>CM077557.1:25239467-30239467 GCA_039657345.1 Stephania japonica
AACTTCATTATCGTCCAATTTCCCACGTTTCCTACGTGAAGTTATGGCTCAAAACAACGATTTCTAGTCACAATAAGCTTTGTGACATCATAATGATTATACTCGGCTTGTTTACTTTCAAAACTCTTAATTTGATTATTTGTATCAAAATGGGTAAAACTTCATTATAGTTCGATTTCCCACGTTCCTAATGTGAAGTTATGGCTTAAAACAACTATTTCTATTCAAAATAAGCGTTTGTAGATAAAATATGTTTATGCTCGGCTTGTTAAATTTTAAAACTCACAGAATTATGATTTTATACAAAATCATTGAAACTTCATTATCGTCCTATTTACCACGTTTCCTACGTGAAGTTATGGCTCAAAACAACGATTTCTAGTCAAAATAAGCTTTGTGATAGCACAATGATTATACTTGGCTTGTTTACTTTCAAAACTCTTAATTTGATTATTTGTATCAAAATGGGTAAAATTTTATTATAGTTCGCTTTCCTGTGTTTCAAATGTGAAGTTATGGCTTAAAACAACGATTTCTATTCAAAATGAGCGTTTGTAGAGAAAATATGCCTATGCTCGTCTTGTTAAATTTTAAAACTCTTAGAATTATGATTTTATACAAACTCGTTGAAACTTCATTATCGTCCTATTTCCCAAGTTTTCTACGTGAAGTTATGGCTCAAAACAATGATTTCTAGTCACAATAAGCTTTGTGACATCACAATGATTAAACTCGGCTTGTTTACTTTCAAAACTCTTAATTTGATTATTTGTATCAAAATGGGTAAAACTTCATTATAGTTCGATTTCCCACGTTCTCAATGTAAAGTTAAGCCTTCAAACATCGATTTCTATTCAAAATAAGCGTTTGTAGATAAAATATGTTTTTGCTCGGCTTGTTAAATTTTAAATCTCTTAGAATAATGATTTTATATAAAATCGTTGAAACTTCATTATCGTCCTATTTCCCACGTTTTCTACGTGAAATTATGGCTCAAAACAACGATTTCTAGTCACAATAAGCTTTGTGACACCACAATGATTATATTCGGCTTGTTTACTTTCAAAACACTTAATTTGATAATTTGTATCAAAATGGGTAAAACTTCATTATAGTTCGATTTCCCACGTTCTCAATGTGAAGCTAAGCCTTAAAACAACGATTTCTATTCAAAATAAGCGTTTGTAGATTAAATATGTTTATGCTCTGCTTGTTAAATTTTAAAACTCTTAGAATTATGATTTTATACAAACTCGTTGAAACTTCTTTATCGTCCTATTTCCCACGTTTTCTACGTGAAGTTATGGCTCAACACAATGATTTCTAGTCGCAATAAGCTTTGTGACATCATAATGATTATACTCGGCTTGTTTACTTTCAAAACTCTTAATTTGATTATTTGTATCAAAATGGGTAAACCTTTATTATAGTTCGATTTCCCACGTTATCAATGTGAAGTTAAGCCTTAAAACAACGATTTCTATTCAAAATAAGCGTTTGTAGATAAACTATGTTTATGCTCGGCTTGTTAAATTTGAAAACTCTTAGAATTATGATTTTATAAAAAATCTCTTCAACTTCATTATCGTCCAATTTCCCACGTTTCCTACGTGAAGTTATGGCTCAAAACAACGATTTCTAGTCACAATAAGCTTTGTGACATCATAATGATTATACTCGGCTTGTTTACTTTCAAAACTCTTAATTTGATTATTTGTATCAAAATGGGTAAAACTTCATTATAGTTCGATTTCCCACGTTCTGATGTGAAGTTATGGCTTAAAACAACGATTTCTATTCAAAATAAGCGTTTGTAGATAAAATATGTTTATGCTCGGCTTGTTAAATTTTAAAACTCTCAGAATTATGATTTTATACAAAATCATTGTAACTTCATTATCGTCCTATTTCCCACGTTTCCTATGTGAAGTTATGGCTCAAAACAACGATTTCTAGTCAAAATAAGCTTTGTGATAGCACAATGATTATACTCGGCTTGTTTACTTTCAAAACTCTTAATTTGATTATTTGTATCAAAATGGGTAAAACTTCATTATAGTTCGCTTTCCCGTGTTTCAAATGTGAAGTTGTGGCTTAAAACAACGATTTCTATTCAAAATGAGCGTTTGTAGAGAAAATATGCCTATGCTCGTCATGTTAAATTTTAAAACTCTTAGAATTATGATTTTATACAAACTCGTTGAAACTTCTTTATCGTCCTATTTCCCACGTTTTCTACGTGAAGTTATGGCTCAAAACAATGATTTCTAGTCGCAATAAGCTTTGTGACATCATAATGATTATACTCGGCTTGTTTACTTTCAAAACTCTTAATTTGATTATTTGTATCAAAATGGGTAAACCTTTATTATAGTTCGATTTCCCACGTTCTCAATGTGAAGTTAAGCCTTAAAACAACGATTTCTATTCAAAATAAGCGTTTGTAGATAAAATATGTTTATGCTCGGCTTGTTAAATTTTAAAACTCACAGAATTATGATTTTATACAAAATCATTGAAACTTCATTATCGTCCTATTTACCACGTTTCCTACGTGAAGTTATGGCTCAAAACAACGATTTCTAGTCAAAATAAGCTTTGTGATAGCACAATGATTATACTCGGCTTGTTTACTTTCAAAACTCTTAATTTGATTATTTGTATCAAAATGGGTAAAATTTCATTATAGTTCGTTTTCCCAGGTTTCAAATGTGAAGTTATGGCTTAAAACAACGATTTCTATTCAAAATAAGCGTTTGTAGAGAAAATATGCCTATGCTCGTCTTGTTAAATTTTAAAACTCTTAGAATTATGATTTTATACAAACTCGTTGAAACTTCTTTATCGTCCTATTTCGCACGTTTTCTACGTGAAGTTATGGCTCAAAACAATGATTTCTAGTCGCAATAAGCTTTGTGACATCACAATGATTATACTCGGCTTGTTTACTTTCAAAACTCTTAATTTGATTATTTGTATCAAAATGGGTAAAACTTCATTATAGTTCGATTTCCCACGTTCTCAATGTAAAGTTAAGCCTTCAAACATCGATTTCTATTCAAAATAAGCGTTTGTAGATAAAATATGTTTATGCTCGGCTTGTTAAATTTTAAAACTCTTAGAATTATGATTTTATACAAAGTCGTTGAAACTTCATTATCGTCCTATTTCCCACGTTTCCTACGTGAAGTTATGGCTCAAAACAATGATTTCTAGTCACAATAAGCTTTGTGACATCATAATGATTATACTCGGCTTGTTTACTTTCAAAACTCTTAATTTGATTATTTGTATCAAAATGGTTTATTATAGTTCGATTTCCCACGTTCTCAATGTGAAGTTAAGCCTTAAAACAACGATTTCTATTCAAAATAAGCGTTTGTAGATAAAATATGTTTATGCTCGGCTTGTTAAATTTTAAAACTCTTAGAATTATGATTTTATACAAAATCATTGAAACTTCATTATCGTCCTATTTACCACGTTTCCTACGTGAAGTTATGGCTCAAAACAACGATTTCTAGTCAAAATAAGCTTTGTGATAGCAAAATGATTATACTCGGCTTGTTTACTTTTAAAACTCTTAATTTGAGTATTTGTATCAAAATGGGTAAAATTTCATTATAGTTCGCTTTCCTAGGTTTCAAATGTGAAGTTATGGCTTAAAACAACGATTTCTATTCAAAATGAGCGTTTGTAGAGAAAATATGCCTATGCTCGTCTTGTTAAATTTTAAAACTCTTAGAATTATGATTTTATACAAACTCGTTGAAACTTCATTATCGTCCTATTTCCCACGTTTTCTACGTGAAGTTATGGCTCAAAACAATGATTTCTAGTCACAATAAGCTTTGTGACATCACAATGATTATACTCGGCATGTTTACTTTCAAAACTCTTAATTTGATTATTTGTATCAAAATGGGTAAAACTTCGTTATAGTTCGATTTCCCACGTTCTCAATGTGAAGTTAAGCCTTCAAACATCGATTTCTATTCAAAATAAGCGTTTGTAGATAAAATATGTTTTTGCTCGGCTTGTTAAATTTTAAATCTCTTAGAATAATGATTTTATATAAAATCGTTGAAACTTCATTATCGTCCTATTTCCCACGTTTTCTACGTGAAGTTATGGCTCAAAACAACGATTTCTAGTCACAATAAGCTTTGTGACACCACAACAATTATATTCGGCTTGTTTACTTTCAAAACACTTAATTTGATAATTTGTATCAAAATGGGTAAAACTTCATTATAGTTCGATTTCTCACGTTCTCAATGTGAAGCTAAGCCTTAAAACAATGATTTCTATTCAGAATAAGCGTTTGTAGATAAAATATGTTTATGCTCGCTTGTTAAATTTTAAAACTCTTAGAATTATGATATTATAAAAAATCTCTTAAACTTCATTATCGTCCTATTTTCCACGTTCCCTACGTGAAGTTATGGCTCTAAACAATGATTTCTAGTCACAATAAGCTTTGTGATAGCACAATGATTATACTAGGCTTGTTTACTTTGAAAACACTTAATTTGATTATTTGTATCAAAATGGGTAAAACTTCATTATAGTTCGATTTCCCACGTTCCTAATGTGAAGTTATGGCTTAAAACAACGATTTCTATTCAAAACAAGCATTTGTGGATAAAATATGTTTATGCTCGGCTTGTTAAATTTTAAAACTCTTAGAATTATCATTTTATACAAACTCGTTGAAACTTCATTATCGTCCTATTTCCCACGTTTTCTACGTGAAGTTATGGCTCAAAATAACGATTTCTAGTCACAATAAGCTTTGTGAGATCACAATGATTATACTCGGCTTGTTGACATTCAAAACTCTTAATTTGATTATTTGTATCAAAATGGGTAAAACTTCATTATAGTTCGATTTCCCACGTTCTCAATGTGAAGCTAAGCCTTAAAACAACGATTTCTATTCAAAATAAGCATTTGTAGATAAAATATGTTTATGCTCTAGCTTTGTTAAATTTTAAAACTCTTAGAATTATGATTTTATTCAAAATCGTTGAAACTTCATTATCGTCCAATTTCCCACGTTTCCTACGTGAAGTTATGGCTCAAAACAACGATTTCTAGTCACAATAAGCTTTGTGATAGCACAATGATTATAGTCGGCTTGTTTACTTTCAAAACTCTTAATTTGATTATTTGTATCAAAATGGGTAAAACTTCATTATAGTTCGCTTTCCCATGTTTCAAATGTGAAGTTATGGCTTAAAACAACGATTTCTATTTAAAATAAGCGTTTGTAGACAAAATATGTCTATGCTCGTCTAGTTAAATTTTAAAACTCTTAGAATTATGATTTTATACAAACTCGTTGAAACTTCATTATCGTCCTATTTCGCACGCTTTTTACGTAAAGTTACAGCTCAAAACAACGATTTCTAGTGACTATAAGCTTTGTGACATCACAATGATTATACTCGGCTTGTTTACTTTCAAACCTCTTAATTTGATTATTTGTATCAAAATGGGTAAAACTTCATTATAGTTCGATTTCCCACATTCTCAATGTGAAGTTAAGCCTTAAAACAACGATTTCTATTCAAAATAAGCGTTTGTAGATAAAATATGTTTATACTCTGTTTGTTAAATTTTAAAACTCTTAGAATTATGATTTTATACAAAGTCGTTAAAACTTCATTATCGTCCTATTTCCCAAGTTTCCTACGTGAAGTTATGGCTCAAAACAACGATTTCTAGTCACAATAAGCTTTGTGACATCATAATGATTATACTCGGCTTGTTTACTTTCAAAACTCTTAATTTGATTATTTGTATCAAAATGGGTAAAACTTTATTATAGTTCGATTTCCCACGTTATCAATGTGAAGTTAAGCCTTAAAACAACGATTTCTATTCAAAATAAGCGTTTGTAGATAAAATATGTTTATGCTCGGCTTATTAAATTTGAAAACTCTTAGAATTATGATTTTATAAAAATCTCTTCAACTTCATTATCGTCAATTTCCCACGTTTCTTACGTGAAGTTATGGCTCAAAACAACGATTTTTAGTCACAATAAGCTTTGTGACATCGTAATGATTATACTCGGCTTGTTTACTTTCAAAACTCTTAATTTGATTATTTGTATCAAAATGGGTAAAACTTCATTATAGTTCGATTTCTCACGTTCCTAATGTGAAGTTATGGCTTAAAACAACGATTTCTATTCAAAATAAGCGTTTGTAGATAAAATATGTTTATGCTCGGCTTGTTAAATTTTAAAACTCTTAGAATTATGATTTTATAAAAATCTCTTAAACTTCATTATCGTCCTATTTTCCACGTTCCCTACGTGAAGTTATGGCTCTAAACAATGATTTCTAGTCACAATAAGCTTTGTGATAGCACAATGATTATACTAGGCTTGTTTACTTTGAAAACACTTAATTTGATTATTTGTATCAAAATGGGTAAAACTTCATTATAGTTCGATTTCCCACGTTCCTAATGTGAAGTTATGGCTTAAAACAACGATTTCTATTCAAAACAAGCATTTGTGGATAAAATATGTTTATGCTCGGCTTGTTAAATTTTAAAACTCTTAGAATTATCATTTTATACAAACTTGTTGAAACTTCATTATCGTCCTATTTTCCACGTTTTCTACGTGAAGTTATGGCTCAAAATAACGATTTCTAGTCACAATAAGCTTTGTGAGATCACAATGATTATACTCGGCTTGTTTACATTCAAAACTCTTAATTTGATTATTTGTATCAAAATGGGTAAAACTTCATTATAGTTCTATTTCCCACGTTCCCAATGTGAAGCTAAGCCTTAAAACAACGATTTCTATTCAAAATAAGCATTTGTAGATAAAATATGTTTATGCTCGGCTTGTTAAATTTTAAAACTCTTCGAATTATGATTTTATACAAAATCGTTGAAACTTCATTATCGTCCTATTTCCCACGTTTCCTACGTGAAGTTATGGCTAAAAACAACGATTTCTTGTCACAATAAGCTTTGTGATAGCACAATGATTATAGTCGGCTTGTTTACTGTCAAAACTCTGATTATTTGTATCAAAATGGGTAAAACTTCATTATAGTTCGCTTTCCCATGTTTCAAATGTGAAGTTATTGCTTAAAACAACGATTTCTATTTAAAATAAGCGTTTGTAGACAAAATATGTCCATGCTCGTCTTGTTAAATTTTAAAACTCTTAGAATTATGATTTTATAATAACTCCTTGAAACTTCATTATCGTCCTATTTCCCACGCTTTCTACGTTAAGTAACAGCTCAAAACAACGATTTCTAGTGACTATAAGCTTTGTGACATCACAATGATTATACTCGGCTTGTTTACATTAAAAACTCTTAATTTGATTATTTGTATCAAAATGGGTAAAACTTCATTATAGTTCGATTTCCCATGTTCCTAATGTGAAGTTATGGCTTAAAACAACGATTTCTATTCAAAATAAGCATTTGTAGATAAAATATGTTTATGCTTGGCTTGTTAAATTTTAAAACTCTTAGAATTATGATTTTATACAAAATCGTTGAAACTTCATTATCGTCCTATTTCCCACGTTTCCTACGTGAAGTTATGGCTAAAAACAACGATTTCTTGTCACAATAAGCTTTGTGATAGCACAATGATTATAGTCGGCTTGTTTACTGTCAAAACTCTTAATTTGATTATTTGTATCAAAATGGGTAAAACTTCATTATAGTTCGCTTTCCCATGTTTCAATTGTTAAGTTATGGCTTAAAACAACGATTTCTATTCAAAATAAGCTTTTGTAGATAAAATATGTTTTTGCTCGGCTTGTTAAATTTTAAAACTCTTAGAATAATGATTTTATACAAAATCGTTGAAACTTCATTATCGTCCTATTTCCCACATTTCCTACGTGATGTTATGGCTCAAAACAAAGATTTCTAGTCACAATAAGCTTTGTGACATCACAATGATTATACTCGGCCTGTTTACTTTCAAAACTCTTAATTTGATTATTTGTATCAAAATGGGTAAAACTTCATTATAGTTCGATTTCCCACGTTCTCAATGTGAAGTAAGCCTTAAAACATCGATTTCTATTCAAAATAAGCGTTTGTAGATAAAATATGTTTATGTTTCTTTGTAAATTTTAAAACTCTTAGAATTATGATTTTATACAAAGTCGTTGAAACTTCATTATCGTCCTATTTCCCACGTTTCCTACGTGAAGTTATGGCTCAAAACAACGATTTCTAGTCACAATAAGCTTTGTGACATCATAATGATTATACTCGGCTTGTTTACTTTCAAAACTCTTAATTTGATTATTTGTATCAAAATGGGTAAACCTTTATTATAGTTCGATTTCCCACGTTATCAATGTGAAGTTAAGCCTTAAAACAACGATTTCTATTCAAAATAAGCGTTTGTAGATAAACTATGTTTATGCTCGGCTTGTTAAATTTGAAAACTCTTAGAATTATGATTTTATAAAAAATCTCTTCAACTTCATTATCGTCCAATTTCCCACGTTTCCTACGTGAAGTTATGGCTCAAAACAACGATTTCTAGTCACAATAAGCTTTGTGACATCATAATGATTATACTCGGCTTGTTTACTTTCAAAACTCTTAATTTGATTATTTGTATCAAAATGGGTAAAACTTCATTATAGTTCGATTTCCCACGTTTCGATGTGAAGTTATGGCTTAAAACAACGATTTCTATTCAAAATAAGCGTTTGTAGATAAAATATGTTTATGCTCGGCTTGTTAAATTTTAAAACTCTCAGAATTATGATTTTATACAAAATCATTGAAACTTCATTATCGTCCTATTTACCACGTTTCCTACGTGAAGTTATGGCTCAAAACAACGATTTCTAGTCAAAATAAGCTTTGTGATAGCACAATGATTATACTCGGCTTGTTTACTTTCAAAACTCTTAATTTGATTATTTGTATCAAAATGGGTAAAATTTCATTATAGTTCGCTTTCCCATGTTTCAAATGTGAAGTTATGGCTTAAAACAACGATTTCTATTCAAAATGAGCGTTTGTAGAGAAAATATGCCTATGCTCGTCTTGTTAAATTTTAAAACTCTTAGAATTATGATTTTATACAAACTCGTTGAAACTTCATTATCGTCCTATTTCCCAAGTTTTCTACGTGAAGTTATGGCTCAAAACAATGATTTCTAGTCACAATAAGCTTTGTGACATCACAATGATTATACTACTTCTTGTTTACTTTCAAAACTCTTAATTTGATTATTTGTATCAAAATGGGTAAAACTTCATTATAGTTCGATTTCCCACGTTCTCAATGTAAAGTTAAGCCTTCAAACATCGATTTCTATTCAAAATAAGCGTTTGTAGATAAAATATGTTTTTGCTCGGCTTGTTAAATTTTAAATCTCTTAGAATAATGATTTTATATAAAATCGTTGAAACTTCATTATCGTCCTATTTCCCACGTTTTCTACGTGAAGTTATGGCTCAAAACAACGATTTCTAGTCACAATAAGCTTTGTGACACCACAATGATTATATTCGGCTTGTTTACTTTCAAAACACTTAATTTGATAATTTGTATCAAAATGGGTAAAACTTCATTATAGTTCGATTTCCCACGTTCTCAATGTGAAGCTAAGCCTTAAAACAACGATTTCTATTCAAAATAAGCATTTGTAGATAAAATATGTTTATGCTCGGCTTGTTAAATTTTAAAACTCTTAGAATTATGATTTTATTCAAAATCGTTGAAACTTCATTATCGTCCTATTTCCCACGTTTCCTACGTGAAGTTATGGCTCAAAACAACGATTTCTAGTCACAATAAGCTTTGTGATAGCACAATGATTATACTCGGCTTGTTTACTTTCAAAACTCTTAATTTGATTATTTGTATCAAAATGGGTAAAACTTCATTATAGTTCGCTTTCCCATGTTTCAAATGTGAAGTTATGGCTTAAAACAACGATTTCTATTTAAAATAAGCGTTTGTAGACAAAATATGTCTATGCTCGTCTAGTTAAATTTTAAAACTCTTAGAATTATGATTTTATACAAACTCGTTGAAACTTCATTATCGTCCTATTTCCCACGCTTTTTACGTGAAGTTACAGCTCAAAACAACGATTTCTAGTGACTATAAGCTTTGTGACATCACAATGATTATACTCGGCTTGTTTACTTTCAAACCTCTTAATTTGATTATTTGTATCAAAATGGGTAAAACTTCATTATAGTTCGATTTCCCACATTCTCAATGTGAAGTTAAGCCTTAAAACAACGATTTCTATTCAAAATAAGCGTTTGTAGATAAAATATGTTTATGCTCTGCTTGTTAAATTTTAAAACTCTTAGAATTATGATTTTATACAAAGTCGTTGAAACTTCATTATCGTCCTATTTCCCACGTTTCCTACGTGAATTTATGGCTCAAAACAACGATTTCTAGTCACAATAAGCTTTGTGACATCATAATGATTATACTCGGCTTGTTTACTTTCAAAACTCTTAATTTGATTATTTGTATCAAAATGGGTAAACCTTTATTATAGTTCGATTTCCCACGTTATCAATGTGAAGTTAAGCCTTAAAACAACGATTTCTATTCAAAATAAGCGTTTGTAGATAAACTATGTTTATGCTCGGCTTGTTAAATTTGAAAACTCTTAGAATTATGATTTTATAAAAATCTCTTCAACTTCATTATCGTCCAATTTCCCACGTTTCCTACGTGAAGTTATGGCTCAAAACAACGATTTCTAGTCACAATAAGCTTTGTGACATCATAATGATTATACTCGGCTTGTTTACTTTCAAAACTCTTAATTTGATTATTTGTATCAAAATGGGTAAAACTTCATTATAGTTCGATTTCCCACGTTCCTAATGTGAAGTTATGGCTTAAAACAACGATTTCTATTCAAAATAAGCGTTTGTAGATAAAATATGTTTATGCTCGGCTTGTTAAATTTTAAAACTCTTAGAATTATGATTTTATACAAAATCATTGAAACTTCATTATCGTCCTATTTACCACGTTTCCTACGTGAAGTTATGGCTCAAAACAACGATTTCTAGTCAAAATAAGCTTTGTGATAGCACAATGATTATACTCGGCTTGTTTACTTTCAAAACTCTTAATTTGATTATTTGTATCAAAATGGGTAAAATTTCATTATAGTTCGCTTTCCCAGGTTTCAAATGTGAAGTTATGGCTTAAAACAACGATTTCTATTCAAAATGAGCGTTTGTAGAGAAAATATGCCTATGCTCGTCTTGTTAAATTTTAAAACTCTTAGAATTATGATTTTATACAAACTCGTTGAAACTTCTTTATCGTCCTATTTCCCACGTTTTCTACGTGAAGTTATGGCTCAAAACAATGATTTCTAGTCGCAATAAGCTTTGTGACAGCACAATGATTATACTCGGATGTTTACTTTCAAAACTATTAATTTGATTATTTGTATCAAAATGGGTAAAACTTCATTATAGTTCGATTTCCCACGTTCTCAATGTAAAGTTAAGCCTTCAAACATCGATTTCTATTCAAAATAAGCGTTTGTAGATAAAATATGTTTTTGCTCGGCTTGTTAAATTTTAAATCTCTTAGAATAATGATTTTATATAAAATCGTTGAAACTTCATTATCGTCCTATTTCCAACGTTTTCTACGTGAAGTTATGGCTCAAAACAACGATTTCTAGTCACAATAAGCTTTGTGACACCACAACAATGATTATTCGGCTTGTTTACTTTTAAAACTCTTAATTTGATAATTTGTATCAAAATGGGTAAAACTTCATTATAGTTCGATTTCTCACGTTCTCAATGTGAAGCTAAGCCTTAAAACAATGATTTCTATTCAAAATAAGTGTTTGTAGATAAAATATGTTTATGCTCGGCTTGTTAAAGTTTAAAACTCTTAGAATTATGATATTATATAAAAATCTCTTAAACTTCATTATCGTCCTATTTTCCACGTTTCCTACGTGAAGTTATGGCTCTAAACAATGATTTCTAGTCACAATAAGCTTTGTGATAGCACAATGATTATACTAGGCTTGTTTACTTTGAAAACACTTAATTTGATTATTTGTATCAAAATGGGTAAAACTTCATTATAGTTCGATTTCCCACGTTCCTAATGTGAAGTTATGGCTTAAAACAACGATTTCTATTCAAAACAAGCATTTGTGGATAAAATATGTTTATGCTCGGCATGTTAAATTTTAAAACTCTTAGAATTATCATTTTATACAAACTCGTTGAAACTTCATTATCATCCTATTTCCCACGTTTTCTACGTGAAGTTATGGCTCAAAATAACGATTTCTAGTCACAATAAGCTTTGTGAGATCACAATGATTATACTCGGCTTGTTGACATTCAAAACTCTTAATTTGATTATTTGTATCAAAATGGGTAAAACTTCATTATAGTTCGATTTCCCACGTTCTCAATGTGAAGCTAAGCCTTAAAACAACGATTTCCATTCAAAATAAGCATTTGTAGATAAAATAAGTTTATGCTCGGCTTGTTAAATTTTAAAACTCTTAGAATTATGATTTTATTTAAAATCGTTGAAACTTCATTATCGTCCTATTTCCCACGTTTCCTACGTGAAGTTATGGCTCAAAACAACGATTTCTAGTCACAATAAGCTTTGTGATAGCACAATGATTATACTCGGCTTGTTTACTTTCAAAACTCTTAATTTGATTATTTGTATCAAAATGGGTAAAACTTCATTATAGTTCGCTTTCCCATGTTTCAAATGTGAAGTTATGGCTTAAAACAACGATTTCTATTTAAAATAAGCGTTTGTAGACAAAATATGTCTTTGCTCGTCTTGTTAAATTTTAAAACTCTTAGAATTATGATTTTATACAAACTCGTTGAAACTTCATTATCGTCCTATTTCCCACGCTTTTTACGTGAAGTTATGGCTCAAAACAACGATTTCTAGTGACTATAAGCTTTGTGACATCACAATGATTATACTCGGCTTGTTTACTTTCAAACCTCTTAATTTGATTATTTGTATCAAAATGGGTAAAACTTCATTATAGTTCGATTTCCCACATTCTCAATGTGAAGTTAAGCCTTAAAACAACGATTTCTATTCAAAATAAGCGTTTGTAGATAAAATATGTTTATACTCTGCTTGTTAAATTTTAAAACTCTTAGAATTATGATTTTATACAAAGTCGTTAAAACTTCATTATCGTCCTATTTCCCAAGTTTCCTACGTGAAGTTATGGCTCAAAACAACGATTTCTAGTCACAATAAGCTTTGTGACATCATAATGATTATACTCGGCTTGTTTACTTTCAAAACTCTTAATTTGATTATTTGTATCAAAATGGGTAAACCTTTATTATAGTTCGATTTCCCACGTTATCAATGTGAAGTTAAGCCTTAAAACAACGATTTCTATTCAAAATAAGCGTTTGTAGATAAACTATGTTTATGCTCGGCTTGTTAAATTTGAAAACTCTTAGAATTATGATTTTATAAAAATCTCTGAAACTTCATTATCGTCCAATTTCCCACGTTTCCTACGTGAAGTTATGGCTCAAAACAATGATTTCTAGTCACAATAAGCTTTGTGACATCATAATGATTATACTCGGCTTGTTTACTTTCAAAACTCTTAATTTGATTATTTGTATCATAATGGGTAAAACTTCATTATAGTTCGATTTCTCACGTTCCTAATGTGAAGTTATGGCTTAAAACAACGATTTCTATTCAAAATAAGCGTTTGTAGATAAAATATGTTTATGCTCGGCTTGTTAAATTTTAAAACTCTTAGAATTATGATTTTATAAAAAATCTCTTAAACTTCATTATCGTCCTATTTTCCACGTTCCCTACGTGAAGTTATGGCTCTAAACAATGATTTCTAGTCACAATAAGCTTTGTGATAGCACAATGATTATACTAGGCTTGTTTACTTTGAAAACACTTAATTTGATTATTTGTATCAAAATGGGTAAAACTTCATTATAGTTCGATTTCCCACGTTCCTAATGTGAAGTTATGGCTTAAAACAACGATTTTATATTCAAAACAAGCATTTGTGGATAAAATATGTTTATGCTCGGCTTGTTAAATTTTAAAACTCTTAGAATTATCATTTTATACAAACTTGTTGAAACTTCATTATCGTCCTATTTCCCACGTTTTCTACGTGAAGTTATGGCTCAAAATAACGATTTCTAGTCACAATATGCTTTGTGAGATCACAATGAATATACTCGGCTTGTTCACTTTGAAAACTTTTAATTTGATTATTTGTATCAAAATGGGTAAAACTTCATTATAGTTCAATTTCCCACGTTCTCAATGTGAAGTTAAGCCTTAAAACAACGATTTCTATTCAAAATAAGCATTTGTAGATAAAATATGTTTATGCTCGGCTTGTTAAATTTTAAAACTCTTAGAATTATGATTTTATACAAAATCGTTGAAACTTCATTATCGTCCTATTTCCCACGTTTCCTACGTGAAGTTATGGCTAAAAACAACGATTTCTAGTCACAATAAGCTTTGTGATAGCACAATGATTATAGTCGGCTTGTTTACTGTCAAAACTCTTAATTTGATTATTTGTATCAAAATGGGTAAAACTTCATTATAGTTCGCTTTCCCATGTTTCAAATGTGAAGTTATGGCTTAAAACAACGATTTCTATTTAAAATAAGCGTTTGTAGACAAAATATGTCTATGCTCGTCTTGTTAAATTTTAAAACTCTTAGAATTATGATTTTATAAAACTCCTTGAAACTTCATTATCGTCCTATTTCCCACGTTTTCTACGTTGAAGTTATGGCTCAAAACAACGATTTCTAGTGACTATAAGCTTTGTGACATCACAATGATTATACTCGGCTTGTTTACATTAAAAACTCTTAATTTGATTATTTGTATCAAAATGGGTAAAACTTCATTATAGTTCGATTTTCCACGTTCTCAATGTAAAGTTAAGCCTTAAAACATCGATTTCTATTCAAAATAAGCGTTTGTAGATAAAATATGTTTATGCTCGCTTGTTAAATTTTAAAACTCTTAGAATTATGATTTTATACAAAGTCGTTGAAACTTCATTATCGTCCTATTTCCCACGTTTCCTACGTGAAGTTATGGCTCAAAACAACGATTTCTAGTCACAATAAGCTTTGTGACATCATAATGATTATACTCGGCTTGTTTACTTTCAAAACTCTTAATTTGATTATTTGTATCAAAATGGGTAAACCTTTATTATAGTTCGATTTCCCACGTTATCAATGTGAAGTTAAGCCTTAAAACAACGATTTCTATTCAAAATAAGCGTTTGTAGATAAACTATGTTTATGCTCGGCTTGTTAAATTTGAAAACTCTTAGAATTATGATTTTATAAAAAATCTCTGAAACTTCATTATCGTCCAATTTCCCACGTTTCCTACGTGAAGTTATGGCTCAAAACAACGATTTCTAGTCACAATAAGCTTTGTGACATCATAATGATTATACTCGGCTTGTTTACTTTCAAAACTCTTAATTTGATTATTTGTATCAAAATGGGTAAAACTTCATTATAGTTCGATTTCCCACGTTCCTAATGTGAAGTTATGGCTTAAAACAACGATTTCTATTCAAAATAAGCGTTTGTAGATAAAATATGTTTATGCTCGGCTTGTTAAATTTTAAAACTCTTAGAATTATGATTTTATACAAAATCATTGAAACTTCATTATCGTCCTATTTACCACGTTTCCTACGTGAAGTTATGGCTCAAAACAACGATTTCTAGTCAAAATAAGCTTTGTGATAGCACAATGATTATACTCGGCTTGTTTACTTTCAAAACTCTTAATTTGATTATTTGTATCAAAATGGGTAAAATTTCATTATAGTTCGCTTTCCCAGGTTTCAAATGTGAAGTTATGGCTTAAAACAACGATTTCTATTCAAAATGAGCGTTTGTAGAGAAAATATGCCTATGCTCGTCTTGTTAAATTTTAAAACTCTTAGAATTATGATTTTATACAAACTCGTTGAAACTTCATTATCGTCCTATTTCCCAAGTTTTCTACGTGAAGTTATGGCTCAAAACAATGATTTCTAGTCACAATAAGCTTTGTGACATCACAATGATTAAACTCGGCTTGTTTACTTTCAAAACTCTTAATTTGATTATTTGTATCAAAATGGGTAAAACTTCATTATAGTTCGATTTCCCACGTTCTCAATGTGAAGTTAAGCCTTCAAACAACGATTTCTCTTCAAAATAAGCGTTTGTAGATAAAATATGTTTATGCTCGGCTTGTTAAATTTTAAAACTCTTAGAATTATGATTTTATACAAAATCGTTGAAACTTCATTATCGTCCTATTTCCCACGTTTTCTACGTGAAGTTATGGCTCAAAACAACGATTTCTAGTCACAATAAGCTTTGTGACACCACAATGATTATATTCGGCTTGTTTACTTTCAAAACACTTAATTTGATAATTTGTATCAAAATGGGTAAAACTTCATTATAGTTCGATTTCCCACGTTCTCAATGTGAATTAAGCCTTAAAACAACGATTTCTATTCAAAATAAGCGTTTGTAGATAAAATATGTTTATGCTCGGCTTGTTAAATTTTAAAACTCTTAGAATTATGATTTTATTCAAAATCGTTGAAACTTCATTATCGTCCTATTTCCCACGTTTCCTACGTGAAGTTATGGCTCAAAACAACGATTTCTAGTCACAATAAGCTTTGTGATAGCACAATGATTATAGTCGGCTTGTTTACTTTCAAAACTCTTAATTTGATTATTTGTATCAAAATAGGTAAAACTTCATTATAGTTCGCTTTCCCATGTTTCAAATGTGAAGTTATGGCTTAAAACAACGATTTCTATTTAAAATAAGCGTTTGTAGACAAAATATGTCTATGCTCGTCTAGTTAAATTTTAAAACTCTTAGAATTATGATTTTATACAAACTCGTTGAAACTTCATTATCGTCCTATTTCCCACGCTTTTTACGTGAAGTTACAGCTCAAAACAACGATTTCTAGTGACTATAAGCTTTGTGACATCACAATGATTATACTCGGCTTGTTTACTTTCAAACCTCTTAATTTGATTATTTGTATCAAAATGGGTAAAACTTCATTATAGTTCGATTTCCCACATTCTCAATGTGAAGTTAAGCCTTAAAACAACGATTTCTATTCAAAATAAGCGTTTGTAGATAAAATATGTTTATGCTCTGTTTGTTAAATTTTAAAACTCTTAGAATTATAATTTTATACAAAGTCGTTGAAACTTTATTATCGTCCTATTTCCCACGTTTCCTACGTGAAGTTATGGCTCAAAACAACGATTTCTAGTCACAATAAGCTTTGTGACATCATAATGATTATACTCAGCTTGTTTACTTTCAAAACTCTTAATTTGATTATTTGTATCAAAATGGGTAAACCTTTATTATAGTTCGATTTCCCACGTTATCAATGTGAAGTTAAGCCTTAAAACAACGATTTCTATTCAAAATAAGCGTTTGTAGATAAACTATGTTTATGCTCGGCTTGTTAAATTTGAAAACTCTTATAATTATGATTTTATAAAAAATCTCTTCAACTTCATTATCGTCCAATTTCCCACGTTTCCTACGTGAAGTTATGGCTCAAAACAACGATTTCTAGTCACAATAAGCTTTGTGACATCATAATGATTATACTCGGCTTGTTTACTTTCAAAACTCTTAATTTGATTATTTGTATCAAAATGGGTAAAACTTCATTATAGTTCGATTTACCACGTTCCTAATGTGAAGTTATGGCTTAAAACAACGATTTCTATTCAAAATAAGCGTTTGTAGATAAAATATGTTTATGCTCGGCTTGTTAAATTTTAAAACTCACAGAATTATGATTTTATACAAAATCATTGAAACTTCATTATCGTCCTATTTACCACGTTTCCTACGTGAAGTTATGGCTCAAAACAACGATTTCTAGTCAAAATAAGCTTTGTGATAGCACAATGATTATACTCGGCTTGTTTACTTTCAAAACTCTTAATTTGATTATTTGTATCAAAATGGGTAAAATTTCATTATAGTTCGCTTTCCTAGGTTTCAAATGTGAAGTTATGGCTTAAAACAACGATTTCTATTCAAAATAAGCGTTTGTAGATAAAATATGTTTATGCTCGTCTTGTTAAATTTTAAAACTCTTAGAATTATGATTTTATACAAACTCGTTGAAAAACTTCATTATCGTCCTATTTCCCACGTTTTCTACGTGAAGTTATGGCTCAAAACAATGATTTCTAGTCACAATAAGCTTTGTGACATCACAATGATTATACTCGGATGTTTACTTTCAAAACTCTTAATTTGATTATTTGTATCAAAATGGGTAAAACTTCATTATAGTTCGATTTCCCACGTTCTCAATGTAAAGTTAAGCCTTAAAACATCGATTTCTATTCAAAATAAGCGTTTGTAGTAATAAAATATGTTTTTGCTCGGCTTGTTAAATTTTAAAACTCTTAGAATAATGATTTTTATAAAATCGTTGAAACTTCATTATCGTCCTATTTCCCACGTTTTCTACGTGAAGTTATGGCTCAAAACAACGATTTCTAGTCACAATAAGCTTTGTGACACCACAATGATTATATTCGGCTTGTTTACTTTCAAAACACTTAATTTGATAATTTGTATCAAAATGGGTAAAACTTCATTATAGTTCGATTTCCCACGTTCTCAATGTGAATCTAAGCCTTAAAACAACGATTTCTATTCAAAATAAGCATTTGTAGATAAAATATGTTTATGCTCGGCTTGTTAAATTTTAAAACTCTTAGAATTATGATTTTATTCAAAATCGTTGAAACTTCATTATCGTCCTATTTCCCGCGTTTCCTACGTGAAGTTATGGCTCAAAACAACGATTTCTAGTCACAATAAGCTTTGTGATAGCACAATGATTATAGTCGGCTTGTTTACTTTCAAAACTCTTAATTTGATTATTTGTATCAAAATAGGTAAAACTTCATTATAGTTCGCTTTCCCATGTTTCAAATGTGAAGTTATGGCTTAAAACAACGATTTCTATTTAAAATAAGCGTTTGTAGACAAAATATGTCTATGCTCGTCTAGTTAAATTTTAAAACTCTTAGAATTATGATTTTATACAAACTCGTTGAAACTTCATTATCGTCCTATTTCCCACGCTTTTTACGTGAAGTTACAGCTCAAAACAACGATTTCTAGTGACTATAAGCTTTGTGACATCACAATGATTATACTCGGCTTGTTTACTTTCAAACCTCTTAATTTGATTATTTGTATCAAAATGGGTAAAACTTCATTATAGTTCGATTTCCCACATTCTCAATGTGAAGTTAAGCCTTAAAACAACGATTTCTATTCAAAATAAGCGTTTGTAGATAAAATATGTTTATGCTCTGTTTGTTAAATTTTAAAACTCTTAGAATTATGATTTTATACAAAGTCGTTAAACTTCATTATCGTCATATTTCCCACGTTTCCTACGTGAAGTTATGGCTCAAAACAACGATTTCTAGTCACAATAAGCTTTGTGACATCATAATGATTATACTCGGCTTGTTTACTTTCAAAACTCTTAATTTGATTATTTGTATCAAAATGGGTAAACCTTTATTATAGTTCGATTTCCCACGTTATCAATGTGAAGTTAAGCCTTAAAACAACGATTTCTATTCAAAATAAGCGTTTGTGGATAAACTATGTTTATGCTCGGCTTGTTAAATTTGAAAACTCTTAGAATTATGATTTTATAAAAAATCTCTTCAACTTCATTATCGTCCAATTTCTCACGTTTCCTACGTGAAGTTATGGCTCAAAACAACGATTTCTAGTCACAATAAGCTTTGTGACATCATAATGATTATACTCGGCTTGTTTACTTTCAAAACTCTTAATTTGATTATTTGTATCAAAATGGGTAAAACTTCATTATAGTTCGATTTCCCACGTTTCCTAATGTGAAGTTATGGCTTAAAACAACGATTTCTATTCAAAATAAGCGTTTGTAGATAAAATATGTTTATGCTCGGCTTGTTAAATTTTAAAACTCTTAGAATTATGATTTTATACAAAATCATTGAAACTTCATTATCGTCCTATTTACCACGTTTCCTACGTGAAGTTATGGCTCAAAACAACGATTTCTAGTCAAAATAAGCTTTGTGATAGCACAATGATTATACTCGGCTTGTTTACATTCAAAACTCTTAATTTGATTATTTGTATCAAAATGGGTAAAACTTCATTATAGTTCGATTTCCCACGTTTCAAATGTGAAGTTATGGCTTAAAACAACGATTTCTATTCAAAATAAGCGTTTGTAGAGAAAAATATGCCTATGCTCGTCTTGTTAAATTTTAAAACTCTTAGAATTATGATTTTATACAAACTCGTTGAAACTTCATTATCGTCCTATTTTCCAAGTTTTCTACGTGAAGTTATGGCTCAAAACAATGATTTCTAGTCACAATAAGCTTTGTGACATCACAATGATTAAACTCGGCTTGTTTACTTTGAAAACTCTTAATTTGAATATTTGTATCAAAATGGGTAAAACTTCATTATAGTTCGATTTTCCACGTTCTCAATGTGAAGTTAAACCTTCAAACAACGATTTCTCTTCAAAATAAGCGTTTGTAGATAAAATATGTTTATGCTCAGCTTGTTAAATTTTAAAACTCTTAGAATTATCATTTTATACAAAATCGTTGAAACTTCATTATCGTCCTATTTCCCACGTTTCCTACGTGAAGTTATGGCTCAAAACAACGATTTCTAGTCACAATAAGATTTGTGATAACATAATGATTATACTCGGCTTGTTTACTTTCAAAACTCTTAATTTGATTATTTGTATCAAAATGGGTAAACCTTTATTATAGTTCGATTTCCCACGTTATCAATGTGAAGTTAAGCCTTAAAACAACGATTTCTATTCAAAATAAGCGTTTGTAGATAAACTATGTGTATGCTCGGCTTGTTAAATTTTGAAAACTCTTAGAATTATGATTTTATAAAAATCTCTTGAAACTTCATTATCGTCCAATTTCCCACGTTTCCTACGTGAAGTTATGGCTCAAAACAACGATTTCTAGTCACAATAAGCTTTGTGACATCATAATGATTATACTCGGCTTGTTTACTTTCAAAACTCTTAATTTGATTATTTGTATCAAATGGGTAAAACTTCATTATAGTTCGATTTCCCACGTTCCTAATGTGAAGTTATGGCTTAAAACAACGATTTCTATTCAAAATAAGCGTTTGTGGATAAAATATGTTTATGCTCGGCTTGTTAAATTTTAAAACTCATAGAATTATGATTTTATACAAAATCATTGAAACTTCATTATCGTCCTATTTCCCACGTTTCCTACGTGAAGTTATGGCTCAAAACAACGATTTCTAGTCAAAATAAGCTTTGTGATAGCACAATGATTATACTCGGCTTGTTTACTTTCAAAACTCTTAATTTGATTATTTGTATCAAAATGGGTAAAATTTCATTATAGTTCGCTTTCCCAGGTTTCAAATGTGAAGTTATGGCTTAAAACAACGATTTCTATTCAAAATGAGCGTTTGTAGAGAAAATATGCCTATGCTCGTCTTGTTAAATTTTAAAACTCTTAGAATTATGATTTTATACAAACTCGTTGAAACTTCATTATCGTCCTATTTCCCACGTTTTCTACGTGAAGTTATGGCTCAAAACAATGATTTCTAGTCACAATAAGCTTTGTGACATCACAATGATTATACTCGGCTTGTTTACTTTCAAAACTCTTAATTTGATTATTTGTATCAAAATGGGTAAAACTTCATTATAGTTCGATTTCCCACGTTCTCAATGTGAAGTTAAGCCTTCAAACAACGATTTCTATTCAAAATAAGCGTTTGTAGATAAAATATGTTTATGCTCGGCTTGTTAAATTTTAAAACTCTTAGAATTATGATTTTATACAAAATCGTTGAAACTTCATTATCGTCCTATTTCCCACGTTTTCTACGTGAAGTTATGGCTCAAAACAACGATTTCTAGTCACAATAAGCTTTGTGACACCACAATGATTATATTCGGCTTGTTTACTTTCAAAACACTTAATTTGATAATTTGTATCAAAATGGGTAAAACTTCATTATAGTTCGATTTCCCACGTTCTCAATGTGAATCTAAGCCTTAAAACAACGATTTCTATTCAAAATAAGCGTTTGTAGATAAAATATGTTTATGCTCGGCTTGTTAAATTTTAAAACTCTTAGAATTATGATTTTATTCAAAATCGTTGAAACTTCATTATCGTCCTATTTCCCACGTTTCCTACGTGAAGTTATGGCTCAAAACAACGATTTCTAGTCACAATAAGCTTTGTGATAGCACAATGATTATAGTCGGCTTGTTTACTTTCAAAACTCTTAATTTGATTATTTGTATCAAAATAGGTAAAACTTCATTATAGTTCGCTTTCCCATGTTTCAAATGTGAAGTTATGGCTTAAAACAACGATTTCTATTTAAAATAAGCGTTTGTAGACAAAATATGTCTATGCTCGTCTAGTTAAATTTTAAAACTCTTAGAATTATGATTTTATACAAACTCGTTGAAACTTCATTATCGTCCTATTTCCCACGCTTTTTACGTGAAGTTACTGGCTCAAAACAACGATTTCTAGTGACTATAAGCTTTGTGACATCACAATGATTATACTCGGCTTGTTTACTTTCAAACCTCTTAATTTGATTATTTGTATCAAAATGGGTAAAACTTCATTATAGTTCGATTTCCCACATTCTCAATGTGAAGTTAAGCCTTAAAACAACGATTTCTATTCAAAATAAGCGTTTGTAGATAAAATATGTTTATGCTCTGTTTGTTAAATTTTAAAACTCTTAGAATTATGATTTTATACAAAGTCGTTGAAACTTCATTATCGTCCTATTTCCCACGTTTCCTACGTGAAGTTATGGCTCAAAACAACGATTTCTAGTCACAATAAGCTTTGTGACATCATAATGATTATACTCGGCTTGTTTACTTTCAAAACTCTTAATTTGATTATTTGTATCAAAATGGGTAAACCTTTATTATAGTTCGATTTCCCACGTTATCAATGTGAAGTTAAGCCTTAAAACAACGATTTCTATTCAAAATAAGCGTTTGTAGAAAACTATGTTTATGCTCGGCTTGTTAAATTTGAAAACTCTTATAATTATGATTTTATAAAAATCTCTTCAACTTCATTATCGTCCAATTTCCCACGTTTCCTACGTGAAGTTATGGCTCAAAACAACGATTTCTAGTCACAATAAGCTTTGTGACATCATAATGATTATACTCGGCTTGTTTACTTTCAAAACTCTTAATTTGATTATTTGTATCAAAATGGGTAAAACTTCATTATAGTTCGATTTCCCACGTTCCTAATGTGAAGTTATGGCTTAAAACAACGATTTCTATTCAAAATAAGCGTTTGTAGATAAAATATGTTTATGCTCGGCTTGTTAAATTTTAAAACTCTTAGAATTATGATTTTATACAAAATCATTGAAACTTCATTATCGTCCTATTTACCACGTTTCCTACGTGAAGTTATGGCTCAAAACAACGATTTCTAGTCAAAATAAGCTTTGTGATAGCACAATGATTATACTCGGCTTGTTTACTTTCAAAACTCTTATTTTGATTATTTGTATCAAAATGGGTAAAACTTCATTATAGTTCGCTTTCCTAGGTTTCAAATGTGAAGTTATGGCTTAAAACAACGATTTCTATTCAAAATAAGCGTTTGTAGAGAAAATATGCCTATGCTCGTCTTGTTAAATTTTAAAACTCTTAGAATTATGATTTGATACAAAATCGTTGAAACTTCATTATCGTCCTATTTCCCACGTTTTCTACGTGAAGTTATGGCTCAAAACATTGATTTCTAGTCACAATAAGCTTTGTGACATCACAATGATTATTATACTCGGCTTGTTTAGTTTCAAAACTCTTAATTTGATTATTTGTATCAAAATGGGTAAAACTTCATTATAGTTCGATTTCCCACGTTCTCAATGTAAAGTTAAGCCTTCAAACATCGATTTCTATTCAAAATAAGCGTTTGTAGATAAAATATGTTTTTGCTCGGCTTGTTAAATTTTAAATCTCTTAGAATAATGATTTTATATAAAATCGTTGAAACTTCATTATCGTCCTATTTCCCACGTTTTCTACGTGAAGTTATGGCTCAAAACAACGATTTCTAGTCACAATAAGCTTTGTGACACCACAATGATTATATTCGGCTTGTTTACTTTCAAAACACTTAATTTGATAATTTGTATCAAAATGGGTAAAACTTCATTATAGTTCGATTTCCCACGTTCTCAATGTGAATCTAAGCCTTAAAACAACGATTTCTATTCAAAATAAGCATTTGTAGATAAAATATGTTTATGCTCGGCTTGTTAAATTTTAAAACTCTTAGAATTATGATTTTATTCAAAATCGTTGAAACTTCATTATCGTCCTATTTCCCACGTTTCCTACGTGAAGTTATGGCTCAAAACAACGATTTCTAGTCACAATAAGCTTTGTGATAGCACAATGATTATACTCGGCTTGTTTACTTTCAAAACTCTTAATTTGATTATTTGTATCAAAATGGGTAAAACTTCATTATAGTTCGCTTTCCCATGTTTCAAATGTGAAGTTATGGCTTAAAACAACGATTTCTATTTAAAATAAGCGTTTGTAGACAAAATATGTCTATGCTCGTCTAGTTAAATTTTAAAACTCTTAGAATTATGATTTTATACAAACTCGTTGAAACTTCATTATCGTCCTATTTCCCACGCTTTTTACGTGAAGTTACAGCTCAAAACAACGATTTCTAGTGACTATAAGCTTTGTGACATCACAATGATTATACTCGGCTTGTTTACTTTCAAACCTCTTAATTTGATTATTTGTATCAAAATGGGTAAAACTTCATTATAGTTCGATTTCCCACATTCTCAATGTGAAGTTAAGCCTTAAAACAACGATTTCTATTCAAAATAAGCGTTTGTAGATAAAATATGTTTATGCTCTGTTTGTTAAATTTTAAAACTCTTAGAATTATGATTTTATACAAAGTCGTTGAAACTTTATTATCGTCATATTTCCCACGTTTCCTACGTGAAGTTATGGCTCAAAACAACGATTTCTAGTCACAATAAGCTTTGTGACATCATAATGATTATACTCGGCTTGTTTACTGTCAAAACTCTTAATTTGATTATTTGTATCAAAATGGGTAAACCTTTATTATAGTTCGATTTCCCACGTTATCAATGTGAAGTTAAGCCTTAAAACAACGATTTCTATTCAAAATAAGCGTTTGTGGATAAACTATGTTTATGCTCGGCTTGTTAAATTTGAAAACTCTTAGAATTATGATTTTATAAAAAATCTCTTCAACTTCATTATCGTTCAATTTCTCACGTTTCCTACGTGAAGTTATGGCTCAAAACAACGATTTCTAGTCACAATAAGCTTTGTGACATCATAATGATTATACTCGGCTTGTTTACTTTCAAAACTCTTAATTTGATTATTTGTATCAAAATGGGTAAAACTTCATTATAGTTCGATTTCCCACGTTCCTAATGTGAAGTTATGGCTTAAAACAACGATTTCTATTCAAAATAAGCGTTTGTAGATAAAATATGTTTATGCTCGGCTTGTTAAATTTTAAAACTCTTAGAATTATGATTTTATACAAAATCATTGAAACTTCATTATCGTCCTATTTACCACGTTTCCTACGTGAAGTTATGGCTCAAAACAACGATTTCTAGTCAAAATAAGCTTTGTGATAGCACAATGATTATACTCGGCTTGTTTACATTCAAAACTCTTAATTTGATTATTTGTATCAAAATGGGTAAAACTTCATTATAGTTCGATTTCCCACGTTTCAAATGTGAAGTTTATGGCTTAAAACAACGATTTCTATTCAAAATGAGCGTTTGTAGAGAAAATATGTTTATGCTCGTCTTGTTAAATTTTAAAACTCTTAGAATTATGATTTTATACAAACTCGTTGAAACTTCATTATCGTCCTATTTTCCAAGTTTTCTACGTGAAGTTATGGCTCAAAACAATGATTTCTAGTCACAATAAGCTTTGTGACATCACAATGATTAAACTCGGCTTGTTTACTTTGAAAACTCTTAATTTGATTATTTGTATCAAAATGGGTAAAACTTCATTATAGTTCGATTTTCCACGTTCTCAATGTGAAGTTAAACCTTAAAACAACGATTTCTATTCAAAATAAGCGTTTGTAGATAAAATATGTTTATGCTCGGCTTGTTAAATTTTAAAACTCTTAGAATTATCATTTTATACAAAATCGTTGAAACTTCATTATCGTCCTATTTCCCACGTTTCCTACGTGAAGTTATGGCTCAAAACAACGATTTCTAGTCACAATAAGATTTGTGATAACATAATGATTATACTCGGCTTGTTTACTTTCAAAACTCTTAATTTGATTATTTGTATCAAAATGGGTAAAACTTCATTATAGTTCGATTTCCCACGTTATCAATGTGAAGTTAAGCCTTAAAACAACGATTTCTATTCAAAATAAGCGTTTGTAGATAAACTATGTTTATGCTCGGCTTGTTAAATTTGAAAACTCTTAGAATTATGATTTTATAAAAAATCTCTTCAACTTCATTATCGTCCAATTTCCCACGTTTCCTACGTGAAGTTATGGCTCAAAACAACGATTTCTAGTCACAATAAGCTTTGTGACATCATAATGATTATACTCGGCTTGTTTACTTTCAAAACTCTTAATTTGATTATTTGTATCAAAATGGGTAAAACTTCATTATAGTTCGATTTCCCACGTTCCTAATGTGAAGTTATGGCTTAAAACAACGATTTCTATTCAAAATAAGCGTTTGTGGATAAAATATGTTTATGCTCGGCTTGTTAAATTTTAAAACTCATAGAATTATGATTTTATACAAAATCATTGAAACTTCATTATCGTCCTATTTCCCACGTTTCCTACGTGAAGTTATGGCTCAAAACAACGATTTCTAGTCAAAATAAGCTTTGTGATAGCACAATGATTATACTCGGCTTGTTTACTTTCAAAACTCTTAATTTGATTATTTGTATCAAAATGGGTAAAATTTCATTATAGTTCGCTTTCCCAGGTTTCAAATGTGAAGTTATGGCTTAAAACAACGATTTCTATTCAAAATGAGCGTTTGTAGAGAAAATATGCCTATGCTCGTCTTGTTAAATTTTAAAACTCTTAGAATTATGATTTTATACAAACTCGTTGAAACTTCATTATCGTCCTATTTCCCAAGTTTTCTACGTGAAGTTATGGCTCAAAACAATGATTTCTAGTCACAATAAGCTTTGTGACATCACAATGATTATACTCGGCTTGTTTACTTTCAAAACTCTTAATTTGATTATTTGTATCAAAATGGGTAAAACTTCATTATAGTTCGATTTCCCACGTTCTCAATGTAAAGTTAAGCCTTCAAACATCGATTTCTATTCAAAATAAGCGTTTGTAGATAAAATATGTTTATGCTCGGCTTGTTAAATTTTAAAACTCTTAGAATAATGATTTTATATAAAATCGTTGAAACTTCATTATCGTCCTATTTCCCACGTTTTCTACGTGAAGTTATGGCTCAAAACAACGATTTCTAGTCACAATAAGCTTTGTGACACCACAATGATTATATTCGGCTTGTTTACTTTCAAAACACTTAATTTGATAATTTGTATCAAAATGGGTAAAACTTCATTATAGTTCGATTTCCCACGTTCTCAATGTGAAGCTAAGCCTTAAAACAACGATTTCTATTCAAAATAAGCATTTGTAGATAAAATATGTTTATGCTCGGCTTGTTAAATTTTAAAACTCTTAGAATTATGATTTTATTCAAAATCGTTGAAACTTCATTATCGTCCTATTTCCCACGTTTCCTACGTGAAGTTATGGCTCAAAACAACGATTTCTAGTCACAATAAGCTTTGTGATAGCACAATGATTATAGTCGGCTTGTTTACTTTCAAAACTCTTAATTTGATTATTTGTATCAAAATAGGTAAAACTTCATTATAGTTCGCTTTCCCATGTTTCAAATGTGAAGTTATGGCTTAAAACAACGATTTCTATTTAAAATAAGCGTTTGTAGACAAAATATGTCTATGCTCGTCTAGTTAAATTTTAAAACTCTTAGAATTATGATTTTATACAAACTCGTTGAAACTTCATTATCGTCCTATTTCCCACGCTTTTTACGTGAAGTTACAGCTCAAAACAACGATTTCTAGTGACTATAAGCTTTGTGACATCACAATGATTATACTCGGCTTGTTTACTTTCAAACCTCTTAATTTGATTATTTGTATCAAAATGGGTAAAACTTCATTATAGTTCGATTTCCCACACGTTCTCAATGTGAAGTTAAGCCTTAAAACAACGATTTCTATTCAAAATAAGCGTTTGTAGATAAAATATGTTTATGCTCTGTTTGTTAAATTTTAAAACTCTTAGAATTATGATTTTATACAAAGTCGTTGAAACTTTATTATCGTCCTATTTCCCACGTTTCCTACGTGAAGTTATGGCTCAAAACAACGATTTCTAGTCACAATAAGCTTTGTGACATCATAATGATTATACTCGGCTTGTTTACTTTCAAAACTATTAATTTGATTATTTGTATCAAAATGGGTAAACCTTTATTATAGTTCGATTTCCCACGTTATCAATGTGAAGTTAAGCCTTAAAACAACGATTTCTATTCAAAATAAGCGTTTGTAGATAAACTATGTTTATGCTCGGCTTGTTAAATTTGAAAACTCTTAGAATTATGATTTTTTAAAAAATCTCTTCAACTTCATTATCGTCCAATTTCCCACGTTTCCTACGTGAAGTTTATGGCTCAAAACAACGATTTCTAGTCACAATAAGCTTTGTGACATCATAATGATTATACTCGGCTTGTTTACTTTCAAAACTCTTAATTTGATTATTTGTATCAAAATGGGTAAAACTTCATTATAGTTCGATTTCCCACGTTCCTAATGTGAAGTTATGGCTTAAAACAACGATTTCTATTCAAAATAAGCGTTTGTAGATAAAATATGTTTATGCTCGGCTTGTTAAATTTTAAAACTCTTAGAATTATGATTTTATACAAAATCATTGAAACTTCATTATCGTCCTATTTACCACGTTTCCTACGTGAAGTTATGGCTCAAAACAACGATTTCTAGTCAAAATAAGCTTTGTGATAGCACAATGATTATACTCGGCTTGTTTACTTTCAAAACTCTTAATTTGATTATTTGTATCAAAATGGGTAAAACTTCATTATAGTTCGCTTTCCCAGGTTTCAAATGTGAAGTTGTGGCTTAAAACAACGATTTCTATTCAAAATGAGCGTTTGTAGAGAAAATATGCCTATGCTCGTCATGTTAAATTTTAAAACTCTTAGAATTATGATTTTATACAAACTCGTTGAAACTTCTTTATCGTCCTATTTCCCACGTTTTCTACGTGAAGTTATGGCTCAAAACAATGATTTCTAGTCACAATAAGCTTTGTGACATCACAATGATTATACTCGGCTTGTTTACTTTCAAAACTATTAATTTGATTATTTGTATCAAAATGGGTAAAACTTCATTATAGTTCGATTTCCCACGTTCTCAATGTAAAGTTAAGCCTTCAAACATCGATTTCTATTCAAAATAAGCGTTTGTAGATAAAATATGTTTTTGCTCGGCTTGTTAAATTTTAAATCTCTTAGAATAATGATTTTATATAAAATCGTTGAAACTTCATTATCGTCCTATTTCCCACGTTTTCCTACGTGAAGTTATGGCTCAAAACAACGATTTCTAGTCACAATAAGCTTTGTGACATCATAAATTATATTTCGCTTGTTTACTTTTAAAACACTTAATTTGATAATTTGTATCAAAATGGGTAAAACTTCATTATAGTTCGATTTCTCACGTTCTCAATGTGAAGCTAAGCCTTAAAACAATGATTTCTATTCAAAATAAGCGTTTGTAGATAAAATATGTTTATGCTCGGCTTGTTAAATTTTAAAACTCTTAGAATTATGATATTATAAAAAATCTCTTAAACTTCATTATCGTCCTATTTTCCACGTTCCCTACGTGAAGTTATGGCTCTAAACAATGATTTCTAGTCACAATAAGCTTTGTGATAGCACAATGATTATACTAGGCTTGTTTACTTTGAAAACACTTAATTTGATTATTTGTATCAAAATGGGTAAAACTTCATTATAGTTCGATTTCCCACGTTCCTAATGTGAAGTTATGGCTTAAAACAACGATTTCTATTCAAAACAAGCATTTGTGGATAAAATATGTTTATGCTCGGCTTGTTAAATTTTAAAACTCTTAGAATTATCATTTTATACAAACTCGTTGAAACTTCATTATCGTCCTATTTCCCACGTTTTCTACGTGAAGTTATGGCTCAAAATAACGATTTCTAGTCACAATAAGCTTTGTGAGATCACAATGATTATACTCGGCTTGTTTACATTCAAAACTCTTAATTTGATTATTTGTATCAAAATGGGTAAAACTTCATTATAGTTCGATTTCCCACGTTCTCAATGTGAAGCTAAGCCTTAAAACAACGATTTCTATTCAAAATAAGCATTTGTAGATAAAATATGTTTATGCTCGGCTTGTTAAATTTTAAAACTCTTAGAATTATGATTTTATTTAAAATCGTTGAAACTTCATTATCGTCCTATTTCCCACGTTTCCTACGTGAAGTTATGGCTCAAAACAACGATTTCTAGTCACAATAAGCTTTGTGATAGCACAATGATTATAGTCGGCTTGTTTACTTTCAAAACTCTTAATTTGATTATTTGTATCAAAATGGGTAAAACTTCATTATAGTTCGCTTTCCCATGTTTCAAATGTGAAGTTATGGCTTAAAACAACGATTTCTATTTAAAATAAGCGTTTGTAGACAAAATATGTCTATGCTCGTCAAGTTAAATTTTAAAACTCTTAGAATTATGATTTTATACAAACTCGTTGAAACTTCATTATCGTCCTATTTCCCACGCTTTTTACGTAAAGTTACAGCTCAAAACAACGATTTCTAGTGACTATAAGCTTTGTGACATCACAATGATTATACTCGGCTTGTTTACTTTCAAACCTCTTAATTTGATTATTTGTATCAAAATGGGTAAAACTTCATTATAGTTCGATTTCCCACATTCTCAATGTGAAGTTAAGCCTTAAAACAACGATTTCTATTCAAAATAAGCGTTTGTAGATAAAATATGTTTATACTCTGCTTGTTAAATTTTAAAACTCTTAGAATTATGATTTTATACAAAGTCGTTAAAACTTCATTATCGTCCTATTTCCCAAGTTTTCTACGTGAAGTTATGGCTCAAAACAACGATTTCTAGTCACAATAAGCTTTGTGACATCATAATGATTATACTCGGCTTGTTTACTTTCAAAACTCTTAATTTGATTATTTGTATCAAAATGGGTAAACCTTTATTATAGTTCGATTTCCCACGTTATCAATGTGAAGTTAAGCCTTAAAACAACGATTTCTATTCAAAATAAGCATTTGTAGATAAACTATGTTTATGCTCGCTTGTTAAATTTGAAAACTCTTAGAATTATGATTTTATAAAAATCTCTTGAAACTTCATTATCGTCCAATTTCCCACGTTTCCTACGTGAAGTTATGGCTCAAAACAACGATTTCTAGTCACAATAAGCTTTGTGACATCATAATGATTATACTCGGCTTGTTTACTTTCAAAACTCTTAATTTGATTATTTGTATCAAATGGGTAAAACTTCATTATAGTTCGATTTCTCACGTTCCTAATGTGAAGTTATGGCTTAAAACAACGATTTCTATTCAAAATTAGCGTTTGTAGATAAAATATGTTTATGCTCGGCTTGTTAAATTTTAAAACTCTTAGAATTATGATTTTATAAAAAATCTCTTAAACTTCATTATCGTCCTATTTTCCACGTTCCCTACGTGAAGTTATGGCTCTAAACAATGATTTCTAGTCACAATAAGCTTTGTGATAGCACAATGATTATACTAGGCTTGTTTACTTTGAAAACGCTTAATTTGATTATTTGTATCAAAATGGGTAAAACTTCATTATAGTTCGATTTCCCACGTTCCTAATGTGAAGTTATGGCTTAAAACAACGATTTATATTCAAAACAAGCATTTGTGGATAAAATATGTTTATGCTCGGCTTGTTAAATTTTAAAACTCTTAGAATTATCATTTTATACAAACTTGTTGAAACTTCATTATCGTCCTATTTCCCACGTTTTCTACGTGAAGTTATGGCTCAAAACAACGATTTCTAGTCACAATAAGCTTTGTGAGATCACAATGATTATACTCGGCTTGTTTACATTCAAAACTCTTAATTTGATTATTTGTATCAAAATGGGTAAAACTTCATTATAGTTCTATTTCCCACGTTCTCAATGTGAAGCTAAGCCTTAAAACAACGATTTCTATTCAAAATAAGCATTTGTAGATAAAATATGTTTATGCTCGGCTTGTTAAATTTTAAAACTCTTAGAATTATGATTTTATACAAAATCGTTGAAACTTCATTATCGTCCTATTTCCCACGTTTCCTACGTGAAGTTATGGCTAAAACCAACGATTTCTAGTCACAATAAGCTTTGTGATATCACAATGATTATACTCGGCTTGTTTACTTTCAAAACTCTTAATTTGATTATTTGTATCAAAATGGGTAAAACTTCATTATAGTTCGCTTTCCCATGTTTCAAATGTGAAGTTATGGCTTAAAACAACGATTTCTATTTAAAATAAGCGTTTGTAGACAAAATATGTCTATGCTCGTCTTGTTAAATTTTAAAACTCTTAGAATTATGATTTTATAATAACTCTTGAAACTTCATTATCGTCCTATTTCCCACGCTTTCTACGTTAAGTTATGGCTCAAAACAACGATTTCTAGTGACTATAAGCTTTGTGACATCACAATGATTATACTCGGCTTGTTTACATTAAAAACTCTTAATTTGATTATTTGTATCAAAATGGGTAAAACTTCATTATAGTTCTATTTCCCACGTTCTCAATGTAAAGTGAAGCCTTCAAACATCGATTTCTATTCAAAATAAGCGTTTGTAGATAAAATATGTTTATGTTCTGTTTGTTAAATTTTAAAACTCTTAGAATTATGATTTTATACAAAGTCGTTGAAACTTCATTATCGTCCTATTTCCCACGTTTCCTACGTGAAGTTATGGCTCAAAACAACGATTTCTAGTCACAATAAGCTTTGTGACATCATAATGATTATACTCGGCTTGTTTACTTTCAAAACTCTTAATTTGATTATTTGTATCAAAATGGGTAAACCTTTATTATAGTTCGATTTCCCACGTTATCAATGTGAAGTTAAGCCTTAAAACAACGATTTCTATTCAAAATAAGCGTTTGTAGATAAACATATGTTTATGCTCGGCTTGTTAAATTTGAAAACTCTTAGAATTATGATTTTATAAAAAATCTCTTCAACTTCATTATCGTCCAATTTCCCACGTTTCCTACGTGAAGTTATGGCTCAAAACAACGATTTCTAGTCACAATAAGCTTTGTGACATCATAATGATTATACTCGGCTTGTTTACTTTCAAAACTCTTAATTTGATTATTTGTATCATAATGGGTAAAACTTCATTATAGTTCGATTTCTCACGTTCCTAATGTGAAGTTATGGCTTAAAACAACGATTTCTATTCAAAATTAGCGTTTGTAGATAAAATATGTTTATGCTCGGCTTGTTAAATTTTAAAACTCTTAGAATTATGATTTTATAAAAAATCTCTTAAACTTCATTATCGTCCTATTTTCCACGTTCCCTACGTGAAGTTATGGCTCAAAACAATGATTTCTAGTCACAATAAGCTTTGTGATAGCACAATGATTATACTAGGCTTGTTTACTTTCAAAACTCTTAATTTGATTATTTGTATCAAAATGGGTAAAACTTCATTATAGTTCGATTTCCCACGTTCCTAATGTGAAGTTATGGCTTAAAACAACGATTTCTATTCAAAACAAGCATTTGTGGATAAAATATGTTTATGCTCGGCTTGTTAAATTTTAAAACTCTTAGAATTATCATTTTATACAAACTTGTTGAAACTTCATTATCGTCCTATTTCCCACGTTTTCTACGTGAAGTTATGGCTCAAAACAACGATTTCTAGTCACAATAAGCTTTGTGAGATCACAATGATTATACTCGGCTTGTTTACTTTCAAAACTCTTAATTTGATTATTTGTATCAAAATGGGTAAAACTTCGTTATAGTTCTATTTCCCACGTTCTCAATGTGAAGTTAAGGCTTAAAATAACGATTTCTATTCAAAATAAGCATTTGTAGATAAAATATGTTTATGCTCGGCTTGTTAAATTTTAAAACTCTTAGAATTATGATTTTATACAAAATAGTTGAAACTTCATTATCGTCCTATTTCTCACGTTTCCTACGTGAAGTTATGGCTAAAACCAACGATTTCTAGTCACAATAAGCTTTGTGATATCACAATGATTATACTCGGCTTGTTTACTTTCAAAACTCTTAATTTGATTATTTGTATCAAAATGGGTAAAACTTCATTATAGTTCGCTTTCCCATGTTTCAAATGTGAAGTTATGGCTTAAAACAACGATTTCTATTTAAAATAAGCGTTTGTAGACAAAATATGTCTATGCTCGTCTTGTTAAATTTTAAAACTCTTAGAATTATGATTTTATAAAACTCCTTGAAACTTCATTATCGTCCTATTTCCCACGCTTTCTACGTTGAAGTTATGGCTCAAAACAACGATTTCTAGTGACTATAAGCTTTGTGACATCACAATGATTATACTCGGCTTGTTTACTTTAAAAACTCTTAATTTGATTATTTGTATCAAAATGGGTAAAACTTCATTATAGTTCGATTTTCCACGTTCTCAATGTGAAGTTAAGCCTTCAAACATCGATTTCTATTCAAAATAAGCGTTTGTAGATAAAATATGTTTATGCTCTGCTTGTTAAATTTTAAAACTCTTAGAATTATGATTTTATACAAAGTCGTTGAAACTTCATTATCGTCCTATTTCCCACGTTTCCTACGTGAAGTTATGGCTCAAAACAATGATTTCTAGTCACAATAAGCTTTGTGACATCATAATGATTATACTCGGCTTGTTTACTTTCAAAACTCTTAATTTGATTATTTGTATCAAAATGGGTAAACCTTTATTATAGTTCGATTTCCCACGTTATCAATGTGAAGTTAAGCCTTAAAACAACGATTTCTATTCAAAATAAGCGTTTGTAGATAAACTATGTTTATGCTCGGCTTGTTAAATTTGAAAACTCTTAGAATTATGATTTTATAAAAATCTCTGAAACTTCATTATCGTCCAATTTCCCACGTTTCCTACGTGAAGTTATGGCTCAAAACAACGATTTCTAGTCACAATAAGCTTTGTGACATCATAATGATTATACTCGGCTTGTTTACTTTCAAAACTCTTAATTTGATTATTTGTATCAAAATGGGTAAAACTTCATTATAGTTCGATTTCCCACGTTCCTAATGTGAAGTTATGGCTTAAAACAACGATTTCTATTCAAAATAAGCGTTTGTAGATAAAATATGTTTATGCTCGGCTTGTTAAATTTTAAAACTCTTAGAATTATGATTTTATACAAAATCATTGAAACTTCATTATCGTCCTATTTACCACGTTTCCTACGTGAAGTTATGGCTCAAAACAACGATTTCTAGTCAAAATAAGCTTTGTGATAGCACAATGATTATACTCGGCTTGTTTACTTTCAAAACTCTTAATTTGATTATTTGTATCAAAATGGGTAAAATTTCATTATAGTTCGATTTCCCGTTTCAAATGTGAAGTTATGGCTTAAAACAACGATTTCTATTCAAAATAAGCGTTTGTAGAGAAAATATGTTTATGCTCGTCTTGTTAAATTTTAAAACTCTTAGAATTATGATTTTATACAAACTCGTTGAAACTTCATTATCGTCCTATTTCCCAAGTTTTCTACGTGAAGTTATGGCTCAAAACAATGATTTCTAGTCACAATAAGCTTTGTGACATCACAATGATTATACTCGGCTTGTTTACTTTCAAAACTCTTAATTTGATTATTTGTATCAAAATGGGTAAAACTTCATTATAGTTCGATTTCCCACGTTCTCAATGTGAAGTTAAGTCTTAAAACAACGATTTCTATTCAAAATAAGCGTTTGTAGATAAAATATGTTTATGCTCGGCTTGTTAAATTTTAAAACTCTTTGAATTATGATTTTATACAAAATCGTTGAAACTTCATTATCGTCCTATTTCCCACGTTTTCTACGTGAAGTTATGGCTCAAAACAACGATTTCTAGTCACAATAAGCTTTGTGACACCACAATGATTATATTCGGCTTGTTTACTTTCAAAACACTTAATTTGATTATTTGTATCAAAATGGGTAAAACTTCATTATAGTTCGATTTCCCACGTTCTCAATGTGAATCTAAGCCTTAAAACAACGATTTCTATTCAAAATAAGCATTTGTAGATAAAATATGTTTATGCTCGGCTTGTTAAATTTTAAAACTCTTAGAATTATGATTTTATTCAAAATCGTTGAAACTTCATTATCGTCCTATTTCCCACGTTTCCTACGTGAAGTTATGGCTCAAAACAACGATTTCTAGTCACAATAAGCTTTGTGATAGCACAATGATTATACTCGGCTTGTTTACTTTCAAAACTCTTAATTTGATTATTTGTATCAAAATGGGTAAAACTTCAATATAGTTCGCTTTCCCATGTTTCAAATGTGAAGTTATGGCTTAAAACAACGATTTCCATTTAAAATAAGCGTTTGTAGTCAAAATATGTTTATGCTCGGCTTGTTAAATTTTAAAACTCTTAGAATTATGATTTTATACAAACTCGTTGAAACTTCATTATCGTCCTATTTCCCACGTTTTTACGTGAAGTTATGGCTCAAAACAACGATTTCTAGTGACTATAAGCTTTGTGACATCACAATGATTATACTCGGCTTGTTTACTTTCAAACCTCTTAATTTGATTATTTGTATCAAAATGGGTAAAACTTCATTATAGTTCGAATTCCTACGTTCCTAATGTGAAGTTATGGCTTAAAACAACGATTTCTATTCAAAACAAGCATTTGTGGATAAAATATGTTTATGCTCGGCTTGTTAAATTTTAAAACTCTTAGAATTATGATTTTATACAAACTCGTTGAAACTTCATTATCGTCCTATTTCCCACGCTTTTTACGTGAAGTTACTGCTCAAAACAACGATTTCTAGTGACTATAAGCTTTGTGACATCACAATGATTATACTCGGCTTGTTTACTTTCAAACCTCTTAATTTGATTATTTGTATCAAAATGGGTAAAACTTCATTATAGTTCGATTTCCCACATTCTCAATGTGAAGTTAAGCCTTAAAACAACGATTTCTATTCAAAATAAGCGTTTGTAGATAAAATATGTTTATGCTCTGTTTGTTAAATTTTAAAACTCTTAGAATTATGATTTTATACAAAGTCGTTGAAACTTCATTATCGTCCTATTTCCCACGTTTCCTACGTGAAGTTATGGCTCAAAACAACGATTTCTAGTCACAATAAGCTTTGTGACATCATAATGATTATACTCGGCTTGTTTACTTTCAAAACTCTTAATTTGATTATTTGTATCAAAATGGGTAAACCTTTATTATAGTTCGATTTCCCACGTTATCAATGTGAAGTTAAGCCTTAAAACAACGATTTCTATTCAAAATAAGCGTTTGTAGATAAACTATGTTTATGCTCGGCTTGTTAAATTTGAAAACTCTTAGAATTATGATTTTATAAAAAATCTCTTCAACTTCATTATCGTCCAATTTCCCACGTTTCCTACGTGAAGTTATGGCTCAAAACAACGATTTCTAGTCACAATAAGCTTTGTGACATCATAATGATTATACTCGGCTTGTTTACTTTCAAAACTCTTAATTTGATTATTTGTATCAAAATGGGTAAAACTTCATTATAGTTCGATTTCCCACGTTCCTAATGTGAAGTTATGGCTTAAAACAACGATTTCTATTCAAAATAAGCGTTTGTAGATAAAATATGTTTATGCTCGGCTTGTTAAATTTTAAAACTCACAGAATTATGATTTTATACAAAATCATTGAAACTTCATTATCGTCCTATTTACCACGTTTCCTACGTGAAGTTATGGCTCAAAACAACGATTTCTAGTCAAAATAAGCTTTGTGATAGCACAATGATTATACTCGGCTTGTTTACTTTCAAAACTCTTAATTTGATTATTTGTATCAAAATGGGTAAAACTTCATTATAGTTCGCTTTCCCACGGTTTCAAATGTGAAGTTATGGCTTAAAACAACGATTTCTATTCAAAATGAGCGTTTGTAGAGAAAATATGCCTATGCTCGTCTTGTTAAATTTTAAAACTCTTAGAATTATGATTTTATACAAACTCGTTGAAACTTCATTATCGTCCTATTTTCCAAGTTTTCTACGTGAAGTTATGGCTCAAAACAATGATTTCTAGTCACAATAAGCTTTGTGACATCACAATGATTAAACTCGGCTTGTTTACTTTGAAAACTCTTAATTTGATTATTTGTATCAAAATGGGTAAAACTTCATTATAGTTCGATTTTCCACGTTCTCAATGTGAAGTTAAGCCTTCAAACAACGATTTCTCTTCAAAATAAGCGTTTGTAGATAAAATATGTTTATGCTCGGCTTGTTAAATTTTAAAACTCTTAGAATTATGATTTTATACAAAATCGTTGAAACTTCATTATCGTCCTATTTCCCACGTTTCCTACGTGAAGTTATGGCTCAAAACAACGATTTCTAGTCACAATAAGATTTGTGATAACATAATGATTATACTCGGCTTGTTTACTTTCAAAACTCTTAATTTGATTATTTGTATCAAAATGGGTAAACCTTTATTATAGTTCGATTTCCCACGTTATCAATGTGAAGTTAAGCCTTAAAACAACGATTTCTATTCAAAATAAGCGTTTGTAGATAAACTATGTTTATGCTCGGCTTGTTAAATTTGAAAACTCTTAGAATTATGATTTTATAAAAAATCTCTTCAACTTCATTATCGTCCAATTTCCCACGTTTCCTACGTGAAGTTATGGCTCAAAACAACGATTTCTAGTCACAATAAGCTTTGTGACATCATAATGATTATACTCGGCTTGTTTACTTTCAAAACTCTTAATTTGATTATTTGTATCAAAATGGGTAAAACTTCATTATAGTTCGATTTCCCACGTTCCTAATGTGAAGTTATGGCTTAAAACAACGATTTCTATTCAAAATAAGCGTTTGTAGATAAAATATGTTTATGCTCGGCTTGTTAAATTTTAAAACTCTTAGAATTATGATTTTATACAAAATCATTGAAACTTCATTATCGTCCTATTTCCCACGTTTCCTACGTGAAGTTATGGCTCAAAACAACGATTTCTAGTCAAAATAAGCTTTGTGATAGCACAATGATTATACTCGGCTTGTTTACTTTCAAAACTCTTAATTTGATTATTTGTATCAAAATGGGTAAAATTTCATTATAGTTCGCTTTCCCAGGTTTCAAATGTGAAGTTATGGCTTAAAACAACGATTTCTATTCAAAATGAGCGTTTGTAGAGAAAATATGCCTATGCTCGTCTTGTTAAATTTTAAAACTCTTAGAATTATGATTTTATACAAACTCGTTGAAACTTCATTATCGTCCTATTTCCCAAGTTTTCTACGTGAAGTTATGGCTCAAAACAATGATTTCTAGTCACAATAAGCTTTGTGACATCACAATGATTATACTCGGCTTGTTTACTTTCAAAACTCTTAATTTGATTATTTGTATCAAAATGGGTAAAACTTCATTATAGTTCGATTTCCCACGTTCTCAATGTAAAGTTAAGCCTTCAAACATCGATTTCTATTCAAAATAAGCGTTTGTAGATAAAATATGTTTATGCTCGGCTTGTTAAATTTTAAAACTCTTAGAATAATGATTTTATATAAAATCGTTGAAACTTCATTATCGTCCTATTTCCCACGTTTTCTACGTGAAGTTATGGCTCAAAACAACGATTTCTAGTCACAATAAGCTTTGTGACACCACAATGATTATATTCGGCTTGTTTACTTTTAAAACACTTAATTTGATAATTTGTATCAAAATGGGTAAAACTTCATTATAGTTCGATTTCTCACGTTCTCAATGTGAAGCTAAGCCTTAAAACAATGATTTCTATTCAAAATAAGCGTTTGTAGATAAACTATGTGTATGCTCGGCTTGTTAAATTTGAAAACTCTTAGAATTATGATTTTATAAAAAATCTCTTCAACTTCATTATCGTCCAATTTCCCACGTTTCCTACGTGAAGTTATGGCTCAAAACAACGATTTCTAGTCACAATAAGCTTTGTGACATCATAATGATTATACTCGGCTTGTTTACTTTCAAAACTCTTAATTTGATTATTTGTATCAAAATGGGTAAAACTTCATTATAGTTCGATTTCCCACGTTCCTAATGTGAAGTTATGGCTTAAAACAACGATTTCTATTCAAAATAAGCGTTTGTGGATAAAATATGTTTATGCTCGGCTTGTTAAATTTTAAAACTCTCAGAATTATGATTTTATACAAAATCATTGAAACTTCATTATCGTCCTATTTCCCACGTTTCCTACGTGAAGTTATGGCTCAAAACAACGATTTCTAGTCAAAATAAGCTTTGTGATAGCACAATGATTATACTCGGCTTGTTTACTTTCAAAACTCTTAATTTGATTATTTGTATCAAAATGGGTAAAATTTCATTATAGTTCGCTTTCCCAGGTTTCAAATGTGAAGTTATGGCTTAAAACAACGATTTCTATTCAAAATGAGCGTTTGTAGAGAAAATATGCCTATGCTCGTCTTGTTAAATTTTAAAACTCTTAGAATTATGATTTTATACAAACTCGTTGAAACTTCATTATCGTCCTATTTCCCAAGTTTTCTACGTGAAGTTATGGCTCAAAACAATGATTTCTAGTCACAATAAGCTTTGTGACATCACAATGATTAAACTCGGCTTGTTTACTTTCAAAACTCTTAATTTGATTATTTGTATCAAAATGGGTAAAACTTCATTATAGTTCGATTTCCCACGTTCTCAATGTAAAGTTAAGCCTTCAAACATCGATTTCTATTCAAAATAAGCGTTTGTAGATAAAATATGTTTTTGCTCGGCTTGTTAAATTTTAAATCTCTTAGAATAATGATTTTATATAAAATCATTGAAACTTCATTATCGTCCTATTTCCCACGTTTTCTACGTGAAGTTATGGCTCAAAACAACGATTTCTAGTCACAATAAGCTTTGTGACACCACAATGATTATATTCGGCTTGTTTACTTTCAAAACACTTAATTTGATAATTTGTATCAAAATGGGTAAAACTTCATTATAGTTCGATTTCCCACGTTCTCAATGTGAAGCTAAGCCTTAAAACAACGATTTCTATTCAAAATAAGCATTTGTAGATAAAATATGTTTATGCTCGGCTTGTTAAATTTTAAAACTCTTAGAATTATGATTTTATTCAAAATCGTTGAAACTTCATTATCGTCCTATTTCCCACGTTTCCTACGTGAAGTTATGGCTCAAAACAACGATTTCTAGTCACAATAAGCTTTGTGATAGCACAATGATTATAGTCGGCTTGTTTACTTTCAAAACTCTTAATTTGATTATTTTGTATCAAAATGGGTAAAACTTCATTATAGTTCGCTTTCCCATGTTTCAAATGTGAAGTTATGGCTTAAAACAACGATTTCTATTTAAAATAAGCGTTTGTAGACAAAATATGTCTATGCTCGTCTAGTTAAATTTTAAAACTCTTAGAATTATGATTTTATACAAACTCGTTGAAACTTCATTATCGTCCTATTTCCCACGCTTTTTACGTGAAGTTATGGCTCAAAACAACGATTTCTAGTGACTATAAGCTTTGTGACATCACAATGATTATACTCGGCTTGTTTACTTTCAAACCTCTTAATTTGATTATTTGTATCAAAATGGGTAAAACTTCATTATAGTTCGATTTCCCACATTCTCAATGTGAAGTTAAGCCTTAAAACAACGATTTCTATTCAAAATAAGCGTTTGTAGATAAAATATGTTTATGCTCTGTTTGTTAAATTTTAAAACTCTTAGAATTATGATTTTATACAAAGTCGTTGAAACTTTTAATCGTCCTATTTCCCACGTTTCCTACGTGAAGTTATGGCTCAAAACAACGATTTCTAGTCACAATAAGCTTTGTGACATCATAATGATTATACTCGGCTTGTTTACTTTCAAAACTCTTAATTTGATTATTTGTATCAAAATGGGTAAACCTTTATTATAGTTCGATTTCCCACGTTATCAATGTGAAGTTAAGCCTTAAAACAACGATTTCTATTCAAAATAAGCGTTTGTAGATAAACTATGTTTATGCTCGGCTTGTTAAATTTGAAAACTCTTAGAATTATGATTTTTTAAAAAATCTCTTCAACTTCATTATCGTCCAATTTCCCACGTTTCCTACGTGAAGTTATGGCTCAAAACAACGATTTCTAGTCACAATAAGCTTTGTGACATCATAATGATTATACTCGGCTTGTTTACTTTCAAAACTCTTAATTTGATTATTTGTATCAAAATGGGTAAAACTTCATTATAGTTCGATTTCCCACGTTCCTAATGTGAAGTTATGGCTTAAAACAACGATTTCTATTCAAAATAAGCGTTTGTAGATAAAATATGTTTATGCTCGGCTTGTTAAATTTTAAAACTCACATAATTATGATTTTATACAAAATCATTGAAACTTCATTATCGTCCTATTTACCACGTTTCCTACGTGAAGTTATGGCTCAAAACAACGATTTCTAGTCAAAATAAGCTTTGTGATAGCACAATGATTATACTCGGCTTGTTTACTTTCAAAACTCTTAATTTGATTATTTGTATCAAAATGGGTAAAATTTCATTATAGTTCGCTTTCCCAGGTTTCAAATGTGAAGTTATGGCTTAAAACAACGATTTCTATTCAAAATGAGCGTTTGTAGAGAAAATATGCCTATGCTCGTCTTGTTAAATTTTAAAACTCTTAGAATTATGATTTTATACAAACTCGTTGAAACTTCTTTATCGTCCTATTTCCCACGTTTTCTACGTGAAGTTATGGCTCAAAACAATGATTTCTAGTCGCAATAAGCTTTGTGACAGCACAATGATTATACTCGGATGTTTACTTTCAAAACTATTAATTTGATTATTTGTATCAAAATGGGTAAAACTTCATTATAGTTCGATTTCCCACGTTCTCAATGTAAAGTTAAGCCTTCAAACATCGATTTCTATTCAAAATAAGCGTTTGTAGATAAAATATGTTTTTGCTCGGCTTGTTAAATTTTAAATCTCTTAGAATAATGATTTTATATAAAATCGTTGAAACTTCATTATCGTCCTATTTCCCACGTTTTCTACGTGAAGTTATGGCTCAAAACGACGATTTCTAGTCACAATAAGCTTTGTGACACCACAACAATTATATTCGGCTTGTTTACTTTTAAAACACTTAATTTGATAATTTGTATCAAAATGGGTAAAACTTCATTATAGTTCGATTTCTCACGTTCTCAATGTGAAGCTAAGCCTTAAAACAATGATTTCTATTCAAAATAAGCGTTTGTAGATAAAATATGTTTATGCTCGGCTTGTTAAATTTTAAAACTCTTAGAATTATGATATTATAAAAAATCTCTTAAACTTCATTATCGTCCTATTTTCCACGTTCCCTACGTGAAGTTATGGCTCTAAACAATGATTTCTAGTCACAATAAGCTTTGTGATAGCACAATGATTATACTAGGCTTGTTTACTTTGAAAACACTTAATTTGATTATTTGTATCAAAATGGGTAAAACTTCATTATAGTTCGATTTCCCACGTTCCTAATGTGAAGTTATGGCTTAAAACAACGATTTCTATTCAAAACAAGTATTTGTGGATAAAATATGTTTATGCTCGGCTTGTTAAATTTTAAAACTCTTAGAATTATCATTTTATACAAACTCGTTGAAACTTCATTATCGTCCTATTTCCCACGTTTTCTACGTGAAGTTATGGCTCAAAATAACGATTTCTAGTCACAATAAGCTTTGTGAGATCACAATGATTATACTCGGCTTGTTGACATTCAAAACTCTTAATTTGATTATTTGTATCAAAATGGGTAAAACTTCATTATAGTTCGATTTCCCACGTTCTCAATGTGAAGCTAAGCCTTAAAACAACGATTTCCATTCAAAATAAGCATTTGTAGATAAAATATGTTTATGCTCGGCTTGTTAAATTTTAAAACTCTTAGAATTATGATTTTATTTAAAATCGTTGAAACTTCATTATCGTCCTATTTCCCACGTTTCCTACGTGAAGTTATGGCTCAAAACAACGATTTCTAGTCACAATAAGCTTTGTGATAGCACAATGATTATACTCGGCTTGTTTACTTTCAAAACTCTTAATTTGATTATTTGTATCAAAATGGGTAAAACTTCATTATAGTTCGCTTTCCCATGTTTCAAATGTGAAGTTATGGCTTAAAACAACGATTTCTATTTAAAATAAGCGTTTGTAGACAAAATATGTCTATGCTCGTCAAGTTAAATTTTAAAACTCTTAGAATTATGATTTTATTATCAAACTCGTTGAAACTTCATTATCGTCCTATTTCCCACGCTTTTTTACGTAAAGTTATGGCTCAAAACAACGATTTCTAGTGACTATAAGCTTTGTGACATCACAATGATTATACTCGGCTTGTTTACTTTCAAACCTCTTAATTTGATTATTTGTATCAAAATGGGTAAAACTTCATTATAGTTCGATTTCCCACATTCTCAATGTGAAGTTAAGCCTTAAAACAACGATTTCTATTCAAAATAAGCGTTTGTAGATAAAATATGTTTATACTCTGTTTGTTAAATTTTAAAACTCTTAGAATTATGATTTTATACAAAGTCGTTAAAACTTCATTATCGTCCTATTTCCCAAGTTTCCTACGTGAAGTTATGGCTCAAAACAACGATTTCTAGTCACAATAAGCTTTGTGACATCATAATGATTATACTCGGCTTGTTTACTTTCAAAACTCTTAATTTGATTATTTGTATCAAAATGGGTAAACCTTTATTATAGTTCGATTTCCCACGTTATCAATGTGAAGTTAAGCCTTAAAACAACGATTTCTATTCAAAATAAGCGTTTGTAGATAAACTATGTTTATGCTCAGCTTATTAAATTTGAAAACTCTTAGAATTATGATTTTATAAAAAATCTCTTCAACTTCATTATCGTCCAATTTCCCACGTTTCCTACGTGAAGTTATGGCTCAAAACAACGATTTCTAGTCACAATAAGCTTTGTGACATCATAATGATTATACTCGGCTTGTTTACTTTCAAAACTCTTAATTTGATTATTTGTATCATAATGGGTAAAACTTCATTATAGTTCGATTTCTCACGTTCCTAATGTGAAGTTATGGCTTAAAACAACGATTTCTATTCAAAATTAGCGTTTGTAGATAAAATATGTTTATGCTCGGCTTGTTAAATTTTAAAACTCTTAGAATTATGATTTTATAAAAAATCTCTTAAACTTCATTATCGTCCTATTTTCCACGTTCCCTACGTGAAGTTATGGCTCTAAACAATGATTTCTAGTCACAATAAGCTTTGTGATAGCACAATGATTATACTAGGCTTGTTTACTTTGAAAACGCTTAATTTGATTATTTGTATCAAAATGGGTAAAACTTCATTATAGTTCGATTTCCCACGTTCCTAATGTGAAGTTATGGCTTAAAACAACGATTTATATTCAAAACAAGCATTTGTGGATAAAATATGTTTATGCTCGGCTTGTTAAATTTTAAAACTCTTAGAATTATCATTTTATACAAACTTGTTGAAACTTCATTATCGTCCTATTTCCCACGTTTTCTACGTGAAGTTATGGCTCAAAATAACGATTTCTAGTCACAATAAGCTTTGTGAGATCACAATGATTATACTCGGCTTGTTTACATTCAAAACTCTTAATTTGATTATTTGTATCAAAATGGGTAAAACTTCATTATAGTTCTATTTCCCACGTTCTCAATGTGAAGCTAAGCCTTAAAACAACGATTTCTATTCAAAATAAGCATTTGTAGATAAAATATGTTTATGCTCGGCTTGTTAAATTTTAAAACTCTTAGAATTATGATTTTATACAAAATCGTTGAAACTTCATTATCGTCCTATTTCCCACGTTTCCTACGTGAAGTTATGGCTAAAAACAACGATTTCTTGTCACAATAAGCTTTGTGATAGCACAATGATTATAGTCGGCTTGTTTACTGTCAAAACTCTTAATTTGATTATTTGTATCAAAATGGGTAAAACTTCATTATAGTTCGCTTTCCCATGTTTCAAATGTGAAGTTATGGCTTAAAACAACGATTTCTATTTAAAATAAGCGTTTGTAGACAAAATATGTCTATGCTCGTCTTGTTAAATTTTAAAACTCTTAGAATTATGATTTTATAATAACTCCTTGAAACTTCATTATCGTCCTATTTCCCACGCTTTCTACGTTAAGTAACAGCTCAAAACAACGATTTCTAGTGACTATAAGCTTTGTGACATCACAATGATTATACTCGGCTTGTTTACATTAAAAACTCTTAATTTGATTATTTGTATCAAAATGGGTAAAACTTCATTATAGTTCGATTTTCCACGTTCTCAATGTAAAGTGAAGCCTTCAAACATCGATTTCTATTCAAAATGAGCGTTTGTAGATAAAATATGTTTATGTTCTGTTTGTTAAATTTTAAAACTCTTAGAATTATGATTTTATACAAAGTCGTTGAAACTTCATTATCGTCCTATTTCCCACGTTTCCTACGTGAAGTTATGGCTCAAAACAACGATTTCTAGTCACAATAAGCTTTGTGACATCATAATGATTATACTCGGCTTGTTTACTTTCAAAACTCTTAATTTGATTATTTGTATCAAAATGGGTAAACCTTTATTATAGTTCGATTTCCCACGTTATCAATGTGAAGTTAAGCCTTAAAACAACGATTTCTATTCAAAATAAGCGTTTGTAGATAAACTATGTTTATCCTCGGCTTGTTAAATTTGAAAACTCTTAGAATTATGATTTTATAAAAAATCTCTTCAACTTCATTATCGTCCAATTTCTCACGTTTCCTACGTGAAGTTATGGCTCAAAACAACGATTTCTAGTCACAATAAGCTTTGTGACATCATAATGATTATACTCGGCTTGTTTACTTTCAAAACTCTTAATTTGATTATTTGTATCATAATGGGTAAAACTTCATTATAGTTCGATTTCTCACGTTCCTAATGTGAAGTTATGGCTTAAAACAACGATTTCTATTCAAAATTAGCGTTTGTAGATAAAATATGTTTATGCTCGGCTTGTTAAATTTTAAAACTCTTAGAATTATGATTTATAAAAATCTCTTAAACTTCATTATCGTCCTATTTTCCACGTTCCCTACGTGAAGTTATGGCTCTAAACAATGATTTCTAGTCACAATAAGCTTTGTGATAGCACAATGATTATACTAGGCTTGTTTACTTTGAAAACGCTTAATTTGATTATTTGTATCAAAATGGGTAAAACTTCATTATAGTTCGATTTCCCACGTTCCTAATGTGAAGTTATGGCTTAAAACAACGATTTCTATTCAAAACAAGCATTTGTGGATAAAATATGTTTATGCTCGGCTTGTTAAATTTTAAAACTCTTAGAATTATCATTTTATACAAACTTGTTGAAACTTCATTATCGTCCTATTTCCCACGTTTTCTACGTGAAGTTATGGCTCAAAATAACGATTTCTAGTCACAATAAGCTTTGTGAGATCACAATGATTATACTCGGCTTGTTTACATTCAAAACTCTTAATTTGATTATTTGTATCAAAATGGGTAAAACTTCATTATAGTTCTATTTCCCACGTTCTCAATGTGAAGCTAAGCCTTAAAACAACGATTTCTATTCAAAATAAGCATTTGTAGATAAAATATGTTTATGCTCGGCTTGTTAAATTTTAAAACTCTTAGAATTATGATTTTATACAAAATCGTTGAAACTTCATTATCGTCCTATTTCCCACGTTTCCTACGTGAAGTTATGGCTAAAAACAACGATTTCTTGTCACAATAAGCTTTGTGATAGCACAATGATTATAGTCGGCTTGTTTACTGTCAAAACTCTTAATTTGATTATTTGTATCAAAATGGGTAAAACTTCATTATAGTTCGCTTTCCCATGTTTCAAATGTGAAGTTATGGCTTAAAACAACGATTTCTATTTAAAATAAGCGTTTGTAGACAAAATATGTCTATGCTCGTCTTGTTAAATTTTAAAACTCTTAGAATTATGATTTTATAAAACTCTTGAAACTTCATTATCGTCCTATTTCCCACGTTTTCTACGTTAAGTAAGTTATGGCTCAAAACAACGATTTCTAGTGACTATAAGCTTTGTGACATCACAATGATTATACTCGGCTTGTTTACATTAAAAACTCTTAATTTGATTATTTGTATCAAAATGGGTAAAACTTCATTATAGTTCGATTTTCCACGTTCTCAATGTAAAGTTAACCTTAAAACATCGATTTCTATTCAAAAAGCGTTTGTAGATAAAATATGTTTATGTTCGTTTGTTAAATTTTAAAACTCTTAGAATTATGATTTTATACAAAGTCGTTGAAACTTCATTATCGTCCTATTTCCCACGTTTCCTACGTGAAGTTATGGCTCAAAACAACGATTTCTAGTCACAATAAGCTTTGTGACATCATAATGATTATACTCGGCTTGTTTACTTTCAAAACTCTTAATTTGATTATTTGTATCAAAATGGGTAAACCTTTATTATAGTTCGATTTCCCACGTTATCAATGTGAAGTTAAGCCTTAAAACAACGATTTCTATTCAAAATAAGCGTTTGTAGATAAAATATGTTTATGCTCGGCTTGTTAAATTTGAAAACTCTTAGAATTATGATTTTATAAAAAATCTCAACTTCATTATCGTCCAATTTCCCACGTTTCCTACGTGAAGTTATGGCTCAAAACAACGATTTCTAGTCACAATAAGCTTTGTGACATCATAATGATTATACTCGGCTTGTTTACTTTCAAAACTCTTAATTTGATTATTTGTATCAAAATGGGTAAAACTTCATTATAGTTCGATTTCCCACGTTCTCAATGTGAAGTTAAGGCTTAAAACAACGATTTCTATTCAAAATAAGCGTTTGTAGATAAAATATGTTTATGCTCGGCTTGTTAAATTTTAAAACTCTTTGAATTATGATTTTATACAAAATCGTTGAAACTTCATTATCGTCCTATTTCCCACGTTTTTCTACGTGAAGTTATGGCTCAAAACAACGATTTCTAGTCACAATAAGCTTTGTGATACCACAATGATTATACTCGGCTTGTTTACTTTCAAAACACTTAATTTGATAATTTGTATCAAAATGGGTAAAACTTCATTATAGTTCGATTTCCCACGTTCTCAATGTGAAGTTAAGCCTTAAAACAACGATTTCTATTCAAAATAAGCATTTGTAGATAAAATATGTTTATGCTCTCGGCTTGTTAAATTTTAAAACTCTTAGAATTATGATTTTATTCAAAATCGTTGAAACTTCATTATCGTCCTATTTCCCACGTTTCCTACGTGAAGTTATGGCTCAAAACAACGATTTCTAGTCACAATAAGCTTTGTGATAGCACAATGATTATAGTCGGCTTGTTTACTTTCAAAACTCTTAATTTGATTATTTGTATCAAAATGGGTAAAACTTCATTATAGTTCGCTTTCCCATGTTTCAAATGTGAAGTTATGGCTTAAAACAACGATTTCTATTTAAAATAAGCGTTTGTAGACAAAATATGTCTATGCTCGTCTAGTTAAATTTTAAAACTCTTAGAATTATGATTTTATACAAACTCGTTGAAACTTCATTATCGTCCTATTTCCCACGCTTTTTACGTGAAGTTATGGCTCAAAACAACGATTTCTAGTGACTATAAGCTTTGTGACATCACAATGATTATACTCGGCTTGTTTACTTTCAAAACTCTTAATTTGATTATTTGTATCAAAATGGGTAAAACTTCATTATAGTTCGATTTCCCACATTCTCAATGTGAAGTTAAGCCTTAAAACAACGATTTCTATTCAAAATAAGCGTTTGTAGATAAAATATGTTTATGCTCTGTTTGTTAAATTTTAAAACTCTTAGAATTATGATTTTATACAAAGTCGTTGAAACTTCATTATCGTCCTATTTCCCACGTTTCCTACGTGAAGTTATGGCTCAAAACAACGATTTCTAGTCACAATAAGCTTTGTGACATCATAATGATTATACTCGGCTTGTTTACTTTCAAAACTCTTAATTTGATTATTTGTATCAAAATGGGTAAACCTTTATTATAGTTCGATTTCCCACGTTATCAATGTGAAGTTAAGCCTTAAAACAACGATTTCTATTCAAAATAAGCGTTTGTAGATAAACTATGTTTATGCTCGGCTTGTTAAATTTGAAAACTCTTAGAATTATGATTTTATAAAAAATCTCTTCAACTTCATTATCGTCCAATTTCCCACGTTTCCTACGTGAAGTTATGGCTCAAAACAACGATTTCTAGTCACAATAAGCTTTGTGACATCATAATGATTATACTCGGCTTGTTTACTTTCAAAACTCTTAATTTGATTATTTGTATCAAAATGGGTAAAACTTCATTATAGTTCGATTTCCCACGTTCCTAATGTGAAGTTATGGCTTAAAACAACGATTTCTATTCAAAATAAGCGTTTGTAGATAAAATATGTTTATGCTCGGCTTGTTAAATTTTAAAACTCTTAGAATTATGATTTTATACAAAATCATTGAAACTTCATTATCGTCCTATTTACCACGTTTCCTACGTGAAGTTATGGCTCAAAACAACGATTTCTAGTCAAAATAAGCTTTGTGATAGCACAATGATTATACTCGGCTTGTTTACTTTCAAAACTCTTAATTTGATTATTTGTATCAAAATGGGTAAAATTTCATTATAGTTCGCTTTCCCACGTTCCCAATGTGAAGTTAAGGCTTAAAACAACGATTTCTATTCAAAATAAGCGTTTGTAGAGAAAATATGCCTATGCTCGTCTTGTTAAATTTTAAAACTCTTAGAATTATGATTTTATACAAACTCGTTGAAACTTCATTATCGTCCTATTTTCCAAGTTTTCTACGTGAAGTTATGGCTCAAAACAATGATTTCTAGTCACAATAAGCTTTGTGACATCACAATGATTATACTCGGCTTGTTTACTTTCAAAACTCTTAATTTGATTATTTGTATCAAAATGGGTAAAACTTCATTATAGTTCGATTTTCCACGTTCTCAATGTGAAGTTAAGCCTTAAAACAACGATTTCTATTCAAAATAAGCGTTTGTAGATAAAATATGTTTATGCTCGGCTTGTTAAATTTTAAAACTCTTAGAATTATGATTTTATACAAAATCGTTGAAACTTCATTATCGTCCTATTTCCCACGTTTCCTACGTGAAGTTATGGCTCAAAACAACGATTTCTAGTCACAATAAGCTTTGTGATAGCACAATGATTATACTCGGCTTGTTTACTTTCAAAACTCTTAATTTGATTATTTGTATCAAAATGGGTAAACCTTTATTATAGTTCGATTTCCCACGTTATCAATGTGAAGTTAAGCCTTAAAACAACGATTTCTATTCAAAATAAGCGTTTGTAGATAAAATATGTTTATGCTCGGCTTGTTAAATTTGAAAACTCTTAGAATTATGATTTTATAAAAAATCTCTTCAACTTCATTATCGTCCAATTTCCCACGTTTCCTACGTGAAGTTATGGCTCAAAACAACGATTTCTAGTCACAATAAGCTTTGTGACATCATAATGATTATACTCGGCTTGTTTACTTTCAAAACTCTTAATTTGATTATTTGTATCAAAATGGGTAAAACTTCATTATAGTTCGATTTCCCACGTTCCTAATGTGAAGTTATGGCTTAAAACAACGATTTCTATTCAAAATAAGCGTTTGTAGATAAAATATGTTTATGCTCGGCTTGTTAAATTTTAAAACTCTCTTAGAATTATGATTTTATACAAAATCATTGAAACTTCATTATCGTCCTATTTCCCACGTTTCCTACGTGAAGTTATGGCTCAAAACAACGATTTCTAGTCAAAATAAGCTTTGTGATAGCACAATGATTATACTCGGCTTGTTTACTTTCAAAACTCTTAATTTGATTATTTGTATCAAAATGGGTAAAATTTCATTATAGTTCGCTTTCCCAGGTTTCAAATGTGAAGTTATGGCTTAAAACAACGATTTCTATTCAAAATGAGCGTTTGTAGAGAAAATATGCCTATGCTCGTCTTGTTAAATTTTAAAACTCTTAGAATTATGATTTTATACAAACTCGTTGAAACTTCATTATCGTCCTATTTCCCAAGTTTTCTACGTGAAGTTATGGCTCAAAACAATGATTTCTAGTCACAATAAGCTTTGTGACATCACAATGATTAAACTCGGCTTGTTTACTTTCAAAACTCTTAATTTGATTATTTGTATCAAAATGGGTAAAACTTCATTATAGTTCGATTTCCCACGTTCTCAATGTGAAGTTAAGCCTTCAAACAACGATTTCTCTTCAAAATAAGCGTTTGTAGATAAAATATGTTTTGCTCGGCTTGTTAAATTTTAAACTCTTAGAATAATGATTTTATATAAAATCGTTGAAACTTCATTATCGTCCTATTTCCCACGTTTTCTACGTGAAGTTATGGCTCAAAACAACGATTTCTAGTCACAATAAGCTTTGTGACACCACAATGATTATATTCGGCTTGTTTACTTTCAAAACACTTAATTTGATAATTTGTATCAAAATGGGTAAAACTTCATTATAGTTCGATTTCCCACGTTCTCAATGTGAAGCTAAGCCTTAAAACAACGATTTCTATTCAAAATAAGCATTTGTAGATAAAATATGTTTATGCTCGGCTTGTTAAATTTTAAAACTCTTAGAATTATGATTTTATTCAAAATCGTTGAAACTTCATTATCGTCCTATTTCCCACGTTTCCTACGTGAAGTTATGGCTCAAAACAACGATTTCTAGTCACAATAAGCTTTGTGATAGCACAATGATTATAGTCGGCTTGTTTACTTTCAAAACTCTTAATTTGATTATTTGTATCAAAATAGGTAAAACTTCATTATAGTTCGCTTTCCCATGTTTCAAATGTGAAGTTATGGCTTAAAACAACGATTTCTATTTAAAATAAGCGTTTGTAGACAAAATATGTCTATGCTCGTCTAGTTAAATTTTAAAACTCTTAGAATTATGATTTTATACAAACTCGTTGAAACTTCATTATCGTCCTATTTCCCACGCTTTTTACGTGAAGTTACAGCTCAAAACAACGATTTCTAGTGACTATAAGCTTTGTGACATCACAATGATTATACTCGGCTTGTTTACTTTCAAACCTCTTAATTTGATTATTTGTATCAAAATGGGTAAAACTTCATTATAGTTCGATTTCCCACATTCTCAATGTGAAGTTAAGCCTTAAAACAACGATTTCTATTCAAAATAAGCGTTTGTAGATAAAATATGTTTATGCTCTGTTTGTTAAATTTTAAAACTCTTAGAATTATGATTTTATACAAAGTCGTTGAAACTTTATTATCGTCCTATTTCCCACGTTTCCTACGTGAAGTTATGGCTCAAAACAACGATTTCTAGTCACAATAAGCTTTGTGACATCATAATGATTATACTCGGCTTGTTTACTTTCAAAACTCTTAATTTGATTATTTGTATCAAAATGGGTAAACCTTTATTATAGTTCGATTTCCCACGTTATCAATGAGAAGTTAAGCCTTAAAACAACGATTTCTATTCAAAATAAGCGTTTGTAGATAAACTATGTTTATGCTCGGCTTGTTAAATTTGAAAACTCTTAGAATTATGATTTTATAAAAAATCTCTTCAAATTCATTATCGTCCAATTTCCCACGTTTCCTACGTGAAGTTATGGCTCAAAACAACGATTTCTAGTCACAATAAGCTTTGTGACATCATAATGATTATACTCGGCTTGTTTACTTTCAAAACTCTTAATTTGATTATTTGTATCAAAATGGGTAAAACTTCATTATAGTTCGATTTCCCACGTTCCTAATGTGAAGTTATGGCTTAAAACAACGATTTCTATTCAAAATAAGCGTTTGTAGATAAAATATGTTTATGCTCGGCTTGTTAAATTTTAAAACTCTCAGAATTATGATTTTATACAAAATCATTGAAACTTCATTATCGTCCTATTTCCCACGTTTCCTACGTGAAGTTATGGCTCAAAACAACGATTTCTAGTCAAAATAAGCTTTGTGATAGCACAATGATTATACTCGGCTTGTTTACTTTCAAAACTCTTAATTTGATTATTTGTATCAAAATGGGTAAAATTTCATTATAGTTCGCTTTCCCAGGTTTCAAATGTGAAGTTATGGCTTAAAACAACGATTTCTATTCAAAATGAGCGTTTGTAGAGAAAATATGCCTATGCTCGTCTTGTTAAATTTTAAAACTCTTAGAATTATGATTTTATACAAACTCGTTGAAACTTCTTTATCGTCCTATTTCCCACGTTTTCTACGTGAAGTTATGGCTCAAAACAATGATTTCTAGTCGCAATAAGCTTTGTGACATCACAATGATTATACTCGGATGTTTACTTTCAAAACTCTTAATTTGATTATTTGTATCAAAATGGGTAAAACTTCATTATAGTTCGATTTCCCACGTTCTCAATGTAAAGTTAAGCCTTCAAACATCGATTTCTATTTAAAATAAGCGTTTGTAGATAAAATATGTTTTTGCTCGGCTTGTTAAATTTTAAATCTCTTAGAATAATGATTTTATATAAAATCGTTGAAACTTCATTATCGTCCTATTTCCCACGTTTTCTACGTGAAGTTATGGCTCAAAACAACGATTTCTAGTCACAATAAGCTTTGTGACACCACAAGAATTATATTCGGCTTGTTTACTTTCAAAACACTTAATTTGATAATTTGTATCAAAATGGGTAAAACTTAATTATAGTTCGATTTCTCACGTTCTCAATGTGAAGCTAAGCCTTAAAACAATGATTTCTATTCAAAATAAGCGTTTGTAGATAAAATATGTTTATGCTCGGCTTGTTAAATTTTAAAACTCTTAGAATTATGATATTATAAAAAATCTCTTAAACTTCATTATCGTCCTATTTTCCACGTTCCCTACGTGAAGTTATGGCTCTAAACAATGATTTCTAGTCACAATAAGCTTTGTGATAGCACAATGATTATACTAGGCTTGTTTACTTTGAAAACACTTAATTTGATTATTTGTATCAAAATGGGTAAAACTTCATTATAGTTCGATTTCCCACGTTCCTAATGTGAAGTTATGGCTTAAAACAACGATTTCTATTCAAAACAAGCATTTGTGGATAAAATATGTTTATGCTCGGCTTGTTAAATTTTAAAACTCTTAGAATTATCATTTTATACAAACTCGTTGAAACTTCATTATCGTCCTATTTCCCACGTTTTCTACGTGAAGTTATGGCTCAAAATAACGATTTCTAGTCACAATAAGCTTTGTGAGATCACAATGATTATACTCGGCTTGTTGACATTCAAAACTCTTAATTTGATTATTTGTATCAAAATGGGTAAAACTTCATTATAGTTCGATTTCCCACGTTCTCAATGTGAAGCTAAGCCTTAAAACAACGATTTCTATTCAAAATAAGCATTTGTAGATAAAATATGTTTATGCTCGGCTTGTTAAATTTTAAAACTCTTAGAATTATGATTTTATTCAAAATCGTTGAAACTTCATTATCGTCCTATTTCCCACGTTTCCTACGTGAAGTTATGGCTCAAAACAACGATTTCTAGTCACAATAAGCTTTGTGATAGCACAATGATTATAGTCGGCTTGTTTACTTTCAAAACTCTTAATTTGATTATTTGTATCAAAATGGGTAAAACTTCATTATAGTTCGCTTTCCCATGTTTCAAATGTGAAGTTATGGCTTAAAACAACGATTTCTATTTAAAATAAGCGTTTGTAGACAAAATATGTCTATGCTCGTCTAGTTAAATTTTAAAACTCTTAGAATTATGATTTTATACAAACTCGTTGAAACTTCATTATCGTCCTATTTCCCACGCTTTTTACGTAAAGTTACAGCTCAAAACAACGATTTCTAGTGACTATAAGCTTTGTGACATCACAATGATTATACTCGGCTTGTTTACTTTCAAACCTCTTAATTTGATTATTTGTATCAAAATGGGTAAAACTTCATTATAGTTCGATTTCCCACATTCTCAATGTGAAGTTAAGCCTTAAAACAACGATTTCTATTCAAAATAAGCGTTTGTAGATAAAATATGTTTATGCTCTGCTGTTTGTTAAATTTTAAAACTCTTAGTATTATGATTTTATACAAAGTCGTTAAAACTTCATTATCGTCCTATTTCCCAAGTTTCCTACGTGAAGTTATGGCTCAAAACAACGATTTCTAGTCACAATAAGCTTTGTGACATCATAATGATTATACTCGACTTGTTTACTTTCAAAACTCTTAATTTGATTATTTGTATCAAAATGGGTAAACCTTTATTATAGTTCGATTTCCCACGTTATCAATGTGAAGTTAAGCCTTAAAACAACGATTTCTATTCAAAATAAGCGTTTGTAGATAAACTATGTTTATGCTCAGCTTATTAAATTTGAAAACTCTTAGAATTATGATTTTATAAAAATCTCTGAAACTTCATTATCGTCCAATTTCCCACGTTTCCTACGTGAAGTTATGGCTCAAAACAACGATTTCTAGTCACAATAAGCTTTGTGACATCATAATGATTATACTCGGCTTGTTTACTTTCAAAACTCTTAATTTGATTATTTGTATCATAATGGGTAAAACTTCATTATAGTTCGATTTCTCACGTTCTAAATGTAAAGTTATGGCTTAAAACAACGATTTCTATTCAAAATAAGCGTTTGTAGATAAAATATGTTTATGCTCGGCTTGTTAAATTTTAAAACTCTTAGAATTATGATTTTATAAAAAATCTCTTAAACTTCATTATCGTCCTATTTTCCACGTTCCCTACGTGAAGTTATGGCTCTAAACAATGATTTCTAGTCACAATAAGCTTTGTGATAGCACAATGATTATACTAGGCTTGTTTACTTTGAAAACACTTAATTTGATTATTTGTATCAAAATGGGTAAAACTTCATTATAGTTCGATTTCCCACGTTCCTAATGTGAAGTTATGGCTTAAAACAACGATTTCTATTCAAAACAAGCATTTGTGGATAAAATATGTTTATGCTCGGCTTGTTAAATTTTAAAACTCTTAGAATTATCATTTTATACAAACTTGTTGAAACTTCATTATCGTCCTATTTCCCACGTTTTCTACGTGAAGTTATGGCTCAAAATAACGATTTCTAGTCACAATAAGCTTTGTGAGATCACAATGATTATACTCGGCTTGTTTACATTCAAAACTCTTAATTTGATTATTTGTATCAAAATGGGTAAAACTTCATTATAGTTCTATTTCCCACGTTCTCAATGTGAAGCTAAGCCTTAAAACAACGATTTCTATTCAAAATAAGCATTTGTAGATAAAATATGTTTATGCTCGGCTTGTTAAATTTTAAAACTCTTAGAATTATGATTTTATTCAAAATCGTTGAAACTTCATTATCGTCCTATTTCCCACGTTTCCTACGTGAAGTTATGGCTCAAAACAACGATTTCTAGTCACAATAAGCTTTGTGATAGCACAATGATTATAGTCGGCTTGTTTACTTTCAAAACTCTTAATTTGATTATTTGTATCAAAATGGGTAAAACTTCATTATAGTTCGCTTTCCCATGTTTCAAATGTGAAGTTATGGCTTAAAACAACGATTTCTATTTAAAATAAGCGTTTGTAGACAAAATATGTCTATGCTCGTCTAGTTAAATTTTAAAACTCTTAGAATTATGATTTTATACAAACTCGTTGAAACTTCATTATCGTCCTATTTCCCACGCTTTTTACGTAAAGTTATGGCTCAAAACAACGATTTCTAGTGACTATAAGCTTTGTGACATCACAATGATTATACTCGGCTTGTTTACTTTCAAACCTCTTAATTTGATTATTTGTATCAAAATGGGTAAAACTTCATTATAGTTCGATTTCCCACATTCTCAATGTGAAGTTAAGCCTTAAAACAACGATTTCTATTCAAAATAAGCGTTTGTAGATAAAATATGTTTATACTCTGTTTGTTAAATTTTAAAACTCTTAGTATTATGATTTTATACAAAGTCGTTAAAACTTCATTATCGTCCTATTTCCCAAGTTTCCTACGTGAAGTTATGGCTCAAAACAACGATTTCTAGTCACAATAAGCTTTGTGACATCATAATGATTATACTCGGCTTGTTTACTTTCAAAACTCTTAATTTGATTATTTGTATCAAAATGGGTAAACCTTTATTATAGTTCGATTTCCCACGTTATCAATGTGAAGTTAAGCCTTAAAACAACGATTTCTATTCAAAATAAGCGTTTGTAGATAAACTATGTTTATGCTCGGCTTGTTAAATTTGAAAACTCTTAGAATTATGATTTTATAAAAAATCTCTTCAACTTCATTATCGTCCTATTTCCCACGTTTCCTACGTGAAGTTATGGCTAAAAACAACGATTTCTTGTCACAATAAGCTTTGTGATAGCACAATGATTATAGTCGGCTTGTTTACTGTCAAAACTCTTAATTTGATTATTTGTATCAAAATGGGTAAAACTTTATTATAGTTCGCTTTCCCATGTTTCAAATGTGATGTTATGGCTTAAAACAACGATTTCTTTTTAAAATAAGCGTTTGTAGACAAAATATGTCTATGCTCGTCTTGTTATATTTTAAAACTCTTAGAATTATGATTTTATAATAACTCCTTGAAACTTCATTATCGTCCTATTTCCCACGCTTTCTACGTTAAGTAACAGCTCAAAACAACGATTTCTAGTGACTATAAGCTTTGTGACATCACAATGATTATACTCGGCTTGTTTACATTAAAAACTCTTAATTTGATTATTTGTATCAAAATGAGTAAAACTTCATTATAGTTCGATTTCCCACATTCCTAATGTGAAGTTATGGCTTAAAACAACGATTTCTATTCAAAATAAGCATTTGTAGATAAAATATGTTTATGCTCGGCTTGTTAAATTTTAAAACTCTTAGAATTATGATTTTATACAAAATCTCTTAAACTTCATTATCGTCCTATTTTCCACGTTCCCTACGTGAAGTTATGGCTCAAAACAATGATTTCTAGTCACAATAAGCTTTGTGATAGCGCAATGATTATACTCGGCTTGTTTACTTTCAAAACTCTTAATTTGATTATTTGTATCAAAATGGGTAAAACTTCAATATAGTTTGCTTTCCCATGTTTCAAATGTTAAGTTATGGCTTAAAACAACGATTTCTATTCAAAATAAGCTTTTGTAGGTAAAATATGTTTTTGCTCGGCTTGTTAAATTTTAAAACTCTTAGAATAATGATTTTATACAAAATCGTTGAAACTTCATTATCGTCCTATTTCCCACATTTCCTACATGATGTTATGGCTCAAAACAAAGATTTCTAGTCACAATAAGCTTTGTGACATCACAATGATTATACTCGGCCTGTTTACTTTCAAAACTCTTAATTTGATTATTTGTATCAAAATGGGTAAAATTTCATTATAGTTCGATTTCCCACGTTCTCAATGTAAAGTGAAGCCTTCAAACATCGATTTCTATTCAAAATAAGCGTTTGTAGATAAAATATGTTTTTGCTCGGCTTGTTAAATTTTAAAACTCTTAGAATAATGATTTTATACAAAATCGTTGAAACTTCATTATCGTCCTATTTCCCACGTTTTCTACGTGAAGTTATGGCTCAAAACAACGATTTCTAGTCACAATAAGCTTTGTGACATCATAATGATTATACTCGGCTTGTTTACTTTCAAAACTCTTAATTTGATTATTTGTATCAAAATGGGTAAACCTTTATTATAGTTCGATTTCCCACGTTCTCAATGTGAAGTTAAGCCTTAAAACAATGATTTCTATTCAAAATAAGCGTTTGTAGATAAAATATGTTTATGCTCGGCTTGTTAAATTTTAAAACTCTTAGAATTATGATTTTATAAAAAATCGTTGAAACTTCATTATTGTCGTATTTCCCACGTTTCCTACGTGAAGTTATGGCTCAAAACAATGATTTCTAGTCACAATAAGCTTTGTGATAGCACAATGATTATACTCGGCTTGTTTACTTTCAAAACTCTTAATTTGATTATTTGTATCAAAATGGGTAAAACTTCAATATAGTTCGCTTTCCCATGTTTCAAATGTGAAGTTATGGCTTAAAATAACGATTTCTATTCAAAATAAGCGTTTGTAGATAAAATATGTTTATGCTCGGCTTGTTAAATTTGAAAACTCTTAGAATTATGATTTTATAAAAAATCTCTTCAACTTCATTATCGTCCAATTTCCCACGTTTCCTACGTGAAGTTATGGCTCAAAATAACGATTTCTAGTCACAATAAGCTTTGTGACATCATAATGATTATACTCGGCTTGTTTACTTTCAAAACTCTTAATTTGATTATTTGTATCAAAATGGGTAAAACTTCATTATAGTTCGATTTCCCACGTTCCTAATGTGAAGTTATCGCTTAAAACAACGATTTCTATTCAAAATAAGCGTTTGTAGATAAAATATGTTTATGCTCGGCTTGTTAAATTTTAAAACTCTCAGAATTATGATTTTATACAAAATCATTGAAACTTCATTATCGTCCTATTTCCCACGTTTCCTACGTGAAGTTATGGCTCAAAACAACGATTTCTAGTCAAAATAAGCTTTGTGATAGCACAATGATTATACTCGGCTTGTTTACTTTCAAAACTCTTAATTTGATTATTTGTATCAAAATGGGTAAAATTTCATTATAGTTCGCTTTCCCAGGTTTCAAATGTGAAGTTATGGCTTAAAACAACGATTTCTATTCAAAATGAGCGTTTATAGAGAAAATATGCCTATGCTCGTCTTGTTAAATTTTAAAACTCTTAGAATTATGATTTTATACAAACTCGTTGAAACTTCATTATCGTCCTATTCCCCACGTTTTCTACTTGAAGTTATGGCTCAAAACAATGATTTCTAGTCACAATAAGCTTTGTGACATCACAATGATTATACTCGGCTTGTTTACTTTCAAAACTCTTAATTTGATTATTTGTATCAAAATGGGTAAAACTTCATTATAGTTCGATTTCCCACGTTCTCAATGTAAAGTTAAGCCTTCAAACATCGATTTCTATTCAAAATAAGCGTTTGTAGATAAAATATGTTTTTGCTCGGCTTGTTAAATTTTAAAACTCTTAGAATAATGATTTTATATAAAATCGTTGAAACTTCATTATCGTCCTATTTCCCACGTTTCCTACGTGAAGTTATGGCTCAAAACAACGATTTCTAGTCACAATAAGCTTTGTGACATCACAATGATTATATTCGGCTTGTTTACTTTCAAAACACTTAATTTGATAATTTGTATCAAAATGGGTAAAACTTCATTATAGTTCGATTTCCCACGTTCTCAATGTGAAGCTAAGCCTTAAAACAATGATTTCTATTCAAAATAAGCGTTTGTAGATAAAATATGTTTATGCTCGGCTTGTTAAATTTTAAAACTCTTAGAATAATGATTTTATAAAAAATCGTTGAAACTTCATTATTGTCGTATTTCCCACGTTTCCTACGTGAAGTTATGGCTCAAAACAACGATTTCTAGTCACAATAAGCTTTGTGATAGCACAATGATTATACTCGGCTTGTTTACTTTCAAAACTCTTAATTTGATTATTTGTATCAAAATGGGTAAAACTTCAATATAGTTCGCTTTCCCATGCTTCAAATGTGAAGTTATGGCTTAAAATAACGATTTCTATTCAAAATAAGCGTTTGTAGATAAAATATGTTTATGCTCGGCTTGTTAAATTTGAAAACTCTTAGAATTATGATTTTATAAAAAATCTCTTCAACTTCATTATCGTCCAATTTCCCACGTTTCCTACGTGAAGTTATGGCTCAAAATAACGATTTCTAGTCACAATAAGCTTTGTGACATCATAATGATTATACTCGGCTTGTTTACTTTCAAAACTCTTAATTTGATTATTTGTATCAAAATGGGTAAAACTTCATTATAGTTCGATTTCCCACGTTCCTAATGTGAAGTTATCGCTTAAAACAACGATTTCTATTCAAAATAAGCGTTTGTAGATAAAATATGTTTATGCTCGGCTTGTTAAATTTTAAAACTCTCAGAATTATGATTTTATACAAAATCATTGAAACTTAATTATCGTCCTATTTCCCACGTTTCCTACGTGAAGTTATGGCTCAAAACAACGATTTCTAGTCAAAATAAGCATTGTGATAGCACAATGATTATACTCGGCTTGTTTACTTTCAAAACTCTTAATTTGATTATTTGTATCAAAATGGGTAAAATTTCATTATAGTTCGCTTTCCCAGGTTTCAAATGTGAAGTTATGGCTTAAAACAACGATTTCTATTCAAAATGAGCGTTTATAGAGAAAATATGCCTATGCTCGTCTTGTTAAATTTTAAAACTCTTAGAATTATGATTTTATACAAACTCGTTGAAACTTCATTATCGTCCTATTCCCCACGTTTTCTACTTGAAGTTATGGCTCAAAACAATGATTTCTAGTCACAATAAGCTTTGTGACATCACAATGATTATACTAGGCTTGTTTACTTTGAAAACACTTAATTTGATTATTTGTATCAAAATGGGTAAAACTTCATTATAGTTCGATTTCCCACGTTCCTAATGTGAAGTTATGGCTTAAAACAACGATTTCTATTCAAAACAAGCATTTGTGGATAAAATATGTTTATGCTCGGCTTGTTAAATTTTAAAACTCTTAGAATTATCATTTTATACAAACTCGTTGAAACTTCATTATCGTCCTATTTCCCACGTTTTCTACGTGAAGTTATGGCTCAAAATAACGATTTCTAGTCACAATAAGCATTGTGAGATCACAATGATTATACTCGGCTTGTTTACATTCAAAACTCTTAATTTGATTATTTGTATCAAAATGGGTAAAACTTCATTATAGTTCGATTTCCCACGTTCTCAATGTGAAGCTAAGCCTTAAAACAACGATTTCTATTCAAAATAAGCATTTGTAGATAAAATATGTTTATGCTCGTTTTGTTAAATTTTAAAACTCTTAGAATTATGATTTTATTCAAAATCGTTGAAACTTCATTATCGTCCTATTTCCCACGTTTCCTACGTGAAGTTATGGCTCAAAACAACGATTTCTAGTCACAATAAGCTTTGTGATAGCACAATGATTATAGTCGGCTTGTTTACTGTCAAAACTCTTAATTTGATTATTTGTATCAAAATGGGTAAAACTTCATTATAGTTCGCTTTCCCATGTTTCAAATGTGAAGTTATGGCTTAAAACAACGATTTCTATTTAAAATAAGCGTTTGTAGACAAAATATGTCTATGCTCGTCTAGTTAAATTTTAAAACTCTTAGAATTATGATTTGATACAAACTCGTTGAATCTTCATTATTGTCCTATTTCCCACTTTTTTTACATGAAGTTACATGGCTCAAAACAACGATTTCTAGTGACTATAAGCTTTGTGACATCACAATGATTATACTCGGCTTGTTTACTTTCAAACCTCTTAATTTGATTATTTGTATCAAAATGGGTAAAACTTCATTATAGTTCGATTTCCCACATTGTCAATGTGAAGTTAAGCCTTAAAACAACGATTTCTATTCAAAATAAGCGTTTGTAGATAAAATATGTTTATGCTCTGTTTGTTAAATTTTAAAATTCTTAGAATTATGATTTTATACAAAGTCGTTGAAACTTCATTATCGTCCTATTTCCCACGTTTCCTACGTGAAGTTATGGCTCAAAACAACGATTTCTAGTCACAATAAGCTTTGTGACATCATAATGATTATACTCGGCTTGTTTACTTTCAAAACTCTTAATTTGATTATTTGTATCAAAATGGGTAAACCTTTATTATAGTTCGATTTCCCACGTTCTCAATGTGAAGTTAAGCCTTAAAACAACGATTTCTATTCAAAATAAGCGTTTGTAGATAAACTATGTTTATGCTCGGCTTGTTAAATTTGAAAACTCTTAGAATTATGATTTTATAAAAAATCTCTTCAACTTCATTATCGTCCAATTTCCCACGTTTCCTACGTGAAGTTATGGCTCAAAACAACGATTTCTAGTCACAATATGCTTTGTGACATCATAATGATTATACTCGGCTTGTTTACTTTCAAAACTCTTAATTTGATTATTTGTATCAAAATTGGTAAAACTTCATTATAGTTCGATTTCTCACGTTCCTAATGTGAAGTTATGGCTTAAAACAACGATTTCTATTCAAAATAAGCGTTTGTAGATAAAATATGTTTATGCTCGGCTTGTTAAATTTTAAAACTCTCAGAATTATGATTTTATACAAAATCATTGAAACTTCATTATCGTCCTATTTCCCACGTTTCCTACGTGATGTTATGGCTCAAAACAACGATTTCTAGTCAAAATAAGCTTTGTGATAGCACAATGATTATACTCGGCTTGTTTACTTTCAAAACTCTTAATTTGATTATTTGTATCAAAATGGGTAAAATTTCATTATAGTTCGCTTTCCCAGGTTTCAAATGTGTAGTTATGGCTTAAAACAACGATTTCTATTCAAAATGAGCGTTTGTAGAGAAAATATGCCTATGCTCGTCTTGTTAAATTTTAAAACTCTTAGAATTATGATTTTATACAAACTCGTTGAAACTTCATTATCGTCCTATTTCCCACGTTTTCTACTTGAAGTTATGGCTCAAAACAATGATTTCTAGTCACAATAAGCTTTGTGACATCACAATGATTATACTCGGCTTGTTTACTTTCAAAACTCTTAATTTGATTATTTGTATCAAAATGGGTAAAACTTCATTATAGTTCGATTTCCCACGTTCTCAATGTAAAGTTAAGCCTTCAAACATCGATTTCTATTCAAAATAAGCGTTTGTAGATAAAATATGTTTTTGCTCGGCTTGTTAAATTTTAAAACTCTTAGAATAATGATTTTATATAAAATCGTTGAAACTTCATTATCGTCCTATTTCCCACGTTTCCTACGTGAAGTTATGGCTCAAAACAACGATTTCTAGTCACAATAAGCTTTGTGACATCACAATGATTATATTCGGCTTCTTTACTTTCAAAACACTTAATTTGATAATTTGTATCAAAATGGGTAAAACTTCATTATAGTTCGATTTCCCACGTTCTCAATTTGAAGCTAAGCCTTAAAACAATGATTTCTATTCAAAATAAGCGTTTGTAGATAAAATATGTTTATGCTCGGTTTGTTAAATTTTAAAACTCTTAGAATTATGATTTTATAAAAAATCTCTTAAACTTCATTATCGTCCTATTTTCCACGTTCCCTACGTGAAGTTATGGCTCTAAACAATGATTTCTAGTCACAATAAGCTTTGTGATAGCACAATGATTATACTAGGCTTGTTTACTTGGAAAACACTTAATTTTATTATTTGTATGAAAATGGGTAAAACTTAATTATAGTTCGATTTCCCACGTTCCTAATGTGAAGTTATGGCTTAAAACGACGATTTCTATTCAAAATAAGCATTTGTAGATAAAATATGTTTATGCTCGGCTTGTTAAATTTTAAAACTCTTAGAATTATGATTTTATACAAAATCTCTTAAACTTCATTATCGTCCTATTTTCCACGTTCCCTACGTGAAGTTATGGCTCAAAACAATGATTTCTAGTCACAATAAGCTTTGTGATAGCACAATGATTATACTCGGCTTGTTTACTTTCAAAACTCTTAATTTGATTATTTGTATCAAAATGGGTAAAACTTCAATATAGTTTGCTTTCCCATGTTTCAAATGTTAAGTTATGGCTTAAAACAAAGATTTCTATTCAAAATAAGCTTTTGTAGAGAAAATATGTTTTTGCTCGGCTTGTTAAATTTTAAAACTCTTAGAATAATGATTTTATACAAAATCGTTGAAACTTCATTATCGTCCTATTTCCCACGTTTCCTACGTGATGTTATGGCTCAAAACAAAGATTTCTAGTCACAATAAGCTTTGTGACATCACAATGATTATACTCGGCTTGTTTACTTTCAAAACTCTTAATTTGATTATTTGTATCAAAATGGGTAAAACTTCATTATAGTTCGATTTCCCACGTTCCTAATGTGAAGTTATGGCTTAAAACAACGATTTCTATTCAAAACAAGCATTTGTGGATAAAATATGTTTATGCTCGGCTTGTTAAATTTTAAAACTCTTAGAATTATCATTTTATACAAACTCGTTGAAACTTCATTATCGTCCTATTTCCCACGTTTTCTACGTGAAGTTATGGCTCAAAACAACGATTTCTAGTCACAATAAGCTTTGTGACACCACAAGAATTATATTCGGCTTGTTTACTTTCAAAACACTTGATTTGATAATTTGTATCAAAATGGGTAAAACTTCATTATAGTTCGATTTCTCACGTTCTCAATGTGAAGCTAAGCCTTAAAACAATGATTTCTATTCAAAATAAGCGTTTGTAGATAAAATATGTTTATGCTCGGCTTGTTAAATTTTAAAACTCTTAGAATTATGATATTATAAAAAATCTCTTAAACTTCATTATCGTCCTATTTTCCACGTTCCCTACGTGAAGTTATGGCTCTAAACAATGATTTCTAGTCACAATAAGCTTTGTGATAGCACAATGATTATACTAGGCTTGTTTACTTTGAAAACACTTAATTTGATTATTTGTATCAAAATGGGTAAAACTTCATTATAGTTCGATTTCCCACGTTCCTAATGTGAAGTTATGGCTTAAAACAACGATTTCTATTCAAAACAAGCATTTGTGGATAAAATATGTTTATGCTCGGCTTGTTAAATTTTAAAACTCTTAGAATTATCATTTTATACAAACTCGTTGAAACTTCATTATCGTCCTATTTCCCACTTTTCTACGTGAAGTTATGGCTCAAAATAACGATTTCTAGTCACAATAAGCTTTGTGAGATCACAATGATTATACTCGGCTTGTTGACATTCAAAACTCTTAATTTGATTATTTGTATCAAAATGGGTAAAACTTCATTATAGTTCGATTTCCCACGTTCTCAATGTGAAGCTAAGCCTTAAAACAACGATTTCTATTCAAAATAAGCATTTGTAGATAAAATATGTTTATGCTCGGCTTGTTAAATTTTAAAACTCTTAGAATTATGATTTTATTCAAAATCGTTGAAACTTCATTATCGTCCTATTTCCCACGTTTCCTACGTGAAGTTATGGCTCAAAACAACGATTTCTAGTCACAATAAGCTTTGTGATAGCACAATGATTATAGTCGGCTTGTTTACTTTCAAAACTCTTAATTTGATTATTTGTATCAAAATGGGTAAAACTTCATTATAGTTCGCTTTCCCATGTTTCAAATGTGAAGTTATGGCTTAAAACAACGATTTCTATTTAAAATAAGCGTTTGTAGACAAAATATGTCTATGCTCGTCTAGTTAAATTTTAAAACTCTTAGAATTATGATTTTATACAAACTCGTTGAAACTTCATTATCGTCCTATTTCCCACGCTTTTTTACGTAAAGTTATGGCTCAAAACAACGATTTCTAGTGACTATAAGCTTTGTCACATCACAATGATTATACTCGGCTTGTTTACTTTCAAACCTCTTAATTTGATTATTTGTATCAAAATGGGTAAAACTTCATTATAGTTCGATTTCCCACATTCTCAATGTAACGGCCCAATTTGTAATTGCCGTTAATTATGACGTCATTGCAGACGTGGACGCCAGCGAGGACATACGTGGGTTCCACAGCGAGGCTGGAATGCGTCCGGATTAGGTAAATAGTATTTTGTGTGTTGTTTTGTTTGATATTTGCGATGTTTATGTTAAAATAGGTTAACGGCATCGCGATGTGTGTAATTGTATTTTAAATTGACGTGGGAGATTGTGTGATGAGTATTCGCATCGATATGCGTGTCGATGCGGTGCAGAGTAGATTAAAGACGAAATTTTAAGTTGAGAAAAATGTTACACATAAAATGAATTAAATGTGATAAAATACGTAAATTGTTGGGCGCCTAGGGACACGCGGGGTCGTGGTCGACACGCGTGGGTGGTACGATAGTGTGCACGCCCGAGTATGCTCGTTGGCGCGCACGACGAAATTTTAGGCGCGAAAGTATAGGCGAATATATATATTTATATATATATATGTGTATAAGGAATTTAATATATATATATATAATATATATATATATATATATAAATATATATATTAAAAATCAGAAAATGTAAAATTACCATTAAGGGTATGGAAGTTGTAAAGGAAGGGATAAAATGAGAGGGGCAAAATGGTCATTCCACATCAAACCGCTTCTCTCTCTCTCGATAAGTCAAAGAAGGAGAAAAAAAAAAAAAAAAAAAAAAAAAAAACCAGTGAAATCGAAAGAAGAGAGAAGAAGAAGAAGAAGAAGAAGAAGAAGAAGAAGGAGAGAGAACGAAAGCGAGACCAAAGAGGTGAGTTGTTTTTGTTGTTGATTTGGTGTGTGTTGTGGTGGTGGTGACGGTTTGGTGGTTTTGGTGTGGTGTGAGTTCGGTCATGGCGGAGCATGGCCGAGAGTTGCATCAAACCGGGGGGGAAACGAGGGTGGTGATGCAAGGGAGTGATCTCCCTTGCCAAATCGAACTGGGGTTGGGTGAGAACCAACCCCCAATCGATAAAAAAAAAAAAAAAAAAAAAAAAAAAAAAAAAAAAAAGTTGGGAAAAACAGAGCGGCGTGCGCCTCTGTTCGTGGAGAAGAAGACCCAACCGGGTCGGGCCGACCCGGCCGGTCTGGCGGGTCAAAGCCGACCCGGTTGGCCGGTTCGGTTGGGCGAACCGGACCGAGGTGAACCGGTCCGGTTCAGCCCAACCCCCAAAAAAAAAAAAAAAAAAAAAAAAAGCTGTTTTGAAAGAAAAAGAAAACAGTTTTGGGAAAAAAAGAAAAAGAAAAATCTGGAAAATTCATATAAAATAGGAAAAAATTAGAAAAAATATATTTTGATCAAATAAAGGAATTTTGGGATTTTCTCGGAATATTGGCGAGATAAAGTCGAGGTTTTTACCTCGAAAAACGTAAATTTGACATAATATGTCAAATTGAAGCTAATTTAGTGATAAATGATAATAGGTACATTTGGGGTGATAATTTGGATTATCGGGTGATTATTGGCGCTAGACGGGGTTTGATTTTCGAGACGAGGAGTGCGATTTGAGGTGTGTAGTATCCCAATTGAACTTCACTTTAAGTATTTACAATTTGATTTATTTGATTTCGATTCCGATTATTCGTTATCTCATTCCATTACGCGCTTTACGGTGGTTGAGTTCTCGTAATTGGTGTTTTTACGGTAGTGGAGTTTACTCCTACTTGGAGCCTTTACGAGATCACTCCCCACCTGGTATTTATTCGTTACGGCCATAGAGTCCACTAAGTCATAGCACTTGTCTATGCATATACCGGTGAATAGGCTACCCGGTTATGGTAGGCTCGTGTGGGTGCGTCGTGGGTCTACGCCGGCCACCTAGAGGGTCCAGGGACAACCTGTTGGTGTGTTTGAGGGTTGTGCCCAAGGAGAGGCTCGAAGTATGACTTAGTTTGATTTTTATGTGCACGTACTTTGTTTCGTCACTATATTTATGCATGCGATGATCTTTCTTTTACAGTTGTCTGTATTTCTTTATTCCGCATGTTTAAATTATAGTATTTTCAATTCCAGTATTTTTATTTCGTAATTACTTGGTGAATTTCCTTGGGATTACTCACTCTGGACTCGTCATCTGTCTTTTTGTGATGGCTGAGTGCAGACCCTAGTACGAGCCGGGGGAAAGGGCAAGCTTGAAGAGTACATCGATTGACAGTTTTAGCCCCACTCGTACGTATGTTTATATTTATTCGTTTTATATTGGGTTTTGGGCTTGAGAGATAGGTTGTATATTTTGATATTTTGAGGATTCATAGATGATATATATATGATGTATATTTGGTATGGTTTCCACTTAGGCGTTTTGATCATGGAATTTAGGATAAATCTTTATGTTGTTCATTTAATTTTCCGCTGCGTAATTTATGGTTGAATGATATTGAGGAAATAAAAGTCAACTCATAACATCAAGGTTAAGCGATAATTAATTGATAATGGATAATTGGGCGTGGAACACGGTGGCGGTGACGTGGTCAGTTGTGGGTCCGCGTGGCCTCCGTGGCGGACCAATGTGGAAATTGGGGCCGCCACATTTTGTATCGAGCTTAGGCTCGGTTTGGAGAGTTAATAAGAGTATAAACTTGATGAATAAATCTTAGATGTGGAAACCACAAGTGAATGATTAAAGGTTTAGTTGGGAAGTGATGTGAGGCGGGTAGAGTCGGGGAATTATACATATACGTACGTTTTGATTGTGTATTACATAGTATACGCGTATATGTCGAGTCGATCCATTGCACGATGGTTGTGCGGTTTAGGATGGACGGACGGACTCTACTACTCCGCCCACTACTCGGCCCGAGGTTGGAGATACTAGTGATCGCACCACTAGTGACATGGCTGATATGCGAGCTATGATACAGAGGCCGATCGAGCGACGATTGATTCAACGAGAGCAAAGCAATTATTGCAGCAGGCTCAGATGGCTGAGCTGATGGAGTACATTCGTAGCTCGAAGGCCAGACAGTAGCACCGAACGCCGAGCGCGTTGCACCCTGCTACCACTCAGACCGCATTAGCACCGGCTATTGCTACACAGGCGGCTGGATCAGAGACAGTGATAGAGAGAGTTGAGCCTGTTGTGCCAGCCGAGACTACAGTGGTGACACCCACCACTACGGAGCAGCAAGTAGGGACTTCGACTGCCAGGAGTAGGATGTCAGAGGCAGCGAAGATGGTGAAGGATTTTATGAGATTTAATCCTACGTACTTCACTGGAGTCAGTGATCCTGAGGTTGCCGGCCGGTGGTTAATGACACATCGACGACTACACCAGCTATTAGAGGTACCTGAGGCGGACCAGGCGCGTATCTCGGGGTATTGTTTGAGAGGTCAGGCAGCGGTGTGGTGGACTACTTACACTGACATACATTCTACACCATCGACGTGGGCAGAGTTTCGACAGTTATTTCTCGATGAGTACATTCCTACTGAGGTGCAGTTGAGGCTGAGAGAGCAGTTCTTGGGTTTACGACTGGGTAGCATGTCTGTGTCACAGTACATGGATCGATTCCGGTATCTCATGATGTATGCCATGGATGTGGCTAACACGGAGAGGTTACAGATTTACTACTTCATCAGAGGCCTAGATGAGAGGATTGGTGGGGTGATTGTTGCGGCCGGTGCGGAGACGCTACGAGTGTTTTTGACAGAGCATTGGCTCGCGAGACGTATTTACGACACGGGGTGAGCTTGGAGATGGGTCCGGACAGAGTTCTCGGTCGATCAAAGACCGAAGAGACGAGAGAGAGAGCGACTGATCGACAGAGACATGATTATCAGGGTCGACGAGATAGACGTTTTGAGCGCGAGAGAGGAGATGAGAGCGGGTAGTGTACGTTGCTTTGCACCGCACCGCACTGCACCATTTGAGCGACCACGACGGCGTGTGCGAGATGGAGGGGGTCGTGTAGAGGACAGAGAGGTCGAGGTCGTGACAGGGCTCAGGTACATATAGTATCACAGTCGGATTGGCAGGATACACGACGATGTTATAGATGTCATCAGGTCGGACATATACAGAGTAATTGTCCGATGTCAGCTTCATCATCACGACCGCAGATTGAGGCAGCTAGGGAGAGAGTTCATGTTGCTGCTACCGCACCTACTGTCGTACAGCCAGATCGTGATGCGACTCGTCCGCTCGTCGAGGGTATGTTATCTATATGCGATGTTTCCATGCATGTATTATTTGATTCCGGTAGTACTTTGTCGTTTATATCGGGACGTAGAGTTGGACGATTAGGATTATCTCGTTGAGACTTTAGATCCACATCTTGTCCTCGACGGTTCTTGGGGATAAGATTTACCCTAACTTAGGATATGCCGGAATTGTGTAGTAGAGATTGAGGGACACCAGTTACCTGTCGACTTTCGTGTCCTAGAGTATTTAGAGTTTGATGCTTTATTGGGTATGGACTGGTTATCGGCGTATCGCGCACACATTGATTGTTTCGGTAAGACGGTAGTATTTGATATTGAGGGCATTCCGGTATTTACTTTTGTTGGTACGGCGTCAGACTTACCGATTACCAGAGGTCGATTAGCTACGACACAGGAGATGGAGGCGTTTAGGACGGTGGCTGAGACCGACCTGAGACCAGAGGTTAGATTAGAGGATGTCCCAGTAGTGTGTGAGTTTCCTGAGGTATTCCCCGACGATTTGCCAGGTTTACCACCTCCTAGGTCAGTTGAGTTTATGATTGAGTTGATTCCGGGGACGCAGCCGATATACAGCCGACCGTACCGGATGTCGCATCGGAGCAGGGAGAGTTGAGATCCCAATTAGAGGAGTTATTGCAGAAGGGTTTTATTCATCCCAGTATGTCTCCTTGGGGCGCACCAGTGCTATTTGTTAAGAAGAAGGATGGTTCTTTGAGGTTGTGCATAGATTACAGGAAGTTGAATCAAGTGACGATTCGAAATCGTTATCCACTTCCTAGGATTGATGATCTATTTGATCAGTTGGCGGGTGCTAAGTTTTTCTCGAAGATTGATTTACGATCTGGTTATCATCAGTTGAGGATTCGGGAGAGTGATATAGAGAAGACGGCGTTTAGCACGCGTTATGGATTGTTTGAGTTCACAGTCATGCCATTTGGGGTGACTAATGCGCCGGCTATCTTTATGGATTTGATGCACCGAGTATTACGGCCATTTTTGGATCGTTATGTGATTGTGTTCATCGATGATATCTTAATATACAGTAAGACTCGTGAGGAGCACGAGAGACACCTCAGAGATGTTTTGATGACGTTGAGGGAGCATAGATTGTACGCTAAGTTTAGCAAGTGTGCTTTTTGGCTGAGTGAGGTGAAGTTTCTTGGACATGTCATCAGTGGTCAAGGAATATCTGTTGATGGAGACAAGATTCGAGCGATAATTGATTGGAGGACACTGAGACACTGTTGCAGACATTCGTAGTTTCTTGGGGCTTGCGGGCTATTACGGCGATTTGTGCGGGATTTTTCGTTGATTGCGGCAAAGACCGATGACGAGGTTGACCAAGAAGAATGTTAAGTTTGAATGGGTGAAGATTGTGAGGCGACATTTTTAGAGTTGAAGAAGAAGTTGACTTCGCGCCGGTGTTGGCTCTACCCGAGACAGGGAAAGGCTTCTCGGTCTATACGAGATGCTTCCGGGCCGGGTTGGGATGCGTGTTGATGCGGGAAGGACACCCGATTGCATACTTATCGAGGCGATTGAGACCCCACGAGGAGAATTATCCGGTACATGATTTGGAGCTAGCTGCAGTTGTGTTTGCGCTCAAGGCTTGGCGACATTACCTTTACGGGGAGCGATTTATGTTATTTACAGATCATCAGAGTTTGAGGTATTTGTTCACTCAGAAGGATCTGAATATGCGGCAAAGACGGTGGCTCGAGTTGTTGAAAGACTACGATTTCGCGATTGAGTACCATCCTGGGAAGGCGAATGTAGTTGCTGATGCATTGAGCCGGAGTGGTGGTGTAGAGAGTCGGTGTCTTTGCGGCGAGATGACACATGAGTATGGATTGCTGGAGGCTGCGACGGTGTTGTGTTTGTCAGATGCTTTTGCTGATGTTCATATCTGTTGCCAGATGCGTGTTCCTGTGGTGTCGTTAGAGAGGGTCGCTGAGTGGCAAAGGGCTGACGGACATTTTGCTCGCTTTCACTGTCTCGGCTCGGGATCCGGGTTGCACAGATTGGTCTAGTGGTTCGGACCGGTGCTTGAGACACGAGGAGGTAGGTTGTGGATACCGAGGTGCGGGAACTACGCGATAGCATTCTTGAGGATGCACACCGTTCGCGGTATACGGTTCATCTGGCGGGACTAAGATGTATCATGACTTGCGACGTTTGTTTTGGTGGCCTGGGATGAAGGCCGATGTGGGTGCATATGTGAGAGCTTGTCATATTTGTCGCGAGTTAAGGCCGAGCACGGGAGACCATTTGGATTGTTACAGCCCACTACCGATTCCACAAGTGGAAATGGGAGCATGTTACGATGGATTTTGTGAGCGGGTTGCCAGATCGCGAGACGCCATGATGCTGTGTGGGTTGTGATTGATAGATTGACAAAGTCGGCACACTTCATTCCTATATCGATGAAATATTCATTTTCTCAGTTGAGCATCATTTTTGAGCGAGAGGTTGTTAGGCTACATGGGGTGCCGCTATCTATTGTGTCTGACAGAGATCCCAGGTTGACTTCGAAGTTGTGGGAGAGCATGCAGGAGCAGTTTGGGACGAGACTGCAGTTCAGTACGGCTTATCATCCTCAGACAGATGGTCAGTCGGAGAGATTGATACGGATATTAGAGGATATGCTTAGAGCATCCATTTTGCAGTTTGGAGGTGCTTGGGAAGAGTATTTGCCGTTGTGCGAGTTCGCGTACAACAACAGCTATCAGGCGAGCATTGGTATGCCACCATTTGAGGCTTTGTATGGTAGACCTTGCAGATCACCAGCTTGTTGGGCAGCACCTGAGGATGTGGCAGTGATTGGACCTGAAGTTGTTGTTGATCATACCGAGAAGATTCGGCAAGTTAGGTTGAGATTGCAAGCAGCTCAAGATAGACAAAAGAAGTATGCTGATAGGTATCTTGAGGGTTTGAGTTATGATGTGGATGACTTGGTATATCTGAAAGTTTCGCCCTGGAAAGGACATCAGAGGTTTGGAATCAAGGGAAACTAGCACCGAGATATATTGGACCGTTTAGAGTTATAGCACGTGTTGGGACAGTAGCATATAGATTGGAGTTGCCCAGCAGAGTTAGCGGCGTTCATCCAAGTGTTTCACGTGTCTATGTTGAGATTAGCTAAGTCAGGACCGAGGCCGATGGTGGATATTAGACAGATTGAGGTTCGTCTGACGTTTCATATGAAGAACAACCCGTTGAGATCATGGATCGTAGAGTTCAGACTTTGAGGAACAGGGAGATTCCGAAGGTGTTGGTACGATGGCAGCATCACGGGACTGAGGGACTTACCTGGGAGCTCGAGTCGACTATGAGACAGAGATATCCTCAGTTATTTACTGGTGAGTGTTGATTATAACTTAAATTTCGGGACGAAATTTCAAATTTAGTTGGGAAGAATTGTAACGGCCCAATTTGTAATTGCCGTTAATTATGACGTCATTGCAGACGTGGACGCCAGCGAGGACATACGTGGGTTCCACAAATGAGGTGGAATGCGTCCGGATTAGGTAAATAGTATTTTGTGTGTTGTTTTGTTTGATATTTGCGATGTTTATGTTAAAATAGGTTAACGGCATCGCGATGTGTGTAATTGTATTTTAAATTGACGTGGGAGATTGTGTGATGAGTATTCGCATCGATATGCGTGTCGATGCGGTACGAAAGTAGATTAAAGACGAAATTTTAAGTTGAGAAAAATGTTACACATAAAATGAATTAAATGTGATAAAATACGTAAATTGTTGGGCGCTAGGGACACGCGGGGTCGTGGTCGACACGCGCGTGGGTGGTACGATAGTGTGCACGCCCGAGTATGCTCGTTGGCGCGCACGACGAAATTTTAGGCGCGAAAGTATAGGCGAATATATATATTTATATATATATATATATGTGTATAAGGAATTTAATATATATATATATAAATATATATATATATATAAATATATATATTAAAAATCAGAAAATGTAAAATTACCATTAAGGGTATGGAAGTTGTAAAGGAAGGGATAAAATGAGAGGGGCAAAATGGTCATTCCACATCAAACCGCTTCTCTCTCTCTCGATAAGTCAAAGAAGGAGAAAAAAAAAAAGAAAAAAAAAAAAAAAAAAAACCGGTGAAATCGAAAGAAAGAGAGAAGAAGAAGAAGAAGAAGAAGAAGAAGAAGGAGAGAGAACGAAAGCGAGACCAAAGAGGTGAGTTGTTTTTGTTGTTGATTTGGTGTGTGTTGTGGTGGTGGTGACGGTTTGGTGGTTTTGGTGTGGTGTGAGTTCGGTCATGGCGGAGCATGGCCGAGAGTTGCATCAAACCGGGGGAAACGAGGGTGGTGATGCAAGGGAGTGATCTCCCTTGCCAAATCGAACTGGGGTTGGGTGAGAACCAACCCCAGCAATCGATAAAAAAAAAAAAAAAAAAAAAAAAGTTGGGAAAAACAGAGGCGCTGTGCGCCTCTGTTCGTGAGAGAAGACCCAACCGGGGTCGGGCCGACCGGCCGGTCTGGCGGGTCAAGCCGGCCGGTTGGCCGGTTCGGTTGGGCGAACCGGACCGGGTGAGGGTCCGGTTCAGCCCAAAAAAAAAAAAAAAAAAAAAAAAAAAAAAAAAAAAAAAAACTGTTTTGAAAGAAAAAGAAAACAGTTTTGGGAAAAAAGAAAAAGAAAAATCTGGAAAATTCATATAAAATAGGAAAAAATTAGAAAAAATATATTTTGATCAAATAAAGGAATTTTGGGATTTTCTCGGAATATTGGCGAGATAAAGTCGAGGTTTTTACCTCGAAAAACGTAAATTTGACATAATATGTCAAATTGAAGCTAATTTAGTGATAAATGATAATAGGTACATTTGGGGTGATAATTTGGATTATCGGGTGATTATTGGCGCTAGACGGGGTTTGATTTTCGAGACGAGGAGTGCGATTTGAGGTGTGTAGTATCCCAATTGAACTTCACTTTAAGTATTTACAATTTGATTTATTTGATTTCAGTTCCGATTATTCGTTATCTCATTCCATTACTGCTTTACGGTGGTTGAGTTCTCGTAATTGGTGTTTTTACGGTAGTGGAGTTTACTCCTACTTGGAGCCTTTACGAGATCACTCCCCACCTGGTATTTATTCGTTACGGCCATAGAGTCCACTAAGTCATAGCACTTGTCTATGCATATACCGGTGAATAGGCTACCCGGTTATGGTAGGCTCGTGTGGGTGCGTCGTGGGTCTACGCCGGCCACCTAGAGGGTCCAGGGACAACCTGTTGGTGTGTTTGAGGGTTGTGCCCAAGGAGAGGCTCGAAGTATGACTTAGTTTGATTTTTATGTGCACGTACTTTGTTTCGTCACTATATTTATGCATGCGATGATCTTTCTTTTACAGTTGTCTGTATTTCTTTATTCCGCATGTTTAAATTATAGTATTTTCAATTCCAGTATTTTTATTTCGTAATTACTTGGTGAATTTCCTTGGGATTACTCACTCTGGACTCGTCATCTGTCTTTTTGTGATGGTGAGTGCGGACCTAGTACTGAGCCTGGGAAAGGGCAAGCTTGAAGAGTACATCGATTGACAGCTTTAGCCCCACTCGTACGTATGTTTATATTTATTCGTTTTATATTGGGTTTTGGGCTTGAGAGATAGGTTGTATATTTTGATATTTTGAGGATTCATAGATGATATATATATGATGTATATTTGGTATGGTTTCCACTTAGGCGTTTTGATCATGGAATTTAGGATAAATCTTTATGTTGTTCATTTAATTTTCCGCTGCGTAATTTATGGTTGAATGATATTGAGGAAATAAAAGTCAACTCATAACATCAAGGTTAACTGATAATTAATTGATAATGGATAATTGGGCGTGGAACACAGCTGGCGGTGACGTGGTCAGTTGTGGGTCCGCGTGGCCTCCCGTGGCGGACCAATGTGGAAATTGGGGCCGCCACACTCAATGTGAAGTTAAGCCTTAAAACAACGATTTCTATTCAAAATAAGCGTTTGTAGATAAAATATGTTTATACTCTGTTTGTTAAATTTTAAAACTCTTAGTATTATGATTTTATACAAAGTCGTTAAAACTTCATTATCGTCCTATTTCCCAAGTTTCCTACGTGAAGTTATGGCTCAAAACAACGATTTCTAGTCACAATAAGCTTTGTGACATCATAATGATTATACTCGGCTTGTTTACTTTCAAAACTCTTAATTTGATTATTTGTATCAAAATGGGTAAACCTTTATTATAGTTCGATTTCCCACGTTATCAATGTGAAGTTAAGCCTTAAAACAACGATTTCTATGCAAAATAAGCGTTTGTAGATAAACTATGTTTATGCTCAGCTTATTAAATTTGAAAACTCTTAGAATTATGATTTTATAAAAAATCTCTTCAACTTCATTATCGTCCAATTTCCCACGTTTCCTACGTGAAGTTATGGCTCAAAACAACCATTTCTTGTCACAATAAGCTTTGTGACATCATAATGATTATACTCGGCTTGTTTACTTTCAAAACTCTTAATTTGATTATTTGTATCATAATGGGTAAAACTTCATTATAGTTCGATTTCTCACGTTCCTAATGTGAAGTTATGGCTTAAAACAACGATTTCTATTCAAAATAAGCGTTTGTAGATAAAATATGTTTATGCTCGGCTTGTTAAATTTTAAAACTCTTAGAATTATGATTTTATAAAAAATCTCTTAAACTTCATTATCGTCCTATTTTCCACGTTCCCTACGTGAAGTTATGGCTCTAAACAATGATTTCTAGTCACAATAAGCTTTGTGATAGCACAATGATTATACTAGGCTTGTTTACTTTGAAAACACTTAATTTGATTATTTGTATCAAAATGGGTAAAACTTCATTATAGTTCGATTTCCCACGTTCCTAATGTGAAGTTATGGCTTAAAACAACAATTTCTATTCAAAACAAGCATTTGTGGATAAAATATGTTTATGCTCGGCTTGTTAAATTTTAAAACTCTTAGAATTATCATTTTATACAAACTTGTTGAAACTTCATTATCGTCCTATTTCCCACGTTTTCTACGTGAAGTTATGGCTCAAAATAACGATTTCTAGTCACAATAAGCTTTGTGAGATCACAATGATTATACTCGGCTTGTTTACATTCAAAACTCTTAATTTGATTATTTGTATCAAAATGGGTAAAACTTCATTATAGTTCTATTTCCCACGTTCTCAATGTGAAGCTAAGCCTTAAAACAACGATTTCTATTCAAAATAAGCATTTGTAGATAAAATATGTTTATGCTCGGCTTGTTAAATTTTAAAACTCTTAGAATTATGATTTTATACAAAATCGTTGAAACTTCATTATCGTCCTATTTCCCACGTTTCCTACGTGAAGTTATGGCTAAAAACAACGATTTCTTGTCACAATAAGCTTTGTGATAGCACAATGATTATAGTCGGCTTGTTTACTGTCAAAACTCTTAATTTGATTATTTGTATCAAAATGGGTAAAACTTTATTATAGTTCGCTTTCCCATGTTTCAAATGTGATGTTATGGCTTAAAACAACGATTTCTATTTAAAATAAGCATTTGTAGACAAAATATATCTATGCACGTCTTGTTAAATTTTAAAACTCTTAGAATTATGATTTTATAATAACTCCTTGAAACTTCATTATCGTCCTATTTCCCATGCTTTCTACGTTAAGTAACAGCTCAAAACAACGATTTCTAGTGACTATAAGCTTTGTGACATCACAATGATTATACTCGGCTTGTTTACATTAAAAACTCTTAATTTGATTATTTGTATCAAAATGGGTAAAACTTCATTATAGTTCGATTTCCCACATTCCTAATGTGAAGTTATGGCTTAAAACAACGATTTCTATTCAAAATAAGCATTTGTAGATAAAATATGTTTATGCTCGGCTTGTTAAATTTTAAAACTCTTAGAATTATGATTTTATACAAAATCTCTTAAACTTCATTATCGTCCTATTTTCCACGTTCCCTACGTGAAGTTATGGCTCAAAACAATGATTTCTAGTCACAATAAGCTTTGTGATAGCACAATGATTATACTCGGCTTGTTTACTTTCAAAACTCTTAATTTGATTATTTGTATCAAAATGGGTAAAACTTCAATATAGTTTGCTTTCCCATGTTTCAAATGTTAAGTTATGGCTTAAAACAACGATTTCTATTCAAAATAAGCTTTTGTAGGTAAAATATGTTTTTGCTCGGCTTGTTAAATTTTAAAACTCTTAGAATAATGATTTTATACAAAATCGTTGAAACTTCATTATCGTCCTATTTCCCACATTTCCTACGTGATGTTATGGCTCAAAACAAAGATTTCTAGTCACAATAAGCTTTGTGACATCACAATGATTATACTCGGCCTGTTTACTTTCAAAACTCTTAATTTGATTATTTGTATCAAAATGGGTAAAACTTCATTATAGTTCGATTTCCCACGTTCTCAATGTAAAGTGAAGCCTTCAAACATCGATTTCTATTCAAAATAAGCGTTTGTAGATAAAATATGTTTTTGCTCGGCTTGTTAAATTTTAAAACTCTTAGAATAATGATTTTATACAAAATCGTTGAAACTTCATTATCGTCCTATTTCCCACGTTTTCTACGTGAAATTATGGCTCAAAACAACGATTTCTAGTCACAATAAGCTTTGTGACATCATAATGATTATACTCGGCTTGTTTACTTTCAAAACTCTTAATTTGATTATTTGTATCAAAATGGGTAAACCTTTATTATAGTTCGATTTCCCACGTTCTCAATGTGAAGTTAAGCCTTAAAACAACGATTTCTATTCAAAATAAGCGTTTGTAGATAAAATATGTTTATGCTCAGCTTATTAAATTTTAAAACTCTTAGAATTATGATTTTATAAAAAATCTCTTGAAACTTCATTATCGTCCAATTTCCCACGTTTCCTACGTGAAGTTATGGCTCAAAACAACGATTTCTAGTCACAATAAGCTTTGTGACATCATAATGATTATACTCGGCTTGTTTACTTTCAAAACTCTTAATTTGATTATTTGTATCAAAATGGGTAAAACTTCATTATAGTTCGATTTCCCACGTTCCTAATGTGAAGTTATGGCTTAAAACAACGATTTCTATTCAAAATAAGCGTTTGTAGATAAAATATGTTTATGCTCGGCTTGTTAAATTTTAAAACTCTTAGAATTATGATTTTATACAAAATCATTGAAACTTCATTATCGTCCTATTTCCCACGTTTCCTACGTGAAGTTATGGCTCAAAACAACGATTTCTAGTCAAAATAAGCTTTGTGATAGCACAATGATTATACTCGGCTTGTTTACTTTCAAAACTCTTAATTTGATTATTTGTATCAAAATGGGTAAAACTTCATTATAGTTCGATTTCCCACGTTTCAAATGTGAAGTTATGGCTTAAAACAACGATTTCTATTCAAAATAAGCGTTTGTAGATAAAATATGTTTATGCTCGTCTTGTTAAATTTTAAAACTCTTAGAATTATGATTTTATACAAAATCGTTGAAACTTCATTATCGTCCTATTTCCCACGTTTCCTACGTGAAGTTATGGCTCAAAACAACGATTTCTAGTCACAATAAGCTTTGTGACATCATAATGATTATACTCGGCTTGTTTACTTTCAAAACTCTTAATTTGATTATTTGTATCAAAATGGGTAAAACTTCATTATAGTTCGATTTCCCACGTTCCTAATGTGAAGTTATGGCTTAAAACAACGATTTCTATTCAAAATAAGCGTTTGTAGATAAAATATGTTTATGCTCGGCTTGTTAAATTTTAAAACTCTTAGAATTATGATTTTATACAAAATCATTGAAACTTCATTATCGTCCTATTTACCACGTTTCCTACGTGAAGTTATGGCTCAAAACAACGATTTCTAGTCAAAATAAGCTTTGTGATAGCACAATGATTATACTCGGCTTGTTTACTTTCAAAACTCTTAATTTGATTATTTGTATCAAAATGGGTAAAATTTCATTATAGTTCGCTTTCCCAGGTTTCAAATGTGAAGTTATGGCTCAAAACAACGATTTCTATTCAAAATAAGCGTTTGTAGATAAAATATGTTTATGCTCGGCTTGTTAAATTTTAAAACTCTTAGAATTATGATTTTATAAAAAATCGTTGAAACTTCATTATTGTCGTATTTCCCACGTTTCCTACGTGAAGTTATGGCTCAAAACAACGATTTCTAGTCACAATAAGCTTTGTGATAGCACAATGATTATACTCGGCTTGTTTACTTTCAAAACTCTTAATTTGATTATTTGTATCAAAATGGGTAAAACTTCAATATAGTTCGCTTTCCCATGTTTCAAATGTGAAGTTATGGCTTAAAATAACGATTTCTATTCAAAATAAGCGTTTGTAGATAAAATATGTTTATGCTCGGCTTGTTAAATTTGAAAACTCTTAGAATTATGATTTTATAAAAAATCTCTTCAACTTCATTATCGTCCAATTTCCCACGTTTCCTACGTGAAGTTATGGCTCAAAACAACGATTTCTAGTCACAATAAGCTTTGTGACATCATAATGATTATACTCGGCTTGTTTACTTTCAAAACTCTTAATTTGATTATTTGTATCAAAATGGGTAAAACTTCATTATAGTTCGATTTCCCACGTTCCTAATGTGAAGTTATGGCTTAAAACAACGATTTCTATTCAAAATAAGCGTTTGTAGATAAAATATGTTTATGCTCGGCTTGTTAAATTTTAAAACTCACAGAATTATGATTTTATACAAAATCATTGAAACTTCATTATCGTCCTATTTACCACGTTTCCTACGTGAAGTTATGGCTCAAAACAACGATTTCTAGTCAAAATAAGCTTTGTGACATCACAATGATTATACTCGGCCTGTTTACTTTCAAAACTCTTAATTTGATTATTTGTATCAAAATGGGTAAAACTTCATTATAGTTCGATTTCCCACGTTCTCAATGTGAAGTTAAGCCTTAAAACAACGATTTCTATTCAAAATAAGCGTTTGTAGATAAAATATGTTTATGCTCGGCTTGTTAAATTTTAAAACTCTTAGAATTATGATTTTATACAAAATCGTTGAAACTTCATTATCGTCCTATTTCCCACGTTTTCTACGTGAAGTTATGGCTCAAAACAACGATTTCTAGTGACAATAAGCTTTGTGACATCACAATGATTATACTCGGCTTGTTTACTTTCAAAACTCTTAATTTGATTATTTGTATCAAAATGGGTAAAACTTCATTATAGTTCGATTTCCCACATCTCAAATGTGAAGTTAAGCCTTAAAACAACGATTTCTATTCAAAATAAGCGTTTGTAGATAAAATATGTTTATGCTCTGTTTGTTAAATTTTAAAACTCTTAGAATTATGATTTTATACAAAGTCGTTGAAACTTTATTATCGTCCTATTTTGCACGTTTCCTACGTGAAGTTATGGCTCAAAACAACGATTTCTAGTCACAATAAGCTTTGTGACATCATAATGATTATACTCGGCTTGTTTACTTTCAAAACTCTTAATTTGATTATTTGTATCAAAATGGGTAAACCTTTATTATAGTTCGATTTCCCACGTTATCAATGTGAAGTTAAGCCTTAAAACAACGATTTCTATTCAAAATAAGCGTTTGTAGATAAACTATGTTTATGCTCGGCTTGTTAAATTTGAAAACTCTTAGAATTATGATTTTATAAAAAATCTCTTCAACTTCATTATCGTCCAATTTCCCACGTTTCCTACGTGAAGTTATGGCTCAAAACAACGATTTCTAGTCACAATAAGCTTTGTGACATCATAATGATTATACTCGGCTTGTTTACTTTCAAAACTCTTAATTTGATTATTTGTATCAAAATGGGTAAAACTTCATTATAGTTCGATTTCCCACGTTCCTAATGTGAAGTTATGGCTTAAAACAACGATTTCTATTCAAAATAAGCGTTTGTAGATAAAATATGTTTATGCTCGGCTTGTTAAATTTTAAAACTCTTAGAATTATGATTTTATACAAAATCATTGAAACTTCATTATCGTCCTATTTACCACGTTTCCTACGTGAAGTTATGGCTCAAAACAACGATTTCTAGTCAAAATAAGCTTTGTGATAGCACAATGATTATACTCGGCTTGTTTACTTTCAAAACTCTTAATTTGATTATTTGTATCAAAATGGGTAAAATTTCATTATAGTTCGCTTTCCCAGGTTTCAAATGTGAAGTTATGGCTTAAAACAACGATTTCTATTCAAAATAAGCGTTTGTAGAGAAAATATGCCTATGCTCGTCTAGTTAAATTTTAAAACTCTTAGAATTATGATTTTATACAAACTCGTTGAAACTTCATTATCGTCCTATTTCCCACGTTTTCTACGTGAAGTTATGGCTCAAAACAATGATTTCTAGTCACAATAAGCTTTGTGACATCACAATGATTATACTCGGCTTGTTTACTTTCAAAACTCTTAATTTGATTATTTGTATCAAAATGGGTAAAACTTCATTATAGTTCGATTTCCCACATTCTCAATGTGAAGTTAAGCCTTAAAACAACGATTTCTATTCAAAATAAGCGTTTGTAGATAAAATATGTTTATGCTCTGCTTGTTAAATTTTAAAAACTCTTAGAATTATGATTTTATACAAAGTCGTTAAAACTTCATTATCGTCCTATTTCCCAAGTTTCCTACGTGAAGTTATGGCTCAAAACAACGATTTCTAGTCACAATAAGCTTTGTGACATCATAATGATTATACTCGGCTTGTTTACTTTCAAAACTCTTAATTTGATTATTTGTATCAAAATGGGTAAACCTTTATTATAGTTCGATTTCCCACGTTATCAATGTGAAGTTAAGCCTTAAAACAACGATTTCTATTCAAAATAAGCGTTTGTAGATAAAATATGTTTATGCTCGGCTTGTTAAATTTGAAAACTCTTAGAATTATGATTTTATAAAAATCTCTGAAACTTCATTATCGTCCTATTTCCCACGTTTCCTACGTGAAGTTATGGCTAAAAACAACGATTTCTAGTCACAATAAGCTTTGTGATAGCACAATGATTATACTCGGCTTGTTTACTTTCAAAACTCTTAATTTGATTATTTGTATCAAAATGGGTAAAACTTTATTATAGTTCGCTTTCCCATGTTTCAAATGTGAAGTTATGGCTTAAAACAACGATTTCTATTAAAATAAGCGTTTGTAGATAAAATATGTTTATGCTCGCTTGTTAAATTTTAAAACTCTTAGAATTATGATTTTATAAAAATCCTTGAAACTTCATTATCGTCCTATTTCCCACGTTTCTACGTTGAAGTTATGGCTCAAAACAACGATTTCTAGTCACAATAAGCTTTGTGACATCACAATGATTATACTCGGCTTGTTTACTTTAAAAACTCTTAATTTGATTATTTGTATCAAAATGGGTAAAACTTCATTATAGTTCGATTTCCCACATTCCTAATGTGAAGTTATGGCTTAAAACAACGATTTCTATTCAAAATAAGCATTTGTAGATAAAATATGTTTATGCTCGGCTTGTTAAATTTTAAAACTCTTAGAATTATGATTTTATACAAAATCTCTTAAACTTCATTATCGTCCTATTTTCCACGTTCCTACGTGAAGTTATGGCTCAAAACAATGATTTCTAGTCACAATAAGCTTTGTGATAGCACAATGATTATACTCGGCTTGTTTACTTTCAAAACTCTTAATTTGATTATTTGTATCAAAATGGGTAAAACTTCAATATAGTTTGCTTTCCCATGTTTCAAATGTTAAGTTTTGGCTTAAAACAACGATTTCTATTCAAAATAAGCTTTTGTAGATAAAATATGTTTTTGCTCGGCTTGTTAAATTTTAAAACTCTTAGAATAATGATTTTATACAAAATCGTTGAAACTTCATTATCGTCCTATTTCCCACATTTCCTACATGATGTTATGGCTCAAAACAAAGATTTCTAGTCACAATAAGCTTTGTGACATCACAATGATTATACTCGGCCTGTTTACTTTCAAAACTCTTAATTTGATTATTTGTATCAAAATGGGTAAAATTTCATTATAGTTCGATTTCCCACGTTCTCAATGTGAAGTTAAGCCTTAAAAACATCGATTTCTATTCAAAATAAGCGTTTGTAGATAAAATATGTTTTTGCTCGGCTTGTTAAATTTTAAAACTCTTAGAATAATGATTTTATACAAAATCGTTGAAACTTCATTATCGTCCTATTTCCCGTTTCTACGTGAAGTTATGGCTCAAAACAACGATTTCTAGTCACAATAAGCTTTGTGACATCATAATGATTATACTCGGCTTGTTTACTTTCAAAACTCTTAATTTGATTATTTGTATCAAAATGGGTAAACCTTTATTATAGTTCGATTTCCCACGTTCTCAATGTGAAGTTAAGCCTTAAAACAATGATTTCTATTCAAAATAAGCGTTTGTAGATAAAATATGTTTATGCTCGGCTTGTTAAATTTTAAAACTCTTAGAATTATGATTTTATAAAAAATCGTTGAAACTTCATTATCGTCTATTTCCCACGTTTCCTACGTGAAGTTATGGCTCAAAACAACGATTTCTAGTCACAATAAGCTTTGTGATAGCACAATGATTATACTCGGCTTGTTTACTTTCAAAACTCTTAATTTGATTATTTGTATCAAAATGGGTAAAACTTCATTATAGTTCGTTTTCCCATGTTTCAAATGTGAAGTTATGGCTTAAAACAACGATTTCTATTCAAAATAAGCGTTTGTAGATAAAATATGTTTATGCTCGGCTTGTTAAATTTTAAAACTCTTAGAATTATGATTTTATACAAAATCATTGAAACTTCATTATCGTCCTATTTCCCACGTTTCCTACGTGAAGTTATGGCTCAAAACAACGATTTCTAGTCACAATAAGCTTTGTGACATCATAATGATTATACTCGGCTTGTTTACTTTCAAAACTCTTAATTTGATTATTTGTATCAAAATGGGTAAAACTTCATTATAGTTCGATTTCCCACGTTCTCAATGTGAAGTTAAGCCTTAAAACAACGATTTCTATTCAAAATAAGCGTTTGTAGATAAAATATGTTTATGCTCTGCTTGTTAAATTTTAAAACTCTTAGAATTATGATTTTATACAAAGTCGTTGAAACTTCATTATCGTCCTATTTCCCACGTTTCCTACGTGAAGTTATGGCTCAAAACAACGATTTCTAGTCACAATAAGCTTTGTGACATCATAATGATTATACTCGGCTTGTTTACTTTCAAAACTCTTAATTTGATTATTTGTATCAAAATGGGTAAACCTTTATTATAGTTCGATTTCCCACGTTATCAATGTGAAGTTAAGCCTTAAAACAACGATTTCTATTCAAAATAAGCGTTTGTAGATAAATATGTTTATGCTCGGCTTGTTAAATTTTAAAACTCTTAGAATTATGATTTTATAAAAAATCTCTTGAAACTTCATTATCGTCCTATTTCCCACGTTTCCTACGTGAAGTTATGGCTCAAAACAACGATTTCTAGTCACAATAAGCTTTGTGATAGCACAATGATTATACTCGGCTTGTTTACTTTCAAAACTCTTAATTTGATTATTTGTATCAAAATGGGTAAAACTTTATTATAGTTCGCTTTCCCATGTTTCAAATGTGAAGTTATGGCTTAAAACAACGATTTCTATTCAAAATAAGCGTTTGTAGATAAAATATGTCTATGCTCGTCTTGTTAAATTTTAAAACTCTTAGAATTATGATTTTATAAAACTCCTTGAAACTTCATTATCGTCCTATTTCCCGCGTTTCCTACGTGAAGTTATGGCTCAAAACAACGATTTCTAGTCACAATAAGCTTTGTGACATCACAATGATTATACTCGGCTTGTTTACATTCAAAACTCTTAATTTGATTATTTGTATCAAAATGGGTAAAACTTCATTATAGTTCGATTTCCCACATTCCTAATGTGAAGTTATGGCTTAAAACAACGATTTCTATTCAAAATAAGCATTTGTAGATAAAATATGTTTATGCTCGGCTTGTTAAATTTTAAAACTCTTAGAATTATGATTTTATACAAAATCTCTTAAACTTCATTATCGTCCTATTTTCCACGTTTCCTACGTGAAGTTATGGCTCAAAACAATGATTTCTAGTCACAATAAGCTTTGTGATAGCACAATGATTATACTCGGCTTGTTTACTTTCAAAACTCTTAATTTGATTATTTGTATCAAAATGGGTAAAACTTCAATATAGTTTGCTTTCCCATGTTTCAAATGTTAAGTTATGGCTTAAAACAACGATTTCTATTCAAAATAAGCGTTTGTAGATAAAATATGTTTATGCTCGGCTTGTTAAATTTTAAAACTCTTAGAATTATGATTTGATACAAAATCGTTGAAACTTCATTATCGTCCTATTTCCCACATTTCCTACATGAAGTTATGGCTCAAAACAACGATTTCTAGTCACAATAAGCTTTGTGACATCACAATGATTATACTCGGCTTGTTTACTTTCAAAACTCTTAATTTGATTATTTGTATCAAAATGGGTAAAACTTCATTATAGTTCGATTTCCCACGTTCTCAATGTAAAGTTAAGCCTTCAAACATCGATTTCTATTCAAAATAAGCGTTTGTAGATAAAATATGTTTTTGCTCGGCTTGTTAAATTTTAAAACTCTTAGAATAATGATTTTATACAAAATCGTTGAAACTTCATTATCGTCCTATTTCCCACGTTTTCTACGTGAAGTTATGGCTCAAAACAACGATTTCTAGTCACAATAAGCTTTGTGACATCATAATGATTATACTCGGCTTGTTTACTTTCAAAACTCTTAATTTGATTATTTGTATCAAAATGGGTAAAACTTCATTATAGTTCGATTTCCCACGTTCTCAATGTGAAGTTAAGCCTTAAAACAATGATTTCTATTCAAAATAAGCGTTTGTAGATAAAATATGTTTATGCTCGGCTTGTTAAATTTTAAAACTCTTAGAATTATGATTTTATAAAAAATCGTTGAAACTTCATTATCGTCTATTTCCCACGTTTCCTACGTGAAGTTATGGCTCAAAACAACGATTTCTAGTCACAATAAGCTTTGTGATAGCACAATGATTATACTCGGCTTGTTTACTTTCAAAACTCTTAATTTGATTATTTGTATCAAAATGGGTAAAACTTCAATATAGTTCGATTTCCCATGTTTCAAATGTGAAGTTATGGCTTAAAATAACGATTTCTATTCAAAATAAGCGTTTGTAGATAAAATATGTTTATGCTCGGCTTGTTAAATTTGAAAACTCTTAGAATTATGATTTTATAAAAATCTCTTCAACTTCATTATCGTCCAATTTCCCACGTTTCCTACGTGAAGTTATGGCTCAAAACAACGATTTCTAGTCACAATAAGCTTTGTGACATCATAATGATTATACTCGGCTTGTTTACTTTCAAAACTCTTAATTTGATTATTTGTATCAAAATGGGTAAAACTTCATTATAGTTCGATTTCCCACGTTCCTAATGTGAAGTTATCGCTTAAAACAACGATTTCTATTCAAAATAAGCGTTTGTAGATAAAATATGTTTATGCTCGGCTTGTTAAATTTTAAAACTCTCAGAATTATGATTTTATACAAAATCATTGAAACTTCATTATCGTCCTATTTCCCACGTTTCCTACGTGAAGTTATGGCTCAAAACAACGATTTCTAGTCAAAATAAGCTTTGTGATAGCACAATGATTATACTCGGCTTGTTTACTTTCAAAACTCTTAATTTGATTATTTGTATCAAAATGGGTAAAATTTCATTATAGTTCGCTTTCCCAGGTTTCAAATGTGAAGTTATGGCTTAAAACAATGATTTCTATTCAAAATGAGCGTTTATAGAGAAAATATGCCTATGCTCGTCTTGTTAAATTTTAAAGCTCTTAGAATTATGATTTTATTCAAAATCGTTGAAACTTCATTATCGTCCTATTTCCCACGTTTTCTACTTGAAGTTATGGCTCAAAACAACGATTTCTAGTCACAATAAGCTTTGTGACATCACAATGATTATACTCGGCTTGTTTACTTTCAAAACTCTTAATTTGATTATTTGTATCAAAATGGGTAAAACTTCGTTATAGTTCGATTTCCCACGTTCTCAATGTGAAGTTAAGCCTTCAAACAATCGATTTCTATTCAAAATAAGCGTTTGTAGATAAAATATGTTTATGCTCGGCTTGTTAAATTTTAAAACTCTTAGAATTATGATTTTATATAAAATCGTTGAAACTTCATTATCGTCCTATTTCCCACGTTTCCTACGTGAAGTTATGGCTCAAAACAACGATTTCTAGTCACAATAAGCTTTGTGACATCACAATGATTATACTCGGCTTGTTTACTTTCAAAACTCTTAATTTGATTATTTGTATCAAAATGGGTAAAACTACATTATAGTTCGATTTTCCACGTTCCCAATGTGAAGTTAAATCTTAAAACAACGATTTCTATTCAAAATAAGCGTTTGTAGATAAAATATGTTTATGCTAAGCTTGTTAAATTTTAAAACTCTTAGAATTATGATTTTATAAAAAATAGTTGAAACTTCTTTATCGTCCTATTTCTCACGTTTCCTACGTGAAGTTATGGCTAAAACCAACGATTTCTAGTCACAATAAGCTTTGTGATAGCACAATGATTATACTCGGCTTGTTTACTTTCAAAACTCTTAATTTGATTATTTGTATCAAAATGGGTAAAACTTCAATATAGTTCGCTTTCCCATGTTTCAAATGTGAAGTTATGGCTTAAAATAACGATTTCTATTCAAAATAAGCGTTTGTAGATAAAATATGTTTATGCTCGGCTTGTTAAATTTGAAAACTCTTAGAATTATGATTTTATAAAAATCTCTGAAACTTCATTATCGTCCAATTTCCCACGTTTCCTACGTGAAGTTATGGCTCAAAACAACGATTTCTAGTCACAATAAGCTTTGTGACATCATAATGATTATACTCGGCTTGTTTACTTTCAAAACTCTTAATTTGATTATTTGTATCAAAATGGGTAAAACTTCATTATAGTTCGATTTCCCACGTTCCTAATGTGAAGTTATCGCTTAAAACAACGATTTCTATTCAAAATAAGCGTTTGTAGATAAAATATGTTTATGCTCGGCTTGTTAAATTTTAAAACTCTTAGAATTATGATTTTATACAAAATCATTGAAACTTCATTATCGTCCTATTTCCCACGTTTCCTACGTGAAGTTATGGCTCAAAACAACGATTTCTAGTCAAAATAAGCTTTGTGATAGCACAATGATTATACTCGGCTTGTTTACTTTCAAAACTCTTAATTTGATTATTTGTATCAAAATGGGTAAAACTTCATTATAGTTCGCTTTCCCACGTTTCCAATGTGAAGTTAAGGCTTAAAACAACGATTTCTATTCAAAATAAGCGTTTGTAGATAAAATATGTTTATGCTCGGCTTGTTAAATTTTAAAACTCTTAGAATTATGATTTTATACAAAACTCGTTGAAACTTCATTATCGTCCTATTTCCCACGCGTTTTCTACTTGAAGTTATGGCTCAAAACAATGATTTCTAGTCACAATAAGCTTTGTGACATCACAATGATTATACTAGGCTTGTTTACTTTCAAAACTCTTAATTTGATTATTTGTATCAAAATGGGTAAAACTTCATTATAGTTCGATTTCCCACGTTCCTAATGTGAAGTTATGGCTTAAAACAACGATTTCTATTCAAAACAAGCATTTGTGGATAAAATATGTTTATGCTCGGCTTGTTAAATTTTAAAACTCTTAGAATTATCATTTTATACAAACTCGTTGAAACTTCATTATCGTCCTATTTCCCACGTTTTCTACGTGAAGTTATGGCTCAAAATAACGATTTCTAGTCACAATAAGCTTTGTGAGATCACAATGATTATACTCGGCTTGTTTACATTCAAAACTCTTAATTTGATTATTTGTATCAAAATGGGTAAAACTTCATTATAGTTCGATTTCCCACGTTCTCAATGTGAAGCTAAGCCTTAAAACAACGATTTCTATTCAAAATAAGCATTTGTAGATAAAATATGTTTATGCTCGGCTTGTTAAATTTTAAAACTCTTAGAATTATGATTTTATTCAAAATCGTTGAAACTTCATTATCGTCCTATTTCCCACGTTTCCTACGTGAAGTTATGGCTCAAAACAACGATTTCTAGTCACAATAAGCTTTGTGATAGCACAATGATTATAGTCGGCTTGTTTACTTTCAAAACTCTTAATTTGATTATTTGTATCAAAATGGGTAAAACTTCATTATAGTTCGCTTTCCCATGTTTCAAATGTGAAGTTATGGCTTAAAACAACGATTTCTATTTAAAATAAGCGTTTGTAGACAAAATATGTCTATGCTCGTCTAGTTAAATTTTAAAACTCTTAGAATTATGATTTTATACAAACTCGTTGAAACTTCATTATTGTCCTATTTCCCACGTTTTCTACGTGAAGTTATGGCTCAAAACAACGATTTCTAGTGACTATAAGCTTTGTGACATCACAATGATTATACTCGGCTTGTTTACTTTCAAAACCTCTTAATTTGATTATTTGTATCAAAATGGGTAAAACTTCATTATAGTTCGATTTCCCACGTTCTCAATGTGAAGTTAAGCCTTAAAACAACGATTTCTATTCAAAATAAGCGTTTGTGTAGATAAAATATGTTTATGCTCGGCTTGTTAAATTTTAAAACTCTTAGAATTATGATTTTATACAAAGTCGTTGAAACTTCATTATCGTCCTATTTCCCACGTTTCCTACGTGAAGTTATGGCTCAAAACAACGATTTCTAGTCACAATAAGCTTTGTGACATCATAATGATTATACTCGGCTTGTTTACTTTCAAAACTCTTAATTTGATTATTTGTATCAAAATGGGTAAACCTTTATTATAGTTCGATTTCCCACGTTCTCAATGTGAAGTTAAGCCTTAAAACAACGATTTCTATTCAAAATAAGCGTTTGTAGATAAAATATGTTTATGCTCGGCTTGTTAAATTTAAAACTCTTAGAATTATGATTTTATAAAAAATCTCTGAAACTTCATTATCGTCCAATTTCCCACGTTTCCTACGTGAAGTTATGGCTCAAAACAACGATTTCTAGTCACAATAAGCTTTGTGACATCATAATGATTATACTCGGCTTGTTTACTTTCAAAACTCTTAATTTGATTATTTGTATCAAAATGGGTAAAACTTCATTATAGTTCGATTTCCCACGTTCCTAATGTGAAGTTATGGCTTAAAACAACGATTTCTATTCAAAATAAGCGTTTGTAGATAAAATATGTTTATGCTCGGCTTGTTAAATTTTAAAACTCTCAGAATTATGATTTTATACAAAATCATTGAAACTTCATTATCGTCCTATTTCCCACGTTTCCTACGTGAAGTTATGGCTCAAAACAACGATTTCTAGTCAAAATAAGCTTTGTGATAGCACAATGATTATACTCGGCTTGTTTACTTTCAAAACTCTTAATTTGATTATTTGTATCAAAATGGGTAAAACTTCATTATAGTTCGCTTTCCCAGGTTTCAAATGTGAAGTTATGGCTTAAAACAACGATTTCTATTCAAAATAAGCGTTTGTAGATAAAATATGTTTATGCTCGGCTTGTTAAATTTTAAAACTCTTAGAATTATGATTTTATACAAAGTCGTTGAAACTTCATTATCGTCCTATTTCCCACGTTTTCTACTTGAAGTTATGGCTCAAAACAATGATTTCTAGTCACAATAAGCTTTGTGACATCACAATGATTATACTCGGCTTGTTTACTTTCAAAACTCTTAATTTGATTATTTGTATCAAAATGGGTAAAACTTCATTATAGTTCGATTTCCCATGTTCTCAATGTGAAGTTAAGCCTTAAAACAACGATTTCTATTCAAAATAAGCGTTTGTAGATAAAATATGTTTATGCTCGGCTTGTTAAATTTTAAAACTCTTAGAATTATGATTTTATAAAAAATCTCTTAAACTTCATTATCGTCCTATTTCCCACGTTTCCTACGTGAAGTTATGGCTCAAAACAACGATTTCTAGTCACAATAAGCTTTGTGACATCACAATGATTATATTCGGCTTGTTTACTTTCAAAACTCTTAATTTGATTATTTGTATCAAAATGGGTAAAACTTCATTATAGTTCGACTTCCCACGTTCTCAATGTGAAGCTAAGCCTTAAAACAATGATTTCTATTCAAAATAAGCGTTTGTAGATAAAATATGTTTATGCTCGGCTTGTTAAATTTTAAAACTCTTAGAATTATGATTTTATAAAAAATCTCTTAAACTTCATTATCGTCCTATTTTCCACGTTCCCTACGTGAAGTTATGGCTCTAAACAATGATTTCTAGTCACAATAAGCTTTGTGATAGCACAATGATTATACTAGGCTTGTTTACTTTGAAAACACTTAATTTGATTATTTGTATCAAAATGGGTAAAACTTCATTATAGTTCGATTTCCCACGTTCCTAATGTGAAGTTATGGCTTAAAACAACGATTTCTATTCAAAATAAGCATTTGTAGATAAAATATGTTTATGCTCGGCTTGTTAAATTTTAAAACTCTTAGAATTATGATTTTATACAAAATCTCTTAAACTTCATTATCGTCCTATTTTTCACGTTCCCTACGTGAAGTTATGGCTCAAAACAATGATTTCTAGTCACAATAAGCTTTGTGATAGCACAATGATTATACTCGGCTTGTTTACTTTCAAAACTCTTAATTTGATTATTTGTATCAAAATGGGTAAAACTTCAATATAGTTTGCTTTCCCATGTTTCAAATGTTAAGTTATGGCTTAAAACAACGATTTCTATTCAAAATAAGCTTTTGTAGATAAAATATGTTTATGCTCGGCTTCTTAAATTTTAAAACTCTTAGAATAATGATTTTATACAAAATCGTTGAAACTTCATTATCGTCCTATTTCCCACGTTTCCTACGTGATGTTATGGCTCAAAACAAAGATTTCTAGTCACAATAAGCTTTGTGACATCACAATGATTATACTCGGCTTGTTTACTTTCAAAACTCTTAATTTGATTATTTGTATCAAAATGGGTAAAACTGCATTATAGTTCGATTTCCCACGTTCCTAATGTGAAGTTATGGCTTAAAACAACGATTTCTATTCAAAACAAGCATTTGTAGATAAAATATGTTTATGCTCGGCTTGTTAAATTTTAAAACTCTTAGAATTATGATTTTATACAAAATCGTTGAAACTTCATTATCGTCCTATTTCCCACGTTTTCTACGTGAAGTTATGGCTCAAAACAACGATTTCTAGTCACAATAAGCTTTGTGACACCACAAATGATTATATTCGGCTTGTTTACTTTCAAAACACTTAATTTGATTATTTGTATCAAAATGGGTAAAACTTCATTATAGTTCGATTTCTCACGTTCTCAATGTGAAGTTAAGCCTTAAAACAATGATTTCTATTCAAAATAAGCGTTTGTAGATAAAATATGTTTATGCTCGGCTTGTTAAATTTTAAAACTCTTAGAATTATGATTTTATAAAAATCTCTTAAACTTCATTATCGTCCTATTTCCCACGTTTCCTACGTGAAGTTATGGCTCAAAACAATGATTTCTAGTCACAATAAGCTTTGTGATAGCACAATGATTATACTAGGCTTGTTTACTTTCAAAACTCTTAATTTGATTATTTGTATCAAAATGGGTAAAACTTCATTATAGTTCGATTTCCCACGTTCCTAATGTGAAGTTATGGCTTAAAACAACGATTTCTATTCAAAACAAGCATTTGTGGATAAAATATGTTTATGCTCGGCTTGTTAAATTTTAAAACTCTTAGAATTATGATTTTATACAAAGTCGTTGAAACTTCATTATCGTCCTATTTCCCACTTTTCTACGTGAAGTTATGGCTCAAAACAACGATTTCTAGTCACAATAAGCTTTGTGAGATCACAATGATTATACTCGGCTTGTTTACATTCAAAACTCTTAATTTGATTATTTGTATCAAAATGGGTAAAACTTCATTATAGTTCGATTTCCCACGTTCTCAATGTGAAGTTAAGCCTTAAAACAACGATTTCTATTCAAAATAAGCATTTGTAGATAAAATATGTTTATGCTCGGCTTGTTAAATTTTAAAACTCTTAGAATTATGATTTTATACAAAATCGTTGAAACTTCATTATCGTCCTATTTCCCACGTTTCCTACGTGAAGTTATGGCTCAAAACAACGATTTCTAGTCACAATAAGCTTTGTGACATCATAATGATTATACTCGGCTTGTTTACTTTCAAAACTCTTAATTTGATTATTTGTATCAAAATGGGTAAACCTTTATTATAGTTCGATTTCCCACGTTATCAATGTGAAGTTAAGCCTTAAAACAACGATTTCTATGCAAAATAAGCGTTTGTAGATAAAATATGTTTATGCTCGGCTTATTAAATTTTAAAACTCTTAGAATTATGATTTTATAAAAATCTCTGAAACTTCATTATCGTCCAATTTCCCACGTTTCCTACGTGAAGTTATGGCTCAAAACAACGATTTCTAGTCACAATAAGCTTTGTGACATCATAATGATTATACTCGGCTTGTTTACTTTCAAAACTCTTAATTTGATTATTTGTATCAAAATGGGTAAAACTTCATTATAGTTCGATTTCTCACGTTCCTAATGTGAAGTTATGGCTTAAAACAACGATTTCTATTCAAAATAAGCGTTTGTAGATAAAATATGTTTATGCTCGGCTTGTTAAATTTTAAAACTCTTAGAATTATGATTTTATAAAAATCTCTTAAACTTCATTATCGTCCTATTTTCCACGTTCCCTACGTGAAGTTATGGCTCTAAACAATGATTTCTAGTCACAATAAGCTTTGTGATAGCACAATGATTATACTAGGCTTGTTTACTTTGAAAACACTTAATTTGATTATTTGTATCAAAATGGGTAAAACTTCATTATAGTTCGATTTCCCACGTTCCTAATGTGAAGTTATGGCTTAAAACAACAATTTCTATTCAAAACAAGCATTTGTGGATAAAATATGTTTATGCTCGGCTTGTTAAATTTTAAAACTCTTAGAATTATCATTTTATACAAACTTGTTGAAACTTCATTATCGTCCTATTTCCCACATTTTCTACGTGAAGTTATGGCTCAAAATAACGATTTCTAGTCACAATAAGCTTTGTGAGATCACAATGATTATACTCGGCTTGTTTACATTCAAAACTCTTAATTTGATTATTTGTATCAAAATGGGTAAAACTTCATTATAGTTCGATTTCCCACGTTCTCAATGTGAAGCTAAGCCTTAAAACAACGATTTCTATTCAAAATAAGCATTTGTAGATAAAATATGTTTATGCTCGGCTTGTTAAATTTTAAAACTCTTAGAATTATGATTTTATACAAAATCGTTGAAACTTCATTATCGTCCTATTTCCCACGTTTCCTACGTGAAGTTATGGCTCAAAACAACGATTTCTAGTCACAATAAGCTTTGTGATAGCACAATGATTATAGTCGGCTTGTTTACTTGTCAAAACTCTTAATTTGATTATTTGTATCAAAATGGGTAAAACTTTATTATAGTTCGCTTTCCCATGTTTCAAATGTGATGTTATGGCTTAAAACAACGATTTCTATTTAAAATAGGCATTTGTAGACAAAATATGTCTATGCTCGTCTTGTTAAATTTTAAAACTCTTAGAATTATGATTTTATAAAAACTCCTTGAAACTTCATTATCGTCCTATTTCCCACGCTTTCTACGTGAAGTTAAGCTCAAAACAACGATTTCTAGTGACTATAAGCTTTGTGACATCACAATGATTATACTCGGCTTGTTTACATTAAAAACTCTTAATTTGATTATTTGTATCAAAATGGGTAAAACTTCATTATAGTTCGATTTCCCACATTCCTAATGTGAAGTTATGGCTTAAAACAACGATTTCTATTCAAAATAAGCATTTGTAGATAAAATATGTTTATGCTCGGCTTGTTAAATTTTAAAACTCTTAGAATTATGATTTTATACAAAATCTCTTAAACTTCATTATCGTCCTATTTCCCACGTTTCCTACGTGAAGTTATGGCTCAAAACAATGATTTCTAGTCACAATAAGCTTTGTGATAGCACAATGATTATACTCGGCTTGTTTACTTTCAAAACTCTTAATTTGATTATTTGTATCAAAATGGGTAAAACTTCAATATAGTTTGCTTTCCCATGTTTCAAATGTTAAGTTATGGCTTAAAACAACGATTTCTATTCAAAATAAGCTTTTGTAGATAAAATATGTTTTTGCTCGGCTTGTTAAATTTTAAAACTCTTAGAATAATGATTTTATACAAAATCGTTGAAACTTCATTATCGTCCTACTTCCCACATTTCCTACGTGATGTTATGGCTCAAAACAAAGATTTCTAGTCACATTAAGCTTTGTGACATCACAATGATTATACTCGGCTTGTTTACTTTCAAAACTCTTAATTTGATTATTTGTATCAAAATGGGTAAAACTTCATTATAGTTCGATTTCCCACGTTCTCAATGTAAAGTTAAGCCTTCAAACATCGATTTCTATTCAAAATAAGCGTTTGTAGATAAAATATGTTTTTGCTCGGCTTGTTAAATTTTAAAACTCTTAGAATAATGATTTTATACAAAATCGTTGAAACTTCATTATCGTCCTATTTCCCACGTTTTCTACGTGAAGTTATGGCTCAAAACAACGATTTCTAGTCACAATAAGCTTTGTGACATCATAATGATTATACTCGGCTTGTTTACTTTCAAAACTCTTAATTTGATTATTTGTATCAAAATGGGTAAACCTTTATTATAGTTCGATTTCCCACGTTCTCAATGTGAAGTTAAGCCTTAAAACAATGATTTCTATTCAAAATAAGCGTTTGTAGATAAAATATGTTTATGCTCGGCTTGTTAAATTTTAAAACTCTTAGAATTATGATTTTATAAAAAATCGTTGAAACTTCATTATCGTCCTATTTCCCACGTTTCCTACGTGAAGTTATGGCTCAAAACAACGATTTCTAGTCACAATAAGCTTTGTGATAGCACAATGATTATACTCGGCTTGTTTACTTTCAAAACTCTTAATTTGATTATTTGTATCAAAATGGGTAAAACTTCATTATAGTTCGATTTCCCATGTTTCAAATGTGAAGTTATGGCTTAAAACAACGATTTCTATTCAAAATAAGCGTTTGTAGATAAAATATGTTTATGCTCGGCTTGTTAAATTTGAAAACTCTTAGAATTATGATTTTATAAAAATCTCTTGAAACTTCATTATCGTCCAATTTCCCACGTTTCCTACGTGAAGTTATGGCTCAAAACAACGATTTCTAGTCACAATAAGCTTTGTGACATCATAATGATTATACTCGGCTTGTTTACTTTCAAAACTCTTAATTTGATTATTTGTATCAAAATGGGTAAAACTTCATTATAGTTCGATTTCCCACGTTCCTAATGTGAAGTTATGGCTTAAAACAACGATTTCTATTCAAAATAAGCGTTTGTAGATAAAATATGTTTATGCTCGGCTTGTTAAATTTTAAAACTCTCAGAATTATGATTTTATACAAAATCATTGAAACTTCATTATCGTCCTATTTACCACGTTTCCTACGTGAAGTTATGGCTCAAAACAACGATTTCTAGTCAAAATAAGCTTTGTGACATCACAATGATTATACTCGGCCTGTTTACTTTCAAAACTCTTAATTTGATTATTTGTATCAAAATGGGTAAAACTTCATTATAGTTCGATTTCCCACGTTCTCAATGTAAAGTGAAGCCTTCAAACATCGATTTCTATTCAAAATAAGCGTTTGTAGATAAAATATGTTTTTGCTCGGCTTGTTAAATTTTAAAACTCTTAGAATAATGATTTTATACAAAATCGTTGAAACTTCATTATCGTCCTATTTCCCACGTTTTCTACGTGAAGTTATGGCTCAAAACAACGATTTCTAGTGACCATAAGCTTTGTGACATCACAATGATTATACTCAGCTTGTTTACTTTCAAACCTCTTAATTTGATTATTTGTATCAAAATGGGTAAAACTTCATTATAGTTCGATTTCCCACATTCTCAATATGAAGTTAAGCCTTAAAACAACGATTTCTATTCAAAATAAGCGTTTGTAGATAAAATATGTTTATGCTCTGTTTGTTAAATTTTAAAACTCTTAGAATTATGATTTTATACAAAGTCGTTGAAACTTTATTATCGTCCTATTTCCCACGTTTCCTACGTGAAGTTATGGCTCAAAACAACGATTTCTAGTCACAATAAGCTTTGTGACATCATAATGATTATACTCGGCTTGTTTACTTTCAAAACTCTTAATTTGATTATTTGTATCAAAATGGGTAAAACTTTATTATAGTTCGATTTCCCACGTTATCAATGTGAAGTTAAGCCTTAAAACAACGATTTCTATTCAAAATAAGCGTTTGTAGATAAAATATGTTTATGCTCGGCTTGTTAAATTTGAAAACTCTTAGAATTATGATTTTATAAAAAATCTCTTCAACTTCATTATCGTCCAATTTCCCACGTTTCCTACGTGAAGTTATGGCTCAAAACAACGATTTCTAGTCACAATAAGCTTTGTGACATCATAATGATTATACTCGGCTTGTTTACTTTCAAAACTCTTAATTTGATTATTTGTATCAAAATGGGTAAAACTTCATTATAGTTCGATTTCCCACGTTCCTAATGTGAAGTTATGGCTTAAAACAACGATTTCTATTCAAAATAAGCGTTTGTAGATAAAATATGTTTATGCTCGGCTTGTTAAATTTTAAAACTCTCAGAATTATGATTTTATACAAAATCATTGAAACTTCATTATCGTCCTATTTACCACGTTTCCTACGTGAAGTTATGGCTCAAAACAACGATTTCTAGTCAAAATAAGCTTTGTGATAGCACAATGATTATACTCGGCTTGTTTACTTTCAAAACTCTTAATTTGATTATTTGTATCAAAATGGGTAAAACTTCATTATAGTTCGCTTTCCCAGGTTTCAAATGTGAAGTTATGGCTTAAAACAACGATTTCTATTCAAAATGAGCGTTTGTAGAGAAAATATGCCTATGCTCGTCTAGTTAAATTTTAAAACTCTTAGAATTATGATTTTATACAAACTCGTTGAAACTTCATTATCGTCCTATTTCCCACGTTTTCTACGTGAAGTTATGGCTCAAAACAACGATTTCTAGTCACAATAAGCTTTGTGACATCACAATGATTATACTCGGCTTGTTTACTTTCAAAACTCTTAATTTGATTATTTGTATCAAAATGGGTAAAACTTCATTATAGTTCGATTTCCCACATTCTCAATGTGAAGTTAAGCCTTAAAACAACGATTTCTATTCAAAATAAGCGTTTGTAGATAAAATATGTTTATGCTCGTGCTTGTTAAATTTTAAAACTCTTAGAATTATGATTTTATACAAAGTCGTTGAAACTTCATTATCGTCCTATTTCCCACGTTTCCTACGTGAAGTTATGGCTCAAAACAACGATTTCTAGTCACAATAAGCTTTGTGACATCATAATGATTATACTCGGCTTGTTTACTTTCAAAACTCTTAATTTGATTATTTGTATCAAAATGGGTAAACCTTTATTATAGTTCGATTTCCCACGTTCTCAATGTGAAGTTAAGCCTTAAAACAACGATTTCTATTCAAAATAAGCGTTTGTAGATAAAATATGTTTATGCTCGGCTTGTTAAATTTGAAAACTCTTAGAATTATGATTTTATAAAAAATCTCTGAAACTTCATTATCGTCCTATTTCCCACGTTTCCTACGTGAAGTTATGGCTCAAAACAACGATTTCTAGTCACAATAAGCTTTGTGATAGCACAATGATTATACTCGGCTTGTTTACTTTCAAAACTCTTAATTTGATTATTTGTATCAAAATGGGTAAAACTTTCATTATAGTTCGCTTTCCCATGTTTCAAATGTGAAGTTATGGCTTAAAACAACGATTTCTATTTAAAATAAGCGTTTGTAGATAAAATATGTTTATGCTCGTCTTGTTAAATTTTAAAACTCTTAGAATTATGATTTTATAAAACTCTTGAAACTTCATTATCGTCCTATTTCCCACGTTTTTCTACGTGAAGTTATGGCTCAAAACAACGATTTCTAGTCACAATAAGCTTTGTGACATCACAATGATTATACTCGGCTTGTTTACTTTAAAAACTCTTAATTTGATTATTTGTATCAAAATGGGTAAAACTTCATTATAGTTCGATTTCCCACATTCCTAATGTGAAGTTATGGCTTAAAACAACGATTTCTATTCAAAATAAGCATTTGTAGATAAAATATGTTTATGCTCGGCTTGTTAAATTTTAAAACTCTTAGAATTATGATTTTATACAAAATCTCTTAAACTTCATTATCGTCCTATTTTCCACGTTCCCTACGTGAAGTTATGGCTCAAAACAATGATTTCTAGTCACAATAAGCTTTGTGATAGCACAATGATTATACTCGGCTTGTTTACTTTCAAAACTCTTAATTTGATTATTTGTATCAAAATGGGTAAAACTTCATTATAGTTAGCTTTCCCACGTTCCAAATGTGAAGTTAAGGCTTAAAACAACGATTTCTATTCAAAATAAGCTTTTGTAGGATAAAATATGTTTATGCTCGGCTTGTTAAATTTTAAAACTCTTAGAATTATGATTTTATACAAAATAGTTGAAACTTCATTATCGTCCTATTTCCCACATTTCCTACGTGAAGTTATGGCTCAAAACAACGATTTCTAGTCACAATAAGCTTTGTGACATCACAATGATTATACTCGGCTTGTTTACTTTCAAAACTCTTAATTTGATTATTTGTATCAAAATGGGTAAAACTTCATTATAGTTCGATTTCCCACGTTCTCAATGTAAAGTTAAGTCTTAAAACAACGATTTCTATTCAAAATAAGCGTTTGTAGATAAAATATGTTTTTGCTCGGCTTGTTAAATTTTAAAACTCTTAGAATAATGATTTTATACAAAATCGTTGAAACTTCATTATCGTCCTATTTCCCACGTTTCCTACGTGAAGTTATGGCTCAAAACAACGATTTCTAGTCACAATAAGCTTTGTGACATCATAATGATTATACTCGGCTTGTTTACTTTCAAAACTCTTAATTTGATTATTTGTATCAAAATGGGTAAACCTTTATTATAGTTCGATTTCCCACGTTCTCAATGTGAAGTTAAGCCTTAAAACAACGATTTCTATTCAAAATAAGCGTTTGTAGATAAAATATGTTTATGCTCGGCTTGTTAAATTTTAAAACTCTTAGAATTATGATTTTATAAAAATCGTTGAAACTTCATTATCGTCCTATTTCCCACGTTTCCTACGTGAAGTTATGGCTCAAAACAACGATTTCTAGTCACAATAAGCTTTGTGATAGCACAATGATTATACTCGGCTTGTTTACTTTCAAAACTCTTAATTTGATTATTTGTATCAAAATGGGTAAAACTTCAATATAGTTCGCTTTCCCATGTTTCAAATGTGAAGTTATGGCTTAAAATAACGATTTCTATTCAAAATAAGCGTTTGTAGATAAAATATGTTTATGCTCGGCTTGTTAAATTTGAAAACTCTTAGAATTATGATTTTATAAAAAATCTCTTCAACTTCATTATCGTCCAATTTCCCACGTTTCCTACGTGAAGTTATGGCTCAAAACAACGATTTCTAGTCACAATAAGCTTTGTGACATCATAATGATTATACTCGGCTTGTTTACTTTCAAAACTCTTAATTTGATTATTTGTATCAAAATGGGTAAAACTTCATTATAGTTCGATTTCCCACGTTCCTAATGTGAAGTTATCGCTTAAAACAACGATTTCTATTCAAAATAAGCGTTTGTAGATAAAATATGTTTATGCTCGGCTTGTTAAATTTTAAAACTCTTAGAATTATGATTTTATACAAAATCATTGAAACTTCATTATCGTCCTATTTCCCACGTTTCCTACGTGAAGTTATGGCTCAAAACAACGATTTCTAGTCAAAATAAGCTTTGTGATAGCACAATGATTATACTCGGCTTGTTTACTTTCAAAACTCTTAATTTGATTATTTGTATCAAAATGGGTAAAACTTCATTATAGTTCGCTTTCCCAGGTTTCAAATGTGAAGTTATGGCTTAAAACAACGATTTCTATTCAAAATAAGCGTTTGTAGATAAAATATGTTTATGCTCGGCTTGTTAAATTTTAAAACTCTTAGAATTATGATTTTATCAAAATCGTTGAAACTTCATTATCGTCCTATTTCCCACGTTTCCTACGTGAAGTTATGGCTCAAAACAACGATTTCTAGTCACAATAAGCTTTGTGATAGCACAATGATTATACTCGGCTTGTTTACTTTCAAAACTCTTAATTTGATTATTTGTATCAAAATGGGTAAAACTTCATTATAGTTCGCTTTCCCATGTTTCAAATGTGAAGTTATGGCTTAAAACAACGATTTCTATTTAAAATAAGCGTTTGTAGATAAAATATGTTTATGCTCGTCTTGTTAAATTTTAAAAACTTAGAATTATGATTTTATACAAACTCGTTGAAACTTCATTATCGTCCTATTTCCCACGCTTTTTACATGAAGTTATGGCTCAAAACAACGATTTCTAGTCACAATAAGCTTTGTGACATCACAATGATTATACTCGGCTTGTTTACTTTCAAAACCTCTTAATTTGATTATTTGTATCAAAATGGGTAAAACTTCATTATAGTTCGATTTCCCACGTTGTCAATGTGAAGTTAAGCCTTAAAACAACGATTTCTATTCAAAATAAGCGTTTGTAGATAAAATATGTTTATGCTCTGCTTGTTAAATTTTAAAACTCTTAGAATTATGATTTTATACAAAGTCGTTGAAACTTCATTATCGTCCTATTTCCCACGTTTCCTACGTGAAGTTATGGCTCAAAACAACGATTTCTAGTCACAATAAGCTTTGTGACATCATAATGATTATACTCGGCTTGTTTACTTTCAAAACTCTTAATTTGATTATTTGTATCAAAATGGGTAAAACTTTATTATAGTTCGATTTCCCACGTTCTCAATGTGAAGTTAAGCCTTAAAACAACGATTTCTATTCAAAATAAGCGTTTGTAGATAAAATATGTTTATGCTCGGCTTGTTAAATTTGAAAACTCTTAGAATTATGATTTTATAAAAAATCTCTGAAACTTCATTATCGTCCAATTTCCCACGTTTCCTACGTGAAGTTATGGCTCAAAACAACGATTTCTAGTCACAATAAGCTTTGTGACATCATAATGATTATACTCGGCTTGTTTACTTTCAAAACTCTTAATTTGATTATTTGTATCAAAATGGGTAAAACTTCATTATAGTTCGATTTCCCACGTTCCTAATGTGAAGTTATGGCTTAAAACAACGATTTCTATTCAAAATAAGCGTTTGTAGATAAAATATGTTTATGCTCGGCTTGTTAAATTTTAAAACTCTTAGAATTATGATTTTATACAAAATCATTGAAACTTCATTATCGTCCTATTTCCCACGTTTCCTACGTGAAGTTATGGCTCAAAACAACGATTTCTAGTCAAAATAAGCTTTGTGATAGCACAATGATTATACTCGGCTTGTTTACTTTCAAAACTCTTAATTTGATTATTTGTATCAAAATGGGTAAAACTTCATTATAGTTCGCTTTCCCATGTTTCAAATGTGAAGTTATGGCTTAAAACAACGATTTCTATTCAAAATAAGCGTTTGTAGAGAAAATATGCCTATGCTCGTCTTGTTAAATTTTAAAACTCTTAGAATTATGATTTTATAAAACTCGTTGAAACTTCATTATCGTCCTATTTCCCACGTTTTCTACGTGAAGTTATGGCTCAAAACAATGATTTCTAGTCACAATAAGCTTTGTGACATCACAATGATTATACTCGGCTTGTTTACTTTCAAAACTCTTAATTTGATTATTTGTATCAAAATGGGTAAAACTTCATTATAGTTCGATTTCCCACGTTCCTAATGTGAAGTTATGGCTTAAAACAACGATTTCTATTCAAAACAAGCATTTGTGGATAAAATATGTTTATGCTCGGCTTGTTAAATTTTAAAACTCTTAGAATTATCATTTTATACAAACTCGTTGAAACTTCATTATCGTCCTATTTCCCACGTTTTCTACGTGAAGTTATGGCTCAAAATAACGATTTCTAGTCACAATAAGCTTTGTGAGATCACAATGATTATACTCGGCTTGTTTACTTTCAAAACTCTTAATTTGATTATTTGTATCAAAATGGGTAAAACTTCATTATAGTTCGATTTCCCACGTTCTCAATGTGAAGCTAAGCCTTAAAACAACGATTTCTATTCAAAATAAGCATTTGTAGATAAAATATGTTTATGCTCGGCTTGTTAAATTTTAAAACTCTTAGAATTATGATTTTATACAAAATCGTTGAAACTTCATTATCGTCCTATTTCCCACGTTTCCTACGTGAAGTTATGGCTCAAAACAACGATTTCTAGTCACAATAAGCTTTGTGATAGCACAATGATTATACTCGGCTTGTTTACTTTCAAAACTCTTAATTTGATTATTTGTATCAAAATGGGTAAAACTTCATTATAGTTCGCTTTCCCATGTTTCAAATGTGAAGTTATGGCTTAAAACAACGATTTCTATTTAAAATAAGCGTTTGTAGACAAAATATGTCTATGCTCGTCTAGTTAAATTTTAAAACTCTTAGAATTATGATTTTATACAAACTCGTTGAAACTTCATTATTGTCCTATTTCCCACGTTTTTTTACATGAAGTTACAGCTCAAAACAACGATTTCTAGTGACTATAAGCTTTGTGACATCACAATGATTATACTCGGCTTGTTTACTTTCAAACCTCTTAATTTGATTATTTGTATCAAAATGGGTAAAACTTCATTATAGTTCGATTTCCCACGTTGTCAATGTGAAGTTAAGCCTTAAAACAACGATTTCTATTCAAAATAAGCGTTTGTAGATAAAATATGTTTATGCTCGTTTGTTAAATTTTAAAACTCTTAGAATTATGATTTTATACAAAGTCGTTGAAACTTCATTATCGTCCTATTTCCCACGTTTCCTACGTGAAGTTATGGCTCAAAACAACGATTTCTAGTCACAATAAGCTTTGTGACATCATAATGATTATACTCGGCTTGTTTACTTTCAAAACTCTTAATTTGATTATTTGTATCAAAATGGGTAAACCTTTATTATAGTTCGATTTCCCACGTTCTCAATGTGAAGTTAAGCCTTAAAACAACGATTTCTATTCAAAATAAGCGTTTGTAGATAAACTATGTTTATGCTCGGCTTGTTAAATTTGAAAACTCTCAGAATTATGATTTTATACAAAATCTCTGAAACTTCATTATCGTCCAATTTCCCACGTTTCCTACGTGAAGTTATGGCTCAAAACAACGATTTCTAGTCACAATAAGCTTTGTGACATCATAATGATTATACTCGGCTTGTTTACTTTCAAAACTCTTAATTTGATTATTTGTATCAAAATGGGTAAAACTTCATTATAGTTCGATTTCTCACGTTCTAATGTGAAGTTATGGCTTAAAACAACGATTTCTATTCAAAATAAGCGTTTGTAGATAAAATATGTTTATGCTCGGCTTGTTAAATTTTAAAACTCTTAGAATTATGATTTTATACAAAATCATTGAAACTTCATTATCGTCCTATTTCCCACGTTTCCTACGTGAAGTTATGGCTCAAAACAACGATTTCTAGTCAAAATAAGCTTTGTGATAGCACAATGATTATACTCGGCTTGTTTACTTTCAAAACTCTTAATTTGATTATTTGTATCAAAATGGGTAAAACTTCATTATAGTTCGCTTTCCCACGTTTCAAATGTGAAGTTATGGCTTAAAACAACGATTTCTATTCAAAATGAGCGTTTGTATAGAAAATATGCCTATGCTCGTCTTGTTAAATTTTAAAACTCTTAGAATTATGATTTTATACAAACTCGTTGAAACTTCATTATCGTCCTATTTCCCACGTTTTCTACTTGAAGTTATGGCTCAAAACAATGATTTCTAGTCACAATAAGCTTTGTGACATCACAATGATTATACTCGGCTTGTTTACTTTCAAAACTCTTAATTTGATTATTTGTATCAAAATGGGTAAAACTTCATTATAGTTCGATTTCCCATGTTCTCAATGTGAAGCTAAGCCTTAAAACAATGATTTCTATTCAAAATAAGCGTTTGTAGATAAAATATGTTTATGCTCGGCTTGTTAAATTTTAAAACTCTTAGAATTATGATTTTATAAAAATCTCTTAAACTTCATTATCGTCCTATTTCCCACGTTTCCAACGTGAAGTTATTGCTCAAAACAACGATTTCTAGTCACAATAAGCTTTGTGACATCACAATGATTATATTCGGCTTCTTTACTTTCAAAACACTTAATTTGATTATTTGTATCAAAATGGGTAAAACTTCATTATAGTTCGATTTCCCACGTTCTCAATGTGAAGTTAAGCCTTAAAACAATGATTTCTATTCAAAATAAGCGTTTGTAGATAAAATATGTTTATGCTCGGCTTGTTAAATTTTAAAACTCTTAGAATTATGATTTTATAAAAATCTCTTAAACTTCATTATCGTCCTATTTTCCACGTTTCCTACGTGAAGTTATGGCTCTAAACAATGATTTCTAGTCACAATAAGCTTTGTGATAGCACAATGATTATACTAGGCTTGTTTACTTTGGAAAACTCTTAATTTGATTATTTGTATCAAAATGGGTAAAACTTCATTATAGTTCGATTTCCCACGTTCCTAATGTGAAGTTATGGCTTAAAACAACGATTTCTATTCAAAATAAGCATTTGTAGATAAAATATGTTTATGCTCGGCTTGTTAAATTTTAAAACTCTTAGAATTATGATTTTATACAAAATCTCTTAAACTTCATTATCGTCCTATTTTCCACGTTTCCTACGTGAAGTTATGGCTCAAAACAATGATTTCTAGTCACAATAAGCTTTGTGATAGCACAATGATTATACTCGGCTTGTTTACTTTCAAAACTCTTAATTTGATTATTTGTATCAAAATGGGTAAAACTTCAATATAGTTTGCTTTCCCATGTTTCAAATGTAAGTTATGGCTTAAAACAACGATTTCTATTCAAAATAAGCTTTTGTAGATAAAATATGTTTATGCTCGGCTTGTTAAATTTTAAAACTCTTAGAATTATGATTTTATACAAAATCGTTGAAACTTCATTATCGTCCTATTTCCCACGTTTCCTACGTGAGTTATGGCTCAAAACAACGATTTCTAGTCACAATAAGCTTTGTGACATCACAATGATTATACTCGGCTTGTTTACTTTCAAAACTCTTAATTTGATTATTTGTATCAAAATGGGTAAAACTTCATTATAGTTCGATTTCCCACGTTCCTAATGTGAAGTTATGGCTTAAAACAACGATTTCTATTCAAAACAAGCATTTGTAGATAAAATATGTTTATGCTCGGCTTGTTAAATTTTAAAACTCTTAGAATTATGATTTTATACAAATCGTTGAAACTTCATTATTGTCCTATTTCCCACGTTTTCTACGTGAAGTTATGGCTCAAAACAACGATTTCTAGTCACAATAAGCTTTGTGACACCACAATGATTATACTCGGCTTGTTTACTTTCAAAACTCTTAATTTGATTATTTGGATCAAAATGGTTAAAACTTCATTATAGTTCGATTTCCCACGTTCTAAATGTGAAGATAAATCTTAAAATAACGATTTTTATTCAAAATAAGCGTTTGTAGATAAAATATGTTTATGCTCGGCTTGTTAAATTTTAAAACTCTTAGAATTATGATTTTATAAAAATCTCTTAAACTTCATTATCGTCCTATTTTCCACGTTCCCTACGTGAAGTTATGGCTCAAAACAATGATTTCTAGTCACAATAAGCTTTGTGATAGCACAATGATTATACTAGGGCGTTTACTTTGAAAACTCTTAATTTGATTATTTGTATCAAAATGGGTAAAACTTCATTATAGTTCGATTTCCCACGTTCCTAATGTGAAGTTATGGCTTAAAACAACGATTTCTATTCAAAACAAGCATTTGTGGATAAAATATGTTTATGCTCGGCTTGTTAAATTTTAAAACTCTTAGAATTATCATTTTATACAAACTCGTTGAAACTTCATTATCGTCCTATTTCCCACGTTTTCTACGTGAAGTTATGGCTCAAAATAACGATTTCTAGTCACAATAAGCTTTGTGAGATCACAATGATTATACTCGGCTTGTTTACATTCAAAACTCTTAATTTGATTATTTGTATCAAAATGGGTAAAACTTCATTATAGTTCGATTTCCCACGTTCTCAATGTGAAGCTAAGCCTTAAAACAACGATTTCTATTCAAAATAAGCATTTGTAGATAAAATATGTTTATGCTCGGCTTGTTAAATTTTAAAACTCTTAGAATTATGATTTTATTCAAAATCGTTGAAACTTCATTATCGTCCTATTTCCCACGTTTCCTACGTGAAGTTATGGCTCAAAACAACGATTTCTAGTCACAATAAGCTTTGTGACATCATAATGATTATACTCGGCTTGTTTACTTTCAAAACTCTTAATTTGATTATTTGTATCAAAATGGGTAAAACTTCATTATAGTTCGATTTCCCACGTTTCAATGTGAAGTTAAGCCTTAAAACAACGATTTCTATTCAAAATAAGCGTTTGTAGATAAAATATGTTTATGCTCGGCTTGTTAAATTTTAAAACTCTTAGAATTATGATTTTATAAAAATCTCTGAAACTTCATTATCGTCCTATTTCCCACGTTTCCTACGTGAAGTTATGGCTCAAAACAACGATTTCTAGTCACAATAAGCTTTGTGACATCATAATGATTATACTCGGCTTGTTTACTTTCAAAACTCTTAATTTGATTATTTGTATCAAAATGGGTAAAACTTCATTATAGTTCGATTTCCACGTTTCTAATGTGAAGTTATGGCTTAAAACAACGATTTCTATTCAAAATAAGCGTTTGTAGATAAAATATGTTTATGCTCGGCTTGTTAAATTTTAAAACTCTTAGAATTATGATTTTATAAAAAATCTCTTAAACTTCATTATCGTCCTATTTTCCACGTTTCCCTACGTGAAGTTATGGCTCAAAACAATGATTTCTAGTCACAATAAGCTTTGTGATAGCACAATGATTATACTAGGCTTGTTTACTTTCAAAACACTTAATTTGATTATTTGTATCAAAATGGGTAAAACTTCATTATAGTTCGATTTCCCACGTTTCTAATGTGAAGTTATGGCTTAAAACAACGATTTCTATTCAAAACAAGCATTTGTGGATAAAATATGTTTATGCTCTCTTGTTAAATTTTAAAACTCTTAGAATTATCATTTTATACAAACTTGTTGAAACTTCATTATCGTCCTATTTCCCACGTTTTCTACGTGAAGTTATGGCTCAAAATAACGATTTCTAGTCACAATAAGCTTTGTGAGATCACAATGATTATACTCGGCTTGTTTATTTTCAAAACTCTTAATTTGATTATTTGTATCAAAATGGGTAAAACTTCGTTATAGTTCGATTTCCCACGTTCTCAATGTGAAGCTAAGCCTTAAAACAACGATTTCTATTCAAAATAAGCATTTGTAGATAAAATATGTTTATGCTCGCTTGTTAAATTTTAAAACTCTTAGAATTATGATTTTATACAAAATCGTTGAAACTTCATTATCGTCCTATTTCTCACGTTTCCTACGTGAAGTTATGGCTAAAAACAACGATTTCTAGTCACAATAAGCTTTGTGATAGCACAATGATTATACTCGGCTTGTTTACTTTCAAAACTCTTAATTTGATTATTTGTATCAAAATGGGTAAAACTTTATTATAGTTCGCTTTCCCATGTTTCAAATGTGAAGTTATGGCTTAAAACAACGATTTCTATTCAAAATAAGCATTTGTAGATAAAATATGTTTATGCACGCTTGTTAAATTTTAAAACTCTTAGAATTATGATTTTATAAAAATCTTGAAACTTCTTTATCGTCCTATTTCTCACGTTTCCTACGTGAAGTTATGGCTAAAACCAACGATTTCTAGTCACAATAAGCTTTGTGACATCACAATGATTATACTCGGCTTGTTTACTTTCAAAACTCTTAATTTGATTATTTGTATCAAAATGGGTAAAACTTCATTATAGTTCGATTTCCCACATTCCTAATGTGAAGTTATGGCTTAAAACAACGATTTCTATTCAAAATAAGCATTTGTAGATAAAATATGTTTATGCTCGGCTTGTTAAATTTTAAAACTCTTAGAATTATGATTTTATACAAAATCGTTGAAACTTCATTATCGTCCTATTTTCCACGTTTCCTACGTGAAGTTATGGCTCAAAACAATGATTTCTAGTCACAATAAGCTTTGTGATAGCACAATGATTATACTCGGCTTGTTTACTTTCAAAACTCTTAATTTGATTATTTGTATCAAAATGGGTAAAACTTCATTATAGTTCGCTTTCCCACGTTTCAAATGTGAAGTTAAGGCTTAAAACAACGATTTCTATTCAAAATAAGCGTTTGTAGATAAAATATGTTTATGCTCGGCTTGTTAAATTTTAAAACTCTTAGAATTATGATTTTATACAAAATCGTTGAAACTTCATTATCGTCCTATTTCCCACATTTCCTACGTGAAGTTATGGCTCAAAACAACGATTTCTAGTCACAATAAGCTTTGTGACATCACAATGATTATACTCGGCTTGTTTACTTTCAAAACTCTTAATTTGATTATTTGTATCAAAATGGGTAAAACTTCATTATAGTTCGATTTCCCACGTTTCAAATGTGAAGTTAAGGCTTAAAACAACGATTTCTATTCAAAATAAGCGTTTGTAGATAAAATATGTTTATGCTCGGCTTGTTAAATTTTAAAACTCTTAGAATTATGATTTTATACAAAATCGTTGAAACTTCATTATCGTCCTATTTCCCACGTTTTCTACGTGAAGTTATGGCTCAAAACAACGATTTCTAGTCACAATAAGCTTTGTGACATCATAATGATTATACTCGGCTTGTTTACTTTCAAAACTCTTAATTTGATTATTTGTATCAAAATGGGTAAACCTTTATTATAGTTCGATTTCCCACGTTCTCAATGTGAAGTTAAGCCTTAAAACAACGATTTCTATTCAAAATAAGCGTTTGTAGATAAAATATGTTTATGCTCGGCTTGTTAAATTTTAAAACTCTTAGAATTATGATTTTATACAAAATCGTTGAAACTTCATTATCGTCTATTTCCCACGTTTCCTACGTGAAGTTATGGCTCAAAACAACGATTTCTAGTCACAATAAGCTTTGTGATAGCACAATGATTATACTCGGCTTGTTTACTTTCAAAACTCTTAATTTGATTATTTGTATCAAAATGGTAAAACTTCAATATAGTTCGCTTTCCCATGTTTCAAATGTGAAGTTATGGCTTAAAATAACGATTTCTATTCAAAATAAGCGTTTGTAGATAAAATATGTTTATGCTCGGCTTGTTAAATTTGAAAACTCTTAGAATTATGATTTTATAAAAAATCTCTTCAACTTCATTATCGTCCAATTTCCCACGTTTCCTACGTGAAGTTATGGCTCAAAACAACGATTTCTAGTCACAATAAGCTTTGTGACATCATAATGATTATACTCGGCTTGTTTACTTTCAAAACTCTTAATTTGATTATTTGTATCAAAATGGGTAAAACTTCATTATAGTTCGATTTCCCACGTTCCTAATGTGAAGTTATGGCTTAAAACAACGATTTCTATTCAAAATAAGCGTTTGTAGATAAAATATGTTTATGCTCGGCTTGTTAAATTTTAAAACTCTTAGAATTATGATTTTATACAAAATCATTGAAACTTCATTATCGTCCTATTTTCCCACGTTTCCTACGTGAAGTTATGGCTCAAAACAACGATTTCTAGTCAAAATAAGCTTTGTGATATCACAATGATTATACTCGGCTTGTTTACTTTCAAAACTCTTAATTTGATTATTTGTATCAAAATGGGTAAAACTTCATTATAGTTCGATTTCCCGTGTTTCAATGTGAAGTTAAGCTTAAAACAACGATTTCTATTCAAAATAAGCGTTTGTAGATAAAATATGTTTATGCTCGGCTTGTTAAATTTTAAAACTCTTAGAATTATGATTTTATACAAAATCGTTGAAACTTCATTATCGTCCTATTTCCCACGTTTCCTACGTGAAGTTATGGCTCAAAACAACGATTTCTAGTCACAATAAGCTTTGTGACATCATAATGATTATACTCGGCTTGTTTACTTTCAAAACTCTTAATTTGATTATTTGTATCAAAATGGGTAAAACTTTATTATAGTTCGATTTCCCACGTTCTCAATGTGAAGTTAAGCCTTAAAACAACGATTTCTATTCAAAATAAGCGTTTGTAGATAAAATATGTTTATGCTCGGCTTGTTAAATTTTAAAACTCTTAGAATTATGATTTTATACAAAATCTCTTGAAACTTCATTATCGTCCTATTTCCCACGTTTCCTACGTGAAGTTATGGCTCAAAACAACGATTTCTAGTCACAATAAGCTTTGTGACATCATAATGATTATACTCGGCTTGTTTACTTTCAAAACTCTTAATTTGATTATTTGTATCAAAATGGGTAAAACTTCATTATAGTTCGATTTCCCACGTTCCTAATGTGAAGTTATGGCTTAAAACAACGATTTCTATTCAAAATAAGCGTTTGTAGATAAAATATGTTTATGCTCGGCTTGTTAAATTTTAAAACTCTTAGAATTATGATTTTATAAAAAATCTCTTAAACTTCATTATCGTCCTATTTTCTACGTTCCCTACGTGAAGTTATGGCTCTAAACAATGATTTCTAGTCACAATAAGCTTTGTGATAGCACAATGATTATACTAGGCTTGTTTACTTTCAAAACTCTTAATTTGATTATTTGTATCAAAATGGGTAAAACTTCATTATAGTTCGATTTCCCACGTTCCTAATGTGAAGTTATGGCTTAAAACAACGATTTCTATTCAAAACAAGCATTTGTGGATAAAATATGTTTATGCTCGGCTTGTTAAATTTTAAAACTCTTAGAATTATCATTTTATACAAACTTGTTGAAACTTCATTATCGTCCTATTTCCCACGTTTCATACGTGAAGTTATGGCTCAAAACAACGATTTCTAGTCACAATAAGCTTTGTGACATCACAATGATTATACTCGGCTTGTTTACTTTCAAAACTCTTAATTTGATTATTTGTATCAAAATGGGTAAAACTTCATTATAGTTCGATTTCCCACGTTCTCAATGTGAAGTTAAGCCTTAAAACAACGATTTCTATTCAAAATAAGCATTTGTAGATAAAATATGTTTATGCTCGGCTTGTTAAATTTTAAAACTCTTAGAATTATGATTTTATACAAAATCGTTGAAACTTCATTATCGTCCTATTTCCCACGTTTCCTACGTGAAGTTATGGCTCAAAACAACGATTTCTAGTCACAATAAGCTTTGTGACATCACAATGATTATACTCGGCTTGTTTACTTTCAAAACTCTTAATTTGATTATTTGTATCAAAATGGGTAAAACTTCATTATAGTTCGATTTCCCATGTTTCAAATGTGAAGTTATGGCTTAAAACAACGATTTCTATTCAAAATAAGCATTTGTAGATAAAATATGTTTATGCTCGCTTGTTAAATTTTAAAACTCTTAGAATTATGATTTTATACAAACTCGTTGAAACTTCATTATCGTCCTATTTCCCACGTTTTCTACGTGAAGTTATGGCTCAAAACAACGATTTCTAGTCACTATAAGCTTTGTGACATCACAATGATTATACTCGGCTTGTTTACATTCAAAACTCTTAATTTGATTATTTGTATCAAAATGGGTAAAACTTCATTATAGTTCGATTTCCCACATTCTCTAATGTGAAGTTATGGCTTAAAACAACGATTTCTATTCAAAATAAGCATTTGTAGATAAAATATGTTTATGCTCGGCTTGTTAAATTTTAAAACTCTTAGAATTATGATTTTATACAAAATCTCTTGAAACTTCATTATCGTCCTATTTCCCACGTTCCCTACGTGAAGTTATGGCTCAAAACAATAATTTCTAGTCACAATAAGCTTTGTGATAGCACAATGATTATACTCGGCTTGTTTACTTTCAAAACTCTTAATTTGATTATTTGTATCAAAATGGGTAAAACTTCATTATAGTTTGATTTCCCATGTTTCAAATGTTAAGTTATGGCTTAAAACAACGATTTCTATTCAAAATAAGCTTTTGTAGATAAAATATGTTTATGCTCGGCTTGTTAAATTTTAAAACTCTTAGAATTATGATTTTATACAAAATAATTGAAACTTCATTATCGTCCTATTTCCCACATTTCCTACGTGAAGTTATGGCTCAAAACAACGATTTCTAGTCACAATAAGCTTTGTGACATCACAATGATTATACTCGGCTTGTTTACTTTCAAAACTCTTAATTTGATTATTTGTATCAAAATGGGTAAAACTTCATTATAGTTCGATTTCCCACGTTCTCAATGTGAAGTTAAGGCTTAAAACAACGATTTCTATTCAAAATAAGCGTTTGTAGATAAAATATGTTTATGCTCGGCTTGTTAAATTTTAAAACTCTTAGAATTATGATTTTATACAAAATCGTTGAAACTTCATTATCGTCCTATTACCCACGTTTCTACGTGAAGTTATGGCTCAAAACAACGATTTCTAGTCACAATAAGCTTTGTGACATCATAATGATTATACTCGGCTTGTTTACTTTCAAAACTCTTAATTTGATTATTTGTATCAAAATGGGTAAACCTTTATTATAGTTCGATTTCCCACGTTCTCATGTGAAGTTAAGCCTTAAAACAATGATTTCTATTCAAAATAAGCGTTTGTAGATAAAATATGTTTATGCTCGGCTTGTTAAATTTTAAAACTCTTAGAATTATGATTTTATACAAAATCGTTGAAACTTCATTATCGTCTATTTCCCACGTTTCCTACGTGAAGTTATGGCTCAAAACAACGATTTCTAGTCACAATAAGCTTTGTGATAGCACAATGATTATACTCGGCTTGTTTACTTTCAAAACTCTTAATTTGATTATTTGTATCAAAATGGGTAAAACTTCATTATAGTTCGATTTCCCATGTTTCAAATGTGAAGTTATGGCTTAAAACAACGATTTCTATTCAAAATAAGCGTTTGTAGATAAAATATGTTTATGCTCGGCTTGTTAAATTTGAAAACTCTTAGAATTATGATTTTATAAAAAATCTCTTAAACTTCATTATCGTCCAATTTCCCACGTTTCCTACGTGAAGTTATGGCTCAAAACAACGATTTCTAGTCACAATAAGCTTTGTGAAATCATAATGATTATACTCGGCTTGTTTACTTTCAAAACTCTTAATTTGATTATTTGTATCAAAATGGGTAAAACTTCATTATAGTTCGATTTCCCACGTTTCTAATGTGAAGTTATGGCTTAAAACAACGATTTCTATTCAAAATAAGCGTTTGTAGATAAAATATGTTTATGCTCGGCTTGTTAAATTTTAAAACTCTTAGAATTATGATTTTATACAAAATCATTGAAACTTCATTATCGTCCTATTTCCCACGTTTCCTACGTGAAGTTATGGCTCAAAACAACGATTTCTAGTCAAAATAAGCTTTGTGACATCACAATGATTATACTCGGCTTGTTTACTTTCAAAACTCTTAATTTGATTATTTGTATCAAAATGGGTAAAACTTCATTATAGTTCGATTTCCCACGTTTCAATGTGAAGTTAAGCTTAAAACAACGATTTCTATTCAAAATAAGCGTTTGTAGATAAAATATGTTTTATGCTCGCTTGTTAAATTTTAAAACTCTTAGAATTATGATTTTATACAAAATCGTTGAAACTTCATTATCGTCCTATTTCCCACGTTTTCTACGTGAAGTTATGGCTCAAAACAACGATTTCTAGTCACAATAAGCTTTGTGACATCACAATGATTATACTCGGCTTGTTTACTTTCAAACCTCTTAATTTGATTATTTGTATCAAAATGGGTAAAACTTCATTATAGTTCGATTTCCCACGTTCTCAATGTGAAGTTAAGCCTTAAAACAACGATTTCTATTCAAAATAAGCGTTTGTAGATAAAATATGTTTATGCTCTGCTTGTTAAATTTTAAAACTCTTAGAATTATGATTTTATACAAAGTCGTTGAAACTTCATTATCGTCCTATTTCCCACGTTTCCTACGTGAAGTTATGGCTCAAAACAACGATTTCTAGTCACAATAAGCTTTGTGACATCATAATGATTATACTCGGCTTGTTTACTTTCAAAACTCTTAATTTGATTATTTGTATCAAAATGGGTAAACCTTTATTATAGTTCGATTTCCCACGTTTCAATGTGAAGTTAAGCCTTAAAACAACGATTTCTATTCAAAATAAGCGTTTGTAGATAAAATATGTTTATGCTCGGCTTGTTAAATTTTAAAACTCTTAGAATTATGATTTTATAAAAAATCTCTTCAACTTCATTATCGTCCAATTTCCCACGTTTCCTACGTGAAGTTATGGCTCAAAACAACGATTTCTAGTCACAATAAGCTTTGTGACATCATAATGATTATACTCGGCTTGTTTACTTTCAAAACTCTTAATTTGATTATTTGTATCAAAATGGGTAAAACTTCATTATAGTTCGATTTCCCACGTTCCTAATGTGAAGTTATGGCTTAAAACAACGATTTCTATTCAAAATAAGCGTTTGTAGATAAAATATGTTTATGCTCGGCTTGTTAAATTTTAAAACTCTCAGAATTATGATTTTATAAAAAAATCATTGAAACTTCATTATCGTCCTATTTCCCACGTTTCCTACGTGAAGTTATGGCTCAAAACAACGATTTCTAGTCAAAATAAGCTTTGTGATAGCACAATGATTATACTCGGCTTGTTTACTTTCAAAACTCTTAATTTGATTATTTGTATCAAAATGGGTAAAACTTCATTATAGTTCGATTTCCCAGGTTTCAAATGTGAAGTTATGGCTTAAAACAACGATTTCTATTCAAAATAAGCGTTTGTAGATAAAATATGCCTATGCTCGTCTTGTTAAATTTTAAAACTCTTAGAATTATGATTTTATACAAACTCGTTGAAACTTCATTATCGTCCTATTTCCCACGTTTTCTACGTGAAGTTATGGCTCAAAACAACGATTTCTAGTCACAATAAGCTTTGTGACATCACAATGATTATACTCGGCTTGTTTACTTTCAAAACTCTTAATTTGATTATTTGTATCAAAATGGGTAAAACTTCATTATAGTTCGATTTCCCACGTTCTCAATGTGAAGTTAAGCCTTAAAACAACGATTTCTATTCAAAATAAGCGTTTGTAGATAAAATATGTTTATGCTCGGCTTGTTAAATTTTAAAACTCTTAGAATTATGATTTTATACAAAATCATTGAAACTTCATTATCGTCCTATTTCCCACGTTTTCTACGTGAAGTTATGGCTCAAAACAACGATTTCTAGTCACAATAAGCTTTGTGACATCACAATGATTATACTCGGCTTGTTTACTTTCAAAACTCTTAATTTGATTATTTGTATCAAAATGGGTAAAACTTCATTATAGTTCGATTTTCCACGTTCTCAATGTGAAGTTAAGCCTTAAAACAACGATTTCTATTCAAAATAAGCGTTTGTAGATAAAATATGTTTATGCTCGGCTTGTTAAATTTTAAAACTCTTAGAATTATGATTTTATAAAAAATCTCTTAAACTTCATTATCGTCCTATTTTCCACGTTCCCTACGTGAAGTTATGGCTCTAAACAATGATTTCTAGTCACAATAAGCTTTGTGATAGCACAATGATTATACTAGGCTTGTTTACTTTGAAAACACTTAATTTGATTATTTGTATCAAAATGGGTAAAACTTCATTATAGTTCGATTTCCCACGTTCCTAATGTGAAGTTATGGCTTAAAACAACGATTTCTATTCAAAACAAGCATTTGTGGATAAAATATGTTTATGCTCGGCTTGTTAAATTTTAAAACTCTTAGAATTATCATTTTATACAAACTCGTTGAAACTTCATTATCGTCCTATTTCCCACGTTTTCTACGTGAAGTTATGGCTCAAAATAACGATTTCTAGTCACAATAAGCTTTGTGAGATCACAATGATTATACTCGGCTTGTTTACATTCAAAACTCTTAATTTGATTATTTGTATCAAAATGGGTAAAACTTCATTATAGTTCGATTTCCCACGTTCTCAAATGTGAAGCTAAGCCTTAAAACAACGATTTCTATTCAAAATAAGCATTTGTAGATAAAATATGTTTATGCTCGGCTTGTTAAATTTTAAAACTCTTAGAATTATGATTTTATACAAAATCGTTGAAACTTCATTATCGTCCTATTTCCCACGTTTCCTACGTGAAGTTATGGCTCAAAACAACGATTTCTAGTCACAATAAGCTTTGTGATAGCACAATGATTATAGTCGGCTTGTTTACTGTCAAAACTCTTAATTTGATTATTTGTATCAAAATGGGTAAAACTTCATTATAGTTCGCTTTTCCCATGTTTCAAATGTGAAGTTATGGCTTAAAACAACGATTTCTATTTAAAATAAGCGTTTGTAGAGAAAATATGTCTATGCTCGTCTTGTTAAATTTTAAAACTCTTAGAATTATGATTTTATACAAACTCGTTGAAACTTCATTATCGTCCTATTTCCCCGCGTTTTCTACGTGAAGTTATGGCTCAAAACAACGATTTCTAGTCACAAAAAGCTTTGTGACATCACAATGATTATACTCGGCTTGTTACTTTCAAACCTCTTAATTTGATTATTTGTATCAAAATGGGTAAAACTTCATTATAGTTCGATTTCCCACATTCTCAATGTGAAGTTAAGCCTTAAAACAACGATTTCTATTCAAAATAAGCGTTTGTAGATAAAATATGTTTATGCTGCTTGTTAAATTTTAAAACTCTTAGAATTATGATTTTATACAAAGTCGTTGAAACTTCATTATCGTCCTATTTCCCACGTTTCCTACGTGAAGTTATGGCTCAAAACAACGATTTCTAGTCACAATAAGCTTTGTGACATCATAATGATTATACTCGGCTTGTTTACTTTCAAAACTCTTAATTTGATTATTTGTATCAAAATGGGTAAACCTTTATTATAGTTCGATTTCCCACGTTTCAATGTGAAGTTAAGCCTTAAAACAACGATTTCTATTCAAAATAAGCGTTTGTAGATAAAATATGTTTATGCTCGGCTTGTTAAATTTTAAAACTCTTAGAATTATGATTTTATACAAAATCGTTGAAACTTCATTATCGTCCTATTTCCCACGTTTCCTACGTGAAGTTATGGCTCAAAACAACGATTTCTAGTCACAATAAGCTTTGTGACATCATAATGATTATACTCGGCTTGTTTACGTTCAAAACTCTTAGTTTGATTATTTGTATCAAAATGGGTAAAACTTCATTATAGTTCGATTTCCACGTTCTCAATGTGAAGTTAAGGCTTAAAACAACGATTTCTATTCAAAATAAGCGTTTGTAGATAAAATATGTTTATGCTCGGCTTGTTAAATTTTAAAACTCTTAGAATTATGATTTTATAAAAAATCTCTTAAACTTCATTATCGTCCTATTTTCCACGTTCCCTACGTGAAGTTATGGCTCTAAACAATGATTTCTAGTCACAATAAGCTTTGTGATAGCACAATGATTATACTAGGCTTGTTTACTTTGAAAACACTTAATTTGATTATTTGTATCAAAATGGGTAAAACTTCATTATAGTTTGATTTCCCACATTCCTAATGTGAAGTTATGGCTTAAAACAACGATTTCTATTCAAAACAAGCATTTGTGGATAAAATATGTTTATGCTCGACTTGTTAAATTTTAAAAGTCTTAGAATTATGATTTTATACAAAGTCATTGAAACTTCATTATCGTCCTATTTCCCACGTTTTCTACGTGAAGTTATGGCTCAAAACAACGATTTCTAGTCACAATAAGCTTTGTGACATCACAATGATTATACTCGGCTTGTTTACTTTCAAAACTCTTAATTTGATTATTTGTATCAAAATGGGTAAAACTTCATTATAGTTCGATTTCCCACGTTCTCAATGTGAAGTTAAGCCTTAAAACAACGATTTCTATTCAAAATAAGCGTTTGTAGATAAAATATGTTTATGCTCGGCTTGTTAAATTTTAAAACTCTTAGAATTATGATTTTATACAAAATCGTTGAAACTTCATTATCGTCCTATTTCCCACGTTTCCTACGTGAAGTTATGGCTCAAAACAACGATTTCTAGTCACAATAAGCTTTGTGACATCATAATGATTATACTCGGCTTGTTTACTTTCAAAACTCTTAATTTGATTATTTGTATCAAAATGGGTAAAACTTTATTATAGTTCGATTTCCCATGTTTCAAATGTGAAGTTATGGCTTAAAACAACGATTTCTATTCAAAATAAGCGTTTGTAGATAAAATATGTTTATGCTCGCTTGTTAAATTTTAAAACTCTTAGAATTATGATTTTATACAAAATCGTTGAAACTTCATTATCGTCCTATTTCTCACGTTTCCTACGTGAAGTTATGGCTAAAACCAACGATTTCTAGTCACAATAAGCTTTGTGACATCACAATGATTATACTCGGCTTGTTTACTTTCAAAACTCTTAATTTGATTATTTGTATCAAAATGGGTAAAACTTCATTATAGTTCGATTTCCCGTTTCTAATGTGAAGTTATGGCTTAAAACAACGATTTCTATTCAAAATAAGCGTTTGTAGATAAAATATGTTTATGCTCGGCTTGTTAAATTTTAAAACTCTTAGAATTATGATTTTATACAAAACTCGTTGAAACTTCATTATCGTCCTATTTCCCACGTTTCCTACGTGAAGTTATGGCTCAAAACAACGATTTCTAGTCACAATAAGCTTTGTGATAGCACAATGATTATACTCGGCTTGTTTACTTTCAAAACTCTTAATTTGATTATTTGTATCAAAATGGGTAAAACTTCATTATAGTTCGCTTTCCCATGTTTCAAATGTGAAGTTATGGCTTAAAACAACGATTTCTATTCAAAATAAGCGTTTGTAGATAAAATATGTTTATGCTCGGCTTGTTAAATTTTAAAACTCTTAGAATTATGATTTTATACAAAATCGTTGAAACTTCATTATCGTCCTATTTCCCACGTTTCCTACGTGATGTTATGGCTCAAAACAACGATTTCTAGTCACAATAAGCTTTGTGACATCACAATGATTATACTCGGCTTGTTTACTTTCAAAACTCTTAATTTGATTATTTGTATCAAAATGGGTAAAACTTCATTATAGTTCGATTTCCCACGTTCTCAATGTGAAGTTAAGCCTTAAAACAACGATTTCTATTCAAAATAAGCGTTTGTAGATAAAATATGTTTATGCTCGGCTTGTTAAATTTTAAAACTCTTAGAATTATGATTTTATACAAAATCGTTGAAACTTCATTATCGTCCTATTTCCCACGTTTCCTACGTGATGTTATGGCTCAAAACAACGATTTCTAGTCACAATAAGCTTTGTGACATCATAATGATTATACTCGGCTTGTTTACTTTCAAAACTCTTAATTTGATTATTTGTATCAAAATGGGTAAACCTTTATTATAGTTCGATTTCCCACGTTCTCAATGTGAAGTTAAGCCTTAAAACAACGATTTCTATTCAAAATAAGCGTTTGTAGATAAAATATGTTTATGCTCGGCTTGTTAAATTTTAAAACTCTTAGAATTATGATTTTATACAAAATCGTTGAAACTTCATTATCGTCCTATTTCCCACGTTTCCTACGTGAAGTTATGGCTCAAAACAACGATTTCTAGTCACAATAAGCTTTGTGATAGCACAATGATTATACTCGGCTTGTTTACTTTCAAAACTCTTAATTTGATTATTTGTATCAAAATGGGTAAAACTTCAATATAGTTCGCTTTCCCATGTTTCAAATGTGAAGTTATGGCTTAAAATAACGATTTCTATTCAAAATAAGCGTTTGTAGATAAAATATGTTTATGCTCGGCTTGTTAAATTTGAAAACTCTTAGAATTATGATTTTATAAAAAATCTCTTCAACTTCATTATCGTCCAATTTCCCACGTTTCCTACGTGAAGTTATGGCTCAAAACAACGATTTCTAGTCACAATAAGCTTTGTGACATCATAATGATTATACTCGGCTTGTTTACTTTCAAAACTCTTAATTTGATTATTTGTATCAAAATGGGTAAAACTTCATTATAGTTCGATTTCCCACGTTCCTAATGTGAAGTTATGGCTTAAAACAACGATTTCTATTCAAAATAAGCGTTTGTAGATAAAATATGTTTATGCTCGGCTTGTTAAATTTTAAAACTCTTAGAATTATGATTTTATACAAAATCATTGAAACTTCATTATCGTCCTATTTCCCACGTTTCCTACGTGAAGTTATGGCTCAAAACAACGATTTCTAGTCAAAATAAGCTTTGTGATAGCACAATGATTATACTCGGCTTGTTTACTTTCAAAACTCTTAATTTGATTATTTGTATCAAAATGGGTAAAACTTCATTATAGTTCGCTTTCCCAGGTTTCAAATGTGAAGTTATGGCTTAAAACAACGATTTCTATTCAAAATGAGCGTTTGTAGAGAAAATATGTCTATGCTCGTCTTGTTAAATTTTAAAACTCTTAGAATTATGATTTTATACAAACTCGTTGAAACTTCATTATCGTCCTATTTCCCACGTTTTCTACGTGAAGTTATGGCTCAAAACAACGATTTCTAGTCACAATAAGCTTTGTGACATCACAATGATTATACTCGGCTTGTTTACTTTCAAAACTCTTAATTTGATTATTTGTATCAAAATGGGTAAAACTTCATTATAGTTCGATTTCCCACGTTCTCAATGTGAAGTTAAGCCTTAAAACAACGATTTCTATTCAAAATAAGCGTTTGTAGATAAAATATGTTTATGCTCGGCTTGTTAAATTTTAAAACTCTTAGAATTATGATTTTATACAAAATCGTTGAAACTTCATTATCGTCCTATTTCCCACGTTTCCTACGTGAAGTTATGGCTCAAAACAACGATTTCTAGTCACAATAAGCTTTGTGACATCACAATGATTATACTCGGCTTGTTTACTTTCAAAACTCTTAATTTGATTATTTGTATCAAAATGGGTAAAACTTCATTATAGTTCGATTTCCCACGTTCTCAATGTGAAGTTAAGCCTTAAAACAACGATTTCTATTCAAAATAAGCGTTTGTAGATAAAATATGTTTATGCTCGGCTTGTTAAATTTTAAAACTCTTAGAATTATGATTTTATAAAAAATCTCTTAAACTTCATTATCGTCCTATTTTCCACGTTTCCTACGTGAAGTTATGGCTCAAAACAACGATTTCTAGTCACAATAAGCTTTGTGATATCACAATGATTATACTAGGCTTGTTTACTTTCAAAACACTTAATTTGATTATTTGTATCAAAATGGGTAAAACTTCATTATAGTTCGATTTCCCACGTTCCTAATGTGAAGTTATGGCTTAAAACAACGATTTCTATTCAAAACAAGCATTTGTGGATAAAATATGTTTATGCTCGGCTTGTTAAATTTTAAAACTCTTAGAATTATCATTTTATACAAACTCGTTGAAACTTCATTATCGTCCTATTTCCCACGTTTTCTACGTGAAGTTATGGCTCAAAATAACGATTTCTAGTCACAATAAGCATTGTGAGATCACAATGATTATACTCGGCTTGTTTACATTCAAAACTCTTAATTTGATTATTTGTATCAAAATGGGTAAAACTTCATTATAGTTCGATTTCCCACGTTCTCAATGTGAAGCTAAGCCTTAAAACAACGATTTCTATTCAAAATAAGCATTTGTAGATAAAATATGTTTATGCTCGGCTTGTTAAATTTTAAAACTCTTAGAATTATGATTTTATACAAAATCGTTGAAACTTCATTATCGTCCTATTTCCCACGTTTCCTACGTGAAGTTATGGCTCAAAACAACGATTTCTAGTCACAATAAGCTTTGTGATAGCACAATGATTATAGTCGGCTTGTTTACTGTCAAAACTCTTAATTTGATTATTTGTATCAAAATGGGTAAAACTTCATTATAGTTCGCTTTCCCATGTTTCAAATGTGAAGTTATGGCTTAAAACAACGATTTCTATTTAAAATAAGCGTTTGTAGACAAAATATGTCTATGCTCGTCTAGTTAAATTTTAAAACTCTTAGAATTATGATTTTATACAAACTCGTTGAAACTTCATTATCGTCCTATTTCCCACGTTTTCTACGTGAAGTTATGGCTCAAAACAACGATTTCTAGTGACCATAAGCTTTGTGACATCACAATGATTATACTCAGCTTGTTTACTTTCAAACCTCTTAATTTGATTATTTGTATCAAAATGGGTAAAACTTCATTATAGTTCGATTTCCCACATTATCAATGTGAAGTTAAGCCTTAAAACAACGATTTCTATTCAAAATAAGCGTTTGTAGATAAAATATGTTTATGCTCTGCTTGTTAAATTTTAAAACTCTTAGAATTATGATTTTATACAAAGTCGTTGAAACTTCATTATCGTCCTATTTCCCACGTTTCCTACGTGAAGTTATGGCTCAAAACAACGATTTCTAGTCACAATAAGCTTTGTGACATCATAATGATTATACTCGGCTTGTTTACTTTCAAAACTCTTAATTTGATTATTTGTATCAAAATGGGTAAACCTTTATTATAGTTCGATTTCCCACGTTCTCAATGTGAAGTTAAGCCTTAAAACAACGATTTCTATTCAAAATAAGCGTTTGTAGATAAAATATGTTTATGCTCGGCTTGTTAAATTTTAAAACTCTTAGAATTATGATTTTATACAAAATCGTTGAAACTTCATTATCGTCCTATTTCCCACGTTTCCTACGTGAAGTTATGGCTCAAAACAACGATTTCTAGTCACAATAAGCTTTGTGACATCATAATGATTATACTCGGCTTGTTTACTTTCAAAACTCTTAATTTGATTATTTGTATCAAAATGGGTAAAACTTCATTATAGTTCGATTTCCCACGTTTCAATGTGAAGTTATGGCTTAAAACAACGATTTCTATTCAAAATAAGCGTTTGTAGATAAAATATGTTTATGCTCGGCTTGTTAAATTTTAAAACTCTTAGAATTATGATTTTATACAAAATCTTGAAACTTCATTATCGTCCTATTTCCCACGTTTCCTACGTGAAGTTATGGCTCAAAACAACGATTTCTAGTCACAATAAGCTTTGTGATAGCACAATGATTATACTCGGCTTGTTTACTTTCAAAACTCTTAATTTGATTATTTGTATCAAAATGGGTAAAACTTCATTATAGTTCGATTTCCCACGTTTCAAATGTGAAGTTATGGCTTAAAACAACGATTTCTATTCAAAAGAAGCATTTGTAGATAAAATATGTTTATGCTCGGCTTGTTAAATTTTAAAACTCTTAGAATTATGATTTTATACAAAATCGTTGAAACTTCATTATCGTCCTATTTCCCACGTTTTCTACGTGAAGTTATGGCTCAAAACAACGATTTCTAGTCACAATAAGCTTTGTGACATCACAATGATTATACTCGGCTTGTTTACTTTCAAAACTCTTAATTTGATTATTTGTATCAAAATGGGTAAAACTTCATTATAGTTCGATTTCCCACGTTCTCAATGTGAAGTTATGGCTTAAAACAACGATTTCTATTCAAAATAAGCGTTTGTAGATAAAATATGTTTATGCTCGGCTTGTTAAATTTTAAAACTCTTAGAATTATGATTTTATACAAAATCGTTGAAACTTCATTATCGTCCTATTTCCCACGTTTCCTACTACGTGAAGTTATGGCTCAAAACAACGATTTCTAGTCACAATAAGCTTTGTGACATCACAATGATTATACTCGGCTTGTTTACTTTCAAAACTCTTAATTTGATTATTTGTATCAAAATGGGTAAAACTTCATTATAGTTCGATTTTCACGTTCTCAATGTGAAGTTAAGCCTTAAAACAACGATTTCTATTCAAAATAAGCGTTTGTAGATAAAATATGTTTATGCTCGGCTTGTTAAATTTTAAAACTCTTAGAATTATGATTTTATACAAAATCGTTGAAACTTCATTATCGTCCTATTTTCCACGTTTCCTACGTGAAGTTATGGCTCAAAACAACGATTTCTAGTCACAATAAGCTTTGTGATAGCACAATGATTATACTAGGCTTGTTTACTTTCAAAACTCTTAATTTGATTATTTGTATCAAAATGGGTAAAACTTCATTATAGTTCGATTTCCCACGTTCTAATGTGAAGTTATGGCTTAAAACAACGATTTCTATTCAAAACAAGCATTTGTAGATAAAATATGTTTATGCTCGGCTTGTTAAATTTTAAAACTCTTAGAATTATCATTTTATACAAACTCGTTGAAACTTCATTATCGTCCTATTTCCCACGTTTTCTACGTGAAGTTATGGCTCAAAACAACGATTTCTAGTCACAATAAGCTTTGTGACATCACAATGATTATACTCGGCTTGTTTACTTTCAAAACTCTTAATTTGATTATTTGTATCAAAATGGGTAAAACTTCATTATAGTTCGATTTCCCACGTTCTCAATGTGAAGCTAAGCCTTAAAACAACGATTTCTATTCGAAATAAGCATTTGTAGATAAAATATGTTTATGCTCGGCTTGTTAAATTTTAAAACTCTTAGAATTATGATTTTATACAAAATCGTTGAAACTTCATTATCGTCCTATTTCCCACGTTTCCTACGTGAAGTTATGGCTCAAAACAACGATTTCTAGTCACAATAAGCTTTGTGATAGCACAATGATTATAGTCGGCTTGTTTACTTTCAAAACTCTTAATTTGATTATTTGTATCAAAATGGGTAAAACTTCATTATAGTTCGATTTCCCACGTTTCAAATGTGAAGTTATGGCTTAAAACAACGATTTCTATTTAAAATGAGCGTTTGTAGAGAAAATATGTCTATGCTCGTCTTGTTAAAATTTAAAACTCTTAGAATTATGATTTTATACAAACTCGTTGAAACTTCATTATCGTCCTATTTCCCACGTTTTCTACGTGAAGTTATGGCTCAAAACAACGATTTCTAGTCACTATAAGCTTTGTGACATCACAATGATTATACTCGGCATGTTTACTTTCAAAACTCTTAATTTGATTATTTGTATCAAAATGGGTAAAACTTCGTTATAGTTCGATTTCCCACGTTCTCAATGTGAAGTTAAGCCTTAAAACAACGATTTCTATTCAAAATAAGCGTTTGTAGATAAAATATGTTTATGCTCTGCTTGTTAAATTTTAAAACTCTTAGAATTATGATTTTATACAAAGTCGTTGAAACTTCATTATCGTCCTATTTCCCACGTTTCCTACGTGAAGTTATGGCTCAAAACAACGATTTCTAGTCACAATAAGCTTTGTGACATCATAATGATTATACTCGGCTTGTTTACTTTCAAAACTCTTAATTTGATTATTTGTATCAAAATGGGTAAACCTTTATTATAGTTCGATTTCCCACGTTCTCAATGTGAAGTTAAGCCTTAAAACAACGATTTCTATTCAAAATAAGCGTTTGTAGATAAAATATGTTTATGCTCGGCTAGTTAAATTTGAAAACTCTTAGAATTATGATTTTATAAAAAATCTCTTGAAACTTCATTATCGTCCTATTTCCCACGTTTCCTACGTGAAGTTATGGCTCAAAACAACGATTTCTAGTCACAATAAGCTTTGTGACATCATAATGATTATACTCGGCTTGTTTACTTTCAAAACTCTTAATTTGATTATTTGTATCAAAATGGGTAAAACTTCATTATAGTTCGATTTCCCACGTTCCTAATGTGAAGTTATGGCTTAAAACAACGATTTCTATTCAAAATAAGCGTTTGTAGATAAAATATGTTTATGCTCGGCTTGTTAAATTTTAAAACTCTTAGAATTATGATTTTATAAAAAATCTCTTAAACTTCATTATCGTCCTATTTCCCACGTTTCCTACGTGAAGTTATGGCTCAAAACAATGATTTCTAGTCACAATAAGCTTTGTGATAGCACAATGATTATACTCGGCTTGTTTACTTTCAAAACTCTTAATTTGATTATTTGTATCAAAATGGGTAAAACTTCATTATAGTTCGATTTCCCACGTTCCTAATGTGAAGTTATGGCTTAAAACAACGATTTCTATTCAAAACAAGCATTTGTGGATAAAATATGTTTATGCTCGGCTTGTTAAATTTTAAAACTCTTAGAATTATGATTTTATACAAAGTTGTTGAAACTTCATTATCGTCCTATTTCCCACGTTTTCTACGTGAAGTTATGGCTCAAAACAACGATTTCTAGTCACAATAAGCTTTGTGACATCACAATGATTATACTCGGCTTGTTTACTTTCAAAACTCTTAATTTGATTATTTGTATCAAAATGGGTAAAACTTCATTATAGTTCGATTTCCCACGTTCTCAATGTGAAGTTAAGCCTTAAAACAACGATTTCTATTCAAAATAAGCGTTTGTAGATAAAATATGTTTATGCTCGGCTTGTTAAATTTTAAAACTCTTAGAATTATGATTTTATACAAAATCGTTGAAACTTCATTATCGTCCTATTTCCCACGTTTCCTACGTGAAGTTATGGCTCAAAACAACGATTTCTAGTCACAATAAGCTTTGTGACATCATAATGATTATACTCGGCTTGTTTACTTTCAAAACTCTTAATTTGATTATTTGTATCAAAATGGGTAAAACTTCATTATAGTTCGATTTCCCACGTTTCAATGTGAAGTTAAGCCTTAAAACAACGATTTCTATTCAAAATAAGCATTTGTAGATAAAATATGTTTATGCTAAGCTTGTTAAATTTTAAAACTCTTAGAATTATGATTTTATAAATAATAGTTGAAACTTCATTATCGTCCTATTTCCCACGTTTCCTACGTGAAGTTATGGCTCAAAACAACGATTTCTAGTCACAATAAGCTTTGTGACATCACAATGATTATACTCGGCTTGTTTACTTTCAAAACTCTTAATTTGATTATTTGTATCAAAATGGGTAAAACTTCATTATAGTTCGATTTCCCACATTCTAATGTGAAGTTATGGCTTAAAAAACAACGATTTCTATTCAAAATAAGCGTTTGTAGATAAAATATGTTTATGCTCGGCTTGTTAAATTTTAAAACTCTTAGAATTATGATTTTATACAAAATCTCTTAAACTTCATTATCGTCCTATTTTCCACGTTCCCTACGTGAAGTTATGGCTCAAAACAATGATTTCTAGTCACAATAAGCTTTGTGATAGCACAATGATTATACTCGGCTTGTTTACTTTCAAAACTCTTAATTTGATTATTTGTATCAAAATGGGTAAAACTTCATTATAGTTCGATTTCCCAGGTTTCAAATGTGAAGTTATGGCTTAAAACAACGATTTCTATTCAAAATAAGCGTTTGTAGATAAAATATGTTTATGCTCGGCTTGTTAAATTTTAAAACTCTTAGAATTATGATTTTATACAAAATCGTTGAAACTTCATTATCGTCCTATTTCCCACGTTTCCTACGTGAAGTTATGGCTCAAAACAACGATTTCTAGTCACAATAAGCTTTGTGACATCACAATGATTATACTCGGCTTGTTTACTTTCAAAACTCTTAATTTGATTATTTGTATCAAAATGGGTAAAACTTCATTATAGTTCGATTTCCCACGTTCTCAATGTGAAGTTAAGCCTTAAAACAACGATTTCTATTCAAAATAAGCGTTTGTAGATAAAATATGTTTATGCTCGGCTTGTTAAATTTTAAAACTCTTAGAATTATGATTTTATACAAAATCGTTGAAACTTCATTATCGTCCTATTTCCCACGTTTCCTACGTGAAGTTATGGCTCAAAACAACGATTTCTAGTCACAATAAGCTTTGTGACATCATAATGATTATACTCGGCTTGTTTACTTTCAAAACTCTTAATTTGATTATTTGTATCAAAATGGGTAAAACTTCATTATAGTTCGATTTCCCACGTTCTCAATGTGAAGTTAAGCCTTAAAACAACGATTTCTATTCAAAATAAGCGTTTGTAGATAAAATATGTTTATGCTCGGCTTGTTAAATTTTAAAACTCTTAGAATTATGATTTTATACAAAATCGTTGAAACTTCATTATCGTCCTATTTCCCACGTTTCCTACGTGAAGTTATGGCTCAAAACAACGATTTCTAGTCACAATAAGCTTTGTGATAGCACAATGATTATACTCGGCTTGTTTACTTTCAAAACTCTTAATTTGATTATTTGTATCAAAATGGGTAAAACTTCAATATAGTTCGCTTTCCCATGTTTCAAATGTGAAGTTATGGCTTAAAATAACGATTTCTATTCAAAATAAGCGTTTGTAGATAAAATATGTTTATGCTCGGCTTGTTAAATTTGAAAACTCTTAGAATTATGATTTTATAAAAATCTCTTCAACTTCATTATCGTCCAATTTCCCACGTTTCCTACGTGAAGTTATGGCTCAAAACAACGATTTCTAGTCACAATAAGCTTTGTGACATCATAATGATTATACTCGGCTTGTTTACTTTCAAAACTCTTAATTTGATTATTTGTATCAAAATGGGTAAAACTTCATTATAGTTCGATTTCCCACGTTCTAATGTGAAGTTAAGGCTTAAAACAACGATTTCTATTCAAAATAAGCGTTTGTAGATAAAATATGTTTATGCTCGGCTTGTTAAATTTTAAAACTCTTAGAATTATGATTTTATACAAAATCATTGAAACTTCATTATCGTCCTATTTCCCACGTTTCCTTCTTGAAGTTATGGCTCGAAACAATAATTTCTTCTCACAATAAGTTTTGTGATAGCACAATGACTATACTCGGCTTGTTTACTTTCAAAACTGATAATATGATTATTTGTATTAAAATGGGTAAAACCACATTATAGTTCGATTTCCCACGTTTCAATGTGAAGTTAAGCCTTAAAACAACGATTTCTATTTAAAATAAGCGTTTGTAGATAAAATATGTTTATGCTCGGCTTGTTAAATTTTAAAACTCTTAGAATTATGATTTTATACAAAATCGTGAAACTTCATTATCGTCCTATTTCCCACGTTTTCTACGTGAAGTTATGGCTCAAAACAACGATTTCTAGTCACAATAAGCTTTGTGACATCACAATGATTATACTCGGCTTGTTTACTTTCAAAACTCTTAATTTGATTATTTGTATCAAAATGGGTAAAACTTCATTATAGTTCGATTTCCCACGTTCTCAATGTGAAGTTAAGCCTTAAAACAACGATTTCTATTCAAAATAAGCGTTTGTAGATAAAATATGTTTATGCTCGGCTTGTTAAATTTTAAAACTCTTAGAATTATGATTTTATACAAAATCATTGAAACTTCATTATCGTCCTATTTCCCACGTTTCCTACGTGAAGTTATGGCTCAAAACAACGATTTCTAGTCACAATAAGCTTTGTGATATCACAATGATTATACTCGGCTTGTTTACTTTCAAAACTCTTAATTTGATTATTTGTATCAAAATGGGTAAAACTTCATTATAGTTCGATTTCCCACGTTTCCAATGTGAAGTTAAGGCTTAAAACAACGATTTCTATTCAAAATAAGCGTTTGTAGATAAAATATGTTTATGCTCGGCTTGTTAAATTTTAAAACTCTTAGAATTATGATTTTATACAAACTCGTTGAAACTTCATTATCGTCCTATTTCCCACGTTTTCTACGTGAAGTTATGGCTCAAAACAACGATTTCTAGTCACAATAAGCTTTGTGACATCACAATGATTATACTCGGCTTGTTTACTTTCAAAACTCTTAATTTGATTATTTGTATCAAAATGGGTAAAACTTCATTATAGTTCGATTTCCCACGTTCTCAATGTGAAGTTAAGCCTTAAAACAACGATTTCTATTCAAAATAAGCATTTGTAGATAAAATATGTTTATGCTCGGCTTGTTAAATTTTAAAACTCTTAGAATTATGATTTTATACAAAATCGTTGAAACTTCATTATCGTCCTATTTCCCACGTTTCCTACGTGAAGTTATGGCTCAAAACAACAATTTCTAGTCACAATAAGCTTTGTGATAGCACAATGATTATACTCGGCTTGTTTACTTTCAAAACTCTTAATTTGATTATTTGTATCAAAATGGGTAAAACTTCATTATAGTTCGCTTTCCCATGTTTCAAATGTGAAGTTATGGCTTAAAACAACGATTTCTATTTAAAATAAGCGTTTGTAGACAAAATATGTCTATGCTCGTCTAGTTAAATTTTAAAACTCTTAGAATTATGATTTTATACAAACTCGTTGAAACTTCATTATCGTCCTATTTCCCACGCTTTCTACGTGAAGTTACAGCTCAAAACAACGATTTCTAGTGACTATAAGCTTTGTGACATCACAATGATTATACTCGGCTTGTTTACTTTCAAACCTCTTAATTTGATTATTTGTATCAAAATGGGTAAAACTTCATTATAGTTCGATTTCCCACATTCTCAATGTGAAGTTAAGCCTTAAAACAACGATTTCTATTCAAAATAAGCGTTTGTAGATAAAATATGTTTATGCTCGGCTTGTTAAATTTTAAAACTCTTAGAATTATGATTTTATACAAAGTCGTTGAAACTTCATTATCGTCCTATTTCCCACGTTTCCTACGTGAAGTTATGGCTCAAAACAACGATTTCTAGTCACAATAAGCTTTGTGACATCATAATGATTATACTCGGCTTGTTTACTTTCAAAACTCTTAATTTGATTATTTGTATCAAAATGGGTAAACCTTTATTATAGTTCGATTTCCCACGTTCTCAATGTGAAGTTAAGCCTTAAAACAACGATTTCTATTCAAAATAAGCGTTTGTAGATAAAATATGTTTATGCTCGGCTTGTTAAATTTTAAAACTCTTAGAATTATGATTTTATAAAAATCTCTTGAAACTTCATTATCGTCCTATTTCCCACGTTTCCTACGTGAAGTTATGGCTCAAAACAACGATTTCTAGTCACAATAAGCTTTGTGACATCATAATGATTATACTCGGCTTGTTTACTTTCAAAACTCTTAATTTGATTATTTGTATCAAAATGGGTAAAACTTCATTATAGTTCGATTTCCCACGTTCTCAATGTGAAGTTAAGCTTAAAACAATGATTTCTATTCAAAATAAGCGTTTGTAGATAAAATATGTTTATCCTCGGCTTGTTAAATTTTAAAACTCTTAGAATTATGATTTTATACAAAATCGTTGAAACTTCATTATCGTCTTATTTCCCACGCTTCCAACGTGAAGTTATGGATCAAAACAACGATTTCTAGTCACAATATGCTTTGTGATATCACAATGATTATACTCGGCTTGTTAACTTTCAAAACTCTTAATTTGATTATTTGTATCAAAATGGGTAAAATTTCATTATAGTTCGATTTCCCAGGTTTCAAATGTGAAGTTATGGCTTAAAACAACGATTTCTATTTAAAATAAGCGTTTGTAGAGAAAATATGTCTATGCTCGTCTTGTTAAATTTTAAAACTCTTAGAATTATGATTTGATACAAAATCGTTGAAACTTCATTATCGTCCTATTTCCCACGTTTTCTACGTGAAGTTATGGCTCAAAACATTGATTTCTAGTCACAATAAGCTTTGTGACATCACAATGATTATACTCGGCTTGTTTACTTTCAAAACTCTTAATTTGATTATTTGTATCAAAATGGGTAAAACTTCATTATAGTTCGATTTCCCACGTTCTCAATGTGAAGTTAAGCCTTAAAACAACGATTTCTATTCAAAATAAGCGTTTGTAGATAAAATATGTTTATGCTCGGCTTGTTAAATTTTAAAACTCTTAGAATTATGATTTTATACAAAATCGTTGAAACTTCATTATCGTCCTATTTCCCACGTTTTCTACGTGAAGTTATGGCTCAAAACAACGATTTCTAGTCACAATAAGCTTTGTGACATCACAATGATTATACTCGGCTTGTTTACTTTCAAAACTCTTAATTTGATTATTTGTATCAAAATGGGTAAAACTTCATTATAGTTCGATTTCCCACGTTCTCAATGTGAAGTTAAGCCTTAAAACAACGATTTCTATTCAAAATAAGCGTTTGTAGATAAAATATGTTTATGCTCGGCTTGTTAAATTTTAAAACTCTTAGAATTATGATTTTACACAAAATCGTTGAAACTTCATTATCGTCCTATTTCCCACGTTTCCTACGTGAAGTTATGGCTCTCAAAACAACGATTTCTAGTCACAATAAGCTTTGTGACATCACAATGATTATACTAGGCTTGTTTACTTTCAAAACTCTTAATTTGATTATTTGTATCAAAATGGGTAAAACTTCATTATAGTTCGATTTCCCACGTTCTCAATGTGAAGTTATGGCTTAAAACAACGATTTCTATTCAAAATAAGCATTTGTAGATAAAATATGTTTATGCTCGGCTTGTTAAATTTTAAAACTCTTAGAATTATGATTTTATACAAAGCCGTTGAAACTTCATTATCGTCCTATTTCCCACGTTTCCTACGTGAAGTTATGGCTCAAAACAACGATTTCTAGTCACAATAAGCTTTGTGAGATCACAATGATTATACACGGCTTGTTTACATTCAAAACTCTTAATTGGATTATTTGTATCAAAATGGGTAAAACTTCATTATAGTTCGATTTCCCACGTTCTCAATGTGAAGTTAAGCCTTCAAACAACGATTTCTATTCAAAATAAGCGTTTGTAGATAAAATATGTTTATGCTCGGCTTGTTAAATTTTAAAACTCTTAGAATTATGATTTTATTCAAAATCGTTGAAACTTCATTATCGTCCTATTTCCCACGTTTCCTACGTGAAGTTATGGCTCAAAACAACGATTTCTAGTCACAATAAGCTTTGTGATAGCACAATGATTATACTCGGCTTGTTTACTTTCAAAACTCTTAATTTGATTATTTGTATCAAAATGGGTAAAACTTCATTATAGTTCGATTTCCCATGTTTCAAATGTGAAGTTATGGCTTAAAACAACGATTTCTATTTAAAATAAGCGTTTGTAGATAAAATATGTCTATGCTCGTCTAGTTAAATTTTAAAACTCTTAGAATTAGGATTTTATACAAACTCGTTGAAACTTCATTATCGTCCTATTTCCCACGTTTTCTACGTGAAGTTATGGCTCAAAACAACGATTTCTAGTGACTATAAGCTTTGTGACATCACAATGATTATACTCGGCTTGTTTACTTTCAAACCTCTTAATTTGATTATTTGTATCAAAATGGGTAAAACTTCATTATAGTTCGATTTCCCACGTTCTCAATGTGAAGTTAAGCCTTAAAACAACGATTTCTATTCAAAATAAGCGTTTGTAGATAAAATATGTTTATGCTCGGCTTGTTAAATTTTAAAACTCTTAGAATTATGATTTTATACAAAGTCGTTGAAACTTCATTATCGTCCTATTTCCCACGTTTCCTACGTGAAGTTATGGCTCAAAACAACGATTTCTAGTCACAATAAGCTTTGTGACATCATAATGATTATACTCGGCTTGTTTACTTTCAAAACTCTTAATTTGATTATTTGTATCAAAATGGGTAAAACTTCATTATAGTTCGATTTCCCACGTTCTCAATGTGAAGTTAAGCCTTAAAACAACGATTTCTATTCAAAATAAGCGTTTGTAGATAAAATATGTTTATGCTCGGCTTGTTAAATTTAAAACTCTTAGAATTATGATTTTATACAAATCTCTTGAAACTTCATTATCGTCCTATTTCCCACGTTTCCTACGTGAAGTTATGGCTCAAAACAACGATTTCTAGTCACAATAAGCTTTGTGACATCATAATGATTATACTCGGCTTGTTTACTTTCAAAACTCTTAATTTGATTATTTGTATCAAAATGGGTAAAACTTCATTATAGTTCGATTTCCCACGTTCTCAATGTGAAGTTAAGGCTTAAAACAACGATTTCTATTCAAAATAAGCGTTTGTAGATAAAATATGTTTATGCTCGGCTTGTTAAATTTTAAAACTCTTAGAATTATGATTTTATAAAAATCTCTTAAACTTCATTATCGTCCTATTTCCCACGTTCCCTACTTGAAGTTATGGCTCAAAACAATAATTTCTAGTCACAATAAGCTTTGTGATAGCACAATGATTATACTAGGCTTGTTTACTTTCAAAACTCTTAATTTGATTATTTGTATCAAAATGGGTAAAACTTCATTATAGTTCGATTTCCCACGTTCCTAATGTGAAGTTATGGCTTAAAACAACGATTTCTATTCAAAATAAGCATTTGTAGATAAAATATGTTTATGCTCGGCTTGTTAAATTTTAAAACTCTTAGAATTATGATTTTATACAAAATCGTTGAAACTTCATTATCGTCCTATTTCCCACGTTTTCTACGTGAAGTTATGGCTCAAAACAACGATTTCTAGTCACAATAAGCTTTGTGACATCACAATGATTATACTCGGCTTGTTTACTTTCAAAACTCTTAATTTGATTATTTGTATCAAAATGGGTAAAACTTCATTATAGTTCGATTTCCCACGTTCCCAATGTGAAGTTAAATCTTAAAACAACGATTTCTATTCAAAATAAGCGTTTGTAGATAAAATATGTTTATGCTCGGCTTGTTAAATTTTAAAACTCTTAGAATTATGATTTTATACAAAATAGTTGAAACTTCTTTATCGTCCTATTTCTCACGTTTCCTACGTGAAGTTATGGCTAAAACCAACGATTTCTAGTCACAATAAGCTTTGTGATAGCACAATGATTATACTCGGCTTGTTTACTTTCAAAACTCTTAATTTGATTATTTGTATCAAAATGGGTAAAACTTCATTATAGTTCGATTTCCCATGTTTCAAATGTGAAGTTATGGCTTAAAACAACGATTTCTATTCAAAATAAGCGTTTGTAGATAAAATATGTTTATGCTCGTCTTGTTAAATTTTAAAACTCTTAGAATTATGATTTTATACAAAATCGTTGAAACTTCATTATCGTCCTATTTCCACGTTTCCTACGTGAAGTTATGGCTCAAAACAACGATTTCTAGTCACAATAAGCTTTGTGACATCACAATGATTATACTCGGCTTGTTTACTTTCAAAACTCTTAATTTGATTATTTGTATCAAAATGGGTAAAACTTCATTATAGTTCGATTTCCCACGTTCTCTTAGTGAAGTTATGGCTTAAAACAACGATTTCTATTCAAAATAAGCGTTTGTAGATAAAATATGTTTATGCTCGGCTTGTTAAATTTTAAAACTCTTAGAATTATGATTTTATACAAAATCGTTGAAACTTCATTATCGTCCTATTTCCCACGTTTTCTACGTGAAGTTATGGCTCAAAACAACGATTTCTAGTCACAATAAGCTTTGTGACATCACAATGATTATACTCGGCTTGTTTACTTTCAAAACTCTTAATTTGATTATTTGTATCAAAATGGGTAAAACTTCATTATAGTTCGATTTCCCACGTTCTCAATGTGAAGTTAAGGCTTAAAACAACGATTTCTATTCAAAATAAGCGTTTGTAGATAAAATATGTTTATGCTCGGCTTGTTAAATTTTAAAACTCTTAGAATTATGATTTTATACAAAATCGTTGAAACTTCATTATCGTCCTATTTCCCACGTTTCCTACGTGAAGTTATGGCTCAAAACAACGATTTCTAGTCACAATAAGCTTTGTGACATCACAATGATTATATTCGGCTTGTTTACTTTCAAAACTCTTAATTTGATTATTTGTATCAAAATGGGTAAAACTTCATTATAGTTCGATTTCCCACGTTCTCAATGTGAAGTTAAGCCTTAAAACAACGATTTCTATTCAAAATAAGCGTTTGTAGATAAAATATGTTTATGCTCGGCTTGTTAAATTTTAAAACTCTTAGAATTATGATTTTATAAAAAATCTCTTAAACTTCATTATCGTCCTATTTTCCACGTTCCTACGTGAAGTTATGGCTCAAAACAATGATTTCTAGTCACAATAAGCTTTGTGATAGCACAATGATTATACTAGGCTTGTTTACTTTGAAAACACTTAATTTGATTATTTGTATCAAAATGGGTAAAACTTCATTATAGTTCGATTTCCCACGTTCCTAATGTGAAGTTATGGCTTAAAACAACGATTTCTATTCAAAATAAGCATTTGTAGATAAAATATGTTTATGCTCGGCTTGTTAAATTTTAAAACTCTTAGAATTATGATTTTATACAAAATCTCGTTGAAACTTCATTATCGTCCTATTTCCCACGTTTCCTACGTGAAGTTATGGCTCAAAACAACGATTTCTAGTCACAATAAGCTTTGTGATAGCACAATGATTATACTCGGCTTGTTTACTTTCAAAACTCTTAATTTGATTATTTGTATCAAAATGGGTAAAACTTCATTATAGTTCGCTTTCCCATGTTTCAAATGTGAAGTTATGGCTTAAAACAACGATTTCTATTCAAAATAAGCGTTTGTAGATAAAATATGTTTATGCTCGGCTTGTTAAATTTTAAAACTCTTAGAATTATGATTTTATACAAAATCGTTGAAACTTCATTATCGTCCTATTTCCCACGTTTCCTACGTGAAGTTATGGCTCAAAACAACGATTTCTAGTCACAATAAGCTTTGTGACATCACAATGATTATACTCGGCTTGTTTACTTTCAAAACTCTTAATTTGATTATTTGTATCAAAATGGGTAAAACTTCATTATAGTTCGATTTCCCACGTTCCTAATGTGAAGTTATGGCTTAAAACAACGATTTCTATTCAAAATAAGCGTTTGTAGATAAAATATGTTTATGCTCGGCTTGTTAAATTTTAAAACTCTTAGAATTATGATTTGATACAAAATCGTTGAAACTTCATTATCGTCCTATTACCCACGTTTCTACGTGAAGTTATGGCTCAAAACAACGATTTCTAGTCACAATAAGCTTTGTGACATCACAATGATTATACTCGGCTTGTTTACTTTCAAAACTCTTAATTTGATTATTTGTATCAAAATGGGTAAAACTTCATTATAGTTCGATTTCCCACGTTCTCAATGTGAAGTTAAGCCTTAAAACAACGATTTCTATTCAAAATAAGCGTTTGTAGATAAAATATGTTTATGCTCGGCTTGTTAAATTTTAAAACTCTTAGAATTATGATTTTATACAAAATCGTTGAAACTTCATTATCGTCCTATTTCCCACATTTCCTACGTGAAGTTATGGCTCAAAACAACGATTTCTAGTCACAATAAGCTTTGTGATAGCACAATGATTATACTCGGCTTGTTTACTTTCAAAACTCTTAATTTGATTATTTGTATCAAAATGGGTAAAACTTCATTATAGTTCGCTTTCCCAGGTTTCAAATGTGAAGTTATGGCTTAAAACAACGATTTCTATTCAAAATAAGCGTTTGTAGATAAAATATGTCTATGCTCGTCTTGTTAAATTTTAAAACTCTTAGAATTATGATTTTATACAAACTCGTTGAAACTTCATTATCGTCCTATTTCCCACGCGTTTCCTACGTGAAGTTATGGCTCAAAACAACGATTTCTAGTCACAATAAGCTTTGTGACATCACAATGATTATACTCGGCTTGTTTACTTTCAAAACTCTTAATTTGATTATTTGTATCAAAATGGGTAAAACTTCATTATAGTTCGATTTCCCACGTTCTCAATGTGAAGTTAAGCCTTAAAACAACGATTTCTATTCAAAATAAGCGTTTGTAGATAAAATATGTTTATGCTCTGCTTGTTAAATTTTAAAACTCTTAGAATTATGATTTTATACAAAGTCGTTGAAACTTCATTATCGTCCTATTTCCCACGTTTCCTACGTGAAGTTATGGCTCAAAACAACGATTTCTAGTCACAATAAGCTTTGTGACATCATAATGATTATACTCGGCTTGTTTACTTTCAAAACTCTTAATTTGATTATTTGTATCAAAATGGGTAAAACTTCATTATAGTTCGATTTCCCACGTTCTCAATGTGAAGTTAAGCCTTAAAACAACGATTTCTATTCAAAATAAGCGTTTGTAGATAAAATATGTTTATGCTCGGCTTGTTAAATTTTAAAACTCTTAGAATTATGATTTTATACAAAATCTCTTGAAACTTCATTATCGTCCTATTTCCCACGTTTCCTACGTGAAGTTATGGCTCAAAACAACGATTTCTAGTCACAATAAGCTTTGTGACATCATAATGATTATACTCGGCTTGTTTACTTTCAAAACTCTTAATTTGATTATTTGTATCAAAATGGGTAAAACTTCATTATAGTTCGATTTCCACGTTCTCAATGTGAAGTTAAGGCTTAAAACAACGATTTCTATTCAAAATAAGCGTTTGTAGATAAAATATATTTATTCTCGGCTTGTTAAATTTTAAAACTCTTAGAATTATGATTTTATAAAAAATCTCTTAAACTTCATTATCGTCCTATTTTCCACGTTCCCTACGTGAAGTTATGGCTCAAAACAACGATTTCTAGTCACAATAAGCTTTGTGATAGCACAATGATTATACTAGGCTTGTTTACTTTGAAAACCCTTAATTTGATTATTTGTATCAAAATGGGTAAAACTTCATTATAGTTTGATTTCCCACGTTCCTAATGTGAAGTTATGGCTTAAAACAACGATTTCTATTCAAAACAAGCATTTGTGGATAAAATATGTTTATGCTCGGCTTGTTAAATTTTAAAACTCTTAGAATTATCATTTTATACAAACTCGTTGAAACTTCATTATCGTCCTATTTCCCACGTTTTCTACGTGAAGTTATGGCTCAAAATAACGATTTCTAGTCACAATAAGCATTGTGAGATCACAATGATTATACTCGGCTTGTTTACATTCAAAACTCTTAATTTGATTATTTGTATCAAAATGGGTAAAACTTCATTATAGTTCGATTTCCCACGTTCTCAATGTGAAGCTAAGCCTTAAAACAACGATTTCTATTCAAAATAAGCATTTGTAGAGATAAAATATGTTTATGCTCGGCTTGTTAAATTTTAAAACTCTTAGAATTATGATTTTATACAAAATCGTTGAAACTTCATTATCGTCCTATTTCCCACGTTTCCTACGTGAAGTTATGGCTCAAAACAACGATTTCTAGTCACAATAAGCTTTGTGATAGCACAATGATTATACTCGGCTTGTTTACTTTCAAAACTCTTAATTTGATTATTTGTATCAAAATGGGTAAAACTTCATTATAGTTCGCTTTCCCATGTTTCAAATGTGAAGTTATGGCTTAAAACAACGATTTCTATTTGAAATAAGCGTTTGTAGAAAAAATATGTCTATGCTCGTCTTGTTAAATTTTAAAACTCTTAGAATTATGATTTTATACAAAATCGTTGAAACTTCATTATCGTCCTATTTCCCACGCTTTCTACGTGAAGTTATGGCTCAAAACAACGATTTCTAGTGACTATAAGCTTTGTGACATCATAATGATTATACTCGGCGTTGTTTACTTTCAAAACTCTTAATTTGATTATTTGTATCAAAATGGGTAAAACTTCATTATAGTTCGATTTCCCACATTTCTCAATGTGAAGTTAAGCCTTAAAACAACGATTTCTATTCAAAATAAGCGTTTGTAGATAAAATATGTTTATGCTCGGCTTGTTAAATTTTAAAACTCTTAGAATTATGATTTTATACAAAATCTCTTAAACTTCATTATCGTCCTATTTTCCACGTTTCCTACGTGAAGTTATGGCTCAAAACAATGATTTCTAGTCACAATAAGCTTTGTGATAGCACAATGATTATACTCGGCTTGTTTACTTTCAAAACTCTTAATTTGATTATTTGTATCAAAATGGGTAAAACTTCAATATAGTTTGCTTTCCCATGTTTCAAATGTTAAGTTATGGCTTAAAACAACGATTTCTATTCAAAGTAAACTTTTGTAGATAAAATATGTTTTTGCTCGGCTTGTTAAATTTTAAAACTCTTAGAATAATGATTTTATACAAAATCGTTGAAACTTCATTATCGTCCTATTTCCCACGTTTCCTACGTGATGTTATGGCTCAAAACAACGATTTCTAGTCACAATAAGCTTTGTGACATCACAATGATTATACTCGGCTTGTTTACTTTCAAAACTCTTAATTTGATTATTTGTATCAAAATGGGTAAAACTTCATTATAGTTCGATTTCCCACGTTCTCAATGTAAACTTAAGCCTTCAAACATCGATTTCTATTCAAAATAAGCGTTTGTAGATAAAATATGTTTATGCTCGGCTTGTTAAATTTTAAAACTCTTAGAATTATGATTTTATACAAAATCGTTGAAACTTCATTATCGTCCTATTTCCCACGTTTCCTACGTGAAGTTATGGCTCAAAACAACGATTTCTAGTCACAATAAGCTTTGTGACATCACAATGATTATACTCGGCTTGTTTACTTTCAAAACTCTTAATTTGATTATTTGTATCAAAATGGGTAAAACTTCATTATAGTTCGATTTCCCACGTTCTCAATGTGAAGCTAAGCCTTAAAACAACGATTTCTATTCAAAATAAGCGTTTGTAGATAAAATATGTTTATGCTCGGCTTGTTAAATTTTAAAACTCTTAGAATTATGATTTTATACAAAATCGTTGAAACTTCATTATCGTCCTATTTCCCACGTTTCCTACGTGAAGTTATGGCTCAAAACAACGATTTCTAGTCACAATAAGCTTTGTGATAGCACAATGATTATACTCGGCTTGTTTACTTTCAAAACTCTTAATTTGATTATTTGTATCAAAATGGGTAAAACTTCATTATAGTTCGCTTTCCCATGTTTCAAATGTGAAGTTATGGCTTAAAACAACGATTTCTATTTAAAATAAGCGTTTGTAGACAAAATATGTCTATGCTCGTCTAGTTAAATTTTAAAACTCTTAGAATTATGATTTTATACAAACTCGTTGAAACTTCATTATCGTCCTATTTCCCACGTTTTTACGTGAAGTTATGGCTCAAAACAACGATTTCTAGTGACTATAAGCTTTGTGACATCACAATGATTATACTCGGCTTGTTTACTTTCAAACCTCTTAATTTGATTATTTGTATCAAAATGGGTAAAACTTCATTATAGTTCGATTTCCCACGTTCTCAATGTGAAGTTAAGCCTTAAAACAACGATTTCTATTCAAAATAAGCGTTTGTAGATAAAATATGTTTATGCTCGGCTTGTTAAATTTTAAAACTCTTAGAATTATGATTTTATACAAAGTCGTTGAAACTTCATTATCGTCCTATTTCCCACGTTTCCTACGTGAAGTTATGGCTCAAAACAACGATTTCTAGTCACAATAAGCTTTGTGACATCATAATGATTATACTCGGCTTGTTTACTTTCAAAACTCTTAATTTGATTATTTGTATCAAAATGGGTAAACCTTTATTATAGTTCGATTTCCCACGTTCTCAATGTGAAGTTAAGCCTTAAAACAACGATTTCTATTCAAAATAAGCGTTTGTAGATAAAATATGTTTATGCTCGGCTTGTTAAATTTTAAAACTCTTAGAATTATGATTTTATACAAAATCGTTGAAACTTCATTATCGTCCTATTTCCCACGTTTCCTACGTGAAGTTATGGCTCAAAACAACGATTTCTAGTCACAATAAGCTTTGTGACATCATAATGATTATACTCGGCTTGTTTACTTTCAAAACTCTTAATTTGATTATTTGTATCAAAATGGGTAAAACTTCATTATAGTTCGATTTCTCACGTTCTAATGTGAAGTTATGGCTTAAAACAACGATTTCTATTCAAAATAAGCGTTTGTAGATAAAATATGTTTATGCTCGGCTTGTTAAATTTTAAAACTCTTAGAATTATGATTTTATACAAAATCATTGAAACTTCATTATCGTCCTATTTCCCACGTTTCCTACGTGAAGTTATGGCTCAAAACAACGATTTCTAGTCACAATAAGCTTTTGTATCACAATGATTATACTCGGCTTGTTTACTTTCAAAACTCTTAATTTGATTATTTGTATCAAAATGGGTAAAACTTCATTATAGTTCGATTTCCCACGTTTCTAATGTGAAGTTATGGCTTAAAACAACGATTTCTATTCAAAATAAGCGTTTGTAGATAAAATATGTTTATGCTCGCTTGTTAAATTTTAAAACTCTTAGAATTATGATTTTATACAAACTCGTTGAAACTTCATTATCGTCCTATTTCCCACGTTTTCTACGTGAAGTTATGGCTCAAAACAACGATTTCTAGTCACAATAAGCTTTGTGACATCACAATGATTATACTCGGCTTGTTTACTTTCAAAACTCTTAATTTGATTATTTGTATCAAAATGGGTAAAACTTCATTATAGTTCGATTTCCCACGTTCTCAATGTGAAGTTAAGGCTTAAAATAACGATTTCTATTCAAAATAAGCGTTTGTAGATAAAATATGTTTATGCTCGGCTTGTTAAATTTTAAAACTCTTAGAATTATGATTTTATACAAAATCGTTGAAACTTCATTATCGTCCTATTTCCCACGTTTCCTACGTGAAGTTATGGCTCAAAACAACGATTTCTAGTCACAATAAGCTTTGTGACATCACAATGATTATACTCGGCTTGTTTACTTTCAAAACTCTTAATTTGATTATTTGTATCAAAATGGGTAAAACTTCATTATAGTTCGATTTCCCACGTTCTCAATGTGAAGCTAAGCCTTAAAACAACGATTTCTATTCAAAATAAGCGTTTGTAGATAAAATATGTTTATGCTCGGCTTGTTAAATTTTAAAACTCTTAGAATTATGATTTTATAAAAATCTCTTAAACTTCATTATCGTCCTATTTTCCACGTTTCCTACGTGAAGTTATGGCTCAAAACAACGATTTCTAGTCACAATAAGCTTTGTGATAGCACAATGATTATACTCGGCTTGTTTACTTTCAAAACTCTTAATTTGATTATTTGTATCAAAATGGGTAAAACTTCATTATAGTTTGCTTTCCCATGTTTCAAATGTGAAGTTATGGCTTAAAACAACGATTTCTATTCAAAATAAGCTTTTGTAGGTAAAATATGTTTATGCTCGCTTGTTAAATTTTAAAACTCTTAGAATTATGATTTTATACAAAATCGTTGAAACTTCATTATCGTCCTATTTCCCACATTTCCTACGTGAAGTTATGGCTCAAAACAACGATTTCTAGTCACAATAAGCTTTGTGACATCACAATGATTATACTCGGCTTGTTTACTTTCAAAACTCTTAATTTGATTATTTGTATCAAAATGGGTAAAACTTCATTATAGTTCGATTTCCCACGTTCTCAATGTGAAGTTAAGCCTTAAAACAACGATTTCTATTCAAAATAAGCGTTTCTAGATAAAATATGTTTATGCTCTGCTTGTTAAATTTTAAAACTCTTAGAATTATGATTTGATACAAAGTCGTTGAAACTTCATTATCGTCCTATTTCCCACGTTTTCTACGTGAAGTTATGGCTCAAAATAACGATTTCTAGTCACAATAAGCTTTGTGACATCACAATGATTATACTCGGCTTGTTTACTTTCAAAACTCTTAATTTGATTATTTGTATCAAAATGGGTAAAACTTCATTATAGTTCGATTTCCCACGTTCTCAATGTGAAGTTAAGCCTTAAAACAACGATTTCTATTCAAAATAAGCGTTTGTAGATAAAATATGTTTATGCTCGGCTTGTTAAATTTTAAAACTCTTAGAATTATGATTTTATACAAAATCGTTGAAACTTCATTATCGTCCTATTTCCCACGTTTCCTACGTGAAGTTATGGCTCAAAACAACGATTTCTAGTCACAATAAGCTTTGTGATAGCACAATGATTATACTCGGCTTGTTTACTTTCAAAACTCTTAATTTGATTATTTGTATCAAAATGGGTAAAACTTCATTATAGTTCGCTTTCCCATGTTTCAAATGTGAAGTTATGGCTTAAAACAACGATTTCTATTTAAAATAAGCGTTTGTAGACAAAATATGTCTATGCTCGTCTAGTTAAATTTTAAAACTCTTAGAATTATGATTTTATACAAACTCGTTGAAACTTCATTATCGTCCTATTTCCCACGCTTTCTACGTGAAGTTATGGCTCAAAACAACGATTTCTAGTGACTATAAGCTTTGTGACATCACAATGATTATACTCGGCTTGTTTACTTTCAAACCTCTTAATTTGATTATTTGTATCAAAATGGGTAAAACTTCATTATAGTTCGATTTCCACACGTTCTCAATGTGAAGTTAAGCCTTAAAACAACGATTTCTATTCAAAATAAGCGTTTGTAGATAAAATATGTTTATGCTCGCTTGTTAAATTTTAAAACTCTTAGAATTATGATTTTATACAAAGTCGTTGAAACTTCATTATCGTCCTATTTCCCACGTTTCCTACGTGAAGTTATGGCTCAAAACAACGATTTCTAGTCAATAAGCTTTGTGACATCATAATGATTATACTCGGCTTGTTTACTTTCAAAACTCTTAATTTGATTATTTGTATCAAAATGGGTAAACCTTTATTATAGTTCGATTTCCCACGTTCTCAATGTGAAGTTAAGCCTTAAAACAACGATTTCTATTCAAAATAAGCGTTTGTAGATAAAATATGTTTATGCTCGGCTTGTTAAATTTTAAAACTCTTAGAATTATGATTTTATAAAAATCTTAAACTTCATTATCGTCCTATTTCCCACGTTTCCTACGTGAAGTTATGGCTCAAAACAACGATTTCTAGTCACAATAAGCTTTGTGACATCATAATGATTATACTCGGCTTGTTTACTTTCAAAACTCTTAATTTGATTATTTGTATCAAAATGGGTAAAACTTCATTATAGTTCGATTTCCCACGTTCCTAATGTGAAGTTATGGCTTAAAACAACGATTTCTATTCAAAATAAGCGTTTGTAGATAAAATATGTTTATGCTGCTCGGCTTGTTAAATTTTAAAACTCTTAGAATTATGATTTTATACAAAATCATTGAAACTTCATTATCGTCCTATTTCCCACGTTTCCTACGTGAAGTTATGGCTCAAAACAACGATTTCTAGTCACAATAAGCTTTGTGACATCACAATGATTATACTCGGCTTGTTTACTTTCAAAACTCTTAATTTGATTATTTGTATCAAAATGGGTAAAACTTCATTATAGTTCGATTTCCCACGTTCCAAATGTGAAGTTAAGGCTTAAAACAACGATTTCTATTCAAAATAAGCGTTTGTAGATAAAATATGTTTATGCTCGTCTTGTTAAATTTTAAAACTCTTAGAATTATGATTTTATACAAAATCGTTGAAACTTCATTATCGTCCTATTTCCCACGTTTTCTACGTGAAGTTATGGCTCAAAACAACGATTTCTAGTCACAATAAGCTTTGTGACATCACAATGATTATACTCGGCTTGTTTACTTTCAAAACTCTTAATTTGATTATTTGTATCAAAATGGGTAAAACTTCATTATAGTTCGATTTCCCACGTTCTCAATGTGAAGTTAAGCCTTAAAACAACGATTTCTATTCAAAATAAGCGTTTGTAGATAAAATATGTTTATGCTCGGCTTGTTAAATTTTAAAACTCTTAGAATTATGATTTTATATAAAATCGTTGAAACTTCATTATCGTCCTATTTCCCACGTTTCCTACGTGAAGTTATGGCTCAAAACAACGATTTCTAGTCACAATAAGCTTTGTGACATCACAATGATTATACTCGGCTTGTTTACTTTCAAAACTCTTAATTTGATTATTTGTATCAAAATGGGTAAAACTTCATTATAGTTCGATTTCCCACGTTCTCAATGTGAAGTTAAGCCTTAAAACAACGATTTCTATTCAAAATAAGCGTTTGTAGATAAAATATGTTTATGCTCGGCTTGTTAAATTTTAAAACTCTTAGAATTATGATTTATATAAAAATCTCTTGAAACTTCATTATCGTCCTATTTCCCACGTTCCTACGTGAAGTTATGGCTCAAAACAACGATTTCTAGTCACAATAAGCTTTGTGATAGCACAATGATTATACTAGGCTTGTTTACTTTCAAAACTCTTAATTTGATTATTTGTATCAAAATGGGTAAAACTTCATTATAGTTCGATTTCCCACGTTCCTAATGTGAAGTTATGGCTTAAAACAACGATTTCTATTCAAAATAAGCATTTGTAGATAAAATATGTTTATGCTCGGCTTGTTAAATTTTAAAACTCTTAGAATTATGATTTTATACAAAATCTCTTAAACTTCATTATCGTCCTATTTTCCACGTTCCAACGTGAAGTTATGGCTCAAAACAATGATTTCTAGTCACAATAAGCTTTGTGATAGCACAATGATTATACTCGGCTTGTTTACTTTCAAAACTCTTAATTTGATTATTTGTATCAAAATGGGTAAAACTTCAATATAGTTTGCTTTCCCATGTTTCAAATGTTAAGTTATGGCTTAAAACAACGATTTCTATTCAAAATAAGCTTTTGTAGATAAAATATGTTTTTGCTCGGCTTGTTAAATTTTAAAACTCTTAGAATAATGATTTTATACAAAATCGTTGAAACTTCATTATCGTCCTATTTCCCACGTTTCCTACGTGATGTTATGGCTCAAAACAAAGATTTCTAGTCACAATAAGCTTTGTGACATCACAATGATTATACTCGGCTTGTTTACTTTCAAAACTCTTAATTTGATTATTTGTATCAAAATGGGTAAAACTGCATTATAGTTCGATTTCGCACGTTCTCAATGTAAAGTTAAGCCTTCAAACATCGATTTCTATTCAAAATAAGCGTTTGTAGATAAAATATGTTTTTGCTCGGCTTGTTAAATTTTAAAACTCTTAGAATAATGATTTTATACAAAATCGTTGAAACTTCATTATCGTCCTATTTCCCACGTTTCCTACGTGAAGTTATGGCTCAAAACAACGATTTCTAGTCACAATAAGCTTTGTGACATCACAATGATTATACTCGGCTTGTTTACTTTCAAAACTCTTAATTTGATTATTTGTATCAAAATGGGTAAAACTTCATTATAGTTCGATTTCCCATGTTCTCAATGTGAAGCTAAGCCTTAAAACAATGATTTCTATTCAAAATAAGCGTTTGTAGATAAAATATGTTTATGCTCGGCTTGTTAAATTTTAAAACTCTTAGAATTATGATTTTATAAAAAATCTCTTAAACTTCATTATCGTCCTATTTCCCACGTTTCCAACGTGAAGTTATGGCTCAAAACAACGATTTCTAGTCACAATAAGCTTTGTGACATCATAATGATTATACTCGGCTTGTTTACTTTCAAAATTCTTAATTTGATTATTTGTATCAAAATGGGTAAAACTTCATTATAGTTCGATTTCCCACGTTCCTAATGTGAAGTTATGGCTTAAAACAACGATTTCTATTCAAAATAAGCATTTGTAGATAAAATATGTTTATGCTTGGCTTGTTAAATTTTAAAACTCTTAGAATTATGATTTTATACAAAGTCGTTGAAACTTCATTATCGTCCTATTTCCCACGTTTTCTACGTGAAGTTATGGCTCAAAACAACGATTTCTAGTCACAATAAGCTTTGTGAGATCACAATGATTATACTCGGCTTGTTTACATTCAAAACTCTTAATTTGATTATTTGTATCAAAATGGGTAAAACTTCATTATAGTTCGATTTCCCACGTTCTCAATGTGAAGTTAAGCCTTAAAACAACGATTTCTATTCAAAATAAGCGTTTGTAGATAAAATATGTTTATTCTCGGCTTGTTAAATTTTAAAACTCTTAGAATTATGATTTTATAAAAAATCTCTTAAACTTCATTATCGTCCTATTTTCCACGTTCCCTACGTGAAGTTATGGCTCTAAACAATGATTTCTAGTCACAATAAGCTTTGTGATAGCACAATGATTATACTCGGCTTGTTTACTTTCAAAACTCTTAATTTGATTATTTGTATCAAAATGGGTAAAACTTCATTATAGTTCGCTTTCCCAGGTTTCAAATGTGAAGATATGGCTTAAAACAACGATTTCTATTCAAAATAAGCGTTTGTAGATAAAATATGTTTATGCTCGCTTGTTAAATTTTAAAACTCTTAGAATTATGATTTTATACAAAATCGTTGAAACTTCATTATCGTCCTATTTCCCACGTTTCTACGTGAAGTTATGGCTCAAAACAACGATTTCTAGTCACAATAAGCTTTGTGACATCACAATGATTATACTCGGCTTGTTTACATTCAAAACTCTTAATTTGATTATTTGTATCAAAATGGGTAAAACTACATTATAGTTCGATTTCCCACGTTCTCAATGTGAAGTTAAGGCTTAAAACAACGATTTCTATTCAAAATAAGCATTTGTAGATAAAATATGTTTATGCTCGGCTTGTTAAATTTTAAAACTCTTAGAATTATGATTTTATACAAAATCTCTTAAACTTCATTATCGTCCTATTTTCCACGTTTCCTACGTGAAGTTATGGCTCAAAACAATGATTTCTAGTCACAATAAGCTTTGTGATAGCACAATGATTATACTCGGCTTGTTTACTTTCAAAACTCTTAATTTGATTATTTGTATCAAAATGGGTAAAACTTCATTATAGTTTGATTTCCCATGTTTCAAATGTGAAGTTATGGCTTAAAACAACGATTTCTATTCAAAATAAGCTTTTGTAGATAAAATATGTTTATGCTCGGCTTGTTAAATTTTAAAACTCTTAGAATTATGATTTTATACAAAATCGTTGAAACTTCATTATCGTCCTATTTCCCACGTTTCCTACGTGAAGTTATGGCTCAAAACAACGATTTCTAGTCACAATAAGCTTTGTGATAGCACAATGATTATAGTCGGCTTGTTTACTGTCAAAACTCTTAATTTGATTATTTGTATCAAAATGGGTAAAACTTCATTATAGTTCGCTTTCCCATGTTTCAAATGTGAAGTTATGGCTTAAAACAACGATTTCTATTTAAAATAAGCGTTTGTAGACAAAATATGTCTATGCTCGTCTAGTTAAATTTTAAAACTCTTAGAATTATGATTTTATACAAACTCGTTGAAACTTCATTATCGTCCTATTTCCCACGTTTTCTACGTGAAGTTATGGCTCAAAACAACGATTTCTAGTGACTATAAGCTTTGTGACATCACAATGATTATACTCGGCTTGTTTACTTTCAAACCTCTTAATTTGATTATTTGTATCAAAATGGGTAAAACTTCATTATAGTTCGATTTCCCACGTTCTCAATGTGAAGTTAAGCCTTAAAACAACGATTTCTATTCAAAATAAGCGTTTGTAGATAAAATATGTTTATGCTCTGCTTGTTAAATTTTAAAACTCTTAGAATTATGATTTTATACAAAGTCGTTGAAACTTCATTATCGTCCTATTTCCCACGTTTCCTACGTGAAGTTATGGCTCAAAACAACGATTTCTAGTCACAATAAGCTTTGTGACATCATAATGATTATACTCGGCTTGTTTACTTTCAAAACTCTTAATTTGATTATTTGTATCAAAATGGGTAAACCTTTATTATAGTTCGATTTCCCACGTTCTCAATGTGAAGTTAAGCCTTAAAACAACGATTTCTATTCAAAATAAGCGTTTGTAGATAAAATATGTTTATGCTCGGCTTGTTAAATTTGAAAACTCTTAGAATTATGATTTTATAAAAAATCTCTTCAACTTCATTATCGTCCAATTTCCCACGTTTCCTACGTGAAGTTATGGCTCAAAACAACGATTTCTAGTCACAATAAGCTTTGTGACATCATAATGATTATACTCGGCTTGTTTACTTTCAAAACTCTTAATTTGATTATTTGTATCAAAATGGGTAAAACTTCATTATAGTTCGATTTCCCACGTTCCTAATGTGAAGTTATGGCTTAAAACAACGATTTCTATTCAAAATAAGCGTTTGTAGATAAAATATGTTTATGCTCGGCTTGTTAAATTTTAAAACTCTTAGAATTATGATTTTATACAAAATCATTGAAACTTCATTATCGTCCTATTTCCCACGTTTCCTACGTGAAGTTATGGCTCAAAACAACGATTTCTAGTCAAAATAAGCTTTGTGATAGCACAATGATTATACTCGGCTTGTTTACTTTCAAAACTCTTAATTTGATTATTTGTATCAAAATGGGTAAAACTTCATTATAGTTCGCTTTCCCAGGTTTCAAATGTGAAGTTATGGCTTAAAACAACGATTTCTATTCAAAATGAGCGTTTGTAGAGAAAATATGTCTATGCTCGTCTTGTTAAATTTTAAAACTCTTAGAATTATGATTTTATACAAACTCGTTGAAACTTCATTATCGTCCTATTTCCCACGTTTTCTACGTGAAGTTATGGCTCAAAACAATGATTTCTAGTCACAATAAGCTTTGTGACATCACAATGATTATACTCGGCTTGTTTACTTTCAAAACTCTTAATTTGATTATTTGTATCAAAATGGGTAAAACTTCATTATAGTTCGATTTCCCACGTTCTCAATGTAAAGTTAAGCCTTCAAACATCGATTTCTATTCAAAATAAGCGTTTGTAGATAAAATATGTTTATGCTCGGCTTGTTAAATTTTAAAACTCTTAGAATTATGATTTTATATAAAATCATTGAAACTTCATTATCGTCCTATTTCCCACGTTTCCTACGTGAAGTTATGGCTCAAAACAACGATTTCTAGTCACAATAAGCTTTGTGACATCACAATGATTATATTCGGCTTGTTTACTTTCAAAACACTTAATTTGATTATTTGTATCAAAATGGGTAAAACTTCATTATAGTTCGATTTCCCACGTTCTCAATGTGAAGTTAAGCCTTCAAACAATGATTTCTATTCAAAATAAGCGTTTGTAGATAAAATATGTTTATGCTCGGCTTGTTAAATTTTAAAACTCTTAGAATTATGATTTTATAAAAAATCTCTTAAACTTCATTATCGTCCTATTTTCCACGTTCCCTACGTGAAGTTATGGCTCTAAACAATGATTTCTAGTCACAATAAGCTTTGTGATAGCACAATGATTATACTAGGCTTGTTTACTTTGAAAACACTTAATTTGATTATTTGTATCAAAATGGGTAAAACTTCATTATAGTTCGATTTCCCACGTTCCTAATGTGAAGTTATGGCTTAAAACAACGATTTCTATTCAAAACAAGCATTTGTGGATAAAATATGTTTATGCTCGGCTTGTTAAATTTTAAAACTCTTAGAATTATCATTTTATACAAACTTGTTGAAACTTCATTATCGTCCTATTTCCCACGTTTTCTACGTGAAGTTATGGCTCAAAGTAACGATTTCTAGTCACAATAAGCTTTGTGAGATCACAATGATTATACTCGGCTTGTTTACATTCAAAACTCTTAATTTGATTATTTGTATCAAAATGGGTAAAACTTCATTATAGTTCGATTTCCCACGTTCTCAATGTGAAGCTAAGCCTTAAAACAACGATTTCTATTCAAAATAAGCATTTGTAGATAAAATATGTTTATGCTCGGCTTGTTAAATTTTAAAACTCTTAGAATTATGATTTTATACAAAATTGTTGAAACTTCATTATCGTCCTATTTCCCACGTTTCCTACGTGAAGTTATGGCTCAAAACAACGATTTCTAGTCACAATAAGCTTTGTGATAGCACAATGATTATAGTCGGCTTGTTTACTGTCAAAACTCTTAATTTGATTATTTGTATCAAAATGGGTAAAACTTCATTATAGTTCGCTTTCCCATGTTTCAAATGTGAAGTTATGGCTTAAAACAACGATTTCTATTTAAAATAAGCGTTTGTAGAAAAAATATGTCTATGCTCGTCTTGTTAAATTTTAAAACTCTTAGAATTATGATTTTATACAAACTCGTTGAAACTTCATTATCGTCCTATTTCCCACGTTTCCTACGTGAAGTTATGGCTCAAAACAACGATTTCTAGTGACTATAAGCTTTGTGACATCACAATGATTATACTCGGCTTGTTTACATTAAAAACTCTTAATTTGATTATTTGTATCAAAATGGGTAAAACTTCATTATAGTTCGATTTCCCACGTTCCTAATGTGAAGTTATGGCTTAAAACAACGATTTCTATTCAAAATAAGCATTTGTAGATAAAATATGTTTATGCTCGGCTTGTTAAATTTTAAAACTCTTAGAATTATGATTTTATACAAAATCTCTTAAACTTCATTATCGTCCTATTTTCCACGTGCCCTACGTGAAGTTATGGCTCAAAACAATGATTTCTAGTCACAATAAGCTTTGTGATAGCACAATGATTATACTCGGCTTGTTTACTTTCAAAACTCTTAATTTGATTATTTGTATCAAAATGGGTAAAACTTCATTATAGTTTGCTTTCCCATGTTTCAAATGTTAAGTTATGGCTTAAAACAACGATTTCTATTCAAAATAAGCTTTTGTAGATAAAATATGTTTTGCTCGGCTTGTTAAATTTTAAAACTCTTAGAATTATGATTTTATACAAAATCGTTGAAACTTCATTATCGTCCTATTTTCCACGTTTCCTACGTGATGTTATGGCTCAAAACAAAGATTTCTAGTCACAATAAGCTTTGTGACATCACAATGATTATACTCGGCTTGTTTACTTTCAAAACTCTTAATTTGATTATTTGTATCAAAATGGGTAAAACTTCATTATAGTTCGATTTCCCACGTTCTCAATGTAAAGTGAAGCCTTAAAACATCGATTTCTATTCAAAATAAGCGTTTGTAGATAAAATATGTTTTTGCTCGGCTTGTTAAATTTTAAAACTCTTAGAATAATGATTTTATACAAAATCGTTGAAACTTCATTATCGTCCTATTTCCCACGTTTCCTACGTGAAGTTATGGCTCAAAACAACGATTTCTAGTCACAATAAGCTTTGTGACATCACAATGATTATACTTGGCTTGTTTACATTCAAAACTCTTAATTTGATTATTTGTATCAAAATGGGTAAAACTTCATTATAGTTCTATTTCCCACGTTCTCAATGTGAAGCTAAGCCTTAAAACAACGATTTCTATTCAAAATAAGCATTTGTAGATAAAATATGTTTATGCTCGGCTTGTTAAATTTTAAAACTCTTAGAATTATGATTTTATACAAAATCGTTGAAACTTCATTATCGTCCTATTTCCCACGTTTCCTACGTGAAGTTATGGCTCAAAACAACGATTTCTAGTCACAATAAGCTTTGTGATAGCACAATGATTATAGTCGGCTTGTTTACTGTCAAAACTCTTAATTTGATTATTTGTATCAAAATGGGTAAAACTTCATTATAGTTCGCTTTCCCATGTTTCAAATGTGAAGTTATGGCTTAAAACAACGATTTCTATTTAAAATAAGCATTTGTAGACAAAATATGTCTATACTCGTCTTGTTAAATTTTAAAACTCTTAGAATTATGATTTTATAAAACTCCTTGAAACTTCATTATCGTCCTATTTCCCACGCTTTCTACGTGAAGTTATGGCTCAAAACAACGATTTCTAGTGACTATAAGCTTTGTGACATCACAATGATTATACTCGGCTTGTTTACATTCAAAACTCTTAATTTGATTATTTGTATCAAAATGGGTAAAACTTCATTATAGTTCGATTTCCCACATTCCTAATGTGAAGTTATGGCTTAAAACAACGATTTCTATTCAAAATAAGCATTTGTAGATAAAATATGTTTATGCTCGGCTTGTTAAATTTTAAAACTCTTAGAATTATGATTTTATACAAAATCTCTTAAACTTCATTATCGTCCTATTTTCCACGTTTCCTACGTGAAGTTATGGCTCAAAACAATGATTTCTAGTCACAATAAGCTTTGTGATAGCACAATGATTATACTCGGCTTGTTTACTTTCAAAACTCTTAATTTGATTATTTGTATCAAAATGGGTAAAACTTCATTATAGTTTGCTTTCCCATGTTTCAAATGTGAAGTTTTGGCTTAAAACAACGATTTCTATTCAAAATAAGCTTTTGTAGGTAAAATATGTTTATGCTCGGCTTGTTAAATTTTAAAACTCTTAGAATAATGATTTTATACAAAATCGTTGAAACTTCATTATCGTCCTATTTCCCACATTTCCTACATGAAGTTATGGCTCAAAACAAAGATTTCTAGTCACAATAAGCTTTGTGACATCACAATGATTATACTCGGCTTGTTTACTTTCAAAACTCTTAATTTGATTATTTGTATCAAAATGGGTAAAATTTCATTATAGTTCGATTTCCCACGTTCTCAATGTGAAGTTAAGCCTTAAAACATTGATTTCTATTCAAAATAAGCGTTTGTAGATAAAATATGTTTATGCTCGGCTTGTTAAATTTTAAAACTCTTAGAATTATGATTTTATACAAAATCGTTGAAACTTCATTATCGTCCTATTTCCCACGTTTTCTACGTGAAGTTATGGCTCAAAACAACGATTTCTAGTCACAATAAGCTTTGTGACATCATAATGATTATACTCGGCTTGTTTACTTTCAAAACTCTTAATTTGATTATTTGTATCAAAATGGGTAAACCTTTATTATAGTTCGATTTCCCACGTTCTCAATGTGAAGTTAAGCCTTAAAACAATGATTTCTATTCAAAATAAGCGTTTGTAGATAAAATATGTTTATGCTCGGCTTGTTAAATTTTAAAACTCTTAGAATTATGATTTTATAAAAAATCGTTGAAACTTCATTATCGTCCTATTTCCCACGTTTCCTACGTGAAGTTATGGCTCAAAACAACGATTTCTAGTCACAATAAGCTTTGTGATAGCACAATGATTATACTCGGCTTGTTTACTTTCAAAACTCTTAATTTGATTATTTGTATCAAAATGGGTAAAACTTCAATATAGTTCGCTTTTCCATGTTTCAAATGTGAAGTTATGGCTTAAAATAACGATTTCTATTCAAAATAAGCGTTTGTAGATAAAATATGTTTATGCTCGGCTTGTTAAATTTGAAAACTCTTAGAATTATGATTTTATAAAAAATCTCTTCAACTTCATTATCGTCCAATTTCCCACGTTTCCTATGTGAAGTTATGGCTCAAAATAACGATTTCTAGTCACAATAAGCTTTGTGACATCATAATGATTATACTCGGCTTGTTTAATTTCAAAACTCTTAATTTGATTATTTGTATCAAAATGGGTAAAACTTCATTATAGTTCGACTTCCCACGTTCCTAATGTGAAGTTATCGCTTAAAACAACGATTTCTATTCAAAATAAGCGTTTGTAGATAAAATATGTTTATGCTCGGCTTGTTAAATTTTAAAACTCTCAGAATTATGATTTTATACAAAATCATTGAAACTTCATTATCGTCCTATTTCCCACGTTTCCTACGTGAAGTTATGGCTCAAAACAACGATTTCTAGTCAAAATAAGCTTTGTGATAGCACAATGATTATACTCGGCTTGTTTACTTTCAAAACTCTTAATTTGATTATTTGTATCAAAATGGGTAAAATTTCATTATAGTTCGCTTTCCCAGGTTTCAAATGTGAAGTTATGGCTTAAAACAACGATTTCTATTCAAAATGAGCGTTTGTAGAGAAAATATGCCTATGCTCGTCTTGTTAAATTTTAAAACTCTTAGAATTATGATTTTATACAAACTCGTTGAAACTTCATTATCGTCCTATTTCCCACGTTTTCTACTTGAAGTTATGGCTCAAAACAATGATTTCTAGTCACAATAAGCTTTGTGACATCACAATGATTATACTCGGCTTGTTTACTTTCAAAACTCTTAATTTGATTATTTGTATCAAAATGGGTAAAACTTCATTATAGTTCGATTTCCCACGTTCTCAATGTAAAGTTAAGCCTTCAAACATCGATTTCTATTTAAAATAAGCGTTTGTAGATAAAATATGTTTTTGCTCGGCTTGTTAAATTTTAAATCTCTTAGAATAATGATTTTATATAAAATCGTTGAAACTTCATTATCGTCCTATTTCCCACGTTTTCTACGTGAAGTTATGGCTCAAAACAACGATTTCTAGTCACAATAAGCTTTGTGACACCACAATGATTATATTCGGCTTGTTTACTTTCAAAACACTTAATTTGATAATTTGTATCAAAATGGGTAAAACTTCATTATAGTTCGATTTCCCACGTTCTCAATGTGAAGCTAAGCCTTAAAACAATGATTTCTATTCAAAATAAGCGTTTGTAGATAAAATATGTTTATGCTCGGCTTGTTAAATTTTAAAACTCTTAGAATTATGATTTTATAAAAAATCTCTTAAACTTCATTATCGTCCTATTTTCCACGTTCCCTACGTGAAGTTATGGCTCTAAACAATGATTTCTAGTCACAATAAGCTTTGTGATAGCACAATGATTATACTAGGCTTGTTTACTTTGAAAACACTTAATTTGATTATTTGTATCAAAATGGGTAAAACTTCATTATAGTTCGATTTCCCACGTTCCTAATGTGAAGTTATGGCTTAAAACAACGATTTCTATTCAAAACAAGCATTTGTGGATAAAATATGTTTATGCTCGGCTTGTTAAATTTTAAAACTCTTAGAATTATCATTTTATACAAACTCGTTGAAACTTCATTATCGTCCTATTTCCCACGTTTTCTACGTGAAGTTATGGCTCAAAATAACGATTTCTAGTCACAATAAGCTTTGTGAGATCACAATGATTATACTCGGCTTGTTTACATTCAAAACTCTTAATTTGATTATTTGTATCAAAATGGGTAAAACTTCATTATAGTTCGATTTCCCACGTTCTCAATGTGAAGCTAAGCCTTAAAACAACGATTTCTATTCAAAATAAGCATTTGTAGATAAAATATGTTTATGCTCGGTTTGTTAAATTTTAAAACTCTTAGAATTATGATTTTATTCAAAATCGTTGAAACTTCATTATCGTCCTATTTCCCACGTTTCCTACGTGAAGTTATGGCTCAAAACAACGATTTCTAGTCACAATAAGCTTTGTGATAGCACAATGATTATAGTCGGCTTGTTTACTGTCAAAACTCTTAATTTGATTATTTGTATCAAAATGGGTAAAACTTCATTATAGTTCGCTTTCCCATGTTTCAAATGTGAAGTTATGGCTTAAAACAACGATTTCTATTTAAAATAAGCGTTTGTAGACAAAATATGTCTATGCTCGTCTAGTTAAATTTTAAAACTCTTAGAATTATGATTTTATACAAACTCGTTGAATCTTCATTATTGTCCTATTTCCCACGCTTTCCTACATGAAGTTATGGCTCAAAACAACAATTTCTAGTGACTATAAGCTTTGTGACATCACAATGATTATACTCGGCTTGTTTACTTTCAAACCTCTTAATTTGATTATTTGTATCAAAATGGGTAAAACTTCATTATAGTTCGATTTCCCACATTGTCAATGTGAAGTTAAGCCTTAAAACAACGATTTCTATTCAAAATAAGCGTTTGTAGATAAAATATGTTTATGCTCTGTTTGTTAAATTTTAAAATTTTTAGAATTATGATTTTATACAAAGTCGTTGAAACTTCATTATCGTCCTATTTCCCACGTTTCCTACGTGAAGTTATGGCTCAAAACAACGATTTCTAGTCACAATAAGCTTTGTGACATCATAATGATTATACTCGGCTTGTTTACTTTCAAAACTCTTAATTTGATTATTTGTATCAAAATGGGTAAACCTTTATTATAGTTCGATTTCCCACGTTCTCAATGTGAAGTTAAGCCTTAAAACAACGATTTCTATTCAAAATAAGCGTTTGTAGATAAAATATGTTTATGCTCGGCTTGTTAAATTTGAAAACTCTTAGAATTATGATTTTATAAAAATCTCTTCAACTTCATTATCGTCCAATTTCCCACGTTTCCTACGTGAAGTTATGGCTCAAAACAACGATTTCTAGTCACAATATGCTTTGTGACATCATAATGATTATACTCGGCTTGTTTACTTTCAAAACTCTTAATTTGATTATTTGTATCAAAATTGGTAAAACTTCATTATAGTTCGATTTCTCACGTTCCTAATGTGAAGTTATGGCTTAAAACAACGATTTCTATTCAAAATAAGCGTTTGTAGATAAAATATGTTTATGCTCGGCTTGTTAAATTTTAAAACTCACAGAATTATGATTTTATACAAAATCATTGAAACTTCATTATCGTCCTATTTACCACGTTTCCTACGTGAATTTATGGCTCAAAACAACGATTTCTAGTCAAAATAAGCTTTGTGATAGCACAATGATTATACTCGGCTTGTTTACTTTCAAAACTCTTAATTTGATTATTTGTATCAAAATGGGTAAAATTTCATTATAGTTCGCTTTCCCAGGTTTCAAATGTGAAGTTATGGCTTAAAACAACGATTTCTATTCAAAATGAGCGTTTGTAGAGAAAATATGCCTATGCTCGTCTTGTTAAATTTTAAAACTCTTAGAATTATGATTTTATACAAACTCGTTGAAACTTCTTTATCGTCCTATTTCCCACGTTTTCTACGTGAAGTTATGGCTCAAAACAATGATTCCTAGTCGCAATAAGCTTTGTGACATCACAATGATTATACTCGGATGTTTACTTTCAAAACTCTTAATTTGATTATTTGTATCAAAATGGGTAAAACTTCATTATAGTTCGATTTCCCACGTTCTCAATGTAAAGTTAAGCCTTCAAACATCGATTTCTATTTAAAATAAGCGTTTGTAGATAAAATATGTTTTTGCTCGGCTTGTTAAATTTTAAATCTCTTAGAATAATGATTTTATATAAAATCGTTGAAACTTCATTATCGTCCTATTTCCCACGTTTTCTACGTGAAGTTATGGCTCAAAACAACGATTTCTAGTCACAATAAGCTTTGTGACACCACAAGAATTATATTCGGCTTGTTTACTTTCAAAACACTTAATTTGATAATTTGTATCAAAATGGGTAAAACTTAATTATAGTTCGATTTCTCACGTTCTCAATGTGAAGCTAAGCCTTAAAACAATGATTTCTATTCAAAATAAGCGTTTGTAGATAAAATATGTTTATGCTCGGCTTGTTAAATTTTAAAACTCTTAGAATTATGATATTATAAAAAATCTCTTAAACTTCATTATCGTCCTATTTTCCACGTTCCTACGTGAAGTTATGGCTCTAAACAATGATTTCTAGTCACAATAAGCTTTGTGATAGCACAATGATTATACTAGGCTTGTTTACTTTGAAAACACTTAATTTGATTATTTGTATCAAAATGGGTAAAACTTCATTATAGTTCGATTTCCCACGTTCCTAATGTGAAGTTATGGCTTAAAACAACGATTTCTATTCAAAACAAGCATTTGTGGATAAAATATGTTTATGCTCGGCTTGTTAAATTTTAAAACTCTTAGAATTATCATTTTATACAAACTCGTTGAAACTTCATTATCGTCCTATTTCCCACGTTTTCTACGTGAAGTTATGGCTCAAAATAACGATTTCTAGTCACAATAAGCTTTGTGAGATCACAATGATTATACTCGGCTTGTTGACATTCAAAACTCTTAATTTGATTATTTGTATCAAAATGGGTAAAACTTCATTATAGTTCGATTTCCCACGTTCTCAATGTGAAGCTAAGCCTTAAAACAACGATTTCTATTCAAAATAAGCATTTGTAGATAAAATATGTTTATGCTCGGCTTGTTAAATTTTAAAACTCTTAGAATTATGATTTTATTCAAAATCGTTGAAACTTCATTATCGTCCTATTTCCCACGTTTCCTACGTGAAGTTATGGCTCAAAACAACGATTTCTAGTCACAATAAGCTTTGTGATAGCACAATGATTATAGTCGGCTTGTTTACTTTCAAAACTCTTAATTTGATTATTTGTATCAAAATGGGTAAAACTTCATTATAGTTCGCTTTCCCATGTTTCAAATGTGAAGTTATGGCTTAAAACAACGATTTCTATTTAAAATAAGCGTTTGTAGACAAAATATGTCTATGCTCGTCTAGTTAAATTTTAAAACTCTTAGAATTATGATTTTATACAAACTCGTTGAAACTTCATTATCGTCCTATTTCCCACGCTTTTTACGTGAAGTTATGGCTCAAAACAACGATTTCTAGTGACTATAAGCTTTGTGACATCACAATGATTATACTCGGCTTGTTTACTTTCAAACCTCTTAATTTGATTATTTGTATCAAAATGGGTAAAACTTCATTATAGTTCGATTTCCCACATTCTCAATGTGAAGTTAAGCCTTAAAACAACGATTTCTATTCAAAATAAGCGTTTGTAGATAAAATATGTTTATACTCTGTTTGTTAAATTTTAAAACTCTTAGTATTATGATTTTATACAAAGTCGTTAAAACTTCATTATCGTCCTATTTCCCAAGTTTCCTACGTGAAGTTATGGCTCAAAACAACGATTTCTAGTCACAATAAGCTTTGTGACATCATAATGATTATACTCGGCTTGTTTACTTTCAAAACTCTTAATTTGATTATTTGTATCAAAATGGGTAAACCTTTATTATAGTTCGATTTCCCACGTTATCAATGTGAAGTTAAGCCTTAAAACAACGATTTCTATGCAAAATAAGCGTTTGTAGATAAACTATGTTTATGCTCAGCTTATTAAATTTGAAAACTCTTAGAATTATGATTTTATAAAAAATCTCTTCAACTTCATTATCGTCCAATTTCCCACGTTTCCTACGTGAAGTTATGGCTCAAAACAACGATTTCTTGTCACAATAAGCTTTGTGACATCATAATGATTATACTCGGCTTGTTTACTTTCAAAACTCTTAATTTGATTATTTGTATCATAATGGGTAAAACTTCATTATAGTTCGATTTCTCACGTTCCTAATGTGAAGTTATGGCTTAAAACAACGATTTCTATTCAAAATAAGCGTTTGTAGATAAAATATGTTTATGCTCGGCTTGTTAAATTTTAAAACTCTAAGAATTATGATTTTATAAAAAATCTCTTAAACTTCATTATCGTCCTATTTTCCACGTTCCCTACGTGAAGTTATGGCTCTAAACAATGATTTCTAGTCACAATAAGCTTTGTGATAGCACAATGATTATACTAGGCTTGTTTACTTTGAAAACACTTAATTTGATTATTTGTATCAAAATGGGTAAAACTTCATTATAGTTCGATTTCCCACGTTCCTAATGTGAAGTTATGGCTTAAAACAACGATTTCTATTCAAAACAAGCATTTGTGGATAAAATATGTTTATGCTCGGCTTGTTAAATTTTAAAACTCTTAGAATTATCATTTTATACAAACTTGTTGAAACTTCATTATCGTCCTATTTCCCACGTTTTCTACGTGAAGTTATGGCTCAAAATAACGATTTCTAGTCACAATAAGCTTTGTGAGATCACAATGATTATACTCGGCTTGTTTACATTCAAAACTCTTAATTTGATTATTTGTATCAAAATGGGTAAAACTTCATTATAGTTCTATTTCCCACGTTCTCAATGTGAAGCTAAGCCTTAAAACAACGATTTCTATTCAAAATAAGCATTTGTAGATAAAATATGTTTATGCTCGGCTTGTTAAATTTTAAAACTCTTAGAATTATGATTTTATACAAAATCGTTGAAACTTCATTATCGTCCTATTTCCCACGTTTCCTACGTGAGGTTATGGCTAAAAACAACGATTTCTTGTCACAATAAGCTTTGTGATAGCACAATGATTATAGTCGGCTTGTTTACTGTCAAAACTCTTAATTTGATTATTTGTATCAAAATGGGTAAAACTTTATTATAGTTCGCTTTCCCATGTTTCAAATGTGATGTTATGGCTTAAAACAACGATTTCTTTTTAAAATAAGCGTTTGTAGACAAAATATGTCTATGCTCGTCTTGTTAAATTTTAAAACTCTTAGAATTATGATTTTATAATAACTCCTTGAAACTTCATTATCGTCCTATTTCCCACGCTTTCTACGTTAAGTAACAGCTCAAAACAACGATTTCTAGTGACTATAAGCTTTGTGACATCACAATGATTATACTCGGCTTGTTTACATTAAAAACTCTTAATTTGATTATTTGTATCAAAATGGGTAAAACTTCATTATAGTTCGATTTCCCACGTTCCTAATGTGAAGTTATGGCTTAAAACAACGATTTCTATTCAAAATGAGCGTTTGTAGAGAAAATATGCCTATGCTCGTCTTGTTAAATTTTAAAACTCTTAGAATTATGATTTTATACAAACTCGTTGAAACTTCATTATCGTCCTATTTCCCACGTTTTCTACTTGAAGTTATGGCTCAAAACAATGATTTCTAGTCACAATAAGCTTTGTGACATCACAATGATTATACTCGGCTTGTTTACTTTCAAAACTCTTAATTTGATTATTTGTATCAAAATGGGTAAAACTTCATTATAGTTCGATTTCCCACGTTCTCAATGTAAAGTTAAGCCTTCAAATATCGTTTTCTATTCAAAATAAGCGTTTGTAGAAAAAATATGTTTTTGCTCGGCTTGTTAAATTTTAAAACTCTTAGAATAATGATTTTATATAAAATCGTTGAAACTTCATTATCGTCCTATTTCCCACGTTTCCTACGTGAAGTTATGGCTCAAAACAACGATTTCTAGTCACAATAAGCTTTGTGACATCACAATGATTATATTCGGCTTCTTTACTTTCAAAACACTTAATTTGATAATTTGTATCAAAATGGGTAAAACTTCATTATAGTTCGATTTCCCACGTTCTCAATGTGAAGCTAAGCCTTAAAACAATGATTTCTATTCAAAATAAGCGTTTGTAGATAAAATATGTTTATGCTCGGCTTGTTAAATTTTAAAACTCTTAGAATTATGATTTTATAAAAAATCTCTTAAACTTCATTATCGTCCTATTTTCCACGTTCCCTACGTGAAGTTATGGCTCTAAACAATGATTTCTAGTCACAATAAGCTTTGTGATAGCACAATGATTATACTAGGCTTGTTTACTTGGAAAACACTTAATTTTATTATTTGTATCAAAATGGGTAAAACTTCATTATAGTTCGATTTCCCACGTTCCTAATGTGAAGTTATGGCTTAAAACGACGATTTCTATTCAAAATAAGCATTTGTAGATAAAATATGTTTATGCTCGGCTTGTTAAATTTTAAAACTCTTAGAATTATGATTTTATACAAAATCTCTTAAACTTCATTATCGTCCTATTTTCCACGTTCCCTACGTGAAGTTATGGCTCAAAACAATGATTTCTAGTCACAATAAGCTTTGTGATAGCACAATGATTATACTCGGCTTGTTTACTTTCAAAAATCTTAATTTGATTATTTGTATCAAAATGGGTAAAACTTCAATATAGTTTGCTTTCCCATGTTTCAAATGTTAAGTTATGGCTTAAAACAAAGATTTCTATTCAAAATAAGCTTTTGTAGAGAAAATATGTTTTTGCTCGGCTTGTTAAATTTTGAAACTCTTAGAATAATGATTTTATACAAAATCGTTGAAACTTCATTATCGTCTTATTTCCCACGTTTCCTACGTGATGTTATGGCTCAAAACAAAGATTTCTAGTCACAATAAGCTTTGTGACATCACAATGATTATACTCGGCTTGTTTACTTTCAAAACTCTTAATTTGATTATTTGTATCAAAATGGGTAAAACTTCATTATAGTTCGATTTCCCACGTTCCTAATGTGAAGTTATGGCTTAAAACAACGATTTCTATTCAAAACAAGCATTTGTGGATAAAATATGTTTATGCTCGGCTTGTTAAATTTTAAAACTCTTAGAATTATCATTTTATACAAACTCGTTGAAACTTCATTATCGTCCTATTTCCCACGTTTTCTACGTGAAGTTATGGCTCAAAATAACGATTTCTAGTCACAATAAGCTTTGTGAGATCACAATGATTATACTCGGCTTGTTGACATTCAAAACTCTTAATTTGATTATTTGTATCAAAATGGGTAAAACTTCATTATAGTTCGATTTCCCACGTTCTCAATGTGAAGCTAAGCCTTAAAACAACGATTTCTATTCAAAATAAGCATTTGTAGATAAAATATGTTTATGCTCGGCTTGTTAAATTTTAAAACTCTTAGAATTATGATTTTATTCAAAATCGTTGAAACTTCATTATCGTCCTATTTCCCACATTTCCTACGTGAAGTTATGGCTCAAAACAACGATTTCTAGTCACAATAAGCTTTGTGATAGCACAATGATTATAGTCGGCTTGTTTACTTTCAAAACTCTTAATTTGATTATTTGTATCAAAATGGGTAAAACTTCATTATAGTTCGCTTTCCCATGTTTCAAATGTGAAGTTATGGCTTAAAACAACGATTTCTATTTAAAATAAGCGTTTGTAGACAAAATATGTCTATGCTCGTCTAGTTAAATTTTAAAACTCTTAGAATTATGATTTTATACAAACTCGTTGAAACTTCATTATCGTCCTATTTCCCACGCTTTTTACGTAAAGTTACAGCTCAAAACAACGATTTCTAGTGACTATAAGCTTTGTCACATCACAATGATTATACTCGGCTTGTTTACTTTCAAACCTCTTAATTTGATTATTTGTATCAAAATGGGTAAAACTTCATTATAGTTCGATTTCCCACATTCTCAATGTGAAGTTAAGCCTTAAAACAACGATTTCTATTCAAAATAAGCGTTTGTAGATAAAATATGTTTATACTCTGTTTGTTAAATTTTAAAACTCTTAGTATTATGATTTTATACAAAGTCGTTAAAACTTCATTATCGTCCTATTTCCCAAGTTTCCTACGTGAAGTTATGGCTCAAAACAACGATTTCTAGTCACAATAAGCTTTGTGACATCATAATGATTATACTCGGCTTGTTTACTTTCAAAACTCTCAATTTGATTATTTGTATCAAAATGGGTAAACCTTTATTATAGTTCGATTTCCCACGTTATCAATGTGAAGTTAAGCCTTAAAACAACGATTTCTATGCAAAATAAGCGTTTGTAGATAAACTATGTTTATGCTCAGCTTATTAAATTTGAAAACTCTTAGAATTATGATTTTATAAAAAATCTCTTCAACTTCATTATCGTCCAATTTCCCACGTTTCCTACGTGAAGTTATGGCTCAAAACAACGATTTCTAGTCACAATAAGCTTTGTGACATCATAATGATTATACTCGGCTTGTTTACTTTCAAAACTCTTAATTTGATTATTTGTATCATAATGGGTAAAACTTCATTATAGTTCGATTTCTCACGTTCCTAATGTGAAGTTATGGCTTAAAACAACGATTTCTATTCAAAATAAGCGTTTGTAGATAAAATATGTTTATGCTCGGCTTGTTAAATTTTAAACTCTTAGAATTATGATTTTATAAAAAATCTCTTAAACTTCATTATCGTCCTATTTTCCACGTTCCCTACGTGAAGTTATGGCTCTAAACAATGATTTCTAGTCACAATAAGCTTTGTGATAGCACAATGATTATACTAGGCTTGTTTACTTTGAAAACACTTAATTTGATTATTTGTATCAAAATGGGTAAAACTTCATTATAGTTTGATTTCCCACGTTCCTAATGTGAAGTTATGGCTTAAAACAACAATTTCTATTCAAAACAAGCATTTGTGGATAAAATATGTTTATGCTCGGCTTGTTAAATTTTAAAACTCTTAGAATTATCATTTTATACAAACTTGTTGAAACTTCATTATCGTCCTATTTCCCACGTTTTCTACGTGAAGTTATGGCTCAAAATAACGATTTCTAGTCACAATAAGCTTTGTGAGATCACAATGATTATACTCGGCTTGTTTACATTCAAAACTCTTAATTTGATTATTTGTATCAAAAAGGGTAAAACTTCATTATAGTTCTATTTCCCACGTTCTCAATGTGAAGCTAAGCCTTAAAACAACGATTTCTATTCAAAATAAGCATTTGTAGATAAAATATGTTTATGCTCGGCTTGTTAAATTTTAAAACTCTTAGAATTATGATTTTATACAAAATCGTTGAAACTTCATTATCGTCCTATTTCCCACGTTTCCTACGTGAAGTTATGGCTAAAAACAACGATTTCTTGTCACAATAAGCTTTGTGATAGCACAATGATTATAGTCGGCTTGTTTACTGTCAAAACTCTTAATTTGATTATTTGTATCAAAATGGGTAAAACTTTATTATAGTTCGCTTTCCCATGTTTCAAATGTGATGTTATGGCTTAAAACAACGATTTCTATTTAAAATAAGCATTTGTAGACAAAATATGTCTATGCACGTCTTGTTAAATTTTAAAACTCTTAGAATTATGATTTTATAATAACTCCTTGAAACTTCATTATCGTCCTATTTCCCACGCTTTCTACGTTAAGTAACAGCTCAAAACAACGATTTCTAGTGACTATAAGCTTTGTGACATCATAATGATTATACTCGGCTTGTTTACATTAAAAACTCTTAATTTGATTATTTGTATCAAAATGGGTAAAACTTCATTATAGTTCGATTTCCCACATTCCTAATGTGAAGTTATGGCTTAAAACAACGATTTCTATTCAAAATAAGCATTTGTAGATAAAATATGTTTATGCTCGGCTTGTTAAATTTTAAAACTCTTAGAATTATGATTTTATACAAAATCTCTTAAACTTCATTATCGTCCTATTTTCCACGTTCCCTACGTGAAGTTATGGCTCAAAACAATGATTTCTAGTCACAATAAGCTTTGTGATAGCACAATGATTATACTCGGCTTGTTTACTTTCAAAACTCTTAATTTGATTATTTGTATCAAAATGGGTAAAACTTCAATATAGTTTGCTTTCCCATGTTTCAAATGTTAAGTTATGGCTTAAAACAACGACGATTTCTATTCAAAATAAGCTTTTGTAGGTAAAATATGTTTTTGCTCGGCTTGTTAAATTTTAAAACTCTTAGAATAATGATTTTATACAAAATCGTTGAAACTTCATTATCGTCCTATTTCCCACATTTCCTACGTGATGTTATGGCTCAAAACAAAGATTTCTAGTCACAATAAGCTTTGTGACATCACAATGATTATACTCGGCTTTGTTTACTTTCAAAACTCTTAATTTGATTATTTGTATCAAAATGGGTAAAACTTCATTATAGTTCGATTTCCCACGTTCTCAATGTAAAGTGAAGCCTTCAAACATCGATTTCTATTCAAAATAAGCGTTTGTAGATAAAATATGTTTATGCTCTGTTTGTTAAATTTTAAAATTTTTAGAATTATGATTTTATACAAAGTCGTTGAAACTTCATTATCGTCCTATTTCCCACGTTTTCTACGTGAAGTTATGGCTCAAAATAACGATTTCTAGTCACAATAAGCATTGTGAGATCACAATGATTATACTCGGCTTGTTTACATTCAAAACTCTTAATTTGATTATTTGTACCAAAATGGGTAAAACTTCATTATAGTTCGATTTCCCACGTTCTCAATGTGAAGCTAAGCCTTAAAACAACGATTTCTATTCAAAATAAGCATTTGTAGATAAAATATGTTTATGCTCGGTTTGTTAAATTTTAAAACTCTTAGAATTATGATTTTATTCAAAATCGTTGAAACTTCATTATCGTCCTATTTCCCACGTTTCCTACGTGAAGTTATGGCTCAAAACAACGATTTCTAGTCACAATAAGCTTTGTGATAGCACAATGATTATAGTCGGCTTGTTTACTGTCAAAACTCTTAATTTGATTATTTGTATCAAAATGGGTAAAACTTCATTATAGTTCGCTTTCCCATGTTTCAAATGTGAAGTTATGGCTTAAAACAACGATTTCTATTTAAAATAAGCGTTTGTAGACAAAAAATATGTCTATTCGTCTAGTTAAATTTTAAAACTCTTAGAATTATGATTTGATACAAACTCGTTGAATCTTCATTATTGTCCTATTTCCCACGCTTTTTACATGAAGTTACAGCTCAAAACAACGATTTCTAGTGACTATAAGCTTTGTGACATCACAATGATTATACTCGGCTTGTTTACTTTCAAACCTCTTAATTTGATTATTTGTATCAAAATGGGTAAAACTTCATTATAGTTCGATTTCCCACATTGTCAATGTGAAGTTAAGCCTTAAAACAACGATTTCTATTCAAAATAAGCGTTTGTAGATAAAATATGTTTATGCTCTGTTTGTTAAATTTTAAAATTCTTAGAATTATGATTTTATACAAAGTCGTTGAAACTTCATTATCGTCCTATTTCCCACGTTTCCTACGTGAAGTTATGGCTCAAAACAACGATTTCTAGTCACAATAAGCTTTGTGACATCATAATGATTATACTCGGCTTGTTTACTTTCAAAACTCTTAATTTGATTATTTGTATCAAAATGGGTAAACCTTTATTATAGTTCGATTTCCCACGTTCTCAATGTGAAGTTAAGCCTTAAAACAACGATTTCTATTCAAAATAAGCGTTTGTAGATAAACTATGTTTATGCTCGGCTTGTTAAATTTGAAAACTCTTAGAATTATGATTTTATAAAAAATCTCTTCAACTTCATTATCGTCCAATTTCCCACGTTTCCTACGTGAAGTTATGGCTCAAAACAACGATTTCTAGTCACAATATGCTTTGTGACATCATAATGATTATACTCGGCTTGTTTACTTTCAAAACTCTTAATTTGATTATTTGTATCAAAATTGGTAAAACTTCATTATAGTTCGATTTCTCACGTTCCTAATGTGAAGTTATGGCTTAAAACAACGATTTCTATTCAAAATAAGCGTTTGTAGATAAAATATGTTTATGCTCGGCTTGTTAAATTTTAAAACTCTCAGAATTATGATTTTATACAAAATCATTGAAACTTCATTATCGTCCTATTTCCCACGTTTCCTACGTGAAGTTATGGCCCAAAACAACGATTTCTAGTCAAAATAAGCTTTGTGATAGCACAATGATTATACTCGGCTTGTTTACTTTCAAAACTCTTAATTTGATTATTTGTATCAAAATGGGTAAAATTTCATTATAGTTCGCTTTCCCAGGTTTCAAATGTGAAGTTATGGCTTAAAACAACGATTTCTATTCAAAATGAGCGTTTGTAGAGAAAATATGCCTATGCTCGTCTTGTTAAATTTTAAAACTCTTAGAATTATGATTTTATACAAACTCGTTGAAATTTCATTATCGTCCTATTTCCCACGTTTTCTACTTGAAGTTATGGCTCAAAACAATGATTTCTAGTCACAATAAGCTTTGTGACATCACAATGATTATACTCGGCTTGTTTACTTTCAAAACTCTTAATTTGATTATTTGTATCAAAATGGGTAAAACTTCATTATAGTTCGATTTCCCACGTTCTCAATGTAAAGTTAAGCCTTCAAACATCGATTTCTATTCAAAATAAGCGTTTATAGATAAAATATGTTTTTGCTCGGCTTGTTAAATTTTAAAACTCTTAGAATAATTATTTTATATAAAATCGTTGAAACTTCATTATCGTCCTATTTCCCACGTTTCCTACGTGAAGTTATGGCTCAAAACAACGATTTCTAGTCACAATAAGCTTTGTGACATCACAATGATTATATTCGGCTTCTTTACTTTCAAAACACTTAATTTGATAATTTGTATCAAAATGGGTAAAACTTCATTATAGTTCGATTTCCCACGTTCTCAATGTGAAGCTAAGCCTTAAAACAATGATTTCTATTCAAAATAAGCGTTTGTAGATAAAATATGTTTATGCTCGGCTTGTTAAATTTTAAAACTCTAAGAATTATGATTTTATAAAAAATCTCTTAAACTTCATTATCGTCCTATTTTCCACGTTCCCTACGTGAAGTTATGGCTCTAAACAATGATTTCTAGTCACAATAAGCTTTGTGATAGCACAATGATTATACTCGGCTTGTTTACTTTCAAAACTCTTAATTTGATTATTTGTATCAAAATGGGTAAAACTTCAATATAGTTTGCTTTCCCATGTTTCAAATGTTAAGTTATGGCTTAAAACAACGATTTCTATTCAAAATAAGCTTTTGTAGGTAAAATATGTTTTTGCTCGGCTTGTTAAATTTTAAAACTCTTAGAATAATGATTTTATACAAAATCGTTGAAACTTCATTATCGTCCTATTTCCCACATTTCCTACGTGATGTTATGGCTCAAAACAAAGATTTCTAGTCACAATAAGCTTTGTGACATCACAATGATTATACTCGGCCTGTTTACTTTCAAAACTCTTAATTTGATTATTTGTATCAAAATGGGTAAAACTTCATTATAGTTCGATTTCCCACGTTCTCAATGTAAAGTGAAGCCTTCAAACATCGATTTCTATTCAAAATAAGCGTTTGTAGATAAAATATGTTTATGCTCTGTTTGTTAAATTTTAAAATTTTTAGAATTATGATTTTATACAAAGTCGTTGAAACTTCATTATCGTCCTATTTCCCACGTTTTCTACGTGAAGTTATGGCTCAAAATAACGATTTCTAGTCACAATAAGCATTGTGAGATCACAATGATTATACTCGGCTTGTTTACATTCAAAACTCTTAATTTGATTATTTGTACCAAAATGGGTAAAACTTCATTATAGTTCGATTTCCCACGTTCTCAATGTGAAGCTAAGCCTTAAAACAACGATTTCTATTCAAAATAAGCATTTGTAGATAAAATATGTTTATGCTCGGTTTGTTAAATTTTAAAACTCTTAGAATTATGATTTTATTCAAAATCGTTGAAACTTCATTATCGTCCTATTTCCCACGTTTCCTACGTGAAGTTATGGCTCAAAACAACGATTTCTAGTCACAATAAGCTTTGTGATAGCACAATGATTATAGTCGGCTTGTTTACTGTCAAAACTCTTAATTTGATTATTTGTATCAAAATGGGTAAAACTTCATTATAGTTCGCTTTCCCATGTTTCAAATGTGAAGTTATGGCTTAAAACAACGATTTCTATTTAAAATAAGCGTTTGTAGACAAAATATGTCTATGCTCGTCTAGTTAAATTTTAAAACTCTTAGAATTATGATTTGATACAAACTCGTTGAATCTTCATTATTGTCCTATTTCCCACGCTTTTTACATGAAGTTACAGCTCAAAACAACGATTTCTAGTGACTATAAGCTTTGTGACATCACAATGATTATACTCGGCTTGTTTACTTTCAAACCTCTTAATTTGATTATTTGTATCAAAATGGGTAAAACTTCATTATAGTTCGATTTCCCACATTGTCAATGTGAAGTTAAGCCTTAAAACAACGATTTCTATTCAAAATAAGCGTTTGTAGATAAAATATGTTTATGCTCTGTTTGTTAAATTTTAAAATTCTTAGAATTATGATTTTATACAAAGTCGTTGAAACTTCATTATCGTCCTATTTCCCACGTTTCCTACGTGAAGTTATGGCTCAAAACAACGATTTCTAGTCACAATAAGCTTTGTGACATCATAATGATTATACTCGGCTTGTTTACTTTCAAAACTCTTAATTTGATTATTTGTATCAAAATGGGTAAACCTTTATTATAGTTCGATTTCCCACGTTCTCAATGTGAAGTTAAGCCTTAAAACAACGATTTCTATTCAAAATAAGCGTTTGTAGATAAACTATGTTTATGCTCGGCTTGTTAAATTTGAAAACTCTTAGAATTATGATTTTATAAAAAATCTCTTCAACTTCATTATCGTCCAATTTCCCACGTTTCCTACGTGAAGTTATGGCTCAAAACAACGATTTCTAGTCACAATATGCTTTGTGACATCATAATGATTATACTCGGCTTGTTTACTTTCAAAACTCTTAATTTGATTATTTGTATCAAAATTGGTAAAACTTCATTATAGTTCGATTTCTCACGTTCCTAATGTGAAGTTATGGCTTAAAACAACGATTTCTATTCAAAATAAGCGTTTGTAGATAAAATATGTTTATGCTCGGCTTGTTAAATTTTAAAACTCTCAGAATTATGATTTTATACAAAATCATTGAAACTTCATTATCGTCCTATTTCCCACGTTTCCTACGTGAAGTTATGGCCCAAAACAACGATTTCTAGTCAAAATAAGCTTTGTGATAGCACAATGATTATACTCGGCTTGTTTACTTTCAAAACTCTTAATTTGATTATTTGTATCAAAATGGGTAAAATTTCATTATAGTTCGCTTTCCCAGGTTTCAAATGTGAAGTTATGGCTTAAAACAACGATTTCTATTCAAAATGAGCGTTTGTAGAGAAAATATGCCTATGCTCGTCTTGTTAAATTTTAAAACTCTTAGAATTATGATTTTATACAAACTCGTTGAAATTTCATTATCGTCCTATTTCCCACGTTTTCTACTTGAAGTTATGGCTCAAAACAATGATTTCTAGTCACAATAAGCTTTGTGACATCACAATGATTATACTCGGCTTGTTTACTTTCAAAACTCTTAATTTGATTATTTGTATCAAAATGGGTAAAACTTCATTATAGTTCGATTTCCCACGTTCTCAATGTAAAGTTAAGCCTTCAAACATCGATTTCTATTCAAAATAAGCGTTTATAGATAAAATATGTTTTTGCTCGGCTTGTTAAATTTTAAAACTCTTAGAATAATTATTTTATATAAAATCGTTGAAACTTCATTATCGTCCTATTTCCCACGTTTCCTACGTGAAGTTATGGCTCAAAACAACGATTTCTAGTCACAATAAGCTTTGTGACATCACAATGATTATATTCGGCTTCTTTACTTTCAAAACACTTAATTTGATAATTTGTATCAAAATGGGTAAAACTTCATTATAGTTCGATTTCCCACGTTCTCAATGTGAAGCTAAGCCTTAAAACAATGATTTCTATTCAAAATAAGCGTTTGTAGATAAAATATGTTTATGCTCGGCTTGTTAAATTTTAAAACTCTTAGAATTATGATTTTATAAAAAATCTCTTAAACTTCATTATCGTCCTATTTTCCACGTTCCCTACGTGAAGTTATGGCTCTAAACAATGATTTCTAGTCACAATAAGCTTTGTGATAGCACAATGATTATACTAGGCTTGTTTACTTGGAAAACACTTAATTTTATTATTTGTATCAAAATGGGTAAAACTTCATTATAGTTCGATTTCCCACGTTCCTAATGTGAAGTTATGGCTTAAAACGACGATTTCTATTCAAAATAAGCATTTGTAGATAAAATATGTTTATGCTCGGCTTGTTAAATTTTAAAACTCTTAGAATTATGATTTTATACAAAATCTCTTAAACTTCATTATCGTCCTATTTTCCACGTTCCCAACGTGAAGTTATGGCTCAAAACAATGATTTCTAGTCACAATAAGCTTTGTGATAGCACAATGATTATACTCGGCTTGTTTACTTTCAAAACTCTTAATTTGATTATTTGTATCAAAATGGGTAAAACTTCAATATAGTTTGCTTTCCCATGTTTCAAATGTTAAGTTATGGCTTAAAACAAAGATTTCTATTCAAAATAAGCTTTTGTAGAGAAAATATGTTTTTGCTCGGCTTGTTAAATTTTAAAACTCTTAGAATAATGATTTTATACAAAATCGTTGAAACTTCATTATCGTCCTATTTCCCACGTTTCCTACGTGATGTTATGGCTCAAAACAAAGATTTCTAGTCACAATAAGCTTTGTGACATCACAATGATTATACTCGGCTTGTTTACTTTCAAAACTCTTAATTTGATTATTTGTATCAAAATGGGTAAAACTTCATTATAGTTCGATTTCCCACGTTCTCAATGTAAAGTGAAGCCTTCAAACATCGATTTCTATTCAAAATAAGCGTTTGTAGATAAAATATGTTTTTGCTCGGCTTGTTAAATTTTAAAACTCTTAGAATAATGATTTTATACAAAATCGTTGAAACTTCATTATCGTCCTATTTCCCACGTTTCCTACGTGAAGTTATGGCTCAAAACAACGATTTCTAGTCACAATAAGCTTTGTGACATCACAATGATTATACTTGGCTTGTTTACATTCAAAACTCTTAATTTGATTATTTGTATCAAAATGGGTAAAACTTCATTATAGTTCGATTTCCCATGTTCTCAATGTGAAGCTAAGCCTTAAAACAATGATTTCTATTCAAAATAAGCGTTTGTAGATAAAATATGTTTATGCTCGGCTTGTTAAATTTTAAAACTCTTAGAATTATGATTTTATAAAAAATCTCTTAAACTTCATTATCGTCCTATTTCCCACGTTTCCAACGTGAAGTTATTGCTCAAAACAACGATTTCTAGTCACAATAAGCTTTGTGACGTCATAATGATTATACTCGGCTTGTTTAATTTCAAAATTCTTAATTTGATTATTTGTATCAAAATGGGTAAAACTTCATAATAGTTCGATTTCCCACGTTCCTAATGTGAAGTAATGGCTTAAAACAACGATTTCTATTCAAAATAAGCATTTGTAGATAAAATATGTTTATGCTTGGCTTGTTAAATTTTAAAACTCTTAGAATTATTATTTTACACAAACTCGTTGAAACTTCATTAACGTCGTATTTCCCACGTTTTCTACGTGAAGTTATGGCTCAAAACAACGATTTCTAGTCACAATAAGCTTTGTGAGATCACAATGATTATACACGGCTTGTTTACATTCAAAACTCTTAATTTGATTATTTGTATCAAAATGGGTAAAACTTCATTATAGTTCGATTTCCCACATTCTCATTGTGAAGTTAAGCCTTCAAACAACGATTTCTATTCAATATAAGCGTTTGTAGATAAAATATGTTTATTCTCGGCTTGTTAAATTTTAAAACTCTTAGAATTATGATTTTATAAAAAATCTCTTAAACTTCATTATCGTCCTATTTTCCACGTTCCCTACGTGAAGTTATGGCTCTAAACAATGATTTCTAGTCACAATAAGCTTTGTGATAGCACAATGATTATACTCGGCTTGTTTACTGTCAAAACTCTTAATTTGATTATTTGTATCAAAATGGGTAAAACTTCATTATAGTTCTCTTTCCCATGTTTCAAATGTGAAGTTATGGCTTAAAACAACGATTTCTATTTAAAATAAGCATTTGTAGACAAAATATGTCTATGCTCGTCTTGTTAAATTTTCAAACTCTTAGAATTATGATTTTATAATAACTCGTTGAAACTTCATTATCGTCCTATTTCCCACGGTTTCAACGTGAAGTAACAGCTCAAAACAACGATTTCTAGTCACTATAAGCTTTGTGACATCACAATGATTATACTCTGCTTGTTTACATTAAAAACTCTTAATTTGATTATTTGTATCAAAATGGGTAAAACTACATTATAGTTCGATTTCCCACGTTCCTAATGTGAAGTTATGGCTTAAAACAACGATTTCTATTCAAAATAAGCATTTGTAGATAAAATATGTTTATGCTCGGCTTGTTAAATTTTAAAACTCTTAAAATTATGATTTTATACAAAATCTCTTAAACTTCATTATCGTCCTATTTTCCACGTTCCCTACGTGAAGTTATGGCTCAAAACAATGATTTCTAGTCACAATAAGCTTTGTGATAGCACAATGATTATACTCGGCTTGTTTACTTTCAAAACTCTTAATTTGATTATTTGTATCAAAATGGGTAAAACTTCATTATAGTTTGCTTTCCCATGTTTCAAATGTTAAGTTATGGCTTAAAACAACGATTTCTATTCAAAATAAGCTTTTGTAGATAAGATATATTTTTGCTCGGCTTGTTAAATTTTAAAACTCTTAGAATAATGATTTTATACAAAATCGTTGAAACTTCATTATCGTCCTATTTCCCACGTTTCCTACGTGAAGTTATGGCTCAAAACAACGATTTCTAATCACAATAAGCTTTGTGATAGCACAATGATTATAGTCGGCTTGTTTACTGTCAAAACTCTTAATTTGATTATTTGTATCAAAATGGGTAAAACTTCATTATAGTTCGCTTTCCCATGTTTCAAATGTGAAGTTATGGCTTAAAACAACGATTTCTATTTAAAATAAGCGTTTGTAGACAAAATATGTCTATGCTCGTCTAGTTAAATTTTAAAACTCTTAGAATTATGATTTTATACAAACTCGTTGAATCTTCATTATTGTCCTATTTCCCACGCTTTTTACATGAAGTTACAGCTCAAAACAACGATTTCTAGTGACTATAAGCGTTATGACATCACAATGATTATACTCGGCTTGTTTACTTTCAAACCTCTTAATTTGATTATTTGTATCAAAATTGGTAAAACTTCATTATAGTTCGATTTCCCACATTGTCAATGTGAAGTTAAGCCTTAAAACAACGATTTCTATTCAAAATAAGCGTTTGTAGATAAAATATGTTTATGCTCTGTTTGTTAAATTTTAAAATTCTTAGAATTATGATTTTATACAAAGTCGTTGAAACTTCATTATCGTCCTATTTCCCACGTTTCCTACGTGAAGTTATGGCTCAAAACAACGATTTCTAGTCACAATAAGCTTTGTGACATCATAATGATTATACTCGGCTTGTTTACTTTCAAAACTCTTAATTTGATTATTTGTATCAAAATGGGTAAACCTTTATTATAGTTCGATTTCCCACGTTCTCAATGGGAAGTTAAGCCTTAAAACAACGATTTCTATTCAAAATAAGCGTTTGTAGATAAACTATGTTTATGCTCGGCTTGTTAAATTTGAAAACTCTTAGAATTATGATTTTATAAAAAATCTCTTCAACTTCATTATCGTCCAATTTCCCACGTTTCCTACGTGAAGTTATGGCTCAAAACAACGATTTCTAGTCACAATATGCTTTGTGACATCATAATGATTATACTCGGCTTGTTTACTTTCAAAACTCTTAATTTGATTATTTGTATCAAAATGGGTAAAACTTCATTATAGTTCGATTTCCCACGTTCCTAATGTGAAGTTATGGCTTAAAACAACGATTTCTATTCAAAATAAGCGTTTGTAGATAAAATATGTTTATGCTCGGCTTGTTAAATTTTAAAACTCTCAGAATTATGATTTTATACAAAATCATTGAAACTTCATTATCGTCCTATTTCCCACGTTTCCTACGTGAAGTTATGGCTCAAAACAACGATTTCTAGTCAAAATAAGCTTTGTGATAGCACAATGATTATACTCGGCTTGTTTACTTTCAAAACTCTTAATTTGATTATTTGTATCAAAATGGGTAAAATTTCATTATAGTTCGCTTTCCCAGGTTTCAAATGTGAAGTTATGGCTTAAAACAACGATTTCTATTCAAAATGAGCGTTTGTAGAGAAAATATGCCTATGCTCGTCTTGTTAAATTTTAAAACTCTTAGAATTATGATTTTATACAAACTCGTTGAAACTTCATTATCATCCTATTTCCCACGTTTTCTACTTGAAGTTATGGCTCAAAACAATGATTTCTAGTCATAATAAGCTTTGTGACATCACAATGATTATACTCGGCTTGTTTACTTTCAAAACTCTTAATTTGATTATTTGTATCAAAATGGGTAAAACTTCATTATAGTTCGATTTCCCACGTTCTCAATGTAAAGTTAAGCCTTCAAACATCGATTTCTATTCAAAATAAGCGTTTGTAGATAAAATATGTTTTTGCTCGGCTTGTTAAATTTTAAAACTCTTAGAATAATGATTTTATATAAAATCATTGAAACTTCATTATCGTCCCATTTCCCTCGTTTCCTACGTGAAGTTATGGCTCAAAACAACGATTTCTAGTCACAATAAGCTTTGTGACATCACAATGATTATATTCGGCTTGTTTACTTTCAAAACACTTAATTTGATTATTTGTATCAAAATGGGTAAACCTTTATTATAGTTCGATTTCCCACGTTCTCAATGTGAAGCTAAGCCTTAAAACAATGATTTCTATTCAAAATAAGCGTTTGTAGATAAAATATGTTTAGGCTCGGCTTGTTAAATTTTAAAACTCTTAGAATTATGATTTTATAAAAAATCTCTTAAACTTCATTTTCGTCCTATTTTTCACGTTCCCTACGTGAAGTTATGGCTCTAAACAATGATTTCTAGTCACAATAAGCTTTGTGATAGCACAATGATTATACTAGGCTTGTTTACGTTGAAAACACTTAATTTGATTATTTGTATCAAAATGGGTAAACTTCATTATAGTTCGATTTCCCACGTTCCTAATGTGAAGTTATGGCTTAAAACAACGATTTCTATTCAAAACAAGCATTTGTGGATAAAATATGTTTATGCTCGGCTTGTTAAATTTTAAAACTCTTAGAATTATCATTTTATACAAACTTGTTGAAACTTCATTATCGTCCTATTTCCCACGTTTTCTACGTGAAGTTATGGCTCAAAATAACGATTTCTAGTCACAATAAGCTTTGTGAGACCACAATGATTATACTCGGCTTGTTTACATTCGAAACTCTTAATTTGATTATTTGTATCAAAATGGGTAAAACTTTATTATAGTTCGATTTTCCACGTTCTCAATGTGAAGCTAAGCCTTAAAACAACGATTTCTATTCAAAATAAGCATTTGTAGATAAAATATGTTTATGCTCGGCTTGTTAAATTTTAAAACTCTTAGAATTATGATTTTATACAAAATTGTTGAAACTTCATTATCGTCCTATTTCCCACGTTTCCTACGTGAAGTTATGGCTAAAAACATCGATTTCTAGTCACAATAAGCTTTGTGATAGCACAATGATTATAGTCGGCTTGTTTACTGTCAAAACTCTTAATTTGATTATTTGTATCAAAATGGGTAAAACTTCATTATAGTTCGCTTTCCCATGTTTCAAATGTGAAGTTATGGCTTAAAACAACGATTTCTATTTAAAATAAGCGTTTGTAGACAAAATATGTCTATGCTCGTCTTGTTAAATTTTAAAACTCTTAGAATTATGATTTTAGAATAACTCCTTGAAACTTCATTATCGTCCTATTTCCCACGCTTTCTACGTGAAGTAACAGCTCAAAACAACGATTTCTAGTGACTATAAGCTTTGTGACATCACAATGATTATACTCGGCTTGTTTACATTAAAAACTCTTAATTTGATTATTTGTATCAAAATGGGTAAAACTTCATTATAATTCGATTTTCCACGTTCCTAATGTGAAGTTATGGCTTAAAACAACGATTTCTATTCAAAATAAGCATTTGTAGATAAAATATGTTTATGCTCGGCTTGTTAAATTTTAAAACTCTTAGAATTATGATTTTATACAAAATCTCTTAAACTTCATTATCGTCCTATTTTCCATGTGCCCTACGTGAAGTTATGGCTCAAAACAATGATTTCTAGTCACAATAAGCTTTGTGATAGCACAATGATTATACTCGGCTTGTTTACATTCAAAACTCTTAATTTGATTATTTGTATCAAAATGGGTAAAACTTCAATATAGTTTGCTTTCCCATGTTTCAAATGTTAAGTTATGGCTTAAAACAACGATTTCTATTCAAAATAAGCTTTTGTAGAGAAAATATGTTTTTGCTCGGCTTGTTAAATTTTAAAACTCTTAGAATAATGATTTTATACAAAATCGTTGAAACTTCATTATCGTCCTATTTTCCACGTTTCCTACGTGATGTTATGGCTCAAAACAAAGATTTCTAGTCACAATAAGCTTTGTGACATGACAATGATTATACTCGGCTTGTTTACTTTCAAAACTCTTAATTTGATTATTTGTATCAAAATGGGTAAAACTTCATTATAGTTCGATTTCCCACGTTCTCAATGTAAAGTGAAGCCTTCAAACATCGATTTCTATTCAAAATAAGCGTTTGTAGATAAAATATGTTTTTGCTCGGCTTGTTAAATTTTAAAACTCTTAGAATAATGATTTTATACAAAATCGTTGAAACTTCATTATCGTCCTATTTCCCACGTTTCCTACGTGAAGTTATGGCTCAAAACAACGATTTCTAGTCACAATAAGCTTTGTGACATCACAATGATTATACTTGGCTTGTTTACATTCAAAACTCTTAATTTGATTATTTGTATCAAAATGGGTAAAACTTCATTATAGTTCGATTTCCCATGTTCTCAATGTGAAGCTAAGCCTTAAAACAATGATTTCTATTCAAAATAAGCGTTTGTAGATAAAATATGTTTATGCTCGGCTTGTTAAATTTTAAAACTCTTAGAATTATGATTTTATAAAAAATCTCTTAAACTTCATTATCGTCCTATTTCCCACGTTTCCAACGTGAAGTTATTGCTCAAAACAACGATTTCTAGTCACAATAAGCTTTGTGACGTCATAATGATTATACTCGGCTTGTTTAATTTCAAAATTCTTAATTTGATTATTTGTATCAAAATGGGTAAAACTTCATAATAGTTCGATTTCCCACGTTCCTAATGTGAAGTAATGGCTTAAAACAACGATTTCTATTCAAAATAAGCATTTGTAGATAAAATATGTTTATGCTTGGCTTGTTAAGTTTTAAAACTCTTAGAATTATTATTTTACACAAACTCGTTGAAACTTCATTCACGTCGTATTTCCCACGTTTTCTACGTGAAGTTATGGCTCAAAACAACGATTTCTAGTCACAATAAGCTTTGTGAGATTACAATGATTATACACGGCTTGTTTACATTCAAAACTCTTAATTTGATTATTTGTATCAAAATGGGTAAAACTTCATTATAGTTCGATTTCCCACGTTCTCAATGTGAAGTTAAGCCTTCAAACAACGATTTCTATTCAAAATAAGCGTTTGTAGATAAAATATGTTTATTCTCGGCTTGTTAAATTTTAAAACTCTTAGAATTATGATTTTATAAAAAATCTCTTAAACTTCATTATCGTCCTATTTTCCACGTTCCCTACGTGAAGTTATGGCTCTAAACAATGATTTCTAGTCACAATAAGCTTTGTGATAGCACATGGATTATACTAGGCTTGTTTACTTTGAAAACACTTAATTTGATTATTTGTATCAAAATGGGTAAAACTTCATTATAGTTCGATTTCCCACGTTCCTAATGTGAAGATATGGCTTAAAACAACGATTTCTATTCAAAACAAGCATTTGTGGATAAAATATGTTTATGCTCGGCTTGTTAAATTTTAAAACTCTTAGAATTATCATTTTATACAAACTCGTTGAAACTTCATTATCGTCCTATTTCCCACGTTTTCTACGTGAAGTTATGGCTCAAAATAATGATTTCTAGTCATAATAAGCTTTGTGAGATCACAATGATTATACTCGGCTTGTTTACATTCAAAACTCTTAATTTGATTATTTGTATCAAAATGGGTAAAACTTCATTATAGTTCGATTTCCCACGTTCTCAATGTGAAGCTAAGCCTTAAAACAACGATTTCTATTCAAAATAAGCATTTGTAGATAAAATATGTTTATGCTCGGCTTGTTAAATTTTAAAACTCTTATAATTATGATTTTATACAAAATCGTTGAAACTTCATTATAGTCCTATTTCCCACGTTTCCTACGTGAAGTTATGGCTCAAAACAACGATTTCTAGTCACAATAAGCTTTGTGATAGCACAATGATTATACTCGGCTTGTTTACTGTCAAAACTCTTAATTTGATTATTTGTATCAAAATGGGTAAAACTTCATTATAGTTCTCTTTCCCATGTTTCAAATGTGAAGTTATGGCTTAAAACAACGATTTCTATTTAAAATAAGCGTTTGTAGACAAAATATGTCTATGCTCGTCTTGTTAAATTTTAAAACTCTTAGAATTATGATTTTATAATAACTCGTTGAAACTTCATTATCGTCCTATTTCCCACGGTTTCAACGTGAAGTAACAGCTCAAAACAACGATTTCTAGTCACTATAAGCTTTGTGACATCACAATGATTATACTCTGCTTGTTTACATTAAAAACTCTTAATTTGATTATTTGTATCAAAATGGGTAAAACTTCATTATAGTTCGATTTCCCACGTTCCTAATGTGAAGTTATGGCTTAAAACAACGATTTCTATTCAAAATAAGCATTTGTAGATAAAATATGTTTATGCTCGGCTTGTTAAATTTTAAAACTCTTAAAATTATGATTTTATACAAAATCTCTTAAACTTCATTATCGTCCTATTTTTCACGTTCCCTACGTGAAGTTATGGCTCAAAACAATGATTTCTAGTCACAATAAGCTTTGTGATAGCACAATGATTATACTCGGCTTGTTTACTTTCAAAACTCTTAATTTGATGATTTGTATCAAAATGGGTAAAACTTCATTATAGTTCGATTTCCCACGTTCTCAATGTAAAGTTAAGCCTTCAAACATCGATTTCTATTCAAAATAAGCGTTTGTAGATAAAATATGTTTATGCTCGGCTTGTTAAATTTTAAAACTCTTAGAATTATGATTTTATAAAAAATCTCTTAAACTTCATTATCGTCCTATTTCCCACGTTTCCTACGTGAAGTTATGGCTCAAAACAACGATTTCTAGTCACAATAAGCTTTGTGAAATCATAATGATTATACTCGGCTTGTTTACTTTCAAAATTCTTAATTTGATTATTTGTATCAAAATGGGTAAAACTTCATTATAGTTCGATTTCCCACGTTCCTAATGTGAAGTTATGGCTTAAAAAAACGATTTCTATTCAAAATAAGCATTTGTATATAAAATATGTTTATGCTCAGCTTGTTAAATTTTAAAACTCTTAGAATTATAATTTTACACAAACTCGTTGAAACTTCATTATCGTCGTATTTCCCACGTTTTCGACATGAAGTTATGGCTCAAAACAACGATTTCTAGTCCCAATAAGCTTTGTGAGATCACAATGATTATACACGGCTTGTTTACATTCAAAACTCTTAATTTAATTATTTGTATCAAAATGGGTAAAACTTCATTATAGTTCGATTTCCCACGTTCTTAATGTTAAGTTAAGCCTTCAAACAACGATTTCTATTCAAAATAAGCGTTTGTAGATAAAATATGTTTATTCTCGGCTTGTTAAATTTTAAAACTCTTAGAATTATGATTTTATAAAAAATCTCTTAAACTTCATTATCGTCCTATTTTCCACGTTCCTTACGTGAAGTTATGGCTCTAAACAATGATTTCTAGTCACAATAAGCTTTCTGATAGCACATTGATTATACTAGGCTTGTTTACGTTGAAAACACTTAATTTGATTATTTGTATCAAAATGGGTAAAACTTCATTATAGTTCGATTTCCCACGTTCCTAATGTGAAGTTATGGCTTAAAACAACGATTTCTATTCAAAACAAGCATTTGTGGATAAAATATGTTTATGCTCGGCTTGTTAAATTTTAAAACTCTTAGAATTATCATTTTATACAAACTCGTTGAAACTTCATTATCGTCCTATTTCCCAAGTTTTCTACGTGAAGTTATGGCTCAAAATAACGATTTCTAGTCACAATAAGCTTTGTGAGATCACAATGATTATACTCGGCTTGTTTACATTCAAAACTCTTAATTTGATTATTTGTATCAAAATGGGTAAAACTTCATTATAGTTCGATTTCCCACGTTCTCAATGTGAAGCTAAGCCTTAAAACAACGATTTCTATTCAAAATAAGCATTTGTAGATAAAATATGTTTATGCTCGGCATGTTAAATTTTAAAACTCTTAGAATTATGATTTTATACAAAATCGTTGAAACTTCATTATCGTCCAATTTCTCACGTTTCCTACGTGAAGTTATGGCTCAAAACAACGATTTCTAGTCACAATAAGCTTTGTGATAGCACAATGATTATACTCGGCTTGTTTACTTTCAAAACTCTTAATTTGATTATTTGTATCAAAATGGGTAAAACTTCAATATAGTTTGCTTTCCCATGTTTCAAATGTTAAGTTATGGCTTAAAACAACGATTTCTATTCAAAATAAACTTTTGTAGATAAAATATATTTTTGCTCGGCTTGTTAAATTTTAAAACTCGTAGAATAATGATTTTATACAAAATCGTTGAAACTTCATTATCGTCCTATTTCCCACGTTTCCTACGTGATGTTATGGCTCAAAACAAAGATTTCTAGTCACAATAAGCTTTGTGACATCACAATGATTATACTCGGCTTGTTTACTTTCAAAACACTTAATTTGATAATTTGTATCAAAATGGGTAAAACTTCATTATAGTTCGATTTCCCACGTTCTCAATGTGAAGCTAAGCCTTAAAACAATGATTTCTATTCAAAATAAGCGTTTGTAGATAAAATATGTTTATGCTCGGCTTTTTAAATTTTAAAACTCTTAGAATTATGATTTTATAAAAAATCTCTTAAACTTCATTATCGTCCTATTTCCCACGTTTCCTACGTGAAGTTATGGCTCAAAACAACGATTTCTAGTCACAATAAGCTTTGTGACATCATAAAGATTATACTCGGCTTGTTTACTTTCAAAACTCTTAATTTGATTATTTGTATCAAAATGGGTAAAACTTCATTATAGTTCGCTTTCCCATGTATCAAATGTTAAGTTATGGCTTAAAACAACGATTTCTATTCAAAATAAGCATTTGTAGAGAAAATTTGTCTATGCTCGTCTTGTTAAATTTTAAAACTCTTAGAATTATAATTTTATACAAACTCGTTGAAACTTCATTATCGTCCTATTTCCCACGTTTTCTACGTGAAGTTATGGCTCAAAACAACGATTTCTAGTCACAATAAGCTTTGTAACATCACAATGATTATACTCGGCTTGTTACTTTCAAAACTCTTAATTTGATTATTTGTATCAAAATGGGTAAAACTTCATTATGGTTCGATTTCCCACGTTCTCAATGTGAAGTTAAGCCTTAAAACATCGATATCTATTCAAAATAAGCGTTTGTAGATAAAATATGTTTATGCTCGGCTTGTTAAATTTTAAAACTCTTAGAATTATGATTTTATACAAAGTCGTTGAAACTTCATTATCGTCCTATTTCCGACGTTTCCTACGTGAAGTTATGGCTCAAAACAACGATTTCTAGTCACAATAAGCTTTGTGACATCATAATGATTATACTTGGCTTGTTTACTTTTAAAACTCTTAATTTGATTATTTGTATCAAAATGGGTAAAACTTCATTATAGTTCGATTTCCCACGTTCCTAATGTGAAGTTATGGCTTAAAACAACGATTTCTATTCAAAACAAGCATTTGTGGATAAATTATGTTTATGCTCGTCTTGTTAAATTTTAAAACTCTTAGAATAATGATTTTATACAAACTCGTTGAAACTTCATTATCGTCCTATTTCCCACGCTTTCTACGTGAAGTTACAAAGCTCAAAACAACGATTTCTAGTGACAATAAGCTTTGTGACATCACAATGATTATACTCGGCTTGTTTCTTGTCAAAACTCTTAATTTGATTATTTGTATCAAAATGGGTAAAACTTCATTATAGTTCGCTTTCCCATGTTTCAAATGTGAAGTTATGGCTTAAAACAACGATTTCTATTTAAAATAAGCGTTTGTAGACAAAATATGTCTATGCTCGTCTTGTTAAATTTTAAAACTCTTAGAATTATGATTTTATAATAACTCGTTGAAACTTCATTATCGTCCTATTTCCCACGCTTTCTACGTGAAGTAACAGCTCAAAACAGCGATTTCTAGTGACTATAAGCTTTGTGACATCACAATGATTATACTCGGTTTGTTTACATTAAAAACTCTTAATTTGATTATTTGTATCAAAATGGGTAAAACTTCATTATAGTTCGATTTCCCACATTCCTAATGTGAAGTTATGGCTTAAAACAACGATTTCTATTCAAAATAAGCATTTGTAGATAAAATATGTTTATGCTCGGCTTGTTAAATTTTAAAACTCTTAGAATTATGATTTTATACAAAATCTCTTAAACTTCATTATCGTCCTATTTTCCACGTTCCCTACGTGAAGTTATGGCTCAAAACAATGATTTCTAGTCACAATAAGCTTTGTGATAGCACAATGATTATACTCGGCTTGTTTACTTTCAAAACTCTTAATTTGATTATTTGTATCAAAATGGGTAAAACTTCAATATAGTTTGCTTTCCCATGTTTCAAATGTTAAGTTATGGCTTAAAACAACGATTTCTATTCAAAATAAGCTTTTGTAGATAAAATATGTTTTTGCTCGGCTTGTTAAATTTTAAAACTCTTAGAATTATGATTTTATACAAAATCGTTAAAACTTCATTATCGTCCTATTTCCCACGTTTCCTACGTGATGTTATGGCTCAAAATAAAGATTTCTAGTCACAATAAGCTTTGTGACATCACAATGATTATACTCGGCTTGTTTACTTTCAAAACACTTAATTTGATAATTTGTATCAAAATGGGTAAAACTTCATTATAGTTCGATTTCCCACGTTCTCAATGTGAAGCTAAGCCTTAAAACAATGATTTCTATTCAAAATAAGCGTTTGTAGATAAAATATGTTTATGCTCGGGTTTTTAAATTTTAAAAATCTTAGAATTATGATTTTATAAAAAATCTCTTAAACTTCATTATCGTCCTATTTCCCACGTTTCCTACGTGAAGTTATGGCTCAAAACAACGATTTCTAGTCACAATAAGCTTTGTGACATCATAATGATTATACTCGGCTTGTTTACTTTCAAAACTCTTAATTTGATTATTTGTATCAAAATGGGTAAAACTTCATTATAGTTCGCTTTCCCATGTATCAAATGTGAAGTTATGGCTTAAAACAACGATTTCTATTCAAAATAAGCGTTTGTAGAGAAAATTTGTCTATGCTCGTCTTGTTAAATTTTAAAACTCTTAGAATTATGATTTTATACAAACTCGTTGAAACTTCATTATCGTCCTATTTCCCACGTTTTCTACGTGAAGTTATGGCTCAAAACAACGATTTCTAGTCACAATAAGCTTTGTGACATCACAATGATTATACTCGGCTTGTTACTTTCAAAACTCTTAATTTGATTATTTGTATCAAAATGGGTAAAACTTCATTATAATTCGATTTCCCACGTTCTCAATGTGAAGTTAAGCCTTAAAACATCGATTTCTATTCAAAATAAGCGTTTGTAGATAAAATATGTTTATGCTCGGCTTGTTAAATTTTAAAACTCTTAGAATTATGATTTTATACAAAGTCGTTGAAACTTCATTATCGTCCTATTTCCGACGTTTCCTACGTGAAGTTATGGCTCAAAACAACGATTTCTAGTCACAATAAGCTTTGTGACATCATAATGATTATACTCGGCTTGTTTACTTTCAAAACTCTTAATTTGATTATTTGTATCAAAATGGGTAAAACTTCATTATAGTTCGATTTCCCACGTTCCTAATGTGAAGTTATGGCTTAAAACAACGATTTCTATTCAAATCAAGCATTTGTGGATAAAATATGTTTATGCTCGTCTTGTTAAATTTTAAAACTCTTAGAATAATGATTTTATACAAACTCGTTGAAACTTCATTATCGTCCTATTTCCCACGCTTTCTACGTGAAGTTACAGCTCAAAACAACGATTTCTAGTGACAATAAGCTTTGTGACATCACAATGATTATACTCGGCTTGTTTACTGTCAAAACTCTTAATTTGATTATTTGTATCAAAATGGGTAAAACTTCATTATAGTTCGCTTTCCCATGTTTCAAATGTGAAGTTATGGCTTAAAACAACGATTTCTATTTAAAATAAGCGTTTGTAGACAAAATATGTCTATGCTCGTCTTGTTAAATTTTAAAACTCTTAGAATTATGATTTTATAATAACTCGTTGAAACTTCATTATCGTCCTATTTCCCACGCTTTCTACGTGAAGTAACAAACTCAAAAACGATTTCTAGTGACTATAAGCTTTGTGACATCACAATGATTATACTCGGCTTGTTTACATTAAAAACTCTTAATTTGATTATTTGTATCAAAATGGGTAAAACTTCATTATAGTTCGATTTCCCACGTTCCTAATGTGAAGTTATGGCTTAAAACAACGATTTCTATTCAAAATAAGCATTTGTAGATAAAATATGTTTATGCTCGGCTTGTTAAATTTTAAAACTCTTAGAATTATGATTTCATACAAAATCTCTTAAACTTCATTATCGTCCTATTTTCCACGTTCCCTACGTGAAGTTATGGATCAAAACAATGATTTCTAGTCACAATAAGCTTTGTGATAGCACAATGATTATACTCGGCTTGTTTACTTTTAAAACTCTTAATTTTATTATTTGTATCAGAATGGGAAAAACTTCATTATAGTTCGCTTTCCCATGTTCCTAATGTCAAGTTATGGCTTAAAACAATTATTTCTATTCGAAATAAGCGTTTGTGGATGAAATATGTTTATCCTCGGCTTGTTAAATTTTAAAACTCTTAGAATTATGATTTTATATAAAATAAATGAAACTTCATAACCGTCCTATTTCCCACGATTCCTACGTGAAGTTACGGCTCAAAACAATGATTTCTAAGCACAATAAGCTTTGTGACATCACAATGATAACACTCGGCTTGTTTACTTTCAAAACCCTTAATTTTATTATTTGTATCAGAATGGGAAAAACTTCATTATAGTTCGCTTTCCCATGTTCCTAATGTGAAGTTGTGGCTTTAAACAACGATTTCTATTCAAAATAAGCATTTGTAGATAAAATATGTTTATGCTCGGCTTGTTAAATTTTAAAACACTTAGAATTATGATTTTATACAAAGTCGTTGAAACTTCATTATCGTCCTATTTCCGACGTTTCCTACGTGAAGTTATGGCTCAAAACAACGATTTCTAGTCACAATAAGCTTTGTGACATCATAATGATTATACTTGGCTTGTTTACTTTTAAAACTCTTAATTTGATTATTTGTATCAAAATGGGTAAAACTTCATTATAGTTCGATTTCCCACGTTCCTAATGTGAAGTTATGGCTTAAAACAACGATTTCTATTCAAAACAAGCATTTGTGGATAAATTATGTTTATGCTCGTCTTGTTAAATTTTAAAACTCTTAGAATAATGATTTTATACAAACTCGTTGAAACTTCATTATCGTCCTATTTCCCACGCTTTCTACGTGAAGTTACAGCTCAAAACAACGATTTCTAGTGACAATAAGCTTTGTGACATCACAATGATTATACTCGGCTTGTTTACTGTCAAAACTCTTAATTTGATTATTTGTATCAAAATGGGTAAAACTTCATTATAGTTCGCTTTCCCATGTTTCAAATGTGAAGTTATGGCTTAAAACAACGATTTCTATTTAAAATAAGCGTTTGTAGACAAAATATGTCTATGCTCGTCTTGTTAAATTTTAAAACTCTTAGAATTATGATTTTATAATAACTCGTTGAAACTTCATTATCGTCCTATTTCCCACGCTTTCTACGTGAAGTAACAGCTCAAAACAGCGATTTCTAGTGACTATAAGCTTTGTGACATCACAATGATTATACTCGGTTTGTTTACATTAAAAACTCTTAATTTGATTATATGTATCAAAATGGGTAAAACTTCATTATAGTTCGATTTCCCACGTTCCTAATGTGAAGTTATGGCTTAAAACAACGATTTCTATTCAAAATAAGCATTTGTAGATAAAATATGTTTATGCTCGGCTTGTTAAATTTTAAAACTCTTAGAATTATGATTTTATACAAAATCTCTTAAACTTCATTATCGTCCTATTTTCCACGTTCCCTACGTGAAGTTATGGCTCAAAACAATGATTTCTAGTCACAATAAGCTTTGTGATAGCACAATGATTATACTCGGCTTGTTTACTTTCAAAACTCTTAATTTGATTATTTGTATCAAAATGGGTAAAACTTCAATATAGTTTGCTTTCCCATGTTTCAAATGTTAAGTTATGGCTTAAAACAACGATTTCTATTCAAAATAAGCTTTTGTAGATAAAATATGTTTTTGCTCGGCTTGTTAAATTTTAAAACTCTTAGAATTATGATTTTATACAAAATCGTTGAAACTTCATTATCGTCCTATTTCCCACGTTTCCTACGTGATGTTATGGCTCAAAATAAAGATTTCTAGTCACAATAAGCTTTGTGACATCACAATGATTATACTCGGCTTGTTTACTTTCAAAACACTTAATTTGATAATTTGTATCAAAATGGGTAAAACTTCATTATAGTTCGATTTCCCACGTTCTCAATGTGAAGCTAAGCCTTAAAACAATGATTTCTATTCAAAATAAGCGTTTGTAGATAAAATATGTTTATGCTCGGGTTTTTAAATTTTAAAAATCTTAGAATTATGATTTTATAAAAATCTCTTAAACTTCATTATCGTCCTATTTCCCACGTTTCCTACGTGAAGTTATGGCTCAAAACAACGATTTCTAGTCACAATAAGCTTTGTGACATCATAATGATTATACTCGGCTTGTTTACTTTCAAAACTCTTAATTTGATTATTTGTATCAAAATGGGTAAAACTTCATTATAGTTCGCTTTCCCATGTATCAAATGTGAAGTTATGGCTTAAAACAACGATTTCTATTCAAAATAAGCGTTTGTAGAGAAAATTTGTCTATGCTCGTCTTGTTAAATTTTAAAACTCTTAGAATTATGATTTTATACAAACTCGTTGAAACTTCATTATCGTCCTATTTCCCACGTTTTCTACGAGAAGTTATGGCTCAAAACAACGATTTCTAGTCACAATAAGCTTTGTGACATCACAATGATTATACTCGGCTTGTTACTTTCAAAACTCTTAATTTGATTATTTGTATCAAAATGGGTAAAACTTCATTATAATTCGATTTCCCACGTTCTCAATGTGAAGTTAAGCCTTAAAACATCGATTTCTATTCAAAATAAGCGTTTGTAGATAAAATATGTTTATGCTCGGCTTGTTAAATTTTAAAACTCTTAGAATTATGATTTTATACAAAGTCGTTGAAACTTCATTATCGTCCTATTTCCGACGTTTCCTACGTGAACTTATGGCTCAAAACAACGATTTCTAGTCACAATAAGCTTTGTGACATCATAATGATTATACTCGGCTTGTTTACTTTCAAAACTCTTAATTTGATTATTTGTATCAAAATGGGTAAAACTTCATTATAGTTCGATTTCCCACGTTCCTAATGTGAAGTTATGGCTTAAAACAACGATTTCTATTCAAATCAAGCATTTGTGGATAAAATATGTTTATGCTCGTCTTGTTAAATTTTAAAACTCTTAGAATAATGATTTTATACAAACTCGTTGAAACTTCATTATCGTCCTATTTCCCACGCTTTCTACGTGAAGTTATGGCTCAAAACAACGATTTCTAGTGACAATAAGCTTTGTGACATCACAATGATTATACTCGGCTTGTTTACTGTCAAAACTCTTAATTTGATTATTTGTATCAAAATGGGTAAAACTTCATTATAGTTCGCTTTCCCATGTTTCAAATGTGAAGTTATGGCTTAAAACAACGATTTCTATTTAAAATAAGCGTTTGTAGACAAAATATGTCTATGCTCGTCTTGTTAAATTTTAAAACTCTTAGAATTATGATTTTATAATAACTCGTTGAAACTTCATTATCGTCCTATTTCCCACGCTTTCTACGTGAAGTAACAGCTCAAAACAACGATTTCTAGTGACTATAAGCTTTGTGACATCACAATGATTATACTCGGCTTGTTTACATTAAAAACTCTTAATTTGATTATTTGTATCAAAATGGGTAAAACTTCATTATAGTTCGATTTCCCACGTTCCTAATGTGAAGTTATGGCTTAAAACAACGATTTCTATTCAAAATAAGCATTTGTAGATAAAATATGTTTATGCTCGGCTTGTTAAATTTTAAAACTCTTAGAATTATGATTTCATACAAAATCTCTTAAACTTCATTATCGTCCTATTTTCCACGTTCCCTACGTGAAGTTATGGATCAAAACAATGATTTCTAGTCACAATAAGCTTTGTGATAGCACAATGATTATACTCGGCTTGTTTACTTTTAAAACTCTTAATTTTATTATTTGTATCAGAATGGGAAAAACTTCATTATAGTTCGCTTTCCCATGTTCCTAATGTCAAGTTATGGCTTAAAACAATTATTTCTATTCGAAATAAGCGTTTGTGGATGAAATATGTTTATCCTCGGCTTGTTAAATTTTAAAACTCTTAGAATTATGATTTTATATAAAATAAATGAAAATTCATAACCGTCCTATTTCCCACGATTCCTACGTGAAGTTACGGCTCAAAACAATGATTTCTAAGCACAATAAGCTTTGTGACATCACAATGATAACACTCGGCTTGTTTACTTTCAAAACCCTTAATTTTATTATTTGTATCAGAATGGGAAAAACTTCATTATAGTTCGCTTTCCCATGTTCCTAATGTGAAGTTGTGGCTTTAAACAACGATTTCTATTCAAAATAAGCATTTGTAGATAAAATATGTTTATGCTCGGCTTGTTAAATTTTAAAACACTTAGACTTATGATTTTATACAAAATCATTGAAACTTCATTATCGTCCTATTTCCCACGTTTCCTACATGAAGTTATGGCTTAAAACAACGATTTCTAGTCACAATAAGCTTTGTGACATCACAATGATAACACTCGGCTTGTTTACTTTCAAAACTCTTAATTTGATTATTTGTATCAAAATGGTTAAAACTTCATTATAGTTCGATTTCACACGTTCCCAATGTGAAGTTAAGTTGCAAAACAACGATTTCTATTCAAAATAAGCGTTTGTAGATAAAATATGTTTATGCTCAGCTTGTTAAAGTTAAAACTCTTAGAATTATGACTTTATACAAAATCGTTGAAACTTCATTATCGTCCCATTTTCCACGTTCCCTACGTGAAGTTATGGCTCAAAAGAATGATTTCTAGTCACAATAAGCTTTGTGATTGCACAATGATTATACTCGGCTTGTTTAGTTTCAAAACTCTTAATTTGATTATTTGTATCAAAATGGGTAAAACTTCATTATAGTTCATTTTGCCATGTTTCAAATGTGAAGTTATGGCTTAAAACAATGATTTCTATTTAAAATAAGCGTTTGTAGATAAAATAGGTCTATTCTCGGCTTGTTAAATTTTAAAACTCTTAGAATTATTATTTTATACAAAATCGTTGAAACTGCATTATCGTCCTATTTCCCACGTTTTCTACGTGAAGTTATGGCTCAAAACAACGATTTCTAGTCACAATAAACTTTGTGACATCACAATGATTATACTCGGCTTGTTTAGTTTCAAAACTCTTAATTTGATTATTTGTATCAAAATGGGTAAAACTTCATTATAGTTCGATTTTTCACGTTCTCAATGTGAAGTTAAGGCTTAAAATAACGATTTCTATTCAAAATAAGCGTTTCTAGATAAAATATGTTTATGCTCGACTTGTTAAATTTTAAAACTCATAGAATTATGATTTTATGCAAAATCGTTGAAACTTCATTATCGTCCTATTTTCCACATTCCCTATGTGAAGTGGTAGCTCAAAACAATGATTTCTAGTCACAATAAGCTTTGTGATTGCACAATGATTATTCTCGGCTTGTTTACTTTCAAAACTCTTAATTTGATTATTTGTATCAAAATGGGTAAAACTTCATTATAGTTCGCTTTCTCATGTTTCAAATGTGAAGTTATGGCATAAAACAACGATTCCTATTTAAAATAAGCGTTTGTAGTTAAAATATGTCTATGCTCGGCTTGTTAAATTTTAAAACTCTTAGAATAATGATTTTATACAAAATCTTTGAAACTTCATTATCGTCCTATTTCCCACGTTTTCTACGTGAAGTTATAGCTCAAAACAACGATTTCTAGTCACAATAAGCTTTGTGACATCACAATGATTATACTCAGCCTGTTTACTTTCAAAACTCTTAATTTGATTATTTGTATCAAAATGGGTAAAACTTCATTATAGTTCGATTTCCCACGTTCTCAATGTGAAGTTAAGGCTTAAAATAACGAATTCTATTCAAAATATGCATTTCTAGATAAAATATGTTTATGCTCGGCTTGTTAAATTTTAAAACTCTTAGAATTATGATTTTATACAAAATCGTTGAAACTTCATTATCGTCCTATTTCCCACGTTTTCTACGTGAAGTTATAGCTCAAAACAACTATTTCTAGTCATAATAAGCTTTGTGACATCACAATTATTATACTCGGCTTGTTTACTTTCAAAACTCCTAATTTGATTATTTGTATCAAAATGGGTAAAACTTCATTATAGTTTGATTTCCCACGTTCTCAATGTGATAGTAAGGCTTAAAATAACGATTTCTATTCAAAATAAGCATTTCTAGATAAAATATGTTTATGCTCGGCTTGTTAAATTTTAAAACTATTAGAATTATGATTTTATACAAAATCGTTGAAACTTCATTATCGTCCTATTTTCCACGTTCCCTACGATAAGACATGGCTCAAAACAATGATTTTGAGTCACAATAAGCTTTGTGATAGCACAATGATTATACTCGGCTTGTTTACTTTCAAAACTCTTAATTTGATTATTTATATCAAAATGGGTAAAACTTCATTATAGTTCGCTTTCCCAGGTTCCTAATGTGAAGTTATGGCTTAAAACAACGATTTCTATTCAAAATAAGCGTTTCTAGATAAAATATGTTTATGCTCGGCTTGTTAAATTTTAAAACTCTTAGAATTATGATTTTATACAAAATTGTTGAAACTTCATTATCGTCCTATTTTCCACGTTCCCTACGTGAAGTCATGGCTCAAAACAATGATTTCGAGTCATAATAAGCTTTGTGATAGCACAATGATTATACTCGGCTTGTTTACTTTCAAAACTCTTAATTTGATTATTTGTATTAAAATGGGTAAAACTTCATTATAGTTCGCTTTCCCATTTTCCTAAGTTGAAGTTATGGCTTAAAACAACGATTTCTATTCAAAATAAGCGTTTGTAGATAAAATATTTTTATGCTCGGCTTGTTAAATTTTAAAACTCTTAGAATTATGATTTTATACAAAATCGTTGAAACTTCATTATCGTCCTATTTTCTACGTTCCCTACGTGAAGTTATGGCTCAAAACAATGATTTCTAGTCACATTAAGCTTCGTGATAGCACAATGATTATACTCAGCTTGTTTACTTTCAAAACTTTTAATTTTATTATTTGTACCAGAATGGGTAACACTTCATTATAGTTCGCTTTCCCACGTTTCATATGTGAAGTTATGGCTTAAAACAACGATTTCTATTCAAAATATGCATTTGTAGGTAAAATATGTTTATGCTCCGCTTGTTAAATTTTAAAACTCTTAGAATTATGATTTTATACAAAATAGTTGAAACTTCATTATCGTCTTATTTTCCACGTTCCCTACGTGAAGTTATGGCTCAAAACAATGATTTCTAGTCACAATAAGCTTTGTGAAATCACAATAATTACACTTGGCTTGTTTACTTTCAAAACTCTTAATTTGATTATTTGTATCATAATGGGTAAAACCTCATTATAGTTCGATTTCCTACATTCTCAACGTGAAGTTAAGGCTTAAAATAACGATTTCTACTCAAAATAAGCGTTTCTAGATAAAATATGTTTATGCTCGGTATGTTAAATTTTAAAACTCTTAGAATTATGATTTTATACAAAATCGTTGAAACTTCATTATCGTACTATTTCCCACGTTTTCTACGTGAAGTTATGGCTCAAAATAACGATTTTTAGTCGCAATAAGTTTTGTGACATCACAATGATTATACTCGACTTGTTTACTTTCAAAACTCTTAATTTGATTATTTGTATCAAAATGGGTAAAACTTCATTATTGATCGATTTCCCTCGTTCTCAATGTGAAGTTAAGGCTTACAATAACGATTTCTATTCAAAATAAGCGTTTCTAGATAAAATATATTTAGGCTCGGCTTGTTAAATTTTTAAACTCTTAGAATTATGATTTTATACAAAATCATTGAAACTTCATTATTGTCCTATTTTCCACGTTCCCTACGTGAGGTTATGGCTTAAAACAATGATTTCTAGTCACAATAAGCTTTGTGATAGCACAATGATTATACTCGGCTTGTGTTGCTATTAAAATTCTTAATTTGATAATTTTATCAAAATGGGTAAAACTTCATTATAGTTTGCTTTCTCATGTTCCTAATGTGAAGTTGTGGCTTTGAACAACGATTTCTATTCAAAATAGGCGTTTGTAGATAAAATATGTTTATGCTCGGCTTATTAAATTTTAAAACTCTTAGAATTATGATTTTATACAAAATCGTTGAAACTTCATTATCGTCCTATTTCCCACGTTTCCTACGTGAAGTTATGGCTCAAAACAACGATTTCTAGTCACAATAAGCTTTGTGACATCATAATGATTATACTCGGCTTGTTTACTTTCAAAACTCTTAATTTGATTATTTCTATCAAAATGGGTAAACCTTTATTATAGTTCGATTTCCCACGTTCTCAATGTGAAGTTAAGCCTTAAAACAACGATTTCTAATCAAAATAAGCGTTTGTAGATAAAATATGTTTATGCTCGGCTTGTTAAATTTTAAAACTCTTAGAATTATGATTTTATACAAAATCGTTGAAACTTCATTATCGTCCTATTTCCCACGTTTCCTACGTGAAGTTATGGCTTAAAACAACGATTTCTGGTCACAATAAGCTTTGTGACATCACAATGATTATACTCGGCTTGTTTACTTTCAAAACTCTTAATTTGATTACTTGTATCAAAATGGTTAAAACTTCATTATAGTTCGATTTCACACGTTCCCAATGTGAAGTTAAATTTTAAAACAACGATTTCTATCCAAAGTAAGCGTTTGTAGATAAAATATGTTTATGCTCAGCTTGTTAAATTTAAAACTCTTAGAATTATGATTTTATAGAAAATCGTTAAAACTTCATTATCGTCCTATTTTCCACGTTCCCTACGTGAAGTTATGGCTCAAAAAAATGATTTCCAGTCACAATAAGCTTTCTGATAGCACAATGATTATACTCGGCTTGTTTAATTTCAAAACTCTTAATTTGATTATTTGTATCAAAATGGGTAAAACTTCATTATAGTTCGCTTTCTCATGTTTCAAATGTGAAGTTATGGCATAAAACAATGATTCCTATTTAAAATAAGCGTTTGTAGATAAAATATGTCTATGCTCGGCTTGTTAAATTTTAAAACTCTTAGAATAATGATTTTATACAAAATCGTTAAAACTTCATTATCGTCCTATTTCCCACGTTTTCTACGTGAAGTTATGGCTCAAAACAACGATTTCTAGTCAAAATAAGCTTTGTGAGATCACAATGATTATACTCGTCTTCTTTACTTTCAAAACTCTTAATTTGATTATTTGTATCAAAATGGGTAAAACTTCATTATAGTTCGATTTCCCACGTTCTCAATGTAAAGTTAAGGCTTAAAATAATGAATTCTATTCAAAATATGCGTTTCTAGATAAAATATGTTTATGCTCGGCTTGTTAAATTTTAAAACTCTTAGAATTATGATTTTATACAAAATCGTTGAAACTTCATTATCGTCCTATTTCCCACGTTTTCTACGTGAAGTTATAGCTCAAAATAACGATTTCTAGTCACAATATGCTTTGTGACATCACAATGATTATACTCGGCTTGTTTACTTTTAAAACTCTTAATTTGAGTATTTGTATCACAATGGTTAAAACTTCATTATAATTCGATTTCACACGTTCCCAATGTGAAGTTAAATTTTAAAACAATGATTTCTATTCAAAGTAAGCGTTTGTAGATAAAATATGTTTATGCTCAGCTTGTTAAATTTTACAACTCTTAGAATTATGATTTTATACAAAATCGTTGAAACTTCATTATCGTCCTATTTTCCACGTTCCCTACGTGAAGTCATGGCTCAAAACAATGATTTCTAGTCACAATAAGCTTTGTGATAGCACAATGATTATACTCAGATTGTTTACTTTCCAAACTCTTAATTTGATTATTTGTATCAAAATGGGTAAAACTTCATTATAGTTCGCTTTCCCATGTTCCTAATGTGAAGTTATGGCTTAAAACAATGATTTTTATTCAAAATCAGCGTTTGTAGATAAAATATATTTATACTCGGCTTGTTAAATTTTTAAACTCTTAGAATTATGATTTTATAAAAAATTGTTGAAACTTCATTATCGTCCTATTTTCCACGTTCCCTACGTGAAGTTAGGGCTCAAAACAATGATTTCTTGTCATAATAAGCTTTGTGATAGCACAATGATTATACTCGGCTTGTATACTTTCAAAACTCTTAATTTTATTATTTGTATCAAAATGGGTAAAACTTCATTATAGTTCGTTTTCCCATGTTCCTAATGATAAGTTATGGCTTAAAACGATGATTTCTATTCAAAATAAACATTTGTAGATAAAATATGGTTATGCTCGGCTTGTTAAATTTTAAAACTCTTAGAATTATGATTTTATACAAAATCTCTGAAACTTAATTATCGTCCTATTTTTCACGTTCCCTACGTGAAGTTATGGCTCAAAATAATGATTTCTAGTCACAATAAGCTTCGTGATAGCACAAAGATTATACTCGGCTTGTTTACTTTCAAAACTCTTAATTTGATTTGTTGTATCAAAATGGGTAAAACTTCATTATAGTTCAATTTCACACGTTCCCAATGTGAAGTTAAGTTTTAAAACAACGATTTCTATTCAAAATAAGCGTTTGTAGATAAAATATGTATATGCTCAGCTTGTTAAATTTAAAACTCATAGAATTATGATTTTATACAAAATCGTTGAAACTTCATTATCGTCCTATTTTCCACGTTCCCTACGTGAAGTTATGGCTCAAAAAAATAATTTCTAGTCACAATAAGCTTTGTGATAGCACAATGATTATACTCGGCTTGTTTACTTTCAAAACTCTTAATTTGATTATTTGTATCAAAATGGGTAAAACATCATTATAGTTCGCTTTCCCATGTTTCTAAGGTTAAGTTATGGCTTAAAACAACGATTTCTATTCAAAATAAGCGTTTGTAGATAAAATATGTTTATGCTCGGCTTGTTAAATTTTAAAACTCTTAGAATTATGATTTTATACAAAATCGTTGAAACTTCATTATCGTCCTATTTTCCACGTTCCCTACATGAAGTTATGGCTCAAAACAATGATTTCTAGTCACATTAAGCTTTGTGATAGCACAATGATTATACTCGGCTTGTATACTTTCAAAACTCTTAATTTGATTATTTGTATCAAAATGGGTAAAACTTCATTATAGTTCGCTTTCCCATGTTCGTAAGGTGAACTTATGGCTTAAAACAACGATTTATATTTAAAATAAGCGTTTGTAAATAAAATGTCTATGCTCGGCTTGTTAAATTTTAAAACTCTTAGAATTATGATTTTATACAAAATCGTTGAAACTTCATTATCGTACTATTTCCTACGTTTTCTACGTGAAGTTATGGCTCAAAGTAACGATTTTTAGTCACAATAAGCTTTGTGACATCACAATGATTATACTCGACTTGTTTACTTTCAAAACTCTTAATTTGATTATTTGTATCAAAATGGGTAAAACTTCATTATTGTTCGATTTCCCTCGTTCTCAATGTGAAGTTAAGGCTTACAAAAACGATTTCTATTCAAAATAAGCGTTTCTAGATAAAAATATGGTTATGCTCGGCTTGTTAAATTTTAAAACTCTTAGAATTATGATTTTATACAAAATCGTTGAAACTTCATTATCGTCGTATTTCCTACGTTTCCGACGTGAAGTTATGGCTTAAAACAACGATTTCTAGTCACAATAAGCTTTGTGACATCACAATGATTATACTCGGCTTGTTTACTTTCAAAACTCTTAATTTGATTATTTGTATCAAAATGGTTAAAACTTCATTATGGTTCGATTTCACACGTTCCCAATGTGAAGTTAAATTTTAAAACAACGATTTCTATTCAAAGTAAGCGTTTGTAGATAAAATATGTTTATTCTCAGCTTGTTAAATTTAAAACTCTTAGAATTATGATTTTATACAAAATCGTTGAAACTTCATTATCGTCCTATTTTCCACGTTCCCTACGTAAAGTTATGGCTGAAAACAATGATTTCTAGTCACAATAAGCTTTGTGATAGCACAATGATTATACTCGGCTTGTTTACTTTCAAAACTCTTAATTTGATTATTTATATCAAAATGGGTAAAACTTCATTATAGTTCGCTTTCTCATGTTTCAAATGTGAAGTTATGGCTTAAAACAACGATTCCTATTTAAAATAAGCGTTTGTAGATAAAATATATCTATTCTCGGCTTGTTAAATTTTAAAACTCTTAGAATTATTATTTTATACAAAATCGTTGAAACTTCATTATCGTCCTATTTCCCACGTTTTCTACGTGAAGTTTTGGCTCAAACAACGATTTCTAGTCACAATAAGCTTTGTGACATCACAATGATTATACTCGGCTTGTTTACTTTCAAAACTCTTAATTTGATTATTTGTATCAAAATGGGTAAAACTTCATTATAGTTTGATTTCCCACGTTCTCAATGTAAAAGTAAGGCTTAATATAACGATTTCTATTCAATATAAGCATTTCTAGATAAAATATGTTTATGCTCGGCTTGTTAAATTTTAAAACTCTTAGAATTATGATTTTATACAAAATCGTTGAAACTTCATTATCGTCCTATTTTTCACGTTCCCTACGTGAAGTCATGGCTCAAAACAATGATTTCGAGTCACAATAAGCTTTGTGATGGCACAATGATTATACTCGGCTTGTTTACTTTCAAAACTCTTAATTTGATTATTTATATCAAAATGGGTAAAACTTCATTATAGTTTGCTTTCCCATGTTCCTAATGTGAAGTTTTGGCTTAAAACAACGATTTCTCTTCAAAATAAGCATTTGTAGATAAAATATGTTTATGCTCGGCTTGTTAAGTTTTAAAACTCTTAGAATTATGATTTTATACAAAATCGTTGAAACTTCATTATCATCCTATTTTCCACGTTCCCTACGTGAAGTTATGGCTCAAAACAATGATTTCTAGTCACATTAAGCTTCGTGATAGCACAATGATTATACTCAGCTTGTTTACTTTCAAAACTTTTAATTTTATTATTTGTACCAGAATGGGTAAAACTTCATTATAGTTCGCTTCCCATGTTTCATATGTGAAGTTATGGCATAAAACAACGATTTCTATTCAAAATAAGCATTTGTAGATAAAATATGTTTATGCTCCGCTTGTTAAATTTTAAAACTCTTAGAATTATGATTTTATACAAAATAGTTGAAACTTCATTATCGTCCTATTTTCCACGTTCACTACGTGAAGTTATGGCTCAAAACAATGATTTCTAGTCACAATAAGCTTTGTGACATCACAATGATTACACTCGGCTTGTTTACTTTCAAAGCTCTTAATTTGATTATTTCTATCAAAATGGGTAAAACGTCATTATAGTTCGATTTCCTACGTTCCCAACGTGAAGTTAAGGCTTAAAACAACGATTTCTATTCAAAATAAGCGTTTGTAGATAAAATATGTTTATGCTCAGCTTGTTAAATTTCAAAACTCTTAGAATTATGATTTTATACAAAATCGTTGAAACTTAATTATCGTCCTATTTACCACGTTTCCTACGTAAAGTTATGGCTCAAAACAACGATTTCTAGTTACAATAAGCTTTGTGACATCACAATGATTATACTCGGCTTGTTTACTTTCAAAACTCATAATTTGATTATTTGTATCAAAATGGTTAAAACTTCATTATAGTTCGATTTCACACGTTCCCAATGTGAAGTTAAGTTTTAAAACAACGATTTCTATTCAAAATAAGCGTTTGTAGATAAAATATGTTTATGCTCGGCTTCTTAAATTTTAAAACTCTTAGAATGATGATTTTATACAAAATCGTTGAAACTTCATTATCGTCCTATTTTCCACGTTCCCTACGTGAAGTCATGGCTCAAAACAATGATTTCGAGTCACAATAAGCTTTGTGATAGCACAATGATTATACTCCGCTTGATTACTTTCAAAACTCTTAATTTGATTATTTGTATCAAAATGGGTAAAACTTCATTATAGTTCGCTTTCCCATGTTCCTAAGGTGAAGTTATGGCTTAAAACAACGATTTCTATTCAAAATAAGCGTTTGTAGATAAAATATGTCTATGCTCGGCTTGTCAAATTTTAAAACTCTTAGAATAATGATTTTATACAAAATCGTTGAAACTTCAATATCGTACTATTTCCCACGTTTTCTACATGAAGTTATGGCTCAAAGTAACGATTTTTAGTCACAATAAGCTTTGTGACATCACAATGATTATACTCGACTTATTTACTTTCAAAACTCTTAATTTGATTATTTGTATCAAAATGGGTAAAACTTCATTATTGTTCGATTTCCCTCGTTCTCAATGTGAAGTTAAGGCTTACAAAAACGATTTCTATTCAAAATAAGCGTTTCTAGATAAAATATGTTTATGCTCGGCTTGTTAAATTTTAAAACTCTTAGAATTATGATTTTATACAAAATCGTTGAAACTTCATTATCGTCGTATTTTCTACGTTTCCGACGTGAAGTTATGGCTTAAAACAATGATTTCTAGTCACAATAAGTTTTGTGACATCACAATGATTATACTCGGCTTGTTTACTTTCAAAACTCTTAATTTGATTATTTGTATCAAAATGATTAAAACTTCATTATATTTCGATTTCACACATTCCCAATGTGAAGTTAAATTTTAAAACAACGATTTCTATTCAAAGTAAGCGTTTGTAGATAAAATATGTTTATTCTCAGCTTGTTAAATTTAAAACTCTTAGAATTATGATTTTATACAAAATCGTTGAAACTTCATTATCGTCCTATTTTCCACGTTTCCTACGTAAAGTTATGGCTCAAAACAATGATTTCTAGTCACAATAAGCTTTGTGATAGCACAATGATTATACTCGGCTTGTTTACTTTCAAAACTCTTAATTTGATTATTTATATCAAAATGGGTAAAACTTCATTATAGTTCGCGTTCTCATGTTTCAAATGTGAAGTTATGGCTTAAAACAACGATTGCTATTTAAAATAAGCGTTTGTAGATAAAATATATCTATTCTCGGCTTGTTAAATTTTAAAACTCTTAGAATTATGATTTTATACAAAATCGTTGAAACTTCATTATCGTCCTATTTCCCACGTTTTCTACGTGAAGTTATGGCTCAAAACAACGATTTCTAGTCACAATAAGCTTTGTGACATTACAATGATTATACTCGGCTTGTTTACTTTCAAAACTCTTAATTTGATTATTTGTATCAAAATGGGTAAAGCTTCATTATAGTTTGATTTCCCACGTTCTCAATGTGAAAGTAAGGCTTAAAATAACGATTTCTATTCAATATAAGCATTTCTAGATAAAAGTTGTTTATGCTCGGCTTGTTAAATTTTAAAACTCTTAGAATTATGATTTTATACAAAATCGTTGAAACTTCATTATCGTCCTATTTTCCACGTTCCCTACGTGAAGTCATGGCCCAAAACAATGATTTCGAGTCACAATAAGCTTTGTGATGGCACAATGATTATACTCGGCTTGTTTACTTTCAAAACTCTTAATTTGATTATTTATATCAAAATGGGTAAAACTTCATTATAGTTCGCTTTCCCATGTTCCTAATGTGAAGTTATGGCTTAAAACAACGATTTCTCTTCAAAATAAACGTTTGTAGATAAAATATGTTTATGCTCGGCTTGTTAAATTTTAAAACCCTTAGAATTATGATTTTATACAAAGTCGTTGAAACTTCATTATCGTCCTATTTTCCACGTTCCCACGTGAAGTTATGGCTCAAAACAATGATTTCTAGTCACATTAAGCTTCGTGATAGCACAATGATTATACTCAGCTTGTTTACTTTCAAAACTTTTAATTTTATTATTTGTACCAGAATGGGTAAAACTTCATTATAGTTCGCTTTCCCATGTTTCATATGTGAAGTTATGGCATAAAACAACGATTTCTATTCAAAATAAGCATTTGTAGATAAAATATGTTTATGCTCCGCTTGTTAAATTTTATAACTCTTAGAATTATGATTTTATACAAAATAGTTGAAACTTCATTATCGTTCTATTTTCCACGTTCCCTACGTGAAGTTATGGCTCAAAACAATGATTTCTAGTCACAATAAGCTTTGTGACATCACAATGATTACACTCGGCTTGTTTACTTTCAAAACTCTTAATTTGATTATTTCTATCAAAATGGGTAAAACTTCATTATAGTTCGATTTCCTACGTTCTCAACGTGAAGTTAAGGCTTAAAATAACGATTTCTACTCAAAATAAGCGTTTCTAGATAAAATATGTTTATGCTCAGCTTGTTAAATTTTAAAACTGTTAGAATTATGATTTTATACAAAATCATTGAAATTTCATTATCGTCCTATTTTCCACGTTTCCTACGTGAAGTTATGGCTTAAAACAACGATTTCTAGTCACAATAAGCTTTTTGACATCACAATGATTATACTCAGCTTGTTTACTTTCAAAACTCTTAATTTGATTATTTGTATCAAAATGGTTAAAACTTCATTATAGTTCGATTTCACACGTTCCCAATGTGAAGTTAAATTTTAAAACAACGATTTCTATTTAAAGTAAGTGTTTGTAGATAAAATATGTTTATGCTCAGCTTGTTAAATTTAAAACTCTTAGAATTATGATTTTATACAAAATCGTTGAAACTTCATTATCGTCCTATTTTCCACGTTCCCTACGTGAAGTTATGGCTCAAAAAAATGATTTCTAGTCACAATAAGCTTTCTGATAGCACAATGATTATACTCGGCTTGTTTACTTTCAAAACTCTAAATTTGATTATTTGTATCAAAATGGGTAAAACTTCATTATAGTTCGCTTTCTTATGTTTCAAATGTGAAGTTATGGCATAAAACAACGATTCCTATTTAAAATAAGCGTTTGTAGATAAAATATGTCTATGCTCGGCTTGTTAAATTTTAAAACTCTTAGAATTATGATTTTATGCAAAATCGTTGAAACTTCATTATCGTCCTATTTCCCACATTTTCTACGTGAAGTTGTGGCTCAAAACAACAATTTCTAGTCACAATAAGTTTTGTGAGATCACAATGATTATACTCGGATTGTTTACTTTCAAAACTCTTAATTTGATTATTTGTATCAAAATGGGTAAAACTTCATTATAGTTCGATTTCCCACGTTCTCATGTGAAGTTAAGGCTTAAAATAACGAATTCTATTCAAAATATGCGTTTCTAGATAAAATATGTTTATGCTCGGCTTGTTAAATTTGAAAACTCTTAGAATTATGATTTTGTACAAAATCGTTGAAACTTCATTATCGTCCTATTTCCCACGTTTTCTACGTGAAGTTATAGCTCAAAACAACGATTTCTAGTCACAATAAGCTTTGTGACATCACAATGATTATACTCGGCTTGTTTAATTTCAAAACTCTTAATTTGATTATTTGTATCAAAATGGGTAAAACTTCATTATAGTTTGATTTCCCACGTTCTCAATGTGAAAGTAAGGCTTAAAATAACGATTTCTATTCAAAATAAGCATTTCTAGATAAAATATGTTTATGCTCGGCTTGTTAAATTTTAAAACTCTTAGAATTATGATTTTATACAAAATCGTTGAAACTTCATTATCGTCCTATTTTCCACGTTCCCTACGTGAAGTCATGGCTCAAAACAATGATTTCTAGTCACAATAAGCTTTGTGATAGCACAATGATATACTCGGATTGTTTACTTTCCAAACTCTTAATTTGATTATTTGTATCAAAATGGGTAAAACTTCATTATAGTTCGCCTTCCCATGTTCCTAATGTGAAGTTATGTCTTAAAACAATGATTTTTATTCAAAATTAGCGTTTGTAGATAAAATATATTTATACTCGGCTTGTTAAATTTTTAAACTCTTAGATTTATGATTTTATACAAAATTGTTGAAACTTCATTATCATCCTATTATCCACGTTCCCTACGTGAAGTTATGGCTCAAAACAATGATTTCTTTTTATAATAAGCTTTGTGATAGCACAATGATTATACTCGGCTTGTATACTTTCAAAACTCTTAATTTTATTATTTGTATCAAAATGGGTAAAACTTCATTATAGTTCGCTTTCCCATGTTCCTAATGTGAAGTTATGGCTTAAAACGATGATTTCTATTCAAAATAAGCGTTTGTAGATAAAATATGGTTATGCTCGTCTTGTTAAATTTTAAAACTCTTAGAATTATGATTTTATACAAAATCTCTGAAACTTCATTATCGTCCTATTTTTCACGTTCCCTACGTGAAGTTATGGCTCAAAATAATGATTTAAAGTCACAATAAGCTTCGTGATAGCACAAAGATTATACTCGGCTTGTTTACTTTCAAAACTCTTAATTTGATTTGTTGTATCAAAATGGGTAAAACTTCATTATAGTTCAATTTCACACGTTCCCAATGTGAAGTTAAGTTTTAAAACAACGATTTCTATTCAAAATAAGCGTTTATAGATAAAATATGTTTATGCTCGGCTTGTTAAATTTTAAAACTCTTAGAATTATGATTTTATACAAAATCGTTGAAACTTCATTATCGTCCTATTTTCCACGTTCCCTACGTGAAGTCATGGCTCAAAACAATGATTTCGAGTCACAATAAGCTTTGTGATAGCACAATGATTATACTCGGCTTGATTACTTTCAAAACTCTTAATTTGATTATTTGTATCAAAATGGGTAAAACCTCATTATAGTTCGCTTTCCCATGTTCCTAAGGTGAAGTTATGGCTTAAAACAACGATTTCTATTTAAAATAAGAGTTTGTAGATAAAATATGTCTATGCTCGGCTTGTTAAATTTTCAAACTCTTGGAATTATGATTTTATACAAAATCGTTGAAACTTCATTATCGTACTATTTCCTACGTTTTCTACGTGAAGTTATGGCTCAAAATAACGATTTTTAGTCACAATAAGCTCTGTGACATCACAATGATTATACTCGACTTGTTTACTTTCAAAACTCTTAATTTGATTATTTGTATCAAAATGGGTAAAACTTCATTATTGTTCGATTTCCCTCGTTCTCAATGTGAAGTTAAGGCTTACAAAAACGATTTCTATTCAAAATAAGCATTTCTAGATAAAATATGTTTATGCTCGGCTTGTTAAATTTTAAAACTCTTAGAATTATGATTTTATACAAAATCGTTGAAACTTCATTATCGTCGTATTTCCCTTGTTTTCGACGTGAAGTTATGGCTTAAAACAACGATTTCTAGTCACAAAAAGCTTTGTGACATCACAATGATTATACTCGGCTTGTTTACTTTCAAAGCTCTTAATTTGATTATTTGTATCAAAATGGTTAAAACTTCATTATAGTTCGATTTCACACGTTCCCAATGTGAAGTTAAATTTTAAAACAACGATTTCTATTCAAAGTAAGCGTTTGTAGATAAAATATGTTTATTCTCAGCTTGTTAAATTTAAAAATCTTAGAATTATGATTTTATACAAAATCGTTGAAACTTCATTATCGTCCTATTTTCCACGTTCCCTACGTAAAGTTATGGCTCAAAACAATGATTTCTAGTCGCAATAAGATTTGTGATAGCACAATGATTATACTCGGCTTGTTTACTTTCAAAACTCTTAATTTGATTATTTATATTAAAATTGGTAAAACTTCATTATAGTTCGCTTTCTCATGTTTCAAATGTGAAGTTATGGCTTAAAACAACGATTCCTATTTAAAATAAGCGTTTGTAGATAAAATATGTCTATTCTCGGCTTGTTAAATTTTAAAACTCTTAGAATTATGATTTTATACAAAATCGTTGAAACTTCATTATCGTCCTATTTCCCACGTTCTCTACGTGAAGTTATAGCTCAAAATAACGATTTCTAGTCACAATAAGCTTTGTGACATCACAATGATTATACTCGCCTTGTTTACTTTCAAAACTCTTAATTTGATTATTTGTATCAAAATGGGTAAAACTTCATTATAGTTTGATTTCCCACGTTCTCAATGTGAAAGTAAGGCTTAAAATAACGATTTCTATTAAATTAAGCATTTCTAGATAAAATATGTTTATGCTCGGCTTGTTAAATTTTAAAACTCTTAGAATTATGATTTTATACAAAATCGTTGAAACTTCATTATCGTCCTATTTCCCACGTTTTCTACATGAAGTTATGGCTCAAAACAACGATTTCTAGTCACAATAAGCTTTGTGACATCACAATGATTATACTCGCCTTGTTTACTTTCAAAACTCTTAATTTGATTATTTGTATCAAAATGGGTAAAACTTCATTATAGTTCGCTTTCCCATGTTCCTAATATGAAGTTATGGCTTAAAACAACGGTTTCTATTCAAAATAAGCATTTGTAGATAAAATATGTTTATCCTCGGCTTGTTAAATTTTAAAACTCTTAGAATTATGATTTTATACAAAATCGTTGAAACTTCATTATCGTCCTATTTTCCACGTTCCATACGTGAAGTTATGGCTCAAAACAATGATTTCTAGTCACATTAAGCTTCGTGATAGCACAATGATTATACTCAGCTCGTTTACTTTCAAAACTTTTAATTTTATTATTTGTACCAGAATGGGTAAAACTTCATTATAGTTCGCTTTCCCATGTTTCATATGTGAAGTTATGGCTTAAAACAACGATTTCTATCCAAAATAAGCATTTGTAGATAAAATATGTTTATGCTCCGCTTGTTAAATTTTAAAACTCTTGGAATTATGATTTTATACAAAATAGTTGAAACTTCATTATCATCCTATTTTCCACGTTCCCTACATGAAGTTATGGCTCAAAACAATGATTTCTAGTCACAATAAGCTTTGTGACATCACAATGATTACACTCGGCTTGTTTACTTTCAAAACTCTTAATTTGATTATTTCTATCAAAATAGGTAAAACTTCATTATAGTTCGATTTCCTACGTTCTCAACGTGAAGTTAAGGCTTAAAATAACGATTTCTACTCAAAGTAAGCGTTTCTAGATAAAATATGTTTATGCTCAGCTTGTTAAATTTTAAAACTCTTAGAATTATGATTTTATACAAAATCGTTGAAACTTCATTATCGTCCTATTTTCCACGTTCCCTACGTGAAGTTACGGCTCAAAACAACGATTTCTAATCACAATAAGCTTTGTGACATCACAATGATTATACTCGGCTTGTTTACTTTCAAAACTCTTAATTTGATTATTTGTATCAAAATAGTTTAAACTTCATTATAGTTCGATTTCACACGTTCCCAATGTGAAGTTAAGTTTTAAAACAACTATTTCTATTCAAAATAAGCGTTTGTAGATAAAATATGTTTATGCTCGGCTTGTTAAATTTTAAAACTCATAGAATTATGATTTTATACAAAATCGTTGAAATTTCATTATCGTCCTATTTTCCACGTTCCCTTCATAAAGTTATGGCTCAAAATAATGATTTCTAGTCACAATAAGCTTTGTGACATCACAATGATTATACTCGGCTCGTATACTTTCAAAACTCCTAATTTCATTACTTGTATCTAAATGGGTAAAACTTCATCATAGTTCGCTTTCCCATGTTTCAAATGTGAAGTTACGGCTTAAAACAACGATTTCTATTTAAAATAAGCGTTTGTCGATTAAATATATCTATGCTCGGCTTGTTAAATTTTAAAACTCTTAGAATTATGATTTTATACAAAATCGTTGACACTTCATTATCGTACTATTTCCCACGTTTTCTACGTGAAGTTATGGCTCAAAATAACGATTTTTAGTCACAATAAGTTTTGTGACATCACAATGATTATACTCGACTTGTTTACTTTCAAAACTCTTAATTTGATTATTTGTATCAAAATGGGTAAAACTTCATTATTGATCGATTTCCCTCGTTCTCAACGTGAAGTTAAGGCTTACAATAACGATTTCTATTCAAAATAAGCGTTTCTAGATAAAATATATTTAGGCTCGGCTTGTTAAATTTTTAAACTCTTAGAATTATGATTTTATACAAAATCATTGAAACTTCATTATCGTCCTATTTTCGACGTTCCCTACGTGAGGTTATGGCTTAAAACAATGATTTCTAGTCACAATAAGCTTTGTGATAGCACAATGATTATACTCGGCTTGTTTACTTTTAAAATTTTTAATTTGATTATTTGAATCAAAAAGGGTAAAACTTCATTATAGTTCGCTTTCCCATGTTCCTAATGTGAAGTTGTGGCTTTAAATAACGAATTCTATTCAAAATAATCGTTTGTAGATAAAATATGTTTATGCTCGGCTTGTTAAATTTTAAAACTCTTAGAATTATGATTTTATGCAAAATCGTTGAAACTTCATTATCGTCCAATTTCCCACGTTTCCTACGTGAAGTTATGGCTTAAAACAACGATTTCAAGTCACAATAAACTTTGTGACATCACAATGATTATACTCAGCTTGTTTACTTTCAAAACTCTTAATTTGATTATTTGTATCAAAATGATTAAAACTTCATTATAGTTCGATTTCACACGTTCCCAATGTGAAGTTAAATTTTAAAACAACGATTTCTATTCAAAGTAAGCGTTTGTAGATAAAATATGTTTATGCTAAGCTTGTTAAATTTAAAACTCTTAGAATTATGATTTTATACAAAACCGTTGAAACTTCATTATCTTTATATTTTCCACGTTTCCTACGTGAAGTTATGGCTCAAAAAAATGATTTCTAGTCACAATAAGCTTTCTGATAGCACAATGATTATACTCGGCTTGTTTACTTTCAAAACTCTTAATTTGATTATTTGTATCAAAATGGGTAAAACTTCATTATAATTCGCTTTCTCATGTTTCAAATGTGATGTTATGGCATAAAACAACGATTCCTATTTAAAATAAGCGTTTGTAGATAAAATATGTCTACGCTCGGTTTGTTAAATTTTAAAACTCTTAGAATTATTATTTTTTACAAAATCGTTGAAACTTCATTATCGTCCTATTTCCCACGTTTTCTACGTGAAGTTGTGGCTCAAAACAACGATTTCTAGTCACAATAAGCTTTGTGACATCACAATGATTATACTCGGCTTGTTTACTTTCAAAACTCTTAATTTGATTATTTGTATCAAAATGGGTAAAACTTCATTATAGTTCGATTTCCCACGTTCTCAATGTGAAGTTAAGGCTTAAAATAACGAATTCTATTCAAAATATGCGTTTCTAGATAAAATTTGTTTATGCTCGGCTTGTTAAATTTTAAAACTCTTAGAATTATGATTTTATACAAAATCGTTGAAACTTCATTATCGTCCTATTTCCCACGTTTTCTACGTGAAGTTATAGCTCAAAACAACAATTTCTAGTCACAATAAGCTTTGTGACATCACAAAGATTATACTCGGCTTGTTTACTTTCAAAATTCTTAATTTGATTATTTGTATCAAAATGGTCAAAACTTCATTATAGTTCGATTTCACACGTTCCCAATGTGAAGTTAAATTTGAAAACAACGATTTCTATTCAAAGTAAGCGTTTGTAGATAAAATATGTTTATGCTCAGCTTATTAAATTTAAAACTCTTAGAATTATGATTTTATTCAAAATCGGTTAAACTTCATTATCGTCCTATTTTCCACGTTCCCTACGTGAAGTTATGGCTCCAAAAAATGATTTCTAGTCGCAATAAGCTTTCTGATAGCACAATGATTATACTCGGCTTGTTTACTTTCAAAACTCTTAATTTGATTATTTGTATGAAAATGGGTAAAACTTCATTATAATTCAATTTCTCATGTTTCAAATGTGAAGTTATGGCATAAAACAACGATTCCTATTTAAAATAAGCGTTTGTAGATAAAATATGTCTATTCTCGGCTTGTTAAATTTTAAAACTCTTAGAATTATTATTTTATACAAAATCGTTGAAACTTCATTATCGTCCTATTTCTCACGTTTTCTACGAGAAGTTGTGGCTCAAAACAACGATTTCTAGTCACAATAAGCTTTGTGACATCACAATGATTATACTCGGCTTGTTTACTTTCAAAACCTTAATTTGATTATTTGTATCAAAATGGGTAAAACTTCATTATAGTTCGATTTCCCACGTTCTCAATGTGAAGTTAAGGCTTAAAATAACGAATTCTATTCAAAATATGCGTTTCTAGATAAAATATGTTTATGCTCGGCTTGTTAAATTTTAAAACTCTTAGAATTATGATTTTATACAAAATCGTTGAAACTTCATTATCGTACTATTTCCCACGTTTTCTACGTGAAGCTATAGCTCAAAACAACGATTTCTAGTCACAATAAGCTTTGTGACATCACAATGATTATACTCGGCTTGTTTACTTTCAAAACTCTTAATTTGATTATTTGTATCAAAATGGGTAAAACTTCATTATAGTTTGATTTCCCACGTTCTCAATGTGAAAGTAAGGCTTAAAATAACGATTTCTATTCAAAATAAGCATTTCTAGATAAAATATGTTTATGCTCGGCTTGTTAAATTTTAAAACTCTTAGAATTATGATTTTATACAAAATCGTTGAAACTTCATTATCGTCCTATTTTCCACGTTCCCTACGTGAAGTCATGGCTCAAATCAATGATTTCTAGTCACAATAAGCTTTGTGATAGCACAATGATTATACTCGGATTGTTTACTTTCCAAACTCTAAATTTGATTATTCGTATCAAAATGGGTAAAACTTCATTATAGTTCGCTTTCCCATGTTCCTAATGTGAAGTTATGGCTTAAAACAATGATTTTTATTCAAAATTAGCGTTTGTAGATAAAATATATTTATACTCGGCTTGTTAAATTTTTAAACTCTTAGATTTATGATTTTATACAAAATTGTTGAAACTTCATTATCGTCCTATTTTCCACGTTCCCTACGTAAAGTTATGGCTCAAAACAATGATTTCTTGTCATAATAAGCTTTGTGATAGCACAATGATTATACTCGGCTTGTATACTTTCAAAACTCTTAATTTTATTATTTGTATCAAAATGGGTAAAACTTCATTATAGTTCGCTTTTCCATGTTCCTAATGTGAAGTTATGGCTTAAAACGATGATTTCTATTCAAAATAAGCGTTTGTAGATAAATAAAATATGTTTATGCTCGGCTTGTTAAATTTTAAAACTCTTAGAATTATGATTTTATATAAAATCTCTAAAACTTCATTATCGTCCTATTTTTCACGTTCCCTACGTGAAGTTATGGCTCAAAATAATGATTTCTAGTCACAATAACCTTCGTGATAGCACAAAGATTATACTCGGCTTGTTTACTTTCAAAACTCTTAATTTGATTTGTTGTATCAAAATGGGTAAAACTTCATTATAGTTCAATTTCACACGTTCCCAATGTGAAGTTAAGTTTTAAAACAACGATTTCTATTCAAAATAAGCGTTTGTAGATAAAATATGTTTATGCTCGGCTTGTTAAATTTTAAAACTCTTAGAATTATGATTTTATACAAAATCGTTGAAACTTCATTATCGTCCTATTTTCCACGTTCCCTACATGTAGTTATGGCTCAAAACAATGATTTCTAGTCACATTAAGCTTCGTGATAGCACTATGATTATACTCGGCTTGTATACTTTCAAAACTCTTAATTTGATTATTTGTATCAAAATGGGTAAAACTTCATTATAGTTCGATTTTCCATGTTCCTAAGGTGAAGTTATGGCTTAAAACAACGATTTCTATTTAAAATAAGCGTTGGTAGATAAAATATGTCTATGCTCGGCTTGTTAAATTTTTAAACTCTTAGAATTATGATTTTATACGAAATCGTTGAAACTTCATTATCGTACTATTTCCCACGTTTTCTACGTGAAGTTATGGCTCAAAATAATGATTTTTAGTCACAATAAGCTTTGTGACATCACAATGATTATACTCGACTTGTTTACTTTCAAAACTCTTAATTTGATTATTTGTATCAAAATGGGTAAAACTTCATTATTGTTCGATTTCGCTCGTTCGCAATGTGAAGTTAAGGCTTAAAATAACGATTTCTATTCAAAATAAGCGTTTCTAGATAAAATATGTTTATACTCGGCTTGTTAAATTTTAAAACTCTTAAAATTATGATTTTATACAAAATCGTTGAAACTTCATTATCGTCCTATTTCCCACGTTTCCGACGTGAAGTTATGGCTAAAACAACGATTTCTAGTCACAATAAGCTTTGTGACATCACAATGATTATACTCGGCTTGTTTACTTTCAAAACTCTTAATTTGATTATTTGTATCAAAATGGTTAAAACTTCATTATAGTTCGATTTCACACGTTCCCAATGTGAAGTTAAATTTTAAAACAACGATTTCTATTCAAAGTAAGCGTTTGTAGATAAAATATGTTTACGCTCAGCTTGTTAAATTTAAAACTCTTAGAATTATGATTTTATACAAAATCGTTGAAACTTCATTATCGTCCTATTTTCCACGTTCCCTACGTGAAGTTATGGCTCAAAACAATGATTTCTAGTCACAATAAGCTTTGTGATAGCACAATGATTATACTCGGCTTGTTTACTTTCAAAACTCTTAATTTGATTATTTATATCAAAATGGGTAAAACTTCATTATAGTTCGCTTTCTCATGTTTCAAATGTGAAGTTATGGCTTAAAACAACGATTCCTTTTTAAAATAAGCGTTTGTAGATAAAATATGTCTACTCTCGGCTTGTTAAATTTTAAAACTCTTAGAATTATGATTTTATACAAAATCGTTGAAACTTCATTATCGTCCTATTTCCCACGTTTTCTACGTGAAGTTATGGCTCAAAACAACGATTTCTAGTCACAATAAGCTTTGTGACATCACAATGATTATACTCGCCTTGTTTACTTTCAAATCTCTTAATTTGATTATTTGTATCAAAATGGGTAAAACTTCATTATAGTTGAATTTCCCACGTTCTCAATGTGAAAGTAAGGCTTAAAATAACGATTTCTATTCAAAATAAGCATTTCTAGATAAAATATGTTTATGCTTGGCTTGTTAAATTTTAAAACTCTTAGAATTATGATTTTATACAAAATCGTTGAAACTTAATTATCGTCCTATTTCCCACGTTTCCTACATGAAGTTATGGCTCAAAACAACGATTTCTAGTCACAATAAGCTTTGTGACATCACAATGATTATACTCGGCTTGTTTACTTTCAAAACTCTTAATTTGATTATTTGTATCAAAATGGGTAAAACTTCATTATAGTTCGCTTTCCCATGTTTCAAATGTGAAGTTATGGCTTAAAAAAATGATTTCTATTTAAAAAAAGCGTTTGTGGATAAAATATGTCTATTCTCGGCTTGTTAAATTTTAAAACACTTAGAATTATGATTTTATACAAAATCGTTAAAACTTCATTATCATCCTATTTTCCACGTTTTTCACGTGAAGTTATGGCTCAAAACAACGATTTCTAGTCACAATAAGCTTTGTGACATCACAATGATTATACTCGGCTTGTTTACTTCTAAAACTCTTAATTTTATTACTTGTATCATAACGGGTAAAACTTCATTATAGTTCGATTTCCCCCGTTCTCAATGTAAAGTTAAGGCTTAAAATAAGGATTTCTATTCAATATAAGAGTTTCTAGATGAAATATGTTTATGCTCGGCTTGTTAAATTTTAAAACTCTTTGAATTATGATTTTATACAAAATCGTTGAAACTTCCTTATCGTCCTATTTTCCACGTTCCCTACGTGAAGTTATGGCTCGAAACAATGATTTCTAGTCACAATAAGCTTTGTGAGAGCACAATGATTATACTCGGCTTGTTTACTTTCCAAACTCTTAATTTGATTATTTGTATCAAAATGGGTGTGAAGTTATGGCTTAAAACAACGATTTTTATTCAAAATAAGCGTTTGTAGATAAAATATGTTTATGCTCGGCTTGTTAAATTTCAAAACTCTTAGAATTATGATTATATACAAAATCGTTGAAACTTAATTATCGTCCTATTTCCCACGTTTCCTACATGAAGTTATGGCTCAAAACAACGATTTCTAGTCACAATAAGCTTTGTGACATCACAATGATTATAGTCGGCTTATTTACTTTCAAAACTCGTAATTTGATTATTTGTATCAAAATGGTTAAAACTTCATTATAGTTCGATTTCACACGTTCCCAATGTGAAGTTAAGTTTTAAAACAACGATTTCTATTCAAAATAAGCGTTTGTAGATAAAATATGTTTATGCTCGGCTTGTTAAATTTTAAAACTCTTAGAATTATGATTTTATACAAAATTGTTAAAACTTCATTATCGTCCTATTTTCCACGTTCCCTACATGAAGTTATGGCTCAAAACAATGATTTCTAGTCACATTAAGCTTCGTGACATCACAATGATTATACTCGGCTTGTATACTTTCAAAACTCTTAATTTGATTATTTGTATCAAAATGGGTAAAACTTCATTATAGTTCGATTTCCCATGTTCCTAAGGTGAAGTTATGGCTTAAAACAACGATTTCTATTTAAAATAAGCGTTGGTAGATAAAATATGTCTATGCTCGGCTTGTTAAATTTTAAAACTCTTAGAATTATGATTTTATACGAAATCGTTGAAACTTCATTATCGTACTATTTCCCACGTTTTCTACGTGAAGTTATGGCTCAAAATAATGATTTTTAGTCACAATAAGCTTTGTGACATCACAATTATTATACTCGACTTGTTTACTTTCAAAACTCTTAATTTGATTATTTGTATCAAAATGGGTAAAACTTCATTATTGTTCGATTTCACACGTTCCCAATGTGAAGTTAAATTTTAAAACAACGATTTCTATTCAAAGTAAGCGTTTGTAGATAAAATATGTTTATGCTCAGCTTTTTAAATTTAAAACTCTTAGAATTATGATTTTATACAAAATCGGTTAAACTTCATTATCGTCCTATTTTCCACGTTCCCTACGTGAAGTTATGGCTCAAAAAAATGATTTCTAGTCGCAATAAGCTTTCTGATAGCACAATGATTATACTCGGCTTGTTTACTTTCAAAACTCTTAATTTGATTATTTGTATGAAAATGGGTAAAACTTCATTATAATTCGCTTTCTCATGTTTCAAATGTGAAGTTATGGCATAAAACAACGATTCCTATTTAAAATAAGCGTTTGTAGATAAAATATGTCTATTCTCGGCTTGTTAAATTTTAAAACTCTTAGAATTATTATTTTATACAAAATCGTTGAAACTTCATTATCGTCCTATTTCTCACGTTTTCTACGAGAAGTTGTGGCTCAAAACAACGATTTCTAGTCACAATAAGCTTTGTGACATCACAATGATTATACTCGGCTTGTTTACTTTCAAAACCTTAATTTGATTATTTGTATCAAAATGGGTAAAACTTCATTATAGTTCGATTTCCCACGTTCTCAATGTGAAGTTAAGGCTTAAAATAACGAATTCTATTCAAAATATGCGTTTCTAGATAAAATATGTTTATGCTCGGCTTGTTAAATTTTAAAACTCTTAGAATTATGATTTTATACAAAATCGTTGAAACTTCATTATCGTCCTATTTCCCACGTTTTCTACGTGAAGCTATAGCTCAAAACAATGATTTCTAGTCACAATAAGCTTTGTGACATCACAATGATTATACTCGGCTTGTTTACTTTCAAAACTCTTAATTTGATTATTTGTATCAAAATGGGTAAAACTTCATTATAGTTTGATTTCCCACGTTCTCAATGTGAAAGTAAGGCTTAAAATAACGATTTCTATTCAAAATAAGCATTTCTAGATAAAATATGTTTATGCTCGGCTTGTTAAATTTTAAAACTCTTAGAATTATGATTTTATACAAAATCGTTGAAACTTCATTATCGTCCTATTTTCCACGTTCCCTACGTGAAGTCATGGCTCAAATCAATGATTTCTAGTCACAATAAGCTTTGTGATAGCACAATGATTATACTCGGATTGTTTACTTTCCAAACTCTAAATTTGATTATTTGTATCAAAATGGGTAAAACTTCATTATAGTTCGCTTTCCCATGTTCCTAATGTGAAGTTATGGCTTAAAACAATGATTTTTATTCAAAATTAGCGTTTGTAGATAAAATATATTTATACTCGGCTTGTTAAATTTTTAAACTCTTAGATTTATGATTTTATACAAAATTGTTGAAACTTCATTATCGTCCTATTTTCCACGTTCCCTACGTAAAGTTATGGCTCAAAACAATGATTTCTTGTCATAATAAGCTTTGTGATAGCACAATGATTATACTCGGCTTGTATATTTTCAAAACTCTTAATTTTATTATTTGTATCAAAATGGGTAAAACTTCATTATAGTTCGCTTTTCCATGTTCCTAATGTGAAGTTATGGCTTAAAACGATGATTTCTATTCAAAATAAGCGTTTGTAGATAAAATATGGTTATGCTCGGCTTGTTAAATTTTAAAACTCTTAGAATTATGATTTTATATAAAATCTCTAAAACTTCATTATCGTCCTATTTTTCACGTTCCCTACGTGAAGTTATGGCTCAAAATAATGATTTCTAGTCACAATAAGCTTCGTGATAGCACAAAGATTATACTCGGCTTGTTTACTTTCAAAACTCTTAATTTGATTTGTTGTATCAAAATGGGTAAAACTTCATTATAGTTCAATTTCACACGTTCCCAATGTGAAGTTAGGTTTTAAAACAACGATTTCTATTCAAAATAAGCGTTTGTAGATAAAATATGTTTATGCTCGGCTTGTTAAATTTTAAAACTCTTAGAATTATGATTTTATACAAAATCGTTGAAACTTCATTATCGTCCTATTTCTCACGTTTTCTACGAGAAGTTGTGGCTCAAAACAACGATTTCTAGTCACAATAAGCTTTGTGACATCACAATGATTATACTCGGCTTGTTTACTTTCAAAACCTTAATTTGATTATTTGTATCAAAATGGGTAAAACTTCATTATAGTTCGATTTCCCACGTTCTCAATGTGAAGTTAAGGCTTAAAATAACGAATTCTATTCAAAATATGCGTTTCTAGATAAAATATGTCTATGCTCGGCTTGTTAAATTTTAAAACTCTTAGAATTATGATTTTATACGAAATCGTTGAAACTTCATTATCGTACTATTTCCCACGTTTTCTACGTGAAGTTATGGCTCAAAATAATGATTTTTAGTCACAATAAGCTTTGTGACATCACAATTATTATACTCGACTTGTTTACTTTCAAAACTCTTAATTTGATTATTTGTATCAAAATGGGTAAAACTTCATTATTGTTCGATTTCGCTCGTTCTCAATGTGAAGTTAAGGCTTACAATAACGATTTCTATTCAAAATAAGCGTTTCTAGATAAAATATGTTTATGCTCGGCTTGTTAAATTTTAAAACTCTTAAAATTATGATTTTATACAAAATCGTTGAAACTTCATTATCGTCGTATTTCCCACGTTTCCGACGTGAAGTTATGGCTTAAAACAACGATTTCTAGTCACAATAAGCTTTGTGACATCACAATGATTATACTCGGCTTGTTTACTTTCAAAACTCTTAATTTGATTATTTGTATCAAAATGGTTAAAACTTCATTATAGTTCGATTTCACACGTTCCCAATGTGAAGTTAAATTTTAAAACAACGATTTCTATTCAAAGTAAGCGTTTGTAGATAAAATATGTTTACGCTCAGCTTGTTAAATTTATAACTCTTAGAATTATGATTTTATAGAAAATCGTTGAAACTTCATTATCGTCCTATTTTCCACGTTCCCTACGTGAAGTTATGGCTCAAAACAATGATTTCTAGTCACAATAAGCTTTGTGATAGCACAATGATTATACTCGGCTTGTTTACTTTCAAAACTCTTAATTTGATTATTTGTATCAAAATGGGTAAAACTTCATTATTGTTCGCTTTCTCATGTTTCAAATGTGAAGTTATGGCATAAAACAACGATTCCTATTTAAAATAAGCGTTTGTAGATAAAATATGTCTATGCTCGGCTTGTCAAATTTTAAAACTCTTAGAATAATGATTTTATACAAAATCGTTGAAACTTCATTATCGTCCTATTTCCCACGTTTTCTACGTGAAGTTGTGGCTCAAAACAACGATTTCTAGTCACAATAAGCTTTGTGACATCACAATGATTATACTCGGCTTGTTTACTTTCAAAACTCTTAATTTGATTATTTGTATCAAAATGCTTAAAACTTCATTATAGTTCGATTTCACACGTTCCCAATGTGAAGTTAAATTTTAAAACAACGATTTCTATTCAAAGTAAGCGTTTGTAGATAAAATATGTTTATGCTCAGCTTGTTAAATTTAAAACACTTAGAATTATGATTTTATACAAAATCGTTGAAACTTCATTATCGTCCTATTTTCCACGTTCCCTACGTGAAGTTATGGCTCAAAACAAAGATTTCTAGTCACAATAAGGTTCGTGACATCACAATGATTATACTTGGCTTGTTTACTTTCAAAACTCTTAATTTGATTATTTGTATCAAAATGGGTAAAACTTCATTATAGTTCGATTTCCCCCGTTCTCAATGTGAAGTTAAGGCTTAAAATAACGAATTCTATTCAAAATAAGCGTTTGTAGATAAAATATGTTTATGCTCGGCTTGTTAAATTTTAAAACTCTTAGAATTATGATTTTATACAAAATCGTTGAAACTTCATTATCGTCTTATTTCCCACGTTTTCTACGTGAAGTTATGGCTCAAAATAACGATTTTTAGTCACAATAAGCTTTGTGATAGCACAATGATTATACTCGGCTTGTTTACTTTCAAAACTCTTAATTTGATTATTTGTATCAAAATGGGTAAAACTTCATTATTGTTCGATTTCCCTCGTTCTCAATGTGAAGTTAAGGCTTACAATAACGATTTCTATTTAAAATAAGCATTTCTAGATAAAATATGTTTATGCTCGGCTTGTTAAATTTTTAAACTCTTAGAATTATGATTTTATACAAAATCGTTGAAACTTCATTATCGTCCTATTTCCCACGTTTTCTACGTGAAGTTACGGCTCAAAACAACGATTTCTATTCACAATAAGCTTTGTGACATCACAATGATTATACTCGGCTTGTTTACTTTCAAAACTCTTAATTTGATTATTTGTATCAAAATGGGTAAAACTTCATTATAGTTCGATTTCCCACGTTCCTAATGTGAAGTTATGGCTTAAAACAACGATTTCTATTCAAAATAAGCGTTTGTAGATAAAATATGTTTATGCTCGGCTTGTTAAATTTTAAAACTTTTAGAATTATGATTTTATACAAAATCGTTGAAACTTCATTATCGTCCTATTTCCCACGTTTCCTACGTGAAGTTATGGCTTAAAACAACAATTTCTAGTCACAATAAGCTTTGTGACATCACAATGATTATACTTGGCTTGTTTACTTTCAAAACTCTTAATTTGATTATTTGTATCAAAATGGTTAAAACTTCATTATAGTTCGATTTCACACGTTCCCAATGTGAAGTTAAATTTTAAAACAACGATTTCTATTCAAAGTAAGCGTTTGTAGATAAAATATGTTTATGCTCAGCTTGTTAAATTTAAAACTCTTAGAATTATGATTTTATACAACATCGTTGAAACTTCATTATCGTCCTATTTTCCACGTTCCTACGTGAAGTTATGGCTCAAAAAAATGATTTCTTGTCACAATAAGCTTTGTGACATAGCACAATGATTATACTCGGCTTGTTTACTTTCAAAACTCTTAATTTGATTATTTGTATCAAAATGGGTAAAACTTCATTATTGTTCGCTTTCTCATGTTTCAAATGTGAAGTTATGGCATAAAACAACGATTCCTATTTAAAATAAGCGTTTGTAGATAAAATATGTCTATGCTCGGCTTGTCAAATTTTAAAACTCTTAGAATAATGATTTTATACAAAATCGTTGAAACTTCATTATCGTCCTATTTCCCACGTTTTCTACGTGAAGTTGTGGCTCAAAACAACGATTTCTAGTCACAATAAGCTTTGTGACATCACAATGATTATACTCGGCTTGTTTACTTTCAAAACTCTTAATTTGATTATTTGTATCAAAATGCTTAAAACTTCATTATAGTTCGATTTCACACGTTCCCAATGTGAAGTTAAATTTTAAAACAACGATTTCTATTCAAAGTAAGCGTTTGTAGATAAAATATGTTTATGCTCAGCTTGTTAAATTTAAAACACTTAGAATTATGATTTTATACAAAATCGTTGAAACTTCATTATCGTCCTATTTTCCACGTTCCCTACGTGAAGTTATGGCTCAAAACAAAGATTTCTAGTCACAATAAGGTTCGTGACATCACAATGATTATACTTGGCTTGTTTACTTTCAAAACTCTTAATTTGATTATTTGTATCAAAATGGGTAAAACTTCATTATAGTTCGATTTCCCCGTTCTCAATGTGAAGTTAAGGCTTAAAATAACGAATTCTATTCAAAATAAGCGTTTGTAGATAAAATATGTTTATGCTCGGCTTGTTAAATTTTAAAACTCTTAGAATTATGATTTTATACAAAATCGTTGAAACTTCATTATCGTCTTATTTCCCACGTTTTCTACGTGAAGTTATGGCTCAAAATAACGATTTTTAGTCACAATAAGCTTTGTGATAGCACAATGATTATACTCGGCTTGTTTACTTTCAAAACTCTTAATTTGATTATTTGTATCAAAATGGGTAAAACTTCATTATTGTTCGATTTCCCTCGTTCTCAATGTGAAGTTAAGGCTTACAATAACGATTTCTATTTAAAATAAGCATTTCTAGATAAAATATGTTTATGCTCGGCTTGTTAAATTTTTAAACTCTTAGAATTATGATTTTATACAAAATCGTTAAAACTTCATTATCGTCCTATTTCCCACGTTTTCTACGTGAAGTTACGGCTCAAAACAACGATTTCTATTCACAATAAGCTTTGTGACATCACAATGATTATACTCGGCTTGTTTACTTTCAAAACTCTTAATTTGATTATTTGTATCAAAATGGGTAAAACTTCATTATAGTTCGATTTCCCACGTTCCTAATGTGAAGTTATGGCTTAAAACAACGATTTCTATTCAAAATAAGCGTTTGTAGATAAAATATGTTTATGCTCGGCTTGTTAAATTTTAAAACTCTTAGAATTATGATTTTATACAAAATCGTTGAAACTTCATTATCGTCCTATTTCCCACGTTTTCCTACGTGAAGTTATGGCTTAAAACAACAATTTCTAGTCACAATAAGCTTTGTGACATCACAATGATTATACTTGGCTTGTTTACTTTCAAAACTCTTAATTTGATTATTTGTATCAAAATGGTTAAAACTTCATTATAGTTCGATTTCACACGTTCCCAATGTGAAGTTAAATTTTAAAACAACGATTTCTATTCAAAGTAAGCGTTTGTAGATAAAATATGTTTATGCTCAGCTTGTTAAATTTAAAACTCTTAGAATTATGATTTTATACAACATCGTTGAAACTTCATTATCGTCCTATTTTCCACGTTCCCTACGTGAAGTTATGGCTCAAAAAAATGATTTCTTGTCACAATAAGCTTTTGATAGCACAATGATTATACTCGGCTTGTTTACTTTCAAAACTCTTAATTTGATTATTTGTATCAAAATGGGTAAAACTTCATTATTGTTCGCTTTCTCATGTTTCAAATGTGAAGTTATGGCATAAAACAACGATTCCTATTTAAAATAAGCGTTTGTAGATAAAATATGTCTATGCTCGGCTTGTCAAATTTTAAAACTCTTAGAATAATGATTTTATACAAAATCGTTGAAACTTCATTATCGTCCTATTTCCCACGTTTTCTACGTGAAGTTGTGGCTCAAAACAACGATTTCTAGTCACAATAAGCTTTGTGACATCACAATGATTATACTCGGCTTGTTTACTTTCAAAACTCTTAATTTGATTATTTGTATCAAAATGCTTAAAACTTCATTATAGTTCGATTTCACACGTTCCCAATGTGAAGTTAAATTTTAAAACAACGATTTCTATTCAAAGTAAGCGTTTGTAGATAAAATATGTTTATGCTCAGCTTGTTAAATTTAAAACACTTAGAATTATGATTTTATACAAAATCGTTGAAACTTCATTATCGTCCTATTTTCCACGTTCCCTACGTGAAGTTATGGCTCAAAACAAAGATTTCTAGTCACAATAAGGTTCGTGACATCACAATGATTATACTTGGCTTGTTTACTTTCAAAACTCTTAATTTGATTATTTGTATCAAAATGGGTAAAACTTCATTATAGTTCGATTTCCCCCGTTCTCAATGTGAAGTTAAGGCTTAAAATAACGAATTCTATTCAAAATAAGCGTTTGTAGATAAAATATGTTTATGCTCGGCTTGTTAAATTTTAAAACTCTTAGAATTATGATTTTATACAAAATCGTTGAAACTTCATTATCGTCTTATTTCCCACGTTTTCTACGTGAAGTTATGGCTCAAAATAACGATTTTTAGTCACAATAAGCTTTGTGATAGCACAATGATTATACTCGGCTTGTTTACTTTCAAAACTCTTAATTTGATTATTTGTATCAAAATGGGTAAAACTTCATTATTGTTCGATTTCCCTCGTTCTCAATGTGAAGTTAAGGCTTACAATAACGATTTCTATTTAAAATAAGCATTTCTAGATAAAATATGTTTATGCTCGGCTTGTTAAATTTTTAAACTCTTAGAATTATGATTTTATACAAAATCGTTAAAACTTCATTATCGTCCTATTTCCCACGTTTTCTACGTGTAGTTATGGCTCAAAACAACGATTTCTTTTCACAATAAGCTTTGTGACATCACAATGATTATACTCGGCTTGTTTACTTTCAAAACTCTTAATTTGATTATTTGTATCAAAATGGGTAAAACTTCATTATAGTTCGATTTCCCACGTTCCTAATGTGAAGTTATGGCTTAAAACAACGATTTCTATTCAAAATAAGCGTTTGTAGATAAAATATGTTTATGCTCGGCTTGTTAAATTTTAAAACTCTTAGAATTATGATTTTATACAAAATCGTTGAAACTTCATTATCGTCCTATTTCCCACGTTTCCTACGTGAAGTTATGGCTTAAAACAACAATTTCTAGTCACAATAAGCTTTGTGACATCACAATGATTATACTTGGCTTGTTTACTTTCAAAACTCTTAATTTGATTATTTGTATCAAAATGGTTAAAACTTCATTATAGTTCGATTTCACACGTTCCCAATGTGAAGTTAAATTTTAAAACAACGATTTCTATTCAAAGTAAGCGTTTGTAGATAAAATATGTTTATGCTCAGCTTGTTAAATTTAAAACTCTTAGAATTATGATTTTATACAACATCGTTGAAACTTCATTATCGTCCTATTTTCCACGTTCCCTACGTGAAGTTATGGCTCAAAAAAATGATTTCTTGTCACAATAAGCTTTCGATAGCACAATGATTATACTCGGCTTGTTTACTTTCAAAACTCTTAATTTGATTATTTGTATCAAAATGGGTAAAACTTCATTATTGTTCGCTTTCTCATGTTTCAAATGTGAAGTTATGGCATAAAACAACGATTCCTATTTAAAATAAGCGTTTGTAGATAAAATATGTCTATGCTCGGCTTGTCAAATTTTAAAACTCTTAGAATAATGATTTTATACAAAATCGTTGAAACTTCATTATCGTCCTATTTCCCACGTTTTCTACGTGAAGTTGTGGCTCAAAACAACGATTTCTAGTCACAATAAGCTTTGTGACATCACAATGATTATACTCGGCTTGTTTACTTTCAAAACTCTTAATTTGATTATTTGTATCAAAATGCTTAAAACTTCATTATAGTTCGATTTCACACGTTCCCAATGTGAAGTTAAATTTTAAAACAACGATTTCTATTCAAAGTAAGCGTTTGTAGATAAAATATGTTTATGCTCAGCTTGTTAAATTTAAAACACTTAGAATTATGATTTTATACAAAATCGTTGAAACTTCATTATCGTCCTATTTTCCACGTTCCCTACGTGAAGTTATGGCTCAAAACAAAGATTTCTAGTCACAATAAGGTTCGTGACATCACAATGATTATACTTGGCTTGTTTACTTTCAAAACTCTTAATTTGATTATTTGTATCAAAATGGGTAAAACTTCATTATAGTTCGATTTCCCCGTTCTCAATGTGAAGTTAAGGCTTAAAATAACGAATTCTATTCAAAATAAGCGTTTGTAGATAAAATATGTTTATGCTCGGCTTGTTAAATTTTAAAACTCTTAGAATTATGATTTTATACAAAATCGTTGAAACTTCATTATCGTCTTATTTCCCACGTTTTCTACGTGAAGTTATGGCTCAAAATAACGATTTTTAGTCACAATAAGCTTTGTGACATCACAATGATTATACTCGGCTTGTTTACTTTCAAAACTCTTAATTTGATTATTTGTATCAAAATGGGTAAAACTTCATTATTGTTCGATTTCCCTCGTTCTCAATGTGAAGTTAAGGCTTACAATAACGATTTCTATTTAAAATAAGCATTTCTAGATAAAATATGTTTATGCTCGGCTTGTTAAATTTTTAAACTCTTAGAATTATGATTTTATACAAAATCGTTGAAACTTCATTATCGTCCTATTTCCCACGTTTTCTACGTGAAGTTACGGCTCAAAACAACGATTTCTATTCACAATAAGCTTTGTGACATCACAATGATTATACTCGGTTGTTTACTTTCAAAACTCTTAATTTGATTATTTGTATCAAAATGGTTAAAACTTCATTATAGTTCGATTTCACACGTTCCCAATGTGAAGTTAAATTTTAAAACAACGATTTCTATTCAAAGTAAGCGTTTGTAGATAAAATATGTTTATGCTCAGCTTGTTAAATTTAAAACTCTTAGAATTATGATTTTATACAAAATCGTTGAAACTTCATTATCGTCCTATTTTCCACGTTCCTTACGTGAAGTTATGGCTCAAAACAAAGATTTCTAGTCACAATAAGGTTCGTGACATCACAATGATTATACTTGGCTTGTTTACTTTCAAAACTCTTAATTTGATTATTTGTATCAAAATGGGTAAAACTTCATTATAGTTCGATTTCCCCCGTTCTCAATGTGAAGTTAAGGCTTAAAATAACGAATTCTATTCAAAATAAGCGTTTGTAGATAAAATATGTTTATGCTCGGCTTGTTAAATTTTAAAACTCTTAGAATTATGATTTTATACAAAATCGTTGAAACTTCATTATCGTCTTATTTCCCACGTTTTCTACGTGAAGTTATGGCTCAAAATAACGATTTTTAGTCACAATAAGCTTTGTGACATCACAATGATTATACTCGTCTTGTTTACTTTGAAAACTCTTAATTTGATTATTTGTATCAAAATGGGTAAAACTTCATTATTGTTCGATTTCCCTCGTTCTCAATGTGAAGTTAAGGCTTACAATAACGATTTCTATTTAAAATAAGCATTTCTAGATAAAATATGTTTATGCTCGGCTTGTTAAATTTTAAACTCTTAGAATTATGATTTTATACAAAATCGTTGAAACTTCATTATCGTCCTATTTCCCACGTTTTCTACGTGAAGTTACGGCTCAAAACAACGATTTCTAATCACAATAAGCTTTGTGACATCACAATGATTATACTCGGCTTGTTTACTTTCAAAACTCTTAATTTGATTATTTGTATCAAAATGGTTAAAACTTCATTATAGTTCGATTTCACACGTTCCCAACGTGAAGTTAAATTTTAAAACAACGATTTCTATTCAAAGTAAGCGTTTGTAGATAAAATATGTTTATGCTCAGCTTGTTAAATTTTAAAACTCTTAGAATTATGATTTTATACAAAATCGTTGAAACTTCATTATCGTCTTATTTCCCACGTTTTCTACGTGAAGTTATGGCTCAAAATAACGATTTTTAGTCACAATAAGCTTTGTGACATCACAATGATTATACTCGTCTTGTTTACTTTCAAAACTCTTAATTTGATTATTTGTATCAAAATGGGTAAAACTTCATTATTGTTCGATTTCCCTCGTTCTCAATGTGAAGTTAAGGCTTACAATAACGATTTCTATTTAAAATAAGCATTTCTAGATAAAATATGTTTATGCTCGGCTTGTTAAATTTTTAAACTCTTAGAATTATGATTTTATACAAAATCGTTGAAACTTCATTATCGTCCTATTTCCCACGTTTTCTACGTGAAGTTATGGCTCAAAACAACGATTTCTAATCACAATAAGCTTTGTGACATCACAATGATTATACTCGGCTTGTTTACTTTCAAAACTCTTAATTTGATTATTTGTATCAAAATGGTTAAAACTTCATTATAGTTCGATTTCACACGTTCCCAATGTGAAGTTAAATTTTAAAACAACGATTTCTATTCAAAGTAAGCGTTTGTAGATAAAATATGTTTATGCTCAGCTTGTTAAATTTAAAACTCTTAGAATTATGATTTTATACAAAATCGTTGAAACTTCATTATCGTCCTATTTTCCACGTTCCCTACGTGAAGTTATGGCTCAAAAAATGATTTCTAGTCACAATAAGCTTTCTGATAGCACAATGATTATACTCGGCTTGTTTACTTTCAAAACTCTTAATTTGATTATTTGTATCAAAATGGGTAAAACTTCATTATAGTTCGCTTTCTCATGTTTCAAATGTGAAGTTATGGCATAAAACAACGATTCCTATTTAAAATAAGCGTTTGTAGATAAAATATGTCTATGCTCGGCTTGTTAAATTTTAAAACTCTTAGAATAATGATTTTATGCAAAATCGTTGAAACTTCATTATCGTCCTATTTTCCACGTTCCCTACGTGAGGTTATGGCTTAAAACAATGATTTCTAGTCACAATAAGCATTGTGATAGCACAATGATTATGCTCGGCTTGTTTACTTTTAAAATTCTTAATTTGATTATTTGTATCAAAATGGGTAAAACTTCATTATAGTTCGCTTTCCCATGTTCCTAATGTGAAGTTGTAGCTTTAAACAACGATTTCTATTCAAAATAAGCGTTTGTAGATAAAATATGTTTATGCTCGGCTTGTTAAATTTTAAAACTCTTAGAATTATGATTTTATACAAAATCGTTGAAACTTCATTATCGTCCTATTTCCCACGTTTCCTACGTGAAGTTATGGCTTAAAACAACGATTTCTAGTCACAATAAGCTTTGTGACATCACAATGATTATACTTGGCTTGTTTACTTTCAAAACTCTTAATTTGATTATTTGTATCAAAATGCTTAAAACTTCATTATAGTTCGATTTCACACGTTCCCAATGTGAAGTTAAATTTTAAAACAACGATTTCTATTCAAAGTAAGCGTTTGTAGATAAAATATGTTTATGCTCAGCTTGTTAAATTTAAAACTCTTAGAATTATGATTTTATACAAAATCGTTGAAACTTCATTATCGTCCTATTTTCCACGTTCCCTACGTGAAGTTATGGCTCAAAAAAATGATTTCTTGTCACAATAAGCTTTGTGACGATAGCACAATGATTATACTCGGCTTGTTTACTTTCAAAACTCTTAATTTGATTATTTGTATCAAAATGGGTAAAACTTCATTATTGTTCGCTTTCTCATGTTTCAAATGTGAAGTTATGGCATAAAACAACGATTCGTATTTAAAATATGTGTTTGTAGATAAAATATGTCTATGCTCGGCTTGTCAAATTTTAAAACTCTTAGAATAATGATTTTATACAAAATCGTTGAAACTTCATTATCGTCCTATTTCCCACGTTTTCTACGTGAAGTTGTGGCTCAAAACAACGATTTCTAGTCACAATAAGCTTTGTGACATCACAATGATTATACTCGGCTTGTTTACTTTCAAAACCCTTAATTTGATTATTTGTATCAAAATGGTTAAAACTTCATTATAGTTCGATTTCACACGTTCCCAATGTGAAGTTAAATTTTAAAACAACGATTTCTATTCAAAGTAAGCGTTTGTAGATAAAATATGTTTATGCTCCGCTTGTTAAATTTAAAACTCTTAGAATTATGATTTTATACAAAATCGTTGAAACTTCATTATAGTCCTATTTTCCACGTTCCCTACGTGAAGTTATGGCTCAAAAAAATGATTTCTAGTCACAATAAGCTTTGTGACATAGCACAATGATTATACTCGGCTTGTTTACTTTCAAAACTCTTAATTTGATTATTTGTATGAAAATGGGTAAAACTTCATTATAGTTCAATTTCTCATGTTTCAAATGTGAAGTTATGGCATAAAACAACGATTCCTATTTAAAATAAGCGTTTGTAGATAAAATATGTTTATGCTCAGCTTGTTAAATTTAAAACACTTAGAATTATGATTTTATACAAAATCGTTGAAACTTCATTATCGTCCTATTTTCCACGTTCCCTACGTGAAGTTATGGCTCAAAACAAAGATTTCTAGTCACAATAAGGTTCGTGACATCACAATGATTATACTTGGCTTGTTTACTTTCAAAACTCTTAATTTGATTATTTGTATCAAAATAGGTAAAACTTCATTATAGTTCGATTTCCCCGTTCTCAATGTGAAGTTAAGGCTTAAAATAACGAATTCTATTCAAAATAAGCGTTTGTAGATAAAATATGTTTATGCTCGGCTTGTTAAATTTTAAAACTCTTAGAATTATGATTTTATACAAAATCGTTGAAACTTCATTATCGTCTTATTTCCCACGTTTTCTACGTGAAGTTATGGCTCAAAATAACGATTTTTAGTCACAATAAGCTGTGTGACATCACAATGATTATACTCGTCTTGTTTACTTTCAAAACTCTTAATTTGATTATTTGTATCAAAATGGGTAAAACTTCATTATTGTTCGATTTCCTCGTTCTCAATGTGAAGTTAAGGCTTACAATAACGATTTCTATTTAAAATAAGCATTTCTAGATAAAATATGTTTATGCTCGGCTTGTTAAATTTTTAAACTCTTAGAATTATGATTTTATACAAAATCGTTGAAACTTCATTATCGTCCTATGTCCCACGTTTTCTACGTGAAGTATGGCTCAAAACAACGATTTCTAATCACAATAAGCTTTGTGACATCACAATGATTATACTCGGCTTGTTTACTTTCAAAACTCTTAATTTGATTATTTGTATCAAAATGGTTAAAACTTCATTATAGTTCGATTTCACACGTTCCCAATGTGAAGTTAAATTTTAAAACAACGATTTCTATTCAAAGTAAGCGTTTGTAGATAAAATATGTTTATGCTCAGCTTGTTAAATTTAAAACTCTTAGAATTATGATTTTATACAAAATCGTTGAAACTTCATTATCGTCCTATTTTCCACGTTCCCTACGTGAAGTTATGGCTCAAAAAAATGATTTCTAGTCACAATAAGCTTTCTGATAGCACAATGATTATACTCGGCTTGTTTACTTTCAAAACTCTTAATTTGATTATTTGTATCAAAATGGGTAAAACTTCATTATAGTTCGCTTTCTCATGTTTCAAATGTGAAGTTATGGCATAAAACAACGATTCCTATTTAAAATAAGCGTTTGTAGATAAAATATGTCTATGCTCGGCTTGTTAAATTTTAAAACTCTTAGAATAATGATTTTATACAAAATCGTTGAAACTTCATTATCGTCCTATTTCCCACGTTTTCTACGTGAAGTTGTGGCTCAAAACAACGATTTCTAGTCACAATAAGCTTTGTGACATCACAATGATTATACTCGGCTTGTTTACTTTCAAAACTCTTAATTTGATTATTTGTATCAAAATGCTTAAAACTTCATTATAGTTCGATTTCACACGTTCCCAATGTGAAGTTAAATTTTAAAACAACGATTTCTATTCAAAGTAAGCGTTTGTAGATAAAATATGTTTATGCTCAGCTTGTTAAATTTAAAACTCTTAGAATTATGATTTTATACAAAATCGTTGAAACTTCATTATCGTCCTATTTTCCACGTTCCCTACGTGAAGTTATGGCTCAAAACAAAGATTTCTAGTCACAATAAGGTTCGTGACATCACAATGATTATACTTGGCTTGTTTACTTTCAAAACTCTTAATTTGATTATTTGTATCAAAATGGGTAAAACTTCATTATAGTTCGATTTCCCCGTTCTCAATGTGAAGTTAAGGCTTAAAATAACGAATTCTATTCAAAATAAGCGTTTGTAGATAAAATATGTTTATGCTCGGCTTGTTAAAATTTTTAAACTCTTAGAATTATGATTTTATACAAAATCGTTGAAACTTCATTATCGTCTTTTTCCCACGTTTTCTACGTGAAGTTATGGCTCAAAATAACGATTTTTAGTCACAATAAGCTTTGTGACATCACAATGATTATACTCGGCTTGTTTACTTTCAAAACTCTTAATTTGATTATTTGTATCAAAATGGGTAAAACTTCATTATTGTTCGATTTCCCTCGTTCTCAATGTGAAGTTAAGGCTTACAATAACGATTTCTATTTAAAATAAGCATTTCTAGATAAAATATGTTTATGCTCGGCTTGTTAAATTTTTAAACTCTTAGAATTATGATTTTATACAAAATCGTTGAAACTTCATTATCGTCCTATTTCCCACGTTTTCTACGTGAAGTTACGGCTCAAAACAACGATTTCTAATCACAATAAGCTTTGTGACATCACAATGATTATACTCGGCTTGTTTACTTTCAAAACTCTTAATTTGATTATTTGTATCAAAATGGTTAAAACTTCATTATAGTTCGATTTCACACGTTCCCAACGTGAAGTTAAATTTTAAAACAACGATTTCTATTCAAAGTAAGCGTTTGTAGATAAAATATGTTTATGCTCAGCTTGTTAAATTTTAAAACTCTTAGAATTATGATTTTATACAAAATCGTTGAAACTTCATTATCGTCTTATTTCCCACGTTTTCTACGTGAAGTTATGGCTCAAAATAACGATTTTTAGTCACAATAAGCTTTGTGACATCACAATGATTATACTCGGCTTGTTTACTTTCAAAACTCTTAATTTGATTATTTGTATCAAAATGGGTAAAACTTCATTATAGTTCGATTTCCCACGTTCTCAATGTGAAGTTAAGGCTTAAAATAACGATTTCTATTCAAAATAAGCGTTTCTAGATAAAATATGTTTATGCTCGGCTTGTTAAATTTTTAAACTCTTAGAATTATGATTTTATACAAAATCGTTGAAACTTCATTATCGTCCTATTTCCCACGTTTTCTACGTGAAGTTATGGCTCAAAACAACGATTTCTAATCACAATAAGCTTTGTGACATCACAATGATTATACTCGGCTTGTTTACTTTCAAAACTCTTAATTTGATTATTTGTATCAAAATGGTTAAAACTTCATTATAGTTCGATTTCACACGTTCCCAATGTGAAGTTAAATTTTAAAACAACGATTTCTATTCAAAGTAAGCGTTTGTAGATAAAATATGTTTATGCTCAGCTTGTTAAATTTAAAACTCTTAGAATTATGATTTTATACAAAATCGTTGAAACTTCATTATCGTCCTATTTTCCACGTTCCCTACGTGAAGTTATGGCTCAAAAAAATGATTTCTAGTCACAATAAGCTTTCTGATAGCACAATGATTATACTCGGCTTGTTTACTTTCAAAACTCTTAATTTGATTATTTGTATCAAAATGGGTAAAACTTCATTATAGTTCGATTTCTCATGTTTCAAATGTGAAGTTATGGCATAAAACAACGATTCCTATTTAAAATAAGCGTTTGTAGATAAAATATGTCTATGCTCGGCTTGTTAAATTTTAAAACTCTTAGAATAATGATTTTATGCAAAATCGTTGAAACTTCATTATCGTCCTATTTTCCACGTTCCCTACGTGAGGTTATGGCTTAAAACAATGATTTCTAGTCACAATAAGCATTGTGATAGCACAATGATTATGCTCGGCTTGTTTACTTTTAAAATTCTTAATTTGATTATTTGTATCAAAATGGGTAAAACTTCATTATAGTTCGCTTTCCCATGTTCCTAATGTGAAGTTGTAGCTTTAAACAACGATTTCTATTCAAAATAAGCGTTTGTAGATAAAATATGTTTATGCTCGGCTTGTTAAATTTTAAAACTCTTAGAATTATGATTTTATACAAAATCGTTGAAACTTCATTATCGTCCTATTTCCCACGTTTCCTACGTGAAGTTATGGCTTAAAACAACGATTTCTAGTCACAATAAGCTTTGTGACATCACAATGATTATACTTGGCTTGTTTACTTTCAAAACTCTTAATTTGATTATTTGTATCAAAATGCTTAAAACTTCATTATAGTTCGATTTCACACGTTCCCAATGTGAAGTTAAATTTTAAAACAACGATTTCTATTCAAAGTAAGCGTTTGTAGATAAAATATGTTTATGCTCAGCTTGTTAAATTTAAAACTCTTAGAATTATGATTTTATACAAAATCGTTGAAACTTCATTATCGTCCTATTTTCCACGTTCCCTACGTGAAGTTATGGCTCAAAAAAATGATTTCTTGTCACAATAAGCTTTCTGATAGCACAATGATTATACTCGGCTTGTTTACTTTCAAAACTCTTAATTTGATTATTTGTATCAAAATGGGTAAAACTTCATTATTGTTCGCTTTCTCATGTTTCAAATGTGAAGTTATGGCATAAAACAACGATTTCGTATTTAAAATATGTGTTTGTAGATAAAATATGTCTATGCTCGGCTTGTCAAATTTTAAAACTCTTAGAATAATGATTTTATACAAAATCGTTGAAACTTCATTATCGTCCTATTTCCCACGTTTTCTACGTGAAGTTGTGGCTCAAAACAACGATTTCTAGTCACAATAAGCTTTGTGACATCACAATGATTATACTCGGCTTGTTTACTTTCAAAACCCTTAATTTGATTATTTGTATCAAAATGGTTAAAACTTCATTATAGTTCGATTTCACACGTTCCCAATGTGAAGTTAAATTTTAAAACAACGATTTCTATTCAAAGTAAGCGTTTGTAGATAAAATATGTTTATGCTCCGCTTGTTAAATTTAAAACTCTTAGAATTATGATTTTATACAAAATCGTTGAAACTTCATTATCGTCCTATTTTCCACGTTCCCTACGTGAAGTTATGGCTCAAAAAAATGATTTCTAGTCACAATAAGCTTTCTGATAGCACAATGATTATACTCGGCTTGTTTACTTTCAAAACTCTTAATTTGATTATTTGTATGAAAATGGGTAAAACTTCATTATAGTTCGCTTTCTCATGTTTCAAATGTGAAGTTATGGCATAAAACAACGATTCCTATTTAAAATAAGCGTTTGTAGATAAAATATGTTTATGCTCAGCTTGTTAAATTTAAAACACTTAGAATTATGATTTTATACAAAATCGTTGAAACTTCATTATCGTCCTATTTTCCACGTTCCCTACGTGAAGTTATGGCTCAAAACAAAGATTTCTAGTCACAATAAGGTTCGTGACATCACAATGATTATACTTGGCTTGTTTACTTTCAAAACTCTTAATTTGATTATTTGTATCAAAATAGGTAAAACTTCATTATAGTTCGATTTCCCCCGTTCTCAATGTGAAGTTAAGGCTTAAAATAACGAATTCTATTCAAAATAAGCGTTTGTAGATAAAATATGTTTATGCTCGGCTTGTTAAATTTTAAAACTCTTAGAATTATGATTTTATACAAAATCGTTGAAACTTCATTATCGTCTTATTTCCCACGTTTTCTACGTGAAGTTATGGCTCAAAATAACGATTTTTAGTCACAATAAGCTGTGTGACATCACAATGATTATACTCGTCTTGTTTACTTTCAAAACTCTTAATTTGATTATTTGTATCAAAATGGGTAAAACTTCATTATTGTTCGATTTCCCTCGTTCTCAATGTGAAGTTAAGGCTTACAATAACGATTTCTATTTAAAATAAGCATTTCTAGATAAAATATGTTTATGCTCGGCTTGTTAAATTTTTAAACTCTTAGAATTATGATTTTATACAAAATCGTTGAAACTTCATTATCGTCCTATGTCCCACGTTTTCTACGTGAAGTTACGGCTCAAAACAACGATTTCTAATCACAATAAGCTTTGTGACATCACAATGATTATACTCGGCTTGTTTACTTTCAAAACTCTTAATTTGATTATTTGTATCAAAATGGTTAAAACTTCATTATAGTTCGATTTCACACGTTCCCAATGTGAAGTTAAATTTTAAAACAACGATTTCTATTCAAAGTAAGCGTTTGTAGATAAAATATGTTTATGCTCAGCTTGTTAAATTTAAAACTCTTAGAATTATGATTTTATACAAAATCGTTGAAACTTCATTATCGTCCTATTTTCCACGTTTCCTACGTGAAGTTATGGCTCAAAAAAATGATTTCTAGTCACAATAAGCTTTGTCGATAGCACAATGATTATACTCGGCTTGTTTACTTTCAAAACTCTTAATTTGATTATTTGTATCAAAATGGGTAAAACTTCATTATAGTTCGCTTTCTCATGTTTCAAATGTGAAGTTATGGCATAAAACAACGATTCCTATTTAAAATAAGCGTTTGTAGATAAAATATGTCTATGCTCGGCTTGTTAAATTTTAAAACTCTTAGAATAATGATTTTATACAAAATCGTTGAAACTTCATTATCGTCCTATTTCCCACGTTTTCTACGTGAAGTTGTGGCTCAAAACCGATTTCTAGTCACAATAAGCTTTGTGACATCACAATGATTATACTCGGCTTGTTTACTTTCAAAACTCTTAATTTGATTATTTGTATCAAAATGCTTAAAACTTCATTATAGTTCGATTTCACACGTTCCCAATGTGAAGTTAAATTTTAAAACAACGATTTCTATTCAAAGTAAGCGTTTGTAGATAAAATATGTTTATGCTCAGCTTGTTAAATTTAAAACACTTAGAATTATGATTTTATACAAAATCGTTGAAACTTCATTATCGTCCTATTTTCCACGTTCCCTACGTGAAGTTATGGCTCAAAACAAAGATTTCTAGTCACAATAAGGTTCGTGACATCACAATGATTATACTTGGCTTGTTTACTTTCAAAACTCTTAATTTGATTATTTGTATCAAAATGGGTAAAACTTCATTATAGTTCGATTTCTCCCGTTCTCAATGTGAAGTTAAGGCTTAAAATAACGAATTCTATTCAAAATAAGCGTTTGTAGATAAAATATGTTTATGCTCGGCTTGTTAAATTTTAAAACTCTTAGAATTATGATTTTATACAAAATCGTTGAAACTTCATTATCGTCTTATTTCCCACGTTTTCTACGTGAAGTTATGGCTCAAAATAACGATTTTTAGTCACAATAAGCTTTGTGACATCACAATGATTATACTCGTCTTGTTTACTTTCAAAACTCTTAATTTGATTATTTGTATCAAAATGGGTAAAACTTCATTATTGTTCGATTTCCCTCGTTCTCAATGTGAAGTTAAGGCTTAAAATAACGATTTCTATTTAAAATAAGCATTTCTAGATAAAATATGTTTATGCTCGGCTTGTTAAATTTTTAAACTCTTAGAATTATGATTTTATACAAAATCGTTGAAACTTCATTATCGTCCTATTTCCCACGTTTTCTACGTGAAGTTATGGCTCAAAACAACGATTTCTATTCACAATAAGCTTTGTGACATCACAATGATTATTCTCGGCTTGTTTACTTTCAAAACTCTTAATTTGATTATTTGTATCAAAATGGTTAAAACTTCATTATAGTTCGATTTCACACGTTCCCAATGTGAAGTTAAATTTTAAAACAACGATTTCTATTCAAAGTAAGCGTTTGTAGATAAAATATGTTTATGCTCAGCTTGTTAAATTTAAAACTCTTAGAATTATGATTTTATACAAAATCGTTGAAACTTCATTATCGTCCTATTTTCCACGTTCCCTACGTGAAGTTATGGCTCAAAAAAATGATTTCTAGTCACAATAAGCTTTCTGATAGCACAATGATTATACTCGGCTTGTTTACTTTCAAAACTCTTAATTTGATTATTTGTATCAAAATGGGTAAAACTTCATTATAGTTCGCTTTCTCATGTTTCAAATGTGAAGTTATGGCATAAAACAACGATTCCTATTTAAAATAAGCGTTTGTAGATAAAATATGTCTATGCTCGGCTTGTTAAATTTTAAAACTCTTAGAATTATGATTTTATACAAAATCGTTGAAACTTCATTATCGTCTTATTTCCCACGTTTTCTACGTGAAGTTATGGCTCAAAATAACGATTTTTAGTCACAATAAGCTTTGTGACATCACAATGATTATACTCGGCTTGTTTACTTTCAAAACTCTTAATTTGATTATTTGTATCAAAATGGGTAAAACTTCATTATTGTTCGATTTCCTCGTTCTCAATGTGAAGTTAAGGCTTAAAATAACGATTTCTATTTAAAATAAGCATTTCTAGATAAAATATGTTTATGCTCGGCTTGTTAAATTTTAAAACTCTTAGAATTATGATTTTATACAAAATCGTTGAAACTTCATTATCGTCCTATTTCCCACGTTTTCTACGTGAAGTTATGGCTCAAAACAACGATTTCTAGTCACAATAAGCTTTGTGACATCACAATGATTATACTCGGCTTGTTTACTTTCAAAACTCTTAATTTGATTATTTGTATCAAAATGGTTAAAACTTCATTAAGTTCGATTTCACACGTTCCCAATGTGAAGTTAAATTTTAAAACAACGATTTCTATTCAAAGTAAGCGTTTGTAGATAAAATATGTTTATGCTCAGCTTGTTAAATTTAAAACTCTTAGAATTATGATTTTATACAAAATCGTTGAAACTTCATTATCGTCCTATTTTCCACGTTCCCTACGTGAAGTTATGGCTCAAAAAAATGATTTCTAGTCACAATAAGCTTTGTGACATAGCACAATGATTATACTCGGCTTGTTTACTTTCAAAACTCTTAATTTGATTATTTGTATCAAAATGGGTAAAACTTCATTATAGTTCGCTTTCTCATGTTTCAAATGTGAAGTTATGGCATAAAACAACGATTTCTATTTAAAATAAGCGTTTGTAGATAAAATATGTTTATGCTCGGCTTGTTAAATTCTAAAACTCTTAAAATTATGATTTTATATATTATCGTTAAAACTTCCTTATCGTCCTATTTCCCCCGTTTTCTACGTGAAGTTCTGGCTCAAAACAACAATTTCTAGTCACAATAAGCATTGTGACATCACAATGATTATACTCAGCTTGTTTACTTTAAAAACTCTTAATTTGATTATTTGTATCAAAAGGGTAAAACTTCATTATAGTTCGATTTCCCACGTTCTCAATGTGAATTTAAGGCTTAAAATAACGATTTCTATTCAATATAAGTGTTTCTAGATAAAATATGTTTATGCTCGGCTTCTTAAATTTTAAAACTCTTAGAATTATGATTTTATACAAAATCGTTGAAACTTCATTATCGTCCTATTTCCCACGTTTTCTACGTGAAGTTATAGCTCAAAACAACGATTTGTAGTCACAATAAGCTTTGTGACATCACTATGATTATACTCGGCTTGTTTACTTTCAAAACTCTTAATTTGATTATTTGTATCAAAATGGTTAAAACTTCATTATAGTTCGATTTCACACGTTCCCAATGTGAAGTTAAATTTTAAAACAACGATTTCTATTCAAAGTAAGCGTTTGTAGATAAAATATGTTTATGCTCAGCTTGTTAAATTTAAAACTCTTAGAATTATGATTTTATACAAAATCGTTGAAACTTCATTATCGTCCTATTTTCCACGTTCCCTACGTGAAGTTATGGCTCAAAAAAATGATTTCTAGTCACAATAAGCTTTTACGATAGCACAATGATTATACTCGGCTTGTTTACTTTCAAAACTCTTAATTTGATTATTTGTATCAAAATGGGTAAAACTTCATTATAGTTCGATTTCTCATGTTTCAAATGTGAAGTTATGGCATAAAACAACGATTCCTATTTAAAATAAGCGTTTGTAGATAAAATATGTCTATGCTCGGCTTGTTAAATTTTAAAACTCTTAGAATAATGATTTTATACAAAATCGTTGAAACTTCATTATCGTCCTATTTTCCACGTTCCCTACGTGAAGTTATGGCTTCAAAACAATGATTTCTAGTCACAATAAGCTTTGTGACATCACAATGATTTATGCTCGGCTTGTTTACTTTTAAAACTCTTAATTTGATTATTTGTATCAAAATGGGTAAAACTTCATTATAGTTCGATTTCCCATGTTCCTAATGTGAAGTTGTAGCTTAAAACAACGATTTCTATTCAAAATAAGCGTTTGTAGATAAAATATGTTTATGCTAAGCTTGTTAAATTTTAAAACTCTTAGAATTATGATTTTATAAAAAATAGTTGAAACTTCTTTATCGTCCTATTTCTCACGTTTCCTACGTGAAGTTATGGCTAAAACCAACGATTTCTAGTCACAATAAGCTTTGTGACATCACAATGATTATACTCGGCTTGTTTACTTTCAAAACTCTTAATTTGATTATTTGTATCAAAATGCTTAAAACTTCATTATAGTTCGATTTCACACGTTCTCAATGTGAAGTTAAATCTTAAAACAACGATTTCTATTCAAAATAAGCGTTTGTAGATAAAATATGTTTATGCTAAGCTTGTTAAATTTAAAACTCTTAGAATTATGATTTTATAAAAAATAGTTGAAACTTCTTTATCGTCCTATTTCTCACGTTTCCTACGTGAAGTTATGGCTCAAAAAATGATTTCTTGTCACAATAAGCTTTGTGACATCACAATGATTATACTCGGCTTGTTTACTTTCAAAACTCTTAATTTGATTATTTGTATCAAAATGGGTAAAACTTCATTATTGTTCGATTTCTCATGTTTCAAATGTGAAGTTATGGCTTAAAACAACGATTTCTATTTAAAATAAGTGTTTGTAGATAAAATATGTTTATGCTCGGCTTGTCAAATTTTAAAACTCTTAGAATAATGATTTTATACAAAATCGTTGAAACTTCATTATCGTCCTATTTCCCACGTTTTCTACGTGAAGTTGTGGCTCAAAACAACGATTTCTAGTCACAATAAGCTTTGTGACATCACAATGATTATACTCGGCTTGTTTACTTTCAAAACTCTTAATTTGATTATTTGTATCAAAATGGAAAACTTCATTATAGTTCGATTTCACACGTTCCCAATGTGAAGTTAAATTTTAAAACAACGATTTCTATTCAAAGTAAGCGTTTGTAGATAAAATATGTTTATGCTCCGCTTGTTAAATTTAAAACTCTTAGAATTATGATTTTATACAAAATCGTTGAAACTTCATTATCGTCCTATTTTCCACGTTCCCTACGTGAAGTTATGGCTCAAAAAAATGATTTCTAGTCACAATAAGCTTTTGTGATAGCACAATGATTATACTCGGCTTGTTTACTTTCAAAACTCTTAATTTGATTATTTGTATGAAAATGGGTAAAACTTCATTATAGTTCGCTTTCTCATGTTTCAAATGTGAAGTTATGGCATAAAACAACGATTCCTATTTAAAATAAGCGTTTGTAGATAAAATATGTTTATGCTCAGCTTGTTAAATTTAAAACACTTAGAATTATGATTTTATACAAAATCGTTGAAACTTCATTATCGTCCTATTTTCCACGTTCCCTACGTGAAGTTATGGCTCAAAACAAAGATTTCTAGTCACAATAAGGTTTTGTGACATCACAATGATTATACTTGGCTTGTTTACTTTCAAAACTCTTAATTTGATTATTTGTATCAAAATAGGTAAAACTTCATTATAGTTCGATTTCCCCCGTTCTCAATGTGAAGTTAAGGCTTAAAATAACGAATTCTATTCAAAATAAGCGTTTGTAGATAAAATATGTTTATGCTCGGCTTGTTAAATTTTAAAACTCTTAGAATTATGATTTTATACAAAATCGTTGAAACTTCATTATCGTCTTATTTCCCACGTTTTCTACGTGAAGTTATGGCTCAAAATAACGATTTTTAGTCACAATAAGCTTTGTGACATCACAATGATTATACTCGTCTTGTTTACTTTCAAAACTCTTAATTTGATTATTTGTATCAAAATGGGTAAAACTTCATTATTGTTCGATTTCCCTCGTTCTCAATGTGAAGTTAAGGCTTACAATAACGATTTCTATTTAAAATAAGCATTTCTAGATAAAATATGTTTATGCTCGGCTTGTTAAATTTTTAAACTCTTAGAATTATGATTTTATACAAAATCGTTGAAACTTCATTATCGTCCTATGTCCCACGTTTTCTACGTGAAGTTACGGCTCAAAACAACGATTTCTAATCACAATAAGCTTTGTGACATCACAATGATTATACTCGGCTTGTTTACTTTCAAAACTCTTAATTTGATTATTTGTATCAAAATGGTTAAAACTTCATTATAGTTCGATTTCACACGTTCCCAATGTGAAGTTAAATTTTAAAACAACGATTTCTATTCAAAGTAAGCGTTTGTAGATAAAATATGTTTATGCTCAGCTTGTTAAATTTAAAACTCTTAGAATTATGATTTTATACAAAATCGTTGAAACTTCATTATCGTCCTATTTTCCACGTTCCCTACGTGAAGTTATGGCTCAAAAAAATGATTTCTAGTCACAATAAGCTTTCTGATAGCACAATGATTATACTCGGCTTGTTTACTTTCAAAACTCTTAATTTGATTATTTGTATCAAAATGGGTAAAACTTCATTATAGTTCGCTTTCTCATGTTTCAAATGTGAAGTTATGGCATAAAACAACGATTCCTATTTAAAATAAGCGTTTGTAGATAAAATATGTCTATGCTCGGCTTGTTAAATTTTAAAACTCTTAGAATAATGATTTTATACAAAATCGTTGAAACTTCATTATCGTCCTATTTCCCACGTTTTCTACGTAAAGTTGTGGCTCAAAACAACGATTTCTAGTCACAATAAGCTTTGTGACATCACAATGATTATACTCGGCTTGTTTACTTTCAAAACTCTTAATTTGATTATTTGTATCAAAATGCTTAAAACTTCATTATAGTTCGATTTCACACGTTCCCAATGTGAAGTTAAATTTTAAAACAACGATTTCTATTCAAAGTAAGCGTTTGTAGATAAAATATGTTTATGCTCAGCTTGTTAAATTTAAAACACTTAGAATTATGATTTTATACAAAATCGTTGAAACTTCATTATCGTCCTATTTTCCACGTTCCCTACGTGAAGTTATGGCTCAAAACAAAGATTTCTAGTCACAATAAGGTTCGTGACATCACAATGATTATACTTGGCTTGTTTACTTTCAAAACTCTTAATTTGATTATTTGTATCAAAATGGGTAAAACTTCATTATAGTTCGATTTCACGTTCTCAATGTGAAGTTAAGGCTTAAAATAACGAATTCTATTCAAAATAAGCGTTTGTAGATAAAATATGTTTATGCTCGGCTTGTTAAATTTTAAAACTCTTAGAATTATGATTTTATACAAAATCGTTGAAACTTCATTATCGTCTTATTTCCCACGTTTTCTACGTGAAGTTATGGCTCAAAATAACGATTTTTAGTCACAATAAGCTTTGTGACATCACAATGATTATACTCGTCTTGTTTACTTTCAAAACTCTTAATTTGATTATTTGTATCAAAATGGGTAAAACTTCATTATTGTTCGATTTCCCTCGTTCTCAATGTGAAGTTAAGGCTTAAAATAACGATTTCTATTTAAAATAAGCATTTCTAGATAAAATATGTTTATGCTCGGCTTGTTAAATTTTAAACTCTTAGAATTATGATTTTATACAAAATCGTTGAAACTTCATTATCGTCCTATTTCCCACGTTTTCTACGTGAAGTTACGGCTCAAAACAACGATTTCTATTCACAATAAGCTTTGTGACATCACAATGATTATACTCGGCTTGTTTACTTTCAAAACTCTTAATTTGATTATTTGTATCAAAATGGTTAAAACTTCATTATAGTTCGATTTCACACGTTCCCAATGTGAAGTTAAATTTTAAAACAACGATTTCTATTCAAAGTAAGCGTTTGTAGATAAAATATGTTTATGCTCAGCTTGTTAAATTTAAAACTCTTAGAATTATGATTTTATACAAAATCGTTGAAACTTCATTATCGTCCTATTTTCCACGTTCCCTACGTGAAGTTATGGCTCAAAAAAATGATTTCTAGTCACAATAAGCTTTCTGATAGCACAATGATTATACTCGGCTTGTTTACTTTCAAAACTCTTAATTTGATTATTTGTATCAAAATGGGTAAAACTTCATTATAGTTCGCTTTCTCATGTTTCAAATGTGAAGTTATGGCATAAAACAACGATTCCTATTTAAAATAAGCGTTTGTAGATAAAATATGTCTATGCTCGGCTTGTTAAATTTTAAAACTCTTAGAATTATGATTTTATACAAAATCGTTGAAACTTCATTATCGTCTTATTTCCCACGTTTTCTACGTGAAGTTATGGCTCAAAATAACGATTTTTAGTCACAATAAGCTTTGTGACATCACAATGATTATACTCGTCTTGTTTACTTTCAAAACTCTTAATTTGATTATTTGTATCAAAATGGGTAAAACTTCATTATTGTTCGATTTCCCTCGTTCTCAATGTGAAGTTAAGGCTTACAATAACGATTTCTATTTAAAATAAGCATTTCTAGATAAAATATGTTTATGCTCGGCTTGTTAAATTTTAAAACTCTTAGAATTATGATTTTATACAAAATCGTTGAAACTTCATTATCGTCCTATTTCCCACGTTTTCTACGTGAAGTTACGGCTCAAAACAACGATTTCTATTCACAATAAGCTTTGTGACATCACAATGATTATACTCGGCTTGTTTACTTTCAAAACTCTTAATTTGATTATTTGTATCAAAATGGTTAAAACTTCATTATAGTTCGATTTCACACGTTCCCAATGTGAAGTTAAATTTTAAAACAACGATTTCTATTCAAAGTAAGCGTTTGTAGATAAAATATGTTTATGCTCAGCTTGTTAAATTTAAAACTCTTAGAATTATGATTTTATACAAAATCGTTGAAACTTCATTATCGTCCTATTTTCCACGTTCCCTACGTGAAGTTATGGCTCAAAAAATGATTTCTAGTCACAATAATAAGCTTTGTGATAGCACAATGATTATACTCGGCTTGCTTGTTTACTTTCAAAACTCTTAATTTGATTATTTGTATCAAAATGGGTAAAACTTCATTATAGTTCGATTTCTCATGTTTCAAATGTGAAGTTATGGCATAAAACAACGATTCCTATTTAAAATAAGCGTTTGTAGATAAAATATGTCTATGCTCGGCTTGTTAAATTTTAAAACTCTTAGAATAATGATTTTATACAAAATCGTTGAAACTTCATTATCGTCCTATTTCCCACGTTTTCTACGTGAAGTTATGGCTCAAAACAACGATTTCTAGTCACAATAAGCTTTGAGACATCACAATGATTATACTCGGCTTGTTTACTTTCAAAACTCTTAATTTGATTATTTGTATCAAAAAGGGTAAAACTTCATTATAGTTCGATTTCCCACGTTCTCAATGTGAAGTTTAGGCTTAAAATAACGAATTCTATTCAAAATATGCGTTTCTAGATAAAATATGTTTATGCTCGGCTTGTTAAATTTTAAAACTCTTAGAATTATGATTTTAAACAAAATCGTTGAAACTTCATTATCGTCCTATTTCCCACGTTTTCTACGTGAAGTTATAGCTCAAAACAACGATTTGTAGTCACAATAAGCTTTGTGACATCACTATGATTATACTCGGCTTGTTTACTTTCAAAACTCTTAATTTGATTATTTGTATCAACATGGTTAAAACTTTATTATAGTTCGATTTCACACGTTCCCAATGTGAAGTTAAATTTTAAAACAACGATTTCTATTCAAAGTAAGCGTTTGTAGATAAAATATGTTTATGCTCAGCTTGTTAAATTTAAAACTCTTAGAATTATGATTTTATACAAAATCGTTGAAACTTCATTATCGTCCTATTTTCCACGTTCCCTACGTGAAGTTATGGCTCAAAAAAATGATTTCTAGTCACAATAAGCTTTCTGATAGCACAATGATTATACTCGGCTTGTTTACTTTCAAAACTCTTAATTTGATTATTTGTATCAAAATGGGTAAAACTTCATTATAGTTCGCTTTCTCATGTTTCAAATGTGAAGTTATGGCATAAAACAACGATTCCTATTTAAAATAAGCGTTTGTAGATAAAATATGTCTATGCTCGGCTTGTTAAATTTTAAAACTCTTAGAATAATGATTTTATACAAAATCGTTGAAACTTCATTATCGTCCTATTTCCCACGTTTTCTACGTAAAGTTGTGGCTCAAAACAACGATTTCTAGTCACAATAAGCTTTGTGACATCACAATGATTATACTCGGCTTGTTTACTTTCAAAACTCTTAATTTGATTATTTGTATCAAAATGCTTAAAACTTCATTATAGTTCGATTTCACACGTTCCCAATGTGAAGTTAAATTTTAAAACAACGATTTCTATTCAAAGTAAGCGTTTGTAGATAAAATATGTTTATGCTCAGCTTGTTAAATTTAAAACACTTAGAATTATGATTTTATACAAAATCGTTGAAACTTCATTATCGTCCTATTTTCCACGTTCCCTACGTGAAGTTATGGCTCAAAACAAAGATTTCTAGTCACAATAAGGTTCGTGACATCACAATGATTATACTTGGCTTGTTTACTTTCAAAACTCTTAATTTGATTATTTGTATCAAAATGGGTAAAACTTCATTATAGTTCGATTTCCCCGTTCTCAATGTGAAGTTAAGGCTTAAAATAACGAATTCTATTCAAAATAAGCGTTTGTAGATAAAATATGTTTATGCTCGGCTTGTTAAATTTTAAAACTCTTAGAATTATGATTTTATACAAAATCGTTGAAACTTCATTATCGTCTTATTTCCCACGTTTTCTACGTGAAGTTATGGCTCAAAATAACGATTTTTAGTCACAATAAGCTTTGTGACATCACAATGATTATACTCGTCTTGTTTACTTTCAAAACTCTTAATTTGATTATTTGTATCAAAATGGGTAAAACTTCATTATTGTTCGATTTCCCTCGTTCTCAATGTGAAGTTAAGGCTTAAAATAACGATTTCTATTTAAAATAAGCATTTCTAGATAAAATATGTTTATGCTCGGCTTGTTAAATTTTTAAACTCTTAGAATTATGATTTTATACAAAATCGTTGAAACTTCATTATCGTCCTATTTCCCACGTTTTCTACGTGAAGTTACGGCTCAAAACAACGATTTCTATTCACAATAAGCTTTGTGACATCACAATGATTATACTCGGCTTGTTTACTTTCAAAACTCTTAATTTGATTATTTGTATCAAAATGGTTAAAACTTCATTATAGTTCGATTTCACACGTTCCCAATGTGAAGTTAAATTTTAAAACAACGATTTCTATTCAAAGTAAGCGTTTGTAGATAAAATATGTTTATGCTCAGCTTGTTAAATTTAAAACTCTTAGAATTATGATTTTATACAAAATCGTTGAAACTTCATTATCGTCCTATTTTCCACGTTCCCTACGTGAAGTTATGGCTCAAAAAATGATTTCTAGTCACAATAAGCTTTTTTCGATAGCACAATGATTATACTCGGCTTGTTTACTTTCAAAACTCTTAATTTGATTATTTGTATCAAAATGGGTAAAACTTCATTATAGTTCGCTTTCTCATGTTTCAAATGTGAAGTTATGGCATAAAACAACGATTCCTATTTAAAATAAGCGTTTGTAGATAAAATATGTCTATGCTCGGCTTGTTAAATTTTAAAACTCTTAGAATTATGATTTTATACAAAATCGTTGAAACTTCATTATCGTCTTATTTCCCACGTTTTCTACGTGAAGTTATGGCTCAAAATAACGATTTTTAGTCACAATAAGCTTTGTGACATCACAATGATTATACTCGTCTTGTTTACTTTCAAAACTCTTAATTTGATTATTTGTATCAAAATGGGTAAAACTTCATTATTGTTCGATTTCCCTCGTTCTCAATGTGAAGTTAAGGCTTACAATAACGATTTCTATTTAAAATAAGCATTTCTAGATAAAATATGTTTATGCTCGGCTTGTTAAATTTTAAAACTCTTAGAATTATGATTTTATACAAAATCGTTGAAACTTCATTATCGTCCTATTTCCCACGTTTTCTACGTGAAGTTATGGCTCAAAACAACGATTTCTATTCACAATAAGCTTTGTGACATCACAATGATTATACTCGGCTTGTTTACTTTCAAAACTCTTAATTTGATTATTTGTATCAAAATGGTTAAAACTTCATTATAGTTCGATTTCACACGTTCCCAATGTGAAGTTAAATTTTAAAACAACGATTTCTATTCAAAGTAAGCGTTTGTAGATAAAATATGTTTATGCTCAGCTTGTTAAATTTAAAACTCTTAGAATTATGATTTTATACAAAATCGTTGAAACTTCATTATCGTCCTATTTTCCACGTTTCCTACGTGAAGTTATGGCTCAAAAAAATGATTTCTAGTCACAATAAGCTTTCTGATAGCACAATGATTATACTCGGCTTGTTTACTTTCAAAACTCTTAATTTGATTATTTGTATCAAAATGGGTAAAACTTCATTATAGTTCGCTTTCTCATGTTTCAAATGTGAAGTTATGGCATAAAACAACGATTCCTATTTAAAATAAGCGTTTGTAGATAAAATATGTCTATGCTCGGCTTGTTAAATTTTAAAACTCTTAGAATAATGATTTTATACAAAATCGTTGAAACTTCATTATCGTCCTATTTCCCACGTTTTCTACGTGAAGTTATGGCTCAAAACAACGATTTCTAGTCACAATAAGCTTTGAGACATCACAATGATTATACTCGGCTTGTTTACTTTCAAAACTCTTAATTTGATTATTTGTATCAAAAAGGGTAAAACTTCATTATAGTTCGATTTCCCACGTTCTCAATGTGAAGTTTAGGCTTAAAATAACGAATTCTATTCAAAATATGCGTTTCTAGATAAAATATGTTTATGCTCGGCTTGTTAAATTTTAAAACTCTTAGAATTATGATTTTAAACAAAATCGTTGAAACTTCATTATCGTCCTATTTCCCACGTTTTCTACGTGAAGTTATAGCTCAAAACAACGATTTGTAGTCACAATAAGCTTTGTGACATCACTATGATTATACTCGGCTTGTTTACTTTCAAAACTCTTAATTTGATTATTTGTATCAACATGGTTAAAACTTTATTATAGTTCGATTTCACACGTTCCCAATGTGACGTTAAATTTTAAAACAATGATTTCTATTCAAAGTAAGCGTTTCGTAGATAAAATATGTTTATGCTCAGCTTGTTAAATTTAAAACTCTTAGAATTATGATTTTATACAAAATCGTTGAAACTTCATTATCGTCCTATTTTCCACGTTCCCTACGTGAAGTTATGGCTCAAAAAAAATTATTTCTTGTCACAATAAGCTTTTTCGATAGCACAATGATTATACTCGGCTTGTTTACTTTCAAAACTCTTAATTTGATTATTTGTATCAAAATGGGTAAAACTTCATTATTGTTCGCTTTCTCATGTTTCAAATGTGAAGTTATGGCATAAAACAACGATTCGTATTTAAAATATGCGTTTGTAGATAAAATATGTCTATGCTCGGCTTGTCAAATTTTAAAACTCTTAGAATAATGATTTTATACAAAATCGTTGAAACTTCATTATCGTCCTATTTCCCACGTTTTCTACGTGAAGTTGTGGCTCAAAACAACGATTTCTAGTCACAATAAGCTTTGTGACATCACAATGATTATACTCGACTTGTTTACTTTCAAAACTCTTAATTTGATTATTTGTATCAAAATGCTTAAAACTTCATTATAGTTCGATTTCACACGTTCCCAATGTGAAGTTAAATTTTAAAACAACGATTTCTATTCAAAGTAAGCGTTTGTAGATAAAATATGTTTATGCTCAGCTTGTTAAATTTAAAACACTTAGAATTATGATTTTATACAAAATCGTTGAAACTTCATTATCGTCCTATTTTCCACGTTCCCTACGTGAAGTTATGGCTCAAAACAAAGGTTTCTAGTCACAATAAGGTTCGTGACATCACAATGATTATACTTGGCTTGTTTACTTTCAAAACTCTTAATTTGATTATTTGTATCAAAATGGGTAAAACTTCATTATAGTTCGATTTCCCCCGTTCTCAATGTGAAGTTAAGGCTTAAAATAACGAATTCTATTCAAAATAAGCGTTTGTAGATAAAATATGTTTATGCTCGGCTTGTTAAATTTTAAAACTCTTAGAATTATGATTTTATACAAAATTGTTAAAACTTCATTATCGTCCTATTTTCCACGTTCCCTACATGAAGTTATGGCTCAAAACAATGATTTCTAGTCACATTAAGCTTCGTGATAGCACAATGATTATACTCGGCTTGTATACTTTCAAAACTCTTAATTTGATTATTTGTATCAAAATGGGTAAAACTTCATTATAGTTCGATTTCCCATGTTCCTAAGGTGAAGTTATGGCTTAAAACAACGATTTCTATTTAAAATAAGCGTTGGTAGATAAAATATGTCTATGCTCGGCTTGTTAAATTTTAAAACTCTTAGAATTATGATTTTATACGAAATCGTTGAAACTTCATTATCGTACTATTTCCCACGTTTTCTACGTGAAGTTATGGCTCAAAATAATGATTTTTAGTCACAATAAGCTTTGTGACATCACAATGATTATACTCGGCTTGTTTACTTCTAAAACTCTTAATTTTATTACTTGTATCATAACGGGTAAAACTTCATTATAGTTCGATTTCCCCCGTTCTCAATGTGAAGTTAAGGCTTAAAATAAGGATTTCTATTCAATATAAGCGTTTCTAGATAAAATATGTTTATGCTCGGCTTATTAAATTTTAAAACTCTTAGAATTATGATTTTATACAAAATCGTTGAAACTTCCTTATCGTCCTATTTTCCACGTTCCCTACGTGAAGTTATGGCTCGAAACAATGATTTCTAGTCACAATAAGCTTTGTGAGAGCACAATGATTATACTCGGCTTGTTTACTTTCCAAACTCTTAATTTGATTATTTGTATCAAAATGGGTGTGAAGTTATGGCTTAAAACAACGATTTTTATTCAAAATAAGCGTTTGTAGATAAAATATGTTTATGCTCGGCTTGTTAAATTTCAAAACTCTTAGAATTATGATTATATACAAAATCGTTGAAACTTCATTATCGTCCTATTTCCCACGTTTTCTACGTGAAGTTATGGCTCAAAACAACGATTTCTAGTCACAATAAGCTTTGTGACATCACAATGATTAACTCGGCTTGTTTACTTTCAAAACTCGTAATTTGATTATTTGTATCAAAATGGTTAAAACTTCATTATAGTTCGATTTCACACGTTCCCAATGTGAAGTTAAGTTTTAAAACAACGATTTCTATTCAAAATAAGCGTTTGTAGATAAAATATGTTTATGCTCGGCTTGTTAAATTTTAAAACTCTTAGAATTATGATTTTATACAAAATTGTTAAAACTTCATTATCGTCCTATTTTCCACGTTCCCTACATGAAGTTATGGCTCAAAACAATGATTTCTAGTCACATTAAGCTTCGTGATAGCACAATGATTATACTCGGCTTGTATACTTTCAAAACTCTTAATTTGATTATTTGTATCAAAATGGGTAAAACTTCATTATAGTTCGATTTCCCATGTTCCTAAGGTGAAGTTATGGCTTAAAACAACGATTTCTATTTAAAATAAGCGTTGGTAGATAAAATATGTCTATGCTCGGCTTGTTAAATTTTAAAACTCTTAGAATTATGATTTTATACGAAATCGTTGAAACTTCATTATCGTACTATTTCCCACGTTTTCTATGTGAAGTTATGGCTCAAAATAATGATTTTTAGTCACAATAAGCTTTGTGACATCACAATTATTATACTCGACTTGTTTACTTTCAAAACTCTTAATTTGATTATTTGTATCAAAATGGGTAAAACTTCATTATTGTTCGATTTCGCTCGTTCTCAATGTGAAGTTAAGGCTTACAATAACGATTTCTATTCAAAATAAGCGTTTCTAGATAAAATATGTTTATGCTCGGCTTGTTAAATTTTAAAACTCTTAAAATTATGATTTTATACAAAATCGTTGAAACTTCATTATCGTCGTATTTCCCACGTTTCCGACGTGAAGTTATGGCTTAAAACAACGATTTCTAGTCACAATAAGCTTTGTGACATCACAATGATTATACTCGGCTTGTTTACTTTCAAAACTCTTAATTTGATTATTTGTATCAAAATGGTTAAAACTTCATTATAGTTCGATTTCACACGTTCCCAATGTGAAGTTAAATTTTAAAACAACGATTTCTATTCAAAGTAAGCGTTTGTAGATAAAATATGTTTACGCTCAGCTTGTTAAATTTATAACTCTTAGAATTATGATTTTATAGAAAATCGTTGAAACTTCATTATCGTCCTATTTTCCACGTTCCCTACGTGAAGTTATGGCTCAAAACAATGATTTCTAGTCACAATAAGCTTTGTGATAGCACAATGATTATACTCGGCTTGTTTACTTTCAAAACTCTTAATTTGATTATTTATATCAAAATGGGTAAAACTTCATTATAGTTCGCTTTCTCATGTTTCAAATGTGAAGTTATGGCTTAAAACAACGATTCCTTTTTAAAATAAGCGTTTGTAGATAAAATATGTCTATTCTCGGTTTGTTAAATTTTAAAACTCTTAGAATTATGATTTTATACAAAATCGTTGAAACTTCATTATCGTCCTATTTCCCACGTTTTCTACGTGAAGTTATGGCTCAAAACAACGATTTCTAGTCACAATAAGCTTTGTGACATCACAATGATTATACTCGCCTTGTTTACTTTCAAAACTCTTAATTTGATTATTTGTATCAAAATGGGTAAAACTTTATTATAGTTGGATTTCCCACGTTCTCAATGTGAAAGTAAGGCTTAAAATAACGATTTCTATTCAAAATAAGCATTTCTAGATAAAATATGTTTATGCTTGGCTTATTAAATTTTAAAACTCTTAGAATTATGATTTTATACAAAATCGTTGAAACTTTATTATCGTCCTATTTTCCATGTTCCCTACGTGAAGTCATGGCTCAAAACAATGATTAGACTCACAATAAGCTTTGTGATAGCACAATGATTATACTCGGCTTGTTTACTTTCAAAACTCTTAATTTGATTATTAATATCAAATTGGGTAAAACTTCATTATAGTTCGCTTTCCCATGTTCCTAAAGTAAAGTTATGGCTTAAAACAATGATTTCTATTCAAAATAAGCTTTTGTAGAAAAATTTGTTTATGGTCGGCTTGTTAAATTTTAAAACTCTTAGAATTATGATTTTATACAAAATCGTTGAAACTTCATTATCGTCCTCTTTTCCACGTTCCCTACGTGAAGTCATGGCTCAAAACAATGATTTCGAGTCACAATAAGCTTTGTGATAGCACAACGATTATACTCGGCTTGTTTACTTTCAAAACTCTTAATTTGATTATTTGTATCAAAATGGGTAAAACTTCATTATAGTTCGATTTCCTACGTTTCAACGTGAAGTTAAGGCTTAAAATAACGATTTCTACTCAAAATAAGCGTTTCTAGATAAAATATGTTTATGCTCAGCTTGTTAAATTTTAAAACTCTTAGAATTATGATTTTATACAAAATCGTTGAAACTTCATTATCGTCCTATTTCCCACGTTTTCTACGTGAAGTTATGGCTCAAAACAACGATTTCTAATCACAATAAGCTTTGTGACATCACAATGATTATACTCGGCTTGTTTACTTTCAAAACTCTTAATTTGATTATTTGTATCAAAATGGTTAAAACTTCATTATAGTTCGATTTCACACGTTTCCAATGTGAAGTTAAGTTTTAAAATAACTATTTCTATTCAAAATAAGCGTTTGTAGATAAAATATGTTTATGCTCGGCTTGTTAAATTTTAAAACTCATAGAATTATGATTTTATACAAAATCGTTAAAATTTCATTATCGTCCTATTTTCCACGTTCCCTACGTGAAGTTATGGCTCAAAACAATGATTTCTAGTCACAATAAGCTTTGTGACAATACAATGATTATACTCGGCTCGTATACTTTCAAAACTCTTAATTTGATTATTTGTATCTAAATGGGCAAAACTTAATCATAGTTCGCTTTCCCATGTTTCAAATGTGAAGTTACGGCTTAAAACAACGATTTCTATTTAAAATAAGCGTTTGTCGATAAAATATATCTATGCTCGGCTTGTTTAATTTTAAAACTCTTAGAATTATGATTTTATACAAAATCGTTGAAACTTCATTATCGTACTATTTCCCACGTTTTCTACATGAAGTTATGGCTCAAAATAACGATTTTTAGTCACAATAAGCTTTGTGACATCACAATGATTATACTCGACTTGTTTACTTTCAAAACTCTTAATTTGATTATTTGTATCAAAATGGGTAAAACTTCATTATTGTTCGATTTCCCTCGTTCTCAATGTGAAGTTAAGGCTTACAATAACGATTTCTATTTAAAATAAGCATTTCTAGATAAAATATGTTTATGCTCGGCTTGTTAAATTTTTAAACTCTTAGAATTATGATTTTATACAAAATCATTGAAACTTCATTATCGTCCTATTTTCCACGTTCCCTACGTGAGGTTATGGCTTAAAACAATGATTTCTAGTCACAATAAGCATTGTGATAGCACAATGATTATGCTCGGCTTGTTTACTTTTAAAATTCTTAATTTGATTATTTGTATCAAAATGGGTAAAACTTCATTATAGTTCGCTTTCCCATGTTCCTAATGTGAAGTTGTAGCTTTAAACAACGATTTCTATTCAAAATAAGCGTTTGTAGATAAAATATGTTTATGCTCGGCTTGTTAAATTTTAAAACTCTTAGAATTATGATTTTATACAAAATCGTTGAAACTTCATTATCGTCCTATTTCCCACGTTTCCTACGTGAAGTTATGGCTTAAAACAACAATTTCTAGTCACAATAAGCTTTGTGACATCACAATGATTATACTTGGCTTGTTTACTTTCAAAACTCTTAATTTGATTATTTGTATCAAAATGGTTAAAACTTCATTATAGTTCGATTTCACACGTTCCCAATGTGAAGTTAAATTTTAAAACAACGATTTCTATTCAAAGTAAGCGTTTGTAGATAAAATATGTTTATGCTCAGCTTGTTAAATTTAAAACTCTTAGAATTATGATTTTATACAACATCGTTGAAACTTCATTATCGTCCTATTTTCCACGTTCCCTACGTGAAGTTATGGCTCAAAAAAATGATTTCTTGTCACAATAAGCTTTCTGATAGCACAATGATTATACTCGGCTTGTTTACTTTCAAAACTCTTAATTTGATTATTTGTATCAAAATGGGTAAAACTTCATTATTGTTCGCTTTCTCATGTTTCAAATGTGAAGTTATGGCATAAAACAACGATTCCTATTTAAAATAAGCGTTTGTAGATAAAATATGTCTATGCTCGGCTTGTCAAATTTTAAAACTCTTAGAATAATGATTTTATACAAAATCGTTGAAACTTCATTATCGTCCTATTTCCCACGTTTTCTACGTGAAGTTGTGGCTCAAAACAACGATTTCTAGTCACAATAAGCTTTGTGACATCACAATGATTATACTCGGCTTGTTTACTTTCAAAACTCTTAATTTGATTATTTGTATCAAAATGCTTAAAACTTCATTATAGTTTGATTTCACACGTTCCCAATGTGAAGTTAAATTTTAAAACAACGATTTCTATTCAAAGTAAGCGTTTGTAGATAAAATATGTTTATGCTCAGCTTGTTAAATTTAAAACACTTAGAATTATGATTTTATACAAAATCGTTGAAACTTCATTATCGTCCTATTTTCCACGTTCCCTACGTGAAGTTATGGCTCAAAACAAAGATTTCTAGTCACAATAAGGTTCGTGACATCACAATGATTATACTTGGCTTGTTTACTTTCAAAACTCTTAATTTGATTATTTGTATCAAAATGGGTAAAACTTCATTATAGTTCGATTTCCCCGTTCTCAATGTGAAGTTAAGGCTTAAAATAACGAATTCTATTCAAAATAAGCGTTTGTAGATAAAATATGTTTATGCTCGGCTTGTTAAATTTTAAAACTCTTAGAATTATGATTTTATACAAAATCGTTGAAACTTCATTATCGTCTTATTTCCCACGTTTTCTACGTGAAGTTATGGCTCAAAATAACGATTTTTAGTCACAATAAGCTTTGTGATAGCACAATGATTATACTCGGCTTGTTTACTTTCAAAACTCTTAATTTGATTATTTGTATCAAAATGGGTAAAACTTCATTATTGTTCGATTTCCCTCGTTCTCAATGTGAAGTTAAGGCTTACAATAACGATTTCTATTTAAAATAAGCATTTCTAGATAAAATATGTTTATGCTCGGCTTGTTAAATTTTTAAACTCTTAGAATTATGATTTTATACAAAATCGTTAAAACTTCATTGTCGTCCTATTTCCCACGTTTTCTACGTGAAGTTACGGCTCAAAACAACGATTTCTATTCACAATAAGCTTTGTGACATCACAATGATTATACTCGGCTTGTTTACTTTCAAAACTCTTAATTTGATTATTTGTATCAAAATGGTTAAAACTTCATTATAGTTCGATTTCACACGTTCCCAATGTGAAGTTAAATTTTAAAACAACGATTTCTATTCAAAGTAAGCGTTTGTAGATAAAATATGTTTATGCTCAGCTTGTTAAATTTAAAACTCTTAGAATTATGATTTTATACAAAATCGTTGAAACTTCATTATCGTCCTATTTTCCACGTTCCTACGTGAAGTTATGGCTCAAAACAAAGATTTCTAGTCACAATAAGGTTTGTGACATCACAATGATTATACTTGGCTTGTTTACTTTCAAAACTCTTAATTTGATTATTTGTATCAAAATGGTAAAACTTCATTATAGTTCGATTTCCCCGTTCTCAATGTGAAGTTAAGGCTTAAAATAACGAATTCTATTCAAAATAAGCGTTTGTAGATAAAATATGTTTATGCTCGGCTTGTTAAATTTTAAAACTCTTAGAATTATGATTTTATACAAAATCGTTGAAACTTCATTATCGTCTTATTTCCCACGTTTTCTACGTGAAGTTATGGCTCAAAATAACGATTTTTAGTCACAATAAGCTTTGTGACATCACAATGATTATACTCGCTTGTTTACTTTGAAAACTCTTAATTTGATTATTTGTATCAAAATGGGTAAAACTTCATTATTGTTCGATTTCCCTCGTTCTCAATGTGAAGTTAAGGCTTAAAATAACGATTTCTATTTAAAATAAGCATTTCTAGATAAAATATGTTTATGCTCGACTTGTTAAATTTTAAACTCTTAGAATTATGATTTTATACAAAATCGTTGAAACTTCATTATCGTCCTATTTCCCACGTTTCCTACGTGAAGTTATGGCTCAAAACAACGATTTCTAATCACAATAAGCTTTGTGACATCACAATGATTATACTCGGCTTGTTTACTTTCAAAACTCTTAATTTGATTATTTGTATCAAAATGGTTAAAACTTCATTATAGTTCGATTTCACACGTTCCCAATGTGAAGTTAAATTTTAAAACAACGATTTCTATTCAAAATAAGCGTTTGTAGATAAAATATGTTTATGCTCAGCTTGTTAAATTTTAAAACTCTTAGAATTATGATTTTATACAAAATCGTTGAAACTTCATTATCGTCTTATTTCCCACGTTTTCTACGTGAAGTTATGGCTCAAAATAACGATTTTTAGTCACAATAAGCTTTGTGACATCACAATGATTATACTCGTCTTGTTTACTTTGAAAACTCTTAATTTGATTATTTGTATCAAAATGGGTAAAACTTCATTATTGTTCGATTTCCCTCGTTCTCAATGTGAAGTTAAGGCTTACAATAACGATTTCTATTTAAAATAAGCATTTCTAGATAAAATATGTTTATGCTCGGCTTGTTAAATTTTTAAACTCTTAGAATTATGATTTTATACAAAATCGTTGAAACTTCATTATCGTCCTATTTCCCACGTTTTCTACGTGAAGTTACGGCTCAAAACAACGATTTCTAATCACAATAAGCTTTGTGACATCACAATGATTATACTCGGCTTGTTTACTTTCAAAACTCTTAATTTGATTATTTGTATCAAAATGGTTAAAACTTCATTATAGTTCGATTTCACACGTTCCCAATGTGAAGTTAAATTTTAAAACAACGATTTCTATTCAAAGTAAGCGTTTGTAGATAAAATATGTTTATGCTCAGCTTGTTAAATTTAAAACTCTTAGAATTATGATTTTATTCAAAATCGTTGAAACTTCATTATCGTCCTATTTTCCACGTTTCCTACGTGAAGTTATGGCTCAAAAAAATGATTTCTAGTCACAATAAGCTTTTGTGACATCACAATGATTATACTCGGCTTGTTTACTTTCAAAACTCTTAATTTGATTATTTGTATCAAAATGGGTAAAACTTCATTATAGTTCGCTTTCTCATGTTTCAAATGTGAAGTTATGGCATAAAACAACGATTCTATTTAAAATAAGCGTTTGTAGATAAAATATGTTTATGCTCGGCTTGTTAAATTTTAAAACTCTTAGAATAATGATTTTATGCAAAATCGTTGAAACTTCATTATCGTCCTATTTTCCACGTTTCCCTACGTGAGGTTATGGCTTAAAACAATGATTTCTAGTCACAATAAGCATTGTGACATCACAATGATTATGCTCGGCTTGTTTACTTCTAAAACTCTTAATTTGATTATTTGTATCAAAATGGGTAAAACTTCATTATAGTTCGATTTCCCATGTTCTAATGTGAAGTTAAGCTTTAAACAACGATTTCTATTCAAAATAAGCGTTTCTAGATAAAATATGTTTATGCTCGGCTTGTTAAATTTTAAAACTCTTAGAATTATGATTTTATACAAAATCGTTGAAACTTCATTATCGTCCTATTTCCCACGTTTCCTACGTGAAGTTATGGCTTAAAACAACGATTTCTAGTCACAATAAGCTTTGTGACATCACAATGATTATAATTGGCTTGTTTACTTTCAAAACTCTTAATTTGATTATTTGTATCAAAATGCTTAAAACTTCATTATAGTTCGATTTCACACGTTCCCAATGTTAAGTTAAATTTTAAAACAATGATTTCTATTCAAAGTAAGCGTTTGTAGATAAAATATGTTTATGCTCAGCTTGTTAAATTTAAAACTCTTAGAATTATGATTTTATACAAAATCGTTGAAACTTCATTATCGTCCTATTTTCCACGTTCCCTACGTGAAGTTATGGCTCAAAAAAATGATTTCTAGTCACAATAAGCTTTGTGACATCACAATGATTATACTCGGCTTGTTTACTTTCAAAACTCTTAATTTGATTATTTGTATCAAAATGGGTAAAACTTCATTATTGTTCGATTTCTCATGTTTCAAATGTGAAGTTATGGCTTAAAACAACGATTCTATTTAAAATAAGCGTTTGTAGATAAAATATGTTTATGCTCGGCTTGTAAATTTTAAAACTCTTAGAATAATGATTTTATACAAAATCGTTGAAACTTCATTATCGTCCTATTTCCCACGTTTTCTACGTGAAGTTGTGGCTCAAAACAACGATTTCTAGTCACAATAAGCTTTGTGACATCACAATGATTATACTCGGCTTGTTTACTTTCAAAACTCTTAATTTGATTATTTGTATCAAAATGGTTAAAACTTCATTATAGTTCGATTTCACACGTTCCCAATGTGAAGTTAAATTTTAAAACAACGATTTCTATTCAAAGTAAGCGTTTGTAGATAAAATATGTTTATGCTCGGCTTGTTAAATTTAAAACTCTTAGAATTATGATTTTATACAAAATCGTTGAAACTTCATTATCGTCCTATTTTCCACGTTCCCTACGTGAAGTTATGGCTCAAAAAAATGATTTCTAGTCACAATAAGCTTTGTGACATAGCACAATGATTATACTCGGCTTGTTTACTTTCAAAACTCTTAATTTGATTATTTGTATCAAAATGGGTAAAACTTCATTATAGTTCGCTTTCTCATGTTTCAAATGTGAAGTTATGGCATAAAACAACGATTTCTATTTAAAATAAGCGTTTGTAGATAAAATATGTTTATGCTCGGCTTGTTAAATTTTAAAACTCTTAGAATTATGATTTTATACAAAATCGTTGAAACTTCATTATCGTCCTATTTTCCACGTTCCCTACGTGAAGTTATGGCTCAAAACAACGATTTCTAGTCACAATAAGCTTTGTGACATCACAATGATTATACTTGGCTTGTTTACTTTCAAAACTCTTAATTTGATTATTTGTATCAAAATGGGTAAAACTTCATTATAGTTCGATTTCCCACGTTCTCAATGTGAAGTTAAGGCTTAAAATAACGATTTATATTCAAAATAAGCGTTTCTAGATAAAATATGTTTATGCTCGGCTTGTTAAATTTTAAAACTCTTAGAATTATGATTTGATACAAAATCGTTGAAACTTCATTATCGTCCTATTTCCCACGTTTTCTACGTGAAGTTATGGCTCAAAACATTGATTTCTAGTCACAATAAGCTTTGTGACATCACAATGATTATACTCGGCTTGTTTACTTTCAAAACTCTTAATTTGATTATTTGTATCAAAATGGGTAAAACTTCATTATAGTTCGATTTCCCACGTTCTCAATGTGAAGTTAAGGCTTAAAATAACGATTTCTATTCAAAATAAGCGTTTCTAGATAAAATATGTTTATGCTCGGCTTGTTAAATTTTAAAACTCTTAGAATTATGATTTGATACAAAATCGTTGAAACTTCATTATCGTCCTATTTCCCACGTTTTCTACGTGAAGTTATGGCTCAAAACAACGATTTCTAGTCACAATAAGCTTTGTGACATCACAATGATTATACTCGGCTTGTTTACTTTCAAAACTCTTAATTTGATTATTTGTATCAAAATGGTTAAAACTTCATTATAGTTCGATTTCACACGTTCTCAATGTGAAGTTAAATTTTAAAACAACGATTTCTATTCAAAATAAGCGTTTGTAGATAAAATATGTTTATGCTCGGCTTGTTAAATTTAAAACTCTTAGAATTATGATTTTATACAAAATCGTTGAAACTTCATTATCGTCCTATTTTCCACGTTCCCTACGTGAAGTTATGGCTCAAAACAACGATTTCTAGTCACAATAAGCTTTGTGACATCACAATGATTATACTTGGCTTGTTTACTTTCAAAACTCTTAATTTGATTATTTGTATCAAAATGGGTAAAACTTCGTTATAGTTCAATTTCCCACGTTCTCAATGTGAAGTTAAGGCTTAAAATAACGATTTCTATTCAAAATAAGCGTTTGTAGATAAAATATGTTTATGCTCGGCTTGTTAAATTTTAAAACTCTTAGAATTATGATTTTATACAAAATCGTTGAAACTTCATTATCGTCCTATTTCCCACGTTTTCTACGTGAAGTTACGGCTCAAAACAACGATTTCTAGTCACAATAAGCTTTCTGATAGCACAATGATTATACTCGGCTTGTTTACTTTCAAAACTCTTAATTTGATTATTTGTATCAAAATGGGTAAAACTTCATTATAGTTCGCTTTCTCATGTTTCAAATGTGAAGTTATGGCATAAAACAACGATTCCTATTTAAAATAAGCGTTTGTAGATAAAATATGTCTATGCTCGGCTTGTTAAATTTTAAAACTCTTAGAATAATGATTTTATACAAAATCGTTGAAACTTCATTATCGTCCTATTTCCCACGTTTTCTACGTGAAGTTATGGCTCAAAACAACGATTTCTAGTCACAATAAGCTTTGAGACATCACAATGATTATACTCGGCTTGTTTACTTTCAAAACTCTTAATTTGATTATTTGTATCAAAATGGGTAAAACTTCATTATAGTTCGATTTCCCACGTTCTCAATGTGAAGTTTAGGCTTAAAATAACGATTTCTTTTCAAAATATGCGTTTCTAAATAAAATATGTTTATGCTCGGCTTGTTAAATTTTAAAACTCTTAGAATTATGATTTTAAAAAAAATCGTTGAAACTTCATTATCGTCCTATTTCCCACGTTTTCTACGTGAAGTTATAGCTCAAAACAACGATTTGTAGTCACAATAAGCTTTGTGACATCACTATGATTATACTCGGCTTGTTTACTTTCAAAACTCTTAATTTGATTATTTGTATCAACATGGTTAAAACTTTATTATAGTTCGATTTCACACGTTCCCAATGTGACGTTAAATTTTAAAACAATGATTTCTATTCAAATAAGCGTTCGTAGATAAAATATGTTTATGCTCGGCTTGTTAAATTTAAAACTCTTAGAATTATGATTTTATACAAAATCGTTGAAACTTCATTATCGTCCTATTTTCCACGTTCCCTACGTGAAGTTATGGGTCAAAAAATTATTTCTTGTCACAATAAGCTTTGTGACATCACAATGATTATACTCGGCTTGTTTACTTTCAAAACTCTTAATTTGATTATTTGTATCAAAATGGGTAAAACTTCATTATTGTTCGATTTCTCATGTTTCAAATGTGAAGTTATGGCATAAAACAACGATTCGTATTTAAAATATGCGTTTGTAGATAAAATATGTCTATGCTCGGCTTGTCAAATTTTAAAACTCTTAGAATAATGATTTTATACAAAATCGTTGAAACTTCATTATCGTCCTATTTCCCACGTTTTCTACGTGAAGTTGTGGCTCAAAACAACGATTTCTAGTCACAATAAGCTTTGTGACATCACAATGATTATACTCGGCTTGTTTACTTTCAAAACTCTTAATTTGATTATTTGTATCAAAATGCTTAAAACTTCATTATAGTTCGATTTCACACGTTCCCCAAGTGAAGTTAAATTTTAAAACAACGATTTGTATTCAAAGTAAGCGTTTGTAGATAAAATATGTTTATGCTCAGCTTGTTAAATTTAAAACACTTAGAATTATGATTTTATACAAAATCGTTGAAACTTCATTATCGTCCTATTTTCCACGTTCCCTACGTGAAGTTATGGCTCAAAACAAAGATTTCTAGTCACAATAAGGTTGTGACATCACAATGATTATACTTGGCTTGTTTACTTTCAAAACTCTTAATTTGATTATTTGTATCAAAATGGGTAAAACTTCATTATAGTTCGATTTCCCCCGTTCTCAATGTGAAGTTAAGGCTTAAAATAACGAATTCTATTCAAAATAAGCGTTTGTAGATAAAATATGTTTATGCTCGGCTTGTTAAATTTTAAAACTCTTAGAATTATGATTTTATACAAAATCGTTGAAACTTCATTATCGTCTTATTTCCCACGTTTTCTACGTGAAGTTATGGCTCAAAATAACGATTTTTAGTCACAATAAGCTTTGTGACATCACAATGATTATACTCGTCTTGTTTACTTTCAAAACTCTTAATTTGATTATTTGTATCAAAATGGGTAAAACTTCATTATTGTTCGATTTCCCTCGTTCCCAATGTGAAGTTAAGGCTTAAAATAACGATTTCTATTCAAAATAAGCGTTTCTAGATAAAATATGTTTATGCTCGGCTTGTTAAATTTTAAAACTCTTAGAATTTTGATTTTATACAAAATCGTTGAAACTTCATTATCGTCCTATTTTCCACGTTTCCTACGTGAAGTCATGGCTCAAAACAATGATTTCTAGTCACAATAAGCTTTGTGATAGCACAATGATTATACTCGGATTGTTTACTTTCCAAACTCTTAATTTGATTATTTGTATCAAAATGGGTAAAACTTCATTATAGTTCAATTTCCCATGTTCCTATTGTGAAGTTATGGCTTAAAACAATGATTTTTATTCAAAATAAGCGTTTCTAGAAAAATATATTTATACTCGGCTTGTTTAATTTTTAAACTCTTTGAATTATGATTTTATACAAAATTGTTGAAACTTCATTATCGTCATATTTTCCACGTTCCCTACGTGAAGTTATGGCTCAAAACAATGATTTCTAGTCACAATAAGGTTTGTGACATCACAATGATTATACTTGGCTTGTTTACTTTCAAAACTCTTAATTTGATTATTTGTATCAAAATGGTTAAAACTTAATTATAGTTCGATTTCACACGTTCCCAATGTGAAGTTAAGTTTTAAAACAACGATTTCTATTCTAAATAAGCATTTGTAGAAAAATATGTTTATGCTCGGCTTGTTAAATTTAAAACTCTTAGAATTATGATTTTATACAAAATCGTTGAAACTTCCTTATCGTCCTATTTTCCACGTTCCCTACGTGAAGTTATGGCTCAAAACAATGATTTCTAGTCACAATAAGCTTTGTGACATCACAATGATTATACTCGTCTTGTTTACTTTCAAAACTCTTAATTTGATTATTTGTATCAAAATGGTTAAAACTTCATTATAGTTCGATTTCACACGTTCCCAATGTGAAGTTAAATTTTAAAACAACGATTTCTATTCAAAGTAAGCGTTTGTAGATAAAATATGTTTACGCTCAGCTTGTTAAATTTAAAACTCTTAGAATTATGATTTTATACAAAATCGTTGAAACTTCATTATCGTCCTATTTTCCACGTTCCCTACGTGAAGTTATGGCTCAAAACAATGATTTCTAGTCACAATAAGTTTTGTGATAGCACAATGATTATACTCGGCTTGTTTACTTTCAAAACTCTTAATTTGATTATTTATATCAAAATGGGTAAAACTTCATTATAGTTCGCTTTCTCATGTTTCAAATGTGAAGTTATGGCTTAAAAGAACGATTCCTTTTTAAAATAAGTGTTTGTAGATAAAATATGTCTATTCTCGGCTTGTTAAATTTTAAAACTCTTAGAATTATGATTTTATACAAAATCGTTGAAACTTCATTATCGTCCTATTTCCCACGTTTTCTACGTGAAGTTATGGCTCAAAACAACGATTTCTAGTCACAATAAGCTTTGTTACATCACAATGATTATACTCGCCTTGTTTACTTTCAAAAGTCTTAATTTGATTATTTGTATCAAAATGGGTAAAACTTCATTATAGTTGGATTTCCCAAGTTCTCAATGTGAAAGTAAGGCTTAAAATAACGATTTCTATTCAAAATAAGCATTTCTAGATAAAATATGTTTATGCTTGGCTTGTTAAATTTTAAAACTCTTAGAATTATGATTTTATACAAAATCGTTGAAACTTTATTATCGTCCTATTTTCCATGTTCCCTACGTGAAGTCATGGCTCAAAACAATGATTTCGACTCACAATAAGCTTTGTGATAGCACAATGATTATACTCGGCTTGTTTACTTTCAAAACTCTTAATTTGATTATTAATATCAAAATGGGTAAAACTTCATTATAGTTCGCTTTCCCATGTTCCTAATGTAAAGTTATGGCTTAAAACAACGATTTCTATTCAAAATAAGCTTTTGTAGAAAAATTTGTTTATGCTCGGCTTGTTAAATTTTAAAACTCTTAGAATTATGATTTTATACAAAATCGTTGAAACTTCATTATCGTCCTCTTTTCCACGTTCCCTACGTGAAGTCATGGCTCAAAACAATGATTTCGAGTCACAATAAGCTTTGTGATAGCACAACGATTATACTCGTCTTGTTTACTTTCAAAACTCTTAATTTGATTATTTGTATCAAAATGGGTAAAACTTCATTATTGTTCGATTTCCCTCGTTCTCAATGTGAAGTTAAGGCTTACAATAACGATTTCTATTCAAAATAAGCGTTTCTAGATAAAATATGTTTATGCTCGGCTTGTTAAATTTCAAAACTCTTAGAATTATGATTTTATACAAAATCGTTGAAACTTAATTATCGTCCTATTTACCACGTTTCCTACGTAAAGTTATGGCTCAAAACAACGATTTCTAGTCACAATAAGCTTTGTGACATCACAATGATTATACCCGGCTTGTTTACTTTCAAAACTCGTTATTTGATTATTTGTATCAAAATGGTTAAAATTTCATTATAGTTCGATTTCACACGTTCCCAATGTGAAGTTAAGTTTTAAAACAACGATTTCTATTCAAAATAAGCGTTTGTAGATAAAATATGTTTATGCTCGGCTTGTTAAATTTTACAACTCTTAGAATTATGATTTTATACAAAATCGTTGAAACTTCATTATCGTCCTATTTTCCACGTTCCCTACGTGAAGTCATGGCTCAAAACAATGATTTCGAGTCACAATAAGCTTTGTGATAGCACAATGATTATACTCGGCTTGATTACTTTCAAAACTCTTAATTTGATTATTTGTATCAAAATGGGTAAAACTTCATTATAGTTCGCTTTCCCATGTTTCTAAGGTTAAGTTATGGCTTAAAACAACGATTTCTATTCAAAATAAGCGTTTGTAGATAAAATATGTTTATGCTCGGCTTGTTAAATTTTAAAACTCTTAGAATTATGATTTTATACAAAATCGTTGAAACTTCATTATCGTCCTATTTTCCACGTTCCCTACATGAAGTTATGGCTCAAAACAATGATTTCTAGTCACATTAAGCTTCGTGATAGCACAATGATTATACTCGGCTTGTATACTTTCAAAACTCTTAATTTGATTATTTGTATCAAAATGGGTAAAACTTCATTATAGTTCGCTTTCCCATGTTCGTAAGGTGAACTTATGGCTTAAAACAACGATTTCTATTTAAAATAAGCGTTTGTAAATAAAATGTCTATGCTCGGCTTGTTAAATTTTAAAACTCTTAGAATTATGATTTTATACAAAATCGTTGAAACTTCATTATCGTACTATTTCCTACGTTTTCTACGTGAAGTTATGGCTCAAAGTAACGATTTTTAGTCACAATAAGCTTTGTGACATCACAATGATTATACTCGACTTGTTTACTTTCAAAACTCTTAATTTGATTATTTGTATCAAAATGGGTAAAACTTCATTATTGTTCGATTTCCCTCTTTCTCAATGTGAAGTTAAGGCTTACAAAAACGATTTCTATTCAAAATAAGCGTTTCTAGATAAAAATATGTTTATGCTCGGCTTGTTAAATTTTAAAACTCTTAGAATTATGATTTTATACAAAATCGTTGAAACTTCATTATCGTCGTATTTCCTACGTTTCCGACGTGAAGTTATGGCTTAAAACAACGATTTCTAGTCACAATAAGCTTTGTGACATCACAATGATTATACTCGGCTTGTTTACTTTCAAAACTCTTAATTTGATTATTTGTATCAACATGGTTAAAACTTTATTATAGTTCGATTTCACACGTTCCCAATGTGACGTTAAATTTTAAAACAATGATTTCTATTCAAAGTAAGCGTTCGTAGATAAAAAATGTTTATGTTCAGCTTGTTAAATTTAAAACTCTTAGAATTATGATTTTATACAAAATCGTTGAAACTTCATTATCGTCCTATTTTCCACGTTCCCTACGCGAAGTTATGGCTCAAAAAAATGATTTCTTGTCACAATAAGCTTTCTGATAGCACAATGATTATACTCGGCTTGTTTACTTTCAAAACTCTTAATTTGATTATTTGTATCAAAATGGGTAAAACTTCATTATTGTTCGCTTTCTCATGTTTCAAATGTGAAGTTATGGCATAAAACAACGATTCGTATTTAAAATATGCGTTTGTAGATAAAATATGTGTATGCTCGGCTTGTCAAATTTTAAAACTCTTAGTATAATGATTTTATACAAAATCGTTGAAACTTCATTATCGTCCTATTTCCCACGTTTTCTACGTGAAGTTGTGGCTCAAAACAACGATTTCTAGTCACAATAAGCTTTGTGACATCACAATGATTATACTCGGCTTGTTTACTTTCAAAACTCTTAATTTGATTATTTGTATCAAAATGCTTAAAACTTCATTATAGTTCGATTTCACACGTTCCCAATGTGAAGTTAAATTTTAAAACAACGATTTCTATTCAAAGTAAGCGTTTGTAGATAAAATATGTTTATGCTCAGCTTGTTAAATTTAAAACACTTAGAATTATGATTTTATACAAAATCGTTGAAACTTCATTATCGTCCTATTTTCCACGTTCCCTACGTGAAGTTATGGCTCAAAACAAAGATTTCTAGTTACAATAAGGTTCGTGACATCACAATGATTATACTTGGCTTGTTTACTTTCAAAACTCTTAATTTGATTATTTGTATCAAAATGGGTAAAACTTCATTATAGTTCGATTTTCCCCGTTCTCAATGTGAAGTTAAGGCTTAAAATAACGAATTCTATTCAAAATAAGCGTTTGTAGATAAAATATGTTTATGCTCGGCTTGTTAAATTTTAAAACTCTTAGAATTATGATTTTATACAAAATCGTTGAAACTTCATTATCGTCTTATTTCCCACGTTTTCTACGTGAAGTTATGGCTCAAAATAACGATTTTTAGTCACAATAAGCTTTGTGACATCACAATGATTATACTCGTCTTGTTTACTTTCAAAACTCTTAATTTGATTATTTGTATCAAAATGGGTAAAACTTCATTATTGTTCGATTTCCCTCGTTCTCAATGTGAATTTAGGCTTACAATAACGATTTCTATTCAAAATAAGCGTTTCTAGATAAAATATGTTTATGCTCGGCTTGTTAAATTTTAAAACTCTTAGAATTTTGATTTTATACAAAATCGTTGAAACTTCATTATCGTCCTATTTTCCACGTTCCCTACGTGAAGTCATGGCTCAAAACAATGATTTCTAGTCACAATAAGCTTTGTGATAGCACAATGATTATACTCGGATTGTTTACTTTCCAAACTCTTAATTTGATTATTTGTATCAAAATGGGTAAAACTTCATTATAGTTCGCTTTCCCATGTTCCTATTGTGAAGTTATGGCATAAAACAATGATTTTTATTCAAAATCAGCGTTTGCAGATAAAATATATTTATACTCGGCTTGTTTAATTTTTAAACTCTTTGAATTATGATTTTATACAAAATTGTTGAAACTTCATTATCGTCATATTTTCCACGTTCCCTACGTGAAGTTATGGCTCAAAACAATGATTTCTAGTCACAATAAGGTTTGTGACATCACAATGATTATACTTGGCTTGTTTACTTTCAAAACTCTTAATTTGATTATTTGTATCAAAATGGTTAAAACTTAATTATAGTTCGATTTCACACGTTCCCAATGTGAAGTTAAGTTTTAAAACAACGATTTCTATTCTAAATAAGCATTTGTAGAAAAAATATGTTTATGCTCAGCTTGTTAAATTTAAAACTCTTAGAATTATGATTTTATACAAAATCGTTGAAACTTCCTTATCGTCCTATTTTCCACGTTCCCTACGTGAAGTTATGGCTCAAAACAATGATTTCTAGTCACAATAAGCTGTGTGACATCACAATGATTATACTCGGCTTGTTTACTTTCAAAACTCTTAATTTGATTATTTGTATCAAAATGGTTAAAACTTCATTATAGTTCGATTTCACACGTTCCCAATGTGAAGTTAAATTTTAAAACAACGATTTCTATTCAAAGTAAGCGTTTGTAGATAAAATATGTTTACGCTCAGCTTGTTAAATTTAAAACTCTTAGAATTATGATTTTATACAAAATCGTTGAAACTTCATTATCGTCCTATTTTCCACGTTCCCTACGTGAAGTTATGGCTCAAAACAATGATTTCTAGTCACAATAAGCTTTGTGATAGCACAATGATTATACTCGGCTTGTTTACTTTCAAAACTCTTAATTTGATTATTTATATCAAAATGGGTAAAACTTCATTATAGTTCGCTTTCTCATGTTTCAAATGTGAAGTTATGGCTTAAAACAACGATTCCTTTTTAAAATAAGTGTTTGTAGATAAAATATGTCTATTCTCGGCTTGTTAAATTTTAAAACTCTTAGAATTATGATTTTATACAAAATCGTTGAAACTTCATTATCGTCCTATTTCCCACGTTTTCTACGTGAAGTTATGGCTCAAAACAACGATTTCTAGTCACAATAAGCTTTGTGACATCACAATGATTATACTCGCCTTGTTTACTTTCAAAACTCTTAATTTGATTATTTGTATCAAAATGGGTAAAACTTCATTATAGTTGGATTTCCCACGTTCTCAATGTGAAAGTAAGGCTTAAAATAACGATTTCTATTCAAAATAAGCCTTTCTAGATAAAATATGTTTATGCTTGGCTTGTTAAATTTTAAAACTCTTAGAATTATGATTTTATACAAAATCGTTGAAACTTTATTATCGTCCTATTTTCCATGTTCCCGACGTGAAGTCATGGCTCAAAACAATGATTTCGACTCACAATAAGCTTTGTGATAGCACAATGATTATACTCGGCTTGTTTACTTTCAAAACTCTTAATTTGATTATTAATATCAAAATGGGTAAAACTTCATTATAGTTCGCTTTCACATGTTCCTAATGTAAAGTTATGGCTTAAAACAACGATTTCTATTCAAAATAAGCTTTTGTAGAAAAATTTGTTTATGCTCGGCTTGTTAAATTTTAAAACTCTTAGAATTATGATTTTATACAAAATCGTTGAAACTTCATTATCGTCCTCTTTTCCACGTTCCCTACGTGAAGTCATGGCTCAAAACAATGATTTCGAGTCACAATAAGCTTTGTGATAGCACAACGATTATACTCGGCTTGTTTACTTTCAAAACTCTTAATTTGATTATTTGTATCAAAATGGGTAAAACTTCATTATAGTTCGATTTCCTACGTTTCAACGTGAAGTTAAGACTTAAAATAACGATTTCTACTCAAAATAAGCGTTTCTAGATAAAATATGTTTATGCTCAGCTTGTTAAATTTTAAAACTCTTAGAATTATGATTTTATAAAAAATCGTTGAAACTTCATTATCGTCCTATTTCCCACGTTTTCTACGTGAAGTTACGGCTCAAAACAACGATTTCTAATCACAATAAGCTTTGTGACATCACAATGATTATACTCGGCTTGTTTACTTTCAAAACTCTTAATTTGATTATTTGTATCAAAATGGTTAAAACTTCATTATAGTTCGATTTCACACGTTCCCAATGTGAAGTTAAGTTTTAAAATAACTATTTCTATTCAAAATAAGCGTTTGTAGATAAAATATGTTTATGCTCGGCTTGTTAAATTTTAAAACTCATAGAATTATGATTTTATACAAAATCGTTAAAATTTCATTATCGTCCTATTTTCCACGTTCCCTACGTGAAGTTATGGCTCAAAACAATGATTTCTAGTCACAATAAGCTTTGTGACAATACAATGATTATACTCGGCTCGTATACTTTCAAAACTCTTAATTTGATTATTTGTATCTAAATGGGTAAAACTTAATCATAGTTCGCTTTCCCATGTTTCAAATGTGAAGTTACGGCTTAAAACAACGATTTCTATTTAAAATAAGCGTTTGTCGATAAAATATATCTATGCTCGGCTTGTTTAATTTTAAAACTCTTAGAATTATGATTTTATACAAAATCGTTGAAACTTCATTATCGTACTATTTCCCACATTTTCTACATGAAGTTATGGCTCAAAATAACGATTTTTAGTCACAATAAGCTTTGTGACATCACAATGATTATACTCGACTTGTTTACTTTCAAAACTCTTAATTTGATTATTTGTATCAAAATGGGTAAAACTTCATTATTGTTCGATTTCCCTCGTTCTCAATGTGAAGTTAAGGCTTACAATAACGATTTCTATTTAAAATAAGCATTTCTAGATAAAATATGTTTATGCTCGGCTTGTTAAATTTTTAAACTCTTAGAATTATGATTTTATACAAAATCATTGAAACTTCATTATCGTCCTATTTTCCACGTTCCCTACGTGAGGTTATGGCTTAAAACAATGATTTCTAGTCACAATAAGCATTGTGATAGCACAATGATTATGCTCGGCTTGTTTACTTTTAAAATTCTTAATTTGATTATTTGTATCAAAATGGGTAAAACTTCATTATAGTTCGCTTTCCCATGTTCCTAATGTGAAGTTGTAGCTTTCAACAACGATTTCTATTCAAAATAAGCGTTTGTAGATAAAATATGTTTATGCTCGGCTTGTTAAATTTTAAAACTCTTAGAATTATGATTTTATACAAAATCGTTGAAACTTCATTATCGTCCTATTTCCCACGTTTCCTACGTGAAGTTATGGCTTAAAACAACGATTTCTAGTCACAATAAGCTTTGTGACATCACAATGATTATACTTGGCTTGTTTACTTTCAAAACTCTTAATTTGATTATTTGTATCAAAATGCTTAAAACTTCATTATAGTTCGATTTCACACGTTCCCAATGTGAAGTTAAATTTTAAAACAACGATTTCTATTCAAAGTAAGCGTTTGTAGATAAAATATGTTTATGCTCAGCTTGTTAAATTTAAAACTCTTAGAATTATGATTTTATACAAAATCGTTGAAACTTCATTATCGTCCTATTTTCCACGTTCCCTACGTGAAGTTATGGCTCAAAAAAATGATTTCTTGTCACAATAAGCTTTCTGATAGCACAATGATTATACTCGGCTTGTTTACTTTCAAAACTCTTAATTTGATTATTTGTATCAAAATGGGTAAAACTTCATTATTGTTCGCTTTTCATGTTTCAAATGTGAAGTTATGGCATAAAACAACGATTCGTATTTAAAATATGCGTTTGTAGATAAAATATGTCTATGCTCGGCTTGTCAAATTTTAAAACTCTTAGAATAATGATTTTATACAAAATCGTTGAAACTTCATTATCGTCCTATTTCCCACGTTTTCTACGTGAAGTTGTGGCTCAAAACAACGATTTCTAGTCACAATAAGCTTTGTGACATCACAATGATTATACTCGGCTTGTTTACTTTCAAAACTCTTAATTTGATTATTTGTATCAAAATGCTTAAAACTTCATTATAGTTCGATTTCACACGTTCCCAATGTGAAGTTAAATTTTAAAACAACGATTTCTATTCAAAGTAAGCGTTTGTAGATAAAATATGTTTATGCTCAGCTTGTTAAATTTAAAACACTTAGAATTATGATTTTATACAAAATCGTTGAAACTTCATTATCGTCCTATTTTCCACGTTCCCTACGTGAAGTTATGGCTCAAAACAAAGATTTCTAGTCACAATAAGGTTCGTGACATCACAATGATTATACTTGGCTTGTTTACTTTCAAAACTCTTAATTTGATTATTTGTATCAAAATGGGTAAAACTTCATTATAGTTCGATTTCCGTTCTCAATGTGAAGTTAAGGCTTAAAATAATGAATTCTATTCAAAATAAGCGTTTGTAGATAAAATATGTTTATGCTCGGCTTGTTAAATTTTAAAACTCTTAGAATTATGATTTTATACAAAATCGTTGAAACTTCATTATCGTCTTATTTCCCACGTTTTCTACGTGAAGTTATGGCTCAAAATAACGATTTTTAGTCACAATAAGCTTTGTGACATCACAATGATTATACTCGTCTTGTTTACTTTCAAAACTCTTAATTTGATTATTTGTATCAAAATGGGTAAAACTTCATTATTGTTCGATTTCCCTCGTTCTCAATGTGAAGTTAAGGCTTACAATAACGATTTCTATTCAAAATAAGCGTTTCTAGATAAAATATGTTTATGCTCGGCTTGTTAAATTTTAAAACTCTTAGAATTTTGATTTTATACAAAATCGTTGAAACTTCATTATCGTCCTATTTTCCACGTTCCCTACGTGAAGTCATGGCTCAAAACAATGATTTCTAGTCACAATAAGCTTTGTGATAGCACAATGATTATACTCGGATTGTTTACTTTCCAAGCTCTTAATTTGATTATTTGTATCAAAATGGGTAAAACTTCATTATAGTTCGCTTTCCCATGTTCCTATTGTGAAGTTATGGCTTAAAACAATGATTTTTATTCAAAATCAGCGTTTGCAGATAAAATATATTTATACTCGGCTTGTTTAATTTTTAAACTCTTTGAATTATGATTTTATACAAAATTGTTGAAACTTCATTATCGTCATATGTTCCACGTTCCCTACGTGAAGTTATGGCTCAAAACAATGATTTCTAGTCACAATAAGGTTTGTGACATCACAATGATTATACTTGGCTTGTTTACTTTCAAAACTCTTAATTTGATTATTTGTATCAAAATGGTTAAAACTTAATTATAGTTCGATTTCACACGTTCCCAATGTGAAGTTAAGTTTTAAAACAACGATTTCTATTCTAAATAAGCATTTGTAGAAAAAATATGTTTATGCTCAGCTTGTTAAATTTAAAACTCTTAGAATTATGATTTTATACAAAATCGTTGAAACTTCATTATCGTCCTATTTTCCACGTTCCCTACGTGAAGTCATGGCTCAAAACAATGATTTCTAGTCACAATAAGCTTTGTGATAGCACAATGATTATACTCGGATTGTTTACTTTCCAAACTCTTAATTTGATTATTTGTATCAAAATGGGTAAAACTTCATTATAGTTCGCTTTCCCATGTTCCTATTGTGAAGTTATGGCTTAAAACAATGATTTTTATTCAAAATCAGCGTTTGCAGATAAAATATATTTATACTCGGCTTGTTTAATTTTTAAACTCTTTGAATTATGATTTTATACAAAATTGTTGAAACTTCATTATCGTCATATGTTTCACGTTCCCTACGTGAAGTTATGGCTCAAAACAATGATTTCTAGTCACAATAAGGTTTGTGACATCACAATGATTATACTTGGCTTGTTTACTTTCAAAACTCTTAATTTGATTATTTGTATCAAAATGGTTAAAACTTAATTATAGTTCGATTTCACACGTTCCCAATGTGAAGTTAAGTTTTAAAACAACGATTTCTATTCTAAATAAGCATTTGTAGAAAAAATATGTTTATGCTCAGCTTGTTAAATTGAAAACTCTTAGAATTATGATTTTATACAAAATCGTTGAAACTTCCTTATCGTCCTATTTTCCACGTTCCCTACGTGAAGTTATGGCTCAAAACAATGATTTCTAGTCACAATAAGCTTTGTGACATCACAATGATTATACTCGGCTTGTTTACTTTCAAAACTCTTAATTTGATTATTTGTATCAAAATGGTTAAAACTTCATTATAGTTCGATTTCACACGTTCCCAATGTGAAGTTAAATTTTAAAACAACGATTTCTATTCAAAGTAAGCGTTTGTAGATAAAATATGTTTACGCTCAGCTTGTTAAATTTAAAACTCTTAGAATTATGATTTTATACAAAATCGTTGAAACTTCATTATCGTCCTATTTTCCACGTTCCCTACGTGAAGTTATGGCTCAAAACAATGATTTCTAGTCACAATAATCTTTGTGATAGCACAATGATTATACTCGGCTTGTTTACTTTCAAAACTCTTAATTTGATTATTTATATCAAAATGGGTAAAACTTCATTATAGTTCGCTTTCTCATGTTTCAAATGTGAAGTTATGGCTTAAAACAACGATTCCTTTTTAAAATAAGTGTTTGTAGATAAAATATGTCTATTCTCGGCTTGTTAAATTTTAAAACTCTTAGAATTATGATTTTATACAAAATCGTTGAAACTTCATTATCGTCCTATTTCCCACGTTTTCTACGTGAAGTTATGGCTCAAAACAACGATTTCTAGTCACAATAAGCTTTGTGACATCACAATGATTATACTCGCCTTGTTTACTTTCAAAACTCTTAATTTGATTATTTGTATCAAAATGGGTAAAACTTCATTATAGTTGGATTTCCCACGTTCTCAATGTGAAAGTAAGGCTTAAAATAACGATTTCTATTCAAAATAAGCATTTCTAGATAAAATATGTTTATGCTTGGCTTGTTAAATTTTAAAACTCTTAGAATTATGATTTTATACAAAATCGTTGAAACTTTATTATCGTCCTATTTTCCATGTTCCCTACGTGAAGTCATGGCTCAAATCAATGATTTCGACTCACAATAAGCTTTGTGATAGCACAACGATTATACTCGGCTTGTTTACTTTCAAAACTCTTAATTTGATTATTAATATCAAAATGGGTAAAACTTCATTATAGTTCGCTTTCCCATGTTCCTAATGTAAAGTTATGGCTTAAAACAACGATTTCTATTCAAAATAAGCTTTTGTAGAAAAATTTGTTTATGCTCGGCTTGTTAAATTTTAAAACTCTTAGAATTATGATTTTATACAAAATCGTTGAAACTTCATTATCGTCCTCTTTTCCACGTTCCCTACGTGAAGTCATGGGTCAAAACAATGATTTCTAGTCACAATAAGCTTTGTGACATCACAATGATTATACTCGGCTTGTTTACTTTCAAAACTCTTAATTTGATTATTTGTATCAAAATGGTTAAAACTTCATTATAGTTCAATTTCACACGTTCCCAATGTGAAGTTAAATTTTAAAACAACGATTTCTATTCAAAGTAAGCGTTTGTAGATAAAATATGTTTACGCTCAGCTTGTTAAATTTAAAACTATTAGAATTATGATTTTATACAAAATCGTTGAAACTTCATTATCTTCCTATTTTCCACGTTCCCTACGTGAAGTTATGGCTCAAAACAATGATTTCTAGTCACAATAAGCTTTGTGATAGCACAATGATTATACTCGGCTTGTTTACTTTCAAAACTCTTAATTTGATTATTTATATCAAAATGGGTAAAACTTCATTATAGTTCGCTTTCTCATGTTTCAAATGTGAAGTTATGGCTTAAAACAACGATTCCTTTTTAAAATAAGTGTTTGTAGATAAAATATGTCTATTCTCGGCTTGTTAAATTTTAAAACTATTAGAATTATGATTTTATACAAAATCGTTGAAACTTCATTATCGTCCTATTTCCCACGTTTTCTACGTGAAGTTATGGCTCAAAACAACGATTTCTAGTCACAATAAGCTTTGTGACATCACAATGATTATACTCGCCTTGTTTACTTTCAAAACTCTTAATTTGATTATTTGTATCAAAATGGGTAAAACTTCATTATAGTTGGATTTTCCACGTTCTCAATGTGAAAGTAAGGCTTAAAATAACGATTTCTATTCAAAATAAGCATTTCTAGATAAAATATGTTTATGCTTGGCTTGTTAAATTTTAAAACTCTTAGAATTATGATTTTATACAAAATCGTTGAAACTTTATTATCGTCCTATTTTCCATGTTCCCTACGTGAAGTCATGGCTCAAAACAATGATTTCGACTCACAATAAGCTTTGTGATAGCACAATGATTATACTCGGCTTGTTTACTTTCAAAACTCTTAATTTGATTATTAATATCAAAATGGGTAAAACTTCATTATAGTTCACTTTCCCATGTTCCTAATGTAAAGTTATGGCTTAAAACAACGATTTCTATTCAAAATAAGCTTTTGTAGAAAAATTTGTTTATGCTCGGCTTGTTAAATTTTAAAACTCTTAGAATTATGATTTTATACAAAATCGTTGAAACTTCATTATCGTCCTCTTTTCCACGTTCCCTACGTGAAGTCATGGCTCAAAACAATGATTTCGAGTCACAATAAGCTTTGTGATAGCACAACGATTATACTCGGCTTGTTTACTTTCAAAACTCTTAATTTGATTATTTGTATCAAAATGGGTAAAACTTCATTATAGTTCGATTTCCTACGTTTCAACGTGAAGTTAAGGCTTAAAATAACGATTTCTACTCAAAATAAGCGTTTCTAGATAAAATATGTTTATGCTCAGCTTGTTAAATTTTAAAACTCTTAGAATTATGATTTTATAAAAAATCGTTGAAACTTCATTATCGTCCTATTTCCCACGTTTTCTACGTGAAGTTACGGCTCAAAACAACGATTTCTAATCACAATAAGCTTTGTGACATCACAATGATTATACTCGTTGTTTACTTTCAAAACTCTTAATTTGATTATTTGTATCAAAATGGTTAAAACTTCATTATAGTTCGATTTCACACGTTCCCAATGTGAAGTTAAGTTTTAAAATAACTATTTCTATTCAAAATAAGCGTTTGTAGATAAAATATGTTTATGCTCGGCTTGTTAAATTTTAAAACTCATAGAATTATGATTTTATACAAAATCGTTAAAATTTCATTATCGTCCTATTTTCCACATTCCTTACGTGAAGTTATGGCTCAAAACAATGATTTCTAGTCACAATAAGCTTTGTGACAATACAATGATTATACTCGGCTCGTATACTTTCAAAACTCTTAATTTGATTATTTGTATCTAAATGGGTAAAACTTAATCATAGTTCACTTTCCCATGTTTCAAATGTGAAGTTACGGCTTAAAACAACGATTTCTATTTAAAATAAGCGTTTGTCGATAAAATATATCTATGCTCGGCTTGTTTAATTTTAAAACTCTTAAAATTATGATTTTATACAAAATCGTTAAAACTTCATTATCGTACTATTTCCCACATTTTCTACATGAAGTTATGGCTCAAAATAACGATTTTTAGTCACAATAAGCTTTGTGACATCACAATGATTATACTCGACTTGTTTACTTTCAAAACTCTTAATTTGATTATTTGTATCAAAATGGGTAAAACTTCATTATTGTTCGATTTCCCTCGTTCTCAATGTGAAGTTAAGGCTTACAATAACGATTTCTATTTAAAATAAGCATTTCTAGATAAAATATGTTTATGCTCGGCTTGTTAAATTTTTAAACTCTTAGAATTATGATTTTATACAAAATCATTGAAACTTCATTATCGTCCTATTTTCCACGTTCCCTACGTGAGGTTATGGCTTAAAACAATGATTTCTAGTCACAATAAGCATTGTGATAGCACAATGATTATGCTCGGCTTGTTTACTTTTAAAATTCTTAATTTGATTATTTGTATCAAAATGGGTAAAACTTCATTATAGTTCACTTTCCCATGTTCCTAATGTGAAGTTGTAGCTTTAAACAACGATTTCTATTCAAAATAAGCGTTTGTAGATAAAATATGTTTATGCTCGGCTTGTTAAATTTTAAAACTCTTAGAATTATGATTTTATACAAAATCGTTGAAACTTCATTATCGTCCTATTTCCCACGTTTCCTACGTGAAGTTATGGCTTAAAACAACGATTTCTAGTCACAATAAGCTTTGTGACATCACAATGATTATACTTGGCTTGTTTACTTTCAAAACTCTTAATTTGATTATTTGTATCAAAATGCTTAAAACTTCATTATAGTTCGATTTCACACGTTCCCAATGTGAAGTTAAATTTTAAAACAACGATTTCTATTCAAAGTAAGCGTTTGTAGATAAAATATGTTTATGCTCAGCTTGTTAAATTTAAAACTCTTAGAATTATGATTTTATACAAAATCGTTGAAACTTCATTATCGTCCTATTTTCCACGTTCCCTACGTGAAGTTATGGCTCAAAAAATGATTTCTTGTCACAATAAGCTTTTCGATAGCACAATGATTATACTCGGCTTGTTTGCTTTCAAAACTCTTAATTTGATTATTTGTATCAAAATGGGTAAAACTTCATTATTGTTCAATTTCCTCATGTTTCAAATGTGAAGTTATGGCATAAAACAACGATTCGTATTTAAAATATGCGTTTGTAGATAAAATATGTCTATGCTCGGCTTGTCAAATTTTAAAACTCTTAGAATAATGATTTTATACAAAATCGTTGAAACTTCATTATCGTCCTATTTCCCACGTTTTCTACGTGAAGTTGTGGCTCAAAACAACGATTTCTAGTCACAATAAGCTTTGTGACATCACAATGATTATACTCGGTTTGTTTACTTTCAAAACTCTTAATTTGATTATTTGTATCAAAATGCTTAAAACTTCATTATAGTTCGATTTCACACGTTCCCAATGTGAAGTTAAATTTTAAAACAACGATTTCTATTCAAAGTAAGCGTTTGTAGATAAAATATGTTTATGCTCAGCTTGTTAAATTTAAAACACTTAGAATTATGATTTTATACAAAATCGTTGAAACTTCATTATCGTCCTATTTTCCACGTTCCTTACGTGAAGTTATGGCTCAAAACAAAGATTTCTAGTCACAATAAGGTTCGTGACATCACAATGATTATACTTGGCTTGTTTACTTTCAAAACTCTTAATTTGATTATTTGTATCAAAATGGGTAAAACTTCATTATAGTTCGATTTCCCCCGTTCTCAATGTGAAGTTAAGGCTTAAAATAACGAATTCTATTCAAAATAAGCGTTTGTAGATAAAATATTTTTATGCTCGGCTTGTTAAATTTTAAAACTCTTAGAATTATGATTTTATACAAAATCGTTGAAACTTCATTATCGTCTTATTTCCCACGTTTTCTACGTGAAGTTATGGCTCAAAATAACGATTTTTAGTCACAATAAGCTTTGTGACATCACAATGATTATACTTGTCATGTTTACTTTCAAAACTCTTAATTTAATTATTTGTATCAAAATGGGTAAAACTTCATTATTGTTCGATTTCCCTCGTTCTCAATGTGAAGTTAAGGCTTACAATAACGATTTCTATTCAAAATAAGCGTTTCTAGATAAAATATGTTTATGCTCGGCTTGTTAAATTTTAAAACTCTTAGAATTTTGATTTTATACAAAATCGTTGAAACTTCATTATCGTCCTATTTTCCACGTTCCCTACGTGAAGTCATGGCTCAAAACAATGATTTCTAGTCACAATAAGCTTTGTGATAGCACAATGATTATACTCGGATTGTATACTTTCCAAACTCTTAATTTGATTATTTGTATCAAAATGGGTAAAACTTCATTATAGTTCGCTTTCCCATGTTCCTATTGTGAAGTTATGGCTTAAAACAATGATTTTTATTCAAAATCAGCGTTTGCAGATAAAATATATTTATACTCGGCTTGTTTAATTTTTAAACTCTTTGAATTATGATTTTATACAAAATTGTTGAAACTTCATTATCGTCATATTTTCCACGTTCCCTACGTGAAGTTATGGCTCAAAACAATGATTTCTAGTCACAATAAGGTTAGTGACATCACAATGATTATACTTGGCTTGTTTACTTTCAAAACTCTTAATTTGATTATTTGTATCAAAATGGTTAAAACTTCATTATAGTTCGATTTCACACGTTCCCAATGTGAAGTTAAGTTTTAAAACAACGATTTCTATTCTAAATAAGCATTTGTAGAAAAAATATGTTTATGCTCAGCTTGTTAAATTTAAAACTCTTAGAATTATGATTTTATACAAAATCGTTGAAACTTCCTTATCGTCCTATTTTCCACGTTCCCTACGTGAAGTTATGGCTCAAAACAATGATTTCTAGTCACAATAAGCTTTGTGACATCACAATGATTATACTCGGCTTGTTTACTTTCAAAACTCTTAATTTGATTATTTGTATCAAAATGGTTAAAACTTCATTATAGTTCGATTTCACACGTTCCCAATGTGAAGTTAAATTTTAAAACAACGATTTCTATTCAAAGTAAGCGTTTGTAGATAAAATATGTTTACGCTCAGCTTGTTAAATTTAAAACTCTTAGAATTATGATTTTATACAAAATCGTTGAAACTTCATTATCGTCCTATTTTCCACGTTCCCTACGTGAAGTTATGGCTCAAAACAATGATTTCTAGTCACAATAAGCTTTGTGATAGCACAATGATTATACTCGGCTTGTTTACTTTCAAAACTCTTAATTTGATTATTTATATCAAAATGGGTAAAACTTCATTATAGTTCGCTTTCTCATGTTTCAAATGTGAAGTTATGGCTTAAAACAACGATTCCTTTTTAAAATAAGTGTTTGTAGATAAAATATGTCTATTCTCGGCTTGTTAAATTTTAAAACTCTTAGAATTATGATTTTATACAAAATCGTTGAAACTTCATTATCGTCCTATTTCCCACGTTTTCTACGTGAAGTTATGGCTCAAAACAACGATTTCTAGTCACAATAACCTTTGTGACATCACAATGATTATACTCGCCTTGTTTACTTTCAAAACTCTTAATTTGATTATTTGTATCAAAATGGGTAAAACTTCATTATAGTTGGATTTCCCACGTTCTCAATGTGAAAGTAAGGCTTAAAATAACGATTTCTATTCAAAATAAGCATTTCTAGATAAAATATGTTTATGCTTGGCTTGTTAAATTTTAAAACTCTTAGAATTATGATTTTATACAAAATCGTTGAAACTTTATTATCGTCCTATTTTCCATGTTCCCTACGTGAAGTCATGGCTCAAATCAATGATTTCGACTCACAATAAGCTTTGTGATAGCACAACGATTATACTCGGCTTGTTTACTTTCAAAACTCTTAATTTGATTATTAATATCAAAATGGGTAAAACTTCATTATAGTTCACTTTCCCATGTTCCTAATGTAAAGTTATAGCTTAAAACAACGATTTCTATTCAAAATAAGCTTTTGTAGAAAAATTTGTTTATGCTCGGCTTGTTAAATTTTAAAACTCTTAGAATTATGATTTTATACAAAATCGTTGAAACTTCATTATCGTCCTCTTTTCCACGTTCCCTACGTGAAGTCATGGCTCAAAACAATGATTTCGAGTCACAATAAGCTTTGTGATAGCACAACGATTATACTCGGCTTGTTTACTTTCAAAACTCTTAATTTGAATATTTGTATCAAAATGGGTAAAACTTCATTATAGTTCGATTTCCTACGTTTCAACGTGAAGTTAAGGCTTAAAATAACGATTTCTACTCAAAATAAGCATTTCTAGATAAAATATGTTTATGCTCGGCTTGTTAAATTTTTAAACTCTTAGAATTATGATTTTATACAAAATCATTGAAACTTCATTATCGTCCTATTTTCCACGTTCCCTACGTGAGGTTATGGCTTAAAACAATGATTTCTAGTCACAATAAGCATTGTGATAGCACAATGATTATGTTCGGCTTGTTTACTTTTAAAATTCTTAATTTGATTATTTGTATCAAAATGGGTAAAACTTCATTATAGTTCGCTTTCCCATGTTCCTAATGTGAAGTTGTAGCTTTAAACAACGATTTCTATTCAAAATAAGCGTTTGTAGATAAAATATGTTTATGCTCGGCTTGTTAAATTTTAAAACTCTTAGAATTATGATTTTATACAAAATCGTTGAAACTTCATTATCGTCCTATTTCCCACGTTTCCTACGTGAAGTTATGGCTTAAAACAACGATTTCTAGTCACAATAAGCTTTGTGACATCACAATGATTATACTTGGCTTGTTTACTTTCAAAACTCTTAATTTGATTATTTGTATCAAAATGCTTAAAACTTCATTATAGTTCGATTTCACACGTTCCCAATGTGAAGTTAAATTTTAAAACAACGATTTCTATTCAAAGTAAGCGTTTGTAGATAAAATATGTTTATGCTCAGCTTGTTAAATTTAAAACTCTTAGAATTATGATTTTATACAAAATCGTTGAAACTTCATTATCGTCCTATTTTCCACGTTCCCTACGTGAAGTTATGGCTCAAAAAATGATTTCTTGTCACAATAAGCTTTTCGATAGCACAATGATTATACTCGGCTTGTTTACTTTCAAAACTCTTAATTTGATTATTTGTATCAAAATGGGTAAAACTTCATTATTGTTCGCTTTCTCATGTTTCAAATGTGAAGTTATGGCATAAAACAACGATTCGTATTTAAAATATGCGTTTGTAGATAAAATATGTCTATGCTCGGCTTGTCAAATTTTAAAACTCTTAGAATAATGATTTTATACAAAATCGTTGAAACTTCATTATCGTCCTATTTCCCACGTTTTCTACGTGAAGTTGTGGCTCAAAACAACGATTTCTAGTCACAATAAGCTTTGTGACATCACAATGATTATACTCGGCTTGTTTACTTTCAAAACTCTTAATTTGATTATTTGTATCAAAATGCTTAAAACTTCATTATAGTTCGATTTCACACGTTCCTAATGTGAAGTTAAATTTTAAAACAACGATTTCTATTCAAAGTAAGCGTTTGTAGATAAAATATGTTTATGCTCAGCTTGTTAAATTTAAAACACTTAGAATTATGATTTTATACAAAATCGTTGAAACTTCATTATCGTCCTATTTTCCACGTTCCCTACGTGAAGTTATGGCTCAAAACAAAGATTTCTAGTCACAATAAGGTTCGTGACATCACAATGATTATACTTGGCTTGTTTACTTTCAAAACTCTTAATTTGATTATTTGTATCAAAATGGGTAAAACTTCATTATAGTTCGATTTCCCCGTTCTCAATGTGAAGTTAAGGCTTAAAATAACGAATTATATTCAAAATAAGCGTTTGTAGATAAAATATGTTTATGCTCGGCTTGTTAAATTTTAAAACTCTTAGAATTATGATTTTATACAAAATCGTTGAAACTTCATTATCGTCTTATTTCCCACGTTTTCTACGTGAAGTTATGGCTCAAAATAACGATTTTTAGTCACAATAAGCTTTGTGACATCACAATGATTATACTCGTCTTGTTTACTTTCAAAACTCTTAATTTGATTATTTGTATCAAAATGGGTAAAACTTCATTATTGTTCGATTTCCCTCGTTCTCAATGTGAAGTTAAGGCTTACAATAACGATTTCTATTCAAAATAAGCGTTTCTAGATAAAATATGTTTATGCTCGGCTTGTTAAATTTTAAAACTCTTAGAATTTTGATTTTATACAAAATCGTTGAAACTTCATTATCGTCCTATTTTCCACGTTCCCTACGTGAAGTCATGGCTCAAAACAATGATTTCTAGTCACAATAAGCTTTGTGATAGCACAATGATTATACTCGGATTGTTTACTTTCCAAACTCTTAATTTGATTATTTGTATCAAAATGGGTAAAACTTCATTATAGTTCGCTTTCCCATGTTCCTATTGTGTGAAGTTATGGCTTAAAACAATGATTTTTATTCAAAATCAGCGTTTGCAGATAAAATATATTTATACTCGGCTTGTTTAATTTTTAAACTCTTTGAATTATGATTTTATACAAAATTGTTGAAACTTCATTATCGTCATATGTTCCACGTTCCCTACGTGAAGTTATGGCTCAAAACAATGATTTCTAGTCAAAATAAGGTTTGTGACATCACAATGATTATACTTGGCTTGTTTACTTTCAAAACTCTTAATTTGATTATTTGTATCAAAATGGTTAAAACTTAATTATAGTTCGATTTCACACGTTCCCAATGTGAAGTTAAGTTTTAAAACAACGATTTCTATTCTAAATAAGCATTTGTAGAAAAAATATGTTTATGCTCAGCTTGTTAAATTTAAAACTCTTAGAATTATGATTTTATACAAAATCGTTGAAACTTCCTTATCGTCCTATTTTCCACGTTCCCTACGTGAAGTTATGGCTCAAAACAATGATTTCTAGTCACAATAAGCTTTGTGACATCACAATGATTATACTCGGCTTGTTTACTTTCAAAACTCTTAATTTGATTATTTGTATCAAAATGGTTAAAACTTCATTATAGTTCGATTTCACACGTTCCCAATGTGAAGTTAAATTTTAAAACAACGATTTCTATTCAAAGTAAGCGTTTGTAAATAAAATATGTTTATGCTCGGCTTGTTAAATTTTAAAACTCTTAGAATTATAATTTTATACAAAATCGTTGAAACTTCATTATCGTCCTATTTCCCACGTTCCCTACTTGAAGTTATGGCTCAAAACAATAATTTCTACTCACAATAAGCTTTGTGATAGCACAATGACTATACTCGGCTTGTTTACTTTCAAAACTGTTAATTTGATTATTTATATCAAAATGGGTAAAACTTCATTATAGTTCGCTTTCTCATGTTTCAAATGTGAAGTTATGGCTTAAAACAACGATTCCTATTTTAAAATAAGTGTTTGTAGATAAAATATGTCTATTCTCGGCTTGTTAAATTTTAAAACTCTTAGAATTATGATTTTATACAAAATCGTTGAAACTTCATTATCGTCCTATTTCCCACGTTTTCTACGTGAAGTTATGGCTCAAAACAACGATTTCTAGTCACAATAAGCTTTGTGACATCACAATGATTATACTCGCCTTGTTTACTTTCAAAACTCTTAATTTGATTATTTGTATCAAAATGGGTAAAACTTCATTATAGTTGGATTTCCCACGTTCTCAATGTGAAAGTAAGGCTTAAAATAACGATTTCTATTCAAAATAAGCATTTCTAGATAAAATATGTTTATGCTTGGCTTGTTAAATTTTAAAACTCTTAGAATTATGATTTTATACAAAATCGTTGAAACTTTATTATCGTCCTATTTTCCATGTTCCCTACGTGAAGTCATGGCTCAAAACAATGATTTCGACTCACAATAAGCTTTGTGATAGCACAATGATTATACTCGGCTTGTTTACTTTCAAAACTCTTAATTTGATTATTAATATCAAAATGGGTAAAACTTCATTATAGTTCAATTTCCCATGTTCCTAATGTAAAGTTATGGCTTAAAACAACGATTTCTATTCAAAATAAGCTTTTGTAGAAAAATTTGTTTATGCTCGGCTTGTTAAATTTTAAAACTCTTAGAATTATGATTTTATACAAAATCGTTGAAACTTCATTATCGTCCTCTTTTCCACGTTCCCTACGTGAAGTCATGGCTCAAAACAATGATTTCGAGTCACAATAAGCTTTGTGATAGCACAACGATTATACTCGGCTTGTTTACTTTCAAAACTCTTAATTTGATTATTTGTATCAAAATGGGTAAAACTTCATTATAGTTCGATTTCCTACGTTTCAACGTGAAGTTAAGGCTTAAAATAACGATTTCTACTCAAAATAAGCGTTTCTAGATAAAATATGTTTATGCTCAGCTTGTTAAATTTTAAAACTCTTAGAATTATGATTTTTATAAAAATCGTTGAAACTTCATTATCGTCCTATTTCCCACGTTTTCTACGTGAAGTTACGGCTCAAAACAACGATTTCTAATCACAATAAGCTTTGTGACATCACAATGATTATACTCGGCTTGTTTACTTTCAAAACTCTTAATTTGATTATTTGTATCAAAATGGTTAAAACTTCATTATAGTTCGATTTCACACGTTCCCAATGTGAAGTTAAGTTTTAAAATAACTATTTCTATTCAAAATAAGCGTTTGTAGATAAAATATGTTTATGCTCGGCTTGTTAAATTTTAAAACTCATAGAATTATGATTTTATACAAAATCGTTGAAACTTCATTATCGTCCTATTTTCCACGTTCCCTACGTGAAGTCATGGCTCAAAACAATGATTTCTAGTCACAATAAGCTTTGTGATAGCACAATGATTATACTCGGATTGTTTACTTTCCAAACTCTTAATTTGATTATTTGTATCAAAATGGGTAAAACTTCATTATAGTTCGCTTTCCCATGTTCCTATTGTGAAGTTATGGCTTAAAACAATGATTTTTATTCAAAATCAGCGTTTGCAGATAAAATATATTTATACTCGGCTTGTTTAATTTTTAAACTCTTTGAATTATGATTTTATACAAAATTGTTGAAACTTTATTATCGTCATATGTTTCACGTTCCCTACGTGAAGTTATGGCTCAAAACAATGATTTCTAGTCACAATAAGGTTTGTGACATCACAATGATTATACTTGGCTTGTTTACTTTCAAAACTCTTAATTTGATTATTTGTATCAAAATGGTTAAAACTTAATTATAGTTCGATTTCACACGTTCCCAATGTGAAGTTAAGTTTTAAAACAACGATTTCTATTCTAAATAAGCATTTGTAGAAAAAATATGTTTATGCTCAGCTTGTTAAATTTAAAACTCTTAGAATTATGATTTTATACAAAATCGTTGAAACTTCCTTATCGTCCTATTTTCCACGTTCCCTACGTGAAGTTATGGCTCAAAACAATGATTTCTAGTCACAATAAGCTTTGTGACATCACAATGATTATACTCGGCTTGTTTACTTTCAAAACTCTTAATTTGATTATTTGTATCAAAATGGTTAAAACTTAATTATAGTTCGATTTCACACGTTCCCAATGTGAAGTTAAATTTTAAAACAACGATTTCTATTCAAAGTAAGCGTTTGTAGATAAAATATGTTTACGCTCAGCTTGTTAAATTTAAAACTCTTAGAATTATGATTTTATACAAAATCGTTGAAACTTCATTATCGTCCTATTTTCCACGTTCCCTACGTGAAGTTATGGCTCAAAACAATGATTTCTAGTCACAATAATCTTTGTGATAGCACAATGATTATACTCGGCTTGTTTACTTTCAAAACTCTTAATTTGATTATTTATATCAAAATGGGTAAAACTTCATTATAGTTCGCTTTCTCATGTTTCAAATGTGAAGTTATGGCTTAAAACAACGATTCCTTTTTAAAATAAGTGTTTGTAGATAAAATATGTCTATTCTCGGCTTGTTAAATTTTAAAACTCTTAGAATTATGATTTTATACAAAATCGTTGAAACTTCATTATCGTCCTCTTTTCCACGTTCCCTACGTGAAGTCATGGCTCAAAACAATGATTTCGAGTCACAATAAGCTTTGTGATAGCACAACGATTATACTCGGCTTGTTTACTTTCAAAACTCTTAATTTGATTATTTGTATCAAAATGGGTAAATATTCATTATAGTTCGATTTCCTACGTTTCAACGTGAAGTTAAGGCTTAAAATAACGATTTCTACTCAAAATAAGCGTTTCTAGATAAAATATGTTTATGCTCAGCTTGTTAAATTTTAAAACTCTTAGAATTATGATTTTATAAAAAATCGTTGAAACTTCATTATCGTCCTATTTCCCACGTTTTCTACGTGAAGTTACGGCTCAAAACAACGATTTCTAATCACAATAAGCTTTGTGACATCACAATGATTATAGTCGGCTTGTTTACTTTCAAAACTCTTAATTTGATTATTTGTATCAAAATGGTTAAAACTTCATTATAGTTCGATTTCACACGTTCCCAATGTGAAGTTAAGTTTTAAAATAACTATTTCTATTCAAAATAAGCGTTTGTAGATAAAATATGTTTATGCTCGGCTTGTTAAATTTTAAAACTCATAGAATTATGATTTTATACAAAATCGTTAAAATTTCATTATCGTCCTATTTTCCACGTTCCCTACGTGAAGTTATGGCTCAAAACAATGATTTCTAGTCACAATAAGCTTTGTGACAATACAATGATTATACTCGGCTCGTATACTTTCAAAACTCTTAATTTGATTATTTGTATCTAAATGGGTAAAACTTAATCATAGTTCGCTTTCCCATGTTTCAAATGTGAAGTTAAGGCTTAAAACAACGATTTCTATTTAAAATAAGCGTTTGTCGATAAAATATATCTATGCTCGGCTTGTTTAATTTTAAAACTCTTAGAATTATGATTTTATACAAAATCGTTGAAACTTCATTATCGTACTATTTCCCACATTTTCTACATGAAGTTATGGCTCAAAATAACGATTTTTAGTCACAATAAGCTTTGTGACATCACAATGATTATACTCGACTTGTTTACTTTCAAAACTCTTAATTTGATTATTTGTATCAAAATGGGTAAAACTTCATTATTGTTTGATTTCCCTCGTTCTCAATGTGAAGTTAAGGCTTACAATAACGATTTCTATTTAAAATAAGCATTTCTAGATAAAATATGTTTATGCTCGGCTTGTTAAATTTTAAACTCTTAGAATTATGATTTTATACAAAATCATTGAAACTTCATTATCGTCCTATTTTCCACGTTCCCTACGTGAGGTTATGGCTTAAAACAATGATTTCTAGTCACAATAAGCATTGTGATAGCACAATGATTATGCTCGGCTTGTTTACTTTTAAAATTCTTAATTTGATTATTTGTATCAAAATGGGTAAAACTTCATTATAGTTCACTTTCCCATGTTCCTAATGTGAAGTTGTAGCTTTAAACAACGATTTCTATTCAAAATAAGCGTTTGTAGATAAAATATGTTTATGCTCGGCTTGTTAAATTTTAAAACTCTTAGAATTATGATTTTATACAAAATCGTTGAAACTTCATTATCGTCCTATTTCCCACGTTTCCTACGTGAAGTTATGGCTTAAAACAACGATTTCTAGTCACAATAAGCTTTGTGACATCACAGTGATTATACTCGGCTTGTTTACTTTCAAAACTCTTAATTTGATTATTTGTATCAAAATGCTTAAAACTTCATTATAGTTCGATTTCACACGTTCCCAATGTGAAGTTAAATTTTAAAACAACGATTTCTATTCAAAGTAAGCGTTTGTAGATAAAATATGTTTATGCTCAGCTTGTTAAATTTAAAACTCTTAGAATTATGATTTTATACAAAATCGTTGAAACTTCATTATCGTCCTATTTTCCACGTTCCCTACGTGAAGTTATGGCTCAAAAAAATGATTTCTTGTCACAATAAGCTTTGTGACATAGCACAATGATTATACTCGGCTTGTTTACTTTCAAAACTCTTAATTTGATTATTTGTATCAAAATGGGTAAAACTTCATTATTGTTCGCTTTCTCATGTTTCAAATGTGAAGTTATGGCATAAAACAACGATTCGTATTTAAAATATGCGTTTGTAGATAAAATATGTCTATGCTCGGCTTGTCAAATTTTAAAACTCTTAGAATAATTATTTTATACAAAATCGTTGAAACTTCATTATCGTCCTATTTCCCACGTTTTCTACGTGAAGTTGTGGCTCAAAACAACGATTTCTAGTCACAATAAGCTTTGTGACATCACAATGATTATACTCGGCTTGTTTACTTTCAAGACTCTTAATTTGATTATTTGTATCAAAATGCTTAAAACTTCATTATAGTTCGATTTCACACGTTCCCAATGTGAAGTTAAATTTTAAGACAACGATTTCTATTCAAAGTAAGCGTTTGTAGATAAAATATATTTATGCTCAGCTTGTTAAATTTAAAACACTTAGAATTATGATTTTATACAAAATCGTTGAAACTTCATTATCGTCCTATTTTCCACGTTCCCTACGTGAAGTTATGGCTCAAAACAAAGATTTCTAGTCACAATAAGGTTTGTGACATCACAATGATTATACTTGGCTTGTTTACTTTCAAAACTCTTAATTTGATTATTTGTATCAAAATGGGTAAAACTTCATTATAGTTCGATTTCCCCCGTTCTCAATGTGAAGTTAAGGCTTAAAATAACGAATTCTATTCAAAATAAGCGTTTGTAGATAAAATATGTTTATGCTCGGCTTGTTAAATTTTAAAACTCTTAGAATTATGATTTTATACAAAATCGTTGAAACTTCATTATCGTCTTATTTCCCACGTTTTCTACGTGAAGTTATGGCTCAAAATAACGATTTTTAGTCACAATAAGCTTTGTGACATCACAATGATTATACTCGTCTTGTTTACTTTCAAAACTCTTAATTTGATTATTTGTATCAAAATGGGTAAAACTTCATTATTGTTCGATTTCCCTCGTTCTCAATGTGAAGTTAAGGCTTACAATAACGATTTCTATTTAAAATAAGCATTTCTAGATAAAATATGTTTATGCTCGGCTTGTTAAATTTTTAAACTCTTAGAATTATGATTTTATACAAAATCGTTGAAACTTCATTATCGTCCTATTTCCCACGTTTTCTGCGTGAAGTTACGGCTCAAAACAACGATTTCTATTCACAATAAGCTTTGTGACATCACAATGATTATACTCGGCTTGTTTACTTTCAAAACTCTTAATTTGATTATATGTATCAAAATGGTTAAAACTTCATTATAGTTCGATTTCACACATTCCCAATGTGAAGTTAAATTTTAAAACAACGATTTCTATTCAAAGTAAGCGTTTGTAGATAAAATATGTTTATGCTCAGCTTGTTAAATTTAAAACTCTTAGAATTATGATTTTATACAAAATCGTTGAAACTTCATTATCGTCCTATTTTCCACGTTCCCTACGTGAAGTTATGGCTCAAAACAAAGATTTCTAGTCACAATAAGGTTCGTGACATCACAATGATTATACTTGGCTTGTTTACTTTCAAAACTCTTAATTTGATTATTTGTATCAAAATGGGTAAAACTTCATTATAGTTCGATTTCCCCCGTTCTCAATGTGAAGTTAAGGCTTAAAATAACGAATTCTATTCAAAATAAGCGTTTGTAGATAAAATATGTTTATGCTCGGCTTGTTAAATTTTAAAACTCTTAGAATTACGATTTTATACAAAATCGTTGAAACTTCATTATCGTCTTATTTCCCACGTTTTCTACGTGAAGTTATGGCTCAAAATAATGATTTTTAGTCACAATAAGCTGTGTGACATCACAATGATTATACTCGTCTTGTTTACTTTCAAAACTCTTAATTTGATTATTTGTATCAAAATGGGTAAAACTTCATTATTGTTCGATTTCCCTTGTTCTCAATGTGAAGTTAAGGCTTACAATAACGATTTCTATTTAAAATAAGCATTTCTAGATAAAATATGTTTATGCTCGGCTTGTTAAATTTTTAAACTCTTAGAATTATGATTTTATACAAAATCGTTGAAACTTCATTATCGTCCTATTTCCCACGTTTTATACGTGAAGTTACGGCTCAAAACAACGATTTCTAATCACAATAAGCTTTGTGACATCACAATGATTATACTCGGTTTGTTTACTTTCAAAACTCTTAATTTGATTATTTGTATCAAAATGGTTAAAACTTCATTATAGTTCGATTTCACAAGTTCCCAATGTGAAGTTAAATTTTAAAACAACGATTTCTATTCAAAGTAAGCGTTTGTAGATAAAATATGTTTATGCTCAGCTTGTTAAATTTAAAACTCTTAGAATTATGATTTTATACAAAATCGTTGAAACTTCATTATCGTCCTATTTTCCACGTTCCCTACGTGAAGTTATGGCTCAAAAAAATGATTTCTAGTCACAATAAGCTTTCTGATAGCACAATGATTATACTCGGCTTGTTTACTTTCAAAACTCTTAATTTGATTATTTGTATCAAAATGGGTAAAACTTCATTATAGTTCGCTTTCTCATGTTTCAAATGTGAAGTTATGGCATAAAACAACGATTCCTATTTAAAATAAGCGTTTGTAGATAAAATATGTCTATGCTCGGCTTGTTAAATTTTAAAACTCTTAGAATAATGATTTTATACAAAATCGTTGAAACTTCATTATCGTCCTATTTCCCACGTTTTCTACGTGAAGTTATGGCTCAAAACAATGATTTCTAGTCACAATAAGCTTTGTGATAGCACAATGATTATACTCGGATTGTTTACTTTCCAAACTCTTAATTTGATTATTTGTATCAAAATGGGTAAAACTTCATTATAGTTCGCTTTCCCATGTTCCTATTGTGAAGTTATGGCTTAAAACAACGATTTCTATTTAAAATAAGCGTTTGTCGATAAAATATATCTATGCTCGGCTTGTTTAATTTTAAAACTCTTAGAATTATGATTTTATACAAAATCGTTGAAACTTCATTATCGTACTATTTCCCACATTTTCTACATGAAGTTATGGCTCAAAATAACGATTTTTAGTCACAATAAGCTTTGTGACATCACAATGATTATACTCGACTTGTTTACTTTCAAAACTCTTAATTTGATTATTTGTATCAAAATGAATAAAACTTCATTATTGTTCGATTTCCCTCGTTCTCAATGTGAAGTTAAGGCTTACAATAACGATTTCTATTTAAAATAAGCATTTCTAGATAAAATATGTTTATGCTCGGCTTGTTAAATTTTAAAACTCTTAGAATTATGATTTTATACAAAATCATAGAAACTTCATTATCGTCCTGTGATTTTTAAACTCTAGTCACAATGATTATGCTCGGCTTGTTTACTTTTAAAATTCTTAATTTGATTATTTGTATCAAAATGGGTAAAACTTCATTATAGTTCGCTTTCCCATGTTCCTAATGTGAAGTTGTAGCTTTAAACAACGATTTCTATTCAAAATAAGCGTTTGTAGATAAAATATGTTTATGCTCGGCTTGTTAAATTTTAAAACTCTTAGAATTATGATTTTATACAAAATCGTTGAAACTTCATTATCGTCCTATTTCCCACGTTTCCTACGTGAAGTTATGGCTTAAAACAACGATTTCTAGTCACAATAAGCTTTGTGACATCACAATGATTATACTTGGCTTGTTTACTTTCAAAACTCTTAATTTGATTATTTGTATCAAAATGCTTAAAACTTCATTATAGTTCGATTTCACACGTTCCCAATGTGAAGTTAAATTTTAAAACAACGATTTCTATTCAAAGTAAGCGTTTGTAGATAAAATATGTTTATGCTCAGCTTGTAAATTTAAAACTCTTAGAATTATGATTTTATACAAAATCGTTGAAACTTCATTATCGTCCTATTTCCCACGTTCCCTACGTGAAGTTATGGCTCAAAAAAATGATTTCTAGTCACAATAAGCTTTTCGATAGCACAATGATTATACTCGGCTTGTTTACTTTCAAAACTCTTAATTTGATTATTTGTATCAAAATGGGTAAAACTTCATTATAGTTCGATTTCTCATGTTTCAAATGTGAAGTTATGGCATAAAACAACGATTCCTATTTAAAATAAGCGTTTGTAGATAAAATATGTTTATGCTCGGCTTGTTAAATTTTAAAACTCTTAGAATAATGATTTTATACAAAATCGTTGAAACTTCATTATCGTCCTATTTCCCACGTTTTCTACGTGAAGTTATGGCTCAAAACAACGATTTCTAGTCACAATAAGCTTTGAGACATCACAATGATTATACTCGGCTTGTTTACTTTCAAAACTCTTAATTTGATTATTTGTATCAAAATGGGTAAAACTTCATTATAGTTCGATTTCCCACGTTCTCAATGTGAAGTTAAGGCTTAAAATAACGAATTCTATTCAAAATATGCGTTTCTAGATAAAATATGTTTATGCTCGGCTTGTTAAATTTTAAAACTCTTAGAATTATGATTTTAAACAAAATCGTTGAAACTTCATTATCGTCCTATTTCCCACGTTTTCTACGTGAAGTTATAGCTCAAAACAACGATTTGTAGTCACAATAAGCTTTGTGACATCACTATGATTATACTCGGCTTGTTTACTTTCAAAACTCTTAATTAGATTATTTGTATCAACATGGTTAAAACTTTATTATAGTTCGATTTCACACGTTCCCAATGTGACGTTAAATTTTAAAACAATGATTTCTATTCAAAGTAAGCGTTCGTAGATAAAATATGTTTATGCTAAGCTTGTTAAATTTAAAACTCTTAGAATTATGATTTTATACAAAATCGTTGAAACTTCATTATCGTCCTATTTTCCACGTTCCCTACGTGAAGTTATGGCTCAAAAAATGATTTCTTGTCACAATAAGCTTTGTGACGATATCACAATGATTATACTCGGCTTGTTTACTTTCAAAACTATTAACTTGATTATTTGTATCAAAATGGGTAAAACTTCATTATTGTTCGCTTTCTCATGTTTCAAATGTGAAGTTATGGCATAAAACAACGATTCGTATTTAAAATATGCGTTTGTAGATAAAATATGTCTATGCTCGGCTTGTCAAATTTTAAAACTCTTAGAATAATGATTTTATTCAAAATCGTTGAAACTTCATTATCGTCCTATTTCCCACGTTTTCTACGTGAAGTTGTGGCTCAAAACAACGATTTCTAGTCACAATAAGCTTTGTGACATCACAATGATTATACTCGGCTTGTTTACTTTCAAAACTCTTAATTTGATTATTTGTATCAAAATGCTTAAAACTTCATTATAGTTCGATTTCACACGTTCCCAATGTGAAGTTAAATTTTAAAACAACGATTTCTATTCAAAGTAAGCGTTTGTAGATAAAATATGTTTATGCTCAGCTTGTTAAATTTAAAACACTTAGAATTATGATTTTATACAAAATCGTTGAAACTTCATTATCGTCCTATTTTCCACGTTCCCTACGTGAAGTTATGGCTCAAAAAAATGATTTCTTGTCACAATAAGCTTTCTGATAGCACAATGATTATACTCGGCTTGTTTACTTTCAAAACTCTTAATTTGATTATTTGTATCAAAATGGGTAAAACTTCATTATTGTTCAATTTCTCATGTTTCAAATGTGAAGTTATGGCATAAAACAACGATTTCGTATTTAAAATAAGCGTTTGTAGATAAAATATGTCTATGCTCGGCTTGTCAAATTTTAAAACTCTTAGAATAATTATTTTATACAAAATCGTTGAAACTTCATTATCGTCCTATTTCCCACGTTTTCTACGTGAAGTTGTGGCTCAAAACAACGATTTCTAGTCACAATAAGCTTTGTGACATCACAATGATTATACTCGGCTTGTTTACTTTCAAGACTCTTAATTTGATTATTTGTATCAAAATGCTTAAAACTTCATTATAGTTCGATTTCACACGTTCCCAATGTGAAGTTAAATTTTAAGACAACGATTTCTATTCAAAGTAAGCGTTTGTAGATAAAATATGTTTATGCTCAGCTTGTTAAATTTAAAACACTTAGAATTATGATTTTATACAAAATCGTTGAAACTTCATTATCGTCCTATTTTCCACGTTCCCTACGTGAAGTTATGGCTCAAAACAAAGATTTCTAGTCACAATAAGGTTCGTGACATCACAATGATTATACTTGGCTTGTTTACTTTCAAAACTCTTAATTTGATTATTTGTATCAAAATGGGTAAAACTTCATTATAGTTCGATTTCCCCGTTCTCAATGTGAAGTTAAGGCTTAAAATAACGAATTCTATTCAAAATAAGCGTTTGTAGATAAAATATGTTTATGCTCGGCTTGTTAAATTTTAAAACTCTTAGAATTATGATTTTATACAAAATCGTTGAAACTTCATTATCGTCTTATTTCCCACGTTTTCTACGTGAAGTTATGGCTCAAAATAACGATTTTTAGTCACAATAAGCTTTGTGACATCACAATGATTATACTCGTCTTGTTTACTTTCAAAACTCTTAATTTGATTATTTGTATCAAAATGGGTAAAACTTCATTATTGTTCGATTTCCTCGTTCTCAATGTGAAGTTAAGGCTTAAAATAACGATTTCTATTTAAAATAAGCATTTCTAGATAAAATATGTTTATGCTCGGCTTGTTAAATTTTTAAACTCTTAGAATTATGATTTTATACAAAATCGTTGAAACTTCATTATCGTCCTATTTCCCACGTTTTTCTACGTGAAGTTATGGCTCAAAACAACGATTTCTATTCACAATAAGCTTTGTGACATCACAATGATTATACTCGGCTTGTTTACTTTCAAAACTCTTAATTTGATTATATGTATCAAAATGGTTAAAACTTCATTATAGTTCGATTTCACACATTCCCAATGTGAAGTTAAATTTTAAAACAACGATTTCTATTCAAAGTAAGCGTTTGTAGATAAAATATGTTTATGCTCAGCTTGTTAAATTTAAAACTCTTAGAATTATGATTTTATACAAAATCGTTGAAACTTCATTATCGTCCTATTTTCCACGTTCCCTACGTGAAGTTATGGCTCAAAACAAAGATTTCTAGTCACAATAAGGTTCGTGACATCACAATGATTATACTTGGCTTGTTTACTTTCAAAACTCTTAATTTGATTATTTGTATCAAAATGGGTAAAACTTCATTATAGTTCGATTTCCCCGTTCTCAATGTGAAGTTAAGGCTTAAAATAACGAATTCTATTCAAAATAAGCGTTTGTAGATAAAATATGTTTATGCTCGGCTTGTTAAATTTTAAAACTCTTAGAATTACGATTTTATACAAAATCGTTGAAACTTCATTATCGTCTTATTTCCCACGTTTTCTACGTGAAGTTATGGCTCAAAATAATGATTTTTAGTCACAATAAGCTGTGTGACATCACAATGATTATACTCGTCTTGTTTACTTTCAAAACTCTTAATTTGATTATTTGTATCAAAATGGGTAAAACTTCATTATTGTTCGATTTCCCTCGTTCTCAATGTGAAGTTAAGGCTTACAATAACGATTTCTATTTAAAATAAGCATTTCTAGATAAAATATGTTTATGCTCGGCTTGTTAAATTTTTAAACTCTTAGAATTATGATTTTATACAAAATCGTTGAAACTTCATTATCGTCCTATTTCCCACGTTTTATACGTGAAGTTACGGCTCAAAACAACGATTTCTAATCACAATAAGCTTTGTGACATCACAATGATTATACTCGGTTTGTTTACTTTCAAAACTCTTAATTTGATTATTTGTATCAAAATGGTTAAAACTTCATTATAGTTCGATTTCACAAGTTCCCAATGTGAAGTTAAATTTTAAAACAACGATTTCTATTCAAAGTAAGCGTTTGTAGATAAAATATGTTTATGCTCAGCTTGTTAAATTTAAAACTCTTAGAATTATGATTTTATACAAAATCGTTGAAACTTCATTATCGTCCTATTTTCCACGTTCCCTACGTGAAGTTATGGCTCAAAAAAATGATTTCTAGTCACAATAAGCTTTCTGATAGCACAATGATTATACTCGGCTTGTTTACTTTCAAAACTCTTAATTTGATTATTTGTATCAAAATGGGTAAAACTTCATTATAGTTCGCTTTTCATGTTTCAAATGTGAAGTTATGGCATAAAACAACGATTCCTATTTAAAATAAGCGTTTGTAGATAAAATATGTCTATGCTCGGCTTGTTAAATTTTAAAACTCTTAGAATAATGATTTTATACAAAATCGTTGAAACTTCATTATCGTCCTATTTCCCACGTTTTCTACGTGAAGTTATGGCTCAAAAACAATGATTTCTAGTCACAATAAGCTTTGTGATAGCACAATGATTATACTCGGATTGTTTACTTTTTCAAACTCTTAATTTGATTATTTGTATCAAAATGGGTAAAACTTCATTATAGTTCAATTTCCCATGTTCCTATTGTGAAGTTATGGCTTAAAACAACGATTTCTATTTAAAATAAGCGTTTGTCGATAAAATATATCTATGCTCGGCTTGTTTAATTTTAAAACTCTTAGAATTATGATTTTATACAAAATCGTTGAAACTTCATTATCGTACTATTTCCCACATTTTCTACATGAAGTTATGGCTCAAAATAACGATTTTTAGTCACAATAAGCTTTGTGACATCACAATGATTATACTCGACTTGTTTACTTTCAAAACTCTTAATTTGATTATTTGTATCAAAATGAATAAAACTTCATTATTGTTCGATTTCCCTCGTTCTCAATGTGAAGTTAAGGCTTACAATAACGATTTCTATTTAAAATAAGCATTTCTAGATAAAATATGTTTATGCTCGGCTTGTTAAATTTTAAAACTCTTAGAATTATGATTTTATACAAAATCATAGAAACTTCATTATCGTCTACGTGAGTTTTTAAACGATTTCTAGTCACAATGATTATCACAATGATGATTATTTCGGCTTGTTTACTTTTAAAATTCTTAATTTGATTATTTGTATCAAAATGGGTAAAACTTCATTATAGTTCGCTTTCCCATGTTCCTAATGTGAAGTTGTAGCTTTAAACAACGATTTCTATTCAAAATAAGCGTTTGTAGATAAAATATGTTTATGCTCGGCTTGTTAAATTTTAAAACTCTTAGAATTATGATTTTATACAAAATCGTTGAAACTTCATTATCGTCCTATTTCCCACGTTTCCTACGTGAAGTTATGGCTTAAAACAACGATTTCTAGTCACAATAAGCTTTGTGACATCACAATGATTATACTTGGCTTGTTTACTTTCAAAACTCTTAATTTGATTATTTGTATCAAAATGCTTAAAACTTCATTATAGTTCGATTTCACACGTTCCCAATGTGAAGTTAAATTTTAAAACAACGATTTCTATTCAAAGTAAGCGTTTGTAGATAAAATATGTTTATGCTCAGCTTGTTAAATTTAAAACTCTTAGAATTATGATTTTATACAAAATCGTTGAAACTTCATTATCGTCCTATTTTTCACGTTCCCTACGTGAAGTTATGGCGCAAAAAAATGATTTCTAGTCACAATAAGCTTTCTGATAGCACAATGATTATACTCGGCTTGTTTACTTTCAAAACTCTTAATTTGATTATTTGTATCAAAATGGGTAAAACTTCATTATAGTTCGCTTTCTCATGTTTCAAATGTGAAGTTATGGCATAAAACAACGATTCCTATTTAAAATAAGCGTTTGTAGATAAAATATGTCTATGCTCGGCTTGTTAAATTTTAAAACTCTTAGAATAATGATTTTATACAAAATCGTTGAAACTTCATTATCGTCCTATTTCCCACGTTTTCTACGTGAAGTTATGGCTCAAAACAACGATTTCTAGTCACAATAAGCTTTGAGACATCACAATGATTATACTCGGCTTGTTTACTTTCAAAACTCTTAATTTGATTATTTGTATCAAAATGGGTAAAACTTCATTATAGTTCGATTTCCCACGTTCTCAATGTGAAGTTAAGGCTTAAAATAACGAATTCTATTCAAAATATGCGTTTCTAGATAAAATATGTTTATGCTCGGCTTGTTAAATTTTAAAACTCTTAGAATTATGATTTTAAACAAAATCGTTGAAACTTCATTATCGTCCTATTTCCCACGTTTTCTACGTGAAGTTATAGCTCAAAACAACGATTTGTAGTCACAATAAGCTTTGTGACATCACTATGATTATACTCGGCTTGTTTACTTTCAAAACTCTTAATTAGATTATTTGTATCAACATGGTTAAAACTTTATTATAGTTCGATTTCACACGTCTCCCAATGTGACGTTAAATTTTAAAACAATGATTTCTATTCAAAGTAAGCGTTTCGTAGATAAAATATGTTTATGCTAAGCTTGTTAAATTTAAAACTCTTAGAATTATGATTTTATACAAAATCGTTGAAACTTCATTATCGTCCTATTTTCCACGTTCCCTACGTGAAGTTATGGCTCAAAAAATGATTTCTTGTCACAATAAGCTTTTGACATAGCACAATGATTATACTCGGCTTGTTTACTTTCAAAACTATTAATTTGATTATTTGTATCAAAATGGGTAAAACTTCATTATTGTTCGATTTCTCATGTTTCAAATGTGAAGTTATGGCATAAAACAACGATTTCGTATTTAAAATATGCGTTTGTAGATAAAATATGTCTATGCTCGGCTTGTCAAATTTTAAAACTCTTAGAATAATGATTTTATACAAAATCGTTGAAACTTCATTATCGTCCTATTTCCCACGTTTTCTACGTGAAGTTGTGGCTCAAAACAACGATTTCTAGTCACAATAAGCTTTGTGACATCACAATGATGATTACATCACAATGATTATACTCGGTTAAAACTTTTGTTTACTTTCAAAACTCTTAATTTGATTATTTGTATCAAAATATTAAACTTTCAAAACTTTTAATTTGATTATACTCGGCTTGTTTACTTTCAAAACTCTTAGTTCGATTTCACACGTTCCCAATGTGAAGTTCAATTTTAAAACAACGATTTCTATTCAAAGTAAGCGTTTGTAGATAAAATATGTTTATGCTCAGCTTGTTAAATTTAAAACACTTAGAATTATGATTTTATACATAATCGTTGAAAGTTCATTATCGTCCTATTTTCCACGTTCCCTACGTGAAGTTATGGCTCAAAACAAAGATTTCTAGTCACAATAAGGCTTCGTGACATCACAATGATTATACTTGGCTTGTTTACTTTCAAAACTCTTAATTTGATTATTTGTATCAAAATGGGTAAAACTTCATTATAGTTCGATTTCCCCGTTCTCAATGTGAAGTTAAGCTTAAAATAACGAATTCTATTCAAAATAAGAGTTTGTAGATAAAATATGTTTATGCTCGGCTTGTAAAATTTTAAAACTCTTAGAATTATGATTTTATACAAAATCGTTGAAACTTCATTATCGTCTTATTTCCCACGTTTTCTACGTGAAGTTATGGCTCAAAATAACGATTTTTAGTCACAATAAGCTTTGTGACATCACAATGATTATACTCGCTTGTTTACTTTCAAAACTCTTAATTTGATTATTTGTATCAAAATGGGTAAAACTTCATTATTGTTCGATTTCCACGTTCTCAATGTGAAGTTAAGGCTTAAAATAACGATTTCTATTCAAAATAAGCGTTTCTAGATAAAATATGTTTATGCTCGGCTTGTTAAATTTTAAAACTCTTAGAATTTTGATTTTATACAAAATCGTTGAAACTTCATTATCGTCCTATTTTCCACGTTCCCTACGTGAAGTCATGGCTCAAAACAATGATTTCTAGTCACAATAAGCTTTGTGATATCACAATGATTATACTCGGATTGTTTACTTTCAAACTCTTAATTTGATTATTTGTATCAAAATGGGTAAAACTTCATTATAGTTCGATTTCCCATGTTCCTATTGTGAAGTTAAGGCTTAAAACAATGATTTTTATTCAAAATAAGCGTTTCTAGATAAAATATATTTATACTCGGCTTGTTTAATTTTAAAACTCTTTGAATTATGATTTTATACAAAATTGTTGAAACTTCATTATCGTCATATTTTCCACGTTCCTACGTGAAGTTATGGCTCAAAACAATGATTTCTAGTCACAATAAGGTTTGTGACATCACAATGATTATACTTGGCTTGTTTACTTTCAAAACTCTTAATTTGATTATTTGTATCAAAATGGTTAAAACTTCATTATAGTTCGATTTCACACGTTCCCAATGTGAAGTTTTGAAACAACAATTTCTATTCTGAATAAGCATTTGTAGAAAAAAATATGTTTATGCTCAGCTTGTTAAATTTAAAACTCTTAGAATTATGATTTTATACAAAATCGTTGAAACTTCCTTATCGTCCTATTTTCCACGTTCCCTACGTGAAGTTATGGCTCAAAACAATGATTTCTAGTCACAATAAGCTTTGTGGCATCACAATGATTATACTCGGCTTGTATACTTTCAAAACTCTTAATTTGATTATTTGTATCAAAATGGGTAAAACTTCATTATTGTTCGATTTCCCTCGTTCTCAATGTGAAGTTAAGGCTTACAATAACGATTTCTATTCAAAATAAGCGTTTCTAGATAAAATATGTTTATGCTCGGCTTGTTAAATTTTAAAACTCTTAGAATTTTGATTTTATACAAAATCGTTGAAACTTCATTATCGTCCTATTTTCCACGTTCCCTATGTGAAGTCATGGCTCAAAACAATGATTTCTAGTCACAATAAGCTTTGTGACATCACAATGATTATACTCGGATTGTTTACTTTCAAACTCTTAATTTGATTATTTGTATCAAAATAGGTAAAACTTCATTATAGTTCGATTTCCCATGTTCCTATTGTGAAGTTATGGCTTAAAAAACAATGATTTTTATTCAAAATAAGCGTTTCCAGATAAAATATATTTATACTCGGCTTGTTTAATTTTTAAACTCTTTGAATTATGATTTTATACAAAATTGTTGAAACTTCATTATCGTCATATTTTCCACGTTCCCTACGTGAAGTTATGGCTCAAAACAATGATTTCTAGTCACAATAAGGTTTGTGACATCACAATGATTATACTTGGCTTGTTTACTTTCAAAACTCTTAATTTGATTATTTGTATCAAAATGGTTAAAACTTCATTATAGTTCGATTTCACACGTTCCCAATGTGAAGTTAAGTTTTAAAACAACGATTTCTATTCTAAATAAGCATTTGTAGAAAAAAATATGTTTATGCTCAGCTTGTTAAATTTAAAACTCTTAGAATTATGATTTTATACAAAATCGTTGAAACTTCCTTATCGTCCTATTTTCCACGTTCCCTACGTGAAGTTATGGCTCAAAATAATGATTTCTAGTCACAATAAGCTTTGTGGCATCACAATGATTATACTCGGCTTGTATACTTTCAAAACTCTTAATTTGATTATTTGTATCAAAATGGGTAAAACTTCATTATAGTTCGCATTCCCATGTTTCAAATGTGAAGTTATGGCTTAAAACAATGATTTCTATTCGAAATAAGCGTTTGTAGATAAAATATGTTTATGCTCAGCTTGTTAAATTTTAAAACTCTTAGAATAATGATTTTATACAAAATCGTTGAAACTTCATTATCGTCCTATTTCCCACGTTTCCTACGTGAAGTTATGGCTTAAAACAACGATTTCTAGTCACAATAAGCTTTGTGACATCACAATAATTATACTTGGCTTGTTTACTTTCAAAACTCTTAATTTGATTATTTGTATCAAAATGGTTAAAACTTCATTATAGTTCGATTTCACACGTTCCCAATGTGAAGTTAAATTTTAAAACAACGATTTCTATTCAAAATAAGCGTTTGTAGATAAAATATGTTTATGCTCAGCTTGTTAAATTTAAAACTCTTAGAATTATGATTTTATACAAAATCGTTGAAACTTCATTATCGTCCTATTTTCCACGTTTTCCTACGTGAAGTTATGGCTCAAAAAAATGATTTCTAGTCACAATAAGCTTTGTGACGATAGCACAATGATTATACTCGGCTTGTTTACTTTCAAAACTCTTAATTTGATTATTTGTATCAAAATGGGTAAAACTTCATTATAGTTCGATTTCTCATGTTTCAAATGTGAAGTTATGGCATAAAACAACGATTTCTATTTAAAATAAGCGTTTGTAGATAAAATATGTTTATGCTCGGCTTGTTAAATTTTAAAACTCTTAGAATAATGATTTTATACAAAATCGTTGAAACTTCATTATCGTCCTATTTCCCACGTTTTCTACGTGAAGTTATGGCTCAAAACAACGATTTCTAGTCACAATAAGCTTTGAGACATCACAATGATTATACTCGGCTTGTTTACTTTCAAAACTCTTAATTTGATTATTTGTATCAAAATGGGTAAAACTTCATTATAGTTCGATTTCCCACGTTCTCAATGTGAAGTTATGGCTTAAAATAACGAATTTCTATTCAAAATATGCGTTTCTAGATAAAATATGTTTATGCTCGGCTTGTTAAATTTTAAAACTCTTAGAATTATGATTTTAAACAAAATCGTTGAAACTTCATTATCGTCCTATTTCCCACGTTTTCTACGTGAAGTTATAGCTCAAAACAACGATTTGTAGTCACAATAAGCTTTGTGACATCACTATGATTATACTCGGCTTGTTTACTTTCAAAACTCTTAATTTGATTATTTGTATCAAATGGTTAAAACTTTATTATAGTTCGATTTCACACGTTCCCAATGTGACGTTAAATTTTAAAACAATGATTTCTATTCAAAGTAAGCGTTTCGTAGATAAAATATGTTTATGCTCAGCTTGTTAAATTTAAAACTCTTAGAATTATGATTTTATACAAAATCGTTGAAACTTCATTATCGTCCTATTTTCCACGTTTTCCTACGTGAAGTTATGGCTCAAAAAAATGATTTCTTGTCACAATAAGCTTTTTGATATCACAATGATTATACTCGGCTTGTTTACTTTCAAAACTCTTAATTTGATTATTTGTATCAAAATGGGTAAAACTTCATTATTAGTTCGATTTCTCATGTTTCAAATGTGAAGTTATGGCTTAAAACAACGATTTCTATTCAAAATATGCGTTTGTAGATAAAATATGTTTATGCTCGGCTTGTCAAATTTTAAAACTCTTAGAATAATGATTTTATTCAAAATCGTTGAAACTTCATTATCGTCCTATTTCCCACGTTTTCTACGTGAAGTTGTGGCTCAAAACAACGATTTCTAGTCACAATAAGCTTTGTGACATCACAATGATTATACTCGGCTTGTTTTACTTTCAAAACTCTTAATTTGATTATTTGTATCAAAATGCTTAAAACTTCATTATAGTTCGATTTCACACGTTCCCAATGTGAAGTTAAATTTTAAAACAACGATTTCTATTCAAAATAAGCGTTTGTAGATAAAATATGTTTATGCTCGGCTTGTTAAATTTAAAACACTTAGAATTATGATTTTATACAAAATCGTTGAAACTTCATTATCGTCCTATTTCCACGTTCCCTACGTGAAGTTATGGCTCAAAACAAAGATTTCTAGTCACAATAAGGTTTGTGACATCACAATGATTATACTTGGCTTGTTTACTTTCAAAACTCTTAATTTGATTATTTGTATCAAAATGGGTAAAACTTCATTATAGTTCGATTTCCCCGTTCTCAATGTGAAGTTAAGGCTTAAAATAACGAATTCTATTCAAAATAAGCGTTTGTAGATAAAATATGTTTATGCTCAGCTTGTTAAATTTTAAAACTCTTAGAATTATGATTTTATACAAAATCGTTGAAACTTCATTATCGTCTATTTCCCACGTTTTCTACGTGAAGTTATGGCTCAAAATAACGATTTTTAGTCACAATAAGCTTTGTGACATCACAATGATTATACTTGTCTTGTTTACTTTCAAAACTCTTAATTTGATTATTTGTATCAAAATGGGTAAAACTTCTTTATTATTGTTCGATTTCCCTCGTTCTCAATGTGAAGTTAAGGCTTACAATAACGATTTCTATTCAAAATAAGCGTTTCTAGATAAAATATGTTTATGCTCGGCTTGTTAAATTTTAAAACTCATAGAATTATGATTTTATACAAAATCGTTGAAACTTCATTATCGTCCTATTTTCCACGTTCCCTACGTGAAGTATGGCTCAAAACAATGATTTCTAGTCACAATAAGCTTTGTGACATCACAATGATTATACTCGGATTGTTTACTTTCCAAACTCTTAATTTGATTATTTGTATCAAAATGGGTAAAACTTCATTATAGTAGTTCGATTTCCCATGTTCCTATTGTGAAGTTATGGCTTAAAACAATGATTTTTATTCAAAATAAGCGTTTCTAGATAAAATATATTTATACTCGGCTTGTTTAATTTTTAAACTCTTAGAATTATGATTTTATACAAAATTGTTGAAACTTCATTATCGTCATATTTTCCACGTTCCCTACGTGAAGTTATGGCTCAAAACAATGATTTCTAGTCACAATAAGGTTAGTGACATCACAATGATTATACTTGGCTTGTTTACTTTCAAAACTCTTAATTTGATTATTTGTATCAAAATGGTTAAAACTTCATTATAGTTCGATTTCACACGTTCCCAATGTGAAGTTAAGTTTTAAAACAACGATTTCTATTCTAAATAAGCATTTGTAGAAAAAATATGTTTATGCTCAGCTTGTTAAATTTAAAACTCTTAGAATTATGATTTTATACAAAATCGTTGAAACTTCATTATCGTCCTATTTTCCACGTTTTCCTACGTGAAGTTATGGCTCAAAACAACAATGATTTCTAGTCAAAATAAGCCTTGTGACATCACAATGATTATACTCGGCTTGTTTACTTTCAAAACTCTTAATTTGATTATTTGTATCAAAATGGGTAAAACTTCATTATAGTTCGATTTTCCACGTTCCCAATGTGAAGTTAAATCTTAAAACAACGATTTCTATTCAAAATAAGCGTTTGTAGATAAAATATGTTTATGCTAAGCTTGTTAAATTTAAAACTCTTAGAATTATGATTTTATAAAAAATAGTTGAAACTTCTTTATCGTCCTATTTCCCACGTTCCCTACGTGAAGTTATGGCTCAAAACAATGATTTCTAGTCACAATAAGCTTTGTGACATCACAATGATTATACTCGGCTTGTTTACTTTCAAAACTCTTAATTTGATTATTTATATCAAAATGGGTAAAACTTCATTATAGTTCGCTTTCTCATGTTTCAAATGTGAAGTTATGGCTTAAAACAACGATTTCTATTTAAAATAAGTGTTTGTAGATAAAATATGTTTATTCTCGGCTTGTTAAATTTTAAAACTCTTAGAATTATGATTTTATACAAAATCGTTGAAACTTCATTATCGTCCTATTTCCCACGTTTTCTACGTGAAGTTATGGCTCAAAACAACGATTTCTAGTCACAATAAGCTTTGTGACATCACAATGATTATACTCGGCTTGTTTACTTTCAAAACTCTTAATTTGATTATTTGTATCAAAATGGGTAAAACTTCATTATAGTTCGATTTCCCACGTTCTCAATGTGAAGTTAAGGCTTAAAATAACGATTTCTATTCAAAATAAGCATTTCTAGATAAAATATGTTTATGCTTGGCTTGTTAAATTTTAAAACTCTTAGAATTATGATTTTATACAAAATCGTTGAAACTTCATTATCGTCCTATTTCCACGTTTCCTACGTGAAGTTACGGCTCAAAACAATGATTTCTAGTCACAATAAGCTTTGTGACATCACAATGATTATACTCGGCTTGTTTACTTTCAAAACTCTTAATTTGATTATTTGTATCAAAATGGGTAAAACTTCATTATAGTTCGATTTCCTACGTTCTCAATGTGAAGTTAAGGCTTAAAATAACGATTTCTATTCAAAATAAGCGTTTCTAGATAAAATATGTTTATGCTCGGCTTGTTAAATTTTAAAACTCTTAGAATTATGATTTTATAAAAAATCGTTGAAACTTCATTATCGTCCTATTTCCCACGTTTTCTACGTGAAGTTACGGCTCAAAACAACGATTTCTAATCACAATAAGCTTTGTGACATCACAATGATTATACTCGGCTTGTTTACTTTCAAAACTCTTAATTTGATTATTTGTATCAAAATGGTTAAAACTTCATTATAGTTCAATTTCACACGTTCCAAATGTGAAGTTAAGTTTTAAAATAACTATTTCTATTCAAAATAAGCGTTTGTAGATAAAATATGTTTATGCTCGGCTTGTTAAATTTTAAAAACTCTTAGAATTATGATTTCATACAAAATCGTTGAAATTTCATTATCGTCCTATTTTCCACGTTTTCCTACGTGAAGTTATGGCTCAAAACAATGATTTCTAGTCACAATAAGCTTTGTGACATCACAATGATTATACTCGGCTTATACTTTCAAAACTCTTAATTTGATTATTTGTATCAAAATGGGTAAAACTTAATTATAGTTCGATTTCCCATGTTTCAAATGTGAAGTTAAGGCTTAAAACAACGATTTCTATTTAAAATAAGCGTTTGTCTAGATAAAATATATTATGCTCGGCTTGTTTAATTTTAAAACTCTTAGAATTATGATTTTATACAAAATCGTTGAAACTTCATTATCGTACTATTTCCCACATTTTCTACATGAAGTTATGGCTCAAAATAACGATTTTTAGTCACAATAAGCTTTGTGACATCACAATGATTATACTCGACTTGTTTACTTTCAAAACTCTTAATTTGATTATTTGTATCAAAATGGGTAAAACTTCATTATTGTTCGATTTCCCACGTTCTCAATGTGAAGTTAAGGCTTAAAATAACGATTTCTATTTAAAATAAGCATTTCTAGATAAAATATGTTTATGCTCGGCTTGTTAAATTTTTAAACTCTTAGAATTATGATTTTATACAAAATCATTGAAACTTCATTATCGTCCTATTTTCCACGTTCCCTACGTGAAGTTATGGCTTAAAACAATGATTTCTAGTCACAATAAGCATTGTGATATCACAATGATTATGCTCGGCTTGTTTACTTTTAAAACTCTTAATTTGATTATTTGTATCAAAATGGGTAAAACTTCATTATAGTTCGATTTTCCCATGTTCCTAATGTGAAGTTAAGCTTAAAACAACGATTTCTATTCAAAATAAGCGTTTGTAGATAAAATATGTTTATGCTCGGCTTGTTAAATTTTAAAACTCTTAGAATTATGATTTGATACAAAATAGTTGAAACTTCATTATCGTCCTATTTCCTACGTTTCCTACGTGAAGTTATGGCTCAAAATAACGATTTCTAGTCACAATAAGCTTTGTGACATCACAATGATTATTATACTCGGCTTGTTTACTTTCAAAACTCTTAATTTGATTATTTGGATCAAAATGGTTAAAACTTCATTATAGTTCGATTTCACACGTTCCCAATTTGAAGTTAAGTTTTAAAACATCGATTTCTATTCAAAATAAGCGTTTGTAGATAAAATATGTTTATGCTCAGCTTGTTAAATTTAAAACTCTTAGAATTATGATTTTATACAAAATCGTTGAAACTTCATTATCGTCCTATTTTCCACGTTTTCCTACGTGAAGTTATGGCTCAAAAAATGATTTCTAGTCACAATAAGCTTTGTGACATAGCACAATGATTATACTCGGCTTGTTTACTTTCAAAACTCTTAATTTGATTATTTGTATCAAAATGGGTAAAACTTTATTATAGTTCGATTTCCCACGTTCTCTATTGTGAAGTTAGGCTTAAAACAATGATTTTTATTCAAAATAAGCGTTTCTAGATAAAATATATTTATACTCGGCTTGTTTAATTTTAAAACTCTTAGAATTATGATTTTATACAAAATGTTGAAACTTCATTATCGTCATATTTTCCACGTTTCCTACGTGAAGTTATGGCTCAAAACAATGATTTCTAGTCACAATAAGGTTTGTGACATCACACATGATTATTATACTTGGCTTGTTTACTTTCAAAACTCTTAATTTGATTATTTGTATCAAAATGGTTAAAACTTCATTATAGTTCGATTTCACACGTTCCCAATGTGAAGTTAAGTTTTAAAACAACGATTTCTATTCTGAATAAGCATTTGTAGAAAAAATATGTTTATGCTCAGCTTGTTAAATTTAAAACTCTTAGAATTATGATTTTATACAAAATCGTTGAAACTTCATTATCGTCCTATTTTCCACGTTCCCTACGTGAAGTTATGGCTCAAAACAATGATTTCTAGTCACAATAAGCTTTGTGACATCACAATGATTATACTCGGCTTGTTTACTTTCAAAACTCTTAATTTGATTATTTGTATCAAAATGGGTAAAACTTCGTTATTGTTCAATTTCCCACGTTCTCAATGTGAAGTTAAGGCTTAAAATAACGATTTCTATTCAAAATAAGCGTTTCTAGATAAAATATGTTTATGCTCGGCTTGTTAAATTTTAAAACTCTTAGAATTTTGATTTTATACAAAATCGTTGAAACTTCATTATCGTCCTATTTTCCACGTTTCCCTACGTGAAGTTATGGCTCAAAACAATGATTTCTAGTCACAATAAGCTTTGTGACATCACAATGATTATACTCGGCTTGTTTACTTTCAAAACTCTTAATTTGATTATTTGTATCAAAATGGGTAAAACTTCATTATAGTTCGATTTCCCATGTTCCTAATGTGAAGTTATGGCTTAAAACAATGATTTTTATTCAAAATAAGCGTTTTCTAGATAAAATATGTTTATACTGGCTTGTTAAATTTTAAAACTCTTAGAATTATGATTTTATACAAAATTGTTGAAACTTCATTATCGTCATATTTTCCACGTTTTCCTACGTGAAGTTATGGCTCAAAACATTGATTTCTAGTCACAATAAGCTTTGTGACATCACAATGATTAACTTGGCTTGTTTACTTTCAAAACTCTTAGTTTGATTATTTGGATCAAAATGGTTAAAACTTCATTATAGTTCGATTTCACACGTTCCCAATGTGAAGTTAAGTTTTAAAACAACGATTTCTATTCAAAATAAGCATTTGTAGATAAAATATGTTTATGCTCGGCTTGTTAAATTTTAAAACTCTTAGAATTATGATTTTATACAAAATCGTTGAAACTTCATTATCGTCCAATTTCCCACGTTCCCTACTTGAAGTTATGGCTCAAAATAATAATTTCTACTCACAATAAGCTGTGTGATAGCACAATGACTATACTCGGCTTGTTTACTTTCAAAACTGTTAATATGATTATTTGTATCAAAATGGGTAAAACCTCATTATAGTTCGCATTCCCATGTTTCAAATGTGAAGTTAAGGCTTAAAACAATGATTTCTATTCAAAATAAGCGTTTGTAGATAAAATATGTTTATGCTCGGCTTGTTAAATTTTAAAACTCTTAGAATTATGATTTTATACAAAATCGTTGAAAGTTCATTATCGTCTTATTTCCCACGTTTCCTACGTGAAGTTATGGCTTCAAAAACAACGATTTCTAGTCACAATAAGCTTTGTGACATCACAATGATTACCTTGGCTTGTTTACTTTCAAAACTCGTAGTTTGATTATTTGGATCAAAATGGTTAAAACTTCATTATAGTTCGATTTCACACGTTCCTCAATGTGAAGTTAAATTTTAAAACAACGATTTCTATTCAAAATAAGCGTTTGTAGATAAAATATGTTTATGCTCGGCTTGTTAAATTTAAAACTCTTAGAATTATGATTTTATACAAAATCGTTGAAACTTCATTATTATCGTCCTATTTTCCACGTTTTCTACGTGAAGTTATGGCTCAAAAAAATGATTTCTAGTCACAATAAGCTTTTTGTGACATCACAATGATTATACTCGGCTTGTTTACTTTCAAAACTCTTAATTTGATTATTTGTATCAAAATGGGTAAAACTTCATTATAGTTCGATTTCTCATGTTTCAAATGTGAAGTTATGGCTTAAAACAACGATTTCTATTCAAAATAAGCGTTTGTAGATAAAATATGTTTATGCTCGGCTTGTTAAATTTAAAACTCTTAGAATTATGATTTTATACAAAATCGTTGAAACTTCATTATCGTCCTATTTTCCACGTTTTCCTACGTGAAGTCATGGCTCAAAACAATGATTTCTAGTCACAATAAGCTTTGTGATATCACAATGATTATACTCGGATTGTTTACTTTCAAACTCTTAATTTGATTATTTGTATCAAAATGGGTAAAACTTCATTATAGTTCGATTTCCCATGTCCTATTGTGAAGTTATGGCTTAAAACAATGATTTTTATTCAAAATAAGCGTTTCTAGATAAAATATATTTATACTCGGCTTGTTTAATTTTTAAACTCTTTAGAATTATGATTTTATACAAAATTGTTGAAACTTCATTATCGTCATATTTTCCACGTTCCCTACGTGAAGTTATGGCTCAAAACAATGATTTCTAGTCACAATAAGGTTTGTGACATCACAATGATTATACTTGGCTTGTTTACTTTCAAAACTCTTAATTTGATTATTTGTATCAAAATGGTTAAAACTTCATTATAGTTCGATTTCACACGTTCCCAATGTGAAGTTAAGTTTTAAAACAACGATTTCTATTCAAAATAAGCATTTGTAGAAAAAATATGTTTATGCTCAGCTTGTTAAATTTAAAACTCTTAGAATTATGATTTTATAAAAAATAGTTGAAACTTCATTATCGTCCTATTTTCCACGTTTCCTACGTGAAGTTATGGCTCAAAATAATGATTTCTAGTCACAATAAGCTTTGTGACATCACAATGATTATACTCGGCTTGTTTACTTTCAAAACTCTTAATTTGATTATTTGTATCAAAATGGGTAAAACTTCATTATAGTTCGATTTCCACGTTCCCAATGTGAAGTTAAATATTAAAACAACGATTTCTATTCAAAATAAGCGTTTGTAGATAAAATATGTTTATGCTCGGCTTGTTAAATTTTAAAACTCTTAGAATTATGATTTTATACAAAATCGTTGAAACTTCATTATCGTCCTATTTTCCACGTTTCCTACGTGAAGTTATGGCTCAAAACAATGATTTCTAGTCACAATAAGCTTTGTGACATCACAATGATTATACTTGGCTTGTTTACTTTCAAAACTCTTAATTTGATTATTTGTATCAAAATGGGTAAAACTTCATTATAGTTCGATTTCCCACGTTCTCAATGTGAAGTTAAGGCTTAAAATAACGATTTCTATTCAAAATAAGCGTTTCTAGATAAAATATGTTTATGCTCGGCTTGTTAAATTTTAAAACTCTTAGAATTATGATTTGATACAAAATCGTTGAAACTTCATTATCATCTATTTCCCACGTTTTCTACGTGAAGTTATGGCTCAAAATAACGATTTCTAGTCACAATAAGCTTTGTGACATCACAATGATTATACTCGTCTTGTTTACTTTCAAAACTCTTAATTTGATTATTTGTATCAAAATGGGTAAAACTTCATTATAGTTCGATTTCCTCGTTCTCAATGTGAAGTTAAGGCTTAAAATAACGATTTCTATTCAAAATAAGCGTTTCTAGATAAAATATGTTTATGCTCGGCTTGTTAAATTTTAAAACTCTTAGAATTATGATTTGATACAAAATCGTTGAAACTTCATTATCGTCCTATTTTCCACGTTCCCTACGTGAAGTTATGGCTCAAAACAATGATTTCTAGTCACAATAAGCTTTGTGACATCACAATGATTATACTCTCGGCTTGTTTACTTTCAAAACTCTTAATTTGATTATTTGTATCAAAATGGGTAAAACTTCATTATAGTTCGATTTTCCCATGTTCCAATGTGAAGTTATGGCTTAAAACAACGATTTCTATTCAAAATAAGCGTTTGTAGATAAAATATGTTTATGCTCGGCTTGTTAAATTTTAAAACTCTTAGAATTATGATTTGATACAAAATCGTTGAAACTTCATTATCGTCCTATTACCCACATTTTCTACATGAAGTTATGGCTCAAAACAACGATTTCTAGTCACAATAAGCTTTGTGACATCACAATGATTATACTCGGCTTGTTTACTTTCAAAACTCTTAATTTGATTATTTGTATCAAAATGGATAAAACTTCGTTATAGTTCAATTTCCCACGTTCTCAATGTGAAGTTAAGGCTTAAAATAACGATTTCTATTCAAAATAAGCGTTTCTAGATAAAATATGTTTATGCTCGGCTTGTTAAATTTTAAAACTCTTAGAATTATGATTTTTATACAAAATCATTGAAACTTCATTATCGTCCTATTTCCACGTTTCCCTACGTGAAGTTATGGCTAAAACAATGATTTCTAGTCACAATAAGCTTTGTGACATCACAATGATTATACTCGGCTTGTTTACTTTTAAAACTCTTAATTTGATTATTTGTATCAAAATGGGTAAAACTTCATTATAGTTCGATTTCCCATGTTCCTAATGTGAAGTTGTAGCTTTAAAACAACGATTTCTATTCAAAATAAGCGTTTGTAGATAAAATATGTTTATGCTCGGCTTGTTAAATTTTAAAACTCTTAGAATTATGATTTTATACAAAATCGTTGAAACTTCATTATCGTCCTATTTCCCACGTTTCCTACGTGAAGTTATGGCTTAAAACAACGATTTCTAGTCACAATAAGCTTTGTGACATCACAATGATTATACTTGGCTTGTTTACTTTCAAAACTCTTAATTTGATTATTTGTATCAAAATGCTTAAAACTTCATTATAGTTCGATTTCCCACGTTCCCAATGTGAAGTTAAATCTTAAAACAACGATTTCTATTCAAAATAAGCGTTTGTAGATAAAATATGTTTATGCTCAGCTTGTTAAATTTAAAACTCTTAGAATTATGATTTTATACAAAATCGTTGAAACTTCATTATCGTCCTATTTTCCACGTTCCCTACGTGAAGTTATGGCTCAAAACAATGATTTCTAGTCACAATAAGCTTTGTGACATCACAATGATTATACTCGGCTTGTTTACTTTCAAAACTCTTAATTTGATTATTTGTATCAAAATGGGTAAAACTTATTATAGTTCGATTTCCCATGTTTCAAATGTGAAGTTAAGGCTTAAAACAACGATTTCTATTCAAAATAAGCGTTTGTAGATAAAATATGTTTATGCTCGGCTTGCTTAATTTTAAAACTCTTAGAATTATGATTTTATACAAAATCGTTGAAACTTCATTATCGTCCTATTTCCCACATTTCCTACGTGAAGTTATGGCTCAAAATAACGATTTCTAGTCACAATAAGCTTTGTGACATCACAATGATTATACTCGACTTGTTTACTTTCAAAACTCTTAATTTGATTATTTGTATCAAAATGGGTAAAACTTCATTATAGTTCGATTTCCCACGTTCTCAATGTGAAGTTAAGGCTTAAATAACGATTTCTATTTAAAATAAGCATTTCTAGATAAAATATGTTTATGCTCGGCTTTTAAATTTTAAAACTCTTAGAATTATGATTTTATACAAAATCATTGAAACTTCATTATCGTCCTATTTTCCACGTTTCCCTACGTGAAGTTATGGCTAAAACAATGATTTCTAGTCACAATAAGCTTTGTGACATCACAATGATTATACTCGGCTTGTTTACTTTAAAAACTCTTAATTTGATTATTTGTATCAAAATGGGTAAAACTTCATTATAGTTCGCTTTCCCATGTTCCTAATGTGAAGTTAAGCTTTAAAACAACGATTTTATATTCAAAATAAGCGTTTGTAGATAAAATATGTTTATGCTCGGCTTGTTAAATTTTAAAACTCTTAGAATTATGATTTTATACAAAATCGTTGAAACTTCATTATCGTCCTATTTCCCACGTTTTCCTACGTGAAGTTATGGCTCAAAACAACGATTTCTAGTCACAATAAGCTTTGTGACATCACAATGATTATACTTGGCTTGTTTACTTTCAAAACTCTTAATTTGATTATTTGTATCAAAATTAAAACTTCATTATAGTTCGATTTCCCACGTTCCCAATGTGAAGTTAAATCTTAAAACAACGATTTCTATTCAAAATAAGCGTTTGTAGATAAAATATGTTTATGCTCAGCTTGTTAAATTTTAAAACTCTTAGAATTATGATTTTATACAAAATAGTTGAAACTTCATTATCGTCCTATTTCCCACGTTTCCTACGTGAAGTTATGGCTCAAAACAATGATTTCTAGTCACAATAAGCTTTGTGACATCACAATGATTATACTCGGCTTGTTTACTTTCAAAACTCTTAATTTGATTATTTGTATCAAAATGGGTAAAACTTCATTATAGTTCGATTTCTCATGTTTCAAATGTGAAGTTATGGCTTAAAACAACGATTTCTATTCAAAATAAGCGTTTGTAGATAAAATATGTTTATGCTCGGCTTGTTAAATTTTAAAACTCTTAGAATTATGATTTGATACAAAATCGTTGAAACTTCATTATCGTCCTATTTCCCACGTTTTCTACGTGAAGTTATGGCTCAAAACAACGATTTCTAGTCACAATAAGCTTTGAGACATCACAATGATTATACTCGGCTTGTTTACTTTCAAAACTCTTAATTTGATTATTTGTATCAAAATGGGTAAAACTTCATTATAGTTCGATTTCCCACGTTCTCAATGTGAAGTTAAGGCTTAAAATAACGATTTCTATTCAAAATAAGCGTTTCTAGATAAAATATGTTTATGCTCGGCTTGTTAAATTTTAAAACTCTTAGAATTATGATTTTATACAAAATCGTTGAAACTTCATTATCGTCCTATTTCCCACGTTTTCTACGTGAAGTTATAGCTCAAAACAACGATTTCTAGTCACAATAAGCTTTGTGACATCACAATGATTATACTCGGCTTGTTTACTTTCAAAACTCTTAATTTGATTATTTGGATCAAAATGGTTAAAACTTTATTATAGTTCGATTTTACACGTTCCCAATGTGAAGTTAAGTTTTAAAACAATGATTTCTATTCAAAATAAGCGTTTTGTAGATAAAATATGTTTATGCTCAGCTTGTTAAATTTAAAACTCTTAGAATTATGATTTTATACAAAATCGTTGAAACTTCATTATCGTCCTATTTTCCACGTTCCCTACGTGAAGTTATGGCTCAAAAAATGATTTCTAGTCACAATAAGCTTTGTGACATCACAATGATTATACTCGGCTTGTTTACTTTCAAAACTCTTAATTTGATTATTTGTATCAAAATGGGTAAAACTTCATTATAGTTCGATTTCTCATGTTTCAAATGTGAAGTTATGGCTTAAAACAACGATTTCTATTTCAAAATAAGCGTTTGTAGATAAAATATATGTCTATGCTCGGCTTGTTAAATTTTAAAACTCTTAGAATTATGATTTTATACAAAATCGTTGAAACTTCATTATCGTCCTATTTCCCACGTTTTCTACGTGAAGTTATGGCTCAAAACAACGATTTCTAGTCACAATAAGCTTTGTGACATCACAATGATTATACTCGGCTTGTTTACTTTCAAAACTCTTAATTTGATTATTTGTATCAAAATGGCTTAAAACTTCATTATAGTTCGATTTCACACGTTCTCAATGTGAAGTTAAATTTTAAAACAACGATTTCTATTCAAAATAAGCGTTTGTAGATAAAATATGTTTATGCTCGGCTTGTTAAATTTTAAAACTCTTAGAATTATGATTTTATACAAAATCGTTGAAACTTCATTATCGTCCTATTTTCCACGTTTCCCTACGTGAAGTTATGGCTCAAAACAAAGATTTCTAGTCACAATAAGCTTTGTGACATCACAATGATTATACTTGGCTTGTTTACTTTCAAAACTCTTAATTTGATTATTTGTATCAAAATGGGTAAAACTTCATTATAGTTCGATTTCCCACGTTCTCAATGTGAAGTTAAGGCTTAAAATAACGATTTCTATTCAAAATAAGCGTTTCTAGATAAAATATGTTTATGCTCGGCTTGTTAAATTTTAAAACTCTTAGAATTATGATTTGATACAAAATCGTTGAAACTTCATTATCGTCCTATTTCCCACGTTTTCTACGTGAAGTTATGGCTCAAAACAACGATTTCTAGTCACAATAAGCTTTGTGACATCACAATGATTATTATACTCGGCTTGTTTAGTTTCAAAACTCTTAATTTGATTATTTGTATCAAAATGGGTAAAACTTCATTATAGTTCGATTTCCCACGTTCTCAATGTGAAGTTAAGGCTTAAAATAACGATTTCTATTCAAAATAAGCGTTTGTAGATAAAATATGTTTATGCTCGGCTTGTTAAATTTTAAAACTCTTAGAATTATGATTTTATACAAAATAATTGAAACTTCATTATCGTCCTATTTTCCATGTTTCCTACGTGAAGTTACGGCTCAAAACAATGATTTCTAGTCACAATAAGCTTTGTGACATCACAATGATTATACTCTAGCTTGTTTACTTTCAAAACTCTTAATTTGATTATTTGTATCAAAATGGGTAAAACTTCATTATAGTTCGATTTCCCACGTTCTCAATGTGAAGTTAAGGCTTAAAATAACGATTTCTATTCAAAATAAGCGTTTCTAGATAAAATATGTTTATGCTCGGCTTGTTAAATTTTAAAACTCTTAGAATTATGATTTGATACAAAATCGTTGAAACTTCATTATCGTCCTATTTTCCACGTTTTCTACGTGAAGTTATGGCTCAAAACATTGATTTCTAGTCACAATAAGCTTTGTGACATCACAATGATTATACTCGGCTTGTTTACTTTCAAAACTCTTAATTTGATTATTTGTATCAAAATGGGTAAAACTTCATTATAGTTCGATTTCCCATGTTCTCTAATGTGAAGTTAAGGCTTAAAACAACGATTTCTATTCAAAAAGCGTTTCTAGATAAAATATGTTTATGCTCGGCTTGTTAAATTTTTAAACTCTTAGAATTATGATTTTATACAAAATCGTTGAAACTTCATTATATCGTCCTATTTTCCACGTTTCCTACGTGAAGTTATGGCTCAAAACAATGATTTCTAGTCACAATAAGCTTTGTGACATCACAATGATTTTACTTGGCTTGTTTACTTTCAAAACTCTTAATTTGATTATTTGTATCAAAATGGGTAAAACTTCATTATAGTTCGATTTCCCATGTTCCTAATGTGAAGTTAAGGCTTTAAAATAACGATTTCTATTCAAAATAAGCGTTTGTAGATAAAATATGTTTATGCTCGGCTTGTTAAATTTTAAAACTCTTAGAATTATGATTTTATACAAAATCGTTGAAACTTCATTATCGTCCTCTTTCCACGTTTCCTACGTGAAGTTATGGCTTAAAACAACGATTTCTAGTCACAATAAGCTTTGTGACATCACAATGATTATACTCGGCTTGTTTACTTTCAAAACTCTTAATTTGATTATTTGTATCAAAATGATTAAAACTTCATTATAGTTCGATTTCCCACGTTCCCAATGTGAAGTTAAATTTTAAAACAACGATTTCTATTCAAAATAAGCGTTTGTAGATAAAATATGTTTATGCTCAGCTTGTTAAATTTAAAACTCTTAGAATTATGATTTTATACAAAATCGTTGAAACTTCATTATCGTCCTATTTTCCACGTTCCCTACGTGAAGTTCTGGCTCAAAACAACAATTTCTAGTCACAATAAGCATTGTGACATCACAATGATTATACTCAGCTTGTTTACTTTAAATACTCTTATTTGATTATTTGTATCAAAATGGGTAAAACTTCATTATAGTTCGATTTCCCACGTTCTCAATGTGAATTTATGGCTTAAAACAACGATTTCTATTCAAAATAAGCGTTTGTAGATAAAATATGTTTATGCTCGGCTTGTTAAATTTTAAAACTCTTAGAATTATGATTTTATACAAAATCGTTGAAACTTCATTATCGTCCTATTTTCCACGTTTTCTACGTGAAGTTATGGCTCAAAACAACGATTTCTAGTCACAATAAGCTTTGTGACATCACAATGATTATACTCGGCTTGTTTACTTTCAAAACTCTTAATTTGATTATTTGTATCAAAATGGGTAAAACTTCATTATAGTTCGATTTCTCACGTTCTCAATGTGAAGTTAAGGCTTAAAATAACGATTTCTATTCAAAATAAGCGTTTCTAGATAAAATATGTTTATGCTCGGCTTGTTAAATTTTAAAACTCTTAGAATTATGATTTTATACAAAATCGTTGAAACTTCATTATCGTCCTATTTCCCACGTTTTCTACGTGAAGTTATGGCTCAAAACAACGATTTCTAGTCACAATAAGCTTTGTGACATCACAATGATTATACTCGGCTTGTTTACTTTCAAAACTCTTAATTTGATTATTTGTATCAAAATGGGTAAAACTTCATTATAGTTGATTTCCCACGTTCTCAATGTGAAGTTAAGGCTTAAAATAACGATTTCTATTCAAAATAAGCGTTTCTAGATAAAATATGTTTATGCTCGGCTTGTTAAATTTTAAAACTCTTAGAATTATGATTTTATACAAAATCGTTGAAACTTCATTATCGTCCTATTTTCCACGTTCCCTACGTGAAGTTATGGCTCAAAACAATGATTTCTAGTCACAATAAGCTTTGTGATATCACAATGATTATACTCGGCTTGTTTACTTTCAAAACTCTTAATTTGATTATTTGTATCAAAATGGGTAAAACTTCATTATAGTTCACTTTCCCATGTTCCTAATGTGAAGTTAAGGCTTAAAACAATGATTTTTATTCAAAATTAGCGTTTGTAGATAAAATATGTTTATGCTCGGCTTGTTAAATTTTAAAACTCTTAGAATTATGATTTTATACAAAATAATTGAAACTTCATTATCGTCCTATTTTCCATGTTTCCTACGTGAAGTTACGGCTCAAAACAATGATTTCTAGTCACAATAAGCTTTGTGACATCACAATGATTATACTCGGCTTGTTTACTTACAAAACTCTTAATTTGATTATTTGTATCAAAATGGGTAAAACTTCATTATAGTTCGATTTCCCATGTTCCTAATGTGAAGTTATGGCTTAAAACGATGATTTCTATTCAAAATAAGCTTTTGTAGATAAAATATGTTTATGCTCGGCTTGTTAAATTTTAAAACTCTTAGAATTATGATTTTATACAAAATCGTTGAAACTTCATTATCGTCTATTTTTCCACGTTCCCTACGTGAAGTTATGGCTCAAAACAATGATTTCTAGTCACAATAAGCTTTGTGACATCACAATGATTACCTTGGCTTGTTTACTTTCAAAACTCGTAGTTTGATTATTTGGATCAAAATGGTTAAAACTTCATTATAGTTCAATTTCACACGTTCCCAATGTGAAGTTAAGTTTTAAAACAACGATTTCTATTCAAAATAAGCGTTTGTAGATAAAATATGTTTATGCTCGGCTTGTTAAATTTTAAAACTCTTAGAATTATGATTTTATACAAAATCGTTGAAACTTCATTATCGTCCTATTTTCCACATTCCCTACGTGAAGTTAAGGCTCAAAATAATGATTTCTAGTCACAATAAGCTTTATGACAGCACAATGATTATACTCGGCTTGTATACTTTCAAAACTCTTAGTTTGATTATTTGTATCAAAATGGGTAAAACTTCATTATAGTTCGATTTCCCATGTTCCTCAATGTGAAGTTATGGCTTAAAACAACGATTTCTATTCAAAATAAGCGTTTGTAGATAAAATATGTTTATGCTCGGCTTGTTAAATTTTAAAACTCTTAGAATTATGATTTTATACAAAATCGTTGAAACTTCATTATCGTCCTATTTCCCACGTTTTCTACGTGAAGTTATGGCTCAAAACAAATGATTTCTAGTCACAATAAGCTTTGTGACATCACAATTATTATACTCGGCTTGTTTACTTTCAAAACTCTTAATTTGATTATTTGTATCAAAATGGGTAAAACTTCATTATAGTTCGATTTCCCACGTTCCTAATGTGAAGTTAAGCTTAAAACAACGATTTCTATTCAAAATAAGCGTTTGTAGATAAAATATGTTTATGCTCGGCTTGTTAAATTTTAAAACTCTTAGAATTATGATTTTATACAAAATCGTTGAAACTTCATTATCGTCCTATTTCCCACATTTCCTACGTGAAGTTATGGCTCAAAACAACGATTTCTAGTCACAATAAGCTTTGTGACATCACAATGATTATACTTGGCTTGTTTACTTTCAAAACTCTTAATTTGATTATTTGTATCAAAATGGGTAAAACTACATTATAGTTCGATTTCCCACGTTCCCAATGTGAAGTTAAATCTTAAAACAACGATTTCTATTCAAAATAAGCGTTTGTAGATAAAATATGTTTATGCTAAGCTTGTTAAATTTAAAACTCTTAGAATTATGATTTTATAAAAAATAGTTGAAACTTCATTATCGTCCTATTTCCCACGTTCCTACGTGAAGTTATGGCTCAAAACAATGATTTCTAGTCACAATAAGCTTTGTGATAGCACAATGATTATACTCGGCTTGTTTACTTTCAAAACTCTTAATTTGATTATTTGTATCAAAATGGGTAAAACTTCATTATAGTTCGCTTTCCCACGTTCCCAATGTGAAGTTAAGGCTTAAAACAACGATTTCTATTCAAAATAAGCGTTTGTAGATAAAATATGTTTATGCTCGGCTTGTTAAATTTTAAAACTCTTAGAATTATGATTTTATACAAAATTGTTGAAACTTCATTATCGTCCTATTTGCCACGTTTTCTACGTGAAGTTATGGCTCAAAACAACGATTTCTAGTCACAATAAGCTTTGTGACATCACAATGATTAACTTGGCTTGTTTACTTTCAAAACTCTTAGTTTGATTATTTGTATCAAAATGCTTAAAACTTCATTATAGTTCGATTTCACACGTTCCCAATGTGAAGTTAAATCTTAAAACAACGATTTCTATTCAAAATAAGCGTTTGTAGATAAAATATGTTTATGCTAAGCTTGTTAAATTTAAAACTCTTAGAATTATGATTTTATACAAAATCGTTGAAACTTCATTATCGTCCTATTTTCCACGTTCCTACGTGAAGTTATGGCTCAAAATAATGATTTCTAGTCACAATAAGCTTTGTGGCATCACAATGATTATACTTGGCTTGTTTACTTTCAAAAGTCTTAATTTGATTATTTGTATCAAAATGGGTAAAACTTCATTATAGTTCGATTTCCCCCGTTCTCAATGTGAAGTTAAGGCTTAAAATAACGAATTCTATTCAAAATAAGCGTTTGTAGATAAAATATGTTTATGCTCGGCTTGTTAAATTTTAAAACTCTTAGAATTATGATTTTATACAAAATCGTTGAAACTTCATTATCGTCTTATTTCCCACGTTTTCTACGTGAAGTTATGGCTCAAAATAACGATTTTTAGTCACAATAAGCTTTGTGACATCACAATGATTATACTCGTCTTGTTTACTTTCAAAACTCTTAATTTGATTATTTGTATCAAAATGGGTAAAACTTCATTATTGTTCGATTTCCCTCGTTCTCAATGTGAAGTTAAGCCTTACAATAACGATTTCTATTCAAAATAAGCGTTTCTAGATAAAATATGTTTATGCTCGGCTTGTTAAATTTTGAAACTCTTAGAATTTTGATTTTATACAAAATCGTTGAAACTTCATTATCGTCCTATTTTCCACGTTCCCTACGTGAAGTCATGGCTCAAAACAATGATTTCTAGTCACAATAAGCTTTGTGATAGCACAATGATTATACTCGGATTGTTTACTTTCCAAACTCTTAATTTGATTATTTGTATCAAAATGGGTAAAACTTCATTATAGTTCGCTTTCCCATGTTCCTATTGTGAAGTTATGGCTTAAAACAACGATTTCTATTTAAAATAAGCGTTTGTCGATAAAATATATCTATGCTCGGCTTGTTTAATTTTAAAACTCTTAGAATTATGATTTTATACAAAATCGTTGAAACTTCATTATCGTACTATTTCCCACATTTTCTACATGAAGTTATGGCTCAAAATAACGATTTTTAGTCACAATAAGCTTTGTGACATCACAATGATTATACTCGACTTGTTTACTTTCAAAACTCTTAATTTGATTATTTGTATCAAAATGAATAAAACTTCATTATTGTTCGATTTCCCTCGTTCTCAATGTGAAGTTAAGGCTTAAAATAACGATTTCTATTTAAAATAAGCATTTCTAGATAAAATATGTTTATGCTCGGCTTGTTAAATTTTTAAACTCTTAGAATTATGATTTTATACAAAATCATTGAAACTTCATTATCGTCCTATTTCCACGTTCCCTACGTGAGGTTATGGCTTAAAACAATGATTTCTAGTCACAATAAGCATTGTGATAGCACAATGATTATGCTCGGCTTGTTTACTTTTAAAATTCTTAATTTGATTATTTGTATCAAAATGGGTAAAACTTCATTATAGTTCGCTTTCCCATGTTCCTAATGTGAAGTTGTAGCTTTAAACAACGATTTCTATTCAAAATAAGCGTTTGTAGATAAAATATGTTTATGCTCGGCTAGTTAAATTTTAAAACTCTTAGAATTATGATTTTATACAAAATCGTTGAAACTTCATTATCGTCCTATTTCCCACGTTTCCTACGTGAAGTTATGGCTTAAAACAACGATTTCTAGTCACAATAAGCTTTGTGACATCACAATGATTATACTTGGCTTGTTTACTTTCAAAACTCTTAATTTGATTATTTGTATCAAAATGCTTAAAACTTCATTATAGTTCGATTTCACACGTTCCCAATGTGAAGTTAAATTTTAAAACAACGATTTCTATTCAAAGTAAGCGTTTGTAGATAAAATATGTTTATGCTCAGCTTGTTAAATTTAAAACTCTTAGAATTATGATTTTATACAAAATCGTTGAAACTTCATTATCGTCCTATTTTCCACGTTCCCTACGTGAAGTTATGGCTCAAAAAAATGATTTCTAGTCACAATAAGCTTTCTGATAGCACAATGATTATACTCGGCTTGTTTACTTTCAAAACTCTTAATTTGATTATTTGTATCAAAATGGGTAAAACTTAATCATAGTTCGCTTTCCCATGTTTCAAATGTGAAGTTACGGCTTAAAACAAAGATTTCTATTTAAAATAAGCGTTTGTCGATAAAATATATCTATGCTCGGCTTGTTTAATTTTAAAACTCTTAGAATTATGATTTTATACAAAATCGTTGAAACTTCATTATCGTACTATTTCCCACATTTTCTACATGAAGTTATGGCTCAAAATAACGATTTTTAGTCACAATAAGCTTTGTGACATCACAATGATTATACTCGACTTGTTTACTTTCAAAACTCTTAATTTGATTATTTGTATCAAAATGGGTAAAACTTCATTATTGTTCGATTTCCCTCGTTCTCAATGTGAAGTTAAGGCTTACAATAACGATTTCTATTTAAAATAAGCATTTCTAGATAAAATATGTTTATGCTCGGCTTGTTAAATTTTTAAACTCTTAGAATTATTATTTTATACAAAATCATTGAAACTTCATTATCGTCCTATTTTCCACGTTCCCTACGTGAGGTTATGGCTTAAAACAATGATTTCTAGTCACAATAAGCATTGTGATAGCACAATGATTATGCTCGGCTTGTTTACTTTTAAAATTCTTAATTTGATTATTTGTATCAAAATGGGTAAAACTTCATTATAGTTCGCTTTCCCATGTTCCTAATGTGAAGTTGTAGCTTTAAACAACGATTTCTATTCAAAATAAGCGTTTGTAGATAAAATATGTTTATGCTCGGCTTGTTAAATTTTAAAACTCTTAGAATTATGATTTTATACAAAATCGTTGAAACTTCATTATCGTCCTATTTCCCACGTTTCCTACGTGAAGTTATGGCTTAAAACAACGATTTCTAGTCACAATAAGCTTTGTGACATCACAATGATTATACTTGGCTTGTTTACTTTCAAAACTCTTAATTTGATTATTTGTATCAAAATGCTTAAAACTTCATTATAGTTCGATTTCACACGTTCCCAATGTGAAGTTAAATTTTAAAACAACGATTTCTATTCAAAGTAAGCGTTTGTAGATAAAATATGTTTATGCTCAGCTTGTTAAATTTAAAACTCTTAGAATTATGATTTTATACAAAATCGTTGAAACTTCATTATCGTCCTATTTTCCACGTTCCCTACGTGAAGTTATGGCGCAAAAAAATGATTTCTAGTCACAATAAGCTTTCTGATAGCACAATGATTATACTCGGCTTGTTTACTTTCAAAACTCTTAATTTGATTATTTGTATCAAAATGGGTAAAACTTCATTATAGTTCGCTTTCTCATGTTTCAAATGTGAAGTTATGGCATAAAACAACGATTCCTATTTAAAATAAGCGTTTGTAGATAAAATATGTCTATGCTCGGCTTGTTAAATTTTAAAACTCTTAGAATAATGATTTTATACAAAATCGTTTAAACTTCATTATCGTCCTATTTCCCACGTTTTCTACGTGAAGTTATGGCTCAAAACAACGATTTCTAGTCACAATAAGCTTTGAGACATCACAATGATTATACTCGGCTTGTTTACTTTCAAAACTCTTAATTTGATTATTTGTATCAAAATGGGTAAAACTTCATTATAGTTCGATTTCCACGTTCTCAATGTGAAGTTAAGGCTTAAAATAACGAATTCTATTCAAAATATGCGTTTCTAGATAAAATATGTTTATGCTCGGCTTGTTAAATTTTAAAACTCTTAGAATTATGATTTTAAACAAAATCGTTGAAACTTCATTATCGTCCTATTTCCCACGTTTTCTACGTGAAGTTATAGCTCAAAACAACGATTTGTAGTCACAATAAGCTTTGTGACATCACTATTATTATACTACGGCTTGTTTACTTTCAAAACTCTTAATTTGATTATTTGTATCAACATGGTTAAAACTTTATTATAGTTCGATTTCACACGTTCCCAATGTGACGTTAAATTTTAAAACAATGATTTCTATTCAAAGTAAGCGTTCGTAGATAAAATATGTTTATGCTCAGCTTGTTAAATTTAAAACTCTTAGAATTATGATTTTATACAAAATCGTTGAAACTTCATTATCGTCCTATTTTCCACGTTCCCTACGTGAAGTTATGGCTCAAAAAAATGATTTCTTGTCACAATAAGCTTTTGACGATAGCACAATGATTATACTCGGCTTGTTTACTTTCAAAACTCTTAATTTGATTATTTGTATCAAAATGGGTAAAACTTCATTATTGTTCGCTTTCTCATGTTTCAAATGTGAAGTTATGGCATAAAACAACGATTCGTATTTAAAATATGCGTTTGTAGATAAAATATGTCTATGCTCGGCTTGTCAAATTTTAAAACTCTTAGAATAATGATTTTATACAAAATCGTTGAAACTTCATTATCGTCCTATTTCCCACGTTTTCTACGTGAAGTTGTGGCTCAAAACAACGATTTCTAGTCACAATAAGCTTTGTGACATCACAATGATTATACTCGGCTTGTTTACTTTCAAAACTCTTAATTTGATTATTTGTATCAAAATGCTTAAAACTTCATTATAGTTCGATTTCACACGTTCCCAATGTGAAGTTAAATTTTAAAACAACGATTTCTATTCAAAGTAAGCGTTTGTAGATAAAATATGTTTATGCTCGGCTTGTTAAATTTAAAACACTTAGAATTATAATTTTATACAAAATCGTTGAAACTTCATTATCGTCCTATTTTCCACGTTCCCTACGTGAAGTTATGGCTCAAAACAAAGATTTCTAGTCACAATAAGGTTCGTGACATCACAATGATTATACTTGGCTTGTTTACTTTCAAAACTCTTAATTTGATTATTTGTATCAAAATGGGTAAAACTTCATTATAGTTCGATTTCCCCCGTTCTCAATGTGAAGTTAAGGCTTAAAATAACGAATTTTATTCAAAATAAGCGTTTGTAGATAAAATATGTTTATGCTCGGCTTGTTAAATTTTAAAACTCTTAGAATTATGATTTTATACAAAATCGTTGAAACTTCATTATCGTCTTATTTCCCACGTTTTCTACGTGAAGTTATGGCTCAAAATAACGATTTTTAGTCACAATAAGCTTTGTGACATCACAATGATTATACTCGTCTTGTTTACTTTCAAAACTCTTAATTTGATTATTTGTATCAAAATGGGTAAAACTTCATTATAGTTCGATTTCCCCCGTTCTCAATGTGAAGTTAAGGCTTAAAATAACGAATTCTATTCAAAATAAGCGTTTGTAGATAAAATATGTTTATGCTCGGCTTGTTAAATTTTAAAACTCTTAGAATAATGATTTTATACAAAATCGTTGAAACTTCCTTATCGTCCTATTTTCCACGTTCCCTACGTGAAGTTATGGCTCAAAACAATGATTTCTAGTCACAATAAGCATTGAGACATCACAATGATTATACTCCGCTTGTTTACTTTCAAAACTCTTAATTTGATTATTTGTATCAAAATGGGTAAAACTTCATTATAGTTCGATTTCCCACGTTCTCAATGTGAAGTTAAGGCTTAAAATAACGAATTCTATTCAAAATATGCGTTTCTAGATAAAATATGTTTATGCTCGGCTTGTTAAATTTTAAAACTCTTAGAATTATGATTTTAAACAAAATCGTTGAAACTTCATTATCGTCCTATTTTCCACGTTCCCTACGTGAAGTCATGGCTCAAAACAATGATTTCTAGTCACAATAAGCTTTGTGATAGCACAATGATTATACTCGGATTGTTTACTTTCCAAACTCTTAATTTGATTATTTGTATCAAAATGGGTAAAACTTCATTATAGTTCGCTTTCCCATGTTCCTATTGTGAAGTTATGGCTTAAAACAATGATTTTTATTCAAAATCAGCGTTTGCAGATAAAATATATTTATACTCGGCTTGTTTAATTTTTAAACTCTTTTAATTATGATTTTATACAAAATTGTTGAAACTTCATTATCGTCATATTTTCCACGTTTCCTACGTGAAGTTATGGCTCAAAACAATGATTTCTAGTCACAATAAGGTTTGTGACATCACAATGATTTTACTTGGCTTGTTTACTTTCAAAACTCTTAATTTGATTATTTGAATCAAAATGGGTAAAACTTCATTATAGTTCGCTTTCCCATGTTCCTAATGTGAAGTTGTGGCTTTAAATGACGATTTCTATTCAAAATAAGCGTTTGTAGATAAAATATGTTTATGCTCGGCTTGTTAAATTTTAAAACTCTTAGAATTATGATTTTATGCAAAATTGTTGAAACTTCATTATCGTCCAATTTTCCACGTTTCCTACGTGAAGTTATGGCTTAAAACAACGATTTCAAGTCACAATAAGCTTTGTGACATCACAATGATTATACTCAGTTTGTTTACTTTCAAAACTCTTAATTTGATTATTTGTATCAAAATGATTAAAACTTCATTATAGTTCGATTTCACACGTTCCCAATGTGAAGTTAAATTTTAAAACAACGATTTCTATTCAAAGTAAGCGTTTGTAGATAAAATATGTTTATGCTCAGCTTTTTAAATTTAAAACTCTTAGAATTATGATTTTATACAAAATCGTTGAAACTTCATTATCGTCCTATTTTCCACGTTCCCTACGTGAAGTTATGGCTCAAAAAAATGATTTCTAGTCGCAATAAGCTTTCTGATAGCACAATGATTATACTCGGCTTGTTTACTTTCAAAACTCTTAACTTGATTATTTGTATGAAAATGGGTAAAACTTCATTATAGTTCGCTTTCTCATGTTTCAAATGTGAAGTTATGGCATAAAACAACGATTCCTATTTAAAATAAGCGTTTGTAGATAAAATATGTCTATTCTCGGCTTGTTAAATTTTAAAACTCTTAGAATTATTATTTTATACAAAATCGTTGAAACTTCATTATCGTCCTATTTCCCACGTTTTCTACGAGAAGTTGTGGCTCAAAACAACGATTTCTAGTCACAATAAGCTTTGTGACATCACAATGATTATTCTCGGCTTGTTTACTTTCAAAACCTTAATTTGATTATTTGTATCAAAATGGGTAAAACTTCATTATAGTTCGATTTCTCACGTTCTCAATATGAAGTTAAGGCTTAAAATAACGAATTCTATTCAAAATATGCGTTTCTAGATAAAATATGTTTATGCTCGGCTTGTTAAATTTTAAAACTCTTAGAATTATGATTTCATACAAAATCGTTGAAACTTCATTATCGTCCTATTTCCCACGTTTTCTACGTGAAGCTATAGCTCAGAAACAACGATTTCTAGTCACAATAAGCTTTGTGACATCACAATGATTATACTCGGCTTGTTTACTTTCAAAACTCTTAATTTGATTATTTGTATCAAAATGGGTAAAACTTCATTATAGTTTGATTTCCCACGTTCTCAATGTGAAAGTAAGGCTTAAAATAACGATTTCTATTCAAAATAAGCATTTCTAGATAAAATATGTTTATGCTCGGCTTGTTAAATTTTAAAACTCTTAGAATTATGATTTTATACAAAATCGTTGAAACTTCATTATCGTCCTATTTTCCACGTTCCCTACGTGAAGTCATGGCTCAAATCAATGATTTCTAGTCACAATAAGCTTTGTGATAGCACAATGATTATACTCGGATTGTTTACTTTCCAAACTCTAAATTTGATTATTTGTATCAAAATGGGTAAAACTTCATTATAGTTCACTTTCCCATGTTCCTAATGTGAAGTTATGGCTTAAAACAATGATTTTTATTCAAAATTAGCGTTTGTAGATAAAATATATTTATACTCGGCTTGTTAAATTTTTAAACTCTTAGATTTATGATTTTATACAAAATTGTTGAAACCTCATTATCGTCCTATTTTCCATGTTCCCTACGTAAAGTTATGGCTCAAAACAATGATTTCTTGTCATAATAAGCTTTGTGATAGCACAATGATTATACTCGGCTTGTATACTTTCAAAACTCTTAATTTTATTATTTGTATCAAAATGGGTAAAACTTCATTATAGTTCGCTTTTCCATGTTCCTAATGTGAAGTTATGGCTTAAAACGATGATTTCTATTCAAAATAAGCTTTTGTAGATAAAATATGGTTATGCTCGGCTTGTTAAATTTTAAAACTCTTAGAATTATGATTTTATATAAAATCTCTAAAACTTCATTATCGTCCTATTTTTCACGTTCCCTACGTGAAGTTATGGCTCAAAATAATGATTTCTAGTCACAATAAGCTTCGTGATAGCACAAAGATTATACTCGGCTTGTTTACTTTCAAAACTCTTAATTTGATTTGTTGTATCAAAATGGGTAAAACTTCATTATAGTTCAATTTCACACGTTCCCAATGTGAAGTTAAGTTTTAAAACAACGATTTCTATTCAAAATAAGCGTTTGTAGATAAAATATGTTTATGCTCGGCTTGTTAAATTTTAAAACTCTTAGAATTATGATTTTATACAAAATCGTTGAAACTTCATTATCGTCCTATTTTCCACATTCCCTACATGAAGTTATGGCTCAAAACAATGATTTCTAGTCACATTAAGCTTCGTGATAGCACAATGATTATACTCGGCTTGTATACTTTCAAAACTCTTAATTTGATTATTTGTATCAAAATGGGTAAAACTTCATTATAGTTCGATTTCCCATGTTCCTAAGGTGAAGTTATGGCTTAAAACAACGATTTCTATTTAAAATAAGCGTTGGTAGATAAAATATGTCTATGCTCGGCTTGTTAAATTTTAAAACTCTTAGAATTATGATTTTATACAAAATCGTTGAAACTTCATTATCGTACTATTTCCCACGTTTTCTACGTGAAGTTATGGCTCAAAATAATGATTTTTAGTCACAATAAGCTTTGTGACATCACAATTATTATACTCGACTTGTTTACTTTCAAAACTCTTAATTTGATTATTTGTATCAAAATGGGTAAAACTTCATTATTGTTCGATTTCGCTCGTTCTCAATGTGAAGTTAAGGCTTACAATAACGATTTCTATTCAAAATAAGCGTTTCTAGATAAAATATGTTTATACTCGGCTTGTTAAATTTTAAAACTCTTAAAATTATGATTTTATACAAAATCGTTGAAACTTCATTATCGTCGTATTTCCCACGTTTCCGACGTGAAGTTATGGCTTAAAACAACGATTTCTAGTCACAATAAGCTTTGTGACATCACAATGATTATACTCGGCTTGTTTACTTTCAAAACTCTTAATTTGATTATTTGTATCAAAATGGTTAAAACTTCATTATAGTTCGATTTCACACGTTCCCAATGTGAAGTTAAATTTTAAAACAACGATTTCTATTCAAAGTAAGCGTTTGTAGATAAAATATGTTTACGCTCAGCTTGTTAAATTTAAAACTCTTAGAATTATGATTTTATACAAAATCGTTGAAACTTCATTATCGTCCTATTTTCCACGTTCCCTACGTGAAGTTATGGCTCAAAACAATGATTTCTAGTCACAATAAGCTTTGTGATAGCACAATGATTATACTCGGCTTGTTTACTTTCAAAACTCTTAATTTGATTATTTATATCAAAATGGGTAAAACTTCATTATAGTTCGCTTTCTCATGTTTCAAATGTGAAGTTATGGCTTAAAACAACGATTCCTTTTTAAAATAAGCGTTTGTAGATAAAATATGTCTACTCTCGGCTTGTTAAATTTTAAAACTCTTAGAATTATTATTTTATACAAAATCGTTGAAACTTCATTATCGTCCTATTTCCCACGTTTTCTACGTGAAGTTATGGCTCAAAACAACGATTTCTAGTCACAATAAGCTTTGTGACATCACAATGATTATACTCGCCTTGTTTACTTTCAAAACTCTTAATTTGATTATTTGTATCAAAATGGGTAAAACTTCATTATAGTTGGATTTCCCACGTTCTCAATGTGAAAGTAAGGCTTAAAATAACGATTTCTATTAAAAATAAGCATTTCTAGATAAAATATGTTTATGCTTGGCTTGTTAAATTTTAAAACTCTGAGAATTATGATTTTATACAAAATCGTTGAAACTTAATTATCGTCCTATTTCCCACGTTTCCTACATGAAGTTATGGCTCAAAACAACGATTTCTAGTCACAATAAGCTTTGTGACATAACAATGATTATACTCGGCTTGTTTACTTTCAAAACTCTTAATTTGATTATTTGTATCAAAATGGGTAAAACTTCATTATAGTTCGCTTTCCCATGTTTCAAATGTGAAGTTATTGCTTAAAAAAATTATTTCTATTTAAAAAAAGCGTTTGTGGATAAAATATGTCTATTCTCGGCTTGTTAAATTTTAAAACACTTAGAATTATGATTTTATACAAATCGTTAAAACTTTATTATCATCCTATTTCCCACGTTTTTCACGTGAAGTTATGGCTCAAAACAACGATTTCTAGTCACAACAAGCTTTGTGACATCACAATGATTATACTCGGCTTGTTTACTTCTAAAACTCTTAATTTTATTACTTGTATCATAACGGGTAAAACTTCATTATAGTTCGATTTCCCCCGTTCTCAATGTGACGTTAAGGCTTAAAATAAGGATTTCTATTCAATATAAGCGTTTCTAGATAAAATATGTTTATGCTCGGCTTGTTAAATTTTAAAACTCTTAGAATTATGATTTTATACAAAATCGTTGAAACTTCCTTATCGTCCTATTTTCCACGTTCCCTACGTGAAGTTATGGCTCGAAACAATGATTTCTAGTCACAATAAGCTTTGTGAGAGCACAATGATTATACTCGGCTTGTTTACTTTCCAAACTCTTAATTTGATTATTTGTATCAAAATGGGTGTGAAGTTATGGCTTAAAACAACGATTTTTATTCAAAATAAGCGTTTGTAGATAAAATATGTTTATGCTCGGCTTGTTAAATTTCAAAACTCTTAGAATTATGATTATATACAAAATCGTTGAAACTTAATTATCGTCCTATTTCCCACGTTTCCTACATGAAGTTATGGCTCAAAACAACGATTTCTAGTCACAATAAGCTTTGTGACATCACAATGATTATACTCGGCTTGTTTACTTTCAAAACTCGTAATTTGATTATTTGTATCAAAGTGGTTAAAACTTCATTATAGTTCGATTTGACACGTTCCCAATGTGAAGTTAAGTTTTAAAACAACGATTTCTATTCAAAGTAAGCGTTTGTAGATAAAATATGTTTATGCTCGGCTTGTTAAATTTTAAAACTCTTAGAATTATGATTTTATACAAAATCGTTGAAACTTCATTATCGTCCTATTTTCCACGTTCCCTACATGAAGTTATGGCTCAAAACAATAATTTCTAGTCACAATAAGCTTTGTGATAGCACAATGATTATACTCGGCTTGTTTACTTTCAAAACTCTTAATTTGATTATTTGTATCAAAATGGGTAAAACTTCATTATAGTTCGATTTCCCACGTTCCCAATGTGAAGTTAAGGCTTAAAACAACGATTTCTATTCAAAATAGCGTTGGTAGATAAAATATGTTTATGCTCGGCTTGTTAAATTTTAAAACTCTTAGAATTATGATTTTATACAAAATCGTTGAAACTTCATTATCGTCCTATTTCCCACGTTTCCCTACGTGAAGTTATGGCTCAAAATAATGATTTTTAGTCACAATAAGCTTTGTGACATCACAATGATTATACTCGACTTGTTTACTTTCAAAACTCTTAATTTGATTATTTGTATCAAAATGGGTAAAACTTCATTATAGTTCGATTTTCCATGTTCTCAATGTGAAGTTAAGGCTTAAAATAACGATTTCTATTCAAAATAAGCGTTTCTAGATAAAATATGTTTATGCTCGGCTTGTTAAATTTTAAAACTCTTAAAATTATGATTTTATACAAAATCGTTGAAACTTCATTATCGTCGTATTATTTCCCACGTTCCCTACGTGAAGTTATGGCTCAAAACAACGATTTCTAGTCACAATAAGCTTTGTGACATCACAATGATTATACTCGGCTTGTTTACTTTCAAAACTCTTAATTTGATTATTTGTATCAAAATGGTTAAAACTTCATTATAGTTCGATTTCACACGTTCCCAATGTGAAGTTAAATTTTAAAACAACGATTTCTATTCAAAATAAGCGTTTGTAGATAAAATATGTTTACGCTCGGCTTGTTAAATTTAAAACTTAGAATTATGATTTTATACAAAATCGTTGAAACTTCATTATCGTCCTATTTTCCACGTTCCCTACGTGAAGTTATGGCTCAAAACAATAATTTCTAGTCACAATAAGCTTTGTGATAGCACAATGATTATACTCGGCTTGTTTACTTTCAAAACTCTTAATTTGATTATTTGTATCAAAATGGGTAAAACTTCATTATAGTTCGATTTCTCATGTTTCAAATGTGAAGTTATGGCTTAAAACAACGATTTCTTTTTAAAATAAGCGTTTGTAGATAAAATATGTCTATCTCGGCTTGTTAAATTTTAAAACTCTTAGAATTATGATTTTATACAAAATCGTTGAAACTTCATTATCGTCCTATTTCCCACGTTTTCTACGTGAAGTTATGGCTCAAAACAACGATTTCTAGTCACAATAAGCTTTGTGCATCACAATGATTATACTCGCTTGTTTACTTTCAAAACTCTTAATTTGATTATTTGTATCAAAATGGGTAAAACTTCATTATAGTTGGATTTCCACGTTCTCAATGTGAAGTTAAGGCTTAAAATAACGATTTCTATTCAAAATAAGCATTTCTAGATAAAATATGTTTATGCTTGGCTTGTTAAATTTTAAAACTCTTAGAATTATGATTTTATACAAAATCGTTGAAACTTTATTATCGTCCTATTTTCCATGTTCCCTACGTGAAGTCATGGCTCAAAACAATGATTTCTAGTCACAATAAGCTTTGTGACATCACAATGATTATACGCGGCTTGTTTACTTTCAAAACTCTTAATTTGATTATTTGTATCAAAATGGGTAAAACTTCATTATAGTTCGATTTCCCACGTTCCTAATGTAAAGTTAAGGCTTAAAACAACGATTTCTATTCAAAATAAGCGTTTGTAGATAAAATATGTTTATGCTCGGCTTGTTAAATTTTAAAACTCTTAGAATTATGATTTTATACAAAATCGTTGAAACTTCATTATCGTCCTATTTTCCACGTTCCCTACGTGAAGTTATGGCTCAAAACAATTATTTCTAGTCACAATAAGCTTTGTGATAGCACAATGATTATACTCGGCTTGTTTACTTTCAAAACTCTTAATTTGATTATTTGTATCAAAATGGGTAAAACTTCATTATAGTTCGATTTCCCACGTTTCAATGTGAAGTTAAGGCTTAAAATAACGATTTCTATTCAAAATAAGCGTTTCTAGATAAAATATGTTTATGCTCGGCTTGTTAAATTTTAAAACTCTTAGAATTATGATTTTATACAAAATCGTTGAAACTTCATTATCGTCCTATTTCCCACGTTTTTCTACGTGAAGTTATGGCTCAAAACAACGATTTCTAGTCACAATAAGCTTTGTGACATCACAATGATTATACTCGGCTTGTTTACTTTCAAAACTCTTAATTTGATTATTTGTATCAAAATGGTTAAAACTTCATTATAGTTCGATTTCACACGTTCCCAATGTGAAGTTAAGTTTTAAAATAACTATTTCTATTCAAAATAAGTGTTTGTAGATAAAATATGTTTATGCTCGGCTTGTTAAATTTTAAAACTCATAGAATTATGATTTTATACAAAATCGTTGAAACTTCATTATCGTCCTATTTTCCACGTTTCCTACGTGAAGTTATGGCTCAAAACAATAATTTCTAGTCACAATAAGCTTTGTGATAGCACAATGATTATACTCGGTTTGTTTACTTTCAAAACTCTTAATTTGATTATTTGTATCAAAATGGGTAAAACTTCATTATAGTTCGCTTTCCCATGTTCCTAATGTGAAGTTATGGCTTAAAACAACGATTTCTATTTAAAATAAGCGTTTGTAGATAAAATATATCTATGCTCGGCTTGTTTAATTTTAAAATCTTAGAATTATGATTTTATACAAAATCGTTGAAACTTCATTATCGTCCTATTTCCCACATTTTCTACATGAAGTTATGGCTCAAAACAATGATTTCTAGTCACAATAAGCTTTGTGACATCACAATGATTATACTCGACTTGTTTACTTTCAAAACTCTTAATTTGATTATTTGTATCAAAATGGGTAAAACTTCATTATAGTTCGATTTCCCTCGTTCTCAATGTGAAGTTAAGGCTTAAAATAACGATTTCTATTCAAAATAAGCATTTCTAGATAAAATATGTTTATGCTCGGCTTGTTAAATTTTAAAACTCTTAGAATTATGATTTTATACAAAATCATTGAAACTTCATTATCATCCTATTTTCCACGTTCCCTACGTGAAGTTATGGCTTAAAACAATTATTTCTAGTCACAATAAGCTTTGTGATAGCACAATGATTATACTCGGCTTGTTTACTTTCAAAACTCTTATTTTGATTATTTGTATCAAAATGGGTAAAACTTCATTATAGTTCGCTTTCCCATGTTCTAATGTGAAGTTGTAGCTTTAAACAACGATTTCTATTCAAAATAAGCGTTTGTAGATAAAATATGTTTATGCTCGGCTTGTTAAATTTTAAAACTCTTAGAATTATGATTTTATACAAAATCGTTGAAACTTCATTATCGTCCTATTTCCCACGTTTTCTACGTGAAGTTATGGCTCAAAACAACGATTTCTAGTCACAATAAGCTTTGTGACATCACAATGATTATACTCGGCTTGTTTACTTTCAAAACTCTTAATTTGATTATTTGTATCAAAATGGTTAAAACTTCATTATAATTCGATTTCACACGTTCCCAATGTGAAGTTAAATTTTAAAACAACGATTTCTATTCAAAGTAAGCGTTTGTAGATAAAATATGTTTATGCTCGGCTTGTTAAATTTAAAACTCTTAGAATTATGATTTTATACAAAATCGTTGAAACTTCATTATCGTCCTATTTTCCACGTTCCCTACGTGAAGTTATGGCTCAAAACAGATTTCTAGTCACAATAAGCTTTGTGATAGCACAATGATTATACTCGGCTTGTTTACTTTCAAAACTCTTAATTTGATTATTTATATCAAAATGGGTAAAACTTCATTATAGTTCGATTTCTCATGTTTCAAATGTGAAGTTATGGCTTAAAACAACGATTCCTTTTAAAATAAGTGTTTGTAGATAAAATATGTCTATTCTCGGCTTGTTAAATTTTAAAACTCTTAGAATTATGATTTTATACAAAATCGTTGAAACTTCATTATCGTCCTATTTCCCACGTTTTCTACGTGAAGTTATGGCTCAAAACAACGATTTCTAGTCACAATAAGCTTTGTGACATCACAATGATTATACTCGCCTTGTTTACTTTCAAAACTCTTAATTTGATTATTTGTATCAAAATGGGTAAAACTTCATTATAGTTGGATTTCCCACGTTCTCAATGTGAAAGTAAGGCTTAAAATAACGATTTCTATTCAAAATAAGCATTTCTAGATAAAATATGTTTATGCTTGGCTTGTTAAATTTTAAAACTCTTAGAATTATGATTTTATACAAAATCGTTGAAACTTCATTATCGTCCTCTTTTCCACGTTCCCTACGTGAAGTCATGGCTCAAAACAATGATTTCGAGTCACAATAAGCTTTGTGATAGCACAACGATTATACTCGGCTTGTTTACTTTCAAAACTCTTAATTTGATTATTTGTATCAAAATGGGTAAAACTTCATTATAGTTCGATTTCCTACGTTTCAATGTGAAGTTAAGGCTTAAAATAACGATTTCTATTCAAAATAAGCGTTTCTAGATAAAATATGTTTATGCTCGGCTTGTTAAATTTTAAAACTCTTAGAATTATGATTTTATACAAAATCGTTGAAACTTCATTATCGTCCTATTTCCCACGTTTTCTACGTGAAGTTATGGCTCAAAACAACGATTTCTAGTCACAATAAGCTTTGTGACATCACAATGATTATACTCGGCTTGTTTACTTTCAAAACTCTTAATTTGATTATTTGTATCAAAATGGTTAAAACTTCATTATAGTTCAATTTCACACGTTCCAAATGTGAAGTTAAGTTTTAAAATAACTATTTCTATTCAAAATAAGCGTTTGTAGATAAAATATGTTTATGCTCGGCTTGTTAAATTTTAAAACTCATAGAATTATGATTTCATACAAAATCGTTAAAACTTCATTATCGTCTTATTTCCCACGTTTTCTACGTGAAGTTATGGCTCAAAACAACGATTTCTAGTCACAATAAGCTTTGTGACATCACAATGATTATACTCGGCTTGTTTACTTTCAAAACTCTTAATTTGATTATTTGTATCAAAATGGGTAAAACTTAATTATAGTTCGATTTCCCATGTTTCAAATGTGAAGTTAAGGCTTAAAACAACGATTTCTATTTAAAATAAGCGTTTGTAGATAAAATATATCTATGCTCGGCTTGTTTAATTTTAAAACTCTTAGAATTATGATTTTATACAAAATCGTTGAAACTTCATTATCGTCCTATTTCCCACATTTTCTACATGAAGTTATGGCTCAAAATAACGATTTTTAGTCACAATAAGCTTTGTGACATCACAATGATTATACTCGACTTGTTTACTTTCAAAACTCTTAATTTGATTATTTGTATCAAAATGGGTAAAACTTCATTATTGTTCGATTTCCCTCGTTCTCAATGTGAAGTTAAGGCTTAAATAATGATTTCTATTTAAAATAAGCATTTCTAGATAAAATATGTTTATACTCGGCTTGTTAAATTTTAAACTCTTAGAATTATGATTTTATACAAAATCATTGAAACTTCATTATCGTCCTATTTTCCACGTTCCCTACGTGAAGTTATGGCTTAAAACAATGATTTCTAGTCACAATAAGCTTTGTGATAGCACAATGATTATACTCGGCTTGTTTACTTTCAAAACTCTTAATTTGATTATTTGTATCAAAATGGGTAAAACTTCATTATAGTTCGCTTTCCCATGTTCCTAATGTGAAGTTGTAGCTTTAAACAACGATTTCTATTCAAAATAAGCGTTTGTAGATAAAATATGTTTATGCTCGGCTTGTTAAATTTTAAAACTCTTAGAATTATGATTTTATACAAAATCGTTGAAACTTCATTATCGTCCTATTTCCCACATTTCCTACGTGAAGTTATGGCTTAAAACAACGATTTCTAGTCACAATAAGCTTTGTGACATCACAATGATTATACTTGGCTTGTTTACTTTCAAAACTCTTAATTTGATTATTTGTATCAAAATGCTTAAAACTTCATTATAGTTCGATTTCACACGTTCCCAATGTGAAGTTAAATTTTAAAACAACGATTTCTATTCAAAGTAAGCGTTTGTAGATAAAATATGTTTATGCTCAGCTTGTTAAATTTAAAACTCTTAGAATTATGATTTTATACAAAATCGTTGAAACTTCATTATCGTCCTATTTTCCACGTTCCCTACGTGAAGTTATGGCGCAAAAAATGATTTCTAGTCACAATAAGCTTTCTGATAGCACAATGATTATACTCGGCTTGTTTACTTTCAAAACTCTTAATTTGATTATTTCTATCAAAATGGGTAAAACTTCATTATTGTTCGCTTTCTCATGTTTCAAATGTGAAGTTATGGCATAAAACAACGATTCGTATTTAAAATATGCGTTTGTAGATAAAATATGTCTATGCTCGGCTTGTCAAATTTTAAAACTCTTAGAATAATGATTTTATACAAAATTGTTGAAACTTCATTATCGTCCTATTTCCCACGTTTTCTACGTGAAGTTGTGGCTCAAAACAACGATTTCTAGTCACAATAAGCTTTGTGACATCACAATGATTATACTCGGCTTGTTTACTTTCAAAACTCTTAATTTGATTATTTGTATCAAAATGCTTAAAACTTCATTATAGTTCGATTTCACACGTTCCCAATGTGAAGTTAAATTTTAAAGCAACGATTTCTATTCAAAATAAGCGTTTGTAGATAAAATATGTTTATGCTCAGCTTGTTAAATTTAAAACACTTAGAATTATGATTTTATACAAAATTGTTGAAACTTCATTATCGTCCTATTTTCCACGTTCCCTACGTGAGTTATGGCTCAAAACAAAGATTTCTAGTCACAATAAGGTTTTGTGACATCACAATGATTATACTTGGCTTGTTTACTTTCAAAACTCTTAATTTGATTATTTGTATCAAAATGGGTAAAACTTCATTATAGTTCGATTTCCCCGTTCTCAATGTGAAGTTAAGGCTTAAAATAACGATTTCTATTCAAAATAAGCGTTTGTAGATAAAATATGTTTATGCTCGGCTTGTTAAATTTTAAAACTCTTAGAATTATGATTTTATACAAAATCGTTGAAACTTCATTATCGTCTTATTTCCCACGTTTTCTACGTGAAGTTATGGCTCAAAATAACGATTTTTAGTCACAATAAGCTTTGTGACATCACAATGATTATACTCGGCTTGTTTACTTTCAAAACTCTTAATTTGATTATTTGTATCAAAATGGGTAAAACTTCATTATAGTTCGATTTCCCTCGTTCTCAATGTGAAGTTAAGGCTTAAAATAACGATTTCTATTCAAAATAAGCGTTTCTAGATAAAATATGTTTATGCTCGGCTTGTTAAATTTTAAAACTCTTAGAATTATGATTTTATACAAAATCGTTGAAACTTCATTATCGTCCTATTTTCCACGTTCCCTACGTGAAGTCATGGCTCAAAACAATGATTTCTAGTCACAATAAGCTTTGTGATAGCACAATGATTATACTCGGATTGTTTACTTTCCAAACTCTTAATTTGATTATTTGTATCAAAATGGGTAAAACTTCATTATAGTTCGCTTTCCCATGTTCCAATGTGAAGTTATGGCTTAAAACAACGATTTCTATTTAAAATAAGCGTTTGTCGATAAAATATATCTATGCTCGGCTTGTTTAATTTTAAAACTCTTAGAATTATGATTTTATACAAAATCGTTGAAACTTCATTATCGTACTATTTCCCACATTTTCTACATGAAGTTATGGCTCAAAATAACGATTTTTAGTCACAATAAGCTTTGTGACATCACAATGATTATACTCGACTTGTTTACTTTCAAAACTCTTAATTTGATTATTTGTATCAAAATGAATAAAACTTCATTATTGTTCGATTTCCCTCGTTCTCAATGTGAAGTTAAGGCTTACAATAACGATTTCTATTTAAAATAAGCATTTCTAGATAAAATATGTTTATGCTCGGCTTGTTAAATTTTTAAACTCTTAGAATTATGATTTTATACAAAATCATTGAAACTTCATTATCGTCCTATTTCCACGTTCCCTACGTGAGGTTATGGCTTAAAACAATGATTTCTAGTCACAATAAGCATTGTGATAGCACAATGATTATGCTCGGCTTGTTTACTTTTAAAATTCTTAATTTGATTATTTGTATCAAAATGGGTAAAACTTCATTATAGTTCGCTTTCCCATGTTCCTAATGTGAAGTTGTAGCTTTAAACAACGATTTCTATTCAAAATAAGCGTTTGTAGATAAAATATGTTTATGCTCGGCTTGTTAAATTTTAAAACTCTTAGAATTATGATTTTATACAAAATCGTTGAAACTTCATTATCGTCCTATTTCCCACGTTTCCTACGTGAAGTTATGGCTTAAAACAACGATTTCTAGTCACAATAAGCTTTGTGACATCACAATGATTATACTTGGCTTGTTTACTTTCAAAACTCTTAATTTGATTATTTGTATCAAAATGCTTAAAACTTCATTATAGTTCGATTTCACACGTTCCCAATGTGAAGTTAAATTTTAAAACAACGATTTCTATTCAAAGTAAGCGTTTGTAGATAAAATATGTTTATGCTCAGCTTGTTAAATTTAAAACTCTTAGAATTATGATTTTATACAAAATCGTTGAAACTTCATTATCGTCCTATTTTCCACGTTCCCACGTGTGAAGTTATGGCTCAAAAAATGATTTCTAGTCACAATAAGCTTTGACGATAGCACAATGATTATACTCGGCTTGTTTACTTTCAAAACTCTTAATTTGATTATTTGTATCAAAATGGGTAAAACTTAATCATAGTTCGCTTTCCCATGTTTCAAATGTGAAGTTACGGCTTAAAACAAAGATTTCTATTTAAAATAAGCGTTTGTCGATAAAATATATCTATGCTCGGCTTGTTTAATTTTAAAACTCTTAGAATTATGATTTTATACAAAATCGTTGAAACTTCATTATCGTACTATTTCCCACATTTTCTACATGAAGTTATGGCTCAAAATAACGATTTTTAGTCACAATAAGCTTTGTGACATCACAATGATTATACTCGGCTTGTTTACTTTCAAAACTCTTAATTTGATTATTTGTATCAAAATGGGTAAAACTTTATTATAGTTCGATTTCCCACGTTCTCAATGTGAAGTTAAGGCTTAAAATAACGATTTCTATTCAAAATATGCGTTTCTAGATAAAATATGTTTATGCTCGGCTTGTTAAATTTTAAAACTCTTAGAATTATGATTTTATACAAAATCGTTGAAACTTCATTATCGTCCTATTTTCCACGTTCCCTACGTGAAGTTATGGCTCAAAAAATGATTTCTAGTCACAATAAGCTTTGACGATAGCACAATGATTATACTCGGCTTGTTTACTTTCAAAACTCTTAATTTGATTATTTGTATCAAAATGGGTAAAACTTCATTATAGTTCGCTTTCTCATGTTTCAAATGTGAAGTTATGGCATAAAACAACGATTCCTATTTAAAATAAGCGTTTGTAGATAAAATATGTCTATGCTCGGCTTGTTAAATTTTAAAACTCTTAGAATAATGATTTTATACAAAATCGTTGAAACTTCATTATCGTCCTATTTCCCACGTTTTCTACGTGAAGTTATGGCTCAAAACAACGATTTCTAGTCACAATAAGCTTTGAGACATCACAATGATTATACTCGGCTTGTTTACTTTCAAAACTCTTAATTTGATTATTTGTATCAAAATGGGTAAAACTTCATTATAGTTCGATTTCCCACGTTCTCAATGTGAAGTTAAGGCTTAAAATAACGAATTCTATTCAAAATATGCGTTTCTAGATAAAATATGTTTATGCTCGGCTTGTTAAATTTTAAAACTCTTAGAATTATGATTTTAAACAAAATCGTTGAAACTTCATTATCGTCCTATTTCCCACGTTTTCTACGTGAAGTTATAGCTCAAAACAACGATTTGTAGTCACAATAAGCTTTGTGACATCACTATGATTATACTCGGCTTGTTTACTTTCAAAACTCTTAATTTGATTATTTGTATCAACATGGTTAAAACTTTATTATAGTTCGATTTCACACGTTCCCAATGTGACGTTAAATTTTAAAACAATGATTTCTATTCAAAGTAAGCGTTCGTAGATAAAATATGTTTATGCTCAGCTTGTTAAATTTAAAACTCTTAGAATTATGATTTTATACAAAATCGTTGAAACTTCATTATCGTCCTATTTTCCACGTTCCCTACGTGAAGTTATGGCTCAAAAAAATGATTTCTTGTCACAATAAGCTTTCTGATAGCACAATGATTATACTCGGCTTGTTTACTTTCAAAACTCTTAATTTGATTATTTGTATCAAAATGGGTAAAACTTCATTATTGTTCGCTTTCTCATGTTTCAAATGTGAAGTTATGGCATAAAACAACGATTCGTATTTAAAATATGCGTTTGTAGATAAAATATGTCTATGCTCGGCTTGTCAAATTTTAAAACTCTTAGAATAATGATTTTATACAAAATCGTTGAAACTTCATTATCGTCCTATTTCCCACGTTTTCTACGTGAAGTTGTGGCTCAAAACAACGATTTCTAGTCACAATAAGCTTTGTGACATCACAATGATTATACTCGGCTTGTTTACTTTCAAAACTCTTAATTTGATTATTTGTATCAAAATGCTTAAAACTTCATTATAGTTCGATTTCACACGTTCCCAATGTGAAGTTAAATTTTAAAACAACGATTTCTATTCAAAGTAAGCGTTTGTAGATAAAATATGTTTATGCTCAGCTTTTTAAATTTAAAACTCTTAGAATTATGATTTTAAACAAAATCGTTGAAACTTCATTATCGTCCTATTTCCCACGTTTTCTACGTGAAGTTATAGCTCAAAACAACGATTTGTAGTCACAATAAGCTTTGTGACATCACTATGATTATACTCGGCTTGTTTACTTTCAAAACTCTTAATTTGATTATTTGTATCAACATGGTTAAAACTTTATTATAGTTCGATTTCACACGTTCCCAATGTGACGTCAAATTTTAAAACAATGATTTCTATTCAAAGTAAGCGTTCGTAGATAAAATATGTTTATGCTCAGCTTGTTAAATTTAAAACTCTTAGAATTATGATTTTATACAAAATCGTTGAAACTTCATTATCGTCTATTTTCCACGTTCCCTACGTGAAGTTATGGCTCAAAAAATGATTTCTTGTCACAATAAGCTTTCTGATAGCACAATGATTATACTCGGCTTGTTTATTTTCAAAACTCTTAATTTGATTATTTGTATCAAAATGGGTAAAACTTCATTATTGTTCGCTTTCTCATGTTTCAAATGTGAAGTTATGGCATAAAACAACGATTCGTATTTAAAATATGCGTTTGTAGATAAAATATGTCTATGCTCGGCTTGTCAAATTTTAAAACTCTTAGAATAATGATTTTATACAAAATCGTTGAAACTTCATTATCGTCCTATTTCCCACGTTTTCTACGTGAAGTTGTGGCTTAAAACAACGATTTCTAGTCACAATAAGCTTTGTGACATCACAATGATTATACTCGGCTTGTTTACTTTCAAAACTCTTAATTTGATTATTTGTATCAAAATGCTTAAAACTTCATTATAGTTCGATTTCACACGTTCCCAATGTGAAGTTAAATTTTAAAACAACGATTTCTATTCAAAGTAAGCGTTTGTAGATAAAATATGTTTATGCTCAGCTTTTTAAATTTAAAACACTTAGAATTATGATTTTATACAAAATCGTTGAAACTTCATTATCGTCCTATTTTCCACGTTCCCTACGTGAAGTTATGGCTCAAAACAAAGATTTCTAGTCACAATAAGGTTTGTGACATCACAATGATTATACTTGGCTTGTTTACTTTCAAAACTCTTAATTTGATTATTTGTATCAAAATGGGTAAAACTTCATTATAGTTCGATTTCCCCCGTTCTCAATGTGAAGTTAAGGCTTAAAATAACGAATTCTATTCAAAATAAGCGTTTGTAGATAAAATATGTTTATGCTCGGCTTGTTAAATTTTAAAACTCTTAGAATTATGATTTTATACAAAATCGTTCAAACTTCATTATCGTCTTATTTCCCACGTTTTCTACGTGAAGTTATGGCTCAAAATAACGATTTTTATTCACAATAAGCTTTGTGACATCACAATGATTATACTCGTCTTGTTTACTTTCAAAACTCTTAATTTGATTATTTGTATCAAAATGGGTAAAACTTCATTATTGTTCGATTTCCCTCGTTCTCAATGTGAAGTTAAGGCTTACAATAACGATTTCTATTCAAAATAAGCGTTTCTAGATAAAATATGTTTATGCTCGGCTTGTTAAATTTTAAAACTCTTAGAATTTTGATTTTATACAAAATCGTTGAAACTTCATTATCGTCCTATTTTCCACGTTCCCTACGTGAAGTCATGGCTCAAAACAATGATTTCTAGTCACAATAAGCTTTGTGATAGCACAATGATTATACTCGGATTGTTTACTTTCCAAACTCTTAATTTGATTATTTGTATCAAAATGGGTAAAACTTCATTATAGTTCGCTTTCCCATGTTCCTATTGTGAAGTTATGGCTTAAAACAATGATTTTTATTCAAAATCAGCGTTTGCAGATAAAATATATTTATACTCGGCTTGTTTAATTTTTAAACTCTTTGAATTATGATTTTATACAAAATTGTTGAAACTTCATTATCGTCATATTTTCCACGTTCCCTACGTGAAGTTATGGCTCAAAATAATGATTTCTAGTCACAATAAGGTTTGTGACATCACAATGATTATACTTGGCTTGTTTACTTTCAAAACTCTTAATTTGATTATTTGTATCAAAATGGTTAAAACTTCATTATAGTTCGATTTCACACGTTCCCAATGTGAAGTTAAGTTTTAAAACAACGATTTCTATTCTAAATAAGCATTTGTAGATAAAATATGTTTATGCTCAGCTTGTTAAATTTAAAACTCTTAGAATTATGATTTTATACAAAATCGTTGAAACTTCCTTATCGTCCTATTTTTCACGTTCCCTACGTGAAGTTATGGCTCAAAACAATGATTTCTAGTCACAATAAGCTTTGTGGCATCACAATGATTATACTCGGCTTGTATACTTTCAAAACTCTTAATTTGATTATTTGTATCAAAATGGGTAAAACTTCATTATAGTTCGCATTCCCAAGTTTCAAATGTGAAGTTATGGCTTAAAACAATGATTTCTATTCGAAATAAGCGTTTGTAGATAAAATATGTTTATGCTCGGCTTGTTAAATTTTAAAACTCATAGAATTATGATTTTATACAAAATCGTTAAAATTTCATTATCGTCCTATTTTCCACGTTCCCTACGTGAAGTTATGGCTCAAAACAATGATTTCTAGTCACAATGAGCTTTGTGATAGCACAATGATTATACTCGGCTTGTTTCTTTCAAAACTCTTAATTTGATTATTTATATCAAAATGGGTAAAACTTTATTATAGTTCGCTTTCTCATGTTTCAAATGTGAAGTTATGGCTTAAAACAACGATTCCTATTTAAAATAAGCGTTTGTAGATAAAAATATGTCTATTCTCGGCTTGTTAAATTTTAAAACTCTTAGAATTATAATTTTATACAAAATCGTTGAAACTTCATTATCGTCCTATTTCCCACGTTTTCTACTTGAAGTTATGGCTCAAAACAACGATTTCTAGTCACAATAAGCTTTGTGACATCACAATGATTATACTCGGCTTGTTTTCTTTCAAAACTCTTAATTTGATTATTTGTATCAAAATGGTTAAAACTTCATTATAGTTCGATTTCACACGTTCCCAATGTGAAGTTAAGTTTTAAAACAACGATTTCTATTCAAAATAAGCATTTGTAGATAAAATATGTTTATGCTCAGCTTGTTAAATTTAAAACTCTTAGAATTATGATTTTATACAAAATCGTTGAAACTTCCTTATCGTCCTATTTTCCACGTTCCCTACGTGAAGTTATGGCTCAAAACAACGATTTCTAGTCACAATAAGCTTTGTGTCATCACAATGATTATACTCGGCTTGTTTACTTTCAAAACTCTTAATTTGATTATTTGTATCAAAATGGGTAAAACTTCATTATAGTTCGCTTTCCCATGTTTCAAATGTGAAGTTATGGCTTAAAACAACGATTTCTATTTAAAATAAGCGTTTGAAGATAAAATATGTCTATGCTCGGATTGTTAAATTTTAAAATTCTTAGAATTATGATTTTATACAAAATCGTTGAAACTTCAAGTTCGTACTATTTCCCACATTTTCTACGTGAAGTTATGGCTCGAAATAACGATTTCTAGTCACAATAAGCTTTGTGACATCACAATGATTATACTCGGCTTCTTTACTTTCAAAACTCTTAATTTGATTATTTGTATCAAAATGGGTAAAACTTCATTATAGTTCGATTTCACACGTTCCTAATATGAAGTTAAATTTTAAAACAACGATTTCTATTCAAAGTAAGCGTTTGTAGATAAAATATGTTTATGCTCAGCTTGTTAAATTTAAAACTCTTAGAATAATGATTTTATACAAAATCGTTGAAACTTCATTATCGTCCTATTTCCCACGTTTCCTACGTGAAGTTATGGCTTAAAACAACAATTTCTAGTCACAATAAGCTTTGTGACATCACAATGATTATACTCGGCTTGTTTACTTTCAAAACTCTTAATTTGATTATTTGTATCAAAATGGTTAAAACTTCATTATAGTTCGATTTCACACGTTCCTAATATGAAGTTAAATTTTAAAACAACGATTTCTATTCAAAGTAAGCGTTTGTAGATAAAATATGTTTATGCTCAGCTTGTTAAATTTAAAACTCTTAGAATTATGATTTTATACAAAATCGTTGAAACTTCATTATCGTCCTATTTTCCACGTTCCCTAGGTGAAGTTATGGCTCAAAACATTGATTTCTAGTCACAATAAGCATTGTGATAGCACAATGATTATACTCGGCTTGTTTACTTTCAAAACTTTTAATTTGATTATTTGTATCAAAATGGGTAAAACTTTATTATAGTTCGCTTTCTCATGTTTCAAATGTGAAGTTATGCTTAAAACAACGATTCCTATTTGAAATAAGCGTTGTAGATAAAATATGTCTATTCTCGGCTTGTTAAATGTTAAAACTCTTAGAATTATGATTTTATACCAAATCGTTGAAGTTTCATTATCGTCCTATTTCCCACGTTTTCAACGTGAGGTTATGGCTCAAAATAACGATTTCTAGTCACAATAAGCTTTGTGACATCACAATGATTATACTCGGCTTCTTTACTTTCAAAACTCTTAATTTGATTATTTGTATCAAAATGGGTAAAACTTTATTATAGTTCGATTTCCCACGTTCTCAATGTGAAGTTAAGGCTTAAAATAACGATTTCTATTCAAAATATGCGTTTCTAGATAAAATATGTTTATGCTCGGCTTGTTAAATTTTAAAACTCTTAGAATTATGATTTTATACAAAATCGTTGAAACTTCATTATCGTCCTATTTTCCACGTTCCCTACGTGAAGTTATGGCTCAAAAAAATGATTTCTAGTCACAATAAGCTTTCTGATAGCACAATGATTATACTCGGCTTGTTTACTTTCAAAACTCTTAATTTGATTATTTGTATCAAAATAGGTAAAACTTCATTATAGTTCGCTTTCTCATGTTTCAAATGTGAAGTTATGGCATAAAACAACGATTCCTATTTAAAATAAGCGTTTGTAGATAAAATATGTCTATGCTCGGCTTGTTAAATTTTAAAACTCTTAGAATAATGATTTATACAAAATCGTTGAAACTTCATTATCGTCCTATTTCCCACGTTTTCTACGTGAAGTTATAGCTCAAAACAACGATTTCTAGTCACAATAAGCTTTGTGACATCACAATGATTATACTCGGCTTGTTTACTTTCAAAACTCTTAATTTGAGTATTTGTATCAAAATGGGTAAAACTTCATTATAGTTTGATTTCCCACGTTCTCAATGTGAAAGTAAGGCTTAAACTAACGATTTCTATTCAAAATAAGCATTTCTAGATAAAATAAGTTTATGCTCGGCTTGTTAAATTTTAAAAGTCTTAGAATTATGATTTTATACAAAATCGTTGAAACTTCATTATCGTCCTATTTTCCACGTTCCCTACGTGAAGTTATGGCTCAAAAAAATGATTTCTAGTCACAATAAGCTTTCTGATAGCACAATGATTATTCTCGGCTTGTTTACTTTCAATACTCTTAATTTGATTATTTGTATCAAAATGGGTAAAACTTCATTATAGTTCGTTTTCTCATGTTTCAAATGTGAAGTTATGGCATAAAACAACGATTCCTATTTAAAATAAGCGTTTGTAGATAAAATATGTCTATGCTCGGCTTGTTAAATTTTAAAACACTTAGAATAATGATTTTATACAAAATCGTTGAAACTTCATTATCGTCCTATTTCCCACGTTTTCTACGTGAAGTTATAGCTCAAAACAACGATTTCTAGTCACAATAAGCTTTGTGACATCATAATGATTATACTCGGCTTGTTTACTTTCAAAACTCTTAATTTGAGTATTTGTATCAAAATGGGTAAAACTTCATTATAGTTTGATTTCTCACGTTCTCAATGTGAAAGTAAGGCTTAAAATAACGATTTCGTCCTATTTTCCACGTTCCCTACATGAAGTTATGGCTCAAAACAATGATTTCTAGTCACATTAAGCTTCGTGATAGCACAATGATTATACTCGGCCTGTATACTTTCAAAACTCTTAATTTGCTTATTTGTATCAAAATGGGTAAAACTTCATTATAGTTCGCTTTCTCATGTTTCAAATGTGAAGTTATGGCTTAAAACAACGATTCCTATTTAAAATAAGCGTTTGTAGATAAAATATGTCTATTGTCGGCTTGTTAAATTTTAAAACTCTGAGAATTATGATTTTATACAAAATCGTTGAAACTTCATTATCGTCCTATTTCCCACGTTTTCTACGTGAAGTTATGGCTCAAAACAACGATTTCTAGTCACAATAAGCTTTGTGACATCACAATGATTATACTCGGCTTGTTTACTTTCAAAACTCTTAATTTGATTATTTGTATCAAAATGGGTAAAGCTTCATTATAGTTTGATTTCCCACGTTCTCAATGTGAAAGTAAGGCTTAAAATAACGATTTCTATTCAAAATAAGCATTTCTTGATAAAATATGTTTATGCTCGGCTTGTTAAATTTTAAAACTCTTAGAATTATGATTTTATACAAAATCGTTGAAACTTCATTATCGTCCTATTTTCCACGTTCCCTACGTGAAGTCATGGCTCAAAACAATGATTTCGAGTCACAATAAGCTTTATGATGGCACAATGATTATACTCGGCTTGTTTACTTTCAAAACTCTTAATTTGATTATTTATATCAAAATGGGTAAAACTTCATTATAGTTCGCTTTCCCATGTTCCTAATGTGAAGTTATGGTTTAAAACAATGATTTCTATTCAAAATAAGCGCTTGTCGATAAAATATGTTTATGCTCGGCTTGTTAAATTTTAAAACTCTTAGAATTATGATTTTATACAAAATCGTTGAAACTTCATTATCATCCTATTTTTCACATTCCCTACATGAAGTTATGGCTCAAAACAATGATTTCTAGTCACATTAAGCTTCGTGATAGCACAATGATTATACTCAGCTTGTTTACTTTCAAAACTTTTAATTTTATTATTTGTACCAGAATGGGTAAAACTTCATTATAGTTCGCTTTCCAATGTTTCATATGTGAAGTTATGGCTTAAAACAACGATTTCTATTCAAAATAAGCATTTGTAGATAAAATTTGATTATGCTCCGCTTGTTAAATTTTAAAACTCTTAGAATTATGATTTTATACAAAATAGTTGAAACTTCATTATCGTCCTATTTTCCACGTTCCCTACGTGAAGTTATGGCTCAAAACAATGAATTCTAGTCACAATAAGCTTTGTGACATCGCAATGATTACACTCGGCTTGTTTACTTTCAAAACTCTTAATTTGATTATTTCTATCAAAATGGGTAAAACTTCATTATAGTTCGATTTCCTACGTTCTCAACGTGAAGTTAAGGCTTAAAATAACGATTTCTACTCAAAATAAGCGTTTCTAGATAAAATATGTTTATGCTCAGCTTGTTAAATTTTAAAACTCTTAGAATTATGATTTTATACAAAATCGTTGAAACTTCATTATCGTCCTATTTTCCACGTTTCCTACGTGAAGTTACGGCTCAAAACAACGATTTCTAATCACAATAAGCTTTGTGACATCACAATGATTATACTCGGCTAGTTTACTTTCAAAACTATTAATTTTATTATTTGTATCAAAATGGTTAAAACTTCATTATAGTTCGATTTCACACGTTCCCAATGTGAAGTTAAGTTTTAAAACAACTTTTTCTATTCTAAATAAGCGTTTGTAGATAAAATATGTTTATGCCCGGCTTGTTAAATTTTAAAACTCATAGAATTATGATTTTATACAAAGTCGTTGAAATTTCATTATCGTCCTATTTTCCACGTTCCCTACGTGAAGTTATGGCTCAAAACAATGATTTCTAGTCACAATAAGCTTTGTGACATCACAATGATTATACTCGGCTCCTATACTTTCAAAACTCTTAATTTGATTATTTGTATCTAAATGGGTAAAACTTCATCATAGTTCGCTTTCCCATGTTTCAAATGTGAAGTTACGGCTTAAAACAACGATTTCTATTTAAAATAAGCGTTTGTCGATAAAATATATCTATGCTCGGCTTGTTAAATTTTAAAACTCTTAGAATTATGATTTTATACAAAATCTCTGAAACTTCATTATCGTCCTATTTTTCACGTTCCCTACGTGAAGTTATGGCTCAAAATAATGATTTCTAGTCACAATAAGCTTCGTGATAGCACCAAGATTATACTCGGCTTGTTTACTTTCAAAACACTTAATTTGATTTGTTGTATCAAAATGGGTAAAACTTCATTATAGTTCAATTTCACACGTTCCCAATGTGAAGTTAAGTTTTAAAACAACGATTTCTATTCAAAATAAGCGTTTGTAGATAAAATATGTTTATGCTCAGCTTGTTAAATTTAAAACTCATAGAATTATGATTTTATACAAAATCGTTGAAACTTCATTATCGTCCTATTTTCAACGTTCCATACGTGAAGTTATGGCTCAAAACAATGATTTCTAGTCACAATAAGCTTTGTGATAGCACAATGATTGTACTCGGCTTGTTTACTTTCAAAACTCTTAATTTGATTATTTGTATCAAAATGGGTAAAACTTCATTATAGTTCGCTTTCTCATGTTTCAAATGTGACGTTTGGCTTAAAACAACGATTTCTATTTAAAAAAAGCGTTTGTGGATAAAATATGTCTATTCTCGGCTTGTTAAATTTTAAAACTCTTAGAATTATGATTTTATACAAAATCGTTGAAACTTCATTATCATCCTATTTCCCACGTTTTCTACGTGAAGTTATGGCTGAAAACAACGATTTCTAGTCACAATAAGCTTTGTGACATCACAATGATTATACTCGGCTTGTTTACTTTTAAAACTCTTAATTTTATTATTTGTATCAAAACGGGTAAAACTTCATTATAGTTCGATTTCCCCCGTTCTCAATGTGAAGTTAAGGCTTAAAATAAGGATTTCTATTCAATATAAGCGTTTCTGGATAAAATATGTTTATGCTCGGCTTGTTAAATTTTAAAACTCTTAGAATTATGATTTTATACAAAATCGTTGAAACTTCATTATCGTCCTATTTTCCACGTTCCCTACGTGAAGTTATGGATCGAAACAATGATTTCTAGTCACAATAAGCTTTGTGAGAGCACAATGATTATACTAGGCTTGTTTACTTTCCAAACTCTTAATTTGATTATTTGTATCAAAATGGGTGTGAAGTTATGGCTTAAAACAACGATTTTTATTCAAAATAAGCGTTTGTAGATAAAATATGTCTATGCTCGGCTTGTTAAATTTCAAAACTCTTAGAATTATGATTTTATACAAAATCGTTGAAACATAATTATCGTCCTATTTCCCACGTTTCCTATGTGAAGTTATGGCTCAAAACAACGATTTCTAGTCACAATAAGCTTTGTGACATCACAATGATTATACTCGGCTTGTTTACTTTCAAAACTCGTAATTTGATTATTTGTATCAAAATGGTTAAAACTTCATTATAGTTCGATTTCACACGTTCCCAATGTGAAGTTAAGTTTTAAAACAACGATTTCTATTCAAAATATGCGTTTGTAGATAAAATATGTTTATGCTTGGCTTGTTAAATTTTAAAACTCTTAGAATTTTGATTTTATACAAAATCGTTGAAACTTCATTATCGTCCTATTTTCCACGTTCCCTACGTGAAGTCATGGCTCAAAACAATGATTTCGAGTCACAATAAGCTTTGTGATAGCACAATGATTATACTCGGCTTGATTACTTTCAAAACTCTTAATTTGATTATTTGTATCAAAATGGGTAAAACTTCATTATAGTTCGCTTTCCCATGTTCCTAAGGTGAAGTTATGGCTTAAAACAACAATTTCTATTCAAAATAAGCGTTTGTAGATAAAATATGTTTATGCTCGGCTTGTTAAATTTTAAAACTCTTAGAATTATGATTTTATACAAAATCGTTGAAACTTTATTATCGTCGTATTTTCCACATTCCCTACATGAAGTTATGGCTCAAAACAATGATTTCTAGTCACATTAAGCTTCGTGATAGCACAATGATTATACTCGGCTTGTATACTTTCAAAACTCTTAATTTGATTATTTGTATCAAAATGGGTAAAACTTCATTATAGTTCGCTTTCCCATGTTCCTAAGGTGAAGTTATGGCTTAAAACAACGATTTCTATTTAAAATAAGCGTTTGTAGATAAAATATGTCTATGCTCGGCTTGTTAAATTTTAAAACTCTTAGAATTATGTTTTTATACAAAATCGTTGAAACTTCATTATCGTACTATTTCCCACGTTTTCTATGTGAAGTTATGGCTCAAAATAACGATTTTTAGTCACAATAAGCTTTGTGACATCACAATGATTATACTCGACTTGTTTACTTTCAAAACTCTTAATTTGATTATTTGTTTCAAAATGGGTAAAACTTCATTATTGTTCGATTTCCCTCGTTCTCAATGTGAAGTAAAGGCTTACAATAACGATTTCTATTCAAAATAAGCGTTTCTAGATAAAATATGTTTATGCTCGGCTTGTTAAATTTTAAAACTCTTAGAATTATGATTCTATACAAAATCGTTGAAACTTCATTATCGTCGTATTTCCCACGTTACCGACGTGAAGTTATGGCTTAAAACAACGATTTCTAGTCACAATAAGCTTTGTGACATCACAATTATTATACTCGGCTTGTTTACTTTCAAAACTCTTAATTTGATTATTTGTATCAAAATGGTTAAAACTTCATTATAGTTCGATTTCACACGTTCCTAATGTGAAGTTAAATTTTAAAACAACGATTTCTATTCAAAGTAAGCGTTTGTAGATAAAATATGTTTATGCTCAGCTTGTTAAATTTAAAACTCTTAGAATTATGATTTTATACAAAATCGTTGAAACTTCATTATCGTCCTATTTTCCACGTTCCCTACGTGAAGTTATGGCTCAAAACAAAGATTTCTAGTCACAATAAGCTTTGTGATAGCACAATGATTATACTCGGCTTGTTTACTTTCAAAACTCTTAATTTGATTATTTATGTCAAAATGGGTAAAACTTCATTATAGCTCGCTTTCTCATGTTTCAAATGTGAAGTTATGGCTTAAAACAACGATTCCTATTTAAAATAAGCGTTTGTAGATAAAATATGTCTATTCTCGGCTTGTTAAATTTTAAAACTCTTAGAATTATGATTTTATACAAAATCGTTGAAACTTCATTATCGTCCTATTTCCCACGTTTTCTACGTGAAGTTATGGCTCAAAACAATGATTTCTAGTCACAATAAGCTTTGTGACATCACAATGATTATACTCGGCTTGTTTACTTTCAAAACTCTTAATTTTATTATTTGTATCAAAATGGTTAAAACTTCATTATAGTTCGATTTCACACGTTCCCAATGTGAAGTTAAGTTTTAAAACAACGATTTCTATTCAAAATAAGCATTTGTAGATAAAATATGTTTATGCTCAGCTTGTTAAATTTAAAACTCTTAGAATTATGATTTTATACAAAATCGTTGAAACTTCCTTATCGTCCTATTTTCCACGTTCCCTACGTGAAGTTATGGCTCAAAACAATGATTTATAGTTAAAATAAGCTTTGTGACATCACAATGATTAAACTCGGCTTGTATACTTTCAAAACTCTTAATTTGATTATTTGTATCAAAATGGGTAAAACTTCATTATAGTTCGCTTTCCCATGTTTCAAATGTGAAGTTATGGCTTAAAACAACGATTTCTATTTAAAATAAGCGTTTGTAGATAAAATATGTCTATGCTCGGCTTGTTAAATTTTAAAACTCTTAGAATTATGATTTTATACAAAATCGTTGAAAATTCATTATCGTACTATTTCCCACGTTTTCTACGTGAAGTTATGGCTCAAAATAACGATTTTTAGTCACAATAAGCTTTGTGACATCACAATGATTATACTCGACTTGTTTACTTTCAAAACTCTTAATTTGATTATTTGTATCAAAATGGGTAAAACTTCATTATTGTTCGATTTCCCTCGTTCTCAATGTGAAGTTAAGGCTTACAATAACGATTTATATTCAAAATAAGCGTTTCTAGATAAAATATGTTTATGCTCGGCTTGTTAAATTATAAAACTCTTAGAATTATTATTTTATACAAAATCGTTGAAACTTCATTATCGTCCTATTTTCCACGTTCCCTACGTGAGGTTATGGCTCAACACAATGATTTCTAGTCACAATAAGCTTTGTGATAGCACAATGATTATACTCGGCTTGTTTACTTTCAAAACTCTTAATTTGATTATTTATATCAAAATGGGTAAAACTTCGTTATAGTTCGCTTTCCCATGTTCCTAATGTGAAGTTATGGCTTAAAAAAACGATTTCTATTCAAAATAAGCGTTTGTAGATAAAATATGTTTATGCTCGGCTTGTTAAATTTTAAAACTCTTAGAATTATGATTTTATACAAAATCGTTGAAACTTCATTATCGTCCTATTTCCCACGTTTCCTACGTGAAGTTATGGCTCAAAACAACAATTTCTAGTCACAATAAGCTTTGTGACATCACAATGATTATACTCGGCTTGTTTACTTTCAAAACTCTTAATTTGATTATTTTTATCAAAATGGGTAAAACTTCATTATAGTTTGATTTCCCACGTTCTCAATTTGAAGTTAATGCTTAAAACAACGATTTCTATTCAAAATAAGCGTTTGTAGATAAAATATGTCTATTCTCGGCTTGTTAAATTTTAAAACTCTTAGAATTATGATTTTATACAAAATCGTTGAAACTGCATTATCGTCTTATTTCCCACGTTTTCCACGTGAAGTTATGGCTCAAAACAACGATTTCTACTGCAATACAAATATAATATTCCACATTACTAGGCCCTAGATTGAGATTTTCGAAAGAGTTGTGTGAGATTATTGAGAGAGTTTTTAAGAGCTTTTGAAGGAGATACATTGAAGGCTTCTACTGTGGTGATTTGGCATTGTTTTCTTTTATTTAATTAAAGGATTTATTTGATTTAAGATCTTATTCTAATGAATACCATGATTTATGTGTGTTTTATAATGATTAGTGAGTAGTCTATTTTAGGTATAGATCATATGGCAAAAATGCTATGCAAAGTATGAATTGATTATAATGTTTTAAATGTCTAACGATTAGAATTTGTGTTTAATTCAATACTCAATGTCATGAATATCTTGATCACGTATTTATTGATTAAGGGTATTATAAGTTACCATGGTCATGGAACTTTTAAGCCGGATATGAACAATACAACCATGAAACATAAAACATCGATAGATAGTTGTTGATTAGGAAAACATGGATAATAAACATAATTTTTTAGGTGTCTAAAGATTTAGTACTTAATGTTTTGTGTGACTTATGTTATTCACACCGATAGGTGGAGTTCTAGTTTGCACATTAAGATCATTTTCACGATGATAGTGGGTTGAAGTGAATATTAAGAAAATCTCTCTATTTCAATTACACATTTGCACATACATAAGAAAGATGAAAGGAAGTTGGATAAGGGAAGCATAGTATTTCATTACCTAGAATAGAATAGAATAAATTAGTTTTAGTTTTTAATAACCAAACAAAAAAGGTATCTTCTTAACAATAAAATGAATGTAACTAAGTACTTGTGTGTACATAGACCTTTTCCAGAGGAACGATATCCGTAATTAAGCTTTGTTGATCACATTACACAATTACTATACTTGAACCGCTATATTTGTGGTCACGATCAAGTGCCAGCCGTTTTGTTGCTATAGAGTGCATATCGGACCCTTGGCTAAAGGGGAGTGGGTGTGACGGCCCCAATTCTACAACCTTAAATTGGTTTCGCCCAACCTAGACTTACTAGACTCCGAGTCAATACTAGCGCAGTCAATGTAAACCTAGTCAGCCTTCCTTACCCTTTACCTTTTATTAAGTTATGTTAAATGTGAATTATTGAAATTATAGCGAAAGCAAGTTCTACTCAACTAAATGAAATAACCCTAAAACACCTGTTAGGACAACCTAGAGTGTAGAAACCCAACATATGTATACAAACATCATATATAAATACTAAGCCAAAGGAGAATACACCATAGTATACAAGCCCAAGATCTTTCACAAACCCTTATCCTAATATTTGAAAATATATACATATAATATAGTAGACCTACCGAATGGGCGAGATTAGATCACCTAATAGTTCTCCTCTTTAATCGCCTATCTCTGGTCGTTTACCTTTATTAAACCTGCAATATGACAATGTTGCACCCACCTTCATAAAAAGGACGGTGAGTACGGAAATAGAACAATAATAACCAAATTGAGTTTCAACATCATTTCAAATGTCAAATAAACTGCTAATCAAGTATCATACGTAGATATCCCAAAGATAAAAAAAGCCATCATGATAATGAATCACTGAAATATCAACGATAAATGAGTCTCAAGAGCACAAAGAAAAAAAACATCTAAGTGTTCCAAGTTCATCAGATTGCCACACACAGTATACAACCCGACTTCCAAGACAAATCTTGAACTTAAACAAACCACCAACCAGTTTAGAATGAGTCAACCCCTCAGTAGTGCACACATAGTTAACTACTAGTTCGACTCCTAATCGTAACCGGTAGGTTTAGGCAATTCCAAACATCTGTGTAATCACGGTAGTGAGAGAGATCACGAAGTAGAATCACTGAACTGTGATCACCACATCGCCCAATTAGACCCAAAAGACCACTCATTCAGAATCCAAGAAAAACAAACCGATAATCCACCAAGGATAGATTCCACAAATAAAATTCAAGAAAACATATTTCCCGAAGAAATACTGCACAAGAAATGTAACAGGCAAGTAATTGCACAAATGAAATAATATTAAGGCTTTTATTGGTTTTACTCATAATACAACACGAAACCTCCTGTTTGAAGCTCTCAACGTTCCCAAACCAATCTCGTACGCTAGTCACCAGACTCCTTGACACCTGGTAGACATTTCAATCCAGTTTGGTTGCATTAGAGTTCTATTTCCATATTTAATTATAATTCTCCTAATTTTTTATAATCTTATCTATTTTCATTATTCTAGGTCAATTCCTCAGATATTGGGTCGTATTTGAACCCGTTATGGATACCAAATAGAAATCCTAAAGTTTGTGTAAATTTTTAGAAATTCAGTGCTATGAATAGTGTTAATGAGTGTCCATTTACGCATGCTTAGTATATGTTATTAGTAGTTAATGGACTATATTTTTCTTATTTTAAAGTGATAAATGCTTGTTTTATGTGTTTCAGGGATTATACACGAGTCGAGTGTTTTTGGGACCGAAAGTGTGTGTTGAACTTAATTGATAGTTTTCTAGTTCAGACAGCATAACTTTCACATCCAAAGTCAGAATAACTCGTTGTTGGTCTTATGGGAAATAAGACTTAGAGACACATTTCATCTTTTATGAGCATCACGAGATATGAATTTGAAGTGGATCAAAATCGTAGGACACAATTGGCCAAAAAATCAGTTCACATGAAATCACGTTTTGTTCATGCCGCCCCATGTACATACCCACGGCGTGACTGACATACGAGAGAACCAAAGATGTTACATAACTCACGTCATGTCCCAGCCGTGCATATGCCTTGGTAAAGTCATGGAGAAGTTCATAGAAGTCGCAGACAAGTCGTGCGAGACGAAGCGTGTACGCAGTGCGCGTAGAGTTGTTGTTGCGATATTCAGCTGTTTAAATGTCATGTAGAACAATTCTACAAGGCATGCATACGACAAGTGCAAACTGGACACATAGAAATCGATTTTTCACAAATAATTTTGGGAATTTCTAAAGAGTTCCCAACCGAATCTAATTGTTCCTATATACCTATGATTCTAGAACGAATAGGACAGTGTTTTTGAGTCCTTTGTTTAGTCATAGTTTGCATTAGAATTAAGGTTTACTTTTATTATGTCTAGCTAGTTTCTCTTCTAGGTTGAAGGTGGATCGGCTAAGCCTACGACTTGGAAATCCTTTATGAGGTTTATTTATCTTTATTATTATTGATTCTTTTATATGATCTATTTTTTTTGGTATTGTTTATAAAATTAGGATTAGGTTTAATTGTGTGTATACCATTATGCATGCATATTAAGTTGATATCCTTTGTCGTTGAAGTCGAAACATCTGTCCTTACGTGGTAGACTCAAACTTGTGATAATTGCCAATCGGTCAAGTAACTTAGGGATCTAGGCTAAATCGGGAGCACTAGCGATCCGGTTGTCTAGGTGTAGTGCCTTCACGAATCGAAACAATGCAGCCAATGCGTTAAATCTGGAGCACTAGTGATCAAGTTGCTTGTTTGGTTAGGGAAATAGTTAACGATCGTACCTTGGCTGCCGATATTAAGAAGTGCGAGGAACCGAGTGTGTCACCGGTTCTATAACTGCACTAGATCATATATTAATTTCATATTTTTCATAAACCGACAATTAATGAAATCAATCCCGAGTTGTATTGCGAAGACCGTGAAGCTGAATACCTAGACTTCACTCCCATTAGATTTCCTCTCATTTCAGTATTTTCAAAATATTTATAGATTCTATCTAAATCCCTAATTTCCTTTTTTGTATTTTTTTACTTTAGAAAGACCACCAATATCTGCGGGGTCGACCTTTGCCGCTATCTACAAAATAGTTGGCTTAGGTTTATATATTTTACTGACGCGCTCGGCAGGTGTCAATTTTTGGCACCGTTGCCGAGGATTAGCTTTTCTTTTGTTGGTTTTCTTTTTTTTTAATTTATAGCTTCTCTATACCCTTGTCTCTAGCATGTTTGCAGGAAAATCCACCATAGCCTCCTCTTCACAATATTTTTCTAGTTGGACCTTTACTGTGCAACAAGAACCTGTCAAAGCTTGTGATCTTATTATGAGTTGTCATCATTTTCCTAATCTATATCCCTATAATTACTGGAGTAATTCATCTCCACAATCCGACTTCTATGTGTCTAGGCCAAGTTGACAGATTCCTCAACAGGAACGGAGAACCATTGCAAACATTGAGAGAGACATGATCTTATATTGGCTTTCTCAAAGCACCACTCAACAGCCCTTGCAGAAGGATATACAGCATACAATCCCAAATTTGCAAAATTCAGAAACTCAAGTTACTAGTATACTTGAGCATTTGATCAATGAGGAAAAGTTGTCTCTGCAACCAATTTCTTATTTAGAGGAGACCGTGAATGCTGCTACATTACAAAGTGTTGAGTTTGATGAGTTCTCAATTATGGACGAGTATTTGAGCAAACCAGAGGAAACATTTGAAGTTTCTTTACATGAACCGAACATTATTATTGCACAGAATGAAAAGGATGAACCCGACAAAGAAATTGTAGTCATTTCAGAAAGACCAGAGGAACCACAAAAGGAGAGCAAGGAAGACCAACCTCTGGTGTTGGTGAAACCACCCACCCTCCCATGCTTACTAGTTAAATTTAAAAAGGGGTGGAAGTAAAGGAGCATTCACATATTTTCTACACTGCTGACACCTTTGTGTCAGACCATCATGATACAACAAAATCATGTGTTAGAGGTCCAGAATGAGCTCCTAAATCTGAAGGAGAGCATGCTTGCTAAATTTCCCAAAACTGTAGATGCGGCATTCATTGTCGACATCTCGAAAGGAGAGGACATCACGTGATCATTCACACCAAGTCGAGCTAACGACTTTAACGAAAAGCTTTCTTGGGAGGCAGCCCAAGTTTCCTTCCTTTATGTTTTTAGTTTGATTATCTTGATATTTGTTTAGTGAACTCACCATTATCCCATTTATGACTATTCACAGGTGTTTGATTCTCTTTTATTGAAGCACCGAAGTTGAAAGGCCGATATCACTGTTGAGGCTCCATGGTTCGTACATATGGTTAGTCTGATTGGGATTTGGTAAGTTCTAGGTTTTAGATTATTAGGTTAGTTTTGAGTCTGTTGAAGGTAATTAGATGTATATTCCCTAGATTTCCTGAGTTGAGCATTTTTATCACCGTGTTTTATATTGTATGAGATATTTTAGTTCATTAAATTTTGCAAATTCATTTTAGCATGTTATTTCCCATTACTTGTTTCTTTCACTTCCATATTCTTTTCACCTATTTTCCTTTCATTTTGTAGTTGATAGCCTCATTCTTCTTTTAAACCTTGAGGACAAGGTTTAGGATAAGTTTGGAATGAATGGGATTAACGCATGACAGGTATGATCGTTTTATTATTTTATATGCGTATTCCATAGGTATGGTAAGTTATGGTGATGCTTTTCTGTTCTTTTTGCCTCATTTTATTGTTATGACATGTTATGCAATACATCATTTTTGTAGTTATTTAGTTGCATTATTGAGTTTATGCATGTTTATAGTTGCTTTGTTGCATATAGAGTCGCCTAAAACCTTGTTGAGTGTTTTTTATTGTGGATATGAGTTCAAATTAAGCTATTTTTGATACTTGAACCCTTTTGAATATTAGGAGTTGTACTTAATCTTGAGTGTTGTCGAACATCTTTGAAGTTGCTTATAAGGGACCTAGTATAAAGTTTAGGCATTGCACTGGATACCAAAGAGACATGCAGTCGCATTTTGCAAGTAATCAGATTTCTAGGGTGCTAGAATGAGAATGTAGCTCACTTGAGACATTAATTCATGACTTGACCACTTTTGAGGAATGATTAGACTTGAACATGAATTGGATGACTCGTTTGATATTAGTGAAAGTGAGAAGGGTCAATAAGAGTTTTCTAAGAAAATTTTAGAGTCTCCAAATTCCATAGGAAAAGGAGCAGAGAATCTTGTGGTGGAAAAAAATGAGAAAATCAGATTCTACTGGAAATAGAGCAGGGACAGTACAACTTAAATTTTTTGGAAAAAAATAGAATGTATATACGCATAAAGGCGGAAGTTTATGAAAAATCTTAAATAAAAAGATTTGACCAAGTGTTTATAGCTAGATCAATTAAGTTATTTCAATGTGTTGTTCAACATTTTCATATTAAAGTCTGATTATCTCTCTTTGGTGTGTTTAGTCAATATTTTATGGATAGTGTGTTGCACTTTTCGTTAATAGTCACTTGTTTAGTGTTGAGGCACTATATTTAAGAAATTCAGAACTTGTATGTTTTAATGTAGTGGCTCTGTAAAATCTTGAGTGGTTGAAGGCCTTTGTCTGGATTGATTCTATTTTCACACTATTTTACTCTGAACTTCTTTTTGGCGATGGTTACTTGAGTGGCAAATTTAAATCAAAAAGGAACTTAAACTTGACTTGGAAATTGGCATAGGTTTGTTAGGATTAGTCATTGTAGAAATAAGAGTATAGGTTTTCATTCATTCCTTTGCTCGGGATGAGCAAAGTTTAAGTTTGGAGGTATTTGATGAGTGTCCATTTACGCATGATTAGTATATGTTATTAGTAGTTAATGGACTATATTTATCTTATTTTAAAGTGATAAATACTTGTTTTATGTGTTTCAGGGATTGTACACGAGTCGGGTGTTTTGGGGGCCGAAAGTGTGTGTTGAGCTTAATTGACAGTTGTTCAGTTCAGATGGCAGAGTCCTGGCACACAGCCCCATCTACCACTTCGAAATATATACTCTCACAGAGTCAATACACATAGAGTCAGGGCTCACACAGAGTCAAAAGCATCACATACAGTTGACTTCTCTCTTTGAAAGTTGACTCACACAGAGTCGTCGCACACAACTAAATATCTTTCATGCTTCGAAGGGTGTATTCACACAAAATTCCTCACTACTACTCAAACAGAGTACTTCCTAACAACTGACTCACACAAAGTCTTTTAACGACTAACTCACATAGAGTTGTTTCAAGACTAACACATACAAAGTTATCCACCCTTGACTCACCTAGAGTCAATTTTAATCCCTAACTCACACAGAGTCACTTTTTCTACCTGACTCACCTAGAGTCTCCTTAGGTTAGATCTAAAATACAAACCCAACAACATAAATCATGCCTAAATGCAAAATAAATCTTACCCGCCCTCGGGTCTCAAGTTAGTGTTGAATCAGGATCTGTAACAATACGTGCTCCCTTCTGCACATGTAACTGAGTGCTATCCAACGACACCCTCACCACTAGAGGACAATTGCTAGCGATGTGTCCCCGCTACCTAAAATGGTAACACCGCCCTCTCCCTGCGATCCACTGTCTCCACTCTGGGTATTGTACAACTAATACTACCCCGTCTGTACTCCCTAAAGTGATCGCCTAACGATACTACTCGTTGGAGCATAAGGAATTGTCACTGTAGATATTACACCTATCGGTAGTATAGCTACCTCCACATAATCCTCCTGACTCTTCCTCTTCTTACCATCTCCTGAACTGACTCCCGAATGTGATGATGTTAATGGCGCAACCGATACTCCAGCATGCATGCTCACGAACAACTCATTGGCCATACTCTTCTCGTTGGCCTCCTATAACGTTCTCGGAGTTGTAGTCACCACCTTAGAACCAATAAAATCCAATAGACCATGCACGAAATAATAGGTTTAGTCTGCATCAGTCTTAGGCCCCCTACATACTCCATCAGCTGTAGGCATCGGCCCATGTACTGAATCACTGTCTCGCTAGTCATCTGCCTGATGTTCTAAAACTCGGTCCTCTTCATATTACAGACCGAATGAGGAATGTACTTCTTACTAAACCTCTCCTTAAATTGAGCCCAATCCTTAGGCTTGCCCTTTGTAGCCATCATGCTATGCCACTAAGTGTCTGCCTCTCCGAACATAGATGCTCATGAAATCGAAGCTTCATGTACTCTAATGTGGCTAACACATCATAGATCTTCTCGTGGCTCTTCATAAATTTCTCTACAACCTTGAGAATTGTACCACCCTGAAATTTCCTCGGATGATGTATCTGAGACTCACGAGGCTGTCTACTTCAGCAGTCGCTCTGGCACTTATATCCCTTGGCGTAATCAGCGTACCCTCACCTTGGGTAACCGATACTGCAGAAGTAGGTGGCAATATTGTGGCCTGTACTCTCAGAAGTCGAAGAATTTCCTCCAGTTGTTGACCACGTAGTGTAACCAGATGAGATACCTCCTACAAACTCCGCTGAGAATCCCCTGCACTTCCACTACTGGACTTGGGCTGACCAGCCATCGCAATCTGTCACGAAAGTATATCCTCGATCACACTATCACTATTGATAGTAATAATACACAACACATCAAATAGCTCATAGTCGAGTTTTAAATTTCCCACTCTCCTCACTTCCCAACTAAGACTTAAGTCAAGATCATAGGGTTCAACTCTAAGTTCAACCATTGTCCTAACTACCGTAGATTTGTGTGTTATGCTGGCTGTGATTCAATCATGAGTCGATTTTTAATACTTCGAATTTTTTACCACTGTGACAGCCCCAATTCAACAACCCTAAATTAGGCTCTGCCAGACCTAGACTTACGTAGACCATGAGTTAAAACTCGTGCAGTCAAAATAAATCTAGTCAACCTTACTTACTCTTTACCCTTTATTAAGTTATGTTAAATGTGAGTTATTCAAGTTAGTGACTTATTCAAATTATAGCAGATGCAAGTTCTACTCAACTAAATGAAATAATCCTAAAACACCTGTTAGGACAACCTAGGGTGTGAAAACCCAGCATATGTACACCAACATCATATATATATATATATATATATATATATATATATTTTAAGCTAGAGGAGAATACACCATAGTATAACATGCCCAAGATCTTTCACAAACCCTTATCTGAGTATTTGAAAACCTATACATATAATACAGTGGACCTACCTAATAGGCGAGATTAGATCACCTAATAGTCCTCCAATTTAATTGCCTATCTCTGGTTCTTTACATTTATCAAACCTGCAATATGACGATGTTGCACCCACCGTTATAAAAAGGACGGTGAGTACAAAAATATGACAGTAATAACCAAATGGAGTTCCAAAATTATTTCAAATGTCAAATAAACGGCTAATAGAGTATCATGCATAGATATCACAAAGATAATAAAATACAGCATGATAATGAATCACTAAGATATCAACGATAAATGAGTGTCGACAGCACAAAGCAAAAAGGCACCTAAGTATTCCAAGTCCATCATATTGCCACACACAGTAAACAACTGGACTTTCAAGACAAATCCTGGACTTAAATAAACCACCAACCAGTTTAGAATGAGTCAACCCCATAGTAGTGCACAGACAGTTAACTAGTTTGACTCCCAACCCTAACCTGCGGGTTTAAGCACGTCCAAAAATCTTTGTAATCACGGTAGTGAGAGAGATCGCGAAACAGACTCACCAAACCCATGATCACCATATCGCCCACTTAGACCCAAAAGACCACTCATTCGGAATCCAAGAAAAACAAATCAATAATCCACCAAGGATAGATTCCACAAATGAAATTCTAGAAAACATATTTCCCTCATAAATACTATTCAAGAAATATAACAGCCAAGTAATTGCACAAATGAAATAATATTAAGGCTTCTATTGGTTTTACTCATAGTACAACACGAAACATCGTGTTCACAGCTCTCAAACGTTCCCAAATCGATCACGTATACTAGTTACCAGTCTCCTAGACACCTGGTAATCAATTCAATCCAATTTGGTTGCGTTAGAGTTCTATTTCCATATTTAATTATAATTCTCCCCAATTTCATAATTTTTTTCTATTTACACTATTCTGGGTCAATCCTCGGATATTAGGTCGTATTCCAACCCATATGGATACCTGATAGAAATCCCAAAGTTTTCGTAAAATTTTAGAAATTCAGTTATGTTAACAATTTTACGTCGTAGGTCACGCCATGGCCAAAAATATTGGCGGCATCGCCTAAAACGTAAAATCCCAACATTTACTGTTCCAAACGCCATAAGTGGCGTTGTGGGTAATTTCTCGGGCGGTGTCGTGATTGACAATGTGGCTTACATGCTTCTCGGTGTCCCTCACAGTGTCGACTCGTAAACAAGAATTTGGGATTTTTTGCCGCCCCAGCTCATGTTGCAACGTTCCGAGCCCATCCTAAACTCCTCGGGACGTTGATACCAATCTAAAAGCAATAAAAATCGAACACAACCAAATCCCAACTTGGACGAAAACACTCAATACTCACATCAAACCGACGAGAAACCTATGGAGAGTCAAGATCTTACCTCAACTAAAGTGCTTGCCACGTCTCCATATCGTCGTGAGCTTCGAAACCTGTCGAACCCTTCTGTGTAACGAGATAATCAAAGAAAAAAAGAAAGTGAGAGAGTGAAAAATGACGAAGGAGAGAAAGAGTTTATTCTCATCTTTTCATCAACCCCCAAATGCATATCCCGAGGCACATCTAACTGCTCCTATTCACTCTAGCTGTTTTAACTGCCTTTGACGATTAACACACATCTGTGACTCTGTTGGGTGACACCAAATTACACTCAATGTTTCCTCGGCCTTTTTGCACCCCCGACCGCACCACGACTTACACCGTCACGCGCGAATAAAATATTATCGACCCGAACTATTTATCGGCCCGAACTATTTATCGGCTTAATTAATTATTGTGTCTTATTTGTCGGTCGTCCAAGATAATTATTTCCCAGTCCCGTGTACCCATTTTCTGTTCACCCAACCCTCGTTCAGCAAGTTTTCAAAACAAGCCCTACTCGTAAATTGACGTCACCATCCTGTCATACAGACACGAGTATAAATTGGTAATACACGTAATCACGCAGACAGAGCATATTTTTCAAGTCATTACAGTGAGGGTCTAAGGCAATGGAGATGAGTCACGTAACCAAAACTTATCCACTGGTTTGCAGCTCGAGCTTGGCGTAGTGAAGTTATACACACTACGCCAGACACGGCGTGATGGGCAAAAAGTAGTTTTAGTGTTTAGGTTCCCCGATATGACTGAAATGAACGACATACGGGGTTAGTGGACCTCGGAGATGTCGACCAATAGCATTGTGCGGCACATGGGATTAGTGAATTTCAGGGTAGTCGGCAAATATATATGGCTGATGTGATGAAATTTGCACCCTTTTAAAGTGGAATAATAAGCTGATGTGATGAAACTCATGGCCTACCGAACCTAAACCATTACTGCTTAGCCTTGAGTCAGTTTAAGTATGGTACTTTCTTGCATATTATCCTTTTAGCATGTCTTTGCTATTTATATATTTTTAATTATATTTTTATTCTATTTAGAAATGTCGACAAGTGGTTACTTAGGATTTATTTACTGGGCTTATCATCTTGTTTTGTTAATGACCAAGTGCAGATCCATCTAGTAGCAGGCCGAGCAAGGAGAAGATCGGTGACTTCCTCTGAGCTTTAGGAGTGCTTCTACTATTCATTTGAAGGTTTAAGATATTTCGATGTATTTACTAATCTTATGTCTTCTATATACTTTAGAAGTTGTATATATTAGGTTGAGCGATTGGTTCTCGGAATTGTTATCTTATTTTGATATTTTGATGTATTTATCTTATGTGCTTCAACAAATTATTTAAGGCTTTCGCTAAAATACAATGAACTGTTAAAAGTTTTAATTAGCTCTGAAAGTCACTAATAATGGGTAATGAGTAATACTTATTCTAAACATGAATAACAAGGTAAATAAGACAAAAGGTTGACTAATACATTGTTAAGTCTTATGTAGATATAATTAGGTCGAACAGTGCCTTGTTTTGAGGAAGAGGTTGCCATGAATAAATACAACTTGGACATTGCTTTTTAAAATTATGTTAAAAGAAGGTTATATTACAAGGAATTGACAATAATTTTATTAATTAAAAAAGCTCTTAAACATAAGAAAATTTTTAAAAACAAAACAAATCTGAACATTTGTACAATCCGAATTTGAAGTAAATCGAGTATAAACAAGGCACACTTGTCTGAATTTTAAATCGAACCAAATGCTTATTTATATCAAGGGTGGCCTGGACATGGATCAATAACGATGGCAGAGACAAACATGCTGTGCAAACTCAAAAGTGGGTTTTAGCCGCAATGAAACTCGTTAGAGTTTTGGTGGTGCATGTGCAACCTGCTAAAGGAGGGCGGCAACTTGGACAAGTTGCAACTTTAGTGAAGTGGGTTTACATCTACAGTAAAACATAGTCAGGTGAAGTTGTCAGCTGTGGTTGCCACAACAGTCACACTTCAGTCAAATAATCCCACACATAAATCTCGTCAGGTATGGTTTCTCTGTTCTTTCATCCAAGTCTTGTGCCATTGATAAAAATGTAAATATTTGTACAAGGCAAGGCACAACTGTCGTTGGGTCAAGTACCCCTCATTGAAACAATTACATATCTGAATTACAAATGAAATGACCAAAACGTTCTATACAAAAATGGCTCCCATGATCAATGAAGGCTCTGAGTGTCATTAAAACTCATCATCTGGATTTGCATCTACATCTTGTTTCTGATCAATGCTTACTACAAGTTTACAATCACAAGAGAAGGCTTCAACGACACCAACTTCCTCCACTGCAAATATTTGGCTACTCTCTTCTAACACAACTTCGTAGGCTTCACTGGAGCAATTAGAAAGCATTACAGTTCTGTTTTTTGTATTTTTATTACCTTATAAAGACCACCAATCTCTGTGGGATCGACCTTTGCCATTATCTACAAAATAGTTGGTTTAAGTTTATATATTTTACCGACGCACTCGGCGCGTGTCAATTTTTAGCGCCATTGTCAGGGATTGGTTTTTCTTTCGTTGCTTTTCTTCTTTTTTTTATTATTTGTAGTTTCTCTATACCCTTGTCTCTAGTATCTTTGTAGGAAAATCCACCATGGCCTACTTTTCACAATATTTTTCTAGTTGGCCCTTTACTGTGTATCAAGAACCTGTCAAAGCTTGTGATCTTTTTATGGGTTTTCATCATTTTCCTAATCTATGTCCCAATAATTACTTGAGCAATTCATCTCCACAATCCGACTTCTATTTGTCTAGGCCAAGTCGACTGATTCCTCAACAAGAACGAAGAAGCAGTGCAAACATTGAGAGAGATATGATCTTAGATTGGCTTTCTCAAAGCACCACTCAACAGCCCTTACAGGAGGATATGTAGCATATGATCCCAAATTTACAAAATTCATAAACTCAAGTTACTACTATACTTGAGCATTTGATCGGTGAGGAAGAGTTGTCTCTGCAACCAATTTCTGATTTAGAGGAGACCGTGAATGCTGCTACATTAAAAAGTGTTAAGTTTGATGAGTTCTCAATTGTGGATGAGTATTTGAGCGAACCAGAGGAAACACTTGAAATTTCTTTACATGAACTGGACATTATCATTGCACAGAATGAAAAGGATGAACCCGACAAAGAAATTGTAGTCATTTCATAAAGACCAGAGGAACCACAAATGGAGAGCAAGTAAGACCAACATCTGGTGTTGGTGAAACCACCCACCCTCCCATGCTTACCTGTTAAATTTAAAAAGAGGGGAGGAAGTAAAGGAGCGTTCTCAAACTTTCAACACTGCAGACACCTTTGTGTCAAACGATCATGATGTGACAAAATCATGTGTTAGAGGTCCTGAATAAGCACCTAAATCTGAAAGAGGGCATGCCTGCTAAATTGCCCAAAGCTATAGATATGCCATTCGTTGTCAAAATCTCGAAAGGAGTGAGCATCACGTGATCATTCATAGCAAGTCGAGCTAACGAGTTTAACCAAAAGCATTCTTGGGAGGCAACCCAAGTTTCCTTCCGTTATGTTTTTAGTTTGATTATTTTTATATTTGTTTAGTGAACTCACCATTATCCCATTTATGACTATTCACAGGTGTTTGATTCTCTTTTGTTGAAGCACCAGAGTTGAAAGCCAAATATCACTACTGAGGCTCCATGATTCGTACATATGGTTAGTCTGATTGGGATCTGAAAAGTTCTAGGTTTTAGATTATTAGGTTAGTTTTTGAGTCTGCTAAAGGTAATTAAATGTATATTCCCTAGATTTCCTGAGTTAAGCATTTTTATCACCGTGCTTTATATTGTATGAGATATTTTAGTTCATTAAGTTTTGCATGTTCATTTTAGCATGTCATTTCCCATTACTTGTTTCTTTCACTTCCATATTCTTTTCACCTCTTTTCCTTTCATTTTGTAGTTGATAGCCTCATTCTTGTTTTAAACCTTGAGGACAAGGTTTGGGATAAGTTTGGGGGTGTTTCAGGTATAGTGGAGTGTTGAATGAAAGGGATTAACGCATGACAGGTATGATTGTTTTATTATTTTATATGTGTATTCTATGGGTATGGTAAGTTATGGTGGTGTTTTTCTTTTCTTTTCGCCTCATTTTCTTGTTATGACATGCTATGCAATGCATCATTTTTGTAGTTATTTATGCATGTTTATAGTTGTTTTATTGCATATAGAGTCGCCTAAAACCTTGTTGAGTGTTTTTTATTGTGGATATGAGTTCAAATTAAGCTACTTTTGAGACTTGAACCATTTTGAATATTAGGAGTTGTACTTAATCTAGAGTGTTATCCAACATCTTTGAGGTTACTTATAAGAGAGCTAGTATAAAGTTTAGGCATTGTGCTGGATACCAAAGAGGCATGCAGTCGCATTTTGCAAGTAATCATATTTCTAGGGTGCAAGAATGAGAATGTAGCTCACTTATGACATTAATTCATATGACTTGACCACTTTTGAGGAATGATTAGACTTGAATATGAATTGGATGACTCGTTCGATTATAGTGAAAGTGAGAAGGGTCAACAAGAGTTTCTTAAAAAAATTTAGAGTCTCCAGATTCCATAGGAAAAGGAGCAGGAATCTTGTGGTGGGAAAAGTGAGAAAAGCGGATTCTACTGGAAATAGAGCAGGGACAATACAACTTAAAATTTTTGGAAAAAAATAGAGTGTATATACGCATAAAGGTGGAAAACTTATGAAAAATCTTAAATAAAAAGATTTGACCGAGTGCTTATAGCTGGATCAATTGAGTTATTCCAATGTGTTGTTCCACATTTTCATATTTAAGTCTGATTATCTCTCTTTGGTATTTAGTCAATATTTATGGATAGTGTGTTGCAATTTTCGTTTATAGTCACTTTTTCGGTGTTGATGCACTATTTTTAAGAAATTCTGAACTTGTATGTTTTAATGTAGTAGCTCTATAAAATCTTGAGTAGTTAAAGGCCTTTGTCTGGATTGATTCTAGTTTTTGAACGGGTGATTTTCACTGATGTTTGGACTCTGTGTTCACACTATTTTACTCTGAACTTCTTTAAGGCGATGGTTACTTGAGTGGCAGATTTAAATTAAAAAGGAACTCAAACTTGACTTGGTGATTGACATAGATTTGTTAGGATTAGTTATTGTAGTACATGAGTAGAGTATAGGTTTTTTTCACTTAAGGTTGGGGGTGTTGATGAGTGTCCATTTACGCATGATTAGTATATGTTATTAGTAGTTAATGGACTATATTTATCTTATTTTAAAGTGATAAATGCTTGTTTTATGTGTTTCAGAGATTGTACATGAGTCGGGTATTTTTGGGGGCGAAAGTGTGTGTTAAGCTTAATTGACAGTTGTTCAGTTCAGAGGGCCGAGTCCTGGCATATAGCCCCATCTACCAATTCGAAATATATACTCTCACTGAATCAATACACATAGAGTCGGGCTCACACAGAGTCAAAAGCATCACACATAGTTGACTTCTCTCTTTAAAAGTTGACTTACACAGAGTCGTCGCACACAACTAAATATCTTTCATACTTCGAAGGGTGTATTCACATAAAATTCCTCACTACTACTTACACAGAGTACTTCCTAACAACTAACTCACACAAAGTCTTTTAACGACTAACTCACATAAAGTCGTTTTAAGACTGACACACATAGAGTTATCTACCCTTGACTCACCTAGAGTTAATTCTAATCCCTAACTCACAGAGAGTCACTTTTCGTACCTAACTCACCTAGAGTCAATGCTAACCCAGACTCACCTTGAGTATCCTCAGGTTAGATCTAAAATACAGACCCAACAACATAAAATCATGCCTAAACGCAAAATAAATTTTACCCGCTCTCAGGTCTCGCCTTAGTGTTGAATCTGGATCTGTAATAATACGTGCTCCCTCCTGCACATGTAACTGAGTGCTATCCTATGGCACCCTTGCCACTAGAGGACAATTGCTAGCAATGTGTCCCCACTGCCGAAAACAGTAACACCTCCCTCTCCTTGCGATCTACTGTCTCCACTCTGGTATTGTACGACTGTTACTGGCCCGTCTGTACTTCCTGAAGTGATCACCTAACGATACTACTCGTTGGAGCGTAAGGAACTGTCACCATAGATATTACACCTATCGGTAGTACAGCTACCTCGACATCATCCTCCTGACTCTTCCTCTTCCTACCATCTCCTGAACTGACTCCCAAATGTGATGATGTTAATGGCGTAACCGATACTCCAGCATGCATGCTCATGAACAACTCATTGGTCATACTCCTCTCGTTGGCCTCCTATAACGTTCTCGGAGTTGTAGTCACCACCTTAGAATGAATAAAATCCAATAGACCATGCACGAAATAATAGGTTTAGTCTGCATCAGTCTCAGTTATGCCCCCTACATACTCCATCAGTTGTAGGTATTGTCCCATGTACTGAATCACTCTCGCTAGTCATCTACCTGATGTTCTGAAACTCGGTCTTCTTCAGATTACAGACCAAAAGAGGAATGTACTTCTTAGTAAACCTCTCTTTAAATTGAGCCTAAACCTTAGGCTTACCCTTTGTAGCCACCATGCTAAGCCACTAAGTGTTTGCCTCTCTGAACATGGATGCTCATGAAATCGAAGCTCTCATGTGCTCCGGTATGGCTAACACATCTTGGATCTTCTTATGGCTCTTCATAAATTTCTCTACAGCCTTGAGAATTGTACCACCCTGAAATTTCTCTGCATGATGTATCTGAAACTCATGAGATTATCTCACTTCAGCAATAGCTCTAGCACTCATATCGCTTGGCGTAATCGGTGTACCCTCACCCTGGGTAACCGATATTGCAAAAGTAGGAGGCAATATTGTGGCCTGTGCTCTCAGAAGTCGAAGAATTTCCTCCAGTTGTTGACCATGTAGTGTAACTAGATGAGATACCTCCTGCAAACTCCGCTGAGAATCCACCAAACCGCCACCACTGGACTTGGGCTGATCATCCATCGCAATCTATCACGAAAGCATATCGTCGATCAGATTATAACTACTGATAATAACAATATACAACACATCAAATAGCTTATAGTCAAGTTTTAAATTTTTCACTCTCCTTACTTCCCAACTAAGACTTAAGTCTGGATCATAGGGTTCCACTCTAAGTTCAACCATTGTCCTAACTTCCACAGATTTGTGTCTTATGTTGGTTGTGATTCAATCATGAGTCGATTTTTAATACTTTGAATTTGTTACTACTATGATGACCCCAATTCCACAACTCTAAATTAGGCTCCGCAAGGCCTAGACTTACGCCGAGTTAACACTCGTGCAGTCAATATAAACCTTGTCAACCTTACTTACCCTTTACGCTTTATTAAGTTGTGTTAAATGTGAGTTATTCAAATTAGTGACTTATTCAAATTATAGCAGAAGCAAGTTCTACTCAACTAAATGAAATAACCCTAAAACACTTGTTAGGACAACCTAGAGTATGGAAACCCAATATATGTACACCAACATCACATATATATATATATATATATATTTATATATGTATTAAGCTAGAGGAGAATACACAATAGTATACACGCCCAAGTTTTTCACAAACCCTTATCCTAATATTTGAAAACATATACGTATAATACAATGGACCTACCCAATAGGCGAGATTACATCACCTAATAGTCCTCCACTTTAATCGTCTATCTCAGGTCCTTTACCTTTATCAAACCTGCAATATGACGATGTTGCACCCATCATTATAAAAAGGACGGTGAGTACAGAAATATGACAGTAATAACCAAATGGATTTCCAAAATCATTTCAAATGTCACATAAACGGCTAATCGAGTATCATGCGTAGATATCACAAAGATAATAAAAGACAGCATGATAATGAATCATTGAGATATCAATGATAAATGAGTATCGACGGCATAAAACAAAAAGGCATCTAAGTGTTCCAAGTCCATCATATTGCCACACACAGTAAACAACTGGACTTTCAAGACAAATCCTGGAGTTAAATAAACTACCAACCAGTTTAGAATGAGACAACCCGCATACACAATTAACTACTAGTTCGACTCCCAACCCTAACCTGTGGGTTTAGGCAAGTCCAGACATCTGTGTAATCATTGTAGTGAGAGAGATCACGAAACAGACTCACCAAACCCATAATCACCATATCGCCCACTTAGACCCAAAATACCACTCATTCGGAATCCAAGAAAAATAAATCGATAATCCAACAAGGATAGATTCCACAAATGAAATTCAAGAAAACATATTTCCTCCAGAAATACTACTCAAGAAAGATAATAGCCAAGAAATTGCACAAATAAAATAATATTAAGGCTTCTATTAGTTTTACTCATAATACAACACGAAACATCGTGTTCACAGCTCTCAAATGTTCCAAAATCGATCACGTACGCTAGTCACCAGTCTCTTAGACACCTGGTAATCAATTCAATCCAGTTTGGTTGCGTTAGAGTTCTATTTCCATATTTAATTATAATTCTCCCCAATTTCCATAATTTTTTCTATTTACATTATTTAGGGTCAATACCTCAGATATTAGGTCGTATTCGAACCCATATGGATACCTCATAGAAATCCTAAAGTTTTCATAAATTTTTAGAAATTCAATAATGTGAACAATGTTACGCCGTAGGTCACGCCATGGCTAAAAATATTGGCAGCGTCGCCTAAAACGTAAAATCCCAACATTCACTATTCCAGACACCGTAAGTGGTGCCATGGGTAATTTCCCTGGCGGCATCACTTAAAGCATGAATTCTTAGACTCTTTGGTTTAGACATCGTGGCTTACATGCTGTTGGACTAAGTGGTTAGTCACTCTAACTCCGACTGGTATTTTGATGGAAACAAACAAGGTGAAAATATTCTAATAAGTTTATCAAGTGTATTTCAGTTTCGTCAAAGGTTGCGAAACATCACATCACGGACATTTGAGCGTTCAAGCAATTCAAGTTCAAGACTCGACATACACAAAGGAATGAAGGCAAAAGATCAAGACCATGAAATTTGTAAAATTAATGTAAGGTATTCAAGTTCACTTAAGCAAGCCTATTGCATTAGTTCATGCATATCGTGATTTTAAAATGGATTTTCAAATGTCAAGTGACTACTCGAAGATTTCGGTCTTATAAGTCTAAACTATGTTAAACTATATGTGTATGTTAATATCGCATTTTGAAAATCATTGTGAAAGCTTTTGAAAAAGAAAAACTTGTTTTTGAAAGATCTTTGAAAAGAAAACTGTATATTTGCAGAAAAGTCCCTCGCAAATCATGAAACCGAGATTTTCCATTTTCGGGATTTGTGAAAATATCCGGACCGTCCAAATAGGCCATATGACCCATAACAAACATGTATAATATGTTATATGAGGGTTTATTGGGTCTAGGACGTGTTAAAGGGTGGCTAACACAAGGGACGAGTAATTAATTATTTTGAGGTCCCTGCAGTTAGCGCGCTAATAATGTTATTAGCGCGCTATGTGCAGAGTTAGCGCGCTAGGTCATAAAATTAGCGCGCTAATTGCAGTCCTGACAGCTTTTTTATAAAGCTGAAAAATTCGCTTTAATTCGAATTTTTGATCAAATCTCGGCCCTTGGATGCACACAACGGTCATATATGGGTCTATAAATATATACAACACTTCCAAACACACAAGACACACAAGTTAGGTTTTGCAATCAAATAAAAACACTTGTGCTTAATTTTTTCAAGAGAAGAAACTTGAGGTTTTCAAGCTACACTTTGAGGCTGTACATTCAACATCAAAACCAGCACTCTTGAGGCACTCTAAGGAGTACTACAACCTCTTCAACACTGATTTTTCAAGTCATCTTCTTGGGGTTGTAAGAAAGTCTATTCCCTAGCTTTTCTTGTGCTCAATTTATATATTCTTGTGTGATTGATTTGGGAAACTACTTGTTGTGTTTTTTAAACACACTTGTATTGGGTTTTGCTCTTAAACTTGATTCATTAAACCCTTGGACTGATTTGAACAAGAATTCGTGCTTAAACTTGATTTTTATCAAACCTCTTGTTCTTTGGATTTGAAACCGGTTTTGCTCTCATCAATCTATTTAAAATGGTTTCATATTTGAGTTTTGCACAAAATCAGTTTTATATTTGCATTTCTCAATTGTTTTCATACTTGCATGCATAAGAGTGATTAGGCTCTAGGTAGCTTGCTTGTATTTGAACTTGATACCACTTTACTTTGTAAAGTATATTTCAATTGTATTCAAATCTTGATTGTAAGACTTAGTGGGATCTAAGTCGAAAGAGAAGACCTAGTTGAGGCTAGGCATATATCCTAGTTGCGGCTAGGTGGGAAAATTCCTAGGTGGGTCTAGGTGGGGAAAATCCTAGTTGCGGCTAGGTGGTTGTATAAGACCTTATTGCGGTAAGGCATCGTGTAAAAGACCTAGTTGAGGCTAGGCATTCACTAGGCTAGTTGGCTTAGGTTGTAACACTTATTGATAATATAAGTGGGGGTTGAAAATCCTAACCGGGGAGGTTAGGTAGTGGATGTAGATCGGTTGGATCGAACCACTATATATCGTGTGTCTTATTTCCATCTCTTCTACCCCCTTCTTGATTGCATAGCATTGACATTTTTCATTGGTGTATGCATTATCATTATTATTTGTTCTTAAAGTTTTAAAAAGGCGATAAACTCTCGGTAACCCAATTCACCCCCCCTCTTGGGTGACCTTCAATTGGTATCAGAGCGGGTTATTGCTCAAAGTGTTACTAACGTATCTTTGAGTGTTTTTGTGCAAGGATGCAATCTCTAGATTTCTCTCGCCTTAGGGAAGGCAACTCATCCGTCCGACCTCCCTACTTTGATGGAACAAATTATGCTCATTGGAAAGTTCGAATGAAGTTTTACATTAGAGCACAAGGGAGACATTTATGGGACACAATTGAAAATGGCTACTCTCCACCGAACAAGTCCTTAAAAGAATACACCGCCGAGGAGATCAAGATCGAGCTCTCAAATGATCAAGCCATGAATCATTTGTTTTGTGCACTAAGTGAGAACGAATTCAACCGAGTTAGCGCTTGTCAAACGGCCAAGGAAGTATGGGAAAAACTTGAAGTGCATTATGAAGGGACACAACAAGTCAAGAACACTAAGTTGAGGATTCTTGAAGAACATTATGAGACCTTTCGAGTGGAGTCCCATGAAGACATAGCCACGGCCATTACAAGGTTCACGAAGCTCTTAAATGAAATCAAAAACCTTGGCAAACATTATGATCAAGAGAATTCGGTGTACAAGTTCCTTAGAGGCTTGCCTAAGGAATGGGATGCAAAGAAATATGCTATTCAATCGGCTCAAAACCTTGGAAATTATACTTTTGATGCATTATGCGGAGAATTGACGGTTCATGAATTTGAGCTAAGAGACCGTGCTAGATTGGAAGCACTTGGTGGTTCGACCAAGAAAGAGTCAAAGAAGGAGCATGCCTTGAAAGTTACTTGTCTATTGGGCGAAGATGATGTGAGCTCAAGTGAAAGTGATTCTATTGAACAAGAAGTGGCCATGCTATCAAGAAAGCTCAAGAAGGCAACATACAAAAGAGACAAGTACAAGAAGAAGTACAAAGGTGTAAACAACGCAAGCAAATCACGCGAGATGATTTGCTATAAGTGCGGCAAACCGGGACATAAAGCATCGGAATGCAAGTACTTGAGAAGAAGCAAGAGACATGAATCATCATCATCATCCTCATCATCTAGCTCCGACTCCGAGTCGGAAAATGAGAAGGCCATCCTTTGCCTTATGGCAAGGAGTGAGGTAAGTAACTCTTCATCTTTTAATTATGATGATGTAAATGCATTGGATGATATGTCTATTATTCATGACCTTAGGAATGAATTAGAAAAGGAGGTCAAAAAGACCAAACAACTCAAAAAGAGTTTGATCAAAGCCATTAGTGAGATTGAATCTCAAAATGAGATTATTGATGATCTCCAACAGGACTTAGAATTGGCCATAAATGAGAAAATAGACTTAGCAAAAGAAATAGAGGACTTGACCACTACGGTGACCAAGTTTACAAGTGGCACCAAAATGTTTGACATGATGTTGGGCGCACAACGACGTGCACTCAACAAGAGAGGCATAGGCTATGGTGCAAGCCTATTGAGCTATGGAAAGCTTTTGGCCGAGTCTAAGAGATGTTTAAAATGCAATAGATCTCATAATGTTGGCAAATGTGTCCTAAATAGGACCAATAGAGGTAAACTTGCATGGGTAGAAAAGAATGTATGTGATACACATGTTAGGGAACACAAAGGTGTATGGGTACCAAAGTCCATGATTTATAGAGTAAATTAGATTCACTTTGGAACATGAATGCGCTAAAACGACAAATTGATATATAGGAGTTGAGCATGATAGGCCTTGCTTTAGTCACATACACATAGCATGCATATACTGTTATTTTTGATGTCATGACTGTATTTCACATACATTTTATGTAGGACCATGATGAATTAATACAATGTAGCCAAGCACTTTTAGGCTAAATTCATTGACACGGCATGAGTTAGGCATTTCTCATAAATCGGACCTTCTACACATGTTTTTAAGTATTTTAATCATCTTTATATGATGTTAATGAAGTGTACATGAAGTTTGGGGTTAATCGGAGTTGTGCGTCAAAAACTCAAAAATTTTAATTCCGAAATTCCAGAGAGGAATTAGCGCGCTAGGTATTTCTATTAGCGCGCTAGGTCTAGAAATTAGCGCGCTAGGTCATTTAATTAGCGCGCTAATACCCCCTGACCAGACAAACTTCACATTCACCATGTTTTAAAGGCATATGTTGAAGCCATTGTTTTAAATTGGGGGAGACCTTTAGATAATGAGAATGACATTGATAGGGGGAGACCTTTATACCTATTTTTTTTGGTATCTATTCTTTTTGGGGTTAAGACATGTACCAAAAATGAGGAATTTGTTGGTATCACAAACTGAATCATGCATGTTGATAGGGGGAGCCTAGCTTCTCGATTGTTTCCTTAAGCTTTCATTTGATGCATATCAATAGGGGGAGCATTTACTTGGTATCATTTTCCTAAAACGGGGGAGGAGCCTTTCTAATGGTATCATGATTTATCCGTGCCCCACTTTTTGATGGTATCAAACGGGGGAGAAAGAGTGTTGAACTTGAGAACGTATAAATTTTATCCATTATTGTGATGTTCATACACTTTCATTATGTTTTATGCTTGTCAAGTTCACATTGTTTGTTATCATCAAAAAGGGGGAGATTGTTGGACTAAGTGGTTAGTCACTCTAACTCCGACTGGTATTTTGATGGAAACAAACAAGGTGAAAATATTCTAATAAGTTTATCAAGTGTATTTCAGTTTCGTCAAAGGTTGCGAAACATCACATCACGGACATTTGAGCGTTCAAGCAATTCAAGTTCAAGACTCGACATACACAAAGGAATGAAGGCAAAAGATCAAGACCATGAGTGTAAAATTAATGTAAGGTATTCAAGTTCACTTAAGCAAGCCTATTGCATTAGTTCATGCATATCGTGATTTTAAAATGGATTTTCAAATGTCAAGTGACTACTCGAAGATTTCGGTCTTATAAGTCTAAACTATGTTAAACTATATGTGTATGTTAATATCGCATTTTGAAAATCATTGTGAAAGCTTTTGAAAAAGAAAAACTTGTTTTTGAAAGATCTTTGAAAAGAAAACTGTATATTTGCGAGAAAAGTCCCTCGCAAATCATGAAACCGAGATTTTCCATTTTGGGATTTGTGAAAATATCCGGACCGTCCAAATAGGCCATATGACCCATAACAAACATGTATAATATGTTATATGAGGGTTTATTGGGTCTAGGACGTGTTAAAGGGTGGCTAACACAAGGGACATAATTAATTATTTTGAGGTCCCTGCAGTTAGCGCGCTAATACTGTTATTAGCGCGCTATGTGCAGAGTTAGCGCGCTAGGTCATAAAATTAGCGCGCTAATTGCAGTCCTGACAGCTTTTTTATAAAGCTGAAAAATTCGCTTTAATTCGAATTTTTGATCAAATCTCGGCCCTTGGATGCACACAACGGTCATATATGGGTCTATAAATATATACAACACTTCCAAACACACAAGACACACAAGTTAGGTTTTGCAATCAAATAAAAACACTTGTGCTTAATTTTTTCAAGAGAAGAAACTTGAGGTTTTCAAGCTACACTTTGAGGCTGTACATTCAACATCAAAACCAAGCACTCTTGAGGCACTCTAAGGAGTACTACAACCTCTTCAACACGATTTTTCAAGTCATCTTCTTGGGGTTGTAAGAAAGTCCATTCCCTAGCTTTTCTTGTGCTCAATTTATATATTCTTGTGTGATTGATTTGGGAAACTACTTGTTTGTGTTTTTAAACACACTTGTATTGGGTTTTGCTCTTAAACTTGATTCATTAAACCCTTGGACTGATTTGAACAAGAATTCGTGCTTAAACTTGATTTTTATCAAACCTCTTGTTCTTTGGATTTGAAACCGGTTTTGCTCTCATCAATCTATTTAAAACGGTTTCATATTTGAGTTTTGCACAAAATCAGTTTTATATTTGCATTTCTCAATTGTTTTCATACTTGCATGCATAAGAGTGATTAGGCTCTAGGTAGCTTGCTTGTATTTGAACTTGATACCACTTTACTTTGTAAAGTATATTTCAATTGTATTCAAATCTTGATTGTAAGACTTAGTGGGATCTAAGTCGAAAGAGAAGACCTAGTTGAGGCTAGGCATATATCCTAGTTGCGGCTAGGTGGGAAAATTCCTAGGTGGGTCTAGGTGGGGAAAATCCTAGTTGCGGCTAGGTGGTTGTATAAGACCTTATTGCGGTAAGGCATCGTGTAAAAGACCTAGTTGAGGCTAGGCATTCACTAGGCTAGTTGGCTTAGGTTGTAACACTTATTGATAATATAAGTGGGGGTTGAAAATCCTAACCGGGGAGGTTAGGTAGTGGATGTAGATCGGTTGGATCGAACCACTATATATCGTGTGTCTTATTTCCATCTCTTCTACCCCCTTCTTGATTGCATAGCATTGACATTTTTCATTGGTGTATGCATTATCATTATTATTTGTTCTTAAAGTTTTAAAAAGGCGATAAACTCTCGGTAACCCAATTCACCCCCCCTCTTGGGTGACCTTCACATGCTCCATGACGTCCCTCGTAGCGTCGACTCGTGAACAAGATTTCTGGTTTTTTGACGCCTCAGCTCAATTCGCCGGGTTGCAAGCCTATCCTAAACTCCTCGGGACGTCGATACTAATCCAAAAAAAATGAAAGCCAAACACAACCAAATCTTAACTTGGACGAAAACACTCGATACTCGCTTCAAACCGACGAGAAACCTATGGTAAGTCAAGATCTTACCTGAACTAAAGTGTTTCCTACGTCTCCACGTCGTCGTGAGGTTCGAAACCTGTCGAATCCTTCTGTGTAACGAGATAATCAAAGAAAAAAAGAAAGTGAGAGAGTGAAAAATGACGAAGGAGAGAGTTTATTCTCATCTCTTCATCAACCCCCAAATGCGTATCCCGAGGTGCATCTAACTGCTCCTATTCACTCTAACCGCTTTAACCTCCTCAGCCAGTTGACACACATCTGTGACTCTACTGGTGACACCAAATGACACTCGATGTTTCCTCGGCCTTTTTTCACATCCCGACCACACCACGACTTACACTATCGCGCGCAGCGCGAATAGAATATTATCGACCCGAACTATTTATCGGCTTTAATTAATTATTGTGTTTTATTTGTCGGTTGTCAAAAATAATTATTTCCCAGCCCCGTGTACCCATTTTCTGTTCACCCGACCCCCGTTCAGCACATTTTTCGAAATGAGCCCTACTCGTTAATTGACGTAACCATCCTGTCGCAAATACATGAGCATAAATTGGTAATACACATCATCACACAGACATAGCATATTTTTTAGGTCATTACAGTGAGGGTTTAGGGCAATGGAGATGAGTCACAGAACCAAAACTTAGCCACTGGTTTGCAGCCCGAGCCTGGCAGAGTGAAGTTATACATACGACGCCAGACACGGCGTGACGGGCAAAAAGTAGTTTTAGTGTTTAGGTTCCTCCATATGACTGAGATGAGTAGCATACGTGGTCCGTGGACCTTGGAGATGTTGGTAATCACCACTAGTATTGTGCGGCACATGGGATTAGTGAATTTCAGGGTAGTCGACAAATGTATATGGCTGATGTGATGAAACTTGCGCCCTTCTAAAGTGTAATAATAGGCTGATGTGATGAAAATCATGGCCTACCGAATCTAAACCATTACTGCTTAGCCTCGAGTCAGTTTAACTATGGTACTTTCTTGCATATTATCCTTTTAGTAAGTCTTTGCTATTTATATATTTTTAGTTATCTTTTTATTCTATTTAGAAATGTGGACAAGTGGTTACACAGGATTTATTTACTGGGCTTGTCATCTTGTTTTGTTAATGACCAAGTGCAGATCCAGGCCGAGCAAGGAGAAGATCGGCGACTTCCTCTGAGCTTTAGGAGTGCTTCTACTATTCATTTGAAGGTTTTTTGATATTTTGATGTATTTGCTAATTTTATGTCTTCTATATACTTTAGAAGTTGTATATATTGGGTTAAGTGATTAGTTCCCGGAATTGTTATCTTATTTTGATATTTTGATGTGTTTATCTTATGTGCCTCAACAAATTATTTAAGGCTTCCGCTAAAATAAAATGAACTGTTAAAAGTTTTAATTAGCTCTGAAAGTCACTAATAACGGGTAATGAGTAATACTTATTCTGAACATGAATAACGAGATAAATAAGACAAAAAGGCTGACTAATACATTGTTAAGTCCTATGTGGCTATAATTAGGCCAGGCGGTGCCCTGTTTTAAGGAAGAGGTTATCATAAATAAATACAACTTGGACATTGCTTTTTAAAATTATGTTAAAAGAAGGTTATATTACAAGGAATTTACAATAATTTTATTAATTAAAAAAGCTCTTAAACATAAGATAATTTTTAAAAAACAAAACAAATCCGAACATTTGTACAATCCGAATTTGAAGTAAATCGAGTATAAGCAACGCACACTTGTCTAAATTTAAAATCGGACCGAGTCTGGATAACACAAATGCTTATTTATATCAAGGGCAGCCTGGACATGGATCAACAACAATGGCAGAGACAAACGTGCTGGTGCAAACTCGAAAGTGGGTTTTAGCCGTGATGAAACTCGTTAGAGTTTTGGTGGGGGCAACTTGGACAAGTTGCAACTTCAGTAAGGTGGGTTTACATCTACAGTAAAACATAGTCAGGTGAACTTGTCAAATAATCCCACACATAAATCTCGTTAAGGTACACTATTCTTCTTAGCCTACAGAATTGCGCGTAGAAGCCGATCCTTAATCATGTCGTCAAATAAACAATCTCATCTCCACAGCACAATTCTCAACCTCTTCATGTGCCTTTTGCAACTCACACTGCATGTATTAATTCAAGCATGAAAAAGTTATACTTATATGCCAATATGGTTTTTATTAAAATTAAACAATTTTTCTATACTTGACTAGTGCTGGCGACACGATGTCCATTATATATGCATATGCTATAAGCCAAATTATTTTATATGTATCGAAACTAAAATCCTAAAACTGGATACATACTTACATTTTTTCGTAGTTGTGTTTGTTCTTCAACCAGACGTCTCTCCTGGATTAAGCATTAAATGTTAGCAATTGCCCGGACAAGAGTAATATATTTTTTTAATAAGAAAGAAACGATTTGCATGGCCCCACCAAGGTTCAAACAAGGGTAATGTATACAGAAATATATACATGAAATCAACAAATCAAGTATAATAAGTCAGCAAGATTTCAGTTGGACTTGCATACATTTTCCTTGAGTTGCTCCAAGTGCTCATCAAGTAGATGATTCTGAAGTGCAATGAAGGCGAAATATTGTTACTGAAAAACAGTACTACATAAAACCAGTAATTGAGACTCTTGGGAGTGGATGTGAAAGTACCTTTCTGCCCTCACTTTGGTCAAGCTTTTCTCCAAGTGCTTCTCTAGTTCATGCAGCTCATCTATGGAACATGAACTCAAGCCTTCGCCAATAAGCTTCCTGAGAGAAGTACATGAATCAAAATCTGTAAAAGAATTACCCTATACGGTATCTCATAGAAAGAAAAACAAAAGGAATAAAACGTAGAAAGATTGGCGTGCGTCTAAGTAGTTTAAGCACCATTGTGAAGCTTCAAGAACCTCAATCCTCTTCGCAATCTTCGCTGCTTCATGTTGCAATTGCTTCAAGAATCTACACTTCAGTCAAATAATCCCACACATAAATCTCGTTAAGGTATGGTTTCTCTGTTCTTTCATCCAAGTTTTATTCCATTGATAAAAATGTAAATATCCGTACAAGGCAAGGCACAACTGCCGTTGGGTCAAGTACCCCTCATTGAAACAACTACATATCTGAATTACAAATGAAATGATCAAAACGATCTATACAAAAATGGCCCCCATGATCAATGAAGGCTCTGAGTGTCATTAAAAGTCATCATCTGCATCTGCATCTTTTTTCTGATCATTGCTTACTGCAAGTTTGCAATCACAAGTCAAGGCTTCAACGGCACCAACTTCCTCCACTGCAAATATTTGGCTGCTCTCTTCTAACACAACTTCGTAGGCTTTATTGGAGCAATTAGAAAGCATTACAGTTCTGTTTTTTGTTCACTGGACCACTTCCATACTCTGATCTTGCCAGCACCATCGCCAGTGAAGAACATACTTCGATCCAAGATATCCACGGCCTGGATCTCCTCCACTGAAAATATTCTGCCTCTCTCCTCAAACCTGGTTAATTACACATTCCCATTATCAATTCAAGCAAGATTCATAGTAATGGAGTGAGGGTTCAAAAATAGTATGCTACATTGTGTCATGTCAAAAAGTATAGCATCAACTTACGAAGGCAGGTCATATAGGCGCATGGTTTTGTCATTGCAGGAACACATTAGTACTGCCCTTCCATCTCCATCATGTACACCGTGCAGCAAACGCAATCCCTAAGAACAACCAATACAATAACATAAATACAAAATAACGAACCAATATCCAGGAAATTAAAAGTACAGCGTAAACTGCAAAACTCAAACCCAACCATAAATGCTAAATGCTCATCCAGTGTAGAGTGGTAGAACTTTATTCACATATAGCTCATCAAACTCAAATATTACTCAAATACTAATTATAACAAAAACTTTAGGGTGCATAGATACAAATTAAAATCCCTTCTAAAATAGATAGGAGAGTAAACAGAAAAAAAAGAGTTTCCAGAAGGCATACATGATCTACGTAATGCGTGTATATTGCTTCTAAGCTCCCACTACTCTCATTACGAAACCACACCTGCAAAACATCAAAAGTTAATAGATCAAAAAAAGACTAATAGTGCAAAACAAATTTTAAGCTAGTTGAAAAAAGGAGGTCAAGAAAGCAAAAGTAAAATATCAGTAATCCAACAAAAATGATGCTTCTAATTTACGAGACCAAAAGTTATGGGTTCCCTAACGTCCCCTCCACAAATATTTAACAATGAAATCCATAAAAACAAACCTTTATTGTTTGATCCAAGGAGCATGATAACAAACACTGATTAAAACCAATAACAGACGTAACAGCGTCAGTGTGTTCTGTAAGAACTTCGATACATTGTAGAGTCTCCAAGTCCCATACCTGCACATAAGTTCCAAAAAAATAGGCTAATAAACAAAAATAATGGTTTCAAAGAAAATAATAACATAATGTCCAAGAATGCTATAACAGGACAAGAGGCACCATCAAGCATCTGAATCACAATTCCTTAAATGAATAGAACTTCTACTGATATGAATTTGACAGCAAAAGATAAAAGCCCTTAAATTGATTAAAGACAATATGCACACACAAATAACTACAAAAACTTAAGAGATGCGATGGGAATAAGGAAAAGCTTAGTAAATGTATACATCAAACATAAATCATAGACACATTCCTAGCAGAATTATACAAGAACTAATTTTTGTGGAATCTGTCTCTCAGTGTAATTAATGCCATCCGTAAAACTAGTAGAAAAAGTGATCATGAGAACATTTTAAGCATTTAAAAATTTAGTATTTGTACTACAAGAAACATTATTACATGTTTAATGGTAAGGAGCAAATTGTAGTGTGATTTAGTGGCAACCCATGCTATTCCAAGGCGTTTACAGACTCAGATGCAAAACAAGAAGAAACACAATCAAAGTCCTCACTCAAGATACTATTGTTCTAAGAATGGGTGCAGCACCACGAACTTTCGGATTGAAAAAAAACCAGATCAAATTCCATTATGCAAGCTTCAAAAAACGTTCACAGCAAGACCCAATTTAAATAGATAGTTACAGTTAGCTCGATATTTATTTCGCAAAATGCATGTAGCAAGGACCTAAAAAGCAAGAAAAAAATAATATAAACGAAGAATGCAATTACAAGTGAACTTACTCTGATTGTGTGGTCCATTGAAGCTGAATATAGCATTTTACCAGCTCCAACAAATAATGGAACCACGGCAAGATTATGCCCTCTAAGAGAGGCAGCTAGCTCAAATGATTTGATCGAATCATTGTATTTCCAAGCTAATATGGTACCATCCTGAAGAAGGTGCATAGTATATATGTTAAGTAAAATAAAATGAAATGAAAAAACATGAAAGTAGAACAAGACGCTCGTATGAATTGGAAGAAAAGCTGCAAAAAGAAATATTATTAGTAAATCAACAAAGGAAGAAAAACCAAATATTACCTGTGTACCAGCAAAAAGCATATCATTTCCCACTTTAAGGGAATGAATTTGTCCAAAAGTCCCACTAAGGATAAGATCAGCACCCGTTTGACTGTTCATGGCCTGCAATATCATTGTCAATAGAAAATTAATGAGGATTTAAAGTTATAGCTTACAAGAATGTGTAAAACGGTATGAGCCAATTCAAAGCATCTTATTAGTATTGCAGCTTCAGTAATTTACCTTGATAACACTTGGACAGCCCACAAATAGCCATGGCCCTTCACTAATCATACAGCCAATTTCAGCTCCCGTTTTGAACACATTACCGCACTAAAAGAAAGGGAAAAATCAATCGATCATCAGAGAAAATAAAATCAAAAAAGAAAATTAGTACTGCGACTATTAACTTAGCAACATACCTTTCCAGTATTACAGTCCCAAATGCACAAAGTGCCATCTTTGCTTCCGGAGAAAAGTTTATCAGAAGCCAAGGGGAGAACAATGGCACTGACATCCTTGTCATGGCCTGATAATTCAATTACTTCTGAGAAGCCAGCGCCTATAGACCACTGATGCTGATATCTGCAGTTGTCCCCATAAGAACACTTTCCCAACATCCAATTCTCACAGCACTTATCTTGAATCTTCTGAGGAGGTGCCTTCAATGCTTCATTGGGATTCCTATCACAGGGGATCTGATTTGCAGAGCATTGTCGAATAGAATTAATGTGAGTTCTTCGGTCTCTTCCTTTATCATCTTCACGGACCCATTTCCGGGAGAAGTGCTGATTCGCAGAGACATTCTTGGATGCTGTCTTATCAACGTTGTAATCCGGCAATTCGCTGTGAAGGTACGGACAAGGTTGTCGGTTGCACCTCCCCTGACGCCAAAATCTGCATACTTTCTGAGATTGGTAGGCTTGGACTCTCCTACTTCCACCGAGGACGGCCATGTTTACAAGGACTAGTGCACAAAACATAGATAGTGAGAAGTCTTGTAGGTTTCCATTACAAAGCCACGCATTCTGAAGAGGTAGCCCAAGGCGATCTTCCCAGTAACGCCAAATGCAATAACAGTAATAATAAGAAAACCCTAACCCTAACCCTAACCCTAATAACAGAACTACCGCACAAGACATACACATATACATAGTGAGACGTCTGGCTCGTTTCCATTAGAAATCCATCACAGAAAACCAAAACCGAATCCGTCTTCATGGGAACCCTAACGAACGAACTGACGAAGAAGAAAGAAATCGAAAGGAAAGTGATCTCCGACACGACACCAATCACCAATTGAGTCCGCAGAATGTCGACTCTCTCTAATCAATCCTTTCACAGAACAGTAGTAGTACAAAGGCGGAGAAGTAGCAAACCTTATTAATCAAACGAAGACGAATCGAATCGAATCGATCACCCAGCGAGAGTGAGAGCGAGAGAGGAAACAGAGAAAACGAACCACCTATGGCAGAGAAATATAGAAAGTTTGATACTATACCACTATATATATAGGTGCTAGGTAGCGTTGTTTTTCAGAAAATAGGTAGCGTTCATTTGACGAACGTTACAATTAGTTTTGATTGGATAATGCAATTTCAGACCGACTTTGGGTAAGGATTAGTTGAGAACTGTGTGATACACCTAGTCACACGCGCTTTTAAATCTGGAGGTCTATCGTACAACCTCAGACTGTACTAAGAGCGTGCCCAAAGTTGATTACCGTATCAGTAGGTAGCGTTCATTTGACGTTTTAATTCTTTTTCTTAGAAATATTTTCAATTTTTAAATTTGAGATTTTCCCTAATAGAACTATTTGCAAGTCTACCCAATCATTTATAGATTATGGATAACAACCTACAAAAAAAAAATCCACCAAAAAGAGAAAAGAGAATAATATGTTGATATTTTAATAAATACGTATTCCAATAATTAGATTCATGTTAAATCATCAAGAGTAAAATTAAATTAAATAACGTAAGCGTACCAAAATAATTCATGGTGGAAGAACACTGGGTTAGTCTTCCAAATCAATATGCGGTCTCCTTTTAGTTTTCTCTCCAACGATGAAATATCAGAAAGAGTATGACGGCGCATCTGATTTAGAGACAATAACTCTATATTTATAATTAGGTCAACTAGGGTTAACCTAATGTTATTTTCAATTTTGTCTATCATAATATTAGATATAACAATCTGGTCTCTACACATATATAAGCCCACACTTTAATTAGATGCTTAGGGCTCAATACCGTATTTAACCACTTTAATTGGGTTTACTTTATATAATAGCCCTTAACACAATTATTAACACATAAACACATATGTTTAATTATTAAACCCAATAATCTCCGACTTGGGCTATGCGTATAACTTTATAATTGTATGAAAACCTTATGAGTACTCAAAATTTTGCTATCATTACAGAATTCATCTTCAAACAAATCCGGTCCATCAATTATATCAATGTAGGACCAAAGCGATTTGTTACATTTATCATAACTAAACCCATCATTGATCACAAACACTAATATAACCAAATGACATGAATCAAGCATGGATGTGTAGCATGGAAATTACATGTAATGTGATCAACTATGTTTATTTCCAACTGGTCTAACCTTAAATTTTAGTGAGATCGATTTACCAATATATTATTAAGTTCAGATATATGAAAATCAAAATTTACTTTAACCTTAACTGTAAACTGTAACCATAAACTTTAACTATAACTGAAATCTGTATCCAAAACCTTAACACAAAATGTCTAAAAGAAAAGCATAAAACAAAATACAAACTCTCACTGAAATTATATATCCTGAAGAATTTGAGCAATGTGCTCATGATAGACCTTGGGTGGTAATCCTTTAGTAAGCGGATCCGCAACCATGAAGTTTGTTCCAATATGCTCTATAGACATTTGTCCACTCTGAACTCTTTCTTTCACAATTAGGAACTTGATGTCTATGTGTTTAGACTTTGTCGAGCTCCTATTGTTCTTGGAATATAGCACTGCTGATTTATTGTCACAGAATAACTTTAGTGGTCTATCTATGTTATCCATAATACGCAGCTCAGTGACAAAAATTCCTTAGCCACATTCCATGATTGGATGCCTCATAACATGCTATAAACTCCGCTGCCATGGTGGAAGAAGCTATGAGTGTCTAGTTAGCACTCTTCTAAGAAATAGCTCCTTCAGCAAGCAGGTAGATATAGCCCGAAGTGGATCTTCGACTATCTTGACATCCAACAAAATCAGAATCAGAATAACCAATGATCTCTAACTGATCTAATTTCCTATATGTGAGCATGTAATCCTTTGTTCTCTGTAAATAGCTTATAACCCGTTTGACTGCTTTTCAATGATCCATTCCTGGGTTACTTAAATATCTCCCTATCATCCCAACAATGTACGCAATATCCGGACGCGTACAAACCTGAGCATACATAAGGCTCCCTACAGCCGAAGCATAAAGGGATCTTTTGCATTTCTTTAGCCTCAATATTGTTCTTGGGACATTGATCAAGACTGAACTTATCTCCTTGAGTGAATTTATCTCCTTTAGAAATAGGGGTATCCCCTGGTTTACAAACATGCATGCCAGACTTCTTAAGTACCTTTTCGATATAACATTTTGTGATAATCCAAGAACACTTTAAGAGCGATCTCGATGTATTTAGATTCCTAATACAAAAGAGGTGTCACCAAGATCTTTCATCTCAAAATTCTTTGATAGAAATTTCTTGGTTTCGTGTAATAAACCTATATCATTGGTGGCAAGCAGTATGTCATCGACTTATAAAACCAAAAAAATATACTTACTCCCACTAAACTTATGATATACATAGTCCTCAACAATATTTATCTCAAAACCAATGAGATAATTACTTGATGAAACTTGTGATACCATTGTCGAGACGCCTGTTTGAGTCTATAGATGAATTTCTTTAATTTGCATATCATATTCTTTTAATCTCCCAAAACAAAGTTTTCTGGTTGCACCATATAAATCGTTTCATCAATGTCACCATTAAGAAACACAGTCTTTACATCTATATGATGTAACTTAAGATTAAAATGAGCTACTAAGGCTATTATAGTCCTAAAAGAGTCTTTCGATGAAACCAGAGAGAAAGTTTATTTATAGTCAATGCCTTCTTTCTGTGTAAAGACCTTTGCAACAAGACGTGCCTTGTACCTCTTAATGTTTCATTCTGAATCCCTCTTGGTTTTAAATATCCATTTACAATCAATGGGTTTCGCACCTTCAGGCAAAGGAACAAGGTCCCAGACATCATTGTTACTCATGGACTTAATCTCTTCATTCATGGCATCTATTCACTTTTAAGAGTTAGAACTTTCCATGGCTTGACGGAAGTTGATTGGATCATCTTCCATCAGTCCAATGTCAACTTCATGTTCTTGGATATATACAACATATTCATCTGAAATTGTACTTCTTCTCTCTCTTGTGGATCTTCTTAATGGCGCAGGTTCTTGAGGTTGTAGAGTTTGTTCTTGTAGAATGGTTTCTTGAACAGGAGGTTCAATGACATTATATGAATCTGAATTTGCTTCTTGAATAATGTCAGGTATGATAGTTTGATTCTGATCATTATCAATAGCAATTGGAGGAATGTGAACATATTCCTCTTCAAAGACAAAATCCTTAACACTTTCTCTTTCTTCAAACTCAACATCCTCAAGAAATCAAGCATTTATCATCTAAAAATTGCCTTAGTCGTGGGATCATAGAACTTGTAATCCCTAGATATTTCAGAATATCCAATAAAATAGCAACTAATGGTCTTTGAGCCCAGTTTATTTTCATTTGGCTTGTAAGGCCTTGCCTCAGCTGAACATCCCTAAAAAGGCCTTGCCTCAGTTGAACATCCCAAATGTGCAGGTGCTTTAAGCTTGGCTTATTGCCTGTCTAAAGCTCATAAGGGGTCTTATCTGTTGCTTTTGTTGGAACTCTATTGAGTAAATAAACTGCGGTCGTTAATGCTTCTCCCCGGAGTGCTGGTAAGGTAAAATGACTAATCATACTCCTCACCATATCTTTAAGCATTCTATTTCATCTTTCAGCAACACCATTCATGCTAGGTGATCCTGGCATGGTGTACTATGGAATGATATCGCATTCATCTAGGAATTTACAAATGGTCCTGGACGTTGTTCACCTGATCCATCATGTCTGACACAGTATTCACCACCACGGTCAGATTGAATGGTCTTTATCCTTTTGCCAAGTTGATTTTCAACTTCAGCCTTGTAACTTTTAAACATGTCCAATGACTGAGATTTTTCATGAATGAGATATAGGTAACCATATCATAAATAATCATCTATGAACGTTATAAAGGATTGTTGACCATTCCAAGAAAGTGTAGGAAATAGTTCACAAATGTTTGTGTACATAAGTTCTAAGACTTCTAAAGCCCTATTGACACCAAATATCTTCACATTTATTTGTTTCCCCTTTATACAATCAATACATAGATCATAATCTAAAAAATCAAGGGGATCGATAATACCATCAGACACAAGTCTCTCAATTCTCTTTTTAGAGATATGGCCTAATCTTTTGTGCCATAGAGATATTGAATTCTCATTGGTTGATTTGTGTTTTAAATTTCTTGTATTAACATGCAAGGTTTCATTATAAGAGGCAATATTGTCAAGCAAATATAGATTATCATAACCTAACAAAGAACCAATACCAACCAATTTTGAATCATTAAAGAGACTAAACTTACTACCTCTAAATGAATAAGAATATCCATTTTTGTCCAAAACAGAAATAGAAACCAAATTCCGTCTAAATGATGGTACAATAAAAGTCTCATTTAAATCCAAATAAAATCCAGTTCTTAACAATAATCTAAAATTTTCTATTGCCTCCACCTCAACTGATTTGTCATCACCAACATAAATGTATCTTTCACCATCATTGGGTTTTCGACAACTCAGGCAATCCTTTCTTTACACGCCAAGCATGATAATTAGTACAATTCTTCTTCTTGTGACCTTTAGCTCCACAAAAGTAACAATCACCCTCATTTTGTTCTTTTTCTGCATGTTGTTTCTTTTATGGTGTTTTTCCCGCAGTTTCCTGATTTTTCTTTCTTTTCATGATCCTTTTGCCCTTTGAAGTACTAGCTAAATGAGCACTTTCTATCTTATCTTGTTCAACCTTTCCTCTTCTTGATCACAGTGTGATATGAGCTCATTAAGTGACCAAGATTCCTTTTGACAATTATAGCTCACCTTGAAATGATTAAACTGTGATGGAAGAGATATCATAACTAAGTGCACCAATAAGTCCTCAAGTAACACCAGTTTGAGTGCCTTAAGTTTTGAAGCAAGATGAGACATTTCCTAAATGTACTCCCTTATGTTTCCTTTCCTTTGGTATTTCATTGAGATAAGTTTTGCCAAGAGTGTACTAGTTTCTGCCTTTTCATTCTTTGAAAACCTTTTCTCAACATCCTCAAGGAAACCCTTAGCTGTACCAATCTCATCGGACATAGTATCCCGGAATGCCTCTGGAATAGCACGTTTCATGACCATAAAACTGATGTGATTTGATCGCACCCACTTTTCTATCTCCCTCTTTTCATCAAAGGTACTCTTGTTAGTAATATCAGGAGGTTGATCGGTCCTTATCGCAAGGTCTAAGTCCATGACTCCAAGAATGATTAAAACATCTCTTTCCATGACTTAAAGTTTGTACCATTAAGCATAGGAATGAAATTAACACTAGCAGAGATATTTGCAGCAGAACCTTTAACTGAACAGAGAATGATAGAATACATAAATAATGTTCACATAAGTACCAAAATTTTACAATAAGAAATTCAAATAAAGGTACAACCCATCACAAGATACCTAGCACAACATTAATATTTTGTCTTTGGACAGAATTATTAACTTATAAGTGGTACTTTTGGCATAGCGGTCAAATGTTGATAATAAAATTTATGTCAAATAAATAGCCTTTTTTTGGACCGACTAATTAATTATATAGAAAACCTAATAATTACCACATATTTATCACCACAAGCATTCATGTAAATCGACCAAATATTAGCCTTCCTTTGGGCCGGGTAATATCCGCATAACTCACATATATACAACTATTCCAACATTTTAAAATAAATGACTTTCATAAAAGAGGTTACTTTGGCAACATATTACTTCAATCATTTAATTCAAAATATTAGATACCCAAAATAATTACCAAAATTTGAATTTAAATTGCTCGAATTGAATGGGTAAAATATTCAAAATTATAATATATTCCTTTTATTGTTCTCATATATATGGAATCTTTTGAACATAATTATATATATGCATATGCCCATATATTTGTAAGATTTTTTTTTTGGACAAAATAATAATCAAATTTTAAAATTAACAAATACTAGCTTGAATTTTATAATTCAAATTAACCCAAAAATATCATTATTATAGTTATGCCTATATATAGAACCTTTTAGGCATAAAAAATATCAATGAATCAAACTAAGAACATATAAATATTCTCAATGATCCAACAAGTTATGCCTATATATAGAACCTTTTAGGCATAAAAAAATATATAAATGAATCAAAATAAGAATAGATAAATATTCTCAATGATCTAACAAGAGGAGGCTCTGATACCACCTGTTGGTATTTTAATAAATATGCAAAACCCATTCCAACAATTAGATTCATGTCAAATCATCAAGAATAAACTTAAACTAAATAGCAGAAACGTACCTGAATTATCCATGGTGGAATAACATTGGGTTAGTCTTCCAAATCAATATGCGGTCTCATTTTAGGTTTCTCTCCAATGATGGGATATCAGAAAGAGTATGACGACACATCTGATTTGGGGACCATAACCCTATATTTATAATTAGGTCAACTAGGGTTAACCTAAAGTTATTTCTAATTTTTCATATCATAATATTAGAAATAACAATCTGGTCTCTACACATATATAAGCCTACACTTTAATAAGATGCTTAAAGCTCAATATCGTATTTGACCACTTTAATTGAGTTTTACTTTATATAATAGCCCTAAACACAATTATTAACACATAAGCCCATATGTTTAATTATTAAACCCAACATAATACTCCGTTTCAAAAATAAATAAAGGTCATCTCATGAGTCGTGAGAGATAATAGCAACATCTAAAATATCCTAATGTTATCGGGTAATCTAAATATCTATATCGAGATATATAATTTCTTGTAAAACTCTCAATGTTACCCAGATAATTCTAAATATCTGTATCTTCCTACCCAAAAAAAAATCTATATCTATATCTACATCTATATCTATATCTATTTATAAATACAATAAATAAATTATTTAAAGGAAGATCTTTTGTGAGGATCCACCAGTATCGTGGGATTTTTGTAAGAATTTAATATGCCCATTCATTTTTTTGGAGATTTTAACTTTTTATTTCCTTTACCGTATTTTTTTTTCATTTCAATGTATTCTTAACACAATTCACTTGCTATTTTAACAGAATTAGAAATTACTATTAAGATAGCCAACCACTTTTGAAAACTCAGTTCAAACTGACCTTAGAAGCATCGTTGTAGTGGTGGCAATCCACGTCTTCCAAGACCATCCACTCCTTGTTCAAAGTAGTTATCATACACTTCACAGATTCAACGATTCACAAAAATAACTCTCGAGACATTCGAAAACGTCTTTGAAATGTGGCAGATCATAACATGGGTGCTCGACAAAGTAATCGATGAAAAGGTTATGATTGGCAATTTCTCGCTCATGATCGACGATAATATGTCCTGGTATTGAACCACCACGTCTGACATGGTTTAAAGTATGCTCTAAGAGATTTTTTTGACAAATGCTCTAAGATTTGTGCAAGGATCATGTTGTTGCGTGCAATTACGATATATATGATTTCTTCTTTGGAATTATCAAATCATTGACGCCTTCATGGATATCTTCGTACTTTCACATCATTATTCGAAGATGAATCAGATGACATTTTTTGAAGAATGTGATAAGAGAGAAGGCTCTCCAAAATTGGAGTTCATTTTTCGTGTATAGATTGATTAATAAAGGTAAGAAAACTAATGGAAGTGGAGGATAACAAGAAAAGGCATTGGTTTGGTATATATAGTGTGACGGCCCTAAAATCTCCCGGGGCCGGCCCGTGACCCACGCCTTCTGCCCTCAAGCCCAGCAGCGCCTGTCACATCACCGGACACGTCATCACTGCTGCCACGTCCGCAACTCTGTGGAGTGATGCTCCGTGTAACTAATCCTACTATATTAAGTTGTCTGACACATTTAGCAGATTAGTTGATAATTACAATTATATCATCAGCGGAAGCACTTAATTCATATTTTATGAGAAATTATTTAACCTAAGTAGTGGAAAACCCGGATACAAACACCATGTATATAACTGAGACGAACTAAACAGTAATCCATATACATGTGATAAAGTTATAAAGTCCCCAAAACCCAGCAAAATAGTATATACATACATGATATCAAAACACTAGCTATCAGCAGCAACGGCCTTAGAGATAGTCGCCTAGTATCTCCTTTCCCTTGCTCTTGCTCGTACCAGGATCTGCGCTCAGTTGCCCAACACATACAGAGCAACGAGCCCAGTGAGTAAATTCCCAAGAGAAGTCTACACGTTAATCATGAAAAAAAAACCCACAATAACCTGCGAGACATATGAATATGACCCTGACGACAGGAATCATATTCTATATGGTCGTAAAAAGATATCCAAAATAAAACCATTCGATCACAACACAAAGTAGAAAATAACACACCATTCGAGAAATCTGGTCCAACCACGATATCATTTATAAGAAAACTAGATAGAAGTGTGACGGAGTCTAACCAAACTAGATCGTACTTCGTAGATTCGGATGCCCCAGTGAGCACATCAAGCCTAGACCACACCCAAACTACTAACGGTGACCGGAACAAATCGCAACCCACCGGACACGTGCACCCATTGCTCGGGTAGCTATTCACCGGCTAAGCCCAAGACACGCGCTACAACCTATCCTACTCAATTCCGTACCACAACCATCTCGATTAACCTCCGACAATGTGAACACATCAAACACCGTCCAACACATGATCGCGAGTGCATAACATGGCAACCAAAATATGTAACAAGGCGATAAATAAACAAATGAATAAACACATCATTCATATGGACAAACCACGCATGAATTAAAGTGTAACATTCTCAAGGGTTTTACGCACCCGTAACTACGCACTCCGACTTCCCGGACCGTCAATCCGACCCGCCTAGCTCTCCTATGCCCGAGCTATGGTTCCCCAGATCCCGAAGTCCATTTATAGTGTTTTATATTATTAATAACACACTTATAATATTATATCATATATTCCATTTTGCAGTTGTGGTACCTCTTCCGTACAATGTCGGGGTTCCAAAAATACCCGAAAAGTCCCGTACCTACTTTTCTACCTTTTTCAAATTTTCTATATTTTTCTAGAATTTTTCCCAATTTTTCGATATTTTTTTCCTATTTTTCCTATTTTCCAGAATTTAAAGCTGTTTTTTTTTTTTTTTTTTTTTTTTAATAAATAAAAATATTATTTAAATATATTATTTAAATAATATATGTGGGTCCCCGAACCGGGTCGGACCCGACCCAACCGGGTCGGCCGGTTCGGCCCCTCGGGGCCGGGTCGGGTCGGCCGGTTCGGCCCCTTCAGGCGGGTCGGGTCGGGCCGGCCCAGCCCACCGGGTTGGGGCGGGGCGGTTTGGCCGGCCCACCCGGATGGGCTGGGCTGGCCCGCCGGCCCTGGGGTGCACGCACGCACCCCCTCCCTCTCTTCTTCCTCCACGAGAGGCGCACCGGCGCCTCTGGTTTCTTCTCTTTTTTTTTTTTTCATTTCTTCTTCTTGCTTCTTCTTCACTCTCCTCTCGATTTCACTTCCATTTCACTCCATTGGAGACCTCCAAAACCTCTAAATTTTCCCTCAAATCAACCCAAACAACATCAAATTTTCGGATCAACATACATGCAAATAAACCCAAAATTTACCAAATCACTTCAATTTTCCACAAATTTGATCCCAATTGATAAGATTCATCAAACTAAACCTCAAAAACACCAACTGTGGCGGCCCCCGAACTCCGAGGCCGCCCAGTGGCTTCCCATTTCCCCTGCTCGTGCACCGGAAACGCCTGCCACGTCACTCGTCTACCTTCGTACTTAGGGTAGTTATCGTATAAGTTGTTATAGTCACTTAATTGATCATTTAGAAGAAATTAACAGCGGAAGAATTTCTAAGGTTAACAAAATGCATTCACATTATATATATGTAAAAGTCTTACTGATCAAACCTATAGTGGAAAACCATTTACATCTTGTGCATACAAAGCGATCAACTCGTAATAGTATGTATACCAAGTACAAGTGTATATCCAGTTTCCCAACCCAAAAGATAATACAAAATATCAAAACATGATAATATTTGCACACATACCGGCGGAGCCTCGGCGTAGGCAAGTCGGATGAAATCGCCGATGATCCCCTTGCCCCTGCTAGTACTAGGATCTCGCGCTCGGCCACCACAAAAGCCGGATGGCGAGCCCAAGTAAGTAAAATCCCAAGGAAAACCACCGTGCATAAATAATTAATGAAATAATTATCGGAGCCAACAAGTAGTGTTAAATAAACATGCGGAAAGAAGGAAAATGTGCGGACAAGCGCTCAAAGCTAATCGCATGTATATAAACACAACGATAGACAAAAGGGGGGGTGAACACGGCTACTAAGTGCGTACTAGGACCGGGAGCCCTGGTCGTGGCTCATGCCTCCGACCCTACGATCGTATCCCAAAGCGACATTAACCTTAGTGGGCTAATCGAACGCGTGAAATGGAGTCCAACTCGGGATATCATCTACCGAATTCCTAGATCACGCGCTACACACCCAGCCAGCGACCTCAACCACCCGTGGATACATAGACGGTACCATAACCGTCCCAGTAGGAATATAAATCATAGATTTTCAAAAAGAAAATAAAGAAAAATGGAAAAGAAAATCCAGAAAAATAGGAAAAATTATGGAAAAATTCAGAAAAATCCAGAAAAATATGAGAAATTAGAAAAATGGTTCACAACTGAGTTTTGGGATTTTCTCGGAAATGTTGGCGAGATATAGTCGAGGTTTTAGCCTCGTAAAACGTAAAAATTGATATAATATATCAAATTGAAGCTAATTTAATGACAAATGATCTTAGGTATAATTCGGGTGGTAATTTTGATTTGTTGGGCATTTATTCGAAAGCTGGACTGGATAATTGGAGTGTGGTATAGGTGCGTAAACCCCAACAGAAACACATTTGAGTATTTAATTCTTTCAATTCTTGCACATACTGTTGTTGTTGCTATACATATTCAAGGGGATCATGTGTTGGTCTGGTTGTCGATGGGTGTTGGATTTGTTTTCTCTATCGGAGTTTATTCGGGACGATTGTGGCACGTGATCAAGCATGCTAGATTGTAGCACGTGTACTTGCGCCGCCGGTGGATTGTGATCCGAGCCGGGGGGTGCACGTGTTCGGTGGGTTTGTGATTTGTTCCGGTCACCGTTAGTAGTTCGGATGTGGTTTAGACTTGATGTGCTCAGTCGAGGTCATCCGAATCTACGAAGTATGATCTAGTATGTGAGATTGCATTCTACTTTTGTCTGGTTTTATCGAAATTGTTGTGGAGCATATTGTTGGCATTATGATTATTCGTTGATCATCTTGCATGCTTGTTACCTACACATGCAAGGTTTTATGGCTGCCCATACTCTTTGCATGTGTAGCTAACGTTAGTTATTGGCCTCTGAATCTGTTTATTATTTATTCGATGGTTTTCTTTGGGAGTTTACTCACTGGACTCGTCACCGTATGTGTTGGGTGATTTGAGTGCAGGATTTGATATGTGAAGGAGGCAAGGAGACACTTTAAGATTTTCTGTGACTGACAACGGAGACTACTCCTCTTATACACCTGGTTGGTTGTATGTATTTATTTGATTTATGCTGGGTTTGGGACTTGAGAGATAGGTTGTATATTTTGATATTTTGAGGATCTTGGATGATATGTATATGATTTACGATTGATATGGTTTCCACTTAGGCATTATGCTCATAATATATATGATAAATCTTTATGTCATTAGTAAATCTTCCACTGCGTAAATTGAGGTTAAATGATATTAAAGGAATAAAAATAAATTCATAACATCAAAGTTAACTGATAATTGATTGATAATTAATTGATAATGGATAATTGGGCGTGGGACACAACTGGCGGTGGCGTGGACAGTTGTGGGCCCGCGTGGCCTCCCGTGGAGGACCAATGTGGAAATTGGGGCCGCTACATTTTGGTATCAGAGCCTAGGTTTGAGGAACCTAAAGGATAAAATGATGATGATAATTAACTCTGATACCGCTACATTTTGGTATCAGAGCTTAGGTTTAAGAAACCCAGGGAGTGAGGTGTGGGTTATGGTTACCTCTGATACCGCCACATTTTGGTATCAGAGCAAGGTTGATAGGGCTCTGAATTTTAAAAAAAAAAAAAAGGTAGAAAAGTGGTTTCGAGATTTTTTGTGAAACTTTAACAAACTAGATGTGGAAACCCGATGGGTCTGCCTAGAACTTTTAGTTGGGAAGCAAGAAAGCGGGTAGAGCTAGGATTGTTATGTGATATATGTATTGTTGTATATATATACTTTACGAATACGTATATACGAGGCTGATCCGGACACGCATCACGATGCAGGACACGATGGATGGACAGTCTAGTGATACCGCGAGGGCTTCCGGATCGTCAGTTCCCTTAGAGGATCGAGTTACGGCGCATGAGACTCAGATAGCCGAGATCTTACGACTATTGAGAGAGCAGGCCGCTATGATGGCTGGATTAGCTATGTCTAGGGAGGCAGTGGCGACTACGGGACCCACAGAGACCCCAGTTACTCTTACTCAGGTGGTGGTACCCGAGGTTCAGGCAGTCGATACTACCCCGGTAGTAGCAGCAGTGGAGACACCGATTCCTACACCTACCGCGACGATAGAGGTTACCCCGACGGTAGTGTCAGAGTATGTGATGGATCCGCAGGCCAGGAGGTTACGGGATTTCCTCAAGTTTCAGCCCGCTTACTTTTATGGAGGAGGAGACCCTGAGACTGCAGGAGATTGGATTTTGTCGCACCAGCGCCTACACAAGGAGTTGAATACGGAAGAGAGGTTCAGAGCGAGACTATCTGGGACGTGTTTTAGATCAGATGCCGCAGTGTGGTGGACTAACTACCAGGAGACGCATGCTGATCCCGCAACTTGGGCAGAGTTCCGAGAGATATTTTATGACCAGTTCATACCTATGGAGGTACGATTGAGATTGAGGGAGGAGTTTTTATCCCTGAGGCAGGGAAACCGGAGCATGATGCAGTATATGGATAGGTACCGATATTTCTTTGCGAGTTCTCGATGGATATCGGCGGCACGAGCGATTACGAGATCTACTACTTCATTCGGGGAGTGAGGGATGACATTGCCGGCGCGATCGTATCGTCCGGGCACCAAACGATTCGAGCGATGTTTGAGCGAGCACTTACCTACGAGACGTTCTTGATGCGAAGAATGGTCTTCCTATGACAAAGATCGGCCGAGGTGGAGATTGGGCGAGCTCTCGACGGGATAGGAGGCCGAAGAAGAGACAACGGGACCAGTTTAGTAGAGGTCGCCGGGATGGCGAGAGACAGACGTCGGGATGGCGGGGATCGAGTATAGGGACGGGCGACTGTACACACCATAGCTCCAACACCACCGCGGCGGCGGCGCAGCAGCTCAGAAGCACCGGGTTAGAGATCGGGGTGGCCGAGACGGGGGTCGAGGGACCGGGGTCGGGAGCCGAGATCGGATGATGCACGATCGGGAAACGGGAGACACGCAGATGTTTCCGATGCGGTCGGAGGGACATTTGAAATTGGATTGCCGGGTGCCATCTCCACGACGGGAGCAGGGTCGAGAGAGAGACAGGGTACATGCAGTAGCACAGCCAGATCCAGGAGCCACCAGACAGCTAGTTGAGGGTACGTTACTTATTCATAGTAGACTTATTCATGCCATGTTTGACTCGGGTAGTACATTGTCATTTATTGCGGGACGGTTAGTGGGGGAGTTAGGGTTGGACACACACACACACTAGAGACCCATCTTGTTCTCAGCACGGCTGCTGGGGATAAGATTTACCCTAATCGGATAGTTCGGGACGTCATGGTTGAGGTTGGGACATCGATTTACTGGCCCGATCTCCGAGTCTTGGAGTACCTAGAGTTTGATGCACTCTTTGGTATGGATTGGTGGCGGACTTACCATGCACGAGATAGATTGTTATGGGAAGAGGGTAGAGTTCCGTATTCGGGTTTACCGAGTTTACATTGATCGGGAACGCCTCCGAATTGCCTATTACGAGGGTAGATTAGATCGCTCGGGAGATGGAGGACTTTGCGGCGATCGTTGAGTCCGAGACCGGAGTATCTTTTAGGATCGAGGACATACCTATAGTCCGAGAGTTCGCGGACATTTTCCCGAGATGATCTACCCGGATTACCACCACCACGTGCGATAGAGTTTATCATAGAGTTGTTACGGGGACCCACCTATATCTAGCGAGACCTTATCGTATATCGCCTATGGAGCGGGAGGAGGTCAGGAAACAGCTAGAGGAATTGTTGGCGAAGGGATTTATTCAACCGAGTATGTCACCGTGGGGAGCACCAGTGTTATTTGTGAGGAAGAAGGATGGATCGATGAGGATGTGTATGGACTATCGGAAGTTGAACCAGGTAACGATTAAAAATCGTTACCCGCTCCGAGGATTGACGATCTGTTTGACCAGTGACGGGTGCAGTTCTTCTCGAAGATCGATTTACGCTCGGGATATCACCAATTGCGGATTCGAGAAGAGGATATCAAGAAGACGGCTTTCAGTACCAGATACGGGTTGTTCGAGTTTACGGTGTTACCGTTTGGTTTGACGAACGCTCCGGCGTGATTTTCATGGATCGATGCATAAATCGAGACCCTACTTGGACCGATACGTGATAGTTTTCATTGACGATATCTCGATATACAACGGACGCGAGAGGATCACGAGAGTCATCTTCGATCGGTGTTGACGACGTTGAGGAGCATCTATTTGTATGCGAAATTCAGTAAGTGTGAATTCTGGATGAAGGAAGTGAAGTTTTTGGGACATGTGATCAGCGGTCAGGGCATTTCTGTTGAGGGAGACAAGATTAGAGCGGTGATTGACTGGAAGAGACCAGAGACTGTTTTTGAGATACGGAGTTTCTTGGGTTTAGCCAGGTTACTACCGCCGATTTGTACAGGATTTCTCCACGATTGCAGCACCAATGACGAGGTTGACGAAGAAGGATGTTCCATTTGAGTGGTCTGAGGAATGTGAGCAGGCATTTCTAGAGTTGAAGAAACGGTTGACGACTGCGCCAGTGTTGGCATTACCTGAGCCAGGGAAGGAGTTAACAGTATACACTGATGCATCGGGAACTGGACTGGGATGTGTTCTGATGCAGGAAGGACGACAGTGGCTTATTTATCCAAAGCGATTGCGACCGCATGAGCATAACTACCTGTACACGATTTGGAGCTTGCGGTGCTAGTTGTGTTTGCGCTGAAGGCTTGGAGACACTACCTCTACGGAGAGAAGTTTGTGCTTTACACGGACCATCAGAGTCTACGCTACATTTTCACACAGAAAGATCTTAATATGCGTCAGAGGAGATGGTTAGAGCTGTTGAAGGATTACGATTTTACGATTGAGTATCATCCGGAAAGGCTAATGTAGTGGCGATGCATTGAGCAAGATGTGAGGTTGACGGTCGGACCGAGACTCGACACATGGGACTGTTGGAGATGGCGTCAGTTATGAGCATGTCAGACCTTTCGGTTATGCAGGATCTACAGATTTGTGGTCAGATGAGGGTACCGACAGTGTCACTGGAACGGGTATCGGAGTGTCAGAGGGCTGATGGGCTTTATGGGCGGTTCAGTGGATTGGCACGGGATCCCGAGTGCGCGATTGGGCGAGACATCGATGGATGTTTGCGGCATCGGGGTCGACTATGGGTACGGCCGTGTCGAGATACGAGATAGTATATTAGAGGATGCTCATCGGTCGCGATACACAGTTCATCCGGGCAGAACCAAGATGTACCATGACTTGCGGAGGTTGTTTTGGTGGCCGGGGATGAAGGCTGATGTTGGTGAATATGTTCGAGGATGTCACATATGTCAGCAGGTGAAGGCGGAGCATAGGCGACCTGGAGGATTGCTGCAACCGTTACCCATTCCTCAGTGGAAGTGGGAACACCTCGCTATGGATTTTGTCAGTGGATTACCCCAGACATCGAGGCGAACAAGGTGAGTTGGTGTTGTTTTTGTTGTTGTTGTTGTATGTTGTTGTGCGTTGTGTGGTGTGGTGGTGAGCTCGGCCATGGCGGAGCCATGGCCGAGAATTGGAATTTGTCGAGGAGGAAGACGACGTGTGGTCTTCTCATTCTCTTAATTTCATTGGAGAGAAAGAAAAGAGAAGAAGGAAAGAAGATCAATAGAGAAAAAAAAAAAATTTGGGAAAAAAAAACAGAGGCGCCGCATGCGCCTCTGTTGTGAAGAAGATGAAGGGCGGCTCACGAACCGCCTTAAAAAACCGCCTAAAAAAAAAAAAAAAAAAAAAACAGTTTGGAAAAAAAAAAAAAAAAAGAAAATAAAGAAAAATGGAAAAGAAAATCCAGAAAAATAGGAAAAATTATGGAAAAATTTGAGTATTAGTGTTAATCACGATGATTAACGGTTAATTCGGGCGTTACGTATAGGAATAAAGGTTGATGAATGAAAAAGTTCCTCCAATATTCTTTAAATAATTTTGAGAACTGATTTCCAAAAAAAAATTAGAGTTCATTTTTTAAATATGAATTTTCTATTCATGCTGAGAACATATTCTCTACATGATGATTAAGAGAATATATTCTTTGAATGTTTGAAAAGTTATACATTCTGAAATGGTATACATTCAGAGAATATATTCTCTGAATGTCTAAAAAGTAATAAGTTTTAAAAATATTTTAAATTAACCCTAAAAATTTTATATTTTATTCTATAAGTAAATAAACTTCAACCTATAATTTCCATACATTTTCGTTGCCTATACAAGGCCAAGATCACATATCATTTCCCATCCAACTTTGTAATGGCCCAATTCTAACTTGTCATTATTTATGACGTCATTACAGACATGGACGACAGCTCGAACGCTCATGGACCCCGCAGCTAGGTCGGAGATGTCCTTATTAGGTGTACAGTCCGTTTTGTGTGCTATTTGATTTGTTTTGCGATGTATATGTTCAATTTAGTTAAATTACATCGTAATATGTATGTTTGTATTAATAATTGCCGAGTGAGACAGTGTGACGAGTATTTGTCTCGAGTAACATGTAAACGTGGGTACCGGGTAGGCGAATGACTACTAAACTAGGCCAGGAGTTTATACACACATAATAGATTATAAAATACATTAAATAATTAATATAAAACGTTGTATATACGTTGGTGACACGAGTGTATGCGTTTGGCAAGCGACACAGTGCAGGACTGGGTACCGGAACGCTTGAGGATTGGTTTGTTTGTATTGAGAAAAGATGAGGATAAGGGCTAGTCATTCAATTAAGTTGTAGTTTGGATGAATTTTTGACTCCATAATGACCATTGGATGAGTCCTTGAGATGTGGGTACACATGGACAATTTCCACATAAATATCTCATTTTCTCACACTCTCACCACCTTTTCTCTCTCCTCTCAAGTGTTTGATAAAAATTGGGTGATAAAGCTATGGTTTGTGAGATTTGGGAGCTTGTTTGGAGCACTACAAGGCTTGAAAATCAATTCATAAGGTTAGATCCTCGCTCTCCATCTCGTTCTCTATGTCTTAGACGTGTTTTCTCGGGTTTTGACGAGGGTTCCGAGGGTGTAAGTTAAGCACACCAACTTGTTTGGTGTTGCTATAGTTTCAAAGTGTTGATTGAAAGCAACTATGATGATTTGTGATGTTGTTGTTTTAGATTTTGATTGGATTTTAGGGCCAGTTTTGGCCACGAAATCTTGGGGTTTTCATCTTGGATAGGTTTTGTTAGGGGTTTTTAATTTATTATGGTTGGTTTGATGTTTCATGAGAAGTACGGACAAGCACGGACCGCGGCGACGAGTTAAGGGGGTCCGAGAACCCCAGGAGGCGTCTCCGGTTCAGACGCCGCTAGGCGCCATGGAGGTTAAATCCTACGACGTCACCCACTACGTCAAGACCAGAGGCCACCTTCCCCCTACGCTTTAATACGCATCGTGGGGTGGAAGCTTGACGACGTTGGTCACGGTGCCCTAGATGCTGTGAGGCACAACGTGAGCCTTTGCTCACGACGGCGCCTCTTGCGGCGTCCCAAATAGTAATTAAAAAATAAATTTTAAAATAAATTGGCCTATTGGGGGTTTATCTTGGGGTTTATATAACCCATATGGAAGGATTAAAGGTTATAGTTGACGATGATTTGGTATGGAGTGGGGATTTTCAAGATTGAAAATTGATGAGGTTTATCAAAAATCAGGTTTTAGGTTCGCCTAACGGGTAGCTGACATGCGGTTGGTGGCGTGTATTGGCGTTAGTGAACTAGTGGAGCGTGGTTTGAGGTATGTAGTATCCCAACTAAAATTCACTTTAAGTATTTACTGCTTAATTATTTGAATTCATGTCTTGTTGTTCATTTAATCTCATTTTCGATATTTATTTACAGACGGTTAAGTTTACTCTTGCAGAGTTTATTCTATTACGTTGGCATTGTGGCACACTAGACCATAGCATGTGATTTAAAGGTATATCGGTGGATTGTCGACCCGACTGCTAAGTTTTTTAAAGCACATGTCAGTAAGCTATGGTCTACGCTGGCTATTGAGCAAATTTAAGGATTTCATTCAGTTCGAGTTTATTCACTAACGGTGCTTGGGTGATAGTCCGAAGTATGGTACTTGTCTGACCTAGATCGTGCACGCACTTTGATTCACTGCTATTTGATATTCATGCGATGGTCTTTCCCAATTGTCTGATTCTTTTCTTCTGCATGATTATTTAATAGTATTTTGATTCCAGCATTTATTTATATTATTTACTTGGTGAACTCGTCATTTTTTTTGTTGTGATAATAGAGTGTAGACCCTAGTACGAGCAAGGGGAAGGGCAAGCTTGAGGACTTGTTGTGGTCGACTTCCGCACCTGACTTGTATGTTTGTCTATTTTTATTCATTTTATGTTGGGCTGGGATTTAAGAGATGTTGGGCATGTATATAACCTACTTGAGGTTTATTTTGGTCTTTTGAGACATGCATATTTCTTATATATTGATGGCATATTGGTTGGGTTTTCACACTAGTAAAATGCTATATCACATGATTTATACTTTATATTTAAATGAATCATGATTTAATGCCTTCCGCTGAAAAATTATTGATATTAAATAGATAAAAATGAGTTTATAAGCTAACTTGATACCTTAATAGGAAAATAACATAAAAGTTAGCAGAATTTAGGTTGATAGATGGTACACGGTGCATGTGGGACACAACAGGACTGGTTTTAGGTAGGGTTTTGGGCCTGTGGCGCATGACGTGGTGGTCTTAGATTTCGGGGCCGCTACATTTGGTATCAGATCCTAGGTTTATGGAACCTAAGGCTTTGGAGTTGAGGAATAAACAAACGCATAAAACTTTAACTGAATAAACCTTAGATGTGGAAACCCAAAGAGACCCCTAGAAACTTAGTTGGGAAGTGATGTGAGGTGGGTAGTTTCAGAAATATATAATACATGATATCCTATATCACTCGATCCCAAAAGTTCCCAGTGGTGCAAAAAACAATAATAAAGAGTAATCACAAACAAAAGATAGAACATACGGTGGAACAAGGAAATAAACCACTCCGAGAGTCACCAATCATTGGTCATTTTCCTTTGCTTGTCTCTGCGATTTGTACCTACCATCACAAACAAGACGGTGAACATAGTAAAGTAGAAAGTAATAACCAGAATGATATAAACAGTAATTCATAAATCATTTAAAAAGTAGTTTAAGTATCATGCGAGTATGTACAAATAGAAATGAAGAGTAAGTGCAGGATAAACAGAGTGAAAGGTATTCACAACGAAAATGAGTGCCTATGACTTAAAAGAGGCATACTAAGTGGTCTAAAATCTAAAACAATCCACAACAAGCCACAATAATCCAATACTCGGGGAAAATTCACGTTTGGTTGGGTAGTTGCACCCTCACAAGTAGTGTTCACATTTGCCCAACCAGCTATAATCTCATGAGTACCTTCTCGACACACTTAGGCCTATACACTCAACCAAGGAATAAAGAATGGAACTCCAAGAGTAGATCATATCAATGAAAACAAGAAATATGAAAAACCAATTTCTATGTATTTTCTTAACTGGTTTACTTACCTGTAACGATTCCAATGCCACCAAAGTGGCTCTTAAATGGCTCACTCATGCCCCGCAACGTGCGCTTGACACCCGACACTAGTTTTCTATGCCCTGGTGTCAATTTACATTCAATTAAGTACGTTAGAGTCCCTATTTCGAAAATAATTTACTTAGTTTTATTTTCTTTCCATTTACCTCCAGTTTCTAAAATTTGAGATTTCTTTTCGGGTTGCGACCATATTGGCTACATCTCAGGTCGGATTATGCTGAGCAAGTTTTGACTCGACTACTTTTCTCTGATTTAGCTTTAATTACTATTTTTTTTCCAAACAAGGTGATAAACTTTTGTTATTATAAGAATAAATATATACATTACATATATATTTATCTACAATATATATATATATATTATGTATTATATGATGCATACACATTATCCATATGTATGTATTTATTTTATCTTTTTTATTTTGGCTAGGCTTGGGCCTAGATGGCCAAAAGGCCCAAAAATTAATCTTCCTTTCTTGTTGTGCGTTCATGCACAACAGCTATACGTGAACGCATAGGCAATCCCAATCCCTTTTTTTATCTTTAAAATCATTGTAATTCCAACAACAAAATTTTAATTCTCTCAACAATAATCAAACACCCAACAAATATATACATTAATTGATCTTAATGAACCCCAAATACATCATATCCAAACACAAAATTAGTGAGCCTTTATTTCTAATCATTTTTCACCAAAACCTCCCAAATTCAAATTCAATTGAAAAGGAATTGAAAGGAAATCAAAGAACTAACCTTGAATGATGTATTTGATCATTAATTAGACACCAGCCCTCCAAGAAAATAATCAAATTTCCCTTCCTATCTCTCCCAATTTTCAGATTTATTAACAAGTGGTGAGAAAAATGGATCAAAACCCCATAAACTTGATATTTATCGTTAAAAGTGCATCTCATGTGTAACACAAATCTCTAGGACAATCCATGTCACTCATTTGGGATGTCCCAACCACTTTTGTAACTTGGATGGTGTCACAACAAGCTCAAACTTATTTAGTTTAACTTTTATAATTTCGGGTGTTTCGCCTGTCAACTCGCCGTGTGGGTCACATTTTTATCAAATTTTCATCTCAACACATCAACTATGATTAAATACACATTTTCATAATAACACAATAATTCTCATTAAATAATTTCTCAGTGTTCAACGCGATAAATAAAATAAAATCATGGATTTGGTTGTTTGACATTTACATTCAAATACAAATAATAATACAAAACACCACAGAAAAATAAAACATACCTTGGTGTCCATTCCCGAGACTTGGACAAGTATGACACATCACGATAGTCAAGGTCATAGTCCTCGTCCCTGTGATGTTGCCATTTGCGGAGAACTGAAGGTATTCCCTTCTTCCTCAACACCTTCACTTTTTGGTCCACAATCTTAATCGGTTGCTCCTCATAAGTAATGTCGTCTCTCAAATCAATCTGTCTCAAGTCTACCGTCGGTCACCGTCATTCGTTTTACTTTTCTAGTGTAACAATCCGGAAATTTGGTTATTTGTGGATGATGATTCATGTATTAGTATATTACTATTTTACAGGTTTCGAGCTATTCGGGCGATTTTTCTTAAGTTGAGTGAGGTTTCGCCTAGTTAAACGGGGGAGAAAAATAAAATAAAGAATACAAATAAATGAATTTCTATTAATTTAATTAATTAGTTGATGGGATGTGGCGAGAAAATGGGCGCGATGAAACAAATTTCAGAGAAATACGGACCGAGGAGTGCAAGACCAATGCAGGAGTCGGATAGTCTCGCAACATACGGGCTATGGGATAGAAATTGTTAAAGTGACACATCATAATGAGGAGAGCCATGAGATTTGCATTGAGATGTATATGTGTGTTGAGATAAGATAATGAGGTAAAAGACCCATAAGGGCAACTGTTCAAAAGATAAACAAGTGTTAACGTAAGGGCAAAAATGTCATTTTGATTGTATATATACAAAACGTATCTTAACAAACCCTACTATTCATCGTCTTCTCCAAACCACCGCCACCTCTCCCCTCCTACTCTCCCCATATGGCCTCCTCTTAAACTGACACGCCGGAGGTCCGTGAGGTCTCTCTTTCTCTCTCACTCTCATTTTTAGCCTACACTCACTCACCCTTCTCGGTCTCTCGGCAGTGTGCACTCGACGTCCTCCTCTCGGCTGGACCATCACCACCAGCGCCTCCTACGACGTTGGAGCCTCCACCACCCACCAGAGACACCTAAGTGAGCTCCTCCTCTCTCCCTTTCTTCTCTCTCTCACTCTCTGTCCGATTCTCTACTCACACGTCACCATTTTTTTATGGATTCGGGTGTTGCAATGACCACGGATGTCGCACTGGAGTCGAACTCATCGAACCACCGATGCTCAGGCGATCTAGAGAGCAACCATAGTCCAATTAATGGGTTGGTATTCACTGGTGAATTGATTTTCATGTTTTGATATTGGTTCCCTTGTTTTTGGACCCATGGTATGCTTGGATGAACATCCGAGATTCTATGACAATCCGATACATGTTACGGACTGTCTTGAAACTCCCGGTACATGTTGGTGATAAGAGCGAAACGCTATATCATCGAGCTAAGTCGCCCAACTGCAGATTTTCACCTCGGATCATACTTCAACGACTTGGGGATCTCATAAGTGTCATCAAGTCTTTGGGGTGTGTGTGCCCAATGTAAATCGCCAGACCTCTGTGTATGAAGAGGGCACGCCGTAGGGAAGCCTCCGGCCATAACCCGTACGGCGTGACTCACCAAGAACTCAACCAATGAGTCTCGGATCCAGCAAGGAAGAAGAACACTGTAACAGTTTGAAGATGTGTTGAGGAAGAAGTTGTTTGTGAATTGGCTTTATTATATAGGCCCAACAGAGGCCCAATAACCATATTTGCTTCAATTAAAGCCCACTTTTATGTGTAACTTGTTTTAAATGGTATAGGGTGTGTATAAAGCCCATTATATAGGTGTGTGATTTAAAATGGCAGTTTGTATTAGTATCCTTGTTGTGAGCTTGGTACTCGAGTGTCATGTATGTGTGTGTGTGCACTACAGATAAGGTGTGGGGTGTATTAGGTGTGGGTGCATTATGGTTTAGTGTATATATTGTGATAACATGTGGTGAAATGGTCATGACGTCGTGGTCATGCCGCCGGCTCTCGAAGCTAAGGCATGACCCACATATGACTGAGCCGAGCATACGATTCATGAGTAGGCTTATATGTGTCATGGTTATCGATGTTGTGATATCGTAGTCGTGGTTATTGTTGTTGTTTTTCAAACCCGAGAGAGTATTCATTTTCTATCAAATTGTTGAGTTGTTTAAGTCCTTAAAACACTTGGGAATACACTAAGGTTTCACCTAGGATTTAGTTAATGATTTAACCCATTAATTAGAGTTTCCAACTTTTTCAGGTAGCAGGAAACTCAGGAATACGCATTAGGAACGAGAGTGTTGTTATACACGGGTTGCGATTAATCAGGTAAGTACACTTGCCTTAAAACTTGTGTACGTTAGTAGGCCAGTTAAGAAAATACCATGTGATTCATTTTTCATTGCGTTGTGTTTGATATTATCTACTTGTTGGCATTCAATTCCATATTCCTTGTATTTGTGTTCTTGGCATAAGTGTGTGTATCGAAGGTACATACGACCTGCACTAAAAGGGATAAAATGCGGGCACTCGTGAACACGAGTGTTTGACCACCCCTAGTAATTATGTGATACCATGTACTTGATTTTTGTAGATATTGTTGTGGATTTCGATGTTGCGACATCGCTGTTGTGGAATTGTTGTGGATTTTAGACCACTTATGGCCTCTCTTGAGTCATAGAACACGCATGTTTCGATTGCTTTTATTTTCAGTCTGTCTATCATGCATCTCGTTTATTTAAATCCCAGTCTTTTAATTTCTCACATGATATTTAGACTGCCTTGTTTGAAAATTCATGAATTACTGTTTTATTCTTCTGGCATTACTTTCGATTTTTCTTAGTTACTCACCGTCTAGTTTGTGACGGTGGGTGCAGATAGAGCGGAGTGCAGTAGAGGCAAGAAACCTTGCCTAGGGGACTTTTTTATGAGCGACCGGACTTGAGGTACCGAGATGTAGGCTCATATTTATTTCTATTTGAGAGCGGTGGTGACGGTCCAGCCGAGAGGAGGACGTCGAGTGCACACTGCCGAGAGACTAAAAAGGGTGAGTGAGTGTAGGCCGAAAATGAGAGTGAGAGAGAGAGACCTCACGGACCTCCAGCGTGTCGATTTTAGAGGAGGCCGAGTGGAGAGAGTAGGAGGGGAGAGGTGGCAGTAGTTTGGAGAAGATGATGAATAGTAGGGTTTGTTAAGAGACGTTTTGTATATATACAATCAAAATGTCATTTTTGCCCTTACATTAACACTAGATTATCTTTTGAACAGTTGCCCTTATGGGTCTTTTACCTCATCATCTTATCTCAACACACATACACATCTCAATGCAAATCTCATGGCTCTCCTCATTATTATGTGTCACTTTAACAATTTCTATCCTATAGCCCGTATGTTGCGAGACTATTCGACTCCCGCATTGGTCTTGCGCTCTTCGGTCCATATATCTTTGAAATTTTTTTTGTCGCGCTCGTTTTCTCGCCACATCCCATCAACTAATTAATTAAATTAATAGAAATTCATTTATTTGTATTCTTTATTTTATTTTTCTCCCCGTTTAACTAGGCGAGACCTCACTCAACTAAAAAAAATTGCCCGAACGGCACGAGACCCATAAAATACTAATATACTAATACATGTATCATTATCCACAAATAACCAAATTTCCAGGTCGTTATAGTCTCCCAAACTAACAAGAATTTCGTCCTCGAAATTAGTTCTAACTCGAGTGAATAAGGAGAACCAACACTCGTCCACATATCCTCCAAACTGTGGCTTAGAACCGTTTCGGATAGCTTGGATTATTTATCTCGAATTGCGGACTACCTCAGAGTCACTTCAGACAGCTCGTTCCTCATCGTTGAACTACGGACCAATGCAAAGTCACTTCAGACAGCTCAATAAGCTATGACCAACTGTGGACTCTCGCGAGAGTCACTTCCAACAGCTTGACATTAGTTATTGAATTGCGGACTTATACAAAGTCCCTTCAAACAGCACAACGTCTCTTTCCATGAACTGCAGATCCCTCTGGATTACTCTAAACAGCTCCATACTCCACTACCTCCAAACTGTGGGCCTCTACCACTTCGAACAGCTTGATTTTATCTTGGTCTTCAGAATTGCAGGTCGAAACCTCTTCAAACAATCTAACTCAACTACGGTCTCTCAAGATTGCCCCAATTCCCACTGATGGTAGGAATGCCAACGACCTCGTCGTAGACACCATCAACTACCACAACACAAGTCAGGTAATTACAAAGTAAAACGTTACGGTCGCCACTCGCACGTCAAACTCGTAATGACCTTCCATCCCACTCGCATTTCAACGCATGTTCATCTATACCCAGGCAGTAAATATGTTCGACAAAGTTGTAACCGTGGCCACTATGTACACTACATGTCCATGCATCGTAAGATGAATCATAACTAGTCTGGTCCTGCCTCTCTTTAGGTGTACTCGTGGCTAGTTTTAACAACCCATTGTGCCCAACTTACCATCTCTTTTGGACTCTAGTCTAAGTTAGGTCTGTCTCATCCTAGACAACTTTGCTAAGTTTAAACGGCACTACTCTAGCAAGTATTGGCCCTAACTCTGTCAACTGACGTCCGACATCGCATTTTAACACCTAAAGCTTCAATTAATTGGTTCCATGCATGATGTATGATAACTAGGAAAATTCTTTACCTCTGGTAGGATCACGAACCATCGTAAGCTGCAGCTCAGTCACCATGTGCACATCCTCAATGGCCTGAGGCTGATCGTCATCCTGCTGGTCCTCGTACAAATCAGGACATCGATTTTGAAAATGTCCGGGCTGTCCACACTGGAAACACACCTTTTGCCTCTGAGAACCACTATCATCATTCAGATCCCTCGTCCACTTCCTATCATGTCCTTCCGATCGATGCTCTGAAATACGACTCTCTGCGCCAACGCACGAAGGTCCTCTACGCAACGTGTTAACGACTTACCGTTGTCGTTACTAAATCCCGCCTGATCCGCCCTCGCTATCTGACAAAGAAAGTGAGTTCCTGAATTGACGAATAACTACCAATACCATATAATACATCACGTAAAGCATACTTATACCAATAAGTTTTCAGTTTCTATTTCCCCGACTCATCCTCACTCCCCAACTAGGATTCTAAGTCAGGATCATAGGCTTTGCACTCTAAGTTCAGCCGTTCCTAGCTTTTGCTGGTTTAAATGGCTTGTGCTTTAAATCAAGAGTAAGGTCTATATAACCTTTCGCTCTGATACCAACTATGATGTTGGTATCAGGTTAAAGAATAACCTATACCCCATCCTTAGGCTCCTCAAACCTAAGCTCTGATACCAACTGTGACGGCCCCAAATTCTCAATGCATTTGGGTACGCCCGGCCTAGAACCGTGCAGGTCCTAAGTTAATGCTCAGCGAGCTTGACGAGCCTGGTCAGCCTAAAAATCATCAAATTTCAAGTTTTATGAAAGAGTTATTGCAAATATAACACAGTGGAAGGAAATTTAATACTAATCAATTATTGGAAAATAACTCAATTAAAGAGAAATTAGGAATCTATATAAATGTGAAAAAACCCTAATATATTCAAATCCAAGTCAACAAAAATGGACTCGTGGAATCCACCTCAAAACCTATCCCCAGTTCCAAAACAATCATATATATATATATATATATATATATATAACGTCATACAAACAGAAATAAATATGAGCCTACATCTCAGTACCTCAAGTTCAGCTGCTTACAAAAAGTCCCCTAGGCAAGGTTCCTTGTCTACTGCACTCCGCTCTATCTGCACCCACCATCACAAACTAGACGGTGAGTAACTGAGAAAAATCGAAAGTAATGCCAGAAGAATATAATAGTAATTCATGAACTTTCAAACAAGGCAGTCTAAATATCATGCGAGAAATTAAAAGACCGGGATTTAAATAAACGAGATGCATGATAGACTGACTGGAAATAAAAGCAATCGAAACATGCATGTTCTATGAGTCAAGAGAGGCCATAAGTGGTCTAAAATCCACAACAATTCCACAATAGCGATGTCGTAACATCAAAATCCACAACAATCCAGTACATGGTATCACACAATTACTAGGGGTGGTCAAACACTTGTGCGAACGAGTGCCTGCGTTTTATCCCTTCTAGTGCAGGCCGCATGTACCTTCGAGACACACACTTATGCCAAGAACACACATACAAGGAATATGGAATGGAATGCTAACAAGTAGATAATATCAAACACAACGGAATGAAAAATGAATCACATGGTATTTTCTTAACTGGCTTACTAATGTACACAAGTTTTAAAGCAAGTGTACTTACCTGACTAATCGCAACCTGTGAATAACAACACTCTCGTTCTTAATGCGTATTCCCGAGTTTCCCGCTACCTGTCAAGGTTGGAAACTATAATTAATGGGTTGAATCATTAACTAAACCCTAGGTGAAACCCTTGTGTATTCCCAAGTGTTTTAAGGACTTAAACAACTCAACAATTTGATAGAAAAATGAATACTCTCTCTCTCTCTCGGGTTTGAAAAACAACAACAATAACCACGACTACGATATCACAACATTGATAACCATGGCGTATGTAAGCCTACTCATGAATCGTAGGCTCGGCTCAGTCATATGTGGGTCATGCCATAGCTTCGAGAGCCGGCAGTATGACCACGACATCATGACCATTTCACCACATGTTATCACAACATATACACGAAACCATAATGCACCCACACCTAATACACCTCACACCCCAACTGTAGTGCACACACATACATATACACGACACCCGAGTACCAAGCTCACAACAAGGATACTAATACAAACTGCTACGTTAAATCACACACCTATATAATGGGCTTTATACACACCCTATACCTTTTAAAACAAGTTACACATAAAAGTGGGCTTTAATTGAAGAAAATATGGTTATTGGGCCTCTGTTGGGTCTATATAGTAAAGCCCATTCACACACTTCTTCTTCCTCAACACATCTTCAAACTGTTACAGTGCTCTACTTCCTCGCCAAATCCGAGACTCACTGGTCGAGTTCTCAGCGAGTTACGCCGTACGGGTCATGGCCGGAGGCGTCCTTACGGCGTGCCCTCTTCATACACAGAGGTCTAGCAATTTACAGTGGGCGTATGCACCCCAAAGGCTTGATAACACTTGTGAGTTCCCCAAGTCGCCGAAGTATGATCCGAGGCAAAAATCTACGGTTGGGCGACTTAGCTCGACGATATAGCGTTCCGCTCTTATCACCAACATGTACAGGAGTTTCAAGACAGTCCGTAACATGTATCAGACTATTATAGAATCACGGATGTTCATCCAAGTATACCACGGGTCCGAAAACAGGGGAACCAACATCAAAACATGAAAATCAATAGACCAGTGAATACCGACCCATTAATCGGACTATGGTTGCTCTCTAGATCGCCTAAGAACCGGTGGTTCGATGAGTTCGACTCCGGTGCAGTGTTCGTGGTCATTGCAACACCCGAATCCACAAAAAAATGGTGACATGTGAGCAGAGAATCAGACATAGAGAGAGAGAGAAGAAAGGGAGAGAGGAGGAGCTCACCTATGTGTCTCCGATGGGTAGTGGAGGCTCCAGCGTCGTAGGAGGTGGCGGTGGTGATGGTCCAGCCGAGAGGAAGACATCGAGTGCACACTGCCGAGAGTAGGCTTAGTGGGGAGAGTAGGAGGGGAGATGTGGCGGTGGTTTGGAGAAGATGATGAATAGTAAGGTTTGTTAAGAGACGTTTTATATATATACAATCAAAATGACGTTAACACTTGTTTATCTTTTAAACAGTTGCCCTTATGGGTCTTTTACCTCATCATCTTATCTCAACACACATACACATCTCAATGCAAATCTCATGGCTCTCCTCATTATGATGTGTCACTTTAACAATTTCTATCCCATAGCCCATATGTTGCGAGACTATCCGACTCCCGCATTGGTCTTGCGCTCTTCGGTCCGTATTTCTCTGAAATTTGTTTCGTCGCGCCCATTTTCTCGCCACATCCCATCAACTAATTAATTAAATTAATAGAAATTCATTTATTTGTATTCTTTATTTTATTTTTCTCCCCCGTTTAAATAGGCGAAACCTCACTCAACTAAAAAAAAATCGCCCGAATGGCTCGATACCTGCAAAATACTAATATACTAATACATGCATCATCATCCACAAATAACTAAATTTTCGGGTCGTTACAAAAGCATAGACATATGGAACACTGTATGAACTCCGATGAGCTACGACGGCAACTCCAACTCATAAGCAACCTTGCTAACACTTTTCCTAACTCTAAACTGAACAGTGAATATAGGCGCAAGATTTCCTTTGATTCCGAACCTTTTGTGACCCTTCAGAGGTGAAACCATCAAATAAACATAGGATCCCTTATCGTACTACAACTCGCCATGGTACTTGTAATAGTACTTCTTTTGTCTTTTTTGTGCACCCTTCAGCCGCTAACGAATTTGTCGTGCTTTCTTAGTGTTATCCACAACAATCTTCGGCCCAATAATCATTATATCCTCGGGCTTCGCCCAACACGATGGTGATCTACAAGGCCTGCCATACAACGCCTCATATGGTGTCATCCCGATACTGGCCTGAAAACTATCGTTATAAACAAATTCACACAAACGAAGATGTTCTTCCCAACCTCCGTACTCCAGTACACATATCATGAGCATGTCTTCTAACACCTGAATCAACTTCTCGGACTATCCGTCTGTATGTAGATGGTACACCATACTCATATCAAGCATGGTGCCAAACTAAACTTGCATGCTCTGCCACAACAGCGAAGTGAACTGCAGTCCTCTATCCAACACTATAGACAATGGTACTCTGTGCAATTTAACTGTCTCCCACTCGTAGAGACTGCTCAATCTGTCAACTTTGTGTGTAGTGGAAACCGATATAAAATGTGCATATTTCGTTAACCTTTCCACAATCACCCAGATACTTTCATGTCCACAAGGAAATTGAGGTAACCTACTAACAAAATCCTTGGCAATGTGCTCTCATTTCCATCGTGGAATGGGAAGTAGTTACAACAAACCTCCATATCTCCTATAGTTTGCCTTAACATGCTGGCATATCTTACACGTTCGTATAAACTTCAAAACATCAACTTTCATCTTTGGCCACCAAAAGAGACGTTGCATATCATCATAGATCTTGGTCAAACCTGGATGAACAAAGAAATGCAAACAGTGGGCCTCCTGAAGTATCTCAGTACGCATCTCAGCCACTAATAGAATCCATAGTTGTTCTCGAAACCTAAAATATGAGTCTATCGATCGACTCTAATCTAGATAATCTAAACTTTCAGGCATGTCACTGAAATGTTAGTACAACTTGTCAACATGTTGTCCCTCAAGAACAGTCTGTATCGAAATGATCTGCATCCTTATTTGACGACAAATCAGTGTCTTTGTAGTAGCTGGTATATCAACTAAACTCTACTCTCATAATGTTACCTCTATGGTTGTTGTGTTGGTCAAATAGCCTGTAGTGGTTGATTAACAAAACGCAACGCTGGTACAGATGGAACATGAGTAGTTTTATCATGTCGCGATAGTAATGCAACAAACCCAACACTTTTGGCTCTATTGTCCCATAAACCCCTTCTGTTCATCTTTCTCTTCTTGTCATTATCAGATCGAAGATTTGATTGTGTCCCTGGTCGAGTAGGTCTAGCCTCCATAAAATGTGTACGCAAGTAAATCTCCCTGGCTTAGCTCCTCTCATAACCCCTTTGCAATATATATCTGGAATAGTGGAGACAATGACACCTCCAATCTCGGGTAGCAATCTGTGAAGTAGTACACCTGGTTTGAAGTCTGCCCAATCCGTGGGTACTCCTCTGGTATCTACCATCGTAGTCCACCAGTCGCCTACATTTCCCAGAAGCGTTGATGAAGAAATAAAGGCTCTCATGTGCTCCTCAGTAGCTATGTTATTGTGCACCTTCTCATGGCTCTTTAGAAACTTCTCTACAACCACCAAATCTGTACCCTCGTACAACTCCATATACCTCTTAAACTCTTGCAATGATCTATCCTTCGCAGTCGCCTTAATGCCCTTCTCTGTTAATGTTACAGGCACTATCTTAGTTTGTACAAAAGGTACAATAGGTACTGCCTCATCTTGTACGGGTGGCAAAACAATAGTCTCTAGTATAGTTGCAATAGTAATAGTAGTTGCTATAATCGGTGTATGTGTCTCCTGAGTAACGGGCAATGTCGATGAAGATGGTGGTGATGGTGCAGCCGTAACTAGTGTCCTAAGTATCCTCAGGATCTCATCTAAATTCTAATATTAGGACACGATCCTCTCTGACAGAATATGAAACTCCTCAGCACTCACAAATCGAGGACTTAATACCCCTCTATCATCACTAGGCCCAGTTAAATCCATTATCGCAATCTGTAGTAGAAAGCAGATCCCGAAATTAGTGGATAGCTATCGATATAATATAGTACAACACGACAAATATATCATAGGATCAAGTTTTACTTATCCCCAACTCTCCTCACTTCCGAACTAAGATTCTAAGTCAGGATCATTAGATTCCACTCTAGGTTCCAACCGTGTCCTAACTCAATCATTGATTTGTGTATTGGTTGTAAGGTTAATCAAAAGTAAAGTGGTAAACCTTAATGCTCTGATACGAATTGTGACGGCTCCAGTTCCTCATAAAACTAGCCCCACCTAGCCTAAACCCACGTGGACCCTGAATCAATCCTCGCGAGGTCAACATTGGCCTAGTCAACCTCCAATAGTGACATTCTAATTAATATTAAAATTTTATTGTTAAGTTATTAGGTTATGTTATTTACTAGTAGTTATGCAACGAAAATAAACTCAAACAAGGTTAAATAACTCGGTAAATATAAAGTCAGGACAACCTAAAGTGTAGAACCTCGAAATAAATGGATAAAATGTATATATGGTGACCAACAATATACAAGACGATAATACATGATATCCTATATCACTCAATCCCAAAAGTTCCCAGTGTTATCAAAAATAATACTAAACAGTAATCACATGCAAAAGCTAGACCATACGGTTAAACAAGGAAAGAAACTGCTCTGAGAATCCTCAGAGGAAGTCATTAATCATCGGCCTTTTTCCTTTGCTTGTCTCTGCCCGATCTGCACCCACCGTCAGAAACTAGATGGTGAGTACAATAAAGTAAAAAGTAATAACTAAAAGGATATAAACAGTAATTCATGAATCATTTAATAATTAGACTAAGTATCATGCGGGTATTTAAAGGCAGATAAATAAAGAGTATGTGCATGATAAACAAACTGATAGGTATCCTTAACGAAAATGAGTGCCTATGAATCAAAAGAGGCATATTATGTGGTCTTAAATCCAAAACAATCCAATACTCGAGGAAAATTCACGTTTAGTTGCATAGTTGCACCCCCGCAGGAAGTATTCACGTTTGCCCAACTAGTTATAATCTTACGAGTACCTTCTCGACAAACTTAGGTCGTAAACACCCAACTAAAGAATAAAGAATGGAACTCCAAGAGTAGCTCATATTAATGAAAACAAGAAATATGAAAATTGAATTACTATGCATTTCCTTAATTGGTTTACTTACCTGTAACACTTCCAAATGCCACGAAAGTGGCTTCGAAATGGCTCACTCACGTCCCGCAACACGCGCCTGACACCCGACACTAGTTTTCTATGCCCCTAGTGTCAATTTACATTCAATTAAGTAGGTTAGAGTTCCTATTTCAAAAATAATTTATTTAGTTTTATTTTTTTCCATTTACCTCAAGTTTCTAAAATTTGAGATTTTTTTTCGGGTTGCGACTACATTAGCCACATCTCCGGTCAGACTACCCTGAGCAAGTCCCGACTCGATTACTTTTCTCAAATTTAGCTTTAATTACAATTTTTTTCCGAGTAAACTTTTTTTATTATAAGAATAAATATATACATTATATATATAGTTATATCTTATATATATATTATGTATTAATATGATTCATACATATTATCCATAGTTATATATTTATCTTAGCTTTTTTTTTTGGCTAGGCTTGGTCTCAGATGGACAAAAGGCCCAAAAATCAATCTTACTTTTTTATTGTGCATTCACGCATAACAGCTATACGTAACGCACAACCAATCCCAATCTCTCTCTTTTCTTATCTTTAAAATCATAGTAATTCCAACAACAAAATTTCAATTCTCTCAACAACCATCAAACAACATTAATTGGTCATAATGAACCATAAATATATCATATCCAAACACAAAATTAGTGAGCTTTTATTTCCCAATCATTTTCCACCAAAACCTCCAAATTTAAACTCAATTGAAAAGGAATTGAAAGGAAATCAAAGAACTAACCTTGAATGATGTATTTGATCATTAATTAGACACCAATCCTCCAAGAAAATCACCAAATCTCTCTCCCAATCTCTCACAATTTTTGGATTTATCAACAAGAGGGGTGAGAAAAGTGGGTTAAAACCATAAACTTGGTATTTATAGTCAAAAATGCATCTCATGTGTAGCACAAATCTCGAGGACAATCCATGGCTCTCATTTGGGATGTCCCAACCACTTTTGTGACTTGGATGGTCACACAACAAGCTCAAACTTATCTAGATTGACTTTTATAATTTCGAGCATTTCGCTTGTCAACTTGAAGCGCGGGTCGCCTTTTTTATCAAATTTTTAACTCAACACCTCAACTATGATTGTTTTTTGAAACCAAGACCTCAACTATAATTAAATACATATTTTCATAATTTCTTAATAATTTTAATTAAATCATTTTTCTGTGTTTAAAATACCCGAAATTCACCTAGTAATCCATCTCGACACGTCTTTACTAGGTGAAACCTCACTCGCAAATTCGGCATGATAAATAAAATAAAATCATGTATTCGGCCATTTTACATTCACATTCGGGTATAAATAAAAATACAAAACACCACAAAAAAATGTACCTCGGTGTCGACTCCCGAGACTTAGACAAGTACGGCAAGTCACGACGGTCAAGGTTATAGTCTTGAAACGTGACACATGGCACGGGTTAAATTTGAGGGTCATTACAAGTCGGGTATCGGAACACCGGAGTAACCAAAATATGAGGATAAGACCAAAGGGGTGAGTCACCCATTGGAATCATTAAGTTAAGTTGGATGACCCAAATCATGACCACAAGATGTCTTTGGGATATGTGCATCACATGAGAACAAATAGAGGATATATATTGACTTTTGTGTGTTTTTTCATCAACTTTTCTCAATCCTCATAGTTAGATCCAAAAATTTAAGAGAGAAATGAGGGGTTCTTTTAGTTCTTTTGGTGATTTGAAGAAGAGATTTGTGCAAGTAATCAACTAATCAAGGTGAGCATCTCCACTTCCTTTCAGTTTTTCATTAAAATGAAGCTTAAATTAGGGTTTTAATGTTGGTATTTGTTGTTGATGGTGTTATTGATTTTGGAGGAATTGGTGTTTTAATGTTGGTTTTGGTGGTTGTTGATTTTGGAGGAATTGGTGTTTTAATGTTGTTCATGATTGAAGAAAAGAAAGAGAAAGAGAACAAAATATTGGGGCGGATCAGACACAACCCGAGACCCCACCCACTATTAAATAATAATTTATTTATTTATTTAAAAAAATAAATGAAATTTAATTTTAAATGAAATAAATTTCAGAAAATGAGAAAAAATATATAGAAAATTAAGAAAAAATTCAAAAAAATCAGATAAAAATATGAGAAATTGGAAAAGAGTAGAAATGTGGATTTCGAGATTTTTCGAGTGTTTGACACCCCGGTGTAACCCAAAAAATGTGGCACAATTAAAATTGGAATAAAACTCAAAGTTTTGTTATCGCAATATAAAATTAATCAATTTGACACTAAATCACCTAAAATAGTTTATTTGGACACCAGGGACTTAGAAGAATAAAGTTAGGTACTGGGCGCGCATCCCGAGATGTGAGTGGGATTAGACCGGGGTATTGTACGAGATTTGAAATGCGGTTTGAGGTGCGTAAACCCCTTAAGAAACACACTCGAGTATTTATCTGCTTCTTTCAGTTGATGTCTTGTTGTTATTGTTAATAACTTATACTCTGTCCTCGTGCTTGCTTTGGTTTAACGATTGGTTATTTTGTTCGTCGCCGGATTTTTATTCTTTAGTGTGTGCACGGATTTGGGCACGCTAGCCAGTAAGGGGCAGATTAAGGTGAAAGGCCAATGGAGGGGTTGGAGAAGCTTACTAGTAGGATCCTAAAATCTAAAGTAGGGTATAATTTGCTACACGTTGCACATCCTCTTGCCTTCATCGGTGTAATTTATGCATACGTTACCATTTACACTTGCTTGTTTATTGTGCATGTTTATTTAACATTATTATTGGCCACCATATTATAAATGCTTCATTGGACTCGTCATCTGTATTTATTGGGATGACTGAGTGCAGATCCGAGTACGAGCAGAGGCAAGGAGAAACTAGGCAACTATCTCTGATAGTCTACAATTCAGGACCTACTCATACGTGTTGCCTTTTAATATTTTGCTTTATGATGGGTAACTGGAGACTTTTGAGACACTTGTATATGTATGTATTTACTTTTGTCGCTTTATATACAATGTAATATTCCGAGTTTTTCACATAAGACTAATGTTATAAACTGTGATTAAATATAAATGTAAATTCATACATTAAGACTTCCGCTGTTAAAATTATTGGTTATCTATTTGCAACTCTATAAGATACAATCAATAGTCGTCGAAATAATTCAACTAATTAATTGGCGAATATGGTTGACAACAAGGCTAACTAAATAAATAAAATAGTCAACTTTACAATTAAATGATAAAAGTTAGCCACAGTACAAGGTATGCGATGAGGTAAAGAACGACTATGGCACGTTGGACCCAGCAGTTTGTTGACATGGTATAGCTGTGTGGGTTCACGCCGCACCATGTGGCAGGTGTCGGGATTTGGGGCTGCCACAAACTGACCTGGGTTCTAGAGACTAATTTGCGCGAGCACTTCCCCGATTTATTCTGATTTCGGTAAGTTTGCAGTTTGAGTTTAAGTTTAATTTAATTTTGAGGATGGAGTTCTATTAAGTTAGGAAGCTTGTAACAACCCTCATTTTTAACCCGTGCCACGCGCCACATTTTAGGACTGTGATCTAGACACGTCGTAACGTGGCGTACTTGGACAAGCCTCTGGAGTCGACACCAAGGTATATTTTATTTCTTGTGGTGTTTATACTATTTATTTATACCCAAATGCAAAATTCAATTGTCTGAATGTATTATTTCATTTTTTTTATCGTGTCGAATTTACGCGTAAGGTTCGCCTAGGAAAACGTGTCAATACAGGTACCGAGCAAGGGAAATACGAGTACACTAAGTATTAAAAATGATATTTCTAAATGAACAATGTAAATGTGACAAAATATTAAGGATAAAACCATAGTCTAGCCATTTGAATTGAAAATTTTTGGTTAAGGGGCGTCTCACAATGCGTTCTACTGAACGAGACACAAAACAACTAAAAGTTAAGAGGATAAGCTCAAGCATTATAGTGTCCTATTAGAGTCATCTAAGTGAACTATAAAACTCAATTATGTTAGGATGTCCTCGAGATACGTATAACATACTTGGTGAGATTGGAGTATAAATACCAACTTAGATCTTTTTAGGCAACATTTCTCATGAGCTTATCCAAAAAAAATTTGAATTTTTAGGATAGGAATAGGGGAAAATTGGAAAATTCTTGGGTATTTGAATGTGTAAGATCACACAAACACAGTTAATGAGGTGAGCTTTCTAATCTTCTTTCAATTTCCAACAATTTAAGCTAAGTCTTAGGGATTTTTGGTGAGAAAAAAAATTTAAATCATAGCTAACTAATTTTTCGTGAAATAGATGTTATTAGAGTCCATTATGTCATTAACTTGGATGTGTTAGTTTTTGAGAAATTGGAGAAGTTGGTGAATTTGATGATTTTGTTGATATCGTTGAATTGTTATAATTTGATTTTACTTGAATGATTTGTAGGTATTTGTGGTTCCCGTACGAAGAGAGGACAACGTCAACAGGGAAGGAGATGGCCCCACGATGTTGAGGAGCAGAATTCTCGAGTTAGGAATTTTGCTGCCCAGCGCAAGGAACGCGCTCCCCACTGTTGGCAACAACCAATTAAGGGATGATTTGAGACTTTTAGTTCAAAACCTAATAAAAAACATCTAAGTCACCCCTAAAACACATGGAATATATTCCCGGGGTCTTAAGGACTATAATACGATAGTTGGAAGTGTGACGGGACCGAATCGAGATATTTTCAAGTCATTTTGGACTCGACAACTTAAATTGAAATAAAATCTTAAAACAAGTTTACAAGACTCTTACATAACTGGAATTGACCTAAATGAATATCAGGGATATAGTGGACTGGTGAAGGGCGTTTGTGGACCGACTTTGGTGATGAGTAGGAGCTGCGAGAGCCGATTTTTGCAACATTTAAGGTAAGTAAAACTAGAAAGAGGATGCGTAGTAATTCATTTTCTATTATTCTTTCTAGTTTCTCATTATGCTCTTTCCATTGGAATCTCATTCCTTATTTTTCGATGGAGTGTCTAAATTTTAAGTTTGTTAGGAAAGTACTCCGAGTTTGGTGCTAGATGGACAAACATGATCTTACTGGCAGGTTTGGTGCTAGACGGACAAATGCGACCTTACCCCGAGTAATGGATTGTAGGTTACAGGATGTGGGTGAGTCATCCGGGGCACCGTTGATGTCCCCACGCCATACTAAACTAAGTTGTCAACTTGCAGAGTCTCAAATCTAGGAAGTCGAGATGTGGCACTCGCTCTCGATGGATTTAGACCACTTGGTTGTCTTTTTTTTATTCTTAGCACTCACTTTAATAGTTGTTTATCTTTCAGTCTATTTATCATGCATTTTTCATTATTTATCTGTCTTTTAAATTTTTTCATGATCCTTATACCGCTTTTAAATTATTCTGAATTACTGTTTAGATCCTTCTAGTTATTACTTTCTACTTTACTGTACTCATTATCCAGTTTGTGATAGTTGGTGCAGATGTGCAGATGGAAAAGGGCAAGGGACCAGTGATTTGTGATTTTCTCTAAGGACTCTCGGAGCAGTTTCTCCTTTTCCTACTAGTAGGTTTTGCATTTTGTTTTATGATTATGTATATATGAAGTTTTGATGACACATGGGATATTTTGGGATTGAGTGACATAGATTCATGTATCATCGCCCTTTCTTACTGTTTATCACCTAATATGCATGGTTGTATATATTTGCAGGGTTCCATACCATAGGTTGTCCCGACTCTATTGTTTTGAGTTATTAAAATTGCTTAAGTTTATTTCCATTGCATAATTAATATAACTTGCATAACTAGATAACTCAACTCTAAAACAATAAATCTATGAGAATACAGTGATTGGAGGCTGACTAGACCTACGTTGACTTCATAAGGGTTGACTCGGGGAATCTACATAGGTTTAGGCATGTGAAGGCCCCTCTCTTAATCTAGGGCACCACCTGGCCTAATCCCGTAACTAAGCCATAATCTCAGCTGTGTGGGACTTAACTAGGTCTCAGTCAACCTCTTTAACCAATACACCTCATTAATCGTGTTCTAAATAAGCAATTCACTTGTTATACCATTATTAAAATTCAGAGTTAATCAATAACTTTTTATTGATTTACTTAATTAGCGTAAGTCTTAACTGTTTATGCGGAGATCTTAACAGTTTATATGGAAGTCATTTCAAATATAACCCTAAGTGTAAAAACTAGGAAAATAACGATCACATAGATATACCATGAAGTGGCAAATATAAACATTGTGAAAGTCATAGAAAGGTCGGGGAATTAACGCTAACCCAATATACAACTTAATGTGTATCAAAAGACATAAAGTAGCTATGCAACAAAATATCAAAAAACCTACAATGTCAAAAGTAGGATCACGTCGCTGGCTCAGAGGTAGTCGCCGATCTTTTACTTGTCGGGCCTACTGGTCGACGAATCTGCACCCAACGTCATAAAAATGATGGTGAGTACAAGAAAATAATAATAATCTTCGATGATAAGTTTATTTCACATATATTCTAATGGTATTTAAAAGTATATAAATAAGGAATACTGAGAAATGACAACATGCTAGTAAATACTAGATTTAAAACAATTGAGACTGACACTAAGCTAAGTAGTAGTAATTTAGGTCCAGTCGACCGTCAGCCGCTTCACGCCAACTCAATAATCAATAATTTCATAAGGTACTCTAACCCAAGTATCACTAGGGACTCTAACCCCGAGTGCCATATGATGTTAAGTAATATGTTCCGACATCCCAAGGGACTTTAACCCCGTGAGTCACGCACACCTCGATTAAGTAAGGGACCTAAATACTAAACACCTAAGCAAAGTGAATACAAGTCCTATTTAGGGATTCACCATAACCCCTAGCCTGATAGCATGCTATTTATATATCAATCAAATCATTTAACAACCAAAAAAAATATAGCATTAAAAATAGAGTCAATTAATCCAATTCAAGAGAATAGATATCATGGAATCGAAACTCTAAAAGTGAGCAAACCACAACAAGGCACATGATATCAGAATACAAAGGCTATAAAATCAGATAGACTACAAAAACAACAACAATATTAGAAATGAAATGCAATATAAAGTATCATCGAGTATACTCACATCAAGCATTGTTTATCCTGGCTTTACCGACTTCCTAACACTCCGACTCGCACAACTGGACTTACGAAACACTTCCCTAGGATCTTGGGGTGTTTAGATACTTATTAGAGTGTGTTAAGGTCGGGTAAGGTGGGTTTAGGGTGTGCTTATGTGTTGCAGAAAAATTGGGAAAATTTTAAAATTCCTGTTATTCAGGTCACCTAGAGCACTGGGGTACAGGGAGTGCGCTCCATGTTCTCCCCTTGCACCATGTTTTGGGAAGACCAGAAATTCAGGAATTTCTGGTCCTTCCTCCTCACATGGCCATCTCCATTTGCTTTGGATCCTTGTTCTCCTCCACCAGAGACCTAATACCTCCTCCACAACACAAGCATACATCAGACACTTCAATATACATCATTCATTCATAAAAAATTATGAGATTCTAACATGCATTTCATGAAAACTCAAGAATATTTAAAGAATTTGTAAGATTCATATCTTTTGATTTTCAAAACCAACATTGAAAATTCTTGATAGCTTATTGAATCTTTTCAAAAAGGGAATCCAAAAATACCATTTGTTTTCAAAATTAAACAGGTCCATTAACTCAGAATATGAAATCAAAGTTTCATAAGAAATTTTGGACAAAACCTTTGAATTTTGAAAATGACGTTAAAGAAATCAATTGATACTTCAAAATGAGTTAAAACAACATTAGAAGCATATTTAAATCGATTAAGCTCAAAAACCCCTTGATCTACAACCAAACTCATGAATTTGAAGGCATATAAGGTGTACAAGGTTATCTAGGGCTCTAGCTTTGATTGTTGACACTAGATCTTCTTCTTGATGAATGAAATACACCCTGAAAGAACCCCCAAAATCTCAGCCAAAATGAACACTTAAACATAACTGAATTTCTTGTTTATGAAAGCATGCAAATAAGGATAATTTGTTCTAAGTGTGGCTTTTATATTAGTGTTTTCATTTAAAAGCATCTCCATATCCACATGAGATCCTAAGGCTCAAAAGCACTCCTAACTTCCACTAATTTCCAGCCAAGTACCCAAAGTTTGACTTAAGGCTTTATGGAAGTGTGTGTTTGCATGAATCTCGAGGCACATCAATAAGTTATCAATTTATATGTTAAAACTATAGGACTCCAATATTTAATTCACATTAACTACCAACTATAAGCTGTGTAATAAATCATTAAAACATATTAAAATGAATTTTGACTTACCATAATACTATATACTCGGTCCCACGGCTCGCACATAACTCGAGGTGCATCCCCGCTCTCATTTCGATGCCTACAATTGCATGAACTGACTTTATAAGTCTACATAAATACAATGCACTAGGAAAAAATTACTACAAAAATAAAATATACTTCGACCACGTACCTCGATCGGTGTGCACATCACGATGTAGGACCCACGTCATGGGTCGGTAATCCTGATTACGAATTTAAAAAAGGGTTAGAGATTTAGATCGTGATAAATATTCCCAACAAAATAAAAATTTTGTCCTCGAAATCAAGTTCAAGTTAGGGTTAAACCTGACTCGCAGAGGTACGGGAATTTTTCTTGCATGTAGTCCTCTTGCTCCTAAGTGAGTTATGTGTCATCGTGGAATTGCCACTTAATGAGTACCCGGAATAGACTTGTTCCCCAACTGTTGTACCTTTCGATCCAGGATCTCCTCATAAGATATGTCCTCTCTTAAGTCAATTGTCGGTCGTAAGCCTGCCTTCAACTCAACCTGTTAAAGCATCGAAATATGAAAAACCGGATGAACCCGCGACATCTGCGAAGGCAACTCAAGCTCGTATGCAATTTTCTTGGCCCGTTTCTTAATCATGAAAGGCCCAATGAACCTCGGTGCAAGTTTGCCTTTCACCCCAAATCTCTGAAGACCCTTGCAAGGGGAAACCTTTAAGTAGACAAAAGTTTCCTCGAAGTATGTGAGATCATCGTGATACTTATTAGCATACTTTTTATATCTCTTTTATGCACCTATGAGTCTTTGACGGATTAGTTTGACCTTCTCTATGTAGTCAACAGCAATCTCAGGTCCCACAATTTCCCGATTCTTTGGCTCAGCCCAACACAATGGTGAGAGACATGGTCTACCATATAAAGCCTCAAACGACACCATTTCAATGCTAACCTGATAACAATTATTGTAAGTGAACTCACACAATGGTAGTTACTCTTCCCAAAATCTGCCAAACTCCAACAAGAAAGCCCGCAACATATCCTCGAGAACCTGAATCAACCTATCAGTTTGCCTATGATCTAAGGTTGGAAAGTTGTTCTGAGCTGTAGGCACGTACCATACTACTCCTACATACTCCGTCACATCCTAGATGTATACATAGCATCTCTATCTGACGTGATCGTCAATGGTACCCCATGCAGCCTGATAATCTCTCTCTCAAGCAGCATGTTTAGTTGATCAAATGTGTAATATGACGCCACTGGTAGAAAATGAGCAGACTTAGTTAGTCTGTCAACTATTACCCATATCGAGTCATGTCTCCTGGCAGCCCTAGCAGTTGTAACGACCCAAAAAATGTGTTATGTCTATATAACGTTGTGTAGTACCTATTTATACTTATGTTTGTGTGACAGGACGATGACGTCAGTTTACGAGTAGGGTTTGCCTCAAAAAAATGTGATGAATGGGGGTCGGGCAGAAAAAATATGGGTACACAATGTCGATATACGATATTTGAGGATCACTTATGAGTCAAGAGAGGCCATAATTAATTAATTAACCCAGGGAATTGTTCGAGTTGTTAATATTCTATTCGTCGTGATGACGCGAGTCGTGGTGCGGTCCGGATGTCGAAAGGCTCGGGGAACATTTTATGTCACCCAAGTGTGTCATGTATTGTCACCCAGCAAAGTCACTTGTTGTGTTAGATGGTTGAAGCGGTTGAGGCGACTAGAGCGAACAGGGATCATTTGATACGCCTCAAGATACGCATGAGGGAGCTAATGAAACTGATTGATATATATATATATATTATTTTCTCTCTCTTCTCACTACTCTCGTTCACTCTATATCTCTCTTATTCTCTCTCGTTCTCTCTATTCACACAAGGAGAAGGAGTTGCAGCTAGTTTCAGAGCTTGCAATGACACGGAGACACAACAAACACTCGAGTTGAGGTAAGGTCTCGACTCACCACTTCGTTCTTATCAGTTTAACATTAGTTTTAGGGGTGTTTGACCGAGTTAGGATTCGGTGGTATTCAGGTTTTATGGGTATTTGGTGGTTTTGGATAGGTAACGACATCCCGATGAGTTTGGGATAGGCTCAAAATGCGGTGGCACGAGCTGGGGTGTCGAAAAACCCTAGTTCTCATTCAGGAGTCGATGTCACGAGGGACGACATGGAGCCTGTAAGCCATGGCATCAATCACGGCTTCCAAACCAGAGAGTCTGGATATTCATATGCGTTAAGTCACGCTGTGAGAGAATTCACCCACGGCGCCACTCACGATGTCTGGAACAATGCAGGTTGGGATTTCACATTTTAGGCAACGCCGTCAGGGTTTATCACCATGGCTTAACACTGTTCATAGCATTGAATTTTGGAAAATGTAAGAAAACTTTAGGATTTCTCTCGAATATCTACATGAGTTTGAATATGACCCAACATTCGAGGAATTGACTAAAATGATGGAAAATGGGGAAAATTATAATTAAATATAAATAGAACTTTGACGCAACTAAACTGAATCGAAAATGATTAGCAGGTGCTTATGAGACTGGTGATTAGAGTACGTGATCGGTTTGGGGACATTTGAGACCTGCAAATGCAGGGTTTGCGTTGTACTGTGAGTAAAACCATTCGGAGCATTTATATAATTTTACTTGTGCATTTACTTGGTTGTTATCTTTGTTGAGCTTAAATTTGGTTTATTCTTGTTATTGTTATATCCTGGTTTGCAACTCTATTTTGATTGAGTGGTCCAAGGGCAAGTGAGTCAACGTGATCCTTGGGAGGGCTCGTCATCTGGTGTAACAAGCCATAATCAGGGACTCGAGATGCACGATATTATTTGTGGTTCTATACGGGGTGAGAATTTCTTCACTGGATTGCTGGGATTTTTTTATCTGCATGGATTTTAGGATGGTGTGAATATACCACATTTTGGGCTCCGAGTCCGGTAGGTGTTTACCTCGACTCAATTACTTTTCCACTGGTCAAGACTACTTGCGCCTTTCCTTTGTTTTTCCTAGACATTTATTTATATTTGATATCTCAATTATTCATTATCATGTTGTCTTTTATTATCTTTATGATATTTACACATGATACTCGATTAGCCATTTATTTGACATTTGAAATTATATTAAGACTCCATTTGGTTATTACTGTTATACTTCTGTACTCACCATTCTTTTTATAAAAATAGGTGCAGCCCCGTCATACTGTAGGGTTGAGAAAGGTAAAGGACCAGCAATAGGCTATTGAAGTGAAGAACTATTAGACGATCTGATATCGCCTATTGGTAGGTTCCCTGTATCATATGTTTTTTTTACAACAATGGGATATAGGTTTATGATAAAGGTTGGACATGTATACTATAATGTACTCTCTTCTAACTTGATATTGTTATACTTATGCAGGGTTTCCATACTTTAGGTTATCCTGAATAGTGTCTTAGGAGTATTTATATTAGTTGGAGTTTAATTTACTTCCGCTATACTTTGAATAACTTATTAATAATTAATAACTCTCACATAGATTGTTAAATAAACGGTAAAGGGTAAGGAAGGCTGATTAGGTTTATGTTGATTGTGCGAGTGTTGACTCAAGATCTACGTAAATCTAGGCCTGGCGGAGCCTAATGTAGGGTTATGGTATTGGGGCCATTATAACAGTCCTCTGACAAAATCTATCAAAATGTCTTCCCATCTCCATCGAGGAATGGGAAGTGACTGTAATAATCCTCCGAGTTTGCGATGCTCAGCCTTCACCTGCTGAAAAATCCCACAGCTCTTGATGAACTCTGACACGTCCACCTTTGTCCTAGGCCACCAGAAGTGTCTCCTTATATCATGGTACATCTTAATCCTGCCTAGATGAATGGTCAATTGGGAATGGTGTAACTCCTGAAGGATCTCATATCTCAGCTCTGAACCATCCAGTATCCACAATCTGCTACGGTATCTTAAACACTGATCTAACGTCTTTGCTCAATCTTTACTCTCTACACTCTTCACCAACTCACTGAATCTCGAGTACAACCTGTCAATCCTCTTACTCGTTGATACTCTCTATGTAGACAGGGTTTGTAGCCTCACTTGAGTGCAAATGATTACCCGAGTATCGGTAGGAACGTATGTTTAACATGTTGTTGCCGCTGCCTCGATAACCCGTGCTCATGCGCATATAACATCTGACAACCTTGGCATCTCTGGTTGGTCTCCTACCCAAAGCATCTGTGACTTTGTTCACTTTTCCTGGGTAATACTCCAAGGAAATGTCGTAGTCCTTTAAGAATTCCAACCATCTGCGTTGTCTCATATTCAGTTCCTTCTGTGTTAAGAGGTACTTCGGACTCTTGTGATCTTGAAAAGTGTGAGTCTCTCTCCATAAAGAATATGTCTTCATGTCTTCAGTGCAAATATGATTGTTGCCATATCCAGATCGTGTGTGGGATAGTTCTTCTCATGTACCTTCAATTGTCTCGAAGCATATACCACAACACTTGTGCCCTGCATCAACACACAGTCTAGACCCATATGAGAAGCTTCTATGTACACTAAGAGTCCATGTCCAGCCTAGAACCTATATGTGGCCTCGCACTTCTTAGTCCACTTATATGCAACGTCCTTCTATGTCAGCCTCTTATTTGGTGAAGTGATCTTCGAGAAATCCTTCATAAACCTATAGTAATAACCTGCTAACTCTAGAATGCTCCTGATCTCTGGTACTGACGTCGATGTTGGCTAATACATAATCACCTAAATATTAAACAATAAAGAATATTCTTAATTGGCTAATACATAATCAACATAAGACCTTAGTATTAAAATAATATCCTAACCTTAATTATTACAAAACAATATTTAACAAAATACATATAATAACAGGGAAACTCAATACATTGCAGAGAAGATATTAGACTCTTAATCACCTCCTTTTCCGATTCGAGACGTAAGTCCATATGACGTGCGTTGAGTGCATCAATAAAATATATTAACTTAAACCAACTATTTTGTAGATAGTGGTAAAGGGTCGATCCTACAGAGATTGATAGTCTTTCTAAGGCAAGAAAATAAAATACAAAAAGGGAAATTAGGGTTTAAGAGAGAGTGATTCAATTCACTAATCTAATTACTAAGAAATTAAATAAACAAAAGAAAATAACTTTACGAACAATTAAACAAAATACCTAGGTCAAGACATACGAGTTCGGTTCGACATAATATTGGATTTAGTCGTTGATCTTATGCAAAAATATGCAATTCAATTATATTCTAGTGTAGTTATAGACCCGTGACGCATTCGGTTCCTCGCACTTCCTAGTTTCGATAGCCAAGGCACGACCGTTAACTATTTCCCTAACCAAACACGCAACCTGATCACTAGTGCTCCATATTTAAGGCGTTGGCCGCACTACTTCAATTCGTGAAGGCACTACACCTAGACAACGGGATCACTAGTGCTCCTGATTTAGCCTAGATTCCTATGGTATTCAATCGATTCCAAAAGAGTCTAATTAATTAGTATAGTCGAGTGCCACTAATATGGTCTTATTGCACAAGGACGGGTGCTTACGACTTACTGGCATGTAAATTAAGGTTTAAACTAGTGTTTAACCTCAATTGTTCAAACAATACCAAAAGAAATAAAATATAAAAGAAGAACAATGAAATATTAGATTAAATGGACCTCACAAATCCATTAATAGTGGGGGTCGAACTCCCTCATAGTCTTACCTAGGCCATGGATTTAGTGTCTCATTGTTGAAGAAATAAAAATAAAATAAAAAAGAACAAAAAGAGAAGAGAGATTCCCCTAGAATAGAGAATGCCTTAAAACAATCTCTCAAGTCCCAATATATAGAAGTATTTTTGTAACGGTTGGAGTGATTTTCGCTTTGTTCGACCATTTTCATTATTAGTGGAGTAATTTGCGCATCTGAAACTGCTATCATAATTTGTGGAGTGATTTGTGCCTTCTATAAGTCAACTTTCAATGTGTATTTCGAGACAAATCCTCCGGTATCTGATCACTTCAAATAAATACTCTATTCGAAGTATTTTTTCGTCACAAATTCAACCATACACTTCGTTTCACCTAAAAATGAGAACTAACTCTAATGAGACATATATTATAAAAACATCCCCTATTAAACTATATATTGAAATAAACCACTAAATCCCTAAAACATGCATTTACCACCATAAAATAAGATCAATATAGTCCATTAACACCTAATAACTTATACTAAATCATGCCTAAATCAACACTTATCACCATAACCTGGATATGTAAAGAAGGGTGAGCTCCTACATGCTAAGTAAGAGACTCTAGTAAGATTCATCAATTATCAAATTTAATATCAAAGAACAATGTATAACAACATGAATCCAAATATATCTACTAGATTATTTGAAATAATATAAACAATACATAAACGAATGCAAGTTCATTAGTCAATTGCAACTGTACCCGTGATTTGTATTTTTTATTTGAATTTTTGGATAAGAGAGTTGTACACCTCGTCATCAAGGACTACGGTCCACAAAACTCACATATTGTACGAACGTGTGATTCTGTGGTGTATGAAGGCCTGACGTAGTGACCCGATCTAATTGGTAAGCATCAATCGGAACAATTCTGGTTATTGGGGGCTCAATATTGGTTGATCCTTCCAATACAAGATCTAAAACCCAGTCTAATATGTTATGTTATACCTCTTCCCAAATTCATTTTTCAGTTTAAAACCATTTGATAAAACCAGTTAAATCACGGTACATTGCTCTATTACCAGTCTATAATACTATGTGCTCTAACAATACTACTTTCCATTGCATAATTGAAAAAAATACGAGTCTCTCTTATCTGTATCGAGCTTTTCTAACTTTATATTGACTTACATGACTTCCATATTTCATAAAACCTTTTCTCGCCAATTAAGAACCTAAAACAAGTTGATCATCATCAATTCGAGTCTAATACTCAGTGGTTAACATTCTGAAATTGGTCCCATTTGAATTTGGAATCTCGGGACCTAGTCTCCAATTTATTTTGACAATTTCACGTTTTACGAGGTAAAAATCTTGATATAAAGTCTAGAGAGAATCCCAATTTCTCTTTTTTCTATAGAAATCCATCAATTTCTATTTATTTAGTCAAAATACTATTTTTCTAGCTTTTTCACTTATTTTTGGATTTCTTTTCTTTTTTAATTTTGTTTTTGGGCTTGAACCGAACTGAACCAAGTTCATCACAACCGAATTGAGCCAGCCTAGTTCTAGACCTTTCTTCTTCATTTGATCAAAACAGAGCTTCAGCTCTATTTCGATCATTCATTCATTTTCATTTTTTTTATTAGCCAGACCACATGGTTCATCTCTAACAGGGAGGCAACCCTAACGCCATGGCCGACTCCTAACAACAACACACAACAGCCCATAAACTCACCTCGATCATCACCACCTCACTCTCCTCTGATTCGATCCCTCTATTCTTCTCTCAATTTCTTTTCTCTTGATTTCTTCTCTCTCTGGTTCAAAATAAAGAATACAGAGGCAGTGGTTGTTGATAACTTTGGGGTGGTCAAATGACCGTCTTGCCCCTATGTTCATCCAATTTTTCTTTACTTTTCAACTGCTCTTAATGGTAATTTCACATTTTCCTACTTTTCTTATTTAAATTATATATATTTATATATATTAATTTACATATAAAAATATATATTTGTCGATATCGTCGTGCCTACGATTTTGTTGTAAGCGCCAACAAGCACCCTCAGGCGTGCACACTACCGTATGACCAACACGTGTCACTCAGTGCCCTGACAATTTATTAATTATTTTTATTTTTCATTTTTATATATATATATATATATATATTTATATATAACCATGATATATATATATATGTATGCCTACAATTACACCCATAATTTCGTAGTACACGCCAATGAGCACTCTCGAACGTGTACACTACTTCATAACCCATGTACGTCATCCTTGACCCACATAAAATATTCAGCGTCCCATAATTTATCATTTTATTTGATTATAAGCTAACTAATCACATTATATCCTATAAATAATAATACATTCTAAACAAACACAATACATTATACAAATTCATGAATACGCTAATCGAGACAAATCGAGCTTAACCACAAGTCTAACTCGAATTAATTAGTATTCGGATTAACGATAATCACATGCTTAAGGTAACGGATCGTTATAGTCTCCCCAATTTTAAACAATTTCATCCTCGAAATTAAAGGAAATATACAAGTCACCAATAGTTTTGAAGAGAAATGGAATTGCTTTTTCATTATAACTCCCATTTCTAGATTATCTCTTCTTTCGCATGTCTAATGTATATGGTTACACCACCATACTACTAGAATAAAGTCTTTTTTTTCAACTTAACTTTAAGAATAAATGTAACTGAGTTACCGTTTCATTCTTCCCTTTCAATTTATTGGATGCGAATACCACAACTCTATATTTTTAGCTTAATCCGAATCTATAAAGCCCGTTCATAGGTGAGACTTTCAAAAGATTCAAATCATCCTTTAAAAAGTCCAATAACCTATGACATTTGTTTACCTTTCTCTTTACCTCAATAATGTTGTAGCCAAGCATTGACAAATCAATTCAAGTATCAATGGTATCGTGTCTCCTACCTCTATCCATCATACGACTGAATAGGAATGTCGACAATCATCATGTCTCCTACCTCTGTCCACTACCAATGAACAACAAGGTCGACAATTACTATGTATCCTATTTTTGTCCATACTAATGATCAACATGGTCAACATATAACATTTTCAATAACATCATTCTAATACTTGCCTGAAACTTGTAGATTTCATCAACCTATAAACTGCAACCTATAGTATCTAATTTTATATTATTCATCTCATTTAAAGTTGTAGTTATATATTATCTAGTCTGTCTTATTTCCTCTGTTTAGTTCTTTACTACATCGTTGATTCTCATACAAGTATCTCAAATCTTTTTTCCTTACCTTCATAGTAGGATACGATTGAGTGTATAATATTTTAAAGAAACTCACACAGAGAAGTTTTTTCTTTCAATGGTTAAATATGATAAGACACAAGCTTAAATCATATTTTTTGGAATAAGAAGTAGCAACTTAGTTTCTTCATTAACACGAAGAAAAATACATTGTACTGAGATTAAGAATGGTTTTCAACTATATCAATAACTTTTTCCCTCATTGGAAGCAAGTTTCAGATCTCTATCCGAAAAATTTTAATTATCATACCATCTCACATCTCCCATACATATATTTTGCTCAATCCTTTCAAGAATAATTCATATTCTCACTGAAAAGAATTTTGCAAACTTAATCAATCTATCAACTACAACTCACATTTATCATTGTGATGACGTTTAGATGACATCACATAATCCACCATAATGTTTTCTTTCTTTCATTAGATATAGACATGATCTTACTGAATAAATCTCATATCTCTTTATAATTTCAACAATATGTGTCATTATCTCAGACAATCCATACTCTTCATTGTACACTTTAATATGATATGACATTGCCTTTATAAACAATATAAAGAAATCCATGAGATTCTTGAAATGATTCTTGACTAACCAACTACCTGAACTAGGTTTTCATTTCATAGTCTAATATGTCCAGCACAATATCATTAGATAGTCTAATCTGGACACTACTCACTACTTCAATCCTAACACTTTGAGTAGTTCCAACTAGACTTCTTAACCATTTTATCACCCAGTTAATCAATCACTTGGTTCATTTTCCATCTGAACTCCACAGAAAACAAACTATAATTATCAATTCCAACAACTCAGTTGATGATATGCTTGCGCAGGAATTCATTCATTCATCACTATTACATATCTCTCTCAAAAGATAATGCTGAGAAGTTCTTATTATAATTATACCTCATGTCTTTTTCTCTATTTAAAGTATTGACAACATCAATCACTTTGTGTGGGGGATCCCTCATAGTGAATTTATTATCTTCAAATATTTAGTTACTCATTTCACCTCTAATTTCTTTCACTCTGGCACATCTATACTCTTCAAACTCTCATATCTTGAAGATTTCTCAAATCACATTACACCAACTCATTAGTTTCCATACTTATCATGTGTCTTCTAATGATTCCTCTAAGATCTTCTAATCTTAGGAATTGACTAAAAGACTCCCAAAATCCTTTCACATGAGTATACTCCTATTTCAAACTTTATAATAAACGAATGAACTTGCACAACCTATCCAGTTGAATAGATTTGTATTTTAACTGAGATCCTCACCCATGCTTTATAACATTAAGTCTCGATTCTAGGACTTATTCTTGCAATTCATCCCATTTATTGTTTGAAATACATATTTCCAGTTTTTCCTCATTAGGTGATGCCTTAAAATTGTTTGGTACTCTTACTAACACCATTTTTTCATATTAGTTCTCCTTGAACTATATTAAATGTACAAACTACAATTTTTCGCCTCGTTGTGTCAACTGACAACTATATGGATAAAAGTATTGGGATAAACCTTTAACTTTTTCTAAAATTCAAGTACAATCAAGCAATTATTGTAGTTAAACTATATTTTCATTCTTTCCCAAGACATCCTTGTGTCATCTATGACTTACCTCCAATTTCGCTCTTGAGTTAATTGAATATAAAATATAATGATATTACATCTCACTATATACCTTGTTTGTATCATTCAATTATTCAAAATTAACCTTACCTTTTCTATTTGTGTTGAATATAAGACAATCCTCTAATTGTCTTAATCTCAGTCAAATCATTTGACTCCCAATTCAGATTATATCTTAGTGATTTATAGTTGAAACTTAGTATGTGCACTTACAATCTTTGGTATACACCAATTTGACGTCAAAGTTCATATAACTCTACGATATTGCTTGTGCCTTTGCTAAGTCTTCAACCCTTTTAATATTATCATTGTCAACACAATGATACTATTATTTTAATAGATTTCAACAACTCTACATTTTCCATTTATAAACATAACATGAGCACTAATGAGTTTCAATGTTTTTACCATAAGTTCTCACATTATCAAGCCACCGCTTGACATTACATTCCTTAATTCTGACCTTAACTCAATGATAACTAAATCCCAATCAACATTTGAGAGCTATTGGTTTCATTTAGTTATCCACATGATTTGTCAATTCTGGGAAATGAATCTTTATTCGCGATTTAGTTTAATTTAACTTATCAATCAAGTTGAGATCTCGGACTCATGTAATTCCTATAATACATCAAAGTAAAATGGAATTGATTATTGGTTTAGTATCGAAAATCAAGTAATTGATGAATTCTTTAATTCAAATTGTGACAAAATTTCAAGCAACTCTGATAAAACAAACTTCTTGAAACCTTGGCATCACAAATTTTATTCATTAAGCTTGAATTTCCATTATTGATCTACCACTATTTACACAAACCCAATCATTTGAGTTTTGAGTGATAATTGTACTTCTACGAGTTACCATTCATAGAAAATTAAAAATTTTCAAAATTTTTCGTTAAGAGTAGCAATTAATACCAATTTCTTGATATGCTACTTCATTTATTCATTCCCAGTATCATATAATATTCTTTGGATCCTCAAATCCCTCCCCAATTTAGACGGTACCAATCTAAAAGATCATACTAGAACATCTCATTAGCTCACTGCCATATTTTTTTCAAATTTACAAGATTGATTGAAGTGCAATGCTTGTTCATATCAGATGTTTCTGATGGCAAGAATGTCATATCTTCTAATCTTTTTGCATTAATGTTCAAAACGGATCTTAGAAAACTTGACGCGCAAAATCTAGATCTGGCCTCCAAGTTGTAAGGCTCACGTAATTGAAGCTAGTTCTTTACAATTTTTCAACTTCAAGTTTTTATCCAATATGAAAATAAAAGTAATAGAAGTCCAACAGACAAGATAGAGTTGACTAAAAAATGGATTTTCTATAATCCTTCAACTCCCGTCTTTTGCTGTGAATATTCACTTTTAGTGTAATTTCGCCACTAAACTCATTTCCTTACATTCCAGTATTGATCTACACATCAATCTGGTAATCTCATGTTTCGTTTTCATATATGTAGCTCTACCATAACCTTATTCCTTTCTTTTTATTGCTCTATTAATGAGTGCGGTTACACCACAACAACACTAATAAGCCTCTTTTATATTTTACTTTACCTTCAATATGTTTGGTTACACCACAACTGTACTGACAAGCTTCTTTCATTACTCCAATATGAACTAGCCCTATATATGGAATTCTATACTTCATAACCACTCATGAAGTATGAATAATCTAGTGGTTACCTAACCTCAAGTAGATTCTTATCATCATTTACTACTAATTCTATCATTGAATGACCTTTAATCTTAATCAACTAGTCTCAACACTAGTATACTTCTTACTCAAAAGGATCATCACCTTTGAGTTTCAATATTAGTCATCACCTTTTAATGTCACTTCGTCTCTAAGTCTAGGACCAATCATTCCTTCAGCATTGACTATTACTAATCAAATAATATCAGTGAGAACAAAGACCATTAGAGGCTATTCAATAGGAGAGTTATTTGTAAACTCTTCTCCTTTCTATGTCTATACCATTAGAATTTAGGTTTTTACAAACCCCAATCCTAAATATTTTCTCAACTCGCGAGACCTTGATAGATACAAAGCATCATATTATCATTTCACTATCTTCCTTTATCATATCATTACTGAATCCTATATTCCCAAGAACCCTCACTATTAATACTTTTTTGACTTTCCAAGTCGTAGATATGAGATAAGACCTTCGTAATCAAGTATAGGCAAAACAAGACAGCTATATTTATCGCATAGATATAATAAAGCTCTACAAATATCATACCTCAAGCTTTTATCTTTCATTACCCCCCAAAACATCGATAAACCATTTATTTAATCTTAGGTTATTCCTAACTTGAGAACTAATCCACAAGTCAGTTAACCTAGACTTCCACTTAATGTACAGATAATGATTAGAGGCTCTAAATCCAACTGTATCAGAGTTACCATACGATTTGAAACCAATTCGAAAGTGATAAACTCAATCTCTGTACCCACTATATAAGAGCCATTATTGATTCTCATCAATCTTAAAATAGGGAAACCAAGCTCTAAAAGCCTTGTCTCTAATACCATTGTATCAGAGCTATCACTTAATTAAAACCCAATTCATAAGTGATACACTCGGATTCTATAAAACTTTGGATCTGATACCAACTCTAGTATCCCCTAACCAAATTAGGGCAATACTCAACTTGAAACCCTAATTAAGCCCCGGTAAACTAGATCGAACCTAATTAGAGCTAACAACCTGTCTCCTGTTCCTAATAACAACCTGTACATTTTGCTAATCAAATAACAATTAAATCAAAATGCGGCGTAAATTAAAACTTTTTCAATAAACTCAAGATATACAAAATTGGCATAAAACCTCAGTATTAAAATCATATCCCAATCCGGATTATTACAAAACAATATTTAACACAATACATATAATAACAGGGAAACTCAATACATTGCAGAGAAAATATTAGACTCATAATCTTGTCCCTTTCCGAGTCGAGGCATATGTCCATACCCTGAAAATGTTAAAGTGGGTGAGCTTTTATATGCTCAGTAAGTGACTCTTATAAGATCCATCAATTATTAATTTAATGTCAAAGAACAATGCATAACAACATGAATCCAAATATATCTACTAGAGCATTTGAAATAATATAAACAATACATAAACAAATGTAAGTTCATTGATCAATTGTAATTATACCCATGATTTGTATTTTTGATTTGGGTTTTTTGATAAGAGAGTTGTACACTCCCAGCATCAAGGACTACAGTCCATGGAACTCACATGTTGTACGAACGAGTGATTATGTGGTGTATCCAGGCCTAACGTAGAGACCCGCCCTAATTGGTAAGCATCAATGGGATTAATTTAGGTTACTGAGGGTTCAATATTGGTTGATCCTTTCAATACAAAATCCAAATCCCAGTCTGATACGTTCTGTTGAACCACTTCCCGAATTCATTTTTCAGTTTAAAACCATTTGGTAAAACCAGTTAAATCACGGTACATTACCCCATTACCAGTCCATAATACTATGTGATCTAATAATATTACTTTCCATTGCATAAATGATAAAAATACGAGTCTCACTTACCTGTACCGAGCTTTTCTAACTTTATATTGACATACACGGCTCCCGGATTTCATTAAACCTTTTTCCCACCAATCAAGAACTTAAAACAAGTTGATCATCATCAATTCGAGTCTAATACTCTTTGGTTAACATTCCTAAACTAGTCCCATTTGAATCTGAAATCCCGGGACCTAGTTTCCAATTTATTTTGACCATTTCACATTTTATGAGAACCCCGGTATAAAGTGCAAAGAGAATCTAAATTTCTCTATTTTCCATAAAAATCCATCAATTATTTGGTCAAAATACTATTTTTTTTAGATTTTTTTCCTATTTTCTATATTTCTTTTTTTATTTGGCTTTAGGGATTGAATAGAGCCGAACAGGCCAGGTTTAGGACCTTTCTTCTTCGTTTGATCGAAACAGAGATTTGGCACTGGTTCAATCATTCTTTCATTTTCGTTTTTTTATTCAGGGCTAGCGCATGATGGTTCATCTCCAGCAGGGAGGGTCGGCGACCCTCCCTGCATCCCACCCTCCTAACAACATTAACACACAACAATAACCCATAAACTCACCTTGATCATCACCACCTCGCTCTCCTCTTATTCGATCCCTCTCTTTTTCCCTCAGTTTCTCTTCTCTCTCTCCCTCTCAATTTCTTCTCTCTCTAGTTCGAATAAAGAATACAAAGGCGGTGGTTGTTGATAACTTTAGGGTGGTCAAATTACCATTTTGGCCCCTATATTCATCCAATTTTTCTTCATTTGTCAACTGTCCTTAATAGTAATTTCACATTTTTCTACTTTTTTACTTTAATAATATATATAATATATATTAATTTATATATATAATATATAATATATTAACTTTGGTTGTGGATATTGTCGCGCCTACGATTGCGTTATGTGCACCAACGAGCACCCTCGAGTCTGCACACTACTGTACGACCCACGCGTGTTACCCATGACCCTTGTGTTACTCGGTGCCCCGAAAATTTGTTAATTATTTATTTTTTTCATTTTTGTATATATATGCCTATAATTACGCCCATAATTTCGTAGTACAAGCCAACGAGCACTCTCAGGCGTGTACAATACCCCACAACCCATGTGCGTCACCTTGACCCATACATGGTATTAGGCGTTGCATAATTTGTCATTTTATTTGATTATAAGCTAATTAATCACATTATTTCCTATAAATTATAATACAGTCCAAACAAACACAATGCATCACACATATCCATGCACAGCTAATCGAGACAAACCGAGCTTAACCACGAGCCTAACTCAAATTAATTAGGATTCAGATTAGCACTAGTCACATGTTTAAGGTAACAGGTCGTTACATAGGCTGCTATCCTTCTTCTTTAAAAAAAAGAACTGATGCTTCCTATGGTAACATAGAAGGTGTGATGAATCCCTTCTCCCCTAAATCCTGAAACTGAATCCTCAACTCCTCTAACACTCTCGGAGCCATGCAGTACGGCGGTATCGAGATCGATCTGGTACCAAATACTAAATCGATGATAAAGTATATCTCTTGCAGTGGCAGTAATCTAGGCAAATCCTCCAAGAAAACATCTGGGAAATCTTAAACAACTGGTATCTCCTCAAGTTGAGGTCCTAAATTCTCAGAGTCTACGTCTCCCCACTAAACGTAGGTCAACCTTTCGTGGTACTGGATCTCAGTTTACTACCTCAATGCATGAATATCAGACACCCTAGGATCTCAAATACCACTGCCTTACGGTAACAATCGATATGACCGTGGTAAGCTGTTAACCAATCCATCCCAAATAACGCGTCGAACTCTGGAAACTCGAGAACCCAGAAGTTTGAAGGTAACACTATCCCGCCTACTGGACATCCCTCAACTAGACTATTAAGGTAAACCCTATCCCCGGCTGTGGTACTCAAAATCAAATGTACACCAAGCCTAATAGGTGTCAATCCTACGATGCCTATCATGCGACCCGCAATGAAAGAAACAATAGATCCAGGGTTAAACAGTACATAAGAATCTTTACCAGTAATAAAAACTATACCCTCAATAAAACTGCGCGTAGCCCCGGCATCTAGCTGTGCGACCACGTGAACTCCCTATCTGTTCTGTTGTGGTAAGGCCTCCCTGACTGTGTGTGCATTCCTTGGACATGTGTCTCATCGGACAACATCTCAAACAAGTAATCGTACGATGCTACCTAGATTGTTGTGCCTGACTTAAGACTGCCTCTGTCCCTATCGAGGTCCATCTCGACCTTTGCCTCTGTCTCGGCTACCCTGATCTTGTTGTTGTTGCCATGGTGCCTGTTGAGCTGGTAATGCATGTCTGGTGAAAGGTGGCAAGAGAACTCTACCAAATGAAGTCTGTATGGGAATAGAGTGAGGTGTGTAAGGAACTGTTGCAATAAGGACAACAGGTGCCCCGCCCCTTTGAGAAACATTGTCCCATCTCCTCTGTTCCTTGCCTCTCCATCTCCTCTCGTAATCTGAGCCCTAACATGTACCCTTTGCTTCTTTGTCCTCATCTCGGCCCAACTCATGTCTCATGTGCAATTACTCTCTCATACATCTCCTATAGAGAGCGGACTACAGTGCCAACCACATGTCTAGTAATGTCAGGTCTCAGTCCGTCTCCAAAGTAGAAGGCATCCTATGCGTCATTCTTGACTAAATCTCTCACAAACTGCCTCGAATAGCCGTATATGTCGTGGTACAGCATCACTGGCTCTCCGTCATCTTATCTCAAACTCAAACTTTTTCTTCAACCTTTACAACAGGGATGCCAGAAAGTACTACCTGTAGAATTCTATCTTGAAGTCTGCCTAAGATGTGAAACTCCCTCGACTCACAACTGTGGTGCGCCACCAAACCTCGGCACCCTTTTCTAGGGTGTAGTAAGAAAGGACTGGCTAAAGTTAGTCCTCAATGCCCAGTAGCAAATGCAACTTCTCCTACGATAAGATCCACTTCTCAATCTTCTTGTTGTCCTTCTCTCTTGTGAAGTGTGTCGGTCTAAGTCTGATAAACTCCTTCACTAGCTTGGCGCCCCTCGACAAGCCAATGGTCTCAGAAGTAGTAGGTATGGGAGTGAGTGTGTCTTCCACTGCATCTGATGTCGGCACAATAACGATCAGTAGCTCTGGTGGTCGTGGTATTGAAGGCTCTACCAATGGTGCTGGTGCAATCGGAGTCTCTTTAGTCGGGGGTGTTGGAGTAGTAGTAGTTGTGGTGGCAGGAACTACTGGGATAAGTGTAGTCATCCATGTAGTCATGAAGGTAGTGAAGTCGGCAAGCTGTTGTCCCTAAGCCGCTACACGGTCAGACAACCTCTGATAATCGTCAACTGATATAGCAGAAGGCTGACTGCCGCTAGTGACGGTGTCTCTACCCTCATATGGATCCGTCATTGATGTTTGCACGTTGGCAACGAACTCAAATCAACTACTATATGGCGTATTTGTATTTATATACATAAGGAAATTAACATGTACCTAGAGAAAATCCCCGACTCATTTTCTCTTAATTCCCAACAAAATTGTTTCTAGGCAAAGATCATCTAGTTTTCACTTATAAGGTTTGTGTTTTATTCAATTTTACGTTTAACTTATCGAGAACTTAATCTCTGATACCAACTATGAAGACCCCTCTCCTAATCTTGGGTACCGCCTAACCTAATCTCAAAATTAAGCCCTAATCTCAACCACGTGGGACTTAACTACGTATTAGTCAACCTATTTAACCTATAGACCTCATTAACCGTGTTCAGGATAAATAATACACGTGTTATACCATTATTGAAACTCATAGTTAATTAAAACTTTTTATTGATTTACTTAATTTGCAAAATTCTTAACAGTTTGTGCGAAGAACTTAATAGTTTATGTGAAACCCATTTCAAATATAACCTAAAGTATGGAAACTAAGAAAATAACGATCACATAGATATATCATGAAATGGAAAATATAAACAGTATGAAAGTCATAAAAAGGTCGAGGAACTAACGCTCAACCCAGTATACAACCCAAAGAGTATCAAAAGACATAAAGTAGCTAATATAACAAATATCAAAACACCTACGATGTCAAAAGTAGGATCGTGCCACTGGCTCAAAGGTAGTCATCGATCTTCTTCTTACCGGGCCTACTGGTCGACGGATCTGCACCCACCGTCATAAAAAGGGCGGTGAATACAAGAAAATAATAGTAATCCCCGATGATATGTTTATTTCACATTTTCAAATATTCTAATTATATTTAAAAGCACCTAAATAAGGAATATTAAAAAACTGACAACATGCTAGTAAATACAATAGTTAAAACAATTATGAATGACACTAGGCTAAGTAGTAGTGAGTTAGGTTCAGTCGGTCGTGAGTTGCGTCACACCAACTCAATAATCAATAATATCACAAGGGACTCTAACCCAAGTATCGTCAGGGACTATAACCCCCAGTTTGTAGACTGCCTCAGGGACTCTAACCCCAAGTGTCATACGATGTCAAGTATAGGTGCCGACATCCCCAGGGACTCTAACCTCGTGAGTCGCGCATACCTCGATCGAGTAAGGGACCAAAATACTAAAACTACTCAATATATAATCAAGACTCATATATAGAGTAAACAAGGCATAGGGACAACTAAACAACTAAGCAAAGTGAGTACAAGTCTTATTTAGGCATCCACCATAACCCCTAGCCTAATAACATGTTATTTATATATCAATCAAATCATTTAACAAGATTTGACAAAAAAATCATTTAATAGACAAGAACAACATAGCATTGGAAATAGAGTTAATGAATCTAATTCAAGATAATCGAAACTCAACAAGTGAGCAAATCACAACCAGGCACATAATATCATAATACAAGGGCTATATAGTTAGACTACGAAAACAACAACAATATTGAAAATGAAATGCAATATAAAGTATCATCGGGTATACTCACATCAAGCAAAGTGTATCCTAGCTTTACCAGCTTCCCGACACTCCGACTTGTTCACCCGAACTCCCGGAACACACCCCTAGGATACTGGGGTGTTTAGACACTTATTAGAGTATGTTAAGGTCGGGTAAGGTGGGTTTAGGGTGTGTTTATGTGTTGTAGAAAAATTGGGAAAAATGCAAAATTCCTGTTGTTCAGGTCACCTAGCGCGCTAGGTTCCGGAAGCGCGCTCATCTAGAAATGGAACGTACTCCATGTTCTAGAATTTCTGGTTCTTCCTCCCCACATGGCCATCTCCATTCGCTTTGGGTCCCTGTTCTCCTCCACTAGAGGCCCAATACCTACTCCACAACACAAACATACACCAGGCACTTCAATATTCATCATCCATTCATCTAAATTATACATGTTCATGGGTCGGGCTTAAGTCGGGCTCGAGCCAGGCCCAACTGGGCCTGTACCTAAGAACCCTAGCCCAAGCCCAACCAACCATATATATGCAGGCCTACACATAGGCCCAAGCCCCGACCCATGTAAAAAATAAAAAATCCAAGCCTAACCCACAAGCCCATATATAAATATTTAAATTAAAAATATAAAAATAAATTATTTATATTCAATTAATAAATGTTTTATGGACTTTTTCAATTACTTTTGTATTTCTATGTATATATTATATATTCTTTTGTTATGCATTGAAAAAAAGTTATGCATTGAAAAAAAGTGGCTCAAATGGTAAGGATCACATAATGTAACCATTGTGTTCTCAAGATCAAATCCCACCTATAACAATATTTATTTTTAAATATTTTAGTCACTAACTTGTATTTGGGCCGGGCTTGGGCTTTTTAAGGTGGCCCAAGCCCAATCCACTTGAAAGCAAGCCTAACTAGGCTCGAGCCTGGGTCAAACTTTTCTTAGAAATGACTACCAAAGCCCGATAATTTGTTCATGGGCTTGGGCGGGCTGAGCAGGTACCTAAGCCCGTGATCAAGTCTAATCAAAATTATGAGATTCTAACATGCATTTCATGGAAATTCAAGAGCATTTGAAGAATTTGTAACATTCATATCTTTTGATTTTCTAAACCAACAATGAAAATTCTTGATAGCTCGTTGAATCTTTTCAAACATAGGTCCAAAAATAAGATTTGTTTTCAAAATTGAAAAGATCCTTTAGATCAGAATTTGAATCAAAGTTTCATAAGAAAACCCCCAATTTTGGACAAAACCTTTGAATTTTGAAAATGAGCTTAGGGAAATCAATTGATACTTCGAAATGAGTCAAAACAACATTAAAAACATCTTAATTCGATTAAGCTCAAAAGCCCCTTGATCTACAATCAAATTCATGACTTTGAAGGCATATAATGTGTACAAGGTTACCTAGGGCTCTAGCTTTGATTGTTGCAACTAGATCTCCTTCTTGATAAGCGAAATACACCCTTAAAGAACCACTAAAATTTTAGCAAAAATGAACCACATAACTGAATTTTTTGTTTATGAAAGCATGCAAATGATGAGAACTTGTTCTAATATAGCTTTTATATTAAGTGTTTTCATCTAGATGCATCTTCACATCCACATGAGATTTTAAAGCTCAAAAGCACTCTTAACTTCAACTAATTTCTAGCCAAGTAACACAAAATTTGACTCAAGGTTTAATGAAAGTGTGTGTTTGTACGAATCTCGAGGCACATAAATTAGTTATCAATTTTGATATTAATACGATAGGACTCCAATATGACGGCCCCAGTTCTACAACACTAAAACTGGATATCGCCCGTCCTAGACTTACGTGAACCCCGAGTCAACCCTCGCCAAGTTAACGCAAGCCTAGTCAGTCTTACCTTCTCATTTACCATTTATTAAGTAATTTAATTAAGATTTATTAATATTAATGAGTAATTCAAAGTATAGCGAAAGCATTTAAAACTCAAACTAATAAAATAATCTCTAAGACACTAGTCAGGACAACCTAAGTGTGAAAACCCTGCATATGTATACGATCAACAATAAATCAAGTCACAAGAGAGTAATCTCTTATACATGCCCATGATCTTTCATAAACCCATATCCCAATGTTTCAAAACAATTATATACAGTAATACAAAAGATACCAAAACCTACGTCGATGACAAAGGGAGAACCGCTCCGGTATCCTCAAAGTAAATCACCAAACTGAGGAGTATTTCCCTTGCTCGACTACGAATCTGCACTCAATCAAACATAAGAATCATGACCCCAGGTAAGTAACGCCAAGCAGGATGTTTACAGCATTTTGAAAGAGATAAGCAGTCTATATTCATGCTGATAGAAAGAAAAGTACAGGAAATACATTAATAAATAAAGGCTATAAATAAACATGAATCAATCGAGGATGACTGTCTAGGAAATCAAATAGAAAGACAAAAGTAGTCCCGACAAAAAAGTCATTGGGTCGAGGAAAACACCTACAAGACTCACAGTTTACAATGTGGTGCACTCACACTATCCTAAAATCCACACAGATGAGAACTTTCATGGCAATCTAGCAAAGAACTCTCACCTTGTATAGAACAACAAACCATATCGTGCATCCCGAGTTCCTAGCTTTGGTATGTTACATTGGATAACCTGCCCTCCCAAGGATCACGTTCACTCACTTGCCTTTAGACCACTCAATCATAATATAATTTCAAAGCAGGAATAGAGAAATAACAATAATAATTAAAGCTCAAAGAAATAAGTGTAAATTTTTCCACTGGTTTATTTACCCATATCCGAAGCTATTACGCACTCACACGACTCAAATTCGTCCCTTACGAATCCCCCGTGTGGCTGTCACTGTCCTACAATCTCCAGTTGATCAATTAATTACGAAATTTGTTAATTATCCTCCAATTTACCTAACTTTCCATAATTTTATCTATTTACTTAATTTAATCAATTATCCAAGTATTGGCTCGTATTCAAACCGATTTGGTTACTCGAGATATCCCCAAAGTTTTTGAGAATTTTTGAAATTTTAGTTTAATGAACAGTGTCATGCCGTGAGTGGTGTCGTGGGGTCAAAAGTCTGGCGGTATCACTTAAAACGTGAAATCCCAACTCTCAATGCCTCAGACGTTTTAAGTGACATCGTGGGGTGAATTGTTTCATGGCGTCACTTAAAACGTGACTTGCAAACTCTCTGGTCTTGACGCCGTAACTGATGTCGTGGCCTTATGGCTCCACGGCGTCCCTCGCAACGTCAAATATTGACCATAAATTTGGGATTTTTCGACACTATGGTTCGTGTCGCCGCATTCCGAGCCCATCCCATACTCATAGGGACATCCAATTACAGACAAAACCATTATCCAGCCAATCAAAATAGTCCACAACTTCCCTAGTGTGGAAATTAAACTAAAAATCTACCAAACTTCACCAAAAATCCGAATTCAACCCAAACAATCAAAACAATAGCATGGTTGTGCTCCACACCGATTAAACTATCTATTACAACCTTCAAAAGGTTCGAAAAACCAAAACTCCAAAGTGGTTTTCGAAATTATTAAGACAAACTACAAAATAGACGTCAAACTGACAAAAATCTCGTAGTGAGTCGGATATTACCTTTGTTCCCGTGTTTGGTCGCGTCTTGGCTTCATTGCGAGCTCAAATCTATCCGGAAACTAAACCTCCAGTCTTTTATATGAACAAGTGTGAGAGAGATAAGAGTGAGAGTTAGTGAAAGAGAAAAAACAAATTCAACTTATATTTATCTTCTCATCTCCACCCCAGTGCGTATCCCAAGGCGCATTCAGAGGTCCTCCTCCACTCCAGCCACTTCTTATCAGCCAGCCCTTACACTCTACCTAACTTAAAACTTGACACCATTAAGTGACTTCCCTATATGCACTTTAATTTAACACAGGCTTTCCCAACGTTTTCGCACTCAGTTCGCACGATGACTCGCACCGCCGTGTGCCCAATGACCTACCAACGTACTAAACTCGTCATATGATGTTTAATTATTTTATTTTATTGTATTTCGTTAGTGTTTTAATTCAATTTGTCTTCTCGGATGCTAATTACCTGACAACCGTTTGCCCCAGAGCCTGTTTCACATATTTCTCCAAGCCGAACTTGTTTCCCCACAACAATGCTCCCACACAAACGTCATCACACATTTAGGACATTGGAATTTACATTCGAGTAAATAGATAATACTACAAACAACAAAAGCAAATAGCATACTTTGATTTCGACGACCGAGAATTTGACATAAGTATCACAGCAAAGGGCCCACGTACGACCTAAAATGACACGTGGTACGAGTTAGATTTTAGGGTCATTACAGTCTTCCCAACTAATTTAAACTTTTTCCTCAAAATTAAAACAAAACTAAATGAAAGAATTACAGGACTCAAAAGTGGTAAAGAAAGTACTCATACATATATGTTTCGAGCTACCACATCAACTCATCGTCCCCATGGTGCTGCCATTTGACAAGGACTGATGAGACCTCTTTGTTACTCAGAATCTTCACTTTTTGGTCTAAGATCTGAATAGGTTGCTCGTCATAAGTGATATCTTTCCTCAAGTCAATCTGGCTTAAGTTCACCATCGGTCGTCTGCTCTCTTTCGACTTATCTAATCGAAGTATTAATACATGAAATATAGGATGGATCCCAGATAACTAAGTTAACAACTCCAATTTATATGCAACTCTACGTATCCGCTTCCCAACTCTGAATGGATCAATAAACCTCGGTGCAAGCTTCCCTCTAATCTCCAACCTCTTATGACCCTTCATCGGAGACATTTTCAAATATACATAATCCCCAACCTGATATTCTAACTCCCCATGATACATGTCATAGTACTTCTTATGTCTCTCCTGCATACCCTTCAACCTCAATATAATCAGGCGTATTTTCCCTGTGTGATCTACTACAATCTCAGGCCCAATCATTGCTACATCTTCGGGCTCATCCCAACAAGATGGAGATCTGCACGGCCTCCCGTATAATGCCTCAAATGATGCCATACCAATATTGGCCTAGTAACTATTATTGTAGGCAAACTCACACAAGTGAAGATACTCCTCCCATGGCCCACCGTACTCCAACACACACATCCTCAGCATATCCTCAAGAATCTGGATCAATCGATGTGACTATCCGTAAGTCTGTGGATGATAGGTAGTACTAAGATTCAATCGCGTACCGAATTGTGCCTGTATGCTCTGGCAGATATGAGATGTAAACTATGGCCTTCTATCAGACATAATCGATAACAAAACACCATGCAGTAACAATCTTTTTCTCCTACAAACTCGCCAACGTATCCACCTGATGTAGGGTCGAGATCGGTAGAAAGTGCGTAGACTTTGTCAACCTGTCCACAATTACCCAGATGCTATCATGTTTATGCCGAGAACGAAGTAAATAACTAATGAAATCCATGACAATATGCTCCCATTTCCATCGAGGAATGGGAAGTGATAGTAATAACCCACCGGATCTGCGATGCTCAGCTTTGACTCGCTGATAAATCTCACACCCTTGAACGTAATCAGAAACATCAGTCTTCATCCCTGGCAACTAGAAAAAATGACACACATCTACGTACATCTTGGTCCTACCTAAATGAACCGTAAAATATGAACGATATGCCTCATAAAGTATCTCATCACGTAGATCAACCACTGATGGAATCTACAGTCACCCTCTAAATCTCAGGCATAAGTCTGTCGACTAACTCCAATCTGGATGATCCAGACTCTGAGCAAACCCTAGAAACCTCTGGTACTGCTTATCCCTCTGTTGACCATCAAGTACCCTCTGAATAGAGATAGTCTAAGTCCTCATCTGCCCATAAATCAATACTTTAGTATCGGTCGAAATAACAACATAATACATCACCTCGACCGCTTCGAGCAAACTATACTCGTGTGTCATGTATTAAGTAACAATATTCGAATCAACCCCTCTACGGCTCAATGCATCAGCAACAACATTAGCCTTCCCCGAATGATACTCCAAAGAAGAACTCATGCCAACGTCTCTGTCTTATATTCAGTTCCTTATGAGTAAACAAGTACTTCAAACTCTTATGATCAGTGAATAACACAAATCTCTCCCCATAGAGATAATGGCGCTAAATCTTTAGCGGAAACACCACTACCGCCAACTTCAAGTCATGCGTAGGGAAGTTATTCTCGTGAACCTTTAGCTATTTGGATACGTAGGCAATCACTCTACTGTCCTGCATCAAAACACAGCCCAAACTGACCTTAGAAGCATTGGTGTTCACCTCAAAACAATTCCCTAACTCAGGTAACACTAGCATTAGTGCAATAGTCAAACGTTCCTTCAATGTTAAAAACTCCTGCTCGCAACTATCATTCCACTGGAAATGTGTATCCTTCTTCGTCAATTGCGTCATAGGAGCCGCAATCTTCAAGAAGTCCTGAACAAAACGTCGATAATATCTTGCCAAACTAAAAATAATTACAAATATCTGACACGGATCTCAGTGTAGGCCAATTAGTAACTACTCTGATCTTAACAGGGTCTATTGACACTCCGCTAGCACAGACAATGTGACCAAGAAATCTGACCTCCGCAAGCCAAAACTCGCACTTACTGAACTGGGCGAACAATTTGTGCTCACTTAGTAGATACAAAATCGTTTGGAGGTGCTCCTTGTAATCCTCATAGTCTTTGAGTAGATCAAGATGCCGTCAATAAATATTATGACAAACTGATCCAAATACTGTCTCAACAATCAATGCATCAAATCCTTAAACATCGCTGGCGCATTAGCCAACCCAAAAGTCATGACTGTAAACTGATAATGCCCATATTGAGTGCAAAAAGCAGTCTTCTCCTTATCCTCTGCTCTAATCCTCAGCTAATGGTAACCCATATCTCAAATCAATCTTTGAGAACCACTATGCTCCTATCAGCTAGTCAAACAAGTCATCAATATGAAGAAGTGGATACTTTTTCTTCAATGTCACCTTGTTAAGCTGCCTGTAGTCGATATACAACCTTAGACTACCATTTTTCTTCTTAACAAACAAAACTGATGCACCCCAAGGTGACATGCTCGGTAGATTAAACCCAACTCGAGCAACTCATCAAGCTATGATCTCAACTCCTCTAGCTCTTTCGGAGCCATACGGTACGATGGAATGGATATTAGTTTGGTACCTGAAACCAAATTAATAATAAAACTAATCTCCCTAGGTGGTGGTAACATGGTAGCTCCGCTGAAAATACCTCAGAAAACTCACATACCACAGGTATATCCTCAATCCTAGTCTCAATTTTCCCCGTCGTACCCAAAATACTAGCAAATGTCTCGACATCTATGCTAGAAGCTACCCTGCCTCTGGTAATCGGTAAGCTGGTCGAAGTCCCCTGAAAACAAAACTTTGGATGTGACGGCCCCAACAACCACAAACTGGGACTCGCCAGACCTAAACCTACGTGAACCTCTGAGCCAGTCTTCGACAGGTCAACGCAAGTCTAGCCAGCCTTAACTTACTAAATTATTCAGTACATTATTCATTCACTCATTATGGTCAACTCTTAGACTTGCCTTAACTCTAATTAATCATCATTCATCCACAGGTTTAGTTAGGTGTGTTGCGGAAACATCTAAACACCAATTAAAAAATAATTAAAACCAGTTTACAGCTCAAGCAACCTAGATGTGGAAAATCATGTCCAAACAAACATCTCTTGTATATATATGATCAACTGAAAACCCAACACAGGTATATACATGTTTATCAAGATTTCCAATTCCCTGAAATTCCCAAAAGAACAAAAACGAAGGAATACATTGCTAAATATACAATAATATAAACAAAACACCTATAGAGTGGGAGCAAATCAACTGGCTTTGAGTATGCCTCATAGGATATCGCCAAGCATAGGTGCCTTGCCCTGACTCGTCTACAGATCTACACCCACCGTCATAAAATGAAAGGTGAGTACAAAAAGTAACAGTAAACATCAACAATAGAGATCTCAACATAAATTATGAATCCACAATAAGCAACAAGTCTATAAATCATTCAGTATATATAAAGAACCTAAAAGAAATAATAATTTGCATGATAAACAGATTCAACAAGCTCAAACAACGATAATCAAGTGACTGGGAAGCAAAAAACAAGTGAATAGGTAATCTCAATCAAGTCGCGGGTCACAAAACCTCCTCAGCTTGCAATCGACGCAATGGGCTCGAAGGTCGCCTCCACTTTTTGATACACTATGTACGATCCAATAGGTCCAAGGGCTATCTCCATTGATCGTACATTATGTTTGGAAAAGCCACAGACAAATCTGGCTGCTAAATCCCTATCACACTACCGAAAGAAAGCCACAGTCACATGTCAGATGCTAAATCCTTCTAATAGGCTCCAACAAGAAGCCAAAGACTATGCCGGCCGTTAAACTACTTGAGACTTCTCTCCACTGGTAGACTACTTAAACCCTAGGTCACTCGAATTGGAATAGAGTACAAGTGGCACGCATTTCAAGGACTAACTAGCCAAGAATTAGAAGGTAATTCATATTGATCTTATTGTTGCCTTTACTCACCTCGAATCCTGTTAATACCGCTCTCCCGTAGCTCCACACGTTTCCCAATGTCTCCCTGATTGACTAATCGATGTCCCATTAGTTACCTGACATCCATCTAGGTTCAGTTTTCCTTACTTTTCCCATTTTTACCTAATTTTCCAAGCTATTTTTGCCAATTTCATGCTTTACGAGGCAAAAACCCCGACAAAAAGTCTCCCTCGAATTCTTGAATTCTTTTTTTTTAAAAATTAATTAATTGGTTTTAATTAAATATATATACATTATACATGTATAATATATGATTTATTATATATATACACATGAATTTATAATGTATATATTATATATGTATTTGTGAATATATAAATTATATATATACATTATTTATTTGGTAATGGCTAGGCCCAAGCCATAACTTGGCTTTGGCCTAGCCCTCATTCATGTGCAACGACCCTCCCTGGTGTGTGTGAAATGCACAGCAAGGGCTCCCTTTTTTTCTTTTTCTTTTTTTCGATTCATTCATTCATTCTTACTTTCTTTCCTTATTGCTTTCTTTCTCCATCTTTCTCCTCTAAAGAACCAACACCCATAATGAGTTGACCTTCTCTATCAAACATTAAAATCCTAAATCCATACCCATTAGCTACGTGGAATTGAAGAAATTTAAAGAATGAAGATGAGGATTACTTACTTTTATGGATTTTTTCTCTTGATCACTCCCTACTCCCATCAATCCTCCACCTCTCCTATTCTTCTTCTTCTTAGTTTTTGATTTTGTGAGAATGGTGTGTCGGTAGTGTTTGTTGATATTTTGGGGGTTGGTCAAATGACCATTATACCCCCATGCTTATCCACATTTCCTTCTCGAACCATTTGCCCTTTTTGGTCTTTTCACTTTCTCTTTATTTTATTTATTTAGATATATTTATATACACTTTATATCTATATAAATATATATACACACTTGTATTTTTGCACCGATAATTTCCTTGTGTGCGCCAATGAGCATGCACACTACCGTACGACTTACGCGTGTCACCCATAACCCCGTGTATCACTTGGCGTCCACTAATTTATTATTTTTATTTGTTAAGTATTTGCTATGCATTTTTCCATACTCAGTATACCCGTCTCTTGTTCACCCGGTACCTGTATTATTACCATTTTTTGAGCTGAACTCGTTTCTCAATGCTAACGCGCACTCACAGTCGTCCTCACAAATTTGGAACACTGAAATTAACATTCGGGTAATAAATAAATAGAAAAAATCACCAGTTAAATATAACATACCTTGGTGTCGTCTCTCGAGGACTAAAACAAGTACACCACAGCTAGTTGGGCCCATAATACGACCCTGAAATTAAACAAAAATATAAGGTAAGACTTACCGGAATCAGAAAAAATACGGGAAATGCTCGCGCATATAGGACTCAAGCTCTCAAGTCAGTTCCTCATCCCTATAATGTTGCCACTTGACGAGAAATAAGGGAATCTCCTTGTTCCTCAATGTCTTCACCTTCCAGTCCGAAATCTGAATAAGCTGTTCATCGTAAGTGATGTCCTCCCTCAAATCAATCTGACTCAGATCCACTGTCGGTCGTCTGCCCTATCTCGACCTATCTAGTCTAAGCATCGATATGTGAAACACAGAGTGGACTCTGGGCTACTGAGGTGGCAACTCAAGCTCAAACATAGCATTGCCTATTCATTTCTTCACTCTGAATGGACCTATAAATCTCGGCGCAGGCTTACCCTTGATCCTAAATCTCTTGTGACCCTGCAGTGGAGAAACTTTCAGATACACATAGGTTCCCACTTCATACTCCAACTCACCATGGTACTTGTCATAGTACTTTTTTTGCCTCTCTTGTGCACCCTTCAACCGAAGTCTAATCAATCGTACCTTCTCTGTGTGATCCACTACAATCTCTGGCCCAATCACTGTCATATCCTCTGGCTCTGCCAAGCAAGATGAAGATCTGCACGGCTTGCCATAGAGTGCCTCAAATGGTTCCATACCAATACTAGCCTGATAAATAATATTGTAAGCAAACTCATACAGATGAAGACAATCCTCCCAAGAACTACCATACTCTAACACACATATCTTAAACATGTCCTCAAGCACCTGGATCAGCCTCTCTGACTATCCATCAGTTTGTGGATGATAAGCTGTACTGAGATCCAACTGCATGCCAAACTGTGCCCGTATACTCTGCCAAATCTACGATGTAAACTGTGGCCCTCTGTTTAACACAATAGATAATAGTACACCATGCAATCAAATTATTACTTTCTTATACATGCTTGCCAACTTATCCACTCGATGTGTAGTAGAAATCGGTATGAAGTGTGCAGACTTGGTCAACCTATCCACAATCACCCAGATGTTATCATGTTCATGCTGAGATCAAGGTAACCCACTGACGAAACCCATAGCAATATGCTCCCACTTCCAACAAGGAATGGGAAGTGGCTATAGCAATCCACCAGGCCTCTAGCCTTAACTCACTGGCATATCTCACACGCTTAAACATAATTAATAATGTCAGTTTTCATCCCTGACCACCAAAACAGAATATGCATATCAGCATACATCTTGGTCCTTTCCGGATGAACTGGAAAAATGTGAGCGGTGAGCCTCCTGGAGTATCTCATCACGTAACTCAGCCATTAATGGAATCCATAGTCTCCCTCTAACTCTCAGGCATAAGTCTGTCAACTGACTCCACTCTAGATGATCAAAACTCTTAGCAAACTCATTGTGCCTCTGATATTGCTCATTAGCCTGTGACCATCAAGTACACTCTGAATAGAGACTATTTGAATCCTCAACTGCCCACAGATCAACACTCTGGAAGTGGTCGGTATATCAACTAAATGCATCACCTCGACCACTTTGAGTAACACATACTCGTGTGTCATGTGGCACGTAACAATCTCTGAGTCTGACCCTCTACATCTCAATGTGTCTGCAACAACATTAGCCTTCCCCAGGTGGTAATCCAAAGAGAAATCATAATCCTTGAGGAACTCAAGCCAACGCCGCTCTCTCATTTTCAACTCTCTCTGAGTGAAGAGGTACTTCAAACTCTTATGTTCAGTAAACAACACTAATCTCTCTCCATAAAGATAATGACGGCAAATCTTCAGTGCAATCACCAATGCTGCCAATTCTAAGTCATGTGTACGGTAATTCTGCTCGTGAATCTTCAGCTGTCGGTACGCGTAAGCTATCGCTCTACCATCCTGCATCAAAACACAGCCCAAACCGGCTATACAAGCATCGGTGTTTTCCTCAAAACCCTTCCTTGACTCAAGTAGTGCTAGTATTGGTGCGATAGTCAGTCTCTTCTTCAAAGTCTAGAAAGCCAGCTAACAACTATCATATCACTAAAATCTGACTTCCTTCTTCATCAATTGCGTTATCGGTGCCGCAATTTTTGAGAAGTCCAGCACAAATTGACTGTAATAACTAATCAGTCCTAGAAAACTATGGATATCTATCACTGATCTTAGTGTAGCCCAATCAATAACCGTTTTGACCTTAGTAGGGTCTACTGAAACTCTGCTAGCTCTGACGATGTGCCCTAGAAATCCAACCTCTGTAAGCCAAAACTCACACTTACTGAACTTGGCATACAGTTTATGCTCCCTCAGCATTTGCAAAATTGTCCTAAGGTGCTCCTTGTGCTCCTCGCGAGTCCTGGAATAGATCAAAATGTCATCAATAAATAGTATGACAAATCTATCCAAGTATTGTCTCAGTACACGATGTATGAGATCCATGAACATCACTGGGGAATTCGTCAGCCCAAACGGCATGACTGTGAACTGATAATGCCCATATCTCGTGTGAAAAGCAGTCTTCTCTCTATCTTGTGCTCTAATCCTCAACTAATGGTAGCCCGATCTCAAATCAATCTTCAAGAACCACTGGACTCCAGTCAGCTGATCGAACAAGTCATCAATGCGAGGTAATGGATACTTGCTCTTCACTATTACTCGGTTCAGCTACCTATAGTCGATACAATCACAGGCTGTCGTATTTCTTCTTAACAAATAAGACTGACGTGACCTAAGGTGACATGCTCAAGTGAATGAAACCCAACTCCAATAACTCATCAAGTTGTGATCTCAGTTCCTCCAACTCATTAGGAGCCATCTGGTATGGCGGAATCAATATAGGTTTGGTTTCGGGAACCAAATCAATGATGAAATCAATCTCTCTCGTCGGTGGTAATCTAGGAAGTTCTGCAGGAAACAAATCCAAAATCTTGCACACAATTGAGACCTATTCGATCCTAGCCTCAATTATCCCTGTCGTACTTAGAACACTTGCTAGATTCTCAATCTCATTCCTCATGGCCACCCTGACTCTGGTAACTTGCAACTCAGTCTCTCCACCACAAAAAAGTAAACTCTGGCTATCCAAGAATCTGAAATGTGACAGTCTTGCTGAAGCAATCAATCTACGCATGATAAAGACCTAACCAATCCATGCCTAACAATGCGTCAAACTCAAGAAACTCCAACACTTTGAGATCTATTAGTAACTCGTGTTTATCTCTATCTTTACTATACAACGCTTACATATCATATTAAGGTATATCTTGTCCCCAACAACTATGCTAAGGACCAAAGGTCTCTCTAACCTAATTGGTCTCAACCCTAACTCATCAACCATGTGCTCAGAAATAAAGGAAATAGTAGAACCAGCGTCAATCATAACATACATCAAACGACCATAAATAGAAATCATACCCTCAACGAAATGTCGAGTTGTTTGAGGGTCTGGCTTAGCAACAACATGTACACGCTCTCTGGTCTGCTACTGGGGTAGTGCTACTCTTTGTTGAAAATTGGCAAACTGTGGACACTCTCTAATATTATGTCCCAACTGTCCACATCGATGACCAGCTCCCAAAGGTCTCTACCAGAAGTCAGCTGGTTGTGGGCACTCTCTGACAAGGTGACCCACCTGTCCATACCTATAATATGCTTCAGCAGGTCGTTATCCTGAGTAATCTTGCCTGCTTGCTCCCTGACCTGACATCTGACCCTTATTTACACTACCCCTACCTCTGCCCCCACCGTTTATGGACTGCAGCATCTGTTGTGGTGCCTTTGGTGGTTAATTAGGGTAACTTGATGCCTGCGTAGGTGCGGTGACATATATCTGAACTGGTTGAGATGACTGCACCACTGAAGCTACACATTGAGGTCGTTGAGTCTACCATTGATTCCTCTTCCTCTTACATCCTGAACGGCCCTGACCCCGTTCTCCCTGTGCCTCTTGGGGCTGATCATATCCTTCATCGGGATGTGTCCTTAGATATGCTGCCTTCGCCAAACTACAGTCATAAGCATCCTGTAGTGTGGGAGGTAAAGTAATGACCATTGTCCCTTTAATAGTCGATAACAGGCCCTCAGTAAAGTAATAGACATGTGTCTCAGTCCGCTACTCCATCTACAAATGAAAGTAAATGTTGGTATATGCCCATATAAGCCATCACTGACTCTCTTGATGCCTGTCAGATGTGCATAAACTCATCTCTTTTGGCTATCATAGCCGAAAGTGGATAAAACTTCTGATTGAAATGCTTCTTAAATTTTAACCAGGTGGTCTGCTCTCAATGTATGGCTACTAAATTGTCCCTCCATATCTCTGCATCTCCAGTCAAAGAAAATGTTACTAACTAAAGTTTCTTGTTATCCTCAATCTTAAGTCTTTGAACCTTCTCATGACTGCAAATATAAAAATTTGCATCATCCAAACTCGAACCACCACTGAACTTTTTCAATTTGTACTTTTACTACTCGCGAGTCCATCTCGCCTCCAATGTCAGACGTGTATCAATACCATCCTGAGCATGTGGCACCACTACAATCTATGCTGGAATAACTGCTATGATAGGTGGTGCGAGTACAGCACTAGTAGTGGTAACTAGTGGAGTGGTCTAAGGTGTAACTGGACTTGCATCCTATCTAGGAGCTACTGCTGACGTCGATGGAAATGACAACTAATGTTCCTGTCCTCTTAGAATATCCAATATCTCATCTATTTGTCGTCTTTGAGACTCTACCCTCTAAGTCCAGGTCTGTAACTCAAGTGCTTGAGTCTCAAAATCACTCGGCGTATCCGGTAGAGGATCTCGAACTCCACCCTGATCACCAATATCAGGCTAATCAGCCATCGCAATCTGCAATAGCAAATGGCGAGCCTCGACCAATCTTAGGTAACAATATATTATAATACACATTAAAATTTAACATGCTAAAAATAATATACCATTCCCCACTTCCCAAGTTAAGACACCAAGGAAAGTTCAGTTCTTAGGATTTCCACACTAAGTTCATTTGATTGTGTCTTATGCTTATTCAAAGTTAAGGCGATAAACCTTTATTCTCTAATACCAATTATGACAGTCCCAACAACCACAAATTGGGCCCCGCCTGGCCTAAACCTACGTGAACCTCCAAGCCAGTCCTCAACAGGTCAACGCAAGTCTAGTCAGCCTTAACTTACCAAATTATTCAGTACATTTGTAATGACCCAGAAATTTGGTTATTTGTGGATGACGATGCATGTATTAGTATGATAGTTTTTTTTTTACGGGTCTCGAGCCGTTTGGGCGATTTTTAGTTGAGTGAGGTTTCGCCTAGTTAAACGGGGCATAAAAACAAATAGAGAATACAAATAAATGAATTTCCTAATAATTTAATTAATTAGTTGATGGGATGTGGCGAGAGAATGGGCGCGGCGAACCTAATTACAAAGTAATACTGACCGAAGAAACGTAATATCAATGTGGGAGTTGGATAGTTTCATGACATACGGGTTATAGGATGGAAATTGTTAAAGTGACACAGCTTAATGAGGAGAGCCACGAGATTGGCATCGAGATTTGTATGTATGTGAGATGTGATAAAGGAATAAAAGACCAATAAGGGCAACTGTTTTAAAAATGTACAAGTGGTAAATTGAAGGGCAAAGGGGTCATTTCACATTTGTTACATATATATAAAAACAAAGAAAAACCCTACACATACTATTCATTGTCTCCTTCAAACTGTCGCCGCCCTCTCCTCTCCCACTTCTCCCTCTCGGTCGACACTCCTCCCCTCTCCCTTGGTGACCGAACATGACTCTTGCAGGAGACCTCACTGGAGGTTTTCTCTCTCTCTCCCTCTCTCTTGGTTCCTCTCAATCTCTCACTCTCTTCACCATCCCTCCCTTCACTCTTCCCTCTCTCGTGAACCCACCATGAAACACCACTGGCCTGAGGTGTTCAAACCTCACTGGAGGTGTCTTTGCTCACCGGAGGTACTCTCTCTCTCTCTCTCTCTCTCTCTCTCTCTCTCTTTGATTCTTTTCTCGGACCTCACTGTGCATCACCATTACCGTCACTGTGGAGGGCTGCCACGTTTGAAGTATGATCGGAGATGACCCTGCAGTATCTTCAGAGACTCGCTAACCTCCGAGCACTTCCCCCACGTAGCGGAGATGGAGATTTCAGACTGTGGAGTCGTTCCACTATGGGAGCACGTACATACACCTGTTCCGCATTTGGCCAGCTAAGAGGATGTCCGTCAGGACTGGGGCTGGCCGAAGATCCACACTGGTGGTTCATTGATGGCTAGATGAGTCTCGGAGCACCCCCTCATTGTTTACTAGTCAAGTTCGTGATGATGTTGACTGTTGTATTTATAGGTTTCTCCTTCGTTGAGTCGTCCACTGCCGCCGCTTTTGGCCGTTGCTCCGGTGGGTTTAGTGGTCGGGGATGGTCCCTAGAGGTCCATCCGAGTCCCCATGCCCTCGAAGCACTCTTGATTCGCTGCGTATGCATTGTTATTGTCCGTGTGCTTGGTGTTATCAAAATTATTCGTTGTTGAGTCTCGCCGGAAAAATGCCATGACTAGCGGCGCTGCTGGCCGAACCACCAATCGTGGGGGATTTTTAGGGACCTCACTAATGTCCTCGATGGTCTCTCACAACCCTTGGTGTGTCCGAACCAATACTGATATGGTTATTTTGTGATTATTTTACGTGTTGTCGTGTTGGTATGTGTGTGTTTGAGTTCCAATTAGGCGAGGTGTTTTCCGCTCATTTCATGCCAAGGAAATCCTTCTTCAAAGTTGGACAACACCAACATTGTTGTTGTAATAGTCATTGGCATCTCAACTATTGCTCGGATATGGTTGATTTAGGGTTTGGTCATGGTGATGTTCTTTACATGGCCGAATTCATTGTGAATAGACAACTTCATTAAATGTAAGGGATTTGTGTACATCGGTTTATAAAGAACGTGTGGTTATTGGTTTGATGTTTGAGTCATTTTTCCATATGATGTTAATGCATGGCTAGGGTACAACATGAAGTCATAAAGGTGTGTTTCGTGTTGATGAATGGTTATGATGTCGTAATCACGCCGCCGGTCCTCGAGGCTATGGCGTGACCAACATACGAGTGAACCGAGCCTAAAATTCATGAGTAGGCTTACATGCATTATGATTATCGATGTCGTGATATCTCAATCGTGGTTGTTATTATGGTTTTCAAGTCTGAAAGAAAGTATTCATTTTTTTATCGAATTGTCGAGTTGTTTGAGTTCATAAAACACTTGGGAATACACTAGGGTTTAGTTAATGACTCGACCCATTAATTAGAGTTTCCAACCTTGTCAGGTAGTGAAAAACTCAGGGATACGCATTAGGATTTGCGGGAGTGTTGTTATTCACGGGTTGCGTTATCATGTAAGTACACTTGCCCTAAAGCTTGTGTACGTTAGTAAGCCAGTAAGAACATTGCATGTGATTCATTATCGTTCATTGTTGCTTGTTGATATCCGTTGTTGTAATTCCTATCCTGTTGATTCCTTGGTATTGTGTTTTTAGTGTGAGTGTGTCGACGTGATTTTTGAGGCTTGTGCCCCTCTTTATCAAGCTACGCTAGTGTCGTGATATTGCCCGGGAAGGGCCAGCATCCTCTTTTCGTATGCTAGGAGGCCTGTGTCCCTCTGATGCTGCGCTAATGTTGCGACATTGCCCAGAAAGAGCCAGCGTCCTCTTTCCGTATGTTGTGATTTTGACCGCTTACTGTTTCGTTTGATTTCTTAGAACACACATGTTTTCGATTGATATTTGATAATCTGTTTATCATGCACCTCGATCTTGTTATATTTCCTGTCTTTCAGTTACCGCATAATATTTAGACTGCTTTATTTGATATTCATGAATTACTGTTATATTCTTCTGGCATTACTTTCAATTTTCCCTCAGTTGCTCACCGTCTAGTTTGTGACAATGGGTGCAGATTTACTAGAGCATTCGAAGGGTAAGGAACCTTGCTTATGAGGCTTTTTGGTGAGGATTTGCAGCTGGATTCGAGCACCTTAGCCTAGGTTATGTTGAATTCGTTATATATACATCCTGTTGGTTTAAACTTGGGATCATAGGTTATTTGATATCATGTACAACTTTACTTGGTTTTCATTTGAGGTACATGAATATTCGGGGTTTTCACATATATAGATTTCCGGATTTTCATTTGATTGAGTTATTTCTCAATACTTGTTAGTTTGATAAGTTTTTCGCTGCGTATAACTTGCAATAACTCTTTCATAAAACTTGTAATTCGTTAATTGGAGGCTGACTAGGCTCACTAGATCGCCTAGTACTGACTCGGGGATCTGTATGAGTCTAGGCCGAACGTTCCCAAATGCATTGGAAAGTTGGGGTCGTCACAACATTATTCATTCACATATTGTGGTTAATTTTTAGATTTGCCTTAACTCTATCTAATCAGCATTCATTCTCAAATTTAGTTAGGTGTGCAGCGAAAACATTTAAACACCAACTTAAAAATAATTAAAACCAGTTTACAACTCAGGCAACCTAGATGTGGAAAATCCTGTCCAAACAAACATCTCATGTATATATAATCAATTGAAAACCCAACACAGATATATACATGTTTATCAAGTTTTTCAATTCCCAAAGTTCCCAAAAGAACAAAAACGTAGCAATACATAGCCAAATATACAACAATATAAACAAAACACCCACAGAGTGGGAGCAAATCAACTGGCTCTGAGTGTGCCTTAGAGGATATCACCAAGCATAGACGCCCTGCCCCAACTCGTCTACGGATCTACACCCACCATCATAAAAAGGACGGTGAGTACAAACAGTAACAGTAAACAATAACAATAGAGATCTCAACATAAATTCTAACTCCACAATAAGCAACAAGTTTATAAATCATGCAGTATATATAAAGAAACTGAAAGAAATAGCAATTTGCATGATAAACAGATTCAATAAGCTCAAACAACAATATTCGAGTGACCGGGAAGCAAACAGACGTGAATACATAATACCAATCAAGCCGCGAGTCACAAGACCTCCTCAGCTTGTAATCAACACAGTGGGCCCGAAGGTCACCTATACTATTCGATACACTATGTATGATCCAGTGGGCCCGAAGGTCGCCTCCACTAACCGTACATTATGCTAGAAAAGCCACAGACAAAGTCACTGCTAACTCCCTAACACACTACCGAAGGAAAGCCACAGTCACATGTTGGAGGCTAAATTCTTCCGATAGGCTCCAACGAGAAGCCATAGACTATGTCAGCTGCTAAACTTGTTTAAACTTCTCTCCACTGGTGGACTACTTAAACCCTAGGTCACTCGAACTGGAATAAAGTACAAATGACATGCATTTCAAGGAATAACATGTCAAGAATTAGAAAAGAATTCATATTGATACTATTGTTGCCTTTACTCACCTCGAATCCTGCTAATATCGTTATCCCGTAGCTCCACGCGTTTCCCAATGTCAATCCCCAATTGACTAATCAATGTCCCGTTGGTTACCTGACATCCATTTAGGTTCAGTTTCAAATAACTTTCCTATTTTTTCCCAATTTTCCTGGCATTTTTCGCCAATTTTATGCTTTATGAGGCAAAAACCCCAACAAAAAGTCTCCTACGAATTCCCAAATTTTTCATTTTTCAAAATCAATTAATTGGTTTTAATTATATATATATACATTATACATGTATAATATATGAGTTACACACACATTGGATTTATAATGTATACATTGGATTTATAATGTATATATTATATATGTACTTGTGAATATATAAATTACATATATACATTATTTATTTGGTAATGGATTCATGTGCGCACATGAATGAGAGCCGACACTCCCTGCTGTGTGTGAATGCACAGTAGGGCTCTCTTTTTTTTCGTTATTTTTTCGATTCATTCTTTCTTTCTTTCCTTCTTGTTTTCTTTCTCCATCTTTCTCCATTAAAGAACCAACACCCATAATAAATTGGCCTCCTCTATCAAACATTAAAATCCCAAATCCATACCCATTAGCTACTTGGAATTGAAAAAATTTAGAGAATGAAGTTGAGGATTACTTACCTTGGTGGGTTTTCTTCTCTTAATGACTCCCTACTCCCATCAACCCTCCACCTCTCCTATTCTTCTTCTTCTCAGTTTTTGATTTTGTGAGAATGGTGTGTCGGTGGTGTTTGTAGATATTTTGGGGGTTGGTCAAATGACCATTATACCCCCATGTTTATCTACATTTCCTTCTCAAACATTTGCCCTTTTTGGTCTTTTCACTTTTTCTTTATTTTATTTATATATACTTTATATATATAAACATATATATATACACACTTTAATTTTTGCGCCTATAATTTTGTTGTGCGCGCCAACGAGCACACACGGATGTGCACATTACCGTATGACTCACTTGTGTTGCCCATAACCTCGCGTATCACTCAGCGCCCACTAATTTATTATTTTTATTCGTTTAGTATTTGTTATGCATTTTTCCAGACTCAGCATACCCGTCTCTTGTTCACCTGGTACCCCTATTATCACGTTTTTTCGAGCCGAACTCGTTCCTCAACACTAACGCGCACTCACACATGTCCTTACATGTTTGGAACACTGTAATTAACATTCGAGTAATAAGTAAATAGTACGAACCACCATACAAATATAACATACCTCGGTGTCCACTCCAGATGACCGAAACAAATACACCACGGCTAGCTCGGCCCATAATTCAACCCTGAAATGACACGTGGCATGAGTTAAGATTTTAGGGTCAGTACACTGGATACTCGAGAATCTGAAAGATTACTCTCTTATTGAAGCAACAGATCTGTGCATGTTACGCACCTGACTAATCTATTCCCAACAAAGCATCAAACTCCAAGAACTCCAATACTCTCAAGTCTGCAGGTAAGACCCCCTATCTCTACCGAACAATCAATACACAGCAAGTTGGAGTAAATCTTGTCCCCAACAGTCGTGTTAAGGATCAAGGGTCTCTCTAGTCTAGTAGGTTTCAAACCCAACTCATTAACCACGCGACCTGATATAAATGAAACCATAGAACCATAATCAAACACGGTATGCATAAAAAAAATCGTAAATGTAAACCATACCTTCGACAAGGTTACGAGTAGCAGTCTGGTCTGGTGCGGCAATAGAATGAACTGGCTGCCGACTCTGCTGCGGCTACCTTCAACCCAGCTGTAGACAAGCACCAATAAAATGACCTATATGTCCACACTCATAGCAGGCTCTTTAAGAACCTGACCCAGATGGACCACTCTGTCCCTGTCTCTGACCCTGGTCATACCTAGGAACTTGCCTACTCCTCTGCCCCTGACCACCACTTCTCCCATCAGTCCTCTAATATTGTTGTCTCATAGGACCTGTATATGTTGTTTGTTGTACTGGAGCAGATGTTACAATAGTGATAGAAGACAAAGACACAATAGATCCTACACTCTATGCTCGGTCTATCTGAATCCACTGTCTAGCTCTCTTCCTCCTCCTATCACCTCCCTAACTGACTCCGGTCTATAATGGTGTAATGGTGCAACCTGTGCTCCAGCATGTGTGCTCAAGAATTGCTCACTGGTCATGTGACGTAACTAGTTGAGACAGCTCATCCAATTTCCCCTGAACGTCTCTTGAACCACCATCACTAATACTAGGTTGATTGGCCATCGCAATATGAAAAGAAAGCGAATACACGATCAGGACATAGCTATCGATAATAGTATATACAATACATCAAATAGCTCATATAGTCCTATTTTAATTTCCCCCAACTCTCCTCACTTCCCAACTAAGACTTAAGTCAGGATTATAAGGTTCCACTCTAAGTTCCACCATTGTTCTAACTTCTGCTGATTTGTGTCTTAATGGATTGTTATTTAATCAAGAGTTAAGTTTTAAGACTTTAGGCTCTGATACCAACTGTGACGGCCCAGTTCCACAACCTTAAAATTGAATCCCGCCCTGCCTAGACTTACGTAGACCCCGAGTCAACCCTCGCCAAATCAACGTAAGCCTAGTCAGCCTTACTTTCCCATTTACTATTTATTAAGCAATTTAATTTAGAGTTATTAATATTAGTGAGTTATTCAAAGTATAGCGAAAGTATTTAAAACTCAAACTAATAAAATAATCTCTAAGACACTAGTCAGGACAACGCAGAGTATGGAAACCCTGCATATATATACCATCAACCATAAATCAAGTCACATGAGAGTAATATTTTTATACATGCCCAAGATCTCTCATAAACCCATATCCTAATGTTTCAAAATAATTATATACAGTAATACAAAAGATACCAGAACCAACGTCGATAACAAAAGGAGAACCGCTCCGGTATCCTACAAGTAAATCACCAAGCTGAGGAGCCTTTCCCCTTACTCGACTGCAGATCTGTACTCAGTTAAACACAAGAATGACGACCCCAAGTAAGTAACGCCAAGCAGGATATTTACAGCATTTTGAAAGAAATAAGCAATCTATATTCATGCTAATAGAAATAAAAGTACAGGGAATGCATGAATAAATAAAGATTGTAAATAAACATGAATTAATCAAGGATAAGTGTCCAAGAAATCAAACAGAAAGGCTCAAGTAGTCCCGACTAAAAAGTCATTGAGTCAAAGAAAACACCTACAAGACTCAAAGTTTAGGACGTGGTACACTCACACCATCCTAAAGTCCACGTGGATGAGAACTTCCCTGGCAATCTAGCAAAGAACTCCCACCCCGTATAGAACAACAAACCATATCGTGTATCCCAAGTTCCTGGCTCTAGTATGTTACATCAGATAACCCTTCCTCCCAAGGATCACGTTGACTCACTTGCCATTGGACCACTCAATCAGAATATAATTCCAAAACAAGAATAGAGCAATAACAATAATAAATTAAAGCTCAAAGAAATAACTGTAAATTACCCTACTAGTTTACTTACCTATATCCGAAGCTATTACGCACTCACATGACTCAAATTCATCCCTTACGAATCCCCTGTGTGACTATCACTTTCCTACAATCCCTTGTTGATTAATTAATTACAAAATTCATTAATTATCCTCCAATTTACCCAATTTTCTATAATTTTATCCATTTACTTAATTTAGTCAATTACCCGAGTATTGGCTCATATTCGAATGCATTTGGTTAGCCGAGAGATCCTTGAAGTTTTTGAGAATTTTTGAAATTTTAGTCTAATGAATTGTGTCACGTCGTGAGTGGTGTTGTAGGGTTAAAAGCAGGCGGCGTCACTTAAAACGTGAAATCACTCTCACTGCTTCAAACGCCATGAGTAACGTCGTGGGGGTGAATTGCTTCACGATGTCACTTAAAGTATAACTTGCAGACTCTCTGGTCTGGACGCAGTAACTGACGTCGTAGCCTTGTGGCTTTAAAAAATCCCTCGCGGTGTTGAATGCAGCCCATGAATCTGGGGTTTTTGACACCCCGACTCATGTCGTCGTGTTTCGAGCCCATTCCAAACTCATAGGGATGTCCAATTACACATAAAACTACTATCCAACAAATCAAAATAGTCCACAAATTCCCCAGTGTAGAAATTAAACCAAATATTAACTAAAATTCTCCAAAAATTCAAATTCAACCTAAACAATCAAAACAATTGCATGGTTATCCTCCACACCAATCAAACTATCTATACCAACCTTCAAAACATCGAGAAAACTAAAACTCCAAAGTGGTGTTCAAAATTATCAGGACAAAACCCACAAAACACACGTCAAACTGACAAAAATCTCGTAGTAAGTCAGGATATTACCTTTATTCCCGTGTTTGGTCACATCTTGGCGTCGTTGCGAGCTCAAATCTATCTGGAAACCAAACCTTCTTACTTTCGTATGAACAAGAGTAAGAGAGATGAAAGTGAGAGTTAGTGAAAGAAAAAAACAAATTGAGCTTATATTTATCTCTTCATCTCCACCCAAGTGCATATCCCGCAGTGCATTCGGAGGTCCTCCTCCACTCCAGCCACTTCTCATCAGCCAACCCTTACAGTTCACCTAACTCACAACTTGACACTGTTAAGTGACTACTCCCCATGAACTCTAATTCAACACAGGCTTTCCCAATGTTTTCACACCCGTTTTGCACCACGACTCGCACTGTTATGTGCCCAAGGACCTGCCAACGTACTGAACTCATCATATCACGTTTAATTATTATATTTTATTATATTTTGTCAGTGTTTTAATTCAATTTTTCCCCTAGACAGCTAATTACCTTACAACTGTTCACCCCGGCGCCGGTATCACACGTTTCTCCAAGCTGAATCCATTTCTCCACATCAATGCTCCCACTCAAACGTCCTCACATGTTTGGGACATTAGAATTTACATTCAGGTAAATAGATAAATACTACAAACACTGAACAAAAATAATATACTTAAGTGTCAACGACCGAGAATTTGATACAAGTATCATGGCAAGGGGCTCACGTACGACCTAAAATGACACGTGACACGAGTTATATTTTAGGGTCGTTACATCCAATTTTTTATTCACATTAAATACCAACTATAGGCAATGTAATAAATCATTAAAACATATAAAAATGAATTTTGACTTGCATAACTCTATCTACCCGGTCCTACGGCTCGCACGTAACTCGAGGCACGTCCTCGCTCTTGTCTCGATGCCTACAACTGAATGACCTAACTTTGTAAGTCTACACAAATATAATACACTAGGAATACATTACTACAAAAATAAAATAATACTTCAGCAACGTGAGTCGATCGGTGTATGCATCTCTGTGTGAGTCCCACGTCACTGGTCGGTGATCCTGATTACGGATTTAAAGCAAGGGTTAGAGATTAGGTTGTGACAAGGCCGGGTAGGGCTCAGTTTGTGGAATTGGGGCCGTCACAAAATATAAAGGGCAAAGTTGAAAAAAAAGGATGAGGGCATGTCAACTATCGCCATGTCAATCAACCAACGTAATGATAAGTTATTTGAGTACTTGAAAAAGATCAATTCAGATAAACAATGACAACTTGAAGTTACCATATCATCCTATCAAAACAAGACAAGAAGGATGGCTATGAAGGATATGACGGAGGAAAATAAAGTTTTTTTGAAAGATGTGGATTCTATTAAGGATCTGATCTTACGTGCATTTTTTTGTCAGTGAGCAAACACAGATTTTACGAAAAATGGATGAACAAGAAGGTTCTTCTATCACATCTTCGGATATTGACTCGTATTTGAATGATATCGTACCTCCAGGTGCATATTTGCGAGATTAATTTTATCACATCTACATATGTGGATTACATACGTTGCATGTCAAAAGCCATTATCGTATGTCATGTTTGTGTTTAGCAAGTGTTTATCGTAGGATCACATGTAGGATTATTTTTTGTGTTTGACTATGTAGGACTTTTAGTGTCCTAAAGGAAGTATGTCGTATGTTTTTGGTATTTATACGTATCTTTAATTATTTGTTCTAAAAAAAGCATCTTTAATTATTTCTAATTTAAATTTATAATATATAAATAATGTTTTGAAAAAAATACGATAAACTAAAAAAATTTAAAAGAAATACACAAATAAAATGTATTAAAAATATAAAAAGATTATTGAGTAATTAATTGTTTTTAAAAAGCAATTAGTGAATTAATTTATTAAAATTTCAAAATAAATATAAAGTAAATTTCAAAATAAGGTAAAGATAAAATATTATAATTATAAGGATAAAGAACATAAAAACATAAAAGAATAAAAAAGAAAGGGTTAATAACAAAAAAAAACACAAACTATTGGTTTTTTTTTTTGCAAATCTGGAACAAACTTCTAATTTTTTCAAATATATCACAAACTTTACTTTTCTTGCAAATATATAACAAATCCCATATTAGCTTCAATCTCCCATGCAATGACGCAAACATAAAAATCGCAAGAATAAGACTCCATTCAATTGCATATCATGTTCATTATACCATGTCTTAAATTGTACTCTTATTTTTCGTTTGCTTAGAGATAGAACTATATTTATGTGAGTTCATTTTTTTTCAAATTTTTAGAGGCCCATTATGTGCACCCCAGTCATTACTCAGGGCACCCCATTTATTTGCAATTGTACGTGTAATGATTCATGTGCCCTCTAACCCAAACCTACATTAAATACCAGAATTACCAAGGCACCGCACTCCATTTTGGAGCTCGCTCAACTAAAATCCCAATACCCTAATTCTGTCGATAGTCAAACATGGCGTTATTGGCTAAAAGAGTTCATACAAGGTCGGTATGTATCCTTTTTTTAGTTTTTGAGAGTTTTAAGCTTGCATTTAGTGTGTTTTGTTGTTGACAATGGTGGTGTTTATTGATTCTATTTTACATATAGTGGTTTGGCACAAATCGTTTGGTGTTTTAGTCTACAATGGATGAAGAAAACACAAGTAAAGCTGAATTGAGGCAGTGGGAGGTGAGCTTTAAAGTATTTTTGTGTTTAAGGTTTCCCAATATTCGAATGTATCATGTACACGATTATTTCAGCTACACAGGACCGAGACATTTGTGCATATATCAGTGACACACAACCGAAACTTAAATTTATGCCTTGATAGTAGATAACTGGACATTCTTTGTAATAGGTTGTCAGTGGACTCAGTGGTCAGGTGCCAAGATATATCGAATGGTCTTGATTGGGCCCTACCGATACTATTTCTTACGTATCGGACCTGTACTATCGAGAATTATGTTTTTAAGGATTTTCTAGCTTCTAACACTGAGTACTTATGATATTCAACTTTTTCTTGCAGGAAGTACCATCGACAAGTGCCTTTGAAGATATCTCTTATCTTTTCAAACGGGAGGTGCCATTTCAAACTAGAAATGAGGCACTCGAATGGGTTCAAGAGACAGGTGGTGCTAGAAAGTTTTTCTTGGTTACAAAGAAGTCTGATGCCGAAGGGAATGGTCATAGGGGAAGGGTCACAATTGCATGTGAGAGATCCAGAACATATAGGGGTATTTCCCGAAAAGTTGGAATTGCTAAAGCTGAACTAATTGAGAAGATACCACTGAAGTTGACAAACGAAGAGGAAAAAAAGGACAACACAAGACCGAACATTGGTAAGAAAAAATGTCATTGCCTTTTTCTTATTCAACTCAAGGAACACTTGGACTCATATTGGTATGTAAGTGTGGTATGTGGCAAGCACAACCACAACTCTGTGAATTACTTGGAATGGCACTCATATGCAGGAAGATTGACTCCAGATGAGGCTGTTATTTTGGATCAAATGAGTAAGGCTAATGTTAGGCCATGACAGATCCTAAATACTTTGAGGCAAAGGATAAGAACAATGCTTCAACATTGCGAACAACATACAAAGCACAATAAAAGAATCGAATTAAAGAAGTCAGTGGGAGAGCTCAAATGCAACAAGTCAGTGGGAGAACTCAAATGCAACAATTCTTACACTTATTGGAAGGTAATATGTATCTGTCATGGCATAGAAAGGACCCCGAATTGAATGTAGTTACAGACTTATTTTGGTCCCATCCTGAATCCATCAACTTGTTGAGGTGTTTTCCGTACGTTCTTCTAATGGACTACATATATAAGACCAATAGGTATCGATTGTCGTTGTTGGAGATTGTTGGGGTCACTTCGACAAACATTACATTCTCGGTTAGGTTTTGTTTCTTATCGTCAGAGACTAAGTCCAACTACACATGGGCATTGAACATTTTGAGAGGTTTACTAGACCCTTAAAACTCTTCAACAGAGAGCGGTCAATAGGACCACTAAGGAAAGGAGCAGATGGGTCATCTTTGGGCTCCACAACATTCCCACCAACACCGCCGCTACTACTCCTAGTTGTTTGTGGTTGGGATGTGGTGATTTCTTCCATTGCTGCCATGCGGGCCTCATCAGTATGATTGGTTGGTTCATCCCTATCGGCACCACCCCGACTACTGCTCCCCATAGGGACATGAGATGCCTCAACCTCGACCTTATCCCTCACCGGTCTGCGTCCACGTACACCCTCACCAGCCTACATTTTTGCCTTTTGATATGATGCAATTTGTGCCTTCCTCTTGCCACGGACATCAGGTGCAAAAGGAAAAGCAGCTGCGTCCGACTCTCATTGTACTCTTGTAGGCTCTCCATCGACATCCTCCCTGGAAACAGAAGATTTTCCTCGAGCCATATCTAATAAGGAAAGACATTGTAAGCATATAAGCTCTTGTCCAGCAAAAAAAAACCCAAAAAAAGTATTTTCAACATTGACTCAGTATGGCATAACCGATACCTAATGCAATATTTCGATATGACAAAATCGAGATCTATCATCAAGTATTGGCATTTATCCACCGAGACTAGACCTACACATACGTTATAACAAAGCATCGGTTTAATGGTACTGAGACCAAAACAAGATTCTTGGTTACTTGTGTCCGAGACGTAATGAAAGTTTATATGGGTTAAGTGTCAATTGGCTTCAAACGAGAAATGCTCACAAGTCTCGGTATGGGATTTCTGAGATTAATGAGCACATCATGGTCCTGTATGGCCGAGTATTGCAGGTTTGCAAGAAAACCCAGATATTGTAGTATTTTCATGGACTACAAAGAAAACGAACCAAATGAACATAAAATCGAACAAAAACCCAAACTTACCTTAGTTTGCCTCTTGATTTCACACTAACCCCAAATTCGAACTCGTCCGAAAAACCCTAGCCGTTGAACACTTCAACTGGCCAAAAAAAACTTGTCCAACTTGAAAAAACCTCAAATATGTAGGAGAGAACGATGAAAAATGGGAGATTTAGTTGATTTCGCCTCCAAATCACGATGGGAACGAGAGCATTTGTCGGAAATGAGATTTTGGAAAAATGGAAATAGTACCAGAGTTATCAAAATAGGTGGGGTGCCCAGCATTAGGGTTCAAGGGCATTTTCATCCAATTCGGAGGTGCCCTAAGAAATTCGATGGGTGCCCTGAGTAATGATTGGGGTGCACATTACGGGCCTGTATTTTTATCACAAAAGCTTTGTCCCTAAATTGACTAGATTAGCTTTGACGAAAAAAAAAATTACTAGATTAGTGGTTGCACACATACTAGTAGACCAAGCCTCTCTAACCACCTTTTTAATTTCAAACTCATGATGCAACCATGGTTCAAAAATGCCTTTCTTTATAATAAGTTGAAGAAAGCATGAGATTTTTTTTTGAGTCATTCAGATCTTTAGTTGTATGCAGTGATATAAGACAATGGTCAAAATGAGATGGAAGAAAACCATCAAAATATTGTAAAGTGGATCGCTGAAAGCCAATATGGGTTTGTAATAGATCTAAAAAAAAAAGTAAAGTCTGTGACATATATATATATGAAAAAACTCGAAGTTTGTTTAAAATTTGCAAAAAAAAACTCATAATTTGTGTTTTTTTTATATATTAACCCAAAAAGGAATAAAGAAAGAGTAAAAAAATACATAAATTTCAAAATGGAGTGGCATTTTTGTCCCAACGGATAGTGTTAAATTGTTTTCTCTGATTCACCAACCAGCGCCAAAATGGAGTTGGTTGGAGTTGGTCAGAGCAAGCCTTCTCCTCAGGGCAATATTCTGCAAATGCACCACCACCTCATCGAATGATTCGATGGCAAGCCCCCACTTCTCACTTCATCAAGCTAAACACTAATGCAATAATCAACAAAAATTAACCCAACGCAGCGGTAGGAGGTGTATTACGAGATCATGAAAGAGTCGTAACACCTTGAAGCTCAAACGGCGAAGACCATTGCAATTTTGGAAGGGATGAAAATGGCGTACGTATGAGTTACAAATCCATGCAAGGGAGATCGAAACTGTTATAATTTGTGGTTATCTTAACTATAGTTACATGGTTGTAATTTCTTATTTGTTATTATCTTTGTTTTGTTGTGTTCTTCATCTTTTAGGTGTTTATATATTCAAGTAGGCTGTACTTCGTGATTTATCTCTTCTAATAAAATTTAGTTCTTTAGTAATTAACAGAAACCAACTTACATAAACCAATGCACTGGTGGTGATTTCCAACGTCAGGAAACAACTAGGGTACGTAGCTCACGCCTTAGCCTAACTAGGGTGAAGGTAAAATACCTCCACCCTTTGGAGTGATGCCATTCCATTGAGTATCTCTACTTACGTACTTGATGGCATCCCAGACGTATGAAAGTGATTGCATGTTTAAGCCTAAAAAATTGTTTTGTTTGTATATAAACTGAAATAATCTTTCTGAGTTGTAGATTGTCCTTTCTTCCTACATACAAATAAATTGAATGATATTTTTCTATATAGAAATTAGATGATGTGGTTGCTATTGTCTTCGAGTTCATGGTGATTACATAAAGTAGTTTTGTATTACGTTTTAATTGTTCATCAATTGAGTGATACTAATTGTTATAAAACAAATTGAGTACTACCGATTGTTATTTTTGTATTTTTCAAGGTTTTTGGATATTAAAGCAATTTGGTAGTTTTCATGAGGAAATTGAATTTCTCTAAACGACCAAGTTAAAAAAAAAAAATTAAAAAATGGGCTATTTGCGTATATGTTCTCTTTTTTTCCTATAAAAAAATTAAATGATATTGCTCTTGGCTTCGAGTCTATAAGAGATTATATAATAATTTTTTTACCTTAATTTCTTTTCTTCATAAATTTTATTTTTATCCAATATATTAATTAACAGTTGGTCTTGCCAGTGAGCGAAGCGCAAGTTACCAACTAGTTTCGATATAAAAGAAAAATTAGAAATTATTATATATTTTACCTTTAATAATATAATAATATCTATGCAAATTTCTCTATATTTAATCAACATATACATGTCTAATTTTTAAAAAAAAAAAAAAAAAAAAAAAAAAAAAAAACCCTACACATACATATTAACAAATTATGTACAAAACGTCCTACCAAAAAAAATTATGTACAAAAAGCTAAAATACATGTACAATTTTTTTTTCTTTGAGGTAAAAAAATACATGTACAAACTACATAATAGTTTCTGGTAAATCAAAGTAAATAGCTAATTTCTAGTTACAACTATTTCCAAACACATTTAATGTAGAAAAATATTGTATTACATCCGATTATTAAGGTTTTGTTTCATACATTACTATTTACTAGTCATTCACTCAACAGCTTGCGGAGGTATGCATATCATCACTAAAAAAAGGCATGCATATACATAATATATACTATAGGTCGGAAATTCAAGTCCATCTCAGCTCAATAATAAGAAATTGATCCACGTTTAAAAATGAGAAATTGATCAAAAAAGAGATCATGTAACATGAATAATGAGTCTACATTATACAAAAACTCTATTTTCAGGGGTGTAGCCAAGCTGCGTTTACAAAGATTCTCTAAAAAAAAAACACAAAAAAAAAAAGGAAATATACGGTAAGACTGCATTAGACCTTCAACATTCGCAGATAATCATCGATGATGGACATGGCAGATGATCGATAGCTTGAACCGAACAAATTGTAGTGGTTCAAATAATGATAGAGCATATAAAGATCCTTCCTTATCTCAAAGCCTGGTTGTTTGGGCATCACCTACACCATTTACCTTCACTTTGAGAGGAATAAATTTGACAAGTCGCAATAAGAAGTCCTTCAATAAAATTTGATATTTGAAGCAATTCGCTTCTTCATTTCTAACATAGATATTTAAAGCAATATGCTTCTTCATAGTCACATTTCATTTCCAACATTACTTTCCAGAAAACCAATGGAAAAATTCTTTCAAAAGATTTATATGCACTAATATATTTATATTGGTACATGAAACTCTATGAGCAAAATGTCACTCCATCGAGAAAAAATGATTTTCTAATTAATAAAAATAAAAAAATAAAAAAATAAAAAACTGATCCTGTATGAAGGCATTGATGATTAATGAAATTTCTATCTTCAAAAAAAACAAAAGGTCAATAAAATAAGCTCCTTAAGTCATCAATACAATATGATTCTTTAAATCTGACGAAATTCAAGATGGAGGTTCAATAATTATGGACCATTAAAGCATCTCAAATGGGGCTATGGATTTGGGGTGGATGGTGCCACATTGGATTAAATAGACATTGGGTTAAAAAATACCTCTCCAATGAGGCTGTGGATTTGCACTGTGTGGATGATGTGGCAGAAACACTGTCTATAACACCCTCTACTTCTGGAGGGTGTGATAGACACTGTCTACGATGCCATATCATTAAAAAACGAAAATATAAAAACAACAAAAAAACCCACATTACTCAAAGAAGAAAAAACGGCAAAACAGAAAGGAAAAAAAAAATGAAAACGCCTATAAAGTAGGAAAAACAATTGAAAACACCTATAAAATAGGAAAAGAGTGGATTTTTTTAACTTAATCCACATTACCCATTGGAGATGATTTTTGGTGTTGAATGTGGATTTATACCACAGCCCCCTCTACAATCCATCCACAGTGATGATGTGGTAGAAACCTACATCCCAAATCCACATTTACCATTGGAGATGCTCTTAGAAGTTCAATATTAAGTTAGAAAGTTACCCTACAACGTGGTCTTTTAAAATGCACATATCTCTATTATTACAGGGTTTCCATGTTTATGTGAATAAATTAACTGTTTTATTATGTACAAATAATAAGTTTATAATTTGAAAAACGGATAGAATTCTATTTTTTCGCACTATTTTTTTGTGTGCTTGAACTTTTCTTGGCTCTTTTTTTCTTCTTCTTAATGACATCTTTATTGCTCTCTCTATTATGTTTGCACTTGATTCTTTGGAGGAATTCTGCAAGTATCCACAGTGATTGGTGACCTTTTCTTTTCTTCACGGTATTTCAATTCCTTCCTTTGTCGTTTTAAAAATTAGTGGCAAAATATTATTTTTTATCTTTAGCACCATATCAATGTGGATTACTATAAAGTGGAAAGTAAGAACAGATTTATTTAAAAAAATAATCAAGTTGTTCATCCTTGAATATTTAAAGAAAAAATTATATAAAAGATCAGTTTCTATAGAGGATTTTCACAATCTAAAGAGAGAATTTGGCCCCCCTTGAATAATCAAGGGGGGCCAAATGCTGCGTATATTTCCCTTACAAACGTGACTTCCCTCATTCCCCAATTCCCTTTGTCATCATTCTCAAGTGTGTGGTCGTCGTTTTTCATGTATGTGTTATTACTGATAGATTGAAATCAAATTGCAAACTCTAATCTATTTGTGAAACCGAGCAAACGCAAATTAGAAGCACATTAACATAACACTTTCTTGTAAATAAACAACACAAATTAGTTGGAGTCGGCCACATGAATCAAACTCTTTCATTTAGATAATTTCTAACTAATTAATACGTCCTAATTAAGTAATTAACACAATTAGGTCTACTCTTACATAGTTAAATTTCTTCACGAGTTTCTATTGAGTTGAGTTATTTATATAACTTGCCTTAAAAAAAACTTTATTATTTGTGTGTTGTGCATGTTATTTAATTTCTCATAAGAATATATAAAAAAAAATTTATTTTATAGACATGAGGAAATTCTATTAACTAAAAAAAAAAACCCCACTACCCACGTAGCTCTACCCCTACGTGTGTTCCAATTCCTTTAAATCCTTCTTAATTAATGTGCCTCAAGACAGTTTTGGTCTCCCTCTACATCGTCGAGTTTCATCGGTTTCTACTTATTTGAGTTTTATAATAGGGTCGTTGCAGGCCGTCTGTGGAGGTATCCAAACCACTACAACCAACCCTCCCTAATCTTTGCGTCAATTGGTCTTGCTCCTACTTTTTGTTGAATTTTTGTATTTCTTATTCTATTTTTACGTGTTTTACTACACATCCACCTAAGCATTCTCATTTCCGCTACATTAATTTATTTTTTTGTTGTCTCTTTACCACTCAACATTGACTTTCAAAAAGCATAGCTGGTCTAATCACAATTATACGAAAGTTGGAAGCCAAACTAATGGAGTTTAAGTTTAACATATCAAAATTTTGGTGACAATACTGATTATTTCAGCTCTTCTTTTTTGGGGGCATCTAGGATTCTTTGAAATGGTTAGTTCTTGTGGTGAGACATTTCCCCCATCATTAGTGCCGATAAACGCTCTAATTCATGCATCAAATGACAAAGCTGAATTGTACATTGTGTATTCTACTTTTTTTTTTTTTTTTTAAAAGTGATACCTCAAAATAGGAATTATAGAATGATCCACCAAATCCCGCACACCAAGACATTCCAAATTCTGCTTCATTGTGTCCATCTGCAGAGATGAAAGATAATTGATGAATCTAATATTTTAAGTTTTTTGGTTCATTTGTAGGTGCTTATAGATTAAGGCAAACAATAAGGAAGTAGAAACCAGGAATACTTATATCCATTAAAAAAGAGCAGTATCTATCATTACTTTCGTTTAACTCCATGCGCAACTAAATTCAAGTATGGAAGATGTCAAAAACACATCATTTGACTGCGCATCATGTTGATTGAACATGCTCAAGTCCCGACGTCAGAATCAACAACATTTTACCGGCTATGATCTTTTTTTCTTTATAGTTATTTTCCTCTTAATTTATTACTTGAATGTCTAGGAGCACTCCACTAAAAGGAAGAAAATATTGTTACTAATGGATCCATTACAGTGCTTTGTAAGCTCAGACAAAATTATTGAACTAACTAAAACTATTATTCATAGAAAATCCTCTAATCTGGAATCATTGGGGAAAAGGTCACCCAAAATGCAAATTGAACATGGTCAAGCATTTTTATCCAAGTGAATCGAGCCAAAATTTTGCCTGTTCAAGAAAAAGATCAATAGGACCTGATTTTCTGGGAACAGCCAGAAAAAGCAAATGAACAAAATCATGTGGCTCCATAAATTAAAAGGCACCAAAGAACCTGATTTTTATAAAAAGGATGAAAAGCATCTTTAAGAAGAAAAAGAAAGGAATACTATATCCATATTTCAACGAAATATATCTTCTAATTTTGAAGTAACGAAAACCACATGCGAAAACCCCAAAGTTAATGGCATTAATTTGTAGCACTTTATCATGCATCATAATCTTCTTCATGAAATTCGTCTCACTTCATAATTTGTGCAGATGACATAAAACATAGGGGCCCATAAAATGATTATAGAAGATGGCACATGTTAAAAAGAACAACTGTGGATTACAGACTAGTAATTTTAACGTTCATGCTTTGATCCATAATTAAATAATAGCATCATAACAAAAGGCGGGAAGATCGATTATGATTATATGGAAAAAATATTTAATGAGTGATGACATTGGAAAAGAAATAATATTTGAGAGTATCAAAAAAAGAAAAATATTTGAGAAAGTACAGCTTCCAAGTGAAGTGAGCAGTCAAAAGCTTTTTAATAGCACCGAGATGCCTCATGAGAGGGTGGTCAACAAGGAAAGAAGAATTGAAGATACATTAGTTGTTTGATTGAATAACTGACTCACTATGAAAACTTTTGTATTTCACCAGAGGGGAGGTGAAGTTTTGAGAATGAGAACAATAAACTCTTATTTAATAGATTTGGGAAAGCAGTTCTCAAAAAATAGATTTAGGAAAGCACATGTGGAATTTTCAGAAAAGCTAATCAAGTCTGATTGCTTGATCTGATTGATCACGCAATCAGACTTGTACCAAGCAGTTTGGCAGACCCTGTCCATAGATTGAATCTTCCAGATATTGTTCCTTTTCTGTTACTCTGGGCAGGTTCTCAGGTGGACTTAACTCCAACTAGATTGGAGGATGAATTGAGATTTGGGCTCCCAAAACGGCCCTAATTACCCCAATCTATCGGAAAAAGCCACAAGTAATAATAAGTAATATTGAAAAAGCACTAGATAGAAGCATTATAGTGAAAACAAACAAAGGGCGACAAGTTAATGAGACCAATACCATAAAGAAATATGTGGATCAGTGGTTCTTTTAAGCATAGAAGTAACAGAAGAAGAACAATCAGCTTTGAAGTTAGAAGGCTTCAGTTGTTACGCAGAGTATGTCTTAAGTAGAAACAACTTGATACGAAATGAAAATCAATTTGAGAAAATAACTTACAGTAACAAGCAGGGTCCAGTATAACAGGCTCCCCATCCTTATCAGCACTGACATTGCCACTCCACAGATCTCCATGCAGCAAACAAGGTTCAATTGTGATATTCTCAAAAAGAGGCCCCAAATTTTTTGTCAGTCTTTCACCTGTTAAATGAAATCTAACAGATCACATCGCCGAATATGACTATGACGAATCCAAGTACATTATGGTGCAGTGCACTGAGAAAAATGCAGCCATTTGAAAGAAATCAATTACCTTTTTCGCAAATGGTCGAATCACCAAATTGTTCCTTGGCCAATTTTAGTTGATATCCCAATCTATGCTCAGCAAAAAAATCGATCCAGTCTGATTTCCAATTGTTAATTTGTGGAGTGCTGTAAACATAAAAATTAGTAATAAATAGATTCCAGATGCAGAAAATCTAAGAAGATCCAGAAAATTTCACCTTCCAATGGTATTATTAACGTCAAAACCAAAGCCCTTGGAAGATTTCCCAGCTTTATGCATCTCGCCAAGCTTTTTTCCAAGAACAGACTGAACACACAGTGATTGATGTATGAGAATGTCTTTTCGCTCCACTTAAATCAATAGGGAAAACATTTTCAGCCTTGCCTGATCACGTCTAGAACCAAATTCTATAAATTCCATTATTATGTAGGAACCTCCTGTTGGCAGTGCTCCGACCTACAAGGAAATTACATTCAGACATAACAACTGGCATCTGAATACAATGATGGGAAGTAAAAGATCAGTTTATGGGTAAGACGTAAGAAATCCTTAAGTGAAACAGATTTAGGAGCTCATCACCTTATAAGCCCTTGGGACACGAATTGAATTGGTTTCGTACATTGCATTTAGTCCAAGAGCCTCTCCTTCAAACATTGATGGCCCAATACTCCTGATCGATATGAAACATGGAGCTGATATTTCTTTCACATAGACATAAACTTATCCTATTGAAAGAAAACCATTAAAAAAATGCAGACAGACCGCAGATTTTGTAGTCATCCCTTAATACATCCTTGTTTAACATGATCTGTTAAGCCATTATGGTTAAGTAGAATAACAACTCGACAAGTACAAGGAATGTATTTCAGCAAAATGAAAACATTTGGGCGTGCCTGTTTGTCTTAACAAAAAAGGAACCGGCGTCTGTGTCATAGCGATTTGCAAAATTGATGCATCCACCACCAACAGAACTGATTCTCTTAATTTCTGTTGCTTTTCCTTCAGTTAGTATCCAGCCTCGAATTGGATCATCACTCAAAGAAGCCACTGTAAATTATCAAAGAGAAGTAAATAACTTTGTTTGATTCTTGTCTAGGAAGTGTCAATACAAAAAAAAAGTGAGTCTGAAAATAAGAAAAGAAGCAAATGGCATTTATGACATAAAATGGCAATATAGGGAGTCTAAGATCAATGACTGAAAAAAAAAAGGTCATTCATAAATCATAACGTTGAAAAAAGTATTAGTATTACTGAATTCACACCACGATGAAGCAAATTTAAAGTCCAAGATGTCTGCAATTGCCATATCATTGCTAGCTAGCTCACAAGGGGAGCATGATTTTAATGTTACACAATGATCTTTTATGGTTTATACGATTCACTGATTAGAAGTCCAGAAATCAAATTAATATTGTAGCTCTTTTATGCCAGTTCATTCTTTTTTTCTCAAGGAACCTTTTTTTTTTTCCTTCATTTGATTTGCATAGTTGTTTCAATTGAACATTCCCCCTTGCAAAATCGAAACAATATCAGAAACCAATCCAATAAACTCAATTCCCAATTGATTTTTCCTTTCTTGCTAGCATAGATCGAAACCTCTAGCTCCTCGGTTACCACCCAAAAGGTCATTAAGTCCTAAAAAAATGTGAAGCTACATCTGAGGCCTTAGCAAACTCCCAAATACATCAAATTTAATCCAGAATTCTGACATGGATCGACTTGTGACTAGGTCCTACGCAAAGGTACATAACAACTTGGTATATGAACTAATGAATCACTGAATTGAAGGTGAGAAATGTTGAATTGAGAGGCACAGTGTTGTGGGTTTGTGTAATTAATCCAGAGAAAGAAGGGGATTTCAGCGTAGCAGTTACTTACTTGCAAGTGGCTTCCGAAGAACCGAACAAGAAACGCAGGAAAAGAGAGCTCCCAGTCCCAAGTGTGCCACCATTATCTCTCCGGCTCTGTCGTGCTCCTGTAGGAACACATTGAAATAGAAGGCTGTCTATATTTTATCCCTACCAAAAATGGCTGTTTATCATTTTTTTTCTTTTTAGATAATTATTATTTTATTATTGCATTATTATTAACATGATATACTGTTTTTTTTTTCTTACTTTAAGTAGACCTACCCAAATCTTGTCTTTTAGCGTGTTATACCTTTACGATCTCACCAAATGTTTTGGCAACTTTTAAAAAAATAATAATATCTTTCCTCTAGTCATAATTATATGAAGTTTTGGGCAAAACACAATTTTTGAGGAAGACTTTAATTACACGTTGAGGTTACTATATTACCATTGATAAAAAAAAAAAAAAACAAAAAAAAACAAAAAAAAATGTTTTAATTAAGCTATTGAAATCAAATCAGAATTAGATTTTTAAGGGTAGGATTGATAAAAGTTGCATCGAAATTGTAAAATGTCTTATATTAAGTGAAATCAAAAAATTTTAAAGTGTCATATAATTATGAATGGAGGGAGTAATTTATTAGCATTAGTCTTGGAAGTACGTATGCATCATGAACTATAGTTTTTACCCTTTTAACTTTTGGTGAAAAATCATTACAACCCATCACCATAACTCACTCTCACCTAAAGGTGTCAGAGGCGAGGTGTGACAACTACCCCTAGCTAGGGGCACGTCGCTCAGCCCAAACCGCAACCCAAGCTCAAGTACCTGAATCGGGCCCGAGAAACAACATGACTCATAACAAACCTGCGAAATTCATGTGATGGCCCTAAAACCTGAGGCCTGCAACGTCATGCGCCACGGGCCCATAGCCATGCCAAGTCACCGACCTTGTTATGCCCCGCGCGCAACCCACGCCATAGTCCTTATTCATATCTCATATTTCGGCTAATTTATATCATTTTCTTTTCAAAGTTAGCCAAATGACTCATTTCATCTATTTATAATCATAATTTAATTAGGGTTAGACTATTCGGACCCCACTTTTTGCTCCCTTTACCCCATTCATTGTACCTCAGTTTTAAATCTTTTTTACTGCTTTTACCCCACTTTTTGTAAATTATTCTAAAATTATCCTCATCTTCAACACATCTACCTAATTCACATACCACATAACCAAACTTGTCACCACCCTAATTGTTTCATTTTTCTTGCCTTATCGAACACTAGTTTGTGGTCGTCAGTGCATTAGGAGTGTTTTAGTGACTCGAAACCCACCGGATCTACGCGAGGGACTGCCGCGATTATCTTCATTTTCTTTTAGTCTTTTGAATAATTTTTTTGCTCTAAAACTTTGTGGGTTTGTTCCCCATGAGATTCCCAGTGTATTGGTGACATTTTTGTGAACTTTATGGGTTTCTTTGGTTTTTAGTTAAAGGTGTCGAAATGTACGACAACACAGGGCCGAGATCTTGTAAAGGGTCTCGATTAGGTTTAACTGAGAGGGCTGGAAAGGTATCGACCACACTCAACCGACATGTTTTTATTGGTATCAGTTTGTCAAAATCGAGTTATGAATGCCTATCGATTATGTGCAGCCGTTTCATTAATAGATAATGCGGTTTCATTCCTTCGATAATCTAGTATATAATAAGTAGACTATTATGGGGTAAACACAACAATTTGGTATGGTATGACTAGCATGTTGACGCTTAGAGTGCGAAGTTATGAGTATATATCAGAGATCTTCGACCAAAACATTTTAGTGGGTTTGAATGGTGTATGCTGGGGTGGGGTACAGAGAGCAATTCGATGGGGAGACGGCCCCAGTTCCCCATAAAACTAGGTCCCGCCCGGTCTAGACCTACGTGGACCCCGACCCCTTACTCACGAAGTTTACGCATCCTAGTCAGCCTCAAATCCTCATATACATCATTATTTTGTTATTTAAATGTGTGAGTTATAAGATTATAAAGTTATCAGGAAATTCGCAACGGAAATCACTATAATCAACTATAACTTTGTAAATGAAAAATCAAGAAAATATATAACCTATCATATGGAAATCGTGAGAAATGGATAAATACATATATGTCTAGTGATCGAAGCTAAACAGTACGAACATACATGATATCCCTAGTCTCTCAACCCTAATACATGTCTCAATATTATATAAAACATAATGTACAATAATCACAATCAAAAGATGGAAAACCTATTGTGAGTAAAGGAAAAAAACACTCCAAGAGTCCTCAGAGGATATCACCTAGCATTAACTCCTTTCCCTTGCTCGCCTCTGCTCTATCTGCACCATCGTCACAAACTAGACAGTGAGTGCGTAAAAATAATGAAAGTAATGATAGAAGAAACTAAACAGTAATTCAAGAGTTACTAAATAAACAGTCCAAATATCATGCGATATTGAAAGACAGAAAATATAACAAATTGCATGATAAACAGATTGGCAAGCATAACAACGAAGTTTGAGTGTCCCAAGAGTCAAAGGAGGCCCATAAGTGGTCAATTTCCACATCCACAACAGTACCACATCCATAACCACAACAGTCCACATCCACATCAATATCCACAACAATCCAGTACTCGGGGTGTAACCCACTATTAGGGGGTGGACAACACTTCTGCATAAGTGTTCATGTTAGCCCAGCTAATATGGATCCAGGAGTACCTTCACAACATACTTACGCCAAGACACTCAACCAAGGAATTATATAATGGAATTCCAACAAATAGCTCAATTCAAATAAAGATAGCAATAATAGAAAATGAATTAACATGCATTTTCTTGTTGGTTTACAATCGTACGAAAACGTACATCAAATACTATAAAACTCCGATCCTTGCATAACCCTCTAATTTGTCCCAATCGAATTCTCAAAGTCTAACAATCATTTAACCCAAACTTGGTTCAATTAGAGTCATTTCGTGACCCTAGGTAGTCCCCCAAAGTTTTCCAAAATTTTATAGATTTATTTAAAAATAAATTGTTTTATTGTTCCAGACGTAGCCTTGATGTCGCCACGAAAAAAATCCCACGGCGTTACTTAAAGCGCAGATTAAGTGAAGACCTCTGTTTTGGACGTCGTGAACCTACGTCGTGGGAGAAAATCTCCACGACACCCCTCGTGGCGTGGCATTCTAAACAAGTTTTCAAGGTTTTCCGGAACCCTGGTTCGCGTCGCCATGTTTCGAGCCTATCCCAAACTCTTAGGGACGTCCAAAACAACATCAAACATACCTCACTTTGCGTCGAAACCCCGACAAATACCACGATTCGTAAATCACTCAAAAATTCACCAAAAATTTTCAAAAATTCCAAATTGCTTCAAACAATCAAACCAATTCACAATTCCTTAATAAATCACACATTTGATCATGAAACAACACCCAAACATATTTCCAACATTTCCCGAAAATTTTGTCCAAAATTGTCATGACGAAAACCCAAAAATTAATACTAAACCATAGACAATTACAAGGGGAGTCGAGATCCTACCTTTTTACACGTAGTTGGTCGATCCCCGACGTCGCAACGAGCTCAAAAACACCGAAACCCCCGTTCCTTGTTCGTTCGCTTGTTTGGCTCAAAATGAAATGGATTAAGGAAAGAGAAAAGGTGATGGGTTTTTATACCTCATGTAGCGGCCCAAAATTCACATTGGTCCGCCACAGGAGGTCACGCAGGCCTACAACTGGCCACGTAACTGCCAGCTGTGTCCCACGCCCAACTAAGCATCATTATCAATTAATTCAGCCTAAGTTAGTCAGTAATTAACATTTTAATATTTGTAAACAGCGGAAGCTTTAAAATATGTAAATTCCTCAAATTAGAGAGCATTAATCCTATGTGGAAAACCCGGTAAAGTACACTGTATATAACATAACAAAATGTGATATATACATGTACTGGTATCTCAAACAGTCCTCATAAACCCAAAAATAAGTCAATACAGCAAAATAAAAACATACAAGTCAAACTCCATCAGCGACAAGGTCATAAGTAGTCTGCGAGAGTCTCCTTGCCCCTAATCTAGTAGATCTTGCACTCAATCATCACAAGAAGTAGATGACGAGTCCAGTGAGTAAAACCCATAAGTACACAAACTAGCATTTATAATAATTGAAGCCAATAAACTGTTAAATAAACATGCGCAGTAAAACAGGCAACTGTAATTAAGACGCATGCATACATAACATCGATAAACACCAATAATGGATGTGTGCCGTGTAGCAGGACTGAACCCTAATCCAGACATCGGCATTCCCCCGGTGGCTTCTCCAACCCCCTCACCGGTCCGAACCCTTATTCTGTCCCTATTGTCCAGCCTACCCAAGTCCGCCCACACATCACAGAGTAAACTAGAAGATCCGGTGGTGAATGACAAAACCAACCGTGCAACATGAGTATGAACATGGAAATAGAGTAAACAACGATAAACAATAATAGCTGGAATCAAATGAAATTAAATAAATAAACACTCGAGTGTGTTACTTAAGGGTTTTACTTACCTCAATCGCACTCCAATTACTCGATATTTGTCCCGATCTGATCCCACTCTAGCCTCGAGATGCGAACCCGACACCTGACTATGGTCTCCTAAGTCCCTGGTGTCCGAATAAGTCATTTTATCTGATTTAGTATTAAACTAATTGATTTTATATCGTGACAATGAAAATTAGAATTTTATTCCAATTTTTAGTTGTAGCACGTTTTTCGAGTTACACCGGGGTGCCAACCGCCCCAAAAGTCTCGAAATTCACTTTTCAACCCTTTTTTAAAATTTCTCAATTTATTCTGAATTTTCTATATTTTTTCCCATACTTTTTATCAATTTCACGCTTTACGAGGTAAAAACCCCGACACAACGTTTCGCTAACATCCTGAATATTTCATTTTTTATAGAAATTCATTAATTTCTTTTCATTTAGTCAAAATATAATTTTTCTAAATTTTTTTCCCATTTTTTAGGAATTTTTCCCATATTTTTCAGATTTTATGTAATTTTAAACTTTTTTTTTCTTTCTGGTTGGGCTGAACCGGGTTCGAACCGGACCGGTTCGCCCAACCGGCCGTCGGGGGTGTGGGCCGGCCCGCCCGACCCGTTGGGTCGGGACCGAGTCAGCCCGACCCGGCCCATGGAGAGGGGTCGCACACGTGCGACCCGCACGTGTGCCCCCCTTCTTCTCCATCGAACCAGAGCTCTCTGGTTCGATGGAGGATTTTTTTTTTTTTCATTTTGGTTGGGGTTGGCTCTCAACCCCAACCCCTCATCTCCTCTTGGCATGGGAGACATCTCCCATGCCATGTTCTTCCTCGGACGAACTGCCATAGCAGTTCATCTGAGCTCGAGCACGCCACCAACACCACCAAACCGTCACCACCACCAAAACGCACACCAATAACAACAAAAACAACACAACTCACCTCTTCGCCTCCTCCTCCTCGATCTTTCTCTCATTCTCCTCTTCTTCCTCCTCGGTCTTCTTGATTTCTCTCCTCTTCACTTTCGATTTGATCAAAAATGGAGACAATCGGTGGTGTTTATCAAATTTTTGGGGTGAAATGACCAAAATGCCCCTGCATTCTTATCCACATCATTCACAATCACATACCCTTTTTAGTCATTTCACAAGTAATTATTTCTTTTCTGATTTTAATATATATTATATATATATATTTTAAATTACATATATACATATATATAAATATATATATTCGTCTATATTTTCGCGCCTACAATTTTGTCGTACGCGCCGACGAGCGTACTCGGGCGTGCACACTACACTACCACCCACGCGTGTCGACCACGACCCCGCGTGTCACTAGGCGCCCACCAATTAACTATTTTTGTCAAATTTATTCTATTTTTATCGAAGTAAACGCATTCCCCGGCCTAGTGTTCTCGCGCTCACTCGTCCGGTTCCCCGTCTGCACGTATTTTTAGGCAAATACCTGACATGAAATCTCACCCGATCTAGTCAATATTAAACCACGCCTGCGATGTAATGAGTCATAGCCTAGTCATTATCATCACAGTTAATCAAACAATCAGTCAAAAATAATAATTTCCGCCCGACCAGGTGTATCATCACCAGTTCGTGGCGTCTCCGTAGACCTAAGTTAGCGTCCACGTCTGAAAATACGCGAATAACGGCCTTAATAATATTTGGGCCGTTAAACCTCATCTTCATCTGCACACCCGCACGGATCTCGAGGCACAGCTTGTGTCTCTTACTCAAAACAACCACCAACTCTAACTCCAATACATAACTCCAATGGGTGACTTTATCTTCAAAACCAAGCCAATTCTCATTCACACTGCTCATTCTCAGACCTGTTTCACCTCACGACTCGCACTGCGTGCGTTCTCAGACACAACCTTATTCTTGCACTTTATTTAATTATTTATTATTTTTTGATAATTCACTAATTATCATTTTTTGTTGTTTAATTATCTGTATTATACCCTAAAACTCATATTTTTCCAATGCGAATCTCACACAAAATTTTGTGGCAATTAATAAAACAAAATTGCGCGCACTATGACATACAAAGTTCACATTCGGGTATAAATAATAATACAAACATCACAGAAAAATTGAATATACCTCAGTGTCGACTCCCGAGGCTTGAGTAATATGACAAGTTACGATGGGTAAGTCACGGTCCTGAAACACGACACGTGTCACCAATTAAATTTGAGGGTCGTTACAAGGTACGAGCATCATTTCGACGCAGCGAGGCCGATACTTACAAGTGTTTCGCAGTTACACAAAGCTGACATGAAACTATGAGTCTCGACCAACATACACCGCTATGTATTATATATTATCAGACACACAAGACTAAGATGCATGTTGTACATCTCGGTCCTGTATGTCCGCACAGTCATGAAAAACAATGAAAATTATCTCGTACTGCTCGGGTTCACTTCGTTTTGGTGACTCCTTCAACATTTTCCTCCTACAATGCGTCAATCAATGCCAAACTCAAAGCCCTAAAAATAAAAATAAAAATACAATAACCTTAGAACAGTCAAATAACCACCAAATATCCCAAAAAAAACCAAACGAAGAGGAATCGACTGGAGAACGAATTTATCAAGCTTATTTTGTGTGGTTTCTTACTTATTTAGTCAGTTAGAGGTCGAGTGTGGGGTTGCAGTTTATGGGTTTTTCGTGGAACGTTCTTGGTTAAAAAAAATTCATAGGAGTAGTAGGGTATGGGGTAGTAAAACATCTTTATATATGGGGACATTAAAGACATTTCACAAGGGGTAAAAAAATTTAAAAACGGGATAAAATAAGTAAAAAAATGGGGTCAGAATAGCTAGCCCTTTTATCAAATATAGTAGAAGATTTATTAGACATGAATAATCAGGTAAATAAGCACATTCATGTCATAAGAGCATCAACCTAATGTGAAAAACCCTGAAAAGATAAACCATATATATACAATAATCAAAAGCCTCAAAATATAAAATATACATGTACTTGTGTCTCACAATGTTTTCCAAACCCAAGATGAAATTAAAATATCAAAAACAAACTTACGAGTTAGTCCTCGAAGGTGGGCAGTCACAAATAGTCAGCTAGCTTCCCCTTGTCGCTGCTCATACTAAGGTCTGCATTCAATCATCACAACAAAATAGATGACGAGTCCAGAGTGAGTAATCTCAAGGAACTTCACTGAGTAATTACATGAATAAATAAAAGAATCCATAAAGGCAATTAAATAAACATGCAAAAAGTAAACATGCAACTATAAATTGATCATTGCATGAATATAAAATAGTAAAGCTCAAATGTGTGTGCCAGATCTTGATCAGACTAGAACCATATTCCAAATTTTTTTCAGGCACCGCCAGTGAGTAAACTCAAACATGAATGAATTCATGATCCTCTCGATGGCTCGCGTAGACCACGACACACCAACATATGTATAGAGGCACTAGCATAGGTCGACTATCCACTAAGCACTTCTAATAAATGTGTTATGGTCTAGTGTGCCACAAGCATGCAATTGAATAAACCCGGTGGGAGTAAACTCAACCAACCGTCTAAATAGTAACCACAAAGATAGGAATATTGAATAAATAGAAATAAAATCAATAATGAAACAAGTAAACACTCAAGTGAGTATCAATTGGCTTACTACACACCCCAAACCGCGCTCCAAATCCTCCAAAACACCATTTTCATGATTCATAATACGTGTCCAACACCCGTCGATAATATCCAAAATCCATGGTTTTCGAATAATCAATTAAATCCTCAAAAATCTGAAATCCCAATTTAAGTTTATAGGTACATTCTACCATCTTTAATTCATTTGATACCTGGTAATAATCCCTAGGATAGGCCTCCAACAGGTTAAGACAATTAGACAAAGGTCCAATTACAATTTTTTTAAACCCTGCTCAAACGCCACAGGGGTGCCGTCGTGGGTAAATCCCCATGGCATCCCCCACGGCGTCAACTGGGCAGTGAGCCACTACTCAGGCACCGTAGATGGCACCATCGTGTACAGGGTGCCTCAATATCTCTCACGGTGTGACGCTAGGCAATACGTCACTAGTAGTAAACCGTAAGTGGCATCGTACCAGCAACCCATTTTTGGGGGTTTTTCGGAACCCCAACCCATTGTCGTGTCCAAACATATTCCATCCTCCTATGCTTCTCCATGTTAAGGTATATTAGGTATTTAGGGTTTGACCTATTTAGCCCATTGTGTAACTATATATATTAACCTATTGGTCCTTAATAAACTACTTCAGTCTTTTTTCTAAAACCTAGTATGGTATCAAAGCTTACGAAACCATAATTCTAGGTCGTTTGACTTTCGAGTCGATGACTATTTCGTGGGGATTCTCCATTTTCCTCAATGGTCGTTTCAATTTTTCTTTTTATTGTTTGTTCAACTGCCCTAACTTTTGATTTGTTGCACTTTTGATCTTCTTTTTCGTTATCTCTTATGTTTCTTCGTTGTTTTTGCTTTTGACTACCCACCACTTCTTTACTTGTGCGTTTAATCATCTCCAACCCATCCATGTCGTGATCTTGTGTAACGGCCCAATTAATATTTGTCGTTATTTTATGATGTCATTACAGACGTGGACGCCAGCGTGGACGTTCGTGGATTCCACAACGAGGCTGGAGTGCGTTCGGATTAGGTAAATAGTATTTTGTGTACTGTTTTAGTTAATTTTGCGATGTTTATGTTAAAATAGGTTAACGACATCGCGATTGTGTGTAATTATATTTTAAATTGACGTGTGAGATTGTGTGATGAGTATTCGCATCGATATGCGTGTCGACGCAGGTACCGGGTAGATTAAAGATTAAATTTTAAGTTGAGAAAAAATATTACACATAAAATGAATTAAATGATAAAATATGTAAATTGTTGTGCGCCTAGTAAAACGCGGGGTCGTGGTCGACACGCGTGGGCGGTACGTTAGTGTGCACGCCCGAGTACGCTCGTTGGCGCGCACGACGAAATTTTAGGTGCGAAAGTATAGGTAAGTATATATATATTTATATATATATGTATATATATAAATATATATTAAAAATCAGAAAATAAATAAATAATAGTGAAATGACCAAAAAATTAGAGTGTGAAGGAGGAGGATAAGATTATAGGGGCAAAATGGTCATTTTACCCAAAAAAATTGTTGACAAACACCACCACCGTCACCACAGTTCCATTCTTCACTGTTTTGGAGAAAAATCGAAAACAAGATCGAGGAGGAAAGGAGGAGAAATTGAGAGAAAGTGGAAGAGAGATTGAGCTTGTGGTGGAGAGGCAAAGGACGTGAGGTGAGTTGTGTTGTTTTTGTTGTTGTTGTTGTTGTTGTTGTATGTGTTGGTGGTGGTGGCGGTTTGGTGGTTCGGTGGTGGAGGTGGGGTGAGCTCGAGAGCTCGGACGAACTGCGAGAGCAGTTCGTCCGAGGAGGGAGACGACTCTCGTGTCGTTTCCCCTCTCCCTCTCCCTCTCCCGATTCAAGAATGAAAAATAAAAAAATTTCTTTGCTGGAACAGAGCCTTGGCTCTGTTCCAACGAAGAAGAAGGGACCGATTCGGCTCGGTTGAGCCGAACCCGGTTCGGCCGAACCGCCCCTAATTAATTAATTAAAAAAAAACATAAAACAGTTTTGAAAAAAAAATTCTGGAAAATTCATATAAAATAGGAAAATTTTAGAAAAATTATATTTTGATCAAACAAAGGAAATTTAGGATTTTCTTGGAAATGTTGGCGAGATATAGTCGGGTTTTTAGCCTCGAAAAACGAAAAATTGACATAATATATTAAATTGAAGCTAATTTAGTGATAAATGGTAATATGTATAATTCAGGTGATAATTTGAATTGTCGTCATTTATTGAAGCTGGACTAAGGTTTGGTTTTCGGGACGAGGAGTGCGAATTGAGGTCTGTAGTATCCCAATTGAACTTCACTTTAAGTATTTACCATTTGACATATTTGAATTCAGTTCTATTTATTCTCTACTCCATTTCATTATTGCTTTACGGTGGCTGAGTACTCTCACCTGGTGACTTTACGGTAGTGAAGTGTATTCCTACCTGGTGTCTTTACGGTGTTGAGATCACTCCCCACCTGGTGCTTATTCGTTACGGCCATAGAGTCCACTAAGTCGTAGCACTTGTCTAGGTATACGCCGATGAATAGGCTACCCGGGTATGGTAGGCTTGTGTGGGTGCGTCGTGGGTCTACGCCGACCACCTAGGGGCCAACCCATTGGTGTGTTTACGGGCTGTGCCTGGGGAAAAAACCCGAAGTATGACTTGATCTGATTTTTATGTGCACGTACTTTGTTTCATCACTATATTTATCCATGCGATGATCTTTCTTTTACAGTTGTCTGTATTATTTCTTTGTTCCGCATGTTTAAATTATAGTATTTAAAATTCCAGTACTTTTACTTTCGTAATTACTTGGTGAATTTCCTTGGGATTACTCACTCTAGACTCGTCATCTGTCTTTTTGTGATGGCTGAGTGCAGATCCTAGTACGAGCCGGGGAAAGGGCAAGTTTGAGGATTACATCGATTGACAGCTCTAGCCCTTCTCGTACGTATGTTTATATTTACTTGTTTTATGTTGGGTTTTGGGACTTGAGAGATAGGTTGTATATTTTGACATTTTGAGGACCTTAGATTATATGTATATGATGTATATTTGATATGGTTTCTACTTAGGCATTATGCTCATAATATACATGATAAATCTTTTTGTGGTTAGTAAATATTCCGCTGCGTAATTTGAGGTTAAATAATATTAAAGAAACAAAAGTTAACTCATAAGATCAAAGTTAACCGAAAATTGATTAATAATGGATAATTGGGCGTGGGACACAGCTGGCGGTGACATGGACAGTTGTGGGCCCGCGTGGCCTCCCGTGGCGGACCAATGTGGAAATTGGGGCCGCCACATTTTTGTATCAGAGCGAGGTCAAACTTTGAGAATTGGAGATTGAATAATAGTATAAACTCAATGAATGAATCTTAGATGTGGAAACCACAAGTGAATGATTAAAGGCTTAGTTGGGAAGTGATGTGAGGCGGGTAAATTTAGGAAATTACGTATGCGTATGTTTTGATTGTGTACTACATATTATACGCGTATATACTGAGTCTGATCCAATGCACGTTGGTTGTGCAGTTTATGATGGACGGACAGACTCCTACTCCGCCGACTACTCAGCAGGAGGTTGGGGAGACTAGTGACCATACCACTAGCGAGGTAGCTGATTTACGAGCCATGATGCAGAGACTAACTGAGCAGCAGTTATTACAGCAGGAGCAACAGTTACTTCAGCAGGCACAGATGGCTGAGTTGATGGAGTATATCCGGAGTTCAAGGATGCCGGCAGTGGCACCGACTGCTGAGCGTGTTGCACCTACTACTACTCAGACAGCCTTAGCACCAGCTGTTACTACGCAGGCGGCTGGGTCAGAGATAGTGATAGAGAGGGTTGAGCCAGTTGTAGTGCCAATAGAGACTACTGTGGTGACACCCACTACTACAGAGCAGCAGATAGGGACTTCGACTGCTAGGAGTAGGATGTCAGAGGCAGTGAAGATGGTGAAGGATTTTATGAGGTTTAACCCTACGTACTTCACTGGAGTCAGTGATCCTAAGGTTGTAGGACGTTGGTTGATGACTCACAGACGACTACACCAGTTGCTGGAGGTACCCGAGGTGGATTAGGCACGTATTTCAGGTTATTGTTTGAGGGGTCAGGCCGCAGTTTGGTGGACCACCTACACTGACATACATGGTACGCCAGCGACGTGGGGAGAGTTTAGACAGTTATTTCTGGACGAGTATATTCCCACAGAGGTGCAGTTACGATTGAGGGAGCAGTTCTTGAGTTTGCGACAGGGTGCCATGTCAGTTTCGCAGTACATGGACCGATTTCGGTATCTCATGATGTATGTTATGGATGTGGCTAACACGGAGAGATTACAGATTTATTATTTCATCAAGGGTCTGGATGAGAGGATTGATGGGATAGTCGCGACTGGTGCAGAGACGCTATAGATTGTGTATGATAGAGCATTAGCTCGCGAAACATATCTACGACACTAGGGTGAGCTTGGAGATGGGTCTGGACAGAGTTCTCGGTCTGATCAGAAACCGAAGAGACCGAGAGATCAGTTAGACAGACAGAGACATGATCAGGGTCGACGAGATAGGCGTTTCGAGCAGCAGAGAGGAGCTGAGAGGCAGGTAGTGTATGTTGCTGCACCTGCCCCATTTGAGCAGCCACGACAGCGTATTCGCGATGGAAGAGGTCGTGGTAGAGGACAGAGAGGTCAGGGTCGTGACAGGGCTCAAGTACATATAGTGTCACAGTCGGATTGGCAGGATACGCGACGATGTTTCAGATGTCATCAGGTCGGACATATATAGATTAATTGTCCGATGGCAGCTTCATCCTCACGACCACAGATTGAGCGCCTAGGGAGAGAGAGTGCATGTCGTCGCTAGACCTACCGTCGTACGATCGATCGTGATGCGACTCGTCAGCTTGTCGAGGGTATGTTATCTATATGCGATGTCTTCATGCATGTATTATTTGATTCCAGTAGTACTTTGTCGTTTATATCGGGACGTAGGGTCGGACAGTTAGGGTTATCTATTGAGACTTTAGACCCCACATCTTGTCCTCAGTACGGCTGCTGGGGATAAGATTTACCCTAACCGGATATGCCGGAATTGTGTAGTAGAGATTGAGGGACACCAGTTACCTGTCGACTTTCGTGTCCTAGAGTATTTAGAGTTTGATGCTTTATTGGGTATGGAATGGTTATCAACATATCGCGCACACATTGACTATTTTGGTAAGATGATAGTATTTGATATTGAGGGTATTCTGGTATTTACTTTTGTTGGGACGGCGTCAAACTTACCGATTACCAGAGGTCGATTAGCTACGACACAGGAGATGGAGGCATTTAGGACGGTGGTTGAGCCAGACCTGAGACCAGATATTAGAGTAGAGGATGTCCCAGTAGTGTGTGAGTTTCCTGAGGTATTCCCCGACGATTTGCCAGGTTTACCACCTCCTAGGGCAGTTGAGTTTATGATTGAGTTGATTCCGGGGACGCAGCCGATATACAGCCGACCGTACTGGATGTCAGCGTTGGAGCAGGGAGAGTTGAGATCCCAATTAGAGGAGTTGCTATAGAAGGGTTTTATTCATCCCAGTATGTCTCCTTGGGGCGCCCCAGTCCTATTTGTTAAGAAGAAGGATGGTTCTTTGAGGATGTGCGTAGACTACAGGAAGCTAAATCAAGTGACGATTCGAAATCGTTATCCACTTCCTAGGATTGATGATCTATTCAATCAGTTGGCCAGTGCTAAGTTTTTCTCAAAGATTGATTTACGATCTGGTTATCATCAGTTGAGGATTCGGGAGAGTGATATCGAGAAGACGGTGTTTAGCACGCGCTATGGATTGTTCGAGTTCACAGTCATGCCATTTAAGGTGACTAATGCGCCGGCTATCTTTATGGATTTGATGCACCGAGTACTACGGCCATTTCTGGATCGTTATGTGATTGTATTCATCGATGATATCTTAATATATAGTAAGACTCGTGAGGAGCACGAGAGACACCTCAGAGATGTTTTGATGACGTTGAGGGAGCATAGATTGTACGCTAAGTTCAGCAAGTGCGCTTTCTGGCTGAGAGAGGTGAAATTTCTCGGACAAGTCATTGGTAGTCAAGGAATATCTGTTGATGGAGACAAGATTCGAGCGATCATTGATTGGAGGACACATGAGACAGTTGCAGACATTCGTAGTTTCTTGGGGCTTGCGGGTTATTATCGGCGGTTTGTGCAGGAATTTTTGTTGATTGCAGCGCCGATGATGAGGTTGACCAAGAAGGATGTCAAGTTTAAGTGGTCTGAAGACTGTGAGGCAGCATTTTTAGAGTTGAATAGGAAGTTGACTTCGGCGCCAGTGTTGGCTCTACCTGAGACAGGGAAAGGCTTCTCGGTCTACACAGATGCTTCCGGGACTGGGTTGGGATACGTGTTGATGCAGGAAGGACACCCAGTTGCTTATTTATCGAGGCGATTGAGACCCGACGAGGAGAATTATCCGGTACATGATTTAGAGCTAGCTGCAGTTGTATTTGCTCTCAAGGCTTGGCGACATTATCTTTATGGGGAGCGGTTTATGTTATTCACAGATCATCAGAGCTTGAAATATTTATTCACTCAGAAAGATCTAAATATGCGGCAAAGGTGGCTCGAGTTACTGAAAGACTACGATTTCGCGATTGAGTATCATCCTGGGAAGGCGAATGTAGTTGCTGATGCATTGAGCCGGAGTGGTGTAGAGAGTCAAACTGTGCTGCGGCAGATGACACATGAGCATGGATTGCTGGAGGCTGCGACGGTGTTGTGTTTGTCATATGCTTTTGCTGATGTTCATATCTGTTGCCAGATGCGTGTTCCTATTGTGTCGTTAGAGAGGGTCGCTGAGTGGCAAAGGGCTGACGGACATTTTGCTCGCTTCAGCTGTCTGGCTCAGGATCTGGGTTGCACAGATTGGTCTAATGGTTCAGACCAGTGCTTGAGACACAGGGGCAGGTTATGGATACCTGAGGTGCAGGAACTACGTGATAGCATTCTTGAGGATGCACACCGTTCGCGGTATACAGTTCATCCTGGCAGGACCAAGATGTATCATGATTTGCGACGTTTATTTTGGTGTCCTGGGATGAAGGCCGATGTGGGTGCATATGTGAGAGCTTGTCATATTTGTCAGCAGGTTAAAGCCGAGCACAGGAGACCAGCTGGATTGTTACAGCCACTACCGATTCCACAGTGGAAATGGGAGCATGTTACGATGGATTTTGTGAGCGGATTGCCACAGACTGCGAGACGTCATGATGCTGTGTGGGTTGTTATTGACAAATTGACGAAGTCTGCACACTTCATTCCAATATCGATGAAGTATTCATTTCCTCGGTTGAGTATCATTTTTGAGCGAGAGGTTGTTAGACTACATGGAGTACCGCTATCTATTGTGTCTGACAGAGATCCCAGGTTGACTTCGAAGTTGTGGGAGAGCATGCAGGAGCAGTTTGGGACGAGACTACAGTTCAGTACGGCTTATCATCCTTAGACAGATGGTCAGTCAGAGAGATTGATACGGATATTGGAGGACATGCTCAGAGCATCCATTTTGCAGTTTGGAGGTGCTTGGGAAGAGTATTTGCCGTTGTGCGAGTTGCGTACAACAACAACTATCCAGGCGAGTATTGGTATGCCACCATTTGAGGCTTTGTATGGTAGACCTTGCAGATCACCAGCTTGTTGGGCAGCACCTGAGGATATGGCAGTGATTGGACCTGAAGTTGTTGTTGATCATACCGAGAAAATTTGACAAATTAGATTGAGATTGCAAGCAGCTCAAGATAGGCAAAAGAAGTATGTTGATAGGTATCTTGAGGGTTTGAGTTATGATGTGGATGACTTGGTATATCTGAAAGTTTCGCCCTGGAAAGGACAACAGAGGTTTGGAATCAAGGGGAAACTAGCACCGAGATATATTGGACAGTTTAGAGTTATAGCACGTGTTGGGACAGTAGCATATAGATTGGAGTTGCCAGCAGCGTTAGCAGGTGTTCATCCAGTGTTTCACGTGTCTATGTTGAGGTTAGCTAAGTCAGGACCGAGGCCGATGGTGGATATTAGACAGATTGAGGTTCGTCCTGACGTTTCATATGAAGAGCAACCCGTTGAAATCATGGATCGTAGAGTTCAGACTTTGAGGAACAGGGAGATTCCGAAGGTGTTGGTACGATGGCAGCATGATGAGATTGAGGGACTCACCTGGGAGCTCGAGTCGACTATGAGACAGATATATCCTCAGTTATTTACTGGTGAGTGTTGATTATAACTTAAATTTCGGGACAAAATTTCAATTTAGTTGGGAAGAATTGTAACGACCCAATTAATATTTGTTGTTATTTTATGATGTCATTACAGACGTGGACGCCAGCGTGGACGTTCGTGGGTTCCACAACGAGGCTGGAGTGCGTTCGGATTAGGTAAATAGTATTTTGTGTATTTTTTTGGTTAATTTTGCGATGTTTATGTTAAAATAGGTTAACGACATCGCGATTGTGTGTAATTATATTTTAAATTGACGTGTGAGATTGAGTGATGAGTATTCGCATCGATATGCGTGTCGACGCGGGTACCGGGTAGATTAAAGATGAAATTTTAAGTTGAGAAAAAATATTACACATAAAATGAATTAAATGTGATAAAATATGTAAATTGTTGTGCGCCTAGTAAAACGCGGGGTCATGGTCGACACGCGTGGGTGGTACGTTGGTGTGCACGCCCGAGTAAGCTCGTTGGCGCGCACGACGAAATTTTAGGTGCGAAAGTATAGGTAAGTATACATATTTATATATATATATATGTATATAAGGAATTTAATATATATATATATTAAAAATCAGAAAATAAATAAATAATAGTGAAATGACCAAAAAGGGTATTAGAGTGTGAAGGAGGAGGATAAGATTATAGGGGCAAAATGGTCATTTTACCCAAAAAGAAATTGTTGACAAACACCACCACCGTCACCACAGTTCCATTCTTCACTGTTTTGGAGAAAAATCGAAAAGAAGATCGAGGAGGAAAGGAGGAGAAATTGAGAGAAAGTGGAAGAGAGATTGAGCTTGTGGTGGAGAGGCGAAGGAGGTGAGGTGAGTTGTATTGTTTTTGTTGTTGTTGTTGTTGTTGTTGTTGTTGTTGTATGTGTTGGTGGTGGTGGCGGTTTGGTGGTTCGATGGTGGAGGTGGGGTGAGCTCGAGAGCTCGGACGAACTGCGAGAGCAGTTCGTCCGAGGAGGGAGACGACTCTCATGTCATTTCCCCTCTCCCTCTCCCTCTCCCGATTCAAGAATGAAAAAAAAAATTTCTTTGCTGGAACAGAGCCTTGGCTCTGTTCCAACGAAGAAGAAGGGGCCGGTTCGGCCCTGAACCGGACCGGTTCGGCTCGCCCCTAATTAATTAATTAAAAAAAAAACAGAAAACAGTTTTGAAAAAAAAAATTCTGGAAAATTCATAGAAGATTCATATAAAATAGAAAAATTTTAGAAAAATTATATTTTGATCAAACAAAGGAAATTTGGGATTTTTTTGGAAATGTTGGCGAGATATAGTAGGGATTTTAGCCTCGAAAAACGAAAAATTGACATAATATATTAAATTGAAGCTAATTTAGTGATCAATTGTAATAGGTATAATTCGGGTGATAATTTGAATTGTCGGCATTTATTGGAGCTGGACTAAGGTTTGGTTTTCGGGACGAGGAGTGCGAATTGAGGTGTGTAGTATTCCAATTGAACTTCACTTTAAGTATTTACCGTTTGACTTATTTGAATTCAGTTCTATTTATTCTCTACTCCATTTCATTATTGCTTTACAGTGGCTGAGTACTCTCACCTGATGACTTTACGATAGTGAAGTGTACTCCTACCTGGTGTCTTTACGGTGTTGAGATCACTCCCCACCTGGTGCTTATTCGTTACGGCCATAGAGTCCACTAAGTCATAGCACTTGTCTAGGTATACGCCGGTGAATAGGCTACCCGGGTATGGTAGGCTTGTGTGGGTGCGTCGTGGGTCTACGCCGACCACCTAGAGGGTCCAGGGCCAACCCATTGGTGTGTTTACGGGCTGTGCCTGGGGGAAAAACCCGAAGTATGACTTGGTCTGATTTTTATGTGCACGTACTTTGTTTCATCACTATATTTATCCATGCGATGATCTTTCTTTTACAGTTGTCTGTATTATTTATTTGTTCCGCATGTTTAAATTATAGTATTTAAAATTTCAGTACTTTTACTTTCGTAATTACTTGGTGAATTTCCTTGGGATTACTCACTCGGGACTCGTCATCTGTCTTTTTGTGATGGCTGAGTGCAGATCCTAGTACGAGCCGAGGAAAGGGCAAGCTTGAGGATTACATCGATTGTCAGCTCTAGCCCTTCTCGTACGTATGTTTATATTTACTTGTTTTATGTTGGGTTTTGGGACTTGAGAGACAGGTTGTATATTTTGACATTTTGAGGACCTTAGATGATATGTATATGATGTATATTTGATATGGTTTCCACTTAGGCATTATGCTCATAATATACATGATAAATCTTTTTGTGGTTAGTAAATATTCCGCTGTGTAATTTGAGGTTAAATAATATTAAAGAAACAAAAGTTAACTCATAACATCAAAGTTAACCGGAAATTGATTAATAATGGATAATTGGGCGTGGGACATAGCTGGCGGTGACATGGACAGTTGTGGGCCCGCGTGACCTCCCGTGGCAGACTAATGTGGAAATTGGGGCCGCCACATCTTGCTTCTGTGTCCATCTTGAAATCTGGTGTTACATTGCACTATGCCACTCCCTTGCATGTACCTGCTGCTCTGCTTATGTGCACATCCATGTATATTGAAATCATTCAATAGTAGGCTTCCATTGATGTAATGCACATCATTTATGCACCCATCATTCCATCCTTGATTTGTGTGTGTGATGTGTCACATATTTTTATTCTTTTTTGAGTTGCAATGTTGATTTGTCTATGCCCATCTATTTTTCTTCTCATGCTTGTAGGTATAGTCGTTATGTCCCTTATGTGTGTTTCCCCTCCCCCTTTTTTGCAACCTCCTAGCGTGTCTTGCACTCTCTGCATCGTTATATTACCAAGCATGTGTGTGCATCATATTTGATCAAGTATCAATTTGGAAGACGTCTTGTTTGATTTATTATTCTCACTCATCAACCAGACCCACCATGTGGCGGCCCCAATTTTCCACATTGGTCCGCCACGGGAGGCCACGTGGACCCATAACTGACCACTCAACCGCCAGCTGTGTCCCACGCCCAGTTATCCATTATCAATCAATTTCCTGTTAACTTTAGTTCCTCTAATATCATTTATCCTTAAATTATGCCCTTTAATATCATTTAACCATAAATTACGCAGCGGAAGTCTCAAATCATTAAATGATACCAAATGTAACAAGTCTAAATATCAATTAATCTAATGTGGAAACCATACCAAAATGTAGTCCCCAAATATAAATCAAGTGTCATCCTCAAAGTCATAAACAAACTAGAATATAACTCTCACAACCCAAACCCAGCATAAAACAAATACATACAATCAACAGCGTATAAAAGGAGTAGTTCACGCCTTTAGTCACAGATAATCTTTACGTGTCTCCTTGTCCCTGCACTTATCAAATCCTGCACTCAAATCACCCAACACATACGGTGACGAGTCCAGTGAGTAAACTCCCAAAGAAAACCATCGAGTAAATAATAACAGATTCAGAAGCCAATAACTAACGTTAGCTACACATGCAAAGAGTACGGGCAACCATAAAACCCTGCATGTGTAGGAAACAAGCATGCAAGATGATCAACGAATAATCATAATGTCAACAATATGCTCCACAACCATTACGATAAAACCAGACAAAAGTAGAATGCAATCTCACATACTAGATCATACTTCGTCAATCCGAGCGTCCAGAGGAAGCACATCACACCTGGAATCCACCCGGACCACTAACGGTGACCGGAACAAATCACAGATCCACCGAACACGTGCACCCCGCGGCTCGGATCACAATCCACCGGTGGCGCAAGTATACGTGCTACAATCTAGCATGCTTGATCACGTGCCACAATCGTCCCGAATAAACTCCGATAGAGAAAACAAATCCAACACCCATCGACCACCAGACCAACACATGATCCCCATGAGTATGTATAGCAACAACAACAATATATGCAAGAATTGAAAGAATTAAATACTCAAATGTGTTTCTGTTGGGGTTTACGCACCTATACCGCACTCCGATTACCCGAAACCCAAATCTCAGTCCGATTCCTCCAAATCCCCGACTCCAATTACTATTCCAAGACTCCTGGAATTCATTTGTGAGGTTTAATGATCAATTAATGGGTTCATAATATTAGTTTGACTCATTTTCTCATTTTCCATTTTTTGGGAGTCCAGTGAACAATTAGCGCGCTAATGAGATCAATTAGCGCTAATTGATCTCAATCACTGTTCATTATTGTCTTCAATCAGCGTGATTAGCGCGCTAATTTCTCCAATTAGCGCGCTAATTGCTCGCTGTCCAGAAATTTCCAAATTTAACATTTTGACTCTCCAAATCCATAAATTTAATTCTCATACTTCCATAAAACATCAATGATCTCAATTACACCATTTAAGCAAAAATTACCATTTTCAAACCCATTCATCAAAATCACCAAAAATGGTATCAAATCATAGAGCAATTAAAGATGATTGAGGATCTAACCTTGGTTTGTTGATTCCCCACTCACAAAGCCTTCAAATCCTCAAATAAACACCTCAAACCCTCTTTCTTCCTTCCATTTTCGTCCAAGAGAGAGAGAGGAGAGAGAAAGTGACCAAAAGTGTAAAAATCACACTTATATATACATCATTTCATCTCAAATCAAATACACATCTCAAGATTTGTTTTAAGGGCCAAGATGAAGTCAAATGGTCCCATAAAATGCCAAAATTGAGCTCATACCCCTTTCCTTGTCTTATTCAAATGGCACCAATTATTTGTTCTCCCGGGCGTTCCAATACCCGACTCCGAACCTCGTCCGGTGCCGTTCGCACACAACAACAGTACCGACCGTCTCAACATCATTTATAATGAATTATTTAATGAATTTTATTATTTATTGGGTGTACCTAGTCCCCCGTCCTAGCGTATTAACTATTCACTGCCCGATCCGTGCGCCTATGCACCCGTCGCGGCGAAACCGGATTACACCCCTCACTCGTTAATGAACAATATAAACACACATATTGCGATGCCATTTAACTAATTTGGACCTATACATCGCAACTTCACCACCAGAGCACACAAAACGGACTGTAAACCCTATCCGGTCGTGCTCCGTCTTCACTATGGGACCCACGAACGTCCCTGCTGGCGTCCACGTCCGCAATTTCCTTATCAATAACGGCCATTGAAAATCGGGCCGTTACACACCAAGAGTAGGTGGTATTCTTTATGGTTCTCTACGTACTTGTGTGCCCTCTCTCATCTGTTGTGCATTACTGCCCTCTCATATGCTGTGTGTTTTCTATTAGAGAATAAGCTTGGTGATGTTTAGTTATTTGGAACCATGCTTTATTGAATCATAGTTGTAGTTTTGTTCTTTTGTGCCCAACACATTACAAAATTTGTTCTGCTCATGCACACTTTGTAACGGCCCAAATTTAATTTGCCATTATTTATAATGTATTGCAGATGTAGCGGACAACTCAGACAATCGTGGGACCCGCAACTATGCTAGAGTATGCCTGGAGTTTGGTAAATAGTTACTTTGTGTGCTAATTTGTCTAATTTGAGATGTTTATGTTTAAATAGGTTAAACAACATCGCAATGTGCGTAATTATATTGCAATTGACGTGCGAGATTGTACGTTAAGTATTCGACCCGATATGTGAGTCGACGAGAGTAGGGGTAGGATAAAAGACAAAATACTAGGCCGGGGAAAATAATACACACATGAAATGAACTAAATGTTATAAAATATTAAATTTGGTGGATTCCTAGTGATGCGGGGTCGTGGGCGACACGCGTTCGGTCATACGGTAATATGCACGCCCGAGTGCACTCGTTGGCACGCACAACGGAATTGTAAGCGCGAAAGTATAGCCGAATATATATATACATATATATAATTTAAAAAATATATATATATATGTATATATTAAAATCAAAAATTAAAAAGAATTGTGAAATGACCAAAAAGGACATTAGATTATTAAGGATAAGAATAAGAACATAGGGGTATTTTGGTCATTTGACTCCAAAATATCAATAACCACCACCGACATCCCATTTTCTTCTCACGAAGTCGAATTGGAATGGAGAGAGAAGCGGGAGAGCAGCGAGGAAGAGAAAGAGAGATCGTAGAGCCGAGCTCGTGTGGTCGCAACGTCGAAGTGAGGTGAGTCTTTTGTTGTTGATATTGGCGTTGTTGTTGTAGGCGTTGTTGTTGTGGGTGTTGTTGAGTTTGAAGAAATCAGTGTTTTTAATGGTGGATTAGTGATGCTAGGCGTTGGTGTTGTTATTGATGGATTGTTGAAGAGAAAGAAATAATGAATAAAAAAAAGGAAAAAAATATCGAACCAGGTAGGGTTCGAATTGGGGAAGAAGGCCTCTTGGGCCGAGTCAGGTCAAACCTTACCTAGTTCCATATATATATATATATATATATATATATATATTACAAAAAAAAAAAGAATAAAATTTGTAAAAGATATTGAAAAAATTCCTGAAAAATGGAAAATTTCCAGAAAAATTATATTTGACCAAATAAATAGAAATTTATGAGTTTCTATGAAAAGTGAAGTATTCGAAATTTCCACGAGACGTTATGTTGGGGTTTTTACCTCGTAAAGCGTGAAATTGAAAAAAAAATATGAAAAATGGATAGAAAATTATAGAAAAAATCAAAAAATATGAGAAATTGGAAAAAAGATTTGAAAATGGGTTTCGAGGTTTTTTGGGCAGTTTGACACCTTAGTGTAACTCGAAAAGTGTGCCACAACTAAAAATTGGTATAAATTCTAATTTTTGTTGTCAAAATATGAAATCAATTAATTTGATAATATATCATTTAAAAATGGTTTATTCATACACTAGGGACATGAGACTATAGTCGAGTGTTGGGCGCATATCTCGAGGCATAAACGGGATCGGATCAGGATTTGGTTTTCGGGACGAGGAATGTGGTTTGAGGTGTGTAGTATCCCAACTGAAATTACTTGAGTATTTACTTCTTTTGGCATTTGAATTCAATTTCAGTCTTTCAGTACTCTATTCTTGGATTGGGGTTTAATAGGCGAACATTGAACGGGGCTACCTCCATGCCATTCCAGTGTGTATGCCCATTAGACCATAACACGTGCTACCAGATTGGTCGGTGAATAGAATTACTCGAGTATCACGTTGTGGTATGTGTCGTTGCGTCATAGGTGTAACGTCTGCCATTGTGCGGATCCAGATATTGGCCCTGCTTAAGTCAAACTCGTCGGCAGTACTCTATGGAAGAATCCGAATTATAGGGCTAGTCTAGCTCTAGGCTCTAGGAACACACTTTGAGCTTTCACTATTATTTATTCATGCAATGAGCGCAGTTGCCTGTATTTATTTTTCGCATGTTTATTTAATAGCTTTATTTAAATTTCAATATTTATTTTCAATATTGCTCACTTAATTTCCTTGGGAATACTCACTCTGGACTGGTCATCTACCTTTTGTGATGGCTTGAGTGCAGATCCTAGTACAAGTCGGGGCAAGGGCAAGCTGCCAGAGTACAGCTGATTCAGAGATACATAGCCTAACTTGTACGTTTGTATTATACATATATTGTTTACATTTTGGGTTTGGGGATGAGAGATACTTTGATACCTTGTATATTTTTGATATTTTGTGACATCTGAGGTAATTTTGATTATCATATGGGTTTTTCACACTAGGTTTATGGTTTATATCACACATTTCGATTATTATTGTCTGAGTTAATGTGTTAATAAGACTTCCGATTTGGTAATTTAAGGATTAAATGATGACTTGGCATATGATTAGAGTTCATTACAACTAAATCAATAAATTGATAATTAATAAGGTTTAAAAGGATCAAATGGAGGACATAATCCAATGTGGAGCACAGTTGTCGCTGGTAAGACAGATTGTAGGTTGCATTGGCCCCCGTGGCGGTCTGTTTGGAAAAACACTTCCTCTCATTGTGTTGGTGCTCATGGCTTCGAACACTATTTGTCATGTAACGACCCCAAATTCCACAACATTAAATTTGGGCTCCACTCGGTCTAGAGTTACGTAGACCTTGAGTTGAAACCTATGCCACCTACATAACCCTAGTCAGCCTTCCCTATTCCTATCCATTTATTACATTATTTAAGTTGAGTTATTATATATTAATGAGTTATTTATGTTATCAGAGTATAGCGGAAGAAAACCAACTCAAACTAATATAAACACTCTTAAAACACTAGTCAGGACAACCTAGAACGTGGAAACCCCATATATGTATACCAACATTAAGTCAGAGGAGACACAACATAATATACATATTCAAACCTTTCTCACAAACTCATATCCCATATTTCCAAAATATATACATATAATATAGGAAAACCAACCTAGTTGGCTAGCACACAATTGCTATGACCTTCACCTCGATCCCTTACTCCAGTCTTTTCCATTTATCGGACCTGAAACATGATGAGTCTGCACCCACCGCCAAAAAAAGACGATGAGTACATAAGTAAAATAGTAATAACCAAATGGATATCCAATATCATTTCAAAAGGCAAATAAATGGCTAATCAATGTCATGTGTAAACCAACAAATAAAATGAAACAACATGATAAGAAATTATTGAGATATCAATGATAAATGAGTGTTCAGAAAACAAAGGTAGGTGCAAGTAGTCCTGACTTAATGAAACAACCGTTTGAGTCGAGGAGAAACATCTATCAAACTCTTGTTGAGCCAAAACAATTCAACATCCCAACTCGGAGTTTTAGGATGTGGTCAAATCACATCATCCTAAAATCCACGCGAATAGGAATTCCCCAACAATCTAGTGAAGTAATTCCCAATCCGTTTATAGGAACCAAAAGATTCGTTCGTGAATATCAAGTTCCAAAATAGTAACATGCATCCCCAACCCTTAAGGATTACGCTGACTTACTTGCCTTTGGACCACTCAATTAGAATAGAGTTCCAAACCAGGATATAACAAAACAATAATAATTCCAAACTGCTCAAGAATAAGGACAATAGCCAAGTAAATGCACAATTGAAATAATATTAAAGTTTCATTGGTTTTACTCAGTACTTCCGATATAACGTGAAACCTCGTATTCGTAGCTTTCGAACGTCCCAAACTGACCTCGCAAGCTTATCCCCAGTCTCCTAGATCCATGGTAATCATTTCAATATAGTTTGGTTGCATTAGAGTTCTATTTTCATTTCCGTCATAATTTCCCCCATTTTCCATAATTTTATCTATTTTCCTTGTATTTTGGATAAATTCACCCGGTATTGGGTCACATTCGAACCCATATGTTTATCTGAGAGAATCCCAACGTTTTCATTAATCTTTTGAAGTTTATATTTTTGTGAACAATGTCACGTCGTGGACAAAATACTCGGCAACATTGATCAAAACGTCACATTTCCACAAACACTGTTCCAGACGTTGTGACTCACACCGTGGGGAAAATTCCTGGCGGCGTCATATAAAGCGTCACTTCTAAAACCTCCCTGGTCTAGACGCCTTGGCTCATAAGCTCCATGGCGTCCCTCGTGATGTCACCTACTAAACGTATTTTCAGGGTTTTTCGATACCCCGGCTCGTGTCACCACGTTCCAAGACTATCCCAAACTCCTCGGGACGTCGCTACTAATCCAGCACCACCAAAAACATCGAAAACCATCAACCCACCGAATTTCAACCTTAACCAAAACCCACAAAAACTATGTCCAAATGACACACGCTACGTAAGGAGTCAATATATTACCTTCACTCGAGTGTTCGTCGCCGCTCCACGTCGTTGCGAGCTCCGGAACCCTCGCTGGACCTCTTGTGTGTCGAGAAAGAAATGAAAGAATAAGAGAGACGAAAGTGATCTGTGAGGAGAGAGAAACAAATATATACATCTTCTCTTCATCAGCCTCCCTAGCACGCATCCCAAAGCACATCAATTGGCTCCTATTTGCTCCACCGCTTCAACCGTCCTAGCCACAGTGACATAAATGTATGACTCACCTGGGTGACTTCACACGCCACATCGCGTTTTTGACCCTGGTTTCGCCTCCAAGTCGCACCATGATTCACCTCGTCGTGCACGAATCAAATACCAACGACCCGAACCCTATCTCGAGTTAATTATTTAGTGTATTTTATTTGCTAGTCGCCCACAATTATCGTTTTCCCGACACCAAGTACCCATACCACATTCGCTTGACCCACATTCAACACGTTTCTCAAGTCGAACCTTCCTCGTACACAAACGTCATCGTCAGTACACCCAGACACGAGTTATAATAGGTACTACACCAATCCATATAAGCATGTCACATTTTTCGGGTCGTTACATGTCACACGACATATTCGCAACAGCTCTAGTGTTTCGATGTGTGTACTTGTTTTTCGTCGGCTTTTCTTCTTGTCGAACGATATTTTCGCAACAACATTGTGTGTGCATGTTTCTCGTTGGCCCTTCGTCATCTTCTTCTTGCTGAACGAACTTTTCGCAGTAGCTCTATGTGCGTACTTCTCATCGATATTTCATCGTCACCACCGTCGTCATTATTTGTCGGATGAACTTTTCACAACAGCTTCTTGTATGTGTGCTTCTCATCAGCCCTTCTTCATCCTCTTATCTATTGTCATTTTTCATTGGATGATCAAATTTGTGGTGCTCGTTGCTTCCACTCATCATTGTGTTGTAGTGCTTTTGAGAGCCTATTATTATTATTATTATTATTATTGTTATAGTCAGTTATTATTTTTTCATCTATTTATTTCAGTGTATTAATTTGCAAACTCAAGATGTTGATCCACTTTGAGTTTGAGGGATGGTGTTAAGGTATATTTGGTATTTAGAGTTTGGCCCACTTGGCTCGTTATGTAACTATATATCAACCTATTGATCCTTAATAAACAACTTCAGTCTTTTTCCAAAACCTCCAAACTAGCCATAAGGCACCATAAAACCTTGATATACATCATCAAATCGATAAACCCGATAATTTTCGTCAAAACGTCGATAAAACCTTAAAAACACAACCAGCTAACAAAACCTCCAACAAATACAACCTTGTTGCTCAAAACCTCATTCAAAACCATAGCAAAATTCACAAAAAATAGTGAGCTCGACTCACTCTCCGAAACTTGCGCCAAAATACGAAAACTACGATCAAAAGTTAAAGAACGGAGAGTGGAGAATGGATCTAACCTTGGCTTCTTGATTTCCTAGCCGAATCTCCTCCAATCTTCAATAGAAATCACTACAAAACCTCACGAGTTTCACCAATTTTCGGATTCTCAAATGAGGAGAGAGAAAAGTTGATGAGAATGACTAAAAAGTCATCTATTTATACTTCGTTTTTATCTCAAGTGACACTCATATCACTAGGCATAACAAAATGGCCTTGATTTTGTCAAATAAGTCAACAAAAGTGACATTAATGGGTGGCTTGGCTTCTAGGTCTTATCCTTTTTAAGCACAAATAATTGTTCTCTCGGGTGTTTCGGTACCCGACGCTGCATCGAAACTTGCGCCATTCTCGATTTTTGCGATAATTACAACTGGGATACGAATTCACATTTATTTTGTTTATTATGTGTGTACTATTCCCTGACCTAGTGTACCCATAATTTGCCTAACCCGTAACCCGCGTCGACACGCTTCTCGAGGCAAATACCCGTCACACTATCTTGTTCGGTGACAATAATATAAATACACACATATGATGTAAATTAACATAATTGAATATAAACATCACAAATCAGGCACAATATCATACATAATCGACTAGTCGGACGTGCCTTAGCCTATCAGTTGCATCTTCAGGGATTTGAGCTGGTGTCCACGTCTGAAAATACATAATAATCACGGCATAATTAAAATTGGGTCGTTACAGTTCTTCCTAACTAGGAAAAATTTCATACTGAAATTTAAAATAAATAAACTCGTACCATCAAAATAGTTGAGGGTCATGCCTCCCAGGTGAGTCCTTCAGTTTCGTAATGCTGCCAACGAACCAAAACCTTAAGGATCTCCCTATTCTGCAAAGTGTGTATCCTGCGGTCCATGATCTCAACCGCCTACTCCTCGTAGGTCACATCAGGTCGAACCTCTACCTGGCGTACATCAACCATCGGTCTAGGTCTTGACCTACCCAACCTTAACATATAGAGATGTGAAATACCGGATGAACCCCAGCTAATCATGGAACCAACTCTAATCGTTACGCCACACTGCCAACTTACGCCTTGACCCTGAATGGTTTAATAAACCTCGGTATCTGTTTCCCCTTGATGCCAAATTTCTGATGACCCTTTTAAGGAGAAACTTTCAAGTACAACAAGTCATCCTTCTCGTAGCTCAGAACCTCGTGATATTTATCCGCATACTTTGTAACGACCCTAAAATCTAACTCGTGTCATGTTTCATTTTAGGTCGTACGTAGGCCCACTTGTTGTTATACGTGTGTTCAATTCTCGGTCGTTGACATCGAGGTATATTATTTTTGTTTGGTGTTTGTATTATATATTTTATTACCCGAATATAAATTCCAATGCCCTAAACATGTGAGGACGTTTGTGTGCAAACGTTGGTGTTGAGAAATGAGTACGGCCCGAGAAAACGTGATTTACGGGTGACGGACGAACGGTTGTCAGGTAATTAGTTGTCCGAAAGGATAATTAAATTAAAACACTAACAAAATACGAATTAATTAATAAAGAAACGTCGGGTGATGTGATGGCCCCAAATTCCACAATCCTAGAATTCGGCGCCGCCCAGCCTAGACCCGTGCGAACCCCCAAGCCAATCCCGCCGAGTCACGCAGGGCCAGTGAGCCTTTCCTTACCATTCAACCAATTATCAAGTATTTAGATGTGAAATCAATTAATTAGCAAGTTATCAGAGTAATAAGCATAAACAATTAATCTCAACTAATTAACCAATTTCGAAAGCTCCAAGTTACGACAAAAACCTAGGGTGTAGGAACCCTGTATATCATATATACTATGTAAAACAAGGAGAGTATCATCAATGTCATACAATCTCTCAACCCATAACCCCATGTACAAAAACAATATAAATAGCTAATACACCAAAATGTCACCTATATCAGCAAAAGAAGGCCACTAAAAGTATATTGTCTAACTTCACGACCTTTCCTTTGCTGGACTTCGGATCTGCACTCGATCAAACACAAGAATGACGAGCCCAGGTAAGTAACACCAAGCAGGAACAACAATAAATACAACATTTTGAATTAAATAAATGAACAGTCAATTCATGTAGATAGAAAGAAAAATGATAGGGAGCGCATGAATGTATAAATACTGTGAATAGATACATGAGCAATAGATATTGAGTGTCCCAAAATACAAGGGAAAGGCACAAGTGGTCCCGACTAATCAAAGTCGTTAAGCCGAGGACAGAATCTCCTCAAAGGCTAGGAGTCGAGGACTGAATCTCCTCTAAGACCCCTACACGAGTGCAAAGTTCCCAACAATCTGGTGGAGAACTCTCACCCCATACATGTCATCACAACCAAACACGTATCCCTAGTCGTAAACCCCGGTATAATACACCACGAGTTCAGGATTCTGCAAGGATCACGCTTGACACACTTGCCTTAAACAACTCATAAGAATGGAATGACAAGATAGCATAGAAACAATATCAAAAAATAATTCAAAGCTCAAGAAATAACTGTAGCATTCCATACTTATTTACTTACCTCGATCCAAGCTAATCACATTCTCGCGAATTCCGACTCGTCCCTACGTAGTCCCGTGTGCTAATACTCCTGGCAATACAATTCATTGTGGTTTCCCATTAAGTCTTATCCAAACTTCCTTATTTATGTTTATTGTATTTTCGGGTCAAATTCCAATTAATTGGGTCGTATTTAAACCTGTTAGATACCCTGAGAAGACCCAATTTGTTCCGAATATTCCACGAAAAGTTGGAGATTTTCAAGGTTCTGGACGCCGCTGTGAGGGTATCACCCTCGGCGGTGTCTCTACGGCGTGGGGCATATCGACTCTGTCCCAAGCGTAAGTGGGCAATGCCGTGGGGTGTTATACCCCACGGCGCCTACACAGCGTGGGGCAGAGATCGACTCTGCCCCAGTTGTATGTGGGGTGGCTCACGACATCCCCACAATGTGTCTCTTTGTCCCCAGCGTCGTGTTTGGCGCCCCTATCTGTGGAACTTTCTAGGATGTTTACCACCCCCGGCTCACGCAGCCTTAAGCCCATTTGGTCCATTTTTCATCAAGGATGCAACACCATTCCAAAAACAACATCGACACATTCCAAAACGTCTGAAAACCTCAACAGAAAACCCAAAACGAAAATCATTTGAAAATCCCCAAAAATCATCAAAAATCCCTAAACTTTCCAAATTGAAAATAACTTTCACAAATCTCGAAGTGATCGTCGAGAGGACCACCAAAACACCGAGAGCTTCGATCGAGTTTGAAATCTCGACGTGGTGTCCAAATTTCATCACGATGAACACGGGTAAAACTTATACCAATACGTAAAGGGTGGCGAGGAGATTAAGGATCTTACCTCGGATCGCCCAAAAGCGTCGTTGTCGTGCCGCTCTGGCCACCACAGTCCTCCGGTGACTTGAGAGATGCGTTAGGGGAGAAGAGGAAGAAAGAGAAGAGAGAAAGAGAGAGAGAGAGAGAGAGAAGAGAGAGAAGAGAAGAGAAGAGAGAGGAGTGGGTGTGGGTGTGGGTGTTTATATACCCTCCCTTAAATCTTGGCCCAACACCCTCATCATTAGGCCTATCTAAGGGTTCGTAATCACTCCATCCCAACTACTCAAGTGACTCAATTGGGTGACTTCAATGCCTCACTTGTCCTCACACGTTTGGACATTAACATGACTGTTAAAGCTATACAGTATAATACAAACATCAAACAAATATAACATACCTCGATGTCGACGTCCGGGAATTGATGATTGTACCACGACGTGGGGCCCACGTGCCACTTATATTGACACGTGTCACATGTTAAATTTTAGGGTCGTTACAAGTGACTTTTTCGGTGCATTGGTATGTCTGCAGGCACACGGTGGTGCGTGTCATGGTGCGTTTCGGGTCTGGGAACGTGAGGTTTTGAGTGGAAAATGGTTAAATGATGAGTGCAAGTCACCCAAAGGAGTCACAATGTTACGTGATAGGTGGTTGGGCTGGTGTGAAGGAGGACCTAGGATGTTCCTAGAGATTCGTGTGTGGGAGATGATGAATTTATAAGTATATAAGCCACCACTAACTTTTCTCTCTCATCTCACTCATTCTCATCAAACAAATTGGTGCAAAGAGTTAGGGTTTTTGTGAGTTTTGAGCTCGAATCGATGTCAAGGATCGACCAACCACGCGTGTAAAGGTGAGATCTCGGATCCTCGCTCAATTCTCTACGGGTGGACTCCAGTTTTACGCATTTTTGTCGCAATGATTTCGGACATCGATTTGGGAATTCGATTTTTATGGGGTTTTGGAGGATGTTTTGATGAGCTTGGTGGAGAGGAAAGTGTTGCTATGGTTGTTTGAAGGATTGGGATTTTTGTGCAACTTTTGTGGATTTTTGGGGGTTTCGGATGAATTGTCCAAATCAGAGATTTTCGAATGTTTCGATGAGGTTTGTCGATGGTTTTGGGTTTGTATCGACGTTCCTACGAGTTTGGGATAGGCTTGAAATGCAGCGACACAAGCCGAGGTTTCGAAAAACTGCACTTGAGAACTTATCACCTATCCTCATACTCATATATATTCAGAGATGAATTTTCATACCCATCCCCATATTCGTCTAATCCTCATAGGAAAATATTTTTTTCAATTTCATTCCCCATTAGGATCTCTGTAGGGATTTTTATAGGAATTTTTGCGGGGATGGAGAATCCCTGCGATATTTTTTTTTCCATTTCATTCCCATTAGGGATCCTAGTAGGGTTTTATGGGGATTTTTGCGAGGAAGAGGAATCATCGTAGGGAAATATTTTTTGCCACTTAATTTTCCTCAAAAAAGAATTATAAGAAATAAGGTATCAAATACTTAACAACACAATTACTAGAAATTCCAACAAAAATAAAGTATCAACATATCTTGCATTTAAAGTTCTAACTTCTAAGTGCTAACACTTGTAATTAAGTTTCGACAAAATCATTAGCAATAATATATATATGTAAAAGAAAAGGTCAAATTCAAAATAATCCTTAAAGTCACTTTATATCTATATCTCTTTAAAATATAAATATAGTTGCAAACAGTTTAAAACAAAACATATAGTTAACAAGATAAATTAAAATTATAAATCTCATTAAATTTTATTTGTTATGTGTATAATGATTGTTTCGGTGGAAACTATGTAATATTATATTATATTTATATATAAATATCATTTGGTGGATATATAAATATCATATAGTGTGTAAATTGATATATAAGGATCTCTATGGGTAATCTCCATGGGGATATCTACAGAGATCCCCATGGGTAATCTCCAACTCATGGGATTCCTGTGGATATATTTTATGAAAAATGTTAGAATGACAATGAGTAAGTCGCACCCCAAACACACATTGACCCACAAGAGCCCTCGATACGGCATCGACCTGCGTGTTATGCACCGAGATTTATACGTACCCGCATCCCAAGGTGGAAACCAATGGCTCTTATAGGTTAATGTGTGTTGGGGTGTGACTTATTATTGTCATTGTAGCAATTCTCATATTTTATTACCCACGAACCCTTATGGGTATGAGATTTTGTCCTCATCTTCACCTCAATCCTTTTATCTATTGTGGAGATTTTCTATCACTCCCGGAGATTTTTCGCCCCGCTTGCATCCCTAGTACCTACCGGTATATATTGCCATACCTAGCCAACGTAAAATTCCTGAGTGTTCCCAAGTGATATCACGAAACAATATTTTCTTTACTCCAATCTGGTCTTCTCCACTATAAGAGCTCTCACACCATCCCTCCACGCGTCAGCTTTAGTCCCCATGCAACACGACACCTGCACTAACCCCATTCACATCTTCACCCCAAAACCAACCTAAGAAAGAACCTTTGAGTCGGTCTGCATAACAACAACAGTAAACATTAGTAACAGTACCCTCCTAACACCATCGATTTATCTTGCATACAAGTCTAACACACATCTCGAAGTACATAACACGTTCATCACGCCGAGTTGTGAGTCATCGTCGTTGTGAAGAGTATTTTCCAAAATCCTTACCTCGCCCACAACACAAACAAATCGATCGACACAATCATCACCACAAGTAAATCAAAAGACTCTCAAATAATGAAGCATCAAATAGATAACCACGCAATGCATCTACCACTCCTCTCAACAGATGCACCCCAAAAAAACAACACCAACAAAAATGATGATCACGAGAGGCCCCAAATGGGGCCGTGGAGTGGCATTATCGGGGTAGACCGCGTGAAGAGCATAGTGTACGCGGGTCTGGACGCCATAGTGACGTGCTTCGCCCTCATCTCCTCGATCTCGGGCGGCCGCCTCTCCTCCTTCGACGTCTTGGTGTTGGGGTTCGCCAACTTGGTGGCCGACGGCATCTCGATGGGATTCGGCGACTACGTGTCGAGCAGCGCCGAGAAGGACATGGTGGAGAAGGAGAGGCAGCTGACGCGGTGGGAGGTCGCCCACAATGTGGGCGGGAGCCAACTTGAGGACTTGTTGCGGAAGTACCAGTCCCTCGGAATGGATTACCAGGATGCGCTCACTGTAAGATATTTTAATTAATTAAATCATTTTATTTATCTATTGATGATTCCATTTCAAATTTTCATTGATTTCAATACTTCATAAATGATTGCAAGTCGTAATTACAAAAAGAAAAAAAAAATGATTGCAAGTAAATATTGTCAAAGCATCCGTCGTGAGATGTGTGAGGGATCAGGTTGGTTTGCGGAGATCGTGTTCACTCCCGCTGAAGTCAAAAAAGAAAAGGTAAAATGATTGCAAGTTAATGTTATTCAGACAGAGGTATGACATGATATTTCTTCTATGAAAAATGTTAGAATAACAATGCAAATCGCAGAACGGAACCCACAACGCACCCATCCCACTATGTATTGAAGCTCACCGTAGACTTGCACGGACGATAATAGGATTGGCACGCACATTGTTATTCTAGCATTTCCCTTCTTCGATTCAAGAGCAACTAAAAACATTTGCCCCCTCACTTTTCCAATATATTTTTCTTTTCTATCTTATCTTACTATCACAATGGTTTTTTTTTTAAGTTCAAATAGGCAATTTTATACTTGTTCCATTAAAAGTCAATCTTGGCTCAATTACAAGCTCACGCGCGATGAGTAATTACAAGCTTATTGACGCTCAAATGATAGACCTAATCGGTCAAAGTAAACTCATAAGACTTAGGTGGGTCGACACAGCGAACCTATATAGCCTAAATGAGTCTAGTGGACTTGACGGACCTACATAACTACTAGGATCCATGTGGACCTGGAGATCTACTAGGATCTATAACTTAGATTATTCTACTAAGATCCATAATGAACTTGAATTAAATCCGCACACAAGTGGTAGACAAGAACCAAATGTAACTAAGCAATAAAAAGAACTACAACCTTATCCCGAGGAGTGAAGAACAATAGATTGATCGAAAGTGTCACAATCAAGATCACCATCAGTGAATGTCGTCGTCACTGGTCGCTCCTCGCTATTGGTGGCTCACCGCCACTGGTCAATCACTTTCATTGAATGCAGAATACCCATACCTTATCTTGCCGTTTTGCATCATCTAGAGCAAACCATAGGCAAAAGAGTAATAGAAAAGGAGGATGATAATCTAACACACTTTGGCCGCACACTTTGTTTTTTAGCCATTTATAACTCTTTCGTGTCTCCCCAGTCGTGGACCCCACATCTTACAAAACATCAAAAATGGCTAAAAATAAAGTGTGCGCCCCAAATGTACGTTCAAAGTGTATTAGATTATTCCTACAAAAAATAAAAGTGTGTTAGATTATCATTTTCCAATAGAAAAAAAAAGAAAGGAGGCGAAGGGGGGGGGTCGTAATTTTCCAATCATATTGTGAGTTCGTTGTGACCACTATGTGAAAAATGTAAATAGCCAATCATTAAAAATAATAATGTGATAGAAAATGCTAGGGTATACATATTTTTAGGTACAACATTGATGAAGTCTATTAGATAATGCATCAAGATATGTGAGCGCACATTCCAACATGTGTTTCTAATATGGATGCATCAATGTTGTACCCAAATGTTGCACCCAAAGTATGTAACCATAGTTAGCATTTCTCTAATTAATGTGAATATAGCTAGAGTCGAGTACTCACGAAGGATGAAAATCAAAATAGCAAAAGTTACAAAAAAATCTGTTTGGACTCTTAGAGTCTGGACTTATAGAGAATTTTTTAAATTTTTACAAATATCAAAGGAGAGTTATAAGTTGTTATTTCAAAATTATTTATTGCTTGAGGATGACTTTGAAATAAAAATTTTTCAAAAACTCCTTAAGAGTCCAAATAGCACTACTCAAAGTATATATAACGTTAATTTCTAGTTAGCATGGAATAATGCCCTGACAGTGCTGGAGTTGGTGCTAGATATCACGTGGGAATCCAAAATCATACTCGAATTAACTATAAAAATGTTGCAGTATTAATTGCATGTTGGATCACATAGCTTTGCATGGTTTAATGACACTTAAATGATAACTCCCAATTTTTCCCATCTCGCGTTAATTACTCATGTTTTTTCTTTGACTTCCTCACGTTAATTATTCATGTTAATTCTTTGACTTCCTCACGTTAATTATTCATTCTTGTTAATTAGTAACCTAATATTTACTGTATAAATTACATGAATAAATTGTGATTACAATGATTTGACACTACGCTAGTTTTGTTTTTCAAATAATTGACTCTATATTTAATAGTATAAAACACATTTTACTCTATTACTATAGTGATTGCCGAAAATCACTATGATAGTGATTTTTAATTTTGACCATTGTATTTAGATACAATGGTCAAATTTGTTACTTGGTACTTGTGCAGTAATTAATTTATGTATAACTATAAAAATGATTATTAAATTTTAATCTAACAGTCATAAATTTTGAGACCATTCATGGTAACTTTTTGGCTTACAAAAAATTTGTTTGGACTCTTAGAGTCCGAAATCATAGAGAGTTTTTTAAATTTTTACAAATATCCAAGGAGAGTTATAAGTTGTTATTTTAAAGTTATTTATTGTTTGAGGATGACTTTGAAATAAAAATTTTCCAAAAACTCTCTAAGAGTCCGGACTCTAAGAGTCTAAATAGCACTACTCTTTGGCTTAATTGGTTAAAATATCATAACCTTTAACAACCTTTTTTTTGATAAACGGGATAGATTTTATTAATCTCAACTCAAAATTACATCTTGGTGAATAATAGACATTACACTTGAAGAAGTTGTTTCCTAAGAGTCTCATACTCATGGCATTGCGAAAGTCTTGTCATCTCATTGGCAAGCTTGTTGGCTTGTTGACACATGTGGACTATTCTCCATGTCGGATGATTGTTGCTTATACGCAAGCATTCCTGTAGGATTAAACCCATCTCCGACTCATTCTCATTGGTTTGACTTAACCCTTGTACTGTGCTTAAAGCATCAGTCTCAAAAGTCACTTTCTCAAGTCCTAAACTAGAAATCCACTTTAGTGAGTCATGAAGAGTCATTGCTTCGGCCTCAGCTGGTATGCAATTGGAATGATAAAATTTTGTGATCCCCTTTATGAAGTGCCCATTTGCATCTCTTAGTGTTTCTCCCAACCCTATTTGATTTGTGATCCCCTTTATGAAGTGCTCATTTACAATTTTTATTATTATATCATAACCTTTTTGTTGAATTTTCCTTCTTGCGATCTGTTACTCGCAAGTGGCGACCCGCGACACTTCTCCGCGAGCCATTAATCTCTCTAGTACCGATGTTGTCCTCAACTTAACCACCCTTCATCTTTTAAGTGTGGGGTTTTATTTCAAAAGGTCTCAGTACTATTAGAGGGGAGACATTCACTTATATACTTCATTTAGAAGTTTTACTTTCCAATGTGGGACTATTATTTAGGTTCACACATCTCAACACTTCATCTTGGACCGAAATCCATCCAAGGGAGTTTTTCTCGATAGGTCCCGATCGAACCGTCAGCTCTGATACCATGTAGAAATCCATGGTCCCGGAGAGTATTGGGCTACACGCGCACATAGTGGGTATACAAATGGGGTTGGAGCTCATATTTGCACAAAACTAATTGGCTTGTGCTAGGATCCAATCTAAACCATTTTATGCCACACTAACTCTTATTATAATGTGGTATTATATTCCAACACTCCCCTCAAGTGCAACTAGGTCTGAACTAGTTGTCACTTGTTAAACACAGACCTACTTTTTATAGGTCCGTAAATATATCTAGGCCTCTTTTTTCATATAGGCTCTAGGTCCACAAACGGATCTAGTAATCATTTTTTTTATCCATTTACATCATCTTATATCCTATTTGGAAAATCTTGATTTTTAAATCTACTTTCCATATTTTTCTTGATTTTTTTCTAAAATTCATGGCTATTTTTACCAATTTCACACTTTACAAGGTAAAAATCCCAACATAACGCCTCGTCAAAATCCCGAATACTTCACTTTTTATAGAAATTCACAAATTTCTATTTATTTGGACAAAATATAATTTTTCTAGACTTTTCTCATTTTTCAGGGATTTTCCCTTTTTTTCAAAATATTATTTAATTTAAAAAAACAGTTTTTATTATTATTATTATTTTATTTTGGGTTAGGCTGAACTGAACCCAGTTCATCTGGGTCCTCTTCGGCCCAACCGAATCGGTCGACCGAGTCGGTCTGACCCGCCCAAACCAGGGCCGGGTCGGCCCGACCCGGTGGGTCTTATTCCCCAAAATTGAACCAGTGAAACTAGTTCGATTTTTTCCCTTTTTTTTGATTTGTGGTTGGGATTTCTCAACCACAACTTCGATCTAGGCAGGGGAGACAACTCCCCTACCGCCGTCATCCTCAGATGAACCGCAACGCAGTTCGTTTGAGCCTCCTCTCCAACCTCACGACAATAACAACGAACCAACAACAGCAACAACGCACCAACAATTACAACATCAACACTTACCTCACCTCGCCAATGCCGCTTCCCCGAGCACTCAGCCTCATCTCTCGCTCTCTTTCTTCTCGACAGCTCCCTGACTCTTTTCTTCCATTTCTCCATAGTAAGGACGGTGGTGTGTGAATATTTTGGAGAGTTGGTCAAATGACTAGAATACCCCTCCATTCTATCCATTCCTTGATAAAAAACTTGCCCTTATTGGTCATTTGCATTTAAATTTCTGATTTTTAATATTTATATATATAATTACATACATATACATATATAAATATATATTTGCCTACAATTTCGTCGTACGCGCCAACGAGCATACTCGGGCGTGCACACTACCGTACGACCCACGTGTGTCGTCTATAACCCCGTGTATCACTCGGCAACCATTAATTTATTATTTTGTCAATGTTTTATTTAAATATTTTTCTCCTGGGACACCGTAAACCTGTAATTCGCCCGTTGAAACCCATTCGACACGTTTTCTCGAGGCGATCACTACTCGTTTATCGACGTCGCCGTCCTATCACACAGACACGAGTATAACTCGAAAATACACGTCATCACACAAAAATAATATAAATTTTTGGGTCGTTACATCCACCGCTAACCCAATCAGATCATCAAATACGAGCCCAGAATCGTTCCGCTTTGATATTGTCTTCAACTTAACCGCCCTTCATCTTTTAGGTGTGGGGTTTTATCTCAAAAGGCATCGGTACTACTAGAGGGGAGACAATCACTTATATACTTCATTTAGAAGTTTTACTTTCCAATGTAGAACTATTATTTTGGTCCACACATCTCAACACTCCACTTTAGACCGAAATTCATTCAAAGGGGTTTTTCTCGACAGGTACCGAACAAACCGTCGGCTCTGATACCATATAGAAATCCATGGGTCCTGAAAGTGTTGGGCCACACGTACGTACAAATGAATTTATGGAAATATTACAATGAATCCCATGATTGTTTGATTTGAATCCTTAATTGATTCAATCAATCAATATGATTGATTCATGATTGATTGATTGATTTTTTTATTGGCTCAATCAATCAATGTGATTCCTTAAATCAAGGATTGCTTCTACATTCCTTAATTCAAGGAATATTCAATACTCCCTCTCAAGTTGACGTATGGAGAATTTATTGAACTGCCCAACTTGACGAGTAACACGCTTTCAATTAGGTCATCGACGTTCTCGATCCAGGACTGCTTGCGATTGAAGGTTCTTCTTTAAATCCTTCTAATCGGCTTGTCTGATAAGCAACTCCTTAGTTGACTTCTCGCCATGTCGTAAAGAATATAGTATGATAAAACAATCATACTACAAATATGAGTATAGTATAGGAATATCTCTATACCATAACAACCACTTTCATTTGAAGGTTCTTCTTTGAATCCTTTCAATCGGCTTGTCTGATAAGCAACTCCTCAATTGTCTTCTCGCCAAGCCACAAAGAATATAGTATGGGAAAAATAACCATACTACAAATATGAGTATAGTATATAGAAAATCTCTATACTATGATGTAAAAATGGATTGCTTTGTGTCTCCCTAGTTGGGATGGACATTATGGAGCCAGGTATAAACCTGCTCTGATACCATAATGAATTTTGAATATTACATAAAACATCAATTTTTCTATTCATTTAGATGTGTTTATATACACAAACGTATAAATGAATTTATGAAAATATTACAATGAATCTCATGATTGGTTAATTGAATCCTTACTTGATTCATTCAATCAATATGATTGATTCGTGATTGATTGATTGAATTTTTTTTATTGGTTTAATCAATTAATGTGATTCTTTAAATCAATGATTGCTTCTACATTCCTTAATTCAATGAATATTCAATACTTTTTGAATTTGTTATTATATCCTCACCTTTCTACATTGAAAAAATTATATCTTAGTCATTTTTTACTCTAAATTTGATGATGTGACACCTAAATAATAATTTTAAAAAACCATCTCATCATCTATAATTACTAAAATAATTACTTAATTTATTTTTGAAGCTCATTAATTAAATGTTACCTCATCAAATTTAAAGTTAAAAAGTAAAGTAGGATACAAATTTATCAATGTAGAAAGGTTAGGATAAATAACAAATTCAAAAAGGTTAGTATATAATAACAAAAGTTGTAAAAAGTTAGGATATTTTAACCAATTTGGCCTAACTTTTTTCAATCACCATGATAGAACTACATTATATATATACTAGTTCGGATACGTGCTATATACGTATGTTCGAGCCAACTCACTATGCTTACGGGAAGTCATTTTTTAGAGGAGAAAAAAAGAGATAGAAAAAAGATGAGAGGAAGTGTAATAGTCATGTTTGAGAGGAGAGAGAGACAGGCCGAACGCATTTAGTAGTAAATCATGCAATGAGAAGGCCAAGAGATGCCTTGAGTTAAAGTAGTGCAAGAGCATTAATTTTTTTTTAACTTTTTTTTGTAAAACACATCATTTTAGACGTTGAAGGCAAAGATTATAAGCCCCTATAAGCCCCTTCATATGGGTTATAGATAGATATAGATAGATATAGATATAGATATACATACAAACATAGTGGCGGAGCCATAGTTATAGCTGCCTTGGCCTACACCAACTCTAATTTTCCCGTAATAGTCAAGCCCAAATCAAATTTCGCCCGGCTCTAATTTTTTACTTAGCCCACCTTAATACCAGTCTAACAAAACAAAAAGAATGGGCCCATATGCCCCACCTACGCACGACCCTATGTGGGAACAAAAGTAAGACAAGAAATGAAAAAAAAAAAATCTCTCTTCCTTGAAGGCTCTACCTTCTCTGCCCTAAAACCTTCTTTGCCCTAAAATCAAGAGCTCCCCATTTGCACACAGTTAGAATTACTTATTAAAAATTACAATTTTATGTAAAATTTAGTTTGATTTACTTACTTGTGATCTTTAAGTGATTAATGTCTGCTTGAATGATTTGCACTTTTAAGTTGCTTTGAGTTTTATTTTAGGCTTAATAGACAAATATATCCTAACATTTTAAGGTTTTTGCTAAAACATCCTAACGTTTCAATTTTGACGAAAATATCTTAACCTTTTGATTTCATGAAAATTGTATCCTTGCTTGTAATTATTATGTATCAAAGCACAATTTAAATGACGAATGATCACTATGTTACATATCCATTGCATTATATAAAATAATATTTCTAATCGTGTATATAATTTTTTTATATTTTTAAATGTAATCCACTCAAATAATATGAAGTGAGGATACAATTTACAAGAAATCAAAAAGTTAAGAGATATTTACCAAAATTGAAACGTTAGGATATTTTTGCGAAAACCTTAAAACGCTAAGATATCTTTGCCTATTAAGCCTTTATTTTACTATATTGATTAAATAATGCTAAGTTGATTGGAGTATATAAACATGCATAATTGTTAAGTGCTAGGGTCGCCTAGTACGGACTCGCAGGTCAAACACATACTCATCGTCCGCCTTTCGACACACCTTGGGGTGCATGCGCGCCCAAGAATTAAGGGATGCATGCGCACTCGAGAATTAAGAGCAGGCTTCAAAAAATAAGTGTCCGACTTGCATGTCATAGTTGGTGTACCAAAGAATTTTTCAATTGTTAAACACTAAAAAAGCATGCATTAATTTTAGCCCACGCTTCAAAAAAAAATGGCTCCACCTATATATATAGTACTACTATTATGGGAACCAAATATATACCATGTCATGGATATATATATATAGTACACTATTTACAACTATTGAATTCTAAGAGCAGGCTTCAAAAAATATATACTATTATGGGAACCAAATATATAGTACACTATTTACAACTATTGAATTCTAATCCAACACATTAATCGAGACGTCATATATGTAAAAAACATTTAATACACAATACATTTTGAGGAGTTTCCATGGCATGGATATACATTTGAGCTCTATTGTAAAATTACCCATATGCATATATATAGGGTACTTCTACCATAGGAACCAAATATATACACATGTCATGGGTACACTATTTAGAATTATTGGATTTATATCCAACACTTTAATCGAGGCGACATAATTGCACAAAACATTTAATGCACAACACATTTTGAAGGGTTCCCATGGCATGAGTATATATTTGGTTTCCATTGTAGAATTTCCCATATATAAATATATCGACAATTCTAAGGATCGTAAATGATGTTCTCATGGCATGTGTATGTTTATGGTTCTCACGGTAGTAGTAATCAACTACATATGGAATAAGTTAACTTACATACTGATACATATGTAACGATGTTAATTCTTGGCAAAACATATCGTTTAGTCCATAAACTTTGAACTTTTTATGCTTTTGGTCCTTGTACTTTTATTAGCATACATTTGATCCCTGAACTTTCATTAGTGTACATTGGGTCTATGAACTTGTGAGTTTTTTATGCTTTTGGTCTTTGAAGCTTTGAGTTTTTATGCTTTTGGGGAAATTAATTCTTTACTCTTCTTAGCTAGTTACGTGGCACTTATGTTAGCCACATCAGCGAGATTTAACATCTTAAATAGTGGAAGGACTAAATTTACATCTTTATAAAAGTTCAGGACCAAACGTGTAGCCGTAAAAGTCTAAGGACCAAAAGTATAACAAACTAAATGTACCGGGGACAAAATAATGGGTTTTGCCTTAATTCTTTACCTGATTAATTGCATGTGTCTTGTAAAACTTATGGAAAGGTGGTGAACGTGTTGGCCAAGTACAGAGAAGTGCTGGTAGAAGAGAAAATGTCAATGAACAAGGGAATGATTGCTCCAGATGAAGCGGAGAAGCCATGGAAGAACGGGCTCGTTACATTCTTTGCATTCATCGTGTTTGGCAGTGCTCCACTTCTTTCCTACATTGTGCTCGTGCCCTTCACGAACAGCCAAACGATTAAGTTCTTGGGCGCTTGCGTCCTCTCCGCTCTTGCTCTCGGACTCCTCGGGGTTGCAAAGGCCAAGATAGCGGGTCAAAACTCAGTGATCTCAGTGATCTCAGTATTCTCGACGGTTCTCAATGGCGCGATTGCTGCTTCTGCTGCTTACCTCATTGGTTGGATACTGAGGAACGTTGCTGGTTAATTTGCACGATTAAAATAAATAAGACATCACAATCCTAGCTTGTTCGCGCGTTCTCAAGTTACTATATCGTTGTAAATGAAATATATATACTATAATCATCATTTCTACATGTTTATATGTATTTTCAGGGGAAAATAATTTTTTGGGGGAACGTACACTCCGAACACACAATAGACAACCTCACAAGTCGTTTGTGTGCGCCTCGAGATACATGCCTTGCGTGTTTTGCACCAAGAATTGCGTGCATGCATCTTAGAGGCGCACGACTTGTAAGGTTGTCGTGCATTCGGGGGTGTGCGTTTGGTGAATTTAGAGTAGCAGCACTTACAACTGATGGGTGTGGCGTAGTGCCAACAGTGTGAGGGCAAATGCAATGATTGTGGTATACAGGTCTAAAGTTTGAATTGTGGTAGTTGTATTATTCCTTTAGATTTTCTTGGGTTGTGGTACTCGCCAGACGCTTCGTGGGATTAGTCAAACTAGATGTAAAATTGTATAAATTTTCACTAATTGCACATACCACGTGACTTCGATGTTAGGAATATTGTAAAATTAGGAAATGTGCACAAATCACTCTCGTGATTATATTGTGCACAAATCACTCATATGATTAATGTTTTCTTTTGTATGTAATTGCATCTCTATATATAGAGACATATGTAATAGATCAAATACAATATAATAAGGTTTTCATATTCTGTCAAGATTTCAACATGATATCAGAGCTTCCGTTTGGTTATGCATAATCTTTTATTTCTCCTCTCTTTTCGTCGACTTCCTCGACTTTGTTTGTTGCTCTAATCTTTTATGTGCATTATTTTCCCTTGTTACTGTCATCTCCACCACTGTTTTCGGTTCGTCAATGCTTGCTTCTCTATTTTTGTTTCGGTTTTTGCCTTGTGGTTGTTTGTTCCTCTTGATCTTGCGCCCCTCAAGTCTATTTATCCGTTGCTCACTCATCTTCCATTCATATGGATAATCAATTTTCTTTTCTTGTTTTTGATGCCTTTTGGCATACCAATGTTCAATCAGTTGTTCCACAGCCGATTTCCAATCAATTAACATTCTATCTGAATGTTATTCATCATTTCCCAAAGCCATCATTAGATTTAGTTTTGTTGTCTTTCGTTAATTCGAAATCAATTCATTTCTTTTATTGGTCGTAATGCCTTGTGGGTTATCAATTTTCAAACTGTTGTTAGTCCACAATCGGTCGTTTCTCATATTTGGGAGTACCATATCCCATTTAGATGTCTTCCATTAATCAGTTGTTCCTTCGTAGCTAAACATTTTCGCAACAAATCTGTGTCTGTGCTTCTTGTCGGTCCTTCATCGTCGCCATCATTTGCTGGACGGTCATATTCTTGGTACTCAGTGCTTTGTCTTTCGTTCATACGAAGTTTTCTTTTTTTCCTGGTCATGATGCCCTGTGGCTGACCAATGTCCAACCGGTTAATCTAACCGACTGACCACTTATGGTTGACTGCTTCTCGCATGATTATTAATGGACAATCGATTGCTGATGAGGTTCCAGATTACGATGTTCTTCTCAGTGACCGATTTCTCAGATCAAACAGTCTGCCAGTTGATCAGCTCAGCCAACTCTATTACTATCTCCATTTTTGATAAAGTATATATTGGGTATTTATTTTGGTTTACAAATTCAAAATGGTTTCGTTGTTCCCATTTTGAGTTTGAAGGGGAGTGTTAGGAATATTGTAAAATTAAGAAATGTGCACAAATCACTCTCGTGATTATATTGTGCACAAATCACTTCTATAGTTATGTGCTACCTTATTTTAATGTTTCCTTTTGTATGTAATTATATATTTATATATAGAGACATATGTAATAGATCAAATACAATATAATAAGCTTTTCATATTCCCTCAAGATTTCAACACTACTCATTCTAGTGGACACGTATTTCAATCTCTCTCTACGAATCCCAAAACTAGAACACCAATTCACCATCACTTATTTATGTTTTTTTAAGCCACACTTATTTAGCTTTGCAAAAAAGTCGTAGCGCTAGTGAACTTATACATCTAAGGCAACTATATTTTAGTTCTTTTTTTTTTTTTTAAGAACCGATCACCCGACCTTCTAGTGACGGAAACATGTCATTAAAAAAATAATTAAATCAATGAGTTTATACCATCAATACTATATTTTTAGGAAAGATCATCTATAATACAATTGATTGAGGAAGAATGAATTATTATCGATTTGTCATTTGTAAAGAGATTATTAAAAAAACTTGCTTCACATATATAATGCACGTAAGATAGTTTTATAATAATAGAATAATAAGTATTGAACTTATTTAGTTATTTTTATTGGCAACGGCTATTTGGACCCCAATTTTTGCTTCTTTTACTCACACATACCCCAGTCACCCCCACTCACGCATACCCAGTCACCCCTTTTTCTAATCGCACTCTCACCACCAATCCAAATATGAGAAATCCGAGTGAAACCCCATCGATTCAAGGTGCATTCTTCATCTCTTTTAGGGCCCGTTTAGTTCAAGAGTTAGTGAGGCCTTCCACATTTGCTTGCCTAAGATAAGTCATATCTTAAGTAATCCTTTGTTTGCTCCCAAACCCATTGTGTTATTGGGAAATGTGCCGTAGGTCAATCCATTAATAGTCTTTATGAATACATTTTAGTTAATAAAATAGAGGATTTCATTTGTTGTTTATTATAATTGATTTGTATGTTTACATTATAATAAGATCCATGAGTATTTATACAAATATCATAAATGTCCCTAGTCAATTATTATACTGGGAACTATAATGAATTAAGACTAGTGTGAGTCTTGATTGATGATCATACGATAATCATATGTATAGGAATACGAATCAAGATTATGAGTACTTGTTAGGGAACAAAGTACTGGACCGACCCGCTATGAGAACATCACATGGATTAAGTCATAGTTGTTTATCATGATATGTATATTATTCAGTCATCTGACTTGAGATTACCAAAGACTTCAACATTAGGAATACAGTGATTTGACGTAATCAAACGTTGTCTTTAACCGGACGATTATAAAGGTTGTGATTGGTTACTGTGTGAATAATGTGGTGAAGTTGTATAATCGAGATAAAATTTATCCCTCTCATATAGAGAGAGATATCCAATGGATCCCTCGATGTGTTAGATTGTTAAAAAGCCTAGTCTAAGTGAATTGATATTGATCAATATCGCTTGGATGTTTTCAGTCTACCTAGAGATCGAGACTAGTACAGTTGAACATGTTGGATGACAATTCCATGCATTATGTTTGATCAAAAGGATATCGTGTGACAAAAGGATGTTATATACACTATTAATTAGGTTATATTGATTTGATGTTCATACAACTTTGGTAGTCATAATGTCTTGCTAGAGGCCGCTTATGACTTGTATACCAAAATATGTTTTGATACACTGCCAACGTTGTATGAGCCTATTGGGTCGCACACTAAGAATGGTTTTGCGAGATTTTAAGATGGTTCAGAAAAATGAATTTTATATGATAAAATTCATGACAGAAACGTCCTTGTAGTGTATTACACCTATACTTCTTTAAGTAGGGGTATATGTATAATTTATTTAACCGTCTATATATAAGGGTTGTATAAATAGACGCTTTGAGTTAGAATACAAAAAAGAAAGATTAAAAAGGCCGAAACTCTATTTTCGTTTTAGAAACGACTTAGGGTTTTTGGTATGCTCTGGATCGTTTTGAAGAGAAACAAAAAGGTTTGGTATTCTTTCGAAGCTAGCTCTTCAAATCTCGGCCGCCGTTCGTGTGTGGACTGCTGATAGAGGGTGTTCGTCGTTAGCAGCGCCTTAGAGGTCGATTAACCTTCAAAAAGGTACATTGCGACTGAGGTATGATTAAGTTTTCATAGTTTAAACGTTTTTAATGGAATTAGATTTGGATCCTGTTGGGGTTTTTGTCAAAATTGTTTTGTAATCTCCGCTGCACATGAACCCCAAAACTCAACATGTGTTATGGAAGATTTTTTGTTGGACAGTTATGCCCTCTCAACATTTCTTCATCTTCTTTTGTCATATTCAATGGCTCCCCTATCCAACACCCACTCACATGCATCGGAGTATATTTTATATACAAGTATGTATACATGTACAAAAAATAGATAATACAAAAGTAGCAAAATTTTGAAGCATTCCTAGTACTTTTGCCCATATAAAAACCATATTGACAACTAATTAGAACAAACACAAGAATGCCCTGCGCCCATTATAGCCCAAACGCCATTCTTTCTTGCGTGCTTCAACACAATTCATCCAATGTTCATCCCGTATCAGTAAAGCAAAAGCAATCCAAACATAAGAAGATAATTCTCACCACTCATTCAAACAACATTGGTATTATAGCACTCTGCCTTCATCAGTTCCATTAGAAGGAAACAATCCAAACAAAGAGATGGAACCCTTGAATCAGATATGAAGGTAAAGCACATCTTGAATCAGATATGAAAGTGTGCAAACTTGGATAGAAAGAAAGACCATTAAAAAGAAATTAGAGCAAAACACATGAAAGCCCTAATAAATCAATATTGGAAAGATGGGTTGTTGTTGAGACGGAGATCAAAGATGAAGATGAGTTGTTGATGCGATGGAGAAGATGGAGAAGAGGCCGATGAACCACTTGTTGGTGTTTGGGGTTCATACACAGCGGAGCTTACAAAACAATTTTGAGAAAAACTCCAATAGGATCCCGAATCTGATTCCATTAAAACACGTTTAAACTATGAAAACTGAATCATACCTCAGTCGCAATGTACCTTTCTGAAGGTTAATCGATCTCTAAAGTGCTGCTAACGACGAACGCCCTCTATCAGCAGTCCACACACGAACGGCGACCAAGATTTGAAGTGCTAGCTTCGAGAGAATACCAAACCTTTTTGTTTCTCTCCAAAACGATCCAGAGCATACCAAAAAACCCTAAGTCGTTTCTTAAAACGAAAATAGAGTTTCGGCCCTTTTTTAATCTCTCGTACTTGTATTCTAACTCAAAGCGTCTATTTATACAACCCTTGTGTATAGACGGTTAAGTAAATTACACATATACCCCTACTTAAAGAAGTACAAGTGTAATACAATACAAGGACGTTTCTGTCATGAATTTTATCATATAAAATTCGTTTTTCTGAACCATCTTAAAATCTCGGAAAATCATTCTTAGTGTGCAACCCAATAGGCTCATACAACGTTGGCACTGTACCAAAACATATTTTGGTATACAAGTCATAAGCGGCCTCTAACAAGACATTATGACTACCCAAGTTGTATGAATATCAAATCGATTCAACCTAATCAATAGTGTATATAACATCCTTTTATCACACGATATCCTTTTGATTAAACATAAGGCATGGAATTGTCATCCAATATGTTCAATCGTACTAGTCTCGATCTCTAGGTAAACTGAAAACATCCAAGTGACATTGATCAACATCAATTCACTTAGACTAAGCCTTTTAACAGTCTAACACATCGAGGGATCCACTGGATATCTCTCTCTATATTTGAGGGACAAATTCTATTTCGATTACACAACTTCACCACATTATTCACACAGTAACCAATCACAACCTTTATAATCGTCCAGTTAAAGACAATGTTTGATTGCGTCAAATCACTTTGTTCCTAATGTTGAAGGCTCTGGTAATCTCAAGTCAGAGGACTGAATAATATACATATCATGAGAACCAACTATGACCTAATCCATGTGATGTTCTCATAGCGGGTCGGTCTAGTACTTTGTTTCCTGACAAGTACTCATGATCTTGATTCGTATTCCTATACGTATGATCATCGTATGATCATCAATCAAGACTCACACTAGTCTTATTTCATTATAGTTCCCAGTATAATAATCGACTAGGGACATTTAGGATATTTCGTAAATACCCATGGATCTTATTATAATGTAAACATGCAAATCAATTATAATAAACAGCAAATGAAATCCTCTATTTTATTAACTAAAATATATTCATAAAGACTATTAACGGATTGACCTAGGGCACATTTCCCAACATCTCCCACTTGCTCTAGGGCCAATCATTCATGCATCTAATGCCTAATGATCTAACATGACCATCATGTTTCGCTTGTAGAAGAACCTTTGTCAATGGATCCGTAATGTTGTCTTCAGTAAGTACTCTACAAATCTTCATGTCTCCCATCTCAATGATTTCTCTGATGAGATGAAAACGCTTGAGTATATGTTTAGATCTGTGGTGTGATCTAGGTTCCTTGGCCTGTGCTATTGCCTCGTTATTCTCACAATACAAACAAACAGGGTTAGCAATACTTGGAACCACACCTAATTCAGAAATGAACTTTTTGATCCAAACTGCCTCCTTTGCTGCATCAGACGCTGCAATATACTCAGCTTCTGTTGTAGAATCTGCCACAGTCTCTTGCTTCAAACTTTTCCAACTTACTGCACCCCCATTCAAAGTAAACACATATCCGGACTGCGATCTAAAATCATCTATATCAGTTTGAAAACTTGCATATGTGTAACCATTTACAACTAGATCATTTTCAAAACCTCCTTAGACCAAGAACACTTCCTTAGTCCTTCTTAAGTACTTAAGGATGTTCTTTACTGCTATCCAGTGACTCTCACCTGGATCTGACTGATATCTGCTTGTAGTGCTCAAAGCATATAATACATCAGGCCGAGTGCATAGCATGGTGTACATGATAGATTCAATAGCAGATGCATATAGAATCTTATTCATACGGTCCCGCTCATCATTTGTCTTAGAACATTGAGTCTTGTTGAGACTTATGCCATGAGACATTGGCAACAATCCTCGTTTAGAGTCTTGCAAACTGAACCTATTCAGCACCTTGTCTATGTAAGCACTCTGACTTAGACCGATTAACCTTTTAGATCTATCCCTATAGATCCTTATCCCTAGGATATAGGCTGCATCTCCTAAGTCTTTCATTGAGAAACACTTCCCTAACCAAGACTTGACACTCTGCAATGTTGGGATGTCATTTCCAATGAATAATATATAATCAACATACAGTACCAGAAAAACAACTACACTCCCATTGACCTTCTTGTATACACAAAGCTCATCTTCGTTCTTAATAAAACCAAAATTCTTGATTGCTTCATCAAAACGAAGATTCCAACTCCGAGAAGCTTGCTTTAATCTATAAATGGATCTTTGAAGCTTGCATACCTTCCTAGAATTCTCAGGATGTACAAAACCTTTAGGTTATGTCATATACACGTCCTCAAGCAGCTTTCCATTAAGAAATGTTGTTTTTACATCCATTTGTCATATCTCATAGTCATAATATGCAGCAATGACAATTAAAATTCTTATGGATTTAAGCATGGCTACCGGCGAAAAAGTTTCATCATAATCAACACCTTGAGTCTGCCTGAAATCTTTTGCTACAAGTCTTGCTTTGAAAGTATGCACTTTGCCATCAATGTCAGTTTTCTTTTTGAAAACCCATTTACATCGAATGGTCTTATCACCTTCAGGTAACTCAACCAAGTACCAAACTTGGTTATCATACATGGATTGCATCTCAGAATTCATGGCACGTAGCCATTTATCTGAGCCTGGTCCAGACATAGCCTCCTGATAAGTGGTGGGCTCATTTTGATCCATGAGCAACACATCATGACTATCAGTAATGAGAAATCCGAATCTTTCTAGCTCATGTCTTACCCTACCAGATTTACGTGGGCCTTGTGTTACTTGTGGAGTTCAACTGGTTCAGAACTTTGTTGAACTTCCAGTAGCGGTTCAGTGTTTATCTGTGATTCTTGAACTTCTTCAAGATTTACTTTTCTTCCACTAGTATCTTTTGAAATAAACTGTCTTTCCATAAAGGCACCATACCGAGCAACAAACACTTTGTTCACAGCGGGATTATAAAAGTAATATCCTTTTGTTTCCTTAGGATACCCCATAAATAAACACTTATCAGATTTAGGTGCTAGTTTTTTTGAGACTTGTCGCTTTACGTAAGCCTCACAACCCCAAATCTTAAGAAAAGACAAACCAGGTCTCTTCTCGTACCATATCTTGTCGAGAATATTAACATAATTATTAGGATTGTTATTTAGTATATTTATTCTATTTGTAATTAATTAGAATTAGAAGTAATTAGCTGTATAATCGGTTTTTTAATAGCTGTAATCTATTTTGATAAGATAGGATCAATTAGGATCAATTAGGATCAATTAGTTGCTATTTTTATGTAAAGCATTTACTCTGTAATTTTCTATTTAAACACGCCAAAATGGCTGAATGAAAATTATTCCATTCTGTCATTCTTTCGACTTTATGGTATCGAGCCTAAATGGCTAAACCTCTCGATGATACCTCTCGGTATCGATTATACCTCTGGTATCGATTCTATGAGCTCTATTCGCTCACCCTCAATTCCCTTAACCACTGAATCTTTCCAAAACCTTTCCATCACTTCTCACAAGCTGAATGGAAACAATTTCCTACAGTGGTCCCAATCGGTGAAACTGTTCATTCGAGACCGTGGAAAATTCGACTATCTTACAGGTACTAATGCGAGACCTACTGAGAAAGATGAAGGTTTACGCAAAATGGGAGGCGAGAGAATTCGATGATCATGTCTTGGCTCATAAATTCTATGGACTCGAGTGTAGGAAGAACCTATCTCTTCCTACCTACTGCTCATGACATTTGGACTACTGTGAACGAGACTTATTCTGATCTCGGGAATGCAGGACAGTGGTTTGAGCTAAAAACTCGGCTATGGAGGCTAAAACAAGGTGAAAAGCTGTCACTCAATATTATACCGACTTAAAAACCTTGTGGCAAGAGGTAGATATGTTCGGCGATTATAAGTGGAGTCGTGCGACGGATTGTGGCTTTGTTTTAAAATGGTGGAAAAAGAACGTGTCTTCGAATTCCTCGTCGGCCTTAATAAGGAATTAGATGAAGTGAGAGGACGCATTCTTGGTCGTGATCCACTGCCGAGTACTAGAGAAGTCTTTGCCGAGGTCAGAAGAGAAGAGAGCCGGCGGACCGTCATGCTCGAAGGACACTCACCAGCTCCCACCGAGCCTTCTGCCCTGTTCTCTAGTCAGCCACCACGGCGCAACGACCGTCGCAGCGATAAAGACCGGCCAATCTGCAAGCATTGCAACAAGCCAGGGCATGTTAAGGCCAAATGTTGGAAGCTGCATGGAAAGCCAGCCGAGAACCCTTCATCTAACCGAAATCCTCGTGATTCAAAGGGCTTTCATGCCTCATCCGAAGACACTTCCAAAGAGCCGAAATCTGCCTCAGAGACGTCTGCCTTCAGCAAAGAACAGCTAGAGCAATTGTATCAACTAATGAGTTCTCATTCAATTGTATCCAACACTCCTAACTCATCATCTTACATTGCCTCTTCTTCTTTAGGTCAAAAAGGTACTTACCCTACAACTTTCATAGCCGGCTCAAAATTAAACCCTTGGATCATAGATTCAGGGGCAACCGATCATATGACTGGTAGTTCCTCCATATTCTCTTCATATTATCCTTTATCTGGAAATTTGAAAGTTAAAATTGCCGATGGTTCTCTAACCTCTATTGATGGAAAAGGCTCTATTATTATGTCTCCATCTCTTACATTACTAAATGTCCTTCATGTTCCAAAGATTTCTTGCAATCTCATATCTGTTAGTCGTATTATTCATGATTACAAATGTATTGCTACAATAACATTTGCTGGATTTGAATTTCAGGACCCTTGTTCGGGGAAAATGATTGGCAATGCTAAGGAAGTTGATGGACTCTATCACTTGGTCTCAGAAAATCCTTCAGATGAACAAGTTCAGAAACCAAGATGTTAACGTTTTACTACCTTGTCTTGTGAGAATGACATAATGTTGTGGCATTATAGGTTAGGCCATCCCAGTTTTAATTACTTGAAATATTTGTTTCCAAATCTTTTTAAAAATAAAGACATTTCATCTTTTTGTTGTGAAGTTTGTGAGTTGGCAAAACATCATAGATTTGTTTATCCTTCTTTGAAGTATATGCCATCAAAACCTTTTTTCACTCGTGCATAGTGATATTTGGGGCCCTTCAAGGGTAAAAATTGCCTCAGGTTCTAGATGGTTCATCACATTCATTGATGATCACACTAAAGTCACATGGATTTATCTTCTAAAGGAAAAATCTGAGGCCGCAAATGTTTTCAAAAATTTTCACTCTTTGATTAATACTCAATTTCATACTAATATTCAAGCTCTTAGAACCGATAATGGCCGAGAATATTTTAATGCAATCTTAGGTGATTTTTTGAAAGAAAAAGGAATTATTCATCACAGTTCTTGCGTTGATACTCCCCAACAAAATGGAGTGGCTGAGAGGAAAAATACGCATTTATTAGAGGTGTCTAGGGCGATATTATTTGCTATGAATGTTCCTAATCGTTTTTGGAATAAAGCGCTCTTAACTGCAGCTTATCTGATTAATCGAATGCCTACAAGAGTTCTTAATTACATTACTCCTTTGCAAGCACTAAAGAATATGTTTCCTGAAAATAGATTGTTCACTGATTTAACACCTAAAATTTTTGGTTGCATTGCTTTTGTTCATATACACGGCCATAATAGAGGAAAGCTTGATCCCCGGGCACATAAATGCATATTTCTTAGTTTTTCACCAACACAAAAAGGGTATAAATGTTTTGATCCTAAATCTGGAAAATATTACGTAAGTATGGATGTCACTTTTTTTGAAAAACAACCTTTTTTTGAAAAAAACTCAATTCCGGGGGAGAATGATTCTGAAATGAGTTTTTGGAAACAAATATCTTTGCCAAAATCGGTTGAAAATAGTTCAGTGGAATCAATTATTTCTGTAACTAATCCTAGGATTTCACAACCTATAAATTCACAACCTCGTGAGACCCAGGTAGGAAACAACTTGGAACCACCTACTGAACTTCGTGTTTATTCTAAAAGGAGGACTCAACCAAGTAATATTCCACCAGCTCCCGAGGTGGGCCAATCATTGAACTCGACCGAGGTCCAAGGTACGACTGCTCTCTCTCCTACTTCTCTTCCAAATTTAGAACCTTCTACAGATTTCTTTGAACCCATAGCCTTACGCAAAGGTGTCAGATCATGTACCACAAAACATCCAATATCCAATTTCGTATCTTATCATAAGCTCTCACCAGATTTCAAAGCCTTTTTCTCCAGGATTATGGATGATGAACTACCTAAGTCGATACATGAAGCTCTAGAGGTTCCGAGATGGAGAGAGGCGGTCTTTGAGGAGTTGAAGGCCCTGAAGAAGAATGACACGTGGGATCTTACCTCTTTACCCGAAGGAAAAAAATTGTGTAGGCAGCAAGTGGGTGTTTACCATAAAATACCATGTTGATGGCTCGGTTGAGAGATACAAGGCTCGACTCGTAGCACGAGGCTTCACTCAGACATACGGCCTTGACTACGAGGAAACCTTCGCTCCTGTGGCCAAACTAAACACCGTACGTGTTCTTCTCTCATTAGCCGCTAATCTGGATTGGCCTCTCAGACAGTTTGATGTAAAGAATGCGTTCTTAAACGGCGAGCTAGAGGAGGAGGTGTATATGGAAGCTCCACCAGGCTTTGATGAGCTAAAGAAGGATGGCAAAGTATGTAAGCTAAAGAAATCCATATATGGATTAAAACAATCTCCGAGGGCATGGTTCGAAAGATTCACGAGAACTGTGAAACAATGTGGTTACACTCAAGCTCATTCAGATCACACGATGTTCTACAAACACAATCATGGTAAAATTGTTATTTTAATTGTGTATGTATATGACATTGTGATGATAGGGGATGACATAGTAGAGTTGGAGTCACTGAAGAACTTCTTATCCAACCAGTTTGAAGTCAAAGATCTAGGACAGCTCAAATATTTTCTTGGAATGGAGGTGGCTAGATCCTCAAAAGGAATAGTTATCTCACAAAGAAAATATGTTTTTGATCTCTTGAAAGAGACTGGATTACTCGGATGTAAACTAGTGGCAACTCCTGTCGATCCGAATCAGAAACTCAAAAAAGAAGATGGTACTGAGGCTGTGGACAAGAACCGGTATCAAAAGCTAGTGGGGAAGCTAATTTATTTGGCGCATACAAGGCCAGATATTGCTTTTGCAGTGAGCTTTGTTAGTCAGTTTATGCATTGTCCATCAGAAAAACACTCCAAGGCTGTTCATCGGATTCTTCATTACTTGAAAGGAAGTCCGGGTAAAGGAATTATGTTTTCAAAGAATGGGAGCCGAAGAGTGGAGATCTTCACTGATGCTGATTGGGGCGGAAGTTCTACAGACAGGAGATCTACCACCGGCTATTGCTCCTTTGTCTGGGGCAACTTAGTTACTTGGAGGAGCAAGAAACAACCAGTTGTTTCGAAAGCGGCATGAGTCCGAGTTCGAGCTATGGCTCAAGGAGTATGTGAGTTGTTATGGCTTGGAAGATCTTAAAGGAGTGAAGGTTGAAGGAAATAAACCGATGAGGTATGCGCGACAACAAATCAACAATCAATATTGCTCAGAATCCTGTGCAGATGACCGAACAAAACATGTCGAAATAGATCGACATTTCATCAAGGAGAAACTAGAAAACGGCGATATCTGCATACCCTTTGTTCCATTTCTGAGCAGCTCGTTGATGTTCTTACTAAGGGACTTTTTACTGCTATGTTCGAAGGGTTTCTATCCAAGCTGAGAATGATCGATATCTATTCTCCAGCTTGAGGAGGGGTGTCGAGAATATTAACATAATTATTAGGATTGTTATTTAGTATATTTATTCTATTTGTAATTAATTAGAATTAGAAGTAATTAGCTATATAATCAGTTTTTTAATAGTTGTAATCTGTTTTGATAAGATAGGATCAATTAGGATCAATTATGATCAATTAGTTGCTATTTTTATGTAAAGCATTTACTCTGTAATTGATACCATAGGATCAATTAGGATCAATTAGGATCAATTAGTTGCTATTTTTATGTAAAACATTTACTCTGTAATTTTCTATTTAAACACGCCAAAATGGCTGAATAAAAATTATTTCATTCTGTCATTCTTTTCTGACTTTATATCTCATATGGTGTTTTATCAACCACTTTAGAAGGAACTCGATTTAGAGTGAAAGCTGCAGTTTGTAATGCATAACCCCAAAAGGATAATGGAAGATCCGCATGACTCATCATAGATCGAACCATATCTAATAAGGTTCGATTTCTCCTTTCAGAAACTCCATTCCATTGTGGAGTTGCTGGTGGAGTTAATTGTGAGATAATCCCACAATTTCTAAGATGATCATCAAATTCTTGGCTTAAATACTCACCACCTCGATCTGATCGAAGTGTTTTGATAGTTTTACCAAGTTGATTTTGCACTTCATTTTGAAATGTTCGAAACATCTCAAATGATTCAGTTTTATGTTTCATAAGATATACATAACCATATCTGCTGAAATCATCAGTAAATGTAATGAAGTACTGATAACCTCCTCTAGCCATTGTGTTTATAGGACCGCATAGATCAGTATGTATTAGACCTAATAAATCACTTGCCATTTCACTATGTCCAGTAAAGGGACTTTTAGTCATCTTTTCTAGTAAACAAGATACGCACATTTCATATGATTCCAAATCAAATGAATCTAGAAGTCCATCTTTATGGAGCTTCGTTATGCGTTTCTCATTTATATGGCCGAGACGACAATGCCAAAGATAGGTTTGATTCAAATCATTTAACTTGAATCTCTTTGTATTTATGTTAAAGACTGAAGTATCAGTGGACCTTTTCATGCTTAGAATGTAAAGACCATCACACAAATCAGCATTTGTATAAAAAATGCCTTTACGAGAAATTGAACATCTATTATTCGTAATAATAAAATCAAAACCATCCATATCCAAACATGAAACAGAAATGATGTTTCGCTTAAAATGAGCACATAATAACAATTATTTAAAGTTAAAATAAGTCCACTAGATAAGACTAAGTCATATGATCCAACAACCAGGGCAGCAACTCTTGCTCCATTCCCTACGCGTAGGATGACTTCTCCTTTTTTTAGCTTCCTACTTCTGGTGAGTTCCTGCACATTTATACAAATGTAAGATCCATATCCCGGTATCTAATACCCAAGAATCACTAGTAGATAAATTAATTTCAATAACATAAATACCTGAGGTGGTAGTCGCACTACCCTTTTTCTTCTTTAGATCTTCCAGATAGAGTTTGCAATTTCTGAACCAATGTCCAGGTGCATGGCAGAAATGACAATTTCCTTCCTTTTCCTTTTGGTGCTTTGAAGCAGGAACAGGCTGGGGCTTGACTTGTTCCACAGGCTTTGCGACAAGTGCAGCAGCAGCCTTGGCAACTTTAGCCTTGCCTTTGCTTTTCTTCTTCATTTCCTTTCCCTTTTGGACTATCAGCACATTATTAGAGGGTTTCTTGATATTTTGTTCAGCAGTTTTGAGCATCAAATGCAACTCTGAAATTGATTTCTCCATATTATTCATATTGTAGTTCATCACAAATTGTGAGTAACTCTCCGATAATGAATTTAGGATCAAATCCGTAGCCAACTCTTGGCTTATGGGAAATCCAAGTCTATCAAGTTGGTCAACATAGCCCTTCATTTTCATAACATGAGGACTAACTGACGCACCCTCAGTCATCTTACAAGAATGAAGGTTCTTGACTGTCTCGAACCTTTCTTGCCTAGCTTGCTGTTGGAACATTTCCTTCAGCGTTACAGCCATGTCGTAGGCTTCTATTAGTTTCATGTCCTTCTGAAGTTCAGGAACCATAGTTGCCAACATAATACATGCAACATCAGTGGAATCGTTGACATGTTTATTATGCGCATCCTTCACAGCTTTCGAAGCATTAGTTGGTGGGTCCTCAGGGATCGGAGCATCCAGAACATACAACTTGCATTCATGCTTGAGAACGATTCTCAAGTTTCGAACCAGTCAAGAAAGTCAATCCCAGATAGCTTATCCTTCTCAAGGATAGATCGCAGTGAAAGGGGATTATTGTTACTTGAAGAGGCCATTGACCTACAATAAAGATTATGCAGAGTTTATTTTAGTATAGAGGAATAGACTCCCACTAAATTAACAACCCTCCTAAAACATACTGTTTATTTAGGGGACTTAAATCTATATTTCACCTAATTCTATGACAGCTATGGCATGAAACACAGAACTAGATTATTTAGGTAGGTAACAGTTACCAATTACATCTTATGTAATTTTAGATACTTTTATGAGATACATGACATCTTATATCTTAGCATGTTTTTATCTCATCATATGCCTAAAGCCCAAAACTATTTTGATAGTTTTATTAAGCCGGACCAATTTAAACATTTAGGTAACTCTTACCAAACTTATCTCACCAAGATAACACAATACACCCAGCTATGGCTGAAACTATATTAGTGTGATCGAGGCCTTGATAAGTATTTAAAATTGGATGGCACAAGACTTAAGATTTAATAAAGGTATTTTATTCAGTTTTAGCGATTTTAAGTAAACAATGAAATATCATATATTTTATTGATTTGTAGAACCACTAAAAAATTTAGGAAATTTTTATGCTATTCATTAATAGAAGAATTTTCGTGCTCTAGGATTAGTTAGACGGCGGTCCCATTGTAGCCGGCCAAGTCAATGGGGGTATAGGGGGGCGCCTAGCTTTTTTTTTTTTTTTTTTTTTAGAAGACGAATCTCAATTTCGAAAATTGAAATTCGCTATAGAAAATCATATTTTTCGCTGATTTTACTATACTAAATTTAAACCTTAATTTATCCAAAATTAAGTCAATTAAAACATTTTTAATTAACTCGGGCCCACATCTAACTAATCATCTTATCCTAATCGAATTAAGACTTTAGATATTTGAATCCTAGCATATCACCAATAACAAATTTCTCCATGTTTATCTCCTATCCAATAGGGATAATGAAACCGATTTTGCATATATCTCCTAATCTAATTTATTATCTTATCTTTATCAAATAGAAACTTCATAACAAAATAGATATAACAAGATAAATAAATAATTTCGAAAATTAATTATTTATTTTGTATTTAAGATATTTGAATCCTAGTATATCACCAATAACAAGATTCTTGATATTTATCTCTTATTCTAATTTGTTATCTATCTTTATCAAATAGAAACTTCATAACAAAATAGATATAACACGATAAATAAATAATTTTGAAAAATTAATTATTTGCAATTTCGATCTTCATCCAAATAATCACAACATGTAATTGAATAATGAACGACTATCCCAATCGAACCTAATGGTGTCATGGATCATAGAACACGAAACTCAATTCATTAAAATTATTCAAATTAACCTAACATGGTTACTAGCATGTACGAAACTAATTTCAATTAAATCACGAATATAGGTATCATATACACAAAACATGATAATAAATCTCATAGAAAACTTATGTATATCACATATACATCAACTATTAACATGCTTTCAATCATATATCATAAGAAAACATGAAATGAGTTTAATAGAATCAAACTCGAAGGCTCTGATACCACTGTTGGTGTTTGGGGTTCATACGCAGCGGAGATTACAAAACAATTTTGAGAAAAACCCTAACAGGATCCGAATCTGATTCCATTAAAACACGTTTAAACTATGAAAACTTAATCATACCTCAGTCGCAATGTACAATTCTGAAGGTTAATCGATCTTTAAAGTGCTGCCAATGACGAGCGCCCTCTATCAGCAGTCCACACATGAACGGCGACCAAGATTTGAAGTGCTAGCTTCGAGAGAATACCAAACCTTTTTGTTTCTCTCCAAAACGATCCAGAGCATACTAAAAAACCCTAAGTCGTTTCTTAAAACAAAAATAGAGTTTCGACCCTTTTTTAATCTCTCGTACTTGTATTCTAACTCAAAGCGTCTATTTATACAACCCTTGTATATAGACGGTTAAGTAAATTACACATATACTCCTACTTAAAGAAGTACAAGTGTAATACACTACAAGGACGTTTCTGTCATGAGTTTTATCATATAAAATTCGTTTTTCTAAACCATCTTAAAATCTCGCAAAACCATTCTTAGTGTGCGACCCAATAGGCTCATACAACGTTGGCAGTGTACCAAAACATATTTTGGTATACAAGTCATAAGCGGCCTCTAGCAAGACATTATGACTACCCAAGTTGTACGAATATCAAATCGATTCAACCTAATCAATAGTGTATATAACATCCTTTTATCACACGATATCCTTTTGATCAAACATAAGGCATGGAATTGTCATCCAATATGTTCAATCGTATTAGTCTCGATCTCTAGGTAAACTGAAAACATCCAAGTGATATTGATCAATATCAATTCACTTAGACTAGGCCTTTTAACAGTCTAACACATCGAGGGATCCACTGGATATCTCTATCTATATGAGAGGGACAAATTCTATCTCGATTACGCAACTTCACTACATTATTCACACAGTAACCAATCACAACCTTTATAATCGTCCAGTTAAAGATAACGTTTGATTGCGTCAAATCACCTTGTTTCTAATGTTGAAGGCTCTGGTAATCTCAAGTCAGAGGACTGAATAATATACATATCATAAGAAACAACTATGACTTAATCCATGTGATGTTCTCATAGCGGGTCGGTCCAGTACTTTACTTCCTGACAAGTACTCATGATCTTGATTCCTATTCCTATACGTATGATCATCGTATGATCATCAATCAAGACTCACACTAGTCTTATTTCATTATAGTTCCCAAGTATAATAATCGACTAGGGACATTTATGATATTTCTGTAAATACCCATGGATCTTATTATAATGTAAACATGCAAATCAATTATAATAAACAGCAAATGAAATCCTCTATTTTATTAACTAAAATGTATTCATAAAGACTATTAATGGATTGACCTAGGGCACATTTCCCAACACCACTCACTCGATAGACCAACGAACCACTCACTCGATAGACGACTGAAGCTTCGATGGAGAAGATGAGGTTGTTGCTGCGACCATGACTGTGGCGGCCCCAATTTCCAGGGTTGCCCCGTGCTAACAGTTACTTCTCCAGCTCATGCACCAGAAGTAACTGCCACGCCATATCTCTATCCATCGTCTAAGAATCTTCAAATTAGAGCTATTTATCCATAAGCAACAGCGAAAGTCTTGTCTTAATAAAAGAAACATTATATAAAGTTATTTAATTCAATCTATAGTGGAAAACTCGGCTATACTTGCATATAGGCGATCAACTATACCAATATATATACAAGTATGGAAGTGGTTGTAGTCTCTCATCCCAAAGTAATACAAAATATCAACATAATACACTAACAACATACGTACTAGCAGGCTTCGGCGTAGGCAAGACAGATATAATCGCCAAAGATCTTCTTACCCCTGCTGATACTGGTATCTGCACTCAGTTATCACAAAAACCAGATAACGAGTCCAGTAAGTAAAATCCCAAGGAAAACCACCAGGCATTTCAATTTATGAACATAAATGGAAACCAATAAACAAAGTGTTAAATAATCATGCAATAATCAAGGAAATAACGCAGGCAACTGCTCAAAAGGAAATGCATGAATACCAACACCAAGAAAACAAACTGGGTGTGCAATAAATACCGCCAGTGAAGCTAGGATCAGTGGCCCAGTCATACCCTACTCCAAAGACCCCATTGATCGTATCCTAGTCACCAAATACATTTGAGAAGAAGAAACCCCACACACCCGAAAAACCACCGGAACGCTACCGTTCCCATCACAATCGGATTTAGATTGACAAAGAAATAAAGCTCAATGAATAGAATAAGAAAATGCAATAGTGGTGTTTAATTGGGTTTTACATACCTCAATTCGCGCTCACAATCCCAAAAATACCCCCGGTCTGATCATCCGCAAATTCCCCGACTTAATTTTTACTGTCTCGAGCTTCCTGGGTTTCATTTGTGAAGATTAATGGTCAATTAATGGGTTTATGATGTTATTTAGGCTTATTTCTTCTTTTTCCCAATTTTTAAGTTCCAGTGGACAATTAGCGCGCTAATGAGATCAATTAGCGCGCTAATTGATCTTTATCACTCTTCATTCAGCGTGATTAGCGCGCTAATTGCTCGCTGTCCAGAAAATTTCCAAATTTAAGTTTTTGACTTCAAACCACTCACAAACCCATAAATTCAATTTCCATCTTTCCATAACTCCTCAATCACCTCAATTACACCATTTAAACATGAATTTCCATAATCAAACTCCAAAATCCACAATTTACAAGAATTTCCATTTTCAAACCCTTTTTCAAAACTATTCCAAATTCTTTCAAATTTGAATCAATTTGGTCAACTTCACCTACTACTAACCTTATAGACATCATATCCCAAAAAAAATACAGTATTTAATTCCCCAAAATTCATTTGAACCAAAATCATTCCAACAACCCAAGATTCCATAAAAACCCAAATTAAAATGATTTCATACCTTAAATTCTTGTTATTGATTGCCATAAATCACTCTTTAATCCAGCTTTGATCCCTTCTTCCTCCTTCTTCTCCCACCGATTCTCTCCTCTTCTCAATTTTCCTCTCTTCCTTTTCATTTGATCGGTCAACATATATATATATATAGTTGGTTCTTGATCAACTGTGTACACCCATCTCGAGGACAATCCTGTGGTCACCAACCACCCTGTGTCACCCAACTCACTAACACCTTATCTTAACACTGATGACCTCAAATTGCCTTGTTGTGCCCCGCGTTCTGCACGCACCCCGAGGTGATCCCACACTCAGTGCACCTAAATAATTATATAACTTAACCCAAAGTTATATTTACATTACATTATACTAACCCCTAAATTAGGGTCATGCTATATTGTTAAACTCAATCAAACCCCAACGCCCAGTCTTACAACTTCCAAATCCCTGCGTTGGCCTGACTCACACCACGAAACCCCGACACTCAACCTCGCCCGACATCAAGTTACACACATGTGATGTTTATATAAATAATAATAACTTCCCCATCACAATAATATACATACAACATATACAAATAACATAATACAAGCCTAGGTACTCATTTTCAAGTTAACCCAGCTATCCACGTAACGCCCAAATTACCCGTTAATCCTCGTGATTAACACAAATCCTGATTTAATTAATTGGGGTCGTTACAATGACGATGGGGCTGCTGCGATGGTAAAGATGAGGGTAATTTTGTAACTTTCTCTCACTGAATTGGGCTTACCTAAAGACAGGGGGAGGTGTCTTTTGGTAAGCATGAGTTTCAGTGTTTTAGTAAATCTGCGTCTTAGCTAACACTTCAAGCAAACGTCAATCTTACAGCTGAGCCAGAGCTTAACTAAGCTAACACTCCAACCAAACAGGCCCTTAGTGTCGATTTTGTGGTCTTGGGTGTTTTTTTTCCTTTTTTAACTCGGTATTGTTTATGGTTTTACTGTTGGGTTTCGGGCTTCAATTTAGGGCTTTAATCTTGCATTTTGGGTACAAAGTGTCGATGGATTTAAAAATATCAAACAATTTCAAGCAAAATCCACTATTTTTTTGTCATTTTCATGTATTTTTTAGGTGTTTTGGAAAAAAATTGGTCCTACAAAAAAAAATTGTTCGTTCTTGTTGCCCGTGGGGTTCGGAAACATAGGACCGACATCTCTTAAGAGGTGTCAGACGTATAGATCGACAATTCTTAAGAGGTTTCGATACAAATGGTCGACATCTCTAAAAAGGTTTCGATTGGATCCATTAGTCACCTACTGAGACTGAGTTTTCTTCACAATCTCGATCGGATTCGACCGACACCTTATTAGAGGTATTGGTCAGATTCAACTGTTACCAAATTAGAGGTCGCGGTTAGAGTCGGCCGATACCTCTTTAGAGGTGTCAGCCCTATGCGATCGACCCCGCGGACGACACTTTTTCGCTTATAGGATACATCGCGACCACATCCGACCTTGTTCAACGACAAAAACACTCATGCGACACTTGAAAACCTAGTACAAGTGCTCTACAATGACTAAAATCGAGAAACATAGAAGATTGAGGGGTGTTGGGGTGAGGATGAGGATGATGGAGTGAGCAAGGATATTTTTTAAATTTTAAAGGGTAAATTAAGTAAAAAGTAGGGTAAACAAAGTAAGAAATTCAAAAACAGGGTACAAGAAGCAAAATGTGGGGTCTGAATAGTCACTGCCTTTTTATTTATATGCTATTATTTATTTTTTTCTTCTTAATTCTTGTCTTTTTTCTACTAATCTCATTTTCATTTAGTTTTTTGCTATATACTTTTTTATTACTTATTCATGTCTTTTTAATTATTAACCCTTTTAATCCCGTTAATGTGATAAGTGATATATTTTGGGTGCAGCTATTCGTACCCCATTTTTTTGCTTCTTTTACCCTATCCTTATGAAATGACCCAACTACCCCTTCATATAAAAAATTTTTACTCACGCATACCCTAGTCACCCCACTCACACAAACTCCAATCACCACTTTCTTCAACCGCACTCTCATCACCAATCCAAATTCGACGAAATCTGAGCGAAACTCCATCGATTCGATGTCGTAGGTGCATTCTTCATCTCGTTTAGTGTCGATTTTGTAGTTTTTTGAAGTTTTTGCCTTTTTAAGTCAGTATTGTTGGCGATTTTGCTGTTGGGTTTAGGACTTCGATTTAAGACTTGAATCTTACATTTAGGTACAAAGTTTTGATGGAATCAAAAATATCAAGCTATTTTAAGCAAAACCCACTATTTTTTGTCATTTTCATATATTTTTTTATGAGTTTTGAAAAAAAATTGTTCGCTTTTGTTGACTGCGGTGTTCGAACGCACAGGGCCGACAACTCTTAAGAGGTGTCAGACGCAAAGGGCCTAGACCGACACCTTTAAAGAGGTCTCGGTTAGATCTCTTCGTCACCCATTGAAACTGAGTTTTCTTCACAATGTCAGTCGTATTCAACCGACACCTCGGTCGAATCCGACCGTTACTCCTTTAGAGGTTGTGGTCAGAGTCGACTAACACCTCTTCATAGGTGTCAGTCCTGTGCGACCGAATTTTGCGAGCGACAATTTTTCGTTTTTAGGACACATCGTGACCACATCCAACCTTGTTCAACGAAAAAACACTCCTACAACACTTGGTGATCTAGTACAAAGTGTTCTACAATGACTAAAACCGAAAAATTTAGATGATTAAGGGGAGTGTTGGGTTGAGGGTGATGGGGTATGCCCGTATGGGTGAGAAAGGGTATTATTGGAATTTTGAAAAAAAATTGGGGTAAATTAAGTAAAAGGTGGGACAAACAAAATAAAAATTCAAAATGGGGTAAAAGAAGTAAAATGTGGAGTCTGAATAGCCAAGCCCTATATTTTTTATTGTTATTTCCAAGTCCAAAGAAAGTAGGGGAAAAAAGTGTAAAAATATTTTAATCCATTAGATTTAAAACGCAATGCATGTTTTCCTCAAAAAAAATAATAACTCAATGTATGTTATTTTTTTTGTCAAACAATGCATGCTATTCAAAGTCATCTAAATTAACTTCAATTGAAATCAAAATCAGGAAAATATATTTTTTTATATAGAAGGCCCATTTTCTAAATTTCGCCACGGGCCTTCAAAATGACAGAGCTGACCCTATGTATATATAATGATTTAATGAAATCTAAATATATACTCGTGTCATGAAACTATATTTTTTATTCTTACATTTAATATTGTTGAGCATTAATAACTCACTAGTTTTAGACTCAGACATCGACCCAATATACTATAAATCTATATTTATTTTTTTATAAATTAAAATTGTTTAAAAACCAAAAGATATATATAATATATATGAAGAATGATATAATTGTAATTCTTTTTTTAACCGTAATCTTCGATTAAAAATATGAAAGATGAAAATATCTACATTAAATTACTATGAATCTATATTTATTTTTTTATAAATAAAAGTTGTTTAAAAACTAAAAAATATAAAATATATGAAGAAGGATGTAATTGTAATTCTCATAATAAGTAAAAACTGCAATTTTCAATTAAAAATATGAAGGATGAAAAATATTGTCACTAAATTATATATAGCTATTATATTTTATTTTTAAAAAAACTAAAAAAATTGTTATTGTGTAAAAAAAAGAATAAAAAAATTGAAAACAATATACTTAGGCTATTAATTAGGATATTGATATTAATTAGACTAATAAAAGTATTTAAGCTATTAATTAGGTAAACGAATTAATACATCAAAACATTTCAAATCAATGTAGAGTTGACAAGTGTAATGTACATGCTTTCTTAGAGCATCCACGATAGTTTGATATGTTTTGGGTGTAATGAAGTGTCACATCATCATTTCATTACACCGCCCTCTACTACACTTTACATCCACAATTATTTAAATTCTTTACTACACATTTTATGGGTCTCACAATCACATCACACCATTTTTTTCTAAAAAAAATCAACACATTTCAAAAAGATTGGCTAAATCGTTCAAAAATAACAAAAAAACTTATTTTTTTAATTTAAAAAAAACAAAAAAACTTTATTTTGTTAAGAAAAAGAAGATTGGCGGGCCCACGCACATTAAAGCGCGTAGGACCCAACAAGGCTTGCACAGTGGTAGAAACGTCTACCACTGCAAAAGCAAGCAATTCACGTCCCCATTCATGCCCCACAATGGGGGCATAATGTGACCTAGACCCGTGCAGGCCCCGAGTCATCACTCGGCAACTTGACGAGCCTAGTCAGCCTTTGATTAATCAATTTTAACAATTTATGAAAGAGTTATTGCAATAATACACAGCGGAAGACTAAACAAGTATAATACGGGAAATAACTCAATCAAGGGAAATATAGGAATTCTATAAGTGTGGAAAACCCCTGGTATTCATGTACAATTCGATAAATATATATACATGATATTAGTCTCATCAAAAATGCCAAGTTCATTAATCCCAAAACATATGTATGAAACGATATATAGGTAAGCAAAACATAAACACATACTATAAAGTCTCCCTGATCTCGCTGTTGGTTCTCAAAGTAGGTCTCTTAGGCAGGGGCCCTTGCCCTTACCGCTCTCCATCTTATCTGCACCCACCGTCACAAACTAGACGGTGAGCAATTGAAGAAATCGAAAGTAGTGCCAGAAGAATATAACAGTAATTTATGATTTAACAAGTAAAGCAGTCTAGATATCATGCGTAAATGAAATAGCAGGAAAGTAAGTAAATCAAGTGCATGATAAACAGATTAATAGATAAACAATCGAAATTTTGCATGTTCTAAGATTCAAAAGAGGTCCATGAGTGGTATAATTTCACAGCAATACGACAAAGATCTCGCAAGATCTCCCCGGGTAATGTCGCAACATTAGCGCAACTTGAAATCGAGAGGCATCGCAACACCTCTCGAATCCAGTACCCAGTACACACAACACTAGGGGTGGTCGGTTACCCCTGCAGGAGGTACCTTCGTTGTCCCAGCTAGTGCGGGACCACATGATACCTTTGAGATACACACTCATGCCAAGAACATACAACAAACAATATGGAATAAAATTTCAAACAAAGGCTCAATTCAACATTATCAATGAATAGAGGAATGTATAAATCATATGCTATTTCCTTACTGGCCTACTAACATATACACATACAAGGCACATGTGTACTTACCTGACTATTGCAACCCGCGAACACACTCTCACGAATCCTAACATGTATCCCCGAGTTTCCGCTACCTGACAAGTTTGGAAAACTCTAGTTATTTGATCGAGTCATTATCTAACCATAGGTTGATACCCTAGCGTTTTCTCAATGTTTTAAGACTCGAACAACTCGAAATTCCATAGAAAAATAAATACTCTCTCGGATTTGAAAACCATAATAATGATCATGACTACGATATCCCAACATTGACAACCATAACGCGTGTAAGCCTACTCATCAATCATGTGCTCGGCTCAGTCGTATGTAGGTCACGCCATAGCCTCGAGGACCGGCGGCGTGACCACGACGTCATAACCAATTTACGATAATTAGATACACATGCACGTATTCACACCGTGTCCTAACCATGCATTAACAACATATGGAAATGTCTCGAAGCGACATATACAACGTTCCATATACCTACACAAATCAATGAACAATCAATTACTCAACCTCCATGGCCGAAATCTTAATCACTTCGTCATAAATAAGTAACCATCACCATAGGCAAAACCCAACTCGAAACCATAATAAACTTCGAAGTGAAACAATGACAAACTCAAAGAGTAAAAAACTACGATTCAAACCGGTATTGACAAGAGACCATAGTCAATTTGGCCCACCAACCAAACCGTGACCTCTATGGTAACATACTGACATTATCTGACATCGGGGAGAGGCATCACGGCATGGGGATGCCAGAAAACTCCTCCACCAGTTCGGATTATCATCGACACTACTCGGATATGAGACTCAACATCAACAAACAAGAATTGACAACAATACACCACTGCCATGACACACCCCACACCCCAACGTGGTGTACACACCCACACATTGCACGCACCCCACACTATCACGCACCCACATGAATTGTACACACACCAACATCACAGTTTACATCAACACACCTAAACGAACTATCCACAACCTACACCATGGTTGCACATAGGAGGGGAGCCACCTCCGGCCAACGACAACGTCGGAGAGTCACTTCCGATTAGCCTCGACTGGGGACGACACACCAGCCATGACAAGCCAAAACAGTGCCCAAGACAGTCCCCAAAAAAATAGCAAAACAGTGAGAAAACGAGAGAGAAAGAGAGAAAGAATGGGAAAGAGGGGGAGAGAAAGATCTCCGGCGAGAGAGGTGAACCCCAGCCACCTTTGGACCTCCGACAATCGGTGGTATGCTCGGCCAAGTTAGGGAGGAATGGACCGAGAAAGGGAGAAAGTGTGACCGAGAGAGAGGAATTGAGAGAGAGAAACTGAGAGAGAGTGAAACCGAGTGTGTGTGAGGTAATCTCAACTCCGGTGATCACCTAGGACCACCTTCGACGGTAGTGGCCACCATCCCAGGCCGGTAACACGTGGACAACCACACAACAGTGGGGAGAGGAGACGTGCGTGACCGAGGGAGGGAGAGATCGAGAGTGAAGCCGAGAGAGAGAGACCGAAAGGGAGAGAGAAATGTACCTCCGGTGAGCAGAGGGACCACCAGCGATGCTCATGTCTGATCACCAAGGGAGAGGGGACGAGTTGACCGAGAGGGAGGAGTGGGAGAGGAGAATGGGCGGCGGGAGTGTGTAGAGTATGGATAAGATGAATAGTGTATTTAGGGTTTTTGTTTGTTTATATATATGGAATAAGGGTAAAATGACCCTTTTGCCCTTCATCCTCCTTTACTTACACTTAAAGACCGCTGCCCTTATGCGTCTTTTACCCCTTCATCACAATTCAACACATACAAATCTCGATGTAGATCTTAAGGCTCCTCAAATTATGGTTGTGTCACTTTAAAACTCTATATCACATAGACTGTATGTCACGTAGCTATCCAACTCCCCACATTTAAACGACGTTCCTCTGTCCGTCTTTCCTTGCTCCAACTCCCATAGAGCGCGTAGTTTCATCGAGTCTCATGTATTATTTATTTAAATTACTCAAATATTTATTTATTAATGTTTTTACTGTGTTTTAAATCCCCCATGTAATCGTAACCCAATTTTTCTACTCGTTCACCGACTTAATTGTCCGGTCACTCAAATACGAGTATAAATATGTAATACACATCATCATTCACAAATAGCCAAATTTCTGGGTCGTTACACGTAAATCGCATGACTGCAGGTGCTCTTATTTTATATAGTTGCATTGCAAGCAATAAATTCACAAAATTGTATTAACCGTTAGATTGAAGTCAAAGCCTTTCAGGTGAGATGGTAAAAACATCACTTGTCAAAAAGGCAAGATATCGGGAGGTGTGGTTCGATCTCACTGAAGTAAAAAAAAAAAAAAAAAAAAAACTGTTAGATTGAAATTTAATGGTCTCAAATAAAGTTATCATGGTATGATATTTTTTGGTTCCCATGGTAGAAGTACCTAGGGGGCGTTAAGGTACACTCTTAAAATTTTAACTACCCAATAGTATGGTTGCCCCCTTCCTTTCTGAGAAAAAAAATTAACAGAATTGGCATTGGGCAACGAAAGTTTTCAAAATCCTTTCAAACATCTCCAAACTAAGATCCTATTGATTCTATTAGATTGAAGTATCAAATGAGAAATAATACCTTATGACCGTAAACTCATTGTTTGCCATTATGTTGATTGATCTCTTCAAGACGTAGCTAGAGACAAACATCCTTAAACACTACCCACACACAAACAAACGATCATGATTCAAAATGCTAGCTCTGAGAGAGTTCATAAACCTTTTTGGCTCTCTCCCAAACTAACCACTAGAGATACAACAATTGTAATTAGGTGGTCGAGTGAATTACATATATACCCCTAATTAAAGGAGTAATAATATAACACACTATAAGGATATATATATTTCTTTCATAAATCTGAACAATTGGAAATCAAGCAGATATGTTCCTTGTGTGCAACTCAATAGGTTCGTACAATGTTGGTTATGTACCAAAAACTTTTTTTGGCACACAAATCATAAGCGACCTCTAATAAGACGTTTTAACTACCCATGTTGCATGAAGATCAATAAATCGATAAAATCTAATAGATAGTGTATATCATATCCTTTTAATTATTGATTTTATTACTTAAAAACGTTTTCAAACATAAAAGTAATTTTAAAAAATTCGATAAATTTGGGCAATTGGATAACCCAATTTTAAAGTAAATCGGGTCTCTGGATAAGACACACTTGTCTTAAGATGCAGCCAGGTATGGACAACGAATATGCTCATATATATTAAGGTTGGTCGGACGGGTCCATACAATGAATATCCTTGTTTAAACTTCTCAGGTGAGATGGTAAATATATCATTTTCCAAAAAGTAAGACCGCGTGAGATAGTGGTTCGATTCCCACAGTAAAAGAAAAAAAGAAACTGGATAAATTTTGCTTTAGAGAGGGAAATCTTATCCATATGGACATTTGAAGATCCTCGGTTCTTCTTCCCGCTAGCAGCTAGCTAGTTATTTTCTGCGGGAGAAACAAACTTGGGAAGAATGTTGGCGAAAGCTCCCCCGAGCATTTCCCAACCCCTCAAACCCTCACGAACTTCACCGCTCATCCACCATGCTTTCATCAGTCCGAGACTCCGCTCTCATCGCTGCGGCGCTCCTACGACTAGGGTTTCGATCAGGGCTTCGTACACTCGCAAGCCCATGGACACTCCTGGGGCTTACCAGTTGATCGACGACGATACCGGAGAGAAGTTCATCGTTTGGGGTGGAGTCGATGAGGATGATACCGATGCTCCAATTCCTTCCAAGGAAGTGCTCTCATGGAAACCTCCCAGTGGCGAGGGAAAGAGGAGGAAAAGTGGCGAAGACATAGGAGGAGGTGAGATTTTAACAGCTTACGGTATTCGAAACTCATTTGATTACTCTTACATATTCAACAAACTAGATTGATTTATTTGTGCATTGTTTGGCCGCAAAAATAATAAAATGTGTGTATTGTTTGTGAAGCTAATGATTTTGGGTGCAATTCAGAACTTTTGAAACAACAATAGCCTCAATCCCAAATTAGTTGGGGTCGGCTACTTGGATCAAACTCTTCCATTGTGCTCGATTTAGTGCAATTGATGGTGAGCTTTCCAAACCATTTGAATCCCTCATAATTAATGCATCCCAAGTTTATTTTTCGGTCTACCCCTACCTTATCGAATTTCTTCAGTTTCTATTGAGTCTAAGTTTTCTACCGGGGCCATTTGTAGGCCATCTTTGAAGGTGTCCAAACCACCACAATCGCCCTTCTCTAATCATTACGAAATCAACGGCCAATTATTAATCTTTCACTGTTTCAAAGTCAAAATTCAGAACTTTGAAACGATGAGATTAATAATTGGTCGTTGATTTTGTAATGAGTAGATCTTGTCAGGTCTGGTGGTAAATTAATTTGGTATTTGAGCTACATTTCGTGTGTTCGTGTCTTCTAGGTTTTAGGTTCAATTGTTTTAGTTCAGTGGAACATTTCTTTCTGACTTTCCTTTGTTTACTTGATGGTGTATATTACTCACATCTGCTTCTTGAAAAAGGCTTATTTTTGGTTTATAAGATTTTTCAGTTACAGATGTAGATCATGCTCTCTCCGTTGCCGTGACCAATGACTCCACAAAATCATGCAGGGGTTTTGATAGGCTAAAAGTGCAGAAAGTCAGAGCCCTTACTAGAACAATGTCCCTTAGTAAGCAAGAAAATGTGGGGAATAATTATGAGTATCAAGAACTTAAAGATGATTCTTCTGATGAATGGTTTTCTTCTGAATCTGAAGATGAGTGCGTAGAGGAAAAGAGAAATTTAAACGCAAGTAGGAACAAAAATAGCACATTGAAATTAATGCCAAGCTCAAACAATTTCAAAAAGACTGCTGAGCCTGAAGAGGATAATTTATATCTGAAGGGAAACGAACAAGATTTTGATATGGAAGAATCATATGTTTCAAGTCCAAGAGCAGCAGCTAGCGCTTCATTTAGAGGGTGGAACAGTGGTACATCGATCCCAAACTCTGCATTTGATTCAAATAATCGTTTAAAGCAGCGTAAGAAGATAACTTCTGATAGCACTTTCTTTAGCCGGAAGTCATTTAGAGATCTTGGATGCAGTGAAGAAGTCATAAAATCTCTTAAAGGCCAGCGTTTTGTTCGTCCTTCACATATTCAGGTAATGCATCTCCCTTGAATCTCCGTTAATCGATGTTAATCTAGTTATTAGATTTAATAATCTCTGATGAGAAAGGCTAGTCAACATGAGTTGACAATCTATATCGGCATGGTTCTTTTTTATAACACTTGATTAATAACATAGTTGTTGCTCCTTCACTTAAAAAAGCCAAGCTTGGTGAGCCTCAGTCTGTTTTATGATTCATGAAAAGCTCTATTCTCATCTATGGAGGTTGAGCCTTACATATTAGGTCATTGACACAATTGCAGGCCTTAGCTTTTACTCCTGTTGTCAATGAGAAGAGTTGCATTATAGCTGACCAAAGTGGATCTGGTAAGACATTGGCATATCTGGCACCACTTATCCAGCGTCTTAGACAAGAAGAACTACAAGGACTCAGTAAATCCTCATCAAGGAGTCCTCGAGCTGTGGTATTAGTGCCAACTGCCGAATTGGCTACTCAAGTAAGCCATTGTTGCCCTCCTTGTCTCTAACTATCTTCTTGATCTGATTCTTTGTCTTTCTTCAAGTGCTTGTTTATTTGATTTTACTTTTCTACTTCTTGTTTAAAAGTGTGTAAATAACTGGTCCTATCGGAGTTTCATCCTTGCTTTGCTCTGATAATATTTCTTTTGTTTTTAAACTATGAAATTTGATGGTGTAGTGGTAGACCTTAGATAACTTGGAATGCATTAAATAGAAAGAATGTAAATGATTTCGGAAGCATGCCATAAAGGGTATTGAATCAAGTGGAGTGGAAGAGTTTGATCCATTTAGCTGATCTGATTAATTTGGGGTTGAGGCTGCATTGTTGTTGTTGTTGTTGTTGTTGTTGTTAAACTATGAGATTTGATGACCTGTTGATTGTGCTTCTACTGTTTTTGGAACTCATTAACAAAGTTTGTCTATTTCTATGTTTTCATTCTTTACATAATTGTGGACTAGTCTTCAGTATATTCATATCAAAATCACGAAAAGAAGAAAAGGAGGAGAAATAGAGAGTTAGAATAACAATTGAAGTTGAAAAAGCTGCTCAAAATTAGTGTTACATTGGTTAAAATTGCATTCCAAATGTTTACACAAACAATGCCAATTATAACATAAAATTCTTAATACAACTAGAGATTTCAACTCTTAGTTACTATCGTATCTTATTAAAATATAGAAAATACAAAAAAAAAAACAAATGAATCCTTGTTATGCAACAAGAGATTATGCTCCTTTCAACTTTTTTTAGAGGGTGTGAATACAATGTTTTTGTTCTCCTACATATGGGTTTAACCAGCCTTCCACCAGCAAAGGTAATTTGGTGAGCGCTTGACTCTGCCTATGTATGAGTTGTCCATTCAATAACCGTAATGATATTGGAGGAGCTAACAGATAGAGCTATAGGAACCAATGGAAATTCATGCACTCACTGCTTCTTTAATTGTATTTTGCTATCTTAAAGTGGGAGATAATCAAGCTAGTGTTTTTGGAATGCGATTGTATCTTGAACCTCTAGCTAAACCAGAGCCTAATAAATTTTCTTTTACTTTTAGCATGATGCACATATTGCTGAATTCTTGCCTGAGGATGCCTTTGTTTTCTTTTTCCTTTTCTTGTTCTTTGCTGTTTCCTGCACTCTTTGAATTTTTTTTAATAGCATGCACTCTTTGAAATTTGAATATGTAGTTTATTTCTTCTCAGAAAGAAAAAGAAAAATCCTTCTCTTGGTTTGCCTTCAAGGTGGTGTAAGAGTTATTAGGAATTCCAGACCAGGACATTGAACTCTTAAGTCTTCACGCCACTTCATTTTTTCATATTTTCTTTGATCTCTTTTGTTATTCGTGGGCCTGATTGCCACATTTGCACGTGCAAAAACGAAACCTTTATAAGGCTCCATTTGATTCAATATCTGAAAACTTATATATTGTGAAGCTAAAAAACAAGGAATATGTATTGAATTAAGATTGACAAACTATTTTCTGAAGAAAAATAACCAGGGAAGTGGAGAACTTAGAAAACAACTTTTTTTTCCGATTCTTCCAAAATTCAGTGCTGAAATCAAGACAACTATTTTTCATGTGTTGGGTTATATCCGATTCAGCATAATTTATTTGTCTGGTTGTTATAGATCTTAAAAGGATGAACTCTATTATCTCTTAAGAAGTGCAGGCAAGATTTGTTCAATTTTTCTAGTGTTGTATTTGTTCCAAAGGAAATTCTAAGACAGCGGTCCATCTCTTCTACATTGCAAGCTCTCGAGGAGCTGTTGGGTTACACATTGCAAACTTCAATTTCTCTTGTAAGGACTTAGTACAAGAAGTATTGCTATGTGGAAGAAACTATGCGCTCCTAGGTTACATGTTGGAAAGTTTAGTTTTCTTTCTACAACTCCTCGGGAATGACTTGGAATGATTCATAAGGAGTAGTTAAAGGACGTAATACAATATGTATTACAAATTACAATGTGAAAGAAACTATGCAGTAATCATAATTTTTTGATTCTGTTTGGGGAGGAACTGTGAAGTTGTAGGCAAGGAAGTGTATGTTGGTTCTCTTTTTGAGATAATTCAGTACAAAATATTATTTTGGCTGTACTCTATTTTTCTCTCTCTCTCTCTCTCTCTCTCTCTCCATTTTTTAAGATTTTGATCTTGTTCGGTTTTAAGTTTTGCAGGTGTTAAATAATTGTCGCTCCATGTCAAAGTGTGGGGTTCCATTCCGTTCCATGGTTGCAACTGGTGGCTTCCGACAGAGAACTCAATTAGAAGGTCTTCAACAAGATTTAGATATTCTCATAGCCACACCTGGTCGATTCACTTTCCTTCTTAAAGAAGGCTTCTTACAGCTGACAAATCTTAAATGGTAGGGAACCCAGGAATTTTTAATTGAATTTGAATTGGTTCACACCTGAAAGAGGTGAAGTAGAAACTTTATATCATGGACTCTTCACTTTTTATGGTGACCAACAATTCATCAATTCTTGCAGTTTTTGTTAATTATATACAATAACTTCCAGTTTACTCCCTATTATGTGACAGTATTGTGCTAGATGAGGTAGATATACTCTTTGGTGATGAAGGCTTTGAACAAGTGCTGCAAAGCTTGGTTAATTCTGCACCTGTTACCTCTCAATATCTCTTTGTCACTGCAACATTACCTGTGGACATCTACAATAAACTTGTCGAAATCTTTCCTGATTGTGATGTGATCATGGGACCTGGAATACACCGTACAAGCTCTGGCCTTGAAGAGGTGAATTTGATTATGCTTCTTTTAGGCTCATTTTCTTTTAAGTGGTGATTAAGAAAGATGATGAAGGAGATCTATAATTTCATAGAGCACTATGACATGAATTCTTCGCCTTCATGACAGATTTATCTTGACTGGTTGCTTCATGCTGAAACACAATTATGTTCATGCTGAAACATAATTATGTAATCTTGGGTTTGCAGTTTTAGTTTTTAGCCTTGGTTTAGACTAGTGCCTATAACATTTAGATCCTTGTTGGTTGCAGTTTCATGAAGAGTTGTGGAAATTAAGATGACACCCTAAAAGTATGAGTTCTACACATTTTTTTTTTTTTTTTTTTTTTTTTTTTTTTTGGGGGGGGGGGTGAGGGTGGGGTGCAAGGAAGTATATGTTGATTCTTTTATCCGTGTGGGGTGCAAGGAAGTATATGTTGATTCTTTTATCCGTGTGGCCCCACTTGAAATTACAATGTATGTTTCACTTTTTTCCCAATTAATTTTGGACTGAGGCTATGTTGTTGTTTCACTTTTTACTGTTTTATGTAGATGATCTCTGTCCTATTTTATTCGTAATGAATTGTATGTACCTGGAAATTCGAGAGAGAGTTATTCTACTTGTGTGGATTGAAGCTTTTTGCCTGAATGTCTACACGTATAAATGCAGGTGCTTGTAGATTGCAGTGGAGATGATAGAGTGGAAAGGTCTCCAGAAACAGCATTTCTCAATAAGAAATCTGCTCTGCTGCAGCTTCTGAAGGAAAGTCCAGTCTCCAGAACCATTATTTTCTGCAACAAGGTTAGTTTAAGAGATTTGCTAAGAGTCCTCTCAAGACTTTTGGATTCATGGGTTTATTCTTTTTGCTTTTTTCTGTTTCTTTCCTGCAGATTGAAACTTGCAGAAAAGTTGAGAATGTTTTTAAACGGTATGATAGGAAAGGAATCCATATCAAGGTCTTGCCTTTCCATTCTGCTTTGGCACAAGAAAACCGTCTTGCAAATATGAAAGCATTCCTCAACCATCAATCTAGTGAAGAATCTTCGTTTCTGATTTGCACTGATAGGTACACTTGCAAAGGTTTTGTCTTTATGCCATATATAAGGTTTCTATATTTATTTCCAAGTTCTTATTTTCTTCAAAAATTATTTGATTCCACTTCTATTTTTTGGGTTTGATTCATGATCTTTCAATATATTTTATGTTGAGAACATACGATCTTTAACATAGACAAAATAAAATAAATCATTAATTAAGTTCAGAAAATAGTTTAAAAACCAAAGAAGAATAGGAATTGGAGATGGGTGGTTCCACATTAATTTTGTGACAACTGAAATCAGCTTTGTTCAAGGGACAGAATTGCTAGTTGCACCCTAGCTACTACTAACAGTTGAACCTTCATAATATGGAAATAACTTCAAGGAATGTGTTTTTGGCTAGCTTACCTGGACTCGGATATGGGTACTTATCTAGGTGCTGGGCTTGGCTTTTCTCCAATAAGAGGACACGGGGACTCGGTTAAAAGTACCCAAAAATCTAGACACGAGTACTTGGATATGGCAAGGAATAAATATGTAAAATATGTACTTTATATCATGTATGAAGTGTAGTAAACATAAAATTCGCTAATAAATATATAAAAAAGCATAATTGCAACGAATGCCAACAAACAAACAAAAAGTTCAATGATAATGAAATTATGAACGTGTGAGCATACCTTATATTCTGGTAAAGTGATGAATTACACAATTGTTGAGATTGAGAAGTCCTTTTGAGTTACTCACATAGGATGCTTCTTTTTTCCTATGAATGCAACAAGAAGTTACAACATTCAATATTATATTTTTCTGAAATAATATTCTTGAAAGTTGAAAAGAGTCTCGAATCTCGATGATCTATAATATAATTAGAATTAAAACTAAGAAAATAAATTCAGTTCAAGACTTCAAGTTCACTTTCAATTCAAACTTTGGCTTTGCAATACAAAAGTTGAGTAGCACCTCTCATATATGACTCTTAACAAAAAAAACACATCGTATTTGAGAACAAAATAATAACATAAATCTGAGATGTGTGCAAAAGTAGTCTAACAAAAGCTAAAGTACAAAAAGATTCCTTCATGAACTACTCATCTAGTTGTTTAAAGTTTTTTGAAAGTGTACACACTTCATTTCTTATAGTTGATTCATCATGAAATATAACAACTTCTAACTTTGGTTCGTTAATTGACAATCCAACAAGCTCTGCAAAAGTAGTTCGTCAATGTCAAACTTATCTCCACGTATAACACATTAGAAAAAAGAAAATGTTAAATATTCAATAAGTCCCAATACTTAGATGACCCTTCTTTGTATCCCTTTTTCATTCTTGACAATAAGCGGATGGTGTAATGTACAAAAGCCAAATCTTCCACTCTACTAGTTGTCAACCGATTCCTTTTAATGCTTTGAATGTTAGAGTATGTGCTCCAGTTCCTCTCACAACAAGATATTGCCGTTTCTGAGAGTAACTTGAATGCTAAAGACTGCAGGAGTGGTGTTGAAGCACCATGATTGGCCCACCAAGAAATCGGTTCTTCATAACTCCTAGCTTCAATAACAAATGGTTGACTAAAATAACCAGAGCTACTTGAAAATGATCCATATTCTGTAAGTGCCTTTCGAAGATCATTTTGATTTTTGAAGAATCGTTCAAAGCACTCCGCTCTCTTTTTAGAAACTTCATCATCTTCATTAGGAGCCAATCTTTGTGTTCCAATACTTCCACCTCTTAACCAAGCATCATTGTAGTAATTTGGAACTAAAGAGTGAGCCAAACAATGCAAAGGGGTATTACTTTTGTTCCATCGGGACTCCAAGATTTTTTGAATGGCATCAAAGAAATCTGATTCATTAACTAACACATCTTTCCCCTCATGTTCCAAAATTTTTGCTTTCACTTTCTCAATCATTGTGTCCCACATATCATAGATCAAATGAAGCACTGGAGCATCAATATCAGCCAACCTTAACATGTCAATGATTGGCTCTGTAAAGCTTAAAAGATGATCAATCCTATCCCACCATCCATCATCCACAATGCATTGCTTCACCTCGCGAGCTTTCAATACATTTGTGGATCTTTCATCACCTTTAAATGTTTTCCAAGCTACATCCATAACCATCATCTCAAGTGCATGTTTAACTTCTCTTAAGCGTTTGTTCATAATGATGCTCGAAGCGAATCTTGTTTCTGCTATCCTCAATAAGCTCAACTCTGAATAATTATTGAAGAGAGATAAAACCATCCCATGATTGACAATAAAATTGCGAATATTTTGAACATTGCCAATTAAGTCACTGATCCACTTGCATCGAGAATAATGTGGTGATTTTTCTAAAAAATCACACATACTCTTCAATGCCAAATTTAAAATATGCACTGCACATGGTGTTCAGAAAATATGTGGATGTTTACCTTCAATAATTGAACCAGCTAGTTTGAAATTGCTTGCATTGTCTGATACTATTTGAACAACATTCTCTTGTCCAATTTCTTGAATTGCTGAAAGAAATACATTAGCAACATGCTCCCCATCTCTTACATTTCCACTTGCATCAATTGATATTAAAAACATAGCTCCACCCACTGATGCAATCATCACATTTATTAATGGCCTTCTTTGCCTATCAGACTATCCATCAGAGCATATGGATGCCCCTTTCTTCTTCCAAGAATCTCTAGTAGGATGCAACTTTCCATTTATGTGAGACTTCTCTGGAGCAAGTAATGTGGTTTGCAACCTATCAAATGTTGGAGGTGTGTACCCAGATAAGTTGTCTGCTAGTATTTGAGAATACTTTCGAAAATTTGTATCTCTTGCAAGATTAAATGATAAAGCCGATGCATAAAACATCCTAGCAACCGTCTTATCAACCATGTCCCTAGCCGCAACGTTGAAAGCTTAATCTAAAAATCCAGCACCCCTGCGCTTCTTGTTTTGTAACAAATCTAAGCATTCAGGCAATGAGAGATATTCTTCTTTTTTCTCACATTCAATTCAAGTTTGTTTCTTCTATGACTTCACTATGTTCATTCTTGAGAGCTTCAAAAACAGTCTTGTGACTTGTAAATTTGAACACCTTGCCCTGAAATCCTAAGAAGATGAGCTTTAACTTTATAAGACCCAATCACCTTCTTGTTACAGTAGTTACAAGACCATGTTCTATTTCCACCTCCACCTGCTGGAATGCTTAAGACTTTTACATGATTCCATGGTGGCTTGCCATCAAACTCATCAAACTGCAACTTCGAAGGACGAAGGATTTTCCTTCCCTTGTCCATCTCAAAGGAAAATGTTGTGTAAACAATCAAGTAGTTAGAACTTAGAGAGCATTTAAATGTTGCATTTTTTACTAACCATTCGCATATCAAAAAAATAAAATAAAATTTGTAAATACGATATGGATAAGAAAGAAAAAACCTTACGTGGAAGTGGAACTTGTAGTTTTGTAAGAATGAGAGCAAGAGGTGGAGAGTAGAACTTCAACTAGAAATGTGTAGATGTTCTTGGAATCTTGTGTATTGCAACCTTGTAGAAATAGAAACAATTAATGAATGAAGGTAAGAAATAATGAATGCAAACTGGTAGCATCAATTTACAAGGAAAGGCTAGTTTACCTTTTGTTGTGAGGAAGTTAGGAGTGAAGTTTTGAAGCTGCACCACACTGAAAATATGAGAGAATGGTGGAAGAAGAAAGTGGAAGCAAAGAAGATGGAGGGACGATTGATAGGGTGGTCATAGTCTCCTTTGCTTTTCTTTGCATTAAATGAAACAACATTCTCTCTCCTCATTAAATGCATGTATCAATTGTGTCATAAGAAAATCGTTCCATCTTAGATTTCTTAGATTCTTAAGCATGGGAAAAGAATACTTTTGGTACTTTTAGTTGCATTTATTTAAATATTGATAGATTTTATTCTCTTTGCAATAAATGTGATGGGACAAATGCCCAATTTAAATTTTATTTTCTCATTACTTTTAAAATCTTTTTAAACATAGAGAAAAATAAGAATTATATATATATATGGGAAATTCTACAATGGAGACCAAATATATACCCATGCCCTGGGAACCCCTCAAAATGTGTTGTGCATTAACTGTTTTTCGCATTTATGTCGCCTCGATTAATACGTTGGATTTAAATCCAATGGTTCTAAATAGTGTACCCATGACATGGGTATATATTTGGTTCTCATGGTAGAAGTACCTATATATATATATATATATATATAAAACTTTTATTTGTAGCTTTTATTTCATATAAACCAAACTGGCACATATGAAACTTTTATATATTACTCCTTTTTCCATAAGTTTAAAACTTTATATATATTTTATACATCATTAGATGCATTATTACTTATAAAAATGTTAGAAGATTATAAAACCATATGGAGTAGAAATAATTTGGCTATGTATTACACTATTGTTATACTAATAGTAGTAGTAATTTGTCTATACACTACATTATTGTTATTGTTATTAGTTTTAGTTGTGTTAGTAATATGTAGTATTAGTTTTGTGGTTTAGTGGTAGTAATTTCACTATTGTTATATTAGTTCTGTGATTTAGTAGTATGTAGTGTATTAATTTAAATTAGTATTTTGTAGTATTATTTGCATTGTTATTAATTTTGTAGAGTGTGTATATATATATATGCGTAGTGTTAATTTATATTAGTAGTATTATTTGCATAGTTATTCTTGGTATACTGGAGTGAACTTAATTTAACGTAATTTTACTTATACTACAACAACAATATAACCTCAGTCCCAAATTAATTGGGATCGGCTACATGGATGATGGATCAAACTCTTCCATTGTGTTCGACTTAGTGCAATAAGCAATTAATGGTCAGTTTTGCAAACCATTTAAATCTCTCCGAGTTAATGTGTCCTAAGTTAACTTCGGTCTCCTCCGTTCCTCGTCGAATTGCTTCAACTTCTATTGAGTCAAGTTTTCTAAGAAGTTGAGTCAAGTTTTCTAATAGAGGCATTAATAAGTCGTTTTTGTAGGTGTCCAAACCACCACAACCGTCCTTCCCAAATTTGTGTCAATTGGTGTTCTTACTTTTCCTTGAATATTTGTATTTCTTATTTTATCTTTACGAAACACAAGAATTCATTGTTATTAGTTGCATAGGGTTTAGGATTTATGCTTTAGTAATTTAACTAGGGGTTTGATTATGCACACTACTGTTATTTATTTATTTTTGTTTCTTCAGAGGTATTTTGTTATGTTAGTTCTTTGATTTGGTAGTACTGTATTGTAGTGTTAATTTACATGAGTAGATTTGCATTGTTATTTTTGGTAAACTAAAATGAAATATCTATCACTATATTATTGTTATTATGTTTATGGTTTGGGGTTTAGTTATTTGACAATGTACACATTCGTGGTTTTTTTTTTGAGGTTTGTACACTATTGTTATTTTAGTTCTATGATTTAGTAGTATGCAACAGTGTTAATTCACATTAGTGGTATTATTTGCATTAATTTTTATTATTGGTATATTGAGTGAATTCTAAAGTAATTTAACCATATGCTACTATTATTAGCTTTATCATTGTATTGGTGGGAGTTAGTAGTAGTATTAATTTGAAGTTGTGGTCTTATGATTTTATTTCAATAGTTTTGTGAATTATTGTATTAGATTTTATGATTTAGTGGTATAAATATTAATTTGCATTGTTGTTCTTGACATATTTAAGTGAGTTCTAATAAGTTAATTTGATTATACACCTACATTGTTATTATTAATTGTATGATTGTTTTGTTTTCCTTTTTTTGTCAACGATTGTTTTGTTTTCATTTAGCAGTAGCAGTACATTATTGTTGTTAGATTTATAATTTAGCGGTGATTGTGTTAATTTTACTCTCCAATTAATTTGGGACTGAGGCTGTGTTGTTGTTGTGTTAATTTTACTGTTATTCTTGGTATATTGAAGTGAATTGTAAAATAATTTGAATATAGCATCATTGTTATTACTTTAAAAAAAAAGAAAACAATTGTTATTAGTTTTATGGCTGTGTTGTCACAACGCATCTCCAATTGAATTCTATTTTAAAGTTTGGTATTTGGCGTTGGGTCACTTCTACCTAACGCCAAATCAAACACTAAATAGTGTTATCACTTTTTTATTACTTTTTAATATTTTAAACATTTTAAAATTAATGTATTTACGTTTAGTTTGTATAAATAAAATATAATTTTCCTGATTTTTTATTGATTAAATAATTTATTAAAAGTAATATAAATGAATAATAAAAAAGTAAAAGAAATGAGAAATAGAGTATTGGAATAGAAATAAAATTTGATGTGACAAAACAGTAAAATAAAGAGAAAAATAGAGTTTTATGGTTGGAGATGGTCTTAATATATAATAAATAATTAGTTATATTATTATTATTATTATTATTTTCAAAAAAATAAATTTGTGATAGTACTTTATAAACTTACTTTTTTAAAAAATGGTTGAATGCAATGAGCTTCAATCTATAAACCTACTTTTATAAACTAGAATTATATGAGTATATATATACATAATTATTTTAGCAATCCGTATATATTTATATATACATGAAATTTTATGAAGGCTAATTATTAAAAATATTTGCTATGTACATGCTCAGTATATTGTTTAAAAAGATTAAAGTAAATGAATTTTAATTTATGGGCTTCGTTAATGTTCTTCAATTAATTTGGAACTGAGGCTATGTTGTTATTGTCGTTTTGTTGTGCTTAATTAATATTGTATATGAATATTATTTTTTGAGGCCATTGTATATGATTTTTTTTTCAAGAAGTGTATATGAATGTTTGAGAAAGCTAAAAGATATTAATTTAATTGTTACATACTTTGGGTACATACATTGGATGCACAATGATGTACACACCAATTGTATATCCAATGTATATACCCAAACCCAAAGTATGATGTAAATCCAACACATTAATCGAGGCAACATGTATGCACAAAGCATTTAATGCACAACACATTTTGAGGAGTTTCCATGGCATGAGTATATATTTGGTCTCGATTGTAGAATTTCCCTATCTATATATATAAACAACCATAAAAAAAAATACAAGCAACAAGGAAAGTCAAAAGGGTCAGATTTTTTTCGGCCCCAACACACTCTGTTCACGTAAGCCAAACTGTTCATCTTCCTTTTTTGATAAGCATACTGTTCATCTTCTTCATTTCAACTTCTCCTGTAAATCTTCTCTTCACTTTTTCAAATTGAAATCGTTTGCTTTAAAATATATACCAATCCTTGAATCTGCACTTTCATTTTCTTTCTTTTTTTACCTGCAAAGAAATAGAGAACATATGAATATCATTCATGCTGCATCAACTGTCGCGTCCGACATCTAAGTTGGAGGGTCGATACGGATTCCATGTCCATGTCTGTATCCGTGTCGACACAGACCCTCCAACCCAAAGTGCCGAGTCCGGGTAAGACAGGTTTTTGGAATGTACATAGTTTGACTAAGGTAGAAAAGCATGTAAAAGGGTATCTTAAAGGCTATATGGAAATCAGACTTCGTGGTAGTATTTATGAAGAAAACAAGAGTAAAAAGTGCGGGTGCTAGTAAGTGTAGAACACTAAGGTTGCCGCACAACAAATGAGGTTATTTAGCCTTAAAGTAAATCATCTTAAGCTACCTTTTTATTATCCTTATGCCTTTTCTATTTAGTGTTTTCAAGGCATTGCCTAAGCCATGCCCTAGGCAATTTGTAACGTCGCTGCATGGGCCATTGATTAGGCACGTGGTGGTCTTCTATGCAAATAAAAAAAAGGGCTAAACGAACCTCACATCTTGCTAAATGGACCTTGTTACTCGAATGTACCCTGAATTTCATTTTTTATTGCTAAAGATACCCTACTTTTTTTTTCGAAAGCCCCAAAATAGCATTATCTACCAATGTTCAATCCTCTCCATTTCTCACTTTTGGCCATTGTGGAATTTGTACTCAGTTGGAAACGTTGTAGGAGTGTTTTTTTTTGTCGAACAAAGTCAGATTTGGTCTTGTCGGTGCCCTAGAAGTGAGGAAGTTTCACTCGTGGGTTTTAGACACGCCAAGACCGAGACCGAGACAGAGACTGAGACCGAGACCGAGACCGAGACTGAGGAGGGAGCCAGCCAATACCTTTTCAAAGGTCTCGGTGGGAGCCGGGCGAGACCTCTAAAGATGTCATGATGGGAGTCAACCGTGGTCTCGACCTTGTTTGGTCGAAACCCATGGCCACGGGCGACAAGAACGAACATAAAGTGTTTAGAACTCCAAAAAAATACATGAAAACAACCAAACTCGGAATTGCCAGATATTCTTGATTACATCAACATTTTATATCCAAAATGCGAGATTCAAGCCTTACATCGAAGCCCTAAACCTAACGACAACGCAAAAATCGACTACAAAACAACAAAAAAACCCCAGAAAACTTAGAAATCGACACGAAAAGAGGTAAAATATGCACTCATGGCGTCGAATAGATGTGGCTTTGCTTGGATTTCGTCGGAGTTTTGTCGAAGGAAAAGGGCAATTCGAGAGAGGGACAGTCGGTTGAGTGACTTGTGTATGCAGGAGCAAAAGCCCTTTTATATGGAAGGGCAATAATGTCATTTTGCACAGGGGCAAAAATGGAATGCCTAAAAAAATTGAATTAGGGTCCGTTTAGCAAAAGGTGGGTCCATTTAGTTGCTTCCTAAAACAATTAGAGGAAAATGTCTTTGCAAATGTGACAAATTGCTTCACATACCCTGTTGAACCCTAACTTGACCACCTGTCTCCCACAATCCTCTCCCTCAACACACTAAATTTTGGCAAAATATATACCACTGGCTAGCCTCCCATCTTCGACGACAATCTCCAGTAGGTCCCTCTGGTTGATGGACTTGTTTTATTTTGCCCTTTTTATGGTAATGCGAGTCATATTTTTGTACCTTAAGTTAATGTGATTAATTTTTATTTAATAGATTTGGTTAAAAATATGTGACCTACTATTGAGGAGTCTTTAGATAAATTATAAAATCTCCTGGGGGAGGGGGGGGAGGGTGTTCATGTAATTTTTTTCTATTCGCCTTGGTTAGGTGATAAGGATTGCCTAGATCTCACATCTTCTCCTTGAAAACATTGTTTCTAATTCTAGTTGAGCTTTTGACCCCGATGAGACAATTGGCTTGTATGTGTAGCGTGGTATCTTTCAGTTATGTTTCCCTATGAAATTAAAACTTTCTACTTTGTGTTGGTATATAGTCTATATAACCCGTGTTACTAGAGGTTATGTTCTATCTTTAGTGTTTGATATATATTTAATATTTTTCATAGTATATATACAACATAATTTTTTTTTACAATGGGGTTCCCCGTGGCAATCGTTGTTGGTGTCGAGAACCCCATCCCCATCCTCGTGTCATTATCTCCTCCATCCTTGTCCCCATTGCAGTTTAAATTCCCCATCAAAAGTATTTCAATTGATCTTTGTCCTTTGCTTAATAGGTTAATTGCAAAAAGTTTAGAACTTTATACTAACAAATATATAAAATGGGTATCATTAGATTCAGTCAAGTTTCACCCGTTAAACGTTGGATGTTGGAGTCCATTATCAAGTTTTGTGCACACATGTATGTAATTGGATGCAATCTCTTTCAAGGGAAATACTCTCAACTCCTAATGACCCCTAGCTCTACTAAAGAGACATACATTTGTGTCATCAAACTGTTGTGGATTAAATACCTTAAAACCCAAACGACAGGTCCATTCAGGAGAAAAAACAGTCATCCCATCAAGGCATAATATTGTGACGTCCCCTAATCCAAAATAGGGCACCGCTGGGCTCTAATCCCGCCATTAAGCCCTAAATTCAGCCAAGTAGGACTTAATGACGTATTAGTCAGTCTTTAATACTCAACATCCTTGTTATTTGTGTTTAGGATAAGTATTTCACATTATCTCGTTAAGCATGAAATTCAAAGTTAATTAAATTTTTTTAATTATTTAGTGGAAGACTTAATTAAATGTGGAAGCAAAGTGGAGCACCTAGCGTGGAAACCAGGTAAACAGATCACATTTATATTAGATATGGCGATAACGAAATAAATTCATGTGTATAGTCGGGAAATAAGTCTCTCAAGCCATAAGAAAATCTAAAATTTACAAAACACATAAATATATAAATACAACCAATAAAAACCTAAAAAAGTAGCAAAAATTGCTCGTCGAGGGCTCAGGTGTAATCTCAAATCTTCTCTTTGCCCAGTCTGCTACTACATGGAACTACAATTGTCACCAAAGATCGACAATTCTAGTGTGTAAATCCTGAGACCACTTATTCACATTTTGAGAAGAGAAAGACAGGTTACTAAAAACATGTAAAGGCGTTAAATAATGTCGGAAGAAAACACATGCAAGGAGTTACTAAAGTAATCTAATAGGTAAGTGAGTGCGGGAAACAACAGACCAAAGTGCAATTGGAGTGATATTAAGCTCAAACACTTCGAAGGTCCTAGACTCAACGATAGTGATCCTTTAACCTACATGGAAGTACACATCCTGACCTATCGAGGTCCCTCAGACCACATGAAGGAACACATCCCTATCTTCATAGAAGTCCATATGATATATTCGCAAGGAACACATTCTTATGGCGAGCCTCAAGTCCGGTAAAAGTCCTTCTTGATGTACTAAGGAACACATTCTTACCCTTAATGGTGTATGACTAGGAACACATCTCCACACGTGTTCATGGAACGTGTCTGGTAGGTCCGTCCAACCGGAACCCCATGCCTCTCGGATCACAACATTGCACAAGTCACACTCAACAAGGTATAAGATCCATATACTATTCAAGGTATCAATTGACAATATGAAAAGATAAGAAAATTCATCAACAATGGCATTCATGAAGTATGATGAAGCTTGAATCAGTATAATGAACATGGCATGCTATACAGCCATAGAAAGAGATGTACCCAAACAATATGAATAATAATAACATTCCAAGTACATGAGTTCAATATACGGAAGGACATTAAAGTCATCAATTCGATCAAAGCTTCATGGATTTCAACATAGAATGACAAGAGAGTATGAATTATGGAAATCCTATGATAATTTCATTCATAACAGTTCAAGCAACTGTAAAATGATTAATAATAGAGAATGAAATGGAAATAAGTGCTCTACAGGTTTACTTACCAACAATCCACACAATTCCTAGGCTAATCCGATTGTATCTCGCCTCAAATCGCATGTCCCAACACCCGGTCGACGGTCTCCCAAGTCCCTAAGGTTATATTAGGTGTTTTTAAGTGTTTTATGTCACCCTTGTATGATTGTATCAGTCCAAGCCCCTAAACCAAAAGTTGTAAACTTTCAAATATTTAATTTCAGTCCAGAGGCTATTTAGTGCACTAACTTCCAGAGTTAGCGCGCTACCTAAGGAGTTAGCACGCTTCCTCCATGAGATTCACTTCTCCTTCGCCCCGGACCCTCGTTCTCGCCTCACGAAGGGTCCCAACAACTTTCACAACAACAACAACAGAATACACTTCAATATTTAAAATCAAACCACAAGATTTTCAAAGCATTTTTATGAAAACAGAATTTTCTTGCTCAAGAACACCCCAATCTTCAAAAATCCATAACTTTGGCAATTTAAATCCAAAATTCGAAATTCTTGATAGTAAACTGAGTGGAATTTCGCGAGGAATCCAATCTTTAGTTTATTTTCAGAAATCAAAACTCTTTCAAATCAGAATTTGAAAGAATTCAGAACCATAAAAAACCCCAATTTGTCTCAAAATGCCAATTTGATTCTCCAACATGATGAGCTTAAAACCCAAATTCAAAACCATGAATTGATCATGAAATAAGTGGTATAAAAAGCCCCAAATTCATTTAGAGAAAATCAAACTTGATCATGGAGTTTTTTTTTTTTTTTTTTTTTTTTTTTTCTTGCAAAATGATCATGGAGAATTTGATTGACATAAAAGCATGAAAAAATGGTGTTGAACACTCACCTAGGGCTTAAAGTTAATCTCCTAGCTTGACTTCTTGTTTGTGGAGCCCCTAATTGCTTCTTCTTTGTCTTTAATCTCACAATTCCAGCCACAAACTCTTAAGCCTCTCCCTTTTTGTTCATACTCCATATTTTTTTGTTGTTGTAGACTTGTAGTTGCATGTGAATAGTGAGCATAGTTGTTTGGATTTCACACAAGTGCTTATAAGATTACTTTGGAGAGATCTATATAATTCCCCACAAAAGTTTGAAGTTAACTCAGAAAAAATCCTAGGTTGTTGATTCTCTCATTTCTCTTTCTCTATTTCTTTTCCATCTAAATTTTCATGGAAAAATTGTTGTTTCTCATATATGGTGCTATTTATTGAGACAAGTATCCCAGATTTAAGAGCAATTTTTTACTCTCTTTCACATGTTGCTATTATAATTCTTGAATCTATACAAAATCACCAGGTTTGTAAAATTTGGAACTTGCTTTTTCTAACCCCTTTATTTTTTAGTTTGGCTATATGCACCCGCATTTCCATAAGAGCACCTAGATTTTGAGTGCAACCCAAATTCAAATTTCAATTTATGAGGGAACCCCACATTTTTACCAAAATACCCCTTCATCCCAACTGAAGTACCCAACTCTAAAATCTTGGTCGAGACATCTATTTTAGGTTCAACAACTTATGGTCGAGACTTATCTTCTAGGTTCAGTGTTGTCTACCCTAACCTTTTTTGTGAAATTTGGTTGATAATTGCCGACCTAAATGTTTGGTGGGTTTCGACTGACTCTCCAATTAAAGGTTCGGCGGGCTTTGACCGACTCTCCAATTAAAGGTTTGGCGGGCTTTGACCGACTCTCCAATTAAAGGTTCGGCGGGCTCTAACCGACTCTCCAACTAAGGATTCGAACCTGCAAGGCCGAATTACTTGATGATGCCCTACAAATAACTAGAGAAGTGTGTGGAGGGATGACGATGGGGCGCACAAAACGAGAAGAAAATGGTGGCGGGGCGCACTAATCGTAGTGAGGGGCATAAGGATCATTTTGCAGTAGAATTGACCTTTTTTTAAATTGAACTTTTTCACTAGGGTGCCTTAGGTAAAAGGTGGGGTGCGTATAGTTGGACTCTTATTTTTTGGCCAATGTAGTTTTTTATTTCATTTTTAACTCGTATATTCTTTACCTTTGAAGTTCATATATAATAAAAATTAGAAGTTATATTCTATTCATCTCCTTTACTAGTAACAAACAGTTTAGAATTGCTCTCTCTCTCTCTCTCTCTCTCTCTACTTATTTAATTTAGAGTCATGGATGAGGCCCACTCATTGTATATCCACTCAAATCTCATGTGTCACGTAACGTCGGGATTTCTCTTTGTGCACGTTATGTATGAATCCTAGTGAATGTAGATCTTCCATTTTAACTGGAATTTAAATTGCATTTCACATTATCAATGTCTCGTATAATGTTTTTGTTAGTATTTTATGCTTTCAAATGATTAAACCCAGCTCAAGCCTACTCAGGCCCTCTTCATGCATGTTCCAATATATGCGCATATATGAATTGAACAATGAAAAATGTGCACAAAATAATTGAATATTCTCCTTTTTTTTTTGTACATTCACTAAATGCGCCCAACATTTAATTTACACTTATTCATAATATTTTGTGTATAATTTTGCCATAATTATTTTAATTCAATTTACGATTTGCAGTTGTACAATTTGAAAATTTATGAAACTTGGAAGCGGTTAAGATTTTCTAGAGACGAAATGATAGAGAAAGCAGACTTCGAAAAATCGATAGTCGTTGAAACTTGAAATCAACAATAATATAGTCCTACTTCCATTTTGCAAGTAAATTTGTAAATAGCGATGAACAAGGTCAATCCACAAAGACTTTTTATTGCGTTTCTCTGGTGAAAAAGGGTTTTTTTTTCTTAAATTGGAAAGAAAAGGAAATTGAAGAAAGCAAATCAATTAAACCTCACTCTAGATCACTGCTCGTTGATTTGGATTCGAAATACGTTGTGAGATTTCAATTTTAATGCTATTCTTTAGTTTAATTCATTTTTCTTTCATGGTTGTATGATATGATTAGACAAAGGACCTATTGTTTGATGTTTGATTCAACCTAACGGACTCATGTAGCATGCCTCATTTCATGTAGTTGTGAAAAAGGCTTTTGTTGAGTTCAGTTGATACATAATACATTAAAATTAAAAATCACTGTCAAAAGTTTTAGTTTGCACTTTTTTACGTCATTCCAAACGTAATTTGTCCAATTTGGATGGTTCAAGCCATATGATTGAAAGATGCCAAGCATTTGCTGAACCAGCATAAAAGAAATGATATATTTTGCTTAATTGAAACTATTTCTGATATTTAGATGGACTGTTCTTGTGCAACAGTGATTGTTGTTCCATTATCACTTGCAAGGATTGAAAATTGGACTTCATCTATGACTTCGATCACTTAAAAATTCAGAAGTAATGTATGGAAGACTAATTCGATTTGGAGATTTTTTTTAAAAATCTCAATGCTATGCAAGGATTGAAAATTGGACTTCATCTATGACTTTGATCGCTTAAAAATTTAGAAGTAATGTATGGAAGTCTAATTCGGCATGGAGATTTTTTGTAAAATCTCAATGCTGTGGAGAAGTGTAAATAACTTGATCTAACTGCTACCAAGATTCTAATTTTGTCAACTTCAATTAAAGAAGCTTGTTATTCATAATGTCTTGTCTTCTCTCTCCCTCTCTCTCTCTCTCTCTCTCTTTTTTGTGCAAACAATTTGCCATTCATTTGGCTTTTTTTTTTTTTTTTTTCCAAATTGAAGTATCTTTTAACAAAATTGGCATTAGGTATATTTTTTCCTTAACTTGCAAGGATTCATAATATGTCTTGTTATTCATAATATGTCTTGTCTTTTCTCTTATTATGCCTGATATCAAGTTTTCTTTTTAGCTCAATTTTAATAGTTCTGTTCATTTTAGATATAATTTTTTTTTTCTTTTTGCAATAATTAAGAATTCCCTCATACTCAACATTATTTTTTAGTTTTGCAGTCTAATGCGCTTCTATTTAGTAGAAGTATCTTTTAACAAAATTTGCATTAGGTGTATTTTTTCCTTACTGTTTAGTACTGAATTTGCAAATCATTTATTTCCTCCTAAATTCATAAAATTTAGTTTGCATGTAATTTTTATTCGGTGATCATAGGTGTAAATATAAAAGCAGGGTCTTTATAATATAGGGGTAGGGCTGCTATATCAACTGCTTGTCTCATACTAAATATACCTGTTCCCTTTTAAATGAGAATGGTAATGGTGTTAAAAAAAAGAATGAGAATGATAATGTTTGTCTGGGTAATCTCATAATACGTTTTCCACAGTTCTTTAGAATTTGTGCAAGTTAAGGAAACAAGGGAAGAAGAACTTTGAGAAGAACTGTCTGGGTCTCTATAATATAGGGGTAGGACTGCGACATCTAGTGGGAGTCTGATGCACTAAATATACCTTGTTCCCTTTTAAATGGGAATGATAATTTTGTTAAGAAAAAGAATGAGAATGATTCATCTAGGTCATCTCATAATACTTGTTCCACAGTTCCTTAGAATTCTTGCAAGTTAAGGAAGCAGAGGAAGAAGAAAGACAAAATATAATGTCTAAAATATGTGATGTTAAAGTTGGGCTTGGACTTGAAGAAACGATGGAGTGTTAGTTGCGTTCTCTCTTGGTTTTGTGGGTTATTTACTTTAATATTTATACTTTTTCTCTTTTCTTTTCTATCTTCCTTTCTTTCCCTTCTGCAATTCAAAAATTCCTTTTTTAATGTGGGAGTCTTAAATTACTGACTTGTATAATTTTCAAATATTATTACAGAGCTTCAAGAGGCATTGATTTTCCATGTGTGGATCATGTGGTACTTTTTGACTTTCCCCGCGATCCTAGTGAATATGTTCGCCGTGTTGGAAGAACTGCGAGGGGTGCTGGAGGCAAAGGAAAGGCATTTGTATTTGTAGTTGGTAAGCAGGTTTCATTGGCAAGAAGAATCATGGAAAGAAACCAAAGAGGGCACCCAATTCATGATGTCCCTTCTGCTTATGAACTTGTTAATTAGGCATTGTACAAAAAACAAATTAAAGTTTCCCACTTATCGAGTGTGATTATGTTGTACTTGTATCTTTTCAGGGGAGATATATATATATATATTTGTTTGAAGTAGACAGGCTGTTTAATGTCTCAACCTGCAGAAGTTTATTTCCTAAACGTGTTGAGAATTGCAAGCGACCTTGGCTCCAACATGTTTCAAACAATTGTTGTCATGGCCATTGCTGACGTCTGCACGTCCATTCCTTCAGTTTGATCCGTGACTTATTAACGGATTGTCAAGAATGTAATAAGTGTTTTCTACTTTCTATGGCTTGAATTGACTGAGGCCTTTATATTGGGGGGTATAAATCTAAGGTCATGTTTGCTTGGAAATAAAATGGAGCGGGGAAGCCCCTCGTTTTGCTCAGAATTTTGTTCCATTTCCTAACTTTCTAAGGAGGTGCCATTTATAACGTTTTACTAGCCAGCTAATAATACTATTTAATTAAGATAGTAACGTTTTTTTACATGATTTTAACGTTTTTTTTCTTTGTATTAAGTTACAATAATATCAATTAAGAATAACTTTTTTTAGTCAGCTGATAATATTATTTAATTAAGATGGTAACATTTATTTGACATGATTCTAACACTTTTTTTACTTATCAATGAAACATATAGAGTTAAAGAAAAGCGGCGGCTAGGGTTTGGAACATTGATTATTCACTGTTGGTCTTCTCTTTTGATCGACAGTGGTTTAAATAACAATTTTTATTTTTATTTATACGATAAAAGTTGGATCTATTCAGATATGAGATGTTCAATTTCATTCGGACTGCAACAGTTGTCAGATTCATCATTGACACCACTTGTCTCTTCTCTACACATGCATCTACTATCATTCAATTTCGTCCACACTTATATATGCTCATGTATGGATCTGTGTTAGTTGTTGGTTTGATATTTTCACTAGGTTTTCTTTTTTAATAAGTTATTTTTTCTTGTTAGATGTCTGTGTTTGTCTTCCCTTGTTGGAAGTTTTTGTTCGTCTTCCCTTATTGGAAGTTTTATTTTTCGTTATACTTCTATTATTGTAGATACAAAAAAATAATAATATAAGTTGTATATAAGTTTACAAACTTTCACAATGCCGATTTGATCACATCAAAAATAAAATAACAATTTTTATAAATAAAAATATCTTTTCGTAAAAAAGAAGTTTGTTGAGCGCTCTTGATTTTTTACGATTTAGAGTTTAGGGCGTAGGGTTTACCTCAAAGTTCTTACTTGAAGGGAAGTTAGCTTATTACCACTTACCAACCAGTTGTTGGTAAATTTGTTACAAAACTTCTGAAAAAAAAAAAAATGTAATAAGACAAATCATCACTTCACAACCTTAGTTGAAATTGACAAAAAAAAAAAAAAAAAAAAAATGGCATCGCCACCGTTGGCATCGTCTCCATCAACGGCTAGTAGAGGTAGTGGCGATGGTGGCGGTGGAGGAACCAGCGGCGGCAGCAGAGACGGAACCGCGAAGGCGGCGGTGGCGGATCAAATAGCTCAAGCCGTTCAATCCACCTCCAATCTCTTGCATCTCATGCAGCAGTCCTCTCCATCTCAGGTAACAACGCACTCCACCTCCTCTGCTCCCTTCTAGGGTTTGCAAATCTAGGATTTATTTTGTTTTATACACCTCAACAAATGTTGATTAGGAAACAGAATGGAAGGAACTGCTGTTGATTTTTGTGACATCTAGAGAAGATGAGATTCACGGCTTTGTTTTTGCTTTCAATTACAATTGATTTATCTGTTTTACTGGTTAGATCCTTTGAGTGTTAAATGAAACTTGATCTAGATTTTTGTGAGAGTTTAAATTTGAAGGTGATGTGGCATTGTATTTTTGTACGACTAATTCATAACCTAGCGCATTTATTTTGTTGCTCTCGCTGTAAACAATCATATGATTAAGCCCGGACAAAAAATGTTGTGGAATAAGTCGTGGATCATGGATAAAGCATCTCTAGTGAGATAGATGAGGCATCATTTGCCAGAAGGCAAGGTTTGGGGAGGTTGTGGGTTCCTCCCGCGAAAGTAAAAAAATAAAAAGAAAAAGAAATCATGGATTATGGGGTTGGGCCGCCCAAGTGACTCTCGTGTGAATAGTTGAGCTAAGTAGGGAAGGACCTAAATGAAGGTACGGCCACCCACAATGATCAAAAAATAATAATAACTATAATGTTTGAGCAACTTCTCACAATCATAGCTATGGTGGCCTGTGTTGTTGCTTTAGTTGTCTTGAAGTATTTATGTTCTTTTGGCTGTTTTGTGCATATTATGTTTTCAGTTTCAGTTTGAAATTTAAGACTGTTCTTGTGCCTGTATTTTGTACTTTGTTTCTTTTGTGTACTCTCCGATGTTGTGGTATCATAAGCTATCAGTTAGCATTTGTATCAGAGCAAAACTGTGGAGTAAAGAAAAGTCGTAGTAGTGGATGTTTAGCATATGACAAAGAAAATTGCATTAGTAGCTTTAATTTCCAGCATCAAGCAATGAGAAAATAAACCTTTGATCAACCCGCGATTCCCTGCTTTGATGGCTACTATAACCGTTGCAGCATGCTCCTGGAGAATTCTCAGATCTGAGTAGTATTAGCTAGTTGTATTTGAAAGAATTCCTAAAATTGCAACAGATAAAAACAACAGATGTGCAAAGGACAAAATTTGAAGCATTAAGGTTAAAATATTTCAAATCACGGAATTATATATATATATATATATATACAAGGAATTACCTTTTTAAAGCAATTGACCGTTCAACCTTGGAAACCATTCTTAGCAAAGACAACTAGACGCAACTAAAGCAGGTCAACAATGGATATGAGTGACTAGTTGCATGCCTAACGCTATAAACAACACACTTTTAACTTTATAATTGATTTTGCATTTTACATGCACTAAGCTATTTTTAATTATTTTTCAACGTACGTATTCCCTTAAACTGAATTCTACAAAAGTCATTTTAGAATAATTGTGTGCTCCTTTGATCAATAGCCCTTTGAAAATTAAACTCAAAGACTTTTTTTAAGTTTTTCAAACACAGCTTGCTTCAATGGTTTTGTCAATATATTAGCTGCTTGATTTCACATTTATAGAACACTATACTATTTACATCATCGTTACATAGATCGTACAATAAATGGCATCAGACATCCATGTGCTTTTTTTCCCTTGCATAGTTGAAGCTTTTTGAAATCTTGATTTCTGAGAAATTATCACAGCAGAGTTGTCGGTGTGAAATGGTTCTATGAAACAACACGATTCAACAAGAATGATGCTATGATGACTGAAAGTAATGTGAAATTGTCCTCATGAATCCACACTTTTTGGAAAATGGGAAAGTAGTAGCAGATTAAATGTGGTTTGTCTTGATACTGATGATCTAATTTGCTCCAATAATGCTGCTATGATGATTAAAAGCTTTGAGAAAAACGATGATGGCTGAATATAAAATGACAGGTTTGAGATTGATGCATTATTTTCTTGGAATTGAAGTTGTAAAATCATCTAATCTTATATTTATTTTGCAAAAGAAATACACTGTTGAAGTTTCAAACAGATTTGGAATGTCACATTAGAACTTGTACTCCAACTAAATTTGTTAAGAAGCTATAGAAACAATGATAAAGCCTCAATACCAAATTTGTTTGGTCAGCTAGATCAAACTGTTCCACACATGCGCACATAAACCTTTTTTACATGTCATTATAGAGAGCATTTGTATTAAGTCTAACATAATGTGTTTTTGCACCTAAGTAGACAAAAGAAGAAATTATAGTATATTGCATTCGATCTTGAAATTTAAAGAGTACAAATTTTGAATTTTTTGACTTTATGAATGTTTGGATTTTCAACTTTTATTGAGTTTATTATTGTTGGGGATGTGTGGATTGTAATATGGCCCCTATCTGTTAAGAACAACTTCATAATGAAGGATAAGTGTGGATCTCTCCCCATATTAGTCTGATGCTTTTTGGAGTTAAACCCCACACCTTTGTTAGTGAGGTCGTTAAGTTGGGGATAATTCCGGTACTTTGTGGAGATCTACATGCTAACATGGATGGGCATGGGCTAACCAATCAGTGGTATAACTGCCTATGGTTCGGCTTAGGAAAGGCATGTGTGTTAAGGTGGAGCTGGTGGCCTTGGTGATGGCCTAATGATCAATGGTCACAGATGTTCCTCAAGTTGTCTCTCCTTGAGGTGGCAGTGATGGCATATCATGTGATGTGAACATTTGGGTAGATTTTGGTCCAAGGTAGAGATTGTTGGGGATGTTGGATCGAAATATAATTTCGCAATGGTTAAGAACAAACTTTGTCATGGAGGATATTTTTGGAGTAAAACCCCACACCTTTGCTGGAATTTATTGAGTTGAGTTGTGTATATGAATGCCTTAATTTTCTCAGAGGTGTTTTAAAATATTTTTGTTTTCCTTCAAGTTCAGGATGCCTTTTTTAATGCATTTTTTTATTTTACCTTGTTTTCAGGCTCATCTAGCAAGACTCCCCAAAAATCTCTTGGCAAAAACTTCTAATATAAAGAATACTGGTCAAGTATGTAGTCTTGAGCAATGACATCGAAAAATCTTGTAGGAACTTGAATGCTGATCAATGAGTTACTTCCATGGTGTTTGAAGCAGGTTTTACAACATATGCCCCATGTCATCTCATCCTTGGATGCATATATGGAGAATGGCTTGCAAAGGTCTTTTTACTATTTATCGTACACTCTTTATTTATTTATTTATTTATTTATTTTTATTATTTATTTATTTTTTTTCTTATTTCAGATTGTGTTACTTATCTGAATTTTGAATTTCCCTTATAATTTTAAAACTTTAACCTCTCTATATGCACGCACTAATGGCCAATAAACTATCAGTTCATCAAGCAGCTCTTATGTTACTTATGATTATCCAATAAATCCTTTATCGTGGATTAGTTAAGAAAAACTTCTTTTACCTTCATAATATCATGCAATGGAACAATTTGATTCATGTAGCCAACCCCAATTAATTTGGGACTGAGGCTTTGTTATAGTATCTTCACAATATTAGTTTGCAATTGCTTGCTGCAGGTCCATAATAGTTTGTTTCCTTCATTATGCATCACCATGGCTTAAAATTCTTAGCCTTGTATACGACTTAATTTGTTCCATGAGAATATGGCATGTGACTCAATTGAGAAAACTCTTAAATGTGGTGGCATTCTTTGCTAATCAACCCATTGTTTAATCTATATTGATATAGGGGACCCTGTAACTGTTTCATGGCTTGATTTTGCCGTGATGTCCTGGTGTCTATATAACGAAAAATATAGCCTAATTGTTATATTTAGATCCATATTTGGATTTAGCAAAATCATCCTAGAAGTTGTGCTGGAATTTGATGTCATGGATCATGATCTTATTGTGACTAAATCATTACTTCGACAAAATCCTTAGGTTCTTTTTTTTTTTTTGTTCAATTGACAAAATGTGTAGTTTTACTTTATAAATAAGACTAAAGCTTTTATTTAAGAAAAAAGTGTGAAGTTTGATTTAAGTCATCTCGCTAAAGTTCTTAACAACAACATAGCCTCACTGTGACGACCACAGTTTCCACAACCAGGGCCGCCTGGCCTAAACCATAGCCAAACCCCTTGAGATAACCCAATGAGTCGGGTTATGATCTAGCAAGCCTTAACCTGCGGAATACAACAAGACTATCTACCAAAATAGACTATCAGTATCAAGGCATGTAATAGGTGCGGAATAAAAATCTACCAAGTCTATTAGATGCAGAAAATGAAGTAGAAAGTCTTACAAGAATCTAAACAAGTCTATGGGTTTCACAAAGTCTACCCATAACAAATTCCCCCTTTTTAATACAATTCAAGTTCAAACATAATTTAAATAGTAAAGTCTCAACTTCACAAACAAAGAAGAGCGTATGAGCTATGACCACGCCCTTGCCCTTGTCCTTAACAGTTGCTGAGGTACCTGGAGGGGAAAAGTAGGGTGAGCAAAATATCAACAGGCTCAGTAAAACGGGAATCCGTTCTACCATCAATCATCCTAGTGATACTTAATGCATAATAACTAGCATGATCAAAGTCCTTTATGGAAATCCTACTATCACATCGGGCATCAACGCATATAATAACAAGCATATTATACCATGCAAAGTAAGAGAGAACATTACCTAAACATGATAGATCAATCAAGGAAGTAACAACGACCCACAAATGTCTTAGAGTCGAGAGAAGTGGAAACTGGATATAAATAACTCGCGTCCTAGTCCGCCATTGCCTAGAAACATGTGTACACATGAATCCATTACAACAACTAGGAACACGTCAAATATCCTTATCTGCAAACTTAATATTAACCCTGACGCGCGTCGTAACACGTCAAATATAATCTTCGATTTCTAGACTGAAAACTACAAAAGACTGTAGTAGTGGCAAGCTTGTGGTCGAACCTCAAGGACTAGGTAGCTGACTTAGGTTTCTAGGGGAGAAGAGAAAACAGGGGATTTTGTAAAACTTTTGAAAACTTTGAAAACTTGGGAAATAAAGTAATGCAATGGAAGAAAATCTAGGTATTCAGCTTCACGGTCTTCGCAATACAACTTGGGATTGATTCCATTAATCCTTGGTTTATAAAAGATATGAGACTAATCTATGATCTAGTGCAGCTATAGACCCGGTGACGCACTCGGTTCCTCGCACTTCTTGATGTCGGCAGCCAAGGTACGACCGTTGACTACTTCCCTAACCAAACACGCAACCTGATTGCTAGTGCTCCAGATTTAACGCATTGACCGCATTACTCCGATTCGTGAAGACACTACACCTAGACAACCGGATCGCTAGTGCTCCCGATTTAGCCTAAATCCCTAAGGTACTTGATCGGTTGGCCAACTGTCACAAATATGAGTCTATCGCGTAAGGACGGACGTTTCGACTTCAATGACAAAGGATAATCAGTTTAATACCACAACGCTATACATACAATCAAATCTAACCCTATGATTAAAAACAATACCAAACAGAATAAACCATAAAAAAGAATCAATGGAATTAAATATAAATAAACCTCATAACAGAATCCCAAGTTGCAAAGCTTGACCGATCCACCGTCAACTTAGAGGACAGAGATTAGCTAGACATAATCAAGCCAAAAACCTAGTTTCTAATGTAAAACGGAAGTAAAACAAGAGTCCTTTTCGAATTAGAGTCTATTGGTATTTATAGGAAGACCCCAAAGTGGATTGAAAACGTAAAAATTCCGAAAAGTAGGTAAAATTCTTGAAATTTCAAGTCTTCAGGTATTGACGCCGTGGCGGCGCCGTGAGAATTTGTTCATCACGGCATCTTTACGGCATGAAAATTTCCTCTGCCTTGCAACGCAATTTTGGACCACTTAGAGACCAAATTTGAAGAGGCTCATGAGACATGAAATTGTTCAGCTTGGAGTCTACTTTCCAACAAAGGAAACGACAAGTAATTTGGATTTGACATGAGGAAGTTATGGCCTTTATACTGAAGAGGGGTCATTAAGGAACTTAGCCAAACTTTGCCAACTGTGTGTGTTCTTTTGAGCCACTTCAAATCCGTATCTCATGATGCTTTGCGAGATGAAAATGTTCGTCTCGAAGTCTTCTTTCCAACAAGATCAACGGCGAGTCGTTCTGACTTCGGATGTGAAAGTTATGCCCTCTGAACTGAACATCATTCAATTAAGTTTATAACACGCCTTTTGCTCCAAAAAATTTCAACTCTTGTAAAATCCTTGAAACACATAAAATAGGCATTTGTCACTTTAAAACAAGATAAACATAGTCCATTAACTCCTAATATCCTATACTAAATCATGCCTAAATGAATACTCATCAAACACCCCCAAACTTGGACTTTGCTCGTCCCGAGCAAATGAGTGAATAAAAACCTATACTCTACTCCTATACTACAATAACTAATCCTAACAAACCTATGCCAATCACCATGTCAAGTTTGAGTTCCTTTTTGATTTAAATTTGCCACTCAAGTAATCTTCACCCAAAAGAAGTTCATAGTCAAATAGTGTGAAAACGGAGTCCAAACATCAGTGAAAATCACTCTTTCAAAAACTAGAATCAATCCAGACAAGAGCCTTCAACTACTCAAGATTCTACAGAGCCATTACATTTAATCACACAAGTTCATAATTTCTTAAAAATAGTGCATCAACACTGAAAAAGGGACTATCAACGAAAAATGCAACACACTATCCATAAAATATAGATTAAATACACCAAAGAGAGATAATCAAACTTAAATATGAAAATGTGGAACAACACATTGGAATAACTCAATTGATCTAGCTATAAGCACTCAGTCAAATCTTTTTATTTAAGAGTTTTCATAAACTTTCGCCTTTATGCATATATACACTCTATTTTCTCCAAAAATTTTAAAAGAAGTACGGTCCTTGCTCCATTTCCTGTGGAATCCGCTTTTCTCACTTTTTCCCACAACAAGATTCCCTGCTCCCATTCCTATGGAATCTGTGGGACTCTCTAAAATTTTTTAGAAAACTCTTGTTGATCCTTCTCACTTTCACTATAATCAAACGAGTCATCCAAAGTCCGTTCAAGTCTAAATCATTCCCAAAAAGTGATCAAGTCATAATGCAAAATGCGCCTGCCTGCCTTTTTGGTCTCTAGCATAATGCCTAAACTTCATACTAGCTCTCTTATAAGCAACCTCAAAGATGTTGGACAACACTTTAGATTTAGTACAACTCCTAATATTAAAAAAGGTTCAAGTTTCAGAAGTAGCTTAATTTGAACTCATATCCACAATAAAAAACACTCAACAAGGTTTTAGGCAACTCTATATGCAACAAAATATATTCCTAAACATGCATAGATTCAATAATGCAACAAAATCACTACAAAAATACATGAACTAATATAAACTATTACTAACCTAAATGATGCAATGCATAACATGTCATAACAAGAAAATGAGGTGAAAAGAAAAGAAAAACACCACCATAACTTACCATACCCATGGAATACACGTATAAAATAATAAAACGATCATACCTGTCATGCGTTAATTCATTCATCCAACACTTTACTATACTTGAAACACCCCCAAATTTATCCTAAACCTTGTCCTCAAGGTTTAAAACAAGAATGAGAATATCAACTACAAAATGAAAGGAAAAGAGGTGAAAAGAACATGGAATGAAAGAAACAAGTAATTGGGAAATGACATGCTAAAATGAATATGCAAAATCTAATGGACTAAAATATTTCATGCAATGTAAAGCACGGTGATGAAAATGCTAAACTCAGGAAATCTACGGGAATATACATACCAATACCTCCAGCATACTCAAAAACTAATCCTAGTAAACTAAACACAAGAACTTACCAAATCCCAAATAGACTAACTATATATACCAGAGAACCTCAACAGTGATATCGAGCTCTCAACTCCGGTGCTTCAACAAACAAGTATCAAACACCTGAAAATAGTTACAGATGGGATAATAATGAGTTCACTAATCAAACATAAAAAATATGCAAACTAAAAACATGGGAAAAAAAAAACTTGTGCTGCCTCCCAATAACGCTTTTGGTTAAAGTCGTTAGCTCGACTTGGTGTGAATGATTACGTGATGCTCTCTCCTTTCGAGATGTCGACAACAAATGACACATCTATAGCTTTGGGCAATTTAACAGACATGCCTTCCTTCAGATTTAGGAGCTCATCCGGGACCTCTAACATATGATTCTGTCGCATCATGATCGTCTGACACAAAGGTGTCAACAGTGTAGAAAATGCGAACGCTCCTTTACGACCACTCCCTTTTTAAATTCAACTGGTATGCTTGGGAGGGTGGGTGGTTTCACCAATACCAGAGGTTGGTCTTCCTTGCTCTCCTTTTGCGGTTCCTCCGGCCTTTCCGAAATGACTTCAATATCTTTCTGAACTTCATCATATGTGTTGTGTGCAATGGTAATGTCCGGCTCATGTAAAGAAACATCTAGTGTTTCCTTTGGTTTGCTCAAATACTTGTCCACAATTGAGAACTCATCAAACTCAGCACTTTCTAATGTAGCAGCATTCACGGTCTCCTCTGAATTAGAAATTGGTTGCGGAGACTTCCTCATCGATCAAGTGCTCAAGTATAGCAGGAACTTGAGTTTCTGAATTTTGCAAATTTGGGATCGTATGCAGCATATCCTCCTGCAAGGGCTGTTGAGCGGTGCTTTGAGAAAGCCAATCTAAGATCATATCTCTCTTAATGTCTGCAATGGTTCTCCGTTCCTGTTGAGGAATCTGTCGACTTGGCCTAAACACATAGAAGTCGAATTGTGGAGATGAATTACTCCAGTAGTTGTAGGGACATACATTAGAAAAATGATGACAACCCGTAAAAAGATCACAGGCCTTGACAGGTTCTTGTTTCACAGTAAAGGGCCAACTAGAAAAATATTGTGAAGAGGAGGCCATGGTGGATTTTCCTGCAAAAGTATTAGGAACAAGTGACTATATACAAAAATAAATAAATAAATAAATATACAACAAAAACCAAAGAAAGAAAAACCAATCCCCGGCAATAGCGCCAAAAATTTGACGCGCGTCGTAACACGTCAAATATAATTCCCAATTTCTAGACCGAAAACTACAAAAGACTGTAGTAATGGTAAGCTCAGGGTCGAACCTCAAGGACTAGGTAAACTGACTTAGGTTTCTAGGGGAGAAGAGAAAACAAGAGATTTTATAAAACTTTTGGAAACTTTGAAAACTTTGGAAATAAAGTAATGCAATGGAAGAAAATATATGTATTCAGCTTCACAGTCTTCGCAATACAACTTGGGATTGATTCCATTAATCATTGGTTTATAAAAGATATGAGACTAATCTATGATCTAGTGCAGCTATAGACCCGGTGACGCATTTGGTTCCTCGCACTTCCTGATGTCGGCAGCCAAGGTACGACCGTTGACTACTTCCCTAACCAAACACGCAACCTGATCGCTAGTGCTCCAGATTTAACGCATTGATTGCATTACTTCGATTCGTGAAGGCACTACACCTAGGCAACCGGATCGCTAGTGCTCTCGATTTAGCCTAGATCCTTAAGGTACTTGACCGGTTGGCCAACTGTCATAAATTTGAGTCTACTGCGTATGGACGGACGTTTCGACTTCAATGACAAAGGATAATCAATTTAATATGCATGCACAATGCTATACATACAATCAAATCTAACTCTATGATTAAAAATAATACCGAAGAGAATAAATCATAGAAAAGAATCAAGAGAATTAAATATAAATAAACCTCATAACAGAATCCCAAGTCGCAAAGCTTGACCGATCCACCTTCTGCCTAGAGGAAGGAGATTAGCTAGACATAATCAAGCTAAAAACCTAGTTTCTAATGTAAAACGGAAGTAAAACAAGAGTCATTTTCGAATTAGAGTCTATTGGTATTTATAGGAACACCCCAAAGTAGATTGAAAACGTAAAAATCCCGAAAAGTAGGTAAAATTTCTGAAATTTCGAGTCTTCAGGTATCGACACTGTGGCGGTGCCGTGAGAATTTGTGAAGCACGGCGTTCTTTTTTAGCTTTCTGGTTAACTCGTATGTGAGTCTCGCCGTGAGAATTAGTTCATCACGGCGTCCTCACAGCGTGAAAATTTTCTCTGCCTTGCAATGCAAATTTGGACCACTTAGAGGCCGAATCTGAAGAGGCACATGAGACATGAAAATGTTTAGTTTGGAGTCTACTTTCCAACAAAGGAAACGACAAGTAACTTGGATTTGAGATGAGGAAGTTATGGCCTTTATACTAAAGAGGGGTCATTAAAGAACTTAGCCAAACTTTGCCAACTGTTTGTGTTCTCTTGAGCCACTTCAAATCCGTATCTTATGATGCTTATGAGAGATGAAAATGTCCGTCTCGAAGTCTTCTTTCCAACAAGACCAACGGCGCGTCATTCCAACTTCGGATGTGAAAGTTATGCCCTCTGAACTGAACATCACTCAATTAAGTTTATAACACGCTTTTTGCTCCAAATAAGTCTGACTCATGTAAAATCCCTGAAACATATAAAATAAGCATTTGTCACTTTAAAACAAGATAAACATAGTCCATTAACTCCTAATATCCTATACTAAATCATGCCTAAATGAACACTCATCAAACCCACTCGCAAGGAATAACCTGAAAGAAGGCATCGGTGGCCGCCGGCCCATCCCCAAAATAAGCATGCATAAACCATATTCGTTCCACAATCATTCATGTGCATAGTAAGAGAGCTCAAGGTAGGGTATAAACAATTATGATAATCATTAAACAAAAGAAATCCAAACAAGATATCAACTGTTAACTAATATATTTCAAGTTTTAAAAGAATTGAACAACTTATCTCACATAAGCAAGTTAATGATGATGTATAAACCTATAATTGTTCACTACCGTTATACCTAGCATAACTAATAGCATGACTTGATTGATAATAAAACAAACTCCACTTACCTTTAGCGCTGCTTCCTAATTCCAATCCTAGCCCCGAGAAGTTCCTATTCGGTCTTCTTCGAGTGTTTACATTGGTTTAGGTTTATTATACATCATCATTAACTTTCTTATATGAGATAAGTTCTTCAATTATTTTAAAAATTGAAATATATGGGATTTCATCCTATTTAGTTCTTAGAATAAAAGAGAACCGAATGGTTTAAAAGTATATTTAAAACATGTAAAGTTGTCTTTTAGACCTTTTGTCCATCTTTTAGAGTTCATCTATTTTTAAGATCATTTGCAAAACTTGAAAGAAATGAGTAAGCTTTCTTTGAGGCATTTTGTCAAATACATTGTATGCAAAGAAAATGAGTTTACTCAACATAACTTGGCTCAAAATTGAGCAAATCAAGTTTGAGTCACATTCAAAACTTAAGTTCCATATAGATTTAAGTGAAATCGCCAAGAATAACCAATTTGAAATCCGATCAAACCGAAAGTGGAGTTCAAAACTTCATAAGCTCAAACCAACTTACAAGGTGTGAAAAAACACAATAAGAAGCTATTTGAGACCAAAACCAGGAAGATAAATCAAAGATTTACAACAAAGACATGTATTCATCAAGATTTGGGCTAAAACATGACAACAAACCCAAACCCATACAAGTATCCATAGTAATGATCAAATTGACAATTGAGTGTGTAAATCTTTTGGAAATCAAGCTTGAAACCTTAGCTTAACATTAAATCCGTAAATTACATCCCATTTTCAATAATTAGTTCAAGCTTTACAAATTAGTTTAGGATTCTTACCTAGTTTGAGTAGTCTTGATGTTGGTTCCCACCACCACCATCAACTCCACCACCTCTTCTAGTCTCCTAGGGTTGCCTCTCCTCTCACTTGTTATTTAGTTTGGGAAGACAAGAAGTGGTTACAAAGTTATAAGGAGTATTTATATTTAGGTTATAAAGCTAGGGTTTTGAGAGCATTCATCTCCACCCTTGATCTTTTCCCATCTCATTTAAGTTCTAAGACCATTTCAATGGTCATCCTTTAATCCATCTTTTTGTTCTTCCATTTAATTACCAAAATACTACTGTGCTATTTAGTTCATTTAAGCATACCAATTTAGTGTTTTATGATTACTTTGGGCTACTTAACCACTCATGTCTACTAATTTACACATAACACACGAATACCATGTTTATTTACCAAAATACCCCCGACATTAGGAAATATTTCTAGATTTGAAATTTGGGGCGTTGCACTCAATCCCAAATTAGTTGGGGTGGGATACATGTATCAAACTCTTCCATTGGCTCGATTTAGTGCCAGCTGAACTTCTCAACTGTGACTAAAATTTGTTACACAAACTTTTTTGCTGCATCAGCTGTATATGTTTTTTTTTTTTTTTTTTTTTTGGTCGAACGTGTTAACATGACATATTCCCGGGGCCTCAGCATACATGTTAACAACTCTTATCTATGATGCATGGGATATGTGCCCCTACTGTTTTGGTAGTAAATATATGCCCCTACTGCTGCATTCTATTTTTATTGAAGTTAGTTACTTTAATTCATGCAGTGTTCCGCATTTGGAGACGGTAATTCAGTTGCTTTCAAATATGGAGAACTCCCAGCTCAACTCTGTATTTCACACTCGTCGGCCTCATGAGGTAGGGAAAAAAAAAAAAAAATCAAATCCCTGTTTTCAGTTGTGAAACTGTATTTCGATTATGAACTAATTTCCATTATGTATACATGTGGAAGGTCTTGAAATCCTCCTACTAACACACTCCCCCTTTCAGAAACTTGATCTAATCGAACAGCAGCATGAATAGCTCTTTGAACGAAACTTGAAAAAGTAGTTTGCCCCATTAACAATGGAAACTTGGTGGATATTCTGATGAGGTGTTCAACTAAAAAGCAATTGTGACAGTCTGAAAGAGACGGGGCAAGCCTCTGCGTCATCTGTTTAATTAACTTAATCAATGGTACATCAGCGCCACCCAGTAGCCACGTTCTGAGCTTCTAATGTGGCATGGATTTAGCCACATGAAATGGATTGGATGGTTAGGTTTAGTTTTTCTCCTTGGGTTAGGGCTAGTTGAAATATAATTTGTATAAATTTGATTGCTTGGTGGTATTTGTACATTGCAACTCGACAGGGAAAAAAAAAGAGCTTTGCTACGAAAACAGTGGATCATATCCATCCTTGCAATAATGTGAAAAATGGAAGAAGTTTCACCCAAAAAAAAAAAAAAAAAAAAAAAAAAGAAAATTGAAGAAGAAGCCCACCCTTGTTAATCCAAGTTAGTTCAATACTATGCCTCGCTGCTTAAAACACCTCCAATGCAACCATTGATTGGGGTGAAAATAGGTTCACCTAGGACATAATGGACATTTAACTTAAAAAAAAGCTGATATGACAGGAATCAAATTAGAGGTGTTTATCCCAATGTTTACTTTTAGACATTGTGGTATACATTATCAGCCTGGCTACGTGCAAACCACTTTTTACTAAGGGCAAACCACTTTTTTTTTTTTTTTTTTTCACTCCACTTCTAAAAATGTCTTTATTCTTTCTCACGTTGTGCACCCTAAATAAACACCACCTTCGGCTCCGTCGATCCCCTCTGACAACAGGCGACGCAAACTTATGATTTTGGAGTCCACTACTATTGTAAGAGTCAATTTCTTCATGTTTCTTGTTGGGAAATCATGTTTCTTCACTGTTTTGAATGCATTTTATAGGGTTTGAATAATTTTTATTGTCTTGCTACGGCATTGTTTGTTTGCGTTGTTCGGTGACTATTTACCATAAAAGGATGATGAACATGTAGGAGATACGGATGTGCAAGGTGGAGAGGTATTTCTTGATTTTTTATTCAATTTTTGTTTTTTTCGTGTTCAAACCAAGGATTCTGCCTCTGGTTCGACCTCGCAGGGCCGAACAAATGGCTTTTGCTCGGTCTGTCAAGGTCGATTGAAACATTTCTGTTCGGTCACCTATGATCGAACAAACACTTGCATTTTTTTTGTTTTTTTTCAAACCAAGGATTCCTCTGGTTCGGCCAAGCATGGCCGACCAAATGGCTTTCGTTCGGTCAAGCATTACCGATTGGTACATGCTTGTTCGGTCACCTATGACCGAACAGTTGAGTTTTCGTCGGTAACACTAGACTGAATCAACTATTTTCAGAGTTATTCTTAAATTTTTTTTGTGATTCTTGATTGAGGGTTGAATTTAATACTGTGATTTGCCATTTTGCAGGGAAATTTGTGTTTGACTGACTATCTTGACTATACCTAAATGAAATTCAAGGGGCAAATGTGGCACCAAAAAAATGTAATTGTTCATTTGAAATAAATATCAAGGAACATGCAGATCTCTTGTGTATAAATTAATATACACACCTAAATCAAATTCAAATTTCAATTTCCCAAAATAAACATTATTAGTTCGATTTAAATAATAATCGGTTGGACATATCCGAATGAACATCAATAGGTCAGTGATATATGACCAAAAGCATATTATTTTATCAGATGTGTACGACCGAAGTTGCTTGTCTCTTGATAATTACCAATTCCTGACCTATCATATCCGATGCCTGGGTTGCGAGTGCCTCGTAATGTGTAACTCACCAATCTTTGGACTATCTTCCGTAGCCCTTCCTAACTCCTTCGATTTCCTATAAGATACGGTTTAAGCTCTCCTGCCAATACGCTCGCCTTTCTCCGCAGTCTTCTCGTTGCCCTCCTCAGTCTTCTTGGCCTCCTTAATCCTCTTTGTACGAGCCATAACACTCAATCATTATAATTAAAATTGCCATAATAATATTTCAATCGGTGGGAAGGAATCAATCAATACTAGACTGCACGGGGTGCGTTGACCGACTGAGCATATCCTCATCGATCATCCTTTGTGAATCAGTTAGGTTTGACCGACTGAGCCTAGACCAACAAATAACAAACAATTATACCATAAAATTTGATCTAACACTATAAGAAACTCATACACAACAATGAAACTTGCTCAAAGAGCGTTTAAACATAGATAAAAAATCTTTATTTACGGAAACAACTATATATCGGTGCATTAAAAACCAACAAAATTGATCAAAACAATAACCAACACATACACAAACAAATTTGGTCAAAACGATTAGAAAATATATTGAACTAACAACTATATTCAACCAAACGGTGCATCAAAGACCAAGTTCTGAACACTACAATGTGGTTCGGTCATCAAAGATCGATTTACATGCATTGTTCAGTCACTTTCAACCGAACAATGCACTATCAATCGATCCTGTGTCACCGATTGAGTATTGATCATCAACAACACACAAATCGACCAACATATTAGATAAAAAACATTTACAAACACGTACACAACCACCAAAATTGTTCAAAAATAGTAAAAAAACTGATAAAACATCCATATTAATAGAAATAACCCTAAATCGACCAAGTTTTGAAATACAAAACACAAAATAGCCTTCAAATTCGACCATATACGACAACCACAAATCCAACCACCAATATTGACCAAAAATTTAAATCTTACCTTACAAAGTTGAGTGTGAAGTGAAGATCGGCCGCACGTTCCTTCCGGCGAATGCCTGGAAGCAAGACGAAGCAAGACTTAGGGTGAGAGTGAAGATAAACAAAGGTGATGTGAAGATCAACTGAGTTGGTGCGAAGATGAACCACAACCGTGGGGTGAACGCGAAGATCGACTTAGGGCTCAAGTGCTTTCTCTTTTTTCTTCTTCTTCTTCTTCTTCTTCTTCGTGTTGTTGGGAAGAATGATAATAGGGGTGCACAATGATTAGGGCTCAAGTGCTTTCTCCTTATCCATATGTGGGGTGCCCATTTCCTTTGGTTTGCCCCTAGTAAAAAGTGGTTTGCATATAGTCGGGTTGATACATTATCTTCACGGCCTCATTGTCATTTTTTGTTATAGAAATTAATAAAAAAAAACAAATGTCTCATACTGTATAAAGATAAACTAAAAAATCAAAAAAAGTTCAAATCTACATTGAGACTATTTTTGAGGTTGAATATCTATCTAGTGAAAATGGGTGTCACGTAAAATATACATTTTCACCACATCCATGAGGTGACACCAATTCATAGCTCAACTCACATTTACCATTGGAAATGGTCTAACAATTGCCCCATTCATAGTGGATTTTTTTTCTTATTGTATTTTCAGTTTATTAGGATAGGTTGTGTGACGTCTCGCACCCCTACATGGAGCGTGGGCTGCCCAGCCTGAGCTCTTGAGCCCGGTCCTGAATCGCCAATGTGGCGCGGCACGGCTCTCAGTGAACATGCGGAAAAACTATACAAGGCTATTTTGGGATAATAACTGTGAAATTTAAATTGAAATATCCTCAAGCCCCAATTCTTAAATGCAACAATAAAGCCTAAGTCTAGTAACAATTAAAAGTTAAGTGACGAAAAGTCTCCATGTCCTCAAAACCCAAGTCAGAAGGTTCAACTACCCATGACCACCTGTTTTAAATATATACCATGTTCCAAAGTTTCATGAAAACAAACAATAGATAAATAATCTCATAAACACCACACGTAGGAGACTTCATGCTAAAACCTTGCCTTTCCCCTTCCGATCTACGACGCTCGATGAAGGTCCTGGAGAGTAAGTGGGGTGAGCTAATGAACCAACGAAGCTCAGTAAATAAGAAGTTACGCCCATATAACATGCATACAAATAATGCCTAATATTAGTGCAAGGCTACAGGAACAACAATCCTAGATATTGCAACAAGTAGGAGAATAAACCATTCTTATTCATAATCATTTATGATCATCAACTTTAGTTTATATTATGCTTTTCAAGGGAATATGTCCTAAACCACTTCTAGTCCACATCTTTATTTTCAGTAAAGAAATTTTACTTAGTTCATCTTCTGTAACAGGGATCCTATATCAAGATTTCTACAATTATCCTTTGTTCATAAGCCTAACAAGGTTATGCCATTCATCTAGAACATGTAGATTCAATTTAAACATGCATAAGATGTTTCTGGATTCAATCCAAGATATGTAGCATAAACTCATGCAAAACATAATCCAAAACATGAAATCATCGTATAAATCATGCAACCATTCTCAAAGAGGAATAACAATCATTAAACGACATTCGAGACGAGCATTCGTCAAATACATGAGAAAGCCAATTCGTCGCAAGGTGTTAATACATTATGTAACGACCCTTTTTATTAATGCCGTTATTTATTATTACTTTTATATTAGGGCCTTGTTTGGTTGGAAGTGGAGGTATCTCCCGGGAGATAACTTATAGGAAGTTGAGAACTAATCTTGTTTGGTTGCCCAATTCCCCTGTAAATCATTTCCCAACTTACAGGGAGGGGTGTTAGATATCTCCCCACCCCCGTAGGGAGATAACTCCCAGGAGTTGTATGGACACAATTGCCCCTCACAAATCCCCATTTACCATTTTACTATTTTTTAAAATCTGAACTTCTTTTTTATGTATGAAGGGTATTTATGTTACCCATTTTACTGTTTTTTAAAATCTGTAACTACACTATAAGTTCAAAGTTGAACCAAACATGAAATATGAACTTACACTGCGAGTTAACTCTAGGGAGTTATCTCCACTCACACTATAAGTTGGCAAAAACGAACCAAATGAGGCGTAAGATGCCAACTTAGTCCACATGTGGATGCCACAGATAGACTAGAGGTACGCCTGACTAGGTACTAGCTTATATTGTCTGATTGTATGCATTATTGCGGTGATTTATTATTACTTTATTCATTTAAATCATCGCATGTGTGTTATTATATCTCTATACCGTATGATAGACTTGATCACGAGCTTGGGTACTCGCCCGACCCGCCCAAGCCGGTGAACAAATTACTGGGCTTTGGTAGTCATTTTTAAGAAAAGCCCAGCCTGGGCCCAAGCCCAATTAGACTCGCTTCCAAGTGGGTTGGGTTTGACCCACCTTAAAAAGCCCAAGCCTAACCCGAATACAAGTTAGTGACTAAAGTATTTGAAAATAATTAGTGTTATAAGTTGGATTTGATCTTGAGACACATTGGTCACATTAGGTGATCATTAACATTTGAGCCACTTTTTTTTTCTGTGTATAACAAAAAAAGATATAATATATACATAGAAATACAAAAGTTATCGAAAGAGCCCATAAAAAATTTATTAATTGAATATAAATAATTTATTTTATATTTTAATATTTAAATATTTATATATGGGCTTATGGGTTGAGCTTGGGCTTTGTATTTTTGACATGGGTCGAGCCTGGGCCTATGTTACACACACACACACATATATATATATATATATATGCTGGGCTGGGCTGGGCTTGGGCAAAGGTTCTTAGGTTTGGGCTAAGCCCAAGCCCAGCCCACGAACAGGTCTATCGTGTGAGAATGTGTGACGGGTGGTCGCCTTGAAAAGTGTGTTAACGCGGGTAACGGACGGGCGTAATACGAGAACACTAAGTCTAGAAATACAAATGTGCATAAAATGATTGAGGTTAAGGTGAATGTGGCACAAATTGAATAAAATATGATTTAATTTGGAAGGGATGCATGCCAACCGCGGGGCATGGGTATTAAGTAGTCGGGAGTTAGTGTAACTTTAAAACATGATTTAACAAATTAATGTGAAGGTCTAATGGGCCTAGTTGTATTTAATTTACTCAAATTAAAGTTTAGGCCAATAGTTGGATTAAATTAATTGATAGCCTTTGATAGGTGTGTGGACGATACTTGAATTATGAAATCTAGGCAAGATGTGTTAAATTTCGAGTCACTTGGGGTATGGGACAACTTAGAGGAGAGCTATAGGATGGACCTTGAGATCCATATCGCACACATGACGATGAGTGTCGTATAAAAACCCACCCTTAGTGGATTTCTCAACAAACCCATAATTTCCTTTTCATGCAAAATTAACAGAAATTTGAGCTGGAGAGGCTGAAATCAGTGGAATTTGGAAGGGAAATTCAGGAATCCAAGCTTCAAATCAAGGTATTCATCTTCCCCAACTTGCTTATCCATTAAAATGAGCTTAGATTTGGGGGGTTTTTGTTAAATGGATTTTGGGCTTTGCTCACTGATTTTCTAAGCATCTCCATGTAATTGTGAGTCTATTTAAGCTACCGATTAAGGTTTCCAAACTGGTTTTCAAAGGAATTGGGTTTTTGAAGGTTTATGTTTCATGCATGTTTGGGATTTTTAACTGATGATAAGTGTTGTTAATCTTGTGCCTCTAGCATTTTTGGGAGTGTTGTATTCCCATACGAGGAGAAAGTAGGGTCGACGGCGAAGGGGGATGGCCATGGGTGTCAAAATCACAAGAATTCCAGAATTAGAATTTTGGGTTTCGACACGGGTAGCGCACTGGACAGGGTTCCCAACATGCTACAAGTTTACCCTTGTAGGCCCAAACCCAATGACTCTAACACTTTAGTTGGGCCTCCATTCTCATCATTATCCAATCAACCCATTTCATAACTTTATTATTATTTTTAAGCCTAAGTTTTCAAACTAAAAGTTATTTTCTTTATTAAATCCATTTTACACATCACACACACACATACACATTTTTGTATTTTTAATTACTAAAATGAATTGTTTGCGGGTTGGGAAGTTTCGGGTCTTTACATGTTGGTAATGAAGGAATGAGGAATTGAAGAAGATGCAATCTCAATCCAATTAGGAAAAAAAGGAGTATTTTAATCCATTGGGTATAGTTTTAGTTGATTATCCAAGTGGCAAGGGGATTGAGAATTTCTTTTCCCCATATAATTGTCACTGGGTCAACAACAAAACCAAAATCCCTTTTATCTTTCTTTGTTATTACTGATGGAGGAAACAATTTTTTTTTTTTGTTATTACTATAGTATTTCCATGAATTCAATGCATGGCAAAACTTACCTAGTATATCGATTAGTGATTGATTACTTTAATTTGAATCAACCACATGAATATTTTGAACAAAAAAAAGATGTTTTGAGCAATAATTTTATACAAAAACGTTTGTTATATACTTGCTGGTTATTGTTAGTTAGAGTTTTTATACAAAGTTTTTTTATTTTTTTGTCAAATAGAATTTTTATACAGAGTTGTTGTAAAGGTTTTATTGTGTATCTTTTTTTTTTTTTTTTTTGGTGTTTTGTGATGTTTTAGTCTCTTCATTTACTTATTTTTATGTCATTTTAGGTAAATATCAATAGTTGCTTAAACTTTGGAGCAAAATCGATCTAAACTAAAGATCGTGAGTCAAACTAAATGATGCAAATACAAAAAAAAAGCCAAAATTTAGACATCATGAGGCAAAATAAGGCAAGTTATCACGCTTGCATCAGATAGCCTGCACGCATCAGATAGCCCGCACTTGATAGGTGTTGCTATCTTGGTGTCCAAAGTGGTCAACTGATCTAAATCCACTGTAATCACCCTAAAACATTGGAAACTGATATTAGGGGACTATGGAACTGTAGTGCGACAGTTGGGGCGAGTCGGGGACCGACGTTTTAATGGAGCTTTGGATTGTGTTTTGAGGTGCGTAAAACCCAATTGAATGACACTTGAGTATTTAACTTTGGTTTTAATTACTTTCAGTCCATTTCTTTACTCATATTTTGTTCATATTACTATTCGAGACGGTGGTTGAGTTTCTCCCACTGGATCTTCGTTGTGTATTCATGGTGCGCTAGAATTTAACACCTGTGAACCGACCCATGGTGAATGGCAACCTGAGGTGCTTCTGGTGTACGTGCTTGTGTAAGGCGGACTTGGCCAAGCACCATTAGGATATCAGGTGAAAGGGAGGTGGGGGGGGGGACCCACCGAAGGGATTCTAGGGTCTGAAGTTCAATCTAGTTCGACCAGGACTAGCACACACTTTGCTTATCTCACATGTTAGGTATTCATGCGTTGAGCTATATTTCAATTACCTGTTTTACATTCTGCATGTCTATTTAACATTTCATTGAAGTCTATTTATTTACTTATTAAATGCTCGGTGGATTTTCTTGGGATTATACTCACTGGACTCGTCATCTGTTTTGTTGTGATGGCTGAGTGTAGATCCCAGTACCAGTAGGGGTAAGGAGATTCTAGGTGACTATTTTTTATTGCCTCAGTCCAGGGACCTAATAGTACGTGTTTACTTTTGATATTTAGTTTATTTTGAGATATGGGAGTCTGGATAGACACTGTACTTGTATATATTTACTGTTTTGATGTACAATATACCGAGTACTTTTCTTAAGTTTTCCACATTTGGACTGATGCTCTATTTTGTTATGCAATCTATATATTATCACTCTTTATGTTTATTAAAGACATCCACTGTAAAATATTGGTTATCTATTTGCAACTCTATTAAAATACAACTCAACACTTAAAGAATAAGTTAACCAAATAACTGGTAAATTTAAGTGTTAAAAAGGCTAAATAATGAAATATTGAATAACATGTAAATTATAAACTTACGAGGCAAGTTAGCATGCAAATCGAGGATGCTGGCGTTGCAACGAACGCAGTGGAACGTGGGACCCACCGGTCAACAACGTGGCAGGTGCAGCGGGGCTCGCAAGGTGTGCAGCAGCAGGCCACAAGGCGGCCTCAAGGCTCGGGGCCGCCATAGTTGGTATCAGAGCGAGTGTTCATAGAACCTCAGAAATTAATAAAAGTGTATAAAACTTAATAAACAAACTTTAGATGTAGAAACTCGATGATATTACCTTAGAACTAGTTAGGAAGTGATGTAAGGCGGTTAGAGTTAGGGTATATATACATGTTATATTTTCATTATATATACTAGTCGAAGGGCACGTGTTCGCAAGCGATGCACATTTTTTGTCTGGACAAATTTGTTGATATTGAATTAAATCGTAATACAGTAGTCTTAAATTGTAATGAATCGGGGGGTACTTATGTTTCAATTCATGATTCAAACTGGAAGGGGGCGACAAGAAGTAGAAAGAGAGAATAACGCAGTTGTCGTTACCTTCAATTACTAAAAGCATAATATCATATTCCAATCTTTTTTTGTGGTCAATTATTTTTTCTATAACAAAAATAAGAGTGTTTTATGTATTTGCACAACAATTCATAATTCATTGTTCTTTTCCAACTTTCAAATATAGATGACAACAAAAATTAAATGAACTGCGGTGATGAAAAGTAGTCATTCTTTCACCAACAAAAAATTAAAATAAAAAGTCATCCCAAAGTCTCCAAATGAATTTCAGCTATGACGGCCATAAATTAGTTTGACTGGTTAAATGCTTGTGCTGTGATAGTGGTGATTAGCTTGGGCAACCAGTGCTTCTTTGCGCCTATTTGCTCTTTGAACGAATCATAGTGCCATATATTAGTTCCTACCCCGTTCACAACTATTGCAACTGATACCAAGTCATTGTATATATAAGGCAAAACACAAAATACCAGGCACAACAACAATAAATAAATAAATAAAATAAAATAAAATAAAATAACAATTTCGTCATCACAAAAAACCTTCTCTCTCACTCTTGAACTTCACACAACATCAATTGTTTTTACAAAATCTCCCTGTTCAGGAAAGATCAAGATCGTGTATTTGCTCTTCCCACTCGACCTCACCTTTCTTGCACTAACAATTGCTAGTGAGTATTTTACATATGGAAGAGTGCCCACCATCTCTTGAATAAGTATTCCACCTTTAAGCACTCCATGTAAACTGTATAGGTAAGAAAAATGATAATTTAATCATTTTTGTTGGATAAAAAAATGGTTATATCCCTTTAGGAAACAAAGGCAAACAATGTTACTATAAAAAAAAGCACCAAAAAAAAAAGAAAAAAAATAAGAAACAAATGACGTTTACATGTTATCCAGAAAAAACAAAAATGGAAAAAAGGTATGTAATAATATGTGTAGCCTTTTGGTGAAAAAAATTAAGAAGTTTTCTAATCATCCCCGTGGTTCCATTTTCGGCACTACTACCACTAAAATTAATCCATATTTCACGCTCTCTAGAAGGAGATCAATCAATTCACATTCAAAGCCTCGACCCTTCACCAAAAACAAGAGTTTGACTAAGTGCATCACACCTTTTAGGAAGTGCACCCCAGCGCTCCCCTTTTTTCATGATACCAAAAATGTCCTTGGTGGAAATAACTCATTTGCCCCTAAGAAGTGCCTGATTTCCCCACTGTTGCGAACCGTCTTCTTCATCAGTCTCCTTCATTGTGCATACGCTGCCGGACCTCCTTATTTCAGAGCAAAACACACAATCAACACTGTAAGTATGTTGTTCATATTTATTGGGTTAGAATCGGTGGAGTTGTGTATGTTTAGGGTTTGTAATGTTTGTTTTGTTTGATTTTCTAGTCATCTCCGTGTTTTCAAGTGTGTTTGCTTGTCGAAATGGACGATGAACATAGGATGAAAGATGAGATACCGCTAGGAGAGGTGATATTAACCCTTAATTCCCATTTCCTTCACAAATAAGATTGGTTTCTATTTTTCTAGTCGTTCGGTCGTACAGGTTCAAAGTTGGAACGTTATGGTCGTGTATATGATATCGAATCCAAGTTTCAACCTTCGACCATGTGCCAATGAACTATATAATAGATAAGATGAAGTTTGATAAGTTCACGTTCGGAGGTATGGTACCAAACTTAAGTCATGTAACTGAACTACTAAAATCGAGTAATATGAGTATATATTGGTACCTTCCCACCGAACGAGAAAATTTTTAATTGGTTGGATCAATACGTAGGTTCGGTTAGAGGTAACCGAGACTATCTGTCTAGCTCAGTTTCTTCCTACCAATTTTTCTTCGTTTCATTCGGTCTGAACCAACTGAAATATAATGTTTTACACATATTTCGTTATTTTAACCTGACTTAATCTAATTTTATTTTTGCAGTCATTGCCATCTTTTAATGGATATCCAGAATTTTCTAGTCATTTTGTTTTGGAAGACCCTTTCAAATCGAGGAAATAAGCCATTACTTGGCTTCAAGGAGTAGCTATGAGCCTTAAGTTTGCATTGGTGACTAAGAAATCTGATAGTAGAGGGGTTGGCCGTAGGGGAAGGTCTTTGGGTTGTGAGCGGAGTGGCATCTTTAGGGGGCTTTCCCAAAAATTAGGCAAAGAAAAAGTCGCCAAAGTTGAGAGTCTTGCAAAGCCTAAGAAACAAAAGTCAAAACTCCTTACCTAGATGGGGTTGGAAGAAGAAGACAAATCAAGATACGGAACAGGGGCAAGGAAATGTAATTGTCCATTTGCAGTTAATGTGAAAGAACACCCTGATTCATTATGGGTTGTGCAGTTGTTGTGTGGCCAGCACAACCATGACCTTGGATACTACTTGGAAGGTCACTCGTACTTAGGTAGATTGAATCTTGAAGAGCAAGTTTTCTTGAGCCAGATGACTAAGGGTAATGTGAAGCCCCGTGATATTCTAACTACTTTGAAGGAAAGAGACGAGTCAAATTCTTCAACAATTCGTGCAATCTACAATGAGAGACAAAAAACACGGCGATAAGAATCGGTGGGAAGAACACAAATGTAGCAACTCATGCACTTAATAGAGAACTACAAATACATGTCTTAGCATAGAAAAGACATGGATAATGTGGTCAACGACTTGTTTTGGGCTCATCTGGAGTCTATTATGTTGTTGCGGTGCTTCCCGAATGTTCTCTTGAAGGATTGTACTTACAAGACGAATAGGTAGCGCATGCCTCTTTTAGAAATTGTTAAGGCTACGTCCATTAATGTTACATTCTCAGTTGGGTTTGCATTCTTATCGAAAGAAAGCAAGGAGAACTACACTTGGGCATTACAAATTGTGCATGAATTGTTAGCTGGGTCGAGTGCACCCACTGTCATTGTTACAGATAGGGATATGGGACTAATCTCTGTACTCAAAGAAGTTCCGGATAGTAGACATTTGTTGGTACCTGGCACATCAACAAAAACATTATGAACAAAACCAAGAAGATGAGGGCACGGGGTGAGGATTTCGACATTTTCATTAAGAGATGGAACGAATTAATGTATTTAAAATCCCATGGGCAATTTGAATTGGCTTTGCAGCATATCCAAAATGAGTATGCTAGTAATAGTAGTTTGCTTGCATATTTGAACGATGCATGGTTGAGAGATTACAAGGAGTCTTTTGTCTCCGTATGGACGAATGAAGTGAAACACCTCGGGATCACAACTACTCAAAGGGTTGCATGTGCGCACTCAATCCTTAAATGTCATTTGGAGAACTTAGCGCTTAACTTTGAAAGTTTATGGAAGATCATTTATGGCATGCTTCACAACCAACACACGACTATTAAGGCCACATTTGAATGGAGCTTGCATGTTGTTCAACATGAGTACACTGAGCCTATATTCCAAGTCTTCAAGTTATTTGTATCACAACAAGCCTTACATTTAATTAAAGATGAGTTCCTGGTGGCAGAGAGGATAGGACTTGATAAGGAGATGTGTGGTTGTCACTTACGCAGGATGCACGAGTTTCCTTGTGCGCACGAGATTGGATTTCATTTATTAGATGACTCATCGATTTCGCTTGAGGATGTTGACTTGTATTGGCAGAAGTTAAGCCTTATTCCTGATGCTTCTGTTGGCCGTGCGCAATACAACTTTCATAACGATATTCAGAGGGTGATTGAAAAGTTTGAGGGTTGTAATGGTGAGGATGCACGCACTAGGTTAATCCAACAACTTAGGGAGATTAGTGTGCCCCCTTCTACACCCATCGTTGCTCCTCGAGAGAAAGTTAAGACAAAGGGAAGGCAACCCGGTGCAAAAGGAAAAGGGAAAAAAGGAAAAGGGAAAAAAGGAAAAGGAAAGAAGACAAGTAAGGCGCAAAGAAGACTAGAGTAGATGATGATACATCTACAATGAGAGATCCATCTTGTTTGTAGTTTGCATATATAGAGGAAAAGTCGGCTTCTGCACGAAAGAAGTTATTCAGATCTCTATTTCTTTCATCTGTAGCATCAGTTAAATCCGTGGTATTTTTTTTCTATAACATCAATTACGACGATCCCAACACTTAAAACCTGTCCATCGGTTGAGATTCGTCCAACAAAAGTTCACAGGACACGTGGTTTCTTTAAGGACTCGTCTGTCAATGCTTCCAAATCATCTCACCATTTGGCAATATGGAACACCCATGTTGACGGGGTCTTTAATGTTGATGGTGACGGTCATTACGGGTTTTGGGTTGTCACAATGTCCTTAGATTTGTTTGACATGGATTGGTGGAGGCATGTAAGGGAGAGGATGAAAGAGGAGTTAATGATGAACACAAATTTTTGGGAAGATATTTAAAGGATCACTGACTTTAAGAAGTTACTTGCTATCATCCAATGTGATTAGGATGAGGCAACAGGGGACAATTGGATGACTCTTCCTGATATGGGACTCATTATATCCACCTCATTGAATGTGTTGTTAGTTGTCATATCTAATAGTTGGAGTTTCACATTCCCTCCGCTCAGAAGCAAGCCACCTCCAAAATTTAGTAGTTGTACCATCGTTAGAATATCTATTATGGACTTGATTCACTTCATCGGGGTACTTTTCTAATCATTGTCTATACCAATTATTCATTCCATTAGTTCCTAATTATTTTCCTTGTTGTATCAACTATTAACTTTCTCATTGCTATGTATCCCTCATTGTTCAACAGGTAAAGTTGAAACTGGGTTGCCTTTTCCTAAACTTTATCCATTATGGGACACTCAGTGCACGTGCGTGGGGAAAAGGCTTCATCACAATAGGATCCACATCAACATCAACGTGCAATGGTGGAGATTTATTAGGAACACCATCAATAGTTGACTTGGTTGAGGATTCATGAACTGGAACTGTCTTTATTGTATATGATATTTTTTGAACATGCCGTGATATTTTTTGTTGTTGAATACTATTAGTAATGGAACAATGTGTCAAGGTGTTCCTTTTTTATTACTTGGTTGTAATGATAATGTCATGCAGTTCGTCTCTTGATATATCTCTTGATATGTGCATAAATATGTTAACTTATCATATAGTAAACTGTTTTCAATAACATTCGGTGACATAATACTGGATTATGGATGTTACGTTCGGTACCCCATGGTCAAACTTATAAACCAATAGTCGGTGCCCCATGATGGAACTAGATGGTTACACACATGATGTCGGAGTGCACTTTATAAAAATATGGGGTGCACCAGTAATTCGGTAGTGGAACGCTGAACACGCCAACCTATATCCGATATCTTAAAGCCGAAGCATAGGGTTTTAATAATAAACCGAGTATTATCTATGTTCGGTGAGAAGGCACCGAACCTATTTATCTTATTTCGGAACCCTATACTCGAACCAACAGGTGATGTTTTACTTCGGGGTGCACTTATTAAAAATTTGGGGTGGACTCGTTGTTCGGTCCTAGAACGTCGAACATACCAATATATATCCAGTACCTTAAAGCCAAACCATAGGGTTTTAATAATAAACCGAGTGTTATCCATGTTCGGTTTGAAGGCATCGAACCTGTTTATCTTATTTCAAACCCCTATACTCGAACTAACATGTGAGGTTGTACTTTGGGGTGCACTTATTAAAAATTTAGGGTGCACCCATAGTTTGGCCTTGGAACGCCAAATAAACCAATATATATCTGGTACCTTAAAGCTGAACTGTAGTTTATTATAAATCGAGTATTATCTAGGTTCGGTAAGAGGGCAACGAACTTGTTTATCTTAATTCGAAACCCTATGCACGAACCAACATGTGAGGTTTTACTTCTGGGTGCACTTATTAAAAATTTGTGGTGCTCCCGTAGTTCGGTCCTCGAACGCCGAACAAACTTACATATAATCTGTAGCAAGGCACCGAGCATGTACATATTATCTCGGTTTCATGTGATCGAACCTACAGGTGAGGTTTTAATATTACGTCAGGGTGCACTTATAAAAAATGTGGGGTGCACCCGTAATTCGGTCTAAGAAGGATGATGAAGACCAAACATACTCGGTATCTCATGTTTGAAACAAAGTTAGTAATAGCAATGGGTATGGAAAAAAAATGGGGTGCACTCACTACAAATATGGGGTGCACTTCTTGTTTGGTGTTACGGTGCCTAGTGTAATACAAATAGGTGCAGTTTGACACGCCGACTTTAAGAAAATGTGTTCGGTTCAAAAAGTTTGAATCTGCAGAGAATACAAAAAATTGTCCAACTGCAACAATAATTATCAAAGTACAACATCAAAGTATATGCACACCAATAAACACAACTGAATGTAAAGTTAAGTATCTAACAACAATACAACATTAAATACCTACCCCGATCCATCGGGAATACATCAAAGTCTCAACCTTAACATAAAAACCATCGAAGTATCTAAGTACAACATCAAATCAATTTATCTAAGACTGAACATAATCACCGCATTCCTTTCTTTTTTCTAGCCGATCAAGTTTAGCCTTAGACTGAGTTTCACTGGTACTATCGTGTTGGGAAGTTCGAGTTTTCCCTATCTCTGTAGATGTAGTTGTTGTAGTTATAGTTGTAGTATGGACGTGACCTTTCCCAGACAAGTACTTCATGACGTCGTTGGCCATTTGTTTCGTGGACTCAATGGTAATCTCTTTTTCAAGCAAGTGGAGTCACGCATCGCGGTATCTAGTGTTATTCGGACTTGCTGCAAAAGCATAGTATTTCAACTGAATAATTAGTACGAGATATATTTCACAGTAGCAACAAAATAGAAAATTAACATATATATATATATATATATATATATTTACCTCCATTATATTTGAATCGACGACTGAATCACTAATCGAGGTGTCACCATGGTAGATAGTGGTTCTCCACCATAATATGTGATTGTTCAGTGAACCATGAAAGATAGTCTGGTTTGCAATCCCACTCCAGAACAACCTTATCTCCTCGACCTTCGGGTGATATGACATGATTATGGTACCTTTCCCACATCTCGGGTTAGAAGTTGTACTTAACAATGTACTTGAGGGCCGAATGTCCTTGACTAGCTCGAATCGGCTTGTAAGGAGGATCCAGAATCCCTTGAACATGGCTGAATTGTTGTAGGAACCTGTCCGGGTGGTAAGGTTCAATCACATCCATGTGCATAATGCAACCAGTGTAGAATGCAAAGACTGGAACACCATTAATCCTTACCTCGGAGTAAGGGTCCTAACTCACCTAAACCAAATATATCATATTAAATGTTGTTCACAATAGCAACAAATTAAGAGAAAAATGATAATTTCAAAAGGTCAATCAAACCTCGATTGGTCATAAGGTATCCAAGCTTCTGCGAATAGAATGAATGTAATCATTACCTAATCCTTGGTGTGGTTTAGGGAGCCATCTACAAACACGGGGAAGGGTATCCGTGTACTTTGCATTTAGCCATGCAAGTCCTAAATTATAATGATCGTAGATCCACCCCTAAATTATGATAAACAATATTGGGTTAGTTAAGATTAATCTATTAATTATCGCTACTAGTAACAAAAATAAGTCCCAAATTCATGTTACCTCCAACAAAGTCAAGTAGCCGACAATCTGAGAGACATAAACATGTGATGCGGCACCGAGCTGACGATATAAGTAGGCAAGAGCAGCTACACCCCATGCATACTAGCTAACATCGTCCAAAGTCTCTAGGAATTTGAGCAATGTAACGAGGACCCTCGATCCAGTCTTGTCGGCAAACAATATGCTTAACAACATATAAAGTAAGTAGGCGCAGGCCATGCACTTTACTTTCGGGTATTAAGGGTTATCTTCCTTCTTTGGGCACTAACGCCTGCACAACCAAGATTTCCTAACGGTGAGAGTTGTTGACTTATCAAGCTCCTCCTCGGCATCAACCTCTGACACTCCTAGCAATTTTTGGAGCAATGTAAGGCATTCCTCGCGATTAAGGCCATCCTCCACCGCAACAACCTTTCCAGTTACTGGAATCTTTAAGAGCATGCTCACGTCCTCCAAAGTAATCGACATTTCACCAAACGGAAGGTGAAATGTGTTTGTTTCAGGATGCCACCTTTCTACAAAAGCTAAAATCAACAACTTATTGCCCTTAGTCGGTGAGTATACTTAACCCGAACTTCTAAATGATCCTCTATAGGCCAGCATTGTTTGGGTGGAAAGCTTACAAATCCCAATCAGCTAGTTGGGCACCGTGATTTATGCACTTCAACAATGGTCGATGCTAAAAGATCAATGGGTAACTACATTAGTAATACAATTCGATTAAAACTAATTATGACATAAATATAATGCTACATTGGAAACAAAGTATTACCTGATTTCGCCAAATCGCTGCCACCACATGATCCGTCATGATTAGTAACAGGGTTCAGTCGAATGGCTCACCCGGGAAAGGAGTCGACATGTCTTCTGTCGCAACCTTCTTTTTACCACGACCTTTCTTAGCAACATCCTTTTTGTTATTGGCTACTGTGGCACTAATTATCTTTGAACTAACTATCTTACCATTGACTTTCTTGCCCCTAAATAGTTCGCTACTCTTGGGCACTGATTGTCTTAGCACTGGCACTAACCGTCTTGGCAATGACTCTCTTGCCATGATCAGTTTTATCAATTTTCTCACTATCACGATCATCATTACCATCACCGTTACCATCAGACTAATAATCATCATCACCATCACCATCCTCTTCATTGTCATCGTCTCCATCACCCCCTCCTTTGTCTTCTTTACTGGCCTCATCCCTACTTTCATTACTATTAGACTCACTGTGATCTCTATCACCATCATGGTCTTCTTTACTGGTCTCACCATCTCCATTAGACTCGCCTCTTTCCACATTAGACTCTACATCTTTTGCACCCTCATTTACATGTGAATGATCCTCCTCAATTTCTTCAACCCTCACCTTCCGAGCATGTTTCACAACAGGTTAGTCCATTGCTTTCCTCTTCCTATGAGATGTTCTTTGGGCGGTCCTACCACGAGAAGCAACTTCCTCCCCTCTTCTACTATTGCCAACACTCGTTTCCTCCCTTGTAACAAGACTTTTCTTGTGAGCCATTCCTCACTCAAAGAGCAAACACATATAATATCAGCCAATTTTATTTGTAGAAGAAATAAAAAAAGACTAAAAATGCATTTCTACTATATGCACGGAGACAGTGTACCGAGGTAAAGACCTTACACTAGTTACCTTGTAACCGAAACAATGACCTACACTCGGTGACATAACACCGAACGAACTCCTATCCTACATTTACAATTACTTCAGCACTCATATACCAAGTAAATGTCCTACACTCGGTCAGTACACATCGAATATCTAGCCATACATTCGGTTACTCCTAATCGAACTGGAGGGTTATTGATTTGCTCGTATAGTTCGGTACACATATACGGAATATATCACATAAACTCAGGATGTACCAACCGACGTTTACTTAACACAATCACTACCATTATACCGAACACGATGTATGCATATCCTAATTTCAAAATAAGTACCTAGTGACCAAAAGAAAACATGTACACTCAGCCCTGAACCACCGAACATTAACAAACACAAGCCCCATCCAGAAATCGATGGAAATTGCTATATAACTGCTAATATAAAAGAACAACAACATATAAACAACAATATCATCAAATTTATGGGGTAACTAACCACACCGGTTGATCCTTGCACTTTGGTTCTCTTTTCAACTTCCAATCCACCCAAAACTTGACCAACGATATCGAATCAGATACAATCAATAATGGAGACGAAGAAATCGACAATGGAGACGATGACAACTTCAGTTGGATAGGACGATGCCTTCGCACTCTCGGATCTTGAGATTAAGGTGAATGAAGTGTAGGTTTTTATCGAAGTGGGGGTGCGGTTAAAGTGCGTTGAAAAGGGATGGAGGGCATTTCAGAGCTTTCACACAAAAAGTTAGGGTGCCCTTATGAATCAAAATTCAAATTAGGGGTGTAATGAAAAATCGGGTGCACTTCCTAAAAGGTGGGGTGCACTTAGCTGGACTTAAAAACAGGCACCAAAAAAAGCCTTGACCCCACCCTTTAAACTTAAGGAACGATTCATGAAGCATCATCTCTTTTAAATCATTTATGATACAAAAGATTAAGAACAAAAAATAGAGAACCAAGAGAAGATTGCATTGAGAAGATTTGAAGAGATTTGAATACTTCCATTGCGCTATCCAAAAATGCAAATAATTTATGAACCATTTAGTTTCGAAACGGTAATTTAGTTATTGATTTCCACAACCAAAAAGGGTCGTATTACATTCCTATGAATAAGGAATGCTTGCACGTTTTGAGGAATTAGAACGGCTAAAATTTAGGTTAACTTATTTGACAAAATATAATATTACCAAATTGCCCTCGTTGAAAAATTAGAATTACATAATGATCATAATCCCATTCAAACTAAGAAGATTTAAAGAAAGATATTTTTGGCAGTTGAGATAAAAAAGTTCGAATTTCAAAAAATAATTGTTAAATGAATTGAAAGTTGAAAAGAAAAGGCACAATTCCAAAAGTACCCATCTAATTACCTTTCTTTAACCAATGAAAAAAATAGATCTTGAGGGTAGTTTTGGAAGAAATCACAAATGTTCTTGCTAACTAAACAGTAGGGAGGATTGCCATTGTATATAAGATATATATAGGAGAATATATATCGAGGCTGATTTTAGCACACACTTCTCGATGCAGATCATTATGGACGATCAGCTGACTACGCCTCGAGAGACTAGACAGACTAGCGATATTGCTAGGGATCCCAAGACTACTAAGAGTATAAAGGATCGTAGATCGACACATGATCTATTAGGATACACACTCAGACTTGACTACTTGGGCACAATTAAGGCAGGTGTTCTATGATCAGTAGATACCAGTCGAGGTGCAGTTGAAATTAAGGGAGGAGTTTCTAGTCCTAAGGTAGGGTAATCGGTTAATGGTGCAGTACATAGAGCGATATTGGTACCTTTTGCATTTCTCCAAGGATGTCGCTAGCACGAAGAGGTTACAGATCTACTACTTTATCTGGGGCTTGTATAAGGCTATTGCCAGTGCGATCGTATGAATAGGAGCTTAGACTTTATAGGAGATGTATGATAATGGTTTGACACATGAGACATTCCTTTGGAAGAGAGGCGATAGGCATACTATAATGACTAGTTAGCAACAAATAGGGCAGGGTTCTCGAACTTATTAGAGGGCAAAAAGACAAAGTGATCAATCTAACGGGGGTCGTAGGGATGACAGGCAGGATAGGGACTACATACATGATTATAGAGAGGGCCAGTTCTAGTATGAGGACAGATAGTAGGTTCTCGCCATCGCTCCTACACTGGCTAAATAGCAATGACAACAGCCTCAGCAGTACCATCAGGACAAGGGTAAATGTGGACATGAAAGGGGTCAGAGAGACTAGGGTGAGGGTCAAAGGTCCAGGGACGGGCAAGCTGGGAGGTAGAAAAGGCATTAATGTCATAGATGTGAACAGAGGGTACACTTGAGGGTAGACCGTAGAGCACCACTGTGCCACAACGAGAGCCAGTTCAGGCCAGAGAGAGGGCCCATGCTGTAGCATAATCGGGCGATGAAGCGACTAGACAACTCGTCGAAGGCATGTTACGCATTCATGGTAAACCTATGCATGATATGTTTAATCCTAGTAGTACATTATCTTTCATTGCTGGACGGATAGTTGGAGAGTTTGGGCTAGTTATACAAACACTAGATACATACCTCATCTTCAATACGACCGTTGGAGATAATATATACCCTAACCATATATGTCGAGACGTCATGATAGAAGTAGCGGAACATCAATTGCCATAGATCTTTGAGTCTTAGAGTACTTAGAGTTCAACGCAATCTTCAGGATGGACTAGTTATCGGCTTACCATACACAAATAGAGTGTTGTGGGAAGGGATTGAGTTTCGCATTTCAGGGATATCGAAATTTTCATTAATTGGATCCGTGACCGCCTTACATATCACTAGGGGCTTACTAGTTATGACACAGGAGATGGGAGGCATTTATAGTGATTATTGAGCTGAAGGTTAGAGCCAAAGTCAAGATTGAGGATGTCCCAATAGTCATGGAGTTCATCGACATATTTCCAGATGACCTACTAGGATTGCCATCGCCACAAGCAATTTAGTTCATCATCGAGCTATTACTAGGGACTTAGAATATCACTAGTAGAACTTTCAAGATGTCAGTATAGAAGCAGAAGGAGGTCAAGAGGCAGCTTAAGGACTTGTTGGTGGAGGGTTCCATCCACCTCAGTATTTTTTCTCGAGGAGCACCGATCTTGTTTGTGAAGAAGGACGGTTCCACGAGGATGAGTGTTCAATATAAGACACTAAATAAGGTGAATATTAGGAACCTTTACCTACTCCCCAGAATCGACGATCTGTTCGACTAGTTGGCAAACGCCAAATTATTCTCAAAGATTGATCTGTGATCATGTAACCATCAGTTGAGGATTCGAGAAGAGGACATTAAGATGACCACTTTTAGTACCAATTACGGGTTATTTGAGTTTAGAGTAATGCCTTTAAGGCTGACTAACAGTCCGACGAATTTTGAGGCCGTACTTGGACAGATACATCATATCTTCCTCGAAGACATCTCTATAACAAGACTCGTATGGAGCACGCAAGTCATCTTCAGGTAGTGTTGACGACATTGAGAGAGCATCGGCTATATGTGAAGTTCAGTAAATGTGACTTCTGGCTAAGTGAGGTCAAGTTTCTGGGTCATGTCATCAACGAATTGGATATCTTTGTGAATATAGAGAAGGTCATAATGATTATCGCCTGAAGGACACTTGAGTTTCTTTTCGACATCCAGAGTTTTTTAGGACTGACAAGATATTATAGTCGATTTGTAAATGACTTTTCCTCAATTGCAGCGTTGATGGCGAGATAAACTAAGAAGGATGTTTGATTTGATTTTTCAGATGAATGAGAGTAGGCTTTCTTGGAGTTGTAGAGGTGGTTGACTTCTGCACCAGTGTTGACACTACCAGAGTCGGGAAGAGTTTGTCTGTTTATAACGATGTTTCAGGGACTGGGTTAGGATGCGTATTGATGCAGGAGGGCTATCAAACTACTAAACTTTTCAAACGATTGAGATCTCATGAGCGTAACTATCTAGTGCATGAATTGGAGCTTGTATCAGTTGTATTTGCACCGAAGGCTTGGAGACAATATCTCTACGGAGAGAAGTTTGTCTTATTCAAAGATCATAAGAACTTGCGATATATTTTTACTCAGAGATATCTGAACATGCTTCAGAGGAGGTGGCTAGAGTTACCGAAGGACTACAACTTCACCATTGAGTATCATCCTAGGAATGTGAATGTCTTAACTGACATGTTGAGTAGATGTGGAATCGACAGTCAGAACATTGTTCAACGCATGAGACATGATCATGAACTATTAAAGGCAACATCAGCATCATCACATGATCATGATGAACGAGGAAAGTATCAATGATGGCCCTAGTTCCCACAAACTTGGCCCGGCCCAGCCTAAACCTACGTGAACCCCCGAGTTAGTCCTCGCGAAGTCAACGCAGGCCTAATCAACCTCCACTAATTGCATTCTTATTAAAATAAAGTTTTAAAGTTGAGCTATCAAGTTATGCAAGTTTTAATAGTTAAGCAACGGAAATAAACTTAAGCAAATTTAACTAACTTAAAATAGGTAGTCATGACAACCTACAGTGTGGAACCTTAAAATAAATGGATAAACGTGCATATCTGGTGATAAATAGTAAAAAGAGCGATAATAAATGATATCCTATGTTACTTAACCCCAAAATGTCTAAGTATTACTAAAAATAGTGTATATACAATAATCACATACAATAATGCAGAACCTACAGTGTGCAAGAGAAGAAACAGTTACGAGAGTCCTCTAAGGAAGTCACTAATCAATGACCCCTTGCCCTTGCTCGTGTCTGCTCGATCTGCACCTACCGTTACAAACTAGAAGTTGAGTACAGTAAAGTAGAAAGTAATAACCAGAAGGATTTAAACATTAATTCATGAATTATTTAAAAACAGTATAAGAATCATGCAGGTATTTAAAAACAAATAAATAATGGGAAAATGCATGATAAATAGACTGAAAGGTAATAACAACGATAATGAGTGCCTAGGAATCAACGAAGGCAAACTAAATGGTTGATTCGTCAAATTTTAGGTCGTGGCCACAACTTGACTTTCATGTTAAAGCAAGAGTAGTCGCAGTACACTTGAATTAAATGGTGAGTGTAGTCGCAATAGACTCAAATCCAGTACTCGGGGTAAGGTTATATTTGTTTCGTCGCAGGTAAGGTCACGTTTGTCCTTCTAGCACTAGACCCAGGATTACCTTCCGAAGCACTTACGCCTTAGACACTTAGCTAAGGAAATAAATGATGGAATTCTTAAGAATATAATACGTCTTTACAAATAAAAGGAAAGTTAGATGAAGAATTACTATGCATTCCCTAAGTGGCTTTACTTACCTGAAACGTCGTGAAAACTGTCTCGTAACTCCTATACGTCCAAAGTTAGTCCCCAAACGCCCATCTCTAATCTGCTAGATCCTTGGTATTCATTTGGGTTAATATTGGTCGTGTTAGAGTCTTATCAACTTATTTTATAGTTTCAATTTCAATTTAGGTTCCAGTTTTTAACTTGACTCGTAAATACCCCGACCTAATCCCCGATTTATTCCCGACTATCATTCGTCAGTCCTTAACCTTTAGGAATTAGTTTCATAACTTTTTATGGTGATTTAGAGGTATTTTTAATTTCAAAATCGGACTAATGGGGATACCTGAGAGAGCTCCGAGGAAATTTGACAAAATTTGTCAAATTGCATTTTCATTTTTTTTATTTGGTTCTGTCCCTGGCACCGTCGGTGGCGCCATGGAGGACAATTCCACACATCACCCCTCAAGGCACCATACTGGGCAGCTGCCTACCCAGTGCATCGTGGGTGGCACCGTGGGGATTTGTTCCCCATGGCATCGCTGGCGGTGTTAGATCAAGAACAAGTATGGGGTTCTCGAAACCCCACGTCTTCTTCGTCACTTCGAGCCACTTCCATACCCTCAAGGGCTTTCAAATGCACCCTATAGTGTACCCCAAACACTCAATTCAACAAAAATTCGTCAATTTACCTATTAATAACAAAATTACCAAAAACATTAAGATTCATTAAATTCCTCAACAACCATTAACAACTCAACATAAACACTATTAAATAATCATAAAGCTTCAAAATTAATGAAATCAAACCATATAATTTATGAGCTTCGGTTCCTAAATCATTTTCCCATTAAAAACCACAAATCAAAACTCAAAACGTTGAGAATCGAAAGATTGAGTTGGATTTCACCTTTGTCAATGTTGGTGTGCGATCCAAAGCCTTGAATCTCTACTAAAATCATTAAGAAATCTCCTTCTCAAACCTCAAATTTTTGAATTACTCAATAGATGGTGAAAATTGTGAGTCAAAAATCTCAAAAATGGGATATTTATACTCCATAAGTCATCCAATGTGTAGCACAAATCTCGAGGACATCTAATTGCTCAATAGATGGTGAGAATTGAGAGTTACAACCACTTTAATGACTCCAACGAAACACTTGCCCCTTTATTCTTATCCTTTGACTTTACATTTTCAGGCATTTCACCCGTCGATTCGCAATGCGATTCGCACGAAACTTCAAATTCTCTATTCAAATAATCTTTAATATGGTTTTATACATATTTTTGCATCTTCTTAATTTTCCTTGTGATTTAATAAAAATTCATTTCCTAGGTTTGTATACCTAAAATTCGCTCGGTACCTATATCGACACATTTTCCTAGGCGAAACCTTACTGGCAAATTCGATGCGATAATTAAAATGATATAATACAATTGAGACATTTGCAATTTACATTCGAGTATAAATAAATAATACAAACACCACGAAAAATAAAAATATACTTTGGTGTCAACTCCCGAAACTTGGACAAATACACCCAATCACGACGGTCTAGGTCATAGTCTTGAAAGTGACACGTGGCACGGGTTAAATTTGAGGGTCGTTACAGCCATCCCAACTTATTAGAATTTCGTCCTCGAAATTAAACTAAACGTAAACCTAAAATAAAAACTCACCGGAATCAAAATATGTAGGGAAAAAGCTCACGCATATACAACTCTAACTCCCATGTCAGTTCCTTGTTCCCTGATGCTATAATTTGAAGAGAACTGAAGATATTTCCTTGCTCCTCAATACCTTCACCTTTCAGTCCACAATTTAAATCGACTGCTCCTCATAAGTAATGTCCTCTCTCAAATCTATTTGACTCAGATCAACAACCAGTCGTCAACCTTCTATTGATTTTTCAAGTCAAAGCATAGAGATATGAAACACTGGATGACCTGCAGCGAGCTGAACTGGAAACATCAACTCATAAGCAACCTTGTCGACTCTCTTCTTAACTCTGAATGGACCCTTAAAGGCGAGACCTTCAAATAAACATAGGCTCCCTTATCGTACTCTAACCCGTCATAGTACTTGTCATAATATTTCTTCTATTTCTCCTGAGTATCTTTCAGCTATTGACAAATCTACCATACATTCTTAGTGTGATCCACAACAATCTCTGACCCAATAGCCATTGCATACTCGAGCTCTGCCTAACAAGAAGGCGATGTATAAGGTTTGCCATATAATGCATCAAATGGTGCCATCCCTATACTAGCCTGGAAACTGTTGTTGTAAGAAAACTCACTCAAATGAAGGTACTACTCCCAAGATCCTCCGTACTCCAGTACACACATCCTGAGCATATCTTCCATCACTTAAATTAGACTTTTCGGACTGTCTGTCTATCTGTGGGTGGTATGTCATAGTCATGAGTTTGATGTCATATTGTGCCTACATGCTCTGCCACAACAATGATATAAATTTTAGTCTTCGATCTGATAATATAGACAACAGTAATCCGTGCAACCTGATTATCTCTTGTTCATAGAGGTTGTTCAATTTGTCAACTCTTTGTGTAGTGGAAATTGGTATAAAATGTGTAGACTTAGTCAACCTATCCACAATCATTTAGATACTATCATGTCCACGAGGAGATCGAGGTTCCATGGAAATGTGCTCCCTTTTTCATTATGGAATGGGAAATGGCTGCAACAAACCTCTCGGTCTCCTTTGCTCAACTTTAACCCGTTGGCATATCTCACACGCTCGAATAAACTTCAAAACATTGGCTTTCATCCCTGGCTACCTAAAGAGACGTCGCATATCCATGTACATCTTGGTCCTGCTCGGATGAATAGAGAAACGTGAACGATGAGTCTCTTTAAGTATCTCATTAAGCATCTCAACCACTAATGGAATTCACAGACGCCCTCAAAACCTCAAACATGTGTCTATTGACTGATTCCAATATGGATAATCTGGATTTTGTGCCATGTCACTAAACCGATGATAAGGCTAGTTGGCCTACTGTCCCTCAAGGACACTCTAAATCAAAATAGTTTGTATCCTAATCTAACTACAAATCTGTGCATTGGTAGTAACCAGTACATCAGCTAAACTCATCATCTCGGGTGCCTCGATTAACGCATACTCGTGATTCATATGGCAGACTACTGCCTCTGCATCAGAACCTCTCTTACTCAAAGCATCACCAACTACATTGGCCTTTCCCAGATGATACTCTATTGCAAATTCATAATCCTTTAGGAACTCTAACCAACGTCTCTGCCTCAAATTCAATCCCTTCTAAGAAAATATGTAATTCAAGCTCTTGTGATTAATAAATAAGGCAAACCTTACACTATATAGGTAATGTTGCTAAATCTTCAAACTAAACACCAGAACGACCAACTCTAAATCATGTGTCAAAAAATTCTTGTCATGAACCTTGAGTTGTCTTGATGCATAAGCAATCAATCTGGCCTCCTGCATTAACAAACAACTCAAACCAATCTTCAAAGCATTAGTATACACAACCAAATCCTTCCCTGACTCAAGCAACGCCAAACCTCGTGCAGTTGTCAGCTTCTCCTTCAAAGTCGATAATGTCTGCTAACAACTCCAGAAAAATTTCACAGCCTTCTGAATAAGTCGAGTCATAGGTGTAGTAACTCTAGAAAAATCCTACACAAAATCGCTATAATAACCAACAATCCTAGAAAACTTTTAATCTTCATAACAGTAGTCGGTGTAGGCCAATCGATCACTACCCTAATCTTAGCGAGATCTGCTGATACTCCACTGGCTCCAACTATATGTCCTAAAAAGCTGTGCTCTGAAATAAAAAAAACTCATACTTACTAAACCTGGCATACAAACGTTATTTTGTCAAAGTTTAAAGAACTTCCTGGAGATGCCCTCGTGATCCTCTTGAATCTTGGAGCAGATGAGAATATCATCAATGAATAAAATAACAAATCTATCCAGATATGCCCTTAATACTCTATACATAAGATCCATAAAATAGCAGGTGCATTCGTCAACCAGAACGACATAATTGTAAATTGGTAGTGGTCATATCTCGTACTGAACGCAGTCTTGTTTCCATTTTCAGCTCTGAGCTGATGATAGCCTAATCGTAAGTTAATCTTGGAGAACCATTATGTTCCTATCAGCTTGGTCAAACAGATCATCAATGCAAGGAAGCGGGTACTTATTCTTTACAGTAACCCTGTTCAGCTACCTATAATCGATACACAATATTAAGTTGTCGTCTTTCTTCTTCACAAATAAAGTCAGTGCACCTCATGGCAATATGCTCGATGAAATAACTCTAACAACTCATCTAATTGGGCCCTCAGTTCCTCCAACTCTCGAGGAAGCATCCTTTACAATGGTATAGAAATAGGTTTGGTCCTTGGGACCAAGTTAATGATGAAGTCAATCTCCTTGGGTGGTGGTAGTCCTGGTAAATCCTTCAAAAATACATCTGTGAACTTGCACACTACCGGTACATCTCCAATGTTGATCTTTGACCTCTCTGTCGTACTTACAACACTAGCAAGTGTCTCGATATCAACGCTCGTAGGCACTTTACCTCTGATAATTGGTAACCAAGTCGCACCCAACCAATCCATGCCCAACAATGCGTCAAACTTTAGGAACTCCAGCACCCTTAGGTCTGCTAGCAACTCATAACCCTCTATCTCAACTGAATAGTTAATACACAACAAGTTTCGGTATATCTTGTCCCTAGCTGTCGTGCTAAGGATCAAGGGTCTCTCAAGTCTAATGGGTCTCAACCCTAATGTATCTATCATACGTTCAAAAATGTATGAAATAGTCAAACCAGAATCAATAATGGTATGGATCAATGTACTACAAATCAAAATCATACTCTCAACAAGATTATGGGAAGTCCCCCTGATCAGGCTTAGCAAAAACCTAGACTCTCTCCCTCTACTGCTGGTGATGCTACAACTATGCTTTACCCTACTGTGAACACTCATCCTAAAAGTGTCCAGTCTAGCCACACTTAAAACATGTATTGTGCGGCCCTGGTCCTAGTGGAAGCCTCTATCCCTATATCTGTCAGTGTCTTTGTTCAGACCTCTAAGTTTGTCCTTGACTAGATCTTTGAGTTCGTGCATGTCTGGATCTTTATGACTGCGCCAGTCCACTACCTCTACCCATATCCCTACTCTCAGTGTGTTGCCTCTATGGCTGTGGTGCGAATAGGGTAGTCTGTGGTGGTGGTCGACTAACATAGCTTAGCACTGGTGCAGGTGGAACATAAGCTGTCTATGCTGGTTGTGGTGGTGGTGCAACTAACTTAACATTTTGGGCTTTATTGTCCCTAAAGCCCTGATGTTCATGTTTCCTTCTCTTCTAGTCTGATTTAGATCGATGCTCTGACCTTGTCTCTGGTTGAGTGGGCCTAACCTCCTTTAGGTGTATGCGCAAGTAAGTCTCCCTGGCTAAACTCCTCTTATACGCCCTCTACATTGTATCTGACTCAATGGAGATAATATCTCCTCCAATCTCAGGTAACAAACCCTCCGTAAAATAGTACACCTGATTAGCGTTTGAGTCTACCACGCCTTTATCATACTGGATTAACTGTAGATACCGTCCCATGAACTCTATGATGGAATTATCAGCATAATGTCTTAATGTCATGAACTCATTCCTCTTCTCTTTCAACAAAGTAGGAGGAAAGTATTTCAAGTTGAATTGCCTCTTGAAGTCTACCTAATCCTTGGGTACTCCCCTGGTAGTTATCATCCTACTCCACCAGTCATCAGCCTCTCTCAGAAGCATCGCTGAAGAAATAGAGCCTCCCATGTGCTCCTCAGTAGCAATGATACTGTGCACCTTCTCAAGAGTCTTCATGAACCTCTTTGCAGCCTCCTAGTTCATACCTCCGTAAAAACTCTATAGACTTTGCTTCTGAAACTCACGCAACATTCTAGACTTTCCAGTCGCCCTACTACCTGTCTCTATTGGTGTAGACGACACTGGATCTGTCTGTATGGGGGGTGACAAGGTTCTGCCTCAACCTATACCGGTTGTAGAGTAGTAGTATCCGATACGATGCGATGGTAGTAGTCGAAAAAGTAACATGTACAATTAGCACATCGATATCCTATGCAACAGGTCATGTCGATGAAGATGGTGATGGTGATGGTGTGGCCGTAGTCGGTATCCTCAATATCCTTAGGATCTCATCCAATCGTTGATCTTTAGATGCAACTCTCCGTGTTCAGGACTGAAAATCCTCGACACTTACGAATTTAGGACCTGCGACTCCACTATCATTACTGAATCCAAGCTAATCAGTCATCGCAATCTATAAGAGAAAGCGAATCCTTAAATCAATGAATAACTACCGATATATTATAGTACAACACGTCAAATATCGCATATAAGATCAAGTTTTAATTTTTCCCCAAACTATCCTCACTTCCTAACCAAGATTCTAAGTAAGGATCATAGGGTTCCACTCTAAGTTTCATCCATGTCCTATCTTTACTATTTATTTGTCTCATATGTTGGTTGTGGTTTAATAAAAAGTTAGGCTTTAAACCTTAGGCTCTGATACTAACTGTGAAGGCCCCAGTTCTCACAAACTGGGCCCTGCCTAGCCTAGACCTACGTAGAGCCCCGAGTTAGTCCTCGCGAAATCAACGCAAGCCTAGTCAGCCTCCATAAGTTGCATTCTCATTAAAATAAAGTTTAAAGTTGAGTTATCAAGTTATGCAAGTTTTAATAGTACGCAGTGGAAATAAATTTAAGCAAATTTAAGTAACTCAAAATAGGTAGTCAGGACAACTTACGTTGTGGAACCCTGAAATAAATTGATAAGCATGCATATTTGGTGATAAATAGTAAAAAGATCGATAATACATGATTTCCTATGTCATAGGTAGTCAGGACAACTTTCCTATGTCATAGTGTTGTCAAAAACAGTATATATACAATAATCAAATGCAAAAATACAAAACCTACAATGTGCAAGAGAAGAAATCGCTTCGAGAGTCCTTATAAGAAGTCACCAATCAACGACCCCTTGCCCTTGCTCGTCTTTGCCCGATCTGCACCCACCGTCACAAACTAGATGGTGAGTACAGTAAAGTAGAAACTAATAACTAGAAGGATATAAACATTAATTAATGAATCACTTAAAAGTAGTATAAGAATCATGTAGGTATTTAAAAACAAATAAATAATGGGAAAATATATGATAAATCTATTGAAAGGTAGTAGCAATGATAATGAGTACCTAATAATCAACAACGACAAACTAAATGGTCGATTCATTAAATTGTAGGTCACGACCACAACTTGATTTCCATGTTAATCTAAGAGTACTCACGGTCACTCAAATCCAGTACTCGAGGTAAGGTCATGTTTGTTCTGGGTGGCATCAAATGCATAGGTAAGGTCACATTTGTCCGTCTAGCACAAGACCCAAGAGTACCTTCCAACGCACTTATGCCTTAAGCACTTAGCCAAGGAAATAAAGACTGGAATTTCGAAGAATATAACACATATCAATAAGTACAAGGAAAGTTATATGATGAATTACTATGCATTCCTTAACAACTTTACTTACCTCAAACGTCACGAAAACCGTCTCTCACAGCTCCTACACGTCTAAAGCCAGTCCCCAAACACTCGCCTCTAGTTCGCTAGATCCCTAGTAATCATTTGAGTCAATATTGGTCGCGTTAGAGTCTTATCAACTTGTTTTATTGTTTCGATTTTTATTTAGGTTTTGGTGTTCAACTTGACTCGCAAAACCCCGTCCCAATCCCTGGTCTATTCTTGACTATCATTCGTCAATCCTTAACCTTTGGGAATCCTTTTCATAAGTTTTTAGAGTGATTTAGAGGTATTTTTTCAAAATCGAACTAATGGGGATACTCGGGAGAGGTCCTAAGAAGTATGAGGAAATTTTACAAAATTTGTCAATTTTCATTTTCATTTTTCTTTTAATTTGGTTTCGTTCCAAGCGCCGTCATGGAGGACAATCCCTCACGGTGCCAAAATGGGCAGCTTAGCGCGCCATGGGTAGCGCCAGATCAAAAACAAGTGTGGCGTTTTCGAAGCCCCACGCCATCTTCATAACTCCAAGCCACTTCCACACTCTTAAGGGATTTCAAATATACCATATAGTATTCCCCAAACATTCATTTCCACCACAAATTTATCAATTTACCAATTAACAACAAAATTACCAAAAACATCAATATTCATTAAATTCCTCAATAACCAAACATAAACACTCTTAAATGATCACAATGCTTTAAAATTCATCAAATCAAACTATAAAATTAGTGAGCTTTGGTTCCCAAATCATTTTCTCATAGAAAACTGCAAATCAAAACTCAAAACGTTGAGAATCAAAAGATTGAGATGGATTTCACTTTTGCCGATGTTGGTGTGCAATCCAATGCCTAGAATCTCTACTAAAATCATCAAGAAATCTCCTTCTCAAACCCCGAATTTTTTGATTGCTCAATAAATAGTGAGAATTGTGAGTCAAAAACTCAAAAATGGGATATTTGTACTCCACAAGTCATCAAATGTGTAGCACTGATCTTGAGGACATCTAATGGCTCATATGTGAGCTGTCCAACCCCTTTGATCACTCCAATGGAACAATTGCCCATTATCCTTCGACTTCAAATTTTTGTGCGTTTCACATGTCGATTTGCAATGCGATTCGCACGAAAATTCAAATTCTTGATTCAAATCATCTTAATTATCGTTTTATACATATTTTCACACTTTCTTAATTTTCCTTTTGATTTAATAAAAAATCATTTCTATGGTTTGTATACCCAAAATCTGTCCGGTACCCTTATCGATAAGTTTTCCTAAGAGAAACCTTATTCGCAAATTCGACACAATAATTAAAAAGAAATAATACAATTAGGACATTTGCAATTTACATTCGGGTATAAATAAATAATACAAACACCATGAAAAAATAAATCATACCTCAGTGGACAAGTACGCCCAATCATGACGGTCCAGGTAACAGTCCTGAAATGTGATACTTGGCACAGGTTAAATTTGACAGTCGTTATAGGATCTAAGCACGACTTTCTGGGGCATGTTTTAAGGGTGACGCATCAGTTTGGTGGATGACCTATTAGGATACAAACCTATACCTGATTACTTGGGCACAATTCAAGCAGACATTCTATGATTAGTACATACCAGTCGAGGTGCAGTTGAAATTGAGGGAAGAGTTTATGGTCCTGAGGCAGGGTAACCAGTTACTGGTGCAGTACATGGAGCGATACTGATACCTTCTGTAGTTCGCCAGGTATATCGCTAGCATGAAAAGGTTACATATCTACTATTTTATTCTGGGCTTGGACGAGGTTATTCCAAGTGTGATTGTATCTACAGGAGCTCAAACTTCGCAAGAGATGTATGATAGGGCTTTGACTGTGACGACCCCTCCCTTAATTTAAGGCATCGCCCAACCTAATCTCATAATTAAGCCCTAACCCTAGCCTCGTAGGACCTAACTACGTATTAGTCTATACATCTCGTGTTCTATTCAACTTATGATATTTAGTGTAAATTAAAACTTTATTAACATGGTTTGTTATTTAGTGGAAGTTTTATAAACTTAATGCGGAAATTAAATTATTATATTATGCAAAAGCCAATTGAAAAATAACCTAAGTGTGGAAGACCAAGAAATGACATCATATATATATATATCCAGATAACATCAAAATATAACAAAACAGTCTAAGTCTGGTCGGTGAACCTACGCTCAACCCAAATATACAACCTAATGTAATAAAAGACATAGTATCTAATACATATAAAATATCATAATGGACCTACAAAAAAAGTCGTGATGCGCCACTACTCAGGGAAAATCTCCTATCTTCACCTTGCCTGGTCGGCTGATAGATGGATCTGCACCTACCGTCATAAAAAAGGATGGTGAGTACAAGAAGTAAACAGTAATCCTCGATGACAAGTTTAAATTGCATTTCCGAATATAATTGACTGGTATTTAAAAGCATATAACTAGGAAAGCAAAAAAAATCATATGCAAGTAAAGACTATAGTTAAACAAGTGAAGCTGACACTAGGCTAAGTAGTAGTGAATTAGGTTAGGTCGGCAGTGAACCGCGCCACTCCGACTTTATAATGATAAATCACAAGGGACTCTAACTCAAGTGAGTCCAGGGACTCTAACCCCGTGTGTAGACTACCTTATGAACTCTAAACCTGAGTGTCATACAGTGTCAGGTAATATGTGGCGACATCCCCAGGGACTCTAACCCTTGAGTCGTGCACACCTCGATCGAGTGTGGGACCTAATTACAAAAACTACTTTTTAATTTCAAGGAAGACCAAGTATGGAATGTCAAGGCATAGGCAAGTCAAACATTTAATCAAATAGGGAGTACAAATCCATATAAGCCTTTTTAATATGTACTAGCCTAATAGCATGTTATTTATCCTTTATTTTACATTTAAACAACAAGAATAGACATACCATGAGATAGAGGCAATGAATCAAATCAACAAGTAGATATCATGTAAAACTAGACTCACAAGTGAGCATAGAACACAAGGAAATATGATATTAGAATACAATGGTAAAACAGTCAACAATGACTATATAATATAACCAAAAAGATTATGGAATGAAATGCTAAATCAAATTGTCAATGGGTATACTCACATTCACGCAAATTCCTAGTCAATTAGGCCTCCCAACACTAGACTTGCACTCCTGAGCTCCCAGAACACCCCTAGGTCCCTGGAATGTCATTTTATATCATTTATATTTATTTATTAATTTAATATTATTTTTATTAATTTAATATTTTATTTTTTATTTTTTAAGGGGAGTTGGGCCCAAACCAGGTTTGACCCAGTTTGGTCCAACCGGGCCAGTCGAATCGGCCTAGGGGCCAGTAGCACGCACACGCGTGCGTGCGTTCCCTCTCCTTTCCTCCCCAACTTCGTGTTTGAACAACAACAACATTTCAACAACTCCAACAACAATTTCCATCACAAATCAACCACAACCTCTTCAACATATTAAAACATGTACTAGGCATTTCATTTGCATTGAAAACATAAATTTTAACAAGGATTAGACATGCATGTAAGGGGTTTTGGGGTAGAACACAAGAACATCACTAACTCACAAACTCTTGATTTTAAGAACTGATTTTCGAGAAGTTGGACAATTTCTTTAGCGATTTTCCACAAGGATTTCAAATATGAACTTAGATTTCAAAAATAAACTCATTTACTAGCTCGAAATTCATCAAAATTGAAATTACAAGAAAAACCCCATTTTTTGCAACAACTTATCAAATCCGAAAATGAAACTTGAGATTTGAAATTTGAGCTTAGGAATGTCTTAATACAACATTAGAAATACTTTGGTAAATCAAAATAGAAAATCCTTTGTTTAAAACTCATTACCCATAAATCTTAGAATTATAAAAATTAAAGAGAGGATGTGGTATTACCACAAGGTTGTAGCTACTTGGTTCTTCTACTTTAATTGAGAAATCCTCCCCACTAATCACTCAAATTTCCAGCAACTAAATCTCCAGCTCTGTTTTTGTTTAGAAATTTTCATGCAATTTGAAGCAACAAAGGAGTGAAGGGGTTCTTATAGCTAGTGGCTTCATAATGTGTGCTCTCCCATGCTTTTAGGTTGATCCAATGCCCGAAAGTGACTCCTAATTCCACTAATTTTCCAGCCATGTGACACAACATGTTGACACCAATTCATGGGAGTGTGTGCTAGCACATATCCTGAGGTAAGTCTTATGGTTGTTGATTTTTCCTTCAAACTTTAGCACCCAAATTTGATTTACATCAATATAAATGCAACCATAGGCTTACAATTAATACTATTACTGCATATTAATTCCATTATTTCATATTAATATTAAATAGACTTACCAAAATGCTAACTTCCTTGTTCCCCAGCTCAAACGTAACTCGAGGCGTGTCCCCACTCTAGTCTCGACGCGTACACTACATGAACTAACTTAGTAAGTCTACACATTACGTTACATTAGCCATACAATCAATACGAAAATATAATATACCTCAGCCACGTGCCTCGGTCAACGTGTGCATTACGATGTGGGTTCCATGTGACAAGTCAATTAGGGAAATCAAAATGAGGTTAGAGATTTGGGTCCTGACAAATATTCCTAACAAAATGGAATTTTCGTCCTCGAAATTAAGTTCAATTAAGGTTATACCTGACTCGAAAAGGTACGCTAATCTATCACGCATGTAGTCTTCCCGCTCCCAAGTAAGTTCTGTGTCATCGTGGAACTACCGCTTTACGAGCACCTTAGGAATGGAATTGCTCCTCAGTTGTTGTACCTTTTAATTTAGGATCTAAATGGGCTGCTTCTCGTATGAAATGTCCTTGCTCAGGTCGACCTGACTCAAGTCAATTTTCGGTCGCACGCTTGCCCTCAACTTGGCCAATTGAAGCATCGAAATGTGGAAAATATTTAAATACATAAAGGCTCCCTCGAAATACGCGAGATCATCGCGATACCTGTCTGCATATCTCTTTTGTCTCTCCTGTGCTCCTCTGAGTCTTTGATGGATCAGCTTGACCTTCTTCGTTTGGTCAATAACAATATCAGGCCTCACAATTTCTCGATCCTCTGGCTCAGCCTAACACGACGGTGAGCGACACGGTCTGCCATACACTATTGTTGTAAGCGAACTCACACAAAGGTAGGTATTCTGCCCAAGATCCGTTAAACTCCAACACGCACAATCGTAACATGTCCTTGAGGACCTGAATCAATCTCTCAATCTGCCCGTCGATCTGTGGGTGGAAAACTATACTAACATGTAGGCACGTATTGTACTACTCCTGTATACTCCGCAAGATCCTGGACGTATGCGTAGTATCTCGATCTTACGTGATCGTTAATGGTAATGCGTACAGCCTGATAATCTCTCTCTCGAATAGTACGCTAAGCTGGTTAAACATGTAGTGCGACGCTACTGGCAGGAAATGAGCAGACTTTGTCAGTCTGTCAACTATCACCCAGATCGAATCGTGTCTCTTTGTGGCCCTTAACAATCCTCTGATGAAATCCATAGAGATGTCTTCCCACTTCCATTGAGGAATGGAAAGTTGCTGTAGTAGTCCCCCGGGTCTGTGATGCTCGGACTTCACCTATTAACAAATACCACAGTTCCTGATGAACTCAAACACATATGCCTTTATCCTAGGCCACTAGAAATGTTTCCTCATGTTGTGGTACATCTTAGTCCAGCCTGGATGCACGGTGAATCTAAAAAAGATGTGACTCCTGAAGGATCTCGTCTCTCAACTGTGGTACCTCTAGTATCCATAACCTGCCTCGGTATCTCAAACACTGATCGATCATCTCTGCCCAGTCAGTACACTCTGCACTCTGCGTTAACTTGCTAAATCTCAAATACTACCTGTTAGTCCTCTGACCCTTTGTCACACTCTGTGTAGACACAGTGTGTAGTCTCATCTGCTGCTTCGAGCAAACCATACTCATGCATCATGTGACATCTGATAACCTCGGCATCTCTGGTTAGTTTCCTACTTAGCGTATCTGCAACTACGTTCGCTTTTCCTGGATGATATTCCAAGGAAAAGTCGTAGTCCTTGAATAAATTCAACCATCAGCGCTGTCTCATGTTCAGTTCTTTCTGTGTGAAGAGATACTCAGACTCTTATGAGCAGTGAACAGTGTGAACTTCTCTCCATACATAAGATGTCTCTAAGTCTTCAGCGCAAATACAATGACTACTAACTCTAGATCGTGCGTGGGGAGTTCTTTTCATGTACTTTTAACTGTCTCGACACGTATGCCATAACCCCAGTGCCTTGCATCAACATGCAACCTAGACCAGTGCGAGAAGCATCTGTGTAAACTAGGAATCCCTGTCCAGCCTCTGACAGTACTAACACTGGCGCGATAGTCAATGATCTCTTCAACTGAACAAATGTAGCCTCGCACTTCTCAGTCCACTCATAAGCAATGTCTTTCTGCGTCAGCTCATCATCGGTGAAGCGATCTTTGATAAATCCTGCACAAACCTACGGTAATATTCAGCTAACCCCTGAAAACTCCTAATCTCCCGTACTGACGTCAGTGCCAACTAATCCATGATAGTCTGAATCTTGGTCGGATCTACTGCTATCCATGTTGCTTAAACAACGTGTCCCAAGAACTTGACCTCTACAAGCCTGAATTCACACTTGCTGAACTTAATGAATAGTCAGTGCTCCCTCAATGTCTGCAATGTCTCTCTAAGGTATTGTTCGTGGTCATCTCGTGTCCTCAAGTATATCAAGATGTCGTCGATGAAGACTGTCACGAATCGGTCGATGTGACGGCCCCAGTTCCCTATAAAATTGGATCTCTCTTGGCCTAGGTCTACGTGGGCCCCCGAGTCCTTACTAGCGAAGTCTACCCATCCTAGTGAGCCTCAAGTTCTCAGATATGTCATTAGTTGTTCATTTAAATGTGAAAGTTATAGGATTATAAAGTATCAGGAAATACGTAGCGGAAATTACTATAATCAACTATAATAGTAAACTAGAAATTAGGAATAATAAACAACCTATAATGTGGAAACCCTGAGAAATGGATAATTACATGCATGTCTGGAGATCCAAGCTATACAAAAGCGATCATACATGATATCCCTAGTCTCTCAAATCTCAATACATGTCCCAGTGTTTTACAAAACATAATATACGGTAATCACAACAAAAAGAACAAAACCTACACTGAGTAAAGGAAAGGATCGCTCCGATAGTCCTCAGAGAAGATCACCTAGCATCAGCTTGTTCCCTTGCTCGTCTCACCTCTATTTCTATCTCTATCTGCACTACCGCTATAAACTAGACAATGAGTGCTTGAAAAAGAGAAAGTAATATCAGAAGAAACTAAATAGTAATTCAAGATTTCAAATAAACAATCCAAATATCATGCAGTATTGAAAAGCATAAAAATAAAAAAATAGCATGATAAACAAAATGACAAGCTGAGCAACGAAGTTTGAGTGTCCACAGAATCAACAAAGGCCCATAAGTGGTTAAAATCAATGCAGTACCGCAGCACCACATTTTTAGTCACTATGATGACCAACCAACCAATCTAAAACACTACAGTGTCCAAACAATCCAGTACTCAGGGCATAACCCACTATCAGTGGGGTAGAACTACACAACCATAGAAGTGTTCATGCTTACCCACTCATATGGACCCAAGAGTACTTCACAACACACTTACGCCAAGACACTCCACCAACAAAATAAGAATGGATTTCCAACAAAGGCTCAATTCAAAACAATTTACAATAAATGGATAATGAATTAATGCATAATTCCTATCTGACTTACAATCGTACGATAGCATACCTCAGGTAATCGCAAATCTCCGATCCTCACGTACCTCTATTAATCCACTCGAATTCCCAAAGTTTGTCAATTAACCAATTCACAAATCCTATTAATATCTTTCTAATTTTCCCAATTTTTTATAATTATCAAATTAGTGTAATTGGGTTGATTTATGAGGTATTGGGTCGTATTTGGACCCAATTGGATCCCCGAGAGATCCCCAAAAATTTTTGAAACTTTTCAGAAAATTTAGTCTATGTGAACAGTGTTACGTCGCCACAGGCGCCGTGAACATTTGGGTGAACAGCGTCTTCCACGGCGTGGAGAAAAACCCCATCTGTCTAACTTGTATGTGGGTGACGCCGTGACCAGTTGTACTAGACGGCGTCCCCACGGCGTCTTCCCTGGATTTTCATTGTTTTCACTCTGCTCAACACGTCTGTGAGTGATGCCGCGGGAGACCCTTCTAACGGCATCCCTCGCGGCGTGTCTGGCTGAACACTCATTTCAAAGTTTCTCGAAACCCCGACTTGAGTTGCCGAGTTTTGAGTCTTTACCAAACCTTTCGGGACATCCAAATCAACTTAAAACTCAACTCCCTTTCCGTAAAAACCTTGACAAAACTCCTCGATTCGAAAATAACTCAAAAGTCTTTGAAAATTCCTAAAAATTCCAATTCATTTCAAATCCACAAACCAATCACCAATTCATTAATAAAACCATCAATGGATACCAAATTCATCAATCAAAACCATTTCCCAACATTTTCCCGAAATTTCACCCGAAATCGTCGCACGAAAACCCCAAAAAATTACGCCAAAACATAGATAAACATGAGAGGATTGAAAATATCACCTTTTTACGCATATTCGATCGCTCTACGATGTCGCAACATGTCCACGAATCTACAAAACCTATGCCTCTTCGTTCTCTCTCTGTCGTTCGATCAAATGAAGAATGGAAGAGGAGGAAGAAAAGTTGGCTTATATACTAATCTCTAATCTCTTTTCCTGCATGGATCTCGAGGCAAATCTTGTGGCTTACCTTTACTCAAGCCAACCGCTCTAACACATACTTATGACTCCAATACGTAACTTCAACATCAAAACCGCTCCATTTCTCGCTCAAAACACATTTTCCCGGACTTATTTCAATTCTTGACTCGTACCACGTATGTACCCGGACATAACCTCTCTCCCACATTCTATTTAATTATGTATTATTTTTGATAATTCACTAATTATCATTTTTCAGTATTTAATTATCCGTTTATACCCTACATTTCAGTTTTTCCTAGCCGAATCTCACACAGAAATTCGTAGCGATTAGTCCACGAAAACCACGTACTAGGACCCAAAGTGTTCTCATTCAGGTATAAATAACAATACAAACATCATAGAAAAATAAAATATACCTTAGTGTCGACTCCCGAGGATTAAGTAAGATGACAGATCACGATGGTAAGTTACGGTCTTGTAAACACACGCCACGTGTCACCAATAAATTTGAGGGTTGTTATAGTCGAGATATGGTCTAAGTACCCAGTGCATCAAGTCCAAGAATACTGCGGGGGCGTTGGTTAGTTTAAATGGCATGATCGTGAACTGGTAGTGCCCGTATATGGTGCTGAATGCCGTCTTGGATTTGTCCTCGTCCCTAATTCTATGCTCATGATACCCCGATCTCAGGTCTATCTCAGAGAAAAATTGTGCTCATCTCAACTGATCAAAAAAATCGTCAATCCGCGATAATGGGTACTTGTTTCTGTCTGTCACTCTGTTCCGGTGCCTGTAGTCAATGTATAGCCTCAAACCGCCGTCTTTCTTCTTCAAAAACAGGACTGACGCTCCCCACAGTGACATCGAAGGTGTGATGAATCCTTTGTCTTCAATATTCTTAAGCTGAGTCCTCAACTCCTCTAACTCCTTCGGAGCCATATGGTACAGTGGTATTGTGATCGGTCAGGAACCTGGTATGAGCTCGATAATGAAGTCTACGTCTTGTGGTGGCGGTAATCTAGGTAAATCCTTCGGGAAAACATTTGGGAAGTCTCGAACAACTGGTCTCTCCTCAAGTTTGGGTCCCTGACTCTCTGTCACTGTGTACAAAGCTACTAGAGTCTCCATCTCCTGACTGGATGCAAGTTGACCTCTCGTGGTCTTGAGTCTCGGTGTACTACATCGGTGAATGAACATCGGACGTCCCAGAATCTCAAATACAACGGACTTACTATAGCAGTCGATGTGTGCGTGATATGTCGACAATCAGTCCATCCCTAACAGCGCGTCGAACTTTAACATCTCGAGGAATCTAAAGTAAGCTAGTAATACTACCCTGCCTTATCTTTAATGGACATCCCTGAACTAGACTATTAAGATAAACCCTATCCTCAGCTGCGGTGCTCCAAATCAAGTATACAGTAAGCCTAACAGAAGTCAATCCTAATATGTCTAACATGCGGCCAACAATAAATGATACGGTAGACCCATAATCAAATAAAACGTAAGCCTATCTACCGAAAATGTAAAACGTACTCTCTATGAGTCTGCGTGTCGCTCCAGCGTCTGGCTGTGCGACCATGCAAGCTTTCTCTCTCTCTGTTATAGGAAATGTGTTGTTGGTTGGGTGCACTCCCAGGACATGTGTCCCACCTAACCAGATCTCCACAAGTGACCTGACAACGCCGTCCTACCTTCTGTGCCTGTCGTTGAGTCTATCGCTGACCCTGCCGTGGTACATCCCGACCTTTGCCTTTATCTCTGCCACCCTGATGCTACTGCTGTCTCGATGCCGGTGGAACAGGTAAAGCTTGTCTGGTGGGAGGTGGTAACGGAGCTCTGTCCTAGGCCTATGTCAGTGCATGGCACAGTATGTAGGGCACTGCTAAAATGGGGGCAACTCTTTGTGGACCTCTGTCTCCTCTCCTGTGTCCCTTACCCCTGTGCCCCGATCGTAATCTAACCTTGAGCATAACCCTCCGCTGCTCTTCATCCTCTCTACCCGACTCGTATGTCTCCTAGGTAAGTGCTCTCTTATATATCTCCTACAAAGTGCGGGCCCAAGTGCCAACAACATATCTCGCTAGCTCTGGCCTCAATTCATCCCCAAAATAGAATGTGTCATCTGCGTTATCCTTCACCAAGTTTCCCTCAAATTGTCTCATGTAGCCATAGTGGTCGCGGTACTCCATTATAGACCCTTCCTCTGTCTGTCTCAAACTCATAAATTTCTTCTTCAACCTCTGTAACATGGAAGCTGGGAAATACTACTTGTAGAACTCCACATTGAAATCTGCCCAAGATGTGCAGCTGCCTCTGCTCACCACTATAGTCCTACACCACACATCAACACCCTTGTCCATGGTGCTGTACGAAAGAGCTGGCTACAGTTTGTCCTCAATGTCCAATAGTAGATGCAGTTTCTCCTACGACAAGATCCACTTCTCGATCTTATCGTAGTCCCTCTCTCTAGAAAAACATGCCAGCCTGAGTCTAATGAACTCCTTCACTAGCTTGGCATCCCTCGACAAGCTAGTGGTTTCAGAAGTAGTGGGTGTGGGCGTGTCTACAATTGCCTCTACTACCGAAACTGTAACGATCGATAATGTTGGTGGATGCGGTGTCATAGGCTCTGGTGGTAGTGCTGGTGCTCATGCCTCTGCGGTAGTAGTAGTGGCTGGTGCAGAAGTCTATGTGATTGAGGGAGCTGTGGTGGTAGTAGTTGTGGTGGCGGGAGCGGTCGGTGTATGTGAAGTCAAGTGCACCGACATGTAAGCAATGAAATCAGCAATCTGTGGCTTCTGAGCGGCCATCTGATCAGACATCCTCTGAAAGTCCTCTATTGATATGGCGGGAAGCTGACTACCGCTATTTATAATATATCCGGCCTCATAGGAATTCGCTATCGGTGTTTGTAAGTTGACCACGTACGGGAATCAGCTACTATGGGATGTACTTTGTATTTAAATATGTATAGAAATTAACATGTATATAATATAGACACCCTGACTCACTTCACTCAATTCCCAACAAAATGGTTCCTAGGCAAGGATCATCTGGTTTCCACTTCTAAGGTTTGTGTTTTATGTGAGTTTATGTATTTCTTATTTGTCCCTAAAGTTTTAATACCTACGCTCTGATACCAATACTGACGGCCCCTCCTTTAATTTAGGGCACCGCCCGACCTAATCCCATAATTAAGCCCTAACCCAAGCCTCATAGGACCTAACTACATATTAGTCAGTCTTACAACATATACATCTCGTGTTCTATTCAAATTATAATATTAAGTGTTAATTAAAACTTTATTGACATGGTTTGTTATTTAGCGGAAGTCTTATAAGCTTAATGCAAAAATTAAATCAATATATTACACAGAAGCCTATTGAAAAATAACCTAAGTGTGGAAGGCCAGGAAATGACATCATATATATCAGATAACCTCAAAATAAAACAAAACAGTCTAAGTTTGGTTGGGAAACCTACGCTCGACCCAAATGTACAACCCAATGTAATAAAAGACATAGTATCTAATACATACAAAATGTCAAAATGGACATACAACAAAAGATGTGTCGCACCGCTACTCAGGGAAAATCTCCTATCTTCTCCTTGCTTGGACAGTTGGTAAATGGATTTGCACCTACCGTCATAAAATGGACGATGAGTACAAGAAATAAACAGTAATCCCCAATGACAAGTTTAAATTGCATTTCCGAATATAATCGATTGATATTTAAAAGCATATAACTAGGAAAGCTAATAGAAAAATAAACCATATGCAAGTAAATACTAAAGTTAAAAAAGTGAAACTGACACTAGCTAAGTAGTGGTGAATTAGGTTCGGTCAGAAATGAACTATGTCACTCCAACTCTATAATGATAAATCACAAGGGACTCTAACTCAAGTGAGTCCAGGGACTTTAACCTCAGTGTGTAGACTACCTCAGGGACTCTAACCCCGAGTGTCATACAGTGTCAGGTAATATGTGCCGACATCCCTAGGGACTCTAACCCCGTGAATCGTGCACACCTCGATCGAGTATGAGACCTAATTACAAAAACTAATTTTTAATTTCAAGGAAGACCAAGTATGAAATATCAAGGCACAGGCAAGTCTAACATCTAATCAAATAGGGACTACAAATCCATATAAGCCTTTTTAAACATAGACATAGCATGAGATAGAGGCTATGAATCAAATCAATAAGTAGATATCATGCAAAACTAGACTCATAAGTGAGCATAGAACACCAAGAACACATGATATTATAATACAATGATAAAACATTCAACAATGACTATATAAAATAACCAACAAGATTATGGAATGAAATGCTAAATCAAATTATCAACGGGTATACTCACATTCATGCAAATTCCTAGTCAATCCGGTCTCCCAACACCAGACTCGCGCTCCCAGACTCCCGGAACACCCCCTAGGTCCCTGGAATATCAATTTATATCATTTATATTTATTTATTAATTTATTAATTAATTTTTATTATTTTTTGATATTTTATTTTATTTTTTAAGGGGAGTTGGGCCCTGAACCGGGGCTGACCCAGTCCGGTCCAACTGGCCCCTCCCCTCCCTTTTCCTCCCCAACTTTGGCAAAGACGCACAATGTCTCTACTTTTTTATGTTTGAACAACAACAATTCAACAACTCCAACAACAATTTCCATCACAAATCATCCACAACCACTTCAACATATCAAAACATGTACTAGGCATTTTATTTGTCATTGAAAACATAAATTTTAACAAGGATTAGACATGCATGTAATTGGTTTTGGGGAAGAACACAAGAACATCGCCAACTCACAAACTCTTCATTTTAAGAACTGATTTTCGAGAAGTTGGACAGTTTCCTAAGTGAATTTTCACAAGGATTTCAAATATGAACTTAAATTTCAAACATAAACTCATTTACTAGCTCAAAATTCATCAAAAATTGAAATTATAAGAAAACCCCCATTTTTTGCAACAACTTATAAAATTTGAAGATGAAACTTGAGATTCGGAATTTGAGCTTAGGAATGTCTCAATACAAAATTAGAAATACTTTAGCAAATCAAAACAGAAAATCCTTAAACTCAATAACCATAAATCGTAGAATTATAAAAATTAAAGAAAGGATGGGGTGTTACCACAAGGTTGTAACTACTTGGTTCTTCTACTTTGATTGAGAAATCCTCCCCACTAATCACTCAAATTTCCAGCAACTAAGTCTCCAGCTCTGTTTTTGTTTAGAAATTTTCATGCAATTTGAAGCAACAAAGGAGTGAAGGGGTTTTTATAGCTAGTGGCTTCATCAAGTGTGCTCTCCCATGCTTTTAGGTTGATCCAATGCCCCAAAGTGACTCCTAATTCCACTAGTTTTCCAGCCATGTGACACAACATGTTGACACCAATTCATGGGAGTGTGTGCTAGCACATATCCTGAGGTAAGTCTCATGGTTGTTGATTTTTCCTTCAAACTTTAGCACCCTAATTTGATTTACATCAATATAAATGCAACCATAGGCTTATAATTAATTTATTATTTCATATTATCTCCATTATTTCATATTAATATTAACTAGACTTACTAAAATGCTAACTTCTTGGTTCCCCTACTCGCACGCAAGTCGAGGTGTGTCCCCGCTCTCGTCTTGACGCCTACACTACATGAACCGACTTAGTAAGTCTACATATTACATTACACTAGGCATACAATCAATATAAAAATATCATATACCTCAGCCTGCCTCGGTCAGCGTGTGCATCACGGTGTGGGTCCCACGTGACGGGTCGGTGATCCTGATTAGGGAAATAAAAATGGGGTTTTAGATTTAGGCCGTGACATTGATGCATGAGACATTCCTCTGGCAAAGAGACGACAAGAGAACTACAATCACCATTAAGCGAATGACAGGGCAGGGTTCTCGAATAGATTAGAGGCTGAATAGATAAAATGATCAGTCTGATAGGGGTGATAGGGACGACAGAGGGGACAGAATCGTAGGCATGATTGTAGAGTGGGTCAGTTCTGGTATGAGGAAAGATAGCAGGTTTTTGCCATTACGCCCACACCGACTAAGCAACATCAACAACAACCTTAGTAGTACCATCAGGACAGGGGTAAGCGTGGACATGATTGGGGTCAGAGAATCTAGGGTCATGGTCATAGCTTCAGGGACATATTAGCTGGGAGGCAAAAAATGAGTAGATGCCACAGATGTGGTTAGAGGGAAACTTCAAGGTAGAATGTAGCGCACCACTGTCGCCACGACGATAGCTAGATCAGGCCAGAGAGAGGGCCCATGCAGTAGCACAATCGGATTTCGTAGCAACTAGACAAATCTTTTGAGGGTATGTTACACATTCATGGTAGACTTATGCATGGTATGTTTGATTCTGGCAGTACATTATCTTTCAATGTTAGACGGATAGTTGGAGTGTTAAGGTTAGTTGCACAAACACTAGACAAATACCTCATCATGAGTACGACCACTGCAAACAAGATATACTCTAACCGTATATGTTGAGATGTCATTATAGAAGTAGCGGGACATCAATTGCTATCAGATCTTAGAGTACTTAGAGTTCGACGCACTATTCAGGAAGGACTAGTTGTCGGCTTACCTTACACAGATAGAGTGTTATAATAAATGGATTGAGTTTTGCATTCCAGGGATATCGAAGTTTTCATTATTTGGATCTACGACCTCCTTTCCTATTACTAAGGGCTTACTAGTTACGATATAGAAGATTGAGGCATTTGCAGAGATTGTTGAGACGAAGGTTAGAGCTAAGGTCAGGATTAAGGATGTTCTGGTAGTGATGAAGTTCATCAACATATTTCTAGAAAATCTACAAGGATTGCCACCGCCACAAGTGATTGAGTTCATTATCGAGATTCTACCAGGAACTCAACTTATTGTTAGTAGACCTTACAGGATGTCACCATCAAATCAAGAGGAGGTCAGGTGGCAGTTTGAGGACTTGTTGGGGGAGGGTTTCATGCACCCTAATATGTCTTTTTTGGGAGCACCGATCTTGTTTGTGAAGAAGAAGGACGAATCCATGAGGATGTTTGCAGATAGTAAGAAGCTAAATCAGGTGACAGTTAGGAACTGTTACACCCTCCCCGAAATTAACGATCCATTCGACGAGTTAGTAGGCAAGAAGTTCTTCTCTAAGATTGATCTACATCTAGGTTATCATCAGTTGAGGATTCAAGAAGTGGACATTAAGAAGACCGTTTTCAGTACTTAATACAGGCTATTTGAGTTTGCAGTCATGCCTTTTAGGCTGACTAACACTCCGGTGATCTTCATGGACTTGATGCATCAAGTTTAAAGGTTGTACTTGGACAGATACATCAGTGTCTTCATCGATGACATCTTGATCTACAACAAGATTCATGTGGAGCACAAAGTAATCTTCGGGCTGTGTTAACGACATTGAGAGAGCACTGATCGTATGCGAAGTTCAGTAAGTATGACATCTGGCTGAGTGAGGTGAAGTTTTTGGGTTATGTTATCAGCGATCCAGATATCTCTATGGATATAGAGAAGGTAAAAGTTATTATCGACTGAAGGACACCTGAGTTTGTTTTCGACATCCAAAGTTTTTTGGGAATAGCAAGATATTACAAGCGGTTTGTATAGGATTTTTCCTCGATTGTAGCGTCGATGATGAGACTGACCAAGAAGGATGTGCGATTTGATTGGTCATATGATGGTGAGTACACTTTCTTCGAGATGTAGATGAGGTTGACTTATGCACCAGTGTTGAAAATACCAGGGTCGAGGAAAAGTTTGTCAGTTTATACCAATGTTTCAAGGACTGGGTTAGGATGTGTATTGATGCAGGAGGGTTATCTAGTAGCTTACATTTCCAGATGATTGAGACCTTATGAGTGTAACTATCTAATGTACGACTTGGATCTTGCAACAATTATGTTTGCACTTAACGTTTGAAGACTTTATCTCTATGGAGAGAAGTTCATCTTATTAAAGGATCATTAGAGCTTGTGATATATTTTCACTCATAGAGATCTGAACATGCGTAAAAGGAGGTGGCTAGAGTTGCTAAAGGACTACGAATTCACCTTTAAGTATTATCTTAGGAAGGCGAACGTCATTGCTGATGAGTTGAGTAAATATGTGATCAATAGTAAAATCGTTGTTCAATGCATGAGACATGAGCACAGACTGTTGATGGCAGCACGAGTAATGTGTTTGTCAGAAATTCCTACGACAGATGAGCCATATATTTGTTTCCAGATGAGGATTCTGTCAATATCCTTGGAGCGGATTGCTGAGTGTCAGAGGGCTGATTCCTCAGAGACATCAGATCAGTGTTTAAGGCATAGAGGTCAATTATGGGTATCAGAAGTATTTAAGATATGATACAGTATTCTAGAGGATGCCCATAGATCTCGCTACACAGATCATCCTGACAGGACCAAAATGTATCATGACTTGAGGAGATTATTTGGTGGTTAGGGATGAAGAATAACGTTGGAATGTACGTTAGGAGTTATCACATCTGCCAATAGTTTATGGATGAGCATAAACGACTTGGAGAATTATTGCACTCGTTGCCCATTCCATAATGGAAATATGAGCACATCATTATGGACTTTGTCAGTGGACTACAACAGACTTTGAGGCGACACGACCCAGTTTGAGTTGTTATTGATAGGGTAACGAAATCAGCACACTTCATTCATGTTTCAATGAGATACACATACCCATAGCTAAGCATTATATTTGAACAGAAGATTATTAGATTACATGGGGTTCCAGTCTACATTGTATCTGACAGAGATCCTATGTTGACATCGAGATTCTAAGAGGCTATACAGGAGCAGTTTGGCAGGAGGCTGCAGTTTAGTATGTCTTACCATCCTCAAATAGACTGGGAGTCGGAGAAATGGATAAAGATTATGGAGGATATGTTTAGGGCTTGTATATTACAGTTTGGATGTTCTTGGGGGGACTATTTGCCACTATGTGAGTTTGCTTATAACAACAGCTATCCGATGAGTATTGGGATGCCTTCATTTGAGGTGTTGTATAGGAGACCCTTCAGATCACCCACGTGTTGGGCAGCGCTGGAGGATACAGTTAATGTTAGGCTAGAGATAATTGTTGACCATACCGAGATGATTAGTCAGATTCATTAGAGACTTAGGCTGCCGAGGATAGATAGAAGAAATATGGGGATAAGCACCTAGAGGGTCTGAACTACAAGGAGGGCAATATGGTTTATCATAAGGTTTCTCCTTTGAAAGGACAACTGAGGGGAAACAGGCACTGAGATTCATAGGACCGTTCTGAGTCACAGCACGAGTTGTAGTATGGCATGTCGTTTAGATTTACCTGCAGAGTTAGTTGGGTTCATCTGAAATTTCACATTTTGATTTTGAGACTGGCTAGGTTAGGACCGAGACTTATGGTTGATGTTAAACAAATTGACATTAGCCTACCAAGACTCACGAATAGCAAGCGACCACAGGATTCAGACTCTTAGGAACAGGGAGATACCTAACATACTCGTTTGTTAGCAGTATCACGGGACAGAGGGACTCACCTAGGAGCTCAAGTCAACTATGCAAGAACTTTACCCTCAACTTTTCCACAGTATGTTTAAGTTAACCTAAATTTCAAGATGAAATTTTCCCTAGATGGGAATAGTTGTAACGACCCGTTTTATTAAGTCTTTATTTATTATTATTTTCATACTAGGATGCCAGCTCAGAACACATGTGGACGCCGAATATACGTTAAGGGAACGGCTAACTAGGTACTAGCTTATATTGTCTGATTTTATCCATTATTGCAGTTGTTTATTATTATTGTATTCATTTAAATCATCGCATGTGTGTTATTATATCTCTATACTACGTAAGAATGTATGATGAGTGTTCGCCTCGAAAAACATGTCGATGCGGATACTGGGAACACTAAGTCTAGAAGTACAAATATGCATAAAATGACTAAGGTCAAGGTGAATGTGGCTCAAATTGAATAAATAAACCTTAGGTTAAGTCATATTAATCGATACATTAAATGCTGGCACACCTTGGGATGCATGTCGGACTGGGGCACCAGGTACCTAGTAGTCGAGAGTTAGTGTAACCTTAAAACGTGATTTTACAAACTAATGCGAAGCTCTAACATGCCTGGTTGTATTTAATTTAGTCAAATCAAAGTCTAAGCTTATAGTTGGATTAAATTAATTTATAGCCTTTAATGGGAGTGTGGATGATTCTTGAATTATGAAATCTAGGCAAGATGTTTCAAATTTGCTTGGGGTTTGGAAAAGCTTATAGAATAGCTATAAGATGGACCTCAAGATCTGTATCACACACATGATGATGAGTGGAGTATAAAAACCTACCCATAGTGGATTTCTTGACAAACCCACCATTTCCTTTTCATGCAAAATTAATGAAATTTGAGTTGGAAGGGCTGGAATTAGTGGAATTTGGAAGTGAAATTCAGGAATCCAAGCTTTAAGTCAAGGTATTCATCTTCCCCAACTTGTTTTTCCGTTAAAATGAGCTTAGATTTGGGGGTTTATGTTAAACGGATTATGGGTTTTGTTCACTAGTTTTCTAAGCATCTCCATGTATTGTAAGTCTATTCAAGCCTTTAATTAAGGTTTCAAAACTGGTTTTTCAAGGGAATTAGGTTTTTGAAGGTTTATGGTTTCATGCATGTTTGGGATCTTTAACTGATGATAATTGTTGATAATCTTGTGCCTCTGGCGATTTTGGAGAATGTTGTATTCCCCTACGTTGAGAGGGGTAGGGGTCAACGGTAAAAGGGGAAATCATCAGAATTCCAAGATTGGAATTCTAGGTTTCGACAAGGCTAGCGCACTGGACAGGATCCCTAGCATGCTACCTGCCTGCACTGTTATTGTTCTTCTTCTCAAAGAACAATAGCGCATTGGGGAGGCCCCCCATCGTGCTGGGCATCCTAGCGCGCTGGGGAGAACTCCCCAGCGCTGATAGGAGAAAACCATGAATTTTAAAATAAAACCATAAGGGACTGGTTTAGGACATAGGCTATAAAACTGATCTAAACCCACTGTAATCACCCTAAAACACTAGAAAATGATCTCAGGGGACTATTAGACCGTAGTGTGACAGTCGAGGGAGACTCGGGGTTGGACCAGCGTGTTTTTGGGGCTTTGGAGTGCGTTTTAAGGTGCATAAAACCCAATTGAATGACACTTGAGTATTTAACTTTGGCATTAATTACTTTCAATCCATTTCTTTGTTCATATTCAGTTCAAGTTACTATTAATGACGGTGGTTGAGTTTTTCCCACTGGATCTTCGTTGTGTGTTCATGGTGCGCTAGATTGTAGCACGTGTGATCCGACCCTCGGTGAACTGCAACCTGAGTTGCTTCTGATGCACATGCCACTATAAGGTGGACTTGGCCAGGACTACTAGGATATCAGGTGAAAGGGAGGTGGGGGCACCCACCGAAGGGATCTTAAAGTCCGAAGTACAATTTAGTCCGACCAGGATGAGCATACACTTAGCTTATCTCATATGTTATGTATACATGGGATAAGCTATATTACAGTCGCCTGTTTTACATTTTGCATGTCTATTTAACATTTCATTAAAGTCTATTTACTTACTTATTAAATGCTCGGTGGATTTCCTTAGGATTTTACTCATTGGACTCGTCATCTGTTTGTTTTGATGGATGAGTGCATATCGCAGTACCAGTTGGGGCAAGGGGATTTTAGGCAACTATCTCTGATTACCTTAGTCTAAAAACCTATTAGTACGTGTTAACTTTTGATATTTTGTTTATTTTAAGATATGGGAGACTGGAGAGACACTATACATGTATATATTTATTGTTTTGATGTATTATTACCCTATATACAAAGTAGTGTTCCCGGGTTTTCCATATTAGGACTGAGGCCTTATATTTACTGTTTTGATGTACTATCGCCGTTATAAAATACAACTCAACACTCAAGGAATAAGTTAACCTAGTAACTGGTAAATTTAAGTGTTAAAAAAGGCTAACTGATGAAATATTGAATAACGTGTAAATTACAAACTTACGAGGTAAGTTAGCATGCAAATCGAGGATGTTGGCATGGCAACAGATGCACTGAAGTGTGGGACCCATTGGTCAGCGAAGTGGCAGGTGCAACAATGCCTGCAGGGTAAGGACTAGTAGGCCACGGGGCGGCCTTAGGGTGTGGGGCCGCCACACGTTAATTATAGATAATAGTATAAATTCCTTATTCTTTATGTTTCTGATCACAATGATATGCACCCATCGACCGAACCACTCACTTTTGGAGTGATGCGAACTAGTGGGAGACGCATTATACTTCTATGTCCCCCACTTGGCACCATCAAGCCAACGGTAAGTTTTCCAAGCCATAGTTGGTTGTGAACAATCAACCTTTGACCTAGATGACCTCGGTTGACGGATTGGTCATTGTTCAAGCACTTGTCAGGTAGGTTTCCGATCAAGTTAGAGACGTATCTCCATGTATGAATGGGTAGATTTCCATCACAAATTTATCAATGCACTAAGTTAGGTGCATGCAAACTTATCGAAAGTTGCATACACGGCTCTCGAAATCGGGTAGGCTACCAATGTCTAGAGCGAGGGATGGAAGAACTGTCCATCTCCCTTGATTTCACAAGCATTCCATAGATTTTCTTAAATCCATACCAAAGTTGATTAGCATTTCATATTCCCCGAATTACGATTAAAACAAAACATGATATCCTAAATAACTAATAATCAAGTCATGCATACCATATGGACGGAACTCCCCACTTACCTTGTCCCAACGCACCTAAGTTCAATCCTTACGCGTTCGAAATCCGAAGTGAATACTCGTGCGACTTTAAACAATTTACAAACCATAATATAAGCATTTACTTAATCTATTGTTTGGTACTTTTCCATTAATTCATGTTTGGGGACCCAACTGTGCGAGTTCCATGAGTTTGGCGTTGCCCGACAGTCCGGTCGAATGTGCCGGTTCACGCTGTAGTCAAAATACAAGTTACATTTGTCAGACCCCTCCTTATTAGGGTATCTGACTAGCTTATACTATGACAAATCCTCTGATAACCTAGTAAGCTTCAAAACTCCTTTACTTATTTAATTCAGAACATCAAGTTTTTGTAATCCTCGAGGTATGTGTTTATTCTCAAAGTTAAATTCAAAGTTCTATTCTCTTAAATAAATCCATCCTTTGATTTCAATTATCTAAAATCTTCATCATACATGAAAATTTGCAAATCACATTTCAAGTCTTAATCTTCAAATATGAACCAATTTAGGAAATCATTATATTAAGATTTGCATATTTTAAAAGAAATTTGGCAAGAGTCTCCCTTTAAAATGGTTTGTAAATGGGTTGTCGACACTAAAAACCTGATAAACTATAGATTTAGGAGAAGGCCTAGAAGGACTCACATCTCAACAACAGTTCACAATATAATATCAAAATGAATTAAAAGATCAATTTTGCAAAAACTCCACAAGTTTCAACCTTAAAGTTCATTTTATAGTCATGCAACTCCATAATGTACATATATAGTTTCAAACTTCAAACATTATTTAATCATTAAGAACCACGCCAATGGTATCAAGATATACTTGGGTTGTAATGTCTTTACCACTGATACACGACCTATGAATCATTCCCATAATCAAGAAAAACATAATGACACATAAAATAACTCCTTCAATAAGAAATAGGAATTTAAGCAACATTTCAATACCATAATTAGCACCTCTTATCCTTTCATGAACTTCATAACCTGAAATCACCAATAAAAGGTAAAACAATTTCAAATAAGTAAACTCCTACATTGTTCAAATTGCCTGTATAGCCAAATATAAGATAATACAATATATAAATGCATTTCAAAGGGAATCAATAGGTAAATATCAACGTGTGGTCACCACCTTCTTGTTAGCATCACACTAAAGTATGACCAGTACCCGACTGAAACAAAAACAATACTAGAAGTGACTTCTAATGCTCTATATGAAGATAATTGTCAAGCCGTGTTAACTAATCCCACGACAGCTATTTTAGTTTCTGTCAACTCCTTCCGGATCCCACAGGAAACATACTCGATGAAAAGCCAACTATCAGAGTCTCAAGTCTCAGATGCTTGACCAACATTACCCTTGATGCATGAGTGCTTGATCAACAAACATGCAATGCATAAACAAGGAGTTAAATGCATCAGAATATAATAAATAGTGAGAAAGTGATCAGTGGAGGATTTTCTTACAACCAACCAACTTTGAGCTAAGTTTTCGGGGTTCTCGGAGTGTCAGATCACCTTAAAAGTGGCTCCAATAGATTCCCTGCATACCCAATTATATTATAGGTCAAACTTCAAGTGAGACCAAATCACAAAACCCCATGAATATTGTGGCAAAAATATGATCGAGTGCTAGTTTAAAAAATAATTAATTATAACAACTTCAACTAGCATTCAACAAGCTAAATTGGGATAACCTTTTAACCATGAAAACTTCAATATTTGTCATACTCACCAAAAAAAACTTATAGTACCCATTTTGTACTTTCTATACACTCCAAGAACATTCAAAATTGGACCACAAACGAAGAGGTTATGAACTTTTCAATATGGCCTGTCGACTAGGCAAACTTTATTGATTTTAAACTAACAAAACTTCTCCAAATCAATATTTTTGCAATTAAGTCATCAAAACTCGACATCAAACATTAGGAAATAACTCGACACCAACTTAAAAATAGTTTTACAACCCTTGGAGTCAAATTAGATCAAAATCAATATTCAATTCATCCAAAATCCCAATATCAATCAATATCAATTATAAAAATATCTTCAAAACAGTTATTAATCGAATTGCATCAACTTGATTCATGAAAACCCTATTCCACGTCGATAGAATTTATCCCAAATTGACACAAATCAACCCAATACATTAATTCACAACAATTACTACCAATTTCCATCAAAATCCCGTGAAAGAAATCGATAAATCGAGAGATTTCAAATTGAATTGAAGGAAATGCCAGGCATTGAGAATATACGAAATTCTGAGTCAAATACCTCTTTTCCACCTTTCAAACTTAGCTCAAACAGACCAACTTGCAATACTCCACTATTTTGCGGAAAGAAACCAAAAGGAAATTAGACGTAGGGAGTTCTGCAAGCAAAAAAACCGACAAAAAGGTTTGGAGGAACAAAACCAATTTTGTTATGTTGAACAAAACATTTTATTTTGTTTTGATTTTTACTTTTTTTTTCTTTTTTATATATAAACCCTTAGTTGATTGCTTGAGCAGCTTAATTTCTTTTTATTTATTAATTGTCGAAATCCCTATTTTGGCATGTTTTAACTTCTTGTACTCGTTTTGCATTTGATTTTTCACCAAATTGAGCCAAACTCTCGACAAATCAGTCATACATCATAAAATGTTCATAATATTGATCTTGGTCACACAAAAACTTTAAAAATATTAGCTTTATAAATGACCTATCAAACTCTCACGGACCAATCTTCTTGTCATTTTTACGCATACTTGCACCAATTTGGACCCAATCTTAACTACAACAATAGCCAATTGACACAAAACTCGTTGCAAAGTGTTACACCAACTTCGTTCTCATTTTACCCTACCACCAATCCTAACTTGCACGTAAACCAATGCAAAATACTCATGTGAAATTTAACACTTGAGTTACGAGTTTTCGAACAACTTATTATTTATTTTCACTTGTGCCCTATAGACATGTAGTTGCAACCCTGATTACGACAAATTGACGATACACCTCAACACATTCTAACATTGCGATGAAATACCATATAATAGAGATACTAGACATTCATCAACAAAAAATAACATTTACCCAGTGATTTCTCTTTTTCACTAATCTAAGTCCCAATCCACAAAACGTATTGTGATTATGATCCACTAATCTCGTAATTAAGTCCAAATACAGGTTTACTAAAATTAGGGATTTCACAATCTTCCTAACTAATTTATATTTCGTCCTCGAAATTTGATCAAATGAAAGATTTCCTGATTCAAAACTAATAAGAAAGTAATGCTCAATAGGTAACATCACCTTAAATATTCACAAAATCCTGATATAAGCTTTACGAGTTGAGATCATGAGAAGTTCAATTCTTGATCTCTTATTCCTTGGTTCTGTGAAAAGAATTATAACTATCTCAATGCCATTCCTGACAGTTTTGAATTTTTGACGAGTCATGTATTGAACTTGTGGAACATCTATCAAATCTTGCTTCATTATTATTATTATTTTCATTTCATTGAATCCCTTTCAATGGTCAATACCTAGCAAGATCTAGCCTATCTTGTTTTTCATGAAGCGATACTCGTTTTAAACTTAACAATTATTCCACAAGCAGTTAATAGTTCTTTCCCAATCAAGCAAACTTTGTTTCTTATGTACATGTTTGTTTTCTCATCACCATTTATCTTTTCGTTAGAATAGATGGTCGGTCAATTCTTAGGCTATCACCAGGCTAAAAGTATATAGTGATGTTAACAATATTTGAGCAAAACATTTAATAGTAGATTATATTCGCATGTCTATCTGATCCATCACCATTCCAACGTTTCTCAACAAAACCTGAAATTCTATCATCCATCTCATGGCTAAAGATCTTGAATTACAATTATCACCCCATGACAAAAGATCTTAAGTTTGGACCTGATCAGAAAATGAACCCTGACGCATCGTGCAACTCTCACTTATTCTCTAAATGTTTACTCACAATATCATTTAGATTTGTAGATCAAAAAGATATTACCAACTCTCACTTGTTAACTAATTTAAATTATTTTTAGAATGTTATGGGTTATTTACCTTTTTTTGGTAGCTATAATAACATTTTTACTTAAGAATACATTTTTAACAATCATTCCTTAATACTTCCATTTGTTTTCAAGAAATTAAATTGTTCCTCGAATTTCAAAGAAGTAAAACTGGAATCAAATTAAAATTATTCTTTATTTGACTAGTTAGAGAAATACAACTTATATAACAATTGTCAAACCATATCCACTCATAAGTTCATATAGAGCTCATTTTTCTTTCTTTAGCTACCAACATATATTTTGAATAGCCATTCTAATTTCTTTGATTTCTTTATTACTATCATATTCCAGGAGATCCCTACTATCTCATATCTCGATCATTTACCATTCACAAAAATTTTCTCATTGTTTGAATACAGACAATTTACCTTTTTGAATTGAGTAGATATACACATTTAAACAAAGATATCAACATATTTCATATTTATATTCTAGAAGTTTAACGTTTACTTGTACCTCATACAAGTTTGTAAATATGTTATATCTTTTCCATTTCTACTCAATGAAGTATCTCTGAATTCAATCAAAACTATTGTAGAAGAATATTCAATTCTTCAAACGTATTAAGCCAGCTACATTGTCCTTTATTCAATATTTTCAATCTAAAGAGATATTATAGTCCAACGAATCTGTAGGTTATGTATATCTCTTTTTGTTTTAACTTATGGCTTCACTATCCAAAACAAGAATCTTGCATTAACTCCAAACTTGAAACAAGTAATACTTCAAAACTTCTTAATTGTCTAAGCAAATGATGTAGCACTACACTTTTGGACCAATATAGAACATATTCTTTAGAATCGTCTGTAAATAATTGGTTCAAAACTTCAATCATTGGAGCTTAGACTTATTCTTGTTAGATTCTTGCGAAGACATAACAGGTTCTATCATCCTTATTATTTGATACCTTAAGTCATTGAGGGACTCGTTTCTTTGAAATTTCAATTTCCATAACTATGTGAGAATTCTCAAAACAATCCATTTGTTTATGCTTGAGCTTTCAATTGACTTCAATGAAATGTTATAGACTCTTTTATATTGACTATCAGCAATTCACCCTAATATTCAAAGATGGGTGGATGCATCACACAAGTCTTCTACGTTGTAAATGAATTATGATAATGATACGACGTTACTTAGACTTTGGGCATGCACAACTACTCCAGTGCCTTACCTTGACTTAATGAGTCTGTTCGTATCATTTCAAGAAGTCACAGTCATCTCTACATCTCATTTTTTTTCAAATATAAAGTCTATTCAATTCCATTTTATCAATCTTAGCTATTCTCACATTTTCCATCATTTTGTCGCGTTATAGTTTTAAAATACTTTACCATCACTTGGTCAACTCATGTTTTCTTCAATTTGACTTACCAAGGAAATTTTATTCTTTTCTTTTTTTGAGTATCTAGTGAAGGAGAATGACTTCTTATACTTTTTCAATAAATTAAAGTCTTTCTTAGCTAATCTTTATTCAAAATATAGAAATTTATAATTCAAACTGTCTTACTATTTGTCATTATTGCCTTAAGTCATTTTATTAGTTTCAGATTTCCGACTTTCCTTTTTTTAACTTTTTCTTGTAAAATAAGTTTTCCCATGCTATTAGTGTTACTGAGACTAACGTCGTTCTACAAACCCAATTTAGCAGCCCCAGTTCCTCATAAAGCTGGCCCCCATCTAGCCTAAACCTATGAGGACCCTCGAGTTAGTCCTCGCGAATTTAACACAGGCCTAATCAACCTCCAATAGTTACATTCTCATTATAGTAAAGTTTTAAAACTGAGTTATCAAGTTACTCAAGTTTTTAATGGTTATGCTGGGGAAATAAAGTTAAGCATTTCTAAATAATTCAGGAAATATAAAGTCAGGACAACCTAAAGTGTGGAAACCCTGAAATAAGTAGATAACCATGCATATCTGGTGCCAAACGCTATAAAGGGGATAATACATGATATCCTATATCACTCAATCTCAAAATGTCCAGTGTTATCAAAAGAGTAATATAAATAATCACAAACCAAAATGGCAAAACATATAGTAGTGTAAGAGAATAAACCGCTCTGAGAGTCCTTAGAGGAAGTCACTAATCATTGGTCCCTTATCCTTACTCTTCTCTGCCCCATAAGCACCCGCCGTCGTAAACTAGATGGTGAGTATAATAAATTATAAAGTAGTAACCAGAAGGAAATAAACAGTAATTCATGAATCATTTAAAAGCATTATTAGAATCATGCTAGTATTTAAAGACAGATAAATAATGAAAAAGTGTATGATAAAAAAAACTGACAAGTATTCATAACGATAATGAATGCCTAGGAATCAAGAGAGGCATACTAAGTAGTCTTAAATCCACAACAATCCACAACAAGCCACAACAAATCTAATACTTGGGAAAATTCACGTTTGGTTGGCTAGCTACACAACCATAAATACTGTTCATGTTTGGCCGACTAGCTATAATTCCAAAAGTACCTTCTCGACACAGTAAGGCAATTGACACTAAACCAAGGAATAAAAAATGGAATTCCAAGAGTAGCACATATCAATAAAAACAAAAAAACGAATGATCAATTACTATATATTTCCATAACTAGTTTACTTACCTTAATTGAAGTGAAAACCATTTCTCGCGGCTCTTATATGTCCAAAGTCGATCCCCCAAATGTTCGTCAATGAATTGCACTATCTAGTAATCATTTGTTTCAATATTGTTCGTATTAGAGTCTTATTAACTTGTTTTATAGTTTATAAGGTGATTTAGAGGTATTTGTTGATGTTTAGACTAATAGGGATACTCGGGACAGGTCCCAAATAGTCCAAGGAAATTTGACAAAAATTGTTAAATTTCATCATTTTTTTTAAAATTATGTATAGGCGTCGTGGAAGACAAATACTTACGGCACCCAAACCTCCACCATGCCTCTAGCGGCACCAGTTTGAGAAATGTTGTGGTATTTTTCGAACTCCCATGCCTCGTTCGCCACATTCCGAGCCACTTCGACATTATCAATGGCTTCAAAGTACACCCAATGGTGTTACCCAAACACCCATTTCAACCCAATTCATTAATTCATCAAATAAACCACAAAATTACTAAAAACATCAATATTTATCAAATTGTTAACAACTTACCACAACTATTAAAACCCAACACTTCACACAAATAAATGATCTCCAAACTCCTAATCAAAGCATAACTTCAGTGAGCTCAATTCCCAAAATCATTTTCTTTCAAAATCCCCAAAGCCATATTCAAAATGCTCAAATTTGCTCAAAATTAAAAGATTAAACAAGATCTAACCTTGTTCGATGTGTTTGATCACTCATTTGCCTTCGAAACTTCACAAATTCGTCTACAAATCTCCCCCAAATCTCTTAAAATAGGATGCTAAAATGTGTGTGAGTTTTGAGTGTTCAAACCACAAAAATGACATTTATACTTCACTTTTGATCATTTGTGTAGCACGAATCTCGAGTAAATCCATGGTTCTCAATTAGGTTGTCCCAACCACTCTTGTGACTTTAAAATTAATCCTTATCTAGTTTAACTTTTAAATTTTGGGTGAAACGCCCGTCAGTTCACGACGCAGTTTATGTTTTTCATTAAATTTTGGGTGAAACGCCCGTCATTTCTCAATAATTTAAATAATAATTCATTTCCTGTGTTTTATATACCCGTAATTCACCCGGTACCCATTTCAAAATGTTTTCCAAGGCAAAACCTCACTCGCAAAGTCGCCACAATAAATAAAATAAAATCATGCAATAGGACATTTCGATATCTCCATTCGGGTATAAATAATGATACAAATATCACAGAAAAAAAATTTACCTCAGTGGCGACTCCTAAGGCTTTGACAAGTACGACAAGTCATGACGGTCCAGGTCACAGTCCTAAAACGTGACACGTGGCACGAGTTAAATTTGAGGGTCGCCACAACCTTCCCAACTATTTTGAATTTTTCGTTCTCGAAATTAAACTAAACGAAAAACCCAAAATAAAACATATGCGACTGCAACTCCCAGGTCAATTCCTCATCCTCGTGATGTTGTCATTTGACGATAAAGGAAAGTATCTCCTTGTTCCTCAATACCTTGACCTTTCGGTCCATAATCTAAATTGGTTACTCCGCATAAGTAATATCGTATCTCAAGTCAATCTGACTCAAGTATACCGTCGGTCACTGTTCTTCTTTCGACTTGTCAAGTCGAAGCATAGAGGTACGAAACACTAGATGAACTCCAACGATCTGAGATGACAACTCCAACTCATAAACAATCTTACAACTCTCTTCCTAACTCAGAAAAAAACCAATGAACCTAGACACAAGCTTTCCTTAGATTCTAAACCTTTCGTGACACTTCAAAGGTGAAACCTTTAAATAGACATAGGTTCTCTCGTCATACTCTAACCAGTCGTGGTACTTGTCGTATATTTCTTTCATCTTTCTTGTGCACCTCTTAGCCACTGACGAATTTGTTGTACCTTCTTAGTGTGATCTATTACAATCTTGGGCCCAATAATCACTACATCATCGGGCTCTGCCTAACATAACGACTATCTATACGGCCTGCCATACAGTGCCTCAACTGGTGCCATCCCGATACTAGCCTGGAAACTATTGTAAGAAAACTCACACAAATAAAGGTATTTCTCCTAAGATTCTCCATACTCCAGGTAACACATCCTGAGCATGTCCTTTAACACTTGAATCAACCTCTTGGACTCTCTGCCTATCTGTGGATGGTACACCGTACTCATATCAAGCTTAGTGCCAAGATGTGCCTACATGCTTTACCATAACATTGAACTAAACTATGGTCTTTTGTCTGATACATTCGAAAATGGTACGTTATGTATTCTAAATACCTCTTGCTCGTAAAGATTGCTCAATTTGTCAACTCTGTGTGTGGTGGAAACTTGTATAAAATGTGCAAATTTTGTCAACCTAACCACAACCACCAAAATATTGTCAAGTCTGCGAGGGGATCGAGGTAACCCACTGACAAAATCCATTGCAATGTGCTCCCGTTTCCACTGTTGAATGAGTAGTGGTTGCAGCAAACCACCAGGACTCCTATGCTCAGCCTTAACACCCTGGCATATCTCACACGCTTGAATAAACTTCGAAACATCGGCTTTCATCCCCGACCACCTAAAGAGACGTCGCATTTTAGCACACATCTTGGTCTGACCTGGATGAATAGAAAAATGCACACAGTGAGTCTCCTCAAGTATCTCAATGTGTATCTCACCCACTAATTGAAAGCATAGTCACCCTCGAAACGTCAAAGATGAGTCTGTTAATCGACTCCATTCTGGATAATCTGGACCATTTGTGATGTCACTGAATTGCTGATATAACTCGTTAGCCTGTTGTCCCTCAAGAACACTTTATATCGAAACAGTTGGCATCCTTATTTGACAACAAATCTGTGTCCTGGTAATAGCTGGTATATCAATTGAACTCATCATTTCGGTTGCCTCGACTAACACATACTCATAAGTCATATACACTCTACTATCTTTGCATTAGAGCCTCTCATACTCAAAGCATTAACAACAACGTTGGCCTTTCCTAAGCGACACTCAAGCAAAAACTCATAATCCTTGAGAAACTCCAACCAACGTCTATGCCTCAAATTCAATTACTTTTGAGAGAATAAGTACTTCAAGCTTTTGTGATCAGTGAATAAGGCGAACCTCACACCATACAGATAATGTCACCAAATCTTCAATGCAAACACCATAATGGCCAACTCTAAATTATGCGATAGATAATTCTTTTCATGAATCTTGAGCTGTCAAGATGCATATGCAATAGCCTTGCCCTCCTACATCAAAACACAACTCAAGCTAATCTTTGAAGCATCAATATACACAACCAAATCCTGCCCTAACTCAGGCAATGCCAAAACTAGTGCAGTCGTCAACTTCTCTTCCAAATTAGAGAATGCCTACTTGCAACTCTCATCCAAGATAAATTTCGCATTCTTCTGAGTCACTCGAATCATAGGTATAGCAACTTAGGAAAAATCCTGCACAAAACATTGATAATAGCCAGCCAATCCAAAAAAACTGAGGATTTCAGTAACTGTAGTCATGTAGGCCAATCGATCATTGCTCTAATCTTAGCGAGATCTATTGATACTCCCCTGGCTCCAACTAAATTTCCTAAAAATCATACCTCTGGAAGCCAAAACTCGCACTTACTGTACTTGGCATAAAATTAGTGTTCCCTCAAAGTATGCAAAACTGCCCGAAGATGTCCCTCATAATCCTCACAACTCCTGGAGTAGATAAGAATATCATCAATGAATACAATCACAAACCTGTCCAGGTAAGCCCTAAGTACTTTGTGCATGAGATCCATAAACATAGCAGGTGCATTAATCAAACCAAACGACATAACTGTAAACTGGTAATGGTCAAATCTTGTATTGAACGTAGTTTTCCCCTATTTTCAACTTGAATCCTAAGATCAAAATAGCCTGACCTCAAGTCAATCTAGGGGAACCACTTTGCTCCTATTAGTTGATCAAACAGATCATCAATACGAGGAAGCGGATACTTGTTTTTCACAATCACCTGGTTCGCTTGCCTAAAGTCGATACACAACCGCAAGCCACCGTCTTTCCTCTTCATACACAAGACTAGCGCGCCTCACGGTGACAGGGTCAGGTGAATGAACCCTAACTCCGACAACTCATCCAATTGAGTCCTTAGTTCTTCCAACTTTCAAGGAGCCATCCTATACAGTGACATAGAAATAGGTTTAGTCCCAAGGACTAAGTCAATGATGAAGTCAATCTCCCTTGGCAGTGGTACTCGTAGTAGATCTTCTGAAAATACATCAATAAAATCGCACACTACCAATACGTCTCCAATACTAATTTCCAATATCTCAACAATACTCATGACACTCGCAAATGTCTTAGTCTCACTACAAGTGGTAATCCTGCCCCTGGTGATCAGAAGTAAATCATCTGTCCCCTAAAAACTGATTTTCGTACCATCTTACAATGGAATTGCAACTAACTTACCGTAGCAGTCAATGTGAACATGATACGCACCTAACTAGTCCATACCAAGCAAAGCATCAAACTCGAGAAACTCTAATACTTTCAAGTCTGTCGGTAACTGGTGCCCCTCTATCTTGACTAAACAACCTTCACAAATCATGTTCGGGTATATCTTGTCCCCAATAGCTATGATAAGGATCAAGGGTTTACTAAACCTCGCAAGTCTCAAGACTAATGCATCCTCCATGCATTGGAAAATAAATGAAATAGTCAAACCATAATCAGCCATAGTATGCATCAAAGTACCACAAATCAAAATCATACCCTCAATAAGATAATGATAAGCTTCCTAATCTGGCTCAATAGCGACGTGGACTTTTTCCCTCTATTGTTTATGACGTTGCGGCTGCGCTCTGCCCAGCTGGACACTGGCCCTCAAGATGACCTATTTCATCGCACTTCAAGCATGTACATTGCTCCCTCCATTCAGAATCTGACCCTGTCGATGTCCCAATGCAAGTCTCTAAGTTTGAGTCTAACCAGATGTTTATGTTTGTGCCTGTCCAGATATCTGTGTTTGCCCATGACCTCTACCCATATCCCTACTATCAGTGTGATGCCTCTATGGCTATTGTACGGACTAGGTAGCTTGTAGTAATCGGCTAACACAACTCGGCGCTGGTACAGGTAGAACATGAGCAGCCTGAGCAGGTCATAATAAATGCAGCAGACCCAATGCACTAAGCTCTACTATCATTGAAGCCCTGTCAGTTCTCCTTCCTCTTCCTGTCCTTATCAGATCGAATCTTTGATCGTGTCTCTGGTCGAGTAGGTCCAGCCTCTTCAGGATGTGTAGGTAAATAAGTCTCCCCAGCTAGGCTCCTTTCATAAGCCTTTTGTAATGTATCTGGCTCAGTAGGACAATGAAACCTCTAATATCGGGTAGTAACCCCTCCGTGAAATAGTACACCTAGCTAGTGTTTGTATTTGCCACGCCTCCTACATATTAAAGTAGCTGTAAATATTGTCCCATTAACTCCATGATGGACTCATCTGTAACGGCCCCAAATTCCAAATGCATATGGGTACGCCCGGCCTAGACCCGTGCAGGTCCCGAGTCGGTTCTCAACGAACCTGACGAGCCTAGTCAGCCTCAAAACATCAAAATTTTACGTTTTATGAAAGAGTTATTGCAATTATAACACAGTGGAAGCAAATTACATATTACTCAAGTATTGGGAAATAACTCGATCAAAGGGAAATTAGGAATCTATATAAATGTGGACAACCCCAATAAATTCGATTATAAGTCAACAAAATGGATTGATGGAATCCACCTCAAAACATATTCCCCAGTTCCAAAACAATCATATATATAAACGTCATACAAAAAGAAATAAACATGAGCCTACATCTCGGTACCTCAAGTCCAGCTGCTCACAAACATTCTCCTAGGCAAGGTCCCTTACCCCTACTGCACTCCGCCCTATCTGCACCCACCGTCACAAACTAGACGGTGAGTAACTGAGAAAAATCGAAAGTAAAGCCAGAAGAATAGAACAGTAATTCATGAAATAACAAACAAGGCAGTCTAAATATCATGCGGGTACTGAAAGATAGGAATTTAAATAAACAAGAATGCATGATAGAAAGACTGGAAATGATAGCAATCGAAACATGCGTGTTCTAAGAGTCAAGAGAGGCAATAAGTGGTCTAAATTCCACAACAATACTACAACAATCCACAACAAATCCAGTACATGGTATCAGACAATCACTAGGGGTGGTCAAACACTCGTGCGCTCGAGTGCCCGCGTTTTATCCCTTCTAGTGCACGCTGCATGTACCTTCAAGACACACACTTATGCCAAGAACACACATACAAGGAATAGGGAATGGAATGCCAATAATTTGATAATAACAAACACAAAGAAATGAAAATGAATCACATGATATTTTCTTAGCTGGCTTACTAACGTATAAATGCTTTTTAAGGCAAGTGTACTTACCTGGACTATCGTAATCTGCGTACAACACTCCCGCGAATCCTAACGGGTATCCCCGAGTTTTTCGCTACCTGACAAGGTCGAAAACTCGTATTAATAGGTCAAGTCATTCACTAAACCTAGGTTTAAACTTATTATTTTCCCCAATGTTTTAAATGATTCGAACGACACGATAATTTAATCGAAAAACGAATACTCTCTCTCTCGGGTTTTGAAAACACAATATGTATAAGCCTCATCGCGAATCATAGGCTCGGCTCAGTCGTATGTAGGTCATGTCATGGTCTCAAGGACCGGCGACATGACTACAACGTCATAACCACTCATCGCCACGCGATGTTTCAATACAACCCAATACTTAACCATAACTCCTTATGAAAACTGAACTGATATGTACAAAAGAACATGGAACCTTGCTGGTGTTGTCGACATTAGTGAAGGGTTTCCTTAGCATGGGATGGCTGGGAAATACCCTCGAACATCGGTGTTTAAACACATTGAGTAAACAATACTCTAAACTAATATTTACATAAAAACATAACCTATTTCTCTAACATATTAAAATTTCGGACACAACCAAGGGTTGCAAGACTTCAACCCATGTTAGGTGAGACCCCCGACAACCCTCGGTGGTGGTGGTCCAGCCGGCAGCACCGCCAAGGGTGGCGGTTTCCGACGAGACTCCACTACCTCTATCACATGAAATGACAACTTTTTAACGCTAAATAGGGCTGTTTTGGCCACTCCGACGATAGTGGGACCCACATAGGAGATTGGTGGGGTCCCCAACAGCGTCCCAGTCATCGTGGTCCGGTGGTACACCGCCGGTTACAGTAGCACTCCGGTGAGAGGATAAAACCCATACAACTCAATACAATGTGTACAACTTGGTAGGGACTTTGCATGGGCCATGAGGGGTGTGCTCCGGGACGGCCTGGACTCCGATGAGTCACCGGAGGTCATCCACGACCGGTCCCCGTCACGGCAGCCCCCAACAGTGACGAAATACAAAACCCCAAAAAAATAAATATGAGAAAAACAGTGAGAAAATTAATGAAAGGGAGGGAGAGAGAGAAAGAAATAGAGAGATAGAGAGAGATCTCCGGTGATGGAGGTGGCCTCGACCACCACCATCTCTGGTGAGAGAGGTGGTGGCGTGAGAGAGCAAGAGGAAGAGAGAACCCAAGGTGAGAGAGAGAGAAAATCGAGAGGAGAGAAACCGAGAGAGTGAGCACGAGAGTGTACGAAAGAGAGAGATATAAACCCACCTCCGGCGAGTTTCCCAGCCACCACTGGATCTCCGACGACCGACAAGAACACCCCAGCTGAGAAGTGAGTGGATCGAGAGAAAGGGAGGCCGAGAGATGAGAGAACCGTGAGGGAGAGAGTGAACAAACCGAGAGAGAGAGAGAAGGTATACCTTGCTCCGGCGAGAAGTCCGGCGAGGCGGTTCGGTCACCGGTGAGAACGGGGCTGGTGAGAGGAGGAAGAGGGGAGGAGGCCGTGAGTGAGTAAGGGTGAGAGGGAGTGACGAATAAGTGAGAGAGAGAACCGTGAGTAAGAGTGAGAGGGGGATATTTTGTGTTTAAAAACAAGAGGTATGGTGTGAATAGTGATAAACAGGGAATTAGGTGGCGTGGTGTCTCAAGCATGGCCCTTCATCTCCACCTAACCACGCATCTCGAGGTTGATCCAATGGTGCTCTATTATTGGACTGTGTCACTTTAACAATCCTACACCATTATCCATTTGTTGTGTATTTATCCAACACCCGCGTTTTCCAACAACTTTTCCCCTACCCGTCTTGCCTCCTCGGTCCGTGTTTCTCTGTCACACGCATACTTTCGCCTTGTCTCGTACAAATAAATAATTAAATTATTCAATAATTCTTTTAATTATGTTGTTTATTGTATTTTTCTCCCCCGTTTACCTAGACGGAAACTCACTCATTTTAAAAATCGCCCGAATGGTTCGTGACACGCATTAGAGTAAAATACTATTACACACATCAAAGAATCATAAAATCATCTCAGTGTCGACTCCTGAGGTTCGAAATACTGTCTAGTATCACGTAGCCGAGTCATGGTCCTGACAAGTGCTATACAAGTTGAGTTAAAATTTGAGGGACTAACTTACCGTAGCAGTCAATGTGAACATGATACGCACCTAACTAGTCCATACCAAGCAAAGCATCAAACTCGAGAAACTCTAACACTTTCAAGTCTGTCGATAACTGGTGCCCCTCTATCTTGACTAAACAACCTTCACAAATCATGTTCGGGTATATCTTGTCCCCAACAACTATGATAAGGATCAAGGGTTTACTAAACCTCGCAAGTCTTAAGACTAATGCATCTACCATGCATTGGAAAATAAATGAAATAGTCGAACCATAATCAGCCATAGTATGCATCAAAGTACCACAAATCAAAATCATACCCTCAATAAGATAACGATAAGCTTCCTAATCTGGCTCAATAGCGACGTGGACTTTTTCCCTCTATTGTTTATGACGTTGCTTAATTGCCGCGCTCGCTTGACTAGACACTGGCCCTCAAGATGACCTATTTCATCGCACTTCAAGCATGTACATTGCTCCCTCCATTCAGAATAAAACCCCTATGTCTGACCCTGTGGATGTCCCAATGCAAGTCTCTAAGTTTGAGTCTGACCAGATGTTTATGTTTGTACCTGTCCAGATATCTGTGTTTGCCCATAACCTCTACCCATATCCCTACTATCAGTGTGATGCCTCTATGGCTATTGTACGGACTAGGTAGCTTGTAGTAATCGGCTAACACAACTTGGTGCTGGTATAGGTAGAACATGAGCAGACTGAGCAGGTCACAATAAATGCAGCACACCCAATGCACTGAGCTCTACTATCTTTGAAGCCCTATCAATTCTCCTTCCTCTTCCTGTCCTTATCAGATCGAATCTTTGATCGTGTCTCTGGTCGAGTAGGTGTAGCCTCTTCAGGATGTGTAAGTAAATAAGTCTCCCCAGCTAGGCTCCTTTCATAAGCCTTTTGTAATGTATCTGGCTCAGTAGGACAATGAAACCTCTAATATCGGGTAGTAACCCCTCCGTGAAATAGTACACCTAGCTAGCGTTTGTATTTGCCACGCCTCCTACATATTAAAGTAGTTGTAAATATTGTCCCATTAACTCCATGATGGACTTATCAATGTACTTTCTCAAAGTCATAAACTCGTTCCTCTTCTCCTTCAACACAGTAGGAGGAAAGTACTTTAATTTAAACTACCTCTTAAAGTCTACCCAATCTTTGAGTACTCATCTGGTAGCTACCGTCATAGTCCACTAGTCATCCAGCTTTTCTAGAAGCATTGATGAAGAAATAGAAAATCTCGTATGCTCCTTAGTAGCGATGATATTGTACATGTTTTCATAGGTCTTCATGAATCTCTCCCCAACATCCAAGTCTGTACGTCCATAGAAATCCGAAGGATTATGCCTCTTAGTCTCTTACAACTATCTAGCCTCTGTAGTCGCCTTATTGCCCTTATATCATGATGTAGCAGGCACAATCTCAGTCTGTACAAGACGTACAAGGGGTACTGCCTCACCAGTACTAGAGGTAAAATAGTAGTCACCAATACGGTTACGATAACAGTAGAAGCCGCTGAAGTGGTCCCTATAATCGGTGTATCCATCTCCTGAGTAGCGAGTAATGTCAATAATGATGGTGATGATGGTGCCACCGTAACTGGTGTCCTCTATATCCTCAGGATTTCCTCCTGCCATTGATCCCGAGATGCAACTCTCTGTGACAAGGTCTGGAACTCCTCGACACTAACAACTCGAGGACCTACAGCCCCACTATCATCATTAGATTCGGTCTTATCTGTCATCATAATGTGCAATAGAAAGTGAATCCCAGAATCAATGGATAGCTACCGATATCATATAGTACAACACAACAAATATAACATATAGGATCGAGTTTTACTTTCCCCTAACGCAACTCACATCCTAACTAAAGTTCTAAGTCAGGTTCATAAGGTTCCACTCTAGGTACCAGCCTTGTCCTAACTTTATTCGTTTATTTATGTTTTATGTAGGTTGTAAGGTTAATCAAGAGTCATGTGTTAAACCTTATGTTTTGAAACAAACTGTGACGGCCCCATTTCCTCATAAAACTGGACCTTGCCCGACCTAAACCAACGTGGACCCCCGAGTCAGTCCTTGCGAAGTCAACGCAAGCCTAGTCAGCCTCCAATACTTACATTATCATTATAATAAAGTTTTAAAGCTGAGTTATCATGTTATGCAAGTTTTTAATAGTTACGCATCGCAAATATACTTAGACATTTCTAAATAACTCAGGACATATAAAGTCAGGACAACCTAAAATGTGGAAATCCATAAATAAGTGGATAACCATGTATATTTGGTGACAAATGGTGTAAAGGGCAATAATACTTGATATCTTATGTCACTCAATACCAAAGTGTCCCAGTGTTATCAAAACAGGAATAGATAATAATCACATACCAAAATAGCAAAACATATAGTAGTGTAAGAGAACAAACCACTCCAAGAGTCTTCAGTGAAAGTCACCAATTAACAGTCGATCGTTCTTACTCCTCTCTCCTTGATCAGCACCCATCGTCATAAACTAGACGGTGAAAACAGTAAAATAGAAAGTAATAATCGGAATGATATAAACAGTAATTCATGGATCATTTAAAAGTAGTGTAAGAATCATGCAAATATTTAAAGATAGATAAATAACTAAAAAATGCATGATAAACAGATTGATAAGTATTTACAACGATAATGAGTGCCTAGGAAATAAAAGAGGCATACTAAGTGGTCTTAAATCCAAAATAAGCTACAACAAATCCAATACTTGGGGAAAATACACATTGGGTTGTCTAGTTGCACACCTGCAAGTAGTGTTCACATTTGGCCAACTAGTAATAATCCCAAAGTACATTCACGACACACTAAGCCATAGACACTCAACCAAGGAATAAAGAATGGAATTTCAAAAATAGCACATATCAATAAAGGAAAATGGATGAAGAATTACTATGCATTCCTTTAATTGGTTTATTTACCTTAATCGACGTGAAAACCGTCTCTCGCGACTTTGGTACATCTAAAGTCGATCCCTAAATGTTTGTCAATGAATTACACTCTTTGGTAATCATTTGAATCAATATTTGTTCGTGTTAAGTCTTAATAACTTTTTTTTATAGTTTATAGGGTGATTTATAGGTATTTGTTCATGTTCAGACTAATGGGGATACCTGGGATAGGCCCCAAATAGTCTGAGGAAATTTAACAAGAATTTTCATATTTCATCATTTTTTTAAAATCCTCTCTAGGCGTTGTATGTGGCGTCATGGAGGACAAGTCCTCACGACGCCAAACTAGGCAACTTGTTGCCTGGGCAATGTAGGTGACGCTGTGGGGGTTTGTTTCCCACGACGCCTCTTGCGGTGCCAAATCGAGAAATGATGAGGAAGTTTTTCACTCCCTCACCTATTTCGCCATGTTTTAGGCCACTTCGACACTATCAATGGCTTTGAAATACAACATTTTTAATAATGTCATTTTGATACTTGCTTGAAACTTGTAGATTTCGTCAATCTATAATCTATGACCTACAATATTTCACTTTATATTGTCCATATCTTTCTAATGTTGTAGTTATACATTGCTTAGTCTGCCTTATGTCCTATGTGTAGTTTTTTACTATCTCTTTCTTTCTCATACTAGTATCTCTAATCCTTATCCCCTATTTTCATGATAGGATAAGATTGAGCATACAATATTTTAAAGAAACTCACACAGAGAAGTCTGTTCTTTCAATAATAAACATGATGAGACACAAGCTCAAATCATGTTCTTTAGAATCAGGATTAACACCTCAGTTTCTTCGTCAACGCAAAGGAAATATACTGTATTGAGATTGAGAATGGTTTTCAACTTTGTTCATAACTTTTTCTATCATTGGAAGTAAGTCTCAGATCTTTATTCAAAAATTTAATTATCATAACATCTCACATCTCCAATTCATATATTTTGCTCAATGTTTACAAGAATAATTCATGTCCTCACTAACAAGAATTTGCAAACTTGCTCAATTTATCAACTACAACTCACATATCATTGTGCTGACGTATATATCACATTACATAGTTCATCATTATGTTTCTTTTCTTTCTTTAGGTATAGGCAAGAACTTACCTAACTCATTAGGTTTCATTATTCAGTCTCAACTTACTGAATAAATCTCATATCCCGTTACAATCTCAACAATATAAAGAGATGCATGAGATTCTCAAAATGATTCTTGCCCAACATACTACCTAAACTAGGTTTTCATTTCAACATCCAATACGTCTAGCGCAATCTTATTAGGTAGTCTAATTTGGACACTACCCACTACTCTAATTATAACCCCTTGAGTAGTTTTAACTAGACTTCTTATCAATCTTATCACCCATTAATAAACCACTAAGTTCAATTCCCATTATAAATCTAAAGAAAAAAAAAGACATGTAATTATCAATTCCAACAACTCAGTCGATTATGTGCCTGCAGGACTTCATTTCATCATCACTATTACATATCTCTGTTAAGAGATAGTACTGAGAAGTTCCTATTATAATTACACCTCATGTCCTTTCCTCTATTCAAAGCATTGACACTTTGTTTAGGTGATTTCCTCAGAGTGAATTTATCACCTTTAATTCCTTTCACTCTGACCAAAATTATACTTTTCAAAATCTCATAGCCTAAAGATTCCTTAAATCACATTACACCAGTTCATTGGTTTCCATCCTTCTCATGTATCTTCTAGTAATATATTCCTCTAATATTCTCTAATCTTAGGAATGACTAAAAGACTTTCAAACCCTTCAAACACTTTCACGTGATACAACTGTACTTCAAACCTTATAATGAATGAATGAACTTGCACAACCTATCTAATTGAATCGATTCACCCTTACACTAGGATTCCTATCCCTGTCTACAAGCCTTAAGTATCAACTTTTGGACTTATCCTTGCAATTCATTCCATTCATTATTTGAAATACGTATTTCTAACTATTCCTCATTAGGTGACGCTTTACAATTGTTTGGTAATCCTACCAAAACAATTATTTCTTATTAGTTCTTCTTGAACTATATCATATTATAAACTACAACCTTTTGCCTAGTTGTGTCAACAGACAACTACCTGGATAAAAGTATTAGGATAAACCTCTAACTTTTCCATAATCTAAGTATAATCAAGCAATTATAGTAGTTAAACTACATTTCAATCCTTTCCCACGACATCCCTTGTATCATCTACGACTTACCTCAAGTTTCACCCTTGAGTTAATTGAATATACAACACAATGATAGTACAACTTTTTGTATTCATTTTTTTTATCATTCAATCACTCCCAACTAATATTACTTTCCTGATTTTGTACTGAATATAAGACAATTCTTTAATTGTTTTACTCTCAGTCAAATTTGTTGACTCATAATTCATATTCAACACTTATCCTAGTGATTTATAGGTGAAACTTAGTACTTGCACTTACAATCTCTAGTATACAACAATATATCGTCAAACTTAACATAACTTCATGAAAATGTTTGTACTTTTGCTAAGTTTTCAACCCTTTTATACTCTTATCATTGTCAACATAATGATATTTGTATTCCAGTAGAGTTCAACAACTCTACATTTTCCATTTATGACATGTCATGAGCTCCAGTGAATTTCTATGATTTTCCACCATAATCTCTCCCATTATCAAGCCATCATTTGACATTATATTCCTCAATTCTGATTTTCACTCAATAATAATCAAATCTCAATCAACTCAAGAACTATTGGTTTCGTTTAGTTAACCATATGAGTTGTCAATTCTGGGAAATGAATATCCATTTATGATTTAATTTTATTTAATTTAATTTATCACTTGAATTGAGTTCTCAGACTCATGCAATTCCTATAATACATTAAAGTAAAATGAAATTGATTATTAGTTGGGTATTGGAAATCAAGTAATTGATGAATCATTTTTAACCCAATTCATGATAAGATTTCAAGTAACTTTGATAGACATACTTCTTGAAACCTTAGCATCACAATTTTCGTTTATGAAGCCTGAATTCTCATTAAAGATCTACTACTATTTTACAAAACCCAAACCATTTAAATTTTGAGTGATAAATATATTTCAACGAATCAACATTCATAGAAAATTGCAAATTTTCAAAGCTTTTCCATTAAAAGTAGCAGTTAATATCAATATCTTGATATACCGCTTCCATCATTCATTCCCAGTATCATACAATATTCTTTGGATTTCTCTATCCTTAAATTCATTAACAACTCATTCTCCCCAATTTAGACTATACTAGTTTAAAAGATAAGACTAGAACATCTCACTAGCTCACTGCCATGCTTACACGAACAATACAAAATTGATTAAACTGAACTGTTTGTCCATATTAAATGTCTTTGATGACTAGAGTGTCATGTCTTCTAATCTTTCTACATCAATGCTTAGAAAAGGTTCTTAGACATGTTGACATTAAACTTCTAAATCTGACCCTTCAAGTTGTAAGGCTCACATAATTGAAACTAATTCTTCACAAGTTTTCAACTTTCAGTTCCAATTTGAGATTATCATAAAAGTGATATAAGTTCAATAGACAGGATAGAGTTGACCAACAACATGGATTTTTCATAATCCTTCAACTCTTATCTCTTGTTGTGACTATCCACCTTTAGTGTAATTTCGCCACTAAACTCATTTCCGTACCCTCCCAACATTGATCTACACATCAATATGATAATCTCATGTTTCATTTCCCTATGTGCGGCTCTACCACAACATCATTCCTTTCTCTTTATTGCTCTATTAGTGAGTGCGGTTACTTCAGAACAACACTAATAAGCCTTTTTCATATTTTATGTTGTCTTCAGTATGTATGGTTACATCATAACTATACTAACAGGCTTTTTCTCACTATTCAATTATAAACTAGCACTATATCTAAAATTCTATACTTCATAATCACTTATAAGGTATGCATAATCTAGTGGTTACCTAACCTCAATTAGATTCGTATCCTTCATTTACCCCTGATTCTCTCCTTAAATGACTTTTAATCTTAGTCAACTAGTCTCAATACTAGTGTTTCTTTTACTCAAAGTGAATCATCACCTTTGAGTTTCAATATAAGTCATTCAATGTTTAGTTCGCCTTTTAATGTCACTTCATCTGACATATGTCTTTAAGTTTATGATCAATCATTCCTTCTGCACTGACTATTATTAATCAACTAATATTAGTGAGACTAAAGACCATTAAAGACTATTCATTAGGAGAGTTATCTGTAAACTCTTCTCCTTTCTATAACTATACCATTAGGATTTAGGTTTCTACAAACCACAATCCTCCCTATTCTTTCAACTCATGAGACCTTGATGGATACAAACCATCATATTATTCCACTGTCTTCCTTCATCATATCATTCCTAAAGTCCAGGTTCGCAAAAACCCTTACTATCAATATTCTTTTGACTTTTCATGCCATAGATGTAAGATAAGACCATCAGAATCAAGTATAGGCAAAATAAGATGGCTATATCTATTGCATAAATATAATAAAGCTCAACAAATACATGCTCCTGCGTTTATCTTTCATTACCCCCCAAAACATCGATAAAACCATTTATTTAATCTTAAGTTATTCCAAACTTGATAACCAATCTCCAACTTAGTTAAACTAGACTTCCACTTAATATAGAAGTAATAACTTGAGGATCTAAATCCAAACCGTATCAGAACTATTGCACAATTCGAAACCAATTCAAAAGTGATAAACTTAGCCTTTGATACCCACTATATCAAAGTTATTCCATCGATTTATCAGTAAAATAATAATGTCAAGCTTTACAAGCTAGGCTCTGATACCAACTGTAGCATCCCATAATCCCATTAGGGCAATACCGTGCCTAAAATCCTAATTAAATCTCGGTAAACCAGATCGAACCTAATTAGAGCCAACAGCCTTGTAACTATTCCTGACATCAACCTATATATCTTGATATTGAATAACATTTAAAATAAAACACAGCGAAAATTTAAGACTTTTTCGATAATAAACAAGATATATAAAATCGGTATAAACCTCGATATTAACTCATATCCCAACCCTGATTATTACAAAATCATAAATCAATACAATATATGTTAATAACAGGGCATCATCAATACAATGTAGAGAAGATAATAAACTCCTAATCTTCTCCCTTTATGGGTCTTAACGTACGTCTATTAATTGGAAATGTTAACTTGGGTGAGCTCCTACATGCTCAATAAATGACTCCCATAAAAACCATCAACTATCAATTAATATCAAGGAATATGTATAACAACATGAATCCAATGCATATCTGAGCATTTGAAACAATATGAACAATACATAAACGAATGCAAGTTCATTAGTCAATAGCAACTGTACCCATGACTTGTATTTTCAATTTTGGTAATAGAATAAAGTCGCACGCCCATATCGTCAAGAATCAATCATTGATCATCTGATCAGTTCATAAGTAATTAAAGCGCACTCCCACATCGTCACTAAGCCAATCACTGACCATCTGATTAGTTTATGATCGATGTGCCACCAACTTAAATGGAAAGCATTGATCGGGATACTCCAATTCACTGGGGATGCAGTGATGGGTGGCCACCCCAACATAGTTCCAAACCCCTGAGCCAATTTGTCTCGCCAAACCTCTTTCCAAATTTTTTTTTTTAGTTTAAAAAAATTGATAAAAACTAGACAAATCACTGTACATTGTCGCATTCCAAGTCCATAACACTACGTGCTCTAATAATACTACATTACATTGCATATATGATAAAAGATTCGAGTCCCACTTACCTTTGCTGAGCCTACCTAAGTTAACCCCTGGTGTTCCTAACTTTTCGAGGTTCCATCACGTTTCCATTGCCCGAACATCTATGTCATACCCATTAATATCAATTTGGATCCAAAGTATGCTAGTTTAAACCCCTAAACCATACCCCCAAAGCTCATGCTAAACAACTCAACTTAAAATAGTTTTTCACTATTCATACTGGTCAGCATGGTAGGTCAGTGCCCAGCGCGCTGCCAGTTGCTCTCACCCCTGTCGTGCTTAGATCGGCCAATGCGCTAGGGCCAGTGCCCAACGTGTTGGTCGACTGCACGCCTGCAACCTAACAACCTCCGACTTCACCAAATTTGACCTAAACAAACACCAAACATCCAACAACCTTAGAAAAGGACCTTTAAGAAGGACTTACAATGATCTCAGTTATCCAACAACCACAAAATGCTAATCGTAACTAATTTGGACTTAACCACGAGCCTAACTCGAGTTAATTAAAATTCGGATTAACACTAATCACGTGTTTAAGGTAATAGGTCGTTACAAAAATGTACAGTTATTTCAATTGAGCTTAATTTGTTATTGTTATTGCTCTGTATCTATTTTTGGATTTCCATTCTGATTGAGTTGTCCGAGGGCAAGTGAGTCAACGGTGATCCTTGGAAGGAGTGGTCACCTGAGGTAATATACCAAAGCCATGACCTTGGGATGCATTGCACTGGTTACTGATTCTGTATAGGGTGTAAGTTCTTAGCTGCATTACCAGGAAGTCTCACATCTCATGGATTTAGGGCTTGTTGGCTATGTCATGTCCTAGAATCCGAGTCTTGTAAGATTTTTCTTGACTCAACAACTATTTGGTTGGGACTACTTGCGCCTCTCTATTTTGATTCTTGGACACTCATATTACAATTGATATTGATTTATTTAGAGTCTTTATTTATTCGTACATTCCTTATACCTTTCTTTCTATCTGTATGAATATAGACTGTTTTTACTTTGTTTCAAAATGTTGTTAAGATCCTACTGACATTACTTACTTGGACTCATCATTCTTATGTTTAACTGACTGCAGATCCGCAATCGAGCAGGGGCAAGGCTCCGCTACTGGGTGATTTACTTTGAAGACATCGGAGTGGTTCTCCCTCTCGCACTGATGTTGGATCTTTTGTATTACATATCTATATTATTTTATCAAATGGGTTTATCGGATTTGGAGAGATTCTGGGATGTGTATACGATATGATATTGCTCTTTGTTGACTTATATTTGTTGGATGTATACATATGCAGGGTTTCCACACTCTAGGTTGTCATGACTTGTGCCTTGAATTTTATTCGGTTAGTTTGAGGTTTTCATCACTTCCGCTATACTTTGATGACACAGTAATTTGAATAACTCATTTAATTTGTAATAATAATGCTTAATTAATGGATAATGGTAAAGAAGACTGACTAAGCTTGCATTGACTTCACGAAGGTTGACTCAGGGCCACATAAGTCTATGCCATGCAGGGCCCAGTTTAGGGTAATGGAACTGGGGTCATCACATCCTTTATGGACATAATAAGAACTCCTTAAACGGATTCCTCTAAGCAATAACTGTGGTCCGTTTAGCCGCTCCTTTGTTACGATCTATTTAAGATATCAAGATAAGCACGTCTCTCGAGGCGCATCATATGGCATGAGCCCACTTTAGTGCGGAAAGTTGATAAGCAAATTACAATTTTGCAAAATACTACAATTACACCCCTAAATTCACACTTGGCGCGTGGGGCTACGTGATATCAAAGTCTAGTGGTATCAGTTTTTTGGGTCTTGACGGGTCTGGGTCAGGGCCACCCTTGATATAAACTAGCATTTTCGTTCTTTAGAATTGACCCGATTTTAAATTCGAACAAGTGTACTTTGCCCAAATCCTATTTACTGTAAATTCGGGTTGTCCGGATTTGTTAATTTTTAAAAAAATATTATTTAAGGTTTAAAATTTTTTAATTAATAAAATCATTGTAAGTTTCTTGTAGTATATTTTCGTACATAATTTCCAAAATTAATGTCCAAGTTGTATTTATATTTTCAATTACAAGACATAATAACGTTTTTTTAGTTAAAAGACAAAACTCATAATGTAGTCTTAACCAATTTAGTTAAGTATCGAAACTAAAATAGTACATTTTTTATATAAACTATGTAGTTTCTCTTTCATTGTTTTTGTGAATTATATATAATATATAGAAGTATATTTTTTGGGTTGGCTATGTGTACCCCACAAAACACAAATTTGAGATCCAACTAATGTGAGATCCATTAGCTTGCCCTTGTAGTATCTCCAATGCAAAATGTGGATTGTAGCTAAGAATCAATGCCACGTCATCACCGTGGAGGGAATGTCTATGTTACATGGCTTAAATGGACATTAAACTTGAAAAATGCTCTCAAATGCATACTATGGATTTCACCTTCAATTAATGAGAGACATTTTTTTTCTATTCAATATATTTGTCAATGCGTTTTATTTAATATTGTTAAATATAATTGTTAGATAATTTTACGTATATGTGACAAATTGTTCGTATAGTTTTATTTTCTTAACCTTATTTTCTGATATTAATAGTTTTTTTAATAACTTTTAATATTTATATAGTTATCTACATATAAAGTATGATTACGTTTATATTTATCTTTTATTTTTCTCTCAGTTTGTTTTTCTAATTATCTTAAGTAATAAATAAAACATGCCTTTTTTGTTTGAAATACCAGCCTATTTTATTGCAGTCATTATATGCCACATGATTTTTTTTGTTTATATGCCGCAAGATTTTTTGATAGATATTATTTTCTTTTTTTTTATATGCGTTATTTTTTTGATTTTTTGATTTAGTTTTTGATGACGTGGCTTAGTGGACATTGTCTATTGCACTCTTTATTTCTAAAGGGCACAGTAGACAGTGTGGAGGAATATTTATACCACTTCATATCCACATTGTAAATCCACACCCCAATTAGAGAAAGATTTTTAGTTAGAATATCTATTTCATCTTAGGTGGCACACATCCATCCCTAATACACATTCCCATTAGAGATACTCTTAGTATTTTATGGGGTGCATATAGGCGTAGCTTTTTTTTTGGTAGATATGGGAGTATATTTTTAAAATTAAATAGGTATCTTTTGAAATTTGGATTAATACTAACCACGTGCTTAAGGTAAAAGGTCATTACAAAAATGTACAATTATTTCAATTGAGCTTTAATTTGTTATTGCTATTACTCTTTATCCATTTTTAGATTTTCATTCTGATTGAGATGTCTGAGGGCAAGTGAGTCAATGGTGCTACTTAGAAGGAGTGGTCATACGAGGTAATATACCAAAGCCATGACCTCGGGATGCATTGCACATGTTACTGGTTTTGTATGGGATGTGAGTTCTTAGCTGGATTACTAAGAAGTCTCACATCTCATGGATTTAGGGCTTGTTGGATGTGTCGCGTCCTAGAATCTGAGTCTTGTAAGATTTTCCTCGACTGAACGACCGTTTGTTTGGGACTACTTGCGCCTATATGTTTTGATTCTTAGACATTCATATTTCAATTGATATTGATTTATTTACAGTTTTTATTTATTCGTGCATTCCTTATACCTTTCTTTCTATCTGTATGAATATAGACTGCTTTTACTTTATTTCAAAATGTTATTTAGATCCTACTGGATTTACTTACTTGGACTCGTCAATCTTGTGTTTAACTGAGTGTAGATCTGCAGTCGAGTAGGGGCAAGAATCCACTATTGGGTGATTTACTGTAAGGACATCAGAGTGGTTCTCCCTTTCGCACTAATGTAGATTCTTTTATATTACTTATCTATATTGTTTTATGACATGGGTTTATGGGATTTTGAGAGATTATGGAACATGTATACGAGATGATATTGCTCTCCGTTGACTTGTTATACTTTTTGGATGTATACACATGCGAGGTTTTCACACTCTAGGTTGTCCTGACTTGTGTCTTGGAGTTTATTCGATTAGTTTGAGGTTTTTAATCGATTTCGCTATACTTTGATAACTCACTAATTTGAATAACTCATTTAATTTGTAATAATAATGCTTAATTAATGGATAATGGTGAGGAAAGCTGACTAGGCTTGTGTTGACTTTTGCGAGGGTTGACTCGGGGCCACATAAGTCTAGGTCGAGCGGGGCCCAATTTAGGATTGCGGAACTAGGGCGTGGAACTGGGCCCGTCACATCTTCTATGGACAGAATCGTAACTCCTTGAAAAATTAGAACGGGGTCCTTAAAACAATAAAGGGGGTTCGTTTGGTTGCTCTTTTGTTGCGACTTATTTTGTATATCGAGATAGGCGCGTCTCTCGAGGCGCATCGTATGCTATAAGCCCACTTTAGTGCAGAAAATTGATAAGCATATTACATTTTTGGAAAATACTACAATTAGACCCCAAAGTCACACCTGGTGTGTGGGCCCCACGTGATATCAAAGTCTAGGGTATCATTTTTTTGGGTCTTGACAGGTCAGGGTTAGGGCCACACTTGATATAATCGAACATTTTTGTTCTTCAAACTTGACTTGATTTTAAATTCGGATAAGTGTGCTTTGCCCAAACCCAATTTACTTTAAATTCAAGTTGTCCAAATTTGTTGATTTTTAAAAAATAATTTTAGGTTTAAATTTTTTAATGAATAAAATCATTGTAAATTTCTTGTAGTATCTTTTCTGACATTATTTCCAAGATTAATGCCTAAGTTGTATTTATATTTTAAATTACAAGATAACATTTTTTTTTGTTAAAAGACAAAACTCATAATGTAGTCTCAACCAATTTAGTGAAGTCTCGAAACTAAAATAGTACATTTTTTGTATAAGCTTTGTAGTTTCTTTATTTTTGTTGTTGTTTTTGTGAATTATATATAATATATGGAAATATATTTTTTTTGGGTCTAGCTATGGGTACCCCACAAAACACTAATTTGAGATCCAACTAGTTTGAGATCCATTGGCTTTCCTTTAGAACATCTCCAATGCAAAATATGGATTGTAGATATGAATTCATGCCGCGTCATTACCGTGGAGAGAATGTCCATCCTACATGGCTTAAGTGGACATGCTCTCCAATGCATACTATGGATTTCACCTTCAATTAATGAGATGACATTTTTTTTTTCTATTCAATATTATTTGTCAATGTGTTTTATTTAATATTGTTAAATGTAATTGTTAGATAATTTTAGTATATGTGACTAATTGTTTGTATAGTTTTATTTTCTTAACCTTATTTTTGATATTAATAGTTTTTTTTTAAAAAAACTTTTAATATTTATATAGTTACCTACATATAAAGTATGAATATGTTTATATTTATCTTTCATTTTTCTCTCAGTTTGTTTTTCTAATTAACTTTAAGTAATAAATGAAAACGCATTTTTTTTGTTTGAAAAAGTAGCCTATTTTATTGCGGTTCTTCATATGTCGCAAGATTTTTTGATAGGTATTATTTCCTTTTTTCTTATATGCGTCACTTTTTTTGATTTTTTGATTTAGTTTTTGATGACGTGGCTTTGTGGACACTTTCTATTGCACCCTTTATTTCTAGAGGGTGCATAGACAATGAGGTGGAATATTTATACCACTTCATATCCATATTGTAAATCCACACCCCCATTGGAGAAAGATTTTTAGTTGGGATGTCTATTTCATCTTAAGTGGCACACATCCATTCCTAATCCATATTCCCGTTAGAGATGTTTTTAGTGTTTTTGAGTCAGGATAGGGCTTAGATGGTCTTGTCTAAACCTAGCTCAAAATTTTAATTTGGATGGCAAAACCTTGTCTAGACCCTGCTCAGATCGAGAGGTCTATACTTGCCCGCCTTGAGATACATATCCTTGGAGATTATAGCACACGCCAAACACGAAGCCACATTCTCGCATACTTACCCAAGTATAACTTCCTTCAGATGAGACTTCAGGATGTCATTTACCCTTCTCGCATGCTTACCCAAGTATAACTTCCTTCAGATGAGACTTCAGGATGTCATTTCACCTTCAATTAATGAGATGACATTTTTTTTTTCTATTCAATATTATTTGTCAATGTGTTTTATTTAATATTGTTAAATGTAATTGTTAGATAATTTTAGTATATGTGACTAATTGTTTGTATAGTTTTATTTTCTTAACCTTATTTTTGATATTAATAGTTTTTTTTTAAAAAAAACTTTTAATATTTATATAGTTACCTACATATAAAGTATGAATATGTTTATATTTATCTTTCATTTTTCTCTCAGTTTGTTTTTTCTAATTAACTTTAAGTAATAAATGAAAACGCATTTTTTTTGTTTGAAAAAGTAGCCTATTTTATTGCGGTTCTTCATATGTCGCAAGATTTTTTGATAGGTATTATTTCCTTTTTTCTTATATGCGTCACTTTTTTTGATTTTTTGATTTAGTTTTTGATGACATGGCTTTGTGGACACTTACTATTGCACCCTTTATTTCTAGAGGGTGCATAGACAATGAGATGGAATATTTATACCACTTCATATCTATATTGTAAATCCACACCCCCATTAGAGAAAGATTTTTAGTTGGGATGTCTATTTCATCTTAAGTGGCACACATCCATTTCTAATCTATGTTCCCGTTAGAGATGTTTGTAATGTTTTTGGGTCAGGATAGGGCTTAGATGGTCTTGTTTAAACCTAGCTCGAAATTTTAATTTGGATGGCAAAACATTGTCTAGACCCTGCTCAGAGCGAGAGGTCTGTACTCGCCTGCCTTGAGATACATCCTTGGAGATTATAGCACACGCCAAACACAAAGCCACGTTCTCGCATGCTTACCCAAGTATAACTTCCTTCAAATGAGACCTCAGCATGTCGTTTACCCTTCTTTTCTACCCAAAGGATGAGAAAAAACAAATCAGGCAAATCCATCTGACAAGAAATCACCGACCGAAGTCTCAAACATTGAAGTTCCCGAGGGAGCGTTACGCGTTCATTCCGGTCCCTTCCCCACCACTTTTTCTTCTTAAAAGATACACCATTCCTAAAATCAAAAGTACTCTTTTTTCACGCAGAGCAGACCCTTGAATGTTTGATTTCGATCAAATCAAGATCCGAGAGTGAGAGAGAGAACATGGAGAGTTCTCTGCTCCGAAGGTTTCGCGACGACCGTCGGAAGCTGCTCGATTTCATCCTTTCCTCTTCTGGTTTGATCGAACCAGATGAAAGTCACGATCGCGTTGATATGGATAATATCAGTGCCGATTATGTTCTCGACTGCGTAAATTCTGGTCAGATTTTGTTGTCTTTGATGATGCTCTTTGTTTATGATTAATGAACTTGAGCTAGCTGAGCTAACTGAAACCCTCGTTTTTGTTGATTTCCAGGTAGGGCGTTTGATGCTTCCAAAGCGTCCCACGAGTGCAAGCATGAATCTTCCTTTCCAATTATGGTAATGGAACTTTGATTGAAGCTTCAAAACCTTAAGAAAATTTGATTTGGCCGAGTTTGAGTTGAAGTAAAACAGTTCTTGCTAGTTGATTGTTCTCTTGTTACTGTTTGCTTGTCTTATGACTTATGAGTTATGACTATTGTTTGAATGAAAATGTTGCTGTATTGGTTCTAGATAATGAGCACTTGAAGTAGTAAGAAAATTGCATTTATTGTTCTGGCTGGAGTGAATCACCAATCTAACTTTTCTTGCAAGTGCATACTGAGCGAAAGTCACATGTTAATCTAATTTTATTTTATTTTGTTTTCTTTTAATGGTTCCTTATTGTTTGTGATTTTTTTTTGGGATCGTAGATGAAGTTTGTGTAGAACACCCAAGAAGTGGGTGGATTGGGTATGATGGAAATCTTTGATGTCCCGATTATGTGATTCAAGCGAGAAGCTAAGAGTGCAACTACATGAATAAATGATCTATTATATTTCGAGCTATGTTCTATTGATGTGCACTAAACAGGGATAAGTGAAGGAGATAGAAGATAGGAAAGTACACAACCGATTTGTAGTGGTTTGAAGCTTGAACCCTCGAATCTACATCCACTTGGCATTAACTAGCCTCCCCGGTTAAGATTTTAAACCTGCAAGCCTTGAGTAGCTAACCACAATTAGGTCTTAACTGATTAGCTTCAACTAGGTCATTACGTTTGCCTTACTGCAGTAAAGACTTTAAACCACCAAGCCTCAACAAAGATTTGACTTGTGTAGATGCAGCTTGGACTTTATCTTACTTACTCAAAGATAGAACTTTAACTTGCCTAGATACAACTAGAACATTACAACAATTTATAATTAAGCTCAAGTACCATTTACCACAATGAAACTGGTATTTAGGTATAACTCTTACAAGCCAAGTATGATACAAATATGAAACGATCCAAGTCAGACAGTATGCCGAGATGTCATACGAAATCAGTTTGTATAGGCTCAAGCCTCAAAACTCAACATTTTGAAATCACTAAAATGAGTATAATAAGTTGAGACATTGCTTTCAATCAATGGTTATATTTTGTACTACAGAATATGCAATTTTAAGTTCAATCATGCTTCTAGTTTCTAGAGTTAAAAAAAAAATGAATTTAAGCACAAAACCCTTTTAATTGTATTGTCAAAGCAACACAAGAAGGAAACAACTAAAAAAAAGTACATGTTAAACTTGAATTGGTTTCAATCAAAGACTAGGTTACATTACTTGTGGACCATGTAAAACACAAGTTTAAGCTTAGTTGGTGCAACCAATATCTAAGGTATGAATAGTTCAAAAAAAAAAGTTATGAATAATTCAAAAAAAATAAAAATAAAATCTAGGGTTATGAAAACTAGATTTCAAGCACAAAAACCCTTCTAATGTTGTTTTTAAAACAATAACCAAATGCCAATCTTTGGTACTTGGACTCGCTCCTTTAGTTTAGAGTCAAGTGTTTGTGTAGACATGACAAGACATGGACACTAACATGTGTTTCAATCTTCTTTGTAAAACTCAAGTTTAAGCTCAGATGGTGCAACTAATATCTTGGGTTTCTCATTTGTTTGACCCATTCATAAAGAGCGACAAAAGTTTTATGCTGGTTGTCAACGTATCACGTACTTCCCTCATTTTTCAGGTATGGATAATGTGATTAGGACCTCCCTCCCCCATTTTTGAGGTATGGATAATGGGTTTGAGACCACCTTCCACATTTTCCTATTATGGATAATGGGTTTGGGATCCCTCCTCCTTCATTTGGACTTGGGACCAATATCTAGGGTTATGAAAAACTAAATTTCAAGCACAAAAATCCTTCTAGTGAGGTTGCCAAAACAACAACTGATGAAGCGGAGAATTGACAAATTGCTCGCTACAAACAAAAAACATGAAATTTCTTCCCAATTTGTTGATTTTGCGAACATTCGAATTGAAGAATACCCAATTTCTAACATGTGTTCTTCCATGACACACCAACTAGAAGAAACTCAAAACACTCCAAAGAATCTCATCTCTAAAAACCAAATTTTCACTAATAAGAAATCCACCAAAGAAGTAATACATGAACCAACCATTATATAGGTTTTAGCAATTAAACTCGACTCAGATTAAATTTAAATTTATGCAGTCACACACACCAACTTCTATCATTACTGCAGTTCTTACTTGTACTCTACTCACTAATTCCTAATCTAACACAAAATAAAATTTTCAACTAATAAGTCACGCTGACTATACATATTAAAAACACATTATTTAAATAGACTTCGAAATTAACTAAAATTCCTAATAAAACAACGAAAAACTAATTTACATTAGACCTTGAAACCCATGACTCCTTGGCAAGTACGTACCACCATCTCCCAAACTCTAATCTCTCCATCTCAACCAAATGCTATTCTTTATACTTGAACTCCCTCTCTCTCTTTCACGTAACCCCCCTTTCTCTCTCGAGTAAATGACAAGCTAGTTTTTACAACCAGTTAGGGCATGTTCGTTTTACATGTCAAGGTTGCGAAGCCCCGTTTGGGTGTCCAAGCCTTCGTTCAAGTAACTTCTTCGCCAAGATGTTGGACTTCACGACCCCTCATTTCGACGTCTTCATGACCGATACGTTCTACCCCCTCCTTGGCCAAGCCTGGGGTATGCTTCTATAAAAATGCCCCCTTGTGTTCTACAAAAGAAAAAAACATCAAAGAAACCCTAGCTCCTTCTAACTCCTCTGGACTTTCTTCACAAACCCTTCTCTTGGCCGTCTTCATGATCCCTTCCCGCACTCGTCTTCCTCTTGTGAGGCAACATCAAGGTACTACAACATTGAGGGCGGTTCTGTTCTTCACCTTGTTCCTTCACTCATTATAGTAAGAATGCAACGAAGGTAACTTGGGACGAGGGCGATTGTGGGGAAGAGGGAGTCGAAGGATATACCAGGTTAGCGAGACTTACCAGGGAGCAATGAATCGGTCTCAAAATTGGGGTTTGTTTTAATTGAGGTTATTTTTTAGAATTTTGGTTATAATTTAATGGGGCTGGCGAGCAATTCGAATAGGATTGAATTTGGCTTTTACATCAAACCAACGTTACACGATGCGAAAATTGGGGGTTGCTCCAATTGCCTAAAGCAAACATACCATTAGGTTTAAAATTTGGGAGGGGTCCCTCCAAAGAGTTTTTTTTTTTTTTTTTTTTTTTTTTTTTTTTTTTTTTTTTTTGAAAAAACCATAGAGAAACTACGTGTGCAGTTACTTAGGCCAACAATCAGGCCTCAAATTGTTCCTATTTTTTGGGGGTCCCAATCTATAAGATATAATGGTGTGAAGTTACCGGCTCAACGCATTAGATGCCATTTGGAATTTTAAATGGAATGACAAATACGTAAGAAGAGCATTGGTTCGTGTTAATGTCTATGCTCTCTTAAAAGCCAATGATGGTTTCTACTTTATTTATTCAATGAATTTAGCTTTAAATGGTGGGATTCATCTGGTTAGTTTGAAAATGTAGAAAGGAGTATGGGTATCAAATATCTAATGTACATGTATTAGATACAATGATAAGATGCAATATCTACATATATTTGCATTTCAACATATATTTTAATGATTTAATTAAGAAAAAAGATTATCTTTTGTTGTTGAAATAATAAACTGATCAACGAAGAATTGACCAATTACTCCCTATCATGAAATAGGTAGATTTTTCTACCAATTCGTTGATTTCGCGAATACCGAATTGAAGAAACACGTTTATACTTGTGATCGAACACACAAAGTTAAGAAACAAAAAAAAAACACTCACACAAGAGATACTCTTTGTTAAAACCAAATTTTATTCATCAATAATCAACCACTTCAGAATAGTTACATATGTAGCTTTATACAGGCTTGTAAAATAATTAAACTCTTAATTCTAATAGGAAACCAAACAACACATTAACTGTAATTCTAATAGTACTCTTACTACCGCTAACTTCTATTTAAACTCTAACTTTGACACAAAAAGGACATAGAACTTGTTATCCAACCAAACTAAACAATATTATATAATCTAATAATAAATAAAAATTCATAATCTAGCACAAACTCTAATTTGCATCATTATCTCCTGGTTGAGAAAAATTCGTTCTCGAATTTGATGCCTGAATTATTCTCCCACACACGACCTTTATATTCTTCACCTTCATCATTCTTTCCTTGTTTGACAAAACTAATCCTCGAGTTCTAGTCCCTTAACGACTCTTGCAATGTGAAATAGTTAAATCTTCAAACACCGATAACTCTTGCTTGAAGACAATCTGAATGTAGTCATCGACTCATCGCTACTTGCTAGAAAGTGTTTTTGAGGAACGATTATAAGAACTTCAACTGAAAAATCAATGTTATCAATGAACACACCACCTTGAGAGTCTTGAAGAACGTCCACAACTAACTCATCTTTAGTTAATGAACAAAAGTGCTTTAACGTCGTGAACTTCACTTTTGTCTCCACAACTCCTTCAACCGGGTAGTTGTCTCCACACTTTTCGACGATTGCATCACCAACCACCTCTTAAAGCATCCGATGGCTTTTAGAATGGGAAATCACCTCGATGACAAAGCTGTCGTCTCCAAAGACTAGCTTGTCTTCCATGAAGTCGTGCCCATCACCATCAAACTTTGGCGGCTAGTCAAAGTTATCAAAGTCCTCCTCGAAGAAGATTGGATCTACTGCACCGTCACCGTAAAGAAAAAAAAACTCCATCTTCTTTTTCGAAAACACATCTGATGGTAAAGAGGTGGTCGCCTCCGATCTGTTATTGATAATCAAAAAATAGGCTTACAATCTCACTGAGAAGGATGACCTAAACCCAAGAGCTGGAGATACTCTCTCCATGACTCCAAACCCTAATCACAAATACCATCTCAAGATACCCAGAGTTTGTAACAGTGATCCTTATATACTCCTTCCTAATCCCTCTCAAGTGAGTGGACCACAACTGACACAAACACAACACACACAAATCGACTCTAATACTAACACTTCTAATAACTTGGCTCTCTTATACTCGGTTGTACCCTCTACACCTCAGCAGGGCTGGGCCCATCTTGACCTTTAGGAACAGGTTTCTTTGGCGAAAGCCGGGCATTTTTTAGCCCTATCAATACTCCCATCCTGAAGAGCCACCTTGTCCTCAAGGTGAAATGCTGGAAAGGGTTTGCGAACATGGCGAACTAGTTCCCACGAGGAATCTGAAGCTGGGAGAGAGACCCATTTGATCAACACTTCGGGACTAGTCGACAGGGAGCGATAGGCGATGACGGCCTTCGGTTCTAGAGGCACCATTAACGTCTCGGGCAAGAAGGAAGGTAAGGTTGGTGATGCTTGGTTGGCTCCCACTGCAGCGTTAAGCTGAGAGACATGAAAAATTGGGTGAATGGACGCTGTTGACGGTAGCTCCAAACGATAAGCATTTGAACCAATATGTTCCAGCACCCTAAAAGGGCTTAGTACCTCGGGCTGAGCTTCGTATTGGTCCGACATGCGAGCGTCATATGGTGGTAAGGTCGAAGCTTGAGATACACTGAGTTGCCTGTAAGTAACACGACCTCGCGGCGACCCTTATCAGCCTGCTGTTTCATCTCGTTGCTCCCGCAAAGCCTGATCGCAACCAACCAACAGTTCAACAAGGTCGGAATGAGTAGCTGGAGAAGTGATACAAATACTCCGCCCATATACCACTTTAAAGGAGTACTCTGCAAGGAGGAATGAAAAGAAGGGTTGTACTAATACTCCACCTAATGCATCCATGAAGACCATTGTTTGGGCCGTTGATGGACAAAGCATCTGAGGTAAGTTTCAAGGCAACGATTAACCACCATGGTCTGGTCGTCACTTTGGGGATGGTAGGCAGTATTGCGGTTCAACTTAGTTTGATGGCGGAACAACTCGGTCTAAAAGTGGCTGAGGAAGACTTTATCTCTATCTGAGACCATCGTACGGGGAAATCCATGGAGGTAGACTACGCCACGCAAAAACACATCAACAAGTGTTTTAGCGGAGAAAGGATGTTTCAAGGGGAAGAAGTAGGCGTAGTTGCTCAACCTATCGACCAACACCAAAATTGAATTAAATCCTTGCGACGTCGGCAACCCCTCAATAAAATTCAGGGAGATGTCCTCCCAGATGGCCGTTGGGATTGACAGTGGTTGTAGCAAGCCCCCTGGAGTGAGCGTCTCATACTTGTTAGCCTGACAAGTCGTACAAGAGGTGACGTAATCCCGGATGTCAGTGTGCATGCCTTGCCAATAGAACTCAACTGAGATGCGTTTGAAGGTCTTTATGGTGCCCCCATGACCCCTAATTGGACCTGAGTGAAACTCAAATATGATCTTTTGTTTCAGGGTCGAGATGAAGAGATGGTCAACTTGTTATGAAAGAATAATCGGTCATGTAAAAGGGTGGTTTGGACTTGACATCGTCTAACAGCGCCTGTCGGATAGAGAGAAGGAAAGGGTTCGTAAGGCTCTCGGCAACAAGAATAGTCTCATCGACCCTTGTCGGGATTGAAATAGCGTGCAGGTTTGCAGGAACTGGATAGCGTGATAGAGCATCAACATTGGATGTGCTCGACTTGTACTGAATGTCAAAATGGAACCCCATGAGCTTGATGAGCCAACGTTGGTACTCGGGGGAGACCATAGGCTGCTCCAACAGGTATTTCAAGCTTCGCTGGTCTGTGTGGACTAAGAATCGTCTTCCCAACAAGTAGTGACGCCATTTCTGAACTGCAAGTACTATAACCATTAATTCTCTCTCATATGCCGACTTCGCACGAGCTCTAGGAGAAAGAGCTTGGCTGAAAAAAGCAATGGGTCGGTCTCCTTGCGAAAGTACATCGCCCACCACAACCCTCGAAGCATCGATACAAAGAAATAAATAGATTTTTCTACCAATTCGTTGATTATGCAAATACCGAATTGAAGAAACATGTTTCTACTTGTGATTGAACACACAAAGTTAAGAAACCAAAAAACATACACAAGACACTCTTGCAAAACCCAATTTATTCATCAATAATCAACCACTCCAGAATAGTTACATATGTAGCCTTTATATAGGCTTGTACAATAATTAAACTCCTAATTCTAATAGGATACCAAACGACACATTAACTGTAATTCTAATAAAACTCATACTACCACTAACTCCTATTTTAACTATAACTTTGACATAAAAAGGACACAAAACTTGTAATCCAACTAAATTAAACCATCTTATCTAATCTAATGATAAATAAAAATTCCTTATCTAACAAGGACTCTGATTTGCATCAGAAACTTGGCATGATACTAAACTTCACATGTTCTTACAAAATAAAGAAGACTATAAAGAAGTTCATGTTGATCAATACCAAACAATCAATCATTATAACGTTGTGCTATTTTGAGCTAATGTTGTATTTTGTGAATGGACATATTCTGGCGTCTTAGTGATATTGATTGAATGAGCAGATTGTGTATGATGTTTGATCGAATATTTGGAAAACTTATGATAATACAAACGTGATGTTTATAGTTATTCTGTAGTATGTTTGATTGAATGTGCAGATTGATTTCCCAACTGGAAGTTCTTACTATCTTTGTTCTGATCCTGAGTTTTCTGGATCTCCTCCTCGGCATGCACCTCCTAATGTGGATTTTGATTCGAACTTCTATTCATCTATGCACTTATATGATCATTTGGACAATTTAGACATTGATAACATGAGAAGCTCTGGATATGAAAATGGATTTATAGATATAGCTAAAGATATTGGATCTTTTCAATCAGTAGATAATGCAACTATTCCTCCATTGGAACTGCCTAGTTTACAAACAGGTATGTTAGTTAACATCATCAATATTGTTTTGATATTCCTAATTTGTATTCTTCCATGAAGTTTTTCTGAGATTGCTATAAAATATGAATTTCACTCTCTATCTTCATTCTTCTCTCCCAGATTTTCTTATAATATTCTTCATTTTTTCTTTTTAATGTTTGCACTTCTTTTTTAGTAGGCTAATATATTTTTAGGATCTTTGAAGGATTATCTGATGACGCCTTGCGGGAATTTGCTTATGAATTATTTCTTGGTTCAATGGTAGCCTTTGGGTAAATTGACCTCTCCTCAAATATTTCTCTTGCTATAATTTATAATCATTGAACATATAACTTCTGCTAATTATTTATTTTCTCTTTCTCGTCTCACCATATTTATGTTAAAATAGGTTTTGTTCACATTCACTTGAGGACAAAAAGAAGGAAAAGAAGTCTAGATTGCTATCAAGGCTTAAGAGTAAAAGGGAGAAAATAAATTCACAATCCGATACACCCCGAAGTCACCTTGACTTGTTTGAAGTCGTTCGTAGTCAAATGCAGGCAAGGAATTGTGTCCTTTCATTGCTTTATTACCAATACTCTTGACATGAAAAATCTAGAACCGTGAATCTGATTTCCATCTTTATATAGTTCTTTTTTGATGAGAAACCAACTTAATTACAATACATATCCTTGATTCCAACGTGAGTCGAACCACCTGACCTTGCCTTTGGCAAATGAAGCCTTATCCATCTCACTAGAGATGTTTTGGCCCATCTTCATATTGTTGCGTGTGTTCATGAATATAAATTTGATTACAAGTCACTGATTCTAATTAGTCCCATGATCTTATGAAAACATAAATAATATGCCAATGGTAACTCACATTTGCATTTGCTGGCCATAATTACTGTGTGTTTGTATATGTATTAGATATCTATTGTTACAATCATGGCCACTTGGATTGCTGCTTTTAACGTTTTTTGTTGGATATGCGATTAGCTGTATAACTGATTTGAAATATGTGAGTACTTTTCTCTTGCATTTTAAGCTGTAGCTTCTTTCAGTTTTGTAATTTGATTGGTGGCCTCTTTCCTTGCAAAAAGAAGTTTAGTTGGCGGCTTCCTGCTGTAAGAGCTAAATTGTGAAGAGTGGCCACATACATCTACCCTTAAGGGGTGTGGTAGTGGCAAAGATAAGGGCGTCAAGCTCCGACAGAGGCGTAGGTCTTAGGTTCAATTCTTGGTAGCTACATTATATTACCTTTTAATCTCCGGAGCTATGGGGTTGGGGTGGTCGCTAGCCCCCAAAGGATTAGTCAAACCAAAGGTTTGGATACCCATGGTTCTCAAAAAAAGGAGAGGCCACATATTTCTTTATATTTCAGGAAAAAGAAAACATTCTTACCCTTTAGGCTTTTATTGGACCTTGGGTTTCATTGAACCCCACTATGTCCTAAACTAACAATCCGACCTAACGTTAAGGTTAAAGTGTTTTCAGACCCTTAATGAGGGACCAACTGGTCCCGTCCTAACATGACTGTTCAACCAATCCTTAAGGTTGGGAGATATATTGGACCCTCAGCCTTTAGGTTGAGAAGTCCTCGCTCTACTGCTAGGTCAATGGTTTATGCTAATCTATCATTTTATTCTTTTTTCTATTTCGTTTCTGTCATAGCTGTGATCATTTCATTATTTTTAAGATTAGTTATAATGGGCGCCCTTTAATTGATTAATGTAAAAAGAATCCTCATCACATTCTTTTGAATTTGCTTGCTTGATTTGGTTGTTAAGTGTGTTGCGTCATTGCCGTCCATCACACTCTTACATACACATACATTATTAATTTTCCTTTCTCTTTAGATTGCAGAGGCTATGGATGCATGCATTAGGCAGAGTTTGGTACAGTTAGCCTCGAGCACAGAGTATCGAGAAATTTATGTTCCTCAAATCTCATTGGAACTTTTAACTGGAATTTGCAAGTATAACTTTCCTAGTGAGAAGTTGTACATTCTATGGAAAAAGAGACAGGTGATTATATATTTGTTTGACTATATATATTATTAGCATTTTATTGTACATCCCTTATAAGACAAAAAATCTGGGTTTCTTCAATATTCCTTTATTCTGTAAATCTAGGCAAATATTCTTGAAGAACTTCTCTGCACTTCTACCAACCTCAAGACAGATGAATGCAGGGATGTTAAAAATATACTTGCAATTATCAAAAGCAACGAGGTATGTGTTTTTTCTTTTTGCATTATTTGTGACTTGCATATGTTACTTGCTTTGCATGTTAATCCAAATAAAACTTTTCAAAGATTCAATAGTAATGAGGATAACTCCATAATTTTTATTAAATCAGCTTTTTGACTTTTTTTTTCAAAGGTAATTATGAATAAATGATTACACATCAAGTGAAGTGTCCTTAAATGTCATTTAATGAGTTACTATGTTTTATATGTAATATACCAATTTAATGTCAATAATCAATTTGAAAAGTTTTTACTAATTGTCACATTGTGCTTCACATTACTGCTTGGGCTTGAAGTACTAAATCAAGCGCGATGAAAGAGCTTGATCCATGTAGCCGATCCCAACTAATTTGGATTGAGGCTTTGCGTCTTTCCCAATCTTTTTCCATTTGTAAGAGAATAAAGATGTCCTTATCAAAAAAGTATGAAGTTGTTCAAAACCAAAAGTAAATCAGTGGTTATATTTGTTAAATGTCACCGCTTAGTCTTAAACTAAACAATTCTGGTCTAGTTCTTTCAATCTAAATGAAATAAGTTAAATAAATACGAGGATTCAACAAATTAACACCAATAATAATTGTAGCTTATAACATGAACCTCCTTTTTCTGTCTTGGGCATGGTACTAGTAATTAAATGATTAACCAAAAGTGCATTAAATAATGAAATGCATCTAGTTCATATAATTTAGTTTATTTCATTTTTTGATTCATTGTTTGTGAAAATGTTACTGATTGAAATAAGAGCCATTTAAAATGATAGTGGAACTTTGATAGAGTACTAATATAGATTGAATGGATTTTGGAATTCAACAATGATTACAACATAAGAACACAAAGAACAACACCACAAAAGTAACCCCAAAGAAGAGTCTTAAAACTCTCTCAACCCAAACTCCTAAACGTTCTCCAAATTACATTCAATTTCTAAGATACTCAACTCTACCTTACTACTTCTATTTATACTACACATTCCAAAGTCAAAACACACCACATTTGTTGTAGCTAACTTGCCACTTCTTTCAACTCACTTCTATAGTAACGTCGTAGCCTTTTATCTTGTCGCGGCCTTATCATTACCCCCCCTTTAAAAATCCACCTTGTCCTCAAGGTGGTATAAGATAATAGAACATTGGAGAAGATGACGAGGCCCGGATCATGCACCTAATTGATGGCTGGAGCGAGAGAATTGACCAAGCCAAGATCCATATGAACCTTACACCCAAAGAAAGACGTAAGCACAAGGTCTCCCAAACGCTTAGCAACGGTGAATTGGTAAATCCGACAATCCAAAAGTGTTAATGCATCACAATAAAGAAAATTTTCTTAATTGGGCATGACATTCTCCAATCCCCTTGGACCATAGCAACAAGAATGATGCCAAGATCAACGAGCAAAAGGGTAAGTCCTGGAAGCATTGAATACTCAACATGTTGCCCTGCCCAATTAAATTCCTTACGATGAATACCAGGGGAGACAACTTACCTCATCAATGTTACTGATATGCACAAGGGAGAAAATTGGAGCACACCACCTAAACCAATAGCCACCAATATTAGGTCTAGCCCAGGAGTCCTACTAATGATAGTCTCCAAAGTATAAGAACTAGGTAACCTCCTTGTAAGGAAAAGCTGAGTATTGTTGTTCCACACATTCCCATTAAGCCGAAGCTCCATAAATTGTACAAAAAGACCAACACAGATGGGACGTATAAGCAGATATGCAGAAATTCCAACCAGCTCTTCGTGATGCATTGAACACAACCACATAAACTGCACCAAGTAACCAACGAATAAAGTACTGAAGATATAGACACCCATAGAAAAGGGTGAAGGTAGTACCAAAACGGTATCAATGGCACACCAAACATGAGCAAGCATTCGATCAAACAACACAACTGCGAATAAATGTGAGAGTAACCCCTCGTTTGTGTGAGTGAAAATAAAAGGAGAACCCCCCCTGCCTACCCCCATACTCAACCGTGCAAGCATAATACCAACCCTTGCTAATGATATATAGAAGAAGAATAATCTGTTCCAATGTGAATGCCATAGCTCCATAGCAACCTACACACAGAGTTGGACCAAAGAACACTATAGGACCTTCCACAAAGTCACTAACCCCAGGAAGTAACTCCAAAGTGCCCACCCATGATGAAAAAGAAGGGATCCAAATACCAAATGGGGCATAAAACTGATGATTCTTGATTAATATGCTCATCAACATCACAACTTAATGGACCATCCGATTGGAGAAAGCCTCGCAGCTGCGAAAAACCCATGGTGAACACATCATGGACAGCGACCCAAACCTCGGTTTCTTGTTACCCGCAGAAGGCCAAAATAGGTGAAGCATAAACAGGGATCCTCACAAGCTGAATGTGCTTGCATCCTATAGTCGGAGTATCCCTTTCAACAACAAATGTTTCCTGGTGGATAGAGATCCCAAAAGTGGAAGATAATACAAACTCCTTTTGATGATTCTCGAATGACGCACAATAAAAGTGGATCAACACCTTTAAGTGGAAAGTATCGATGAGTTGTCGTCCCTCCCATCACTCAATCTCTACTCGAATAACGTGTCGATCACAATAGGTTGTCTTCTCCAAATTCTGAGTCGTGTGAACATGAAGAAAGAAGGAATGATCATAACTGTAACTCATGATTGCAAAATCAGCGACAACGATAGCTGGTTTTGTTGAAAATGGTGGTGGCGGAGGCGACCAAGGAGGCAAATCGATGTTAGGGAGAACCACCGCATAAAACGTGAATGTCTGTGCAACAGTGGTGTCGCCGGGATTTAATGGTTTAGGCGTAGGCTAGCGGTGGCAGAACACACACATAAACGTCATAGATGGACTCAAAGATGTGCGATGAAGAACTCACCTTGGTGGTCTAATTGGGGAATTAGAGGCCAAATCTTGCACTATCAAGCTGATCATCAATGCATTTGGTTCGGAATCAACGACGATTCCTACTGGAATTGAACTTTCTTCGCTACTACAGAGAATCCTAGTTCCTGCAGATCGCTCAGATCGGATCAGCGGCACTAACCCTCGATTCTTCGATTTCTCTCTGGATCTGCGACCTAAAGACTGCTTATTCCTCAGATCTGAATCACCAACTATCTGAATCAACACAGATGACATTGGATCTGACGAATCTGGGGTTTTCATGTTGCTTGACTATTTGAGAAGTACCTCTTCCGCATCCGATACTCAATTTCATAGTGGAGATGGAAAAGTTCGTCGAATCTCCAAGCCAACCTTTTGAAAGTAGTCTTCATTTCCAAACTGAAATCTCTTATCTGATTCTTCATCTCCTCTAGCGACTCCACCATCAGTGAATTCCTCTGTAGCTCGCCTTCACTTCGATCCACTTGAGCGTTCATGTTTGAAGGTGTGCTCTGATATCACTGATAGAGTACTGATATATATTGAATAGATTTGAGAATTCAACAACGATTACAAGACAAAAACACAAAGAACAACACCACAAAAGTAACCCCAAAGAAGAGTCTTAAAACTCTCTCAATCCAAACTCCTAAGAGTTTTCCAAATTACATTCAATTTTCGAGATACTCAACTCTACCTTACCACTTCTATTTATACTACACATTCCAAACTCAAAACACACCAGATTTGTTGTAACTAACTTGCTACTTCTTTCAACTCACTCCTATAGTAACTTTGTAGCCTTTTATTTTGTCGTGGCCTTATCAAACTTGTAATAGGCATGAACCATGCTAATAAGACCACCAATTGCCAGAGTAACGCGCTATCCAAATATAAATAATAGTGCGATTTGGTCTAACTTCCAACTTCTATTAAACGTCTCTTTCCTGTTCATTTTGTAAGTAAAGAATATAACAACAATAAAACCTCAATCTCAAATTAGTTGGAGTTGGCTACATGGATCAAACTCTTCTGTTGTGCTCGATTTAGTGCAATTTGTAAGTAAAGAATCACAAAGATAAAACAAAATGCTTGAGTACTGGGAGATATGACAAATTATGAATAAGTTGTTACAACTTAAAAACCACTTGACTGGTGCATTTTATTATACTTTTAGCCAACCACTTTCGTATTCATATTTGCATTGAATACTCGGTTAGTATTTCTATTCATAATTAGGAGCAAAATTGGGTGAGAGAGAGGGGAGAGGCATACACATTCCCATCTGCAATATACTGTTATAATGCTGGGGGTGCAGAATAAGAAACTGTGTTGTAATGAAACTGTAAGGATTCTACTGTCTGTTCCTAGAAACATAGGATGAGAGGAAAAATTACTTCCTTTGTAAAACAATCAAGTTAGTCATGTAACAGTAGCGTTGTTGTGCATTAAACAGTGGAATGCTACAGAATGTTAGCACAAAATTCATTATAGTGATAAATCAGATTTGATAGGACGTAGAATGCACGTGCAATTTTGATAGGACTTAAAATGGTAACAAAGCTTTTTTTTGATTTATATTGGACAATTATGAAGAACAAGAACAAAGCTTTTTTTGATTTAAAATGGTAACGAGAATTCCACAACACAATTGACAAGACACCCCCAGTACCTTTCTCTCCTTTATTTATACCTTTGCCTAAGTAGAATGAATAACATACTAGAAACCTAAGAATTACTATTGTGACCCTAAACTACACGGTTATCTGCTTTATCCTCTAACCAACTCAATATGACGTATTGGAGTACCTATCAAATTTCTTTTAGAAGTGTTATGTGCCAGCAGTTTTGCATATGTGGATTAGGGGTAAGTTTGGTGATTCCATTTACACCACAAATCATTCATAAAATAGGTATTTTACTTATTTTGATGTTAGAGTTTTATGATTGATTTTTGGATACCAAAATGCCCTTTTTTGAAATGCTGCTAGTTATCTTCTATGAGGAAACTGCATTTTTGTCCCCATCGATTTTTATGAAAGATATCTTAGACATGCTTTGGTTTGATTTAAGAATGTAGATTTGGAAGACTCCTGATAGTTAGTGTAGATGCTGTGCAGATAGGTACTCTAACTTCACTTTTTAATACCTTCTCTAGTAATGTTATACAAAAATGACCCGCCCATTTTTGTTTTTGGTATTTTGTAGCAATGGGACATTAGCACATGTCCTTTGGAACATGCTGAAGTCTTGCTAACAATTAAGAAGTATTCGTCTAAATTATCATCCGTGCCTGGGAAATTTGGCTTGCTAGGTGAAACATTTTACTGGACAAGTGGTTATCACTTGAATATTAAGCTGTATCAGAAATTACTCTCTTGCGTATTTGATATTCTTGATGAAAGCCAGCTTGTAGAGGTATGTGTCATAGTGCTGAATATTCTCTCCTACATTTATTTGATGCTTCATTGGAAAATCTTAACAATATCCAATTTGTACATGTTAGGAAGCAGAAGAAATTCTTAGCCTAGTGAAATTCACTTGGACTGCTTTAGGCATTACTCAGAAGATTCATAATGCACTATATGGGTGGCTTCTCTTAAAACAGGTACATTCCATATTTAATTGTCTGAGTACCAGACTGCGGTAGTCAACAATTAATATTATGTCTTTATGCTCTTAGTCTTGGGTAATCGCAGCTTTTCTGAGGTACAGAAAATTTCCATGTGCTAAATTAGCAGGTTTCTGTTCCTCCAGACTGTTACTTATTTGAAAATTAAGTTATTGATTCTAAAGTTTTACTTCATGATAGCTGTAAGATTTTTTAAATAATTATCTTCGAGGGGAACTTGTCCATGCCTGGCCACTTGAGTTTTAGTGTCCAGGTTGATTTGATGAAACTCATCTGCTTCGACATACGCGATAGTAACCTTTGGCTTAAGCTTCAAACTGGATAGTTGAGGAAGAAATTATGTCCTTTTCATGTAGCCGACTCCAAATAATTTGGGATTGAGGCTTTGTTATTTCTATACTATATATATATATATATATAATCTAATAGAAAGGAAGGTTTTGACACTGTTCATTGTACAGTGCAATGCCAATTCTGCCCTTCATTTTTGTCTTTACACCAAAGACAATTTTGCCCTCCATTTTTGTTTTTACATAAAAAAATACTTTTACTTGTAATAGATGGAATACGGTTAATAGAGAGTGATTATTATGGTGACATACTTTGATACACACGTCTGCTACACAATGACAGTTAGGATTCTTTAATAACATTGATATGCGCATGTATCGATCAAGATGCAAAATGTTTAGGACTACAACAATGTTGTAACAAACATGTGTATAGCAAATTAATGCACGTCACCCATTCATTTACCATATAAAACGTTGCTTTCCTCTCTTTTATCCATAAAACATTGTTTTATTATCTTTGATTGATAAATGCATATGATGTTTGCTTTCCTTTTTATCATCATAGAGTTCTACAAATGGTATTTGCTTTGGTTTATATATGATTAAAATTATTAAGTGAAGTTTTTTTCTTTTTCTTTTTTTGAAAACTTGATTAAGTGAAGTTAAATTTTACTATAATAAAATGTTTCTAGAACTAAATCAAATAAAAAAAAATTCGTGCTATGGGCACCCCGCTATCCTCTCAGGGCACCCCGCCATTTTTAATTAAAACTGGTTTTATAACCAATTGACAAAAATGCCCTCATCCAACCCAACAATTCACATGCCCATTCAAATGCCCTCTCAGGGCACCCCACTTTTGAAAACTCGATTTTTCTACGAAGTTAAGTCGATCCGTTGCTGGCCGGACATCGCGTTTGTCGATCAAAGAGTGCGCACTAGCCCTTGTCAATCCCGTTTGTCGATCTGTTGCTGCTCAGAGATTCGACAAGTTTTAAGTGTTTTTAGAGTCTAATGGTTGAAGAAAATGAGTGGGAGGCTGACGTCGCACACGACAAGTTAGTTTTTATGATTTTTGTGGGGTTTTTTTTTTCATTTTCGAAAGTGAACCATGTACGCGAATTTATTGGTCACACATGACCGAGACATGTTGTAGTGTCTCGGTACCCTATAACCGATAACTAACAAAAGGTGTCGTTTATTACCAACCGAGTTTAATCCCAAATTTAGTTTTTTATTGCACTTCGGTTGGAAGCAACCGAGACATAGCTTAATGTCTCGGTAACAGGTCACCGAGACAAAAACTAGTAGTCTCGGTGATACACAACTACGTGGTCTAAGGGTCCTTCTCACTTAGGTGTTAGTTGATATTAACCGATACTTACACAATGGTATCGACAATGGACGTCCGAGACCAAAAAATAGATCACGGCCCTATATGACCGAACACTACGGGATTGAAGTTAAACATATCGTTCGACCATAAAAACAACAAATCTACCTTAAACAAGCAAGAAAGTGAGGGGATTTGGTATATTGAGGTCTTGATGTCGTGATGGAAGGGAGAAAAGAAGGGTTTCATTCGATTTAGTGGTGGGGTGCTCGCACTTCAAATGAAAGGGCATTTTGGTAAAAGTATTGGGGTGCCCTGATAAATTGCTAGGGTGCCCTAATCAGCGGGGTGCCCTGAGAGGATTGCGGGGTGCCAATAGCGCGACTCTAAAAAAATTATATATTAATTAACTACAATATGCTATATATTTTCTCAAAAAATATTATGCATTGTGTGGAAGCAGTTTTTAATTGTATTGTGTTATTTTTGACAAATAATCAGTCCATGAGTAAATGAATTATCAATTAATCCTATTACTTCTAAAATTATATTAAAATTATAAAAAGAGATCTACTTAACGTTCATATCAAATTAGAAAAGCTTGACATAAAAATATAAATTTAGTTTTATTTTATCAAATTAAGTCTTGATTTGAAAATATTATGAATTTTAATTATTAAAATAAATGACCTTTTTTAGTAAAAAAATTATTTTCTAAACAATAAAATTAAAAATAAAATCACATAACACATAAGAAGCATGTGGCCTAACTAGTATATTTATAAAAGAGTGTGCTGGATTGATGCTAATCTTTGTATATTCAAGTACATTTTGGATTAAAATATAAATATATATTTATGAGTGCACTTCAATGCTTCATATCACTACTGATACAATTTCTTACATTGCAGTATAGTGAGACTGGTGAGAAGAGGCTGTTGGACCATGCGATTCTCGAAATTCAGAAAACTCATGGAATTGAGAAGGATGAGAGAGAAATAGCTTATATAAGTAGTCTGGTCTGTTCAATTACAATCAATGGAAGTAAATTAAGCGTAAATCTGGTGGATGCTATTTTCATGTCAATGAGTATCTGGTGTGGCTGTAAGTTGAAAGATTATCACCTGAATTTGAGTCAGGTTAGATGCTATTATTACTGTTGTTCTTTTGATGTCACTAACTCATAGTACTAAAATGTCATCTTATAATTTTGTCTTCTCTTTTCTTGACCACAAATGTAAGGGTCTTTTTGTTTTTAAAGAATTGATTTGTAAAATTCTAGGCATGCATTCCGTTTGGTGATTACAAGGTCGTTAAAGTTGGATGAGGTGTTGTATTTTTTCTTCCGCAAGTTAGATTTCCATGAATGCTCATCGAGTTGACTTTTTCCTGAAATTTTTTTTTTCCTTTTTCTTTTCTCTTTTTAATATGTATCTTTAGTTCTTCAATTTAACTACACTTAGAAATCCAAATACATTTCAAACCATGCCTCTGACTTCTTTTGTTGGATTTAAGGTTTTCTTAATATCTTCGATATTTAATAGTCCCGGCTCTCTTGAATTTTAAAATACGGTTCCTTTTTTTATGGAAAATGATGCAGACTACATGTGTATATTTTCCATTTGTGTGGATATATCCTCATAAAGTTTTACTCGTTGTCCCTCTCCAGCATAGATATATTATATTATTAACATGGCGCCCCTGAAATTCATATATTTATTTCTACTATCTTTTATTTCTTTGTTTATTTAGTTTTTGTGGTTTTTAATTTCTTTCCCATTACTACAAAGTAGGTGAGGGCTTACTTTTTATTGCAGAAGAAGAGAAAACAAAAACTTTATGCATTAATTTACTGGGTGTGAGCCCAAGGTCTTGTTAGCAATTTCTTGGTTTGAGGCTTGGAGCTCCTAGGATTGCATATCTGTTGAAATGGATGTGGTACATAACAGAATTTAGAGTGCTTTTAGTTAGTTTCCTGTGAAAAATTTCTGCGTGAAACATTCCCAACCAATTGAATTTTAGATGGTTGCTTGACCTAGAAGCTCTATTTGTGAGATATGAGATATACAGTGTTTGTAATCTTGTCCGCCCATCAGTTGAAATATACTTCTATTCTTCGTTGTTATTTACCAAACTAGGATATCAAAGTTTACAATGCACTATCCATTTCCTTAATCAGCTTTTGATTTTGTTCTGTTACTGTTCAGTTTTTCCTATGCTCTTATTGGTTTTACTCTTGTACTTTCCAAATTACAATCCATTGTTTTCCTCAGGAACCTATGACCTTCAAAAGGATATTCACATTATTAGTATCAGTTGGCATGCTTGCTTCTGATGAAAGAGGTGTACTCAAGGTTAGTGCAGTGGCCTATAGCCTCTATCATTTCGCTTGGTGCGTGTGAAACGATTACTTTAATTAGGTAAACCCTTGGTTATGCTATCCGAACCCGAAAAGACATTTTGACTTAAAGATCTTTCAGATAAGTTCGATGATTAAATGGCATACACTAGAACATTAAAAAGTTATGTTCAAGTAGATGATATCTTTGAGGTGTTGTACCGTCAACAAATGGGAAACTTTACTGGAAGACTGGAAGTTTAAGAGAGAACATGCATTGTTTAACAGTAAGATTGCTGACTGCACATGGCTACGAATTCTTTATCAGAAATACTTCTCTTTCTAATCCTGATGAAAATGTACATGTTATTTGCTAGAAATTAGAACATAGATAAGTCATCAAGGTAAAACCTGGAAATGAACTTATTGCATGGCCCTCTTCAATGAGTGATTTACCAGGACTGGTGATTAAACAAAAGATAACTAGTAGCAATCACCCTTTTTACTGATAAGAAAGAAACCAGTACTTCACCCCATTGGGACTCAAACCCCTAATCTCTTACTCAAGTAACCCCATACCAAACCAGTGAGCTATCGACTCGGTTGGCAGTAGCAACACCTTTTGAACCCAAACATTGACTGGATTTCTTCTAGGGTTTAGGTTGTGAAGGCACTACTTCGAATTTAATTTTTTCAGCCTAAGTATTTTTTTATATGAAAAGAAATTAGTCTAGGAAGTCTTCTCCATTTTTAAAATCTCAGCCAATCGAAGAGTGCAAAATACTATGTAATGCTGATATTGGTTCAACAATAGTTGATATCTTATATTTTTGAAATCAATTATTTTATCATGATTTCAAAATTCTCTGAAGTTCTTCAAACTGTCTCAAATTAATTGGATTTAAATGAAATATTACAAAGCTAAGTTTAGAAAATAATGATAATTTGTAAAAGTTTTTAATGCTACAACAACTAAGCCTCAATCCCAAATTAGTTGTTTTCGACAACATTGGTCAAACTCTTTAACTTGCTCAATTCAATGTCTTGATGGAGTACTTTCAAAATCCTTTAAATCCATTCTAATCAACGCATCCATAGTATCTAGGTCTACCCCTACACCATCGCATTTCTAGTTTCTACTGTATCGAGTTTTCTAACTGTAGCTTGTGTTCAAATTGTCCTTTTCTAATTTTTCTGTGATTAGCTCTACTCGTACTTTCCTTTGGATCTCCATGTTTGATATTCTATCTTTTCAAGTTTTGCCACATATCCACAACTAAACCCTAAACCCTAAACCCTACACCTAAGCATTATAATTTAAAAATCATAATGCTAATTGTAGGAAATGATATACAATTGGTGCTAATTTCTTAGAAGATACTCTTAAGGGAGACTTGGGAAACATTAATTAAGAATTTAGGATGGATTTAAATGGTTTGGAAAGCTTACCATCAATTGCATTAAATTGAGCACAGTGGAGTCAAAGCTTCTCTGGTGAGGTGGTAAAGACATCACTTGCCAAAAAGGCAAGAACTCGGGAGATCGTGGTTCGATTCCCACTGAAGTAAAAAAAAATAAAATTGAGCACAATGGAAGAGTTTGATCCATGTAGCCGACTCCAATTAATTTGGGACTGAGGCTATGTTGTTGTTGTTGTTGTTATTTGATATTGTATACTTTAAAGCGAGACTTTTTAGGTGATACAAAGCCAAAACTCAATCTCACTTATAAGGAATGAGTTATTATGAATTGCCTTTTGAACAAAGAAATAGTATCCATAATGATCAATCCCATTAAAAGTTTAAAATGGATGTTTAAAAAACTTAAGATCAAGTGTAGAAAGGGAAAATACATAGAATATTATCAAAAATGTTGTTTTTTTAATGTGTTTTGATGAAACTTGGACGACATATACATATATAATAGTGACATATTAAATAGTTAGTTACTATGACCGTACTAAAGTTAGTTACTCTCTAAAGTGACTACTAAAGTTAGATACTATGAACAGAATATATGTACTTGAATGAAAGTTATGAATAGAGAAGAATATTTCAAATCTTTAACTATCATTCCTCTCCTTCCTCTCTGTCTTGTTCTTTCTTCTCTCTAGGTTTTCTTTATCTCTCTCTCTCTCTAAATTTCTGTCTCTCTGTAATTCTTTGCTTTTCTCCTTAAAATCTCTCTTCTTGGCTTGTTTTCGTTTACAATTTCTCTATCTAGATTGTTATTTCCACTTTAATTTCTAGTATGAATGCGACATTTGGTGCTTTCATTGAGAGCAATGTAATGAATGATGATGTCCATCCACATTTGATGAGAACAATGTAATGAATGATGATGTCCATCCACATTTGATGGTGGAAAATATTGTTATGAAACAATATGATTGATTCCATCAACAACATTATTTCGTCATTAAACTAGAGTTCACTTGGTGTTGTCAATGAAATTTACACTAGACGACTTCACCAGGAGATCATCTTCCATGTGTAAAATTTTATTGCGACGGAATTCTATATACAACATCAACATAATTTGGCCAACCAAGTGGGTGGCCCAATGATTAGGTATGGGGTTATGGAAGTAAGAGATTGGCGGTTCGATTCCCACCGGGAGCAAGCAAGTTTATTTCTTATAAATGAAAACATCAACATAATTTGTATTCTTCAATATTTGTTGGTCTACAACCTTGAGAACAAGTTTAATTTCAAGGGGTCTAACAATATTATGTATAGTTGCAACATTTATTAAATAGTTAGTTACAATGAAAAGTGTTCTAAAGTTGGTTACTCTCTTGAGTAACTATGAAAGTTAGATACTATGAACAATATATATGTACACTGAATGAGAATTATGAGTAGAGAAAAATATTTCAAATCTTTAACTATCATTCCCTTGTTTTCTCTCTAGTCTTTCTCTAATCTTTCTTTCTAATTCTCTGATCTATCTCCCTCTCTTTCTCTCTAATTCTTTGCTTCTCTCCCTTCTTGATTTCTACTGCTCTCTCTCTCTCTCTCTACTACAATTTCTCTATCTATATCTCTATTTCCACTATAATTTCTAGTATGACGGTAACTACTTATAAGAAATTATTATTTTTGTTTGGAAAAAGATGTAGTTATCCATACTTCTCCATAAAATTGGTATTTTAAAGAAAATTTCCTATATTAAATTGCACTTCTCAAAATTAATTTCGAATTTTAATTGAGCTAAGTCATAGACGAAGTTTAATTATTGATTCTTGCAAGTTACCACAGACTCAGTTTAGTATTTTTGATTAAATTCTTCCACTCATTTTTAGATGATGATGCACATGATAAGGTATCCAAAACAAGTTCACTTACTGTTTCTGTTGGTATATTTTTTGATTAATTTGATTCCCTCTCTCATTAGTGATGTTGTGATGTGGGTTTATACACAAGCATACAGCCACACACCCTTATGTGCGCAGTGCATGTGCGCGACGTGCATATACATGCATATTTGTTTTGTCTTGTTTTTTTTCTTGATATTCGAGGGTGACTGAACCTTTTTAGCCCCTCCTTACTCTATTTAGACTATTCTTACAGGAGTTTGTCGGGTGCCCCAACCCTTGGAGAAACCAAGAGAATATAATGTAGCTAACTAGCTAACAAGATTTGAACCCACAACATTTGTGTTAGTTAGAGCTATGCTGCTCATCTCTTTGCCACTGCACCACATACCTTGGGGTCTTATTGTTTTGCTTTGTCTTGTTGAGAAGATAGTATTTCCTTCTTGGTAGTTTTGTTCAATTTAATGAGCATATGGCCAATATTTGCAGCTTGTTAGTCCTGAGACTGATCCTGAGCTTGCAGCAAGGCTCATTAAAGGACTCATTGAAAACTCTGTACATGCTACATGCAAGCAGTTGACCGATGTAAGTGCTCTTGTGGTGATGCAATCTTGCTAGCTGTGGCCTTGATATTTCATATGGGAATAATTTCTCTCATGATCTCAGGTCTTTGACAGCTTCAATATGAATTCTAAACTAAGAAAGCAACATCCGTTGGCAATGCTTGCTCATCAAGTAAAATTGATTGCTGAAAAAGAATCTAATGATTTTATCCCTGTTCTTCGAAATTGGTGCCCTGAAGCTGGAATCGTCTCCTCCATGAAATTTCATAAATTTTATGGGGATAAGCTGGTGCAGTAGATACTTGGCTATTCAAATGTTATCCCCTTTATTGAATAATTGTTAAATGAACATGTATAATTTTTCTTTCCTTGTAGAAGCCTTTCCTTGATGAGGTATCCTGCTTGTCAGAAGATGTTATTTCAGTTCTTCCTCTGGCTGCTGTGTTAGACTGGGAGCTGTCTCGGATGTATTTTTCTTCACTGGGTGAAAACAAATTGCGATCACCTTCTTGCGAAAAATGGAATTATTATCAGGTTTGGTAGCTTGTGACTTTTTTTTTCAGATTCATGCTTTTATGGATAGTGATACCTGAACCTACATTCCTCAGTCCCTACCTGTTGATTCAGTGGGTCAAGGCTTTGCAGAGAAGAGTAGAGAAAACGACTTTTCATAGTAATGACTTTCTCCCATTTTCACTATATTCATGAAAGCTTTGTAGTTGTTTTAGTAGATCCGTAGTCAAGTAGATATTCAACAACTAAAATAAAAAACAACACTTTGCTGTTTTCTATATATTGAAGGATGAGTGTTAAAGTTAAATTGATTTTTAAAACATATTTTCTAAATAGGAACCGAATACATTTCACTCTCTCTAGGTGAACCATAATTGTGCTGCTTAATTAGGATGTTAATTAATACACTGTTTGTTCAGCCAATAAGTTGTGAGTTGTGCTAGCTTGATACTTAATTAGTATGTGCATTAACTATTAAATGGTTTGGACTTGGCTGCAAGTGTATTGGTTGCTATATGGCACTTTTGGTGATTCAGATTGTACTATCTGTTAGTGAGTTGGAAAACTACATCAACTATGGAAAGTCAGATTTTCTTATGTTTGTATGTAATTCAAAATGTTAGAAACATTTACCAAAAGAAAAATTGTTAGAAACACATAGGTAAAAATTTTATAAGACTATACAATAACAACTACAAAGCTTCAATCCCAAATTAGTTGAAGTCGGTCATATGGATCCAACTCTTCCACTCCACTTGATTTTGTTAGGAATTGGGAAGAATACTGAATAGTTTATTCTCAGACCAATGAGGTCAATATATATAGTTACATGTACATAAGCAAAAAGAGGCCAAGTGGGCCTAGTCCTAATTCACATATACATACATTAACACCGCCACTCAAACTCAAGGCGAATCAACAATTTGGAGTTTGGATAAAAGAAAAGCATGTTGTTCCCTCGTCTACGATTTAGTGAAGAAGTTAACAATCTGAAGCTCAGACGGTAAGTCGAGAAGATCAATTATCTTCTCATGACAGTGAAAACGAGTGAAAGAAGCATCAACGCCAATGTGTTTAGCCAACTCATGTTTCACTGGATCGGAAGCAATCTGGATAGCACTGGTATCAAAAAATAATGTCGTGGGTGCAGGCATCACAACACCAATATCAACAAGAAGCCAACGAAGTCAGATAACCTCAACAATTGTAGATGCAAAAGCACGTAACTCGTCCTCAGCACTAGAACGAGAAATAACAGTCTGTTTCTTGGACTTCCATGTAAGAAGACAAGTACCAAGAAAGGTACAGTAGCCAGTGATAGATCGTCGATCTATGGGATCACTAGCCCATGTGGAGTCTGAATAAGCTTGCAGCTGTAGAGTACTATCATGATAGAAAAATAAGATCCGAGAAGATGTGCCCCGTAGATAGCGCTACACATGGAGAAGATGAGCATAATGAACAGAAGTAAGAGCACTGACTAACAGGCTGAGCACATGAACAACATGTGATATATCTGGTTGAGTAACTGCAAGATATATAAGACTGGCAACATGTTGCTTGTATCGAGAATGGTCAGAAAGAGGTGTGCCATCAGTTGGTTGCAACTGAAGATGGAGCTCCATGGGAGTAGCAGAAGTCATAGAATTAGTAAGACCAGAATGAGAAAGCAAGTCAAGAGTGTATCTCTGTTGTGATAAGTAAAACCCATCATCTATAGAAGTGACCTCAATGCCCAAAAAATATCTAAGAGGTCCAAGATCAGACATCATAAATTGCTTGGTAAGCCGCTGCTTCACAAAGTCAATATAAGATAAATTATCACCAGAAATAATCATGTCATCTACGTAGAGCAATAGAATAGCCCATCCTCGTGAAGAAGTGTGAACAAACATAGCTGGGTCATGTTTACTAGCAACAAAACCAACCTGTAGAATAATCGAGCTGAAATGCTCAAGCCAAGCACGTGGGGCTTGTTTGAGTTCATAAAGAGCATGACGAAGATGACAATCATTGCCAGATGGACAGGAGAGGCCTGGTGGAGGTTGCATATAAACCTCCTCATGTAGATCACCATGAAGAAAAAAATTCTTCACATCCAGCTGTGAAATAGTCCATTGACGAATGGCAGCCACAACAATAAGTGTACGAACAATAGTCATGTGAGCTACGAGAGCAAATGTCTCATCATAATCACGACCATGTTCTTGTTGAAACCCATGAGCAACTAAACAAGCCTTTTATCGCTCAATAGACCAATCAGAGCGAGTCTTCACCTTGAAAACCCACTTACAGGTGATAGTAACAACATGATGAGGTAAAGGAACAACATCCCATGTACCAGTGCGCTCTAGAGTGGCAAGCTCCTAAGTCATAGCCAATTGCCACTCAGGTACCTCTGCGGTCGTCCGATAAGTGTTGGGCTCCTTAACATCACGAGCAACAACAAGACCAAAACGAGCAGGAGGATGGATAGTATTGCTGTCACGAAGATCATACTGTGAACTGGGAGAAGGTTAGCAACAAGAGCCTCATTAGTGTTAGTCGGGGCGGGGAGAGGCTATATATCAGCTAAAACATGCTGATCGTCTACAGGAACACGAGGACGTCGGGAATAATGATAAGGAGAAACGGAAGTAGAGGATTCAACAGGTGGTGGGACATAGTCTGTTGGAACAAACGACTCATGAGGCTGAAGAAAAAGAAAAGACGGCTTCATCAGGAGAGGGGTATCGTGTGGAAGTAGGAGAAGCATAAAAAGGACGATCCTCAATAAAAGTGACAGCACGAGAAATGCGCATCCGACGAGCAGAAGGATCATAGCAGCGATAAGGTTTAAGATTATAACCAAGAAAGACGCACTCAACATGACTGATTAGAGAGCTTAGTGCATTCATGAGGTGAAAGAAGAACATAACAAGCGCAACCAAAGGCACAAAGATGATCATAGCGTGGAGGAGAAGAAAATAAGCATTCACCACGACAAATCCCTTGAAGAAGAGAAGAATGTTTAAGGTTGATAAGATAAAAAGAAGTGGATATCGCCTCAGCCCAAAAGTGTGGAACATGTGAAGCAATGAGAAGAGTCCGTGAAGTCTCAATAATGTGACGATGCTTGCGTTCAACAACACCATTTTGAGCATGAGCACCTAGACACGAAAGTTGAGGAAGAGTACCTTGGTCAGGCAAAAATGGATGGAAAGCGTTGAATAAATACTCACCCCCAGAGTCGGAACGGAAAATCTTAACTTTAGTAGAAAACTGAGTTTGAACCATAGAAGTAAGAGTTGTAAATGTAAAGAAGTTCACTGCGATGTTTCATAAAATAAATCCAAGTGTATTTTGAGAAATCATCAATAAAGATAATTTAATGTCCGTGACCTCCTTTGTAAACAAAAGGAGCAGGACCCCATACATCAAAGTGGACTAAAGCAAAAGGAGTATCGTAACGAGACACACTTGAACGTTAAGGGAGTTGTAATTGTTTGCCAAGCTTGCAACCCGTACAAACAAACTCTGTATCAACAGAGACCTTGCCTAGGACACCTTGATGGACTAAAGGAGAGAGACGCGAACCGCATAGATGACCAAGACGATAATGCCACTGAGGAAAACTAATAGAAACAAAACATGAGGTCAGGTAGAGGACATCATTATTGGAAGTAGGAAGATGCAAATAATCAAGCACATGCAACCCTGTTGTCCCTTTAAGGCAACGACCAACAACAATGTGATTCAAACCACATAGATGACCAAGATGATGATGCAATTGAGGAAAACTAATAGAAACAAAACATGAGGTCGGTTAGAGGAGATCATTATTGGAAGTACGAAGATGCAAATAATCAGGCACATGCAACCCCGTTGTCCCTTTAAGGCGACGACCAACACCAATGAGTGTTCCTATACGGATCCTGCACATAGCAAGCATAGACATCACACCCGACAAAACATTTCATATCGGTAAGCTGACCGACAAATATAAGATTCAGTTACAACTGAGGCACATGAATAATAGCGGGAATAGTAAATTGAGAAGTGTGAAGAGTTCCACATAGAGAAGTTGGTAAAGTAGTACCATTAGCAGTCTGAACATGACTTTTCAGCCAAAGGGGAACAAAACATAAGTTTGGAAGCATTGGGTGTCACATGAAAAGAAGCACTTGAGTCCAATATCCAAGATGAGTCATCTATACAATTAGACTGAGCAAACTGCTGCATCAGTGCCTTGAGTGTTCTTGAACGGATAGGAAACCAAGAAATATGCCAAAAAGTCATAATCACCTAGATAATCAAATGAGAAAGAGGGGCACTCTGGCTCAAGTGGGACAAAACAACTGCGCGATGAGATCGAATTAAAGTTCTTGGGATGACTTGCTATATTGCTCCACACATCAACAATAATTAAAAAATATGAATTGAACTTCTGGTCACATAACAAGCCTTTTCATATGAAATTAGAAAAGCGTATTCAGGCCCCACATTTTTCTTTTCTTGCACCAAAAATAAAACTCAATGATACTATAGAAGCGAGAGTTAAATAGCAAAGTAACTTCATCTTCCAAAACGTAATTGCTCTCTGCAATTGCATCAACCAAATCGAAACACAATGGTCTCTAAAAAGCGAGAATGCTGTGGCAACTAAACCTTTTTTTTTTGTTTCTAAAACAAGAGAAAAAAATGCACACAATGATTTGAACTCTCGAAGTTCTATTGAAAGCCCCAAATTTGTTCTTCAATAAAAACAAAATCTCATTGAAATCTCTAACAAGAACCACCCTCTGTTTCTTATCCTCCAAGACACGAAAATCACAAACATAGATCTCACTGGTTCTAACAATGCCAGAGAAGAGAGTCTTTGGGCTTGCGAGCTAGAAAAGAAAGTTGAACCAAGGAGAGACTTGTGCACAAACAAAAAGTTTGAACGGCTGTCGAAAACGCACAAATATAATCATTCGACGAACAATAGTAACGTGCTAGCAACAGTGGCACGCCGGTGACAACGAGAAGGGCCGACGATAGCAAGTGATTCGGTGAGTAATTTAGGTTTTAAAGAACCATGAGCTCTGATACCATGCTAGGAATTGGGAAGAATACCGAATAGTTTGTCAGACCAATGAGGTTAATATATATAGTTACATGTACATAAGCCAAAAGAGGCCCACATAAGCCAAAAGAGGCCAAGTGGGCCTAGTCCTAATACACATATACATTAACAGATTCAACGCACTTTTTGCGAGACATATTATATAAATTTGTTAAATTTATAAACTATACTGATGCCCTTGTTTGCTACTTAAGTAAAAAAAGACTAATTAGTTTCTTATGTTCACATCACAATAATAACCAATATTAATTTCTTGGATTATATGAATACAAAATGTGTGTCTACAAATCCAAACACAGAATATTAGAAGGTATGTGGATTTGTCTAGTCCAAAGGCTTTCAACGAATGAAGGTTCCATTTCTATTTTAGTTCTAATGAAGCTAGAAGCTTGTACCAATCAAGTCTTAGCTCCGATGGTTGGGTATGTAGTTAACTATGCACGAGGTTCTCTCGAAGTTAAGGTGTATAAGTTGGTTTCTTATCAATGAAAAAGTTAGAAGGTTGTGGAAATCAAAATAAAAGCCTTTTCTTGAGAGCTTTGTGGGATCGCTTCTTCTTCCTTAGTAACTTGGCTAAGAGGAATACAAGGATTGGATTGGATCTAATTAAGGTAAAATATTTGATCAATCTAATTACTATGTGTAACACAATAGAATACAACTTGTACATGTTTGTATATATAGAGATAGGAAATACACATAGAAGGAAACATAGAAGTAAGGAAATACGTAATTATGGATTGATTTGTGTGGGTTTCCTAATGTGCACGATATTTCTAATATATTCCTTGATATAAAACTTTCCTTTAACATCCACCTCCCCTCTTCTCAAACTCTAGGTGATGACAACGAAAGCAACTTAATTCTTTTAGTTGGTTCATTGGAGCATGTTGGTAGGGACGAACAACTGATGCTGGAACCGAGTAAAAGAATCGATGCAAGAATCAATAAGCATGACATAATCAATGACAAGATCATGAAACAAGTCCAAAATTGAATAGAATCCAATCAAATAAGAACAAGACCTAGATGCGCAAATCAAAACAATAACAAAATTATAGGCCAACAACACACACTAGTGTCTACACAATTTGCACAAAACGGGATAGCAAACAAAAACTTATTGAAGCCAAACAGAAGCAAAATTTATTTTTCGCACAACAGGATTGGGAAGCGAAAACTACTGGCTATGAACTGAACACCTCGAGTCAAAGACGTGGACAACAAACCGAGAAACACATACAAAGATATCTTGGGAAAGTAAGGATGACACACGAATCAATAAACTATTGTCACTTCTAGATCTGCAAAAAGTCAAAGACGGAGGTGTTGGTTAGTGAACAAAGAGGTGGGACGGAAGCATCATACATGAGAGGTGATGCTTGTTGGTTATGCAAAGTGCATGATGGAAGGTGGGGAAGACATCAACAACATAGATTTGCTTGTCGGTTGGATGAACGACATAAGCGATCACTAACAAAGCAAGAATGATAAAGCAAAGCGAGTTCCTCGAAGTGGGTGCTGTCTGACCTAGAATTAAGTCTCTGATACCATGTAAACAATTGGAAAGAAGATGAGTTTATTATATTGTATATCTATAGCTTGTAATGTCTTTATATAGAGATGGGAAATACGCATAGAAGGAAACTCATAAATAAGGAAATACATGATTATAGAGTGATTGTCGTGGGTTTCCCAACATTCCTTATATTTGAATTTCCATATCATTATTAAGTGATCTTACGACCTAAGTTACTTGGACTCGGGTATGGATGTCAGACGCGGGTATGTGTCTAAACGTCGGATTTGGCAATTTCTTAGTTTTATAGACTTGGGGACTCGACAAAAAATATCCAAATGTTAGGCACGAGTACTTAGACACAGTAATAAATTATAAATATTTATTAATTTTACTTATAAAACATCGTTACAAATTATATAAAATCACTAATATCAAATACTTTTTGGTAAATACGATATTTTTCATTTATATATATACAATATATGTATATTAATTAATGTATAGCTAGTCCAGCTGGATAAGTATCTTTAAAATGTTATTGAAAGAAAAAATATTTTTAAAATGAGTGCTTGCATTTAATGTCTGACATGACTTAAAGTAAACAAAAAATGACTTGACATAATTTGAGAGCATTTATTATGAATCTTGGAAAAGTCAAAAAAGTCACATGCCCTCGTTTGGAACTGTTCATCTTCCCCATCAAGATACAAGGCCTGTTCATTTTCTCCATCCAGGTAAGTCAGTCTCTGTCTCAGTCTCTATCTTAGGCTCTCTCTTAGGCTCTCTCTCTCTCTCTCTCTCTCTCTCTCTCTCTCTCTCGAGCGTGTCCAACTTAAAGAATGCCACATCCGACACATATCCCATGTCTGTGTCCGTGTCAAGTCGTGTCTGACACAGACGCTTGACCCAAATACAAGAGTCTGGGTAACATAGCTTACGAAAATTATCCCAAGACTGCCAGAACTCCATTGTAAAAGTAAGCAAGTAGAAGGAAAGAGGGAGTCAACTAGTTAGCTGGTACAGATTACAAAACTAACTTGGAAGCTCTAGTATTCGTGTCTTTCTTCTCGTACGTCTTTCATTCTTTCTTGATTTTTTTTAAGAAAATGGATAAGGATTGTCAATAGAGAGAGATAGATCGGGAAGGCTACTGCATATCTAATGGCGTGGCCTAACACAATACTTTCGTCAAAGTGGGAGTTTGCTAATCCATTTCCTTCCAAGCTATGAAATCGAATGGTTGGGATCAACCGACACTAGAAGCACTCTCTCTTGGTTGGAAGAACATAAAACTTTCTTTTAACACTATGGATGGTAAAATATTAATTAGCTACTTCATCCAGTTTGATTTGAATTGTGCATGCAGATTTGATTGTAGTAAGTTTATTTACTTTGAAAATATATTTGAACTATTATGCTCTTGAAATTATAAGAAAAAAAGCTATTGGAAATATTTTGTCAACATTGCATGCTCTAGTAGAAAATCTCTTGATTGTCTGTGTTACAAGGAATCATGATTGAGGATAAACATTCCTCAGGATAGACAATGATGCCATTGTAGGTACAGTAACATTGGTTAGGTACAGATAACTTCACAGTGAAGTAAGCAATAGGATGCCCAATCTATTTCAGGTAGAGTATTTAAGCATTGATGAGTTTGTTTTCTCAACCTATAAGTGTGGTTTTAATGTTCTTGAACTAGGCTTTAATAATTTGGAAAAAACAATATGGTCAAAAGATTGTTGACCACGACCCACAAGAATCAAAGATTGGTGCCTAGAGATTTTTGTGTCTAATGGATTCTTGTTAAAAGGCTAGGTTCTCATATACTTATCACAGATATTTGCAAAAGCTTTTCTAGAAAAGTAGGTTTTCTATGCCTAAATGATGAAATTTGGCCTTAAACATTTTTCTTGTGGAAAAGGGAAACTTTGCATTCCCTTATCTGTTGGAGATAAGGGAATAATCCCATACCGACTACTTGAGAGAAAGAATGTGGCATATAAATTTGGAGTGGAAACTTCAACTAGCCTTGGCATTTAAGAGTACACACATACTCTCAAACTAAAAGCCTACACATACAAGTTACAACTAGTGTCCACACTCTCTCATGACTTCGACTTGGGCTCATTACAAAAATTGATATGGTCACAAGAGACCCTCATTGAGGATGCAATGTACCAGAAAAATAGGAAAATATTGAAAAGGCTAGCAAAAACAAAAATGATGAAGCTAGACCCATGTTGGAAGACTTGAGACCTCTGAGTTTCAATAAAAACACAAGCTCAAACTTACCAAATGATGGAAAACCTGTGTCTTCTGAGGTTCGAAAAGAACAAAAGCCCAAGCGTAGCAAATTGAAAAAAGGCACAATTGGCTAGACGGTTTGACGTGAGGGAGAGTGTTGAAGATAAGGGAATAATCCAACATCTATTAGTTGAGAGAAAGAATATGACTTAAAAGTTTCGAGTGGAAACTCCAACTTGCCTTGGCATTTTGGAGTACACACCCGCTCTCAAACTAAAAGACACTCTTTCCTGACTTGGACTTAGGGCCTATAACAAAAATTGGCAATATCACTTATTCTTGTTTCACTACACTTTCTTGGCATGTGCAAATTTATGTAAATAATCCAACTCCTTTTTGTTTCACTAAAAATTTATGTAAATTGATTTGATTTTATGAATAAGTTTTTGATTTTTTTTGTGAATGTTGTTAAATTCTCTATGCTTTTGTATTTGATTGTGCGTATATTTGTCAATCTATTTATATAGATCTTCACTGCGTTAGTTGGTATCAGAGCCTTTCTTATCAGGTGATTGGGGAAATCATCCCGTCCAAGAAGACTAACCGACAACGAGCCAAAGATATTTATTATCGAAACAACCAATCTAGATTCGAGCAATGGTTCGATCACATGCATGTGTCGGTGGATGAACTGGTTGCGGGTATAGAAGTGTTGTTAAGGGTTCAGGTTCGAAACGACCTTACTCAAAATTGTCAGAGGACTTGCTGTTTGTGAAGAAACAGAAAGAGATTTCTTGTCTGACAAGGAAGATGAGTATAACAAAGAAGATTGTCGATAAGAGGAATGCATTGATCTAATCGAATGAAATGATGATCACATCTTCAACTTCAACAGGTCACCGAGTTTTGATGACAATGATGACATTATTGTTGAAGAAAGGGTGATATTTGGAGATGAAGATCAGGTTATTAAGGTTATGCCACGGTTTACAAGTTCTTCAATACTTGAGACGGTGGCTAGTGATGTTGCCATCAACAATTGTTTTGTTAGAGTTGTGGCAAAGACAAAATGAATTTACAACCAAGAATTTATGTTCCCTGGGCAAAGTAACGGACGCCCGTTAAGAAAAATTTATCCTAGATCACAAGCTATGCGAAGGTACAAAAACTCAAGGTCGAGTTTTTTCCAACAAGGGGAGAATGATGGAGATCGAGGTCGTCATGGTGTACGGGAGGATTGATAAGATGAGTTGGTGCATACATCAAAGGCTAATTAGTATCTTGGTTTTAGGTTTATATATTTTTCATTTATTTTTTATATGAATACATAGTTATCGTTAAAATTTTTTTAGGAAAGTTTAGATTACCTTTTTTAATAGTATATTTTATAAAATATATATTACGGTGGTTTAAAATTTGGTTAAAATAGAAAATTGAGTTTATAGTTTTTGAGAACTTGGTTGTAAACTTGTAGTTCTCTATGCTCTAGATAAATTTATTCGTGGATTCGAATAATTAGTTTAGAAAACTTACGTTGCTTCGCAAATTGTTACTTATTTTGATTGTTATAGTTTAAGACTGAATGACTCTAGATAGCCAGCTTGTGGACATGACTTTTCGCGCATTCTCTGTATTTTTATTTGTTAATTTTATGTTTTGGGTTTTCTTATTCTTTTGAGTGTGTTGCTGGATTCTTGTGGAGATAAATGAGTGTGTAGTTGATAAGACTTAATTAACCTCTTGTTGTTGACTGTTTTCTGCAGATTGGAGAAGTTTCTGGGCCAATTCTTCTAAACTGGCTAAGCACCCAACAAGCACACATATTAATGTGGACTGATCGTGCATTTGATCTTGAGGTTCTTGCTTGGGAAAATTTATCATTTTTCTATTGTTTTCGTGTTGTATTCTGTTGTAGTTAATCTTATGAATACTTCTATATTCACCTCTTGTTTACCATACAGTAGTAGCACAAAGAAATATAGTGAAGGTTGTTTGGTTTGTGTGTTTGAAACTCTAATGTGCAAGGACTGAAAATTCGACTTTGGCCTATGACTTTGGTCACTTAAAATTCAGAAGTACTTCTCTGAAATCTACTTCTAGTGCAAAATTTTGACGCAAAAAGTATCAATAACTTCATCTAAGTGCTACCAGATTTAAAGTTTTTTTAAGTTCAATTTCAAAAATTTGGTCCTTTTATATTTTCTTGCAATCAGTTAATTCATTTAATCACACACTAGTGATTATTTCATAATTTTGCATTATCTATTCAGTAAAAGTTTATCTTTTAAAAAACTGATATTAGTTGTAATATCTTTTTCTTACAAGTTAGTCTTAATGTTAGCAAATCATGCAATTTATCTTTAAATTCAGTATAAAAACTTGTAAAGCATTGTTTGCACATTTTTTTTTTTTTATAGATTTGGTGTTTTATCATAAAGAAAATTAGATGCATTTTATAAAAGAGTATTAGAGAGAATAATCAAGAAGAGATCAAGAATTTTGAACAAAATTTCAATCTTATTCAATAATCTTATTCGATGTTGTATATCATAAAAATTATCCTAAACACCTATGTATATCCTTAAACTCCTAGTACAATTAGGAATTGAAGTCATAATGACTTTTTAAAAGTATATAAAATAAAGTCACGAAAATAATAAAACTTACTAAATCTAATGACACAAAAAACTACTTATGCTAATCATGATAAAAAACTAAAATTCTAATATAATGCGATCTCCAACAAATAAACTTCTAATCTAAATCTATATCTACTTCTATGCTTATAATATTTTGGATTAGACTTCACTCTTTGATATCTAGGATCAATTATATAAAATGATGGCAATATTGAGAATGGTGTCACACATATAATCCAAGCTGGATGGAAGAAATGGTGGAGTGCAACTAGTGTGATATGTGATAAAAAGATGCCTACCAAGTTAAAAAGAAAATTTTATAAATGTTGGGCGGTAAAGCAACAACAATTACATAAAATGAATGTAGCAGAAATGAGGATGTTTAGATGGATGTGTGTTAAAACTCGTAAAGATAGGATAAAAAATATAGAAATTCAAAGACAATTAGGAGTAGTACCAATTGACTCAAATATTAGGGAAGGGCAGTTGCGGTGGTTTGGTCACCTGCAAAGACGGCCTACAGATGCCCTCATTAGAAAACTTGACTTAATAGAAACTGAAGAAATTCGATGAGGTAGGGGTGTACCGAAGTTAACTTGGGATGCATTAATTAGGAGAAATTTGAATAGTTTGGAAAGGTCACCATCAATTGCATTAAACAAGCACAATGGAAGAGTTTGATCCATATAGCCGACCCCAATTATTTTGGGACTGAGGTTATGTTGTTATTGTTGTTGTTGTTGTGTTTAATGTTTCACACATCCTATATCAATTTCCCTGGCTTGATAGAACTCAACTTCGACGAGTTAGCAACAAGATAGCTTTCCAAAAGATCAAAATCTAGATGTATGAACTCATCCTAAGAATCCATGAAGCATTAGAAGGTGGATTCCTTCTGGTCACCAAATATTTGCGATATCCACCATCAGGAGAAGACACGATCTCAACATCTATGACATTAGATATATGTTTATAAGACGCAAAAGTAGACATAAGGTATAGCATTGAAGCTATTGAAGATGAACCTGTAGGAAGAAAAACTTGCAGAGAAGGATCTAAAGTACCCTTATAAGGATATAAGTTCTCAACATTGAAATTGTTAGTGATTGCAAGGCATCGCCTAGGTGTTTTGGGACAAAATCACTGAGGCAGTGCCTTAGGCGGGCGATGCCCTTCTAAGTAATTTTTAGAAATTTGAAGGGATTATTGATAATTAAGTTTGATAACAAAATACCTATACAACAACAAAATCTTGACACAATTAATGTTAAATAAGGACCTAAGGACTTATTACTATTGAAGTATATATTAAATAAAAGTCACATTGAGTAATAGAGAATTAGTGTTATTTAAGGACCCATACAAAAATAAATACTTATCTCAGGACCTCTAAATAAATATTATTTTGTCCACCTAGGCACGCCTCGCCTAGGCAAGGGAACTCGCCTCGGGATCACCTTAATGCCTTGCAATCCTTGGAAACTGTATTAATATGCATTTTCATATGACAAGTCACGTACAAAGGCAATTGGTCCAAGTTTTCAAATAATACGAAATGGGCTAGAGGCATAGGCATGTAATTTCTTAAATGAATGTGGAGGGTATCTATTGCTAAAGACGAATGCATACCATCACGTAATCACTTTCATTAAGTTCTACATTCCTATAGTACACATCAGCATTAAGTTCGTAATCTTTACTAGAAATTACGAGCTTTCTTCATATATCAACATGAAGGCCATGGATATATTAAGGAAAAGGCTTATTAGAAAAAGAGGTACGACAGTCTGGTGGTTATGGAAGATGATCCATAGGCTGACAAGTCCGATGACCAAGGACAACCTCAAAGGGTGACAAGCTAGTAGACCCATTAACATTACCTGTTATAGGCAAATTTAGTTGTACAACAACAAATAACAACATAGCATCAATCCCAAATTAATTGGGGTTGGTTGTATGGATCAAACTCTTCCATTGTGCTCAGTTCAATGCAATTGATGGTGAGCTTTCCAAATCATTCAAATTCCTCATAATTAATGCATCCCAAGTTGACTTTGATCTACCCCTACCTCGTCGAATTTCTTCAGTTTCTATTAAGTCAAGTTTTTCAGTGGGGGCATCTGTAAGCCGTCTTTGCAGGTGACCAAACAACTGCAACCGCCCTTCCCTAATATTTGAGTCAATTGGTGCCACTCCTACTTGTCTTTGGATTTATGTATTTCTTATTCTATCTTTACGAGTTTTACCACACATCCACCTAAGCATCCTCATTTCTGCTACATTCATTTTATTTAATTGTTGTTGCTTTACTGCCCAACATTCACTTGCATAGAGCATAACTGGGCTAATTGCGGTTCTATAAAATTTTCCTTTTAACTTGGTAGGGATATTTCTATCACAGATCACACCTGTTGCACTCCTCCATTTCTTCCATCCAACTTGAATTCTATGTGTGATATCATTCTCAATATTTCCATCATTTTGTATGATTGATACTAGATATCTAAAGTGTTTCACCTTGTGAACTTCTACTTCCTCTAATTTTACTACAATATCTCTATGTCTAGTATTTCTAAACTCACGGTGCATGTATTTGGTCTTCGTCCTACTCAACTTAAAGCCTTTAGATTCTAATGTATTTCTCCAAAGTTCTAATTTCCTATTCATTCCATCTCTTGTTTCGTTCACTAAGACAATGTCATCCGCAAACAACATACACCATGGTATATCCTCTTGAATATGCCTAGTTAGTTCATCCATAACTAGCGTAAAGAGATATGGGCTTAAAGCCGATTCTTAATGTAGTCCTATTGTAATGGGAAATTCTTTTGTAGTCCCTTCAAATGTCTTTATACTAGTTACCACTCCCTCGTACATATCTTTAATAATGTCTATGTATCTAACATGCACCTCTTTTCTTTCTTGAACCCACCAAAGAACATATCTAGAAACCCTATCATATGCTTTTTCTAAATTTACAAATGCCATATGAAGATCCTTTTTCCTTTCTCTATATTTTTCCATCAATCTTCGTACAAAGAAAATTGCCTCCATAGTTAACCTTCCAGGCATGAAACCAAATTGATTATTTGATATTGTTGTTTCTCTTCTTAGCCTATTTTCAATTATCATCTCGTAAAGTTTCATAGTATGACTCGTAAGTTTAATTCCTTGGTAGTTTGAACCACTTTGAATGTCTCCATTGTTTTTTAAGATTGGTACACGCGTGCTTCTTCTCCTATCCATTAGTGTCTGCTTTGATTTTAAAATTGTTGAAAAGTTTTGTTAACCAAGTCAACCCAATTTCTCCTAAGCATTTTCAAACCTCAATGGGTATTTCATCTGGGCCACGTACTTTCCTTATTTTCATCTTTTTCAATGGTTCTTTTACTTTTGGAATTCTAATATTGCATGTATAGTTTACATTTCTTTCTTGGTGTGGGTTTTCATCTACTATAATATCAAATTGGCCATCATTAAATAAACTATCGAAGTAGCTTCTCCATCTCTCCTTAATATCATCTTCGCACGTTAAAACATTTTGATTTTCGTCCTTAATACATCTCACATGGCTTAGGTCTTGTTTCTTTTTATCTCTTAATTTGGCTAGCCTATAAATATATTTTTCACCATTTCTATTACCTAACTTTGTATATAGATATTCCATGAAGTTTGTTTTAGCTTTGCCAACTACTTTTTTAGCTTGTTTTCTAGCTTCTCTGTATTGATTGTACGCATTTTCATCTTGCCACCTAGGTATCTTCCTATACATGTCTCTTTTAGTCTTTATTGCTTTTAGGACATCCTCGTTCCACCATGTTTCCTTTTTTGGTGGTCCTATGCCTTTAGATATACCTAACACGTTTGACGCTACTCTCCTTATGCAACTATTCATTTCTAGCCACACTGTATTAGCATTTAAATCAAGAATCACTGGGGATTGCCTATCACATGAGTCTACAAAAGGAAGAAGTGCTCAACCAAGTCGTCTCAGCTTCCAGGCCCATCTACGTCCAAGGCAGTGGGCCTAGTCGAGTAGTGGTTTTTGGTTATTTGTACAGTGTGTTAGTTGGTGTGTCACATAGAAGAGTAAAGGAAGGGCAGTAGGTAGGCGTCAGGTGTAAGGGTACTTAAGTGGGTATTGTTCACCCTTGTTATTCATTCAACATTGTTATCTGGTTAGGGTTCAGACTGTGTCTCAAGGGAGACGGGGAAGTGTCTATTTCTGGTATAGGGTTCTTGCCCCTAGCTTTACTACTTTATGTGGTTGTAACCACCAATTTGTGGGTGATTTCACCCCTATCAATAAAATCTATCTTTCTCTTCTTGAATCCGAGCTCAAACCCTTTCATTGGTATTAGAGCATCGTTCCCATTGCTCCGAAGGTGGATTCTCGGATGGATCTGTTGGAAGCTGAGTTGAAGATGAAAAGAAGAATGCATAATGGAGCTGTGATCTGCGGTCGATTCACAGCGATCGTCCGTGGACCACTAGTTCCAGTCGTGGTCAAGGATGATGGAGTCGATCTTGCAGCAATAGAAGGTGGTGGGCGCGGGACCTCCCTAGATCGAGGAAGCCAATGGCACAAAGGGGCCATATCCACTAGATTTGGGCAATCGTGGTGATTCCGCGACAGAGAGCCTAGATATGAATTCCTCACTTTACCAATTCGGTCCAGAGGTCAGAAAGATCAAGATGTCGATGTGCGACGGACATGATCTGCTGGTGTGGCTGAACTAAGCTAAGAGCTACTTCGCGCTGCACGAGATGACGAAAATCTCAAAGCTCCGAGCCACTAGGATCTGTTTGATCGGTGCTGCACAGATCTGGCTGGTGTGGCTGAACTAAGCTGAGAGCTACTTTGCGTTGCACGAGATGACGAAGTTCAAACGGCTCAGAGACTCAGGCCCAAGCTAGGCGTAAATTAGGTCTCTGTTACAGATGCGACGACAAATGGCACACTGGCCACCGTTGCTGTCCGAAGACGTTTTATGTGATGTTGGTAGAGGATGAATCTGGGAGTATCAGCTTGAGTCTGGGTTGGAGAGCCATGGGGAACAGTCGGAGATGTTGACCCTCGAGCTCTCTGTTCATGCTTTTGATGGGGCACTAGATCTGCATACAGTTAAGATGAAGGGACGAGTATTGGACCAAGAAGTGGTTGTTTTGATCAATTGTGGTGCATCCCACATTCTCATCTCTCTATCCTTAGTGCCGGCCTTGCAATATCCTCTATTTTCGATACTCGACTGGGGTGTCCTTGCTGGGGGTGGTGCTTGCCTTCAGGGGTTTGGTGTTTGCCGGGACCTCATGATGGAGTTTCAAGGCTAGCAGGTATAAGCTGACTTCTATCCAGTTGCAATGGCTGGTTTTGATTTGATATTGGGGATGGAATTGTTGAAGTCAATTGGGGTAACTACTGTGAACTCGCCCAAGCTTTCACTCTCCTTCCTCTAGAAGGGTGAGTGGATTACTGTCATTGGGGACCCAACTTTACATCGAGCTATGATGTCTTGCAAGGCCATTTAATGATCTTTAGATGTGGATGTGGATGTGGATGTGGATGTGGATGCGGGTTGTGTTTTGATTGAGTGCTACAATGTGGAGCCATCTCTGATCAGTGGACTTGTTGACACTCCTCTCATTCAGAGTGTGCTCGATGGATTTGCAAACCTGTTCCAACCACTTATGAAACTGCCTCCTTTGCGTGATTGGGACCATTTCATTATCCTTCAAGAAGGTGCAAACCCTATTTGTGTAAGACCTTATCGTTATCACCATATTCACAAAACGAAGATCGAGAAGATGGTGAATGAGATGCTTACAGCGGGAATCATTCAACCAAGCAACAGTTCGTTCTCCAGTCTAGTCCTTGTTGTGAAGAAAAAGGATGGGAGTTGGAGATTTTGTGTCGACTATAGGGCTTCGAACAAGGTCACAATCCCCGATCTCTTCCCTATTCCTAATATTGATGAGCTGTTGGACGAACTTCAAGGGGCATTTGTCTTTTTGAAGCTGGATCTTCTCTCAGGGTACCACCAAATCCGGGTGAAGATCTATGGCATCCACAAAACAGCATTCCGGACTCATTATGGCCACTACGAGTGCCCTTTAGGCTCTCCAATGCCCCTGCTACATTTCAATCCTTGATGAACAATATTTTAAGGGGGCTTCTGCAGCGCTATGTGCTTGTTTTCTTTGATGACATCTTGGTGTACAGTTCGTCTATGAGTGATCACTACGATCACCTACGTCAGGTGATTTCTATAATTAGCGTGAATTTTCTTTTTTGTTAACTTGAAAAATTGTTGTTTTGCTAGGTCCAGCCTTGAGTACTTGGGGCATATCATCACAGGGGAATGGGTACAACTGGACCCTGAGAAGGTACGGGCAATGGATGATTGGCCCATGCCATCTACACCCAGGAGTTGCGAGGATTCGTGGGACTTACCAGCTATCATAGACGCTTCGTCAAGGATTACGGGAAGATGGCTGCCCCCTTAACACTACTGTTGCGGAAGGACTCCTTTAAGTGGTGTTAGAAATATTGTGCAATTAGGAAATGCGCACAAATCACTCTCGTAATTATATTGTGCACAAATCACTCTCGTGATTATATTTTGTACAAATTACTCATATAATTATGTGCTACCTTATTTTAATGTTTCCTTTTGTATGTAATTGCATCTCTATATATAGAGACATGTAATAGATCAAACACAGTAGAATAAACTTATCATATTATGTCAAAATTTCAACATGGTATCAGAGCCTCCATTCAGTTATGGGTAATCTATTGTTTCTCCTATTTTTCCGGTCGACTTCCTTGACTTTGTTTGTTGCCCTAATCTTTTGTGTGCATCATTGTTCCTTGTTACTACCGTCTTAAATCTCGCAGCTCGACCATTGTTTTCGGTTCATCAATTCTTGCTTCTCTATTTTTGTTTCGGTTCATGCCTTGCGCTTGTTTGTTCCTCCAGATCTGGCGTCCCTCTGTTTGATTGTTTATTGTGCACGTGTGAGTGCGCCCATATGATTCGTTGATCATCCATATTTCATTTATATCGAAAATTATTTTTCTTTTCTTGTTTTTTATGCCTTTTGCCTTACCAATGTTCAATCGGTTGTTGTTCCACAGCCGATTGTCAATTAGTTCACATTCTATCTGAATGTATTCATCATTTCCCAAAACCATCATTAGATTCGATTTTGGTGTGTTCCATTATGCGGAATCAATTCATTTGTTTTATTGGTCACAATGCCTTGTGGCTGACCAATTTTCAGACGGTTGTTAGTCTGAAACCGGCTATTTCTCATATTTGGCACTACCATATCCCATTTTTCATGTCTACTGTTCATATGGAGTTTTTTTTTTACTGGTTGTGGTGCCTTGTGCGTGGCCAGTTTTCAGACGGTTGTTAGTCCGCAACCGGCTATTTCTCATATTTGGGATTACCATATCCCATTTTTCATATCTTTCGTTCATACGGAGTTTTCTTTTACTGGTTGTGAAGCCTTGTGGTTGGCCAGTTTTCATATAGTTGTTTGTCTGCAGCCAATCGTTTCTCATATTTGGGACCACTATATCCCATTTAGATGTCTTCCATTCATCGGTTGTTCCTTTGCAGCAGATCTGTGTCCGTGCTTCTCGTTGGCCCTTCATCGTCGCCATCGTTTGTTGGACAGTCATATTCTTGGTACTCACTGCTTCGTCTTCTGTTCATACGAAGTTTTCTTCTTTTCCTGGTCATGATGTCTTGTGGCTGACCAGTGTCCAACCGGTTAATCCAATCGACTGACCACTTATGGCTGACTGCTTCTTGCATGGTTGTTGATGGACAACCGATTGCTGATGAAGTTCCAGATTACGTTGTTCTTCTCGGTGGTCGATTTCTCAAATGGAACAACCTGCCAGTTGATTAGCTCTGCCAACTTTATTACTATCTCCATTTTTTATAAAGTATCTATTGGGTATTTATTTTGGTTTACAAATTTAAAATGGTTTCGTTGTTCCCACTTTGAGTTTGAGGGGGAGTGTAAGAAATATTGTGCAATTAGGAAATGTGCACAAATCACTCTCGTAATTATATTGTGTACAAATCACTCTCGTGATTATATTGCGCACAAATCACTCCTATAATTATGTGCTACCTTATTTTAATGTTTCCTTTTGTATGTAATTGCATCTCTATATATAGAGACATATGTAATTGATCAAATACAATAGAATAAACTTATGATATTCTATCAAGATTTCAACAAGTGGCATGAGGAGACCACTTGTGCTATGAATAAGTTGAAGTAAGCAATGGAGGAGGTTCCGATGTTAGCCTTGCCAGACTTTAGTGCCCTTTTCGTGATTGAAACTGATGCATCTTAGGTGGGTGTAGGGGCGGTGATTACCCAGGGTGAGCGACCAATAGCCTTTTTCAACCAAACCTTATGTCAGCGGGCTCGAAATAAGTCAGCTTACGAGAGAGAACTCATAGCCATCGTGTTGGCAATTCAAAAGTGGTGCGACTACCTCCTCGGTTGCAAGTTTTTGGTATGCACCGACTAATGCAGCCTCAAGTTCCTCTTGGAACAATGCGAATTTGCTTTGGAATGCTAGCGTTGGCTACTCAAATTAATGGGCTTCTCTTTTGACATTCAATATCAAGCAGGGGTCTCCAATGTAGTTGTTGATGCCCTGTCCCGTTTTCCTTTCACTGGTGAGCTCCTAATTGTTTCTTTATTTTCTTTCGCTGACTGGGCTGTAATTGAGGAGGGTATTAGTGTTGACCCTTATCTTGTTGCTATTCGCAATGATTTGATGGCGGGCCGAGACGTCAAACCGGGGTGGGCAATCCTGCGAGGGCAGCTCTGATACAAGGACAAGGTTGTGTAATCTCCGGGTCCTCATCCTTTAAGTCTTCTTTACTGGCGAAGTTCCATTCCAGTCCATCAGGCGGGCATGGTGAATTCTTGAGATGTTCAAGCGAATTAGGGCTGACTTTTACAAGGTTGGAATGCGAAATGACATCCAACAGTTTGTTGTCGCTTGTGATATCTGCTTGTGATATCTGCCAATGGATCAAGTATGAGACTCTCTCCAGCGAGGCTTCTTCACCCTCTCTCGATTCCTACCATAATATGGGAGGACATTTCTGTGGATTTTTATCGACGACTTGCCTTCTTCTCGAGGCTTTTACTCCATCTTTCTGGTGGTAGATAGGCTGAGCAAATTTGGCCATTTTATTTGTCTGAAGCACCCATACACGGCAAAGGCAGTGGCTGATGCCTTCTTGTGCGAAGTAGTGCGCCTTCATGGTTTTCCTCGTATTATTGTTTCGAATAGGGACAAGATTTTTGTGAGTCACTTATGGGCCGAACTCTTTCGTCTTCAGCATACTCAGTTGTGCCACAGTTTTGCATATCATCCCCAATCGGACAGCCAAACAGAGGTGGTAAACATGTGTCGAGACTTTCCTCCATTGTTTCATGCATCAACGCCTTTGTGAATGCTCTGCTTGGTTGTACTGGGTGGAGTTCTACAACACTTCTTTCCACTCGGCTATCCAATGCTACCCATTTAAGGTCGTATATGGCAGAAACCCACCCCCTTTAGTTCACCTGGGTACTATCTCGAGTACTGCGGTCTCGGATTTTCCTCGATACTCGCCGAGAGGGACTTAGCCTTGTAGGAATTGCGTGAACAACTTTCAATTGCCCAGGATCGAATGAAACAATGTCCCGACCCTCATCTCTGTGATATTTCTTTTGAAATTGGGGATTTGGCTTATTTGAAACTACAGCCCCATCGTCAACATTCAAGTGGCCCGCTGTACCAATGCCAAACTCAGCCTGCAGTTACCTCCAGGGTCCTCTATCCACTCGGTTTTTCACGTCTCTCAGCTGTGGAAGGTCATCGAGTCTCATACTTTGGAAGACTTCCTACTGCAGGCTGCTCCTGATTCCCTCACTTTTGATTTGGAGCCGAAATCAGTGTTAGCGTATCGCAACTCCTCTGCTGGTGCCGAAGTTCAAATCAAGTGGGTTGCCATGCCGGAGTCGGCTGCCTCGTGCGGTTGGTTCGTCATGTCCGACGTTCTTTCCCTTCGTTCCACCTTGAGGACAAGGTAGCTGCTGTTCAAGGAGGGAGTAATAATAGAATCGTTGGGGGATTGTCTATCACACGAGTCTACAAAAGGAAAAAGTGCTCAACCAAGTCGACTTAAGCTTCCAGACTCTTCTACGTCATAGGCAGTGGGCCCCAGTCGAGTAGTGGTTTTTGCTTATGTGTACAATGTGTTAGTTGGTGTCACACAGAAGAGTAAAGCAAGGACAGTAGGTAGGCGTCAGGTGTAAGGGTACTTAAGTCGGTACTGTTCACCTTTGTCATTCATTCAGTATTGTTATCTCGTTTAGGGTTGAGACTGTCTCAGGGGAGAAGAGGAAGTGTCCTCCATCTATGGTCTAGGGTTCTTGCCCTAGCTTTACTGCTCTATGTGGTTGTAACCACCAATTTGTGGGTGATGTCACCCCTATCTTCTTGAATCCGGACTCGAACCCTTTCAGATTCCAAACGTTTTCTTTTAGTAGTTTTTCTCTAAACTCTACTTGTTTACTATTCTTTAGGTTCCACCACTTTATTCTAGGGTCCTTGTCTCTTTTATTCCTATTAAGTCGTCGTTTTAGCTTAATATCTAGTACTACTAACTTATGTTAGGTAGGAAGCGCTTCACCAATTATTGCTTTGCAGTCTCTACAACTACTAGGCAAATTCAGTAGTACGCAACAATAAATCTCAATTACTAGGTTTCTTACACACAAGACACATACGCAATGAGCCTAAACCACGGTTAAGTACTTCAGTTTGAGCATCAGTCTATGATGAGAGGCAAAAGAAAACTTAAGGTTAGTATAAATAAGTTTTCACAATGTATTCCAAAAATAACTTACAAACTTCACATGCCTATCAAACACTATTAAGGTAGGCGACCAATGAATTCTAAGAGTTTCCTTAAAGAACAACTTAGCAACATGGGAGGCATCAATAGATTTGCTACAAGCAAATCATAAAAAAATAGAATGATGACCACAAGTTGTTTTAGGCAATCCAAGGACAAAGTACATACTAATATCTAGCCATGATGTATGAGGAATAGGCAAAGGAGTATATAACCAAATATTTGGTTTTCAAGCCTCAACTACTTGACAAGTACGACGCTGATAAACAATCATAGCATTATCCTCCTTCAAAGACGACCAATAAAATCAATCCTGAACAAGAGCTAAAGACTTTTCTCCAGCAAAGTGACTAGCAAGACCACCGACATGTAATTCCCAAACTAAAAACTCACGAAGGGATGTGTGGGGGATACACAAGTGACTATTACGTAATAAAAAATCATCACAAATGGGAAAATTGTTGAAGATAAGGGAATAATCCCACATGAACTAGTTGAAAGAAAAACAAAGGTTATTAGTTTTGGAGTGGGAACTTCGACTTGTCGTGGCATTTTGGAGAACTCTCTCACTTCCAAACTAAAGCACACACATTGAATCACTCCTACAGTCTCTCATGACTTAGACTTGGTCCTATTGCAAAAAATAACATGGTATCAAAGATGACGGTTCGAATGGGACCTGTTAAGAATACAGAACTTAGATGAATTTCGGTCTAATGTGGAGTGTTGAGATGTGTGGATCGAAGTGTGGATCGAAATAATAGTCCCACATCGGATAAGTGAAGCTTCATAATGAAATATATAAGTGATGATCTTTCCTTAACTAGTATCAAGGCGTTTTGAGATAAAACCCCACACCTATGAGTTGAAGGTGGTTAAGTTGAGGACAATATTGGTGCTGGCAGAGATCCACAGGCACATGCCTGCGTGGGTAGGCTAATCTGATATAAAAAATGACAACAATCACTATGAGACTGATGATTTCCATCTGAAATATCATGGTAAATATGACCAAAATCAAGGCAAGTGGGATACTTACGTTTAATCCTATCAAAGCCAACAACACTGTCATGAAGAGACTGAAGGATACCAATAACATGATTATGAAGGACAAAGGTGTACTGATGAAATACAACTCATTTAGCATGTCATGTACTCAAATTTCATTGAAAATGTATGTAATTTAAAGACTCGTGGTCAAAATAAAGAACAAACTCCTGAGGTAACAAATAGTATCTTCAATATCTTGGGGATTTCACAATAGCATAGAACTCTCTCATAAGTGGAGTCACTAAAATATGCAATGGGATGACCTTCCTACCTTTATACACCATCTAAACCTAAGCCAAATGTATCACAAGACACCTCAAAGACTTTAAATAAGTCAGACAGACACAACACATGAGCCTTAGTCAGTTTGCATTTTATTTCTTCAATTTATTTATGGGCAACAAAAGTCCATTTGAACTCACATTTCTTCATGCAATTAGTCAGCGGAGCTGTAATGGAACTAAAACCATAAATGAAACGTCTACAGACATTAGCCAAACTAGTGGGGATAGGCCAATCAGTAATAGGTTTCATCCTTGCAGGATCAACTAAAATACCATAAGAAGACACAATAAAACCTAAGAAAAGGGCACTGGATTGAAAGAAAGAACACTGAGGGAGGTTAAAATAAAACTTTCTAACTTATGGACATCAAATACCTGACGAAGATGACTCGAATGTTTATCCTTAAACTGACTATATATCTCCTACATCATACTAGGACAATCTTAAATTCTTTGGGTAAAAATAACACCATTTAATGCATTTGTCTTCATGTACCTTTACTGTTGTTGAAAATGTTTATTCATTTTAATTTTATTTTGAATTTCAAATTAGACTAGGGCTAAAAATATTAACTTCATTAAGTCTTTTGGTGCTTTTTTTTTTTCTATCGGAAATAGCTTTTGTATTAGAAAAGTGGATTTATAAGTACAAAAGCAGCAAAAACAGTATATAAGAAATACTTTAAGAAAATGCGGCTGGTATATATACAACCTGATCCCAAAAATAACACTAAACTCTGAAGTCTCAAAGCATTCATCTATTTCCCTACAATTTCTATTATACTCTTCCTTTGAGAAGCCTAGTTTTTTGTATGCCACCAACCATTAAATCTCTTTATGAATAGGGTGTCCCACATTTCTTCCATGGGAGAGCAATTACTTGTTCCATGAGTGAAGTTTTCATATATAACACATTAGTTTTTGTTGTGACAAATTATTGTGGAAGTCCTAAGATTGCAGTAACAGAAATACACCCAAAGGTAAACAAACCACAAAGAAAATAAGAACACAAGAATTTGTGCAGAAAACCCAAAAAATAGGGAAAAAATCACATGCTAGAAACAAGGTATTCCACTATAAATAATTCAGTACACAAAGGAAAAACCCTCCTCTATCTAAACCTCAAACTAACACCTAAAGACATAAGATCTCTCAATCTCACGTGCACACAACTCGTGCACTTGCTCACTCGCTCCCAATATATGCACCTCCAACCTTTACGTCAATGTGCTACACCGTACACATATATTGCCATGCGTTGCCTTAAATCACATGTTGATTAAAATCAACTTTCCAATTTGAGGTGTACGTGTCCTCAAGCTTCCAGTTAATTGTATAAGTATACAAGTTAAGTCATGCAATTATGTAAACTTTCCATATTTAAGTCCACCTCAAACTTAAACACATTAACGCACGTGTATGTATGTGTTATTGCCAATTTGAGCACTTGCCATCTACACAAACTTATGACTCATACATGGACTCTTAACATAACAATTGGAAACTCCTAAATTTGGTCGACCATCACAACAAATTTTCATCTTTGTGAAAATTCACCTCGTCTTGCCACCTTTCTCTTTCGTTCCACCATCCTCAAAACCGAGAATGAATCAACTCCAATCCAACCAGCTTAGACTTACCAATAACCAAAACCCTTTTTTTATTAATCAAGTTTTGAGGCCTAGACCTTGCTCCATGTTTCTACACCAAAACAAACAAGTTCTTCATCCTCACGCTTTTCATGACCAACGAAGACTTCTGGAATATTTTCAATGCTCGACCTCGCGTGGAGTACCTGCAACCCTCAGAATCTATTCCGAAAGAGAAGTTAGACTTTGAGTACAACTTGACACATGTCAAACATCTCGAAGTGTTATGATGCGTCCATCAAACAACTTCAACTGAACTTCATCGACTCCTAATACGGTAGTTGAGAGCCATTAGCCACCGACATAACTTCGCCACCTGTACACCTTGCATAATTACCGAGCCATGCATTGTGCACGCATGTGTCCTGTGATCCCGCTGTCAATTACCCATTTTCCCTTTTGATCAACAATCCTACTCTTTGCAGGACTTAATAGGATAATTACTATCAGACATAAGAAACAAAAAAATTGTCACCATCATTACTTTCAACATCGAAATCCTCCTTTGTCAAACCCGAGCTTTTTGTCGAACCCACTCCTTTGCCTTTCCCATTCCCGTAGTCTTTCTTGAGATACCTTGGTTGACCGCATCTCCAACATATTGCTTTCCCATACTTCTTGGAACCCTTCCCAACAACTACCAAACCTGAGCTTTTAGATGAATGGTGCCTTCACCCTTCATCAACTTCTCCTCATATATTAACATGGTAGTGACCTCTGCTGAACTTTTTCATGTACATCAATGTTGGCTTCATGTACTTGAATGAAAATGAAAGTGACCCGATGAGCTTGAGTGTCCGATTCTCATCACTTGCGCTCTCTCCCAACTCCTTAAGTTCATAGACGATCTTATTCAGAGCACTCATATGATCAATAATATTTGTACCTTCATTCATCTTCAGGTGATGCCACCGCTCCTGCAGGTAGAATCGATTTGACATGGACTTCGTCTTAAACACACTTTCCAATTTTTCCAAAGACCTGCCAAAGAAATATTCCTCATGTTCGAAAGAACATTCTTTGCCATATCGAGTCTTGTTGCACTTGCCGCCCTTAAATCCAATTCTTCCCAATCCTCATCACTTTCCTTACCACGACACTTCAAAGCCTAGTGTAGCTCAGATTGAATCAACAAATCTTTGAGTTGAATTCGCCACAATTCAAAGTTCACCCTCCTGTCGAACTTCTCCACATCGAACTTCATCGCACTTGTGTACTTTGACATCTCTGAAAATTTCACCTTGATAGTGTAAACCCCTCAAATCTTAATCATGGGCTCTGATACCAGTTTGTTGTTACAAATTACCGCGAAAGTCCAAAGATTGCAGTCACATGAATACATGCAAAGGTAAACAAACTACAGATAAAATAAAAACACAAGAACTTAAGTAGAAAACTTCAAAAATGGGGGAAAAACCACGGGCAAGAAACAAAGTATTCCACTATCAATAGTTTAGTACATGAAGGAAAAACCATCCTTTATCTAAATTCTAGATATAACACCCGAAAACTCAAGATGTCTCAAGCTCACGTGCACACAACCCATGCACTTGCTCACTTGACTCCCAACACAAGCACCTCTAACCCTCACATCAATGTGCTACACCACACATATATATTGCCATGTGTTTCCTTGAATCACAAGTTGATTAAAATCAACTTTCCAATTTAAGGTGTAGGTGTCGTCCAAATATCCAATTAATTGTATAAGTCCAAAAGTTGACTCATGCAATTATTTAAACTTTCCATATTTTAGTCCACACTTCAAACTTTAACACATTAACACACGTGTGCGTATGTGTTATTGCCAATTTGAGCACTTGCCATCTACACCATGGCAATAGTCTCTTGCTTCAGTATGCAATAAAAATCCTTTTTCTTAAGAGTTAAACAATAAGATTGAAAAGATATTTGATTGGCATGAATGACTCAACAAAGTGTTGAAAATATGAGGATGGTTGACAATTTGACATGATGTAAAAGGGGCATCATTTGGTTGTCTTACTCCATAATTTGCTAAGCCAACTTACAAGAAATGTTTTAAGAAATCAGCTGCATCACATGGCATCCACTTAAACAACTAAATTAGCAAGTGATCAAGTGTGTCGCGACAGTCTCCTATTTAGTAGTGCGTAAGCAAAGAGTGTGTCATGCATGTCTGATTGCATTAAATTTGCAGAAAGTGAGATGAATAAAAAGGAGAAATGTAGTGTGAGAAGATATCTTGTTTGGGTGAGTCAAATTGCAATTGAGTGCCTAGTTCTTAAAATTTTTGCTTAGTGTTTATATGTTCTTCCTTTTTGGTCAATTAATAAATTTCTGTTTTTTTTTTTTCTTTTTTTCTTGTGTAACAAACAAAAAATTCTGTTTATTTCCTTGAATCCTCTAGTTTTTCTTCCGCTTTTCAGTCTATTATGAATGAGATATTTTGCACCAATCTAATACATTGTTTGTTCAGGCGTTTATGGCATTTTAGTGCTTACTGCTTCTATGGTTATCATCACTCTCATCTTCACATTGTTTTGGCGGTATCACACAACAATAGTTTGTTGGCCAATTTGAAAAGTGTTACTGTGGTCGTGATTCTTTAGAGTACTATGGCCGCGTGGTGTCTTGGGATACTTTTGTGTTTGACCCTTTGCATATTGATGCCTTGCTCAATTGGCTGGTAACTGCTTTTTTGAAAAAATGGCAAGCTTCTTGATTTATCAAGGCTACATCGGCACTTGAGGACTTAAAGGAAGTTATTTCTTCGAGTCCTGTTCTCGCCCACCCCAATTCCTTGTTACCATTTGCCTTCAACAACATTGCATTTGCGCTGTCTCGGTTCTGTTCTATGCAAAATCATCAACCCATTGCTTATTTCAGCTTGGCTTTGTTGCCACAAGTGAGTTGTAAGTTGGTGTTTGAGCGACAACATGAGCTTATGCAAATTGTCTTAGCTATTCACAAATGGGATCCTTATCTCTTGGGGTATTGCATTACTGTTAAGACAGATCACAAAAGTCTTGAATGGATGCTTGAGCATAGGTTGGTGACGATCAAACAACATAATCGCTTTTGAAACTTCTCCGCTTTGATTCGATGTAGTACAAACCTGGCCTTGGCAATGGAGTTATTGACGTTTCGTGTTGTGTCTCTCTTTTGTGGTTTTTTTATTGTTCCTTTGCCCTTTGTTGTCGCAGGCATTGTAGATTGTGAGGTTTGTGTCACAGCCCAATATTTTGGCTTGTATATAGGTCTAAGGGGGGTGTATAATGCGAATGTGTTACGATCCTAGGGAAGCCATCCTTCATTAATGTGTACCACAGGAAGACTAAGGAAGTGAAGCCAGAGGAAGGACCAAGTGTGATTACCGAGTTTGGCGACTCAGTTTAAGTTGAGTCAAGTTGTGTCGAGTTGGGATTTGTGATGTTAGTCAGTATGAGTTAGTTAGAGTGAGTTGTTGAGTCAGAGTCAGAGTCATTTGTATATAAAGGCTGGTTAGGGAGTTAGTGAGATATCTTGTACTGAATTAAGTCATTTGGTGCCCTTTCGTCTGGTGAGAGCTTGCTCTCTGGTGAGATCTTGAGAGTTCTTCTCTCTCGTCTCTGGTTATGTTTTTCTTTTAGTAATCATCAAAAGAATTTCAGTGTTTCCTTAATATGTTATTCAATGGTTCTATCATTGGTATCAGAGCAAACTCGATGTGGCCAAAGGTAGACGCTCAAGTTGACACTCGTGTTGATTCCCTGTAGGAGCAGATGAGGGCAATTCCGGCAGTGTCACAATGGATTTCGACATTGGAGGGTTCTATCAAGGAGCTAACAATGGAGGTCCAAGGTCTGAGGCAGCAAATCAAGAGCACGTGCCTTCAACCAAGCTCGTCGGCTTCGAGGATCAGCCAGATCGATGATGGTAGCGACCAGTCGCGTCAGATCCAGCAAGATCTAGAAGTGTATTATGTGTTTTCAGTCGTTGGTGAACCAGATCTGCACCAACAGTCATCTCTGCTACAAATTCCAACCACATCTATGAAAGTTGTTTCATCGTTGAACGTCGTGGTTAAACTAGATTCACCTCCCACTTCCACACAAATCCTGGCCACCGAACAGATCCGACTATACTTGGCTGAACCAGTAGTCGAGAAGGTCTCTGCGATACCTGATCTATTTTTCTCACAACCTATTTTAGCATATCTGCATAGTTGTGTGTCTTTAAATGGATTGAATGAGTCCATAGCAGTGAGCTCTTCGCCATGGCCTCCACCCTTTCTGTTGCCGACGAAATTGTTATCAGTTCTCCAAGCCCCAATTATTGTTGTTGATAAGGTAGATTTTCGCTCTCCATCATTATTCTGCTCCATCCACTCTGTTGCAGTACATAGGAGGAAGGAATTCCATGGCGATTGAAACAGTTTGCACTCACCTTTGTTAGCTGGTCGTACCCTCTCCAATGCAGTCTGTTTGGCGAAGATAACCTATTGTGCTCAAGACGCTATTAGAGGAGATCGAATGATGCACGGGTCGAGAATGCATCAAAGTGGATGTCACTACTATGGTGTTTACGCACGCATCATAGAACATCATATGTTCCCTTTTGAGCCACTGGGTTCTCCTTGACTTGCGTACTCCTTACGTTGGCTGCTGCACTTTTGTTGTAGGCCCTTTGGTGATCTGATTTTGTCTTCGTCTCGTGGGGTGTGCGTGTTCTTATATGTTGTTACGGCTCATATGGATTTTAGCATGGTCATTTAATGATTCGGGCAACTCTATCTTCTCCATTGTTCACTTCTCTATTTACCACCTTGAAGACAAGGTGGATTTCAAAGGGGGGAGTATTGTTACGATCCTAGGGAAGCCATCTTTCATTAATGTGTACCACAGGAAGACTAAGGAAGTGAAGCCAGAAGAAGGACCAAGTGTGACTACCGAGTTGGGCGACTCAGTTTAAGTTGAGTCAAGTTGTGTCGAGTTGGGGTTTAGGATGTTAGTCTGTATGAGTTAGTTAGAGTGAGTTGTTGAGTCAGAGTCATTTGTATATAAAGGCTGGTCAGGGAGTCAATGAGATATCTTGTATTGAATTGAGTCATTTGGTGACCTTTGGTCTGGTGAGAGATTGCTCTCTGGGGAGATCTTGAGGGTTCTTCTCTCTTGTCTGTGGTTATCTTTTTCTTTTAGTAATCATCAATAGAATTTCCGTGTTTCCTTAATATGTTATTCAAGGGTTCTATCAGAATGATAGTGATGATGACATGTAGGGAAATGTTAATAGAATGCATAATGTTTTACTTCATTTGATTTTACTTGTGCTACAATCAAAGAGGTTATGCTTTGTTGGATTTTTTTTTTATTTGCTATATTTTTTTGTTCCTTACAATTCTTTGCAGAATATATGTAGTGTTGCAATATCGTTTAGATTCTCTTCGAAGTAACCTTCTTACTTACGCTGTTGTACTATGTTTTCCTTCTTATATAGGATTGGGAACCCTTGTCATTTCATCAAAGGCAGGCAGCATCAATAATAGAAGTATTTCGGATCATAGAAGAGGCAAGTCTCACGTTCTAGTGAATATGTTTTCTCATATTTCTGCAAGCCATTTAGAAGTTAGACTTATCAAGCGTCATAACGTAAAAAATAGTTGTTGCTGCAACATGTTTTTGAGTAAGTGATCTGTTGCTGAGCATATCTTGTGGAGACATTTTTTATGGGCAGCCTTGCAGGTGTTCATTCCATGATAGCATATTTTTTTGAAAGAATATTCCCGTGTGGGTACTTTAGCTTCACATTTTTGAGTTTTTGTTGATTCAACTTTTTCATTGTTTTGCAGGCTGTGGATCAACTATTTGGTTTAAAACTTCCTATGAACGTCATGCATTTGGGATCTCTGCTATCTATAATTGCACAATGTTTGGAGACCTATCTGCAAAAAATGGTGAAACAATTAGGTACAAGTACTCCGGTCAACAAATTCTCTGGATTTGAGCTTAAATTTAAATGCTTATTTTGATAGAATAACTGTGGAGCCTGTGATCACCACAATTGAAGCTTGTCTTGTGCATGAACTTTTTTGTTTTAGTCATAATTGTTGGAGTATATAATCTCATATCGAAAATATAAAAATAGTTGGTGTGGTATATAAGTGGTGTAGATTTACTTGCGTGAGATTTGGAATGAATAAGAGTTGGTTGTGGTTTAAAAAAAAAAAAAAAGTGGTGTAGATTAGATCTTAGCACAAGCCAAATGGTTTTGTGCAAGATGGGCTCCAACCCCATTTGTATACCCACATGTGCGTGTGGCCCAACACTAGCCCATGGATTTCTATATGGTATTAGAGCGGAACTATTCGGGCCTCGTATTTGAAGACCTGGTTGGGCTAGCGGTGGAGTCTAAACCCGTTTGTGGACCTAGAAGCTTGCTATAAGAGTAGGTCTAGGTATGTTTGTCCGGACTTCTAAAAAGTAGGTCTATTCAAGTGACAATTAGTTCAGGCCTAGTTGCTCTTGAGGGTGAGTGTTGGAGTATATAAAACCACGTTGAAAATATAATAAGAGTGGTGTGGTATATAAGTGGTGTAGATTGGCTCATAGTTTGGAAGTTTTCAAAATTATGAATATGATTAATAGAATACTTTATCTCAAACATTGGACAAAGTTCCATTACACAAAGAATTGGTAAAGTTACTCATGTGGGAAACAAAGTTGGGTGTGTGCCACCAAAGAGAGGGAGTGGGGCTAGTCCTCACAAAATCTCTCTCTCTCTCTCTCTCTCTCTCTCTTTCTATCTCTCTCTCTCTCTCTCACACACACATACGCACACCCACCCCTTTATTGTTAGACACACTTATGCCTCCACGGGTAGAAGAAACATTTCAGCTTTCATTGCCTAAACTTATTTTTGTTTTAATCGCCATAATCTTAATTTGCAAAGGTAGAACAATCTATAGTATCCACTTACTAAAATTTTTCAACAAATCCATCTGAACACATGGAGTTCAACCATGATGTGATAGAAAAGTTGTCTTACTTGAAACCTTGGATAAACCCATAGGTAACTCATTGATCCATTTGGGAGATAGAAATTAAGGCTTCTCTTAGCTCATTTTATAGCCCTTGTCCGAGTAATTGGAAAATAGCTATTGTAGATAGCTCCTTAACCACATCTGCAGGTGTAGGTGGCATTTACCTAACTCTAGCATTTATTACGCTTAAAATTGTCCTTGTCCTTTATGTTCAAAGCTTTTAATGAATCATATTAATACATAAACTCACCCATGATTCACATTCTAGAGTGCCTTTTTTTTTTAACCATAACGTGTATTTTGAGGCCGGAACTTGACATAAATGATTGGACTTGCAAAGGAACAGATGGGCTCTATTACCTTGAGTTACCAATACATCTTACTCGAAATACCTGCTCTCTTGTATCATAACCTTTCCAATTAAGACCACTTATGACCTCATCATTGTCGACTTAGACATCTTTTAGTACCCTTAAGGTCATGTTTATTTTCTTCTTCCATCTTCCAGTCACTAAATGCTTTTGATTTACATTGTGAACTGTGTGAGCTTTCGAATTATAAACAGTAGAAGCTTTGCTTTTTTCCATCTAATTCATTGTAATATTCCGGGACTTGCACCCACACTATTTATGGTTCACGTTGGTTTGTATCCCTTATTGATGTTTGCACTAAAATCTCGTGGATTTTCTTACTCAAAAACAAATTGCCTGATTTTCCCACAATTCTACGTGATAGTTTAGACTAAATTTGACGCTAAGATCAAGTAGTTTCAGTATGATGATGTCAGCGATTATTCTACTTTTTTTTTTTTTGAGGACCAGAGATCATTTTACTTAAATTCTCATCTTATGCTTTGAAACTCAATGCTACAAGTGACACTTCTTATAATAGATTTTCTTATATTGTTCTTTACCTTAAGAGCCCGATGTGTCCACATTTTATCCTTGCCTTGAAACTCCCAAACAACTTGACTCCTAAAATATTCAGTTGCATTGTGGCCATCACCTTTCCACCCAAATAGGGAAAGTTAGACCCAATATATCTTAGATGTGTCCTTCACTAAAAAAGAGTTTAAATGCTATCATACACCTTCTCGAACCCTCTTTGTTTCGGTAAATGTAACTTTCAAAGAGCACAAGCCGTATTTCCCCTTTCTTACTCTTCAAGGGGATAATTCCATCATTAGAGAAAATGATTGGGATTCTTACTTTTTGCCCTTTTTGACTTAGTCATCACTTGAGCCACTAATTCGGTCAAAAACTCCATATCCTAAGTAAAAAATTCTAAAGCCCTACCTTTCTGAACCTAGTGCTAATGAAGCAACCAAATACCATAAGGATCGCATGACACACAAGTTTACTCAACATGAAAGCTAGCCTGCCCGAAGTAGAGCAAGTCCTAACCATAAAACAAAGCATGAATTTAATTTCCACGTACCCTCTCTTCCAAGTTGTGTCTTTCTAGAAATTTTCTTCCTCTCGTAAGAAATTTTTTTATGTCTAAATAGTGTTCAAATGTGACGACCAGAACTCCTATGGGCCCAGATCGCTCGGCCTAGAATGCTAATTAAGCCCTTCCAAATACTGGTTCGACCCAACTAGGGATATAGTAAGCCTTAACCTGCCAAAAAACCATAATTGTCTATTAATTGTAGAAATAACATGGTAAATAGTCTTGCAAAAATTTCCTGAATAAACTATAGGTTCCCAGAAAAACCCATTTTAATCCCATTGTTTTATAAGACTAATAATAATATAATATTTCAACCAACTCACAAAGGAAAGATATCCCTAAACAATAATGTTATCCTTCCATTTCGCTAAGCTGGCACTGAGTTACCTGGAGGGGGAAGTGAGGTGAGCAATAAATTCAATGGGCTCAGTAAAGCGGAAGTCCACGTTACCGTCAATCATTTAAGTAATGCATATTAACTAGCATAAACAAAAGTTATTTATGAATCCTACTATCATTTCGGGCATGAAGGAAATATATATATAAGCAAGCATACTATACAATGCAAGATTGAATAAACCAATGGCCAAACATGATAGATCAACAAGATAATAATGATAAACATGAATTCCATAGAGTTAAAAGAAGTGGAAACTACATATAAACCATTTGTGGTCCGCGACCACTACATAGACATCAAGGTAGTCAATTATGACTCCGCGACCACCATGTAGACATCCAGGTACCACTAAAGATCGCGCGACCACTATATATACATCAAAGAATAAATCATATTCATGGAGGAAGGTAGTGGTTGCCACTTGTCCTTCGATCCGAATTTTATAAGCATGCATTCAATTATAACAACCATATCAATTACACAGACATTCATCATAAAGAGAGCACAAAGACTAGCAGTTCACCAAGATATAATTCCATTTTAATCCAAGTAAGATATCAACCATTCACTTTCGTGAATCCTAGCATATCTACTAGCATGACATGATTGAAGATAAAACAAACCCCACTTACCTCGAACTGCTACTATCCTATTCAGTCCTACTTCAAGAAGTTCCTAGCGGGTCCTCCACGAGTGTCTACAAGCGTATAAGTATAACACATTTAATTTAGACTTGCTATAATTTATTTAGGTATTTTAGACCATTAAGAACTCATTTTTTATTCCGAAGTTCAATTAGACTCGGTGTCAAAACCAACAATTTGAACTAATACCACTTTTTTGAATGAAATAGAGGATTCATCAAGGGAAGACAAAGAAAAGTCTATAACATTAGTTTTCTTGCATAGCTTAATTCAAAATAATAAATTCGACCATAGAACTGAATTGCTTGAAAACTTGTTTAAAATAGGTAAATAATTCTTTTTGAGATATTTTCTCAAACATTTACAATGTCTCCTTTTCTAAGGCCATTTACAAAACTTAGCGCTCTTGTTGAGACATTTTATCAAACATGCAAAGAGGGGTTTTATCAAATTAATACTTAATCATGCACACAATCCCTATTCTCTTATTGACTTGTAAATGAACAATTTACTAGTAATGTATGCATTTCAAGTCTCAAGGTGGGTTTATTTGCATCCTAGGCAGTATGACATTTTCAAAAAGAAATGCAACTCTTCTTTTGAGAATTTATTCAAACACCTAGAGTGCACTTCTTACTACATTGTTTCTTTCAATTAAATATCTATGTTGAATCTCATAATGTTCATTGCATAAAAAATCATGTATTCCAAACAATGAAAACATGTTTTAAAGCCCACAAATCAAATGCAACAAGGTTGAGTTTCAAACCATAATTTACAAAGAAGGTCTAGATTTGATATGCTTTGAGTGACAATCCATTGAAAACACCATTCAACCCATAAGAACACTCAAGTAAGGTGGAAAGGATTCTAAACCACAATTCAATACATCAAAGTCAATTCTAGACCTCAAAACCCCATTGAGATCATACTTTCCTTTCCAAACCATGAAAGCCAAGCCCCAAACTCATATATCCACCCATAACAATGATTTGAACAACAATCGAGAGTGTAAGTCCTTCGGAAAACAACCATGACACTTGCTTAGCAACATATCCGAAAATTATCATTTATTTCCCATAATATATTCAAATTTGATTCATGTAGCCGACCACAATTAATTTGGGACTGAGGCTACGTTGTTGTTGATTCAAATTTGAGCAAGTTAGGCCAAGGTTCTTACCTAGCTTGAGAAATGCCAATCTTGGGGAGAATGTGTGGCTTGGTGTAGTTTCTTCTCCAACATTCAAGCTTTTCTTCCCTCTCTTCTATAACCTAAACCCTAGCCTCCTCTATTTGTTAAGCTTTGTTTGTAACAAATGAGGCATATTCTCATAACTTGTTTACATGTGTGTAGGGTTTTGGGAGCATCAATCTCCACCCTATATCTCATTTATCTTGACTTCGTTTTAGCCTCTAGGCTGTCTAAGAGCATTCATTCTTCTCTCCTTTGTTTAGTTCAATCCTAGACCCTCTCACTAAATCTTGTATCTCAAGGCTCATCTATGGTTGGTGTAGTGCCAATTCACATCTTACCAACTCACCTTTTTATTTTAAAGATTCCCCTTTTCGTATTTTGCGGTAGTTCCACGGTCCTTGTGAATCTCTACTAATTTCAAATGTGTCACTTTTAACTAAAAAGGAAAGTTAACTTTTTACTCGGTCAATGTTCCTCCTTTTAAGGAAATAAAATACATCTTGTTCTTATCCACCCATCCGCCTTCCTTTTTGCATCTTGATCCCACAACTCATCCCGAGATGTATCAAGGAGCCTCATTTTATTCTCTTATTTAGTTTTTTATCCTAAGACCACTAATTAGTAATTACCAAAAATGGCATTTTTCATCACTAGTAAGTGAGTATGTGCTTCGCACATGAAGCAAAGAATTGTCATGTTCGCAAAACCTTTTTCCTCCCTTTTCAGGCTTGAGACCGTCAATGAATGTTGCTTTTCATTGTTGTAGTAAAAAACTTATGTACGTAGTATGCCATCTTTAGAATTAAGTAGAAACTATGACTACTACATTAATGACAGCTAATTTTAGACTCATGGTCTAAGCTCCAAAAATGTCAGATATGTGTTCACAGAACTCCAAAAACATAAATGAATTGAACATGGCAATAGAGTCCATGTTAGTAACCTTGAAATACATATGCCCATTACAATAAGATAACTTCGTAAAAAGACATGCCCATTACAAATAATGTAATTGATCATATTTTTTTTTCAATTTCACTCTCTTTCCTTTCTCAACTTCTCCAATAATATACAATCAAAGTCGACAAAGATGTGAAATTCAAGATAGTGATGTGGATTGAGTACTGTGGCAAAGGTATCGACTCCCTCCGTTTGCGATGACCATGTAGGTTGATAATGGAGAAGTTGTAGATTTATGTAGTCTGAGGGTGTTCAATGTGAGAGCACAACCATTATCACATGGCGCTCATGCTAGGAGAATTAGAAAAAAATTCAATATACTAAACACATGATTAAGAGAGAGTAAGAAATATCATTACATAACATGGGAAAATTAAACAAACACCTTCTCTTGTAAAGTAAACACATTTCATATACCTCTTTGGATACAAGCAACACTTTCAATTGTGTCACTCTATGAGTCTAAAACCTATATGCAAGCATCCCCTCGTCCATCAATTTTGTAATTGTAGGAGCATCAGAGGCGGCAAAACATACTATTGGCCGTAGTGGCAAAGACCTGAAAGCCAAAACATTAAAAAATAAAAAAACATTTTTGACCCATTTTATCAAACACCGTTGCAAGCAATACTTTAGGAACTCTGTCAACAAATCTAGTAATTTCCCAATTTTTTCCCTCAAACGTTAACAGATATGTGAATCTCCTCCACTTAGTTACATGGAAAAAACTAAGAGATGTCAAAATGTAAGTGCCAACCTGGCCTCAAGTGTACAATTTACTTGTCCAGAACAATCATGTTGAATTGGAAAAGCTAGTTGTGTCAGTTTCTTCGACAGACTCTACTTCCATTACTATGTTCTCCAAGCCTCCCAAGTCCCAACGTCTGATAAGAACCTGCCACCCACCAAAATCTAGTTTACTTTAAAAAATTAAAGATCCGAAACTTCAAAATATAAAGGTATTAAATTTACTGATATGATAGAACAGTAAAAATATATAGCTATATAAACCCAATACATCTCGAGCACCTTCTCGCCTCTCCCTTGTGCCATAACTAATCTTGAACGCTCTTCAGATCGAGATGCACTGGCTTCGTGGAATAGAAGACCTAGATCTGCCTCACCACATCTCCCAAAACCCCACTACTATTCTCTGATCTGAAAACAGATTTACCGCTTTGATTCCCAATTTGAAATTAGAGAGAGAGCAAACTATTTTGGAATTCCTCCGGTTTCGAACTTCTAATGCTAAGGAGAAACGTTTCCCATCTCTGCATCAACATATCACAATTTCCTTCGATTTCGAACTTTTAATAAAGTTACTAAGGAGAAACATTTCCCATCTCTGCAGCAGAATATCGCCATTTCCCATCTTTGTAGTTGACCATTTTAATGCACTCGTAAGCATCATTGTTGTTGAAGACAATAACTCCATAATTTCCTACACAATGAAAAGAGAAACATTCTTATCAAAAAAATAATAATTCACTGAGTGTGGTTGGGGGGGGGGAGTGCTTAATGAGGTTAATGAGAGAGACGGTTTAGTGAGAGACGTAGTAGAGAGAGAGAGAGAGAGAGAGAGAGAGAGAGAGAGAGAGAGAGAGAGAGAGAGAGTTGAGAGAAAATCAAGGAGATTTTGAAATCAAATCAATAACCGTGAGTTTATAAAAGAATAAAATTTCCTTAATTTGGCCTCCTAGCGTTATTTTTCAACCAATCAAAAAAGAAAAACTTAGGGGCATTTTGGATAGGCAGTGGCCAAAAAAGCTTCACAGTCAACTACCCAAGAATCCTCATTATATTCGTATAGATTTGATCTCTTATTTAAATTTTCTTAGACTTAATTCATCAATTTAACTTTAATTCATATATTAGAGTTTTAACTATATAAATAATACATTGAATTATGCGCACGTACCCCATTTCGATTCCCCGCTGTGTCAAGTCTCGACAGGCCGCTGGCCAAACTAACTTGGGTGGAGGCTATAGCGCCCCTTAGGGTGGGATTAGTCTGGCGAAGCCTGGATACCCCCGATAACTTGAAAATTATGAATTTAGCACACCATTCATTCATAACATGAAAATTATGAAGATACCCCCGATAACTTGGCTAATTATTGGTTTAAGAAATTTGGGTCGTTACATTCAATCCGAACCACCTTATTTGAGGTTATATCTAATGAACTCTTGGACACTGGAAACAAGTCATGAACATGGAAATGGAGGTCTTAGAAAAGAATGGAACATGAGAATTAGTTTATCTTAATGTTGGTAAAAAAGAGGTAAATTGGTTTATTCATTGAAGTAAATGGTGGATGAATCTCAAAAAAAAAAAGCACTAAATGGTGGATGAGTTACTACAGCGCTATGAGGCTAGATTAGTTGCTAAAGGGTATACTCATACATATTGCGTGGACTATCAAGAGACATTTGCTTCAGCGTGACGATGAATACAATAAGAGGAGTAGATTTACGCTTGAGATTTGCAACCTTTTTTTTATTTTTTATTTTTTGGTCATGGAGATTTTTTGCATGGTGATCTAGAGGAAGAAATATATATGAAGACTTGCTACCAATAACAAATTTAAATTGAAGAAGGCCCTGTATGAATGGAAAGAATCTCTTTATGCATGGTTTGGTAGATTTTCTCAAGTGATGACCAATATGGGATATGGACAAAGCATGAGAGATCATACTCTTTTCATTAGATACTTAGTTTCAGGGGAGTTGCAATTTTTTTGGTATATGTAGATGACATCATTGTAACTAGGGATGATGTAAATTAAAAACATAAATTACAACAATGTCTGGCTAAAGAGCGGTAAATCAAAGAACTGGAATGGTTGAAGTCTGTTATGGGAATAGAAGTTGTGCCTTTGAAAGACGGAATCTTCATATCTTTGCAAAAATATATTATAGATTTTCTAAAGGGTACTTGAAACAAGACTCTAGCATACAAATTTGCTTGTACACCTATTGATCCGAATTATAAGCTTAGAGTGGTTGAAGAAAGCTGCAATGGTTGATCAAAAGTTGTGCCAAACATTGGTTGGAAAGCTAATCAACCTCTCGGGCTCTAGATCAAACATCGTGATGCGGTAAATGAGATCATTGATTAATAAATTAATTTTATATACAATCTTGAAGAAATCCATTTATAGGTTGCTTAGAGCATCTCCAATGTGTAACAAAAAAAAAGAACATCTCCAATGGTAATGTGGATTAAGACCATGGATTGGTGCCTTGTCATGGATGTGGGGAGAATGTGTATCCTACGTGGCATTAGATAGACATTCAAATTTCAAAATGATCTCCAATGCTAATGTGGATTTAGACCATGGATCGTGACTTTTTTGACTTTCTATAACAAACAATGATGATGTGTCTAGACATTGTGGCAGTCACCCTCCACTTTGATTCCCTACCACATAGGATAGACTTTCACAGTCTATAGTCCCATTGGAGAGCCCTTTTTGGGTTGGATGCAGATTGTCTTAGGTGGATCCATTTTTACTCCAATCCATGGTCCTGTTGGAAATGCTCTTATAATGCGTTCCAATATCTAAACTGAACTAAAAACAAGGCCTTTTATTTAAAAGACGGGTAGTAGTGTAATCTTCCAAAATGTTAACTATGTTGGTTCATGCAAATTTATTTTAGAAACTTCGTGATTTGGTGTAGTGAAAAACATAAATGTCGATGCAGAGTTTTGAGCAATGAATTAAGGAAATTGTGAGCTTTTATGGTTAAAAATCATTTCGGAATATCTGAGAATCAAGTGGAATGGCATTATGAGGCTTTATTGTGATAACAACCCCGCAATCAACATATCACAAAATCTGGTACTTCATTACTGAATCAAACAAATTGAGATTGATTGACATTTTATCAAAGATAAAGAAACTACATAGTAAGCTCATTTGTATTTTGTATTTCTCAAGTCAAAATCATCTTTGCCAGTGTACTCTCTAAGGGGCGAACCAGTTCTTCATTTTCAATGAATGTTTATAAGTTGTGAATGGTGAACCTTTTTTCATACGCTTGAGGGGGAATTTTGCAAAGAAGGGAAAGAGATGATAGCTTCTTTTCAAAAAGTGTTGTCAAAATGGGAAGAAATTAATTGATTGGTTGACACATTTCTTGGAAGTGTCCATAATTATAAATATCCTTATAACTTTGTTAGTAGCGCTCTTGTTATGAGAGAAGCATTAGTGAAATCATTCCCTCTCTTTTTCTCTTATGGCTTTGGGTTGTAGGACCAAAGTACATAAATCTTTGTGTTTATTTTTTTATTTCTCTATTTTATTTCTATCATAACTGTTGGAGTATATAATCCCACATCGTAAATATAGGAGTTGGTGTGGTATATAAGTGGTGTAGATTGGATCCTAGCACAAACCAATTGGTTTTGTATGAAATGGGTTCCAACCCCATTTGTATACCCATGCGTGTGTGGCCCAACACTCTCTGGACCTATGAATTTCTATATGGTATCAGAGTGGAACGATCTTGGGCTCGTATTTGATGACCTGATTGGGCTAGCGGTGGAGTCTAGACCCTTTTGTGGACCTAGAAGCCTATAAGAGTAGGCCTAGGTATGCTTGTTCGGACCTCCAAAAAGTAGGTCTGTGTTTGGCCAGTGACAATTAGTCCAGACCTAGTTGCACTTGAGGGAGAGTGTTGGAGTATATAATCCCATATCGAAAATATAATTAGAGTTGATATGGTATATAAATGGTGTAAATTGGATCCTAGTACAAGCCAATTGGTTTTGTGCGAGATGTGCGAGATGGGATTCTAGTACAAAAGCCAATTGGTTTTGTACAAGCCATTTGTATACTGATGCGTGGTGGCCCAACACTCTCCGGGCCCATGAATTTCTAGATGTCAAATTCTCATGGCCACGCCGCATATGCGTGGGTGAGCTCGTGTATCTCCTCTGCTAGCACTGATACTGACTCCAACTTAACGACCTTTCAACTTTAGGTGTGGGGTTTTATCTCAAAAGGCCTCGGTAGTAGTTGGGAGGATTAATCAATTATATACTTCCTTATGAAGTTATACTTAATCGAAGTGTGACTAACTTTCAGTCCACACATCTTCAACACTCCCCTATGGACCGAACGTCACATGATCCATTCGAACCATGGGCTTTGATACCATGTCAAATTCTCACTGCCGTGCCACACACGCGTGCGCGAGCCTGTGGATCTCCGCTACTAGCACTTTTTTTATGTCATTGTAACTTAATTTATATCTTAATCATGTACGCCAGTATAGGTTAATGCTTCATTTAGTATGCAATGCAAAAGCCCTTTTAGGTTTTTAACAACGACAAGAAGAAAGCCCTTGGTTTTTAACATTTCCGTTTTTGGTTCCTAAAACAATATAAATAACAATATAGTCAATTTTCATTAAACGTAGAGAGCAATTGGCTTCGAAATGTTGTTTTCTTCAAAATCTTGTAGTGCACTAATAAGCTTTTTAAAAAAAATTTTGATATTGCTCAACCATACACTTATTCAATGAATTTTAATTTCCAAGTATAAACATTTTTTTAATCTGACGCATAACTAGATCTTTGGTTTTATTTGTTTTATTATCTTTTGATTCTAATTTTGTTGAGCTGGGTCATAGTTCTTCATGTCACTGAAATATTGTTTCTATAATAGGCAAAAATTCCACTAGTCTAACAATTTTACGGCTAAGTATGGGTACTGTCATTTGTCAATCTCATCAATGTTAAACTAGACTTTAATTTTGCCTCCTCTCAAATGCAGTTGATAAAACCCATTTGTTTCCTGCTTCTCCTGCTTTGACACGATATGAAGAAACAATGATTTCTGTAATCAAGAAGAAGTCAGTCAACTGCAAGGTATTGGATGAAGAAGTGTGCAGAAAATTGAAAGAGTTGACGGTGCCAAAACTTTGTGTTAGACTGAATACCCTTCATGTGAGTGCTATTATTTTCACTGTTTCATATCTTCCTTATTGAATTCGTCATTGTTATGGTCCATATGAAGTTCACTAATGAGAGGGCCTATGATAAAGGGCCAAGTGAAGACATAATGATCAATTATGGAGAAAAGAGTAGCTATAGATTGGTACACTAACTAAATAATAAAGAATCTGAAGTACTGCATATATGATAAGAAGAGTAAAACTAAAGAGTTTTTTGAGTCTGAAATGGCTTTCTAAGAACAATTGATTATAACAAAGAGCACCACCTTACCACCTTCTTAGAGCATACTTTGGATAAAGGCAGCTCAAATATATCTGGTATACCTGTCTCTAGTTAAAGAAATCTTCACACAAATGATCATGCACTCATTACTTTAATGGTTTTATGAATGTCAAAATCACAATTTGAAAGCACAATTGCATGACGGCAGGATTTTACTTCACGAGAACAGTTTATCAACTACTAAGCTCATTGTGTTCATCAAAACATTCTTTCCTAATAGTTACAAAATCGTCCAAAATGGACATTGCCAGTATACATTCTCAATGTGTTATTACCACCATATTTTCATAGCTTGAATACGGAGGAGAAAACAGAACATGTGATTCTTCATCCGTAACATTACAATCTGAATTTAAGAGTCAACTGTATGAAGCATCCACCAGACCACAGCCATCTTCCTATTGCAACACTAAATGATCAAAATAAATTTTACAATGAATGCTGATAGACATGGGAAGAAATGCGAAATTTTCTGCTCCGCTTGTCTTAAGCATGTGTATCCAAATAAAGTTTGAATGTCATGAATAATGATTTCATTAACCTGTGGCACGATTCCAAAATTATGCTAGGAATGTTAAAAATATTCATTCCATATAATCTTCATGAGCTTTGAATATTTTGCTTGATTAGGTAATGCATTCATTTTTTTCCTTAACTTTACCAAGCATCACTAGCTGAGGGTTGAAATTATTGTGTTTTAATCTCTGGTATCCCAATTATTGATTTATACAAAATTGAATCATGATACTTGAAAGGAAACAATTATGGAAGAGATAGTATGTGTAGCTCTATTTAGAGACAAATCCTTTAGTAGAGGTTATCTGACATAATTGATTTGTATTTTATAGTTTATTATTATATTATGGTTTTACATCATCATGCTACAGTGTTTGTAAAACTGCAAAAAATGAGCCTACACTCTTGGTTTATTGAGGTTTTAATGCAAGCTCTATTGACTTAATGTATTTTTGAATAGATGCTTCAAGTATGCCTATCTACTTAGTGGTTGGCATACCAATAGTCGAGGCTTCTTTGCTGTGAAGTTTGGTTGCTTAATGGATGGTCATTGTGTATTGTGTGCGTTAGCTAGACTTTGTGCTTCTTTTGGCTTTAATGCAAACTTTAGGCTTAAGGTATCATCAAAAGATTCCCCAATTATATTAAGGCCTTTAAGGGCATGGTGTCCATATTTTGGCACTTTAATGGTGTTGTGGACAACAAATCTACAATGCCAAATTAGTTGGGGTTGACTACATGGATCGAATTCTTCCACCCCGTTTAATTTGATGTTGTTGATGAAGTGCATTTAATACTTTAAATCCTTCTTAATCATTGCATCCTGAATTATCTTGTCTATCTCTATATTGTCAAATTTCTTTAATACTGTTGAGGACATAGTATATTTTTTTTTTCATATATGTTTTCTGTTTGTATTAGTGATGTAAAATGGTAAATAACGTTTGAAGAGGTGGTGTCAATGGAGGGAAAGTCCAATGGGAGTGACACGAATAGTTGTTGGTTTTGGAGATTGAGAACTATTGTGTAGCAATGTAGGAAAGCTTTGATTTCCATTAGGGGTGTATTGGTCCATAGGGTGTAATGTAATGCTAGTACAAATGTCAAAACTTGAAAGTTGTGAATTGCATAAAGTGGGAGGTGCATATAAGTTTCTTGGTTCGATCAGTCATGAGATTGAATGTTGTTGGTGACAGTTTTACTATGCGAATGTGGGCACATTAATGTTCCCTACATATACACAACACTGTTATATATGTCTATATATATATATATATATTAATGTTGCATACAACGACGCCTTGTTCATATGTCATATAAGAATAAATGTTTGTGGTTAGTAGATAGACAATGTATATTAGTCGTGGTCCATAAAGTTGGTGATTTGTCAGTTGTAAATATTTTTTAAAAAGGTAACAATGATCTAGAAAAGTGATTTCAATGAAATCTCTTACTCTCCTCTCTCTCTCTCTCTCTCTCTCTCTCTCCCTGGTGCTTTTGTTGGTAGATCATGCATGTTTACTGTTCTACAGCTTGAAGAGTCAATGTCTACAAGCCAAGCAATCTGTGAGAATGTATAAGGGATGATCTCTCAAAGTTCATGGTCCATGTCCATAGGATCGCATTGTGAACAACCATTTCGATCATGTCTTGTTTTGTTTAACATTCTTTTCACTCCACTACTGCATCCTAACTTTCTTCTATCTGATTATCCATCGTACATGATCCATTCTCCTACGGATCACTCGTTTTCTGCAATTGAAACTAGTTAATTAGATGATATCCAAGATACCATGAACACTAACAATGGTGCTTACGATCATCAGAAGTTCGTAACAAAGAAAATTGGTGGTTTCTCGTTCAACAATGGCGAGCTTGACAAGAACATGAAGGAAGTAGCTACACATTGCGTAGGTTTAATATATGACTTTGAACTAGTATTGATCATGGTATAGGAGATGAATCAATAAAGGTAGTGATCACTCTCGAGATGCTTTGCTGAAAGGGGTAACTAACACATACGATGAATTTCTGAACTTGGATTTTAATCTTGCTACATTATTTGAAACGATTGATCAAATTGGGACCTTTTTCTGTCTCAAACACAAATTGAGTTCAATTGAGGTTTAGTGTGGCATTGAGAAATTCACAATGCTTGTGGAACCATAGATTGTGAAATCGATGCGACAAGAGAACATAGAGTATTACTTTGGTGATGCTTTGGTGAAATGGTGTCATGACTCAACGGAGCCTTCTTCAGCTTTTTATCGATCTCAAATTTGATGAATGCGTTATGTGAGTTTCATCAATTTGTGATGGTTAATTGTCCTTTGGTTGTATTGTAGCACAAGATGTTGTCAAAAGATGAGTTGACAATGCTTATAAATGAGTGGGACAACAAGGTCGAACCTAAACATCTAGATCAGAGGTCATGCTCACCTGATTTGATACGTGATCTGATTAGATTGATATTTGGAGTTCCGTGTTCTGGTTTTTATTGGAGAGTTCATAGAAGGCATTCATGGGTTAGCTTTTGCAGTGGGTGAAATGGTCTTTCATGATGCATTATAATGGGTGGGTACTTGCATGTTGGAATTCATTATTACTAGGGTGGCTTCTTCTAGTAGCTTGATCTACAATTCTCTAAGGGGCTAGGAACCTATGTAGCCTATAAGTGTCAAGCTCCTCTCATGTATCCTTTGTAATGTGTCCATTTTCTTGATTTTTGGCTACATCTCTATTAATGGTTCCATTTCAAATTTTGTGAAGGATGAATGCCACGTTCATGTCATTCTTTTTCAATTTACTCAAACATTTCAACGTGATAATTTCTTTTGTGTATTATGGTTGAAAGTAGTTTGATGAAACACTTGAAAGATACTTGTTCTCTTGGACAAGGATGTATTTGGGTTATCTTCCTTGTAAATCTGTCATTAATTGTTTTGGGTTGTGTAGAGCTATGGTGGTTGAGAAATTCGGAGCTTATTTGTTCAGTCTTATGTGGAGGTTTTGTTTTTGAGGTGTGAGATGCCACTTTAGCAATTTTTGGAGACATCATTTGGTGTAAATGGTTCCTTTTTTAATACATTCACTCATATAACGGAATGGATTGAGTTTTTGGCAATGAAATTTGGTGTTGGTCTTTTGTTTCTAGGCTTCACTATGATTGTTACCAAGTGCTTTACGTGTAGGTTCCCTCTTGTTGAGAACACCTTTGAACCTAAAATGGGTTGTACTTTCATCTGCCATGAGGTAATGTACTTTATTGATAATACTAAAAAGGAACAAGGAGCCCATAATTGTTCAAGATCCCAGGCTCTCCCCAACTACTCATTGAGGACAATCCGAATTTTAAATACTCTTCTCCTACACCCTTACAAAACCGTAAACAATTTGTTTATGCATTTTTATAATTGGTGAACGACTAATAGGTCCATTGTCCCCTTTAAAAACTTGGATTGGTTTACATGAGAGTCTATCATTGAACTTTGAATTGATAATAGTGTATTGGAACAAGAAACGCACAGCTGTTTGAGCGGCTAGACTCTCCCCAACTACTCACTTGAGTAGAACTCTAATTCTAAACACTTCTTTCCTGTCCCCCTATAAAACTTTAAGCCACGCATTTATGTATATTGACAATAGAAAAATTACCAATATAATCCTCGCCCCCTTTAAAAACTTTGATGGCTAACTAAGCAGTTTTATCTCCATATTTTCTGTCGGGGTCACCAAACTCCATCACTCTTTGTGGGACTTTCATTTTGTTCATGGTCTTTGTAATTTGGATACCCACGAAAGTGGACAACAATCACAGATGGTTAGAAACAATTACAATGTGTGTGTTGACCCAAGTGGTTGCACATTACATTCCCTTTTTGGTTTTGATCCTAGTAGGTAACGAGCCCATAGTACTGATTGAAAAGTTTGCTCATTCTTTATTACAACTCTAGCTAATTTAGTTTGGTTGTATTTACCTATGTACTGATGAGAGTGTGCTAAGCTTAATGATTTGAATTCTTAGGTCAAGTCATGTATCGGTCATGTAAGGTATATAAATTACCAATCACAACCCATAGGTCATATTTTTCATGACATTTATTATAGCATCTATAATAGTATTGCATATATTTAAATTTCTTATAGAGGTTTATGGGATCACCACAATATTGTTGGTGTGAGTCCAAGTTAGTTACATGGGTAGTTAAGTAAACTTGAAGTTGTTGTATAAATGGAGGTTGTAGGGGAGAAAAAAATATCTTGTTATCTTCAATATAATTTGGGAACTCTTAGGAGTTTGGATTGAAAGAGTTTTAAAACTCTTCTCTAAGTTTTCTGGGTCTTCTTGTTGTTTTCGTTGGTCGATTAAGTAGTAGGATTTCATGATTCCATCAGTGGTATCAGAGCATCAACATGGGGCCGAAGATTGATTCTTGGATCAACGTCTTGGAGGGCAGATGAAGCAAATCCCAGTCGAGCTTCAGAAGATTTCTGTGTTGGAGAGTGCCCTTGGTACGCAACGATTGGAGGTTTACGGCTTGATGCATTAGATCAAGTCCATGTGTCTTCATCCCAAAGTGCATGTGCTTAGTTCTAGCTAGATCGATGAAGTCAGTGGCCAAACACATACGATTTGTGGTGATACACCAGATTTGGCAGCATCAGAGTTGTTTCCGATTGTTAGTGATCCAGATTTGGTGAATAAACAGTCGTAGGATTATCTGAGGTGAAATTAGAGTTCGAGGGCTAGCGGTGAAGATCGACGAGCCTTTTCTTCAACCTCGCACTAACTCATTAAAGGTCTTGAGTATTCGTTACTTCAGGGAGTCTAGTGGAGTTAATTTCCTAAATACGCCAGATGTGACATTGTTGGTGGATGACTTGAGCGCCTTTATGACAGATCTAGTCACAAAAGCCTCAGATCCACCAATTCCAGGAATTCCTCTGCCCTCGCAACACTTTTTTCAGTACTCGCGAGTGGAAGCAAGCTTCGTCAGCATGAAGCCGAGGCTTGAGATCTCTTCAAACTTCATTCTGGACACTTAGATTAGAGTTTGTTTTCATTCTTTCATGTCCACATCTCTAGATCTGTGTTCTAAGGTTGAAGATCGTCACTCTCACGTTGCAACCTTTCAGACGATGCTTCGCTTCCACTCCAACAATGAAGCTAAAGTTACCTTTGTTGAAATGGGGCACGTTCGAGTTGTCCTGAAGCGGAGATAGAGTTCGCATGAGGGTGTACAATGGGGGGCAACTGTCTTGAGCTCATAAAGCCGAGGTGAATGCTTCACAGTCATTGCGCCACCACCCTAGCCGCCATCATTACTTTCGTTCTTCATTTTCTTCGACTTTGTTCTTGATTTTGGTTTCCTTGTTGTTGCAACCTTTATTTTCTCATTACGTCCCTTTATTTTCTCGTTGTGTCCACATCTGCAAATATCAGGAAGAAGATGGCATTGGGCCAATTTCAAAGGGGAGAAGATGTAACGGTGCGAGGATGGCCACATAAATGGGGGCACATTGAAGATCAATTGATTCACTTTGGAGGCCTTTGAACATGAAAGGGGTTGACCCTTGGTTTATCCAATGGGTGTTGTTGAGGTTGTGAGATTTGGGTGTATTGAAATTGCTTTTGCAAAGTTTGATGAAATTCTGTTGCACAATGTGCCATGTGGGACTGTGGGCTTTTTCATCATTGATAATTCAGGCCACCTAGTTCTCGTCGTAGATGGTGCTGATGTTCCCAGTCTATTTTTTTTTTTGCTTCACTCATATGATTAGTTGATTTGTTGTGTTGTGCATTGCGATTGATGTCCCTACTGTGGTTGCTAATATTTCAAGGGACATTGGGCATTAATCATTCATATGCCAAGGGGTTGTTGAGTGTCATATCATGGTTGCAATTGCTTTCGGTTATCCGTCGATCATCTTCTCTCGTGTAGGCTTGTTTCACTCATCATGTCAATTCATGATCCTGGCTGATCTATCCTCTTTCACCAACAAGGTGGTTTTTTTAAAGGGGGAGTAATGATAGAGATTTAGGGATCACCACAATACTGTTGGTGTGAGTCCAAGTTAAGTACAGGGTAGTTAAGTAAACTTGAAGTTGTAGTATAAATAGACGGTGTAAGGAAGAGAAAAGTATCTTGTTATCTTAAATGTTATTTGGGAACTCTTATGATTTTTGGTTGGGAGAGTTTTAAGACTCTTCAGTTTTTTGGGTCTTATTGTTTTCGTTTGTCGATTAAGCAATAAGATTTCAGGATTCTATCAGTTTCATTATTTCTTTCATAGTTTCTTTTTGAAATTAATAGTTGTTTTGCTTGAATCTCTTGACATCCAGATTTGCATTAAAATGCTTTTTAAAATTATATTGATGATGAAAATGTGTTTAAACATGCTTCAAGTGTTCAATCTAGTTTTGGACAGATCGATGCTTGTTTTAGAAGTGTATTAAAAAATCAGCTAGGGCCATACTTAGGCTAGCATGATCCTAGAAGGAAGCAATCGTCCACTTTATGTCAACTTTTTGTAAAGTGTCAAATCTCATTGGTCCATTTGAATTTCACTTAAAATTTGGAACATAGATCATATGCAATGGTCATAAACAGTCAGATTGAGTTAATGAGCACTTGATGTAAAGTGTGTTTTACATTGTTAGTCACTTGCTATCAAGTTTCTTTGAGCCTAATTGTTTATTGTCGTGATGTCCTACTTGCACTTGCACCTTGGCAAGTCAAAATCCTACTTAAAAGTCCTTAATGTAATAAGGCAAGCGAAATCTCTAGTTAAGACTGGGCAGCCAGACAATCAATTGGAGTTGTACACTAACTGGTAATGTATGTGGGGTGAAAATCCTAACTGGGGAGGTTGGGTTGTGGATTTAAATTGACGGGATTGAACCACTATAAATCGTTTTGGTATTTCCATATGTTTTCTCTCTCTCTCTCTCTCCACTTATCACTGTTCAATATAAATTTTAGTATAAATTTTGTAAATGACTTCAGTTTAATGGGGCATTTGTTTGACACATCTTGACTAAAGAGCATCCAATTTTCTTATTGTTTCTATGATGGGCGAAACGCAGTGTTATTGAAGGCTAGAGGCGCACTTGAGGCGATGGTTGCCAAAAATACCTTGGGTGCAAGGCGTGGCGTGTGCCCGAGTGATGCCAATTGTACTTAATTATTAATATATAACAGAAATGATTTATCCGTATATTTTATGTAATATTGCATCTTATCAAAAATTATGAACTGCTAAAAGCTTAATAAGAGAAAAAGAAGACCAACTAACATGAGAAATCAAAGTATCATTTATTATGTAAAAAATAAAATTATAAGAACATTATGATAGGAAAAGAAAATCATGACAATAGCGTATCATTGTGAGAGTAATTTTCTTTCCTCGTTCTTCCTTTTTTTTCTTTGGAGTGTGGCTTTGTTGTTTTTTTTCTTTATGCAACCTTTCCTTCTTTTATGGATTTTAAATTCCTCAACCTTTTCCTCTTTTATGCAAAATTTCCATCTTCTAATTAAGCAGTTTTTTTTTCTTTATTTATTTATTTATTTTTAATTTTTTTGTGGAAATTGTCTAATCAACTTTCTCCTTCCTTTTTTGAGTTACTTTTTCTTTTAGATTTTTTTATCTAATAAGGTAAATCTATGGTTACCAAATTAACGTAAAAAACCTTAACAAAAGCAATTAAAAGTGATTTTAATGGGTTAGTCATGCGCCTCGGTGTGTCTTATTGAAGCCTCATCACCTTAGTGTTGTTGAGGAGCAGAGGTTGCTCCTCTCCTCATGGAGCGCCTCAATAACACTGGCGAAAAGTGTGTTGAGTACCCTTCGTTATTGTGGGAAATCTTAGTATCTCCCCATGTCCTTGTGGTTACCACGAAGGCTAATTTGTTAGAAGATGGATGTATTTGTTGATGGCTATAAAGATAGTTTCTGATAAATCACTGTATGGGGGAATCATAAATTTTATCATTTTAGTTGATTGCCAAAGTTTGAAGTTTCGTGTGCTCAATTTGTTTAATTATGTTCAATTTCTTTATCTTGAACTTTTGAATTCCATAAATTTTTCCCAGAACAGTTTTTCCTGTACAATTCATAAAAGAAAGAAAGATCATTTACGCACATATCATTTGACAACTCTTATTTTTCTCTTTCTATGTAGATTTTTTTTAAAACCTTTTTTTTTTTTTTTTTTTTTTCTTTTCAATTCAAGCCTTAATGACCTTTCACCTCGTAGGTTTCAGAAGTGAGGAAATGACTGTTTGTTCCACCTAAATTTTTGAAGTTCCATGGCTGATGTTGAAAGTTAATGGAGACGGTGAATGCATTTGCTACTTGCTTGAAAAACAGTCTAAATATTTGATCATAGACATGCTATTCATTAGATACAATTCTCATGTTAGAGTCAAATTTTCAACTGTACAATTAATTGCTTTTTCCTTCTCTAAAGATTTTGCTACTCTTTTGGTGACTTGTACTTTTGGGGGTTAATTTCTAAATCAAGGAGTAGTTGTCATATCGATTTGTTTTTAATATGCAGTATATTCAAACCCAACTTGGTACCCTAGAAGATGGAATTAGAAAAGCATGGTCACGTGATAGATCATATGCTGAAGAGAGATGGGGTAAGTCATGCTCATCATTTTTGGTTGCGGTGGTTCTAGAGGGTATTATGTAATTGTGGTTTACTTTAATGTCTGTCATAAAGTGAGATTTTGAAGTATTTTTGTGCTCCTTTCTCTTGTTCATGAAGGAAATCTTAAGGAATATCAAAATAGAAAGCTAAGTTTAAAGAAGCAAAGACAAGTATCAAGAATGATGAAGAAAGATTTCTGTAGTAGTCTGCTTATTCATTGCACTTTAATAGCTTAAATACAGAAAACTAAGTAACTGAAAATAAGAAACTACATGGAACATGATTCCATGTTATATCCATTCCTAGAATACTGCCACTTACAACTGATGCACTAATAAATCAATTAAAGAAACTAAAATGGCTAAAACCAAGGAAAGAAACAACTTAAACGTTTGACTAAGTCTTGCATACAAATTCTGCAGCAGCTGAGGCAAATTTCAACACTCCTCCTTGCTTCAGTTGCTGCACACTCCAAGCTTTTCTCTCAGGAATTCAAACTTGCTTGGTAGTAAGGCTTTGGTGAATATGTCTGCCAGCATAAAATCTGTCTTGCAGTTCTTAAACTTAATTGATCCTTCCTTTCGCACATCTATTAGGAAAAACAATTTGATGTTGAAGTGTTTTGTTTTCCCATGAAAAACACGTTTGTTTGAATTAGCAATTGGTGCTTGATTGTCCACAATCACTCTAGTATTCCTTCTTACTTCAAATTGAGATCAATTAACTCTTCCCTTAACAACAATAAATTCAGCTTCTGTAGTGGATTGCACAACTATCTCTTGCTTCTAAGAACACCAAGAGAACAACCCTAAACCCCTATTAAAACAATAACTTGAAGTACTTTTCAAATCATTGGAATCACCATAATCACTGTCCGAATATCCCTATAGAGTAGAGTTCTGACTTGCACGAAACATAACTCCAAAACTAAGAGTTCCCTAGACATATCTCATTACTCTCTTAGCTGCCGTAAGACAAGTTTCAGTTGCACAATTACAAAATCTGGATAATACACTTACAACATGCAAAATATCAGGTCTGGTCGTTGTTAGGTACATGAGACAACCAACCATACTTCTGTAAAGCGTCTCATCAAGCTCTTTTAGCTTCATTCATTCTCAGCTTTTCCTTAACACATTGGTGTAGCTACCTTTTTCAATTCTTCATTTTGAACCTTCCTTGAATACTTATTTTGACAAACAAAAAACTCATTTTGCTTTTGCTTGATCTCCATTATGAGAAAATAAGCTGATAGGGTTGAGGCCGAACTGGTAGAAGGAGGGGATCGCCTCCAGTACTTTTATTGATATGGTAAAAGGGAAAAACAGGGATACAACGATAAGGGAGGGATAGACTCTCTCTACTCCACAGATCGCCCAGAGAGGAACACTCTCAACGACTCTAGGTCACCACAATAGTTCATATGACAAAAGATGAACAGTAGTGCTTAGACCAACTCTTGCTTATATACTCCTAGTTACATTATTTGACTCACTATTAACCCACGAGACTCGATACTTGGACTCACACCGACTCACTGAATTGGCTCACTCAACTCGATCTTACTCGACTCTTACGCCTGGCCCACGTCGTTGCTTGATCCGGCGTCCCCGCAGTGCTTCCTGGAGTAGAACTTCGTGACTGGGAGCCCATGGATCGTAACAGTACTTCCCCCTGGAGAACCACCTTGTCCTCAAGGTGGAAGGCCGGAAAAAACTTCACGTGTTTCACCAATTCCCATGTCGCTTTTGCTTTGGGAAGGCCAACCCATTTGATGAACGCAGTTGGGCTTGCGACTGAAGACTCGTAAGCCAACACATTCTCTGGCTCAGTGGGCAAAGACAATGACTTCGGAGAGAAGGAAAGGAGGGTGGCAGAAGCGGTGTGCTCGCCCAAAACGCCACGCAGTTGAGACATGTGAAACACCGGGTAAATCGACGAAGCAGCAGGGAACTGGAGCTTATAAGCTATAGGGCCTACCCGGCTGAAGACATTGATGGGCTCATAAAACTTTGGGCTGAGCTTGGTATTGGAACGTTGAGCCACTGAGTGCTGACGATACGACCTCAACTTAACAAAAACTCGCTCGCCAACCTGCAGATTCACCTCGCGCTGCCCATGGTCAGCTTGTTGTTTCATCCTGTTCTGCACCAACACTAGCTGATCGCGTAGCTCGGTCAAGGCAAGGTCCTGGGCAATGAGCATAGCATCCAGGTCTTAAATGGAAAGCATTGTAGGGACGAATGGAAAGAGGTCTTGTACCAATATTCTGCCCACGATAACCACTTCGACCACTCCTTAGGGCGTGATTGATGAAACAATTCAAGTACATCTCTATGCAGTGATTGACCACTTCGCTCTGCCATCAGATAGGAGGTGATACGCCGAGTTGCGGTTGAGTTTAGTACCTTGCAATCGGAAAAGTTCGCACCAAAACTTGCAAAGAAATGCCCTATCTCTGTCCGACACAATGCTTAGAGGAAAGTCGTGTAAACGCACCACACCTTTCATGAATTCCTCGGCCACTGTCTTTGCAGTGAACGGGTGTTTCATGGGCAAAAAATGGTTGTATTTGCTGAAACGGTCCACCACGACAAAAATAGCATTCCAACCGGAAAAGGATGGCAGACCTTCGATGAAATCCTTTGATACATGCTCCCTGATAGCAGTGGGGATTGGAAGAGGCTGGAGAAGCCTACTTGGGGATAGGGTTTCGTATTTGTTGTGCTGACAAACCTCACATGTGGACACGAACTTCTTCACATCATTGCGCAACCCCACCCAATACAGCTCGACTGCGAGACATTTGTAGGTTTTGAGGAAGCTGCCATGACCCCCGATGGGGCTGGAATGGAATTCATCCAAGACCTGGGGCTTTAAGGCAGAGGAGGCTGAGAGCACCAATCGGTCTTCATAGCAGAGCATGCCCATAAGCAGAGACCACCTCGGAGCCACCTCCTTCCCATTAGACAACTTCTGAAAGACCGGTTGAAGGAAGGGATTTGCCGACACCTTTTCGTGTATCACGGTTTCATCGAGGAAGGAAAGCAGGGACACCGCATTCAACTCGGTAGTCCATCAATTTGAATCTCAAACTGGTAGTCCATCAATTTGAACAACCAGTGCTGGTACTCAAGGGTGACCACACGTTCCAGTAGGAATTTGAGGCTTTGCTAGTCACTGCGCACAATAAAGTGACAATCGAGTAAGTAATGGCGCCACTTCTGTACTGCAAGAACAATTTGCGTTCATAAGCGGATCGATAAGGAGTGCGAGCCGATAAGGCTTGACTAAAAAAAGCTATCAGTCTATCTTGCTGAGACAAAACGACGCCCACCCCAAACCCCTAAACCCTGATGCATCCGTTTCTAGGATAAACGATGACTCAAAATTCGACAGTGCTAGTACAGGTACCTCCACTATAGCCTGTTTGAGCTGTTGAACAGCAAGAGTGACTCAAAATCCGGCAGTGCTAGGACAGGTACTTCCACCCTATGTTATCTGGACTCGGGTGCGGGTGCAGGTGTCGTGTACGGGTATGTGTCTAAAGGTCGGACCTACCTATTGTCTAATTTAAGGACACGGAGACTCGGCAAAAAGTGTTTAAAACTTGTGTGACATATGCTTATATATATGTAATAACATATATTACATATATGTAATAGCTATAGCTTATACACCTATATTTTTTTTCTCATTTTTCATTTGTTACTCTACACTAGAAAGTTCTAGTTAAGTTTTTTTCTTTATTCTCTTACAGTTTAAATCTTTTTATACAAAGATCTCTTCAAATGGAGTATCCATGTCTTTTTAAGTGTCAGACTCGTTTCAAGTGTCCGACACGAGTACTTAAGGTTAAAGTGAAGGTCCGGGTAACATAGCTTCCACCATAGCCTATTTGCGAAGTAACTTCATCAGAGGAGCAACAATCTTCCCATAGCTACGCACAAATCGCCTGTAATATCTCGTCAAACCTAAAAAGCCCCTCAGTTCCTTAGGTGAAGTTGGGAGAGACCATTCCACCATCGCCTGGACTATACCTGGATCAGCCATCACCCCCTCACCGGAGATGATATGGCCTAAATAATCAAGCTGAGAAGTCGCAAAACAACACTTCTTAAGGTTAAGAAATAAGGAATGATGACTAAGGATAGAAAGGACTTGGTGGAGTTGGACGATATGGTCATCCATGGAGGAGCTACAGACCAGGATGTCATCAAAGAAGACCAATACACACTTGCAAATCTAGCCCTTAAAAATGGAGTTCATGAGAGACTGGAAAGTGGCTGGTGCGTTGGTGAGCCTAAAAGGCATCACGAGGAATTCATAGTGCCCTTCATGGGTTCAGGAAGCGGTCTTAGACTATGATACCCGGACTCGGCATTTCAGGGCCGAGTATTCGTGTCGACACGACTCAACATGGACACTGACCCTGGATATGTGTCGGATCCTGGGAAGACAAGGATGGACACGTTGATGAAGGGGAAGAAGGAGAAAGGGATGGAAAAAGACAGGGAGAGAGACATTGCTGCTGCTTTGTTTTGATTGTTCAATAAACCCTAAAAGAAGAGGAAAAAGAAAGAAGATGAAGAAGAAAGAGGAAGCAGGGTATCGATGTTGTTGAGGAAGAAGAAGAGGTGTCAACGCTACTGTTGCTCATCTCTATCTCTGTGTCGACGCTACTGCGGATATCTCTCTCTCTCTCTCTTTTGTGGTTGTACTGTTTACATAATATTGTACATTGGTTTCAAAAAATACAGCCTGTACACAGTCTCTCTCTTGTCATCAATATTGTTTACTCTTGTCATCAATAGTGTTTACAATACTTTGCATATAACAAAGTTTAGGGATTGTTTGCCATTTGATTGAAATGAATGATTTTTTATCTCATCTTATTTTAGAAAAATAAACAGTTTTATTTATTTAAAATGTTTGTTTTGTCATAATAAAACAACAAATTAAAGAATAATATTTAAATTTTTTCAATTTCTAGCCGTGTCTAAGTACAAGTGTCTAAAATTTTGGACTCTTATTACCGAGTCCCCGAGTCCTAAAAAATAAAGTAACCAAGTCGAATCTCTAAACACATACCCGCACCTGATACCCATATCCGAGTCTGGGTAGCATAGGTCTTAGGCACATCATAGAGATGAACTCGATTCTGGTGGTACCTTGAGTGCAAGTCAAGCTTGGAAAATGTTGTAGCGTCGTGCAGCTCGTCTAACAACTCGTATATGTTGGGAATCGGGAAGCGATCGGGCATGGTAACAACGCCGGATAATCCACACAAAACGTCCAACTGTCGTTCTTCTTCACGAGGAGCACTGAACTAGAAAAAGGACTGATGCTCGATTGGATAATACCAGTTATCAGCATCTCTGAAACCATCTTCTCAATCTTCGATTTCTGTATCTGGGGATAACGGTAGGTTCGAACGCGAATGAGGCGCAGTGCCTTCATGAAGGGGAATAGCATGGTCACAATCTCGAGTAGGAGGGAGCCCAACAGGTAGGGAGAAGAATGGTTGGAAAGAGTCCAGCAAGGGTTGGATGCGCGGGTCCACTACTTGCATCATATTAGAAGAACCAAATTATTCCACATTGCATAACTCAATAAGGAAACAAGCTACATCATCTTCCTAAGAGCGCTTGACGGAGTTGCACGAGACCAATGCCTAATGTAAATTGGGATCCCCTTTGATGGTGTGCTACCTGCCCTCAGAGGAGGAAGTGATCGAAATGTTAGGCCAATCGGTGGTAGTAATGCCCAACGAAAGTAGCCATTTCATGCCCAGAATAACATCGCAACACTTAACCAACATTTGGAATAAATCCTCCACCACAGAGATACCTTGGAACTTCACGATGATGCCTTTATAGATGCCTGAACGTCGGGCGTTATGGCCATCTCCCACCAACACCCCGTAAGAAGGCGTAGGGCGAGCTGGGATCCCCAGTTTGTGAATAAGATCATCAGACAAGATCGAGGGCCTAGGAATCCCTCTACCGTCTGAACGTCGGGCGTTATGGCCATCTCCCACCAACATTAGCTCCAACTAGTGATCCCTGTACTTTGATTGCACGAGGGCCTAGGAATCCCTCCACCGTCTGATTAGAGAGTTTAATGACTGCCAGATCGAGTTGCTCCACCTTCCTCACCCAGGCTGACCTCTGTGCTGTCAACTGCATCGTCGTCGACCAGCATCACATTAAGTTTGCGACGCTTACAATGATGGCCGGCGAACCATTTGTCATCGCAACGATAGCATAGCCCTTTGCTCCGCCGCAACTGCGCCTCTGCTTCAGTCAATCGCTTAACCCATGGTGGAGATGGAATAGGTGTTACCCCAGTGGAAGCAGTTGGGCTTGTGGAGGACGAGGAAATAGTGGACCCTTTTGCTGCTAATGGGCTTCCTGTGGAAAGACTTTTGTATTGGGCCTCACTTGACTATCTAGTTGGGCTTGTCAAGGTATGGGAGACCCATCCTTTTGTTCTGGGCTCGGGGGTAATAGCGAGGCCATTTTTGTGGCTGGATGGTTTGGGCTTCCTTTAGGCAGCATGCCCAATGTTTCCAGCGCAACGATCTTGGTCTCGATCCACTTGGCTCGGTCGACCGTCTCCCGCATTGACTAGCTGTGTCCCAACTTGACAAATACGTTGATTTGGATCTCCCTATTGCCAAAAGAAAAGGAACTTGAGCATGCACTGAACGTCCATTGTACCATCTCTCCCATGTTGTTTCATTCGAGAAATTTTTTCTTGCTTATGAGAATTTTCTCATAAGGAGACCTTAGAGAAGAATCGAACGTGGGAATGGAGGCCTTAGAGAAGAATGGAACATGGGAATTAGTTGATTTACCTGCAGGTAAAAAGCCAGTTGGATATAAATGGATTTATACATTGAAATACAAGGCAAACGGGATCACTAGAGCGATATAAGGCGAGATTAGTAGCCAAAGGGTATACTCAGACATATGGTGTGGACTATCAAGAGACATTTGTTCCAGTTGCGAAGATGAACATAGTAAGAGTTTTGTTGTAACAATTTGGTGTCAAGAATGTGTTTCTTCATGGTGATATAGAGGAAGAAATTTATATGGAGGCGCCCCCTGGGTATCAGACACGAATTGCTACCAAGAAGGTGTGTAAAGTAAAGAAGGCATTGAACGAACTAAAACAATCTCCAAGGGCATGGTTTGGTAGATTCGCCAAAGTGATGATCGATATGGGATATAAACAAAGTCAAGGAGATCATACTCTTGTTAGGTTTTGGGGTTCATACGCAGCGAAAAATTCAAAACAATTTATGAAAACCTCAACAGGATTGCAAATAAATTCCATTAAATTAGATCTACAAAAGTATACTATACCTTAATTCGTGACTTCCTTCTCTGATTGTTCAATCTCCTAGACGTTCAAGTGCGCGTCCTCTATTAGAAATTCACACACGTACGATGACCGCAATTTGGAGTGCTAGCCCCAAGAAAGATAGAAAACGTTTTTCCTTTATCTCCCAAAATCCAGAGAACTCTAAAAAAGTAAAATGAAATTCTTATATGTTTTTAGGGTATGACCCTTTAGTTATATGTGTAGGTAAGCCCTCACTTAAAATCCTATTCGTAATACAACTATTGTATTTAGGCAGCTTAAGCAAATTACACATATACCCCTATTAAAAAGTTATCACATAACAAATCATAAGGGCTTTCATGTCATGAATTTTATCATATAAAATTCATTACTCTTGACCAATTGAAATTGCGCAAAACCATTCTTTGTGTGCGACCTAATAGGTCCACGCAACGTTGGTAGTGAACCAAAAATCATTTTCAGTACACAAGTCATAAGCAGTTTCTAGCAAGACATTATGACTACTCAAGTAGCATGAATATCAAAATCGATACAACCTAATGAATAACATATATCATATCCTTTTGTCGTGCGATATCTTTTGATTAAACATAAGGCATGGAAAGTCACCCTTAATGTTCAATCGTACTAGTCTCAATCTTTAGGTAGATTGAAAACATCCAAGTGATATTGATCATATCAATTCACTTGGATTTGACCATTTAACAATCTAATATATCGAGGAATCCACTGGTATCTCTCTCTTTACGAGAGGGACAAATTCTATCTTGATTACAAACCTTTACATATTGCTCACATGATAACCAATGACAATCTTTATAGTTATTCGATTAAAGACAACGTTTGATTGTGTTAAATTACCATGCTCATAATATTGAAGTCAGTGGTAATCTCAAGTCGAAGGACTAAATGATATACCTATAAAGAGTAACACCTATAACTTAATCCATGTGGTGTTCTCATAGCGGGTCGGTCCAGTACCATGTTCCCTAATAAGTACTCATGATCTCGATTCGTATCCCTATACGCATGATCATTACATGACCATCAATCAAGACTCACACCAGTTTTAATTCATTATAGTTCTCAATATAATGACCGACTAGGGACATTTAGTATATTTCAACAAATACCCATAGATCTTATTATAAGATAAACATGCAATCACTTATAATAATATAACAAATAAAACAATTTTATTTTATTAACAAAAATAATATGATAAACAATGTTTGTAGATTGACCTATGACACATGCTCCAACAACTCTATTAATCAAACAGTAGTCTTCAAGTGGAGTTATAGCTAGGGCTGGCAAAATGTGCCCGGTCCCGTTTGGCCCGTTTTGTCCGGTCCCGTTTTAAACGGGACCGGGCAATTTTTTTTTGACAAACATACGGATTTGGACAATATTTTTTGTCCGTTTAAAAATACGGGACCGGGTCCGGGCAAAAATTTAAAAAAACGAATTTTACCCGTTTTGTGATTAATTTGAAGGGTATATTTGTAATTTCACTGTTAAAATTGTGTCATGAACTTTTTTATGTAGTTGTTGTTGATGCATGAGGTGAAGATATACTTTGATAATTTGGATTTTGGACTATTGAGAATTTGAGGTGATCTCTTTTTTTTAAAAAAAAACTTTTGTGATGTTTATATTGGAAATTAAAAAATTGTGATATTATGTATTTATTTTTTGGTAATTGGTGATTTGTAGTTGTAGACTTGTAGTTGTAGTTGAGGGGTTTTTTTTAAGATAATTGATAAACAAAATATTTAATCATCTTTAAAAAAAAACGGGCAAAACGGGTCCCGTATGTTTTACAAACATACGGGACTGGACAAAAAAATAGTGCCCGTTTTGAAAACGGGACTGGGACCGGGCACCAAATTTTTGGATTTTTAAAATAGGTGTCCAGTCCCGTTTTTGTCCGTTCCCGTATTTTTGCCAGCCCTAGTTATAGCTCTTCTAGTTTATGTGGATGACATCATTTTAACCGGGGATGATGAGGATGGGAAGCATAAATTTAAAAATTCTTTGGCTAAAGAATTTGAAATCAAAGAACTGGAAAAGCTGAAATATTTTTTGGGAATCAAGGTAGCACATTGAAAGAGAGTATCTTCGTATCTCAACATAAATATATTATAGATCTTCATAAGGAGACAAGGAAGCCAGCATGCAGACCAGCCAGTACACCCATTGATCCAAATCACAAACTTGGAGAAGCAGAAGACGCCATAGTCGTGGATTGAAATAGGTATCAAAGATTGGTTGGAGAACGAATTTACCGCTCACACACTCAACCCGACATTGCATATGCAGTGAGTGTGATTAGTCAATTTATGCACAATCCTAAAGAAATCCATTTACATTCTACCTAGAGTGTTGCAATATTTGAAGGGAACTCCAGGGCAAGGTCTTTTGTTTAAAAGACATACAAGGATTGTATTGGAAGCTTATACAGTTGTTGATTATACTGGCTTAGTGGTTGACAGAAGACCAACTACCGGATATTGCACATTTATTGGCGGAAAGTTGGTGACTTGGCGCAATAAAAAGCATAATGTGGTTGCTAGATCAAGTGCTAAAGCAGAATTTCAGGCAATGGCTCCTGGAAGTTGTGAACTTCTATGGTTGAAGATTATATTAGAAGACCTCAAAATCAAGTGGAATGGGTCCATGAGACTTTATTTTGATAACAAGTCTACAATCAACATAGCTCATAATCCGGTGCAACATGATCGAACCAAGCACATCAAGATTGATCGACATTTTATTAAAGAGAAATTGGATAGTGGGTTCATTTATATTCCTTATGTCTCAAGTCAAAATCAGCTTGCAGATATGCTTACCAAAGGTCTTAACAGTTCTTCATTTCAAATAAATGCTTCCAAGCTGGGAATGATGAACCTTTATTCACCAGCTTGAGGGGAGTGTTGGAAAGAAGGAAATAATTGATTGATTGATTGATTGATTGTTTGATTAGAGATTTTGTTGGAAGTTTCCATAATTGTCACTATCCCTGTAACTCTATAAATATGGAGCTATTGTAACTAAAGAAGTATGAGTGAAATCGTACACTCTCCTTTCTCCCGTTGATGTAGGTCTAAAACCAAACCACGTAAATTATTGTGTTCATTTTTTTCCTGCTTATAAGAATTTTCATTGTTAGAGGTTGAAAAATTCTTTAAGCCTTTGATATCATGCCATGTTCCACGAAGATTCCAAGTTCTGCCTTCTTGTCAAGTTATCCCTTTTGATCTGGGGCACATAGACAAAATACAGGCATCCAAACACTTTTAAATTTTTTAGAAAAGGTTTAAACCCATACCAAGCTTCGAATGGCGTCTTCCCTTCGATATCTTTTGTAGGAAGCCTTTTGAGAAGGAAGATTGTGGTATCGCAACTTCAGCCCAATACTCCTTTGGCAAATTCATATCATATAGCATACACCTAGTCATCTCCATAATTTTACGATTTGTCCTCTTACGTACTCCATTTTGGTGAGGACTATATGGAGCAAAAAGTTGATTTTTGATTCTGTCCTCCTTGAGCACATGTTGAACTGGTTTGATGTGTATTCCTTGCCATTAGCAAACCTCAAAGCTCAAATTCAACAACCACTTTTAGAAAATCCATTGCTTAAACTTCCAAGAGACGCCGAAAAATTTTTATTTGAATCTGAGAAAATAAATCCAACACATTCTAGTGTGATCATCAATGGAAACAATATTGCACTTACTCTTTGAGGTTCAGCGTGATCTGTGTGGATTAATTGTAACCTCTAAGTAGCTCTCCAGGTTGCTTGCTTGAAAGGAAACCTGACTTGCTTGCCAAACTTGCAAACATTGCAGTTTGGCACATCAACTACAAGGTGAGGCAACCCTTGAACCAAGTCTTTTTTTTTTTTTTTTTTTTTGCAAATTTAGTACAACAGCTTGATGGAAGTAGCCAAGCCCCTTGTGCCACAATTCTGCATTAGTCTTTATGGCTGAATAGGCTGCATTCTCGTCCTCCAAAGGGTCTAGTGCAAAGTTAATGGAGAGTGTGGGACGTGATCAACCATATAAGGCTACATGGAGGCAATTCTTTGACAAGCATGGAGCGTGCAGTCGCTATGTGTTTTAGTTTATTTTAGATGGCGTGGTGTCTTTTGTGAATTACAATTGATATTTGATATAGCCTAGATGTTTTAGATTTATGTTTTTAGTTAGTAATTTTAGTTGTGCATAGTCATCAATTTTGTTTATTAGATTATAATCTTAGTTTAAGTTGGTTTTAAATAGTAGAGGTGGAGTTTTAGTAGGAGTTAGTTTCCTAATTAGAGTACATTTTGTCTTTCTTTAAGAATAATGCCTATTTAAAGGCTTTGGTACGTTTTGTATTTAGTGGGTTGATTATTTTGATGAATAAAATTGGGTTTTGAGATATTTGGGTTTCTTTAAGAATAAAGCCTATTTGCCTATTTTTTTTCTTTGTAGCAAGTAATTTGTGGAATGCTCGCTAAAGCAGTTGGTATCGGGGCACAATGTATTCTTTGGCAATGGTGTCGAGAAGACAACGATGGGGTGTGTCTCAACAATGTGAAGAATTGATTGATGTGTGCTTGTCAGTTGCGAGACATACAACAACAGTGCCGACGCATTCAATATGTGGAGGAATTTGTAACAGATGATGTTGAACCTGCAGAAGAAGGTGGTGATCTCATCTTTGACTTTGACTAGCCACCAAAGTTAGGCGATGATAGTTACGAGTTTGTCGAATACAAGGTTGTTTTTGTAGATGACGTTGTTGTTATCGAACCGCAATCTACGATTCCCCAAATCTTCGAGGCACTACTTAGTGATGGCATCATTGACAATTGTTCCATTGAGATCGTTGCACATACAAATGTCACGTTTTCGACTAAACACTTTTTGTCGTTGATTGAAGACAACGAAGGCGTTGACGACTTTCTTCAAGGCTCCCTTAAAGTTATGTTGCAATCTACAATAGTTGCAGTGTTTGACATAGTGACAGGGGATAGTGAGTTCGCCGAAGTTGTGTTCAAGCAAGATTTGTTGATGTTTGAAGATTTAACTGTTTCAGATCGCAAGAGTCGGGAAGGGACTAAAGCTCGTTTCAAACCGGGGAGAATGATGGAGAATGTGGGACGTGATCAGCCAAATGTGGCTACGTAGAGGCAATTCCGTGATAAGCATGGAGGCGTGCAGTCACTATGTAAATATTTTAGTTTATCTTAGATGGTGTGGTGTCGTTTGTGAAATATACCTGATATTAGACATAGCCTAGATGTTTTAGATTTATGTTACAAGTTAGTGATTTTAGGTGTGCATAGTCGTCAGTTTTGTTTATTAGAATATAATCTTAGTTTAAGTTGGTTTTAAATAGTATAAGTGGAGTTTTAGCTGTTAGTTTTCTAATTAGAATACATTATGCTAGGAAATCCACAGGCCTAGCCCATTCTTACTCGAGTCCTGCTACTGAAGGGCAAGCAATTAGTTTCAAGTTTCAACTATCCAAATTAATATCCTTGGTTGATGTTTGTTCCATCTGTTAGACACCACTTTTATTTACATTTAACAATCTCATTCTCATGCAACTTGTCTTGTGCAGCAAAAGACCACTTTGTCGGATGTTTAAACAACGGGTTGCCTGCATGTTCTAAATCAATTGATGGAATGTTCAATGTTTTCAATCCAATCAGAAAGTTTTCAACGGATGCTATTAACAGGTTCTGTGAGTTTATTGGTGAGTTAGTCCATTGCAATTTCTTGATATTTCTCAGCATGTATCCCTGTTAAGAAACAATCAAGTGAATTCTCTTGTTAATTATGAATCGAGTTGGAAACTCTATACGGGCTTATGCTATTAATCTGACTTTGCACAGCTATTAACAGATTGTAATGCTTCTGTATGTATCAAAATTTTCTCGTAACCTTTTTTATCCTTGTTTAGATGATGACTCTCATGAAATCTACCTGAAACATCATAATTGAAAGATTGGCATTAGAAAGAAATTCTTGTGTTATCTAGCATGTCTTTTCCTAAGCTGTAGGATACTAATGTAGGAAATGTAGAAGAGTGAAAACTCAATATTCTTGATATGTTCAAAAGTTCAATGTAACTCATAATAGGTTTAATACCAATGTAAATGTTATTCCAAACCAATATTGTCCTAAACTATGAATAATTATCATTTCACAGGAGCAAGGATTGTGTTTTGGGATTTGAGAGACTCATTCTTATTTCATTTGTATCGGGGCAGTGTTGAAAATGCTCGCTTGGAAAGTAATCTTCCTCAAATTGATATTGTAAGAAAATGAAAGGATTCTAGTTTTCCTTCTTTCTATTGGCTTAGTTCTCTTTGTCAATCTGATTCTCATCATTGGTACAATTACTGTAGGTGCTTGATCATATATGTTCAGTGATTGCTAATCCTCTTCGAGATCTTGTTGTGTTGAGCATTTATCGATCATTTTTGGTACTTTGACTATCCCGATCTTATCTACTAGAGGTTGATTTGTTTTTTAGTTATCTTTTTTAGGTCTTGTTTTGATTTATATACTTCGGATATTTTTTGGCACACAGGATGGTTATATTTGGGTTTTGTTGGATGGGGGTCCATCTCGTGTCTTTTCCGACGTAGATGTTGAGGTCATGCATGAAGACATAAAGATATTGAAGGTATAAGGATGCCATTACTTGAAAAGATATCCATCTTATATAAATTTGATATTTTTATAGTTTTCTTATTTTTATTTTTATTTTTATTTTTTATTTTTTATTATTATAACGGATACTTGCTCAGCATCTTAGTTCTTGTGAGCATAAGTTTTTAGCTTCAAATTCCTCCTCTCAAATATGGATGTTGTAACCGTCCACTTTTGGATATACTTCCCCCTTTTATCTAATCTAAGTTTGCCACTATTTTATCTTTGGCGGAATGAAGCTCCTTTGTCTCTAGATTATAGAGCACTTCTCTCTATTCATGTCGTGATGATTCTTTTCTAACAAATCAAGTATAGTTGTCAATTGTTTGACATGCTCTTCCAGAGTGGAATGTATACCAAAATGTTGTTCAAATAGTCACCAATTGTGTCAAAAATCCCACAACGTAATTCTTCTGAGCCCAGAGGTCTCCCGGCTATTGAATCCGGATTGACCACCCTTGACGATCTCTTCACAAGGTTGGTGTATTCCTGGGAGAAAGCTAACGTGCTAAAAGCTAATGTGCTTAAGTTAGTGACAGTCCAAGAACTCGAATTTATTTATGAAATGAAGTACCAATCCCTGATTGCATTGTGAAAAACATATTGATCTACACGTCATATAGTCAGAAAAGGAACTAGAGCATGCACTAAATTTGTTTGGCATTCTCTCTCCCATTTTCACTTTTGAAGAATTTGTCCTTCACTTTTGAAGAATTTCTCCAACTTTGAATTTTTTCAAAGCTTAAATAGTGCTCAAATCCCGACCACTTTATGTAATGAGCATTGGAAACAAGCCATGGATGTGGAATGGAGGCCTTGAAAAGAATGGAACATGGGAATTAGTAGGTCTACCTAAAAAGCCTATTGGATGTAAATGAATTTACGCATTAAAAATGAGCTAGATGGGCACTAGATCAACATAAGGTGAGATTAGTAGCCAAAAGATATACTTTTGGCTTTTGGGTATACAATGTGCACTATTAAAAGACGTGCTTCAGTGACAGATGAATATAGTGCTTCACCAAAAACAAAATTAATACTATAAGAGTTTCATTGGCGTTGACATCTATTATGATTAGAATTTACAACAATTTGATGTCAAGAAGGCAATTCTACGTGGTGTTTTAGAAGAAGAAATTTATATGGAGGTTCTGTTAGGGTATCAATCATGACTTGCTACCAATACGGTTTGTGAATTAAAGAAGGCTTTGTATAGGCTGAAACAATCTCCAAGGGAATGATTTGGTACATTGGCCAAAGTGAAGAACAAGACGGGATATGTGGAAAAGGAAAAATTGTTACACTATGTTGATCTTAACACTCTACTTAAGGGGGATCTGTTGCTGTTTATTTTATGTACATGAAATTATTGCGATTGGAATGATGAGAATACGAAGCAAAAAAAATGTTTATTGAAATTGAGATTAAAGAATTGGGAAGGTTGTAGTTTTGTTGGGCAAGATGGCGCAGTCCAAAGAGGGCAGACATCTAATTTCCACAGAAATATATAACAAAACTTCTTAAGATGATTGGGAAGCTAGTATCAAGGATGAAAAATTTGACTTTGCCTATACCTTCACTCACGTAAAATATAGAATTAATTCAGTGAAGTGCAATTCGACATAGATAATTTTTGTAATTTGAACATGATAGTGAAGTATAAAGAACTTAATGGAACTGTTAGAGAACATTCAAAGTTTACAAAAATGTATTAGAAAAGCATTTTTTATAAGATTCTTCTATGTTTTTCTCTATTTATACTTGATTTTAAGTTTTTTAAACTTCATGATACTATTTTTTTTTTTTTTCAATACAATCTTTTAGAATCCATTTCTTTTAAATGAGATTGAGTTTTGGTCTTTTATCTTCTAACTTGTCTTCATTCTTTAAGAGTTTCACTTTTCCTATAATTATCATTGAATTTTTTATATCTTACCATTATTCCTTTACTTTGATGGAAGTCTTGTAAAATTTCGTCTACATCTAATTCTTAATTCGATGGTCTAAAAATCTAATTAATACGACTAATTGTTATCGAACTTCGGATAATTTTCATTCCATGGCTAGGATGCAGACCAGGTACTATGTTGATGCTGATACGGAATTGCAAGAGAAAATCACAAACACAAATGAAAATATTTCACGAAGAAAATTACTCAAATAAATAACTCATTGTTATTCAATTAACAAAATTTATTAAGCAAAAAAAAGCACCACCATGAAGATCACGTTCAGCCTATTTATAGGCTATGAATATCATGCTCTGCCTATTTATAGGCTCACAAGACACTCACTCCTATGTTGACACAAACAAGGACTCGAAATTGGACACAAATAAAACACACAAAGTGTTGTTATCCTCCTACTACATACAACGACTCGATTTTAGTAAGAATTTGACACGAATTGTAATCCAACTAGAAATATGAATAATCAACCTTATCATATACTAGAAAACTACTTAACAAAGAATCCTACTGTTAACACCAAATCTACTATGCATCATTCTGCCCTACCATTTTCAGAAGTAGAAGCACTCGTATAACTATTGATGTGAACCGAAAGTTGGTCCCACATCGATTAAATATAACTTCACAAAGAAGTATATAATTGATTAACTTCGCCCAACTAATAATGAGGCATTTTGCGATAAAACCCCACACCTAAAATTGAAAGATAGTTAAGTTGGGGACAGTATCGGTGCTAGTGGAGGAGATCAACGGGCTCGCACATGCGTGTGTGACACGACCGTGAGAGTTTGACATGGTATCAGAGCCCATGGTTCGAGTGAATCCTGGGAGAAAAAAGAAAGCCTCTTGAGTCGTGACTTTCAGTCCATGGGGGAGTGTTGAAGATGTGTGAACCGAAAGTAGTCCCAAATCGATTAAATATAACTTTACAAAGAAGTATATAATTGATTAACTTCTCCCAACTATTACCGAGGCCTTTCGAGATAAAACCCCACACCTAAAGTTGAAAGGTGGTTAAGTTGGGGACAATATCGGTGCTAGCGGATGGAGATCCACAGGCTCGCGCACGCGTGTGCGGCGTGTCCGTGGGAATTTGACAATAACGCACCAAATGCCTGAAGTTAAAAACATTCAAAGTGCATGTCTCAACGTAACTTCAACTTGTAGGCATTAAGATTAATCTTTTGCATAATCGCAAACGAACCTTCCTTTCATTTGGACAACTTGAGGTACTCATGCGCAGACACACAATCTTGAGTGAGAATAGCCAAAACCATGTCGCCAACTTCGAACTCAACGACATGACGTTTTCGATCAGCATCTTGCTTGTATTTTGCAGTAGAAGAAACCAAATTGTTATGAGAAGCTTTATGCATCTCCCTCAACTGCTCAACAAAATACTTAGCTTTGGTATATACTCAACTAGAAATAAGAATAAAAGTCAACTAGAAGTAGCAATTGAAGCAAGATAAAGTGGACATTTTGGAATGTTATAAATTTTAACTAAAAAAATAAAAAGATGAACACAATGATTTACGTGGTTCAGTTCTAGACCTACATCTACGGGAGAAAGGAGAGGGTATGATTTCATTCATGCTTCTCTAGTTACAAGAGCTCCATATTTACAGAGTTACAGGGATAATGACAATTATGGAAAATCCCAACAAAATCTCTGATCAACCAACCAACAATTTATCAATCATTTATTGTCTTCTTTCTAACACTCCCCCTCAAAAGCTGGTGAATAATGGTTCGTCATTTCCAGCTTAGAAACATTTATTTGAAATGAAGAACTGTTCAGACCTTTAGTAGGCATATCTGCAAGCTGATTTTGACTTGAGACATAGGGAATAAAAATGAGACCAAGTCTTACATTTCATGAAGATAGCATATAACTGTTTTCATAGCATAACATCATCCTACATTAGAAAACCTTGTCTAATCGAAACTAAAACTGGTAGACTTGAGTAAATAACAACTAAGTAAATAATAAAACTAAATGATGTAGAATTGGCTAATAAGTTAAATGATTGAATATGAGACAAACAAACAAGTAAATGAGTTACTTAACTGAATAACTTGAATAATTGGTTAACTCAATGATTTAATAAGACAAGTTAGCGTAAATAGGCTGAGGATGGTGATATGTCGCGGGCCGTAATAGGTATGAGTGCGGATGACGTGACATGGATTAATGACGTGTTGGGCGACGTGGCAGTGCCCAGATGCTTCGAGATTTTGGGCCACCACAGTTGCTAACATCCAATTTCTCTTTAATAAAATGTGGATCAATCTCGATGTGCTTGGTTCAATCATGTTGCTCCGGATTATGAGCTATGTTGATTGCAAACTTGTTATCACAATAAAGTCTCATAAACCCATTCCGCTTGATTTGAGATCTTCTAAGATAATCTTCAACCATAAAAGTTCACAAGTTCCTTAAGCCATTGCCCGAATTTCTGCTTTACCACTTGATCTATATAGCATCCCCCATCCCATTTAGAACGATACCCGGCCTAATACCCTAATTAAGCCTCAGTACACGAACCAGACTTAACTAGAGTTAGAAGCCTCTCTTCAATACCTGATACACACGTGTATATCTTGCTAATCATAAAGTAAATCAAAACACGACGAAAATTAAAACTTTTCAATGAATCAAAAGATATACAAAACTGAAAAGTTCATCGGTATAAAAATAATCCCAACCTTGTTTATTACAAATAATATTTCAATACAGTATAGAATAATAGAAATTAAATCTTTACATCAAAGAGGAGCAAGATTCCTTTTTCTTCTCCTTTCCTTTAGTCGAAGCGCCTATTGTTAAACCTCAAATGTTAATTGGGAATGAGCACTCAAACTTGCTCTGTAAGTGATGCTCGTTTACTTATCTACTAATAGCCGAAGGAAAGTGAATAACAACATGATCCAAAGAATAGCTAAACAACGCATCGGAAATCGTATAAACAATAAATAGTCATATGCAAGTCATTCTGTATATCGCACATGTACTGTGACTTGTAAACTTTATTTTCAAAGTTAACAAAGATAATCAAAGTCGGTCACTCTCTTCCACTCAAGTCTATCACTTAGGCAACCTTCACACGATCCCTTGTGTGGCTCCACTAAGTGTATTCAAATGTGCTCATGTTCCATTCTCTAAATGTGATAGTGAACGATTCAGGTTAATCCACAGTACTAGGGACAAAGGACAGAACTTAGTCCTGGCAAACATTTCCATACCCTAGTCTGGATTGGCCTAGTCAAGTCAGCATTTTATTTAAAACATTAAATCACTGTATAGTGCCCCACAAACTAGTCCATAAACTGCGTTAACTAAATTTACTGATTAATGTGGCATAATTTATAAAATTAACGAGTCTCACTTACCTTGATCGTTGTTTCCTAATTGCATCTCCTATGTGTGTTCATGGAATAAATCTACACAAATTGGGTCAAAATATATTAGTTTAGGTCTTAGACTAGACCTAGTATTTTCTTAGAACCCTTGCCTAAGTCTCGACCAAAGCTCATGGCCAAACCTTTCTTTTTCTTTTATTTTTCAATTTTGGGCTCATGGCTAGTTGCAACTACAACAGTAATATCAAATACAGTTGCAACTACAACAATATCATCAAATACAATTGCAACTGCAAACAAAACTATGAAAATGAATCTCAACTCCCAGTGTTGTGGTGCCACTTTCCTCAATTAATTTTAATTAATATTTTAAAAAAATTTCTCACGGCGTCGTGGGTGGCGACATAGAATGGAGTTGCAGGGCGCTACCCACGGTGCCACCGCCATCTACCGCCCTTTCCTCACAGCGTTGTGACTGGTGTTGACATTTATGCCCATGCACCATCTACTGGGCCATCCAGAAGAATTGCAAGGATGGGCCTTCTCTCCCGCCTTGACTTACCACCTATTTGCAGATCATTTAGGATCTTCAAATCTATCAGAGAATGCCCAATTCAGGGTCTTATATCAATTACAAAACATTGCATACAATTATTATCATCATTTAAAGAGATTGAATAAAAAATTAATTGTATTTCCATTAAGATATACCCATATGAATTTATGGCAAAAGCTTCAACCATTTCAGCCCAAAAGCATCCGTTTCAAGGGGATTAAATTCAGCCTCAACCAAGTCCAAGAACTCTAAAATCATAGCCCTATGACATTACCCTTCATTTCCCTTCAATTTTCTAAGAAATTAATGAAGAAATCCATAGACGAGAAAAGATCTCAGCATCATTGTTTTAACACCAACTCTATCCAACTTAGGCTCCCTTAGTTTCTTTGGTCCCTTTCGTTGATTTTATTGACAAGAAATTTAGCAATTCTCCTTTTGCTTTGTTCTCACTTGGGTGAATTTCCATATATTTTTTTTTTCTTCTGTTCATCATTCTGTTTGAGCAAATGAAACTCATAAATTGCTTTTAAGCACCAAGCCTTACTAACACCAATATTGACTCCCAAGTAATTTGATCCCTTCATCAAGAAAGTGTTACATATCTCAAGGTGAATCTATAGATTCAAAATCAACCAACATAACCATGGTTGCTTGCCACCTCATGCATCATGTATGCCACCTACTTGCCACCAACTTTACTCATGTTCCACAACATCCTCCTAGTGATCTTTCGCATGCATCTCGAGGCACATCAAGTGACAACATCCTAGAGTGACACCAACCCATACATAAATACGAATCTCGAGACCAATCTAATGATTGCGAATTTATTTTACAAACTATAGCTTATATATACTCCCTCCGGTCAAGAATGTTAGTCGTTTTGAAAAATCTTCTTGTCAAAATATGTAAGTCATCCTCTAAAATCCAAGACACTTTTTACCAATTTTACCCTTCTTTGTTAGCATTAATAGCCTATAGTACCATTAGTTAATTTTCACATCAAACAAACACAATCATCACACCAATACATGTGCATGCTAATCAAGACAAGTCGACTTAACCATGAGCCTAACTTGGGTTAATTAGTATTCAGATTAAGGCTAATTACCTAACTCAAGAACATAGGTCGTTAAAATCTCCCAAATTTAAGAAATTCCGTCTTCAAAAATAAAAGTAAGTTCATAAATGACCTATAACTTTGAAGATTTAGTGGAGTTGTTCCTTAAATGGTCCGACACATTTCGGAACCAATTTCCCTTAATCTGAACCTACAAAGTCTTTTCATAGGTGAGACTTTCAAAAGCACAACGAAATTGCCTTTTGAATACTCCAATGACATATGATGCTTGTCTAATTACCATTTCTATTTAAATTGAGTTGAAGTCATATAGTACCTAGTCTGGTGTGTAGTCATTACTAACTTCATTTCTTGCAAAAGCTGTATTTTCAATCTTTGTCCAATACGTCCACATGATAAGATTGAGCATTCCAAGCTTTAATCAATAATACTCTGTAATCCACTTGCTTACCTTAATTATCAAACGTCTTACACAGAGGAATATATATATTTTCTCAGTTGTCAAATATTTCCAAAACACAAGCTCAAAAATTTTTGCTCTAGATGGACAGTGAATGGTTAAGGTAACTCGGGGTTATTGAGGATAAAGGGCGGAACTCATTACCAGCTAACCTTTTTGTCACCCAGTCCCGATCTGCCTTACCAATCCACTTCCAAGCATTTAAAATAAAACATTGGCACTGACAAGAAAAATGTTGACTTGATCAATTTATTAACTACAACTCACACATTATCGTGCTGACGCCGAGATATAAATAAATCTATCACATAAGCCACACTTATGTGCTTTTACGTCTATCACGTATTGGCTTGAAATCAACTAATTCTTCAAATTCTCAAGACTCAATCCTAACTCATTGAACCAATCTCATATCTCTTTATGAATTAAATTACATTAATCCTCATCAATATATGAATCCATCGTATATCTCAATACGATATGGTATTGTTTATTTATAAGTAATATAAAGAGATCAATAAGATTATCGAAGCAATTCTTTCCTACAATTCTTCCTGAGCAGGAATTCCATTTCTGAGTCTTATGCGTACAACACAATTTCCTTAGATATTCTAATTTGGATACTAGCTTTTAATAGCCAAATCCTGCATATTAAGTAGTTCCAATTAAGCTTTTTAAACATCTATCAACCAACTAAGTAATACTTGGTTCACCTCCAATCCAAGCACAAAAGAACAGATTCATAGTTACTGTACTAGACATCTGAAGATGTGCCTGCAGGACTTTCACCTATCATCATTATGAATCTCTCCACTTGGAGATATTACTAAGAGATTTTCATAGTACCAGTATTCCCTTAACCTGTCTTTCTTTTTACTAAAGGCATTGATAACAACAATTACCTTGCTCGGGTGATACTTTAGAGTGGAATCACAATCCTTAAGTAAACTTGAGACTAACTAGATAGTGAACGATTAAGGAAAGTCAACAACATTAAGAATAAAGGCAGAATTACATTTTAAATAACCTTTTCTTCACAAAATCTAGGTAGGATCTTGTCGAGTTCACATCTGAACAGTTAAAATGGAACATTCAAGTCCGATACATTTCACTCTGAGTAAACAGTTATTCTAGACTCCTACAGTGACATTTCTGTGAATCTTCCGTTATAGTAGTAATGTCTTCAAATTCCTAAGCAATACCATAATTGTTGACTCAAGATTGTAAACTTACTCGTTTTTATCAAAGATCTCTAGTCACCTGAGAGCGCAAGTTACAATTCTGTTCTTTTTGTGTTGACACACAACTTGAATATGAATAAGAAACATCAATATAGACTGATATTTCCTTTTCCAATTCAAATGAGATCAAAACAAATATCATTATCAATTATGCTTCAATTATTTGAAGACATTCTTGTATCTCTTAAACCCCTCAACTTACGGTTTTCTTAGGTAATTGAGTAGCTAACCAAACAATAGAGGAAAAACCTCTGGTGTTCTTAAAATGCTCAGAATTGCAGTTAAAAACTTTAACACAAAGTTTATTTGTTGTCGGAGTTTACAATGTCCCTCTGAACTAGTCTGTGTTCTTTTTGAGTCTTCGAATAGATCATAAAATTATCGATACATACAACAATAATATCTAACATCATCAATATGAATCTCAAAGTGATTAAAGGAAACGCTAAAATCAGTTTCAGAATATCCTCAACCTTGATCTTCGATTGAGGATAGTCAAATTTCAAATCTATTCTTGAGAAATAACTGACTTCCTTTAGCAAAGCAAGTTATTGATCCTGGGATTCATTATTCGTTCCCTATAATTATTTTGATTAGCTAATTATTGTCGATGCATATTAGAAAAGTTCATTCACTTTCTTGACAAAAAAGTTGAAGCTTTTATGAATATTATACTTGAATGGATAAATTCCCTTTTGGCTAACTACTCAAGCTAAATCTTCAGATCATGCAATTCCTTTATTGTCATATGACACTAAGAAATTGATTATTGGTTCAACATTAGAAATTAAGTCATTTATGAAATTATTCTCAAGTTGTGAATTCCAAGAAATTTAATTAAGATACCTTCATAAAATTTCTAAACCAGAAAATATCTTGTCAAACTTGTATTCCTGTTTAGGCTCTCTGAATGCCACAAGACAGGTTTGAACCATTAAATCTTGAGTATTAGCTTTTTCTTTCATAAATTACAACTCATGAAAATTATAGTCTTGGACTGTGACTTTAAAGTGAATAGCTTTTTTTTTTTTTTTTCAAATTCACCCTTTAACCTTTGTTACCAATAAGTTATACCATTATTCTACCATTCAAAGTAATGCATCGTGCTTCAAGAACTCTAAAACTCCATTTTAAATTGGTAGATTACTCTTCGCAATTTAGATTATATATAATTCTCATAGATTAGGTTCGAATACCTTTTCCTTGCTCACTGTTGTGTTTAGAATTAAGTTCCTACTAGCTTTGCACGTTTCTCACTTTCAATTTTCATTTGAAATTATTATAGAAGTGATAGAAATCTAACAGATAATCTGGAGTTGATGAATGTAATGGATTTTCCGTAATACTTCAACTCTAATATTTCCATGTGAGTCTTCACTTTTAATGTAATTTTGCAATTAAGATTGTTTTATGATATCCTTGCATTGATCTACTCATCAATCTAGTACCTTATAATTCATACAAAACCAATGAAGTATAGATAACATAGTGGTCTCATTCCCTAAAGCAGGTACTATCGTTAACCACTAATGCCATTCCATTAATTGAATGACTTTCTTAAACTTGTTCTCTGCTTCTAATTTAACTAGTCTTAATGCTAGTGCCTGATAGTATCTCAAGATGAACTCATCAATCTTGAGTTCTAACTGAGTCAATCAGTTCTACGTTTTCTTTTATTAGAATTTGTTCTCCGTACACATCTTAAAGTCCAGGTTTAGTGGTCCCTTTTCGACTATTACTTATTAAACTAAATAAGTCTAGTGAGAACTAGGACCGTCAAGACAACACTAAGGAGATAATTAAATTATATCTTGTTAAGTCTCCATTGTCTTCCTTTGTTGGAATATCACTCAAGTCCAGGTCTTCAAAAACCCTCGCCAAATAATCATTGGTTTCGAAGACATAAATGGGAGATAAGACCTTAAGGATAATGTATAGGAACGATAAAGCAACTACATCTATCACATAGATATAATATAATCTTACAAATAATATAACTCAAGATTTTATCTTTCATTACCGCTCAAAACATCGATAAAAACCGTTTATCAAGTCCTAGGCTAATTATGACTTGAGAAACAATCTCCAAGTTAGTAAACTTAGAATCTGATGTTAAACTGTATCAGAGCTATTCCTTGACTCGAGTCAATTCACAAGTAATGAAGCTAGGCTGTAATACCAAACTATAGCATCCCATATCTCGTTTAGGGTGATACCTGACCTAATAAAAAGATCGTCAATGAAGGTTGCTCATGTCAAACAAAATATATCAATGAAAGCAATGTAAGGACAAATGACAAACTTGCTATAAAGCTTGAAGGTCAGATACCATCTTATAATTTGAAACTAAAGAAATAAACAGATGAACACAATTATTTACGTGGTTTGGTTCTAGATTTACACCCATGAGAGAAAGGAGAGGGTATGATTTTTTTTTTTTGTTGGTAGAATGGAGAGGGTATGATTTCATTCATGCTTCTCTAGTTACATGGGCTCCATATTTATAGAGTTACAGGGATAGTGACAATTATGGAAACTTCCAACAAAATCTCTAATCAACCAGACAACTAATCAATCAATCAATTATTGTCTTTTTTCCAACAAGGAATAATACCGTACATAATTTCAAAAGTACGTAGACCTGTACTCATATTCTAGGCATGATTATATGCAAATTGTGCCTATGATAATTTGATTTCCCATTGACAAACATTCCACCCTATAAGACTACAATAAATCTCCTAGAGAGTGATTGACCACCTCTGTTTGACTGTTTTGCTACGGATGATAAGATTCCTAAAATCAAGTCTAGTGTTCACGAACTTCCACAAACTCCTCCAAAAATGATTAATAAATTTAGTATCTCTATTAGAAACAATAGAAGTAGGCAAACCATGCAAGCAATACACTTTCCGAAAGAATAATATAGCAACATTGACTGCATTTGTCGTCTTCTTGCAAGGAGCAAATTGCGCCATCATCAAAAGTCGATCATTAGTTACAAAAATAGAATCACAACATCGATGACTTCAAGTTAAGCCAAGGACAAAATCCATGCTAATATTTGACCAAGGTCTCGAAGGAATCCTAGAGGTCGGGATAAGCCTACATTAGTAGCCTTGCCTTTTGAAGTTCAGCAAATCCTACACTGATTAACGAACCGGGCCACCTCCTCCTGCATAAAAGGAAAAAAATAAGGCCGACTCACTAAATCAAATGTACCGTGACGCCCCACATGGCTCTTACAATGAAGTCCTGAATAATCCGTATGTGCAAACTACAGTCTGGAATGCACTGCTGAGTACCTTTGAACAAGTGCTCATCTCGCAACACATTCTTTCTAAAACAGCATTCTCGAACATTCACCAAGATCGGTGAAAAGAAAACATCTTCAGCATATAAATCACGTGGAGTATCAAAGCCTAGTACTTGCACTTGTACTTGAGTCAATAGAGAATGTCACGACTCATTGCATCTGCCACCTTGTTCATAGTAACCACTTTGTGCTTAATCACAAAAGCAAATTGCTAAAAAAACTGCACATGAAGCATGTCTTGTTGAAACTTCATCTTGACCATCCAAATGATGTAAGGCATCATGATCTGTATGAAGCACAAACATTGCGTGGAATAAGTAATGCCTCCAATGTTAAACTGCCTAAACAATAGCATAGAACTCTACTTCATATGTATTGTAACGAAGCTTCGAATCAGACAACTTTTCACTTTTTGTTAGGTCCGCTCATAGCACAAAGTGGAATCCAACCATTAAACCTTTCCTGAAGCTCCACACCAACAATGAACTCCCACAATGTTAACTTGCCTGAACAATAGCATAGAACAATTACTTTTCGCTTGTACTGAAGTTCCCGTTGATATGCTTCAGAAAATATGTTTGGGGTAGAACATAATATATACATCTTGATACTGTAGTCGAAGACCACCAATGTACCATGTGGTTAATTGTTCTTTAGATTCCATCGAATCATTACATGTCACGTGATAGAAATGTGAAGTGTACTCCATACTTGATCCCTAACCTTGACAAATCTATTGGAATCTCTGATTTGTAGAACTCGAACATAATTAAAGGGTAAGAAAGGATCGCGCATCTTTCGCTTCTAAGAAATTATTTTACCTTTTCGTAGTCGTTGCTTGGTTTGCTTGACTTGATGGAGTTGGACCACAAATGACGTTGAGCCAATCAAGAAACTCTTCCGCTCAAAGCTCTCCATGAAACTTTGGGATGTTTACTTTCAACTCAATGCCCAACTTTTTACCATCATCGAGGCGCTCCTGGCGATCTCTTAAAACAAAATCATGGTTGGTTAATAAACAATACAGAACTAACTTACTTTGATGAGTGTCATAAATTTTGGTGTGCATAGCGGCTCCGACATAAACTAAATAAATAATTAATATAGGAGCATATGCTTTCCTCATTAACTAAATAAAATAATAAAGAAAATGGACTTGCTCATATCTCGGATCCTCTCTCACTCAAATCTTTGTTTCATAGTTGACACAAAAGTAGGATTAGTTTATTGGTAAAAATTTGCTTTGGGGGATTGAGAATGACGTTGTTTGACACTCGATACAAAAATATGTTTTCCTTATTTCAATTTAAAAAAAGCAAAAAATGTGACTCTTATTTTAAATGAAAGGTTCACATTTATTAAAATCAGAAAATTAAAGAAAAATATTTAAAATTTATGTAAAAATAAGAAACTTAAAGAAAAATATTTAAAATTTATAATTTTTATCCTTGTCCAAGTATCCCTTCCAAGGATTTTTGTCGAATCCGAGTCTTTAAAATTAAAGAATTGTTAAGTCGGGCCTCTAGACACGCCACAATTGACACCCGTGTTGAGTCCTGGAAACATAAATTTTAGTCTAATTCTTCTTTTGCCAACTATAGATACCATAGCCTTCATTCGGCATAGGTTTTCTACACTTTTTAGGTTCATCATTTAGGTACATAGTGGATTGATATATTCACTCTAAATCAAGGTATGCCACCTTAAAGTGTGTTCGAAATTACCCATCACCATTCTTGGCACTTCCATACTACTTGGGTTTTATAATCTCTCAGTTCTCACATACTTCTACTTCGCCACCTCATATTATGTTCACAATGCTGGGTACGAAGTTGAGCCTAATATTCAATCAAATAATCAACCATTTATAATTTCTATTATCTAACTAGTTCAGCATTTGGTTGGGAATTATTGCTCATATTGACGAATCATGATCAGCTAATCAAAATTATTTTCAAATTATAGATTATTTTATTAAATTCAACTATTGCCAGTTGTGAATGGTCTAGAACTAGGATGAATGTTGCATAAGAATGATGGAAGAATCTTGAGTTGTGGTTGTCAATCTACCAGGTCACACTTTCAGTGATGAAGTAGCTATGATATTGATCTTATTGGTGTCAATGAGCAATGTAAGGAGTTTTTGTATTGGTGCACTCAGTCACAGCCTCACAGGTTCTACTTTGCTGAGTATGTTGCATTGGTTTGATTTTTCTAGACAAATGTTCTATCCATCAATCAACTTGATTTAGTAAATTCACATATAGTTTTAGCCTCTAATAGTGCTAAGTACTATTTATGCTATTGAAGAAGTTTTGTGTTTTATTGTCTATTGTATGTTTGTATCATTCGTGGCACACATTCCCCACCAATCCATTGTTGCATTGGACATGCTCTTAAAATTCTTTTCAATAAAATTTCAAATTAAACAAGATTTATGGATGTGTCATCGTATAAATAATTATCAAGTTCATTGGTTGACAAGTGCATGAATGTATGAGAAGTTGATATATGCATCTAGGAAAATGTGGTTTGTCTATGTCATAGTTCATGAGTGCCTTTAGTGAATTGAATATATCGTAGTTGAAGGGTCATACAATTAACTATAAACGGGGCACGTGTTTTAAACATTGTAAGAGCAGAGTTAGGTATATGCAAATTACTTTCTACAATTCGCCCTCTTTTTGTTATCTTTTTGAGCATATTTGATTGTTTAGTGCTCCCAAGCATCCCAACAACGTACTTCTATAGCTTTTAGTGATCCATCATACACCCAATAAGTGGGGAAAGAGCAAAGTTTGTTTATTTGGGGCAAAGCATTAGAATCAAACGAGTCTATTGTTGTGACGGTTCAATTTAAGGTTATAGCAAAGGAGTTATTTTAAAGCGAGTCTATTGTTGTGTCGATTCAATTTAAGTTTATACTGTAACTGAAGGAGTCATTTTAAAATCTTAATTTGACACATGCAATACATTCGTTTAAATAGTTTGGTTCTTGTTAATAACCACATTTTCTGGCAAAAGTTAAATTTCAATACAAGTTTAGACAACATGAACATTATGGATTCAAGGCGTATATGGAGAAAGATGTTGAACGTGAAACTACTTTACATGTAATAAGGTATTTGCTTGTCATATTGTTAATAACAATGTGATTGACAGAAAATTTTGTGAAGTGTAACTTGAAATTTTCTTACAGAAGCAAATGAAGAACTGAGCAGAAGTTTTGATGTAAATAATGAGTTATAAGAAAATTTGAGATGTGATACCTGTTGAACCTGGAGAAGAATATTTCAGTTCGTCTTTTTCCTCCTGGATGCATATCAAAGAGTTTCCTAGTTGAGTAGATATCAAATGTCTAAGATTTTTGTTCATGAATCATGTTTGAGGTAGGGGTGCAACTAATTTATGAACTTAGTGGCTCATGTATGTTTTTAGTGTAAACCTACGAAATTTTGATTCATGTATGCATTTAGGATAGAAGGGTAGAAGTTGAAGGATAATACAAATTAGTATAAATAACGTAAGCATCTCGAACATCTCAAGTGTGGTGTTTTGTATATGATAATTACTTCATAAGTTCTGCCTTTTCCTATAAACTTCCTGAGTATAAATTTTGATTCATGCATGCATTTAGGATATTAGACAGGTGCAAGTCAAAGGGTAATAAAAATTAGTATGTGCTCACATGTCATTGCCTTGACAACAAAATACTCTTAGGGGTGCACTGAATACACAAAAGCAAAATGGAATCAAACTTATTTAATTACATAGCTTGCTTATTTCTACATGTATCCTTCAAAATTACCTTGAACTTGTAAACTCTAGCTAGGTTTGTGAGAACATTTATTTGTTAATAAATAATTTTCTTCGCTAAATGGATAAAGAATATATTCTTGTTTGTGATGCATTTTCTTGCTTTCCCTTTTTTCATAGGGCTTCTTTATAGCAGATGAAGAAGGCCTTCCTCCAGCAGTTATCGATTATGAAACAAGATTACCTCTTGAAATCTTACACCTGTATTCTCTTCAGGTTGTGATTTATAGTTTGCTCACTAGCACTTTGTTTTATTTTGTCATTTATGTATTTGGAGTTTTATGAATCTATTTTTTGTTGTGTTGAATATGACAACTACACATGCCTTCTATTTTACAGACCGAAATTCTGATAGAAATGCTGATGAGTGCAAGTGAGAAGATCTCCAGTAAAGCTGATAGTAGAAAACCTGATGAATATTGCATGGATGATGCTTACACCTTGCTTCGAGTATTATGTCATAAGAAAGATACAGAAGCCTCTAAGTTCTTAAAGATGCACTATGAGCTCCCAAAGTCATCTGGTGAATACTTACATCCAGCCTGCACTTTTGCCTATGTTTCACTATTATATGATAAAAAGTCATTTAAAAGCCTTTAAAACTGACCTAAAAAAACATTGATATTCATATTAATTCTTGAGGTTTGTACTTTAGTCCTTTTTTTGTTTTTTTAAGTGTGTTTATTTTTTCTTCGAAGTACGAAAAATTAGATGGATTAAATGACAACATTATTCGTTCTTTTCGTCTCAATTATCATCCCACAACTCGTCTAACATCGCTTAGCTGAAAACTACATAGAGACTCTGGTATTTTATAATTCTTCTATAGAAAATTCTGATTTTTCTACTTGTTTATTCTATCACGAACTCTCTAATATAAATTACTACTGTTGGAGTTATTTGGAAACCATTATTGTTTGAGTACTTTTTTTCTCAAAATTATTTGTCCAGTGCTTAATGCATTCAATTTACAATAAACTTTCTATTTTATAATTGTTGGACAAACTTGCGTTAGAGAAGTATGACATCCTTTCCAAGGTACTGCGCTGTGCCTTCATTTCAAATGCGGTCCCATTTTTCACCTTTATTTTTATCTATACTTATTTAATTTTTCGTTCATATTTACATCTTTTTTTTTTTTTCTAATACTTCTTAGTTAGAAAAAATAAAGTTCTAAAGCTGTAATTTGTCATTGTCACAGAGTATGAAGACAACGCATTAGAGTTTGCTGTAAGTTCAACTCTCCTGACTGATCTGCTGAAAAGAAGTGCATCTTTCCAGTGGACTAAAAATAGCCGAAGAAGTTTCAAGTCGATAAAAAAGAAACTAAGAGAAGCGACTTCCGAAATCATGCATTAAGCATTGTGTTCTAATGTTCATGTATCATGTAATGTAGTTTTTCTTTTCAACTATATTCATAGTGAAAAAAAAAAAAAAAAAAAAAAAAAAAAAAAACATCATTAGAAAAATAGAAAATTTTGAGTTTTAGGTCATCAGAGAGTTTATTGTCACTTGTTATGTTCTGTCACTCATTAGAAGTCGAACAGAGTGCGAGCATAAAAAAATGTGTCGACAGAAATACTTTAAATTAAGCTTATTTGTTCTATTATCCATTGATTTTAGACATGGGAAAGTGATTTTAATTAGGGTTTCTTCAATCAATTCTAAAATAGACAATAACTACATAATATGTCGACTTGAGGGAAACTAGAATAACAGAGTAATTAGATCTTTTCTCATGATTGATGATGTTGACTATAACATTATAAAAGATAAAGAGTTGCGCTAGAGGCACCCCCACCTTTAAGGTTAAGCCATCGAAAGAATTGTATTTTCTCTATGAACCGATGAAAATTAGCTCTTTGCCTCAAAGGATTGAATTCTTCACTTGTCCTAGCTTGTGGTTGCACCAGTGCACCTTACCAACCGCCCAAACTTTCTAGAACTAAATTTCGTTGCTTCCTCGCTGGTCAGGCCTCAATTTTTTCGATCAAAACATAAACACCAACCTTGCAAGTATCGTTTTCATGTTTTTGCAATGTTTGAATAATTAGATTTTAATTGTTTTTGTGTGAGAAATATTAGTTTGAAGTTCTGGTTTTTCTATTGTAGGGTTTCCCCCATTCGATCAATTTTGAGGTGTTATTAAGTTAAAATGGCACAAGAATGTGTTGGGAAACATACTCACTCACGGCATAAGCAAACAAGCTCACAAAATATTTAAACACAACTTTATTCAATCAACTAAAAACTTGTATAGTACAAACTAATGTAGGGGTCTTTTAGTCAATGCATCTCTAGTGAGATGGTAGAGGCAACTTGTCAAAAGGTAAGGTTTTGGTTGGTCGTGATTCGATTCAACTGAGATGGTAGGGGTCTTTTCAGTCTACCTTGAGATCGAGATTAGTACGATTGAACATTAAGGATGACTTTTTTGTGACTTATATTTGATCAAAGGATATCATACGACAAAAGGATGTGATAAACATTATTTATTAGGTTGTATTGATTTTGATCTTCATGCAACTCAAGTAGTCATAATGTCTTGCTAAAGTCCGCTTATGACTTGTGTCCCAAAAGAGGTTTTGGTTCACTACCAACGTTGCATGAACTTATTGAGTTGCACACAAAGAACAGCGTTGCATGATTTCAAATGGTACAAAATGGTGAATTTTATGGGATAAATTTCATGTCATAAAAGCCCTTACAATTTGCTATATTATTTCTTATTTAAGCAATGACTTGTCATTCACTTGAAAAATAAAAATGGTTGTATAAATAGGTGTTTAAGTGTGAGCGTTATATACGCACAAAAGAGGCTAAAACCATAAAAAGGAATTGGAAGTTGATTTTTGGCTTTTTGTGAGTTTTCTAGACTTTAGAGAGAGGAGAAAAACGTTTTCAAGATCTCTTGGAGCTGGCTCTTCAACTCGTGGTTACTGTTCATGTATGGATTTCTAATAGAAGGCATTCGTGTGAATGTCTTGAAGATTGATCGACACAAACAAGAAACTAGAGATCAGGGTATGGTTTCAACTATCATAATCAGATTAATGGATTTCATTTTCATTCTGTTAGGGTTTTGAAAATTAAAATAAAAATTTTCCCTTCGTTTTCGAACCCAAAACTTAACCACATTTGCTTCGAAAATCCAAATCAAGAAAGGAAGTAAAGGAGTGCTAAAGTTAATGTTAATGGTGGAATTGGTGCTAGGATAGCCTTTTTGAAGGTGCACACACTCCTCCCTCATCACTAAATTCTTTCTTTAATGTTTAAATTATGGAGTACAAGCTTTGGGTTGGTTTTTTAATGGCGGAAAACCTAAATTTGTCTCTTTAATGGTGGCGTGTAGTGGTGTTTTGGTGCTCTAATAGCCCCGTTTTAGTTGGAAACTCCACTTTTAGGATATTAGAACAACTTTAGTGTGAATGAGAAATATCAAAGGCAACGGCAAAAATTTAGTGTTGGAGAACCACACGAGGGGCGGCGGGCCACCGCCGTTGTTGTTGTAAGAGAGGAGCTGACCAAGGAGGTAACCACCACTATGCACGCCACCCACTCTCAAGCATTCTAGTCGACGGGGGTGGGGGGAGCGAGCCTCCCGTTGGCACATTGGCGCAAGAGGCAATGCTCCTAGGCAATCTATCGCTAGGCAGGGTGAGGCCCAACACACCTACCAAGAGTCAAGTTGGCCCCTAGTCTTCAAATCAGGGATTTGTTTGACCCCTAGCCACCGTAAGTCGAGTTGGCCTTTGACCTAAAAGTAGGGATTAACTTGGCCCCTCACCCACTAAAAGAAATAAAAGAAGAGTCGCGCTAGGTGCACCTCGGCATCCTCTCAGATCACTCCAGCAATTTATCAGGGCACTTTAAGACTTACCAAAATGCTCATAGTTTGTGAAGCAACGCACTTCATGTCAAAGCAGCCTTGGTCGTGGCTTGCCGAGACTCGTATTACAGTGTTGGTGTATATCAATCGACACCCAAATAAGGTAGTCAAATACCTAACTCGATGGGTGACCACCGAGACTATACAAGTGGTCTCAATAGCCTTGTGTCGAGACATGTGTGTATGTCTTAGTTGACACCAACCGATACAACAAACTATGTCTTGTTCCTGCATGTACAAGACTATAGATTCGATCATTTTCTATTGAGACCTGAAATGTAATGTCGATTAATGTAGTGTTGCGCTATGGGCACCCCACCAATTACTCAGGGCCCCAGCAGGCACCCTATAATGACCCAAAAATCTATGTTATATATGTGTGGCGACGTGTATTACCTATTTATACTCATATCCGTGTGATTAAACAGTGATGTCAAGTAATGAGTAGAGTTTGCATAGGAAAACATGTCGAATGGGTATTGAGCGAACGAAATACTGTTAAACCGGTCTGGAAAACGATTTACATGGACGACCGAAAAATAAAATATGATAATAAATTAATGTAGGAAGTGAGTCATGGTGCATGCTGGGCGCAGAAACACCCGTGAGAACTCGATTATTGGTTCGAAAATGGATAAGAAAAAGGAAAGGAGTCCCAAAGTGAGTTATGTGTTGTTGTTGGCTGGTGTGAATGGGGCCAACAAGATGTGCCTCGAGATGCTTGTGTGAGCCAAGATTAAGATCACACTATAAAGGAATTATCAACACATTTTCTCACTCATTTTTCTCACTTTTCACTCTCTCATCTCATGAGAACGGATTGGAGGCTGGGATTTTGTGATTTTTTAGTGAGAATTGATGCCATGGGGAGCGTGCAACGATGCAAGTGGAGTTGAGATCCTGACTCCCCGTTAAATTCTTGTCATTTTGGCATCAGTTTTACGCGTATTTGTTTCGATTTTTGAGATCAATGGTTGTGGACGATTTTTCATATGTTTCTGTGACGGCCCCAGTTCCCCATAAAAGTGAACCCCGCCCGACCTAGACCTACGTGGACCCTCGAGACCATAATCGCAAAGTCAATGCAAGCCTAGTCAGTCTCAAATCCTCATTTCATCTATAATTTATCAATTTAAAAGTTGAGTTATTAGATTGTATTCTTATCAGGTAAATTTGCAGTGGAAACTAACTATAATCATTTAAATAACTCAATAAGTGGAAAATCATAAATTACCTATAGTGTGGAAACCCTGAGAATGAATAAATATGTAAATCTGGTGACAAGTATAGCAATACGAAAATACATGATATCCCTAACACTCAGTCCCAGAATACTCCCCATTGTATTCAAAAACATAAAGTACAATAATCAGTACTCAAAAGACAACACATACTATAGAGAAAAGGAAAGAATTGCTCCAAGAGTGCTCAGAGGAAGTCACCTAGCATGGCTCTTTACCTTTGCTCGTATCTGCCCTATCTGCATCCACCATCACAAAGTAGACGGTGAGTATGTGATAAATTTGAAAGTAATGCCAAAAGAACATAAACAGTAATTCATAAATAACCAATAAAGTATTCTAAGAATCATGTGGTATTGAAAGACAGAAAATAACACAAATTGCATGATAAATAGACTAGCAAGAATATTAATGATATTTGAGTGTTTATTGAGTTAAAAGAAGCCCATAAGCAGTTAATAACCACATCTATCCATAACCATATCCACAACAATCCAGTACTTGGCGTGAAACTCAATATTAGGTGGGTGAACAACACTTCTGCAAAAGTGTTCACGTTAGCCCAGCTAATATGAACCCAGGAGTACCTTCACGACACACTTACGCCAAAGACACTCAACCAAGGAATATAATAATGGAATTCCAACAATGGTTCAGTTCAATAGAAACAACAATAATGGAAAATGAATTACTATGCACCTTCTTACTGGCTTACTAACGTACCTCAAACCACACAAAACCTCGTTCCTCACGAAATCGCTAACTCATTCAATTTCAATTTCCAAATCCATGTCAATGATTTAAGCCCAATTTGGTTGAATTAGAGTCATTCCATGGCCCTAGATAAACCCGCAAAGTTTCCCAAAAGTTTTGAAAATTATTTAAGAAAAAAAAACCAAATTTTACTGTTCACGACACCGTGGGTGACGTCTCCAAGTTCAAAATCCCACGATGCCATTTAAAACGTCGAATTAGTGACCTACTGGTCTGGACATTGTAAGTGGCGCTGTAGAGCTTTAGCTCCACGTCATCACTTAAAACATGACTTCACCTAGAGCTTCTGCTGTAAGCACCATGATCAATGCCGTGAGCATAAATGCTTCATGGCATCCCTCGTGGTGTGCTATGTTGCACTTAAATTCAGGTGTTTTGAAACCCCAGTTGGTTTCATCGATTTCCAAGCTTATCTCAAACTCCTAAGGAAGTCAAAACAACACCAAACCACCTTCCTTTTGTCTCAAAACCCTGACAAAAGCATGATTTGAAAATTTCTTAAAAAATCCTCAAAAATTGCACCAACACCCAAATCACCAAAACAACCCTCAAAACACCTTTTGATCATCCCATCGATCATTAATACATCCGCAAGGAAATCGAGGCAAACCACTGACAAAATCCATAGCAATGTGTTCCTATTTCCACTGTAGATGGGAAGAGGTTGCAACAAACCTCCAGGTCTCCTATTCTCAGCCTTCACACGTTGGCATAAACTCCGAAACGTCGGCTTTCATCCCCAGCCATTAGAAGAGATGTCGCATATAAGCATACATCTTGGTCTGACCTGAATGAACAGAAAAACGTGAATGCCTGATCACAACTCTCATCCTAGTCAAACTTCATATTCATCAGAGTCAGTCTAGTCATCGGTGTAGCAATCTTGAAAAAATCCTGTACAAAATGACCATAGTACCTAACTAATCCTTAAAATTATGGTTTTTTGTCACTGTAGTCGGAATAGGCCAGTCAATCACTACTCTAATCTTTGCGAGATCGACATAAACTCTGCTAGCTCCAACTACGTGCCCAAAAAATCTGACATTTAGAAGCCAAAAATCACACTTACTAAACTTGGCATACAAACAGTAGTCCCTCAAAGTCTGTAGAACTATCCGAAAATGTCCCATATGAACCTCACGAGTCCTGGAGTAGATAAGGATATCATCAATGAACACAATCACAAATCTATCCAGATAAGTCCTTAGTACTTTGTGCATGAAATCCATAAACATAGTTGGTGTGTTAATCAAACTTAAAAGAATGACCGTAAACTGATAATGGTTGTATTTTTTACTAAACACAGTCTTCTCCCTGTCTTCAGCCCTAATCCTGAGCTAATGATAACCTGATCTCAGGTCAATCTTCGAAAACCACTGCGTTCCCATCAACTGGTCAAAAAGATCGTCAATACAAGGAAGCGAATACTTATTCTTCACCGTTACCCAGTTGAGCTGCCTATAATCAACACACAGCTTTAGGCTGCCGTCTTTCTTCTACACAAACAACACTAGCGTGCCCCATAGTGACACGCTAGGATTAATGAATCCTAACTCCAACAACTCATCCAACTAAGTTTTGAGTTGTTCCAACTCTCGAGGTTTCATCCTATATGACGGTATATAAATGGGTTTAGTCTTAGTAACTAAGTCTATGATGAAGTCTATCTCTCTTGGTGGTGGTAGTCCTGGTAGATCCTCTGGAATTACATCCGTGAACTCGCACACTACTGGCACGTCTCTAATACTGATCTCCAATTTCTCAGCAGTACTCATTACACTCGTAAGTGTATCGGTCTCACTACTCGTGGCTATCCTGCCTCTGGTGATCTGTAATAAAGCAGTTGTCCCCTAAAAGCTGATCTTTGTACCATATACTAATGGAATCATAGTAGTTTTCCCATAACAGTCAATATGGGCATGATAAGCTCCTAACCAGTCCAGCCTAACGTCGCATTAAATTCTAGGAACTCTAGTACTCTCAAATTAACAGGCAAATCGTAACCCTTTATAACTACCGACAGTCAACACAGAACAAGTTCGGGTATATCTTGTCCCCAACAGCAGTGCTAAGGATCAAGGGTCTACTAACCCTAGTGGGTCTTAACCCTAATGCATCTACCATGCGTCCAGAAGTAAATAAAACTATAGAACCTGAATCAAACATCGTATGCATTAAAGTACTACAAATGAAAGCCATACCCTCAACGAGATTGTGAGAAGCTCCTTAGTCTGGCTCAATAGCAACCTGGACTCTCTCCCGCTGTTGCAAATAATGTAGTGGCTGAGCTCTCGTCTGCAGTGGACACTGAGTTAAAGATAATGAATCTGGCTGCACTTGAAGGGAGTATGTGTCTCTCACGATCCAGATGACATCCCCTGTGTCTGAACCTGCCCACGTCCTTGTGAGGTCTCTGAGTCCAACAAGACATTTGAGTTTGTGCCTGTCCAGACCTCTTTGTCTGTATCTGTCCACCTCCTCTACCTATATCCCTACTATCATAATACTGCCTCTGTGACTAATGCGCAGGTCGAGTAGCCTGAGGTTGTAACGAACCGAAAATCTAACTTGTGCCACGTGTCATTTTAGGTCGTACGTAGACCTCTTATCATGATACATGTGAACAATTCTCGGTAGTCGACACCAAGGTATGTTATTTTTGGTTGGTGTCTTGTATTATTATTTATTTATCCGAAATTAGATTATAATGTTCCGAACGTGTGAGGGTGTTTGAGTGAGAGCATTGATGTGGAGAAATGGGTTTTGCTCGAGGAAATGCTATTTTTGGGAGTCGGGACGAACTGTGGTCGAATATTTAGTTGTCTGAGGGACCAATTGAATAGAAACATTGACAAAATATAGTAAAATATAATAATTAAACGTGGCACGACAAGTATGACAATAGATTTGGTCCATAAGAGTTTGGTATGTCATGAACAAAGTTAAAAAATATGGGGTTTTGGTGTAACAAATACTAGTTTTATGGGTGTTTTATGGAGATGGATTGTTTTACTGAGGGTTTTGCTCAATTTGGTGAAAAATCGAATTCAAAAAGGGTACCGAAAGTTAAAAACTGTGAAAATAGATATTTATGGAAATTAATAAATAAAAAAAATTAAGTTGCTGACTAACAACTGAAGGTTTGATATTCATTTGTTTCAATCAGAATGTTTTTGTTTCGTTAAAATGAAACCCTTCAACTCAGAACGCGGAGCTTTCGACGTCCTAGTTTTATCCGGTTTCTCTCCGCAAAACAATAGAGCACCATAAGACGGTCAGTTTAAGCTAAGTTATTGTGGTGGAAACGAGGGATTCGGCCCGAAATTTGATAAAATCTCAATTCATGGTGTTTTTCCTCAATTCAATTAGAAATCTCGTGATTTTTCGATTTCTTTCATTGGGTTTTCATAGGAATTGGTATCAATTGTTGTGAATTGATATATTGAGTTAATTTGTGTCAATTTGGGATAAATTCCGACGGTGTGGGATAGGGTTTTTTGTGATTTGAAGTGATGCAACATAGTTAATAGCAATGTTGAAGATGTTTTTGCAGTTGATATTGATTTATATTGGGATTTTGGATGAATTAAATATTGGTTTTGATTTTAATTGACTCCACGGGTTATGGAAATAGTTAAGAGTTGGTATCGAATGGTTTTGTGGTGTTTATTTGCATGATTTGAGGATTTTACTGCAAAAATATTGATTTGGAGAAGAGTCGATAGTTCAAAACAAATAAATTTTTGCATTGTCAATAGGCCATATGGGAAAATTCATAACTCATATTTTTTATCTGATTTGAGTGTTCATGGAGTCTATGGAAAGTACGAAATACGTACTACAAGTTTCTTTTTAGTCAGTATGAAAAATATTGAGGTTTTCAAGGTTAAAAGTTACCCCAAGTTAGCTAGTTGAGGTTAGTTGAAGTTATAAATAATTATTTTTGGAACTAGCTCTCGAGTGTACTTTGGTCGCAGTTTTTACGATGTTTTGTGATTTGATTCCACTTGAAGCTTGACCATAATATAATTGGATATGCAGGGTAGTTATTGGAAGTGTGTGAGTGCATAGTAATATTGGACATAGGTAAGTAAACCAGTGGGGAAGTTTACAGTTGTTTTTATGAGTTTTAATTTCTTATTGTTATTGCTCTATCTCATTTTGGAATTCTATTCTATTGAGTGGACCAAAGGCAAGTGAGTCAACGTGATCTTTTAAAGTGGTGGGTTAAGCTGGTGCATAAACCAGAGGCCATGAACTTGGGATTCACGTTATTATTGTTTTGGGATCTTGATATACATGAGTTGATCTTTTGGTTCCTATATATGGAGTGAGAATTACTTCACTAGATTGTTAGGGAATTCTACATTCGCGTGGATTTAGGATTATGTGATAGATTACGTCATAAACTCTGAGTTATATGGGGTATTTTATTCCTTGCCTCAAATGACCTTTGGTTGGGACTACTTACGCATTTCCTTTGTATTCTTGGACACTCATTTTCGATTAATTCAGATTTATTTTCAGTCTTTATTTATTCATGCATTCCTTGTCCTTTTCTTTCCATCAGAATGAATATTTACTATTATTTATTATGAAATACTGTAAATATCCTGCTTGGTGTTACGTACCTAGGACTCGTCATTCTTGTGTTTGATTAAGTGCAGATCCATAGTCGAGCAAAGGAAAAACTCCTAAGCTTGGTGATTTGCTTTGAGGATAGTGAAGTTGCTATATCTTTAGACTCGACATAGGTTTGATTTTGTATTACTATAATTATATGTTTTAAACTGGGTTTTAGGAAATGAGTGATCCTTGGCATGGATATGATGATATTCTCTCATGTGATATGACTTTTGGTAATGATGTATATATTTGCTGGGTTTCCACATTTTTAGGTTATTCTAACTTATGTCTTGAGGTTGTTATATTAGTCGGAGATGTTAAATGCTTCTGCTTATCTTTGAATAACTCACTAATATTAATGATCTCATCTTAAATTATTGTATATATGGGAAAAGGTAAGGTAAGGCTGACTAAATTTGTATTGACTACGCGAGAGGGACTCGGGGTCTATGTAAGTTTAGGCTGGGCGGGTCCAATTTTAGGTTTGTAGAACTAGGGTCATCACAGTGGTGGTCGACCAGTAAAACTCTGTGTTGTACAGGTGATACAACTGTCGTCTATGCAGGTCGTGGTGGTGCAACAAAACCAGTACTTTGGGCTATACTGTCCCTGAAACCCTGCCTATTCTTCTTCCTCTTCTTATATTGTTGGCCCTCAGAACGTGTCTCCTGTTTAATAGGTCTAGCCTCCTCTGGATGTGTACGCAAGTAACTCTCCCCAGCCAAACTCCGCACATATGCTCCCTGCAATGTCTCTGGCTCTGTGCAGACCACAACACCTCCAATCTCAGGCAATAAACCCTCTGTGAAATAATAGACCCGATCAACATCTCTATCTATAGAACCCCCAACATAGGGTAGCAATTGTAGATACCGTCCCATGAAAGCCATAACAGACTCATCTGCATACCGTCGTATCGTGGATAACTTATTCCTCTTCTCCCTCAATATTGTAGGAAGAAAATACTTCAGATTAAACTGCATCTTGAACTCTATCCAGTCCTCAGGCACCACTCTGGTAGATAACAGAGTAGTCCATGAGTCATCAGCCTTACCCAGTATTATCGACGAAGATATAGAGGCTTGTATGTGCTCCTCGGTCGTAATGATACTATGGACCTTCTAGTGGCTCTTCAGAAACATCTCAGCTGCCACTAAATCTCTATAGCCAAAAAACTCCTTAGGGCATGCCTCTTGAACTCCCTCAACTGTCTAGCCTCCACTGTGGCCTTAGTGCTCTTATCTGCTGCAGTAGCAAGCTGTCACGACCTAATTTCCAAATCTTGGTTAACTTGCTTAATCAGGATCGATGTGGGGCCCGCATGAGATGTGCACACCGATCGAGGCGCGTGGACGAGATATATTTTATATTTTCAATGGTGTATGCCTAGTGTTACGTATGTGTGTAAACTAAGTCAGTTCTTGTTGGGTTATGGGGTTCATACGTTGAGAAAAATTCAAAACAATTTTTCTTCTCTGATTGTTCGATCTTCAAGACGTTCAAGTGCGCGTCCTTTATCAAAAATCCACACACGAACAGTGACCACAATTTGGAGTGCTAGCCCCAAGAGAGATTAAATACGTTTTTCTTTCACTCCCAAAATCCAAAGTGTTCGAAAATTTAAAAAAAAAAAAACGAAATTCTTCTTATGTTTTTGGGTATCACCCTTTATTTATGTGTAGATAAGTTTTCACTTAAGTTCTATTCATAATACAACTATTGTATTTACGATGCTTAAAATTCAAAATACAACTATTGTATTTACGTTGTTTAAGCAAATTACACATATATCTTTATTAATAAGTTATCATATAATGAATCATAAAAGGTTATATACTATGAATTTTATAAGATAAAATTCAATACTCTAGACAATTTGAAATTACGCAAAGTCATTCTTTGTGTGTGACCCAATAGGTTCATGCGACGTTGGTAGTGAACCAAAACCATTTTGGTACACAAGTCATAAGTGGTCTCTAGTAAGGCATTATGACTACCCAAATAGCATGAATACCAAAAATCGATACAACCTAATGAATAACATATATCATATCCTTTTTGTCGTACGATATCCTTTTGATTAAATATACCGCATTGAAAGTCACCCTTAATATTCAATCGTACTAGTCTCGATCTTTAGATAGATTGAAAACATCCAAGCGACATTGATCATATCAATTCACTTGGACTTGGTCATTTAACAATCTAACACATCGAGGGATCCACTGATATCTCTCTCTTTATGAGAGCGACAAAATTCTTTCTTGATTACACACCTTCACATATTGCTCACATGATAACCAATCACAATCTTTATAATCGTCCGGTTAAAGACAACGTTTGATTGTGTCAAATTACCATGTTCCTAATATTGAAGTCTATGGTAATCTCAAGTCGAAGGACAATGATATACCTATTAAGAGTAACACCTATGACTTAATCCATGTGGTGTTCTCATAGCGGGTCGGTCCAGTACCTTATTCCTTAACAAGTACTCATGATCTCGATTCGTATCCCCATACGTATGATCATCACATGACCATCAAACAAGACTCATGCTAGTCTTAATTCATTATAGTTCCCAGTATAATGACCGACTAGAGACATTTATGATATTTCAACAAATACCCATGTATCTTATTATAAGGTAAATATGCAATCACTTCTAATAAAACAACAAATGATAAACATCTTATTTTATTAACTAAAAAAACTGTAAGATAAACAATGTTTGTAAATTGACTTAGGGCACATGCCCCAACAGTTCTTGTAGCTATAAACGTTGAGATGCAAGGTGGGACATTCCTAGGAGTGCGTGTGAGTGCAGGCATCGAGTAAAATTACCTGGGATTGTGAAACTAGGCTAAAAAATATTAATTGATGTCAAATCAACCTTAGCGTAACTACTAGGCTAGAAAATATTAAGTTGGAAAATTTGATGTTTGACGCACGGGGAAAGTGCCTCGAGTTGCGTGTGGGCCGAGGTACCAAGTGCTGGGTAATAGAAGGTCAGTGTGACCACTTAGCTAAATTTTATAAACTAGTGTGGCCATTTAATTATGGTCTATGTGACTAATATACCTAGGTTGTTTAATTAAATCAAATTGACAATTAGATGTCTTATAGTTGAACAAAAAAAACTAAAAAGGCATAGATATGCCTAGAGATATGTATTAGCACACACTCCCAATCAAATGTGTAAAACTTGTAAGTCATTTGGGCTGATTTAGTGGAGGTGTAGGAGTCCTTTATGGCCATTAGATGGTTGTAGGGATGTGTGAACACACCAAGATTAAAACCACTCATATAAATACATACCTTATGCTCATTTTCTACATTTGCAGGTTCTTCCCAAAGAAAAAAAATCAAAGCTATCTTGGCTGGAAATTTGGATGATTCAAGAGCCCAAATTGAGGATCTTAAGTAACACAAGGAGAGTTCCTGATCAAGAGTGTAGAAGAGATAACTATAGGTACAAGTCCATACACCTCTCATTATAAATTTCATGTGTTGAATGCATGAATCAAAGGGCCTTGTGTTTGAACGAGTTTAAAGTGTTAGAAAGGTGGTTTATGGTCAAATGAAAGCTATGAATTTGGTTTTGAGCTCCAATTTTTGAATTTTACAAATCTTGCAAAATTTGGGAGTTTTCACATGCAACTGAAATTCTGATTTTTGAAATGCAAATGGTTCTAATTTTTGAAAACTAAAAATATATTTGAGATCTTCATTTCGAGCTGATAATCAAGCTACTAAAAAGTTTTAAGATCGGGTTTAAATTGAATAAATTATGGATTTTCAATGTTTCAAGTGTTCTTCCCAATTTCTTCACATGCATGTTTATAAGGTCGAATCTATGTAAGTGTTGGTTTGAATCAACTCAAATTAGGTTGCATGTATGATTATTTATGATCATTGATTTTGTTCTGGAGTTATGGCATGTTTTGGGATCATTTAGGATGAGTTTTGAGTAATTTGAGAGTACAGAACTGCGTTTCTACAGTTTTGATAGAACATGGAGCACGCTTCAGCTAAACGTGGAGCGCACTCCACGTTTTGGGTAGCTTCTAGGCAGTTTTGACTAGTTTTTGTAAAACAGTCGTATCTTTTTCATTTTAACTCAAATTTTGACACTTCATATACCGTTGGAAAGCTAAGACAGAGAGGAACAACCTAGAACCATTAGTTTTTCACTATTAAGTCATATGGTTTTTCAAAAATGGGCCAAAAGATGAGGCTTGTCTGTATAATGGTCATTTGTATCGCTATTTTGGGTCATTTAGGTGTCAATAGTCTTAACTTTTAATTTAAAGACTAAATACAAATAATATAACCTAGATTGACACCAGAAAACTTCAGGAGATATACTTGAATCTGCGTGCGAGAGTTTAGGTGCCGAGAGACCTATTGAACTAGGAATATTGTGTGAAAGGTGGGTATACCCGACGATACTTTAAATTGCATTTCATTTCCTTTTATTACTGATTGATTGGCAGTCTTTGTGACTATATGGTGCCTTTGTACTCTAATATCATGATATTTGTTCATATTCTTCACTCTTTGAACTTGTTCATCATGATATTGTCTTGTTGATGCTTTCATTAATTCCTTTCGAGTGCTCTATTCCTTCATTTGACTTTTATGGTAAATGAGCTTTAAATAGCATGCTATTAGGATTAGAGGGTCTATGAATGAGACTATGGGCTTTGCACTCAACTTGATTAGTCTATTAGCTTGTCCCTATGCCTTAACCATTCTATACCGAGCATTTTTAAATAAATAAAGTAATGGTTGGTATCTAGGTCCCTTACTCGATTGGGGTGTGCGCGACTCACAGGGTTAAAAACCCTAGGGATGTCGGTACATGTTACTTGGTTGTGTGCGATACTTGGTTGTGTGCGATACTTAGATGTGTGCAATGTTTGGTTGTGTGCGATACACTGGAGTTTGAGACCCTTGTTAGGTTATGACTATTGAGTTGGTGTAACGCGGCTCATTACGGACTGAACCTAGATCACCACTACTTAGTCGAGTATCAGTATCATTTGTTTAACTCTAGTATTTATCTGCATGTAGTTAATCTTTTAGTGTTTTTTTTATTTATATGCTTTTAAATACCAGTCGATTATCATCGGGGGTTACTGTTATTTTCTTGTACTCACCATCCTTTCTATGACGGCGGGTACAGATCCATCTATGAGCAGGCCTAGCAAAGAGAAGATCAGTGACTATCTCTGAGCTTGCGGCACACTTTTGCTTTGACTGTAGGTTTTTTTTATATTTTGTTGTATTATTATATTATGTCTTTCAGATACTGTTTCAGTTGTATATTTGCGATTGAGTGATAGATTCTCGACTTTATTATGAATTTCACACTGTTATACTTGACTTCATAATATGTCTATGTGATGTCATTTCCTGGTTTTCCATACTTAGTGTAATTATCATTGGCTTCCTCATAAATCACTAATTACTTCCGCTATAAATTGTATGACTTCTGTTAACAGAATTAATTGTTTAAATTAGAGAATATAAATAGTAAAGGCTGACTAATACGTAATTGGGACCAACGTGTTGTGGTTAGGGCTCAATTACGGTATTAGGCCGGTGGTGCCCTAGATTAGGAGAGAGGTCGTCACACAGGCACTATCTCAGTCTAAACAAGAAGTGCAACTGGTACTGCCTCAGCCTTTACTAGTGATAATACAACAGTCTTCGGTATCGCTACAATAGTAGTAGGATCAGTAGATGTTGCAACTATCGGTGTATCCATCTCCTGAGTAACAAAAACTTTTAATGTAGATGGTGGTGATAGTGTAGCCGTAACTGGTGTCCTCAATATCCTCAGGATCTCCTCTAACCGTTGATCCTTGTACACAACTCTCTGTGTCAAGGCCTGAAAATTCTCAACACTAATAACTCGAGGACCCACTGCCCCACTGTCATCACTAGGCTCTATTTGACCCATCATCGCAATCTGAAACAGAAAGCGAATCCCTGAATCAGTCAATAGCTACCGATATAATATAGTACACAACAACAGATATAAAATATAGAATTAAGTTTTACTTTTTCCCAACTCTCCTCACTTCCCAACTAAACTTCTAATTTAGGATCAAAGGGTTCCACTTTAAATTTTAACTATTTTCTAACTTCTGTTGCTTTATATCTTATGATAGTTGTAAGGTTAATCACGACTCATGTAACAAACCTTGTGCTCTGATACCAACTGTGACGGCCTCAGTTCCCCATAAAACTAGGGCCCGCCCTTAATCACGACTCATGTAATAAACCTTGTGCTCTGATACCAACTGTGACGGCCCCAGTTCCTCATAAAACTAGGGCCCGCCCGGCCTAAAACCTACGTTGACCTCAGAGACCATACTCGCAAAGTTAACGCAAGCCTAGTCAGCCTCTAATCCTAATTTTATCATTAATTTGTCAAATTAAAAGTTGAGTTATTAGATTATATTATTATCAGGTAAATTTGCAGCAGAAATCAACTATAATCATTTAAATAACTCAATAAGTGGAAAATTATAAAATTACCTATAGAGTGGAAACCCTAAGAATGAATAAACATGTAAATCTGGTGACAAGTATAGCAATACGATAATACATGATATCCATAATCACTCAATCCCAAAATACTCCACATTATATTCAAAAACATAAAGTACAATAATCACAACTCAAAAGACGACACATACTGTGGAGAAAAGGAAAGAACCGCTAAGAGAGTCCTCAGAGGAAGTCACCTAGCATCGGCCCTTTACCTTTGCTCTTTTCTGCCCTATCTGCACCCAACGTTACAAACTAGACGGTGAGTACGTGATAAATTTGAAAGTAACGCCATAAGAACATAAACAATAATTCATGAATAACTAATAAAACAGTCTAAAAATCATGTGGTATTGAAAAGCAGAAAAATAACACAAATTACATAATAAATAGACTGGCAAGCATATCAATGACATTTGAGTGTCTATTGAGTCAAAAGAGGCCCATAAGCGGTCAATAACCACATCAATCCACAACATTTCGACAACCATTTCCACAACCATATCCACAACAATCCAATACTCAGGGTGAAACTCAATGTTAGGTGGGTGGACAACACTTCTGCAGAAGTGTTCACATTAGCCCAGTTAATATGAACCTAAGAGTACCTTTACGACACACTTATATCAAAGACACTCAACCAAGGAATATAAGAATGGAATTCCAACAATGGTTCAATTCAATAGAAACAACAATAATGAAAAATGAATTACTATGCACCTGCTTACTAACGTACCTCAAACCACGCAAAACCTTGTTCCTCACGAAATCTCTAACTCATTCAATTTAAATTTCCAAATCCCTATCAATCATTTAAGGCTAATTCGGTTGAATTAGAGTAATTTCATGACCCTAGATAAACCTCCAAAGTTCCCCTAAAGTTTTGAAAATTATTTTAAAAAAACCAGATTTTACCATTCATGACGCCGTAGGTGACTCCCGCCAAGTTAAGAATCCCACGACGTCATTTAAAATGTTAAATAAGTGGCCCACTAGTTTGGATGCCATGAGTGGCACCATGGGGCTTTACCCTCCACGGCGTCACTTAAAGTGCGACTTCACCTAGAGCTTCTTCTCTGGGCACCGTGATCGACACCATAAGCATAAATGCTCACTAGGCATATCAAACAACCCTCCTTTAGTCCTGCCAACAACTCTAACTTCATCTTGTGACTCCACTTGGTGACTTAGACTTCACAATCAAACAGTTTCTTGCACACACCTCTCGTTCTGACCCATACCACCTTACGACTAGCACATCATTCGTTCCCAGACATAACAACACATCCGCATATTAGTTATTTATTTATTATTTTCTGATAATTCACTAATTATCATTTCTGGTGTTTAAATACCTGACTTATACCCTTTCGTCCGAAAATTCCAGTTTTTCCTAGGTGAAACTTCAAACACAAATCCGTGGTGATAAACAAAACAAAATCACGCACTAGGACATTCATAGCTCACATTCGGGTATAAATAATAGTGCAAACATCACAAAAAATAAAATATACCTTAGTGCCGACCCCCGAGACTTAGAAAATATGACAAATCATAACATCCAGGTCACGATCCTAAAACACGACAAGTGTCAAAAAATAAATTTGAGGTCGTTTCAGTTTCAAAAGTGGTTTTAAGTTGGAACTAAGGTCCCTGTGAGTTTAGGATAGGCTCAGAACAGGGCGAGGGGTCACGAAAACCCTGGCATTTAAGTTTTGCAGGCGACTCCACAAGGGACGCAATGGGCCTAAAGCTCTATGACGCCAGTTATGACGTTAGGGACAGGGGCACCCTTGTCCCTACGCTTTAAGTGACGCCGCATGGTGTCAACCATGACGGTGCTACCTACAGCGTGACACTGCTCACCTACCCCAATTTTTGAAAATTTTGGGACTTCTATTGCGTATTCTAATGGGTTCAACCCAATACTTAGGGAATTGACCCAAAATAGTGGGAATGCATAATATTTTGGAAAATGGGAAAAATTAACGGGTATTAAATAAAATGAAAAACAAGACTCTAATGCTACCAAATTAGATAAAAAATGGTTACCAGGTGCTTAGTGGACTAGTGACAAGCATACGGGATCGGTTTGGTGACGTGTGAAAGTCGCGAGTGCAGAGTTTCACATTGTATTGTGAATAAAAACAACCAAAATATTTATATAATTTCATTTGTGCAACTACTTGCTTGTTATCCTTGTTGAGCAATGTCTCGTTGTGAAATATGTTATCATTGAATATTTCTTTGTCATATCTATCCATGGTACAGGCTTTGTGCTTCCTTGAATTTATTAATGAGTTGTATTTTAGGTCTAAGTGGATGATATGGTAGTCACGGGTGCGGTGAGACTGCTTTGTGATCTCTTTCACCACCGTGACTACATAAATTTTTGGAACGTACCTAAACCCGCAGTTTAGAGGTGGGGTGGAACTACTTTGTGATATCTTTCACTCGCTCTAAGCTATTTGGTGGTTTGTTTAGGTACATAATCTAGAGGCCCGCTATGTGCACCCCAGTCATCACTCAGGACACCCCATTTTTTCTAATTATATGTGTAATGACTCATATGCCCTCCAACACAAATTCACAACAAAAACAAAAAAAAAATAACTTTGGGCACCCCACCACCCTATTTTGATGTGTGACCACCGAACTCCACCACCTTTGTGCTCCCAACCGATTCCGTCGTCTTCGTTGACGGTTGGACACAACTTTGGGCACCCCACCACCCCATTTTGAAGGTTGGAAGCATGAATTTTGGTATGTTTTGACCTTTTTGAGTTTAGGGTTTTCCGCATTTTGAAATGTACCACATACACGAAAGTGTCGGACGCACAGGACCGAGACATATGAGGATGTCTCGGTTGCCAATAACCGAGACATCCTCTTATGTCTCGGTCTCGTTTCTAACCGAACCCATTGTGAAATGGGTAACTTGTTCGATCGGTTACTGGTTACCGAGACATAAGAGGATGTTTCGGTTACCAACAACCGGGACATCCTCTTATGTCTCGATCTCTTTGATAACCGAACCCATTGTGAATTAAGTTACATGTTCGATCGGTTACTTAGTACCGAGATGTACTGTAGAGTCTCGTTCATGCAGTTTCGAGACTTACTCAATAGTCTCGGCCCTGTGTGGCCGAACATTACGAGATTGTGGTTGAACTCAGTGATGGGTATATTCCCATGAAAGACAACAACAACACAAGATAAAGGAACAACAAACTCAACAAAAAACACCCTCGAACCCTATATGATTCAACATCAGCCATCTACCATAAGTCATCATTCAAACCCTCACCTCACAAACATCGCAAACACTCACCCGACCCTAAAAAACAACAAATCGAGGGCAAATGAGCAAGAAAATGAGGAGATTTGGTAGATTGAGGCGTCGATTTGTGATGAGAAGGAGTGTGAAAGAAGATTTGGTGGTGGGTGCCTTACATTGATGAAGAAGGGCATTTTCGTCCAACTCAGGGGTGCCCTGAGAAATTTGATGGGTGCCCTTGTAAATGGGGTTCCCTGAGTAACAACTGGGGTGCACATAGCCGGCCTCATAATCTATCAAGGAAGTCAAGTTGTGTTCTTTGTGCAGCAACCTGATAGACTTGGAACACTTAAATATCTTTTTAATTTGTGCTCTCGACACTCATTTATTGTTGATATCTCAGTGATTTATTTATCATGTAGTCTTTTATTTTTTTATGATATCCACGCATGATAGTTGATTAGCCATTTATTTTACATTTGAAATTATGTTGAGACTCCACTTGGTTGTCATTGTTATTCTTTAGGTACTCATCATCCTTTTTATGACGGTGGGTGCAGCCCCATCAACCTGCAGGATAGATAAAGGTAAAGGACTGGCGATAGGCGACTTTTGTTGAGGATCGCGAGGAGACCTCCACTCACCTACTGAGTAGGTTGATTGTACTATTTATGTATATATTTTTTATTACATAAGGTTTATGAGATTGTGATAGATCTTGGGACATGTATACAATATGTTGACTATCTTTTGACTTGATATGTGATAATGATATACATATGCGGGATTTCCACACTCTAAATTGTCCTAACGTGTGTCTTAGGGTTATTCAATTAGTTTGGAGTTTATTCGCATCAGCTATTAATTTATAACTCACTAATATGGATAACTCATTTAAAATTTGTTATAATGATAGTAAATGGTAAGGCTAACTAGTCTTACATTGATTGTGCAAGGGTTGACTCAAGGTCCACACAATTCTAGGTCAAGCGGGACCCAGTTTAGGTTTGTGAAATTGGGGACGTCACACACCCTGATGATTTTTCATTTAGGCATGATTTAGTATAGGATATTAGGAGTTAATGGACTGTATTTATCTTATTTTAAAGTGACAAATGCTTGTTTTATGTATTTCAGGGATTTTACAAGAGTTGGGTGTTATTGGACTAAAGGCATGTTGTGAACTTAATTGAGTGATGTTTAGTTCACAAGCCATAACTTTCATATCACAAGTTGGAACGACTCGCCGTTGGTCTCGTTGGAAAGAAGACTTTGAGACGGACATTTTTATTTGTCACAAACATCATGAGATACGGATTTGATGTGGCTCAAAAGAGTGACACCCAGTCGAAAAAGTTTGGCCAATTTTCTTAATGACCCCTCTTAAGTATAAAGGACATAACTTCCTAATCTCAAATCCAAATGACTTGTTGTTTCCTTTGTTGGAAAGTAGACTCCAAGCTAAACATTTTCAAGTCTAACAAGCTTATTCATATTCGTCCTCTAAGTGGTCTAACATCGCATTGCAAGGCAGAGGAATTTTTCATGTCGTGAAGATGCCGTGATTAACAAATTCTGGAGGCGCAACTCACATACGAGTAAACCAGAGAGCTTAAAAAAAGATGCCATGAAGACATCGCCAACATGCTGCCGCCATGAAGACTCAAAATTTTGGAATTTTACCTATTTTTCAGGATTTTTAGGTTTTTTGGGGTGTTCCTGTAAAGACCAATAGACTCTAATTCAAAATTAACTCTGGTTTTACTTCGTTTTACATTAGAAACTAGGTTTTTGGCTTGATTATGTCTAGCTAATGCCATTCCTCTAGGTTGAAGGTGGATCGGTCAAGCTCTATGACTTTGGATTTTGTTATGAGGTTTATTTATATTTAATTCTCTTTATTCATTTCTAAGGTTTATTATCCTTAATATTGTTTTTAATCGTAGGTTAGATTTGATTGTATGTATAGCGTTGTGCAGGCATATTAGGTTGACTACCCTTAGTCATTAAAGTTGAAACGTCCGTCCTTACACAGTAGACTTAAACTTGTGACAATTGCCCAACCTGTCAAGTACCTTAGGGATCTGGCTAAATCACGAGCACTAGCGATCTGGTTGTCTAGGTGTAGTGCCTTTACGAATGAAGGTAATGTAGCCAACGCGTTAAATCTGGAGCACTAGAGAGTAGGTTGCGTGTTTGGTTAGGGAAGTAGTCAACAGTCGTACCTTTGCTGCCGACATCAGGAAGTGCGAGGAATCGAGTGCGCTACTAAGTCTATATCTGCTTTAGATCATAGATTAGTCTCATATCTTTTATAAACCAAGGATTAATGGAATCAATCCCAAGTTGTATTGCGAAGATCGTGAAGCTGAATACCTAGATTTTCTTCCATTGCATTACTCTAATTCAAAAGTATTCAAAGTTTCCAAAAGTATTACAAAATCTCATGTTTTCTCTTCTCTCCTTTAAACCTAAGTCAGTTACCTAGTCCTTGAGGTTCGACCCCGAGCTTGCCACTATTACAGTCCTTATGGTTCCTTATAATAAATCAGGTAATTTACTTTGAAGCGTTTGGTGTGCGTCAAATTTTGGCGCCGTTGCCTGGGACTAGTTCCTACTTGATTTAGGTTTTTCTTTTCTTTCTTTTATGCATAGGAGTCTTCATCGATCACATTCCACTGGATTCTCTCTACCCATTTATCCAAAGATCGAGAAGACTTAACATTGGAATGCGAAAGAAGCGTGCTAACAGAAGCAAGCTTTCGAAGCTACTCCTAGCTTTTCATATTCTCCAAAAATGGAGGATAACGACCACAATCCTCCCCGAGATGAGGGGAACAATCAAAATCAAGGGGATAGTCAGGATAGGGCACCATTAGGACCGAGGGGGCCTCTAATCCCCCAATTTCAGCCGCACGCACCTAATGTGTTCAACCTTGTAGTGCACCAACACATGGTGAGCCCCGCATCACCATTAAGATGGAAAACCAGGAGATGCAAATTCTCCTTTCACATTAACCTCATTGCATTGCATATCCAACACGTAAGGGAGACTTTGAGCTTAAGTCCAGTTTCCTAAACCTTTTACCCTCTTTCCATGGCTTATATCATGAAGATCTGGTGCCTTTCATCTAAGATTTTGATTCCAAATGTTTAGTGATGAAACCACTTAGAGTACAGGAAGATGAAGTTAAATTGTTGGCTTTCCCGTTCCGTTTTAAAGATAGGGCGCAAAAATGGTTGTTTTACCTTCCCCCGAGATCTATCACTTGCTGGAATGACTTGATTTCAACATTCTTAAGGGAATACTTTCCTGAATCCTGGTCATCTCAGCTTATCTTAGAGATATGTAATATCAAGATGAAAAAGGGAGAGCCCTGTAATGACTTTTGGGATAGATTCAATAGACTAATTGCACAGTGCCCCCAACATGGTCAGAGTAAAACCTATCTTATCTGATTCCTCTACAATGGTCTTAGGTCCCTTGAGAAGCATGATTGACAATACCTGTGGTGGTGCCTACAAGAAGAGAACAACCGACGAGATGTTCGAGTTGTTGGAATCTATGACTAGTCAATCTCGTCAATATGTTGACGACGATGAGGATGAGGGGCCTTCTGAACACATCTTCAGTGGAAATGGGTCAAGCAACACTGATAGGAAGCTTGATAAACTCGCTGATCTCATAGAGCATTTCCTTACTTCTGGGAAAGCTCAGGCCAAGACTTGCGGCTTCTGTGACGTTTCTAGCCATACTACTCATTCTTGTCCCACCTTGTTCAGAGAACAAGCTAACGCTTTAGGTGGCAAATTCCAACATTTTCCTATTAATTAAGATGGAAACACTAATGGTAATAGATATAATCAAGCCGTTAAAAGCCCTACTTGAGTTATGGTCCACATAATCAGAACTTCTCCCAGTTCGTTTTGAGGGGACAACCCCTCCCTCCACAACCCCCACCTGTTCAGACTATTAGACCCTTAGAGGATATGATGAGGATACTCATCTATAAGGTGGACAACCTTGTGACAAACATGACACAGTACAAAACAACTAATGATGCTACTGTGTGTGACTTAGCAGTTCAGGTGAGTCAAATAGCTAAACAAGTTGGTAAACTCGAAGACCAAGGTAGATTGCCCGCCCAACCCATCCTTAACCCTAAGGCGCATGTAAATGTTGTATCATTAGCCAGAGTGAGACTAAGGAGATTAAGGCAGTTTGTAGAGAGCATCACACTACACCTGAGCTGGACGAGGTGTAGAGGCGAGGAGGTGACTTGAGATCATGATGAGAGCTCCTGTAACGGCCCAAATTTTATTAAGGTTGTTATTCGTGTATTTTCAGACGTGGATACCAGCTCAAGTCCACGGAGACGCCACGAACCGGCAATGATACACCTGGTCAGGCGGAAAGTATTATTTTTGATTAATTGTTTGATTAACTGTGATGATATTGACTAGGCTATGACTCATTACATCGCAAGTGTGGTTGAATATTGACTATATCGGGTGAGATCGCATGTCGAGTATTCGCCTAAAAATGCGTGCGGACGTGAGAACCGGACGAGCGAGCGACGGGAACACTAGGCCGGGGAATGCATTTATTTCGATAAAAATAAAATAAATTTGACAAAATAGTAAATTGGTAGGGCGCCTAGTGACATGTGGGGTCATGGCTGACACACATGGGTGGTAGTGTAGTGATAAGTGTTCATTTAGGCATAATTTAGTATAAGTTATTAGGATTAATTGGACTATATTTGTTTTATTTTATGGTGATAAATGAATATTTTAGGAAATTAGTGATTTATTGGAATAATATGAAAATATATATCTAATTATATTTAATTTTCATTTTTAGGAGAAACGAAGTGCACGGTTGAATCCGGGACGGAAAAATACTTAAGATAGAGTACACACTTGCTGAAATCGGACACCGGAGGGTTTGTTTTGGGGTGTACACAAGAGTAGGTGAATTGGAGTTTTTGAGGTCCACGTGTCGCATCCCCATTGGTCCGACTGTCGGTCAACTCTTCAACGCATGCTACGTCACATCGTCCACAGCTCCTCTCTCCAGACTGCAAGATCTGCCTCAAGATGCGCATCAGTACGAACTCCCAGTTTTTCGTCAACAGCTCCAGCAAACCAGGAACCGCCACGTGTCGACACGTCATCCAACTGCACATCATACACTGCAGTCTCGGCCTATCAGCGTCCGCCACGTCAGCTCGCTACAGAAGCTCCTCCAATCTGCTACTGGCACGTCAGCGACTCCAGTTTCTCCACCAATCACAGCCTGCCAAATGTCCTGGATGCCAAGAAACTCCCAAAACTACAAAAATTGGTTTCTCACCTCCTTAGACCAAATTTAGGGTATAAATATATATTAGGACTTAGATTAAAGAGGAGGAGGATCTATTTTTTTTTTATTTTTTTAGTTTAGTTTTCAATTATGTCTAGTTAGTTCCTCCATTTAGGTTGAAAGTGGATCGGTCGCGCCTACGACTTGGGAATCCTTTATCAGGTTTATTTATTTTTAATTATTATTGATTCTTTTATGTGATTTATTTTCTTTGGTATTATTTGAACAATTGAGGTTAAACACTAGTTTAAACCTTGATTTACATGTCAGTGAGTCGTAAGCACCCGTGCTTGTGCGATAAGACCACACTAGTGGCGATTGACCCTACCAATTGATTAGAAACTTTTGGGACTGGTTAAATACCATAGGAATCTAGGCTAAATCGGGAGCACTAGCGATCCGGTTGTCTAGGTGTAGTGCATTCACAAATCGAAGTAATGCGACCAATGCGTTAAATCTGGAGCACTAGCGATCAGGTTGCGTGTTTGGTTAGGGAAGTAGTCAACGGTCGTACCTTGGCTATCGAGATTAGGAAGTGCGAGGAACCGAGTGCTCTACCGGGTCTATAGCTGCACTAGATCATAGACTAGTTCATACTTTTTATAAACCGACAATTAATAAATTCAATCCCAAGTTATATGGTGAGACTGTGAAATTGAATACCTAGACTTTTCACTCCCATTAGATTTCTTCTCATTTAATTTCTGTATTTTCAATATATTTACACATTCTCTCAAAAACCCTAATTTTTCTTTTTTGTATTTTTTCTTACCTAATAAAGAAACCAATCTCTGTGGGATCGACCCTTTACCGCTATCTACAAAATAGTTGGTTTAGGTAAATTTATTTTATTGACGCGTTCGGCGTGCGTCATGTAGTGTGCACGCCCGAGTACTCTTGTTGGCGCGCACGACGAAATTGTAGGCGCGAAAGTATAGGCGAATATATATATTTATATATTTATATATATATGTATATATGTAATTTAAAATATATATATATATTAAAATCAGAAAATAAATAATTAATTGTGAAATGACCAAAAAAGGGTATGTGATTGTAAAGGATGAGGATAAAAATGTAGGGGTATTTTGGTCATTTCAGCTCTAAATTGTTGATAACACCACTGACACCACCGTTTTCCCCATTTTTTTGATCGAATCCGAGAGAGAGAGAGAGACGAAAGAAGAAGAGAGATCGAGAGATCGAGTTTGGGATCTCATGGACGTTGGCAAAGGTAAGGAGTTATTATTGTGGTGTTGTTGTGGGTTGTTGGTGGGGTGGTTCGGTGGGAGGCTCGGGCTCGAATGAACTGCTATGGCAATTCATCCGAGGATAAACATGGCAAAGGAGATGTCTCCCATGCCAAAAGAAGAGGAGGGGTTGGGGTTGAGAGCAAACCCCAAACTAATTGAAAAAAAAAAAATTTTTCCATCGAACAAGGGAGCTCCCTGGTTCGATGGAGAAGAAGAGGTACATACGTGCGACCCCCTCTTCATGGGCTGAGCTGACCCAAACCCAGACGGCTGGTTGGGCTGAAACGGGTTCGGTTCGGACCCGATTTAGCCCAACTAGAGAAGAAAAAATATAGTTTTAAATTAAATAAAATTTTGAAAAAAATATGAAAAATAGCTAGAAAATTATGAAAAAATCAGAGAAAATGTGGAAAATTAGAAAAAAGGGTTGAAAAGTGAATTTCGAGACATTTCGGGCGGTTGGCACTTTGGTGTAACTCGAAAAACGTGCTACAACTTAAAATTTTAAATAAAATTCTAATTTTTATTGTCACGATATAAAATCAATTAGTTATATACTAAATCACGTAAAATGATTTATTCGGACACTGGGGACTTAGGAGACTATAGTCGGGTGTCAGTGCGCATCCCGATGCGAGATTGGGATTAGACCGGGACAAATATCGACTAATTGGAGTGCGGTTAGGTAAGTAAAACCCTTAAGAAACGCACTCGAGTGTTTGTTTATTTGATTTCATTTGATTCCAGCTATTATTGTTTCATTGTTTACTCTATTTCCATGTTCATACTCATGTTGCACAGTTGGTTTTGTCATTCACCGCCGGATTTTCTAGTTTACTCTGTGATGTGTGGGCGGACTCGGGTAGGTTGGATAATAGGGATAGAATAAGGGTTCGGACCGGTGAGGGGGTTGGAGAAGCCACCGGGGGAATGACGATGTCTGGATTAGGGTTCAGTTCTGCTACACGGCACACATCCATTATTGGTGTTTATCAGTGTTATGTATGCATGCGTCTTAATTACAATTGCCTGTTTTACTGCGCATGTTTATTTAATAGTTTATTGGCTTCCATTATTATAAATGCTAGTTTGTGTACCTCTGGGTTTTACTCACTGGACTCCTCATCTACCTCTTTTGATGATTGAGTGTAGGATCTAATACGAACAAGGGCAAGGAGACTCTCGCAGACTACTTGTGACCTTGTCACCGATGGAGTTCGACTTGTATGTTTTCATTTTGTTGTATTGACTTATTTTTGGATTTATGGAGATTGTTTGAGATACCAGTACATGAATGTATTACATTTTGTTATGTAGTATACAGTGTACTTTACCGGGTTTTCCACATAAGATTGATGCTATCTGACTTGAGGAATTTACATATTTTAAAGCTTTCGCTGATTACAAGTATTAAAATGTTAATTACTGATTAACTCAGGCTGAATTAATTAATAGTGATGGTTAGTTGGGCGTAGGACACAACTGGCAGTTACGTGACCAGTTATGGGCCCGCGTGGCCTCCCGTGGCGGACCAATGTGGATTTTTTGGCCGCTACATTTTAGTATCAGAGCGAGGTTAAACCTCGGGAATATGAGTTAAACAAAAGCATAACTTTTAATAAATTTAGATGTGGAAACCCAAAGTGATGCCTAGAACTCTTGTTGGGAAGTGACTGTGAGGCGGGTAGATTCAAGAATCTATATACATGTATGATTTGATTATGAAATGCATACAATATACGTATATACTGAGTATGGTCTGACATACTTTTTGCGGTGCAAATTATAATGGACGGACAGACTCATACTATTGCTCCGCCTACTGTTCAGCCGGAGGTTGGCGATACGAGTGATCCGACATGTGAGACGTTGACTTTGCAGTCATTATCGCAGAGGGTCATGGAGCAACAAGTTTTACATCAGGCGCAGATGGCAGAGGTTCTCGAGTACATTCGGGCGACAGCTGCACTAACGACTACTTTGGTAACGCCCACTACTCAGGTGGTACTTGCTCCAGTTGTCACTGTTCAGGCAATAGGTTCAGAGACATTGGTCGAGAAGACAACCCCAGTTTTGGCACCAGCAGTTACGACAGTAGTGACATCGGTCATGACTGAGCAACCAGCAGTAGCATCGAAATCTAGGAGCAAAATGTCAGAGGCGGCAAAGATGGTGAATAACTTTATGCGGTTTAACCCCACTAACTTTTATAGGGTGAGCGACCCAGAGTTAGCTGGGTGTTGGTTGATGAGTCATCGGCGGCTACATCAGTTATTAGAAATGCCGGAGGTTGAACAGGCATGAATTTCAGGGTATTACCTGAGAAGACAAGCGGCGATCTAGTAGACGACTTATACTGATACACATCCGGAGCCAATGACCTGGGCTGAGTTTCGTCAAATGTTCTTAGATGAATATATTGCAATAGAGGTGCAGCTGAGGCTCAGAGAAGAGTTTCTCGTGTTGAGGTGGGTACCATGTTTGTGCTTGCATACATGGAGAGATTTGGGTATTTGATGAAGTACGCCATGGATGTGGCGAATTCGGAGAGACTCAAGATCTAATATCTCATCAAAGGACTGGATGAAAGGATCGCTGATGTTATTGTCACAAGTGGAGCTCCAACCTTACAAGACATTTATGATAGGGCATTGGCTCGTGGTACATACTTGTTGCAGAGCGAGGAGCGATCGGATCAAGTTAGACAAAGTTTTCGGTCTGAGCACAGGCCGAAGAGATAGAGGGATGAGTCTAGCAATCAGGAGCAGGATCATCGAGCACGTAGAGTTCACTGGCAGCAGGATCATGTTTTATTAACGACCGTGATCAGAGAGATGATCAGTATGGGTATTATGATTGGCAGATAGATCGGGGTCGCAGGGATGATCAGGATCAGAGGGACCAGAGTTTGAGTTAGAGATCCAGGGATAGACAAGTTGGGAGACCAGAGACACATTGTTGTCATCGTTATGGTCAGATTGGACACCTCCGAGCGGATTGCGGGAGAGAATCATTACCACCAGAGCTAGTGCAAGCCAGAAATAGGGCCCATGTTGTTGCATAGTCGATCTGAGAGGAGACTGGACAGGCTGTCAAAGGTATGTATAAGTTTATTTACTTATTTTGTTGATTATTTTATAGGTGTAGATATTGTTTATTTACCTACGCAATTGGGGACGGTTGATGTGTTCACCGGAGGATGTTAATGAAGTTTTGATTGATCATGCGATACACTAGGCCATAGTGAGGGCTATCGGGTAATTGACTAGGATTGGGGCGTTATCACTGGTGGGATCTTAGAGGGATAGGTTCTAGGTGATTGGCCAGGTGATACGTACACTAGTGGGATCCCGAAGTACCAGAGTATGGTCTAGGACTGGATCACGGATGAGATGGCGATGTGAGCTTATTTCTGTCAGTGTTGCAGTTTCATGTTTTGATGTGGAAGTCTACACAAATTTCAGGACGAAATTTCCCCTAGTTGGGAAGAACTGTATCGGCCCAAATTTTATTAAGGTTGTTATTCGTGTATTTTCAAACGTGGATGCCAGCTTAGGTCCATAGAGACGCCATGGACCGGCGATGATACACCTGGTCGGGCGGAAAGTATTATTTTTTACTGATTGTTTGATTAACTGCGATGATAATGACTCGGCTATGACTCATTACATCGCAAGTGTGGTTTAATATTGACTAGATCGGGTGAGATTGCGTGTCGGGTATTCGCCTAAAAATGCGTACGGATGCGAGAACCGGACAAGCGAGCGACGGGAACACTAGGTCGGGGAATGCGTTTATTTCGATAAAAATAAATTAAATTTGACAAAATAGTAAATTGGTAAGGCGCCTAGTGACACGCAGGGTCGTAGTCGACACGCGTGAGTGGTAGTGTAGTGTGCATGCCTAAGTATGCTTATTGGCGCACACGACGAAATTGTAGGTGCGAAAGTATAGGCAAAATATATATATATATTTATATATATATATATGTATATATGTAATTTAATATATATATATTAAAATAAGAAAATAAATAATTAATTGTGAAACGACCAAAAGGGTATGTGATTGTGAAGAATGAAGATAAAAATGTAGGGGTATTTTGGTCATTTAACCTCTAAATTGTTGATAACACCACCGACACCACCATTTTCCCCATATTTTTGATCGAATCTGAGAGAGAGAGAGACGAAAGAAGAAGAGAGATCGAGAGATCGAGGTCGGGAGCTCGTGGAAGCGGCGTTGGCAAAGGTGAGGAGTTGTTATTGTGGTGTTGTTGTGGGTTGTTGGTGGGGTGGTTCGGTGGGGGCTCGGGCACGGACGAACAGCCATAGCAGTTCATCCGAGGATGAACATGGCATGGGAGATGTCTCCCATGCCAAGAGAAGAGGAAGGCTTGGGGTTGAGAGCTAACCCTAACCGAATTGAAAAAAAAAAGAAAGAAAAAATTTTTTTCCATCGAACCAGGGAGCTGGTTTGATGAAGAAGACGTGGTGCACATGTGCGACACGCACGTGTGCACCCCCTCTTCATGGGCCGGTTCGAGCCGTCCCAACCCAGACCCAAACGACTGGTTGGGTCGAACCGGGTCTAAACCAGACCCGGTTCAGCCCAACTAGAAAGGAAAAAAAATCGTTTTAAATTAAATAAAATTTTGAAAGAAATATGAAAAATAGCTAGAAAATTATGAAAAAATTCTGAAAAATTGGAGAAAATGTGGAAAATTAGAAAAAGGGTTAAAAAGTGAATTTCGAGACTTTTCGGGCGGTTGGCACCCCGATGTAACTCAAAAAATGTTCTACGACTAAAAATTTGAAAGAAAATTTTAATTTTTATTGTCATGATATAAAATCAATTAGTTTGATACTAAATCACATAAAATGACTTATTCGGACACCAGGGACTAAGAAGACCATAGTCGGGTGCCGGGTGGGAATCCCGAGGCGAGAGTGGGACTAGACCAAGACAAATATCGAGTAATTGGAGTGCAGTTGAGGTAAGTAAAACCCTTAAGAAACACACTCGAGTATTTATTTATTTGATTTCACTTGATTCTAGCTATTATTGTTTATCGTTGTTTACTCTATTTCCATGTTCATACTCATGTTGCACGGTTGGTTTTGTCATTCACCGTCGGATCTTCTGGTTTACTCTGTGATGTGTGGGTGGACTTGGGTAGGCTGGACAATAGGGACAGAATAAGGGTTCAGACCGGTGAGGGGGTTGGAGAAGCCACTGGGGGAATGCCGATGTCTGGATTAAGGTTCAGTTTTGCTACATGGCACACATCCATTATTGGTGTTTATCGGTGTTATGTATGCATGCGTCTTAATTACAGTTGCATGTTTTACTGCGCATGTTTATTTAACAGTTTATTGGCTTCCATTATTATAAATTTTGGTTTGTGTACTTCTGGGTTTTACTCACTGGACTCGCCATCTACCTTTGTGATGATTGAGTGTAGGATCTACTATGAGCAAGGGCAAGGAGACTCTCGCAGACTACCTGTGACCATGTCACCGACAGAATTCGACTTGCATGTTTTCATTTTGTTGTATTGACTTATTTTTGGGTTTATGGGGATTGTTTGAGATACCAGTACATGAATGTATTATATTTTGTTATGTAGTATACAATACACTTTACCGGGTCTTCCACATAGGATTGATGCTATCTGACTTGAGGAATTTACATATTTTAAAGCTTCTACTAATTACAAGTATTAAAATATTAATTACTGATTAACTCAGGCTAAATTAATTAAAAGTGATGGTTAGTTGGGCGTGGGACACAACTGGCAGCTACGTGACCAGTTGTGGGCCCGTGTGCCCTTCCGTGGCGGACCAATGTAGATTTTTTGGCCGCTACAGCTCCTTTCCCCCAGAGATTCTTTTCAGAGTTGTTCCAGAAATTCAAAAATCCTGAGATACCGACAGACATCCTTCCACCTCCCCTAGTTGAGCAGATTGTAGATATTCAGGAAAAGTTTGAGGAGGTTGCACAGGTCGTTGAGATCGAGGATTCCCCAAAGCAGGTATGCTCATATGTTAAAGAGGTAAGTTTGGGGGTACATGAAGTAGCAGAGGAGTAGATTGAGAGAAAGCTACTGCCCAAATGTCCAGACCCTAGTATGTTTACTATTTCTTGTAAGGTAGGTAATATGACTATTGAGAGTGCCATGTGTGATCTTGGCGCTTCCATAAATGTCATGTCCAGTTCTTTATATGAGTCTCTTCATGATGGTCCTCTTAAAGACGCTCAGGTTGCAATCCACTTAGCTAATAGGTTGGTTGTACACTCGGTTGGGTTCATTGAGGATGTCCTAATAAAGATTCAAGATTTTATATTTCCGACTGACTTTTATGTGATGGATATGGGAGATGATTCTCACCATGCCTTACCTTCTCTTCTTTTGGGTCTTTCCTACAAACTGCAGGGACTAAGGTTGATGTGTTTGGTGTGAACATGTATATGGAGTTTGATGGTGAGATCGTTACATTTGATATTTTTAACACTATTAAATCTCTTACTAATGTTTCTTGCTTGTTTGCTATGCATGTTTCTGACCCCACCATTTTCAGGATGAGATTATGTTGGACAAGCAAGACGGTCGTCATGTACCAAGAGTTGATGAGACTTTTCCACCACCCCTTTGCTGACACATAGTGTTTCCTTCTCCCACGGTGGAGCTGCATGTACGAGAACCACTCGAGACATGCTCGAGTGGGACAATGTGACCTAGCACACATGACTCTGAAGTCGAGCTAACGAGTCTAACCAAAAGCGTTCTTAGGAGGCGGTCCAAGTTTCTATCCTTCTTCTTTTTAGTTAATTATTCTTATATTTGTTTTATGAATTCATCTTATCCCATTTGCGACTACTCGCAGGTGTTTTATTCTGTTTTGTTGAAGCACCGGAGTTGAGAACCAAATATCACTGCTGCAACTCCATGGGTGGTATATATAGTTAGTCTATTTAGGATTTGGTAAGTTATTGCTTTAGGTTATTAGGATTAGTTTCCGAGTCTACCGGAGGTATTGGTTAAAGGTCACCCAAGAGGGGGTGAATTGGGTTACCGAGTGATTATTGCCTTTTAAAACCTTTATACTTAAATACCAACAATACATACCAACAATAAAATATCTATGCAATACAATCAAGAAGGGGGTAGAAGAATAATAAAATATCTATGCAATGCAATCAAGAAGGGGGTAGAAGAGATGAAAATGAAATATGTGATTTATAGTGGTTTGATCCAACCGATCTACATCCACTACTTAACGTCCCCGGTTAAGATTTTCAAACTTTCCACTAATATTACCAATAAGTGTCACAACCTAAGCCCGCAAGCCCAGTGAATGCCTTGTTGAAAAATGTGCCCTAGGACAATCCATTAATAGTCTTTATGAATATATTTTAGTTAATAAAATAGAGGATTTCATTTGTTGTTTATTATAATTGATTTGCATGTTTATATTATAATAAGATCCATGGGTATTTACAAAAATATCCTAAATGTCCCTAGTCGATTATTATATTGGGAAGTATAATGAATTAAGACTAGTGTGAGTCTTGATTGATGATCATACGTATAGGAATACGAATCAAAATCATGAGTACTTTTTAGGGAACAAAGTACTGGATCGACCCGCTATGAGAATATCACATGGATTAAGTCATAGTTGTTTCTCATGATAAGTATATTTTTAGTCCTCTGACTTTAGATTACCTGAGACTTCAACATTAGGAACATAGTAATTTGATACTATCAAACGTTATCTTTAACCGGACGATTATAAAGGTTGTGATTGGTTACTATGTGAGCAATGTGATGAAGTTGTGTAATCAAGATATAATTTGTCCCTCTCATATAAAGAGAGATATCTAGTGGATCCCTCGATGTGTTAGACTGTTAAAAGGCCTAGTCTAAGTAAATTGATATTGATCAATGTCACTTGGATGTTTTCAGTCTACCTAGAGATCGAGACTAGTACGATTGAACATGTTGGATGATAATTCCATGCCTTATATTTGATTAAAAGGATGTCGTGTGACAAAAGGATGTTATATACACTATTGCTTAGGTTGTATCGATTTGTTATTCGTACAACTTGGGTAGTCATAATGTCTTGCTAGAGGCCACTTATGACTTGTATTCTAAAATGTGTTTTGGTGCACTGCCAACGTTGTATGAGCCTATTGGGTCGCACACTAAGAATGGTCTTGCGAGATTTTGAGATGGTTCAAAGAAATGAATTTTATATGATAAAATTCATGACAGAAACGTCCTTGTAGTGTATTACACTTATACATCTTTATGTAAGGGTATATGTGTAATTTACTTAACCGTCTATATACAAGGGTTGTATAAATAGACGTTTTGAGTTAGAATACAAGTACGAAAGATTAAAAGGCTAAAACTCTATTTTCGTTTTAAGAAACGATTTAGGGTTCTTGGAGAGAAACAAAAAAAGGTTTGGTATTCTCTTGAAGCTAGCACTTCAAATCTTGGCCGCCGTTCGTGTGTGGACTACTGATAGAGGGCGTTCGTCGTTGGCAGCGCCTTAGATATCGATTAACCTTCAGAAAAGTACATTGCGACAGAGGTATGATTAAGTTTTCATAGTTTAAACGTGTTTTAATAGAATCAGGTTCGGATCCTGGTGGGGTTTTTCTCAAAATTGTTTTTGAAATCTCCGCTGCGCATGAACCCCAAAATCAACAGTGGTATCAGAGCCTTCGAGTTTAATTCCATTAAACTCATTGCATGTTTTTAAACTCATTGCATGTTTTCTTATGATATATGATTGAAAGCATGTTAATAGTTGATGTATATGTGATATACATAAGTTTTCTATGAGATTTATTATCATGTTTTGTGTATATGATACATATATTCGTGATTTAATTAAAATTAGTTTTGTACATGCTAGTAACCATGTTTGGTTAATTTGAATAATTTTAATGAATTGAGTTTCGTGTTCTATGATCTATGACACCATTAGGTTCGATTGGGATAGTAGTTCATGATTCAATTACATGTTTGTGATTATTTTGATGAAGATTGAAATTGCAAATAATTAATTTTCAAAATTATTTATTTATAAATAATTAATTTTCAAAATTATTTATTTATAAATAATTAATTTTTTGAAATTATTTATTTATCTTGTTATATCTATTTTGTTATGAAGTTTCTATTTGATAAAGATAGATAAAGAATTAGATTAGGAGATATAAGCAAAATCGATTTCGTTATCCCTATTGGATAGAAGATAAATATGGAAAAGTTTGTTATTAGTGATATGCTAGGATTCAAATGTCTAAAGTCCTAATTGAATTAGGACAAGATGATTAGTTAGATGTGGGCCTTTGTTAATAAAAATATTTTAATTGACTTAATTTTGGATAAATTAAGGGGTAAATTTAGTATAGTAAAATCAGCTAAAAATATGATTTTCTATAGCGAATTTCAATTTTCGGAATTGAGATTCGTCTTAAAAAAAAAAAAAAAAAAGGGCGCTGCCCCCTGTACCCCCGTACCACCGCTCATTCATTGCCGGCTAGCGGGATCGCTAGCAGATCTAACTAATCCTAGCGCACGGAAATTCTTCTATTAGTGAATAGCATAAAAATTTCCTAAATTGTTTAGTGATTCTACAAATCAATAAAATATATGATATTTCATTGTTTACTTAAAAATCACTAAAACTGAATAAAATTCCTCCATTAAATTTTAAGTCTCACCCCATCCATTTTAAACACTTGTCAAGGCCTCGATCACACTAGTACAGTTTCAGTCATAGCTGGGTGTATTGTGTTATCTTGGTGAGACAAGTTGGGTAAGAGTTACCTAAATGTTTAAATTGGTCCGACTTAATAAAGCTATCAAAATAGTTTTGGGCTTTAGGCATATGATGAGATAAAAACATGCCAAGACATAAGATGTCTTGTATCTCATAAAAGTATCTAAAATTACATAAGATGTAATTGGTAATTGTTACCTACCTAAATAATCTAGTTATGTGTTTCATGCCATAGCTGTCATAAAATTAGGTGAAATATAGATTTAAGTCCCCTAAATAAACAGTATGTTTTAGGAGGGTTATTAATTTAGTGGGAGTCTATTCCTTTATACTAAAATAAACTCTACATAATCTTTATTGTAGATCAATGACCTCTTCAAGTAACAATAATCCCTTTTCACTGCGATCTATCCTTGAGAAGGATAAGCTATCTGGGTCTAACTTTCTTGACTGGTTCAGAAACTTGAGAATTGTTCTCAAGCATGAATGCAAGTTGTATGTTCTGGATGCTCCGATCCCTGAGGACCCACTAGCCAATGCTACGAAAGCTGTAAATGATGCGCATAATAAGCATGTCAATGATTCTACTGATGTTGCATGCATTATGTCGGCAACTATGGTTCTTGAACTTCATAAGGACATGGAACTAATGGAAGCCTACGACATGGCTGTAATGTTGAAGGAAATGTTCCAACAGCAAGCTAGGCAAGAAAGGTTTGAGACAGTCAAAAAGCTGCATTCTTGTAAGATGACTGAGGGTGCGCCAGTTAGTCCTCATGTTCTGAAGATGAAAGGCTATGTTGACCAACTTGATAGACTTGGATTTCCCATAAGCTATGAGTTGGCTACGGATTTGATCCTAAATTCATTACCGGAAAGTTACTCACAATTTGTGATGAACTGCAATATGAATAATATGGAGAAATCAATTTCACAGTTGCATTTGATGCTCAAAACTGTTGAACAAAATATCAAGAAACCCTGTAGTAATGTGCTGATGGTCCAAAAGGGTAAGGGAGTAAAGAAGAAAGGCAAAAGCAAAGGCAAGGCTAAAGTTGCCAAGGCTGTTGTTGCACTTGTCGCAAAGCCTGTGGAACAAGTCAAGCCCCAGCCTTTTCCTGCTTCAAAGCACCAAAAGGAAAAGGAAGAAAATTGTCATTTCTGCCATGCACATGGACATTGATTCAGAAATTGCAAACTCTATCTGGAAGATCTAAAGAAGAAAAAGGGTAGTGCGACTACCACCTCAGTTATTTATGTTATTGAAATTAATTTATCTACTAGTGATTCCTAGGTATTGGATACCGGATGTGGATCTCACATTTGTATAAATGTGCAGGAACTCACCAGAAGTAGGAAGCTAAAAAAAGGAGAAGTCATCCTGCGCGTAGGGAATGGAGCAAGAGTTGCTACCCTGGCTGTTGGATCATATGACTTAGTCTTACCCAGTGGACTTATATTAACTTTAAATAATTGTTATTATGTGCCTGCCTTGAGCAGAAACATCATTTCTGTTTCATGTTTGGATATGGATGGTTTTGATTTTATTATTACGAATAATAGATGTTCCATTTCTCGTAAAGGAATATTTTATGCAAATGCTGATTTATGTGATGGTCTTTATATTTTAAGCATGAAAAGGTCCACTGATACTCCAGTCTTTAACATACATACAAAGAGATTTAAGTCAAATGATTTGAATCAAACCTATCTTTGGCATTGTCGTCTCGGCCACATAAATGAGAAACGCATAACGAAGCTCCATAAAGATGGACTTTTAGATTCATTTGATTTGGAATCATATCAAACGTGCGTATCTTGTTTACTAGGCAAGATGACTAAAAGTCCCTTTACTGGAAACAGTGAAAGGGGTGACTTATTGGGTTTAATACATACTGATGTATGCGGTCCTATAAACACAATGGCTAGAGGAGGTTATCAGTACTTCATTACATTTACTAATGATTTCAGCAGATATGGTTATGTATATCTTATGAAACATAAAGCTGAATCATTTGAGATGTTTCGAACGTTTCAAAATGAAGTGCAAAATCAACTTGGTAAAACTATCAAAACACTTCGATCAGATCGAGTTGGTGAGTATTTAAGCCAAGAATTTGATGATCATCTTATAAATTGTGGGATTGTCTCCCAATTGACTCCACCAACAACTCCACAATGGAATGGAGAATCTGAAAGGAGAAATCGAACCTTATTAGATATGGTTCGATCTATGATGAGTCATGCGGATCTTCCATTATCCTTTTGGGGTTATGCATTACAAACTGTAGCTTTCACTTTAAATTGAGTTCCTTCTAAAGCGGGTGATAAAATACCATATAAGATATGGTACGGGAAGAGACCTAGTTTGTCTTTTCTTAAGATTTGGGGTTGTGAGGCTTACGTAAAGCGACAAGTCTTAGAAAAACTAGCACCTAAATCTGACAAGTGTCTATTTGTGGGGTATCCTAAGGAAACAAAAGGATATTACTTTTATAATCCACCAGAGAACAAAGTGTTTGTTGCTCGGTATGTGGCCTTTATGGAAAAACGGTTTATTTCAAAAGACACTAGTGGAAGAAAAGTAAATCTTGAAGAAGTTCAAGAATCACAGATAAACACTGAACTACTACTGGAAGTTTAACAACGTTCTGAACCAGTTGAACCTCCGCAAGTGACACAAGGCCCACGTAAATCTGGTAGGGTAAGACATGAGCCAGAGAGATTCGGATTTCTCATTACTGATAGTCGTGATGTGTTGCTTTTGGATCAAAATGAGCCCACCATTTATCAGGAGGCTATGTCTGGACCAGACTCAGATAAATGGCTAAGTGCCATGAATTCTGAGATGCAATCCATGTATGATAACCAAGTTTGGTACTTGGTTGATTTACCTGAAGGTGGTAAGACCATTGGATGTAAATTGGTTTTCAAGAAGAAAACTGACATGGATGGTAATGTGCATACTTTTAAAGCAAGACTTATAGCAAAAGGATTCAGGCAGACTCAAGGTGTTGATTATGATAAAACTTTTTCGCCAGTTGCCATGCTTAAAATCCATAAGAATTTTACTTGCCATTGTTGTATATTATTACTATGAGATATGGAAAATGGATGTAAAAATAGTATTTCTTAATGGAAAGCTGCTTGAGGACGTGTATATGACACAACCTAAAGGTTTTGTGCATCCTAAGAATTCTAGGAAGATTACAAGCTTCAAAGATCCATTTATGGATTAAAGCAAGCTTCTCGGAGTTGGAATCTTCATTTTGATGAAGCAATCAAGGATTTTGGTTTTATTAAGAATGAAGATGAGCCTTGTGTATACAAGAAGGTCAGTGGGAGTGTAGTTGTTTTTCTGGTACTGTAGTTGTTTTTTCTAATACTGTATGTTGATAATATATTACTCATTGGAAATGACATCCCAACATTGCAGAGTGTCAAGTCTTGGTTAGGGAAATGTTTCTCAATAAAAGACTTAGGAGATGCAGCCTATATCCTAGGGATAAAGATTTATAGGGATAGATCTAAAAGGCTAATCGGTCTAAGTCAGAGTGCTTACATAGACAAGGTGTTGAATAAGTTTAGTTTGCAAGACTCTAAAAGAGGATTGTTGCCAATGTCTCATAGCATAAGTCTTAGCAAGACTCAATGTCCTAAGACAAATGATGAGCGAGACCGTATGAATAAGATTCCATATGCATCTAGTATTGGATCTATCATGTACACCATGCTATGCACTCGGCCTGATGCATCATATGCTTTGAGCACTACAAGCAGATATCAGTCAGATCCAGGTGGGAGTCACTGGATAGCAGTAAAGAACATCCTGAAGTACTTAAGAATGACTAGGGAAGTGTTCTTGGTCTATGGAGATTTTGAAAATGATCTAGTTGTAAATGGTTACACGGATGCAAGTTTTCAAACTGATATAGATGATTTTAGATCGCAGTTTGGATATGTGTTTACTTCGAATGGGGGTGTAGTAAGCTGGAAAAGTTCGAAGTAACAAACTATGGCAGATTCTACAATAGAAGCTGAGTATATTGCAAGCATCTGATGCAGCAAAGGAGGCAGTTTGGATAAAAAAGTTCATATCTGAACTTGGTGTGGTTCCAAGTATTGCTAACTCTATTTGTTTGTGTTGTGACAATAACGGGGCAATAGCACAGGCCAAGGAACTTAGATCACACCACAGATCCAAACATATACTCAGGCGTTTTCATCTCATCAGAGAAATCATTGAGAGGGGAGACATGAAGATTTGCAGAGTACCTACTGAAGACAACATTGCAGATTCATTGACAAAGGCTCTTCCACAAGCGAAACATGATGGTCATGTTAGATCATTAGGCATTAGATGCATGAATGATTGACACTAAAGCAAGTGAGAGATGTTGGAAAATGTGCCCTAGGTCAATCCATTAATAGCCTTTATAAATACATTTTAGTTAATAAAATAGAGGATTTCATTTGTTGTTTATTATAATTTATTTGTATGTTTATATTATAATAAGATCCATGGGTATTTAGAGAAATATCCTAAATGTCCCTAGTCGATTATTATACTGGGAACTATAATGAATTAAGACTAGTGTGAGTCTTGATTGATTATCATACAATGATCATACGTATAAGAATACGAATCTAGATCATAAGTACTTGTTAGGGAACAAAGTACTGGACCGACCCGCTATGAGAACATCACATGGATTAAGTCATAGTATTTTCTCATGATAGGTATACTTTTCAGTCCTCTGAATTGAGATTACCAGAGACTTTAACATTAGTAACATGGTGATTTGATACTATCAAACGTTGTCTTTAACCAGACGATTATAAAGGTTGTGATTGGTTACTATGTGAGCAATATGATGAAGTTGTGTAATCGAGATAGAATTTGTCCCTCTCATATAAAGAGAGATATCTAGTGAATCCCTCGATGTGTTAGACTATTAAAAGGCCTAGTCTAAGTGAATTAATATTGATCAATGTCACTTGGATATTTTCAGTCTACCTAGAGATCGAGACTAGTACGATTGAACATGTTAAATGACAATTCCATGCCATATGTTTGATCAAAAGGATATCGTGTGACAAGAGGATGTTATATATACTATTGATTAGGTTGTGTCGATTTGATATTCGTACAATTGGGGTAGTCATAATATCTTGCTAGAGACCGCTTATGACTTGTATACCAAAATATGTTTTGGTGCACTGCCAACGTTGTATGAGCCTATTGGGTCGCATACTAAGAATGGTTTTGCGAGATTTTAAGATGGTTCAAAAAACAAATTTTATATGATAAAATTCATGACAGAAACGTCCTTGTAGTGTATTACACTTATACTTCTTTACGTAAGGGTATATGTGTAATTTACTTAACCGTCTATATACAAGGGTTGTATAAATAGACGCTTTGAGTTAGAATACAAGTACAAAAGATTAAAAGGCCAAAACTCTATTTTCGTTTTAAGAAACGACTTAGGGTTTTTGGTATGCTCTGGATCATTTTGGAGAGAAACAAAAAAAAGATTGGTATTCTCTCGAAGCTAGCACTTCAAATCTCGATCGCCGTTCGTGTGTGGACTGCTGATAGAGGGCGTTCGTTGTTGGCAGCGCCTTAGAGATCGATTAACCTTCAAAAAGGTACATTGTGACTGAGGTATGATTATGTTTTCATAGTTTAAACGTGTTTTAATGGAATCAAATTCAGACCCTGTTGGGGATTTTCTCAAAATTATTTTTGAAATCTCCGCTGCGCATGAACCCCAAAATCAACATGCCTAGCTCAATTAGGTCTTTTACAAGATGCTTTACTGAAATAAGGTCTCATACAACCACCTAAACTCAACTAGGATTCTCCCTACCTAGCCTCAACTAGGGTTTATGCCTAGCCTCAACTAGGTCTTCCTTTTTTAACTTAGATCCCACTAAGTCTTACAATCAAAATCATTTTCAAATAAAATGAAAGCTTTGCTTTATAAAGTATAGCGACAATAAGTCCAATTCTTACAAGCCATCTATAGTTAAACCACTCCTATGCATGCAAGTATGAACTCCAAATAAGTTGACGGTAAAATTAGTGAGTTATGTGCAATGCTTAGTCAAGAAACTGACAAAAGAGTATAGATAAAAATGTGTGTGGTTTCAAATCAAGTGAACAAGTAGTTTTGTCAAAACTCATGATTAAGCGCAACAACTTGTTCAAATATGTTTTAAGCTCAAAGAGAACAAGTTTAAGTTCAAAACTCAAGACACAAGTGTTCAAGAATACAACAAATGATTTTCAAACATTACTCCAATCAATAAGTATAGATTAAGACCAAAAAGAGTAGGAAATCAAGAAATCTTACAACCCCAAGTGTGAAATTCGAAAATCAGATTTAAAGTAGTTGTTGTAAGCCTTAGAACACCTTCCTTATGTTGCCTTGACCAGCGAATCGATAGCTCCAAATATACCAAGTGTATGTGATAAAAAATCTAGCCTAAATGTATGTAAAACTTGGATTTTTGAAAGTGAAGGAGTACAAGTTGTGACTTTGGTGTTCTTGGGAGTTTGAGCAAGTAGTTAAACACTTTATAACCCCATATGACTATTACATATGATCCAATGGTTCAAAATGATCCCCAAATTCAAATTAAAGCTATAGATAAATTCTTTAAAAAAGCTTTCAGGAAACTGCATAACGCGTTGAGGAAATTGTCCACCGCGCTGGGTAACACTTAGAAAAATTTTCTTTCAGGACACTGCACAACGCGCTGAGAAAATTGTCCAGTGCGCTAGCTAACACTTAGAAAAGATTTCCTGTCAGGAATCTGCACAGCGCACTAGGGAAATTGTCTAGCGCGATGATCAACACTTAAAAAATTTCTTGTTCACTGCAGGGGCTTTTAAATAACATTCCTGTTTTTCAAAACGACCTCCTAACACCTCTACGACTCTACTAAACCTTTGAAATCACTTTATACATGTTTAGTATGGTGTTAAAAATATGTCTAGACATCTCGGATGATTTCACAAACTCCGGAAACCAAAAATTTCAGTTTCATGAAAACATAGGGGCTTTTCTACAAATAATTTTAATGTCAATCCAAAAGCCATATAAACATATACCGGTGTACTCAAAATCGATTCTAACAGTTCATACACCTCATATACATGTAAAATATGTTTGCATCATTTAAAAACATTTTAAAAACTTTTGAAATAGAAATCACAAAAATCATAATTTTAAGTACTTTGAAAAAATGAAACTCATGGAATGCATGATTCTAATGCATTGACTTGTAGAAATAGAACTTATATACCTTACAAATAATATACACATGATTTTCTTGTCTTTCCGATCCTTGTTTCCTTGTATGAGCCGATTCTTGAACTTGTCCAGCTTCATATTGTCACTTTTTGACTTGAACTTGTGCATAATTCAACTTTCCTTTTGAACTTGAAATTCCTAACAAGATGTTGTATTCTAAAACACTAAATGAACTTGTTAGTACCATTTCACATTATTTGTTAGTATCAAATTTTGAGTGGAGTGTAAGTGATAAAAACACTTAGGCCAACAATATCCCCCTTTTTTGATGATAACAAACAACATGAACTTGACAAACAAAAGATAAATATGAAGCACATTACCAAGTTCATAATTGCCAGTTCAAAGTAATATTTCTCCCTCATTTAGTAACATCAAAAAGTGGGGAATAATTCTCCCTAACAACATGCATACATAGACAAGGATAATTGATTCCTAATGAAAGCATAAGCTCCCCCTATCAACATGCATGTTCAAAGTCATGATACCAATAATGAAATTTTAAATGTATGAATTCAATGAATAAAGCTCAAGTACATACTCCCCCATTTCATGAAAATGATATCAAATGAGGGCTCCCTCTTTCAATATGCATCATGTATATGCTTAATAACAAGATAGAAAGTAAAGGCTCCCCCTAAGTTTATGCACACCTAGATCTAATCATGATTCATAAACAATGCACATAAGAGACAAGAATGACATCAAAATGAACAATATAACTGTGTTATGATGTATGTGACTAATGCTAGACATATCATACTCATGAAATCAAGAAAACATTCGACTTTGTTATCCACACACCTTTGGGTTCCATAAAATGTGTATCATAGATATTCTATTCTACCCATGCTAGTTTGTCTCTATTGGTCTTATTCAAGACACATTTACCAATATTATGCGATCTATTGCATTTGAAACATCTATTAGATTCGGCCAATATCTTTCCATAGCTCAATAAACTAGCACCATAGCTTATGCCTCTCTTGTTAAGAGCACGTCGTTATACTCCCAACATCATGTCAAATATCTTGGTATTATTTGTGAACTTAGTCACCGTAGTAGTCAAGTCCTCTACATCTTTGGGTAAGTCATTTATCACATTTATGACCAATTTTAAGTCATGTTGGAAATCATTAATGATCTCATTTTAACACTCAATCTCACTAATGGCTTTGATCAAGCTCTTTTTGAGTTGTTTGGTCTTTTGACCTCTTTTTCCAACTCTTTTTTAAGGTCATGAACATTAGGCATATTATCCAATGCATTTACATCATCACAATTAAAAGAGATAGAGTCACTTACCTCACTCCTTGCCACAAGAAAAAAGGATATCCTTCTCATTTTCTGACTCGGAGTCGGAGCTAGATGATGATGATGATGATGATGATGAGTCGTATTGCTTGCTTCTTTTCATGTACTTGCATTCTGCCATCATGTGTCCCGATTGCCTATAATTGTAGCAAAGCATCTTGCATGATTTACTTGCTTTGTTTGCACATTTGTACTTCTTGTACTTGTCTCTTTTATATGTTGCCTTTTTGAGCTTTCTTGACAACATGACCACTTCTTGTTCAATGGAATTATTCTCACTTGAACTCACATCATCTTCGGTCGGTGAACAAGTAGCTTTCTTGGCATGTTCCTTCTTTGACTCTTGCTTGGTTATTCCACCAAGTGCTTCAAATCTAGCACAGTCCTTTAGCTCGAATTCATGGACTGTCAACTCTCCACATAATGCATCAAAAGTGGATTCTCCAAGGTTTTGAGCCGATTGAATAGCATATTTCTTCGCATATCATTCCTTAAAGCCTCTAAGGAAGTTGTACACCTAATTCTCTTGATCATAATGTTTGCCAAGGTTTTTAATCTTATTCAAAAGCTTTGTGAACCTTGTAATGGCCGTGGCTATGTCTTTATGGGGCTTAACTCAAAAAGTCTCATAATGTTCTTCAAAAACCCTCAATTTAGTGTTCTTGACATGTTGCGTCCCTTCATAATGCACTTCAAGCTTTTCCCACAAATCCTTAGCCGTCTCACATGCGCTAATCCGGTTGAACTCATTTTCACTTAGTGCACAAAATAAATGATTCATTGCTTGAACATTAGATAGCTTAAGTCTTGTCTCGGCGGAAGTGTAGTCTTTTCTGGCCTTGTTTGGTGTAGTGTAGTCGTCCATGATAGAATCCCACAAATGTCTACCTTGTGCTCTTATGTAGAACTTCATTCGAACATTTCAATGAGCATACTTGGTCCCATCAAAGTAGGGAGGCCTAACAGGCTAATTTCCTTTCCTAAGGGGAGCGAAATCTAATGTTTTCATCCTTGCAAGAAAATACTCAAAGATACATTAGTAACACTTTGGGAAATAACCTGCTCTGATATCAATTGAAGTTCACCCAAGAGGGGGTGAATTGGATTACCGAGTGATTATCGCATTTTAAAAACTTTATGCTTGAATAACAACAATAGCACACATACCAACAATAAATATCTTTGCAATGCAATCAAGAAGGGGGTAAAGGAGATGGAAATAAGACACGTGATTTATAGTGGTTCGATCCAACCGATCTACATCCACTACCTAACCTCCCCAGTTAGAATTTTCAAATCCCCCACTTATATTACTAATAAGTGTTACAACATAAGCCCGCAAGCCCAGTGAATGTCAAACCTTAACTAGGTCTTTTACAAGATGTCTTATCATAATAAGGTCGTATACAACCACCTAGGCTCAACTAGGATTTCTCCCTACCTAGCCTCAGTTAGGGTTTATTCCTTGCTTCAACTAGGTCTTCCCTTTTGACTTAAATCCTACTAAGTCTTACAATCAAAATCCTTTTCAAATACAATAAAAGTTTTGCTTTACAAAGTAAAGCGACAATAAGTTCAATTCTTACAAGCCACCTATAGTTAAACCACTCTTATGCATGCAGGTATGAACTCCAACTAAGTTGATAAAATCAATGAGTTATGCACAATGCTTAATCAAGAAACCGACAAAAGAGTATCGATGAAAACGTGTGTAGTTTCAAATGAAGTGCCCAAGTAGTTTTGTCAAAAATCAAGATTAAGCACAACAACTTGTTCAAATATGTCTTAAACTCAAAAAGATCAAGTTTAAGCTCAAAACACAAGACACAAGTGTTCAAGAACACATCAAATGATTTCCAAACATTACTCCAATCAATAAGTATAGATTAAGACAAAAAAGAGTAGGAAATCAAGAAATCTTATAACCCCAAGTGTGAAATCAGAAAATCAGTTTTAGAGTGGTTGTTATAAGCCTTAAAATACCTCCCGTATGTTGCCTTGACCAACAAATCGATAGCTCCAAAAATACCAAGTGTATGTGATAAAAAAATCTAGCTCAAATGTGTGTACAACTTGAATTTTTGAAAGTGTAGGAGCACATGTTATGGCTTTGGTGTTCTTTGGTATTTGAGCAAGTAGTCAAACACTTTATAACCTCATATGACCTTTACATATGATCCAAGGGCCCAAAATGATTTCCAAATTCAAATTAAAGCTGTGGATCAATACTTTAAAAAAGCTGTCAGGAAACTGCACAGCGTGCTGAGGAAATTGTCCAGTACGTTGAGCAACACTTAGAAAAATTTTTTGTCAGGACACTACACAGCACGCTGGAAAAATTGTCCAATGCGTTGGCCAACACTTAGAAAAAACTTCCTATCAGGACTCTACACAGTGCGCTAGGGAAATTGTCCAACGCACTAACCAACACTTAGAAAAATTTCCTGTTCACCGCAGGGGCTTTTAAATAAATAACATTCTGATTTTTCAAAATGACCTCCTAACACCTCTACGACTCTACTAAACCTTTGAAATCACTTTATACATGTTTAGTAGGATCCTAAAAATATATCTAGATATCCCGGATGATTTCACAAACCCCGAAAACCAAAAATTCAATTTTCATGAAAACATAGGGGCTTTTCTACAAATAATTTTAATGTCAATCCAAAAGTCATCTAAACACATATCGGTGCATTCAAAATCGATTCTAACAGTTCATACACCTCAATACATGTTATAAAACATGTTTACACCATTTAAAAACATTTTAAAAACCTTGAAATAGAAAATCACAAAAATCATAACTCTAAGTACTTAGAAAAAATGAAACTCATGGAATGCATTATTCTAATGCATTGACCTATAGAAATGGAAGTTATATGCCTTACAAATATTGTACACATGATTGTCTTGCCTTTCCGGTCCTTGTTTCCTTGTATGAGCCGACTCTTAAACTTGTCCGGCTTCATGTTGTCACTTTTTGACTTGAAGCATAACTTAACTTTCCTTTTGAACTTAAAATTCCTAACAAGATGTTGTATTCTGAAACACTAAATGAACTTGTTAGTACCATTTCACATTGTTTGTTAACATCAAAATTTTGAGTGGAGTATAAGTGATAAAAACACTTAGGCCAACAATGGTATGTATACTCCCGTAGATTCCTGAGTAGAGCATTTTTATCACCATATTTGATATTTCATTAGTTGTTTTAGTCCATTAGGTTTTGCATATATATTTTTGCATGTCATTTCCCATTACGTGTTTTTTTCATTCCATGTTCTTTTCACCTATTTTCCTTTCATTTTGTAGTTGATATCCTCATTCTTGTTTTAAACCTTGAGGACAAGGTTTATGATAAGTTTGGGGGTGTTTCAGGTATAGTGGAGTGTTGGATGAATGGGTTAACGCATGACAGGTATGATCATTTTATTATTTTTTATGTGTATTCCATGGGTATGGTAAGTTATAGTGGTGTTTTTCTTTTCTTTTTATCTCATTTTTTATGACATGTTATGCATTGCATCATTTAGGTTAGTAGTAGTTTATATTAGTTCATGCATTTTTGTAGTTATTTTGTTGCATCATTGAGTCTATGCATGTTTAGAGTCATTTTGTTGCATATAGAGTTGCCTAAAACCTTGTTGAGTGTTATTTATTGTGGATATGAGTTCAAATTAAGCTACTTTTAAGACTTGAACCCTTTTGAGTATTAAAAGTTGTACTTAATTTAGAGTGTTGTCCAACATCTTTGTAGTTGCTTATAAGAGAGTCAGTATGAAGTTTAGGCATTGTGCTAGATACGAAAGAGGCAAGCAGTCCTATTTTACAAGTTATCAAATTTTTGGGGTGCTAGAACGAGAATGTAGCTTACTTGAGACATCAATTCATACGACTTGACCACTTTTTAGGAATGAATTAGTCTTGAATGGACATTGGAGAACTCGTTTGATTATAGTGAAATTGAGAAGGCTCAACAAGTGTTTTCTAAAAAATTTTAGAGAGTCCCACAGATTCCACTAAAAATGGAGTAGGAAATCTTGTGGTGGGAAAAAGTGAGAAAAGTGGATTCCACTGGAAGTGGAGAAGGGACCGTACTACTTTTAAAATTTTTGGAGAAAATAGAGTGTATATACGCATAAAGGCGGAAGTTTATGAAAACTCTTCAATAAAAAAATTTGACCGAGTGCTTATAGCTAGATCAATTGAGTTATTCCAATATGTTGTTCCACATTTTCGTATTTAAGTTTGATTGTTTCTCTTTGGTATGTTTAGTCAATATTTATGGATAGTGTGTTGCACATTTCGTTCATAGTCCCTTTCTCGGTGTTGATGCACTATTTATAAGAAATTCTGAACTTGTATGCTTTAATGTAGTGGCTCTGTAAAATCTTGAGTAGTTGAAGGCTTTTATCTGGATTGATTATGGTTTTTGAAAGGGTGATTTTCACTGATGTTTGGACTACATTTTCACACTATTTGACTTTGAACTTCTTTTGGGTGATGGTTACTTGAGTGTCAGATTTAAATAAAAAAGGAACTCAAACTTGACTTGGTGATTGGCATAGGTTTGTTAGGATTAGTCATTGTATTGTACAAGTAGAGTATATGTTTTCATTCACTCATTTACTTGGGACAAAGTCTAAGTTTGGGGGTGTTTAATGAGCGTTCATTTAGACATGATTTAGTATAGGATATTAGGAGTTAATGGACTATATTTATATTGTTTTAAAGTGACAAATATTTGTTTTATCTGTTTCAGGGAGTTTACAAGAGTCGGGCGTTGTTGAACCAAAGGCATGTTATGAACTTAATTGAGTGATGTTTAGTTCACAAGCCATAACTCTCATATCACAAGTTGGAATGACTTGTCGTTGGTCTTATTGAAAAGAAGACTTTGAGACGGACATTCTCATCGCTCACAAGCATCATGAGATACGGATTTGATGTGGCTCAAAAGAGCGACACACAGTTGGCAAAGTTTGGCCAAGTTTCTTAATGACCTATCTTAAATATAAAGGTCATAACTTCCTCATCTTAAATCCAAATGACTTTTCATTTTCTCTGTTGAAAAGTAGACTCCAAGCTGAAAATTTTCATATCTCATAAGCTTCTTTAGATTCGGCATCTATGTGGTCCAAAATCACGTTGCAAGGCAGAGGAATGTTTCCCACTGTGAGGATGTTGTGATTAACAAATTCTGGGGGCACAACTCACATATGAGTGAACCAGAGAGCGTAAAAAAAAACGCCGTCAAGATGCTGCCAACACGTCGCCACCCTGAAGACTCAAAATTTCAGGATTTTACCTACTTTTCGAGATTTTTAAGTTTTCGACCCACTTTGGAGTGTTCCTATAAAGACTAATAGACTCCAATTCAAAATTAACTTTGGTTTTACTTCGGTTTTACATTAGAAACTAGGTTTTTGGTTTGATTATGTCTACCTAATCTCCTTCTTCTATGTTGAAAGTGGATCAGTCATGCTTTACGACTTGGGATTCTATTATGAGATTTATTTATATTTAATTATCTTGATTCTTTTCTATGATTTATTCTCTTTGGCATTATTTTTAATCATAGGGTTAGATTTGATTATATGTATAGCACTGTGTATGCATATTAGGTTGACTACCCTTAGTCATTGAAGTCAAAACGTCAGTCCTCACGTGGTAGACTCAAACTTGTGACAATTGGTCAACCGGTCAAGTACCTTAAGGTTCTAATCTAAATCGGGAGTACTAGCGATCTGGTTGTCTAGGTGTAGTGCCTTCACGGATCGAGGTAATGCGGCCAACACGTTAAATTTGGAGCACTAGCGATCAGGATGTATGTTTGGTTAGGAAAGTAGTCAACGGTCGTACCTTTGCTACTGACATCAGGAAGTGTGAGGAACCGAGTGTGTCACCGGGTTTGTAGCTACACTAGATCATAGATTAGTCTCATATCTTTTATAAACCAAGGATTAATGGAATCAATCCCAAGTTGTATTGCGAAGATCGTGAAGCTAAATACCTAGATTTTCTTCCATTGCATTACTCTAATTCAAAAGTTTTCAAAGTTTTCAAAAGTTTACAAAATCTCTTGTTTTCTCTTCTCTCCTTGAAACCTAATTCAGTTACCTAGTCATTGAGGTTCGACCCCAAGCTTGCCACTACTACAGTCCTTGTGGTTCCTAGTAATAAATTGGGTAAATTACTTTGACGCGTTTGACGTGTGTAACACCCCACCAATTACTCTTGGCACCCTGAAGGAAATGTGTAATTTTCTTTAAGAACCAACATAAATAAAAAAGTTGGGGTGCCCTGAGAGAATACCACGGTGCTCATAACGTGACTTTAAAAGAAAATAGTGGCCTTTAGGCCCCTGCTCTTAATGAGGGGGCACATACACCCGGCGGACCCACACTAGTGGATCTGGAAAATAATTTTAAAATGGTAAATAGGAATTTAAAATGTGGCTTGTCGATGATGTAAATGTGGCTTGAATTGTCTAGATTTTCGAGGCGGTTAGCATATGACCCCGAGTGCGCAAGGATTCAAACTAAGATCATCGACAAGTAAAGGTAAGTTGGGAGTTTTCTAAATTATCAAACATGACATGTAATTAGTTATGTTTAGGTTTCACGATTTTAATTAGAGACTTGAGAAATGGGTTGCGACTTGTTTTATTGACACGAATGTGCCTATCTATGGATTTTGTGTATGTTGCATCTTACTAATATTGTATTTGCCTCAATTTCGTGGTTGCTGCCACTATTTGAGTATTACGTGGTCCTCACCACCAAGGGTTTTGGTATTGACTTTAACTCAATTATGCGGTCGTCGCCACTATTTAAGTATTGTGTAGTTGTCGCCACAATACAAGAGTATTTTGTGATCGTCGCACTACTCTAGTCACTCTATGAGAACGATACATGAGGTTGGGGAACACATCGGTGATGGTTTTGGACGAATCTACTATTGGTTTGATGGGACTAACAAGAAGCCACATATGGCATGTATGTCGTCTAGTAGTCGCCATCACCTCGAGGGTATGAGAACCGATCATTGGATTCTTTTCATTAACTAGTACATATTAATGAAACCACACTTAAGAGGGGGGTGAATTGGGTGAACCAAAAGGTTATTGCCTCTTTAAAACTTTAAGCAAAAAATCAATGATAATGCATACATTAACAATAAATATCTATGCTATGCTACAAAGAAGGTGGTAAAAGAGATAGATATGAGACACGATATTTATAGTGGTTCGATCCCAAAGATCTACATCTACTACCTAACCTCTCCAGTTAGGATTTCAAACCACCACTTATATTATCAATAAGTGTTACAACCTAAGCATACAAGCCTAGAATACCTAAATACAAATTATGACTTCCCACCTAGTTTCCACTAAGGTTTTTGCCTAGCCTCAACTAGGTCTTCCCTTGACTTAGATCCCACTAAGTCTTGCAATCAATATTACATAATCAAGTTGATGAATACAATGAAATGTGTCATACAAAGTAAAATGGTAATAAGTCCAACAACTCACAAGCCTCCTAGAGCTAAATTACTCTAATGAATGTGAGTATGGATGTGACTAAGTTTTCAATATAAGTCAATGAATATGAGCAAAACTTAGTTAAGAAAACCGGCAAAACGATATCGATGAAGTATATGCGATTTCAAAAACAAATGAACAAGTGATATGTGAAAATCAAGATTAAGACCAACAACCTGTTCAAATAAGTCTTAGGCTTAAAGAAATCAAATATAAGTGTCAAACCCAAGACAAGTTGCTCAAGAACACAACAAATGATTTCCAAACTAAAACACTAGCCAAATAGTATAGATTAAACTAAAAAAGTATATGAAATCAAAAAACCTTACAACCCAAGTATGTATTTGAAAAATTAGATTTGGAGTACAAGTTATAGGCTTTAAAACACTAACTTCAAGATCCAAATGAAAGCCTGCAAAAGTTCTAAGTGATTGTGTGAACAAAGTTGATAAATTTTGGAGCAAACATGGATTTTGGAGAGTATGTTAGCAAGTGTAGTGTGTTTTGTGTTCTTAGTTGTTTTGGCACTAAGTCATACCCTTTATATGCCCATATGACCGTTACTAATGATCCAAGGTCCAAAATGATCCCCAAATTCAAATAGAAGGTGTAGATCAAAGTTTTAAAAAAGTGGTCAGAATATTGCACAGTACATTGGGTAGGTGTCTAGCGCACTGGAAAATAAATTAGAAAAAATTGCTTTCTTACTGCACAACGCATTGGGTAATCTGGCTAGCGCGCTGGGTCACCAAACGCGCTGGCCAGAACACTTAGCGTTCTGGGTGCAGGAACCTAAAAATAATTAACTTATGGGTTTTGTAAAATGACTCACTAACAACTCTACGACTCTACTAAACCTCTGAAATCACTTTATACAGGTTTAGTAGGATCCATAATACGTGTCTAGACATCCCGGATGATTTCATAAACCCCATAAATCAAAAATCCCGATTTCATGTAGGGGCTTTTCTACAAATATTTTTAATGTCAATGCAAAAGCCATCTAAACACTTGCCAGTGCATTCAAAAATAGTTCCGACAATTTGTACACCTTAAATATATGTTTTAAAAGTTGTTTGCTTGATTTAAATCATTTTATAACTCACGAAATTGAAAATCACAAAATTCATTATTTTAAGTTCTTTAAAAATTGGAAAAACATGAAATGCATGATTCTAAGCTTTTTGGCTTGTGAGATGGGACTCATACACCTTACACGACTTGTACAACTTGTAATGTAAGCTTTTCGATCCTTATGTCCTTGTATAAGTCGAGTCTTGAACTTATCCAAATTCATTTTGACGAGTAGACTTGAACTTGATGTTCCTAACAAAGTTTGATATTTTGAAATACTAAACAAACTCGTTAGACCTATTTCACGTTGTTTGTTGCCATCAAAATCTCGAGTGGAGTGTATAGTAAAGACATTTGGTCCAACAATTAAATGGAAACCAACTTATGATATTACTTAGCTTCTATAATATCTCTCTTGAATCTTCCTTGCATGATGATTTGGTTTACCAAGGCTTTATGATTTCCTATGCAATGCTTTATGATTCTTAACTTATGCTACTCATGAAATTCCCTCTCTTTACTTATTTTAAATTCATGTTAGATTTGCATGTTTAGTAGGTATTACTTGTATGTTTGATGGTTGAGCGGGTTTTCCTCTTACTAAGATATGTTGTCCCTCTTAGCTCACCCTACTTACATCTCAGAATCTTCAACATCGATACTAGATCAAGAAAAAAGAAGCGCGATTTCTTGAAGCCTTCTCTTGTAATGTGAGTTTGCTTGCTACTATCTATCTGCTTTAATTTTAAAACTATAGAACTTTGGTTTATTTAACATAGGTCTTTTAGGTAGATTGAACCTTTCATTTTTTTAGCTTGAACTATTTCGAAGTTTTGAATGAATTTACTTGAATAAGGATTGAGAAATCATTTATTGTTTCATAGTATGTCATATGGATTTCCATTTATTTAATTTCACACTTGTTATTCATATGCTTTAGTTATGAATATTTTGCAGGTTGTTTTAGGCAAACCAGATCGTTTACTCAAGTCTGGTTTGGGTATTAGGCCTAGGTGGCGGCCTAGGCTAGAATTTATGTTTGGTTAACAAAACACCTTTACAAAGAGCTGATTTTAAATATGCCAAAATTTGATGAACAATATGCATGTGTTGACCACCTGGGTTATGCTTAAATTGATTCACTACACGAACTACATATGATATATTTTGCCTAGTGTTAATCAAATAAATCAACTCCCAACTATCCTTTGATATGTCCTTGTTTGTTGGAACTTGATTAGGAGAAATAGATAAACTATGATTCACCTCAATTGGAGTGTTTATGACTTCACAAGTAGAGTTTCTTATTTCAGCAACAAGGTCCAAGGTTCCATTGAGAGGGAAACAATCCTTGGTTAGACCAAGAAACTTTGATTTCGAGGAAGTATTTAAGAAGCCGCAAATTCTTCATATCAAATTCTTTGGCAAGATAACTATGAAATGCTCAATTTCTTCTTGGTTACTACATGATAAGATCATATCATCAACGTAGATAAGAAGTAAGGTAATATTATTATGAACACATTTATAAAACAAGGTTTGATATGCCAAAGCTTGCTTGAATCCATATTCATTCATTGCGTGACTCAATCTCCCAAGCCATGCCCTTGGTGATTGCTTTATACCATATAATGCCTTTCTTAGTTTACATATTTTCCTTCTTCCAATGCAAAGCCGGGGGGAAGGGGATCCATAAAAACGTCCTCTATTAGATCACCATGAAGAAAAACATTCTTCACATCAAATTGTCGTAAAGGATAGTGTAGATTAATTGCAAGTGACAATATGACTCGAACAATATTCATCTTTTGGCAACTGAGGCAAAAGTCTCTTGATATTCAATGCATGTGGGTATATCCTTTAGCGACCAGCCCAGCCTCTTATCTCTCAACTATCCCATCTGACATGTATTTGATAGTGAATACTCATTTACACCCCACAGTCTTCTTTCCCATTAGTAACTTGTCATTTCCTAAAGTGAAATTCTCTTGGAGGGCCAACATTTCATTTACCGTTGCATTTTTTCAATTAAGATCTTGAAAGGCTTCTTAAAAATGACTAGGGATTGAAGCAGAAGATAAGTGAAGAGCAAATGTCAAGTTACCTTTAGACAAACGATGATAAGATATAAAGTTTGAGATTGAATAAACAACATTTAAGGCTTTTGAAAAACCAAATCTGTCAAGTTCTTTTCTGTCTCAAAGAGGATATATCCTATCATGATCCATATGAGGATCAAGATTAGATATTTCATGAGATTCGGGAAAATTTGCACATACTTAAGTTTGGGAATGTGCACATACCTCAGTATGAGTTTTTGATGATTCATCTAATGACACAGTAGTAACAACAAGAGATATATTAGACGTAAGAGGTGTAACCGGGATATCTTCCTTTCTTCCAGAATAGGTTTTCTCAAAAAAAGTGAATTGGTCTCTCTTGTTTCTCCTCATCATATTTAGTTTTATTTCCTCAATATGTGAACCACTTTAAATATCTAAGATCAATCATACAAAATTATGACAATATTGAGAATGACGTTACACAAAATTCAAGTTGGATGAAAGAAATTGAGGAATGCAACTGGTTTGATCTTTGATAAAAATATACCTACCAAGTTAAAAGGAAAATTTTATAGGGTTGCAATTAGGCCAGCTATACTCTATGGAAGTGATTACTGGGTGTTAAAGCAACACCAACTACCTAAAACTCGTAAAGATAGACTAAGAAATACATAAATTCAAAGACAAGTAGGAGTAGAACCAATTGACTCAAAGATTAAGGAAGGGCGGTTGCGGTACCTTGGTTACCTACAAATATGGCCTACAGATGCACCCACTAGAAAACTTGACTTAATAAAAACTAAAGAAATTCGACGAGGTAGGGGTTAGAACAAAGTTAACTTGGGATGTTTTAATTAGGTGGGATTTGAATGATTCGGAAAGCTCACCATCAATTGCACTAAATCGAGCACAATGGAAGAGTTTGATCCATGTAGCCGACCCTAATTAATTTGGGACTGAGGCTATATTATTGTTGTTTCCTCAATAGGTGGATTCTCTAAAACAAAGAATTCCATATTTTCCTAAAGACTTTCTACACCTAAGATCTATATCTTCATTTCTCCTAACTAAAATTGTTCCTCTTCTTTACTATTAATCTCCTCCTCAAGAGGAACAAGATTGAACATCCATTCAGACATAAGAGGTGTGTAAAGGATTAAAATATTTGTATCCTTTTTGTGAACTAAAGTAGTCTAGAAAAACACATTTGAACGCACAAGGTTCAAGTTCATCTCTAAAAGAGAATGAACATGAACATAAGATACACAACTAAAAACCTTCGGACAAAGATTAAGAGAAAATGAATGAGATGAAATTTAGATAACATCCACAAAGGAGTTTGAAAATCAAGAATCATTGCATGCATACGATTAATGAGAAAAAAAATGGTCATGATAGTTTTACCTTAAAAATATTTTGGTACATGCATAATGAAACATAATGCTCGAGCCACTTCAAGAAGGTGATAATTTTTACGTTCCTATATTTGGGGTGTGTTAACACATATTTTCAAGTGGTAAACGCCATTTTTCATCATAAAATTAGTAGTAGATTGATTGGTAAACTCATGACCATTGTCTGAATGAAATATTTTTATTTTGACATTGAGTGATGATCATGGAGTAAGATTAAGGTATGATATGTAAAATGCCACTCTTAAATTTCATCAGATATACCCTACTAACCCTAGTATAGTCATCAGTAAAAGGAAGAAAATATTTATGAGAATGAGTAAAGAAAGGACCATGCACATTAGCATAAACACATGGAAAAGGAATAATACTTTTATTAAAATTAATTTTAAAAGGAACACGATGGTTTTTAGCATAAATGCATTGTACATCTTAAACTAGCTAGAGATAGAAATACTGAAAAATAATTTAGGAAACAAATGTTCCAAATAAGATAAAGATGGATGATCTAACTGACAATGCCAAAGAAGGATCCTCTTTCTATCATTTATCTTTCTCTTTGTTCAAAGGCCTCAAATAGTATATGCTACACCTCGATTTTCCTCAAAATAATAAAAGCCATCCCTCTCCATACCAATGCCAATCATCATCTTTGTGAGGTTGTCCTTAAAAACACAATGGGTTGAGTAAAAGTTTATAGGACAATTGAAGTCTTTTCTTATTTTGCTAATGGAGAGAAGATTGTTTGAAAGAGTAGATGTTCACGTGTCGCGCATGTAAAATAGAACCCGTTTTAGGTTACCAATCTCACAGGAATATAGTAGTGGTACGCACGCCACAAGACTTAGTTAACTTAAGTTTAATAACAAATAAAATAAAGAACGAGGTTTTGAAAGGAGTTTTATTTAACTAAAATGAATAAAGTAAATACTTTGAAATCAAAGAATGAGAACATACCTAGGTCTAAGAATCAACTCTTCAACCCTACATTGTTGTTTACAAGTCTTGCAACGTTGATTTCGAAAGATAAGTTTAAAACAATTCCCCTAGATCAGCTATAGGCTATTGGGGTCACCAAAACCCTAGTTCCCCTATTCGTAGTAGATAAGGCAATCACTTTCTAAATACTTCCTTAACTCAAGCATATAACCTTAGACAACTACTCTTAAGATTTAACACGTGAGCAACAATTAAATGTCGGAACACCTACCACCAAGCAACCTTGGGTAACCACTCTCAAGATTTAACCAAGTACTCATATTGCTCACTTAAAGCAATGGTGTCAAGTCTCTTGTTTTAAGTGATCGCCACTTCTCAACGCAGTTGGTTTCATAAACTCAATCGGTTGATAGCAAGTTAATGAGTTTAAGCCTAGAGATTTGCAATGGACTTACAAACTTTAAACTACCATTAATGCATCGTTAAAAACAACAAAAATTAGAGAAACTGAAACAAACACTTTTATTATATAAAACTAAGCAAGACATGAATAAACAACTAACAACTGGCTAGAAAGCTTCATCCTCGACTTAGGTATTAAATAAACCTATCCGAACATGGCTACTCTACCTCTTAGAACTCCTGAGACTCTCTGTAAAACAAGTTGTTTTCGTCCATTAAAATGGCTCCTTTATATAGGTACGTCTAGGCTTCAAAACAGGAAACCCCAAGATCAAAAGCTTTCCAAAAAATGGAATTCCTTCTATTTCTGTGACTTTGGCGTGTGGGTGGCGTTGTGGTTATTAAGGTACGATGCCAGGGATGACGTAGGATAAAAATAGCAAGTCGGTGGCCTATGTCGGTGAAATTCAGATTTGGCATCATGGGTGATAATTATGGGTGTCATGTGTATATTTTCCTACACTAATCCAATAGTCATTTTGATTTAAGTTTGACTTTCCCCCCAAAGTTGTCCAAAACTCTCATATTCATTCAAATGTCCTATAAAAAAGTAAGTATTTAAGATCATAAAAGAGAGCTTTAGATCTGATTTACAAGTTAAAATTCTCATATAAAAGTGCATAAATAAAGACTCATCAAGTACCCCCAAATTTAGAACTTTGCACATCCTGGGCAAAAGAGTACTTGACTACAATGTCTAACTAGACTATATTACCTATACTTTGTACCCAATTCATAAAACGATAGAGTCCTCTTGATTAAAACTTGGTCAATATGTTTAATAAGAGAAGCAAAATTTTTGAAAGGAAGATTTGATTTCTCAAACTTAGTTACCTCTCAAGACAACACCTTTTTCAACACTTAGAAATAGTCCAAACCATTACCATCAACTACTCATAGGTTTTCTTGGTCTCCCCATCAAAGTAATAGGTTCAAGTAATCTCCAATTTTTTTGAATTAAAGTGGATTTACATTACCACTCCTTCCTTACTTGTAGACGTTTGCACTTAGAAGAGTCCATAGAACTTGTCCTTTAAGGTTAATTTTGGCTAGGATGGGCTAACAAGGAAAGGTTATTCATAGATTCAATGTTTTGGAGAGCTTACTTAATCTAGCTATAAGCACTCGAGCTAAATCGTTTTTGGAGGAGTTTTTCTATTGTATACTTTCGCCTTCATTTCATTTACATGTTCTCATTTTTCTTTATATAAAAAAATTTCTTTTGTACAGGTCCTGCCCCATTTCCTACGAATTCCGCTTTTCTTGTTTTTTCCAACCACTATATTCGTTGCTTCATTTTTTGCGGAACCTGTGAGACTTTCTATTTTCTTATGAAAAACTTATGTTATCACTTCTCACTTTTGCTATAATTAAGGTAGCTCTCCAATATAGGTTAAAGGATTAATTTTAAGGGTTTTAGGTTATAGGTTTATTGATAGGTGATCAAGAAAATATATTGTATTGGCTTAAAAAAGGCTAACTATGGACAAACAATCGTTAGGCTATGGCTAAAGGGTTATAACAAACACGCCTACTTCTTTCCCTCAAAAATGCGATCTTTAACAATTTTGGCCCTGAGTGGTTTAAGAATCCTAGAGATTCAAACTTTCTCACAAAAATGCTTTGATCGTGTACCTACTTTGGCTATAAGTACACAACTCATTCCTATTCCAATTCTCTATTTATGCTACCAAGAAAGTGAGAAAGCTCTTCTACTTCTTTGGAGTCTGAAGGTAAATAATTTGACTAATTTTCCACTCATCCTCATTCGAAAGCAAGGTTTTAATCTAGGTACAACTCTACTAAATACTATTAATTACTAATTCATGCATGCTAGGTATATTAGCTTCTAAATGATATGAATGAGATGGAAGGATAAAAATGGAAGGAAAAGGAAGAAATACCACTATGATTCCACTGAAGTCATAAAAAAATTTAAAAAATTTAAAAATTATACTTGCGGGTCTTCAATCTAATGATTCCGTCCAACGACCCACTTAAACACCCCCAAACTTATTCTGAACCTTATCCCCAAGGTTCAAGATTAAGGCATACCAATATAAAATAAATGGTGGAAATAGATGGATATATATAATAAGAAATAAATACAATTTTTCATGCATGATAAAAAATACAAAATAAAAAATTGAATACTACTAGCTACAAAAGTGTTCTTAGGTTGCCTCCCAATCGCGTTGTTGTTTAACGTCGTTAGCTCAACGAATTACCTGTCGCTCTAGTCAAGGTCTAAATCAATGACCCCGACTGTTGGTGTGGTGAATCGTACATAAACATTTTCCTCCTCGTTCAAGATTTCCACTACATCCTGGAAGAGCTTTGTTTTGTCCCCCACACGAATGCTAATATACCTCAACTTCACATTTATCAATATTCCGACCGTCAATAGGAATGGTAGCCCTAAGAGAAGCGTAACGCAATGTTCACTGCTGTCATCCACGACATAGAAATCCATGACGAACAAAAAATTACCCACCCATACATGCACATTCTCAGCCATCCTTCATGACTTATCTAAAGTTTCATTGGGTTATATTACATTAATTGTGACATCGGTACTGATCTTCAATCCATAAATGTTGAAGATTCTCCACGATATGACATTTACCGTGCCACCCATATCACATAATGCTCTAGGAAACCTTAAACTTCTAATTTTGCAAGGTAGAACGATTTTCTCAGGCTGCCTATCTCATTGGAATTAATTATACAGCTTATCGTAGATCACCATTTCCTTATCCTCATTATTTTCTATCCCTTTTGTTTAGGTTCCCATTCAGCAAGTTGCAGATTCTTTGGTGCTCAAGTGTTGATCCGCGTTGTTCTCCTCATGGGCATTTCTTCAGGGGCATCTTTTGGTTCAGTACTTGAATGGGTGTATGTTATCATCCTATCCATTACTACTGTAATACAAGAAAATAGCGTGTCAGTTAACAAATATGAGATTTGTGGAATGTAAAAGCCGACAACCTTACATTTATGCTTTATGGACACAAAACCTTTGACTAAGTCAATATTGGCTATGATCGTTCACATAAAGGGCCTACCAAATAAAATAGAGAATGGCTTACACTTATGTGAGTCCGCCTTATCAATGACGTGGATATCTACAGGGGATGTTAAATCACTAACATGAACCATTATGTCATATAAAATTCCCCTAGATTAGATCTCATTGCCATCAATAGCATGAATATGAGTTTTTGTTTCCACCAACTCATCAATCCCTAGTGATTTGTGGAAGTTTGAGGACATCACAATAATAGATGCCCCTAAGTCAAGCATTATATTCTTCATGTGGAGTCCACTTATTGTACATGGAATACCAACAATAATTGAGTCTTGGCATTTAATTGGGGTGTCACTGAGACTCCTCTTAGTTTTGGGTATGATAAGGCAGTCATTACCAATACTAGTATCCCCTATGTTAATTTTCCTACTAGCCTCGTCCTCCGTAGTGGCCTTTTTACGTAGAGTAGCATTTACTTGTGCGCCTGCAGGATTTACACCCATGTTTTGATTAGGGTAAAGATGTGAAGGCAACTTCTTTTTTCATTTAATAGACACAGTTTTTTGAGCTATTTGCCCCACCTAAACTTCCAAGTTTTGGACCTCGACATTCATGTCATTAAGATTTTTCTTAGTGCTTTCCTTAGTCGACCAAGAGAGAGAGAAGAAGGAAGAGAGATCTAGGTCGAGAGCTCGACGAAGCGGCATTGACGACGTTGGAAAAGGTGAGGATTGGTTATTGTTGTTGTTGATGGTGGCGTTGTTGTTGTTGGTGCGTCGGTGGTGTTGTGGTGGTGGTGGTGGTGATGGATTGGGGAGCTCGGAGCAGTTCATCCAAGGAGGGAGACGACACCCATGTCGTCTCCCTTCCCTCCAAATCCATTAAAAGAGAAAAAAAAACTTCTCCATCGAACCAGGGAGCACCCTGGTTTGATGGAGACGAAGGGGACACAAGTGCGGGTCGCACCTGTGCACCCCCTCTCCATGGGCTCGGGTTGGTCCGACCCGGCCCTGACCCAAACGAGTCGGGCCAGGCTGACCCAGACCCAGACGGTCGGTTGGGCCGAACCGGGTCCGGTTCGCACCCGGTTCCGCCCAACCAGGAAAAAAATAGTTTTAAATTAAATAAAATATGAAAAATATGGAAAAAATTCTTGAAAAATAAAAAAAATTCAGAAAAATTATATTTTGACTAAATGAATAGAAATTAATGAATTTCTATAAAAAGTGAAATATTCGAGATGTTAGCGAGACATTGTGTCGGGGTTTTTACCTCGTAAAGCTTGAAATTGGTAAAAAAATATAAAAAAATATAGAGAATTCAGAATAAATTGAGAAAATATAAGAAATTAGAAAAAAAGGGTTGAAAAGTGAATTTTGAGCTTTTTGGGCGGTTGGCACCCCGATGTAACTAGAAAAATGTGCTACAACTAAAAATTGGAATAAAATTCTAATTTTTATTGTCACGATATAAAATCAATTAGTTTGATACTAAATCACATAAAATGACTTATTCGGACATCAGGGACTTAAGAGACAATAGTCGGGTGTCGGGTGCGCATCCCGAGGTGAGAGTGGGATCAGACCGGGATAAATATCGAGTAATTGGAGTGCGGTTGAGGTAAGTAAAACCTTTAAGAAACACACTCGAGTGTTTATTTATTTGATTTCATTTGATTTCAGCTATTACTTTTTTATCGTTGTTTACTCTATTTTCATGTTCATACTCATGTTGCACGGTTGGTTTTGTCATTCACTGCCGAATCTTCTGGTTTACTCTGTGATGTGTGGGCGGACTTAGGTAAGCTGGACAATAGGGACAGAATAAGGGTTCAGACCGGTAAGGGGGTTGGAGAAGCCATCGGGGGAATGCCGATGTCTAGATTAGGGTTCAGTCCTGCTACACGGCACACATCCATTATTGGTGTTTATCGGTGTTATGTATGCATGCGCCTTAATTACAATTGTCTCTGTTTACTACGCATGTTTATTTAACAATTTATTGGCTTCCATTATTATAAATGTTGGTTTGTGTACTTCTGGGTTTTACTCACTGGACTCGTCATCTACCTCTTGTGATGATTGAGTGCAGGATCTACTACGAGAAAGGGCAAGGAGACTCTCGTAGACTACCTGTGACCTTGTCACCGACGGAGTTTGTCTTGTATGTTTTTATTTTGTTGTATTGACTTATTTTTGGGTTTATGGGGACTGTTTGAGATACTAGTACATGTATGTATAACACTTTGTTATGTTATATACAGTGTACTTTACTGGGTTTTCCATATAGGATTAATGCTCTCTAATTTGAGGAAATTACATAATTTATAAGTCTTCCGCTAATTACATGTATTAAAATGTTTATTACTGATTAACTCAGGTTGAATTAATTAATAATGATGGTTAGTTGGGTGTGGGACACAACTGGCAGCTACGTGGCCAATTGTGGGCCCGCGTGGCCTCCCGTGGCGAACCAATGTCAATTTTAGGTCGCTACATGTACTTGCCTGAACTATCGCGACCCACGTAACAAACTCTCGCGAATCCTAGCGCGTATCCCCAAGTTTGTCGCTACCTGATAAGGTCAAAAACTTGTGTTAAAGAGTCATGTCATTAACTAAACCTAGGTTTAAACCGTAATATTTTTCCAATGTTTTGATGACCAGAAAACTCAATAAATCAATCGGTAAGTCGATCAGAAACCCAATGAAAACATGACGACTCTCTTGGGTTTTGAAATCGCAACATGTATAAGCCTTATCATGAATCATAGGCTCGGCTCAGTCGTATATGGGTCATGCCATAGCCTCGAGGACCAGCGGCGTGACCACGATGTCACAACCTTTTAACCTCGATGTATAAACAACATAAACACAAAACCATAACCACAAGTCATTATGAACAGAAACCAACTATGTACCAGCGAGCATGGATTCTCGCTGGTGTTGTCCGACATTGGGAAGGCACCACCATGGCATGGGAAAGCCGAAGGCATGCTCCACCGCTCGGAATTATGTCAACGCACGCAAATAAGGACTCAACGTCGACACTATATGAAATCACGACAATACACATTAACAACGTTGTTTCGGACATAACCAAGGGTTACAAGACCTCAACAAAGGTTAGGTGAGATCCCCGACAACCTCCACTAGTGGTGGTCCGGCTGCTAGCACCGCTGGTAGAGGCAGTTTCTGGCGAGGCTCCACCACACATATCACATGAAATGACGACATTTTTGCACTTGTCTAAATTGATTCGACCACTCCGGAGGGCTGTGGAACCCAAGTAGGAGTTTGGTAGGGTCCCCAACAGCGTCCCAGTCACAGTAGTCCGAAGGTGGCACCGCTAGTGAGGGTGGTTTCCGGAGAGACCAACAAAACATAAACACATGCAATAAAACCAAATATGAATAACAAAACCATATATATCACGAATCAGAGGTCCTCCAAGGATGTGGGGACTCCGGTGGGCCACGAGGACCTGTCTCCGACCACCACCAGTCACCTTAGCAGCGACTAGGACACGATAGCCGCCTAAACACCACAAAAAATGTAAAACAGTGAGACGAGAGAGAGAGAGAGAGAAAGAAAGAAAGAGAGGAAGAGAGAGATTTTCGGTGAGGGAAGGGAACCCCGACCAGCACTAGCTCGGCTAGAGACGGTGGTGCGATGAGGCCGTAGAGGAGTAGATCGAGCGAGAGAGGGAACGAGAGCTCGAGAGAGAGAACAAACCGTGAGTGAGTGAGAGTGAAAAGAGACTGTGAGTGAGAGTGAGGGGGGGTGTTTTGTATTTAAAAACAAAAAGGGTGTGAATAGTGGTGAATAGTGTGTTAGGTGGGGTGTTGTCTCAATTATGTCCACCCATCTCCACCTAACCACGCATCTCGAGGCTGATCCACGGGTTCTCCATTATTGGACTGTGTCACCTTAACAATCCTACACCATGGTCCATTTGTTGTGTATTTATCCAACACCTACACTTTCCAACAATTTTCCCCAATCTGTCTTGCCTCCTCAGTCTATATTTCCCTGTCATGTGCATACTTTCGCCTTGTCTCATACAAATAAGTAATTAGATTATTCAATAATTCTTTTAATTATATTTTTATTGTATTTTTCTCCCCCGTTTACCTAGGCGAAGCCTCACTCAGTCTAAAAATCGCCCGAACGGCACGAGACCCGTAATGAACTACAATACTAATAAACACATCACAAAAACATAACATTACCCAGTGTCGACTCTAGAGGTTCAAAATACTGTCTAGTATCACGTGGTCAGGTCACAGTCCTAACCAGTGCAACCAGTTGGGTTAAAATTGATGGTTGTTATGTTGGGAAATGTGCCCTAGGTCAATCCATTAATAGTCTTTATGAATACATTTTAGTTAATAAAAAAAAGGATTTCAATTGCTGTTTATTATAATTGATTTGCATGTTTACATTATAATAAGATCCATGGGTATTTACAGAAATATCTTAAATGTCTCTAGTCGATTATTATACTGGGAAGTATAATGAATTAAGACTAGTGTGAGTCTTGATTAATGATCATACGTATAGGAATACGAATCAAGATCATGAGTACTTGTTAGGGAATAAAGTACTGGACCGACCCGCTATGAGAACATCACACGGATTAAGTCATAGTTGTTTCTCATGATAGGTATATTTTTCAGTCCTCTGACTTGAGATTACCAGAGACTTCAACATCAGGAATACAGTGATTTGACACAATTAAACGTTGTCTTTAACTGGACGATTATAAAGGTTGTGATTGGTTACTGTATGAATAATGTGGTGAAGTTGTGTAATCGAGATAAAATTTGTCCCTCTCATATAAAGAGAGATGTCCAGTGGATCCCTCGATGTGTTAGACTGTTAAAAGGCCTAGTCTAAGTGAATTGATATTGATCAATGTCACTTAGATGTTTTCAGTCTACCTAGAAATCGAGACTAGTACGATTGAACATGTTGGATGACAATTCCATGCCTTATGTTTGATCAAAAGGATATCGTGTGACAAAAGGATGTTATATACACTATTGATTAGGTTGTATCGATTTGATATTAGTATAACTTGGGTAGTCATAATGTCTTGCTAGAGGCCGCTTATGACTTTTATATCAAAATGTGTTTTGGTACACTGCCAACGTTGTATGAACCTATTGGGTCATACACTGAGAATGGTTTTGCGAGATTTTAAGATGGTTCAGAAAAAATGAGTTTTGTATGATAAAATTTATGATAGAAACGTCCTTGTAGTGTATTACACTTATACTTCTTTAAGCAGGTATATATGTAATTTACTCAACCGTCTATATACAAGGGTTGTATAAATAGACGCTTTGAGTTAGAATACAAGAACAATAGATTAAAAAAGGCCAAAACTTTATTTTCGTTTTAAGAAACGACTTAGGGGTTTTGGTATGCTCTAGATCGTTTTGGAGAGAAACAAAAAGGTTTGGTATTCTCTCGAAGCTAGCACTTCAAATCTCGGTCGTCGTTCGTGCGTGGACTATTGATAGAGGGCGTTCGTCATTGGCAGCGCTTTAGAGATCGATTAATCTTCAGAAAGGTACTTTGCGACTGAGGTATGATTAAGTTTTCATAGTTTAAACGTGTTATAATGGAATCAGATTCAGACCCTGTTGTGGTTTATCTCAAAATTATTTTGTAATCTCTGCTGCACATGAACCCCAAAACCCAACAGTGGTATCAGAGCCTTCGAGTTTGATTCCATTAAACTCATTGCATGTTTTCTTATGATATATATGATTGAAAGCATGTTAATTGTTGATGTATATATGATATACATAAGTTTTCTGTAAGATTTATTATCATGGTTTATGTATATGATACATATATTCGTGATTTAATTGAAATCAGTTTTGTACATGCAAGTAACCATGTTAGGTTAATTCGAATAATTTTAATTAATTGAATTTCGTATTCTATGATCCATGACACCATTAAGTATAATCTTTATTTTCGTGTATTGATGCATGGATGAAATCTCTATAATTCAGCATGCATATTTAGGTTACATTAATTTAAGTTTCTTAAATTGTATAAGTCTGAATGTTAATTCGAAACTAATATGATTAGGTTCAATTGAGATAGTAGTTCATGATTCAACTACATATTTGTGATTATTTGGATGAAGATCGAAATTGCAAATAATTAATTTTTGAAATTATTTATTTATCTTGTTATATCTATTTTATTATGAAGTTTCTATTTGATCTATAGATAACAATTAGATTAGGAGATATATGCAAAATCGATTTCATTATCCCTATTGGATAGGAGATAAATATGGAGAAGTGTGTTATTGGTGATATACTAAGATTCAAATATCTAAAGTCCTAATTGGATTAGGATAAGATGATTAGTTAGATGTGGGCCCGAGTTAATTAAAAATGTTTTAATTGACTTAATTTTGGATAAATTAAGGGGTAAATTTAGTATAGTAAAATCAGCGAAAAATATGATTTTCTATAGCGAATTTCAATTTTCGGAATTGAGATTTGTCTTCTAAAAATAAAAAATAAAAAACGGGGGCGCTTCCCCCTGTTCCCCCATCCGTTGACTGGTCAGTGGAACCACCGCCCGCTGACCGGCCAGCGGGACCGCGTCTAACTAATCCTAGCGTACGGAAATTCTTCTATTAGTGAATGGCGTAAAAATTTCCTAAGTTGTTTAGTGGTTCTACAAATCAATAAAATATATTACATTTCATTGTTTACTTAAAATCACTAAAACTGAACAAAATCTCTCTATTAAATCTTAAGTCTTGTGCCATCCAATTTTAAACACTTATCAAGGCCTCGATCGCACTAATATAGTTTTAGTTATAGTTGGATGTATTGTGTTATCTTGGTGGGATAAGTTGGGTAAGAGTTACCTAAATGTTTAAATTGGTCCAACTTAATAAAGCTATCAAAATAGTTTTGGACTTTAGGCATATGATGAGATAAAAACATGTTAAGACATAAGATGTCCTGTATCTCATAAAAGTATCTAAAATTACATAAGATGTAATTGGTAACTATTACCTACCTAAATATTCTAGTGTTGTGTTTCATGCCATATCTGTCATAGAATTAGGTGAAATATGGATTTAGTCCCCTAAATAAATAGCATGTTTTAGGAGGGTTGTTAATTTAGTAGGAGTCTATTCCTCTATACTAAAATAAACTATGCATAATCTTTATTGTAGATTAATGGCCTCTTCAAGTAACAATAATCCCCTGTCACTGCGATCTATCCTTGAGAAGGATAAGCTATCTGGGACTAACTTTCTTGATTGGTTCAGAAACTTGAGAATCGTTCTCAAGCATGAACGCAAGTTGTATGTTCTGGATGCTCTGATCCCTGAGGACCCACCAGCAAATGCTACGAAAGCTGTGAAGGATGCGCATAATAAGCATGTCAACGATTCTACTGATGTTGCATGCATTATGTAGGCAACTATGGTTCCTGAACTTCAGAAGGACATGGAACTAATGGAAGCCTACGACATGGCTGTAACGCTGAAGGAAATGTTCCAACAGCAAGCTTGGCAAGAAAGGTTCGAGACAGTCAAGAACCTGCATTCTTGTAAGATGACTGAGGGTGCGTCAGTTAGTCCTCATGTTCTGAAGATGAAGGGCTATTTTGACCAACTTGATAGACTTGGATTTTCCATAATCCAAGAGTTGGCTACAGATTTGATCCTAAATTCGTTACTAGAGAGTTACTTACAATTTGTGATGAACTACAATATGAATAATATGGAGAAATCAATTTCAGAGTTGCATTTGATACTCAAAACTACTGAACAAAATATCAAGAAACCCTCTAGTAATGTGCTGATGGTCCAAAAGGGAAAGGGAATGAAGAAAAAAGGCAAAGGTAAGGCTAAAGTTGCCAAGGCTGCTGCTGCACCTGTCGCAAAGCCTATGGAACAAGTCAAGCCCCAGCTTGTTCCTGCATCAAAACACCAAAAGGAAAAGGAAGGAAATTGTCATCTCTACCATGCACCTGGACATTGGTTCAGAAATTGCAAACTCTATCTGGAAGATCTAAAGAAAAGGGTAGTGCGACTACCTCCTCAGGTATTTATGTTATTGAAATTAATTTATCCAATAATGATTCCTGGGTATTGGATACCTGATGTGGATCTCACATTTGTATAAATGTGCAGGAACTCACCAGAAGTAGGAAGCTGAAAAAAGGAGAAGTCATCCTGCGCGTAGGGAATGGAGCAAGAGTTGCTGCCATGGCTGTTGCATCATATGACTTAGTCTTACCTAGTGGACTTATCTTAACTTTAAATAATTGTTATTTTGTGCCTGCCTTGAGCAAAAACATCATTTCTGTTTCATGCTTGGATATGGTTGGTTTTGATTTTATTATTGCGAATAATAGATGTTTAATTTCTCGTAAAGGCATTTTTTATGCAAATGTTGATCTATGTGATGGTCTTTATATTCTAAGCATGAAAAGGTCCACTGATACTCCAGTCTTTAACATAAATACAAAGAGATTTAAGTCAAATGATTTGAATCAAACCTATCTTTGGCATTGTCGTCTCGGGCACATAAATGAGAAACGCATAACGAAGCTCCATAAAGATGGACTTCTAGATTCATTTAATTTAGAAACATATGAAACATGCGTATCTTGTTTACGAGGCAAGATGACTAAAAGTCTCTTTATTGGACACAGTGAAAGGGCAAGTGATTTATTGGGTCTAATACATACCGATGTATGCGGTCCTATAAACACAATGGCTAGAGGAGGTTATCAGTACTTTATTACATTTACTGATGATTTCAGCAGATTCGGTTATGTATATCTTATGAAACATAAAGCTGAATCATTTGAGATGTTTCGAACGTTTCAAAATGAAGTGCAAAATCAGCTTGGTAAAACTATCAAAACACTTCGATCAAATCGAGTTGGTGAGTATTTAAGCCAAGAATTTGATGATCATCTTAGAAATTGTGGGATTGTCACCCAATTGACTCCACCAACAGCTCCATAATGGAATGGAGTTTCTGAAAGGAGAAATCGAACCTTATTAGATATGATTCGATCTATGATGAGTAATGCGGATCTTCCATTATCCTTTTGGGGTTATGCATTACAAACTGCAGCTTTCACTCTAAATCAAGTTCCTTCTAAAGCGGTTGATAAAACACCATATGAGATATGGTATGGGAAGAGACCTAGTTTGTCTTTTCTTAATATTTAGGGTTGTGAGGCTTACGTAAAGTGAAAAGCCTCAGAAAAACTAGCACCTAAATCTGATAAGTGTTTATTTGTGGGGTATCCTAAGGAAACAAAAGGATATTACTTTTATAATCCCGTTGAGAACAAAGTGTTTGTTGCTCGGTATGGTGCCTTTATGGAAAAAACAATTTATTTCAAAAGACACTAGTGGGAGAGAAATAAATCTTGAAGAAGTTCAAGAATCACAAATAAACACTGAACCGCTACTGGAAGTTCAACAATGTTCTGAACCAGTTGAACCTCCGCAAGTGACACAAAGCCCACGTAAATATGGTAGGGTAAGACATGAGCCAAAGAGATTCAGATTTCTCATTACTAATAGTCGTGATGTGTTGCTTATGGATCAAAATGAGCCCAACACTTATCAGGAGGTTATGTCTGGACCAGACTCAGATAAATGGCTAAGTGCCATGAACCCTGAGATGCAATCCATGTATGATAACCAAGTTTGGAACTTGGTTGATTTACCTGAAGGTGGTAAAACCATTGGATGTAAATGGGTTTTCAAGAAGAAAACTGACATGGATGGCAATGTGCATACTTTCAAAGCAAGACTTATAGCAAAAGGTTTCAAGCAGGCTCAAGGTGTTGATTATGATGAAACTTTTTCGCCAGTAGCCATGCTTAAATCCATAAGAATTTTAATTGCCATTGCTGCATACTATGACTATGAGATATGGCAAATGGATGTAAAAATAGTATTTCTTAATGGAAAGTTGCTTGAGGACGTGTATATGACACAACCTGAAGGTTTTGTACATCCTGAGAATTCTAGGAAGGTATGCAAGCTTCAAAGATCCATTGATCGATTAAAGCAAGATTCTCGGAGTTGGAATCTTCGTTTTGATGAAGCAATCAAGGATTTTAGTTTTATTAAGAACGAAGATGAGCCTTGTGTATACAAGAAGGTCAGTGGGAGTGTAGTTATTTTTTTGGTACTGTATGTTGATGATATATTACTCATTGGAAATGACATCCCAACATTGCAGAGTGTCAAGTCTTGGTTAGGGAAGTGTTTCTCAATGAAAGACTTATGAGATGCAGCCCATATCCTAGGGATAAGGATCTATAGGGATAGATCTAAGAGTCTAATTGGTCTAAGTCAGAGTGATTATATAGACAAGGTACTGAATAGGTTCAGTTTCAAGACTCTAAAAGAGGATTGTTGCCAATGTCTCATGGCATAAGTCTCAGCAAGAATCAATGTCCTAGGAAAAATGATGAGCGAGATCGTATGAATAAGATTCCATATGCATTAGCTATTGGATCTATCATGTATGCTATACTATGCACTCGACCTGATGTATCATATGCTTTGAGCACTACAAGCAGATATCAGTCAGATCCTGGTGAGAGTCACTGGATAGCAGTAAAGAACATCCTTAAGTACTTAAAAAGGACTAAGGAAGTGTTCTTGGTCTATGGACGTTTTGAAAATGATCTAATTGTAAATGGTTACACAGATGCAAGTTTTCAAACTGATATAGATGATTTTAGATTGCAGTCTGGATATGTGTTTACTTTGAATGGGGGTTCAGTAAGCTTGAAAAGTTCGAAGCAAAAGACTGTGGCAGATTCTACAACAGAAGCTGAGTATATTGCAGCGTCCGATACAGTAAAGGAGGCAGTTTGGATCAAAAAGTTCATTTTTGAACTAGGTGTGGTTCCAAGTATTGCTAACCCTATTTGTTTGTATTGTGACAATAACGAGGCAATAGCACAGGCCAAGGAACCTAGATCACACCACAGATCCAAACATATACTCAGGCGTTTTCATCTCATCGGAGAAATTATTGAGAGGGGAGACGTAAAGATTTGCAAAGTACCTACCGAAGACAACGTTGCGGATCCATTGACAAAGGTTCTTCTACATGCGAAACATGATGGTCATGTTAGATCATTAGGCATTAGATGCATGAATGATTGGCCCTAGAGCAAGTGGGAGATATTGGGAAATGTGCCCTAGGTCAATCCATTAATAGTCTTTAGGAATGCATTTTAGTTAATAAAATAGAGGATTTCATTTGTTGTTTATTATAATTGATTTGCATATTTACATTATAATAAGATCCATGGATATTTACAGAAATATCCTAAATGTCCATAGTCGATTATTATACCGAGAAGCATAATGAATTAAGACTAGTGTGAGTCTTGATTGATGATCATACGATGATCATACGTATAGGAATACGAATCAAGATCATAAGTACTTGTTAGGGAACAAAGTACTGGACCGACCCGCTATGAGAACATCACATGGATTAAGTCATAGTTGTTTCTCATGATAGGTATATTTTTCAGTCCTCTGACTTGAGATTACCAAAGACTTCAACATTAGGAATACAGTGATTTGACGCAATCAAATGTTGTCTTTAACCGGACGATTATAAAGGTTGTGATTGGTTACTGTATGAATAATGTGGTGAAGTTATGTAATCGAGATAGAATTTGTCCCTCTCATATAAAGAGAGATGTCCAGTGGATCCCTCGATGTATTAGACTGTTAAAAGACCTAGTCTAAGTGAATTGATATTGATCAATGTCACTTAGATGTTTTCAGTCTACCTAGAAATCGAGATTAGTACGATTGAACATGTTGAATGACAATTCCATGCCTTATATTTGATCAAAAGGATATCGTGTGACAAAAGGATGTTATATACATTATTGATTAGGTTGTATTGATTTGATATTCGTATAACTTGGGTAGTCATAATGTCTTGCTAGAGGCCGCTTATGACTTGTATATCAAAATGTGTTTTGGTACACTGCCAACGTTGTATGAGCCTATTGGGTCGCACACTGAGAATGGTTTTGCGAGATTTTAAGATGGTTCAGGAAAAATGAGTTTTATATAATAAAATTCATGACATAAACGTTTTTGTAGTGTATTACACTTATACTTCTTTAAGTAGGTATATGTGTAATTTACTTAACCGTCTATATACAAGGGTTGTATAAATAGACGCTTTGAGTTAGAATACAAGAACAATAGATTAAAAAAGGGCCGAAACTATATTTTCGTTTAAAGAAACGACTTAGGGGTTTTGGTATGTTCTGGATCGTTTTGGAGATAAACAAAAAGGTTTGGTATTCTCTCGAAGCTAACACTTCAAATCTCTGTCGCCGTTCGTGTATGGACTGTTGATAGAGGACGTTCGTCGTTGGCAGCACCTTAGAGATCGATTAACCTTCAGAAAGATACATTGCGATTGAGGTATGATTAAGTTTTCATAGTTTAAACGTGTTTTAATGGAATCAGATTCGGATCCTGTTGAGGTTTTTCTCAAAATTGTTTTGTAATCTCCGCTGCGCATGAACCCTAAAACCCAACATGTTACACCCACATGAAAGTAGTAATGTTAAGCATCGAGCCCCCAGGACTTAGTCAACTTAAGTCTAATAACAAATAAAATAAAAAAGGGTTATGTAAAAAGTTTTATTAAACTAAAATAAATAAAGTAAATTCTTGGAAATTAGAGAATGAGAACTTACATAGGTATAAGAACCCACTCTCTAGCCTTACCTTTTTGTTTACTTGTCTTGCATCGTTAGTTCTAAAAGATAAGTTTAAAACAATTTCCCTAGATCGGCTACAGGCTATTGGGGTCACCAAAGCCCTAGTTCCCCTATCCTTGGTAGATTGGGCAACCACTATCTAAATACTTCCTTAACTCAAGCATGCAACCTTGGGCAACCGCTCTCAAAATTTAACACGTTAGCAACAATTGAATCCGTCAGAACACTGACCACTAAGCAACCTTGGACAACCGCTTTCAAGATTTAACCCAGTGCTCGATGTTACTCACTTAGAGCAATAGGAGTGTCAAGTCTCTTATTCTAAGTGATTGTCACTTCTCAACGTAGTTGGTATCAAGGACTCAACTGGTTGATAACAAGTTAATGGGTTTATGTCTACAGATTTGTAATGGGCTTACAAATTTTAAACTACCATTAAGGCATCATTAAAAACTACAATATAAGGATAAAGAAACTGAAATAAACACTTTTATTATAGAAAAACTCAATAAGACATGAATAAACAACTAACAGGCTAGAGCACTTCATCCTTGATTTAGGTATTAAAGAACCTAACCAAACATGGATACTTTCCCTTTTAGAACTCACAAGACTCTTTATAAAACAAGTTATTTTCATCCATTGAGGTGCCTCCTTTAGGTGTGTCTGGGCTTCAAAATAGAAAACCCCGAGATTAAAAGTTTAAAAAAATTGAATTCTTTCAACTTTGGAGTTGTGGTTATTAAGGTACGGTCCCAGGGACAACGTCGAATGAAAATAGAAAGTTGTTAGCTTAAGTCGGTGAAATTCAGATCTGGCGTCGTGTACGTATTTTCCTGCACCAATCCAATTGTCATTTTGGTTTAAGCTTAACGTTACCCCTGAAAATTTTCTAAACACTCATATTCACTCAAATGACCTATAAAAATCAAAAGTAAGTATTTAGGACCATAAAAGAGAGCTTTAGATCCGATTTCCATGGTAAAATTCCAATATAAAAGTGCATAAATAAAGACTCATCAGTAGGTGCAAGTAAAATAGAGGATATAAGAAATGTTAGAGAAAGAGCCACATTTCCAGCCCTTAACTAGTGAAGATGTTAGAGGGATAAGAAAAGAAGAATTACTTGTTATATGATGATCGGCCCTTAAATCAACAACTTAAGCATTAGAACAAGCAGAATTAATGCACAAACCAAGTTACTTTCTTGAGAATGTAGACGAGTTACATGGGAAAGATGTGCAGAAAATTTTTCTTTTTTTTTATTTTTTCTCTCAGCTTGCTTAAGCTTATTCTATTCTGGGTACCCATAATTTTTCCAATAGACATCAATTGTAGGAGTATTCTGACATGTGACGGCCCCAAATTCCTAAAGCATTTGAGTACACCCGGCCTAGACCAGTGCAGGTCCCAAGTCGGTTCTCAACAAACCTGACAAGCCTAGTCAGCCTAAAATCATCAAAATTTCAAGATTTATGAATGAGTTATTGCGATTATAACACAGCGGAAGTAAATTACATATTACTCAAGTATTAGGAAATAACTCGATCAAAGGGAAATTAGGAATTTATATAAATGTGGAAAACCCCAATAAATTCAATACTAAGTCAACAAAATGGATTGATGGAATCCACTTCAAAATTTCCATCCCCAGTTCCTGAAACAACTATATATATATATGTAAAACATCATACGAACAGAAATGATCATAAGCCTACACCTCGATACCTCAGGTCCAGCCGCTCACAAAAGGTTTCCTAGGCAAGGTCCCTTGCCCCTACTGCACTTCGCCCTATCTGCACCCACCGTCACAAACTAGACGGTGAGTAACTGAGAAAAATTAAAAGTAATGCCAGAAGAATATAACAGTAATTCATGAATTCTCAAACAAAGCAGTCTAAATATCATGCGAGAAATGAAAGACAAGAATTTAAATAAATAAGAGTGCATGATAGGCAGACTGGAAGTAATAGCAGTCAAAATATGCATGTTCTACGAGTCAAGAGAGGCAATAAGTGGTCTAAATTCTACAACAATTCAACAACAGCGATGTCGCAACATTGAAATCCACAGCAATATCCACAACAATCCAGTACAAGGTATCACACAATCACTAGGGGTGGTCAAACACTCGTGCGCACGAGTGCCCGCGTTTTATCCCTTCTAGTGCAGGCCGCATGTATCTTCGAGACACACACTTATGCCAAGAACACACATACAAGGAATATGGAATGGAATGCCAACAAGTAGATAATAGCAAACACAACGGAATGAAAATGAATCACATGGTATTTTCTTAACTGGCTTACTAACGTACACAAGCTTTAAGACAAGTGTATTTACCTGAACTATCGTAACCTGCGTACAATGCTCCCGCGACTCCTAACGCATATCCCCGAGTTTCTCGCTACCTGACAAGGTCGGAAACTCGTATTAATAGGTCAAGTCATTAACTAAACCTGGGTTTAAACTTATCCTTTTCCCCAATGTTTTAAATGACTCGAACGACACGACAATTTAATCGAAAAAAAAAAAACTAATACTCTCTCTCTCTCGGGTTTTAAAAACACATTATGTATAAATCTCATCGCGAATCATAGGCTCGACTCAGTCATATGTGGGTCATGTCATGGTCTCGAGGACCGGCGACATGACCACGACGTCATAACCATTCATCGCCACATGATGTTTCAATACAAACCGACACTTAACCATAACTCCTCATGAAAACCGAACTGATATGTACAAAAGAACATGGAACCTCGCTAGTGTTATATGGCTGGGAAATACCCTCGAATATCGGTGTTCAAACACATTGACTAAACAATACTCAAACTTAATATTTACATAAAAACATAACAAATTTCTCTAACATATTAAAATTTTGGACACGACCAAGGGTTGCAAGACCTCAACAAAGATTAGGTGAGATCTCGACAACCTTCATTGGTGGTGGTTCGGCCGGTAGCACCGCCGGCAGTGGTAGTTTCTGGCGAGGCTCCACCACCTCTATCACATGAAATGACAACTTTTCAACGTTAAATAGGGTTGTTTTGGCCACTCCGAAGACCGTGGGACCCACATAAGAGATTGGTGTGGTCTTCAACAGCGTCCCAGTCATCGTGGTCCGACGGTGATGCCGCCAGTGAGGGTGTTTTCCGGTGAGCAATGAAAACAGTCCAACAACAACATAAACAACAACACTTGCGCAAAACGACACTCAAACGCATAACAACATAGAACCAAAAACACTCTGGGAATGTAGTCTCTGGTGGGCCAGGAGGGCCCACCCTCGATCGTCTCCGACCACCCCAGTAACTCTGGCAGCCATTCCAAAACCCAACCACAAAAACAGTTTTAAAGGAAACTTAAAACAGTGAGACGAGAGAGAGAAAGAAATAGAGAGATAGAGAGAGATCTCCGGTGAGGGAGGTGGCCTCGACCATCACCATTTCTGGTGAGAGAGGTGTGAGAGAGCAAGAGGAAGAGAGAACCCGAGGTGAGAGAGAGAGAAAACCGAGAAGAGAGAAACCGAGAGATTGAGCACAAGAGTGTACGAGAGAGAGAAAGATAAACCTACCTCCGACGAGTTTCCCAGCCACCACTGGATCTCCGTCGACTGGCAAGAACACCCCAGCTGAGAGGTGAGTGGATCGAGAAAAAGGGAGGCCGAGAGATGAGAGAACCGTGAGGGAGAGAGTGAACAAACCGAGAGAGAGAGAGAAAAGGTATACCTTGCTCCAGCGAGAAGTCTGCCGAGGCGGTCTGGTCACCGGCGAGAACGGGGCTGGTGAGAGGAGGAAGAGGGTACCGTGAGGGTTGATATGGAGGAGGTGGGAAAGATGAAACCGTGGTGTATATAAGGTGAGAAATGTTTATTGTTTTTTTCTCTTTTCTTCTTTACACCAATGATGGGTGAATAGTAAGTTAGGTGGGGTATTGTCACATGCATGACCCTTCATCGTCACGTACACATGCACTCGAGGCTAATCCAATGATGCTCCACTATTGTGCTGTGTCACTTTAACAATCCTACACCTTGGTCCATTTGTTATGTATTTATCCAACACCCGCGTTTTCCAACAACTTTTCCCCAACCCGTCTTGCCTCCTCAATCCGTATTTCTCCCATCACAGGTATATTTTTGGCTGTCTCGTATAAATAAATATTTAAATTATTAAATAATTCTTTTAATTATGTTTTAAGTCTTCCGTGTAATTGTAACCCAATTGTCGAATCCCACTCATCTAGTTTTCTCACTCGTTCACCGACTTCACGGTCCGGTCACTCAAATACGAGTATAAATACATATTACACATCATCATTCACAAATAACCAAATTTTTGGGTCGTTACATGACAGTAGGTGTAGAATCGAGAATGAGGAGTGATAGAATCTCCAGGTGTTAAAACAAGACAACGAACTTGAGAATGACGAGTGGTAGAATCTTTAGGTGCTAAAACATGACAACAAACAACTAGAGTTGAGGCATCAGAGTGAGTCTTGGTAGAATCTTCAGGTGCTAAAACACGACAACAAACAACTAGAGTTGAGGCATAAGAGTGAGTCTCTACCCCATTGTCACTTGTCTTTGTACTTCTCGACAAACCAAGGTGTAAGCTTCTTCCAATCATAGTAATGGACCAGTAGCTAAAACACGGTTACTAACCTAATCTAGATAATGAGCAAGACCAACGAGAAAAATATAACCTTATCTTCTATAATATGATTTGTGTATTTTTTTAAGGCAGCGGACTAAACGGACCCCAGATTTTGCTAAAAATACTCCATTTACTCACATACCCTAGTCATTAAATTTTAATTGCTAAACATAGCCCCCTTTTTCTAAAATTCCTAAAATACCCATGCTAAATGTTCCTTACTTTTTGCTAAATATACCCCATTATTCAAACATACCATTGTCTCCCCAGCTTGTGAGTTTCGGTCATATAGGTCCAGAGACCTCTAAATAGGTATCGGGTGACTCTCTCTGAGACCTCTTTAGAGGTTTTAATAGGCTTTATATAAATTTCATTTAGACATTTGAAGAGGGCTTGATCTTGGTAGAAAGCAACTGGATCTCGGCTGATTCCACTGAGATGTCTTTATAGGTCTCTATGGAAATCAACCGAGACCTCTAAAGATGTCTCGGCCCTGCATGTCCGCAACCCATAGGCGACAAGATCAAAAAAAATTCCAAAACTCCTAAAAATACATGAAAACGACTAAAATACTAATGGGTTTTGCTAGGAATTGCTTGATATTCTCAATTCCATAAACATTTTTTGTGTCTGAAATGCAAGATTCAAGCCCCGAATCGAATCTCTAAACCCAGCAACAACAATAACACTATATCTACTCTAAAACGACAAAAAAACCAAAGAAATTCCTAAAATTGACATAAAAGAAATGGGGAATCACACTTACGATGTTAAATCGATGGGGTCTCGTTCATATTTCGTCGGATTGGGGCCGAAGGTGGGTGTAATTTGAGAGTGGTAGAGACGGTGGTGTGACTGAGGTATGGATGGATGAAATGAGTGGGGTATGGGGAGAGAAAAAACCCTTTCATATGGAGGATAGTTGGGTCACTTCACATTTCATAAAAAATGGGGTCCGTTTAGCAAAAACTAGTGTTCGTTTAGATGCTCCCTTTTGAAAATCAGTAGTGGAAGTCATATCATTTGGCCACCTATAATCAAGCTTCATATAAACTAAGTTTAACTCATTGTAGCATTCAATTAGGGGTCAACTGATCATGTATCGTGCGTGTCAAATATAACTCATATTCGGGTGATCGATCCTACAGGAATATAGTAGTGGTAAGTATGTGGTCGAATCTATATGATCCGGTCAATCTAAGTTTAATGGAACTGAAAGTAAAGAAAAATGGGGGTTTTGAAATGAGTTTTATTAATTTAAAATAAATAAGAAAGTAAATAATTGAAATTCAGAGAGAAGAATCATACCTATAACCAAGGATCCACAATCTAACCCTATTGTTATTTTCATATCTTATTTCCTCGGTTTAGAAAGATAAGTCCAAAATCAGTTTTCCTAGATCGGTTATGAGTTTCGGGCTCACTAACACCCTAGTTCTCCTATTCTCATTAAATCGGGCAATCGCTCTCCAAATACTTCTCTAACTCAATCATGCAACCTTAGGCAACAGCTCTCAAGATTTAACCTAGTACTCGATGTTACTTACTTAGAACAATAGATGTGTCAAGTCTTTTGCCACTTCTTAACATGATTGGTATCACAAAATCAACCGGGTTGATAACATGTTAATGGGGTTTACGCCTAGAGATTTGCAATGGAATATGCAAACTTTAAACTACTATTAAGGCATATTTAAAAACAATAAAATAAAGATAGAAGAACTAGAAAAACACTTTTATTATAGAAAACCTCAACAAGACATGGAAAACAACCTACTGCGGGCTAGAGAGCTTCACCCTTGACCTAGGTATTAAAGAATTTAGCCAAACATGGATACTCTACTTCACAACACTCATAAATTACTATGAATATAATATGTTTCCGTCCATAGAAGTGCCCCTTTATATATGTGTCTGGATATAAGAATAGAAACCACGGGAATAAGAGCTTTCCAAATATTTGCAAAACTTCTATTTTGCGAGCCTGGCGTCGTGAGTGGCACCGTGGTTATATGTGTATGGTGTCAGGTGGTGGTAGAGGTGCACATGGATTGGATCCAGCCTAATTAGGGTCAATCCGCAATCTAATGCAATTATTGCGGATTGAAATATTACAGTCCACTCCAGTCCAAATGATTCATCAATCCAACTCAATCCAATTTGCAAAATGCGGACTGAACTGGATCAAGTTCCACGGATTGATGTTTTCCTATCCAAAAATTTATGAAATTAAACTTAATCAAATGAATCACAAAAAACATATGTATCATGATTGACAAATTTACAACGTACATCCCATAAATCTATATATAACATATTTCCCACAAATTTATCATCACAAGAACCTTCAAAATGCAAGTTCCTACATAAATAAAAATTTCATCCACAAACTCCACCATATACCCAAACAAAAACACAAAAATAGTGCATGTTGCAACATACAATCCACAATTTTTATTTATTTATTTTTTTTTTGAAGTGTAATAAAAGAGGTAAGAACAAAGTCTTTGAGATACTATATAGTTTAGAGTTGATAGTTTCAGTTGATGTTCTTCAAGATACTATAGTGCATATGATGAGATATGTATATTTGTTGATGTGATAAACGGATTGGATCGGATTGGATCCACGGTTTTTAAATTTGGGATCCGTAATCTAATCCAGTCAAGTCGGATTAGTGATTTTTCAATCCAATCCAATCCAGGGGATCAAAAAATTGATCCAATTAGTGATAATTGGTCTGAATTGGACCGGATTAATGATTTTATATATTCAAAATTCAAGTCTTGCAAGTTTCTACATACAAACAATATCATTATTGGTGAATTACAATACAAATATCATGAAGATTTTTAAATATACCTATAACTAAATAAAATATAATGCGAAGTAGTCGCTAAATTCAAGTCTTGCAAGTTTCTCTTTTGTTGTTTCTACGCGCCCTTATCTCATCGCACTAGATCGATATCCCACATCCCTTACTCGCAATATCTCGCTTCTTCTCTCTCCCTATCTCCCTATATCTCCGCGTAGTGCGATTTTTGTGATTGTTGCTCAGTTTTTTTTTTGAAAAATGATAATCTAACACACTTTGGACACACACTTTATTTTTTTGACTCTTTCTTCTCTCTTCAAGTGTGGGTCTCACATCTAACAAAATATGATAAATGACAAAAAATAAAGTGTGCACCTTTAAATGTGGGTTCAAACTTAGATTATCATTTTCCAAAAAAAAAAAAATCCTACGTGTGGCCATCGAGTGTTAATAAGTAAAATTCAACGGACACCATAAAGAAGGGAAACCACTTAGAAAAGTCTGACAATATCGGAATAGACGAGGAGCGCAAACCAATGACACAGCAGCATGGATAGAAAAGTAAATGCACGCCAAATCACCAACAGGGAAAACACCACCTCGTCAGGTAATAAATTTAGAAATAAAAAAATGTGATGGAAAAGCTAGTACGATGAACACGTGAAGTGGTCATAAAGCACCAATAGCGATGTAGTTTAATGCGCGGACGCGTCGAGACCTGATTGGACGTTGGACAGACCACATCCCATAAATACACACACACCGTAAGGCCTTTGAATGTTTAGGGTCGCTGTTACCCTAGAAAATGCAAAAAAACAGTGAAAGACGAGATGGGGCGGGATGAAAATGAGAACGGTGGTTTTGTTGGGTGTGGACATGATTAAACTTCTTATTAGGGCAAAGGTACGAATAAGGAAAGTTGGGGTTTCTGGTTTGGGTTGTCTGGTCAGATAGGGAAATTAATGGAAATCTGAGAAATCAGCGCATTTGTGGTATAAAGTAAGTAGATTTGGTGAGGAAGGAAATTAAAGGGTTGGTTTTTTGGTAGAGATCGATGGTGAGGGGGAAGACGCAAGTGAAGAGGATAGAAAACACGGCGAGCAGGCAAGTGACCTTCTCGAAGCGGCGAAATGGATTGATGAAGAAGGCGTATGAGCTGTCGGTTCTTTGTGATGTTAATGTAGGTCTCATTGTGTTCTCTCCCAAAGGAAAGCTCTATGACTTTGCCAGCTCCAGGCATGTTCCTCTCTCCACTGATCTTTGCCTACTGTGTTTCTTTGATTCTTTTACTATATTTATTGGCATTAATGGGTGCTTAGATCTATATATTCAAATTTGATTAAGTCCTTCATATATAATGACTTACTAAATATACTTGGTTCAACATGATTTATATGTTCTTGTTTTTTGGTATATATATCTGTTCATCTTTAATTTTTCCAGATCTGCTATTTGTGTACTACAAATGTTGTCGGTAGATTACTTTTTTTTTTTAGTTTATCTTAGCATCAATAATTTCGCTTTGCTTGCATTATGTTACTGCCGAAATTATAGTCGTCAAAAAAGTTATGGGTCTATATAGTCAAGACTTTTATTTTCTGGTTCGTCCCGTGAGCTATCTAGATCATATTTTATAGAATCTTCATTTATAACTTAGGGCGCACAGTGGGTAGGGCTACTAGCTAGTACTTTTGAATAGAAAACATGCGTTATTGTACTTGAACAGTGAATATTTTATGGATGAATCTCGATTGTTAATTACGGCTCAGCCATTCATCCATCACATAGAATTTGACATAGATAAGCCAAGAAGTGAACTGAAACTTTATGAGACACAATGCGAACTCTTTTACAACTGTTGAATCTTCTTTTTTAGATCTTGAAATTTAATTAGTATATTGGGCGAAGGAGAATATATCTATACATCTATACAATATGTAAAAGCCTGAATACCTAACAAATTGATGGTAAGCAAATTTACTATTTTACCCTTTTCAACCTACTAATTTACTAAATTATATATTATAATTGTAATTGGATAGAGATAATGAGTTGAATCGTTCATATCTTAAAACCGTGTTACATATACAACATTAATTAAGTGTTCTACTTTAACTTAACAACTAATAATTATAATCTATACATCATGAGAAAAAAAAACGTAGGTACATTTTAATTGAATACACGGTAAGCAAATTTATTATTTTACCCTTTTCAACCTACTAATTTACTAAATTATACATTGTAATTGTAATTGGATAGAGATAATGAGTAGAGTCGTTTATATCTTAAAACCATGTTACATATACAACATTAATTTAAGTGTTCCGCTTTAACTCAACAACTAATAACTATAGTCTATACCTCATGAGGAAAAAAAAACATAAGTACATTTTAATTGAATACACGGTAAGAATATTTATTATTTTACCCTTTTCAACTTACTAATTTACTAAATTATACATTGTAATTGTAATTGGATAGAGATAATGAGTTGAGTCATTCATATCTTAAAACTGTGTTACATATATAACATTAATTAAGTATTCCACTTTAACTCAACAACTAATAACTATAGTCTATACTTCATGAGAAAAAAAAAACGTAGGTACAATTAATCTTTCCTATTGAATAAGTAATTGATTATGAAGTATTTTTGACATGGTTGAATGGTTTTACTAAATAGATATCAAAGTTGACAAACTTAGGTACATTTCAAAAAAAAAAAAAAAAAAGAGTTGCATGTTCTATGATTTAATTTCATATGCAACTTTTTTTTCTTCATTTTTCTTCTTGTCGTCGTTGGTAAAAAAACATATCTTTTTGAAATTTATTTTATTTATGTATATTTTTATGTTTATAAATATAATCGAAATCATACTTTATGAATTATAAAAATATGGTTTTGTAATTGAATTAATTCTCGCGAACGTAGCAAGCGGGCTCATTTGTGCGAAGCACGTAATGAAACTAGTATATATATATATATATATATATATATCATCAACAACCAATTGATTTAAAGTTAGGAAAATATTGCAAACCAACCAATTGATATTTGCTACGATTATATTATCAACGGGAATCATGCTATTTGTGTACGTACAAAGAATGGAAACAGCTCATTAGTTTTGGATTCAAATTGATCATATTTATTCCGCGACTCATTATTATGCATATAACATATGGAGAATGTAGCTAGTAGATGTTATATATTTATATAACAAAATTAAAATTAGTTCAATATCCCTAAAAACAATTTGCGGAGGAAATCACGTGATAATTAAAAGTGGTTCTACTATGTGTACCTACTATTTGATGAATTATTTCCTATAATCCTATAATTAAATTACCTTTTGGCAATGTAGCTATTAGATGTTATATATTTATTCCGCGACTCATTTTACAAGGTGAATTCACTTACAAGATGAAGTAATTATCATATTGGATTCGGGTAATGGGTACTGACTCTCATCATTTGATTTGCGTAATACATATATGTAACCCATGGTCCTCATCATTTGATTTGCGATTCGTATATATGTTTTTTTTTTTTTTTTGATAAACTTATATATGTATGTTGATTTAAACTATACGACTGACGTAGTATAAATAATTAAGGCTTCTTATATGATTTAATGTAATATCATTACCTAGGGAATTAATTCTTTAATTATGAGGAAATCTAGGGAATTTTCAAGATAAATTAATTATCCTACTGAATCTACTTGTCATCAGTCAACAATTTGCACTTAAATTGATGCATGGTGCGCTTCTTATATGACTTGACGTAATATCACGTGTGATTAATTTGCAATTAATTATCCTACTGAATCTACTTGTCATCATTTTGTTCTTCTCCACTTATTTACCACTCTGCCATTATGTAGTTCAAACCATTTATTTGCATCTTGAATTTACCAAAATGTCATTAAGACTTAGTATTTGGTGTTCATATTATTTTCAAGAGTAGTGCTACTTGGACTCATAAGTCCGGACCCTTAGGGGGTTTTTTGAAAATTTTTTATTTCAAAGTCATCCTCAAGCAATCAATGACTTCAAAATTATAACTTGTAACACTCCTTTAATATTTACAAAAATCTCAAAAACCTCCCTTTGAGTCCGGACCCTTAGTGTCCAAATAGATTTTTTGTATTTTCAAAGGACTTAATCCTACTAGTTAGGGCCAACTAATCCATTTATTCGGTAAATAACATAATATACATCCAATAGCACACAAATACACCAATAATATATAATTCATTAAACTAGAGGCCATGGCTCATCTGTGACTTGTCGTCTAGGCTTTAGACCACTAATGGTTCTAATTTAGTATTAATATAAGGTTTAGAAACTCGGGTCGCTACACGACTGCTTAATTCTCGATTTTAGTGTCAGTTATAATTTTTGGTTAGTGTGAAGTTTAAGGAAATGCAAAGTCTCTCTCGATTGAAGTTTCAGATTTTTTATCAATACACTCAGTGCAAACCGATAGTGAAGCCTTCTCATTGATTGTCCCATCATAAATATAAATCTAACGTAAAACAACAAAACTATCAAATCAGAGCCAAATACTTAACTTGCAAACCATTTTTATTTCCAAACAAAATTTATTACAGCTCATAATTATTAAACAAAGTTATATGTTGAAGCAATACAACATTGACTAACTACTACAGACAATACACCACCACATAATGAAGGAGTACAACATGGACTAACTATTGCAACGTATGCCATATCACTCTGTGTCCCTAATGTTTAAGCAAACTGGTCAAGGCACCAAACATAGATCATCGAAAGGAGAGGAAGTTGGCAAGCATGGACTCATCCTCTGCTGAACGATAGTGGGAGGACTTTGGGAAGGGAAATCGTTTGAATTCATTTTCCCTTCACAATAGCCTCCCACTAAAGTTCAATAGAGAAGTCCAAGTTTAGTATGCCAACTTGCTTTCCTTCAGGTGATCTAGCACAATGTCTTGACTAGTATGCCAATCATAATAGACAAAAGAGGACATGGCATAAACGATCTGACACATGGATAATACCAAACCACTAGTCATTAAGTCATCTAACTGACCTAGATTATCTTTAATCCTTTGATAATTTAGTAAGCCTCTAAAATCCTTGAACAATTCCTTACATCAATTTTCTAAAATACTCGAGATATATGTTCACCCTCAAGTTATTCAAAGCCTTTATTACTTTAAGTAGATCAAATTAGAAAATTATTCAATTTTAGATTCCCAATTCTAATGAAGATTTGTTAGCATTTCCCCTATAAATTGGGATACCGAAAACACCAAACACCTAATAAGCAGTAGTAAGAGAATGCTTGGAAGAACTCAAGTCTCCACAATAACCATAATAGTTCATATATCATAAGTTGAATTCAAATAAAAACCTTAAAAGCTTTCTGCAATAGCTTTGAGAGAGAGTTGTAGACCTTCGTGTAAGTTTTCTTGAGCTGTAAAGATTATGAAAAATTGAATATTGGATGACAAAGATATGAAAAACTTACTAATAGGGGGTAGACCTTTAAACAAAAAAACTCGTTTATCATTTCAAATCAGTCGTAAATCAAACCCAAAGACTAATTATCACCCTAATTCCTTATCATCACTACATATTCTAGCTAAAGTGATCTCCAGGTTCACTAAGCATGAGGCTGGACTTAGTAATAATTTTGAGAAAGAAATGAGGGTGTTCAAAATTGAAGTAAAAGTTGTGTTCGTTTGGGATACATGAATATATATTACACAAAATTACCTATAATTACAAATTTCAAAAGGTAAGAAAATAATACAATAAGGAAAGAGAATGATTTAAGTATCTATGACTTAAAGGAAAGAAGGACCTAATGTAATAATCTCTAGAAAGAAAGTGAGGCATGTCAAACATGTTATTTAATACTCCCCACAAGTTTGAGCATGTAAATTTAATATGCCCAACTTGATCATGACAGAAAATAGAAAGAATTGAAGTAATCCTTGTGGAAGCTTCTCATGGACTACATGACAACCTATCTTAATATGTTTTGAGCGCTCGTGGAAGACAAGATTAGCAACAAAATAGTGGGCTGCTTGATTGTCACAATAAATAATCGTTTTAGTAGAAAATGAAATACCAAGATCTTGAAGTAAGGTAGAAAGCCAAACAATTTCACGAGTTTTCATGGCCATTAAACGATATTTGGCTTTAACGGAGGAATGCTATATGGTGAATTGCTTTTTTCTTTTCCTAAAAATTGAGCTTGAACCAAGAAAAATACAAAATCTCGTGATTGACGGTCTTGTCATTGTACAACTTGTCCAATCTGAATCAATATATGTTGTGAGTCGTAATGAACTATTAGACGATAATAGAATACCTTGACTTGGAGTTTTTCAAATAACACAACAAACGATTGGCATAATCAAGATGTGCTTTCCGAGGTTGATTCATAAATTGACTTAAAATGTTAATAATGAAAATGATGTCTAGTATTGTAATAGTTAGGTAGATGAGTCAACCAACTAGTCGGTGATAGATAGAGGGATCCAATAATATATCACCACTCAATGTCAAGTTTGTAGTGTTGTTCTATAGGAATATCTGCAATGTAAGCAAAAATCATGGAGAAAATCTAAGCACATGTTTTCGTTTACTTAAATATATGTCTTCTAGTGAGAGCAACTTCAATCCAAAAAATTATCTTTGAGTGTGCATAAATCTTTAATGCGAAATTGCCTAAAATGAATCTTTTGACTTCAAGAATGGCATCGGGATTATTTCCAGTAATCACAATGTCATTAACATAAATTAGAATACAAGTACATAAATAATGATTTCATGATATAAAAAGTGATTGATTAAAATGTGATTGAATAAATCCAATAGATAATAAAACAGTTGAAATTTTACAAACTAGTTGTGAGATGCTTGTTTTAATTCATAAAGAGATTTATTTAATTTGCATACTAAATTTTTCTCCCCTTTACAAGGATGACCAGGTGGTAAGAGCACATAGACATCCTCATATAAATCACCATGTAATAATGCAATTTGAACGGCAGATGCAATAACCAACTCTTTATTACCGATACAGTTAATAATGTTTGCGTTACCAATTTGGCAATAGGTGCAAACATGGGGGAATCCAGAAAATCTTGTAAGGGGGCGAATTTTCACCTAATTTGTTTTTCAACAAATACCAGTAAAGGAAAAATTAGTATGATAAACTAATAATCATAACAGTTTGCAATGTAAATTAAAAATACAGCTAAAGTTTGCATGAAGGGAGTTGAATTGTACAATTTTGCATGTTTTGAAAATGGTGCAATATTTTTTCTTCTATATTTGTAAATATTTCTTGCTCAATATAACACACCATTAAATCATTAAACTATTCATCACTTATCTTATTTCACAATCTTGTCTTGATAATGTTCATTTCCGATAAAACTATTTCAACCGTTGCAGTTGTCACTGGTAAGATCAATGCTAACTCGATAAGGCAGTAAACCACTGAAAAAATCAAATGCTTTTATGTTTGAACCATCTTCATGAAAAAACTTGGAAGATCATTACAAACTAAAAATGCATAACTTCTGCTTACATTATGAATGTATACTAGCAGTTGGTGTTAAAAAATTACGTAGTCATGTGCAAAGAAATCATTAGCATAAATCTTGGACAGTCGAGAAGCATATCATGATTAAATCTAGAAAATGTGTTTTTGGATCAAGACAACCAATGCATCTCAATAACTCTGTAGAAGCTTCACTGAATTGATTATTCATCTCAGCAACAAGTCAACTATAATAATAAAAATCTGAACATGATATTGGTGATAATAAGTAACGCATTGTCCCTCATGCCTTAAACAACCTCGAGCCATTATTTTATCTTCTATATTTGGCATTGGAATAGACATTTAACACAAAATGCATTAACGGCCTCCTTGAACAATGAATCCATCCATTTTTCTTAAAGTCTTGCAAAAGATCTTTTACAGTTGCAATCAATCTCATTGCATTGACAATATTTTGGTCTTTTTATTGCAAGACATATAACAAGTCATTGGTTAATATTTGATGCTTCCTTTTCTTCTAAGCTTTTCCACAATTTGTTTAGAGCTCAAAACAATGAAAAAAAGGGTTTAAAAAGCTTTTTTGTTTTTGAATTTTCGCAAGGGTGCTTTCATAATTAAGTGTAATAAGTAGACCTGTTCACGGGCTTGGGTTTTCTTAGGCCTAAGCCCGAGCCCCCAAAGGCCCGATTTAATTTGGGTTGGGCTTGGGCTTACTTGTAAAGCCCAAGCCCAGCTAGGCCCAGCAAGTAAGCCCAAGCCTAGCTAGACCCGGCCCGCCACTAAATTAATGTCTATACAACTACAACAACATAGCCTCGGTCCCAACTAAATCAATGTCTATATTTTCAAGAAAATATGTTGGAGCCACAGCTTGAACTCAATACCATTTACATAGATGATTGTTCCTTACCAACATATTACATAAATCTTTTGTATTTTATTTGTATGCTAATATAAATATATAAAAATTCTCCAAAATACTATGCTTTTATTTTAATTTTATGAAGGAAACATTTAAAAAATACTTATTTTTTAAAAAAATATTATTATTTTTATTAATATAAAAATATATGTGGGTTTGATGGGCCAGGCTTAGGTTATGTATTTTATTGTATGAGTCAGGCTTAGGCCAAGATATAGGCTCGAACATAAGTGGTGGGCTGGGCCTGGGCCATGGTACTTAGACCCGGGCTCTATTGTGCCAGGCCCAAAACTTGGCCCAAGAACATGTCTAGTAATAATTTTTGCCCTTAGTCGAGTTTTTTGCCTATAAACTTTTAACCACAACTTGAAATCAAAATCTGTAAAATTCTAATGAGAGTAGTCTTGGAGTCATTTTCATCAAGTATTTATATGACCCTTTTAGAGCCGTAGTTTTTTGATATAATTTTTGTAAGTTCTTACTTAACTATATATATAAAAAAAATTATTTCTTTAGATTGCACTATACAATACATAATTAGCATGATAAAATATACACTCAAGGCACTACAAATGCATCATGTTAGCAACTTCACATTTAATGTTATAGTCTATCAAAAAGTTGTGTTGACTGTAGCCATAAGGGGGCGAGGGGTGGGGGCTACATAAAAATATATGGGTATCATAAGGGGCCAAGAGGGTAGGGGTAGGGGTGGGCATGGGTCGGGTTCGGGTCGACCCGACCCGATACCCGACGACCCGACTCATTCGGGTCGGTATAAAAATGACCCGCCACCCGACCCGCCAGACCCTAAACCCGAACCCGAACCCTATAAAACCCACAAAAACCACAAAAACCATATAAAACCCATGATGACGCCCGGACCCGACCCGAACCCGACCCGACCCGACACTATTTTGACCACACCCGAACCCGACCCGCCACCCGATGGGTCGGGTTTTATGACCCGACTCGTTTGCTCCACTCATCCCACCCGACCCGCCACCCGCCACCCGATTCGGGTGACCCGACCCGAGTCGGGTTCTCGGGTTTCGTGCCCACCCCTAGGTAGGGGGCGACCATCTACCCTGCTCCCCTCTAGATTCGCCACTGGGTGCAGATGTTTTATGGTAATCAATTTCCTTCCATTTTAGGGGTTATTTCACTCTTGGTCCCAAAGCATTATATTTTTTCACTTTTGGCAAAACTTTACTATTTTTTCCAAATGGTCACCAAACTTTACAAAAGTTTCACTTGTGGTCATTCCATCATCTTATGTTAAATGACTGTTAAGTAGTGATGATGTGGCATTGAGGTGGTGTTGACGTGGCATTATACAATAAATTTATTCAAAATAATAATAATGACTTTTTCACATGTCTGTTCATGGGTTAGGTTAGCTTATATTTTTAAATAAATATTTATTTATTAGTTATTTTTTGTGCACTAAATCGAGCACAATAGAAAAGTTTAATTCACGTATCTAATCTTAATTAATTTAGGACTAAAGCTATGTTGTTGTTATAATTTATTTTTGTATTTTAAATGTCAAAATTAATTTTCACTATATACTTTTTCTAAAAAGATTAAAATATTTAATATTTAAAGTACAACAATATATATTTCATACGAATACGATAATAAATAAATATTAAGAAAGAAATATTTATTAATTTTATATATTAATAGCAAGTGTAGTTAGGATTTTTGAGTTGTGCTTTTGGGCAAGGTTGTCTAGGATAAACTCGATCTAATCCAAGTGCTTTTTATTCAAAAAAAAGAAATATTTTTTATATATAATGTAAAAAAATATATACTTCATATGTATGATAAATGAAAATTATTTATTTTATCCACAAAAGAATAAATTATCTTATAAATTAAAAATATAGTTGAGCTTTTAGAGCCAATTTTAGGCAATGTCTTATTATAAATAACAGATGAAAAAGTTAAATTTTTTATTTTTTAAAAAATTGGATAATTAAATTTAATTTCTTATGTTACATCATCAACAACTCAATACCACGTCATCACTATATAACAATTACTTAACGGAAGATGGATAGAATGGAAGATGAATTGAATGACCACAAGTGAAACTTTTGTAAAGTTTGATAATCATTTTGAAAAAAAATAATGTTTTGTGACCAAAAATAAAAAAAACATAATGTTTTGTGACCATGAGTGAAATTAATCCTCCATTCAGCTGTACCCTTTTGCCACTATATTTGCTCTATAGCATTCTATGCTACCATCATCATGACGTTATATTTTATAAACTCACTTACAACCAATTGAGTTTTGGTTAGCGGGTAAAGAAACTAGTGACCAAGTGTTGGTAGTTTCTAGTGCATTAAGTTCAGTTTGCATTCCTTGTTGCCATTCGACAATATGCTTAGATTGACAAAAACTAGTAGGTTCAACAAAAGAAGATAAAGAACGAAGAAACGAATAATGCGCATGAGAAAATTTACAATAAGTTAAAAACTTTTGCAATGGAAAAATTGTACCTAATGATGATGAATGTGTTTGAACATTATAACAATGACAATCCTTCAATTTTACTCATGGTTATGATACTCGTGATGTTCGTCTTAGCTGAGATGATCAACTTGTATCAAGTCTAAATTAGGTTCTTTATTATAAGGAGGGATAATGGGTGTAGCAATAAATCTAGTATGTGATATAATAGAAGAAGATGGTTCCGAAAATAATGCTTCATCTGTCGTAGGTGGTTTAGTAGTGACTATTGGTAACGATATTTATTTGTGGAAGATGAATTATATAAATTAAAAGACTGATGACAAGGAAATATACTTTCATGAAAAATGATATCATGACTAACATAAATCTTTTGAGTTTGAATTATCAAATATTTTGTAGCCTTTTTGATAAAAGAGTATCCAATAAAATTTTCAAGAAGGGCATGTTGATCAAATTTATGTTGGATATGAGTGTTACGACCAAAACACTAATAACTAAAAATACACAAATGTGCATATATAGACAATTTATTAAACAATAATTCATAAGGAGTTTTTCTATTGAGTATTTTAGATGAGGTCCTATTAATTAATTAAGTTGCAATAAGGACACACCTCAAAATTTTAATAGTAAAGTTGCTTAGAAATGAAGTGCTTGTACAATATTAAGCAATTGTCGATGCTTGTGCTCAATCACGCCATTTTATTGAGGCGTATAAGCACCAGTATGTTGATGAATAATACAAACTAAGGCAAAAACATCATTAGTATTTTTATTTAAAAACTTTAAACCATTGTCACGACGTATTTGTTTAGTAGAAACATTGAATTGAGTTTTAATCAAAATAAAAAATAAAAAAAAAGTTTTGGAATTTTTTTTTTGAGATTTGTATTGCATTATATATACTCATGTAGTACGAGAATAATCATCTACAATAGCTAAAAAAATAGCTTGCACCAGTAATAGGAGAATCACTATATGATCCCAAAAACATCAACATGAATTAAGTCAAAACAAACAATAGATTTAGTAGTCCTATGATTATGAGGTTAATGAGGTTGCTTAGCTAAAGAGCATATTATGCATAAACATTTATTTGAAAATAAAATATTAATTAGAGTCAATATAATAAATACCATGACGTTCTTTACCCACTCCAATCACTTTCTTTGAGAGTGATCCTAAAATACACTATAGTTAGAAAAGAATTAAATATAACTATTTTGTTCTTTTGTAATCTTACTTATAGAGAACAAATTAAATTGAACCTTGATAAAGTTTTATACCATGCAAAGAATTAAAATTATGTGTCATGATCTTTGCAACATAAGTCAATAACCCAATTAGTAATAGGATGTGAAGAAATGTTGGAAGTCATTCTAGTAAAATGAACTAGAGGGTTAGAAGTAAAAGAAATGTTAGAAGTCATTCCTAAAAAATGAACTATAGGGTTAGCAGTGAAAGAAGCGTTAGTCATGGAAATGTTGGTCGGCTCGTAATTTGTAGTAGCGACAATGAGGTTCTTTTGACATTTTGATTTTGAATGAACGTCTCGTCACAATAATCACAATGATATTGAACTTTCTTAGAGTTGAAGATCTCTATTGATGAATAGAATGACTAGTGTTCTAATACCATAATAATTTGAGAAAGAAATGAGAGTTCAAAACTAAATTCAAAGTTGTGTATATATTCCTTATAGATTCATGAATATATGTATATTCATGCATACGCACAAAATAACAATGGCTAAAAGAGTTTTTAATTACAAAAAGGTAAGAAAGTAATACGATAAGGAAAGAAAACAATTTACTGATTTATAACTTAAAGGAAAGAGATACCTAAGTTGATAATCCCTAGAAGGAAGGTGGTACACCTCATGGCATGCATGCCACTCATCTAAGCTAGGAGAATGACACTTATTCTCCATAATTTTTGAATTTCATAATAATTTAACAAATAATGTAAATAATCTCATTCTGTTTAGATACTTTACATGCATCAGGTTTTGAAATGACCAATTTGCCCTTTAATTTCTCTTAGGTTTTTTTTTTCTTAAATAAATATAGGTGATTCATATCAAAACACTTAATAACCTAACTATAGGCTAATCAATGTAAACTATAACATCAAATTAAATAAATTTAAGCTTAGGCCAAATTAGATTTGACAACATTCACATACTAATAGTGTACACTACAAAACATTTGTCATACATCGCGTACAAATAACATAAGCCGAATTATCCGTTCACGCTCGGGTCAACTAACTAGGTCTCTTCTCTTGTCGCGATTAAGACCTCTAATGACCCCAAGTTATTGTTAATTGTAACTTCTAAAAACTCGAGATGCCATACGTATTAGAATTAGTAAAAAGGGAGTTTGCATCTTCTGTCAAAGTGACGATAGTGCAAATAAGATTTTTATTTAACCAACTAGAGAAATATTTGGAGCTTCTTTTTATATTGAAAACTTGTAGTAAATATGAATGTACGTGGGTGTTCCATTTGTTGATACCATAGGCATAGGCTTAAAGTGGCGGAGAGAGTTTTGATAACTGCTAATGCTTGCAATTTTACATCAAATTCAAAATAATATAAATTGTAGGTGTCTCTTAAACTCTTGAAACTTCAATAAGCGAGAATATATAACAGTTTCAATATTTCATCAAGTGTTTTGTTGAATGGATTTCGACCCAAGTCTACTTAAGATGAAATGAATCGTATCACACATGCAAATTTTGAGAAAGAAAAATGTGTTTTATGTTATTGGACATTATGATGAACTTGCATGAATCCAGGCTTCATCGAGTGCTCTAGTTAGAATCAAGTCTATAATTTCCTTAAAAAAAAAAAAAATCAAGTCTATATGTAGCGGGCTGAGCGGCTACACTTTGATACTTACTATGGCATTATCAAAGACTGCAAAGCGCCAAGGTAATCTTGAAGCGATTTTCTTGGTCTAGGCGAGGCGGTGCATAAGCAGCCTAAAAATATTTAAATATTTAAATATTATTAAAGCCTATATAAAGGCTTAATACAATGTAATGCTGCTGTTGATTTTTTTGGAATGCTTGACTAATTAGTACTCCTTCCTCTATCCAAAAATATAAGTCATTTTATCAAAAATAAGCATATTAATTAATATAGCTTTAATGACAAGTTTAAATTACATTTTATCCCTTAATTATTTAACACAAAAACACTTACACAAAAAGTATAAGTACATGGTTAAATGAAGGTAAAATAGGTTTAACATGTATAAATGCTCCCTTGAATTCATAAAATTACATTTTTTGAAATGAAACTTTTTCTAAAACAACTTATATTTATTAATGGAGTAAGAACGACTTTGACTACATCTATTTGTTACGTCACTATATTTGTTTATAAGTTCAGTGATCTTAATGAAAGCTTATTAACCTCCTGACTTGCGACATGGTTTCGTCAACAAATGTACGGAGTATGAAAGCTAGCTTTTATATACCAAGTAATTGTTGATAATATATATATATATATATATATATATATATATATATATAATGATTGGTTGTGAATCTCTTCAGCATGCACCACACAATAGAGCGCTATCAAGAGCAAGTGAAAGATGTGACACTGTATGACCAACCATCGGAGCAAAATATAGAGGTCAAATTTCTATACTCTTGGCGCATCATCATATATAGGTCTTCTACGTTTTTGATCTTATAGCCTTAATGGTACTATATATGTACTCTGAGGTTATTGGTAGCCAAATTTTTTTCGTTTGAAAATATATGAAGATTATTGTTCTTATGAAAATATGATTTATTTAGTGGCCAGTGATTTATGTGGCATTGGTTGTTGAGTATGACTCATCAAATGTTTTTTTTTTTTTTTTTTTCATTGCATGGGACAGCTGAAGAGATTCTCGTATTTGGAAGAATTTCTCAAAGCTAATTACTGTTAGATTTGTCACTTGTTGCAGCAATTGCAACATGAAGCAGCGAAGATTGCGAAGAGGATTGAGGTTCTTGAAGCTTCACAACGGTGCTTAAACTACTTAGACGCACGCCAATCTTTCTACGTTTTATTCCTTTTGTTTTTCTTTCTATGAGATACCGTATAGGGTAATTCTTTTACAGATTTTGATTCATGTACTTCTCTCAGGAAGCTTATTGGCGAAGGCTTGAGTTCATGTTCCATAGATGAGCTGCATGAACTAGAGAAGCACTTGGAGAAAAGCTTGACCAAAGTGAGGGACAGAAAGGTACTTTCACATCCATTCCCAAGAGTCTCAACTACTGGTTTTATGTAGTACTGTTTTTCAGTAACAATATTTCGCCTTCATTGCACTTCAGAATCATCTACTTGATGAGCACTTGGAGCAACTCAGGGAAAATGTATGCAAGTCCAACTGAAATCTTGCTGACTTATTATACTTGATTTGTAGATTTCATGTATATATTTCTGTATATATTACCCTTGTTTGAACCTTGGTGGGGCCATGCAAATTGTTTCTTTCTTATCAAAAAAATACATTACTCTTGTCGGGGGCAATTGCTAACATTTAATGCCTAATCCAGGAGAGATGTCTGGTTGAAGAACAAACACAACTACGAAAAAATGTAAGTATGTATCCAGTTTTAGGATTTTAGTTTCGAGATATATAAAATAATTTGGCTTATAGCATATGCATATATAATGGACATCATGTCGCCAGCACTAGTCAAGTATAGAAAGAATTGTTTAATTTTAATAAAAACCATATTGGCATTTAAGTATAACCTTTTCATGCTTGAATTAATACATGCAGTGTGAGTTGCAAAAGGCACATGAAGAGGTTGAGAATTGTGCTGTGGAGATGAGATTGTTTATTTGACGACATGATTAAGCATCGGCTTCTACATGAATTCTGTAGGCTGAGAAGAATAGTGTACCTTCAACAGTACAGTCACAACAACTTCTATTCCTGAATTATCTGTACTTCTTTTATCTGGAGGCTTCCAATTGCAGCGAACTGTACGGTGCATTTTCTTCAATGTAATTATCATTATTGTTAATCGCGTAAGAAAGGTTAATTTGTCTAGTAATATCCATGTAAATTCATTTTGTTGTATGCTCTAATCGGCCATATACTGACTAAAACACTGCCAAAAATCCCAAGAAAACCCAAAATCAACACAAAAAGAGGTGGAGATTGCACTCATAGCTTCGCATTGATGTGGTTTCGGCCGAATTTCGTTGGATTTGGGCTGGAGGTGAGTCCAGTTTGAGAGAGGGAGATATGGTGGTGTCACTAGAGTATGGATGGATGGGGGTGAACGCGGTATTGGGTGAGACCCTTTTATATGGCGGGTAGTTAGGTTTATTTCACATTTTTTTAAAAAAAATTGGGGTTTGTTTAGCAAAAAAATGTACAACTGTTGCTTAATTTTTTGACCAATTACTCTCACCTCTCACACACCACCTCCCTTACCCACCGTACTCCACCAACACCGTCGTCGCCATTTTTCATGGCCCATCTGATGTAGGCATGGGTTTCAAGATGTTAGATGCATGCATTGTGATTCTCGAGCACAATAGAAGGCACAGTGATGCAATCAGTTTATAGTTAGTATTTGAGTCTAATTAGAAGTATTTCATTCTATTCACTTAAAGTCCTTTTTTTATTTTAGTTTACTAGTTTAAGAAGTCACGTTGGTTTTAGCAATTGATTTGTAGAAATTTGATTTGTATTAGACTTAGAATATGTGTCCATATATAAGCAGTCAGTGTCCTAGCCTAGTTAGATTGCATTAAGTTAGTAAGAGCTTATAAATTGGCTTGATTGTACTTATTAAGATTTATTTGATTTATTTGATTTTTATTAATAAAGAATTTTATTTCTTTTCTTGAGAATTTGGTGTTAATTTTTTTAGCCTTAGGTTGTTTATTCGTAGTGTTCGAGCATTTAATTTAGAAGATCTCCGCTGCATTGATTGGTATCAAAGCCTTCATAAACCATGATTTGGAGATAGTCATGGTGCCAAAGAAGAACCAAAACTAACGAGTCGAAGATATTTATAATCAACACAACTTAGTCCATCAAGCAGTTTTTCACTTAATTTTTTGCATCGCAGTATCAAATCCTTGTGCAAATTAAGGAGTTATCTGTAGGGATGACAGAGTTGTTAAGGATTCATGGGATCAATGTCCCAAACTATTGGAGTGACCTTATTATTTCTAAAGAAACAAAAGGAGACTTCTCTTTTGACGGGGAAGGCGAATTTGAAGGCAAGAGAAATTATGTCAACTTTGACGAGCAGTTAAAGTTTGACAACAATGACCAAGGCTTCATTGAAGACACGTACAGTGGTGGTCTTTGGAGATGAAGGCCGTGTTGTCACGGTTATTCCAATGTCATGAAGTTCCAAATTACAAGTAGTGGTTGGCGATGCGGCAGTCAATCAACATTCCGTTGAAGTTGTTGCAATGAAAGAAGTCAAATTTGCAACACTTTTTTGCTCGTTGACCGAGGTCGCAGAAGATGTCGGATTCAATGAAGTTTCTTAACACTTTTTCGATCACATTAATTCAGTTATACCAGACTGACGCAACGGAAGTTCTTCCATACCGATTATTCAACACATGAATAATGCAATTCAAGGCCTTGAGAATTAAACCCAAATTCTCAAAAATAAAAACACTGTTCGTTATTGAAAAAATTAATAATCAACCACTAAATTATATAGGATACCAAAAGACACATTAACGATAATTTTAATAAAACTCTTACTACCACTGACTCGTATTTAAACTCTAACTTTGACACAAAAAGGACACATAGCTTGTAATTCAACTAAACTAAACTATCTTATCTAATAAATAAAATCCTAATCTAATACAAACTTTTATTTGCATCATTCTCTCCCAGTTGAGAAAAGTCGTACTCGAATTCAATTCTTGAATCATTCTTCTGCACACGGCGTCTATGGTCTCCATCTTCATCATTAATGATGCAAATAAGAGTTTGTGTTAGATTAGGATTTATTTATTAGATAATATGGTTTAGTTTAGTTGGATTACAAGTTATGTGTCCTTTTTGTGTCAAAGTTAGAGTTTAAATAGGAGTCAGTGGTAGTAAAAATTTTATTAGAATTACAATTAATGTGTCTTTTGTTATCCTATTAGAATTAGGAGTTTTATTACTTTATAAGCTATATAAAGGCTACATATGTAGTAGTTTAAGGGTTGATTATTCATTTTTTAAAAATAAAGAACAGTGTTTCTTTTTCGAGAATTAGGGTTTAATTCTCAAGGCGCTGAAATGCATTATTCGTGTGTTGAATAATCAGTTTGGAAGAATTTTCGCTGCGTCAAGTAGTATCAGAGCTTTTATCGAGCATGATTTGACATTAAATCATGCCACCGAAGAAGAATCAGAACCACCAACGAGTTGAAGTTTTTTATCAACGAGACGACCAAGTTCAACTAGAGCAGTTTTGTACTCAATTTCTTGCTTTGCAGGAACAAACCCGTGTGCAACTTAATGAGTTATCTGCCGGGATGACAAAGTTGTTAAGGATTTATGTAATCCATGTCCCAAAATCTTGAAGAGAACCTATTGATAGAGACATGAGTACAACAACGAATATTGTCGATCAGAAGAATGCATTGATCTAATCAAATGCAATGACGGTCACATCTTCAACATTAACAAGCCACAAATTTTTTATGACAATGATGATGCCATTGTTGAAGAAAAGGTAGTATTTAGAGATGATAGTCATGTACTTGAGGTTACACAGTGACATCAATACCACAAGTGTCAGTGGTGGTGTGGTGTTGTGTGATGAGGCACCGTCAATGAAGATACGTGGTTTTTAGAATGAAGTTGAAGAAATTACTTTTCGTATATATGTTTCGCCTGTCATTGATGGTCATGTTATCAAAGTTATTTCGCAATCTGCAAGTCCTTGAGTACTTGAGACAGTGGTTGATGGTGTAGTTGACATCTACCTAATTTAAAAAGGTGTCGAGACAAAAGTGATGTTTGCGGCGACGAAACACTTTTGTTCATTAACCGATAACATGGATGAAGAGTTAGTTGTATATGCTCTTTAAGACTCTCACGGTAGTGTATTTGCTGACAACATTCAAGATATTGCTCGCCCAAATCTTATTTCATCAAGTAGTGTTAAGTTAGTCAAGATTAGTTGTGAAGATAAATTTACCCCAAATTACAAGTCGCACGAAGGTACAAAAATTTGAGGGCGAATTTTTTCTAGCATGGGGTGAATGATGAAGATGGAGACCATAGACATCATGTGCGGAAGAATGATTCCAGAATTGAATTCGAGGACAAATTTTCTTAACCGGAGGAGAATGATGTAAATAAGAGTTTGTGTTAGATTATGATTTTATTTATTAGATAAGATGGTTTTGTTTAGTTGGATTACAAGTTATGTATCCTTTTTATGTCAAAGTTAAAGTTTAAATAGTAGTCAATGGTAGTAAGAGATCTATTAGAATTATAGTTAATGTGTCTTTTGGTATCCTATTAGAATTATGAGTTTTATTACAAGCCTATATAAAGGCTACATGTGTAATAGTCTAAGGGTTGATTAATTTTTTTAATAAAGAACAATGTTTCTTTTTTGAAAATTAGGGTTTAATTCTCAAGGCCTTGAATTGCATTATTCGTGTATTGAATAATCAGTTTGGAAGAACATTCGTTGCGTCACCATCCCTTTCTCTCCTCTACCAACACTACCACTATCATCGTCACCATTCTAGATCTACCACTGTTATGGTCACCTATCTCTCTCTCACTAGATTTGGCCACCAACTCTGCTAGTTAGTCACAATGTTCAGCTACGCCGATTGAACATTCAACACGTGTTCGACCATGTTGACCAAACATTCAAGATATGTTTAGCCAACGTGGCTGAACATGGTCATTATTTTTAGCCTAAGTAACCAAACTCGATGACTCCACAAATTTTGTAGAGATAGGGAGAGAGAAAAAGAAAAAGAAAAAGAAAGGTGGTAATGGCGGCGGTGGGATTTGTAGCGACAATGGTGGCGCTTGTGAAGGTTAGAGTTCTTGGGGAAAGAAGGAGAGAGAGAGAGAGAGAGAGAGAGAGAGGCGATAATAATAGTGGTGTTCGTGAGGGTTAGGATTTTTGGGTAAGAAGGTGGTGTGTATTGTGTGAAGTGAAGAGGTGTGTGGGGAAGGGTAGTTCTGTCTAAAATTTTAAAGTGGTATGTGTAAGGGCATTGTGTGTGTGTTTGTAGCAAGCTCCTATATTTATATGAGCTCATGGATCTTCACTAGTATCAATACTGTCTCCATTTAAACCACCTTCAGCTTGATTATAAGTGTTTGGTTTTAATCGATGTGTACTATTTGAAAAGAAAGATAATCACTCATAAGTGTTTGGTTTTAATCGATGTGTGACTAACTTTTGGTCCGCATATCTTCAATACTCCACATTGAACGAAAATTCATTCAACGGGTTTTTTCCATTGGCGCCAACCGAATCGTCGGTTTTATACTAATGACGGAACTAGCTAGAGGGGGAGCAGAGGATGGTGCCCCCGACCCTTTTCCCTGTTCACCCCTTCCCTCTTACACGCTCTTGCCCCTCAAACCCCATTTCCGCTTCACCATCCGCGCCTTCATCCCCAACCTATTATTGCCTCTTCATTATCGAAAACTTTTTGATAGAATAATTGGTCATGTTATTACTATATATGTATAGTGAAAATGCGAAAAAGTAAATTTTTGTATGTATTTAAGAACATTGTTAAATAAAACTTGTAAAATTCATATTTTTCTTATATATAGGCATTTGTTGTAAAGATATTGAAGCTTAATTTCACCAAAATTTTGTGAAACTCAATTCCAAATTGTGGTTAGAAAGTTATAGCCAAAATATACACTTAATTAAGGATGATAAAATGGTTTAAAAAATTAAGGATGATAAAATTTATATTTAATTACGAAATATCTTTGTAAAGATAATGTTTAAAAAACTCTCAAACTTGTGCCAAGAAAAATAATAAAAAAAAAAAACAGAGTAAAAGAGATGGAGAAGCCCATGTTGTAATAGCCTCAAATTCTGAGACTGTCACGTAGCCCGCTGCCACCTGCTTGCAAGCCCGATGACTCCTGTCATGTCACTATGTTGGCGAACTCCACCTGAAAACTCTATTTACTGTGCTAACTTGTTTAGCGATTAAATATATTATCCATTTAATATCTTTGAGTTGCAAGTTGATAACCAGTTAAATAATATCGCGGAAGTCTTAATTAATTAAGCATTTTCAATTATAAAGATATTAAAATCCTATAGTGAAAAACCTAGTACGTACTATGTATGTAAGTGACTAAATTGTCATCACTGTATATATACAACTACAAGTGATACAGTCTCCCAACAACCCAAAATAAACAAAATTTCAAAATATACCAATCCACACGTACAAGTAGGTTCTCGACAGTGGGCAAGTAAGATATAGTCGCCTAAAACCCCCTTGCCCTTTCTGGTACTGGGATTTGCACTCAAGTCATCACAAAAACCAGATTAAGAGTCCAGTAAGTAAAATCCCAAGGAAATCCATTGTGCATTTATAAGTAAAATTAAACAGATATCCAAAGACAGTGCTAGATAAACATGTAGAAATGAAGGAAGAATACAAACAACTGCACAAAGCTCATCGCATGGATATATAACACCAGTGAATCACAAAATAGGTGGCTGACCTAGCAGACTAAGTTTGTACTTCAAGCCAGAATCCCATATGTGGAACATACCATAATGCACATCACTTGTCATCCTAACGGTATTAGCCCAGTTGCATATACCGAACACGTGAAACCATACCAAACTCGGGATGCAATTCACCAAGACCAAGTAACACATGCTACAAACTAGTAAGTCCCACAATACACCACAGATACATAGGTAGGAGTAACTCGACCACCCCAGTAAATAATAGAATGGAATAATTCAAGGAACATTGATCAAATAATACCAAAAAGTAAATACAATAGTGGTGTTCAGTTGGGTTTTACGTACGTCAAATTGCACTTCAAAAACCTCGAAAACACCCAATCCGACCTTAACTAGTCCCCGTCTCTAAAACAACCTGAGATCAATTTCCAATGTTTCAAGGTTAATTAAGTGGGTTTAATATGTTAATTTATCCAAAAATCCCGAGCCAACACTGTAAAAAACTTGGTCTTCCGGTCCCTAGCGCGCTGGGAAGCTATGTATGTACTGTTCTTCAAGACAAAGAACAGTCGTCTTCTTCGCAACGTCCAGAACGCTGGGAGTGTCGATTCCCAGTTCAAAATTATGGGAATCTGGGTTTCCCTATCATTCCCATCACGCTTGACATGATCCATGACCTTTAAAACACCAATTAAACCTAAAAAAAAACACCCTTTAAACATCAAATTATCGAAAAATAGTGGATCGAAGACATGCACACTAAATCCGAAAATTTCCAAAATTTACCTAAAATCCTCAACAAATCCAATTCAAACTTGTTTTGTTGGATCAATTCAAACACTTTAAACCACAATTCACAAAAATTTAGAGTGTTTAAACAAAAATCCAAATTTGTGTTTGAAAACCCAAAAAACCACATTTTTAATGGAAATTCTTCAAACTTTAATGGTAAATTACCTTAGATCCATGAAGAAACCCTGAGTTCTCCCTCTCCAGAGCTTAAATTCAACTTCTTCAACCACATAACTCTCTGATCTTTCTCTCCATTCTCAGATTTTTATGATTCACTCTTTGCATGAACAGGGTATCAATGGGTGTATATAGTAATCCTGTAATCTGATGTGAAATACATATCTTTAGGCATATCTAACTGTCCATATTAACTGCAGTTACAATTTCCAGTGACATAGAAATGTGACTCAATTACTTTTGATCGTTCCATTTTTGCTCATCTCTAGGTCTATCCTATGTGGTTGATTTTCACATTCTCACAATAGGCCATATATTGATTTGGGACATTTTAAATTCACATAATTACTAGGCTCCACATTAATTTATAAAAATTATATACAAGGTCCCACTAACTCCTGACTACCTGGTACCCAGTGCCTTACGCCTTGCACACACCCCAAGGTGGTCCTCACTTAGTGTACCCAATTGATTAATTTAGCCTAAGGTTGTAAATATCAAATTAATCCACAAATACACCAACCTTAGTCATTTCCATTTAATTTACTTATTTTAACATAATCTAATACCCCGATCTAACGCCTATCTATTTACCCGCGTTGACACGCACTTCAAGATGAACACCCGTCGCACAACCTCGCCCGACATCAATAACATAAATACACACTTGTGATGAATAATAAATATATATAAAAGAGTATATACATCGCAGCAAGGCATACAACACACAACAACTAGTATCCTAAGTCTATCTGCGGCGTCCACGTGTCGTCTGAGCTGACGTCCTAATCTGAAAAGATAATAATTAACGGGGTTAATGAATAACAAGTCGTTACACATGTTGTCTTGCATAAGTACTCTTCTTATATAGCACTAGTAGCTGGAAAAAATGGATGATATATGTGCAAAGAACTAGAATCGCCTTTTTTCTCTCCAAAACCCCAAAATTCTTTTTTTGATTAACTTTTGTGATTTTTGTTGTTGAACCACCACCAATCTTCTCAATGATTGGCGGAGGTTCCAATAAAACCTCTTTTGCTCATTCAATAAACAACAAATCTAATTAGATTTTTGGAGATTGGTCTATCCTTGTTGCGTTGCATGTTCATCAACGATCTTGAGTGGATTTGTGCAGCGCGCTGAATTAATTTTTCTTCAGTTTTTACTTTATAGTTAGTTTTCTTCCCTAGTTGGAAGTCTTTGATTTGTCTTTTCCTTGTTGGGAAGTTTTAGGTTTTCTTTCTCCTTGTTAGGAAGTTTTATTATTCGTTTTGTGATTCTTGTACTTTTGTGTATTGTTATGAGTTTCAACGTTGTAGAGAGTTGTGACGGCCCCAGTTCCACCACCCTAAAACTGGACTCCTCCCAGCTTAGACTTACGCAGCCCCAAGTCAACCTTACCTTACCTTTTACTGTTTATTTAACAATTTAAGATGAGATCATTAATATTAGTGAATTATTCAAAGATAAGCGGAAACATTTATCATCTTCAACTAATATAACAACCTTCAGACATAAGTTAGGATAACTTAGAAATGTGGAAACCCAACAAATATATACATCATCACCAAATGTCGCATCACATGATAGAATATTCTCATATACAATCCCAAAGATCTCTCATTCCCAAAACCCCGTTTCAAACATATAATACAGTAATACAAAATCAAACCTACGTTAAGTCCAAAGAAAGAACACCTCTGCTATCCTCAAAGAAAATCACCAAGCTGATGAGCTTTCCCTTTGCTTGACTGTGGATTTGCACTAAGTCAAACACAAGAATGACGAGTTTCTGGTAAGTAACGCCCAACAGGATGTTTACAATATCTTATAATAAATAACAATATATATTCATGCTAATATAAAGAAAAGTACAAGGTATGCATGAATAAATAAAGGCTAGAAATAAATTTGAATCAATCGATATTGAGTGTCCAGGAATAAAAAAGAAAGGTGCAAGTAGTCCGAACCAATTGTCGTTTGAGTCGTGGAATAAGCTTGGAGTTTAAGACGTGGTACGTTCACACCATCCTAAAGTCTAAGCAGATGCAGAGTTTTCTGGCAATCTAGTGAAACAACTCCACACCCCGTATAGATCTTACATAATATCCTGAATCTCAAGCGTCTGGCCTCTGGTTTATTCACCAGCTTGATCCGCAACTCTCAAGGATCACGTTGACTCATTTACCCTTGGACTACTCAAATAGAATAAATTTCTGAGACAGGATAGAGTAATAACATTAATAAATTAAAGCTCAAAGAAATAACTCAAAATTTCCCCATTAGTTCACTTACCTGTGTCCAATGCTTACACGCGCTCTCACGCCCGTAATTTGTTCTATGAATCCCCAAGTATGCCTAGTACTGTCCTACAAACACATGTTAACCAAAATTCATCATTTATCCCTTAATTACCCCATTTTCTATAATTTTATTTATTTACTTAATTAGGTTAATTACCCAAGCATTGGTCCTTATTGGAACCTATTTAGATACTTAAGAGAACCTTAAAATTTTTGAAAAAAAATAAAAAATTGGTCTGATGAACAGTGCCACGCCGTGAGTGGCATCGTGGACCAAAGCCTGAAGGTGTCATCTAAAACGTGAAATCCAAATTCATCACTGGTTCAAACGCCGTGGGGAAATTCTATCGCAGTGTCCTTCGCGATGCCAGTTCCTGAAAAACATTACAAGGGTTTTTTGACACCCCGGTTCGCTTCGCTATGTTCCAAGTCTATTCCAAACTCAAAGGGGACGCTCCAATACACTAATTCGAACAATTAGTTTTTGTGACGACCCCAATTTTCCATACAATTGGGAACGCCTGGCTTAGAGCCACATAGACTCCCGAGTCGGTACTCAACAAGTCTATGCGTGCCTAGTCATCCTCAATTTGTTCATTTACAGTTCAAGTTATGAGTTATTAGATTATAAAGTTTATCAGATCTATACGCAGTGAAATTCAACTATAATCATACAATAACTCAAAGGAAATCAGGAATATTACTAATAATGTAGAACCCTGTATACAAGATAAACATGTAAAGCCTGGTAACTACAGTATGATGTGGGCATATACATGATATCTAAGTCTCACAACCCAATTCTATCCATAATGTCTCAAAACAACATAAGTAAATAAAACAATTACATACTACGTAGCAAGGAAAGAAATCATCCCCGATGAGCGCTCAGAGGAAGTCACCTAATGCCGGTCCCTTTCAATTGCCGGTACCTGTCCTATCTGCACCTATCGTCACAAATTAGATGGTGAGTAACTGAGAGAAATTGAAAGTAATGCCAGAAAAATATAACATTAATTCATGATTAACTAACGAAGTAGTCCAAGAATCATGCGGAAGTTGAAAGAAAGGTAATAACTCAAAGTGAATGATAATCAGACTAATAGATAGCAATCGAAATTTGCGTGTTCCAAGAATCAAAAGAGGCAATAAGTGGCCTAAATCCATAACAATATCCACAACAGCGATGTCGCAACATTGATAACCACAACAATATCCACAACAATCCAGTACTTGGTATCACACAATCATTAGGGGTGGTCACACACTTATGCAGAACTGCCTACGTCTTATCCCAACTAGTGCAGACCGTAAGTACCTTCGAGACACACACAACCGCCAAGAACACACAACCAAGGAATAGCATGGAATGCCAACCATAGGAACATTTCAAATATCACAACAATAGAGGAAATTAAATCACATGTCATTTCCTTGTTGGCTTACTAACTTACCTAGTACATCGCGTACCCGGTGCACTCTTGCGATCCTAACTTTTTGTTCGTGTTCCCAAACTACCTGTCAATGGTTTGAACCACGATACATTGGGTTTATAGTCAATAATCAGTCCTAAAATAAACCCTAAAGTTACCCTATAGTTCTGGTCTAAAAATTGATGTTAAAACTAAAATATAGCTCTCGAGTTGAGTCGTATATGGGTCACGCCGTGAGACTATGGGCCCAAGGTGTGACCACGACGTCTTAGACGCATACACGCCCTCACGAAAAACTTTGTGACTTGATTCACGCACAACATTACCTCATGCCATGATAGGTAATACACTAAATGCATCAGTGGCGTATTCCACTAAAACACAGACACCCACACTTATTCCAACAATGTCGTAAATACTAATAAGTGACTGCCCCCTCGTGGTGTCTTAACAAAATTACACACCCCGAGTGAATTCTCACCAAAAATGCCTCCGCGGCGTTTGCACTATAACTCGTACGCAACGCGCGCTATGGGACTATATAATGACAAAGCGTTTCATGGCTACAAAAAGAATACATGCCGTGACAACGCCCTCTAGTTCAAAAACAGGAAGTGTTTCCACGACGTGGGTTTACTTGGCATCTAGTTCTCTCGTATATGAGAGACGCCATGAAACACAACAACGACAATGCCTATTACGGCATATTCTGGGCATTGTTTGAGACTTGTGGAGAACGCCGCCACGCTATAAACGCACGACATCTCCGCAATGTCGGACAGAAAAATAGAATTTCAAGACAAACAAAGCACCACATCGACACCCCATTCTCGGTGATCAATGCCAACATGTTTCTGGGCATCAAGACCACCTAAAATCGACTTTGGATCGTCGTGGGATGCCTGAATTCAATTGGAAATCCAAGATAACAACTAAATATGAAAATCCAATGAATAGTATCAAATTAACATTGAACAACAACACCGGCACTGATGCCGCATGTTGATCGCTCCGGGGTTGCCGAGACACTGGTGGTTCACCAAACTTGTCTCCGAAGAGACACCCTTGGTCATCGCGATGTAAACAAAAAACAACCATGCGTTAATCATAAAGGAATTACAAAGTAGGAGGAGATATCACCTTTTCCGGCGAGTTCTTGTAACTCCGGCGACCATCCAGCGGGATGGCTAACCCTCCAATGGCTATCGTTGATCTTTCTTGCTCACCAAGTCTTGAGAGAGGAGAAGAGAAGAAAAAGAGAGGAGAGGAGGAAATAAATGAGAGAAAAGTGTCGGGTGGGTCCTTATATAGGCCCACATATCATCCACATACACACGCATCCCGAGGTCGGTCCAACTAACACCATCTTAGTTGTCCACCTATCCCAACTCCTCTCAATGTGACTCAACTAGGTAACCCTCGCACCATTTAGCTAACCAACTCTTTGATCTGTTCCAACGTTCTTGCACTCCAAACACCCCACGACTTGCGAGTCGCGTGTTTTCGCCTCACCGACGCTCCCTCGTCGTTAACTGGCTTAATTATCATTAATTGGCTTATTTATTAATCATTGTCAGTGTTTAAAGTCCCGTGTACCCGCAACCCGTCAGCCAATGCCCGTTCAACCAGCTTTCCTACTCGTTTACCGACTTGACTGTCCAGTAACTCTGTAACAACCCTCAAAATTTAACCCGATTTGTGTTACACTTGTTAGGACCGTGACCCAGCTACGTAATACTTCGCAGTATTTCAGACTTTGGGAGTCGACAACGAGGTAATTGCATATTTTTATAATGTTTGTATTAGTATAATAGTCCAATATGGGTCTCAAGCCGTTTGGCGATTTGTTAGTCTGAGTGAGGCTTCACCAATGAGAAAGGGGGAATTAAATGCACAGAAAAACCTTAATAAATGATTTTTGAATAATAAATACGATGATTTGTCAGAACGTAACGACACGACGGGCATGCAACGGTCGAGTTGTGGTGCAATACAGGCTGAGGAGCGTAGGATCAACATGGGAACTGGATAACTAAGTGACACTACTTAGTAGAGTCAACATGGAGAGTTAGACTTGGTGGACACTCTTAAGACCGTTGATGGATTTGCCTCGAGATGCGCGCGTACAAGTGGATGATAAGTGGGCCTATATAAGGACCACTCCACCACTTATTTTCTTTTTTCACTATTCATTCTCTTCTCTCCTCATCTCTTTCTCTTCTTTTCTTTCTTGGTGAACAAGAAAGGCTGACCAGCCCTATTTGGAGGTGACCAGAGCCTCGCCGGAGCAAGGTGGGCACTTTACTCCCATTTCTCTCTTATTCTCTGTTTATGTTTTGTTTCTCCTCCTTATTTTAGGGTTGATTGTCTCATTTAAATTAATCGCGATGACTAAGGGAGCTTCACCGTAGTCGATTCTATTGAGTCATCAGTGTCTCGGCAACCCACGAAGCGGTAAGCACGCATCATTAATGGCGGTGTTGCTCTTTGATGTATTTTGTTAATTTTGTTAGATTTTCGAATTTAGTTGTTTATCTTGAATTTCCAATTGAATCCGGACATCCTACGACGATTTGGTGTCTATTTCGGGAGTCTTGATGCCCAAAAACACATGGGCGTTGATAGCAAATAGCGGGATTTTTGATTTCATGTTTTGCGATTATGGAGTTGGATGTTTTTAACGAGATGCCATGGAGACACCGCACATTTTATATCGTGGCGACTTCTCTTACAGATGTGTGTTCTAGAGCCTCATTTTGAGTTCACACCCGCGTCGCGGAGACGCTGTGAGACCAATGTTCATGGCAGCGTCTCTTGCGGTGCTACAAACAATGTCTTTCTGTTTTGAGATTTCGTCGTGAATAAGAACTCTCCACGGCATCGTGGCGGTGTGTGTCTGGATCTGTGAATGTTTCACAGACGTCGTGAGAACGCCTTGGGCCCATGTGCTCACGACGTGACTCACATGCATATCAACCAGGGAGCAACAATATTACGCTGTGTAGGCGTTGTGGGGGCGTTCTTCTGGACGGTGCCACCCACAACGTCTTAGGTAGTAGGTAAATTGGAATTTCTGAAAACTTCATTAAAAATTCGAGAAAACTTTGGGGGGTTTATCTTGGGGTAATTATTAAATATAAACCCTATCTATCAAAACTTTACCGGGTAGTCGGGAACGCAAGGGAACGCGTTAGAGTCTCAGGAGTTGTACTGAGTTGCGATTAGTTAGGTAAGTACACTAGCCTAAAAGCATGTGTATGATTAGTAAGCCAGTAAGGAAATACCATGTGATTCATTATCATTTATTCTGATTTTCTATGATCTATTGTTTCCGATCTATTCCTTGTTGTGTGTTCTTGGCACAAGTGTTTGTCTCGAGAGTACTCAGCCCTTCACTAGTGGGGCAACGCGGGCACTTTTGTACAGGAGTGTGGGACCACCCATAGTGAACGTGTGACACCAAGTACTAGGTTGGAGGGCTTGTGTTCCTCCTATCATGTTTGTGCCTTTACTTGTATCAATGCTTGGGGAGACTTCGCGTGGTCTTCGCCGTTATGCTATGATTTAGGCCACTTATGGGCCTCTTTTGATTCTTAGAACACGCATGTTTTTGATCGATATCTATTTGTCTATTTATCATGCACTTAATCAATTTCAATTTCTATCTTTAAATTTTCGCATGATATTTAGATTGCTTTACTTGCTAAATCATGAATTACTATTATATTCTTCTGGCATTACTTTCGATTTCTCTCGGTTACTCACCATTTAGTTTGTGACAGTGGGTGCAGATAGAGCGGAGTGAAGTAGAGGTAAGGAACCCTGCCTAGGTGACTTCTTGTGAGGATTAGCAGCTAGATTTTGGAGACCTTAGTGAAGGTTTATATATGATTTTGCTTGTATGTTCGTTTTTTATATATATATGCCTTGGATGTTGAACTCAGGTTTTCTGTAGTTGGATATCATGTACTCATTGTATTTGGTTCATATCTTGTTGTACATGAATATTCTGGGGTTTTCCCACATAACAGACTCCTGATTTCCCTTTAAGTGAGTTATTTCCCATACTTGTAGTTTACTTTCTGCTACGTTACATTTACATTTTGCAATAACTCTCTCATAAACTTGCTAAACAAATAAATGGAGGCTGACTAGGTTCATCAGGTTCCTCAAGATTGAACTTGGGGGCTTGCACGAGTCTAGGCCGGGCATACCTAATTGCATTAGGAAATTTGGGGTTGTCACAGTTGGTATTAGAGACCAAGGTTATAAAGACCTGACTCTTGATTTAAAATATAAGCCATTGAGACAACGAAAGTTAGGAATGGTCAATCTTAGAGTGGAAACCTTATGATCCTCGTTAGAACCTTAGTTGGGATGCGGGTATTGGATTGGGATAAGTTGGATATGAATTTTGAACATATTATGTTTGATGTGTGTACTATATGGTATTGGTAGCAATCCGCTGATTTGAATAATTCGCACTCTTGTTCAGACAATGATGACGGATACGACAGGTCCTAGTGACGATAACGGAATGCCAGTTCCTCGAGTGATTGGTATCGAGGAGTTCCTGGCTTGAACGCAGAGAGTTGCGATGGCTTGAACGCGGAGAGTTACGACTCAGGACCAGCGATTGGAGGAGATATTACGATTATTGAGGACACCAGTTACGACTACGATGACACCATCCACTCCGACTGCACCCATGTTTCTTACCACTACTCTGGGAGCAAAGACTTCAATTGTTGCGGCATCTACGGCTCCGATCCTGTTGTCGATGATACCTGAGGGAGCTATTATTGCACCAGTTGTATAGACTGAGGCCGAGACACCTCCGATGCAGACTGAGATAGTACCGGCTAAGACGACTGAGGCAGTGCCCGCTACCGTTACCACGCTAGAGAAGAGCACAAGGGCTACTACTGAGGTGAGGCAGTGGCGTGAGTCATGAACCAGCGATGTTCCATGGGGGTACTGATGTAATTGCGACAGAGGCTTTCCTAAAGAGACACGAGAAAATACACCCCATTATGGCCATAGAGGACCACATGAAAGCTATTATATCATCCTTGATGATACGAGGAGAGGTAGATGATTGGTAGACGACGATCATTACGACTAGAGGTGTTTCGAGAGATTGGATCGACTTCAAGACCTAGTTTAATCAGAAGTACTTTTCGTCGATTGTTCTTCGGGTGAAGAGGAATGAGTTCATGGCATTGAGGCAGAGCAAAGATGAGTCAGTGATGGACTATATGGGCATGTTCATTTCATTGTTGCCTTATGCTGGAGGATCCGCAGATACTGAGACTTATTAAGTCTACTATTTTATCGAGGTTAGCATTTGTTGTTACGACTTAATCGGAGAGCTTGCAAAGAGCATATAAGCGTAGCTTAGCGAGGGAGAGCTATTTGCTCACTCATCCGGAGAAGGCTAGGGCGACCAGAGTAGAGACACGATTAGAGAGCCACTATCAGCAGGTTAGTAAGAGAAAGAGGAGTAGATAGGTTCATCGTGATCACAGGGCTCAAAGTGTAGGGTTTGTTGCACAACAGACTACTCGTCCGGCACAGACCATCCTGCTAGTACCGAGCTTTGCCAGTTATCCACCGCAGCCTAATTAACCAAGATAGCAGTCGTTGAAGAAGATTACTGAGAGCAAGGGTACTAATAGAAGAGACAAGCAGAGGAAGAGACGGAGGTCTAGTCAGACCCAGACTCAGGGTTCTGCACAAGGACGAGGCCAAACCCAGACTTAAAGATCGCAGGATACCCGCACATGTTACAAGTGCGGACAAGTCGGCCACATTTTGAGGGAGTGTCCTCAACCAACAAGAGCACCACCACAGCACCACGAGCACCAGAGGGAGTGTGTTCAAGCTGCTATTGAGCCGAACCAGGGGGCGTCCTGAAATCTTGTTGAGAGTATGGTTTCTATTTGTGGTACTTTCATGCATACCATGTTCGATTCAGGTTCTACTGTGTCATTTATTGCTAGTCGCATGGTAGACAAGTTAGAATTGAAACCCATTAGGCTTAGTAGACCCTTGATCCATAACACGACTATTGGGGACAAGATATACCCGAACCTTCTAAGCGTTGATTATTCAGTAGAGATAGGGGCCCACGAGCTGCATGTTGACATGAGAGTGCTACAATTTCTTGAGTTCGATGCGTTATTAGGCATGGATTAGATTGGGAACGCACAATCCTCATATTGGTTGCTATGATAAGACAATTACGATTCTGTTAGAAGATGGTACGGAGATCAACATCCAGGGTATAACAACGTTACTTTCGATCAGTAGAGGTGGAAAGGCCACGAATGGTGAGATTAAGATAGTTGCGAGTGTCATGAGCACTGGTGTGAGACAGGAAGTCAGTATTTCAGATGTACCGGTAGTGTGCAAGTTCACCAACGTATTTTCGGAGGATTTGCGAGGATTACAACCGCTGAGGGCGATCAACTTCATCGTTGACTTAGTCCTTGGTACTAGACCAATTTCGATACCACCATATAAAATGGCACCTCGAGAGCTGGAGGAGTTGCAGACTCAATTGGATGAGTTATTAGAGTTAGGATTCATCAGTAGTATGTCACCTTGGGGAGCGTCAGTTTTGTTTATGAAGAAGAAAGATGGCAGTCTTAGGTTGTGCATCGACTACAGACAACTAAATCAGGCCACAATGAAGAACAAGTACTCGTTGCCGCGCATTGACGATCTATTCGATCAGCTGATAGGAGCGCAGTGGTTCTCGAAGATTGATTTGAGATCAAACTATCATTAACTCAGGATCAGGGCTGAGGATCAAGAGAAGACAACATTCAGCACGAGATATGACCTCATCCAGTTCACAATCATGCCATTCAGTTTAACTAATGCGTCGGCTATGTTCATGGATTTCATGCACAAAGTGATGAGGGGTACTTAGATAGATTTTTGATTGTGTTTATCGACAACATCCTTATCTATTCCAAGATTTAAGAGGAACACGAGGGACATCTTCGAGCAGTGTTGTAGACTCTGAGGGACCACCGACTCTAGGTTAAGTTCAGCAAGTGCGAGTTTCGGCTGCCAAAGGTTAGATTTTTAGGGCACGTAGTTGGAGCTAAAGGTGTTGTCATTAATCCAGAGAAGATTAAAGCCGTGATTGAATGGCCTTTTCCGACTATCCTGATGCAGATTTGAAGTCTTCTGGGATTGACAGGATATTACCGTCGATTTGTGCAAGAAATTTCGAAGATCACTGCACCGATGACGAAACTGACTCAGAAAAATGTGAAGTTTGATTAGAATGAGGAGTGCGAGTAAACGTTCAACACTTTGAAGGAGAAACTAACTACCGCACCAGTCCTAGCGTTACCCGAGACAGGGAAGGACTTAGTCGTGTATACCAATGCATCGATGATTAGTTTGGGTTGTGTGCCGATGCAGGAAGGCAAAGTTATCGCTTATGCATCCCGACAACTGAAGGTTTATGAGAGGAACTACCTTACACATGACTTAGAGTTGGCTGCGATTATATTTGCGTTGAAGACCTAGATTAATCTATAGTTTTTGTTTGAAGCAACTCCACCACAGTTCTAAACCCCAGGTCGATCTGTCCTCCCAAACCTCTTTCCCGTTTATTTTTCATTTCAAAACAATTTATGTAAAACAAAACCAAATCATGGTACATTGCCCCATTCCCAATCCTGAACACTACGTGCTCTAATAATACTAGTTTACATTGCATAATTGATAACAAGTACAAGTCTCATATACCTGTCCTGAGCTTTCCTATGTTTATCGACTTGTACAACTCCTCGAAATCCTCAAACCTCTTTTCATTAGTCCATTTCCTAAAATAGACCAATTGTTATCGATTTACATCCAATATTCATTATTTAACACACCTAAACTAGTCCCATTAGAATCCATAATCCCAGGACCTAGTTTCTAGCTAATTTTGACCATTTCACGCTTTTTGAGGTAACAACCCTGGTATAAAGTCTCCTCCAACATTCAAATTCCTCATTTTCTTTAGAAATCCCTCAATTTCTATTTATTTGGTCAAAATACTATTTTTTCGTATTTTTCCTCATTTTTTCCAGATTTTTCCATAATTTCCTTTCCTTTTTCTTTTTTTTTCATTTTGGTTTTATTTTCCTCTTAACTTGGTCGAACCAGCCCAGTTCAGGGTCGCCTTCCTCACTGCATAAACTCTTCTGTTTGCGACTGTAATTTTTTTCCATTGCTGGGGTTGGTTCCTAACCCCAACTCCAGCTCGACCTCGACAACAAGAAGGGAGGCAACCCTCCCTGCCTTGATTCGTGGTTCGACCATGGAATTAGCCATGGTCGAACCTCCACAGTGACCACCACAACTTGAACAACAACATCAACAACACAAGCTCACCTTTACATCGTGAGCTCGTTGTTGCACCAACTCCTCGAGCTCTCCTCCACTTCTCCTTCTTTCATCTCGCCTAGGCTCCCTCTCTCTATTTTGATTTTTAAGACTGTAGGAGGCGGTTGGTTGGGGAAAATAGCCAAAATACCGTTATGCACATCCACTTCTCTTTTAAACCAAAAGCCTTTTTTGGTAATTTCACATTTTTCCATTTATTATATATATTTATATATACTAATTTATATAGATATATATTTATCGATATGCCGCGCCTACAATTCTCGTGTGTGCGCCAACAAGCTCCCCTCAGGCATGCACACCACCGTACGACCCACGCTTTTCACTTATGACCCCGCGTGTCACTTGATGCCCCGACAATTTACCATTATTTTATTAATTTTCCATTTTAATATATATTTATTTATATAACCACAATATATAAATATATATTTATGCTTATAATTACGTAATTTACTCCAACGAGTACACTCGAGCGTCAATGCTATCCCGCATCTCATGTGTGTCCTCCTTGACCCACACATGGTATTAGGCATTCCCTCATTGGTCCAATTATTCCTTTATGCATATTAATACACACCAAACAAACACAATACATCACGTCATTTCACGCACGCATTAATAGAGACAAATCGACTTAACCACAAGTCTAACTTAGATTAATTAATATTTGGATTAACACTAATCATATGTTTAAGGTAATGAGTCGTTACAAAATGTGAGTGTTTGAATTTTAACCTCATAATAATAATTTGTTTATCTATTGTGTACTACTTGCATGTTTGGTGTTTGAGCGAGACTTATTACTTACTGAGCTTCGTTGCTTCTTTCGCTCACCTTACTTACATCTCAGGTATCTATGTCGGCGCTAGATCGAGACAAGGGAAAGGTAAGCTTGAAGCCTTCTCTTGATGTGAGCCTTGTATTGATATATTTTACGTTCTTATTTTTTAAATTATTAAACTGGGGTTATAATTAAGTAGATCTTTTGGGTAGCTTAAACCCTTTTTTCCGTTAGTAGATCCACTTCGGAGATTTTTGGAGAACCTTATTCAGTTGTTGATTGAGAACATAGTTATAGTTGTAGTTATTCATATGGACTTTATCTTATTTATTTTCACACTTTTGGTCCATACGATCTCTTTTATTATTTCGCAGGTTTGTTTGGGCGTCCCAAGTTGTTACTCCGGATCGGGTTCAGGTACTTGGGCTTGGGTAACGGTTTGGGCCGGGACCTGACCTTAGGTCAGGGATGGGTCGTTACAGTTGGTATCATAGTATAGGGATTAGAACCTAGGAAAATGTTAGGTTAGTGAAACCTAAGCTTTAAAGCCTTTTAGTGTAAAGATCAAGATTTAGTTAGACAAATCAATGGTATGGGACATTGGTTCAAAGTCGACTTAACACACACTAATGATAAATCTTAGGATGGGATGGGACAAAAGGAATTTGATAAAGATTAATGAGATAATTATTTGCTATTTTGTATATATTAATATATCGTTAGATATATAGGTAAATATCTTTCCTTAAGACGCAGAACTGACATTCCACAAATTGGGAATTACAATGAACGACACAAGAAAATTGAAGTGAACTCTTCAGAAGACTCCACGTACGCTGCAAGGATGTCTACAATGAATGATGCAAGAATGGATATGAGAGAATGGCTAAGCTTCGATTGGAAATTGTATAGAGAGATGCACTTATACTTAATTGTAGAGTAGCAAATAAAGACTTAAGCAATGAGACGCCACGCTAAATACCCGAAATGGAATAGTGACGTGGTCACATTTCAGAGAAGCAACTCTAACACCAGAAACGCTATTAGGATAATTAAAATTAACAATATCTTATTTAAAACAAAAGTTAATGATCCTATTAAGGATGCAAATGAATCTTGGTTTCAAGCAATGATAAATAAGTTAGTCCGGCCAGGAGGTTGAACTTGGAAATTTTAATCTAAAATATAGAGGGCACATGTACACTTAAAACTTCTAACGCTCGATTAAGGATGTGAATCATTGGTCTATAAATTCAATTAGAAAATTAATGCTACGAATCGAATTTTGTTGTTTCATGTAATTTCTTTTCTCGAAGACTGACTCTTTCGACTGTGTTGAACCATGATTTTTGTATTGCGTTGAGTTTGGTGTTTCTCGCATTTTGATGAGGTTGTTCGTACAATTTTTTGCAAAGAGTGAAGAATTATAAGAGGAAATAGTTTATTTTACTTGGTGTTCAAATATATATATATATATATAATAAAAATAAAATAATGTGAATTGACTTGTACACATTTCAAGGGTTTCACATCGTAATTTTGACCCTTACGTAAAAAATTTTACGGGATTTGAAAGCTTCTGACTTGATGACAATGCAAAGTGTCGTTCGGATCTATGTTACCATTTTGTAGTATTGGAATACAAATTTTCTCGTAGTCATGATTTATTTTTGAAAGTATATTGAACAAATCAAAAATAAGCTTGACGCGGCTTGAAAAATGGTTTTGATGAAAACTCAATACTTTGAAATGGGTTTTGATTCGGATTTAACTTCTTGATTGATTGAATTATGACATTCATGTTTTGATCGAACTTGTGTATAAGAAAGATAAAGCTAAACTAGTTTTTGATAGGTTGAATACTAAATATGAGGACCCCAAACTGAGAGTTAGCTCAAAGCATAAGTACATAATATACGAGATGACAAATGAGAAATTAAAGAATACATTGAAAATAACTCAATGAGAAAATCCAATGAATACAACATGTCAGATTAGTACACTCAAAGTTAGGTGAGTTACTAAAAAGTCAGACTATCTTCGGTGAAATAGCCATGAGTGAAGATCGCGTTGCCAAGTAGAAATTTGTAGATGTTGTAAAGACTCAAGATCTGAGATTAAAATAACACAAACCAAAGGCAACCACTACAACCAAGAAATTGTTCTAACATAATTAGAAGTGAGTTGACTCATAAACTTAGGGATACCAGGAATTGATAAATTATGTTTGAAGTGAATGGAGAGTACGCAATAGTGGTACCATGACTGAATAATTAAGGAAAGCCCCAAACTAAACGATATGTATGAGTCATATTAGTAGGTTTTAAAGAGCGTACGACACAGTTAATGATATTATAATGAACTCAATGATAGGTGAATCATTAAATTAAGGGTACACAAATGAAAAGAATACTCATGATGTGATTAGACGTGTGGACTCACAACTCTTGAGTCAAAGTGAAACCTAACCTGATCGGTAGGGGATGGTTGACTAAAAAATGACGTTGAAGGGTGAGTGAAGCAAACGATTTCCACCTAACTAATTCAATAATGACTTGATTCCTACAATTGGTGATCCTAGAATAGGATCGACCCATGGAAAAAAACAAATGAGTAACTTGGTGATAAGAAGAATTGCAAACTCAAGAGAGACAACATGTACTGCAATAGTACCCTATTCAAGAACAAAATTTCTAATTGAAATGGTGATGTCATGAAGAATCATGTTGATCACTGTGGGAAGTAACTTGTGATGTCATGATAAAAGTGAAACATTACATTAAAAACCCGAATTACCAAACTAAATGGTTGAAAGGAAAGATGAAAGATCTGATCAATAATAGGTCGAACTATTAAAAGTGGGGATCCTAGGTTAGGATCGAACCCCAATAAGATTTATATTGTGTTATACACACAAGACAATAATTAGGGATGATGAGGAAATACCCTAAACTAGCAATAAAACATGAATATATGAGTAGGGATGGAATTTCCTAAACTTCACACCAGTAATAATTGTTAAACAAAATGTGTAGTTTACACTTGGAAGCCTGAGAGCTTAGTATAAGTCCAAAGGTAATGCCCTAATTTGATGGTGTAAGATAATTTGAAACACAAGCTAGGTGAGTAAGCAATAGGTTTACAAATGATCAAGTGTTGAAGATATCAACATGTAGTGATAATGCACGAACAATCAAGGTTGACGACTTAGCAAGGAACAAAAGCATGAGAAATTTGTATGGCATAAAAGTTTGCTTAAGTATAAGGCACAGACGATTGTACAAAGTAGTCACATCAATTGAGTATGCTCAAATACTATTTAGGAAATGAACACATGTACCAATGAGATTGCCTTGAGCGATACAAATACAAAATTGGCCTAACATTCTCAGTTTAAGAATCGATGAAATCTGAGAAGAGGAAGCGGTTTATGTATGGTTTTGTGTTGGATGTGAAGCAAGGAAACCGTAAGCTAAACATGGCCGATAATTCTCGAAGCATGTACACAAAGGTGAGTTTAGGTACCATTGAACCATAGTTTTAAATGGCATGACATGCGAGTATGCTTGCCTAAGTACTAAATACCCAGTCGTGTACTTTACTTATGGAATACTTGACAAACAAAAAAATGGAAATGAACGAATCGTACCGAGATGCAAGTTCTTAGTGACAATTCTAGGAGTATGAGTTGTATACTCTTAAGAAACAACGTGAAAATCAAAACTTAAAAACATGAAAGCTAAATCACCCTTGTCTCTAAGTGAGAAATGTAATAAACAAACTATAAAAACTAAAGGATAGCTCAGAAGGGTGAAAAGAGGACTTGGGCATCGAATGTGAACCTGACTGAGACAACAAAGTGTAAAATAGTCGCTCGTGATCGTGACAGCCGAATGGTACGTGGACACGATGTGAAAAATTTCCTATAATCAGAGTGATTGTGATGGAAGAACAAATTATGAAACAAAGATGACGATATGATAAATCACATATGACTGAGAATTACATTCCGCTTAAGGTTGACAGTGATGTCAAGGGTGCTTCAGGGATTGCGAGGGCCGAAGCCTGTTGCATAAATTAATGATCAAGTGTAACAGAGGAGTTGTAAAGCTAACCATTATTAAAGTACCGACCTGAATTATGAACCTACATGAATGAATGTAGACAAATGTATGATGAATAATTATGTAAAAGCGCTACTCCAAGAAGGAATACTATGTCTGCCCATTTGTAGCATTCACATATAAGTCGCAAGGACATGATGAGTCGTTCTTTGATATATGTAACCGAGATGTTGATAGAGATGGTGTGCTAATGCTTAAGTTATAGTGGACAGCTATCCTTGTTTCCCTACTATTAGTTAATAGTATGGTTTTAATGCCAGAAAGGCAGAGATATTATTTGGCATAGATAAGCACTAGATCACATCTCAGTATTATTCTACCTCTTTACAAGATGAGCTACTTAAGCGTAAGTTGTGACTTCAATGAAGATTACAAAGGAATACCTTAAGAACACGTGACGACAGAAGAACTTGGCAAGTGGCAGGGTATAATGATTCTATTGGTAACCTACAAGACACGTAGGCCTTATGAAATTCAGGTCGGAGGGACGAAAGTAATTAAATATAATGAGATTTTAAGGATAAGAGTATGACTTTATTTCACGTGGGGTATGCGCAGAGTGTGCAAGTGCAGATTACCACAGTTAAACATTGGGTCGTAGAAGAAATCGATGCGAGCGGACAGACCGGACTATGGGTATACCTTACTTTTACTTTTGAGGACAAAAGTTCCTAAAAATTGGGGATATTGTAATGACCCGAATTCTACCTGACCCGACTCGAGGGCATTTTGGTTATTTAATATTTTATTTGTGCTTGGTGTGCTAATATGTGTGCAATATAGTATTATGACTTAACTAAATTGCTTACGTTCAGCGAGAAAACCTTGAATTATTAAATTACTGAAACTTTCTAAGTAAAAACCAAGTAAGATTGTGTCTGCTAAGCGTGTCAAGTTTGGAGTTATAAAGTGACTGAACAGGTCGTAAACCCTTAGATCTAGCCATGAGAGAGTTGTCTCCACACTAGATCCGAGTATTGCTTTAATTGAGAAAGAAATGTAAGGATGAGATAATTCTCACTTTAAAATAATAAAAAAAAGAAATACAAAGGACCAAATAGAAGGGGTAAAACCCTAAGCTTCTTCTCACACAACACATAAAGGGGTGACAGATATGAAGAAGGAACGACCACGAAGACAAGAACACACAAGGGGAGCTTAGGAAGTGGTGGCTCACGGATGAGAGGCATGGACTGACGCCGTACATCAGCGAACCAGTAATGCGGATGAGCTCTGGCAATGGACGACACAGTCGACGGCCATTGAGGAAGCACAGATGGCGCAAATGACAACATACAGCAACGCATCTGCCATGGCGTGATGATGCAGAGCTCCAGTCAAGGAAGACCCGATGGAGACCAGCAGACCATAGAGGTGGTTGTACTGAGCGTACGGACCATGGGAGGCTGGCAAGACACCGGAGGCCGGTTGGACAATGATGGCAAGGAGACGACTCAGGTGTGGTGGCACTTGCTCGTGAAAGAGAATAGGAGTCATGAGGACTTGAAGAATATATGTCCTAGCCTCAAACTTGAGGCAAATGAGTTGATCTAGTCAAGAATTGCACTTTGAAGGAGAAGGGAGAACTACAAATCTCCATAGAAGGCATGGTGAGGTTATAACCTTTCTCAATTCCTAAATTAAACATGATATTGTTAATGAAAACTAGTCCTCCTTGAGGATTCTTCGCATTGTTCTTTTATCGTATTTTTGAAAGGCTTTTCGAATTAAGGATGCACATTATAATGAATTGCATCGATGAGTTGATCAAGTTTTTATGGTTATTCCCTTTATGAAAAGGCTTATTCATACTTTCGATGATTTGAACTTGTTTTCAAAGGTTTTCATACTTTATAAGGAGTATCGGTAAATAGTGCACGTTACGTGTTTGACGAAAATGTCAATAGAGATATTTCACTCGTTCTTTTAATAAAATGAAAGGAAGAATATGGATTTTAAGTCTTGAAGATTCTTTATCAAGCTTGATCTTTACGACTCTTCATTTTTGAAGAGATTTAAGGTTAAATCGAGACGGGAAAGAGAGTTTGACTGATTTCCTTGAAACATGAACTTAAATCAATTAAGTCGTGGATTTTTGGCTAAATGTTATGAATTGGGAGTTTTGAGTCGAACTTGACTCTTTTGGTTGTGATTAATCTATCACATTCGATTTATGTTTGGAAACCAAGTTTTGTGATTTTTACATTGCTTTGTTTCACACCATTCTTGTTTTACTTAAATCATTATTTTTGAATTGAAGTTGTTGATTTAGGGTCGTGAACAACCTAAACGAACTTAACTAGGAATGAGGACGAGTCTTTAAATAGTCTAAGTCACTCTAAAGAAGCTATAAACGAGCCTTAACCATATGTATTATACATACATGCTTCTAGATACGTAAAGAGGTCTGTAAAGGACCCCGAGCGCTTGAGGATCAGAACTTGGATTCTCGACGAGTCAAGTAAGTGGGAGCTTCGCTCAAATATCAAATATGGCATGTTATTAAATAAATTAGGATTTACTAATTGAACTAAAAACTTGAGAATAGGTTGCATTGTGATATTGACTTGGTTTTACTTATTTATGGAATGTAAATGTGGTGCACCAAACTTATAATTGCCCTCACCTAGTCAAGGAGTTTAGATTACCCCTTCTGGTCAAGGAGTTGGATTACCCCATCTTGGTCAAGGAGTCGGGATTACCCCCTTCTGGTTAAAGAGACGGGATAACTCTCTCATAAAATTCTTCGAGAAAAATTTTTAAGGACATGAGCGGTAGTCAACTTCTCTTGCCTTAAATGATGTTTGGTGCACATATCAGTAACGGCGTAGACGACCTACTATTGGTTTGATGGGATTTACGATATGAAACATAAGGCATGTGTGCCTAAAGTGGTTACCATCACCTCAAGGGTAAGAGAATCGGTCACTAGAATCAAGTCAATAACTAGAATGCATTGAATGGAACAATGACTTATATTATTATCTATTTATGGTATCTCTTGTGAGCCTCTTGTTCAAATATCGGAATTAAATGTATGATTAACAATTCTTTGCCTTGATTTCAGATGATGAATCATGAAATAGGTGGTACATGATATGAATGAATGTTATGCTTTTATGACTCTTGGAATGCTGTTTAAATGCTATGAATTGATGGATTCTCTCTTGATTAGTAAATGTGGGCTTTTGCTTCATGCTACTATTGAAATGAAAACATTATGTCTCTTTCGCTAGTTGATTGGAATCCTTATTTCCATGTTACCGTAATGAATATAAACAATGTGAATCCTTATCTACAATGAAGTGCGAGTGTTTGGATTTTGACCTCATGATAAGAATTTGTTCATCTATTGTGTACTACTTGCATGTTTAGTGTTTAAGCGAGACTTCTTACTTACTGAGCTCCGTTGGTTCTTTAGCTCACCCCACTTACATCTCAGGTATCCACGTCGGCACTAGATCGAGATAAGGGAATGGTGAGCTTGAAGCCTTCTCTTGATGTGAGCCTTGCATTGATATATTTTACGTTCTTGTTTTTGAAATTATTAAACTAGGGTTGTAATTAAGTATATCTTTTGGGTAGCTTAAACCCTTTTTCCCTTTAGTAGATTCACTTCGGGAATTTTTGGTGAGCCTTATTCTGTTGTTAATTGAGAACATAGTTATAGTTCTAGTTATTCATATGGACTTTATTTTATTTATTTCCGCACTTTTGGTCCATATGATCTCTTGTATTATTCCGCAGGTTTGTTTAGGTGTGCCAAGTCATAACTGGGGATCGAGTTCACGTACTTGGGCTCGGGTAACAGTTTGGGCCAAGCGACTAGGTTGGGGATGGGTAGTCAAAAGGCAAGCATGAATAAAAAAATGCAATATACCTTGGCCACTTTCATCGATCGTATGCTCGTATCAAGATGTGGGTCCTACGTCACAAGTCGATGATCCTAATTAAGGGATCAAAACTAGGGATAGAGATTTGGGCCGTGACAAATATTCCCAACAAAATGGAAATTTTTTCCTCAAAATTAAGTTTAAGTTATGGTTATAACTGACTCGAATAGGTACGGGAATCTATCTTGCATGTAGTCCTCCTATTTCCAAGTGAGTTTTGTATCGTCGTGAAACTATCACTTAAGTACTTTCAGGATGGACTTTCTCCTCGACTATTATACCCTCCGATTTAGGATCTGAATGGGCTGCTCCTCGTAAGAGATGTCCTTGCTCAGGTTGATCTGACTCAAGTTGATGGTTGATCAAACGCCTGCCTTTGACTCAGCTAGTCGAAACATCAAAATGTGGAACACCAGATAGACCCTTGACATCTGTGGAGGAAACTCAAGCTCGTATGCCACTTTCCCAACTTGTTTCTTAATCATGAAAGGCCCGATGAACCTCGGTGCAAACTTTCCTTTCACCCAAAATCTCTAAAGACACTTTCAAGGGGAAACCTTTAAATAGACAAAGGTTCCCTCGGAATACGTGAGATCACTACGATACTTATCAGCATACCTCTTATGTCTCTCATGTGCTCCTCTGAGTCTCTAACATATCAGTTTCGCCTTCTCCGTGTGGTCAACAATAATCTCAGGTCCCAAAATCTTCTAGTCCTCTGGCTCAGCCCAACACGATTGCGAGCTACACGGTCTGCCATACAAAGCTTCAAATGGCACCATTTCAATACTAGCCTGATAACTGTTGTTGTAAGCAAACTTACACAACGGTAGGTACTCTACCCAAAATCTGCCAAACTCCAACAAACATGCCTACAACATGTCCTCGAGGACCTGATTCAACCTCTCAGTCTACCTGTCAATCTGAGGGTGGAAAGTCATTTTAAACTATAGGCGTTAACAGTACTGCTCCTGCATCCTCTGCCACATCTTGGACGTATACGTAACATCTCGATCTAACGTGATCATCAATGGTACCCCCCGCACAGCCTGATAATCTCTCTCTCGAACATTACGTTCAGCTGATCAAATGTGTAATACGATGCCACTAGCAAGAAATGAGCAAACTTCGTCAATCTGTAAACTATTACCCAGATCGAGTCATTTCTCCTCGCGATCCTCGACAATCTACTGACAAAATCCATATAGATGTTTTCCCACTTCCATCAAGGAATGGGAAGCGGTTATAGTAATCCCTTGGGTATGCGATGCTCGGACTTCACCTATTGATAAATACTACAGTTCTTGATAAACCCAGACACGTCTGCCTTCATCCCAGAACACCAGAAATGTCTCCTCATGTTGTGGTACATCTTAGTCCTACCTGCATAAATGGTGAATCTGGAACGCTGCGACTCCTGAAGTATCTCAAACACTGATCTATCATCTTTGCTTAGTTTGTACACTCTGTACTCTGTGCCAACTCACTTAGTGTTGGGTACCATTAGTCGGCCCCTGACCCTTTAACACTTTCTATGTAAACACAGTTTGTAGCTCATTTGTACGCAAATCATCACCTAAGTATCCCTAGGAATGTGTAACTGAATCGCTATTGCCGCGGCCTTAAGTAATCCGTACTCATGCATCATATGACATCTGACAACCTTGGCATCTCTGGTCGGTCTCCTACTCAGCGCATCTGTGACTAAACTCACTTTTCCTAAGTGATACTCCAAGGAAAAGTCGTAGTCCTTTAAGAACTCCAACCCTCGGCACTGTCTCATGTTTAGCTCTTTCTATATGAAGAGATAGTTTAGTATCATATGATCAGTGAAGAGTGTGAATCTCTCTCGATAGAGAAGGTGTCTCCAAGTCTTCGGCGTAAATACAACTACTGCCAGCTCAAGATCGTGTGTGGGGTAGTTATTCTAATGTATCTTCAACTGTCTCGAAACGTATTCCACAACCTCGTTGCCTGCATCAATACGCAGTCTAGACCCGTATGAGAAACATCTTTATACACTAAAAATACCTGTCCAGCCTTTGGCAGTAATTATACACTAAAAATACCTGTCCAGCCTTTGGCAGTAATGAGACTAGCACGATAGGCAATGACCTCTTTGACAGAGCAAATGCGGCCTCACACTTCTCAATCCACTCATATACAACGTCCTTTTGTGTTAGCCTCGTAATCGGTGAAGCAAACTTCGAGAAATCCTTTAGGAACCTGAGATAATACCCTGTTAACCCAAGTAAATTCCTAATCTTTAATACTGACGTCGGTACTGACCAATCCATATCGCCTCAATCTTTGCCGAATCTGCTGCAATCCCTGCTGCTCCAACAATGAGCCTAAAGAATTTAACCTATGCAAGCTAGAATTCACACTTGTTGAACTTAGCAAAATGACAGTGCACCCTTAAGGTCTGCAACATCTCTTTAAGGTGTTGCTCATGATCCTCTTGTGTCCTCGAGTATATCAAGATGTTATCGATGAAGAATATCACGAAGCAGTCAATGTACAGTCTAAGTACTTGGTGCATCAAATCCATGAATAAAGCGGAGGTGTTGGTTAGCCTAAATGGCATGACCGTGAACTGGTAGTGTCCATATCTGGTGTTGAATGTTGTCTTAGACATATCCCCATCCCTAATCTCACGTCTATCTTAGAGAAAGACTGCACTCCTCTCAGGTAATCAAACAAGTCGTCTATCCGTGGAAGTAGGTACTTGTTCACTTGCCTATAGTTAATGCATAATCTCAGACTGCTATCCTTCTTCTTCACAAACAGGACTTGAGTTCCCTACACTGACATCGAAGGTGTGATGAATCCCTTCTTCCCCAAATCCTAAAATTGACTCCTCAACTCCTCTAACTCTCTCGGAGCCATGCAGTATGGTGTATCGAGATCAGTTTGGTACCCAGTACTAGGTCAATGATGAAGTCTACCTCTCGCAGCGATGGTAGTCTAGGCAAATCCTCCGGGAAAACATCTAGGAACTCTTGAACAACTAGTATCTCCTCAAGTTTGGGTCCCTGACTCTATACTACTATGCACAAAGCTACTAGATTCTCCATCTCCCTACTAAATGCAAGTCGACCTCTCATAGTGCTGAGTCTCAATGAACAAACATCAGCCGTCACAAAATCTCGAATATGGCAGACTTACTGAAACAATCGATGTGTGCGTGGTAGGCTGACAAACAATCCATCCCTATCAGCACGTCGAGCTCTAACATCTCGAGGACTTTAAAGTCTGCAGGTAACTCTACCCCACCTATCTTTATCGGACATCCCTCAACTAGAGTATTAGAGTAAACCCTATCCCCTGTTGCAGTGCTCAATATCAAATGAACACTAAGCCTAACAGGTGTTAATCCTAGGATGCCTATCATGCGACCAGCGATAAACGATACGATAGACCCAGAGTCAAACAATACATAAGCCTATCTACCATAAATGTAAATCGTACCCTCTATGAAACTGCTTGTCGCCCCAGTGTCTGGTTATGCAACTATATGGACTCTTTCCACCCTGCTGTGGGGGATGTGCTGCTGGCTGTGTGCATTCCCTGAACATGTGTCCCACTTGACCACATCTCTAACATTTAATCAGACGATGTTGCCCTATCTGCTACACCTATCCCTGTACCTACCTCTGGCCCTGTCGTGGTCCATCTTGTTCTCTGCCTTTGCGCCGGCCACCTTTATGATTATGTTGTTGTCATGATGCCGATGGAGCTGGTAGTGCTAGTCTGGCGGGAGGTGGCAAGGGAGCTCTGGCAAATGTAGTCTGTGTGGGTACAGGGTGAGGTGTGTAAGGCACTACTGATATAGGGGTAATAGGTGCCCTACCCCTTTGTGGACCCATATTGTTGAGTTTTGGGGTTCATGCGCAGCGGAGATTATAAAACAACTTTGAGAAAAACGCCAACAGGATCCGAATCTGATTCCATTAAAATGTTTAAACTATCAAAACTAAATCATACCTTGGTCGCAATGTACCTTTCTAAAGGTTAATCAATCTCTAAGGCGCTGCTAACGACGAATGCCCTCTATCAGCAGTCCACACACGAACGGCGGCCGAGATTTGAAGTGCTAGCTTCGAAAGAATACCAAACCTTTTTGTTTCTCTCCAAAACGATCCAGAGCATACCAAAAACCCTAAGTCATTTCTAAAACGAAAATAGAGTTTCAGCCTTTTTTTTCTCCTTTTTTTATTCTAACTCAAAGCGTCTATTTATACAACCCTTGTATATTGACGGTTAAGTAAATTACACATATACCCCTACTTAAAGAAGTATAAGTGTAATACACTACAAGGACGTTTCTGTCATGAATTTTATCATATAAAATTTGTTTTTCTGAACCATCTTAAAATCTTGCAAAACCATTCTTAGTGTGTGACCCAATAGACTCATACAACGTTGGCAGTGTACCAAAACACATTTTGGTATACAAGTCATAAGCAGCCTCTAGCAAGACATTATGACTACCCAATTTGTACGAATATCAAATCGATACAACCTAATCAATAGTGTATATAACATCCTTTTGTCACACGATATCCTTTTGATCAAACTTAAGACATGGAATTGTCATCTAACATGTTCAATCGTACTAGTCTCGATCTCTAGGTAGACTGAAAACATCCAACTGATATTGATCAATATCAATTCACTTAGACTAGGCCTTTTAGCAGTCTAACACATCGAGGGATCCACTAGATATCTCTCTTTATATGAGAGGAATAAATTCTATCTCGATTACACAACTTCATCACATTGCTCACGTAGTAACCAATCACAACCTTTATAATCGTCTGGTTAAAGACAATGTTTGATAGTGTCAAATCACTATGTTCCTAATGTTAAAGTCTCTGGTAATCTCAAGTCAGAGGACTGAAAAATATACCTATCATGAGAAACAACTATGACTTAATCCATGCGATGTTCTCATAACGGGTCGGTCCAGTACTTTATTCCCTAATAAGTACTCGTGATCTTGATTCGTATCCCTATACGTATAATCATCATATGATCATCAATCAAGACTCATACTAGTCTTAATTCATTATAGTTCCTAGTATAATGATTGACTAGGGACATTTAGGATATTTCTGTAAATGCCCATGGATCTTATTATAATGTAGACATGCAAATTAATTATAATAAACAGCAAATGAAATCCTCTATTTTATTAACTAAAAGTATTCATAAAGACAGTTAATGGATTGACCTAGGGCACATTCCCCAACATATATCCCATCTCCTCTGTCCCTTGCCCCTCCGCCTCCTCTCACAGCCTGATTCCTGGATTGCACCCTCTGCAGCTCGATCCTTCTCTCTGCCCAACTCATAAGTCTCTTAGGCAAGAGCCAACTCATATATCTCCTACAAATAGCGGGCTCCGATGCCGACCACGTGCCTGGCAATATCAAGCCTCAGTTTATCCCCTAAACAGAGGCATCATATGCATCATTCTTAACCAAGTCTCCCGCAAACGGCCTTAGATACCCATATTGGTCGAGGTACAGCATCACTGACTCTCCCTCAGCCTGCCTCAAACCCATAAACTTTTTCTTCAACCTCTGCAACATGCACGCCGAGCAGTATTGCTTGTAGAACTCAACCTTAAAATCTGCCCATAATGTGAAACTACCTCTGCTCGCTATTGTGGTGCACCACCAAACATCGACACCCTTCTCCAGGGCGTAGTAAGATAGAACTAGTTGTATGCGGTCCACAATGTCTAGTAGTAGGTGTAGCTTCTCCTAAGATAGGATCCACTTCTTGTCCTTCTCGTGATCCTTCTCTCCCGCAAAATATGATGGCCTAAGTCTGATGAACTCCTTTACTAGCTTAGCATCCCTCAACAAGCCAGTAGTTTTAGATGTAGTGGAAGTGGGCGTGTCTGCTAATGTCATTGTTATCCATACTGTGACGATCGGTAACTCTGATGAACGCGGTGCCGCTGACTCTATCGGTGGTATTGGTGCTCGTGCCTCTGTGGTAGTAGTAGTGGTTGGTGCAGTAGGAGCCTATGTGGTCGGGAGTGTTGTAGTAGTAGTTGTGGTGACAAGGGGCAGTTGGAACAAGTGTTGTCATCTGTGCAGTCATATAAGCGACGAAGTCGGCGATTTGTTGCTCTTGAGTTGTCATCTGATCTGACTACCTTTGGTAGTCGCCAGCAGATACAGTGGGTGGCTAACTGCCGCTAACTCTAGTATCTCTGACCTCAGGCGAATCCGCCATCGGTGTCTGCATGTTGACAACTCACACAAATTAGCTACTTCAAGCGTGTCTTGTATTTATATACATATAGAAATTAACATGTATATAAAGAAAAAGACCCCCGGTTCAGTTTTACTCAATTCCAAACAAAATAGCTTATAGGCAAAGATCATCTAGTCTCCACTTCTAAGGTATATGTTTTATGCGAGTTTTACTTACCAAGAACTTAAGCTCTAATACCAACTATGACGGCCTATTCTCTAAAACACAGGTACCACTCGGCCTAATCTCGTAATTAAACCTAAATCCTATCCACGCAGGACTTAACTACATATTAGTAAGCCTTTACAACCTATACACCTCGTTACTTGTGTTCAGGATAAGTAATACACTAGTCCTATCAATTTATGAAATTTAGAGTTAATTAAAATATTTTATAAGATTAATTATTGAGTAGAAGTCTTATTGATTATGCGAAAGAAATTAGTAGTTATGCAGAAGCCAATTAAAATAACCCTAAGTGTGGAAAACTAGGAAATGATATCACATATAAATAAACTCAAAATACAGTAGATCAGTACGACAGTCTAAGTTAGGTCGGGGAACTAACGCTCAACCTATTATACAAATAGTATCTAAAAGACATATATAACTAATACATCAAAATATCTATGGACCTACAGTCGATGCAGTGTCGCGCTAGCCTAGAGATAATCGTCGATATTCTACTTGTTTGGGCTACTGGTAGACGGCTTTTCACCCACCGTCATAATACGGTGAGTACAAGAATATTATAGTAATCCCCGATGACAAGTTTAATTTTCATTTCCAAATATTCAAATGGTATTTAAAGGTATATAAATAGAAAAACTAGAAAATAAATCATATGTGAGTAAATGCCATAGTTAAACAAGTGATAGTGACACTAGGCTAAGTAGTGGTGATTTAGGTCCGATCGGTAGTGCAACGCGTCACTCCAACTCAATAATCATATAGCACAAGGGACTCTAACCCAAGTGTCGCCAGTGACTCTAACCCTGGTGTGTAGACCACCTCAGGGAAGTGTCATACAATGTCAGGTAACATGTGCTGACATCCCTAAGGACTCTAACCCCGTGAGTTGCGCATACCTTGATCGAGTATGAGACCTAAATACAAAAAATACTTTTCATGTTTTCAAAAAGGACTCAAGGATAGATTTATCAAGGCATAGTGGTAACTTACAAATCTAAGCAAAAGGAGTGCAAAGTCCATCATTTCATTTATATATATATATATATATATATATATATATCTACATTAGTAGCATGCTATTAATCAACTCACTAATCATTTAAACAGTAAGGGATAAGCATGGCACAAGGATAAAATCAATGAACATCAACAAGAAAATGGATACCATCTCATATAGGAAAGCAACAACAATGAAGCTCATGATATCATAATACAAGCAATTTAATAGTCAAGAGGACTATGCAATGACATAAATTAAAGGAAAAGAAATGCCAAGGAAAGTCATCGTTGGGTATACTCACAATGCAAGCAAATTCCCTAGCTTATCTGGCCTCCTGACACCCCGACATGCGTACCCAGACTCCAAGAACAGTACTTTAAGCTCTTGAGGTGTTTAGATGTGATTTAAGGTGTGTTAAGGTCAGTTAAGGTGGGTATTAAGTTGTGTTTAGTGTTGCAATAAAAACTGATGGACTTTCAGAAAACTGTTGTCCAGATGCCCTAGTGCTTTGGTTAGAAACGCCCAGCGTGCTGAGTGCAGAACCCAGAATTCTGCAACAGAATTTTCAGTTTCCTGCAACTCGGGATCACTACCCCATCACCCCTAAAACCCTTGTTCTCCTCCACCAACATCCTCTTTAATAGGCATACACCAGGCACTTCGATTATTACATTCATTCATCAAGAAAAACTAAAGATCAAGTATGCATGCAAAGGAAGAGCAATGAAGAACACATGATATTGGGTATTTCAAACCTCAATTTATTAAAACTGATTTTCGAAAAATTTTATGCTATTCCAAGTGTTTTTCCACAAGGAATTCAAAAATGACATTAAATTTCAAAAACAAAACCATTTCATAGCTCGAAAATTATAAAAACTAGAATCATAAGAAAACCACAAAAATTGGCAAAACTTATAAAATTCGAAAATTCATCTTGAGGATTGAAATCAAAGCTTAGAATTGCATCAAAAACAACCTTAGAACACTTTGAAATTGATCTCATACAAAACCCCCATGATTTTATATCAAGAACCCAAAGTTTGAATGCATTAAGTTGTACAAGCACTACCTAAGTTAGGACTTTACTCTCCTAAGTTGAGAAGTAAAACTTTTGGTGAGATTGAGCTCAAACCCCTTTAAATTCCAGTAGCAACATTAAATTCTAGCTCTGAACTTTTATTGAGAAGCAGGCATTTTGAAGCAAAAAATGGGAAGGGGGGTTTATATATGTTTGGTTGTGATCAAGGTGCACAACACTAATCTCCATTCAATCTTGTTGCCTAACTTCACTCCCACTCTCCACTAACGTTCCAGCTAAGTGACTCAAATGTATGACACAACTACATGGGAGTGTGTGCTAGTACGTATCTCGAGGTAAGTCTAAGTGTTATTGATTTTTATTGGAAACTATAGGACTTTAAATTTGATTCATATTACATGGATGCAACCATAGGCTATAAAATAATCCCTTAATTCATATTAAAATTAAATAAGACTTCCCATAATGCTAACTACCTGATTCCACGGCTTGCATGTAACTCGAGGTGCATCCTCGTTCTCCTCACGACGCCTACAACTGTACGAACCGACTTAGTAAGTTTACAAAATACATAACACTAGGCATACATCAATACAAAAATATAATACACCTCAGCCACGTACTTCGGTCGTGTGCTCGTATCATGGTGTGGGTCCCATGTCATGAGTCTGTGATCCTGATTAAGGGATCAGAACAGGGGTTAAAGATTTGCGCTATGACATTTAGGACCCCCTCAAGAGTACGCCTTGGCCTCCATGCGTCGTTCATTGTCATCCTACTTATTGTCTCATGAAACTTGATATCATCCTTTGCTCGTGAAAACCGTAGGAGACAATTCACTTTATATCTAACATTATATTTATCTATACGAGCAACAAATAACATCATAATATGTTTTTTATTCATTCGGTTTCAACCTTTCCTAACTTAAGTTTGGTCGCTTGTGACGTACTAAGTCGATGCAAACCAAAAGCCCAAACTAGTGGTTACATCGCTTAATTGTGACCCGCCCTTCCTAAGTTCATCTGACTTACCTAATCCTTAAGGTGAATCTTAAGTCACTAAGTTCCATAACTTATTTTTCACAACTAAGTTTTAAGGAAAACTTAACATATTACTCCAATTTCATTTTTATGTTACCTATTGCCTACATTGTTTCTAGGCTCGCTTGACCTACGCTCTGATACCAACTGTGAGGTTGGTATCACAAACTTGAATAACCTTAACCAACTTTTCCTATGCTCTGATACCAACATTGACAACCCCAATTTCTACAACAAGAGCTGCCCGACCTAAACCATAACCAAATACCTCGAAACGACCCAGTGAGTCGAGCTATGATCTAGTAAGCCTTAACCTATGGAATTATATTCACAAAAGTATCTACAAACTAGACTAACAAGGCTACAAGGTACGGAAATAAAAACCTTTATGTCTAATAAGGTTGCAAAAATAAAGTAGATGTCTTACAAACTAGCTAAAATATAAACTAAACCAAATACTATGGGTTCAAACATCTACCCACACAAAATCCCCTATTTATTATATTAAATGTCTCAAAGCGAAATAGATATAAATATATAACCTTGCAAATAAGGAGAGAACTTTCATGCTCAAACTTTGTCCTTTCTTTTGTCCTATGCAGCAGTTGAGGTACCTGGGGGGAAAATAGTGAGGTGAGCTGTGATCCAACGAGCTCAAAAAAGCAGAAGCTTACTTTACCCTTAATCATCCAAGTATACCAAATGCGTAATAACTAGCATTAACAAGGTTATTGAACAAATCCTACCATCATTTTCGATCATGAAGTGAAAGATAATAAGCATACTATAAAATGCAAGATATAATAAAGCAAAGCCCGAACAAGATACTCAATAAGATATCAACGATAACATGAATGTCATAGAGTCAACAATGCGAAAACTAGATGTAAACGATGTGATATGACAACCAACCCACCTTCAAAGATATCAATTATTGTTGGGTTTTGAGGTACATACGCAGCGGAAATTTCTAAAACAATTTTGACAAAAACCCCAACAGGATCCGAATCTGATTCCATTAAAACATGTTTAAACTATGAAAACTTAATCATACCTTAGTCGCAATACCTCTCTGCAGGTTAATCGATCTCTAAGGCACTGCCAATAACGAACGCCCTCTACTAGCTGTCCACACACGAACGGCGACCGAGATTCAAAGTGCTAGCTTCGAGAGAATTTCAAACCTTTTGTTTCTCTCCAAAACGATTCAGAGAATACCAAAAACTCCAAGTTGTTTATTAAAACGAAAATAGAGTTTCGCCCTTTTAAAATCTTTCGTACTTGTATTCTAACTCAAAGCGTCTATTTATACAACCCTTGTATATAGACGGTTAAGTAAATTACACATATACCCCTACTTAAAGAAGTATAAGTGTAATACACTACAAGGACGTTTCTGTCATGAATTTATCATATAAAATTCATTTTTCTGAACCATCTTAAAATCTCGCAAAACCATTCTCAGTGTGCGATCCAATAGGCTCATACAACGTTGGCAGTGTACCAAAACACATTTTGGTATACAAGTCATAAGCGGCCTCTAGCAAGACATTATGACTACCCAAGTTGTACGAATATCAAATCGATATAACCTAATCAATAGCGTATATAACATCCTTTTGTCACACGATATCCTTTTGATCAAACATAAGGCATGGAATTGTCATCCAACATGTTCAATCGTACTAGTCTCGATTTCTAGGTAGACTGAAAACATCTAAGTGACATTGATCAATATCAATTCACTTAGACTAGGCCTTTTAACAGTCTAACACATCGAAGGATCCACTGGATATCTCTCTTTATATGAGAGGGACAAATTCTATCTCGATTACACAATTTCACCACATTATTCACACAGTAACCAATCACAACCTTTATAATCATCCGGTTAAAGACAACGTTTGATTGCGTCAAATCACTGTATTCCTAATGTTGAAGTCTCTGGTAATCTCAAGTCGAGGACTGAAAAATATACCTATCATGAGAAACAACTATGACTTAATCCATGTGATGTTCTCATAGCGGGTCGGTCCAGTACTTTGTTCCCTAACAAGTACTCATGATCTTGATTCGTATTCCTATACGTATAATCATCGTATGATCATCAATCAAGACTCACACTAGTCTTAATTCATTATAGTTCCCAGTATAATAATCGACTATGGACATTTAGGATATTTCTATAAATACCCATGGATCTTATTATAATGTAAACATGCAAATCAATTATAATAAACAACAAATGAAATCCTCTATTTTATTAACTAAAATATATTCACAAAGACTGTTAATGTATTGACCTAGGGCACATTTCCCAACATCTCCCACTTGCTCTAGGGCCAATCTTTCATGCATCTAATGCCTAATGATCTAACATGACCATCATGTTTCGCTTGTGGAAGAGCCTTTGTCAATGGATCCGCAACGTTGTCTTCGGTAGGTACTCTGCAAATCTTTACGTCTCCCCTCTCAATAATTTCTCGATGAGATGAAAACGCCGAGTATATGTTTGGATCTCGTGGTGTGATCTAGGTTCCTTGGCCTGTGCTATTGCCCCGTTATTGTCACAATACAAACAAACAGGGTTAGCAATACTTGGAACCACACCTAGTTCAGAAATGAACTTTTTGATCCAAACTGCCTCCTTTGTTGCATCGGACGTTGCAATATACTCAGCTTCTGTTGTAGAATCTGCCACAATCTCTTGCTTCGAACTTTTCCAGCTTACTGCACCCCCATTTAAAATAAACACATATCCAGACTGCGATCTAAAATCATCTATATCAGTTTGAAAACTTGCATCTGTGTAACCATTTACAACTAGATCATATTCAAAACCTCCATAGACCAAGAACACTTCCTTAGTCCTTCTTAAGTACTTAAGGATGTTCTTTATTGCTATCCAGTGACTCTCACCTGGATCTGACCGATATCTGCTTGTAGTGCTCAAAGCATATGATACATCAGGCCGAGTGCATAGCATGGCATACATGATAGATCCAATAGCAGATGCACATGGAATCTTATTCATACGATCTCGCTCATCATTTGTCCTAGGACATTGATTCTTGCTGAGACTTATGCCATGAGACATTGGCAACAATCCTCTTTTAGAGTCTTGCAAACTGAACCTATTCAGCACCTTGTCTATGTAAGCACTCTGACTTAGACCGATTAGCCTTTTGGATCTATCCCTATAAATCTTTATCCCTAGGATATAGGCTGCATCTCCTAAGTCTTTCATTGAGAAACACTTCCCTAACCAAGACTTGACACTCTGCAATGTTGGGATGTCATTTCCAATGAGTAATATATCATCAACATACAGTACCAGAAAAACAACTACACTCCCACTAACCTACTTATATACACAAGGCTCATCTTCGTTTTTAATAAAACCAAAATCCTTGATTGCTTCATCAAAACGAAGATTCCAACTCCGAGAAGCTTGCTTTAATCCATAAATGGATCTTTGAAGCTTGCATACCTTCATAGAATTTTCAGGATGTACAAAACCTTCAGGTTGTGTCATATACACGTCCTCAAGCAGCTTTCCATTAAGAAATGCTATTTTTACATCCATTTGCCATATCTCATAGTCATAATATGCAGCAATGGCAATTAAAATTTTTATGGATTTAAGCATGGCTACTGGCGAAAAAGTTTCATCATAATCAATACCTTGAGTCTGGCTGAAACCTTTTGCTACAAGTCTTGCTTTGAAAGTATGCACTTTGCCATCCATGTCAGTTTTCTTCTTGAAAACCCATTTACATCCAATGGTCTTACCACCTTCAGGTAAATTAACCAAGTTCCAAACTTGGTTATCATACATGGATTGCATCTCGGAGTTCATGGCACTTAGCCATTTATCGTGTCCGGTCCAACATAGCCTCCCGATAAGTGGTGGGCTTATTTTGATCCATAAGCAACACATCACGACTATCGTAATGAGAAATTTGAATCTCTCTCGGCTCATGTCTTACCCTACCGATTTACGTGGGCCTTGTGTCACTTGCGGAGGTTCAACGGTTCGTAACGTTGTTGAACTTCCAAATAGCGGTTCATTGTTTATCTGCGATTCTTGAACTTCTTCAAGATTTATTTCTCTCCCACTAGTGTCTTTTGAAATAAACTGTTTTTCCATAAAGGCACCATACCGAGCAACAAACACTTTGTTCTCAGCGGGATTATAAAAGTAATATCCTTTTGTTTCCTTAGGATACCCCACAAATAAACACTTATCAGATTTAGGTGCTAGTTTTTTTGAGACTTGTTGCTTTACGTAAGCCTCACAACCCCAAATCTTAAGAAAAGACAAACTAGGTCTCTTCCCGTACCATATCTCATATGGTGTTTTATCAACCGCTTTAGAAGGAACTCGATTTAGAGTGAAAGCTAGATTTGTAATGCATAACCCCAAAAGGATAATGGAAGATCCGCATGACTCATCATAGATCGAACCATATCTAATAAGGTTCGATTTCTCCTTTCAGAAACTCCATTCCATTGTGGAGTTGCTGGTGGAGTCAATTGGGAGACAATCCCACAATTTTTAAGATGATCATCAAATTCTTGGCTCAAATATTCACCACCTCGATCTGATCGAAGTGCTTTGATAGTTTTACCAAGTTGATTCTGCACTTCATTTTGAAATGTTCGAAACATCTCAAATGATTCAGCTTTATGTTTCATAAGATATACATAACCATATCTGATGAAATCATCAATAAATGTAATGAAGTACTGATAACCTCCTCTAGCCATTGTGTTTATAGGACCGCATACATCAGTATGTATTAGACCAAATAAATCACTTGCCCTTTCACTGTGTCCAGTAAAGGGACTTTTAGTCATCTTGCCTAGTAAACAAGATACGCACGTTTCATATGATTCCAAATCAAATGAATCTAGAAGTCCATCTTTATGGAGCTTCGTTATGCGTTTCTCATTTATGTGGCCGAGACGACAATGCCAAAGATAAGTTTGATTCAAATCATTTGACTTGAATCTCTTTGTATTTATGTTAAAGACTGGAGTATCAGTGGACCTTTTCATGCTTAGAATATAAAGACCATCACACAAATCAGCATTTGCATAAAAAATGCCTTTACGAGAAATTGAACATCTATTATTCGCAATAATAAAATCAAAACCATCTATATCCAAACATGAAACAGAAATGATGTTTCTGCTCAAGGCAGGCACATAATAACAATTATTTAAAGTTAAAATAAGTCCACTAGGTAAGACTAAGTCATATGATCCAACAGCCAGGGCAGCAACTCTTGCTCCATTCCCTACGCGAAGGATGACTTCTCCTTTCTTCAACTTTCTACTTATGGTGAGTCCCTGCACATTTATACAAATGTGAGATCCACATCCGGTATCTAATACCCAGGAATCACTAGTAGATAAATTAATTTCAATAACATAAATACATGTAGTGGTAGTCGCACTACCCTTTTTTTTCTTTAGATCTTCCAGATAGAGTTTGCAATTTCTGAACCAATGTCCAGGTGCATGGCAGAAATGAAAATTTCCTTCCTTTTCCTTTTGGTGCTTTGAAGCAGGAACAGGCTGGGACTTGACTTATTCCGCAGGCTTTGCGACAGGTGCAGCAGCAGCCTTGGCAACTTTAGTCTTACCTTTGCCTTTCTTCTTCATTCCCTTTCCCTTTTGGACCATCAGCACATTACTAGTGGGTTTCTTGATATTTTGTTCAGCAGTTTTGAGCATCAAATGCAACTCTGAAATTGATTTCTCCATATTATTCATATTGTAGTTCATCACAAATTGTGAGTAACTCTCCGTAATGAATTTAGGATCAAATCCGTAGCCAACTCTTGGCTTATGGGAAATCCGAGTCTATCAAGCCGGTCAACTAGCCCTTCATCTTCGAACATGAGGACTAACCGACGCACCCTCGGTCATCTTACAAGAATGCAGGTTCTTCTTGTCTAGAACCTTTCTTGCCTAGCTTCTTTGTTGGAACATTTCCTTGGCGTTACATGACCATGTCGTAGGCTTCCATTAGTTCCATGTCCTTCGAAGTTCAGGAACCATGGTTGCCAACATAATGCATGCAACATCAGTAGAATCGTTGACATGCTTATTATGCGCATCCTTCACAACTTTCGTAGCATTGGCTGGTGGGTCCTCAGGGATTGGAGCATCCAGGACATACAACTTGCGTTCATGCTTGAGAACGATTCTCAAGTTTCTGAACCAGTCAAGAAAGTTAGTCCCAGATAGCTTATCCTTCTCAAGGATAGATCGCAGTGACAGGGGATTATTATTACTTGTAGCTTATCCTTCTCAAGGATAGATCGCAGTGACAGGAGATTATTATTACTTGAAGAGGCCATTGATCTACAATAAAGATTATGCAGAGTTTATTTTAGTATAGAGGAATAGACTCCCACTAAATTAACAACCCTCCTAAAATATACTGTTTATTTAGGGGACTAAATCCATATTTCACCTAATTCTATGACAGCTATGGCATGAAACACAGAACTAGATTATTTAGGTAGGTAACAGTTACCAATTACATCTTATGTAATTTTAGATACTTTTTATGAGATATGGGACATCTTATGTCTTAGCATGTTTTTATCTCATCATATGCCTAAAGCCCAAAACTATTTTGATAGCTTTATTAAATCGGACCAATTTAAATATTTAGGTAACTCTTACCCAACTTATTTCACCAAGATAACACAATACACCCAGCTATGGCTGAAACTATATTAGTGTGATCGAGGCCTTGATAAGTATTTAAAATTGGATGGCACAAGACTTAAGATTCAATAGAGGGATTTTATTCAGTTTTAGTGATTTTATTTAAACATTGAAATATCATATATTTTATTACTTTGTTAAATCACTAAACAATTTGGAGATTTTTATACTATTCACTAATAGAAGAATTTCCGTGCGCTAGGATTAGTTAGAAGGCGGTCCCGCTGGCCGCAAATTAAAATTTGCCATAGAAAATCATATTTTCGATAATTTTATTATCCTAAACTAACCCCTTAATTTATCCGAAAATTAAGTCAATTAAAAACATTTTTAATTAACTCGGGCCCACATCACATCTAACTAATCATCTTATCCTAATCCAATTAGGACTTTAGATATTTGAATCCTAGCATATCACTAATAACAAGCTTCTCCATATTTATCTCCTATCCAATAGGGATAATGAAACCGATTTTAGTAACATATTAATATTCAAATATGCTCAATCACGTATCCCCATACTTTAGGAGAAAAATACGGCTCAAATATAGGGATCTAATCCAATATGTTTGCTTCTCAAATACACACAAAACATTAATCATGTTCTAGCATCGCACAGTCAAATTTTAATCCAATTAAGATTTGATAGGTAAAGCATATCACAACTAAAATTGCATGCAAGTGTATCCAGACAATCAAATATTTTATTCTCCTTAACACGTGATCTCATTTAAGCATTGACCAAAAGTTGTATCATTGGCTAGCCACAAAAGAACACGTCATATATAAAATTGTGTACATAAAATATTAGGAGACTCTGAAATTCGTACCCATCTAACCATAATAGATAGCAACTATTCGAATCACATACATATCAATTTAATGTTCAGAATTGTATATGACTCAAGCCATGATATTTTTCGTCTTTGCAAGTTATACGCACAATTAAAATTCATGACAATCTTGTCCGTGTGGAACAATTTCCACAAATTCCACAATAATGCACATGCTTCAGTTTATTGGAACCAAAAACCTTGCTCTGATACCACTGTTGGGTTTTGAGGTTCATACGCAGCGGAAATTTCTAAAACAATTTTGACAAAAACCCCAACAAGATCCGAATCTGATTCCATTAAAACATGTTTAAACTATGAAAACTTAATCATACCTTAGTCGCAATACCTCTCTGCAGGTTAATCGATCTCTAAGGCACTGCCAATGACGAACGCCCTCTACTAGCTGTCCACACACGAACGGCGGCCGAGATTCAAAGTGCTAGCTTCGAGAGAATTTCAAACCTTTTGTTTCTCTCCAAAACGATTCAGAGAATACCAAAAACTCCAAGTTGTTTATTAAAACAAAAATAGAGTTTCGGCCCTTTTAAAATCTTTCGTACTTGTATTCTAACTCAAAGCGTCTATTTATACAACCCTTGTATATAGATGGTTAAGTAAATTACACATATACCCCTACTTAAAGAAGTATAAGTGTAATACACTACAAGGACGTTTCTATCATGAATTTTATCATATAAAATTTATTTTTCGGAACCATCTTAAAATCTCGCAAAACCATTCTCAGTGTGCGACCCAATAGGCTCATACAACGTTGGCAGTGTACCAAAACACATTTTGGTATACAAGTCATAAGCGGCCTTTAGCAAGACATTATGACTACCCAAGTTGTACGAATATCAAATCGATATAACCTAATCAATAGTGTATATAACATCCTTTTGTCACACGATATCCTTTTGATCAAACATAAGGCATGGAATTGTCATCCAACATGTTCAATCGTACTAGTCTCGATTTCTAGGTAGACTGAAAACATCTAAGTGACATTGATCAATATCAATTCACTTAGACTAGGCCTTTTAACAGATCTAACACATCGAGGGATCCACTTTGGATATCTCTCTTTATATGAGAGGGACAAATTCTATCTCGATTACACAACTTCACCACATTATTCACACAGTAACCAATCACAACCTTTATAATCATCCGGTTAAAGACAACGTTTGATTGTGTCAAATCACTGTATTCCTAATGTTGAAGTCTCTGGTAATCTCAAGTCGAGGACTGAAAAATATACCTATCATGAGAAACAACTATGACTTAATCCATGTGATGTTCTCATAGCGGGTCGGTCCAGTACTTTGTTCCCTAACAAGTACTCATGATCTTGATTCGTATTCCTATACGTATGATCATCGTATGATCATCAATCAAGACTTACACTAGTCTTAATTCATTATAGTTCCCAGTATAATAATCGACTAGGGACATTTAGGATATTTCTATAAATACCCATGGATCTTATTATAATGTAAACATGCAAATCAATTATAATAAACAGCAAATGAAATCCTCTATTTTATTAACTAAAATATATTCACAAAGACTGTTAATGGATTGACCTAGGGCACATTTCCCAACAATTATGATCCTGCCTCAATAGTTAGGTATATAAGCATCATTATGATTCCATCTACCATCTAGTAGCCTTCAAGGTTATCATTTAATAATGAAGGGAGGTTATCGGTGGCTGCCGACTCTCCAGTCCATTTTCATTTCAAGCATACCAGTTCCATAGACATTCATAATAAGAGAGGTCAAAGGACACGATAAAGTAGAACTTCAAGATGTATTCAGATTTGATTCCAAGCATGATATTAATCATTCACTACCGTGAATCTTAGCATAACTAGTAGAATGACATGATTAAAGATAAAGCAAACCCCACTTACCTCTAGCACTGCTTCCTAAGCAATCTTTAGCTTTGAGAAGTCCTTAGAGTTCCTAAGCAATCTTTAGCTTTGAGAAGTCCTTAGTGGTGTTCATCTAGTATCTTAGTTTAGCGTCTTCCTAGCTTGAGAGATGGTGTAGAACCCTAGCTCTCCAACTTCTCCTCTCTTACTCACACCAAACCCTAACTTCCTTGTGAAATGGTGGAAAGTGGTTACAACTTAGTTATAGCTACTATTTATATTGTTTCAATTTTTAGGATTAAGGTTGACCAAATCCAACTCCCTTTGACTTTTCATTCAAGTAACCCTTTTTTTTCTATTTAGTCAATAGTAATACACATAACTAGACAATAACTACCTCCATTATGTATTTATTTTCGAAAGTTTAGATTTTGAGGTGTTACATTTAGGGTTGAGTTGACTAGTCAAAACCCTTCTCACCTTTTTATTCTCTTAATGTCATTTTAGTAACTCCTTTTTGGTCATAGTTATTTTAGTTACTTGCTACCCAAGTAATCTACTTATTAATCACTGTCATTTTAGTAAATTTTTTTGGTAGGAGTCATAGTAATTTTAGTTACTTGATACCCAAGTAATCTACTTATTAATTACTATCTACTACACCACTTGGTACACACAACCTTGCTTTGACCTTTACTTAGCCAATATTTCATAAATTAATAATCTAAGTCCCATCGTCGTGCGAACTTAATTTAATCAAAACATGCTAAGTCGTGATAATATATTGTACATATAATAGCACACCAAACACAAATAATATTATTTTATTTTATTTTCGAGCACGTCGCCAGTCCACGACTCTTTGTCATGACTTAGGACCACAAATGGTTTGGGATTTGATTAAATTGTAATTTAGAATTTTGGGTTGTACTTCTTGTTTTTACTTTTTTTCGTATTACTTGCATATTTGACGGTTGAGCGAGTTATTTGCTTACTGAGCTCTATTGGTTCTTTTAGCTAACCACTACTTTTCAGGTGCCTTGACATCGGCGCTAGAACGAGACAAGGGAGAGGCGATGCTTGAAGCCTTCTCTTGTATGTGAGCCTTGTAATGTTATATATTATGTATTCGTTTTTGAAAATATAAAGCTTAGGTTGTAATTAAATATGGAATTTGGGTAGTTGAAACCTTATTTTACTTTAGTTGTTTTAAATCATGAGGTTTTTGGTGGACCTATGTATTGCTTATATGATTTATGATGCACTGCTTAGCTTTTCTTTGGATCATGTTGTTATTAATCTTCCTTTGGCTATTAATAGATAGGTAAATGAGCACCACTTACAAAAACAAATTTGATCGCTCATTCCCATTAACATTTCAGTTTTAACAATAGGCGCTTCGACTAAAGGAAAGGAGAAGAACTAGGAGTCTTGCTCTTCTCTTTGATGTAAAGATTTAATTTCCATTATTCTATATTGTATTGAAATACTATTTGTAATAAAAGGGGTGAGGGTTATTTTTGTATATCTTTCAATTTATTGAAAAGTTTTAATTTTCGCTGCGTTTTGATTTACTTTTTGATTAGCAAGATATACAAGTTATGTTTATCAGGTATTGAATAAAGGTTTATCACTCCAGTTAAGTCTGGTTCGTGTACCGAGGCTTAATTTGGGTATCAGGCCAAGTATCACCCTAAACGAGATAAGGGATGCTACATAGATCAAGTGCTAACGTAGAATTTTGGGCAATGGCTCAAGGAACCTGTAAACTTTTATGGTTGAAGATTATCTTAGAAGAATCAAACAGAATGTTCCATGAGACTTTATTGTGATAATAAGTTTGCAATTAACATACACTACAAAATAAGGAATTTTACCTACTAACTTAATGGTAAGTGACAGTTCTAAAAATCGTAAGTAAAGGTGTTTACTTAAGAAAAGTTAGTAAAAAGGTCGTAAGAATAGCCTTGCGACGGCCCCAAATTCCGAGGCCGCCCCGTGGCTTCCCATTTCCCCTGCTCGTGCTCCGGAAACGCCTGCCACGTCACTCGTCTGCCTTCGTACTTAGATAGTTATCATATAAGTTGTTATAGTCAGAATTTAACAGCGGAAGAATTTAAAGTTTGACAAAAATGCATTCATATATATATATATATAAAAGTTTTACTGATCAAACCTATAGTGGAAAACCCGGCTGTACTGTGCATACAGGCGATCAACTGCTAGAGCATGTATACTAGTACAAGTGTGTATCCAGTTTCCCAACCTAAAAGATAGTACAAAATATCAAAATATAGACATCACACGTACCAGCAGGCCTCGGCGTAGGCAAGTCAGATGAAATCACCGATGATCCCCTTACCCCTGCTAGTACTAGGATCTGCACTCGGCCACCACAAAAAGACAGATGGCGAGCCCAGTAAGTAAAATCCCAAGGAAAACCACCGTGCATAAATAAATAATGAAATAAGTAACGAGCCAAAAGTAGTGTTAAATAAACATGCGGTAGGAAGGAAAATATGCGAGACAAGCGCTCAAAGCTAATCGCATGTATATAAACACATTGATAGACAAAGGGGTGTGAACACAGCCACTAAGTGTGTACTAGGACCAGGAGCCCTGGCCGTGGCCCATGCCTCCGACCCTACGACTGTATCCCAGCGACATTTACCCTGGTGGGCTAATCGAATGCGTGAAATGGAGCCCAACTCGGGATATCATCTACCGAGTTCCTAGACCACGCGCTACACACCTAGCCAGCGACCTCAACTACCCGTGGATACATAGACGGTCCCATAACCGTTCCAGTAGGAATATAAATCACAGATTTTCAAGGAAATAAAGCTCAATGGAAATAAATAAGTAAATGCAGTAGTGGTGTTCAGTTGGGTTTTACGTACCCGAAAATACGCACTCCGACTTCCCGGGCCCGTCAGTACGCCCCACCTAGCTCCCCAATGTCCGAGCTACGGTTTTTCGGTCCCTGAAGTCCATTTTATAGTGTTTTAAAATTTTTGGAAACATATTATATCATTTTAAAAATTTTCAGTTGTGGTACCTCTCCCGGACTGGGTCGGGGTTCCAAAAATACCGAAAAGTCTCGAAACCACTTTTCTACCTTTTTATAAATTTTCTATATTTTTCTAGCATTTTTCCCAATTTTTCTGATATTTTTCCCTATTTTTCCTATTTTCCAGAATTTAAAACTGTTTTTTGTTTATTTTTTGTTTGTTTTTTTTTTGTTTTTTTTTAAATAAATAAAAAATATTATTTAAATAATATATGGGTGGGTCCCCCGAACCGGGTCGGACTCGACCCAATCGGGTCGGCCCGGTTCGGCCCATCTGGGCCGGGTCCGGGTCGGGCCACGTCTAGGCCCACCGGGTTGGGCCTGGGCGGGTTGGCCGGCCCGGCCGGCCTGAGGGTGCACGCGCGCACCGCGCGCGCATGCGTGCCCCCCCTTCTTCTTCCTCCCCCACCAGAGGCGCACCAACGCCTCTGGTTCTTCTCTCTTTTTTTTTTCATCAATCTTCTTCTCTTCTCTACTCCTCTCGATCCCTCTTCATCCTCAATCCATATGAGACCTCCAAACATCAAAATCTCGCCTCAATTCCACTAAAACAACAACAAATTTTCGGATCAACATAAATAACCATAAATCACAAAATTACCCATTTGGTCACCAATTCATGCAAATCCGAGTAATACCCATATAATTCACCATAAGAAACTCAAAAACCTCCAAGATGACCTCCAAAAACCATTAAAAACTCAATGAAATTCGAATTTCACCAACACCCATTTTAATGAAAAATCCACAAAATTGAAAATTTATTACCTTAGCTTGAGTGTTGGACGCCCAGAATCATCTCCCCCAAGCCTTAAAATTGTCCTCTCCAACCTCAGATCTCTCCCTGATCTCTCTAATTTATTTGAGCAATTTGCATCGTTTTGCATGTTGAGACCCATCGATGATATATATATAGTTGTGATTTTAATCTAGGCGCGAACACGCATCCCGAGGACGGTTTAGCGGCCACTGAACACCATGTGTCACCAACTTTCTGGACACCCTATCATGACACCATGCATCTCGAGTTTCCTTATTGTGCATCTCGATGACAATACTAAGTATACTGATTTATTCACTTCAAACTATAGGATTCTAATTATTCCAATTTGATTTAACTTATACAATTTATTCTAGGCATCTATAAATTCCATAAATTAGTAAATATGGTCACACTAACTCCCCGACCACTCGGCACCCCGTGCCCCATGTCCGGCACGCTTCCCGAGGTGGTCCCACCCACCCTTAGTGTACCCAATTTAATTTCCTTAGCTTAGCCTAAGCTTATATATTCACATTTAATTAACTAAATCTTCAACCATAACATGTTTATATAATTTAAATCTAATTAACCCTCAACGCCCGGCCTCATTGCTACCAAAACCCCGCGTTGGTGCGTTCTCCGAACTAAAACCCCGGCTCACAACTCGCCCGACAATTTTATTTTAAATGCACACCGGTGACAGATAATACATCATTATCAAGAAATGAAAATATCAATAAATCACCGAAAATTAGAAACAACAACAATACACAGTCAATACTAGGTCCAGAACATGCCTAATCTATCCGCGGCGTCCACGTGTCGTCCGAGAAATTTGGCGTCCTAATCGAAATAAGGTAAATAACGGCGTTAATAAAATAACGGGCCGTTACAATTCTTCCCAACTAAAAGAAATTTCGTCCCGAAATTTGAGTTAGTTTAGAACATACCGTGGAATAACTGGGGATAACGCTCTCGCATGGTCGACTCCAACTCCCAGGTAAGTTCCTCTGTACCGTGATGCTGCCACCGCACGAGTACCTTAGCTATCTCTCTGTTCCTGAGAGTCTGGATCTTACGATCTAATATCGCCAATGGCCGCTCCTCGTAAGTTGCGTCAGGCTGAACATCCACCTGTCGCACGTCAACCATGGGTCGTGGCCCGGTCCTAGCCAATCGCAACATCGAAATGTGGAAGGTAGGATGAATCCCTGCCAACTCTGCCGGTAAATCTAATCTGTACGCCACACTGCCAACCTTCGCTACAACTCGATATGGACCGATAAATCTCGGCGCCAGTTTCCCCTTAATCCCAAACCTCTGCTGGCCCTTCCAAGGAGAAACCTTCAGGTAAACCATATCGCCAACCTCATAGCTCAGACTATCTTGGTATCTATCCGCGTATTTCTTTTGCCTGTCCTGTGCTGTTCGAAGCCTCTGACGAATCTGTCGGATCTTCTCTGTGTGATCAACAACTATCTCCGGCCCAATCGTAACTGTATCTTCCGGCTCTGCCCAACACGCTGGTGACCTGCGGGGCCTCCCATAGAGCGCCTCATAAGGTGGCATCCCGATACTAGCCTGATAGCTGTTGTTTTAGGCGAATTCACACAGTGGTAAATAATCCTCCCATGAGCCTCCAAACCGCAAAATGCAAGCTCTCAACATATCCTCTAAAATCGTATCAATCTCTCGGGATGGCCATCGTCTGCGGGTGATAAGCCGTGCTTTGAATCGCAACCTAGTACCAAACTCGCTCTCCCGCATCGCCTCCCAAAATCTCGAAGTGAACCTGGGATCCCGGTCAGATACTATGAAGATTGGTACCCCATGCAGTCTGATGATCTCTTGCTCGAACAGTCTGCTCAACTGGTGAAACGTATACCTCATCGAAACTGGTATAAAGTGTGCAGATTTCGTCAGTCTATCTATCACCACCCAAATCGCATCATGTCACCTCGAAGTCTGGGGTAATCCACTGACAAAATCCATAGCGAGGTGTTCCCACTTCCACTGAGGAATGGGTAACGGCGCGCAACAATCCTCCAGGTCGTCTATGCTCCGCCTTCACCTGCTGACATATGTGACATCCTCGAACATATTCACCAACATCAGCCTTCATCCCCGGCCACCAAAACAATCTCCGCAAGTCATGGTACATCTTGGTTCTGCCCGGATGAACGGTGTATCGCGACCGGTGAGCATCCTCTAATATACTATCTCGTATCTCTGACACGGCTGGTACCCATAGTCGACCTCGGTGTGCCGCAAACATCCATCGATGTCTCGCCCAATCGTGCACTCGGAATCCGTGCCAATCCACGAACCGCTCATAAAGCCCATCGACCCCTCGACACTCCGATACCCGTTCTAGTGATACCGTCGGCACCCTCATCGACCACAAATCGTAGATCTGCATAACCGAAAGGTCGACATGCTCATAAGCGACGTCATCTCCAACGGTCCCATGTGTCGAGTCTCGGTCGATTGTCAACCTCGCATCTCGCTCAATGCATCGCCCACTACATTGGCCTTTTCGGGATGATACTCAATCGTAAAATCATAATCCTTCAACAGCTCTAACCATCTCCTCTGACGCATATTAAGATCTTTCTGTGTGAAAATGTAGCGTAGACTCTGATGGTCAGTGTAAAGCACAAACTTCTCTCCGTAGAGGTAGTGTCTCCAAGCCTTCAGCGCAAACACAACTGCCGCAAGCTCCAAATTGTGTACGGGGTAGTTACACTCATGTGGTCGCAATCGCCTAGATAAATAAGCCACTGGTCGTCCTTCCTGCATCAGAACACATCCCAGTCCAGTTCCCGATGCATCAGTGTAAACTGTTAACTCCTTCCCTGGCTCAGATAATGCCAACACTGGCGCAGTCGTCAACCGTTTCTTCAACTCCAGAAATGCCTGCTCACATTCCTTAGACCACTCAAATGGAACATTCTTCTTAGTTAACCTCGTCATTGGTGCTGCGATCGTGGAGAAATCCTGTACAAATCGGCGGTAATAACCTGCTAAACCCAAGAAACTCCGTATCTCAAAAATAGTCTCCGGTCTCTTCCAGTCAATCACCGCTCTAATCTTGTCTCCCTCAACAGAAATGCCCTGACAGCTGATCACATGTCCCAAAAAGTTCACTTCCCTCATCCAGAATTCACACTTACCGAATTTCGCATACTGCCGATGCTCCCTCAACGTCGTCAACACCGATCGAAGATGACTCTCGTGATCCTCTCGCGTCCGACTGTATATCAGTATATCGTCAATGAAGACTATCACGTATCGGTCTAAGTAGGGTCTCAGTACTCTATGCATCAGATCCATGAAAACTGCCGGAGTGTTCGTCAACCCAAACGGTAACACCGTAAATTCGAACAACTCGTATCTAGTACTGAAAGCAGTTTTCTTGATATCCTCTTCTCGAATCCGCAACTGGTGATATCCCGAGCGTAAATCGATCTTCGAGAAGAACTGTGCACCCGTCAGCTGATCAAACAGATCGTCGATCCTCGGAAGTAACGATTTTTAATCGTTACCTGGTTCAGCTTCCGATAGTCCATACACATCCTCATCGATCCATCCTTCTTCCTCACAAACAACACTAGCGCTCCCCACGGTGACATACTCGGTTGAATGAATCCCTTCGCCAACAATTCCTCTAGCTGCTTCCTGACCTCCTCCTGCTCCATAGGCGACATACGATAAGGTCTGCTAGATATAGGCTGGGTCCGTGGTAACAACTCTATAATAAACTCTATCGCACGTGGTGGTGGTAATCCGGGTAAATCATCTGGAAAAAGGTTCGTGAATTCTCGGACTATAGGTATGTCCTCGATCCTAACAGATCCTCCGGTCTCAGGCTCAACGATCGCTGCAAAGTCCTCCATTTCCTGAGTAGTCGCTAATCTACCTCTCGTAATAGGCAATTCGGAGGCGTTCCCGGTCAACGTAAACTCTGGTAAACCCGGAATACGGAACTCTACCCTCTTCCCATAACAATCTATCGTGCATGGTAAGGCGACCGGCTAATCCATACCAAAGAGTGCATCAAACTCTAGGTACTCCAGTACTCGGAGATCGGCTGGGTAATTGATGTCCGCAACCTCAACCATGACGTCCCGAACTATCCGGTTAGGGTAAATCTTATCCCCAGCAGCCGTGCTGAGAACAAGATGGGGTCTCTAGTGTGTGTGTGTCCAACCCTAACTCCCCCACTAACCGTCCAGCAATAAATGACAATGTACTACCCGAGTCAAACATGGCATGAATAAGTCTACTATGAATAAGTAACGTACCCTCAACTAGTTGTCTGGTGGCTCCTAGATCTAGCTGTGCTACTGCATGTACCATGTCTCTCTCTCGACCCTGCTCCCGTCGTGGAGATGGCACCCGGCAATCCAATTTCAAATGTCCCCTCCGACCGCATCGGAAACATCTGCGTGTCTCCCATCTCCCAGTCCGCGTATCATCCGATCTCGGCTCCTGACCCCGGTCCCTCTGACCCCTATCTCGGCCACCCTGATCTCGAACCTGGTGCTTCTTGAGGCTTGCCCATTCTTTGGTGGTCTTGGAGCTATGGTGTGTCTGAAGTTTTGTCCCTATCTCGATCCCCGCCATCCCGACGTCGTCGTCTCGCCATCCCGGCGGTCATCCCGGCGACCTCTACTAAACTGGTCCCGTTGTCTCTTCGGCCTCCTATCCTGTCGAGAGCTCTGCCCAACCTCCATCTCGGCCGATGCTTTGTCATAGGAAGACCATTCTTCGCATCAAGAACGTCTCGTAGGTAAGTGCTCGCTCAAACATCGCTGAATCGTCGGAGCCCGGACGATACGATCGCGCGGCAATGTCATCCCTCACTCCCCGAATGAAGTAGTAGATCCGTAATCGCTCGTGCGGCGATATCCATCGAGAAGCTGCAGCAAGTATCGGTACCTATCCATATACTGCATCATGCTCCGGTTTCCTTGCCTCAGGGATAAGAACTCCTCCCTCAATCTCAATCGTACCTCCATAGGTATGAACTGCTCATAAAATATCTCTCGGAACTCTGCCCAAGTTGCGGGATCAGCATGCGTCTCCTGGTAGTTAGTCCACCACACTGCGGCATCTGATCTGAAACACGTCCCAGATAGTCTCGCTCTAAACCTCTCTTCCGTATTCAACTCCTTGTGCAGGCGCTGGTGCGATAAAATCCAATCTCCTGCAGTCTCAGGGTCTCCTTCTCCATAAAAATAAGCGGGCTGAAACTTGAGGAAATCCCGTAACCTCCTGGCCTGCGGATCCATCACATACTTTAACATTATCGTCGGGGTAACCTCTACTGCTGCGGTAGGTGTAGGAATCAGTGTCTCCACTGCTGCTACTACCGGTGTAGTATCGACTTCCTGAACCTCGGGTACCACCGCCTGAGTATGAGTAAATGCGGTCTCTATGGGTCCCGTAGTCGCCACTGTCTCCCTATACATAGCCAATCCAGCCATCATAGCGGCCTGCTCTCTCAGTAGTAGTAAGATCTCGGCTATCTGAGTCTCGTGCGCCGTAACTCGGTCCTCTAATGGAACTGACGATCCGGAAGCCCTCGCGGTATCACTAGACTGTCCATCCATCGTGTCCTGCATCGTGATGCGTGTCCGGATCAGCTTTGTATATACGTATTCGTATAGTATATATATATACAACAATACATATATCACATAACAATCCTAGCTATACCCGCTTTCTTGCTTCCCAACTAAAGTTCTAGGCAGACTCATCGGGTTTCCACATCTAGTTTGTTAAGGTTTATGATCTTGTAAAACTTTTTAACAAATTATTTTCTTGAAACTCTCGCTTTGATACCAGTTGCGACGGCCCCAAATTCCGAGGCCGCCCCGTGGCTTCCCATTTCCCCTGCTCGTGCACCGGAAATGCCTGCCACGTCACTCGTCTGCCTTCGTACTTAGGTAGTTATCATATAAGTTGTTATAGTCAGAATTTAACAGCGGAAGAATTTAAAGTTTGACAAAAATGCATTCATATATATATATAAAAGTTTTACTGATCAAACCTATAGTGGAAAACCCGGTACTGTGCATACAGGCGATCAACTGCTAGAGTATGTATACCAGTACAAGTGTGTATCCAGTTTCCCAACCCAAAAGATAGTACAAAATATCAAAATATAGACATCACACGTACCAGTAGGCCTCGGCGTAGGCAAGTCAGATGAAATCGCCGATGATCCCTTTACCCCTACTAGTACTAGGATCTACGCTCGACCACCACAAAAAGACAGATGGCGAGCCCAGTAAGTAAAATCCCAAGGAAAACCACCGTGCATAAATAAATAATGAAATAAGTAACAGAGCAAAAAGTAGTGTTAAATAAACATGCGGTAGGAAGGAAAATATGCAGACAACTGCTCAAAGCTAATCGCATGTATATAAACACATTGATAGACAAAGGGGTATGAACACAGCCACTAAGTGTGTACTAGGACCAGGAGCCCTGGCCGTGGCCCATGCCTCCAACCCTACGACTGTATCCCAGCGACATTTACCCTGGTGGGCTAATCGAACGCGTGAAATGGAGCCCAACTCGGGATATCATCTACCGAGTTCCTAGACCACGCGCTACACACCTAGCCAGCGACCTCAACTACCCGTGGATACATAGACGGTCCCATAACCGTCCCAGTAGGAATATAAATCACAGATTTTCAAGGAAATAAAGCTCAATGGAAATAAATAAGTAAATGCAGTAGTGGTGTTCAGTTGGGTTTTACGTACCCGAAAATACGCACTCCGACTTCCCGGACCCGTCAGTACGCCCCACCTAGCTCCCCAATGTCCGAGCTATGGTTTTCCGGTCCCTGAAGTCCATTTTATAGTGTTTTAAAATTTTTGGAAACATATTATATCATTTTAAAAATTTTCAGTTGTGGTACCTCTCCTGGACTGAGTCGGGGTTCCAAAAATACCAGAAAAGTCCCGAAAACACTTTTCTACCTTTTTCTAAATTTTCTATATTTTTCTAGCATTTTTCCCGATTTTTCTGATATTTTTCCCCTATTTTTCCTATTTTCCAGAATTTAAAACTGTTTTTTGTTTTTTTGTTTTTTTTTGTTTTTTTTGTTTTTTTTTAAATAAATAAAAAATATTATTTAAATAATATATGGGTGGGTCCCCCGAATCGGGTCGGATTCGACCCAACCGGGTCGGCCCGGTTCGGCCCATCTGGGCTGAGTCCGGGACGGGCCCGGTCCAGACCCACCCGGGTTGGGCGGGCGGGTTGGCCGGCCAGCTCCCGGCCGGGGGTGCTGGGTGCGTGCGCGCGCGTGCGTGCACCCCCTTCTTCTTCCTCCCCCACCAGAGGCGCACCAGCGCCTCTGGTTCTTCTCTCTTTTTTTGTTTTTCATCAATCTTCTTCTCTTCTCTACTCCTCTCGATCCCTCTTCATCCTCAATCCATATGAGACCTCCAAACATCAAAATCTCGCCTCAATTCCACCAAAACAACAACAAATTTTCGGATCAACATAAATAACCATAAATCACAAAATTACCCATTTGGTCACCAATTCATGCAAATCCGAGTAATACCCATATAATTCACCATAAGAAACTCAAAAACCTCCAAGATGACCTCCAAAAACCATTAAAAACTCAATGAAATTCGAATTTCACCAACACCCATTTTAATGAAAAATCCACAAAATTGAAAATTTATTACCTTAGCTTGAGTGTTGGACGCCTAGAATCATCTCCCCCAAGCCTTAAAATTGTCCTCTCCAACCTCAGATCTCTCCCTGATCTCTCTAATTTATTTGAGCAATTTTCATCGTTTTGCATGTTGAAACCCATTGATGATATATATATAGTTGTGATTTTAATCTAGGCGCGAACACGCATCCCGAGGACGGTCTAGCGGCCACTGAACACCATGTGTCACCAACTTTCTGGACACCCTATCATGACACCATGCATCTCGAGTTTCCTTATTGTGCATCTCGATGACAATCCTAAGTATACTGATTTATTCACTTCAAACTATAGGATTCTGATTATTCCAATTTGATTTAACTTATACAATTTATTCTAGGCATCTATAAATTCCATAAATTAGTAAATATGGTCACACTAACTCCCCGACCACTCGGCACCCCGTGCCCCATGTCCGGCACGCTTCCCGAGGCGGTCCCACCCTTAGTGTACCCAATTTAATTTCCTTAGCTTAGCCTAAGCTTATATATTTACATTTAATTAACTAAATCTTCAACTATAACATGTTTATATAATTTAAATCTAATTAACCCTCAACGCCCGGCCTCATTGCTACCAAAACCCCGCGTTGGTGCGTTCTCCGAACTAAAACCCCGGCTCACAACTCGCCCGACAATTTTATTTTAAATGCACACCGGTGACAGATAATACATCATTATCAAGAAATGAAAATATCAATAAATCACCGAAAATTAGAAACAACAACAATACACAGTCAATACTAGGTCCAGAACATGCCTAATCTATCCGCGGCGTCCACGTGTCGTCCGAGCTGGCGTCCTAATCTGAAATAAGGTAAATAACAGCGTTAATAAAATAACGGGCCGTTACAAGCCTCGTCGCTAAAAGTTTGCACTTACAAACTTGATTGTAAGTAAAAAAAAGGAACTTTTTACTTTTGTCATATATTGTAAGTAATACTCCAATCTTATAAGTAAAACTTTGACAATACTTACAAGAAAATTGTAAATAATATAAAAATACTCGCGTAGTTAATTAATGGAGAATTGAGCTCCTAAGTAAAAGAAAATTATATACTATAAAATTTTCATTAAATTATATTTAGTTTTTTAAGTCAAATTTTTCTTAAGTTATTTTTAATTTATTTTATTCATGGTGCTTAATTTTGTTTTACTCGATTTCACAAAAAAAATTACAAATACATAATATTAAAAAAAATTAACAAAAATATATATACATATTCATGAATTGTTTCTAGGTGCATAACATACAATGGAATTCCTCAAAAGTTACAATAAATTACAATAAAAATACAATAATACAAGAAAATTATTATCATGAGTACGCCCGGCTTTATTTCTTGAAAAAAAAAAAATTACCGGCTTATTAATTTGAATATCAAAACTCGTCTTCCACCTCGAAGCATCTTTTTTTTGAAAACACCTCGGAGCATCTTTAATTTTGTAGTCTTCTCATTTCGCTGGCAGAAGAGATTCATCCCTTTGAAGAGCACTTCTCTATCTATATGCCCCATCAAATTGTTCCAATGCCCTCACAATAAATCTAAAAGAAGAAATCTAACCTCTGTACTCCCAATTAGCATGACAATTCTATACATGGACCATGAGCGCTTACAAACCAATTAATAATCTCAAAGTGCGGCATGGATGCCTGAATGAAGTTTTTCAAAATTTTAGTTTTGCTTTGTCGTGGGTGTGAGTGCGGAAGAAATTAATGGGGCCAAGAACGTGGGTAGTTATTTTTAGAATTTATCTTTTTCTTTAAAAGTGTGTTTTGGTAGTTATCTTTTAAACTACCAATGATGTGTCAAGTTAATCTAAACCCCCCAAAAAATATAATAATAATTTGTTGAGTTAATCTACACGCTAGCATTGATTTTTTTTGAAGAAATATGTTGATTTTAAAATATACAAATTTGGTCAACATTTACTTGCGCCAATATAATTTTTCTTATGAATAAAAGTTTGTAAGTAAAAGTTTATGCTTTACTTACGCACTAACACATTATTAAATATAAAACTTTTGATAGTAAAAATAGCTATAGTTGTCTCCAAAAATTCACGTCAACTTGGTCAACATTTACTTACAAAATATTAAGTTTTACCTACTATCATGATTTGCAAGTTAAAACACTCTTTTTGTAACGAATTTTTTGCTATCTACTTGCAAATCTTGAAAGTTGTAAGTAAATATATTTATTTACTTACAATTTATATTTACTTACAATTTTTGTTTTGTTACTAAAAGTTTCATAATCAAAGGTCAAATTTCTTGTAGTGATAGCTCATAATTCGATGCAATATGATTGAACCAAACACATCGAGATTGATCAATATTTTATTAAAGAGAAATTGGATGTTAGCAACTGTGGTGCCCCAAATCTCGAGGCAACTAGACACCGCCACATCGCCGAACACATCATTAATCCTTGCCACATTATCTGAACTCTTACCTATGAGGGCCCGCCACGTATCACTATTCTCTCCCTATTTACGCTAACCTGTCTTACTAAATTATAAAGTTAACCATTATTCAAGTTATTCTGTCATTTGATTGTGTCGCTAATGGAAATGGAGTTTCAAAAGAGATCAACACCATTAAAACACATTGAAAGGTCGAGTCACAGATATGTAACTAAATATTATTCAACATAGATGGTATAATGGGTACTGACAACTCTTCTCTGAAATCCAAACCAATATTAGCTATATATGAATAATTAGAACGCACTCATATATAGTCAAATATATATCATGTGTGTTTTATGGTAATAAGTGAATCAACAGTGTCCACTTAATTCTGAAGCTTATCATCCATAGAATTTTTTTTCTTAGTTTTTTTTTTTTTTGCGATGTGGATCATCATCGAAAAGTTTACTTAATCTTTGTTGGGTTCTTTTTTTTCATCCTCGCATGTGTTGTTCACCTTTCAGCTATTTCGAATGCGGGTGCAATGTTACTTCGAAAACAACGTTGAACATGTCGAACTAACTTTCGATCCACACATCTTCACTCCACACTTATGAGTTGAAGGTGGTAAAGCTGGGGACAGTATTGGTGCTGGTGGAGATCTAAAGGCTCGAGCCCGCGTGTGCAAAAGGTTCCACTATATATGTAAAACTGACTAAAACAGTGGCGGACAATAAAATTAAGTTAGGGGGCGAATTTTACCTAGACCTTTACTCATTAGCTCGGTCCATCCAATGTCAGTCGAGCTTAAGTTGTTGGGCTAATATAGACCCACGCACATCAGAGAGTGTTTTGTTTTGGTTTATTTATTTAAGGAGTCAAACTCACGATCTCTCCAAACCTTGTCTTTTTGACAAGTGATGCACCCCATTTTGTGTGGCACCCCAAATTTAAATTTCAATTTCTAAGTGCACCCCACATTTTTACCAAAGTACCCTTTCATCCGAATCGAAGCACCCAACTCCAAAACCTTAGTCGAGATATCTATATTAAGTTCAACGACATGTAACGAAGACTTATCTACTAGGCTCGGTGTTGTACAACCGAACCTCTTTGGTGAGGTTTAGTTGACAACTGGTGACTTAAAGGTTTGACAAGCTATGACCTACCCTTTAACTAGAGGTTCGATGGGCTCCGACCGACTCTCCAACAAGATATTCGGACCTTCAAGGCCGAACACTCGATGATGCCTACAAATCAGAAAGAAGAGAGTGTTTTGGGTGCACTAATCATAGTGGGGGCATAAGGGCCATTTTGTAGTAGGATTGACTTTTTTTAAAATTTGAATTTTCTGGGGTGCACTCAATATAAGGTGGGGTGCATTTAGCTGAACTCATAATTTAACATACAAATTTAAATTTGCATTTATCAACTCAGGTATTGGTTCTGTCTAGACTTAAATTTCAACCCATATAAGAATTGGGCAGGCTACATAGAATAATTTTTTGTGTCAAATAAAAAAACTATATTGATAAGAATTCAAAATCAAATAATAAACTAATAATCATAATTATTTGCAATATAAATTAATAAGATACAAGCAAAATTCTACGAGTAGGGAGTTAATTTTGTAACTTTTTGTTAAAAAATATATTTGATCACTTCTCTATTATTTTTCTTCCTCCCAAGTTTCACTAAATTATTTTATAGTTTGAAACAATTAAAAACGTTGTTTGAGATTTTTTTTTTGAAGAGAAATCGAAATTTCATTAATCATTCATGGCTCATTACAAGACCAGACATAGAATCAAGTATATTGATGCGCTAATCCTATTTGTGCAAACAAACTACCATTAATTTGGTTTTTTTTTCGAAATTAAAACAGTTAAATCATAGACTGCTCTCTACAATGTTGAAACTCATGACAATACACAAAAGTACGAGAACCACAAAACGAATAACAAATCTTTTCAACAAGGTGAAGAAAAAATCAAAAACTTCCAACTAGAGAAGAAAACTAATTATAAAGTAAAAACTAAAAACAAATCAATCCAGCGCGCCACACAAATCTACGTAACACCGTCGATGAAGATGCAACGCAACAAGGATAGACCAATCTCTATAAATCTGATTAGATTTGTTTTTTATTGAATAAACAAAGAGCAAAAGGTGTAATAGCCTGAATTTAATTCGCTGTTATTTATGACGTATTACAGATGTGGTGAACAACTCAGACACTCGTGGGACCTGCAGCTAGGCTAGGGTGCGTTTGGAGTTAGGTAAATAGCTATTTTGTGTGCTGATTTGTCTAATTTACGATGTTTATGTTGAATTATAGTAAACGACATCGTGATATGTGTATTTACATTATCATTGATGTGTGAGGTTGTGTGTTAAGTATTCACCTTGATATACGTGTCGACGCGGGTACTGGGTAGGCTAAAAAATGAAATACTAGGCCGGAGAAATAATACACAAATGGAAATGAATATAAATGCATTAAATAATTAATAATAAATGTCGTCTAATGATTTGGTGACTCAAATGTGCGTGATGATGCAAGTCTCGGTGCGGGTGTCGGGTATCAGAACGCTCGAGAAACAAATAATTGGTGACAAACAAGGATAAGAACAAGGAAAAAGTCCACATGTGTGTCACCTTTTAGTGGACTTTTTAACCAATGACAACCATAAGATCAAGCCTTGAGATGGGTGTGTGATGGAGATGACAAATTTAGTATAAAATCTGAAAATTGAGGTTTTGTGGGAGGGTTTGGAGCAATTTGGTGTTGATATTGAAGAGCTTAAGCTTGAGGAATCAACAAACCAAGGTTGGATCTACTATCTCCTCCTTTTTCTCTATGTTTTGGATGTAATTTTAGGGGTTTTGATTGTGATATTGATGGTGTTGTTGAGTTGGTGTTTTTAAATGGTGGTTTGGTAGTTTTTAAAGAAGTTATTGTGGAGTTGGGGTAGTTGTTGTTGATGTTGTTAAAGAAGAATAAGAGAAAAGAATGAAAATATAAAACATATAAAAAATTATTTGGTTGTCTCTCGAGAGACATTTCGTCTCTCTAGAGAAGAAATGGGATCGTAGCCAGGCATTGGGCCTAGCTACCCCCAAATGGGCTAGGTCGGGCGGCTAGGTCGGCCCAGGCCCTAATGAACCTGGACCGCGCCAAACCCTGACCCGATCTAGGTGGGCCGAATCGGGTCCGACCCGGTTGGGTCGAGTCGGAGCCGGTTTAGGGGACCCACCCCTATAATATTTAAATAATATATTTTTATTTAAATAAAATAAAATACACAAAAATATGGAAAATAACTAGAAAATTATGGGAAAATTCAAAAAAATCAGAAAAATATGAGAAATTAGAAAAAGGGTTGAACAATGAGTTTCGGGACTTTTTCGAGATTTTGACGAGATGTTAGGGTTTTTATCTCATAAAGCGTAAAATTGATATAATATACTCAATTGAAACTAAATCAAGGATAAATGGTAATAGGACATTATGGGCGGTATTTTAGATATCGGAGATTGGAAAGAGCCGGACCGGGGTTTATTTTATGGGACGAGGAGTGCGGTTTGAGATGTGTAGTATCCCAACTGAAATTACTTGAGTATTTACTTCTTTTGGCATTTGAATTCAATTTCTATCTTTCAATACTCTATTCTTGGATTATGGTTTAATAGGCGGACATTGAGTGGGGCTCCCTCCGTGCCATTCCAATATGTATGCCCACTAGACCATAGCACGTGCTACCAGATCGATCTTGGTGAATAGCACGACCCGAGTATCACGTCGTGGCATGTGTCGGTGCGTCGTAGGTTTAATGCCGGCCATCGAGTGGATCCAGATACTGGCCTTGCTTGAGTCGGACTCGTCGGCAGTACTTTGTAGAAGAGTCCGAATTATGGTGCTAATTTGGCCCTAAGCTCTAGGAACACACTTTGAGCTTTCACTATTATTTATTCATGCGATGAGCGCAGTTGCCTGTATTTATTTCTGCATGTTTATTTAATAGCTTTTTTTAAATTCCAATATTTACTTTCAGTATTGCTCACTTAATTTTCTTGGGAATACTTACTCTAAACTCGTCATTTGCCTTTTGTGATGGCTTGAATGCAGATCCTAGTACAAGTAGGTGTAAAGGCAAGCTTTTGGAGTACCGCTGATCAGAGACAGATTGCCACACTTATACATTTGTATTATATATATTTTGTTTCCATTTTGGGTATTGGGATTTGTGAAATACCTTGTATATATTGATCTTTTATTATTTCAAAGGTATTTATTGTTATATATGGGTTTTCCACATTAGGTTTATGGTTTATGTCACACATTTATAGTATAATTATCCGAGTAAATGTGTTAGTAAGGCTTCCGTTGTGTTAATTTGAGGATTTTATGACTTAACATATGATGTGATTTCAATACAACTAAATCACTAAATTGACAATTAATAAGGTTTAAAAAGATAAAATGGAGGAAATAATCCAATGTAGAGTACAACTGTCGCTAGTAAGATAGACTGTGTATAACGGCCCAGCCCACCCGCAGGCCCGCTGGAACGCACAGGCAGTTTGAGACATAGCCCGCAGGCCCCACCCACACCATCCACACCCCTCCTGTGTGGTGTTTCGCTCCCCCAGACTCGAACCTGAGCCCTGAGGGATAAGAACACAGGTTTAGCGAGTCTGGTACCACTGAGCTATCGAGGACATCCCAGGAGGTCACCCATCCCAGTACTACTCTCATCCAAGCACGATTAACTACGGAGTTCTAATGGGATCCGGTACCTCCGTGTTGGACTAGCTCAGTGGTACCAAACTCGCTAAACTTGTGTACTTATCCCTCAGGGCTTAGTTCGAGTCTGAGGGGCGAAAGACCATACAGGAGGGGTGTGGATGGTGTGAGTGGGGCCTGCAGGCTATGTCTCACACTACCTGTGCGGTCCAACCGGCCTGCGGGTGGGCTGGGCTGTTACATAAAAGGCACCTTTTTATGTAACGGCCCAACCCACCCGCAGGCCCGTTGGACCGCACAAGCAGTGTGAGGCATAGCCCGCAGGCCCCACCCACACCATCCACACCCCTTCTGTGTGGTCTTTCACCCCCTAGACTCGAACCTGAGACATGAGGGATAAGTACACAAGTTTAGCGAGTATGGTACCATTGAGCTATCGAGGACTTCCTAGAAGGTCACCCATCTCAGTACTACTCTCGCCCAAGCACACTTAACTGCGGAGTTCTAATGGGATCCGGTGCCTCCGTGCTAGACCAGCTCAGTGGTACCAGACTCGCTAAACCTGTGTACTTATCTCTCAGGGCTCAAGTTTGAGTCTGGGGGCGAAAGACCACACATGAGGGGTGTGGATGGTGTCGGTGGGGCTGCGGGCTATGTCTCACACTACCTGTGCGCCCCGCGGGCCTGCGGGTAGGCTGGGCCGTTACATAAAAGGCGCCTTTTTATGTAACGGCCCAGCCCACCCGTAGGCCCGCAGGACCGCACAGGCTGTGTGAGACAGCCCGCAGGCCCCACCTACACCATCCACACCCCTTCTGTGTGGTCTTTCGCCTCCTAGACTCGAACCTGAGCCCTGAGGGATAAGTATATAGGTTTAGCGAGTCTGGTACCACTGAGCTATCGAGGACTTCCTAGTGATGACTTCCTAGGAGGTCACCCATCCCAGTATTACTCTCGCCCAAGCACGTTTAACTGCGGGGTTCTAATGGGATCCAGTGCCTCCGTGCTGAACTAGCTTAGTAGTACCAGACTCGCTAAACCTGTGTACTTATCCCTCAGGGTTCAGGTTCGAGTCTGGGGGGTCGAAAGACCACACAGGAGGGGTGTGGATGGTGTTGGTGGGACCTGCGTGCTATGTCTCACACTGCCTGTGCGGTCTAGGGCCATTACATAAAAGGCGCCTTTTTATGTAACGGCCCAGCCCACCCGCAGGTTCGCTGGATCGCACAGGCAGTGTGAGACATAACCCGCAGGCCCCACCCACACCATCCACACCCCTCCTGTGTAGTCTTTTGCCCCCCAACCTCGAACTGATCCCTGAGGGATAAGTACACAGGTTTAGCGACTCTGGTACCACTGAACTGGTCCAGCACGGAGGCATCGGATCCCATTAGAACTCCGCTGTTAAGCGTGCTTGGGCGAGAGTAGTATTGGGATAGGTGACCTCCTGAGAAGTCACCTTTTTACGTAACGGCCCAGCCATGGGGCGCACTCCCTCTGGCACCGCACAGGCAGTGTGAGCAATGGACCGCAGCCCCTCCCACACCATCTGGCTCCCCCAAGCCAATTTTTCGCCCCCCAGACTCAAACCTGCGCCCTGAGGGATAAGTGCACAAGTTTAGCGAGTCTGGTACCACTGAGCTGGTCCAGCACGGATACACCGGATCCCATCAGAACTCCGCAGTTAAGCATGTTTGGGCGAGAGTAGTACTAGGATGGGTGACCTCTTGAGAAGTCCTCGACAGCTTAGTGGTACCAGACTCGCTATACCTGTGTACTTATCCCTCAAGGCGTAGGTTCGAGTTTTGGGGGGCTAAAGATTGGCTTGGGGGAGCTAGATGGTGTGGGAGGGGCTGCGGTCCATGGCTCACACTGCTTGTGCAGTGCCTGAGGGAGTGCGCCCCATGGCTGGGCCGTTACACTGTGGGTCCACATTGGCCCCCGTGGCGGTCTATTTGGAAAATAGGCCGTTACAAAAGCGATTTGATTGGAACATCTACCGATCATTGAGAGGATTGGCTGTGGTTCAACAACAAAAATCACAAAAGTTAATCAAAAAAAGAATTTTAGGGTTTTGGAGAGAAGGAGAGGCGGCTCTATTTCTTTGCACTTACGTCATTCATTTTTTCAACTACTAGTGCTATATAAGAAGAGTAGTTATGCAAGAAAACACGGTCTTCTCTATCTCTTTTACTCTATTTGTTTTATTATTTATTATTAGTTCTCCTGGCACAAGTTTGAGAGTTTTTTAAACATTATCTTTACAACAAGTGTTTATATATAAGTTTTATCATTCTTAATTTCTTGAACAATTTTATCATCCTTAATTAAGTGTGTGTTTTGGCTATAACTTTCTACCCACAATTGGGAATTGAGTTCCATAAAATTTTATGAAATTAGGCTTCAATATCTTTATAACAAGTGTTTATATATATATATATACTTGTACAATGGAACCCAAATATATATCCATGCCATAGAAACCTCTCATAATCTGTTACGCATTAAATGTTTTGTGCATTAAATGCACAATGCATTTATATCGCATCGATTAATGTGTTGGATTTAAATATAATAGTTTTAAATAGTGTACCCATGACATGGGTATATATTTAGTATATACACACACACACACACACTAATATATATATATATACACACACACACACACACTAATATAATGAGAATTCTTGGGTAGTTGATGGTGAAGCCTTTAAGGCCCAAAACTCCCAAGAATGCCCTTCAATTTATTTGTTAAATTAGAGAAATAAAGGGTAATTATGTAATTAGCTTTAAAATACACTAGTTGGGAAGTTCAAAATTTTGGAACTTTTTACATGGCATCATCTTTTTGAGAAGACGTGGCATCATTTTATTTTAGTCTTGTTTGATAGTTATCATAATCGCTCCCTCTTTTCTCCTTTAACTGCTTTATGGGTGCGTAGTTTTTAGATTAACCGTGAATTCTTTCTCTCCGCGGAAACCCCCCTTTCTCCTCGGTTCATAGAGACAAAATGTAGGAATACATTGCAACAAAACGAGATCATCCATAACAATAATGGATTGTCGTGGTTCTTTGCATGTTTCCAAGTTTCCACATCTGTCATTGAGCCATATAACAAGTAATTTGATAGATTTTAACCAATTTGAAATCATTAATGTGTTATATAGCTAGGGAAGATATGAGTATGTAATTTCAGGTGATTGATTAATGACCGTCACATTGAAAGATGGGGCGAACCTACACCAACAAATAATCTATCCATCTCGTGTTGCCAAATAAAGACCACAACTATAATATGAGCAATCCAACAAGTAAAGAACAATGGAAATGCAAGAATCAAACCACAACACACAAGACTTTTAACGTGGAAACCTTCTCAAAGTGAGAAGTAAAACCACGAGGTGACTACCACCTATGAAAAACTCTCCACAATGAAAATGGGAATACAAAAGTCTTCTCTAACACTAGTTAGAGGTATGAACATCACAAATCATCAAGACATCAAGCATAAAAGCATATCTTGGCCGAAGAACTTAATACAAGAGATGTGAAGGGTGTCACATAGAAGAGGGCAAAATGAAATCTCTACCAATGGTGATGTAGAGCTCGACGCTGCGAATCTCCCCTTCCAATCTCGCCTCAAACGGAATCCGTTTGGACATTCAATCAAGTGCCACTACAACAATAAGTGGTTTTAATAACGGAACCATTAATGACGGTTTGAAAAATCTGTCATTAAAGATAGGAAAGGATGACGGTAACCGTTATCTTAGGGTTATTTGGGCTAACCCAACTCAACTTTCTCGACCCAAACAAAACCTAAACCCTTACTCTTTTTCCCTTTCTCGACTTTACTCTCTCTCCCTCTCTCGACTTTACTCTCTCTCGCGACTCTCTCTCTCTCTCTCGCATGACTCTTTCTCTCTCGACCTTCTCGCGACTCTTTCTCTCTCGATAGCATCGATCGACCTTCTCTCTCAGATCTCTCTTTCTCACAACAATCTATCACGCTAGCACACACAAAATCAATCGAAGGAAAGAAGACCGGGACCTGCAATCAGATCTCTCGAACTTCTTCTTCTCCTCTCTCGATCTCTTCGTTCGTTAAGGTTTCACCACTCCCTCTCCTCTTTGTCTTCTCTATCTTCGAATCTCTACTATCTGATCTCAAACCCTACCTTCCTCTCCTTCGCTCCTTAACGTCTTCTGAGCAGATCGAGTTGGTTGACGAGAGACTGGAGACGCTTTGATTTCATAATCTGCACTTCGTCATCTTCCGCTACAGTCGCCAAGCCTGGCGAAATCAAGGTTTGTGGTTTTATTGTATTTGTCATATTTGTGGTTATTTGAGTGGAATTCGTGGTTTGAGTGATGATTAGATCACTTCGGTGCCGACAAAGCCGATTAAAGGAAAGAAGACAGGGACCAGTGGCCTTCGCAAGAAGGTTTTTGTAGTTCTTTGCTTGATTGTTGAGATTTTTGTTCGGATTTTAGTTTTGACGTGTTTGTTTTGGTTTTGGTTTTGGTTGTGTTTTTTTAGGTTAAAGTGTTCAAGGAAGAGAATTACATGACGAATTGGATTAAGGTGCGTGATTTATTAGTTTGTTTGATTACTTCTTTATTTCGATTTGCGTTAAGTAGATAATGTGGTTAAGGGGATGTCAATGTAGGCTTTGTTTAATTCGTTAGGAGAGTCCAGTCTCTCAATAGTTGTTGGTTTCTTGTTCCTCTTTATTATTATTATCAATCAAATTTCTTGCCTTTTTTTATTTGATTTTTCATTGCTTATTGTAGCATTGTGAATTGTGAAGATCAAACCATTTAGAACAAAGTTCTGTCACTGTGACCTGTGGAGTAGAAGCTTTATTAGATTTAACTTTGTTTGACAACCTTGAACTTTTTGCCAAATTTTAGTTTGAACTGTTTGGCATTAACCAATGATGGCCATGAACTGATTGAAATGAATTCAGTCACTAAACTGAATGGGATGAACTTAACTAGACAATGATGGCAAGAATGAGACTAGAAATTATAGCAAAATGAAGTCAACATTTAGCATTAACCATTTACATAATTAATGGCGCATGCATCAGTAATCATTTAACATATAGAAAAATTATCGAGTCCCAAGATGCAAAAGAATGCATGCATAGTTACTTGCAGTTTATTCACCATTGAGGTGCTAGAAAGTTTTCAAACCTTGGAACCATGGCATGCATCAATAATCATCCTAAAAAATTCATTGATGTAGTCATTTGGTATTTAGCTAAGATAGCCTAGAAAGTTTCCAATTCTTGACCTTGTTCAAGGAACACTTGCAGTTTAGTTACTTGCAGTTTATTTACATTTTCTTTCTATTTTCTCCAATGATAGAAAGGTAAAAGAGCTAGAAAACCAAAAGATCTTTCTAATTTTGATTTTTATATACTGAGCTAATAGTGCTAAAAAAGGGTTTATGTTACTGTTAATTTCCTCTTCTTTCTAAAGCCCTCTGGTTTTAAAACAGCTTGTAAAAATTATTAACTGGTCATGAAACCTAAGCTTTACTTGCACTGCCATCTCATGTGCAAACTGAAGTTAGTTAACTGGTCATAAAACCTAAGCTTTACTCATTTCTTCCATTTTTTTCTCTTTTTGCTGAGAACTTGTCGTCAATATGAAATCTTAGATCTGCTTGTCAAGAAATTTATAATTATTTTTTTTCCAATCCTGCACTTCTCCATATGCATTTGATGTTAATTCTTTTATATGACTGTTCCGACATTCATTAAAAAAATTACTGATTTTGCTCCATTTAGATGCCTATTTATTTAAGAAAGTCAAGCTCTTGAGTGACATTGATACTGTTTTGTCAAGCTCTTGAGATGAAGTCATAATGCTACAGCTTACAACAACAATAAAGCCTCAATTCCAAATTAGTTGGGGTTGGCTAATAAAGTCATTATGCTAAAAAAATTAAAAATAGCTTGTTTGTAAGTTATATATGGAACCCAAATATGTACCCATGCCATGGGAACCCCTTAAAATGTGTTGTGCATTTAATAAAATCAGCTGCTGGTCTTTTACTCAAAATTTCTAGTGGAGATGAACTTTCAAGATGCAGAATAGATTTTCATGAGATCGAGGTACTATATGAATTCATTGAACTTCTATTCATAAATCCCTTAATGGTCTTTAGAGTTTTAGTTACTGTTAATTTCCTCTTCTTATCCAGCAAATTGGATATGGGAACGTCAACCGCATTTTTAAAGCCTTGAAATGAGTTAATGGCTGCATGTATGATGTGAAACATAGCGCAAATCAGAAGTGACAATTTAGTATAGATATGTACCTCCATGAACAATTAGTAGCTCTTGTTTTATGCCTTTTCAATGCTTAGCTTCTGTTTAAACTGAGATTGTTTTTTTTCTTTAAGAAGAACATTCCATGTATGTTATTAGTTGGGAAAAGGAAAAAATAAAATGTAGTTAATTCATATGATTTGAATGAACAATTAAATCTTCTCAACCAATAGAATAACCATATTTGTGCTGCAGGGAAAGATACATTCCCTCATGCATAGACACACATGTGCATGTCTGTAATTGTGAATAGTTCCACAATTTTAATTGTTTATTTAAAGCTCTTGACATGTTATAGTTACCGAATGCATGGATTAGTTACCGAAATTTATGCTAGTTCTCCTAATTCACTTTATCACTTATTGTCTCTTCTCTTCTCTAACGTGAACTAAGAAAACAAGTCACTATAGTTTAGCCAAGTGTGAGAAAACATGGGCTTTTCAAGTGTTCAATTGATCATCAATTCTTTAGTCTTTCTTGTTGTTTCACATGAATGTGGCTCATGGGCAGCTTGTGCCCGGCCTATGCATCTTTGGTGATTCTATTTGTGATGTTGGCAACAATGACTATCTCATTACTCTTATATGATTTAATTGATGATTGCATGTAGGATATCTTATACTAGTATCTTAGTACTGTGATTGCTTGCTTGTTATGTTGATTTTGTTTTTTGGTGTGACTTGTGAGTGCAATAGTGATTTGATTGGAAAAATGAATAGATGCTTAGCTTCAAAATAACATTAAAGAAGAACATTTCAACAAAGCTTGTCTCTTCCTTTAATGATCTCGATCAAATTACTTGATTTTTTGTCCTACAAGATCCAATGCAGATACTAGATATCTCTAGCTAGATGTCATCTTTCAAGACCAAAATCTATTTTGATTAATTACATATATAGCATTAATGGATGGTTTATTAATTGGTCCCCACGTATATATATGCATGTGATTGCTTCAATATCTACCCTCATTTCTCAAAAATAGATGCCAATACCTCCCTAGCTAACTACCTCGCTTAATTCCTTTTACACTTTAAGTTGTTCCTCAATTTAGCCAATTTCAATCTTACAAAGACAAAATTTTCTAAACTTGCCAAATAGACCCTAAGATATCAAAAAAACTATCATTTTCAATGTTTCGTGAATGAAAACAATTCATGCTAATGTGATAACAACAATGACATGCAAGCATAATTTAAAGATTGAAACCAAAAGCAGAGAAAACAATAAATATGAGTTCAAACTACCTAACTTGACTTTAGAGTCATCTGATTAATCTATTTTTGCTAAACTTGTTGTTGCTATGCGGTGTATCAACAAAATTTAAATTACTTTTTTTGAGTGGTATCCTTGATTAATCAATCTATGTACTTCAATGTGTGCTGATGAATCATGAATCTCTTGTTATCCCTAATCAGCATATGGAGAATGCTTATCCAGGATCAAATATTTTGGTGGTGACATTACCAAATGAGGAGTCGAAACGGGTGGAAGTGCAGAGTGAAAAGGAAACGTTGAGAGAGGCAATAGGCGTGCTTAGAGACATATTTGGACAGGAGGTACCTACTGTCGATCGCATCATAGTCCCTCCCTAGTGGAACAACCATTTCCAGCGCGGGAGCTACAACAATTACCCCATCTTCACCACCCAATAAGATTTTGTGCACATTAAGGTCTACATTCTAGTTTTCTCCATTTTAAGTTTTTGCTAGGTTGACATCAACAGAACATGCTCAGTCAATTATACATATAGCAATGCTCTCTTTCTTCTTCTTTTTTTTGACAACTTGACTCCAACATGTGTCGTGTGACGGCCCCAATTTCCCCGTGTAATTGGGTACGCCCGGCCTAGACCCGTGCAAGCCCCTAGTCATCACTCGACAACCTGACGAGCCTAGTCAGCCTTCGATTTAATCACTTTAACAATCTATTAAAGAGTTATTGCAATAGTACACAACGGAAGACTAACCACTTATAATAAGGGAAATAACTCAATCAAAGGGAAATGTAGGAATCTATAAGTGTGGAAAACCCCGAGTATTCATGTACAATTCGATAAGCCAAGATACATGATACCAATCTCATCAAAAATACCAAGTTCTCTAACCCAAAACTTATATATATGAAATAATATACAGATAAGCAAAACATAAAAACCTACTAAATGGTCTCCCCGCTAAGTCCTCAAAGCAAGTCACCTAGGAAGGGCTCCTTGCCCTTGCTACTCTCCACCCTATCTACACCCAGTGTCACAAACTAGACGGTGTGTAACTGAAGAAATCGAAAGTAGTGCCAGATGAATATAACAGTAATTTATGATTTAACAAGTAAAGCAGTCTAAATATCATGCGGAAATGAAGTAGCAGGAAAGTATGTAAATCAAGTGCATGATAAACAGACTGATAGATAAACAATCGAAATTTGCATGTTCTAAGATTCAACAGAGGCCCATGAGTGGTCTAATTTCACAGCAATACGGCAAAAATCTCGCAAGATCTCCCAAGGCAATGTCGCAACATTAGCACAGCTTGAAATCGAGGGCATTGCAACAACTCTCGAATCCAGTATCCAGTACACACAATACTAGGGATGGTCAGTTACCCTAGCAGGAGGCACCCTCGTTGTCCCAGCTAGTGCGGGACCACATGATACTTTCGAGACAAACACTCATGCCAAGAACATACAACAAAGAATATGGAATGAAATATCAAACAAGGGATCAATTCAACAATATCAATGAATAGAGGATGTATAAATCACATGTTATTTCCTTACCGGCCTACTAACATACACACATATAAGGCACGTGTGTACTTACCTGAACTATCGCAAATTGTATCCACTCTCGCGAAATCCTAACGCGTATCCTCGAGTTTCTCGCTACTTGACAAGGTTGGAAACTCGTATTAATAGGTCAAGTTGTTAACTAAACCTAGGTTTAACCCTAGTATTTTCCCAATGTTTTGATAACTCGGAAACATTTTAAGACTCGATCAACTCGATAAATCGATGGGAAAGCTAGACAAAAACACAACTCTTTTGGTTTTGTAAACCACACCATATGTAAGCCTATTCACGAATCATAAGCTCGGCTCAATCGTATGTGGGTCACGTCATAGCCTCGAGGACTTGCAGCTTGACCACGACATCATGACCTTTTAATGACTCATAAACATGAGCATATACTAAAGAAAAATCGAAGTAGAAAACGACCCTCACATACCGTGCCGTGAAATACATAATACTTCAACAAAGATTGACATACTGTACAACAATACATACCCGACATCGAAACTATATATACCAATTTTTCACAACCGAATCACATCCTTATCCGAACTTCCAATCAATTTGGCATGAATAAGGGATCATCACTATAACTCAATGCCAACCAAGACCAAGACTTTCATGATGATTTGTTGATGATATCCGACATTGAGATGGTACCACCAAGGCATAGGAAAGCCAGAGGCACACCCTGCAATTCGGTAACCTCACACGGTTCAATAAAACACTTAACGATAAAACATATGAAATAACAAATATTCACATAGCCACCGCTGTTTTGAATGCTCCTGAGGACTGTGAGACACCCTCATGGACAACGCGAGGTCTTCGGTGGTCCCCCAGGTCTCAGCGTCCGACGACAGCGCTGACTCAATGGGCTGTTTTTGGCGAAAGTCACAAAACAATGACACAATCATGATCATATGATCTTATGAAAATGCAACTCTACCAGTGCTGGTTCGGACTGACCAGAGGTTGCAAGACACCAATAAGGACTTGACGAGGCCCCCGATAACCGCCACATGACGGTGGTTCGACCAACAACTGCGCTGTTCATTGAACAGTCTGATAAACACCAAATCATGGATAAAACAAGGTGAAATCGGAAATTCCTCAGCATGTGACCAAAAATCTCCATGTCCGCCGCGTTGTTGGCTACTCTGGGACTGTGAGGACTTCGGTGAGCCACCGTACATCATCCGCAATCGTCCCCGGTCATGGCAGCAATAGCCGAGCCGCAACGGACGTAAACAGTGCGAGTGCAACAGTGAGAACGAGGGAGAGAAAGAGAAAGAGAACCTCTGCTCCAGTGATAGTGACACCTCCGATGAGGTTTGAACACCACAGGCCGGTGGTGTTTCGATGGTGGATTCACGGGAGAGAGAAGAGTGAATGGAGGGATGGTGAATAGAGAGAGAGAGAGATAAAGAACCTCCGGCGAAGGTCGTGTCCGGTCACCAAGGGAGAGGGGAGGAGTGTCGACCGAGAGGGAGAAGTGGGAGAGGAGAGTGGGCAGTGGTTCTATGAAAGAGATAATGAATAGTGTGTGTAGGGTTTTTGTTTGCTTATATATATGGAATAAGGGTAAAATGACCCTTTTGCCCTTAAGTTAACACTTGCTTATTTTTTGAACAGTTGCCCTTATGGGTGTTTTACCTCATCATCTTAACTCAACGCACGTACACATCTCAATGCCAATCTCATTGCTCACTTCATTATGCTGTGTCACTTTAACAATTTCTATCACATAGCCCATATGTTGTGAGAATATCCGACTCTCACATTGGTCTTGCGCTCCTCGGTCCGTATTTTTTCGTTACACACATGTTTCGCATTGTCTCATAAATAATTACTGAAATTATAAAAAATTTCATTTATTTGTATTTTAACAGTGTTTTAAATCCCCCATGTACCCATATCCCAACTGTTAATCCTCGCTCGTCAAGTTTTCCTACTCGTTCACCGACTTCATTTTTCGGTCACTCAACTACGAGTATAAATATGTAATACACATCATCATTCACCGACTTCATTATTCACAAATAACCAAATTTTCGGGTCGTTACAGTCTCCCCAACTAACAAGAATTCCATTCACAAAATTAGCTCTAACTCAAGCGAATAAGGGGAACCAACACCCGTTCACACTTCCTCCAAACTGCGGGCTTAGAGCCGCTTCGGATTGCTTGGATTCATCGTATCGAACTGCAAACTATTCCAGATTTGCTTCAGACAGCTCTCTTTTTACCATTGAACTGCGGACCGATGCAAAGTCACTTTAGACAGCTCAATAAGCTATGACCAACTGTGGACTCGCGCGAGAGTCACTTCCAATAGCTCGACATCAGGTATTGAACTGCGGACTTGTACAAAGTCTCTTCAAACAGCACAACGTCTTAGATCCACTACATTTTCTCCATATCCACCAAACTGTGGGTCTCTGCCACTTCGAACAGCGTGATTTTATCTTCGTCTTCAGACTACGGGTCACCAACCACTTCAAACAGCCTGATTCAACTACGGTCTCTCTAGACCGCTCCCATTTCTCCAAAAGGATAGGAATACCAACAACCACGTCTCAAACACCATCCACTACCACAACACAAGTCAGGTAATTACGAACTAAAACGCTACGATCGCGACTCACGCATGAAACTCGTAATGACCTCCCAACTTACTCGCGTTTCAACGCAAGTTTCATTCATACCCAGGCAGTAAATATGTTCGACAAAGTTGTAATCGTAGCCACCATGTACATTATGTATCCATGCATCGTAAGATGAGTCACAACCAGTTTGATCCTGACTCTCTTTAGGTGTACTCGTGGCTAGTTTTGGAAACCCATTGTGCTCAAACTTACCATCTCTTTCGGACTCTAATCTAAGTTAGGACTGTCTCATCCTAGACAACTCTGCTAAGTTTAAATGACACCACTCTAGCCAGTATCGACCCTAACTCTGTCACATGACGTCCGACATCGCATTTAAATACCTAAAGTTTCAAATCATTAGTTCCATGCATGTTGTAGAATAATTAGGGACATCTTTAACCTCTAGTAGGATCACGAACCACCTTCAGCTGTAGCTCAGTCAACATGTGCACGTCCTCAATGGCCTGAGACTGATCGTCATCCTGCTCGTCCTCGTACAAATCAGGACATCGGTTCTGAAAATGTTCGAGCTGTTCGCACTGGTAACACACCTTCCGCCTTCGAGAACCACTATCATCGTTCATATTCCCCGTTCGTTTCCTGTCATGTCCCTCTGATCGGTGCTCTAACTGCAACTCGAGTTGATCAGGCTCAATCTCCTCGTGGTGAGTACTCAAGTAACTTTCCCTAGCCAAGCTCCGCTCATAAGTTATCTGCAACATCCCTGACTCAGTCGTAACGATCGCACCTCCGATTTCGGGTAGTAGACTCTCAATAAAGTAATACACCCGGTCTGCCTCCGTGCTAGCTGATCCTCTATAATATGGTAATAACTGCAAAAATCGTCCCATGTACTCCATGACGGACTCATCTGTTAACTGTCTCAGGGAAGTGAACTCATTTTTCTTAGCTCTCATCACGGTGGGAGGAAAGTACTTCCTTTTGAACTGGGTCTTGAACTCTATCTAGTCCCTCGGCACACCTCTGGTACTCATAGTCGTAGTCCACCAGTCGTCAACTTCTCCCATCAACATCGAGGCAGAAATATAAGCTTTTATGTGTTCCTCAATAGCTATGATGTGGTGTATCTTCTCGTGACTCTTTAAGAACAATTCTACCGCGGTCACGTCAGTGCCTCCATAGAAAACGACAAGGTCGTACCTCTTGAACTCTCGCCATTGTCTGACCTCAGTAGTCGCCGTAGTGCCATACACTGTCGGTGTCGCTGGTGCAATCTTTGTCGGTGCACGAGGTACAACCGCCATCACTAGTCTCGTTGCAGTGGTGGTAGGAAGCAAAGTCATGGTCGTAACCCCCAGTATGTTCGCCTCCTGAGTAACGGTTACTATAGCCGTAAATGGTACCAATGCAACAACAACTGATGCCCTCAAAATCGCCAGAATCTCATCCAGCTGTCGCTCCTGAGCTGCGACTCTCTGCGTCAAAGTCTGAAACTCCTCGATACTAACAGTTCGAGTATTCGACGTCCCGCTGTCATCACTAGGACCCCGCTGATATGCCATCACTATCTGGTAACGAAAGCGCATTTCTGGATCAGTGGATAGCTACCGATACCATATAATACACACATAAAACATACTTATATCAATAAGTTTTCAGTTTCCATTCCTCGACTCATCCCCACTCACCAACTAGGATTCTAAGTCAGGATCATAGGGTTTTCCATTCTAAGTTCAACCATTCCTAACTTCCGTTGTCTTAATGGTTTTTGTTTTAAATCAAGAGTTAGATCGTTATAACCTTAGGCTCTGATACAACCTATGACGGCCCCAATTTCCACGTGCAATTGGGTACGCCCAACCTAGACCCGTGCAAGCCCCGAGTCATCACTCAACAACCTGACGAGCATAGTCAGCCTTCGATTTAATCAATTTAACAATTTATGAAAGAGATATTGCAATAATACACAACGGAAGACTAAACACTTATAATAAAGGAAATAACTCAATCAGAGGGAAATGTAGGAATCTATAAGTGTGGAAAACTCCGAGTATTCATGTACAATTCAATAAGCCAAGATACATGATACCAATCTCATCAAAAATACCAAGTTCTCTAACCTAAAACCTATATATGAAACAATATATAGATACGCAAACATAAAAACCTACTAAATGGTCTCCCCGGTCCCGCTGCTAAGTCCTTAAAGCAATTCACCTAGGAATAGCCACTTGCCCTTGCTGCTCTCCACCCTATCTACACCCACCGTCACAAACTAGACGGTGAGTAACTGAAGAAGTCGAAAGTAGTGCCAGAAGAATATAACAGTAATTTATGATTTAACAAGTAAAGCAGTCTAAATATCATGCGAAAATGAAGTAGCAGGAAAGTAAGTAAATCAAGTGCATGATAAATAGACTGATGGATAAACAATCAAAATTTGCATGTTCTAAGATTCAACAAAGGCCCATGAGTGGTCTAATTTCACAGCAATACGGCAAAGATCTCGCAAGATCTCCCAGGGCAATGTCGCAACATTAGCACAGCTTGAAATCGAGAGGCATCGCAACACCTCTCGAATCCAGCACCCAGTACACACAACACTAGGGGTGGTCAGTTACCCCTGCAGGAGGCAACCTTGTTGTCCTAGCTAGTGCGAGACAACATGATACCTTCGAGACACACAATCATGCCAAGAACATACAACAAAGAATATGGAATGGAATATCAAACAAGGGATCAATTCAACAATATCAATGAATAGAGGATGTATAAATCACATGTTATTTCCTTACTGGCCTACTAACATACACACATATAAGGCACGTGTGTACTTACCTGAACTATCACAAATTATATCCACTCTCGCGAAATCCTAACGCGTATCCCCGAGTTTCCCGCTACCTGAAAAGGTCGGAAACTCGTATTAATAGGTCAAGTTATTAACTAAACCTAGGTTTAACCCTAGTATTTTCCCAATGTTTTGATAACTTGGAAACATTTTAAGACTCAATCAACTCGATAAATCGATCGAAAAGCTAGACAAAAACACCACAACTCTTTTGGTTTTGTAAACCACACCATATGTAAGCCTATTCATGAATCATAAGCTCGGCTCAGTTGTATGTGGGTCACACCATAGCCTCGAGGACCGGCAGCGTGGCCACGACATCATGACCTTTTAATGACTCATAAACATGAGCATATACTAAAGAAAAATCGAAGTAGAAAACGACCCTCACATACCGTGCCGTGAAATACATAATACCTCAACAAAGATTGACACACTGTACAACAATACATACCCAACATCGGAACTATATATACCAATTTTTCACAACCGAATCACATATTCGAACTTCCAATCAATTTGGCATGAATAAGGGATCATCGCTATAACTCAATGCCAACCAAGACTAAGACTTTCATGATGATTTGTTGATGATATCCGACATTGAGATGGTACCATCACGACATAGGAAAGCCAAAGGCACACCCTGCAATTCGGTAACCTCACACGGTTCGATAAACCACTCGACGACAAAACATATGAAATAACGAATATTCGCATAGCTACCACTATTTTGAACGCTCCGGAGGACTATAAGACACCCTCATGGACAAGGCAAGGTCTCTGGTGGTGCCCCAGGTCGTGGCGTCTGACGACAGCGCCACCTCAATGGGCTGTTTTTGGCGAAAGTCACAAAACAATGACACAATCATGATCATATGATCTTATGAAAACGCGACTCTACCATTGCTAGTTCGGACTCACCAGAGATTGCAAGACACCATAAGGACTTGACGAGGCCCCCGATAACCGCCACACAACGGTGGTCTGGACAGCAGCGGCGCTGTTCATTGAACAGTCCGACAAACACTAAATCATGGACAAAACAGGGTGAAATCAGAAATTCCTCAACATGTGACCAAAAATCTCCATGTTTGCCGCGTTGTTGGCTACTCCGAGACTGTGAGGACTTCGGTGAGCCACTGTACATCATCCCCAATCGTCCCCGGTCATGGCAGCAACAGCTGAGCCGCAACGAACATGAACAGTGCAAGTGCAACAGTGAGAACAAGAGAGAGAGAGATAGGGAGAGAGAGAGAGAGAACCTCTGCTCCAGTGACTGAGACACCTCTGGTGAGGTTTGAACACCACAGGCCGGTGGTGTTTCGGTGGTGGATTCATGGGAGAGAGAAGGGTGAATGGAGGGACGGTGAAGAGAGAAAGAGAGAAAGAGAGATCGAGAGAGAGAAAGAGAGAGAACCTCCGGCGAGGGTCGTGTCCGGTCACCAAGGGAGAGGGGAGGAGTGTCGACCGAGAGGGAGAAGTGGGAGAGGAGAGTGAGCGGCAATTCTATGAAGGAGATGATGAATAGTGTGTGTAGGGTTTTTTTTTGTTTATATATATGGAATAAAGGTAAAATGACCCTTTTGCCCTTAAGTTAACACTTGCTTAATTTTTGAACAGTTGCCCTTATGGGTTTTTTACTTCATCATCTTAACTCAACACACATACACATTTCAATGCCAATCTCATGGCTCTCTTCATTATGCTGTGTCACTTTAACAATTTCTATCACATAGCTCGTATGTTGCGAGACTATCCGACTCCCGCATTGGTCTTGCGCTCAGCGGTCCGTATTTCTCTGTCACGCGTGTAGTTTTGCATTGTCTCATAAATAATTACTTAAATTATACAAAATTTCATTTATTTGTATTTTAGCAGTGTTTTAAATCCCCCATGTACCCGTATCCCAATTGTTGATTCTCGTTCGTCAAGTTTCCCTACTCGTTCACCGACTTCATTGTCCTGTCACTCAAATACGAGTATAAATACGTAAAACACATCATCATTCACAAATAACCAAATTTCTGGGTCGTTACACGTCGAGCTGGGACCTCCGAGGGACTAGGATGCGGTTGGAGGTACCTACTATGCCCTTATAAGCTATTCGCGTGTTTTGTGTGCATCGTAATACATCTAATTAAGGGCTTACTAAGTAGCTCACGCTATAGCAAAGTTGGCTAGATAGACTTATTCATAGTACTAGAACATTATGAGTGTGTTCCACAAAATGTTATTGAGCTTAATGTATAATGGATATAATTTCCCAAAAAACAAAGTCGCTTCTTCCTTGTTTTTATTTTTTTCTTGTCCAAATGTTTTCTTAGTTACAAATATTTGGTCCAAACTCCAAACTAACTTTGTCAAATTGACTGATGATACAAGCTCCAATTGGACCCATCTTTTTCACAGGGGAACACACAAATGAGAGATTCAACTGCTACATCCATAGTGAATATGTTTTGCTTACTGGTGCATTTCCACATTGCGATTATTTGTGCATTTGTGTTTTTGCTGATCCATTTTAACACGATTTTTGTTTTTTGTTAATGATTTCTTATGTGATCACTTTAAGAGAAGGTGGAGTTTTCATGATGCTTTATATATATGTGCCAGTTTGATTACATTAAGGGTATTTTTCTGCTATGGTTGGTAGTTGGTGCTGTTAGTTTGTTATGCAGTACTATTGGAAATTCTTTCATATGTGTATGTTGTAGTGAGTTTCATTTTCATTTGATTTAATGGACTATCTTGGCACTGGCAGTGTTCAATGGCGGTACAAACAATACGGGAATGGAGTAGGATTCAGCAATTCCCTGCTGCAACTCAAACCAAAGTACTTGAATTACTGGAAAAACTACGTCATGAGGTTTGATTTTTCCATTGAATTCTTTTTCCCCTCCCCTTTATTTTATACTGAATCATAAAATAAGTCACGAATATATATGTAGAATATGGCCACATTAACAATCCTTGTAATGGGAAAAGGTGGAGTGGGAAAATCTTTAACTGTGAACTCACTGATTAGAGAGCGTGTTGTAAATGCCAGTGCTTTTCAGGTTCGTCATATTTCTCATGCTTCCCTGATAGTTTTTTTTGTACTTTTTGTTTGTTGAAGTAGGTAGATCGCTTCTTACATTCACCTTACTTTTTTTCTTGCATGCATGTGTGAAAGCTTCTACTCCATAAAAATACCTAGTGTTGCTTTTACCTTGCTAATACAATTATAAGAATGTAAGAGTATTTGCAGGCATTATATCTCAACACAGGATGTTCCTATCACAAGAAAAAGGTTTTCAGATCAGGACCATTGATTTTGTTGATGATCTGACCAGACTGAGACTGGATTGTGATGGGAATAAGTGAGTGTTTCAATCAGATGATGAGAAAATAAGCGAAGTTATTGAGAGGGGTGAGGTGGATAAATAATGTGGATAAATAAGTGAAGTTGTTGACTTAGGACGTTACGGTATTGATGGAGTACAAGTGGTTGAAGCTCCAAGAAACGGTGGAATGGGTGGTGAAAAATTGGCTAGATGAGGGGCAAGTGGGGATGATTGCGGTGTCTAGCGAGGGAGAGGTGGCCTATGGATTTAATAGCAATGCTATGTTTAGGGGGTGTTCCACTGAAGATGGGTTCATGGAGGTGGGCATTTGGGAGTAAACAGATCAAATGGGCACTATGAAATTGTAATGTGTGGATCATATATGTAAATGTAAATTAATGAATAACTTTTGTGATCTAATTTTATGTGTAGTAGTAGTGATGGCTTATATATGTTGCAGGGACAAAGAATATTTTACAGGAAAATAACAGTCCTTTTTTTTAAAAAAAATTGAAAACTCTTTCGTAACGATTTTAAACCGTCACGAAAGGTTTTTTCTATTGTTTTTACTTTAAATAAGATGACGGTTTAAAATCGTCACGAAAGGCCTTGAGCTTTTATAACATCTGATAACATGATGGACTCCGTGACGGTTTAAAATCTTTACGAAAGCCTTTTGTGACTGTTTTAAACTGTCACGGAAGGTCATTTTTGTTGTAGTGCGCTTAAATGATGCTTCCAAGTTAAGGCTTGAAGAACACAAATCTGTCCCCAAATTTCTCCTCAATAAATAGGACCCAACAATCTTCCCCTTTTTCAACTAAGTGTAGGAGGGATCATCAATCTCGCTATGTCACAACATATTTCAAGCTTCAAACTTGGCAATGCCTTTGTAAACATATCAGAACCATTACTATCAGTGTGAATCTTCTCAATCTCAAGTAAGCCTTCATTGAGAACATCTCGTATCCAATGATACCTTACATCAATGTGCTTAGTCCTCGAGTGAAATAAAACATTCTTACTCATGTGAATGGCACTTTGATTGTCATAAAACAAAACGTATCTTTCTTGCTTGAATCCAATTTATTGAAAAAACTTCTTCAACCATAACAACTCTTTACATGCTTCAGTTGTTGCAATGAACTCGACTTTAGCGATAGAAAGTGCGACGGCCCCAAATTTCGAGGCCGCCCCGTGGCTTCCCATTTCCCCTGCTCGTGCACCGGAAACGCCTGCCACGTCACTCGTCTGGCTTCGTACTTAGGTAGTTATCATATAAGTTGTTATAGTCACATAATTGAATATTTAGAAGAAAATTAACAGCGGAAGAATTTAAAGTTTGACAAAAATGCATTCATATATATATAAAAGTTTTACTGATCAAACCTATAGTGGAAAACCCGGCTGTACTGTGCATACAGGCGATCAACTGTTATAGTATGTATACCATGTAACAACCCCAAATTTTTAACTGACTTGCGTTACACTTGTCAGGATTGTGACCCGGCTACGTGAATACTAGACAGTATTTCGAACTTCGGGAGTCGACACCGAAGTGATTTTATGATTCTCTGATTGTGTGTATTAGTATGTTAGTATTTTACGGGTCTCGAGCCGTTTGGGCAATTTTTAGTTGAGTGAGGCTACGCCTTGATAAACGGGGGAGTAAAACATACAAATAAATGAATACGTGTGTAATTTAAATAGTTATTAAATAGACAAGGTGAAACTACGTGCATTTCGAGAGTCGGAACAAGATAAGTGTGGGACCGCCTCGAGAAGCGTGTCGGACGCGGGGCACTGTGTACCGAGTAGGCGAGAATTGGTGTGATCTTATTTATAATTTAATAAAATTAATCTAATGGGTTAATATAGGATAAGATTGTTAAAGTGACACAATATGGCGAGGAGAACCATTGGATGGGCATGGGGATGTGAATATGTGTTAAAGTAAGATGATGAGCCAAATGACCCATAAGGGTAGTTGTCCAAGAAATGAACAAGTATTAAGAGGAGGGTAAAAAGGTCATTTGGCTAATATATATATAAAACGTGGTTTGCAAACCCTACTATTCATCATCTCCTTCAAACACCACTACCGCCACCTCTCCTCTTCACTCTCCCCACTGCCATCACTAAACCACCGATCCCGACGAGGCCAGAGGTGATCGGAGGGTCACCGTCGACAGGGAAGACTCTCTCTCTCTCTCTCTCTCTCGGTCACTCTCTCATTCTCTCGATCTCTCCCTCATTCTCACGGTCTTCACTCTCGGCCATCATCTTGATCTCCCTTCTCGGCTCTCTCCTTGCGATCGAAAAATGACATCCGCCGGAGCTCTCACCGGTCTTCATAGGTTCTCTCTCTCTCTCTCTCTCTCTCTCTTCTCGAGCACGTTCACGGCAGGCACCGCCGCCACGATCGTGCGTCCTTGGCCGACCGGCGGCCGACGGAGATGACCCTACGGCCTCACCTGAAGCTCGAGGGATCTCTAAAATGTGGGATAATGTGAGTCGTGGTGGTGGTGCTGGCCATCCTTGGCTGCTGTACATCTTGAAGCGCAAGTTTCTTTCCCTCCTCCTCATCACGTCCGGTCGGTGGAGTGGGCGGCGCGTGACCGGGGATCCGGTCGGGGACGACTCGACGGTGTCTCACCGGAGGTCCATCGATCCCGAGCACCCCTACCCCCTTGTGGGTGTATAACTAATTGTGTTGTGTCGTTGTGCCTTGTTTTGTTAGTTTTATTTGAGCTGTTGGTTGTTGTCTTGGCGGCGTCGTGCCGGTGACCGCCGTGGCCTGGTGGACTGCTTGGGGTCATCATGATCATGTTGATGTCACCCTAGAGTCAAAACCAATAGCGTGAGAGTGGTGTTTGCTGTTTTTGTGAATTTTTCAATATTTCACTGTTTTGAGTTTTTATTTGGAAAACACCCCTATGGGCGGCGCCACCGCTGACTGCCGGGACTAGAGGTTGTCGAGGATCCCATTGAGCTTTGGCTTGGGTCCCACAACCATTAGGAGTGGTCAATAACAGCGAGGTGGGCGCAAACCTTGGATATTTTACGTAAAGATGATTTCATGTGTTTTGTTCACCTCCTCATCCGAATCCGTTGCGTGAGCGACGCCACCGTGTGCCACCATGATCGGAGATGTCGAGTACCAAGCTAAGTCTATGCTTGTGTCTCACAACTCTCGGAGTGGCCTAAAACAGCGGCATTATTAATATATTATGTCATTTATGTAATGTTATGCGCATTGTAACATTCTCGCCTGAAACCACTCGTTGTGGTGGTACTATCATCGACGCGATGACATGGGGAACTGCCGGAGACCTTACCATGCCCGCCATGGAGTCTCATAGCCCCGGAGCGTCCATATCAATGATGATGAGTCGTAATGGCGGAGATACGCATGAGTTGTTTATATTGCGTTGAGTAGTTGTCAACGTGACGTAGGGCGTGCACATGGCCTTTCCATGCTGTGTTGACACTCTACGAATGTTGGACCACACCCTGAGTTCCCTACTCGCCGGTGTATGGTCATGTTAAGTTTCGTATTGAATCGTAATTGTTGGGCGACATCGAAGTTGTGTTTTCGTGTCGATGAATGGTTATGACGTCGTGGTCACGCGCGCCGGTCCTCGAAACTATAGCGTGACCTATTTACGACCGAGCCGAGCCTAAGATGTGTGATTGGGCTTATATATGTGTTGTGAATTCAAAATCCAAAAGAGTTGTGTTTCAATGGGTTTATGGTCGTTGTATCGATTGGTTATTGAGTTGTCAAGTCATTAAAAAAAACACGGGAAGTACTAAGAAGTTTACTTAGGTTTAGTTAATGACTCAACACGTTAATTAGAATTTCCAACCTTATCAGGTAGCGGGAAACTCGGGGATACGTACTAGGAACGCGAGCGTGTTGTCTACGGGTTGCGATTAGTTCAGGTAAGTACACTTGTCTCAAAAACTTGTGTACGTTAGTAAGCCAGTTAAGAAAATATCATGTGATTCATCTTCATTCCATTGTGTTTGCTATTATCTATTTGTTGGCATTCCATTCCATATTCCTTGTATGTGTGTTCTTGGCATAAGTGTGTGTCTCGAAGGTACATGCGGCCTGCACTAGAAGGGATAAAACGCGGGCACTCGTGGCCACGAGTGTTTGACCACCCCTAGTGATTGTGTGATACCATGTACTGGATTGTTGTGGATTGTTGTGGATATTGTTGTGGTATTGTTGTGGATTTTAGACCACTTATGGCCTCTCTTGACTCGTAGAACACGCATGTTTCGATTGTTATTGTTTCAGTCTACCTATCATGCACCTTGTCTATTTAACTTCTGTCTTTCAATTCTGCATGATATTTAGATTGCCTTGATTGATAATTCATGAATTACTGTTATATTCTTCTGGCATTACTTTCGATTTCTCTCAGTTGCTCACCGTCTAGTTTGTGACGGTGGGTGCAGATATAGCGGAGTGCAGTAGAGGCAAAGAGCCTTGCTTAGGCGACTTTTTGTGAGGATTAGCGGCTGGACTTGAGGAACCCTAGAGTAGGTTATATGTTTTTGCTCATTTGTATATCGCTTTATATATGTATGTTTTTGGTTTATAGAACTTGGTATTATTGTTGAGATTAGTATCATGTATGTTGATTTATCGAATTGTACATGAACACGGGGTTTTCCACAATTATAGAATTCCTAATTTCCCTTTGATTGAGTTATTTCCCCTTGTTATATATTGTTTAGTCTTCCGCTGTGTAATATTGCAATAACTCTTTCATAAAGTACTAAATTGATTAAATTGAAGGCTGACTAGGCTCGTCAGGTTACCAAGTGATGACTTGGGGTCTACACGGGTCTAGGCCGGGCGTACCCAATTGCACGGGGAAATTGGGGTCGTCACATACCAGTACAAGTATGTATCCAGTTTCCCAACCCAAAAATATAATACAAAATATCAACATATAGACATCACACGTACCAGCAGGCCTCGGCGTAGGCAAGTCAGATGAAATCGCCGATGATCCCCTTGCCTCTGCTAGTACTAGGATCTGCGCTCAGCCACCACAAAAAGGCAGATGGCGAGCCCAGTAAGTAAAATTCCAAGGAAAACCACCGTGCATAAATAATTAATGAAATAAATAACGGAGCCAAAAGTAGTGTTAAATAAACATGCGGAAGGAAGGAAAATATGCGCACAACTGCTCAAAGCTAATTGCATGTATATAAACACATTGATAGACAAAAGGGTGCGAACACGACCACTAAGTGTGTACTAGGACCGGGAGCCCTGGTCGTTGCCCATGCCTCCGACCCTACGATCGTATCCCCGACATTAACCCTAGTGGGCTAATCGAACGCGTGAAATGGAGTCCTACTCGGGATATCATCTACCGAGTTCCTAGAACACGCGCTACACACCTAGCCAGCGACCTCAACTACCCGTGGATACATAGACGGCCCCATAACCGTCCCAGTAGGAATATAAATCACAGATTTTCAAGGAAATAAAGCTCAATGGAAACAAATAATTAAATGCAGTAGTGGTGTTCAGTTGGGTTTTACGTACACGAAAATACGCACTCGACTTCCGGACCGTCGACGCCCCACCTAGCTCCCCAATGTCCGAGCTATGGTTTTCCGGTCCCTGAAGTCCATTTTATAGTGTTTTAAAATTTTTGGAAACATATTATATCATTTTAAAAATTTTCAGTTGTGGTACCTCTCCCGGACTGGGTCGGGGTTTCAAAAATACCCGAAAAGTCCCGAAACCACTTTTCTACCTTTTTCTAAATTTTCTATATTTTTCTAGCATTTTTCCCAATTTTTCTGATATTTTTCCCCTATTTTTTCCTATTTTCCAGAATTTGAAACTGTTTTTTTTTAATAAATAAATAATAAAAAAATATATTATTTAAATAATATATGGGTGGGTCCCCCGAACCGGGTCGGACTCGACCCAACCGGGTCGGCCCGGTTCGGCCCATCTGGGCCGGGTGCAGGTCGGGCCGGTCCCAGCCCACCCGGGTTGGGCCAGGCCAGGGTTGGCCCGCCCGCCGGGATGGGCCCGGCCGGCCCGAGGGGTGCACGCACCGCACGCGTGCGTGCCCCCCCCCTTCTTCTTCTTCCCCCACCAGAGGCGCACCAGCGCCTCTGGTTCTTCACTTTTTTTTTTTTTTTTTTTTTCATCAATCTTCTTCTCTTCTCTACTCCTCTCGATCCCTCTTCATCCTCAATCCATATGAGACCTCCAAACATCAAAATCTCGCCTCAATTCCACCAAAACAACAACAAATTTTCGGATCAACATAGATAACCATAAATCACAAAATTACCCATTTGGTCACCAATTCATGCAAATCCGAGTACAACTAGTGTAATTCATCATAAGAAACTCAAAAACCTCCAAGATGACCTCCAAAAACCATTAAAAACTCAATGAAATTCGAATTTCACCAACACCCATTTTAATGAAAAATCCACAAAATTGAAAATTTATTATCTTAGCTTGAGTGTTGGACGCCCAGAATCATCTCCCCCAAGCCTTAAAATTGTCCTCTCCAACCTCAGATCTCTCCCTGATCTCTCTAATTTATTTGAGCAAATTTGCATCATTTTGCATGTTGAGACCATCGATGATATATATATAGTTGTGATTTTAATCTAGGCGCGAGCACGCATCCCGAGGACGGTCTAACGGCCACTGAACACCATGTGTCACCAACTTTCTGGACACCCTATCATGACACCATGCATCTCGAGTTTCCTTATTGTGCATCTCGATGACAATCCTAAGTATACTGATTTATTCACTTCAAACTATAGGATTCTAATTATTCCAATTTGATTTAACTTATACAATTTATTCTAGGCATCTATAAATTCCATAAATTAGTAAATATGGTCACACTAACTCCCCGACCACCCCCATGCCCCATGTCCGGCACGCTTCCCGAGGCGGTCCCACCCTTAGTGTACCCAATTTAATTTCCTTAGCTTAGCCTAAGCTTATATATTTACATTTAATTAACTAAGTCTTCAACCATAACATGTTTATATAATTTAAATCTAATTAACCCTCAACGCCCGGCCTCATTGCTACCAAAACCCCGCGTTGGCCTGTCCTACGAACGGACCCCGGCGCTCAACCTCGCCCGACAAATACTACCTTTTCACACCGGTGACAGATAATACATCATTATCAAGAAAATTAAAATATTAATAAATCACCGAACTTAGAACAACAACAATGCACAGTCAATACCTAGGTCCAGAACATGCCTAATCTATTAGCGGCGTCCACGTGTCGTCCGAGCTGGCGTCCTAATCTGAAATAAGGTAAATAACGGCGTTAATAAAATAACGGGCCGTTACAATTCTTCCCAACTAAAAGAAATTTCGTCCCGAAATTTGAGTTAGTTTAGAACATACCGTGGAATAACTGGGGATAACGCTCTCGCATGGTCGACTCCAACTCCCGAGGTAAGTCCCTGCGTACCGTGATCTTTGCCACCTCACGAGTACCTTAGCTATCTCTCTGTTCCTGAGAGTCTGGATCTTACGATCTAATATCGCCAATGGCCGCTCCTCGTAAGTTGCGTCAGGCTGAACATCCACCTGTCGCACGTCAACCATGGGTCGTGGCCCGGTCCTAGCCAATCGCAACATCGAAATGTGGAAGGTAGGATGAATCCCTGCCAACTCCGCCGGTAAATCTAATCTGTACGCCACACTGCCAACCTTCGCTACAACTCGATATGGGCCGATAAATCTCGGCGCCAGTTTCCCCTTAATCCCAAACCTCTGCTGGCCCTTCCAAGGAGAAACCTTCAGGTAAACCATATCGCCAACCTCATAGCTCAGACTATCGTGGTATCTATCTGCGTATTTCTTTTGCCTGTCCTGTGCTGCTCGAAGCCTCTGACGAATCTGTCGGATCTTCTCTCGTGTGATCAACAACTATCTCCGCCCAATCGTAATCGTATCTTCCGGCTCCGCCCAACACGGTGGTGACCGGGGCCTCCCCATACGCCTCATAAGGAAGCATCCCGATACTAGCCTCGATAGCCGTTGTTGTTGTGGCGAATTCACACAAGTGGTAAATAATCCTCCCATGAGCCTCCAAACCGCAAAATGCAAGCTCTCAACATATCCTCTAAAATCAGTATCAATCTCTCGGACCGGCCATCGTCTGCGGGTGATAAGCCGTCTTGCTTCGCAACCTAGTACCAAAGCGCTCTGCATCGCCTCCCAAAATCTCGAAGTGAACCTGGGATCCCGGTCAGATACTATGGAGATTGGTACCCCATGCAGTCTGATGATCTCTTGCTCGAACAGTCTGCTCAACTGGTGAAACGTATACCTCATCGAAACTGGTATAAAGTGTGCAGATTTCGTCAGTCTATCTATCACCACCCAAATCGCATCATGTCGCCTCGAAGTCTGGGGTAATCCACTGACAAAATCCATAGCGAGGTGTTCCCACTTCCACTGAGGAATGGGTAACGGCTGCAACAATCCTCCAGGTCGTCTATGCTCCGCCTTCACCTGCTGACATATGTGACATCCTCGAACATATTCACCAACATCAGCCTTCATCTCCGGCCACCAAAACAATCTCTGCAAGTCATGGTACATCTTGGTTATGCCCGGATGAACTGTGTATCGCGACCGGTGAGCATCCTCTAATATACTATCTCGTATCTCTGACACGGCTGGTACCCATAGTTGACCTCGGTGCCGCAAACATCCATCAGATGTCTCCGCCCAATCAGTGCACTCGGAATCCCGTGCCAATCCACTGAACCGCTCATAAAGCCCATCAGCCCTCTGACACTCCGATACCCGTTCTAGTGACACCTTGTTCTGCATCACCCTCATCGACCACAAATCGTAGATCTGCATAACCGAAAGGTCTAACATGCTCATAAGCGATGTCATCTCTAACGGTCCCATGTGTCGAGTCTCTGGTCTCGATCGTCAACCTCGCTCGCATTCGCTCAATGCATCAGCCACTACATTGGCCTTTCCGGGATGATACTCAATCGTAAAATCATAATCCTTCAACAGCTCTAACCATCTCCTCTGACGCATATTAAGATCTTTCTGTGTGAAAATGTAGCGTAGACTCTGATGGTCAGTGTAAAGCACAAACTTCTCTCCGTAGATGTAGTGTCTCCAAGCCTTCAGCGCAAACACAACTGCCGCAAGCTCCAAATCGTGTACGGGGTAGTTACACTCATGTGGTCGCAATCGCCTGGATAAATAAGCCACTGGTCGTCCTTCCTGCATCAGAACACATCCCAGTCCAGTTCCCGATGCATCAGTGTAAACTGTTATCTCCTTCCCTGGCTCAGGTAATGCCAACACTGGCGCAGTCGTCAATCGTTTCTTCAACTCAAGAAATGCCTGCTCACATTCCTCAAACCACTCAAATGGAACATTCTTCTTAGTCAACCTCGTCATTGGTGCTGCAATCGTGGAGAAATCCTGTACAAATCGGCGGTAGTAACCTGCTAAACCCAAGAAACTCCGTATCTCAAAAAAACAGTCTCCGGTCTCTTCCAGTCAATCACCGCTTCTCGATTTTGTCTCCTCAACGTAAATGCCACGACCGCTGATCACATGTCCTAAAAACTTCACTTCCCTCATCCAGAATTCACACTTACTGAATTTCGCATACAGCCGATGCTCCCTCAACGTCGTCAACACCGATCGAAGATGACTCTCGTGATCCTCTCGCGTCTGACTGTATATCAGTATATCGTCAATGAAGAGTATCACATATCGGTCTAAGTAGGGTCTCAGTACTCTATGCATCAGATCCATGAAAACTGCCGGAGCGTTCGTCAACCCAAACGGTAACACCGTAAACTCGAACAACCCGTATCTAGTACCGAAAGCAGTCTTCTTGATATCCTCTTCTCGAATCCGCATAGCTGGTGATATCCCGAGCGTAAATCGATCTTCGAGAAGAAGCGTGCACCGTCGGTGATCAAACAGATCGTCGATCCTCGGAAGCGGGTAACGATTTTTAATCGTCACCTGGTTCAGCTTCCGATAGTCCATACACATCCTCATCGATCCATCCTTCTTCCTCACAAACAACACTGGTGCTCCCCACTGTGACATACTCGGTTGAATGAATCCTTTCGCCAACAATTCCTCTAGCTGCTTCCTGACCTCCTCCTGCTCCATAGGCGACATACGATAAGGTCTGCTAGATATAGGCTGGGTCCCTGGTAACAACTTTATAATAAACTCTATCGCACGTGGTGGTGGTAATCCGGGTAAATCATCTGGAAAAAGGTCCGTGAATTCTCGGACTATAGGTATGTCCTCGATCCTAACAGATCCTCCGGTCTCAGGCTCAACGATCGCTACAAAGTCCTCCATTTCCTGAGCAGTCGCTAATCTACCTCTCGTAATAGGCAATTCGGAGGCGTTCCCGGTCAACGTAAACTCTGGTAAACCCGGAATACGGAACTCTACCCTCTTCCCATAACAATCTATTTGTGCATGGTAAGCTGACAGCCAATCCATACCAAAGAGTGCATCAAACTCTAGGTACTCCAGTACTCGGAGATCGGCTGGTAACTGATGTCCGGCAACCTCAACCATGACGTCCCGAACTATCCGGTTAGGGTAAATCTTATCCCCAGCAGCCGTGCTGAGAAAAAGATGGGTCTCTAGTGTGTGTGTGTCCAACCCTACCATCCAGCAATAAATGACAATGTACTACCCGAGTCAAACATGGCATGAATAAGTCTACTATGAATAAGTAACGTACCCTCAACTAGCTGTCTGGTGGCTCCTGGATCTGGCTGTGCTACTGCATGTACCCTGTCTCTCTCTCGACCCTGCTCCCGTCGTGGAGATGGCACCCGGCAATCCAATTTCAAATGTCCCCTCCAACCGCATCGGAAACATCTGCGTGTCTCCCGTCTCCCAGTCCGCGCATCATCCGATCTCGGCTCCTGACCCCGGTCCCTCTGACCCCTGTCTCGGCCACCCTGATCTCGAACCTGGTGCTGCTGAGGCTGCTGCCGCTGCTGTGGTGCTGGAGCTATGGTGTGTACAAAGCCGTTTGTCCCTATACTGATCCCTGCCATCCTGACGTCTGTCTCTGCCATCCCTGCGGTCATCCCGGCGACCTCTACTAAACTGGTCCCGCTGTCTCTTCGGCCTCCTATCCTGTCGAGAGCTCTGTCCAACCTCCACCTCGGCCGATGCTGTCATAGGAAGACCATTCTTCTGCATCAAGAACGTCTCGTAGGTAAGTGCTCGCTCAAACATCGCTGAATCGTCGGAGCCCCGGACGATACGATCGCACCGGCAATGTCATCCCTCACTCCCCGAATGAAGTAGTAGATCCGTAATCGCTCGTGCCGCCGATATCCATCGAGAAGCTGCAGCAAGTATCGGTACCTATCCATATATCGCATCATGCTCCGGTTTCCCGCCTCGGGGACAAGAACTCCTCCTCAATCTCAATCGTACCTCCATAGGTATGAACTCGGTCATAAAATATCTCTCGGAACTCGCCCAAGTTGCGGGATCGCATGCGTCTCCTGGTAGTTAGTCCACCACATGCGGCATCGATCTCGAAACACGTCCCGATAGTCTCGCTCTAAACCTCTCTTCCGTATTCAACTCCTTGTGCAAGCGCCGGTGCGATAAAATCCAATCTCCCTAGTCTCGGGTCTCCTCCTCCATAAAAGTAAGCGGTGAAACTTGAGGAAATCCCGTAACCTCCCGGCTGTGGATCCATCACATACTCTGACACTACCGTCGGGGTAACCTCTACTGCTGCGGTAGGTGTAGGAATCGGTGTCTCCACTGCTGCTACTACCGGTGTAGTATCGACTGCCCGAACCTCGGGTACCACCGCCTGAGTAAGAGTAACTGCGGTCTCTATGGGTCCCGTAGTCACCACTGCCTCTCTAGACAGCCAATCCAGCCATCATAGTGGCCTGCTCTCTCAATAGTCGTAAAATCTCGGCTATCTGAGTCTCGTGCGCCGTAACTCGGTCCTCTAATGGAACTGACGATCCGGAAGCCTTCGCGGTATCACTAGACTGTCCATCCATCGTGTCCTGCATCGTGATGCGTGTCCAGATCAGCTTTGTATATACGTATTCGTATAGTATATATATACAACAATACATATATCACATAACAATCTTAGCTCTACCCGCTTTCTTGCTTCCCAACTAAAAGTTCTAAGCAGACTCATCGGGTTTCCACATCTAGTTTGTTAAGGTTTATGATCTTGTAAAACTTTTAACAATTTATTTTCTTGAAACTCTCGCTCTGATACCAGTTGCGACGGCCCCAAATTCCGAGGCCGCCCCGTGGCTTCCCATTTCCCCTGCTCGTGCACCGGAAACGCCTGCTACGTCACTCGTCTGCCTTCGTACTTAGGTAGTTATCATATAAGTTGTTATAGTCACCTAATTGAATATTTAGAAGAAAATTAACAGCGGAAGAATTTAAAGTTTGACAAAAATGCATTCATATATATATAAAAGTTTTACTGATCAAACCTATAGTGGAAAACCCGGCTGTACTGTGCATACAGGCGATCAACTGCTATAGTATGTATACCAGTACAAGTATGTATCCAGTTTCCCAACCCAAAAATATAATACAAAATATCAACATATAGACATCACACGTACCAAGAGCCTCGGCGTAGGCAAGTCGATGAAATCGCCGATGATCCCCTTGCCTCTGCTAGTACTAGGATCTGCGCTCAGCCACCACAAAAAGGCAGATGGCGAGCCCAGTAAGTAAAATCCCAAGGAAAACCACCGTGCATAAATAATTAATGAAATAAATAACGGAGCCAAAAGTAGTGTTAAATAAACATGCGGAAGGAAGGAAAATATGCAGACAACTGCTCAAAGCTAATTGCATGTATATAAACACATTGATAGACAAAAGGGTGCGAACACAGCCACTAAGTGTGTACTAGGACCAGGAGCCCTGGTCGTTGCCCATGCCTCCGACCCTACGACTGTATCCCAGCGACATTAACCCTAGTGGGCTAATCGAACGCGTGAAATGGAGTCCTACTCGGGATATCATCTACCGAGTTCCTAGAACACGCGCTACACACCTAGCCAGCGACCTCAACTACCCGTGGATACATAGACGGTCCCATAACCGTCCCAGTAGGAATATAAATCACAGATTTTCAAGGAAATAAAGCTCAATGGAAACAAATAAGTAAATGCAGTAGTGGTGTTCAGTTGGGTTTTACGTACCGAAAATACGCACTCCGACTTCCCGGACCCGTCAGTACGCCCCACCTAGCTCCCCAATGTCCGAGCTATGGTTTTCCGGTCCCTGAAGTCCATTTTATAGTGTTTTAAAATTTTTGGAAACATATTATATCATTTTAAAAATTTTCAGTTGTGGTACCTCTCCCGGACTGGGTCGGGGTTCCAAAAATACCCGAAAAGTCCCGAAACCACTTTTCTACCTTTTTCTAAATTTTCTATATTTTTCTAGCATTTTTCCCAATTTTTCTGATATTTTTCCCCTATTTTTTCCTATTTTCCAGAATTTGAAACTGTTTTTTTTTTAATAAATAAATAATAAAAAAAATATTATTTAAATAATATATGGGTGGGTCCCCCGAACCGGGTCGGACTCGACCCAACCGGGTCGGCCCGGTTCGGCCCATCTGGGCCGGGTCCGGTCGGGCCGGTCCCGAGCCCACCGAGGTTGGGCCGGGCGGGTTGGCCCGCCCGCCGGATGGGCCTCGCGTGCGTGCCCCCCCCTTCTTCTTCTTCCCCACCGAGAGGCGCACCGGCGCCTCGGTTCTTCACTCTTTTTTTTTTTTTTTTTCATCAATCTTCTTCTTCTCTTCTCTACTCCTCTCGATCCCTCTTCATCCTCAATCCATATGAGACCTCCAAACATCAAAATCTCGCCTCAATTCCACCAAAACAACAACAAATTTTCGGATCAACATAGATAACCATAAATCACAAAATTACCCATTTGGTCACCAATTCATGCAAATCCGAGTACAACTAGTGTAATTCATCATAAGAAACTCAAAAACCTCCAAGATGACCTCCAAAAACCATTAAAAACTCAATAAAATTCGAATTTCACCAACACCCATTTTAATGAAAAATCCACAAAATTGAAAATTTATTACCTTAGCTTGAGTGTTGGACGCCCAGAATCATCTCCCCCAAGCCTTAAAATTGTCCTCTCCAACCTCAGATCTCTCCCTGATGTCTCTAATTTATTTGAGCAAATTTGCATCATTTTGCATGTTGAGACCATCGATGATATATATATAGTTGTGATTTTAATCTAGGCGCGAGCACGCATCCCGAGGACGGTCTAGCGGCCACTGAACACCATGTGTCACCAACTTTCTGGACACCCTATCATGACACCATGCATCTCGAGTTTCCTTATTGTGCATCTCGATGACAATCCTAAGTATACTGATTTATTCACTTCAAACTATAGGATTCTAATTATTCCAATTTGATTTAACTTATACAATTTATTCTTGGCATCTATAAATTCCATAAATTAGTAAATATGGTCACACTAACTCCCCGACCACTCGGCACCCCGTGCCCCATGTCCGACACGCTTCCCGAGGCGGTCCCACCCTTAGTGTACCCAATTTAATTTCCTTAGCTTAGCCTAAGCTTATATATTTACATTTAATTAACTAAGTCTTCAACCATAACATGTTTATATAATTTAAATCTAATTAACCCTCAACGCCCGGCCTCATTGCTACCAAAACCCCGCGTTGGCCTGTCCTACGAACGGACCCCGGCGCTCAACCTCGCCCGACAAATACTACCTTTACACACCGGTGACAGATAATACATCATTATCAAGAAAATGAAAATATTAATAAATCACCGAACTTAGAACAACAACAATGCACAATCAATACCTAGGTCCAGAACATGCCTAATCTATCAGCGGCGTCCACGTGTCGTCTGAGCTGGCGTCCTAATCTGAAATAAGGTAAATAACGGCGTTAATAAAATAACGGGCCGTTACAGAAAGTGCAACACATTTCTGTAACCTGGACTACCATGATACTGCCCCACCTGGGAAAGTCATCAAGTAACCTGAAGTGGACCACCGAGTACCCAAATTACCGGCCATATCTGCATTCGTGTAACCAACCAACAATAGCATTCCACTACCAAAAGTGAGTCTCAAAGAAGTAGTACTTCGTAGATATCTCATAATCCACTTGGCTGCATCCCAATGCTCTCGTCTCGGATTAGATAAGAACCTACTGACCACACCAACTACATATGCTATATTTGGTCTAGTACACACCATAGCATACATCAAACTTCCTACTGCGGAGGCATATGGAATTCTCTCCATATCTTAATTCTCTTCATCTATAGAAGGACACTGCTGAGCATTCAACTTAAAGTGACAAGCTAAAGGAGCATTTACTACCTTAGCCTTGTTCGCGTTAAACCTCTCAAGAACTTTCTCTATATAGTGCTCTTGTGACATAGACAACTTCTTGGAACTTCTGTCTCGCAAAATACAGATACCAAAAATTTGCTTTGTCAGACCCAAGTCTTTCATGGAGAATGACTTGCTCAACTGCTTCTTCAACTTTGCGATTCTCGAAGCATTCCTGCCAACAATCAACATGTCATCAACATAGAGCAACAATGTAATGAAATCATCATCAGAAAATCTCTGCTTGAAAACACAATGATCAAAAGTCGTCTTATGGTATCCTTGCTCCCCCATAACTAATTCAAACTTCTTGTACTACTGTTTTGATGCTTGCTTCAAGCCATAAAGACTTTTCTTCAACTTGCACACATAATTTTTTTTTCCATGCACTTTGAAACCCTCTGGTTGTTCCATATAAATTTCTTTATCTAAGTCACCATGAAGGAAAGGAGTTTTTACATCCATCTCCTTAACATCCAAATCAAGACTTGCTGCCAAACTCAAAACAACTCGAATAGATGACATCTTGACTACCGGCGAGAAGATTTCATCATAATCGATGCCTTTATTTTGACTAAAACTCTTAACAACCAATCTAGCTTTGTATCGAGGTTGTGAAGTGTGCTCTTCATATTTCACTCTATACACCCACCTGTTCTTCAAAGCTTTCTTGCCATTACGTAACTTAACCAACTTAAAAGTATGGTTATCATGCAATGATTTCATCTCATCATCCATTGCCTCAACCCAATTCTCCTTATGCTCATCTTGCATAGCTTCTACATAACATTTAAGTTCTCCCACGTTATTAAGTAACACAAACTCGCTAGGCGGATATCGACTAGAAGGCATTTTCTTTCTCTCAGATCTTCTAGGTGGAACAATAACTGGGACCTCTGGCACTGGTGGAAATTGCTCATGATCATCATCACCATCATCACCATCACCTAACTTGATTCTGGCAGAATATCAACATCACCACTATCATGCTGATCATCATGAACTGCATCTGAAGTCTGTGTCCAAACATGCGGCAGAACAAATGACCCAAAATCAACCAAATCACCACTGACATTAGACACTGAACTAATTGTCTTCTCTATGTCCTCAATGATCTGATCCTCCATAAATAGTACATCTCTGTTTCTTACATGTTTCTTCTGAACTAGATAATAAAACTTGTAGCCAAACTCATCTTACCCATAGCCAATGAACACACAATGTCTAGTCTTGTCATCAAGCTTCGACCACTCATCTTTCAGATATGAACAAAAGCTTTGCACCCAATGTAACGACCCAAATTTTATAAAGGTCGTTATTCGCGTATTTTCAGACGTGGACGCCAGCTCAAGTCTACGGAGACGCTACAGACCAATGATGATACACCTGGTCGGGTGGAAAGTATTATTTTTGACTGATTGTTTGACTAACTTTGATGATAATGACTAGGCTATGACTCATTACATCGCAAGTGTGGTTTAATATCGACATGATCGGGTGAGATTGTGTGTCGGGTATTCGCCTAAAAATGCGTGCGGACGCGGGAACTGGACGAGCGAGCGACGAGAACACTAGGCCGGGGAATGCGTTTATTTCGATAAAAATAAAATAAATTTGACAAAATAGTAAATTGGTAGGTGCCTAGTGACACGCGGGGTCGTGGTCGACATGCGTGGGTGGTAGTGTAGTGTGCACGCACGAGTACGCTCGTTAGCGTGCATGACAAAATTGTAGGCGCGAAAGTATAGGCGAATATATATATGTGTGTGTGTGTATGTGTGTGTATGTAATTTAATATATATATATATATATATTAAAATTAGAAAATAAAAATAAAAAAAAATTGTGAAATGACCAAAAAGGGTATTTAAATGTGAAGAAGGAGGATAAGAATGTAAGAGTATTTTGGTCATTTCACCTCTAAATTGTTGATAACCACCACCGATACCACCATTTCTCTCCATTTTTTATCGAAAGGGAAGAAAAAGATCGAAGGAGAAGAGAGAACAAGAGAGAGACCAAAGAGGTGAGGTGAGTTGTTGTTGTTGTGTTGTTTTTGTTGTTGTTGTTGTTGTTGTTGTTGTTGTTGTGTCTTCTTGTTGGTTGTTGGTGGGGTGGTTCGGTGGGGGGCTCGGGCTCAGACGAATTGCCATGGCAGTTCTTCCGAGGATGAACATGGCATGGGAGACATCTCCCATGCCAAGAGAAGAGGAGGGGTTGGGGTTGCCCCAACCAAATTGAAAAAAAAAATTCCATCGAACCAGGGAGCTCCCTGGTTCGATGGAGAAGAAGAGGTGCACACATGCCGGTTGGATGTGTGCACCCCCTCTTCATGGCCGACCCAGCCCTGACCCAAGCAGGTCGTGCCAGACCAGACCAGACCCTGATGGACGGTTTCATCCCAACCAGAGGAAAAGAAAAAATAGTTTTAAATTAAATAAAATTTTGAAAAATAGATAGAAAATTATGAAAAAGAATTCTGAAAAATCAGAGAAAATGTGGGAAATTAGAAAAGGGTTGAAAAGTGAACTTCGAGACTTTTCGGGCGGTTGGCACCTCGGTGTAAGTCGAAAACGTGCTACAACTAAAAATTGGAATATAATTCTAATATTTATTGTCACGATATAAAATCAATTAGTTTATTACTAAATCATATAAAATGACTTATTCGGACACCAGGGACTTAGAAGACCATAGTCGGGTGTTAGGTGTAACGGCCCATTTTCCAAATAGAGCACCACGGGGGGCCAATGCGGACCTACAGGCTGTCTTACCAGCGACAGCTGTGCTCTACATTGGATTATATCCTCCATTTATCTTTTTAAACCTTATTAATCATCCATTTACTGATTCAGTTGTATTGAAATCAAATTATATGTTAAATCATCCTAAAATCCTCAATTTAACACAGCGAAAGCCTTACTAATACATTTACTTGGATAATGATACTAAAAATGTGTAACCTAAACCATAAACTTAATGTGGAAAACCCATACACCACCATAAATACCTCTGAAGTCACAAAAAGATCAATATACACAAAGTATCTCAAAATCCCAAACCCAAAATGAAACAAAATAAATATAATACAAACGTATGAGTCAAGAGATCTCAGATCAACAGTACTCTGGCAGCTTGCCCTTACCCCTGCTCGTACTAGGATCTGCACTCAAGCCATCACAAAAGGCAGATGACGAGTCCAGAGTGAGTATTCCCAAGGAAATTAAGTGAGCATTTGCGAAAGTAAATACGGAATTTAAAAAAGTTATTAAATAAACATGCGGAAATAAATACAGGCAACTGCGCTCATCGCATGAATAAATAATAGGAAAAACTCAAAGTGTGTTCCTAGCCCCTAGGGTCAGACTATACCATAATTCGGACTCTTCCACAGAATACCGCCGGCGAGTCCAACTCAAGCAGGGCAAGCATCTGGATCCGCTCGATGGCCGGCGTTATACCTACGGCGCACCGACACGCCACGACATGATACTCGGGTCGTACTATTCACCGAGATCGATCTGGTAGTACGTGCTATGGTGTAGTGGACATACACACAAGAATGGTACGGAGGGAGCCCCGCTCAACGTCCGCCCATATAACCATAACCAGAGTAGAGTATTGAAATGAAAGAAACTGAATTCAAATGCCAAAAGAAGTAAATACTCAAGTAATTTCAGTTGGGATACTACACACCTCAATCCGCACTCCGCGTCCCGAAATCCAACCCCGTCTAGCTTCAATAATCACCCGATAATTCTAAATTATCACCCCAAATGTACCTAAGATTATTTATCATTGAATTAGCTTCAATTTGACATATTATGTTAATTTTACGTTTTTCGAGGTAAAAACCTTGACACATCTCGCCAAAATCGCGAGAAAATCCTAAAACTCATTTATTAACCCATTTTCTAATTTCTCATATTTTTATGAATTTTTCTGAATTTTTTTTCATAATTTTTGACTATTTTTCTCCTATTATATATATATATACATATATATTATTATATTAGAAAAGGATGCTCTCCATTTTTCGACCAGAGACGCTTAGTGTCTCTGGTTCAAACAACCATTTTTTTTTATTCTTTTCAATTCTTTCTTTCTTCACTACAACTACACCAACACCAACAATCACTACTTCACCATTAAAAATATCGATTTCTTCAAATTCAACAACACCCACAACAAAAACCACATGAAATCCACCATTAAAGCTCACCTTCAAGCTTTCTCGACGCCACCAACGCCACCAACCATAATCACCACTTTATCAAGCTCTTCTCCTCCTTCTCTCCTTCTTCCTCTCGGCTTGTCTGCTCGTTCTCTCCCTCTGTTTGATTTTGTTTTCTCGATTTATCGAAGGAGAAGAAGGCGGTTTATGGAAAATGACCAAAATACCCCTCATGTCTATCTCTTTCCTTATTTACTTCAATACCCTTATTGGTAATTTCACATTTTCTATTTTATTTTCTGATTTATATATATTTATATATATTTATATATACATATATATTTTAAATTACATATATATATATATATATATATAAATATATATCCGCCTATATTTTCGCGCCTACAATTTCGTCGTGCGCGCCAACGAGCGTACTCGGGCGTGCACACTACTGTACCACCCACGCGTGTCGACCACGACCCCGCGTATCCCTAGGCGCCCACCAATTTACTATTTTATCACATTTCATTCATTTAATGTGTGTTATATTTTCCCTGGCCTAATATTTCATCTTTTTGTCTATTCGGTACCCGCGTCGACACGCATATCGAGACGAATACTTAACACACAATCTCACAAGTCAATTGAGATATGATTACACACATCGCGATTTCATTTAACCTATTTTAACATAAACATCGTAAAATTAGTCAAAACAACATCCAAAATAACTATTTACTTAACTCCAGGTGGTCTAGCCTAACTGTGGGTCCCACGGGTGTTTGAGCTGTCCGCCACGTCTATAATACGTCACAAATAACGGCGAATTAAATTCGGGCCGTTACAATTCTTCCCAACTAGGTGAAATTTCGCCCCGAAATTTAGATTAAACTTAAATACTTACTAGCAAATAAGTGGGGATACCGTCGTTGCATCGTAGACTCGAGTTCCCAGGTGAGTCCCTCAGTTCCATGATACTACCAACGAACTAAAACCTTCGGGATCCCCCTGTTCCTCAAAGTCTGAATCCTCCTATACATGACCTCCACAGGCTGCTCCTCAAATGACACGTATGGTCGCACCTCAATCTAACGTACATCAATCATAGGTCTCGGTCCCGACCTTACTAGCCTCAACATGGATATGTGAAACATTAGATGTACGCCCGCTAACTGTGGCGATAACTCTAAACGGTATGCCACTTTGCCGACACGTTCCTCCACTCTGAACGGTCCAATAAACCTTGGTGCTAATTTCCCCTTAATTCCAAATCTCTGATAACCCTTCCAAGGCGAAACTTTCAAATACACCATGTCTTTAACCTCGTAGCTCAGATCCCGTGATACCTATCTGCATTTTCTTCTGTCTATCCTGCGCTGCCTGAAGTCTCTGTTTAATTTGCTTTACCTTCTCAGTGTGATCCACAAAAACCTCAGGTCCTATAGCCGTTGTATCCTCCGGTGCCGCCCAACACGCTGGTGACCTGCAGGCCCTACCATATAGTGCCTCAAACGGTGGCATCCCGATACTCGCCTAATAGCTGTTGTTGTACGCAAACTCGCACAACAACAAATAATCTTCCCACAATCCTCCAAACTGTAAAATACACGCCCTGAGCATATCCTCGAGAATCTGTATCAACCGCTCTGATTGCCCAACAGTCTGAGGATGGTACGCAGTACTAAACTGTAGTGGAGTGCCAAACTATTCTTGCACACTCTCCCAAAGTCTCGAAGTAAACCTCGGATCTCTGTCAGAAACAATGGAGACCGGTACACCGTGCAATCTGACAATCTCTCTCTCGAAAATAATGCTCAGCTGTGTAACTGAATATCTCATGGTGATCGGTATAAAATGTGTCGACTTCGTCAACCTGTCGATAACTACCCAAACTCCGTCGTGTCTCCTCGTAGTTTGCGGTAGGCCACTGACGAAGTCCATGGTCACATGTTCCCATTTCCACTGAGGAATGGGCAGCGGCTGTAGCAACCCAACTGGTCTTTTGTACTCAACCTTCACCTGCTGGCAAATATGACAACTCCGGACGTACCTCCCCACGTCAGCCTTCATCCCTGGCCACCAAAATAATCGCTGAAGGTCGTGATACATCTTGGTTCGACCAGGATGAATGGTAAATCACAACCAGTGTGCGTCCTCGAGAATACTGTCTCTGAGCTCCGGTACCTCCGGTATCCACAAACGACCCCTGTGTCTCAAGCACCCGTCTGAACCCTCAGACCACTCGGTGCACCCCGGATCCTGTGCCAGTACACTGATCCGTAAATACCGGTCATCAGTTCTTTGCAACTCAGCAACCCGCTCTAGAGACACCGTAGGAACTCGTATCTGGCCGCAAATATGTAGCTCAACAATAGACTCTGTCACACACAACACCGACGCAGCCTCAAACAACCCGTGCTCATGTGTCATATGTCGCAGTCCCGTTTGACTCTCGATGTCGCTCCTGCTCAGTGTATCAGCTACGACATTCGCCTTCCCCGGATGATACTCGATAGCGAAATCGTAGTCCTTCAGTAACTCGAGCCATCTCCGTTGTCTCATGTTCAACTCCCTATGAGTGAACAAATATCTCAAACTCTGGTGGTCGGTAAATAGTACAAACTTTTCACCATACAAATAATGCTTCCAAGCCTTCAGTGCAAACACGACTGCTGCAAGCTCCAAATCGTGCACTGGATAACTCTCCTCATGTGGTCTTAATGGTCGCGATAAATGTAACAGCCCAGCCCAGCCCAGCGCCCAGGCTACCACTGAACCACTGGCTCCATGGGGACTCACCCACTGGCACTGGTTTTATGGGGGTGCACCCCACTGGCACCGCTAGTCACAAGCAGGGTGGTACCAAGCCCTACACCATCCGTGTCCCCCCACACGGTCTTTCGCCTCCCTCGACTCAAACCTGGGTCCTGAGCGATAAAATTCCAGATTTCACGAGTCGAGTACCAGTGAGCTGGGAGGACTTCCAAGGAGGTAACCCATCCTGGTACTACTCTCACTCAGGCACGCTTAACTGCGGAGTTCTGATGGGATCCGGTGCCTTCGTGCTGAACCAGCTCAGTGGTACTCGACTCGTGAAATCTACGGAATCTTATCCCTCGGGACCCGGTTTGAGTCGAGGAGGCGAAAAGACCGTGTGGGGGACACGGATGGAGTAGGGCTTGGTACCACCCCGCTCGTGACTAGCGGTGGTGTGGGTGCGCCCCATGGAGCCGGTGCCATTGGGTGAGTCCCCCGTGGAGCCGGTGGTCAGTGGTAGCTTTGGAGCACCTGGGACTCGGGCCGTTACATAAAAACGCCTTTTATATAACGGCGCCAGCCGGCCCCCAGGCGCCAAAGCCTACCCCTAGACCACTGGCTCCATGGGGACTCACCCACTGGCACCGCTAGTCACAGGCAGGGTGGTACCAAGCCCTACCCCATCCGTGTCCCCCCACACGGTCTTTCGCCTCCCTCGACTCAAACCTGGGTCCTGAGGGATAAGATTCCAAATTTCACGAGTCGAGTACCACTGAGCTAGGAGGAACTCTCGCTCAGGCACGCTTTACTGTGGAGTTCTGATGGGATCCGGTGCCTTCGTGCTGAACCAGCTCAGTGGTACTCGACTCGTGAAATCTGGAATCTTATCCCTTAGGACCCAGGTTTAAGTCGAGGGAGGCGAAAGACCATGTGGGGGGACACGGATGGGGTAGGGCTTGGTACCACCCTGCCTGTGACTAGCGGTGCCAGTGGGGTGCGCCCCCATGGAGCAAGTACCAGTGGGTGAGTCCCCATGGAGCCAGTGGTCTAGTGGTAGCCTGGGCGCTGGGCTGGGCTGGGCCGTTACATAAAAGGCGCCTTATATGTAACGGTCCAGCCCAGCCCTACCCCATCCGTGTCCCCCCACACGGTCTTTCGCCTCCCTCGACTCAAACTGGGTCCTGAGGGATAAGATTTCAGATTTCACGAGTCGAGTACCACTGAGCTGGTTCAGCACGAAGGCACCGGATCCCATCAGAACTCCGCAATTAAGCGTGCTTGAGCAAGAGTAGTACTACGATGGGTGACATCCTGGGAAGTCCTCCCAGCTCAGTGGTACTCGACTCGTAAAATCTGGAATCTTATCCCTCAAGACCCAGGTTTGAGTCGAGGAAGGCGAAAGACCGTGTGGGGGGACACGGATGGGGTAGGGCTAGGCTGGGCCGTTACAATAAATAGGCCACTGGATGTCCATCTTGCATCAACACGCATCCCAACCCACTACCGGAAGCATCTGTGTAGACCAAGAAGCCCTTACCTGCCACAGGTAATGCCAAAACTGGTGCATAAGTCAACTGCCACTTCAACTCCCAGAAAGCATCCTCACACTCTTGCGACCAATCAAATATAACATCCTTTTTTGTCAACCTTGTCATCGGCGCTGCAATCAACGAAAAATCTTGTACGAAGCGCCTATAATATCCTGCCAAACCCAGGAAACTCTGAATATCATAAACAGATTCAGGTGTCCTCCAATCAATGATAGCTCGAATCTTGTCACCATCTACTGATATACCCTGATCACTGATGACGTGCCCCAAAAACTTCACCTCACTCAGCCAAAACGCGCACTTGCTGAACTTGGCGTAAAGTCGATGCTCTCTCAGCGTCATCACACCTCTCTGAGATGCCTCTCGTGCAACATACGAGTCCTGCTGTAAATCAGGATGTCGTCGATGAATACAATCACATAACGATCCAAAAACGGCCTGAGCACTCTGTGCATCAAGTCCATGAAAATCGTCGGCGCGTTAGTCACCTCAAATGGCATGACTGTGAACTCAAACAATCCATAGCGAGTGCTAAAAGCCGTCTTCTCGATATCACTCTCCCGAATCCTCAACTGATGATAACCCGATCGTAAATCAATCTTTGAAAAAACTTAGCACCCGCCAACTGATCGAATAAATCATCGATCCTAGGAAGTGGATAACGATTTCGGATCGTCACCTGATTCGATTTCCCATAGTCTACGCACATCCTCATAGATCCATCCTTCTTCTTAACAAAAAGAACTGGTACGCCCCAAGGAGACATACTGGGATGAATGAAACCGTTCTGCAAAGCAACTCCTCTAGCTGGGACCTTAACTTTCCGTGCTCGGATCCTGACATCCTGTACGGTCGACTATATATCGACTGCGTCCCCGGAATCAATTCAATAATGAACTCAACTGCTCTAGGAGGTGGTAAACCTGGTAAATCGTCGGGGAACACCTCAGGGAACTCACACACTATTGGAACATCTTCCACTTACTCTACGGTTTCAGTTCTGGCTCAACTACAGCCATAAACGCCTCCATCTCCTGAGTCGTAGCCAGTCGACCTCTAGTAATCGGTAAATCTGACGCAACTCCGGTAAATGAAAATTCTGGAATCCCATCGATGTGAAATGTCACTGTCTTGCTAAAACAGTCGATATGTGCGTGATAAGACGATAACCAATCCATACCGAACATCGCGTCAAACTCCCAGTACTCTAATACTCTAAAATCAACCGGTAATTGATGTCCTTCAATCTCAACCACACAATCCCGGCAAATTCAGTTAGGATAAATCTTATCCCCAGTTGTCGTGTTGAGAACAAGATGTGTATCCAAAGTCTGTACACTTAACCCTAACAATCCTACCATATGTCCAGATATAAATGAAAGTGTGCTGCCGGAATCAAACATAACATGCATAAAAATATCACACACAGATAGCATACCTTCAACAAGCTGTCTGGTAGCCTCCCGGTCTGGCTGTGTAACCCCAAAAGCAGCTGTTTGGGCCTTATCTCTGGCCTGATCAGTCTGTAATGGTACTAGCGCTGGTCTGGTACACTCTGCCACAAGATGTCCCGCCTGACCACAACGATAACAAGTTCGAGTGTCTGATCTACCAGTAGTCCTCTGACTCTGTGCCTGACTCTGGCCTCGGCTCTGACCTCTCTGACCTCGACCTCTATCCTGTCTTTGCTGCTGTCTCGGCCGATCAACTGATGTAGAGGCCGCAGAATACGCTACCTCGCGATCATCGCGTCTATCCCAATCATCCCGACGATCTCTGTCACCTCTGCGACCCTGATCTGACTGCCAATCACCTCTACCTCTACGAGTTCTCTGGCCCTGTCCCTGTTGACCTTGATTTCCCATTTGTCTCTTCGGCCTCTGATTAAACCGAGTACCCTGAACTGGACGACTCTGCTGACCTCGTAGTGCATTATGAATTGTTAATCTACTACCACTCTGTACTATATAAATCTCCTATGAAAGAGACCTATCGTATACTTGAGCCAAAGTAGTCGCTCCACTGGAAACAACTGTGGTAGCTATCCTCTCATTCAGTCCTCGAACAAATCTAATAATTGTGCGAACCTATTATCCACTGTCCACGCTAACGACTCTAACGTCAATGTCGACCTAGCAGGATCGCTAGTATTCCCAACCTCTGGCTGAGTCGTACCTAAAGGCAGCCCGTCCATCGGTATCTACATCGAAGAATGTGCCTTGGTACGAATATACGTGTAACGTAAGTAATATACAAACAAAAACATAACACGTATATCCCTGATTTCTACCCATCTCTCATTGCTTCCCAACTAAGACTTTAGACAATTCCTTTGGGTTTCCACATCTAAAGCTTATTCAATAGGTTTATGATCAGGTTTTCCTCAAATTCGAGCCCTAGGTTTTCCTAAACCTAGGCTCTGATACCAAAATGTTAACGGCCCATTTTCCAAATAGACCGCCACGGGGGCCAATGTGGACCCACAGTCTGTCTTACTAGTGACAGCTGTGCTCTACATTGGATTATATCCTCCATTTATCTTTTTAAACCTTATTAATCATCCATTTACTGATTCAGTTGTATTGAAATCAAATTATATGTTAAATCATCCTAAAATCCTCAATTTAACACAGCGGAAGCCTTACTAACACATTTACTTGGATAATGATACTAAAAATGTGTAACCTAAACCATAAACTTAATGTGGAAAACCCATACACCACCATAAATACCTCTGAAGTCACAAAAAGATCAATATACACAAAGTATCTCAAAATCCCAAACCCAAAATGAAATAAATAAATATAATACAAACGTACGAGTCAGGAGATCTCAGATCAACAGTACTCTGGCAGCTTGCCCTTTCCCCTGCTCGTACTAGGATCTGCACTCAAGCCATCACAAAAGGCAGATGACGAGTCCAGAGTGAGTATTCCCAAGGAAATTAAGTGAGCATTACCGAAAGTAAATACTGGAATTTAAAAAAAGTTATTAAATAAACATGCGGAAATAAATACAGGCAACTGCGCTCATCGCATGAATAAATAATAGGAAAAACTCAAAGTGTGTTCCTAGCCCCTAGGGTCAGACTACACCATAATTCGGACTCTTCCACAGAATACCGCCTACGAGTCCAACTCAAGCAGGGCAAGCATCTGGATCTGCTCGATGGCCGGCGTTACACCTACAGTGCACCGACACGCCATGACGTGATACTCGGGTCGTACTATTCACCGAGATCGATCTGGTAGTACGTGCTATGGTGTAGTGGACATACACACAAGAATGGTACGGAGGGAGCCCCACTCAACGTCCGCCCATATAACCATAACCAGAGTTGAGTATTGAAATGAAAGAAACTAAATTCAAATGCCAAAAGAAGTAAATACTCAAGTAATTTCAATTGGGATACTACACACCTCAATCTGCACTCCGCGTCCCGAAATCCAACCCCGTCTAGCTTCAATAATTACCCGATAATTCCAAATTATCACCCCAAATGTACGTAAGATTATTTATCATTGAATTAGCTTCAATTTGACATATTATGTCAATTTTACGTTTTTCGAGGTAAAAACCTTGACACATCTCGCCAAAATCCCGAGAAAATCCCAAAACTCATTTATTAACCCATTTTCTAATTTCTCATATTTTTATGAATTTTTTGAATTTTTTTTCATAATTTTTTACTATTTTTCTCCTATTATATATATACATATATATATACATATATATTATTATATTAGAAAAGGATGCACATGCACGGCACGTGCGTGTGCATCTTCTCCATTTTTCGACCACTGGTTCAAACAACCATTTTTTTTTTATTCTTTTCAATTCTTTCTTTCTTCAACTACAATTACACCAACACCAACACCATCACCAACAATCACTACTTCAGCATTAAAAATATCGATTTCTTCAAATTCAACAACATCCACAACAAAAACCACATGAAATCCACCATTAAAGCTCACCTTCAAGCCTTCTCGACGCCACCAACGCCACCAATCATAATCACCACTTTATCGAGCCCTACTCCTCCTTCTCTCCTTCTTCCTCTCGGCTCGTAAGCTCGTTCTCTCCCTCTGTTCGATTTTTTTTCTCGATTTATCGAAGGAGAAGAAGGTGGTTTATGTAAAATGAACAAAATACCCCTCATGTCTATCTCTTTCCTTATTTACTTCAATACCCTTATTGGTAATTTCACATTTTCTATTTTATTTTCTGATTTATATATTTATATATACATATATATTTTAAATTACATATATATATAAATATATATCCGCCTATATTTTTGCGTCTACAATTTCGTCGTGCGCGTCAATGAGCGTACTCGGGCGTGCACACTACTGTACCACCCACGCGTGTCGACCACGACCCCGCGTATCCCTAGGCGCCCACCAATTTATTATTTTATCAGATTTAATTTATTTAATGTATGTAATATTTTCCCTGGCCTAATATTTCATCTTTTTGTCTATTCGGTACCCGCGTCGACACGCATATCGAGGCGAATACTTAACACACAATCTCACACATCAATTGAGATATAATTACACACATCGCGATGTCATTTAACCTATTTTAACATAAACATCGCAAAATTAGTCAAAACAACATCTAAAATAACTATTTACCTAACTCCAGGCGCTCTAGCCTAACTGTGGGTCCCACGGGTGTTTGAGCTATCCGCCTGTCACGGCCCAATTTCCTAATCTTGATTAACTTGCTTAATTAGGATCACCGACCCGTGACGTGGGGCCCGCATGAGATGCGCACACTAACCGAGGCACGTGGCTGAGGTAAATGTTATATTTGTTCTGGTGTATGCCTAGTGTTGTGTATGTGTGTAGACTAATTAAGTCGATTTTTGCAAACCATAGACGTCGAGTTGACGTGAGCGGGGACACGCCTTGGAATGCGTGCAAGTATGAGTACCTAGTGGAATTACCGGGGTAGCAAAACTAGGCTAGGAAATAACAACTTATTTCGAATCTACCTTAACATAAATTAAGTTATTTAATTTAGTTGGAAAATACGACGTTCGACGCACGGGGAAAGCACCTCGAGTTGCATGCGAGTCGGGACACTGAGTGCCGGGGAGTTGAGGGTCAGTGTGACCACTTAGATAAATTTTATAAATTTGTGTGACCAATTAATTATGGTCCATATGGGATTTATGTACATTAATCGATTTAACCTATATTTTATTTAATTTAGAAATCACATTTTAATATCCTATAGTTGTTGTGAATTAAACTAACCTGAGGACAGACCTCGAGATTCGTGCTGCCACACACTCCCATGATGAGAGTCACATAGTTGGTGTCATCTAGAGAACTGGACTGCCTAGTTAGTAACCCTCAGATTTGTCTCGAGATTCGTGACACACACTTGATTTCACAAACACATATAAATACCACAAGATGAGTGGATTTCTCATTGATTCCCCAACCAAATTTCATGCAAACACAGTGATCCGAGAGAGAGGGGAGTTCGGGAGAGAGAGGAAGAGAGAGTCATCGGAGACGGGGAAATCGAGAGCTCGAGGTGCGGCAGCGACGTCAAGGCGGAGGTGAGTTTGCGTTGTTGGTGTCGTTGTTGTTGATGAATGTGGCTCTCAGTGATGGTGGTGACGGGGGGAGTGGACGAACTGCTCTTGCAGTTCGTCCGAGGAGGGAGACGACATGATCGTCGTCTCCCCTCCCTCCCATCTTGATTTCGATCAAAAAAAAAAAATTGAAAACCAGAGATGCTATACGTCTCTGGAAAAAAATTTTGGGGAAGAAGATGCACACGTGCGGGGCCTGGCCAGGGGGGGCCTGGGCCGGGCTCGGCCCATGAGCCAAGCCCGGCCCGGCGCCTGGCCCGGCCCAGGAACCGAGTCGGGTCGGGCAGACCCGACCCGACCACAGGTTAGGGACCGGGTCGGGTCGACCCGACCCGAAAAAAATATAATAATAAAATTAATAATAAAAAAATTAAAAATAAATAAATAAATAAATATATAATATATATATATATATATAAAAGAAGAAGAAGAAAGGGAATAATACCATAATAAAAGAAAAAAAATGATATAAATAATATATATATATATATATATATGCATTATATATATATATATATATATATATATATATATATATATATATATATATATATATATATGCAAGTATACATATATATATAGGAATATACATACATGTATATATGTATATGTATACATAATATATACATGTATGTACACACACATATATATACACATACACCTATGTATATATATACGTATACACATATAGGTATAAATATAAAATAATAATAATAATATAGAATATATACCTATATAATAAAAATATTAATAAATAAATAAATAAATGATATGAAATGACCTTTCATGAACTTAGGGGTGTTTCGAGAGTTCGGGAGCGCTAGTCGGGGTGTCGGAAGGCCGGATAGCTAGGACTATTGCGTTGACTTGTAAGTGAAACTGAGGGAACTCTTTACTTTATTTCATTCCAGTCATTTATAAATTTTCAGTCTATTTGTAGACTAGCTAATTTATTTCCCACATCATGCTTTCCTTGTTTCTATTCACATTGAATATCGATATAGCATGATGCCTTGTTTGATATATCATTGACTCCATGCTTCCTTATATGCTCAATGTTTGTCTTGAAATATGGTTAATGAATATTTAGAAAAATGCATGCTATAGGGTTATCTGCTATGTTGGACTTGTGTTCTACTTCCCTTGGGGCTTTGTGGCCTAACATATGTTGAAATCATAACATTTTAGGATATATATTCTTGAAAACTAAAGTAGGGATTATCTAGTGTCCATTGCACACGAGATGCGCGGATTCACGAGGATTTCGGTCTTTCGGGGTCTCCGGCACTCGCCACTACACTTGGGCGGCACACGTGGCATGGACCACGGGGTTGTCGGCAAGTATAAATGATTTAAATACGCCAAGCACAACTCCGCCATTTGAGGTTATTAAAAAAAGAGAGATTATTATCATATGTTGAGCACAACTCCATACAGTAGTGGAAAAGGCTAGGTGATAGTTATCACCGCCGACCGGACGTAGATCATCTCGACTTAGCCTGTGTCAGTTTGTGTATACATTCGTTAATTTGGTATTTACTTGCATTAATTATTCAAAGCATTTCTTCGACTACATATGCTTTTAAATACCTTTTGTTTAAATTGGAAATGTAGTATTAGATTTCCCCAGTTATCACTTAAATATCATCATACTCACCGTCTAGTTTGTGACGGTGGGTGTAAATCCATCGAGCAGCACCAGGCCGGGCAAGGAGAAGATCGGCGACTACCTCTGAGCTCTGAGCGCGTAGCTGCCCGTACACGTAGGGTACTTTTTTTTGTATTATGTTTACTTATGTCTTTATCTTTTTGGATGTTATTAGGATAAGTGTTAGATTACCCGACTTTTGGCTTTCACTTTGTTTATATATGTTCGCCGTTTACTTGCATATATATGGTGATCGTTATTTCCTGGATTCCACACTTAGGATTTAATAAAAAATAAAAAAATAAAAAATAAAAAATTCTGCTAAAATATTAAAGACTTCCGCTAAATAAAATAATTGTTTAAACAAGAGAACACAGGTAGTAAAGGCTGACTAATTCGTAATCGGGTCCTATGTGTTGTGATTAGGGCTTAATTACGGGATTAGGCCGGACGGTGCCCTAGATTAGAAGCGGGGCCATCACACCGCTACGTCTACAATACGTCACAAATAACGGCGAATTAAATTTGGGCCATTACATTAGGTGTGCATCCCGAGGCGAGAGTGGGATCAGACCGGGACAAATATCGAGTAATTGGAGTGCGGTTGAGGTAAGTAAAACCCTTAAGAAACACACTTGAGTGTTTATTTATTTGATTTCATTTGATTCCAGCTATTATTGTTTATCGTTGTTTATTCTATTTCCATGTTCATAGTTATGTTGCACGGTTGGCATTGTTATTCACCGCCGGATCATCTGATTTACTCTGTTATGTGTGGATTGACTTGGATAGGCTAGACAATAAGGATAGAATAAGGGTTCGGAGAAGCCACTGGGGGAATGCCAATGTTTGGATTAGGGTTCAATCTTGCTACACGGCACACATCCATTATTGGTGTTTATCGGTGTTATGTATGCATGCATCTTAATTACAATTGCCTGTTTTACTGCGCATGTTAATTTAACAGTTTATTGGCTTCCATTATTATAAATGTTGGTTTGCATACTTCTGGGTTTTACTAACCGGACTCGTCATCTACCTCTTGTGATGATTGAGTGTAGGATCTACTACGAGCAAGGGCAAGGAGACTCTCGTAGACTACCTGTGACCTTGTCACCGACGGAGTTCGACTTGTATGTTTTCATTTTGCTGTATTGACTTATTTTTGGGTTTATGGGGACTGTTTGAGATACCAGTACATGAATGTATCACATTTTATTATGTTGTATACAGTGTACTTTACTGGGTTTTCCACATAGGATTGATGCTATCTGACTTGAGGAATTTACATATTTTAAAGCTTCCTCTAATTACAAGTATTCAAATGTTAATTACTGATTAACTCAGGCTGAATTAATTAATAATGATGGTTAGTTGGGCGTGGGACACAGCTGGCAGCTACGTGACTAGTTGTGGGCCCGTGTAGCCTCCTGTGACGGACCAATGTGAATTTTTGCCCGCTACACCCAAACAACCATAAGTGATCATAGGAAACATCTTTTCCCTGCCAATCTTTCTCTGGAACATCTAGATTCAGAGAAACACACGGTGTCAAATTCAGAACATGTACCACACTACTCAAAGCTTCACCCTAAAAAGATTTAGGCAACTTTGCTTCTGAAAGCAAACATCTCACTCTTTCAACTAGAGTTCTATTCATTCTCTCAGCTATCCCATTTAACTGAGGTGTCTTTTGATGATGAATGTCATATTGCTTGCAATACTCATCAAAAGCGCCACAATACTCACCACCATTGTCGGACCTAATGCATTTTAACTTCTTCCCAGTCTGTCTCTCAACTAAGGCATGAAACTTCTTGAATACATCAAACACTTGGTCTTTTGTCTTCAAGGTATAAACCCACAACTTTCTTGAATGATCATCAATGAAAGTGACAAACTAAATAGCACCACCAAGTGTCCTTGTCTTCATAGAACCACATACATCAGAATGTACAAGATCAAGTATTTCTGACTTTCTTGAATGAGAACTAGATGACTTGAAAGCAACTCTAGCTTGTTTCCCCTCCAAGCAGTGAACACATTTCTTCAAAGTTGAATTCTTTACCCCTAAGAGCACATTATTCTTTGCGAGAACTGTCAAGCTCTTCTCACTCATGTGACTAAGTCTCATGTGCCATAACTCAACTGTATCATCATTCTCAAGTGCATTGATTCTACAATCACATACCCTTGCTTGCATTAAATACAGTGAAGAACACTTCTTCTCTCTAGCCACCACCATGGAACCTCTAGAAAGCTTCCATTTGCCATCATTGAAGGTGTTACAAAATCCTTCATCAAGCCTACCAGTTGAAACAAGATTCATACGAATATCTGGGATATGCTTCACATTTTTCAAGACAAACTTAGAACCATTATTAGTCTCTAGGCATACATCACCCATACCAATAGCTTTAAACAAACCATTGTTCCACATCCTAGCATCACCAAAGTTTTCGGATGTATAAGATGTGAAGAAATCTCTTCTTGATATAGCATGAATTGAGGCACCACTGTCAATAACCCAATTAGTCTCATGGCATGTAAGACTAACCACATCATCATCACACTTAACAAGAAACTCATTCGTGACAATTACAACTTTATTTTTCTTACCATCACCATCTTTCTTTTCATTCCCATTCTTGTTGTCTCTCTTGAGTTTTCAACAATACTTCTTTATGTGCCCCTTTAGACCACAATAATGACACTCAACATTCGCAAATTTGTTAGACTTACTTCTATCTCTATCATATGACCTCGGACCTTTACTTTTGCTTCTCCCCCTATTTTCTGTAACCAACACCTTTGTTTGTGTTTGTAAGGAAGAGCTCTGAAGTGATTGTTGTCTTAATTCTTCATTCACAATGTCATTCGATGCCGAATCGAGAGAAATAATTTCATTTGGAGCGAAATTAGACAATGTCATTCGAAATGTATCCCAAGAATCTAGTAGTGTGCCAAGAAGCCATAGAGCTTGAACCTCGTCATCAAACTTGATGTTCATCTTTGCCAATTGGTTCACAACTCTCTTAAATGCATTCAAATTATCCAAAGCTGGAGTTCCCTCTTGATATTTCAAGACCATGAATTTCTTCATCAAAATTTTCATGTTCCCCTTTTTTGAGCATACAACTCTTCAAGTTTAGTCCATATAACATGTACATTGGTCTCTTCTTCTATATGGCTAGAAACATTGTCATTAACCCATTGCCGAATGAGTCCACACACTTGTCGATGAAAGATATTTCATTCTTTATCGGACATGCCTTTGGGTTTTTCGGTCTATAACACCGGTTGATAATACTCCTTCATATAGAGAGTGCCATCCATCTTCTTTCTCCATGTATGGTAATTACAACCATTCAAACTAATCATTTTGTTTGGATTGAATATTTAGTCATCCATTGCTAAACATAAGAAACAAAAACTTCAACCACGCTCTGATACCACTCTGATGGGGTGAACCTACACCAACAAATAATCTGCCCCTCTCTTGTGTCGCCAAATAAAGACCACAACCACAATATGAGCAATCCAACAAGTAAATAACAATGAAAATGCAAGAATCAAACCACAACACACAAGACGTTTAACGTAGAATCCTTCTCAAAGTGAGAAGTAAAACCACGAGGTGACTAACACTTATGAAAAACTCTCCACTATGAAAATGGGAATACAAAAGTCTTCTCTAACACTAGTTAGAGGTGTGAACATCATAAATCATCAATACATCAAGCATAGAAGCATATCTTGGCCCAAGTACTTAATACAAGATACGTGGAGGATGTTACATAGAAGAGGGCAAAGTGAAATCTCTACCAATGGTGGTGTAAAGCTCGACGCTGCGAATCTCCCCTTCCAATCTTGCCTCAAACGGAGTCCGTTGACCTTTAATCAAGCGCTTAAATGATGCTTCCAAGTTAAGGCTTGAAGAACACAAATCTCTCCCCAAATTTCTCCTCAATCAAAGTCATTCTCTCTCTCTCTCCAAAATAAGACAAGTGCTTTAAATAGGATGTAAGCAAATTGACTAATTTTACCTTCACTAATAAGTTGAAAAACCGAATAGTGATTACTTTTTATAAGGCTGTGATTGCAAGAAGGTATTCCCAAACTTTATATTATTCATTGCACAGAAAAATATTTATAACGCATTCAAGCCTTCAATGCAATTTGCACCATGATAAGTAGATATGGCTTTCTTTTGGGGCATACAGATCCAATGTTTTGAAAGACATCAACGTTGTTATTGCTTTGATCGAGGCAAAAGACATGCAGTTCGTGTACCTGATTGGGAATATTTATACAATGGAAGGGAGCACACAAATTAAAGGAGGAGATATGAGTAATATTGTGTGAATGGGGAACGGGAAGCTCAATGCGCTACTTTGACGAGGAGTCGGCAATGGCAGAGACTTCAATGGGCTATATGAAGCAATATTGTTGATGTTGCGATATGGGACGAGGAGGGGTGTGAAAGGCGTTGGGGCTATAATCCAAAATGATATGGGACTGATTAAAGGATTCACGACTGAGTGTTTGGGCAGGGGTTCTTCACATGTTGCGGAGGCGGTTGCATTTCGGGAAGCATCAAACTGGATCAAACAACAACAAATGAGCAATGTTCTGTTTGAACTTCACTCTCTTTTGGTGGTGCAGGCTGTTCACTCATTGAAGAAAGATCGATCTGACTATGGGTGTTTGATTTAGGAGTGTCGAGACATCATGGTGACTGAGATAGATTGGAAGATTGTGTTTGTGCATGAGAAGAGAAGCTAACATGGTAGCACATACATTGACAAAGTTGGCTAAACTTTCTAATGAAATGAAATACAAATACTTTCTTTTTTTTTGGGTTGAATTAAAAGTGTTTCTTTCATAGCACCACTTATTGCTATTTTTTTTTAAATGATACATAATTGTTTTCTAACTTTTTTTTTCTAACTTCAAAACTTTTCAATCGATAGTAATATAAGTCACGTAAGGATTCAAAAAAATAAAAAAATATATTAGTCACGTTAGATTAGGGACAAATATGTATTGCTATATTTTTGGTTATGTACAACAACATTTTTATTCCAATTTATATATATATATCTACAATAAGAGCCCCGGTAGATGTGCGGCACATAGATTAGAAAGTTTGAGCCTGACATTGCCTATTGAATTTTTCTGTCTCGCGATTGCCTATACCATGAGATATTATCACAAAAGGGATCTTGCTACGGTAATTGACTTTGGGCATTGACTCGATCTCTGCAATACACCTCCAAACGAAGGAAATAAATCTTGTTTCCATCTATCCATGTTTCATTAATCCTAATCCTAATCTTGTTAGATTTGGGGGAATATTAGGAGAAAATGAAGTATTTCTGCGAATTGAATTATGTTCAAAAAAAAATATGTTCATCATACAGGCCACCTTTTTTATTTTAATGTGTAACTAAGTGTTATTCAGTTCATTAATAGGACAGATCCAATATAGATAGAATATAGGATATCGTTGCGAATTCATCTCTATAGTTAAATCCAACCAATTAGGTGACCCAATGATTTGGTAAAGTTTAGGAGTAAGAAGTCAGATCATGGGTTTGAAACCCAACAAGGGAAGTTCTTTCTCTTTTATCAAAAGAAATATATATCTCCGAAGTTATATAAAATGGACCAGCCATCGCTTTGTTAGGTGGCTTGGTATTAGGGTTGTTTCCATGTTGGTTTGTATGGGGTTGGGTCTACTCGGTTGTGTGTGTGCTGTGGGTTAATTAGAAAATATGGTATTGTAAGATTTACTATCAAAAGAACAATTCTATCTAAAAGAAACTCATTTAAATTCCATCATTGATGTTGTTAGTACTCCTTTTCATGTTTTCTTCGTTTATTTTTTCTAAATAAAATTTAATCTAATTAACTTTATTATTTGTGTTTTTTTTTAAGGTTGGAGATCTAGAGAGCAACCATTATAGAAGGATAGACGGATAAAATGGCTTTGAGGCTTTCATCTAAAGTGGCCATAGAGAGGTCATATATAGAAGCACTTGAAAATAGGCAAGTCCTAGGCGATGAAGATTAAGCTAAGCAGACGTGGTTAGTGGAGTCGAGAGAGTTAATAAGAGGCAACACCTTGGTTGGAGGAGTCATTGGAGTGGAAACATTGGGATTGCAATTTTTCTTCCTTTTTTATTTTAATAAAAACGTGATCAATTTTATGAATGAATGTGTTTTTTAGAATAGTTATTCTTATTTGGGTACATCCCCTATTTGGAAATTGTCTATTAGTACTTCAAATGCCTAATTAAGTTACTGAAATGCCTACAATAATATCAAATTAAGAGACCATAATATAATTCTACATGTTGTAAAATATATTTAATTTTTTGGAACTTTTTTTTACTTCTGGATACCAAATGTATTCCCTTTCTCTATTCTGATTTCTATACGAAGTGTTTTTTTCTGGAAGTGCATCAACTAATACAAAATGGAAATCCATATCCTTGAAGCTAAGGGAGCTTCAATTGAAACATATGTTTAAGTCAGTCTGGCTTCTTTAATTATGGCAATAACTTTTAATTGTTGTCACTAAACTTTTTACAATAATTTTGAGGGAATATACCATTTGATAAAAAAAAAACTAATTTTTTTCTCAAAAAAATAAAACTCCACAGTTTGAATGAGGTAATGACCAAATGAAGAGCCAACATTTACTATTGGCATATGTATTTATAACTTTCATATAGAGTTGATTTAACTTGCAAATTATGGTGTTGCTTACATACTTAAGGTAGCTTTCCTCCTCAACAATGAGTGGTTCCAACGACATATTAAATCAATAACATATATGTCAGACTATAAAATCGTAACTTAATTAGTGTGGCATTTCTTAAATTAAAAATCGATATTTCACAAATAAAGTAATCCTTGGTCATTATAGCGTTTGTAGTTTCTAAAATGTGAGAAACACTCTTAAAACAATAAAATCTTAGAATTAATTACCCTCTTATTTTAAGAGCACATTGCATTAGTTTTTGGAATTTTCCTTAAATTGATAACCTGCAGTTTTTAACATCAAGCCAAATATTTGTAAATGCAATGTGAAGCGTTCGAATCCCCCTAGAAAACTTCTCCCTCTCTCTCTCTTAAAAGTTCCACATTACACCTAAAATCTCTCTTAAATAGTACTCCCTCCTGTAAAAAATGTAAGTTGTTTAAGGTAAAGGCACAAGAATTAAGAGAACCTTAATTACGAGTATAATTTACATATATGTCATTTGACATTAAATGAAAGAAAGAATTGAAGAATGATAAATGTTTGGATTGCATAAGGGTAAAATGGGTAAAAAAGCAATAAATACACTCTCGAATTCTGAAAATGACTTAAAAGTTTTAAACATGGGTTTTTGCTTAGAATAACTTATATTTTTGACCTGTTCACAAAAAAAAAAACTTATATTATTGACCGGAGAGAGTATATGTTATGTGTTCACACCAAATCATTTGACTTTGCTATTGTCATATATTTATTAAAAAAGTTACAATATGTGTTAAAGAAGTCTTTGCTTTATTTGTTTTTTCCTACCAAAAAAAAAGAAGTCTTTGCTTAGTTTAATTGTAGAGGCATCACTTGCCAAAAGGTAAGGTTCGAGAGGTCGTGAGTTTGACTCCCACCAAAATAAAAAGGAAAAAAAAAGAAGTTTTCCTTGCTAATACAAATTGTTTTTAACTCCATGCACATGGAAAGCGACACGTTAATTGTCGGTCCCAAGCTTGGAAAAGAGGAGGGAAAATGTTTAGTTTCATGACAATATATTACAAAAATAAAAAATAAATCGCCCCACATGCGGAGCACGTGCCTCTCTGACTAGTATATATATATATATATATCATTAAACCTTTTTGACAACCGACTTTCCGAAAGTGCCCCCAAGTTCTTTTATTTGTGTAACGGCCCAAATTAATTTAATCAGGATTAGTGTTAATCGCGAGGATTAACGGGTAATTCGGGCGTTACGTGGACAACTGGGTGGACTCAGATAGGAGTACTCAGGTTATACGGTGTTATTTGTGTATGTTGTATGTCTATTATTGTGATGTGGGAATTTAATATTTATATAAACATCACATGTATGTAAATTATTGTCGGGCGAGTTTGAGCGCTGGGGTTCGTGTCGTAGGACCCACTAACGCGAGGGTTAGGTGGCAGTGAGGCCGGGCGTTGGGATAAATGAGAAATCATAATTTTATGGCTATGGTTGAGGTTTAAAAAAAAAATTAATGAGATTTACATATAGGCTAAGTTAGTAAATCAATTAGGTACACTAAGTGTGGGACCGCATTGGGAAGCGTGCCGGACACGGGGCACGGGGTGCCGAGTGGTCGGGAAGTTAGTGTGACCCTATTTACAAATTTATAGAATTTATTGATGACTAGAATAGGTGTTAGGAATTAAATCAAATTTGAGTAAATAAAATCCTATAGTTTGAACTGAATAATCAGTACACTTAGGATAAGCATCGAGATGCACAACAATGAGATTCAAGGCTAGATGTGTTAGGATAAGGTGTTCAAGAATAGAGTGAAACAGAGCAATCAGAATCCATTAGATCGTCTTCGAGATGAGTGTGTGCGTGAGATTAAAAGAACAACTATAAAAACCAACCGAATAGAACAACATGCAAACTAACATTTTTGCTCAACAAAATCCGAGATCCGGGAAGGAGAAATTGGAGATTTGTGGAAGAATTCGTGTGAGGAAGATCGAATCTAGGCCACAACATGAATTTAGGGTAAATCCACTCACAAATCTCTTAAATTTTCATGAAAAGTATGGGTTTTGAAGATTTGAAATGAATTTCGGATTTTGAGTGAATTTATCTTGTTTTTGAGAGATTTGATGTTTATTAGGTTGATGTTACCGCATGTTGTTGAATTCGATCGAGTTTGTGGAAAATTCGGTGATTTAAGATAAAAATTGGGTTTATTTACATACAATTTGATTCGGGAATGGGGTTGGTTTTGGTGGATTTGAGGGGGAATGTTGATGTTTCCGGGGTCTCTAATGGGTAGAGATTGAAGATGAGAGACGAAGGAAGCAAAGATTGAAGAGAGAAGAAAAAAAAAAAAAAAAAAAAAAAAAAAGGAGAGAAGAAACCAGAGGCGCTGGTGCGCCTCCAGTGGGGAAAAAAGAAGGGAGGGGGGGCACGCACGCTGCGTGCGTGCGTGCACCCCAGGCCGGCCGGGCCGGGCCAAACCGCCCCCGGCCCAACCGGGTGGGTTCTGGACCGGCCCGACCCGGACCCGCCGAGAGGGGCCGAACCGGCCGACCCGGTTGGGTCGGGTCCGACCCGGTTCGGGGGACCCACATATATATTATTTAAATAATATTTTTAAATAATATTTTTATTTATTTATTAAAAAAAAAAAAACAGAAAACAGTTTTAAATAATAGGAAAAATAGGGAAAAATATCAGAAAAATTGGGAAAAATTCTAGAAAAATATAGAAAATTTGAAAAAGGTAGAAAAGTAGGTACGGGACTTTCCGGGTATTTTTAAAACCCCGACACAGTCCGGGAGAGGTACCACAACTGAAAATTTTAAAAAATATAATATAATATCATAAAATGATATGATATGTTTTCAAAAAGTATAAAACACTATAAATGGACTTCAGGGACCGGGAAACCATAGCTCGGACATTGGGGAGCTAGGTGGGCATACTGATGGGTCCGGGAAGTCGGAGTGCGATTTGAGGTGTGTAGTATCCCAATTGAACTTCACTTTAAGTATTTACAGTTTGATTTATTTGAATTCAGTTCCATTTATTCTTTACTCCATTTCATTATTGCTTTACGGTGGCTGAGTACTCTCACCTGGTGACTTTACGGTAGTGGAGTGTACTCCTACCTGGTGTCTTTACGGTGTTGAGATCACTCCCCACTTGGTGCTTATTCGTTACGGCCATAGAGTCCACTGAGTCATAGCACTTGTCTATGCATATGCCGGTGAATAGGCTGCCCGGCTATGGTAGGCTTGTGTGGGTGCGTCGTGGGTCTACGCCGACCACCTAGAGGGTCCAGGGCCAACCCGGTAGAGGTGTTTTCACGGGCCGTGCCTGGGGGAAAGCCCGAAGTATGACTTAGTCTGATTTTTATTGTGCACGCACTTTGCTTTGCTACTATTTTTATGCATGCGATGATCCTTTCACAGTTGCCTGTAATTCTTTTGTTCCGCATGTTTAATTATAGTATTTTAAATTCCAGTACTTTTACTTCCGTAATTACTTGGTGAATTTCCTTGGGATTACTCACTCTGGACTCGTCATCTGTCTTTTGTGATGGCTTGAGTGCAGATCCTAGTACTAGTAGGGGTAAGGGGATCATCGGCGATTACATCTGACTTGCCTACGCCGAGGCCTACTTGGTATGTGTGTAGATATTATCATGTTTTGATATTTCGTATTATGATTTGGGGTTGGGAAATTGGATACACACTTGTACTGGTATATATACTGTTATAGTTGATCGCTTGTATGCACAAGACTGGTACAGCCGGGTTTTCCACTATAGGTTTGATCAGTAAACTTATATTTACATATATATGCATTTTGTTTAAACTTTAAGTTCTTCCGCTGATAATTTCTTTAAAATGATAAATTAAGTGACTTTAATAAATTACATGATAACTACCTAAAGTCGAAAGCAGATATACACGTGGCAGTGGTTTCCAGTGCACTAGCAGGGGAAACGGGGTCCACGGGGGTGGCCTCGGGATTTTGGGGCCGTCGCAATTTGATTGGATGAAATGAAATAGAGGAGGATAGTTTTGAAAATATCAAGAGATTCAATATTTTTTTTTTCGATTTGCAATTCAAACTACCGATTTCTTTTTCTAAAATAAAGGAATAGTAAGATTTATCTATTCTATAATAAAAATTCTTGGGGTACTTTCTACGGTGAAGCCTTTTTTATCACCAACTTTCCAAAAGTGCCCCCAAGTTCTTTTATTTGTTTGGATGAAATGAAATAGAGGAGGATAGTTTTGGAAATATCAAGACATTCAATTTTTTTTTTTTTTTTGGATTTTCAATTCACACTACCGATTTTTTTTCTAAAATAAAGGACTAGTAAGATTTATCAAAAAAAATAATAATAAAGGACTAAAAAGATTTTTTTTTCTTTTTGGTTTCTACATCCAAACGTGTATTTAGAAAATAAAATACAATATTTTAGCAATTTTTTAGCCATGGATGAATTTGAAATCGCTTCAAATATTTTCTCCAAATTGTGCATTTTCGGTTCCAATTAGTTACCTTAACTGCTCGCGCACGTCTTCCCACTTCAATTTTTATTTATTTTATTTTTACTTGTAAGAGAAGCTTAGATGGAAATTGACTTTATTTTATTTTATTTTACTAAAGATTTTATTTTTCTTAATTACGAAAAAGATTAATAGATTTGGACGATTTTTCCTTAATCCTTAGACTTATATTGATCATAAAAATGTTGTTCACAATTAGTAAAAACATTCACTGTGTTTTAATATTGTGTACATGCTATGATTATTTAATTGATTTTGGCAATTAGCAACTAATTTCTTTTTAAAAAATAAATTGATTAAAACTGAAGAACTTTTCAAGTAGCTAATTCAATAGCATTTGTCCTAACATAGGATTCACTAAAGATTTCTCTGTTAAATAATTAGCGGTGACTTATTTTTCTATATGCAATTTTATACTCTTGTTGAGGTGTTTACAAATATAGATGACATATGTTGATGTATAAATGAAGAATAAAAAATTAAAAAAAAAAAAGCTAGATGTGTAAGCTCACACTAACGATTGTGTTATACAACTTGAGATGTGTAAGCTCACAAAAAAAGAATTTCAACTACAAATATTAGTATTGCAAAAAAAATTCAATTACCAAAAATTAAAAAAGAATACAAAATACTATATATACAACTTTTTATTGACTTAAATATTAAATATAGATTTTTGTTTTTATTTCGGATTACAATTTTATTGAAGTGATTGCTCAGTATTACAACAATTACATCATTGCTGAAATAAATCTTGGTGCCTCACTCCAATAGCTCAATCTCATGACTTCGTGAAATTGTCGTATACATGGCTGATTTCACATAAGTTCATTGCATTCTTCGAAGACAGATTTTAATTCTATTTTTGTGATCAATGCCTTCGATCCTTTGCAGTGAATCAGATTTATGATGCTTGATATATATCTAATTATCTAATTCGTCTGCCCACTTCATTGCTTTTTTTTTTTGTTACACATTGCCTCTTTAACTGCCTAGGTTTTCGCTTGTGTTGGATCACATCTGCTCTGTACTATCATTATTTTATCTTACTTGAAACAGCCTTCCCAATAACATATCACCACACTCAACCTAATTAAAAAGCATTTGCATTTGTGTCACACTTCATCCACCCATGGTCTAGAGGGTTGCCGACCGGTTGATGGGCGCTAACTTCAATCCCTTGTGTTGTTCTTACTATTTTTCTTCCTTGTATCTGTCCATCATGATCTCAATTACTCCATGCTATGCCCCACCACAAATCAATGACGTGTCATTAATCTTTCATATAGGATATTGCTCCAAAAACTTCACATGGGCCATATCAAGTTCTTAAGAAAAAAAAAATCATCAATCTCCCAAGAAAATTGATGGAAAAAGAGCATAAAAATGAAAGGAAAAAAATGAAGTACTCTAAAAAAGTATTGGCACATTGAGAGTATTTGTATAGAAGCATATTAATCAATGTTGAATCAATATCTCTCAATAATTATATTTTTAATAAAATTTGATTGATAATATTAAGAAGTAAAATAAAATATATGAAACTTATGTACTGTGAGATCCACCAACTCCTCAAGGAAAACGCATTAACAACCATTGTCTTCCCATGCATCCACTTCGAATCACCACGAACAAAAAGCTAAAAGAAAAGGGGAATTGTAATGTTTGTGCATGAAGGAAAAAAAAAAAACAAAAGAAAATTGTAATGTTTGTTCATGAGCGAAAATACAAAACAAAACTCAAAAAAAGGGAAAATACATACAATAAGTAAGATTAAAATTTTAAATCCAAAGCATTACCTCGTGCATTATATAATGGTTTTGCTATTAGAAATCTAAAAAATGATTTGTATGCTTGAATTATGCCAATCTCTACCTCTTGAGTCCTTAGGTCCGATCCCATCAAACCCAAACAAATGTATTCCATGAATCATGATGCCGAACTAAATAATCACTTCCCTTGCCGATGATAATCGATTATCAAGCTTTTGATCTACCTGAAAACTATGGGAAAAGCCAAATCAAACAGTCTTTTCAGTCCACATTTGAGCTCCATTTAAATTGTAGAAACTCACAGACCTCTTCCATTTCTTAATTTTGAAAAAAAAAAAAGGCAAAAAAAAAAAAGCTCACTCCATCGAAAAATTGAATTTGGTGAGAGCTATTGTTCTTATATTGTTATTTTTTTGTTAAGTATAATGTTATTGTTGTTGTTTTTTTAGTCTTCGGCATTGACGAATGCTAAAATGTAATTTTGCTATATGTTGGTAGACTAATTGGTGCATTAAAGCAATGTCTGAGGGTTGAACGCACCTTAGAGCATGTCGTTGTGAGCATGTTCGTGCTCTTTTCCACGGGCCTCTTATCAATCTTTTTCACCATGCCTGTTGTCGAGTATCGGATCTTCGAGTTTTGAAGTAAGTTCATGCCTTTTTTACATTAATTTTGTTAGATTTGGGGGAATATTAGGAGAAAATGAAGTATTTCTGCGAATTGAATTATGTTTAAAAAAAAATATGTTCATCATACAGGCCACCTTTTTTATTTAGTATCAAGACATTGTTGTTGATAGAAGGGGGTTTTTAATGTGTAACTAAGTGTTATTCAGTTCATTAATAGGACAGATCCAATATAGATAGAATATAGGAAATCATTGCGAATTCATCTCTCTGTAGTTATATCCAACCAATTAGGTGACCCAATGATTTGGTAAGGTTTAGAAGTAAGAAGTCAGATCATGGGTTTGAAACCCAACAAGGGAAGTTCTTTCTCTTTTATCAAAAGAAATATCTATCTCCGAAGTTATATAAAATGAACCAGCCACCGCTTTGCTAGGTGGCTTGGTAATAGGGTTGTTTCCATGTTGGTTTGTATGGGGTTGGGTCTACTCGGTTGTGTGTGTGGTGTGGGCTAATTAGAAAATATGGTATTGTAAGATTTACTATCAAAAGAACAAATCTATCTAAAAGAAACTCATTTAAATTCCATCATTGATGTTGTTAGTACTCCTTTTCATGTTTTGCTTCGTTTATTTTTTCTAAATAAAATTTAATCTAATTAACTTTATTATTTGTGTTTTTTTTAAAGGTTGGAGATCTAGAGAGCAACCATTATAGAAGGATAGACGGATAAAATGGCTTTGAAGGCATTCATCAAAAGTGGCCATAGAGAGGTCATATATAGAAGCACTTGAAAATAGGCAAGTCCTAGGCGATGAAGAATAAGCTAAGCAGACTTGGTTAGTGGAGTCTAGAGAGTTAATAAAAGGCAACACCTTGGTTGGAGGAGTCATTGGAGTGAAACATTGGGATTGCAATTTTTCTTCCTTTTTTATTTTAATAAAAACGTGATCAATTTTACGAATGAATGTGTTTTTTAGAATAGTTATTCTTATTTGGGTACATCCCCTATTTGGAAATTGTCTATTAGTACTTCAAATGCATAATTAAGTTACTGAAATGCCTACAATAATATCAATTTAAGAGACCATAATATAATTCTACATGTTTTAAAATATATTTAATTTTTTGGAACTTTTGTTTACTTCTGGATACCAAATGTATTCCCTTTTTCTATTCTGATTTCTATACGAAGTGTTTTTTTCTTTAAGTGCATCAACTAATACAAAATGGAAATCCATATCCTTGAAGCTAGGGGAGCTTCAATTGAAACATATGTTTAAGTCAGTCTGGCTTCCTTAATTATGGCAATAACTTTTAATTGTTGTCACTAAACTTTTTACAATAATTTTGAGGGAATATACTATTTGAAAAAAAAATTAATTTTTTTCTCAAAAAAATAAAACTCCACAGGTTGAATGAGGTAATGACCAAATGAAGAGCCAACATTTACTTTTGGCATATGTATTTATAACTTTCATATAGAGTTGATTTAACTTGCAAATTATGGTGTTGCTTACATACTTAAGGTAGCTTTCCTCCATAACAATGAGTGGTTCCAACGAAATATTAAATCAATAATATATATATTTCAGACTATAAAATTGTAACTAATTAGTGTGGCATTTCTTAAATTAAAAATCGATATTTCACAAATAAAGTAATCCTTGGTCATTATAGCGTTTGTAGTTCCTAAAATGTGAGAAACACTCTCTTAAAACAATAAAATCTTAGAATTAATTACCCTCTTATTTTAAGAGTACAATGCATTAGTTTTTGGAATTTTCCTTAAATTGATAACCTGCAGTTTTTAAAATCAAGCCAAATATTTGTAAATGCAATGTGAAGCATTCGAATCCCCCTAAAAACCTCTCTCTCTCTCTCTCTCTCTCTCTCTCTCTCTCTCTCTCTCTCTCTCTCTCTCTCTCTCTCTTAAAAGTTCCACATTTCGCTTAAAATCTCTCTTAAATAGTACTCCCTCCTGTAAAAAAATGTAAGTCATTTAAGGTAAAGGCACAAGAATTAAGAGAACCTTAATTACGAGTATAATTTACATATATGTCCTTTGATATTAAATGAAGGAAAGAATTGAAGAATGATAAATGTTTGGATTAAATAAGGGTAAAATGGGTAAAAAAGCAATAAATACACTCTCGAATTCTGAAAATGACTTACAGTTTTGAACAAGTGGTTTTTGCTTAGAATAACTTATATTATTGACCTGTTCACAAAAAAAAACTTATATTATTGACCGAAGGGAGTATATGTTATGTGTTCACACCAAATCATTTGACTTTGCTATTGTCATATATTTATTAAAAAAGTTACAGTATGTGTTAAAGAAGTCTTTGCTTTGTTTGTTTTTTCCTACCAAAAAAAACAGAAGTCTTTGCTTAGTTTAATTGTAGAGGCATCACTTGCCAAAATGCAAGGTTCGAGAGGTCGTGAGTTTGACTCCCACCTAAATAAAAAGGTAAAAAAAAAAGAAGTTTTTGCTTGCGAATACAAATTGTTTTTAACCCCATATATGCACATGGAAAGCAACACATTAATTGTCGGTCCCAAGCCTGGAAAAGAGGAGGGAAAATGTTTAGTTTCATGACAATATATTACAAAAATAAAAAAATAAATCGCCCCACATGCGGAGCACGTGCCTCTCTGACTAGTATATATATATCATTTATCTATTCTATAATAAAAATTCTTTGGGTACTTTCCACGATAAAACCTTTTTGACCACCGACTTTCCGAAAGTGCCCCCAAGTTCTTTTATTTGATTGGATGAAACGAAATAGAGGAGGATAGTTTTGGAAATATCAAGATATTCAATATTTTTTTTTTGATTTTCAATTCAAACTACCGAGTTCTTTTTCTAAAATAAAGGACTAGTAAGATTTATCTATTCTATAATAAAAATTCTTGGGGCACTTTCTACGATGAAGTCTTTTTTATCACCAACTTTCCGAAAGTGCCCCCAAGTTCTTTTATTTGTTTGGATGTAACGAAATAGAGGTGGATAATTTTGGAAATATCAAGACATTCAATTTTATTTTTTTTGGATTTTCAATTCACACTACCGATCTTTTTCTAAAATAAAGGACTAGTAAGATTTATCAAAAAAAAAATAATAAAGGACTAAAAAGATTTTTTTTTTTTGGTTTCTACATCCAAACGTGTATTTAGAAAATAAAATACAATATTTTAGCAATGTTTAAGCCATGGATAAATTTGAAATCGCTTCAAATATTTTCTCCAAATTGTGCATTTTCGGTTCCAATTACTTACCTTAACTGCTCGCGCACGTCTTCCCACTTTAATTTTTATTTTATTTTTACTTGTAAGAGAAGCTTAGATGACAATTGACTTTATTTTATTTTTTTTACTAAAGATTTTATTTTTGTTAATTAGGAAAAAGATTAATAGATTTGGACAATTTTTCCTTAATCCTTAGAGTTATATGGCCATAAAAACGTTGTTCAAATTAGTAAAAACATTCATTGTGTTTTAATATTGTGTACACGCTATGATTATTTAATTAATTTTGGCAGTTAGCACCTAATTTCTTTTTAAAAAATAAATTGATTAAAACTGAAGAATTTTTCAAGTAGCTAATTCAATAGCATTTGTCCTTATATAGGATTCACTAAAGATTTCTCTGTTAAATAATTAGCGGTGACTTATTTTTCTATATGCAATTTTATACACTTGTTGAGGTGTTTACAAATATAGATGACATATGTTGATGTATAAATGAAGAATAAAAATTAAAAAAAAAAAGCTAAGTGCATAAGCTCACACTAACGATTGTGTTATGCAACTTGAGATGTGTAAGCTCACAATAAAAGAATTTCAACTACAAATATCAGTATTGCAAAAATAATTCGATTACCAAAAATTAAAAAAGAATACAAAATACTATATATACAACTTTTTATTGACTTAAATATTAAATATAGATTTTTGTTTTTATTTCGGATTACAATTTTATTGAAGTGATTGCTCAGTATTACAACAATTACATCATTGCTAAAATAAATCTTGGTGCCTCACTCCTATAGCTCAATCTCATGACTTCGTGAAATTGTCGTATATATGGCTGATTTCACATTAGTTCATTGCATTCTTCGAAGATAGATTTTAATTCTACTTTTGTGATCAATGCCTTCAATCCTTTGCAGTGAATCAGATTATGATGCTTGATATATATCTAATTCGTCTGCCCACTTTATTGCTTTTTTTTTTGTTACACATTGCCTCTTTAACTGCTTAGGTTTTCGCTTGTGTTGGATCGCATCTGCTCTGTACTATCATTATTTTTTTCTTACTTGAAACAGCCTTCCCAATAACATATCACCACACTCAACCTAATTAAAGAGTATTTGCATTTGTGTCACACTTCATCCACCCATGGTCTAGAGGGTTGCCAACTGGTTGATGGGCGCTAACTTCAATCCCTTGTGTTGTTCTTACTATTTTTCTTTCTTGTATCTGTCCATCATGATCTCAATTACTCCATGCTATGCCCCACCACAATCAATGACGTGTCATTAATCTTTCATATAGGATATTGCTCCAAAAACTTCACATGGGCCATATCAAGTTCTGAAGAAAAAAAAAATCATCAATCTCCCAAGAAAATTGATGGAAAAAGAGCATAAAAATAAAAGGAAAAAAATGAAGTACTCTAAAAAAGTATTGGCACATTGAAAGTATTTGTATAGAAGCATATTAATCAATGTTGAATCAATATCTCTCAATAATTATATTTTTAATAAAATTTGATTGATAATATTAAGAAGTAAAATAAAATATATTAAACTTGTGTACTGTGAGATCCACCAACTCCTCAAGGAAAACGCATTAACAACCATTGTCTTCCCATGCATCCACTTCGAATCACAACGAACAAAAAGCTAAAAGAAAAGGGGAATTGTAATGTTTGTACATGAAGGAAAAAATTAAAGCCAGAAAAAAAAAATTGTAATGTTTGTTCATGAGCGAAAATACAAAACAAAACTCAAAAAAAGGGAAAATACATACAATAAGTAAGATAAAAATTTTAAATCCAAAGCATTACCTCGTGCATTATACAATGGTTTTGCTATTAGAAATCCAAAAAATGATTTGTATGCTTGAATTATGCCAATCTCTTCCTCTTGAGTCCTTAGGTCCGATCCCATCAAACCCAAACAAATGTATCTATCTTCTAAATTTATTCCATGAATCATGATGTCGAACTAAATAATCACTTTCCTTGCCGATGATAATCGATCATCAAGCTTTTGATCTACCTGAAAACTATGGGAAAAGCCAAATCAAACAGTCTTTTCAGTCCACATTTGAGCTCCATTTAAATTGTAGAAACTGTTAATAAAGTACATCACCTGTAAAATAAACAAAGAAGTTTTCTTATAATAAATAAATAATGAAGATTTTGTGTCAAAAAAAAATAATGAAGATTTTATTAACTAATTTCAAAATCAATAACACTATGGTAATTCAAAAGTGGAGAAAGTTGGGAACTGCTCTAGTATGGCCCAAAAAGTTTTCAAGCATATACCAAAAAAAAAAAAGCTTTTTTGTCTAGAAAAAAAAAAGCTTTTTTGTAAAAAAAAAAATATTTGTCAAGAAAAAATGAAAAGCTTTAAACCAATTAAGATGACGCAAGATGTATTGGAGCCAATGCCATCTTCATCACCACCATTGATCAAAGTCGAGGTCCAAAATTTCCTAAAGGTGTAGGCCTCGGGCGAAGTTATTTGAAGTTTTCTTGGCCGCTCATGAGTTGTTCTAGGTGATCCTATGCGAACTTAAGTGAGATCACACAATTGAGTTTCAGCGAGATCACATATTGTGGGTGCCGATTGCGATGGATATTATGTTAAATTTATCCTCCCCCATCAATGTAGTTCATAAAGGGACATGAAAGAGATTTTAATTTTTTTTTATAAAAAAAGAGTGGTTAACTATTAAAACAACTGAATTATGGAGATTGTTAATTTTGAATTTGAAAAAGCTAATACTAACTACATGAGGATGATGAAACGTGGAGATAATGAGAGGTGGGGATGAGAGAACTTTTTGGCGAGATATATGGGAGAGCTTTGATCTTTCTGATTTGTAATTTTACAATTACATAGTTAACCCCAAATTATTATCTTTTCATTCAAAAACTATGGGGGCATTATTGGAATAAATTGCCAAAAATGCTTAACGGTTAACCACCAACAGTAAGTGAGCATGTGAAAGAGATAAGAAAAAAAAAGGATAATAAGTGAGCAGTTAAAATAACTATAAAGAAACTAAATAAGAGAATATATATAAGAAGATGACACATTGAAGATTTTGTTAATTTTGAAATACCGAATATGTGTGCATGTCAAATGCAATTACATAATTACCCCTAATTTTGATAACTTCAGAAATTAAGTGGAGGGCATTCTTGAGAGTTTTAGTCAAAAAAGCTTCATCGTCAACTACCCAAGAATCCTCATTATATTAATATAGATATAGATATATAGATTATTTTTATTTACCCTGTTCTTAAATCAATCTCCGTGTTTGGCAAAAAAAAAAATCTCCATGAATTCCAAAAAAAAAAGAATCAATCTCCATGGAGATCTATGGCAGTACCTAAAAAGGGAAGTTTTTTTAGACTCCAGGGAGGTCAGTGAAGCGTTTTTGTGCAAATCCCTTGTTTTGGTGGGATTGTTTTGTCTTTAGTTTGTTGGGCATCTCTCTCTTGGATGGTTGTTTTTGGGTTTTTGGGGGTGCTCTTTTGGTGCTGCTGGTTTTTAATGGTTAAGAAGGCTACATAGGAGCACGGGGCTATAGTTCTTCCATGTTTTTGTATGGGTCTGGTGTACAGTATGTATTGTTATATCACCCTGTTGAAGGAAAACCCTAGATCTACACAGAACCGAAGAAGAAGAAGAAAACTGAAGGAGATGATCAGCGCTGCTCGCTGCCTCTCACATTCATATATATAAGAGAACGTGCATAACACGTGAGACATATTAACCCTAGTTCACAGTAAATAAACTTACAACAGTAAATAAACTTACTGCACAGTAACTTAACACAATAACTAATGATTCACTCTAACATCCTCCCTCAAACGCAGGGGGAGAGCAACGACACCAAGTTTGCTCCGAAGAAAAGAAAATCGAGAAGCAACAAGAGCCTTTGTGAAACCATCCGCAATCTGATCCGAGCTGGGAACATGGTGAATAGAGAGCTGACCCGCCAACACCTTATCACGCACGTAGTGAATGTCCAACTCAATATGTTTTGTCCTAGCATGATAGACAGGATTATGAGCAAGAGCTTGAGCAGAAATGTTGTCACACCAAACCATTGGAGCAGTAGGAAGAGAAAACAGAAGTTCAGATAGCAAAGACTAGATCCATGTAATTTCGGCCGATACCTGTGCCAACGCTCGATACTCAGACTCAGTACTAGAACGAGCAACTACATGTTGTTTCTTTGACTGCCAAGATATTAAATTGGAACCAAAGAAGACCGCAAACCAATAAACTGATCTTCTATCGTCGAGAGAGGCTGCCCAATCTGCATCAGAAAACCCCGTGACAAACATACGTGTACTAGGTCGAAACCAAATACCCCAATCAATAGTACCTTTAAGATATCGTAAGACTCGCTTCAACGCCTGCCAATGTATCTGAGTTGGAAAGCTTTGGTATTGACTCAATCTATTCACGATAAACGCAATATCTGGTTTAGTATGAACCAGGTATTGCAAACCACCAAGCAAACTACGATATAATGTAGCATCGGAGAAAGGAGGGGATGTATCAGAAAGGGGCTTGCCCATTAACGCAGGCGTGTCAACTACCTTAGCCTGGAGCATGCCACCTTTCTGAAGTAATTGTTTAATATAGGCTGTTTGAGTGAGAAACAGTCCAGTAGTATCACGTCTAGCCTCCATTCCCAAAAACAAGTTTAAATCACCGATATCTTTTAAAGCAAAAGATTCATTTAACTGAGAAACAAGCTGTTGTATTTTGTCAGGATGAGATCCAGTGACAATAATATCATCAACATAAACCAAAATATATAAAACAGCTGAAGAAGAATGAGATATGAAAAGGGAGTTATCAGCTTTGGAATTCACAAAACCCCACGATAAAATAGTAGATCGTAATCTGTCAAACCAAGCACGAGGGGCTTGACGAAGGCCATAAAGTGCTTTGTGAAGTTTACACACATAAGTAGGAACCACACTATCGATAAATCCTTTAGGTTGGTTTGTATAAACATCTTCAATTAATGATCCATTTAAAAAGGCATTATGAATATCAAGCTGACGAATCGACCAACCAAATTGAACAGCAATCGATAAAATAATTCGAATAGTGGAGGCCTTTACTACTGGACTAAAAGTCTCATCAAAATCGATACCCAGCAACTGTTTGAAGCCCCGAGCCACTAATCTAGCTTTGTATCGATTTATTGAGCCATCTGAATTCTTTTTAACTGTGAAAATCCACTTATTATCAACAACGTTTTGAGAAGATTTAGCAGGCACCAAAGACCATGTGCCATTCTTGACAAGTGCTCGATACTCATTCTCCATGGCCTCTCTCCATTTTGGGTCCTTGAGAGCCAAATCCACAGATTGAGGAATATCCTCAGACACAGACATGGTAGCAACAAACACCTTTTTCTTAGAAATACCATCCTTAGCTCGAGTTATCATTGGATGAACATTTTATGGTGTCTCAGATTCATTGTTGCCCACAGTATTACCTTCTGTAACAGAAGGAACTGGAGGTACATGTGACACAGTTTTATTATGAAACACATCAGAAGAAGGATTCAGATCAAACTGAGGAGAGGATTGAGGCATAGGCAAAGAAGTAGAAGACCTTTCAGGAACAGATGAAGAGGGGGAACCAAACGTAGTCGAGGGTACTGGTGGTATGCATGATTCAGGAGACTTAAACTGTGGAACTGGAAGATTGACCAGTGATGATCCATTTGAAGCAGGAGGCATGGATTTTGAAGCAAATAGATTGGAGTAAGGAAACTCATCTTCATTGAATAAGACATGACGAGTGATATACATTCTCCCAGATTTATGAAGACATTTATAACCTTTATGAGATGAACTATACCCTAAGAAGAGACATTTTTCAGAATGAAACTGCAATTTATGGGTATTGTATGGTCGTAAATATGGAAAACAGGTACACCCAAACACTCTTAAGATTGAATAATCTGGAGAACGCCCATACACCCTCTCATAAGGAGACTGACCCTGCAAAATTCTAGATGGAAGTCTATTGATAAGAAAAACTGCCGTCTCACATGCATCCCACCAATATTTATAGGGTAAATGACTATGAGCTAACATTGTTAAGCACATGTCAATAATAAGGCGATGCTTACGTTCGGCTCTCCCATTTTGTTCATGAACATGTGGACATAAGTGTAGAAAAACAATACCACAAGAATCGAGAAAGGGCTTCAACGACCTATACTCCCCTCCCCAATCTGATTAAAACCTTCTTGATGCGTGTAGAAAATAGATTTTCAACCAATTTCTTAAAATGCAAAAAGGCATTGAAAACATCAGATTTGACCTTTAATGGATAGATCCATGTAAACCGTATGTAATCATCCATGAAGTGCACATAGTAAAGAAAACCACCAGTTGACCGTACATGAGAAGGACCCCAAACATCAGTGTGAATGAGCTCCAAAATGTGAGAAGACCGATGGGTAGACACTTGAAAGGGTAAGGCATGACTCTTACCTAAAGGACAACTTGAACAAAAATCAACAGACTTATTTGACACATTCACTAACTGTAACACCTTCTGCAATGTCTGATGTGCAGGATGTCCCAGTCTGGAATGCCATAATGCAGGTAAATTCTTGTTGAATGCAACAAGTGCAGACTGTCTGTGGGAAGAGGAGAGAGGGCCAAAAAATCGATACAAACCATTGTGAAGCGTACCATGTAGTAGAACCTTCCTAGTTCTGATGTCCTTCACAAAACAATCACGAGCATAGAATTCAATTAGAACCTTATTCTCACAAGCCAGCTGAGACATACTTAATAAATTTTTATAAATCTGAGGCACACACAATGTGTTGTGAAATGACAAACTGGTGCTAGAAGATGGTACTGTTGCAATACCAACACCAGATATAGAAAGAGAATTTCCATTACCAATAATCAAAGAATGAGTACCTTGATAAGGAGTGTAGTTATTCAACTGAGAAGGATCTGAAGTGATGTGTGATGTCGCTCCACTATCTGCATACCACGAAGCGTCCGAACCTAGTTCAGAGGCAGCATAGAAAGTACTTGGAAGTGGATGAGAAGATCCAGTAGGTGTAGGGTTGAATCGCAGTTGTTGAGAGGAGGCACCCAGTTGTGGTTGGTTAGTCGAAGCTCCCATATACTTCATATCTTGTCGGAAGTAGCAAACTGCAGCGGAGTGTCCAAACTTTCCACATATTTGGCATGTAGGTTTATTACTGTTTTGGGATCGAAAGCCCCCTCGTCCACGACTGCGACCACCGCGGTTGCGATTATTCGAGCCACGACCACCACTATTTGAGTGCTGATGTTGAACTCCTACTGGAACTTGTTTGATCTCTGCCGAGTTCACCGACTGTGTGGTATCATGAATAGACAAGGAATTGAAACTGTTTAGACCATGAAACTGACTCAAGGTCATCTCAAAACTCAATAGAGATGCTTGCAGTTCTATCCATCTTAGGGTTTCCTTTTCTTGTAGAACAGAGATGATAGGAAGGTATTCACCATCCAGTCGAGCAAGAGTATTGGACACAAGGTCACCATCCGAAATAGGAGAACCTGTCGTTGCAGGAAAATCCGCCATCTCTTTCATCTTCAGTAAGTACTCGGACATCGTCATAGAGCCTTTCTTTGTATTCTGGATCTTTCGTCTGTACACCTGAACCTGAGCCCTATTGTGAGATCCGCAGTGTTCTTCAATCCTTCTCCATGCTTCATGAGCGGATTCAGCACCAACCACTGCATGAGCAACCTCGTTGGACATCGCACTGATGAGCCATCCAAGGCAGAACTGATCCTTTCCATACCAGTCTTCGTATAATGGATTCGGATCACTTGACCCTGGCAAGAACTCCGGTGGACTCTTCAATGTTCCTAACAAAAGTCCATCTAGGCAGCATCCTCGAAAAATCGGTAATACCATCGCCTTCCAGACCAAGAAATTGTTGCGATCTAACTTCATAGAAACGATTTGGTTAAGAGAGTTACCAAAGGGAGTCATCGCCGGATATTGAGTTGAAGATCCTGATGAACCAGATGTAGATCCGGTCACCATCGATCCAGATCTGAAGAACGACGTCTGATCGTCTGCCATTTTATCAACTGTCTCTGTTGAAGAGCTGCTTCCTTTACCGCAGTGGTGGTGGTGGTGGTGATTTCAGGCTGATAATGGCGTGAGCCTTCATGGCTCTGATACCATGTTGAAGGAAAACCCTAGATCTACACAGAACTGAAGAAAAAGAAGAAAACTGAAGGAGATGATTAGCGCTGCTCGCTGCCTCTCACATTCATATATATATATATATATAAGAGGTCACGTGCATAACACGTGAGACATATTAACCCTAGTTCACAGTAAATAAACTTACATCAGTAAATAAACTTACAGTAAATAAACTTACAGCACAATAAACTTATGGCACTACTATTTTTTCAGATGAAATGCAGCATACCTTATCCAAAAAAAAAGATTATGCAGTTTGCAGTTTTCCTCATGACTCTAATCAATCAACTGATAGATCTATCGATTGAATGTGTATTCGGTTTTTTGGTGGTGCCATTATAGGCATTTGGTGCCTCCGTCCTGCTGCCTATAACTCCCATGGCACTACATTCAAGTGCGTATTCTTTTCCCAAATCTTTCTTTCAATGGCAATACATTCAAGTACATATTCTTTTCCCAAATCTTTTTTTCAATTTTTTGTTTGTCAGTTTTATTAAATCTATCATCATTAAAGAAATATAAAATCAATTTAGTAATTTGTCTTTCTTCCTTAGTCATAACATTTTTTTTTATGATGGTGCTAACATAAGCAAGTAGAGAGATCTCATACATTGTAGATTGATGATCAGATGCATAAACCATTTCGGCCCCTGTTTGATCGGTAGAGGTCAAAACAAAGATAGATTTGCATAAATTGTGAAGTACCTAAATAGAAATGCCACACATAGAAATTGATAATTTCTAAAAGAGAACAATCTTTATTGTGTATTTTTCTTGATTGCAAGTCCTCTATATAGCTATTTATAGAGGATATATCTAAATCAACCAATTGAACTCTATCTTAACAGTCATATCTTAACAAAATAAGTCTATTTAAATCTATCTAGACAACCGTATGTTAACACCTTCTCTCAAACTCAAGATGAACTTTTCAAAATCAACTAGAGTTTGTATTAGGAGAGAAACATATTGGGGACAGATATCAAAACTTGTGTGTTGAATGACAACCACCCACGAAGCAGAAACAAATGTCGTAACGCACGACATACTGACAAAGTATCGACTGATAAACAATTATAAAGTGTACATGCACGCGCGCAGAGCAGTTCAGAGATTATCACAAAACGAACAAATGAGCATATGGTCTCGAGAGATGACCATAAAAACTGATACAACACAAAATGCACGGGCAGATGACAGACTTGATGACAGCATGGGCAGGCATGTGAGGAAATCAAAATTGGCGAGTAAGCGCGGGCAAGCACTCGCGCAGTCGGGTAGGGAAAGTTGGTGTGTACGGATGATGTGCATAGCTAGAGAGTTGACCAGGAACAGAAACCCACGGATAAGAGGCCTACGACTATAGACAGGTGAAGACGACTTGCTAAACGACACGTGAAGGCGGCTGGGCGACACGTGAAGACGGCACGGCTGGATGTACACAAATGACGTAGGATGATGCAGATGCACGGGTAATTGCTTCACAAATTGAATGTGAAAAACACAGGCTGGGTGGGCGGTTAAACGAAGCGGAGGTGGCGAGCGGCACGGATGGTGAAGACTAGTGCTTCACACGAACGGACGACAGAGATTGGGGCGCACGGCTGATACAAAAATAAAATACAGATGGTTCACAGGCTCACGAGCGTTGGCTGGTGCAGATAGACGATGGTTTAGAAGTCTCGAGAGAGACTACTAACAGATCAAATGAACAAAAAAAAAGATAGTCGATGTTAATATACATGTAACCTCCCTAAAATTTAACCTGTGCCACTTGTCAATATAGGTGGCACGTGGGCTTCGGACGTCGACACTAAGGTAGCGTGAGGACGAGTGAGAAATTGAAGTCACCCAATGGAGTCACTTGAGTAGTTGGGATGGAGTGATTAGGAACCCTTAGATAGGCCTAGAGATGAGGGGTTGGGCCAAGATTTAAGAGAGGGTATATAAACACCCACACCCACTCCCTTCTCTCTCCTCTCTCTTTTCTCTCTCTTTTCTCTCTTTTCCTTTTCTTCCCTAACGCTTTCTTCAAGTCACCGGTGGACTGTGGTGGCCGAAGTAGCTCGATGGTGACGGTTCCGGGTGATCCGAGGTAAGATCCCTAATCTCTTTGCCACCCTCTATTCATTGGTATAAGTTTTATCCGTGTTTGTCGCGATGGAATTTGGACACTACATCGAGATTTTGAACTTGATCGAAACTCTCAACGTTTTGGCGATTCTCTCGACGATCACTACGAGATTTGTGAAGGTAGTTTTCGAATTGGAGGGTTTTGAGATTTTTGATGATTTTTGGAGATTTTTCAAAGGATTTTCGTTTTGAGTTTTTCATCAAGGTTTTCGAATGTTTTGGAGTGTGTTGAGGATATTTTTGGAATGGTGTTGCATCCCAGATGATAAATGGACTAAATCGGCGTAAGGCGGCACAAGCCGGGAGTGGTAAACACCCCGAAAAGTCCCACAGATAGGAGCATCGCGACGGACACTGTGAGGCGAATGCCCCACGGTGCTAAGCGCGCGGCGCGGGGGACAGAGTCGATCTCTGCCTGACTCCGTGAAGGCGCCGTGGGGTTTTAAACCCCACGGCGTTAGCCACGTACGCCTAGGGCAGAGTTGATCTACCCTGCACTGTGGAGACGCCGCCGAGGGTAATACCCTCACGGCGTCTCGGTGGCGTCCTGAACTTAGAAAATTCTCAACTTTTTGTGGAATTTTCGAAATGAATTGGGGTATTCTCGAGGTATCCAACGAGTCCAAATACGACCCAATAACCGAAATTCGACCCAAAAACACAATTAAATTAAATAAGAAAAATTGGATAAGTGTTAATGGGAAACCATAATGGATTGTATTATTAGGATTACTAACACGCGGGACTACGTAGGTGCGAGTCAAAGTCCGCAAGAGTGCGATTAGCTTGGATCGATGTAAGTAAACCAGTGAGGAACACTACAGTTATTTCTTAAGCTTTGAATTATTTATTGATATTGTTTTGATGCTATCTTGTCATTCCATTCTTATGAGTTGTTCAAGGCAAGTGTGTCAAGCGTGATCCTTGTAGAATTCTGGACTCGCGGTGTATTATACCGTAGTTTACAGCTAGGGATAAGTGTTTGGTTGTGATGACATGTACGGGGTGAGAGTTCTCCACCAGATTGTTGGGGACTCTGCACTCGCGTAGGGTCTTAGAGGAGATTCTGTCCTCGACTCCTAGCCTTTGAAGAGATTTTGTCATCGGCTCAATGACTTTGATTGGTCGAAACCACTTGTGCCTTTCTCTTGTATTATGGGACACTCAATATCGATTGCTCATGTATCTATTAACAGTCTTTATACATTCATGCGCTCCCTGTCCTTTTATTTCTATCTCCATGAATTGACTATTCATTTATTTACTTTGAAATGTTGTATTTATTGTTGTTCCTGTTTGGCGTTAATTACCTTGGCTCGTCATTCTTGTGTTTGGCCGAGTGCAAATCTGTAGTGCAGTAAAGGAAAGACCATGCAGTTAGGTGATTTACTTTGAGCGACCCTCTTCTATTGATATAGGTCACATTTTGTGTATTAGCTATTTATATTGTTTTTGTATATGAGGTTATTATTAGAACAATTATACTATATGCATATCACTGAACTATAATATATATCATATGTGAATTCAGTTACAAAGAACTAAATTAAATCATACCAGAGGCTTGCACTCAATAGCAATGTCCTAAGATGAATTTTCCTCCAATTCGGTGTATGAATGCTTCAAGAGGTTCGTCTCCAGGATACAACTGGATTGATCTTTGATTACACACCAATTAAAGAACCTTTCTTGTGCAACAGTAAAACTTCTCTCAACCAAAAAGAAACTCTCTTTTCTTCATTTCGTACATACTATATATAGACAAATAATGTGTCTGTTCACAAAACTCAACTGTTCACATACAACCGTTACAACTGTTCACAACCGTTACAACTGTTCACATAAAACCGTTCACAACCGTTACAACTGTTCACATACAACCGTTACAACTGTTCACATAATAAGTAATTATGAAATTACTTAATTTAAAACAAAAAATTTATGTTGTGAATTAGCTAAGTTATTTTAACATTAGCCCCTCGGCCCCAAGGCCTAAGGCCTAATCAAAGACATATTAAATATCAAGTATTTAATATATATTAATCAATGGGGAATACCCATGGTCTTTGCCTCCAACCCACATTCACTTAACTAAGACTTGTAAGTGAAAGATATCTTATAAGGAAAGAAAAAAAATGTTTCTTTCCCATGTGGGACTAATATTGGGTACAATACAAACTCACACATAGTTCAACAGTTATGAGTTGAGAGATTGTATGACATTGATGATACTTTCCTTCGATTCACACGGTATATATGATATACGGGGTTCCCACACCCTAAGTTTTTATCCTAACTTGGAGCTTTTGAAGTTGATTGATTAGTTGAGATTAATTGCTTCTGCGTATTACTTTGATAACTCGCTAATTAATTGATTTCATATCTATATAATTAATAATTAGTTGAATGGTAAGGAAAGGCTCACTGGCCCCTTGCAACTCGGCGGGACTGACTCGGGGGTTCGCGGGGGTTCGCGGAATTTAGGACCGTCACAATACAACTGTTTAGATAAATTTAGATAGGCTTATTTTGTTAAGATATGATTGTTAAGATAGAGTTCAATTGGTTGCAAAGTAGAACGCGAAGACGCACACACGGCGGGTAGAACAGATGGAACAAAATTGATGGTGCAGCAGCAAATGACATAATGTTGGAGGCCCATGTTATGCACGGATGTGTGGAGATGGCACATGCAGATATGCTTGAAGATATCGATGACATGAGAGGTCGGAGAGAGTCTCATCAACAAAAGCAAAACTTGACTAGGCTGAGTGCACATTGTCATGCGCAAGGTAGAGATGGAAGAACTTGGTATGAGGTGAGCAAACAACGGATCAAATCAGACGCAACAAAAAATTAGAAGATCAGTAGTGGACAGATGTGTGACAGACGAACAACAACAGACAGATGTCATGCAAGCATTTGCAGCCGAAATTGTGTATTAATTCACACACAACGATAGGAGGAATAGAAAACCCATAGTTAGGGCTTTACGAAGATCAATCAACAAATGGAGACACCACGAAACAATAGTCGACTCCAACATCGACCGACCTAGGACTAGAAACTAAGCTCTGATAACATGATAATGTCTAAAAGAGAATAATTTTTATTGTGTATTTTTCTTGATTACAAGTCCTCTATATATAGCTATATAGAGGATATATCTAAACCAACCAATTGAATTCTATCTTAAAAAAGTAAGTCTATATAAATCTATCTAAACAACTGTATCTTAACAGAAATTAAACCAAAGATTGGTGGGGATGGATTTATAAAGATGAGGTTTAAGAAATTTACTTATAGGGGCAACCAACCAGAGAAGAGGATATATCAATTTTTTTCTTTCATTTGTTAATATTTTGCTTTGAGGAAACAAAGGAGAAGATAGGATGCAGTCAAGGAGTATGATGATACACTTGAATATTGATAATTTTGGAGTTTGAGTTTCTATAATGTAACAACCTGAATTTAATTCGCCGTTATTTATAATGTATTGCAGACGTGGTGGACAGCTCAGACACTTGTGAGACTCGCAGCTAGGCTAGGGGCACGCCTGGAGTTAGGTAAATAGTTTTTTGTGTGTTGATTTTTCTAATTTACGATATTTATGTTGAATTATAGTAAACGCGATGTGTGTAATTACGTTGTCATTGATGTGTGAGATTGTGTGTTAAGTATTCGCCTCGATGTCTGTGTCAAAGCAGGTACCGGGTTGGCTAAAAGATGAAATACTAGACCGGAGAAAATAATACACACATGAAATGAATAAAATGAATTAAATAATTATTTTGGAATGCCTATATGGGGTTTAGTAGTGTGCTAGTACGCGTAGATCGCGTGTTGTGACAAAAAACGGGTGTCGGAATGTCCAAAACGTGACTTTTTGAGTTGTAAACCAAAGGGAGTCCACAAGTGTGTTATGTAATGAGTCAAATAGTGCTAGAATATGACCAATTATTGGCCAAATAAAGGCCCTTTGATAAGTCTTGGGATGGCTATTTGTTAGGAGATGAAGAACAAAGTATATAAGCATGTTTTAACTTCTCAAAACCACCTTTTCTCTCTCTTTCTCTTCTAAATCCTAAAATTGAAGATTTGGGCAAGGGTTTGGAGATCTCAAAATGAAGATTTGAAGGACTTAAGGGTGGGAAATCGTCAAAGCAAAGTTGGATTCTTCTTTCCCTTCTCATTTTTTCTCTTTTGATGGGTAATCTAGGCAGTTGGTGTTGATGAGGATGAACACCAGCGCGCTGGGCAATCCTCCAATGCGATGAGTGTTCATAACATGGGTATATTTATGCTATTTTGGGATTTTTGAACCTAATTCCAATACTAATCAACCTAAAATACATACAATTGACTAAAAATCAGTTATAAATTGAAATAGGTCATTTCAGGTGGTATTTTGGATATCGAGGATTTGGAGGAGCCAGACCGAGGGTTATTTTATAGGACGAGGAGTGCGGTTTGAGGTATGTAGTATCCCAACTAAAATTACTTGAGTATTTATTTCTTTTGGCATTTGAATTCAATTTATGTTGTTTCAATCTGGTTTAATGGACAGACGTTGAGTTGGGTTCCCTCCATGCCATTCCAGTGTGTATGCCCACTACACCATAGCACATGCTACCAGATCGGTCTCGGTGAATAGTACGACCCGAGTATCACGTCGTGGCATGTGTTGGTGCATCGTAGGTGTAACGCTGGCCACTGAGCAGATCCAGATACTGGCCCTGCTTGAGTCGAACTCGCTGGCAGTACTATGTGGAAGAGTCCAAATTATGGTGCTAGTCTGGCCCTAGGATCTAGGAACACACTTTGAGCTTTCACTATTAGCTATTCATGCGATAAGCGTAGTTGACTGTATTTATTTCCACATGTTTATTTAATAACTTTATTTAAATTCCAGTATTTACTGTCAGTATTGCTCACTTAATTTCCTTGGGAATACTCACGCTTGACTCGTCATCTTCCTTTTGTAATAGCTTGAGTGCAGATCCTAGTACGAGTCCGGGCAAGGGCAAGCTACCAAAGTATCATTGATCAGAGATACATATCCTGACTTGTACGTTTGTATTATATATATTTTGTTTTCATTTTGGGTTTGGGGATTGTGAATTACCTTGTATATTTTGATCTTTTGTGACATCAGAGTTATTTATGGTTATATATAGGTTTTCCACATTAGGTTTATGGTTTATATCACTCACTTCAATTATTAATATATGAGTTGATGTGTTGTAAGACTTCCGTTGTGATAATTTGAGGATTAAATGATGACTTGGCATATGATAAGAGTTCAATACAATTAAATTAGTAAATTGATATTGAATAAGGTTTAAAAGGATAAAATGAAGGATATACTCCAATATGGAGCACAGTTATCGCTGGTAAGACGATTGTCGGTCCGCATTATCCTCGTGGCGACCTGTTTGGAAAATGGGTCGTTACATTTTAGCATCAGAGTGAGGCTCTAATAAGTCCTAGGTTGCCTAGGGCTCGAATTTAAGGAAAACCTGATTATAAACCTATTGAATAAGCTTTAGATATGAAAACCTAAAGGAATTGCTTAGAACCCTAGTTGGGAAACGATGAGAGACGGGCCGAAATCAGGATTATACTTGTTATGTTTTTGGTTTTATATTACATGTGATACACATATATTCGTACTAAGGCACGTTCTTTTATGCAGATATCGATGGACGGGCAGCCTTCAGATACGACTCATTTTAAGGCCAGGGATACTAGTGATCTGACTAGGCAAACATTGACATCGTACTCATTAGCGTAGATAGTTGACGATAGGTTTGCACAATTGATGGACATGTTGAGAGCTCAGAAGACTACGATAGCTCATAAGACAGTTGTAGCTGCACCATTGGTTACTACTCCTGCAGTTGTTGTTCCCACTACTGCTGAGACTCAAGGGCAGGCTGCAGTATCTAAGACACATGCCAAGAGGGTTATGCTAGTGGTTGATCTGGTTGAGGCTAAGGTAGTTGTGACTCTTTCGACTACTGAGCAGCTAGTTATGGCATCTACATTAGGGAGTTTAATGACAGTAGAGGTGAAGAAGCTTAACGATTATCTTAGATTCTCTTCAGGATATTTATATGGAGTCGGAGACCCTGAGTTAGTCGGGAGATAGATATTGGCTCATGAGAGGTTACATGAAACGTTATCAGTTGAGGAGGTTGATAAACCTAGATTGGCTAGTTATTGTCTGAGATATACTGCTGCTGTGTGGTGGACCACTTAGAGAGCTGCATGTCCCACAAATACTACCTGGGAAAACTTCTGAGTGTTATTCATGGATGAGTATATACCTAACGAGGTCAGGATTTGGCTAAGAGAGGAGTTCTTGACATTGGTTTAGGGCGATATGTAGTTACCGAATACATGAAGAGGTAGATATATCTTTTGTCTTACTCAATGGATCTGGCAGAGACTGACATGTTACAAATATATTACTTTGTTCGAGGATTAGACGAGAGGATAACTACCATAGTTATTTTTAGTGGAGCGAGTACTATGGCACATGTCTATGACAGTTCTCTTTCGCATGAGACATATATAGTACAAAGGGTTGGTAGGCTAGCGGTTTAAACTACGCTACGAGGTCAACAGAGTCATCCAGCTCAGAGTTTTTGGTCTGATTAGAGACCTAAGAGATAAAGGAGAGATCAAGGCCGATAAGTATATGGCGAGAAACCTTGCCGAGGTGATTGGCAGTCAGATCAAAGTCGTAGAGGCAACAGAGACAAGATAGTAGATAAGACAGGATAGAGGTCAGGGTCAGAGAGGTCAACTTATTCTGTTGCCTCCACACCAGTTGATCGACCAAGATAGTAGCAGAGACAGGATAGAGGTCAGGGTCAGAGAGGTCAAAGTCGAGGCCAAAGTCAAGCGCGGAGTTAGAGGACTATTGGCAGGTTAGAGAGTCACACTTGTTATCATTGTGGTCAGGCAGGGCACATTGTTGCTGATTGTACCAGACCAACACTAGTACTATCATATACTAATCAGGCCATATATAGGGCCCAGACAGCTACTTTTGGTGTTGCACAGCCAGATCGAGAGGCGACCAAACAACTAGTTGAGGGCATGTTATTTGTATATGGTACTTTTATGCATGTCATGTTTGATTCAGGAAGTGCACTTTATTTTATATCTGGACACATGGTAGGATTGTTAGGGTTAGATGCACAGACCTTAGATACACATCTTGTTCTCAGTACGGCAGCTGGAGATAAGATTTACCTTAACCGGATTTGCCGAGATTGTGTAGTTAAGATAGAGGAACATCAATTACCGGCTAATTTAAGATTATTAGAGTACCTGGAGTTCGATGCGATGTTCAGTATGGATTGGTTATCGTCTTATCACACACAGATCGACTGTTTTAGCAAGACGGTGACATTTCACATCGAGGGGATTTTAGATTTTTCATTTGTTGGAGTTGCGATCGCATTACCTATCACTCGAGGCAGACTAGCGATGTCACAAGAGATGGAGGCATACGCGGCTATGGTTGAGCCAGAGCCTAGGACAGTGATTAGGGTTGAAAATGTCCTGGTTATTTGCAAGTTTTCCGACGTGTTTCCTGAGGATTTGCCAGGATTGCACCACCGAGATCGGTTGAGTTCATTATTGAACTGATTCCGGGACTTGACCGATTTACAGCAAGCCATATAAGATGTCAGCATCGGAGCGGAGGAGTTGAGGACCCAGTTAGAGGAGTTACTGCAGAAGGGATTCATTCACCCTAGCATGTCACCTTAGGGAGCTCTAGTTCTTTTTGTGAAGAAGAAAGACGTTTCGATGCGGATGTGTGTGGACTACAAGTAGTTGAATCTGGTGACGATTAGGAATCGTTACCCACTTCCCATGATTGATGACTTGTTCAATCAGTTGGCATGAGCCAAATTCTTCTCGAAAATTGACTTCAGATCAGGATTCCATCAGTTGAGGATTCAAGAGGGAGATATTGAGAGGACCACTTTCAGTATGCGTTACGGGTTCTACGAGTTTATAGTCATGCCGTTTGGGCTGACTAACGTACCGACGATCTTCATGGATTTGATGCTCAGGGTGTTTAGGCCATTTTTGGATCGATACGTATAGTTTTCATCGACGACATCCTGATTTACAGCAGAACTATTGTGGAGCACGAGAGGTTTCTTAGGGAGGTGTTAGCAACGTTGAGAGAGCACCGATTTTACGCCTAGTTCAGCAAGTGTACGTTTTGGCTGAGTAAGGTCAAGTTTTTGGGGCACGTCATCAGCGATCAGGGCATGTCAGTTGATGGTGACAAGATTCGGGCCATTATGATTGGAGGACACCCGAGTTTGTTTGTAATATTCCAAGTTTCCTGGGTTTGGTAAGATATTACAAGCATTTTGTTCAGGATTTCTAACTTATTGCAATGCCGATGATGAGGTTGACCGAGAAGAATGTCATATTTGACTGGTTGTAGGAGTGTAAGGATGCATTCAAGGAGCTGAAGAGACAGTTAACTTTTGCGCCAATTTTGGCATTAATTATGGCAGGTAAGGGTTTCTCGGTTTACACTGATGCGTCAAGCACTCGGTTGTGTATTGATGTAGGATGGACACCTAATGGCCTATCTATCATGATGATTAAGATCTTATGAGGAGAGTTATCCAGTGCACGACTTGGAGCTTGCGGCGGTCATGTTTGCACTGAAGGCCTAGAAGCATTACCTTTATGGTGAGAGGTTTTTATTGTTCACAGATCATCAGAGTTTAAGGTATCTGTTCATTTAGAAGGAGTTGAATATGAGATAGAGGAGATTGCTCAAGTTATTGAAGGACTATGATTTCGCTATCGAGTATCATTCGAGTAAAACGAACGTTATAGCTGATGCGCTGAGCAAGAGCGACATCAAGAGCCAAACGGTACTGCAGTATATGACACATGAGCACGAGTTGCTTGAGGTTGTGTTGGTGTTGTATGTGACATAGTCTATTGTTGAGCTACACATTTATGGTCAGATGCGAGTTCCCATGGTGTCTCTAGAGCGGGTTCCTGAGTTATATCCATGTTAAGGTTAGCTAGGTCAGGACCGAGACCTATGGCTGATGTACGTCAGATTGATGTGCAACCAGACGTGTCATATGAGGAGCAGCCTGTGGAGATCATGGATAGGAGGATTCAGACTCTGAGGAACAGGGAGATCCCGAAGGTTTTGGTTTGTTGGCAGCATCAAGGAACCGAGGGACTCACCTAGGAACTCGAGTCTACCATGGCGACGACGGTAACCCCACTTATTTGCCGGTAAGTATTTAAGTTTAATTTAAATTTCAGGACAAAATTTCACCTAGTTGGGAAGAACTGTAACTGACTGAGTTTAATTCGTCGTTATTTATATGTATTGCAGAAGTGGCGGACAACTCAGACATTCATGAGACTCGTAGCTAGGCTAGAGGTGCACCTGGAGTTAGGTAAATAGTTATTTTGTGTGCTGATTTGTCTAATTTACGATGTTTATGTTGAATTATACTAAACGAAATCATGATGTGTGTAATTATGTTGTCATTGACGTGTGAGATTGTGTGTTACGTATTCGCCTCGATGTGCGTGTCGAAATGGGTACCGGATAGGCTAAAAGAATTAAATACTAAGTCAAAGAAAATAATACACACATGAAATGAATAAAATGAATTAAATAATTATTTTGGAATGCCTATATGAGGTTTAGTAGTGTGGTAGTATGCGTAGATCGCGTGTTGTAACGAAAAAAGGGCGTCGAAATGCCCGAAACGTGACTTTTTGAGTTGTAAATCAAAGGGAGTCCACTAGTGTGTCATGTAATAAGTCAAATAGTGCTAGAATAGGACCAGTAATTGGCCAAATAGAGGCCCTTTGATGAGTCTTGGGATGGCTATGTGTTAGGAGATGAAGAACAACGTATAAAAGCATGTTTTGACTTCTCAAAACCACCTTTTCTCTCTCTTTCTCTTCTAAATCCTAAAATTGAAGATTTGGGCAAGGGTTTGTAGATCTTAAAATGAAGATTTGAAGGACTTGAAGGTGGGAAATCATCAAAGCAAGGTTGGATTCTTTTTTCCCTTCTCATTCTTTCTATTTTGATGGGTAATCTGGGAAGTTGGTGTTGATGAGGATGAACACTAGCGCGCTGGGCAATCCTCCAGCACGCGAAGTGTTCATCAGATGGGTATATTAAGGTTGTTTTGGTAATTTTGAACCTAATGTCAATACTAATCGACCTAAAATACATATAATCAACTAAAAATCAATTATAAAAGGAAATAGGTCGTTTCGGGTGATATTTTGGATATCGGGGATTTAGAGGAGCCAGACCAGGGGTTATTTTACGGGACGAGGAGTGCGATTTAAGGTGTGTAGTATCTCAACTGAAATTACTTGAGTATTTACTTCTTTTAGCATTTGAATTCAATTTTTGTTGTTTCAATACTCTATTCTAGTTATGGTTTAATGGACGGATGTTGAGTTGGGTTCCCTCTTTGTCATTCCGGTGTGTATGCCCACTAGACCATAGCACATGCTACCAGATCGGTCTCGATGAGTAGTACGACCTGAGTATCACGTCGTGACATGTGTTGGTGCATCGTAGGTGTAACATCGGCCACCGAGCAGATTTAGATACTAACCCTGCTTGAGTCGAACTCGCTGGCAATACTCTGTGGAAAAGTTCGAATTATGGTGCTAGCTTGGCCCTAGGCACTAGGAACACACTTTGAGCTTTCACTATTATCTATTCATGCGATGAACGCAGTTGATTGTATTTATTTATGCATGTTTACTTAATAGCTTTATTTAAATTTCAGTATTGCTCACTTAATTTCCTTAGGAATACTCACTCTGGATTCGTCATCTGCCTTTTGTGATCATCTGCTTTTTATGATGGCTTGAGTGCAGATCCTACTACAAGTTAGGGCAAGGGCAAGCTGCCAAAGTACAGTTGATTAGAGATACATAGTCTGACTTGTACGTTTGTATTATATATATAATTTTTTTTCATTTTGCGTTTGAGGATTGTGAGATACCTTGTATATTTTGATCTTGTGTGACATCATAGGTATTTATGGTTATAAATGGGTTTTCCATATTAAGTTTATGGTTTATATCTCTCACGTCAATTGTTAATTTATGAGTTTATGTGTTGTAAGACTTCTGTTGTGATAATTTGAGGATTAAATGATGACTTGACATATGCTTAGAGTTCAATATAATTAAATTAGTAAATTGATAATTAATAAGGTTTAAAAGGATAAAATAGAGAATATAATCCAATGTTGAGCAAAACTGTCACTGGTAAGACAGATTGTGGGTCCGCATTGTCCCCTGTGGCGGTCTATTTGGAAAATGGGCCATTACAGATAAGGTCGGACTTTGGAGATTTCAGACTAAAGGTATAGTGTTTGGAAGCTTTGGATGGTGAATCAAGACTAGACAACTTAAGTCAAGGTGAGCAGATGGCAGTGCCCCACTGGCCACTGCCAGTGTATGAATGTCAATGTGGAAATAATAATTTGTGACTAAAGTAAATGTAAATCATAATTTGTATGTTGTTATTTTTTAAAAGAGAATAATCTTTATTGTGTATATTTCATGAGTATATAACACCTATTTATATGCATAACAGTTTCAACCATAATATATTTAGTTGCAACTAAATAACCTTGTTAAATCCTTAACAAAATATATGTTAAGTTTATTGTGTTGTTAATCTATTACATGTCTTTATATATAGAGATGCAATTACATACAAAAAGAAACATCGAAATAAGATAGCACATAATAAAGGGAGTGATTTGTACACAACATTATTACAGGAGTGATTTGTGCACAACATTATTACAGGAGTGATTTGTGCATATTTCCTAATTGCACAATATTCCTTAACACTCCTCAAACTCAAAGTGGAAAGAACAAAATCACTTTGAGTTTGTAAACAAAAATAAAACTAAACCCAAACAGAATTCGGATTGAATTCAATTTGGAATTCTGAACAACGAAGTCGATGGACAGTGCACGGATAACGAGACAACAAAACAACTGAACAACGGAGTTGACAGAACGACTAATGGAGCATATTCGGCAAAACGACTGTCGGAGCAGAGTCAACAGAACGATTATAAGAGCAGAATCGTTGGAACGACTATCGGAGCGAAGCCAACGAAATGGCTAACGGAGCATAGTCGGCGGAACGACTATCGAAGTTATGTCTTGCACAACCAAAGAAAACCACCAAACGAATAAAGTACCCTAAACTCATAACACAAAAAAATAAAAAAACAAGCACAACTGAAGCAGAGTTGTGATGACGCACATGGGAGACAACGGTTGATGAAAGACGGATAAATAAAGATCAGATCTGCAATGCACATATCTTTCTCTAGTGATGAGATACAGGACTAACATGAGGCATCACAAAGGAACCACAAAACCACAAAATTGAGAGGGCGAAAAACGAGCATCAACGAAAAGAGAGGACGTGAAGAAAACTACTACGAAAGAGAGAGCGAAAACGAGAATTGAGCAAGAAAAACAACATGCACACAAAAGATTAGGGCAACAATCGAAGTTGAGAAAGTCGACCAAAAGAGAGGAGAAGCAAATGATTACGTATAACCGAATAGAGACTCTGATACCATGTTGAATTTTTTCGTCTTGCGTTCCGTTACCTGCAAGCGGCCGCCCACGACACTTCTCCGCGAGCCATTAATTTCCCCAGTACCGATATTATTTCCAACTTAACCACCCTTCATCTTTTAGGTGTTTCACTTTTCTGATGTAGGACTATTATTTCGGTCCACACATTTCAACACTCCACCTTGGACTGAAATCTATCCAAAGGGTTTTTCTTGACAAGTCTTGATAGAACCATCGGCTCTTATACCATGTTAAATCTTTAACAAAATATATGATAAGTTTATTGTGTAGTTAATCTATTACACGTCTCTATATATAGAGATGCAATTACGTACAAAAGGAAACATCTAAATAAGGTAGCACATAATCAAGGGAGTAATTTGTGCACAACATTCTTATAGGAGTGATTTGTGCATATTTCCTAATTGCACAATATTCCTTAACAAACCTCAAATCTTAACTTCAAATCTTAATAGAATAAATCTATTTAAACAACTCAATTTTATCTAAACTACCATATCTTAACACCCTCCCTCAAACTAAAGATGATTTTCTAAAACCAACTTGAGTTTGACAACTGAATCAGTAGAGCGATAGCATAGGAACATATTGCAGACAAATATTAGATCTTATGTGTTGAATGACGACCCACAAAATAGAAATAGATGTTGTAACCTAAGATACACTGGCAAAGGATCGACTGATGAATAAATCTGGAGTGCACATACACATGCGCAAAGCAATTCATAGATGAGTACAGATCGAACTGATAAGTAGATGGTTTCAAGATGACCGCAAAGGTAGATGTTGCACAAAGCCGCAGGCAGATGGCGTGCTTAATGACTGCATGAACTGATCGTGGCCAGATTCAATGATGGCACACATGCACAACATGAATTCTTAGTCGTCCAGCTGTGATGAGCTTGATGATGTAATAGGTGATGTTGGCAACAAATGAGAGGGCACGCACGAACAAACACGCATGAATTTGGATGCGCATGGGTGTCACGCAATCAGACGATCCAAACGGGTTAAGAGTAGGCCCATGAAATGCACGGGTAGGACTCGTAGCGAGAATGTATGTGGGAGGCCCACGAAGAAACGCAAAAATGGTCTTGATGAAGCCCACGACGCAACACACTGATGAGTTTGTCGACAGAACCACTGCGGAAGAAGCAGAAAAGAACGCGTAAGTGAGAAACACGATAAGGTGGTCTCCGGATGCAACAGAGACAAAGGGACGGATTAGTGCAAGCAGGGATGAGGCAGCAGGCTATAGTTGGATCAGGCACATGACAATGACGAGACAAGGACAAACCACAAGCTAAAGGATGATGGTGTAGGCTGGATGGCGAAGCGGATAATACAGATCAAAGGCGAACGGGACGCACAAACAAATAAGTAGATGAATAGGACTCACAGAAGAACTAGTGACGCACGGGTAGAGGTGAACTATAAAACAATGGGTGACAAATCAAAGGTGAAGTCGTGGTAGCCAATCCAAACAAAGAAAAAACAAGTGATTACCGATAGTATAGCTCTCATACCATGTTATTTTCTAAAAGAAAATACTCTTTATTGTGTATCTTTCATGAGTGCATAGCACCTGCACAACAGTTTCAACCATAATATCTTTGGTTACAACCGAATAACCTCAAATCATAACTTCAAATCTTAATAGAATAAATCTATACAAACAACTCAATTTTATCTAAACTACCATGTCTTAACATATGTCATGAATTTTCAAAAATGTATATATCGCCATATGTAAAATGTCTTGATATAACATATTTTTTATATAAGATTTCTAAAATATTGGACATTATTGAATTTTGATTTATGTTCAAGTGAATGAAATCATGATTGTAGAGGATTTTATGGGCTTCGATTATCGATGATGGTTGAAATCTAAAATATTAATGAAAGGGGAAGAAATGAACATCATGTTGTGAATTGAATTGAGACTTGCTAAGAACTAGAGAATGAAATAGAAGACTAAGAACTTCTACTACTACAAACTACTACTACAAAGGAGAATAGAAGAAAAGAGATAGCTGGAATGAGAAGTTTTCATTCAACTTGGTGTGTTTTTACAATGAGGTTGGCACCCTTTATATAGGCCATTTGGTGATGATGATAAATGTACTTCATACATTGTGTACAAGCAACACATACACCCCATGTCATACAACACATCACAAGCAACATAGACAATTGGAGGTACTATTAAGTGAGAAATACAAGTTGCATGACTACACAATATGTTGGTGTACATGCATGGTAATCTATATTCCATAACACTCCCACTTGGATGACACTTGCTTAGAGATTGTGCCTCGTTAAAACTTCTACTAAGAAAAACTCTGTGGGAAAAAATATACTAAAAGAAAAAGAGTACACTATTCTCATAAATATTAAGATGGGTATAATATTGTTAAGATTGCCTCATTAAAAACCATGCTAGGAAAATCCAATGGGATAAAACCATAGCTAAGGGAAAAAGAGTGCAATACACTAATCAATAACTCCTCCTCATATGAACATGGGTGAAACTTGTTCAGTTTCTTTACTTGCAATGTCTTTATGTTTACGCAAGCGAATACCATATGTAAGCCTTTTAAATGTCGTAGTTGGTAAGGCTTTTGTGAATAAATCAGCAAGATTATCGCTTGATCGGATTTGCTTGACATCAATTTCACTATTCTTCTGAAGCTCATGCGCATAAAAGAATTTTGGTGAAATATGTTTTGTTCTGTCCCATTTTATGAATCCTTTACTTAATTGTGCAATACATGCTGCATTATCTTCATATAATATGGTTGGAGAATCTTTTATTGAAGGCAATCCACATGATTCTTGAATATGTTCAATCATGTTTCTCAACCAAACACATTCACGACTTGCTTCATGAATTGCAAGTACTTCAGAATGATTGGAAGAAGTAGCGACCATAGTTTATTTTACTGACTTCCATGATTCAACAGTATTACCACAAGTGAATACATATCCCGTTTGAGAATGGGCCTTGTGGGAATAAGATAAAAATTCAGCATCAGCATAACCTTAGAGATTCAATTTTACCCCTCTTGAGTAAAATAAACCCATGTCACTTGTTTCTCGAAGATATCGAAAAATGTGTTTAATACCATTCCAATATCTTCGAGTTGGTGAAGAGCTATATCTTGCAAGTAGGTTGACAACAAAAGCAATATTGGGTCTTGTACAATTTGCAAGATACATAAGTGCACCAATTGCACTTAAATATGGTACCTCCGGACCAATTAGCTCTTCGTCACTTTCATGAAGTCGAAATGGATCCTTATCCACTTCAAATAATCTGACAACCATTGGAGAGCTCAATGGATGTGCCTTGTCCATATAAAATCTTTTTAATAATTTTTCAATATAATTTGATTGATGGACAAGTACTCCAGTTGAAAAATGTTCAATTTGCAAACCAAGACAAAGTATTATTTTTCCAAGTTCTTTCATCTTGAAATCCTTTTTCAAGTATTCAGATGTTCTAACGATGTCGTCGTGGTTTCCCACTATATTTAAATCATCAACATATACAGCAATAATCACAAATCCTGTTGATGATCTTTTAATGAAGACACATGGGCAAAACGGATTATTTACATATCCTTCTTGTACATTTTGTTGCACAGAGACATCAATTCTTGCAGGAGCATTTACAACTGGAATATGTGATTTTGTCACTTGTTTTGCATCATTAAATGCATCTGGTAATTGATTTGCGATTTGTTGCAAATGAATGATCTTTTGAACTTCAAGTTCACACTGATTTGTTCGTGGATCATAATGTGATAAAGTTGATGCATTCCAAGCAATTTCGCGCCATTCCTTTTGAATTGACTTCTTATCTCCCCCTAATGGTGGGAAAATTGCTTCATCAAAGTGACAATCAACAAAACGTGCAGTAAATAAATCTCCTGTTAAGGGCTCAAGGTATCTTATAATGGACGATGAGTTAAATCCAACATAAATCCCAAATTTTCGTTGTGGACCCATCTTAGTTCTATTGGGAGGTGGTATAGGAACATACACTGCACAACCAAAAATTCTTAAGTGTGAAATATTTGGTTGTTGACCTAAAATGAGTTGCATGAGGGAATGTTCATGGTATGCAGTAGGCCTATAACGAATGATATATGCTGCATGAAGGACTGCATGTCCCCAAACTGAAGTTGATAACTTAGTTCTCATGATTAAAGGTCTGGCAATTAATTGAATGCGTTTGATCAGAGATTCTGCCAAACCATTTTGGGTATGCACATGTGGAACAGAATGTTCAATGGTAATTCCTATAGATATGCAATAATTTTTAAATGCTTGAGATTGAAATTCCCTGGCATTATCAAGACGGATGGTCTTAATTGGGTTGTCAGGGAATTGTGCTCTTAACTTAATGATTTGCGCTAAAAGTCTAGCAAATGCAACATTGCGGGTCGAAAGCAAACAAACATCTGACCACTTAGTTGATGCATCTATTAAAACCATGCAATATCTAAATGGTCCATAGTGAGGATGAATAGGTCCACATATGTCTCCCGGAATGCGTTCTAAGAAAACTGGGGTTTCCACAACAATTTTACTTGGGGATGATTTAACTATCAATTTACCTTGAGAACAACTAGCACAATTATAATCACCAGCTGAAAATATTTTGTGACTCCTCAAAGGATGTCTATGTGAATTATTAATTATTCTTCGCATCAGTGATGATCCTAGATGACCAAGCCGGTCATGCCACAAAATGAATGTCTTTGGATCATTAATTTTCTTATTTAAGACGACATTCGTTTCGACATGCCTTATATGAGTAAAATATAATCCAGAGGATAAAGCTGGAAATTTTTCTAATACTTCTTTTTTTCCATTTGAAACCAATGTGACATAGAGGAATTCTCTATTATTTTCGTTCATGGTTTCAATGTGATATCCATTTTGTCGAATATCTTTAAAGCTGAGTAAATTTCTTCTGGATTTTTCAGAGTATAAGGCATTGTCAACATGAATAGTTGTTCTCCTAGGAAACATAATATTTGTTCTTCCAGAGCCATTAATCAAATTGGAGATGCCAGATATTGTTTGAACATTAGCCTCAGCTAAGTTTAAATTGGAAAAATATTCTCTGTTTTTAAGGATTATGTGCGTTGTAACACAATCAGCAAGACATATGTCGCTCTTATTTGATTTATGATTTGAACACATGATTTGTTGATACATCTAGACAAATAATATTTGGCAAATTAGAAAAAGAGTCATATTTCATTCATAATAAGAAACTAGTACATATAACTAAGAAGCATAACAAAAATCAGTACATAGAATTATTTAAAATCGTTACATATGATCATTAAAAATATCGAGATTAGTGTTTGGATCATCATGAAAATTTGGGGTATCCATATAATTGATGTCCGACGAGCCATCTCCGACAGTGAAGTTCATCTCAACTGTTTTGCCTTTCTCCTTTAAGGAGGCTTGATAAAGATCAATAAAATGCTTAGGCGTGCGGCATACATGATGAGCCCAGTGGCCTTTTAGACCACATCTGTGACATGGTTGGTCACGATTATGAGCATGCCCATTTTCAGCAATATTTTTCCCCTTATTCTGAATGGCATCATTCGTATTCCATTTATTTTGGAACTTATTGCCACAAAATTTAGAATAGAGCTTGCCACGATCTTTGCTGATTGATCCTTTCCCATTTCCACGTCCGTGGTTTTTCTTTCCATTACCCTTTTTATAGTCATTATAGGATGCTGCATTTGCTTCATTAATTGAAGCGGAACCAGTTGGACGGGAGTTGTGGTTCTTCAATAGAAGCTCGTTATTTTGTTCAGCCACCATAAGACAAGAAATTAATTCTGAGTACTTTTTAAATTGGCGCGTGATAAGTGTTCATTTAGGCATAATTTAGTATAGGTTATTAGATGTAATTGGACTATAGTTATCTTATTTTATAGTGATGAATACATACTTTAGGAAATTAGTGATTTATTGGAATAATATGAGAATATATATCTAATTATATTTAATTCTCATTTTTAGGAGAAACGGAGTGTACGGTTGGATCCGGAGCGAAAAAATACTCAAAATAGAGTATACACTTACAGAAATCGGACACCGGAGGAGTTGTTTTGGGCATACACAAGAGAGGGAAAATATAATTTGAAAATGCCACGTGGCGGCGTCCCATTGGACCGCCCACGTCACACACAACCGCCCAACCAATCGAGAGACGACACGTCATCCATCCGCACGTGCAGCGCGCGCGCGAGACACACAACTCGGCGCCTCGCTCCGGACCGCTCGATCTACCTCGAGATTCACGTCAACACAAACTCCAGATTTTCGGTCATGTTCGCGCGAGTCTTCTCCGCCACGTCACTACCACGCGTCACGCTCCCATTTGTCCCGCACGTCCGCATCAGCAACTCCAGCGAATCGAAGACGCCACGTGTCGCACCTCCTCATCCAAAGCACGTCACGCAAGCAATTTCCAGCCAATCCGGTTGCGCCACGTCGCCCGTTCGCATCACCATGACCAATCACACGCGCCACGTGTCACGAACGCCAAGAAACTCCCAAAACACCCAAAAACAGTTTTCTCACCTCCAGAGACCAAATTTGAGGGATATAAATTAGTACTTAGGGATTAGAGAAAGGAGGAGGATCTATTTTATATTTATTTTTATTTTTAGTTTAGTTTAATTATGTCTAGTTAGTTCCTCCATCTAGGTTGAAGGTGGATCAGTCAAGCCTACGACTTGGGAATTCTTTATCAGGTTTATTTATTTTCAATTATTATTGATCTTCTCTATTATTTATTTTCTTTGGTATTATTTGAACAATTGAGGTTAAACACTAGTTTAAACCTTAATTTATATGTCAGTGAGTCGTAAGCACCCGTGTTTGTGCGATAAGACCACACTAGTGGCAATTGACCATACCAATTGATCAGAACCTTTTGGGACTGGTTAAATACCTTAGAAATCTAGGCTAAATCGGGAGCACTAGCGATCCGGTTGTCTAGGTGTAGTGCATTCACAAATCGAAGTAATGCGGCCAATGCGTTAAATCTGGAGCACTAGCGATCAGGTTGCGTGTTTGGTTAGGGAAGTAGTCAACGGTCGTACCTTGTCTATCGAGATTAGGAAGTGCGAGGAGGAACGTGTGCATCACCGGGTCTATAGTTGCACTAGGTCATAGACTAGTTCATACTTTTTATAAACCGACGATTAATAAATTCAATCCCAAGTTGTATGGCGAGACTGTGAAACTGAATACCTAGATTCATTCCCATTAGATTTTCGTTCTATCTAATTTCTTTATTTTTAAATATTTATATATTTTCTCTAAAACTCAAATTCTTCTTTTTTGTATTTTTTTTACCTAAGAAAGACACCAATCTCTGTGGGATCGACCCTTTACCACTATCTACAAAATAGTTGGTTTAGGTTACTATATATTTTATTGACGTGTTCGGCGCGCGTCAAATTTTTGGCGCCGTTGCCGGGGATTGGTTTTTCTTTCTTTGGTTATTTTTGTTGTATTTTTATTTATTATTTTTTGTTTATTTATTTATTTTTGTATATAGTCCCTTGTTTCTAATATTTTTGCAGGAAATTTCTCAATGGCCTCCTACTACCATAATTATGATCGATTCGAAGACTCATACTATCATGGTATGAATGGGGTAGGTATGTCACATAATGGACATCAATTTTCTAACTCGCATTCTTTTATGCAACAGTCGAGGCTTGCGATTTTTGTGGGAATCCTTTCATCCCACGTATGCTTGTCCTTACCATCCGAGGTATGGAAATCATCACGAGTTCTAGCTATGCATCGCCACACCCCGACTTTTGTATTTCTAGGCCAAGTCCACGGAGTCCTCAACAAGAACGGAGAACCATTAAAGACATGGAGAAAGACATGATCTCTGACTGGCTTTCTCCAAGCACCAAAAAATCCTCCTTTGAATTTGGAGCAATTCATCATATCGGCGGGATACATATAGTTCCATGCGAAATCAGTCTTCAAGGGATATAATTAGGTTTCCCCTAGATCGAGCAAGACATGAACCTCACCGAGTAAGAATTGGATCAATGGATTGAACAAAGGGATCAAGAAATTTGAAGAAGAAATAAATTCAATTCTCCAAAAGATATCAGTTGAGACCATGAGTGCAATCCCATTAGAGAGTATTGAGGTGAATGAGGCTACACCGATTGAGGACGATTGGAGTGAACCAGAGGAAACAATTGAAGTTTCCTTACATGAGCCGGACATTAGCATTGCGCAGAATGAAGCGGAGGAAGCCGAGAAAGAAATCGATGTCATTTTAGAAAGGCCGGAGGAGCTGCAAAAAGAGAGCAAGGAAGACCAACCTCTGGTGTTGGTGAAGCCACCCACCCTCCCATGCATATTTGTTAAACCTTACAAGGGGGTGGACATAAAGGAGCGTTCGCAGATCTTCTACGCGACTGACACCTTTGTGTCAGTTGATGATGATGCGATAGATTCATATGTGTTAGAGGTCCCGGATGAGCTCCTAAATCTGAACGAGGGCATGTCTGATGAATTGCCCAAAGCTATAGATGCGCCATTCGTTGTCGACATCTCGAAAGGAGAGGGCATCACGTGATCATTCACGACAAGTCGAGCTAACGACTTTAACCGAAAGCGCTATTGGGAGGCAGCCCAAGTTTTTTATTTATTTTTTTTTTATGTTTTTTTTAGCATGCTTATTTTTATATTTGTTTAGTGCACTCACCATTATCCCATTTTTGACTATTTACAGGTGTTTGATACTCGTTTGTTGAAGCACCGGAGTTGAGAGCCCGATATCACTGTTGAGGTTCTTCGGTATACATGGTTAGTCTGATTGGGATCTGGTAAGTTCTAAGGTTTGAAATTATTAGGTTAGTTTTTGCGTCTGCTGGAGGTAATTAGATGTATATTCCCTATATTTCCTGAGTTGAGCATTTTTATCACCGCGCTTCATATTTCATGAGATATTATAGTCCATTAGGTTATGCATATTCATTTTAGCATGTCATTTCCCCGTTGTTTCTTTCACTTCCATATTCTTTTCATCTCTTTTCTCTTCATTTTGTAGTTTGATATTCTCATTCTTGTTTTAAACCTTGAGGACAAGGTTTGGGATAAGTTTGGGGGTGTTTCAGGTATAGTGGAGTGTGGGATGACTGGATTTGCGCATGACTGGTATAATCGTTTTATTATTTTTATGCGTATTTCATGGGTTTGGTAAGTTATGGTGGTGTTTTTCTTTTCTTTTCTTTTCACCTCAATATTTTTTTTATGACATGCTATGCATTGCATCATTTAGATTAGTAGTTGTTTATATTAGTTTATATATTTTTGTAGTTATATGCATTCTTGTGTCTATGCATGTTTAGTGTCATATGTTGCATATGTTGCATATGTTACATTTAGAGTCACCCGAGACTTAGTTCATGCCTTTGGTTATGGATGAGTACTTTATGGTTGCCTGTTGACTTGAAACTTAGGAGAAATTAGGAGAAACACTTAATCAAGTCGTAGCCCGACATTTTTATGATTTCATGATTAGGGACTTAGTATGTTGGTTGAGCCTGTGCTAGATACCAAAATGGGCAGACAGTCAAAATTGTGCAAGTGATAATATTTTAACCCACATTGGGGAATTTGCTTGATTATAGTGAAAGTGAGAAGGGCTAACAGGAGTTTTCTTAATATTGAGAGTCCCACAAGTTTCCATAGGAAATGGAGCAGGGAAACTTGTGGTGGGAAAAAGTGAGCAAATCGGTCCACAGGAAATGGAGCAGGGACCGTGTTACTTGAAAAAAAAAATGGAGAAAGAAAAAAAAATAAAAATAAAAATAAAAAAAGAGAGAGAATAAAGGCGAAAGTTTATGAAAACTCCTCAAATAAAAAAGATTTAGCTCGAGTGCTTTCACTAAATTTAGTGGGATTTTAAACTTGCATGCTTTAATGTATAGATCAAGAAAACCCATGAGTAGTTGATGGCCTTTGTCTTGACCATATCTTTGTCTTGAAAATGTAATCTTAATTGTGTTTGAGTTGCGGTTCTTGACATATTATAACTTCAAAATTTCTTGAGTGGCTTGTTAACTTGGTGGCTATGTAAACTAGAGGAACTCCATGAATTTCTGAATCGGGTATAGGATTAGTTGAGTCAACACATATTTATATTAATACTTTAGTTTATTTGTGTTTTGTCATTCACTCCTTTGCTCGGGACGAGCAAAGTCCAAGTTTGGGGGTGTTTGATAAGTGTTCATTTAGGCATAATTTAGTATAGGTTATTAGATGTAATTGGACTATAGTTATCTTATTTTATAGTGATGAATACATACTTTAGGAAATTAGTGATTTATTGGAATAATATGAGAATATATATCTAATTATATTTAATTCTCATTTTTAGGAGAAACGGAGTGCACGGTTGGATCCGGAGCGAAAAAATACTCAAAATAGAGTATACACTTACAGAAATCGGACACCGGAGGAGTTGTTTTGGGCATACACAAGAGAGGGAAAATATAATTTGAAAATGCCACGTGGCGGCGTCCCATTGGACCGCCCACGTCACACACAACCGCCCAACCAATCGAGAGACGACACGTCATCCATCCGCACGTGCAGCGCGCCGCGCACACACAACTCGGCGCCTCGCTCCAGACCGCTCGATCTACCTCGAGATTCACGTCAACACAAACTCCCAGATTTTCGGTCATGTTCGCGCGAGTCTTCTCCGCCACATCACCGCCACGCGTCACGCTCCCATTTGTCCCGCACGTCTCGCATCGCAACTCCAGCGAATCGAGAAGACGCCACGTGTCGCACCTCCTCATCCAAAGCACGTCATGCAAGCAATTTCCAGCCAATCCGGTTGCGCCACGTCAGCCGTTCGCATCACCACAGCCAATCACACGCTGCCACGTGTCACGAACGCCAAGAAACTCCCAAAACACCCAAAAACAGTTTTCTCACCTCCAGAGACCAAATTTGAGGGATATAAATTAGTACTTAGGGATTAGAGAAAGGAGGAGGATCTATTTTATATTTATTTTTATTTTTAGTTTAGTTTAATTATGTCTAGTTAGTTCCTCCATCTAGGTTGAAGGTGGATCAGTCAAGCCTACGACTTGGGAATTCTTTATCAGGTTTATTTATTTTCAATTATTATTGATCTTCTCTATTATTTATTTTCTTTGGTATTATTTGAACAATTGAGGTTAAACACTAGTTTAAACCTTAATTTATATGTCAGTGAGTCGTAAGCACCCGTGTTTGTGCGATAAGACCACACTAGTGGCAATTGACCATACCAATTGATCAGAACCTTTTGGGACTGGTTAAATACCTTAGAAATCTAGGCTAAATCGGGAGCACTAGCGATCCGGTTGTCTAGGTGTAGTGCATTCACAAATCGAAGTAATGCGGCCAATGCGTTAAATCCGGAGCACTAGCGATCAGGTTGCGTGTTTGGTTAGGGAAGTAGTCAACGGTCGTACCTTGTCTATCGAGATTAGGAAGTGCGAGGAACCGTGTGCATCACCGGGTCTATAGCTGCACTAGGTCATAGACTAGTTCATACTTTTTATAAACCGACGATTAATAAATTCAATCCCAAGTTGTATGGCGAGACTGTGAAACTGAATACCTAGATTCATTCCCATTAGATTTTCGTTCTATCTAATTTCTTTATTTTTAAATATTTATATATTTTCTCTAAAACTCAAATTCTTCTTTTTTGTATTTTTTTTACCTAAGAAAGACACCAATCTCTGTGGGATCGACCCTTTACCACTATCTACAAAATAGTTGGTTTAGGTTACTATATATTTTATTGACGCGTTCGGCGCGCGTCAGTGCGCTCGATATTACTGTTGCAACAACAGATTCGAGGCATGAAAAGTACTGAATGTTTTTTCCATCATTGCCTCTTCAGATGTATTTTCTCCACAAAGCGTCAAACGAGAGATAATATTAAACATGGTGAAGTTATACTCACTAACTGTGTTAAAATCTTTGCAGCCTAAGATTCAACTAGTCGTTTTGAACCTTTGGAAATATCACCGTCTTTTGGTAATCATATCGCTCTTTCAAGCTTAACCACAAGGTGAGAGGATCTTTTATAGTGAGATACTCACTTTTCAAGCCTTCATGGAGATGATGGCGAAGGAATATCAGTGTTTTCGCACGGTCTTGCATTGATGTTTCATTTTCTTCAATAATAGTTTATCCTAAGTCTTTAGCTTGGAGATGTATCTCGGCATCCAGTTGCCATGACAAATAATTATTTCCAGTGATATCAAGAGCAATAAATTCAAGTTTTTGAAGGTTTGGCATAGTCTGAAAATATGTCAAAAATTGAGTAAATAATTTTTCTCTTTTATAAAAAATAAATAATATACGATTAAATATATGTTCACAACTTGATTATTAATATGCAAAATGTACTACTTGTATGAGTTGGTGGGACAACCTCCAGGTTAGGTGGTGAGACGAAGTCTACTTAAAAACTATGCCTCCTCGAACGGGATAACCCGTCTCCCTTTCAATGTTTAGCTTTATCGAGGACAAGGCTTGCCCACTATCAACCCAAACTCATAACACTATTTTCAATATAAAAAAAAAATAAAAAATGGAGCATAATTAATCGTTTGTAGTATAGCGAGAAAACTGGTTATGTCACATATTGACTTTTGATTTATGATGTAGAAGATCGTATAAGACGCAATACAGAGCATACTTTCGCAATCGCTGACGTTATAATGCATAGTATATGAATAAAGTATGCATATAAAAGTGAAGCAACCAAGATAATATAGAAATAAACCGAACTCATAAAAGTTATACTGTAACGACCTAAATATTCTTCGACCCATTTTCAAGGTATTTTATTAATTTTATATTAAGATATGTGAACAAATGAGATTGTTACACAAAATTGATCTTAACAAGACTTGGATTAAGTGAAAATAGTTTTGAATGGGCTGAACGAGGAAATTAGGCCCATAGGGGTATTTATGTCTTTTGGGTTGATTTGGCTAGAAACCCTAACTATATAAGGATGTGTTGCAAGCCCTAGTCACCCCTTTTGTTGATTCAACAAGTCGGAGAGGGAGGAGAAGAAGAGGAATCATTGAACAATCAAGGAGAGAAAAATCTTGTGGTGATTTTCTATTTCTTTTCTTTCTTTCTGATCTTTCTTTTCTTTTCTTTCTTTCTCTTTCCGTTCTTTTCTTCTTCTTCTTGTTTGATTTTTTTGGGTCAGTGGAGGCGGCGCCGCCACCGGAGATGGGCAGCAGCGCCGAGATGGGCGCACGGCGCCGGCGAGGAAGCGGCGCCGCCACCCGCCGAAGGTTGGGAGGGTGGGCTTTGCCATCCCTCCGCTCTCACTTTCCTCCACGGCGCCGGCCGAGAGGCGGCGACTTCGGCGAGCCGCCGGAGATCCCCTCCGTCGCGTGGAAGCGACGGAGGGTGGTGGTGGTCGGGGTCGAGGAGGGGAGCTTGTGCTCCCCTCCGCGGCAGTTGATGGGGGAAGATGAACCCCCCCCTAACCGGGTTGATCGGTCAAGGGTCGATTGACCCTGGACTAGTTGACCAGGGTCAATTGACCCTTTGACTAGTTGACCGGGGGCCAAATTGGCCCCCTGGACTCAACCAGGGACCGGTTTGGCCCTGCAGTGTGATTTAAGGGGCTGGAATGTCCCAGCCCCTCTATGACTTCATCAGGGGCGCACACGCGCACTCCGAGGGACTCGACGACGGGTCCCACCCTCGACAATGTGACATCGGGAACCCGACAAGGACTCCAAACGACACGAAAACTACGGGACAAGCCCAAATGGGTCCTTAAAAGTAAATGAGTTAAATAATTAATGACTTTGTAATAGAATATGCATTGATAGGTTGTTGTATGAATTGTTTTAGTGACACGCGACGGTTCACGTGGGACCCCAAACGTACGAGGAGTCAGTATAGGCGTCGCGACGGGTCCAGGTAAGTGGGGAGCTTCGCTCATGCATTAAATATGGCTTGATTATTAGATAATTAAGAATGCATGTTTCGAATTTAAAGACTTGGGAATGGGTTGCGTCGTGATATTGGTTTGGATCTCTATTATCTATGGAATTGTGAATACATTGTCTTGCTGTTATGTTATTCGGTGTCCCCGAGTGTGTGGTAGTTAACCACCGAGGGCCAAAGACACCCGAGAGTGTGTGGTAATTAACCACCGAGGGTTTGCTTGACTAATTGAATGCATAAGGTGAATTATTTGAGTGTAAGGGTTTGGAGTTCCATCATTTGCTACTTGATGATTCTTTGAGACGTGTAGCGGTGACGGCTTGGATGAATTTATCTTTGTTTTGGTGCGATTATCTAGAGGGCGTAACGGCCATTACGTTTCCACTGATTATTGTACCAATACGCAAATAGATAATTCGGTCACCGGATCCTTACCAATATCTAGTTCGCATTGAATGGAACCACGGCTTATATTAATATTTATATCTATCGCATTTTATTTAAATCTTTCGTGTGATTTTATTTATATGTCATGTTTTAATTTATAAATGAAATGTGATGAATATTATTATGCTTGACATATATGAAGGTTTATCAAATGTATTGTAAAGCTGTTAGGCTTTTATGTCTAGTATGGTGATTGGAATACGAAATGAAATATTGATATATAAAATTATTGAATATCTAAATTAGATGTGGAAATAATATTTAGATATTTCTTCTTAGAATATAATTCCATCTTTCATAACTACGATTAGCATAAACCATATATTTAATTGGATCGAATTATGTACTAAATGATTATGCTTATAAGTTTGTTTTGATTTACATGTATTCAGTTATTACATGTTGTGTTATGCGTATGGATCGAATTTCATGTAGAATTTGCATGAGTACTAGGTAGTACTTGCATATTTAATGTTTTGAGCGAGTCTTTCCTCTTATTGAGCATCGTTGGTTCTTTAGCTCACCCCACTCTACCCCACAGGTCCCTCTACCAGCGCGATAGACAAGAAAGGCAAGGGAAAGGATTTATCTTGAAGTGCTTTCATCTGTGAGACTCATATAATACTAGGTTATTATTAATATTAATCGTTTTGTAAATCTCGTACGTGGGTTATAGCTTGAGAATTAGTTAATGGGTAGATTTGAACCTTTATAATTTTAATTTGAGGTTGTATGAGATATTTAATATTAAAGATGATTTATATTAGTATGATATACAGGTTATATGGTTTTGTTGTGATTATTTATCACACACTGGTTATTATATATATATTGTTTAGAATGATTATTCCGCAGGTTATTTAGGCGTACCAAGTCGTTATTTGGGCCTGGTTCAGGTATTGGGTCTAAGTAACGGTTTGGGCCGGGCGACCCGACCCTAGGTCGGGGGAGGGTCGTCACATATACCTTCCTAGCTTTGTCTCCTTAACAAGCCTTCTTGAACTTCAAGATCTCCTTAATGCTAGAGCAAGCTCGTGCTGATAACGTGTTGTAAATTGTATTGAGACTTGCTAAGAACTAGAGAATGAAATAGAAGACTAAGAACTTCTACTACTACAAACTACAACTACAAAGGAGAAGAGAAGAAATGAGATAGTTGGAATGAGAAGTTTTCATTCAACTTGGTGTGTTTTTACAATGAGGTTGACACTCTTTATATAGGCCATTTGGTAATGATGATAAATGTACTTCATACAATGTGTACAAGCAACACATACACCCCATGTCATACAACACATCACAAGCAACATAGACAATTGGAGGCACTATTAAGTGAGAAATACAAGTTACATGACTACACAATATGTTGGTGTACATGCATGGTCATCCATATTCCATAACACATCAAACACAATTTTTCATTTTTTTGTTTTTGTTTTTTTCTTGAGATTACGTCATACATATTTTTTTGACAAAACTTCATACGCAACTTTAATTTGGTGAAGTCTGTTGTAAATTGAATTGAGACTTGCTAGAATTAGAGAAGGAAAGTAGAAGAACTAAGAACTTCTACTACTACAAAGAGCTATAAAGAACTACAACTACAAAGTAGAAGAGGAGAAATGAGAGAGTTGAAATGAGAAGTTGTATACAACTTGGTGTGTTTTTACAATGAGGTTGGCACCCTTTATATAGGCTCTTTGGTGATGATGATAAATGTACTTAAACAATGTTTACAAGTAACACATACATCACATGTCATACAACTCTTCACAAGCAACATTGACAATACATGGAATAATGAGTACATTTGATATGGATACAAGTAAGGGTCATGCTTGATACTACCACTCAATGTAAGAGCCATGCTTGACAATGATTAGTCATACAAAGTCTTGATCAATTGTTCATCCATATCATAACACTCCCCCTTGGATGACAATTGTTGAGAGAATGTGCCTCGTTAAAACTTCTACTAGAAAAAAACCCTGTGGGAAAAAATCTAGCAAAAGAAAAAGAGTACACATTTCTTATTAATCTTAAGATGAGTATAATATTGTTAGGATTGCCTCATTAAAAAAACCTTGCTAGGAAAACCCAATGGGATAAAACCATAGCTAAGGGAAAAAGAGTGCAATACACTAATCAATAACTCCCCCTCATGTGAACATGAATAAAACTTGTTCAGTTTCTTTACTTGCAATGTCTTTAAGTTTACGCAAGTCAATACCATATGTAAGCCTTTTAAATGTCGTAGTTGGTAAGGATTTTGTGAATAAATCAGCAAGATTATCGCTCGATCGGATTTGCTTGACATCAATTTCACCATTCTTCTGAAGCTCATGTGCATAAAAGAATTTTGGTGAAATATGTTTTGTTCTGTCCCCTTTTATGAATCCTTCACTTAATTGTGTAATATATGCTGCATTATCTTCATATAATATGGTTGGAGAATCTTTTATTGAAGGCAATCCACATGATTCTTGAATATGTTCAATCATGTTTCTCAACCAAACACATTCACGACTTGCTTCATGAATTGCAAGTACTTCAGAATGATTGGAAGAAGTGGCAACCATAGTTTGTTTTACTGACTTCTATGATACAGCAGTATTACCACAGGTGAATACATATCCCGTTTGAGAACGGGCCTTATGGGGATCTGATAAAAATCCAGCATCAGCATAACCTTGGAGATTCAATTTTACCCCTCTCGAGTAAAATAAACCCATGTCACTTGTTCCTCGAAGATATCGAAAAATGTGTTTAACACCATTCCAATGTCTTCAAGTTGGCGAAGAGCTATATCTTGCAAGTAGGTTGATAGCAAAAGCAATATCGGGTCTTGTACAATTCGCAAGATACATAAGTGCACCAATTGCACTTAAATATGGTACCTCCGGACCAATTAGCTCTTCATCACTTTCTTGAGGTCGAAATGGATCCTTATCCACTTCAAGTGATCTGACAACCATTGGAGAGCTCAATGGATGTGCCTTGTCCATATAAAATCTTTTTAATAATTTTTCAATATAATTTGATTGATGGACAAGTACTTCACTTGAAAAATGTTCAATTTGCAAACCAAGACAAAGTCTTGTTTTTCCAAGTTCTTTCATCTCGAATTCCTTTTTCAAGTATTCGAATGTTCTAACAATGTCGTCGTGGTTTCCCACTATATTTAAATCATCAACATATACAAGCAATAATCACAAATCCTGTTGATGATCTTTTAATGAAGACACATGTGCAAAGCGGATTATTTACATATCCTTCTTTTCGGTAAATAATCACTAAGATGTTTGTACCACATTCGTCTGGATTGTTTCAACCTGTACAAAGACCTTTGTAATTTTATAGAATGCATGTTATGAGGTTTTGATTTTATTTCATCGGATATTACAAATCCATCAGGGATTTTCATATATATCTCTTTGTCTAGAGAGATCGTACGGATATCTTTGTAACGACATCCATTAAATGCATATCAAGCCCTTCAGAGACTGCAAGGCTTATCAAGAACTCAAATGTGATTGCATCTATAACAGGAGAATATGTTTCCTCATGATCGATGCCAGGTCTTTGTGAGAAACCTTGAGCTACAAGTCTTGCTTTGTACCTTGTAACTTCATTTTTTTCGTTTCTCTTTCGTACAAATACCCATTTATATCCAACAGGCTTTACGCCATCTGGCGTTTAGACAATTGGTCTAAAAACCTCTCGTTTCCTTAACGAGTTTAGCTCTGCTTGGATAGCATCTTGCCATTTTTGCCAATCAGGTCTTTTTTGACATTCGTCCACTGATCGTAGTTCTGGATCATCATCATTTTCACATATTTCAAAGGACACATTGAAAGCAAATATATCATCAGGAACAATTTTATTTCGATCCCAAATCTTACCAGAGTTTAAGTAATTTATTGAGATCTCATTACTTTCATCTTTTTCATCTTTTTCTAGAGGAAGTTGTTCCACATCAGAATCAACTTGTTCTGACAAACCCTTGTCAAAGGATTCTTGTGCTTTCTCAGGAGTATTTTGATTTGTATTTATTTTTACTCCCGTTTTCCTTTTTCGAGGAATTGTATCCTTTGAACCAATCGGTCTTCCACGCTTTAAGTGTTTCGTTGGTTCTTGTGCATTTTGTTGCACAGAGACATCAATTCTTGCAGGAGCATTTACAGCTGGAATATGTGATTTGTTCACTTGTTTTGCATCATTAAATGCATCTGGTAATTGATTTGCAATTTGTTGCAAATGAATGATCTTTTGAACTTCAAGTTCACACTGATTTGTTCGTTGATCATAATGTGATAAAGTTGATGCATTCCAAACAATTTCACACCATTCCTTTTGAATTGACTTCTTATCTCCCCCTAATGGTGGGAAAATTGCTTCATCAAAGTGACAATCAGCAAAACGTGCAGTAAATAAATCCCCTGTTAAGGGCTCAAGGTATCTTATAATGGACGATGAGTTAAATCCAACATAAATCCCAAGTTTTTGTTGTGGACCCATCTTAGTTCTATTGGGAGGTGGTATAGGAACATACACTGCACAACCAAAAATTCTTAAGTGTGAAATATTTGGTTGTTGACCTAAAATGAGTTGCATGGGGAATGTTCATGGTATGCGTAGGCCTATAACGAATGATAGATCTTTTGTGAAGGATTGCATGTCCCCAACTGAAGTTGATAACTTAGTTCTCATGATTAAAGGTCGGCAATTAATTGAATGTGTTTGATTAGAGATTCTGCCAAACCATTTTGGGTATGCACATGTGGAACAGAATGTTCAATGGTAATTCCTATAGACATGCAATAATTTTTAAATGCTTGAGATTGAAATTCCCCGGCATTATCAAGACGGATGGTCTTGATTGGGTTGTCAGGGAATTGTGCTCTTAACTTAATGATTTGCGCTAAAAGTCTAGCAAATGCAACATTGCGGGTCGAAAGCAAACAAACATGTGACCACCTAGTTGATGCATCTATCAAAACCATGAAATATCTAAATGGTCCACAGTGAGGATGAATAGGTCCACATGTCTCCCTGAATGCGTTCTAAGAAAATTGGGGATTCCACAACAATTTTACTTGGGGGTGATTTAACTATCAATTTACCTTGAGAACAACTAGCACAATTATAATCACCAGCTGAAAATATTTTGTGACTCCTTAAAGGATGTCCATGCGAATTATTAATTATTCTTCGCATCATTGATGATTCTGGATGACCAATCCGGTCATGCCATAAAATGAATGTCTTTGGATCATTAATTTTCTTATTTAAGACGACATTCGTTTCGACATGCCTTATATGAGTAAAATATAATCCAGAGGATAAAGCTGGGAATTTTTCTAACACTTCTTTTTTTCCCATTTGAAACCAATGTGACATAGAGAAATTCTTTATTATTTTCGTTCATGGTTTCAATGTGATATCCATTTTGTCAAATATCTTTAAAGTGAGTAAATTTCTTGGATTTTTTGAGTATAAGGCATTGTCAACATGAATTATTGTTCCCTAGGCAACATAATATTTGCTCTTCCAGAGCCATTAATCAAATTGGAGATGCCAGATATTGTTTGAACATTAGCCTCAACTAAGTTCAAATTGGAGAAATATTCTCTTCTTTTGAGGATAGTGTGCGTTGTAGCACAATCAACAAGACATATATCGCCATAATCTGAACAAATAACTTGATGATCCATTTCTACATTAAAAAACAATATGGTATTAAAGAAATACCCTTTTCGTAATAAAATACGAATATCTCAAACTTTTTGGATCATTAGTCAACAAAAGCATGGTAAAATATCACAAAAATATTTGGGTATTGTATATATGACAATATTTAGGCAGCATAGCCTTTCATACGTGACAAAAAAATGTCACAATTATGAGCGCTCCTTGTCAATACTAATTTACCCTTTCTAGTGGTGCACCACTTTTTATTTTGACTATCAATTGAATTGTCAATATGACTTTTACCATATCTTTTCACCTTTTCCACGTCCATAAATTTGTAATTGCGACCATGGTCATTATATGCAACATATGCTTCTTAATTTGAAGCTAAACCAATTGGACATGAGTGATATTATATTTATAATATCTTATTATTTTACTCAGCTACCACGAGACAAGGATTCAATCCATAATTAATATTTAATGGATTGACGTGCGCGCTCGATAATTTGTTGCAGTAATACATCGAGGCGAGCCACCTGGCTTTTATTTGTCTCATCAGTCATATTTCTGCATAGCCTCAATATAGAGGTAATTGAAATTGCAGAATAATAAATGATATTTGGTGATATAAATTTTGTAGCGTGAGACCCAATTTGCTCATTTTGAGCCTTTTGGAGCATCACCGATTTTGGCCTTGATATAGATAGCTCCATGAGGTGAAATGATAATATAAAGTGAAATATTCACTTTTCAAATCTCTAAAGAGTCTAAAGAGATATTTGACAAATAAATATTTATACGCATAGCCTTGCATAGATACTTTATATATAATTTGAGCATCCCGTTGCCTTGACAAGTAATTAGTATTGTCAATATTGTTAAGGTAATTAATTCAATTATAATTAAATAAAATCTTTATGAAAATAGGGATAAACTAAATAGTTTTCTTTTTTATACAAAATAGATAATATACCATTAAATATATGTTCACAACTTGATTATAAATATGCAAAATGTAATACTTGTATGAGTTGGTAGGACAACCTCCAGGTTGGGTGGCGAGACGAAGTCTACTTAAAACCATGCCTCCTCGAACGGGATAACCCGTATCCCTTTCAATGTTTAGCTTTACAGGGGAGACAAGGCTTACCCACTATCAACCCAAACTCATAACACTATTTGCAATATAAAAAATCAAGAATGGAGCATAATTAATCGTTTGTAGTATAGCAAGAAAACTAGTTATGTCACATATTGACTTTTGATTTCTGATGTAGAAGATCGTACAAGACGCAACTACAGAGCATACTTTCGCAATCGGTGACGTTATAATGCATAATATATGAATAAAGAATGCATATAAAAGTGAAGCAACCAAGATAATATAGAAATAAACCGAACTCATAAAAGTTATACCTTCCTAGCTTTGTCTTCTTAACAAGCCTTCTTGAACTTCAAGATCTCCTTAATGCTAGAGCTAGCTCGTGCTGATAACGTGTTGTAAATTGAATTGAGACTTGCTAGAATTAGAGAAGGAAAGTAGAAGAACTAAGAACTTCTACTACTACAAAGAGCTATAAAGAACTACAACTACAAAGTAGAAGAGGAGAAATGAGAGGGTTGAAATGAGAAGTTGTATACAACTTGGTGTGTTTTTACAATGAGGTTGGCACCCTTTATATAGGCCCTTTGGTGATGATGATAAATGTACTTAGACAATGTTTACAAGTAACACATACATCACATGTCATACAACTCTTCACAAGCAACATTGACAATACATGGAATAATGAGTACATTTGATATGGATACAAGTAAGGGTCATGCTTGATACTACCACTCAATGTAAGAGCCATGCTTGAAAATGATTAGTTATACAAAGTCTTGATCAATTGTTCATCCATATCATAACAAAGTCAAGTTACAAATTTATTAATTTTACTTTTTTTCTTGTACAACGAGAATAATTACAAAGGGGAGGACCTTAAATGGTGTACAAAATCGCCATCATTAAATTTTTTCATATCCATATCTTTTAGGATTTATTATTAGGTTTTAACAATTTGAAACCTAACCATCCGATTCATATCAAAGTTTAAAATGTTTCCACTTGTGAATTGAATATAGTTTTTTTGAGATTAATTTCGCTTAGGTTTTTTTAGTCTCACGTGTTGAGAACATGCCCGTTTAGTAGAAATGTTGTTAATTACTTTAAGATTAGTTTCAAAATCTTCATAATATAAGAACTATTATTCTTACTCTCTTTTTCCAAAACTAACTATTTTTTCTTTAGTAATTCACATCTAATAAGGCATAAAAAAACATCACCTTTTTTATTTGACAAAAGAAAGCAATACTTAAATCACTTAAACGATATATTATTACTTGAATAAAAATAAATATTTCAAGGTCCATCTCAAACTAGCAAGCTAGACAATGAATGTCAAAAAAATAAAATAAAACTTACTCTAGTACTTTTTTTGATAAATCTTTTTAGTCCTTTATTTTAGAAAAAGAAATCGGTAGTTTGAAATGAAAATAAAAAAAAAATTGAATCTCTTGATATTTCCAAAACTATCCTCTATTTCATTTCATCCAATCAAATAAAAGAACTTGGGGAAACTTTTGGAAAGTTGGTGGTCAAAAAGACTTCAACGTAGAAAGTGCCCCAAGAATTTTTATTATAGAATATATATTAATGTTTATAAAAAATTATCTTTCGAGATGTGTATTCTTTTCTTATAGAGAAATTGGTTAATATTTTTCTTGGCTAAAAATTCATCGAGAGATTAGTTAATAAGTATTTTTTTCTTACTTTTGATTTTTTCAAGTAAAATTAATTTTGATTTAATATATGATATTACGTATTGCCCACGCACGAAGCACGCAATGTTGACTAGTACTTAATAAGAAAAATATAACGTTTACGAGTTTTATTTAACATTGTTCTTAAATACATAAAGAAATTTACTTTTTCGCGTTTTCACTATACATGATTAATTATTCTATCAAAAAAATTTCCGTAGTAAAGAGGCAAGAAAAGACCGGGGTGGAAGCATGGAAGGTGAAGCGTAAATGGGGTTTGGGAGGTGGGAGCGTGTAAGGGGGAGGAGTGAGCAGAGAAAGGGGGAGGGGTGGGGTGCATATAGGGGTCCTACGGGCCGGCTCCCGGGGGGGGGACGAACATCAATTAAAAGCCCACTCCTATAAATGACGATCTTTTTCTTCAAATAGTACCGAGACCTTTTGAGATACCACTAATGATCGAGTTAAAGATGGTTTAGATGGAGACAATATCGATACTACTTTGGAGATCCATGAGCTCATATAAATATAGGGCTTGCCAAAAACACACACACACACAACGCCCTTACACACACCACTCTAAAATTTTAGACAAAACTACCTTTCCCCACACCTCTTCACTTCGCACAATACACACCACTTTCTTCCCCAAGAACCCTAACCCTCACATGACGCCACTATTGTTGCCGCCCGATGATCTCTCTCTTTCTCCAAGAACCACGACCCTCACAGCACCACCATTTGTCGCGCTAACTCCCACTCTTTGCCATTAAAACCTTTTCTTTCTCTCTCACTCTCTCTCTACAAAGTTTGTGGTCATCGAGTTTGGTCACTTAGGTTAAAAACAATGACCATGTTCGACCACGGTTGCCAAACATATCTTGAATGTTTGGCGAACATGGCCGAACACATGCTGAATATTCGGTCGGCGTGGCCGAACACTGTGACTAACCAGCAGAGTTGGTGACCAGATTTGGTGAGAGACAGAGAAAGGTGACCAAAATAGTGGTAGAGCTGGAGCGGTGACGATGACAGTGGTGGTGCTGTTAGAAGAGATAAGAGGCATGGACCATGACAAATGACGACAACAGCAGCGACGACGGTGGTTGTATGGACCTTATTTTTTGGAAAACAAACGCCAATTTTTTTTTAAAAAAATGTGAAATAACCTAATTACCCTCCATATAAAAGGATTTTTTACTCAATCAATATCTCGTTCTTCCCATCCATCCATACTCTAGTGCCAACACCGTATCTCCCTCTCTCAAACCGCACTCACCTCCAGCCCAAATCCAACAAAATTTGACAGAATCCACATCGATTTGAAGCTGTCAGTGCAATCTCCACCTCTTTTGTGTTAGTTTTTTTTTGTTTTTTTGGGTTTTTTATGCAGTGTTTTAGTCGGTTTTAGAATTGATTAATTAAAAACCCTGCATATGGCCGATTAGAGCATTAAACAAAATGAATTTACATGGATATTACTAGACAAATGAACCTTTCTTACACGATTAACAATAATGATAATTACATTGAAGAAAATGCAGCGTACAGTTCAGGAATATAAGTTGTTGTGAGTGTACTGTTGAAGGCACACTATTCTTCTCAGCCTACAGAATTGAGCGGAGAAGCCGATCCTTATCATGTCGGCAAATAAACAATCTCATCTCCACAGCACAATTCTCAACCTCTTCATGTGCCTTTTGCAACTCACACTGCATGTATTAATTCAAGCATGAAAAGGTTATACTTATATGCCAATATGGTTTTATTAAAATTAAACAATTCTTTCTATCCTTGACTAGTGCTGGTGAAATGAAGTCCATTATATATACATATATGCATAAGCCAAATTATTTTATGTATATAGAAACTAAGATCCTAAAACTGGATACATATATTTTTTCGTAGTTGTGTTTGTTCTTCAACCAGACGTCTCTCCTGGATTAGGCATTATATGTTAGCAATTTGCCAGGCCCACTGTTCAATTTTTATATTATAAGTCATAAGTGTGAAAGTACGGTTCACTCCAAAATGTCAAGACAAGATGAAGTGTCCACTCCACACTTATAAACCTTTTTTTTCTTTCTAAGTAGTCGATGTGGGACTATCCAAACATCTTCAACACTCCCCCTTCAAGTTCAACTAGTACTTGACTGCAAAACATAACCATCGGCTCTGATACTAAATTCAATTTTTATATTATAAGGCCCAATCCAAGGTGAGGGCGATAAGTGTGAAAGCGAGGTTCACCCCAAAATGCCAAGGCAAGATGGAGTGTCCACTCAACACTTATAAACCTTCTTTTTCTTTCTAAGTAGTCGATGTAGGACTATCCCATCATCTCCAACACCCACCAAACAAGAGTAATATATACAGATACATATATATATATATATATATATATACATGAAATCAACAAATCAAGTATAATAAGTCAGCAAGATTTCCTTTGGTTTTTCTTATAGAAAGAAAAACCAAAGGAATAAAAAGTAGAAAGATTGGGGCGCATCTAAGTAGTTTAAGCACCGTTGCGAAGCTTCAAGAACCTCAATCCTCTTCGCAGTCTTCGCTGCTTCATGATGCAATTGCTGCAACAAGTGCCAACAACCAATGCCACAGAAATCACAGGTCACTAAATAAATAATATTTTCACAAGAAAAATAATCTTCATATATTTTCAAACGAGAAAAATTTGGTCACCAATAACCTCCGACTACATATATAGTACCATTAAGGCTATACGATCGAAAACGTAGAAGACCTATATTTGATGATGCGCCAAGAGTAAAGAAATTTGACCTCTATATTTTGCTCCGATGGTTGGTCATGCAGTGTCACATCTTTCACTTGCTCTTGATAGCGCTCTATTATGTCGTGCATGCTGAAGAGATTCAAAACCAATCAATACACACACACCCACACACATATCTATATATATATATATATATATATATATATTATCAACAACTACTTGGTATATAAAAGTTAGCTTTCATACTCCGTACATTTGTGGACGAAACCATGTCGTAAGTCAAGAGGTTAATAAGCTTTCATAAAGAGCACTGAACTTATAATCAAATATATGGTGCGGCTAGAAAATGATATAGTGACGTAACAAAGAGATGTAGTCAAAGTCGTTCTTACTCCATTAATAAATATAAGTTATTTTAGCATAAGTTTCATTTCAAAAAATGTCATTTTGTGAATTCAAGGGAGCATTTATACATGTTAAACCTATTTTACCTTCATTTAACCATGTACTTATACTTTTTGTGTAATTAAAGAACTTGTGTTTTTATGCTAAATAATTTAGGGATAAAATGTAATTTAAAATTTTCATTAAAGCTCTATTAATTAATATGCTTATTTTTGATAAAATGACTTATATTTTTAGGTGAGGGGATTTGCTAATGTTGGTAATGTCTACCAATAACAACGTGCCACATGGACAAATTTGATGTGCTTTTACATTTTTGCCCTCCCTACTTTTAATCTTTTGTCCACATAGCGCACTATTGTTGATAGACATTACCAACATTAGCTACCCAACATTAGTCAAGCATTCCAAAAAATCAACAACTGCATTAAGCCTTTATATAGGCTTTAAAAATATTTATGTATTTAAATATTTTTAGGCTGCTTATGCACCACCTTGCCTAGACCAAGAAAATTGCTTCAAGATCACCTTGGCGCCTTGCAGTATTTGATAATGCCATACTAATAGTGTCAAAGTGTAGCGCTTGGCCCACCACATATAGACTTGATTTTTTTTTTTGAGGAAATTATAGACTTGATTCTAACTAGAGCTCTCGATGAAGCCTGGATTCATACAAGTTCATCATAATGTCCAATAACATAAAACACATTTTTCTTTCTCAAAATTTGCTTGTGTGATACTTTCATCTTAAGTAGACTTGGGTCAAAATCCATTCATCAAATCACTTGATGAAATATTGAAACTGTTATATATTCTTGCTTATTGAAGTTTCAAGAGTTTAAGAGACACCTACAATTTATATTATTTGCAATTTGATGTAACATTGCAAGCATTAGCAGCTATTAAAACTCTCTTCGCCACTTTATGCCTATGGTATCAACAAATGGAACACCCACGTACATTTATATTTATTACAAGTTTTCAATATAAAAGAAGCTCCAAATATTTCTCTAGTTGTTTAAATAAAAATCTTATTTGCACTATTGTCAATTTGTGAGAAGATGCAAACTCCTTTTACTAATTCTAATACGTATGATATCTCGAGTTTTTAGAAGCTATAATTAACAATAACTCGTTGTCATTAGAGGTCTTAATCACGACAAGAGAAGAGACCTAGTCAGTTGACTTGAGCGCGAACGGATAATTTGGCTTTTGTTATTTGTACGCGATGTATGACAAATGTTTTGTAGTGTACACTATTAGTATGTGAATGTTGTCAAATCTAATTTGGCCTAAGCTTAATTTTATTTAATTTGATGCTGCTATAGTTTAAATTGATTAGCCTATAGTTAGGTTATTAAGTGTTTTGATTTTGCATATATTTATTTAAGAAAAAAAACCTAAGAGAAATTAAAGGGCAAATTGGTCATTTCAAAACCTAGGGTTAATGCATGTAAGTATCTAAACAGAATGAGATTATTTGCATTATTCGTTAAATTATTATGAAATTCAAAAATTGTGGAGAATCAAGTGTCATTCTCCTAGCTTAGATGAGTGGCATTCATGCCATGAGGTGTACCACCTTCCTTCTAGGGATTATTAACTTAGGCATCTCTTTCCTTTAAGTTATAAATCATTAAATCATTCTCTTTCCTTATTGTATTATTTTGTTACCTTTTGTAATTAAAAACTCTTTTAGCCATTGTAATTTTGTGTGTATGCGTGTATATATACATTCATGAATCTATAAGGAATATATACACAACTTTGAATTTAGTTTTAACCAATCTCATTTCTTTCTCAAATTATTAAGGTATTAGAACATCAATCATTCTATTCGTCAATGGAGATCTTCAACTCTAAGAAAGTTCAATATCATTGTGATTAACGAGATGTTCATTCAAAATCAAAATGTCAAAAGAACCTTGTTGTCGCTACTACGATAACGCTTATTTGGCCAACATTTCCATGACTAACACCTCTTTCACTTCTAACCCTATAGTTCTTTTATTAGGAATGACTTCTAATATATCTTTTACTTCTAACCATCTAGTTCATTTTACTGGAATGACTTCCAACATTTCATCACATCCTATTACTAATTGGGTTATTGACTTATGTTGTACATATCATGCCACATAATTTTAATTCTTTACATGCTATAAAACTTTATCAAGGTTCACCAATTAAATTACCAAATGATAATCTTATTTCTATATCACATATTGGTGAATGTAAGATCACATATAATAATGTTTTATATGTCCCTTTATTTATGTTTAATTTGTTCTCTATCAGTAAGGTTACAAAAGAACAAAATTGTTATAGTTATTATTTTCTAACTATTGTGTATTTTAGGATCACTCTCAAAGAAAGTGATTGCAGTGGGTAAAGAAAGTCATGGTATTTATTATATTGACTCTAATTAATATTTTATTTTCAAATAAATGTTCATGCAGAATATGCTCTTTGGCTATGCAACCTCATTAACCTAATAGTCATAGGACTACTAAATCTATTGTTTGTATTGACTTAACTCATGTTCATGTTTTTGGGATCATATAGTGATTCTCCTATTACTGGTGCAAGCTATTTTTTTAGCTATTGTAGATGATTATTCCCGTACTACATGAATATATTTAATGCAATAAAAATCTCAAGTACTTTTTCTTTCAACTTCAAGTATACATTCTTGAAGTAAGCAGAAGTTATGCATTTTTAGTTTGTAGTGATCTTGCAAGTCTTGTAATGAAGATGGTTCAAACTCAAAAGCATTTGGTTTTGAGTTGGTTTACCGCTTCATCGAGTTAGCATTGATCTTACCAGTGGCAACTGCAAAGGTTGAAATAGTTTTTTCGGCAATGAACATTATAAAGACAAGATTATGAAATAAGATAGGTGATGAATAGTTGAACGATTTAATAGTGTGTTATATTGAACGAGAAATATTTACAAATATAGAAGAAGAAAAGATATTGCCCCATTTTCAAAACATGCAAAATCATATGATTCAACTCTCTTCATGCATAACTTATTTGTATTTTTAATTTACATTGCAAATTATTATGATTATTAGTTTATCATACTAATTTCTCCTTTATTCGTATTTGTTTGAAAAACAAATTTGGTGAAAGTTCGCCCCCCTTGCAAGATTTTTTGGATTCGCCATTGTTTGCACCTATTGCCAAATTGGTAACGCGAACATTATTAACTGTATTGGCAATAAAAAGTTGGTTATTGCATCAATCTGACGTTCAAAATACATTATTACATGGTGATTTATCTGAGGATGTCAATGTAACAACCTCGAATTTTTAATTGACTTGTGTTACACGTGTCAGGATTGTGACCCGGCTACGTGGATACTAGATAGTATTTCAAAATTCGGTAGTCGACGCCGAGGTAATTTTATTATTCTTTTGACTTTGTGTATTAGTATTATAGTATTCTACGGGTCTCGAGCCGTTTGGGCTATGTTTTAATTGAGTGAGATATCGCCTAGTTATACGGGGTTTTTCGGGAACCGTTTTAGTGGATTTTATTAATAAACAAAGCCAAATGAAAAACATGACCTAAGTTGAGGAAATAAAACTCTAACAATAAAGTATAACATAAGCATGAGGAAATTTATTCGAATCCCAATAGTGGGACCGCCTCGAGAAGGGTGTCGAACGCGGGGCACAGTGCACCGAGTAGGCGAGAATTTGTGTAACCTTATTGGTAATTTAATAAAATTAATGGGGTTAATTTAACAGGTTAATATGGATAGGATTGTTAAAGTGACACAAGTGAGTGAGGAGAGCCATTGGATGGTCATAGAGATGGGGATATGTGTTAGATTAAGAGGATAAGCAAAATGACCCATAAGGGTAGCTGGCCAAGGGTTGGACAAGTGAGAGTTTAAGGGCAAAAGGTCATTTCACCTTAAGTCACATATATAAAAACAAATGAAACCCTAAAACCCTAATGTACACTATTCATCATCTCCTCCAAATTAACCACCACCGTCACTGTTCACTCCTCCCTCTCGCCACTGCCGCCGCCTCCCATCGGCATCACGGACCCCGACGAGGTGAGTCTCCCTCTCTTTCTCTCTGATCTCTCTCTTGTTTCGTCACTCACTCTCGGTTGTTTCTCTCCACGCTCTTGGCTCTCGGCTCCCTCACGTCACAGTCCTCCCATCCTCGGCTGGACGACCACCACCGCCACCATCGGCGAGCCTGACACCCTCACACCCATCGGCGAAGTTGAGGTGAGCTTCTCTCTCCCTCTCTTCTTTCTCTTCCTCTCTTGGTAGTCACGTCTTCTCTCTCTCACTATTGGTTGTCTTCTCTCTATACTCTCGGCCAGTCACCACCGCCACTCACCACGGTGCTAGGAACCTCGGCCACTCACCGGAGACACCAAGGTGAGCCACCTCAACCGTTCTCTCTCTCTCTCTCTCTCCACTATTTTGTGCTCCTCTACTCACTTTGTTTTCACGTTATTTTGAATGGATTGTGGGACTACTATGGCCGTGTTTCACCACTTGTTTTGGGGGAAGTGCGATCAGGAGGTCAACCTCCGGTGATCTTCTTGGCGGAGGTGACCCCATGTGTGGTTGTGTTGGAGTGTGTAGGTGTGGTTATTTGAAGTGTATGTGGATTTGTTGTTGTGCATGTGGGTGACGGTTTTGGTGAATGTGTGTGTGTGGGGTGGCTGTTCTATATGTATGGGGTGTGGCTGTGTATGTGCACACCCCAGTTGGGGTGTGGGTGTGTGCACTATAGTGGGAATGTTTATGAGATGTATGTGTGTGAGTTTCGATTAGCATAACAATGTGTATAGGTGGCTGTTTTGGTGTGGATTTTGTGCAAGGGGTGTACACTGTGTGTACACCACAGTGGGGTGTACACAACAGTGTGTGTGTACACCACAGTGGGGTGTACACAACAGTTATATATGGTGTGCATGGTGAAAATGTGTATATAACATAGTTTCAAGTAATAAAGTGATGTACTAATGCAAGTGAACATGGTAAATCACAGTGGGGTGCACACCAGCGGGGTGTGTGTACACAAGACAGCGGTGTGTGAAGTGTTAGTGTGCACACCAGTGGGGTGTACACATCAATTGTGTGTGTGTGACCATAATGTATATTAATGTAGGTTTAAGAATAAGTAAACAAGATTATAAGTATAGACATTTGTATTAAATGAATATGGACTTGTAATAAGGCCCAACAAGGGCCCAATCCACTCATTTCAATATAAGTCCATAACAAGTCTCAATTGGTGTGTATATGGGTTGTGTAAAACCCAATAAGAGTTTAATATGATAATTACAACTTAAAGCACAAATACATACATAAAATGAAGGGAATAGCTCATATGTACCTAAGTCCAACAAGTGTCCACCTATTAAGCCTACTTAGGTGGATATAGGCTTAATACATGGACCCACCAAGAGCCTAACCAATGTATAAAGGACCTCAACGATAATATGGGTTGCAATAATTGAATGAATTGAAACAAAGTTTATGAGAATTATCCTAACACTAAATACTAACCCTAAACCTATATTCGAGACTTAAATCGTTGCCAGGTAGTCGAGAAACACGGGAAGCGCGTTAAAGTCTCGGAGTGAGTACCGGGTCACGTTAGATCAGGTAAGTACATGCATGCCTCGTATGTGTGTACGTTAGTAGACCAGCAAGAAAATAACATGTGATTTATACATCCTCTATTTATTGCTATTGTTGTATTGATCCTTTGCTTGATATTCCATTCCATATCCTTGGTTGTATATTCTTGGCATGAGTGTGTGTCTTGAAGGTATCATGTGGTCCCGCACTAGCTAGGACAACGAGGGTGCCCTCTGCAGGGGTAACTGACCACCCCTAGTGATGTGTGTACCGGGTACTGGATTCGAAAGGTGTTGCGATGCCTCTCGATTTCACGCTGCGCGCTAGTGTTGCGACATTGCCGGGAGATCTTGCGAGATCTTTGCCGTATTCTTTGTGAAATAGACCACTCATGGGCCTCTTTTGAATCTTAGAACATGCAAAATATCGATTGTTTATATTTCAGTCTCTTTATCATGCATTTGATTTATTTACTTTCCAGTTATTTCTTTTCCGCATGATACTTAGACTGCTTTTCTTGTTATAATCATAAATTACTGTTACCTTCTTCTGGTACTACTAGCAATTTTATTCAGTTACTCACCGTCTAGTTTGTGACGGTGGGTGCAGATAGAGTGGAGAGCAGCAAGGGCAAGGGGTTTTGCCTAGGTGATATACTTTGAAGAGTTGCAGGACATCTGAGAGACTTTATAGTAGGTGATTATATTTTGTTTGCTGATGTGTATATCGTTTTATACTTATTTTGTTGGGATTATTGAACTTGGTATATCTTTTATGAGACTGGTATCCCGTATATATGCCTATCGAATTGTACATGAATACCGGGGTTTTCCACACTTATAGAATTCCTAATTTCCCTTTGATTGAGTTATTTCCCTTTATTATAATTGTTTTAGTCTTTTGTGTATAAATGCAATAACTCTTTCTTAAATTACTGAATTGATTACATCGGAGGCTGACTAGGCTCGTTAGGTTGCCGAGTGATGACTCGGGGCCTGCACGGGTTTAGGCTGGGCGTACCCAATTGCACGGGGAAATTGGGGCCGTCACAGTCAACATGCCTTTACCACCTGGTCATCCTTGTAAAGGGGAGAAAATTTTAGTATGCAAATTAAATAAATCTCTTTATGATTTAAAACAAGCATCTCGCAATTTGGTTTGTAAAGTTTCTCTTGTTTTATTATCTATTGGATTTATTCAATCACATGTTGATCAATCACTTTTTATATCATGAAATCGTTCTTTACGTACTCGCATTCTAATTTATATTAATGACATTGTGATTACTGGAAATAATCCCGATGCCATGCTTGAAGTCAAAAGATTCATTTTAGACAATTTCACATTCAAGATTTATGCACACTCAAATATATATATATATTTTGAATTGAAGTTGCTCTCTCACTAGAAGACATATTTAAGTAAACAAAAACTTGTGTTTAGATTTTCTCCATGTTTTTTGCTTACATTGCAGATATTCTTATAGAACAACACTACAAACTTGACTTTGAGTGGTGATATATTATTGGATCCCTCTATCTATCACTGACTATTTGGCTGACTCATCTACCTAACTATTACAAGACTAGATATCATTTTCACTGTTGACATTTTAAGCCAATTTATGAATAAACTTCAGAAAGCACATCTTGATGATGCCAATCGTTTGTTTTGTTATTTGAAGAACTCCAAGTCAAGGTATTCTATTATCATCTAATAGTTCATTACAACTCACAACATATATTGATTCAGATTGGACAAGTTGTCCAATGACAAGACACTGAATCACAAGATTTTGTATTTTTCTTGGCTCACGCCCAATTTTTAGTAAGAGAAAAAAGGAATTAACCATATTGCTTTCCTCCGTTGAAGCCAAATATTGTTTAATGGCCATGACAACTCGTGAAATTGTTTGCCTTTCTACCTTACTTCAAGATCTTGGTATTTTATTTTCTACTAAAACCATTATTTATTATGACAATCAAGCAGCCCACTATATTGTCACTAATTCGGTCTTCCACGAGCGCACAAAACATATTAAGACAGGTTGTCATGTAGTTCATGAGAAGCTTCAACAAGGATTACTTCAATTTTTTCCATTTTCTGTCATGATAAAGTTGGACATATTAAATTTACATGCACAAACTTGAGGGGAGTATTAAATAACATGTTTGACATGTCTCACTTTCCTTCTAGAGATTATTACATTAGGTACTTCTTTCCTTTAAGTCATATATACTTAAATCATTCTCTTTCCTTATTGTATTATTTTCTTACCTTTTGTAATTATAGGTAATTTTGTGTAATATATATTCATGTATCCCAAACGAACACAACTTTTACTTCAATTTTGAACACCCTCATTTCTTTCTGAAAATTATTACTTAGTTCAGTCTCATGCTTAGTGAACCTGGAGATCACTTTAGCTAGAATATTTGGTGATGATAAGGAATTTGGGTGATAATTAGTCTTTTGTTTTGATTTACGACTGATTTGAAATGATAAACGAGTTTTTTGTTTTAAAGTTCTACCATCTCTTAGTAAGTTTTTCGTATCTTTGTCATCCAATATTCAATTTTTCATAATCTTTACAACTCAAGAAAACTCACACGAAGATCTACAACTTTCTCTCTCAAAAGCATTTCAAAATTTTGAAGTTTTATTTATGAGGATAAATATCGAGCCAAAGTTACTATAAGAAATTCTTCATGGGGTTTTTTAAAGTATTTTTGTAGAACTTTGACATTTTAAAATAAGTATCATGGTTTCAAGGGAGTTGAGGTCTTAATTGACGTTGTTTGACAAAAATTGGATTGGTTGAGAGCCCCTGCTTTAGTTTGAGTTGCCCGACTTGAAATCGGATTGCACTTGTGATTGTAAGTAAACGCATATAAAAGCTTCCATTCCATCATACGTCATTCATTTTTGATACTACCATGTTGGTTAGGAAAAATCACTATGGATGGTGATTTTTAAGAATGACTATTGGAATCCAATAATCATTTTAATAGCTACATTAATGATACTTAAATATGTGTACAAGTACCGAAAAACTATATTATTCAACGACAACAACAACATAGCCTCAATTCCAAATTAATTGGGTTTAGCTATATTATTCATTAGATGTAAATCTAATGGTCATAATTAAAAATCATATATATATATATATATTCTGACTTGCCAAATCCAACTATTGTTAGGCTTGGGGAGGCCTTATTCGAACAGAAGTCAGGTGTTCATCTCGATACCTCAAATTGTACTTAGGTCGGGAACATGTTTTATGTTTAACAACTCGCATCGTTAGCCTAGGTGATTAGCTTAAATTCAAGTTACTAGTATTCTAATCTCGATCGACACTAAATCGAGGTCCAGGGAACACAAGAATGGATATTCCCTTCTCTCCCAATATTCAAACTTGCCACCCCTCAATCTTCTCTTCATTTCTCGACTTTGGTGATTGTAAACCACTTGTACGAGGTTGAAAAATGTCTAAGGAGTGTTTTTCATTGAAAAAGGTCGAATCTGGTCTCGCCAGTGCCCTAGATGTGAAAAAGTGTCATCGGCTCCCACCGAGACTATTATGAGGAGGCCTCTCTACCCATTGGACATTGTTGCTATTTTACGAGGTCTTAGTTGAGGGGTACTAAGACTACCAAGACATCTTTATAGATCTCGGTGGAAGTTAACCGAGGAGACTGATGAGTCATTATTTATACACTTTATATAGGGATTTTGCCATGTAAATCGGATCTAAAGTTCTATTTTATGGTTCTAATTGATTATTTTTGAGATTTACATGGTATTTGAGAGTTTATGCTTGTTTTAGACAAATTCATGAAAGAGGTCAACCTTCGGTCAAATTACAGCAGACTTGGAATCACGAGTTTCTATGCACGATGCCACGACACAAGGCACTGCACCAGGAAAGGCATCACAATAAATACGTACTTGACAACTTCAGTTTTAAACACATGGCGCCAACTAATCAACGCAGGACGTAATGCCATGGTGTCAGATGAGAAATAAAAGGATTTGTTCAACCAACTTACTTTTAGTTCCCACGTTGTCCCATGTCACCGCCCATTAATAACCACGGTGCTAGACTCGCAAAATAGAAGGTTTTACAATTTATAGAAGGTTCTAATTCCCAAGAGTTTCCTAGTCTAAAGCCCAAGTATACCTATATAAAGGAGGAACCTCTATGATGGAAAACAACTTATACTCGGATAGATTTTAAAGTTTTGTGAGATAGAGAATTATTTAGAGAGCGGTTTCCCTATTTACCAAGAATAGGGGAATGAGGGTGTTCGTGACCCTAATACCTATAGCCGATCTAGGGAAAATGTTTTAAAAGCTGTCTTTCTAAACCAATGTAACAAGACATGTAAACAACTAAGTAGAGCTAGATTCTGGATTCTTAGACCTAAAGATCTTTTTATTCTTTAAGTTTCAAGTATTTACTTTTCTGTTTATTTTATATTAATAAAGCACTTTTCAAAACCTGCCTTTCTTTACTTTCAGTACCATTAAACTTAGATTGTTTGAGTCTTATGGATTTGACCGATGTGTTTACCACTACTTCATTCATGTGGGATTGGTAACCTAAATACGAGTTATATTTAATAGCGCGACACTTGATCAGAGACCACTAAAGAGGTGTCGGTAGAGGTCTTCGCCCTATGTAACCAAAACCCATGGGAGATAAGGATAAACTAGTAATTTCCAAATCTACAAAAAAATTAATGAAAACAAATAAAAACAAGATAGTTTTCTTGTAATGGCTTACTCCACGCGAATCCATCCATATTTATGCCTCATAAGTTAAGATCGAAACCAAAATCAAAGCTCCAAATACTGGTGACAAGAACCCAAAAAACAACTCCAATAATCTCCAAAACCTCAAAAATCAAATCCAAAATCGTGAGAATTGGTTCACTAAAAAAGACCCTACGTGATGTCATTGCAATCATGTTAGATTTCGACTAGATTGGAGGGTCGGAATCGAGAGAGGGGAGTTCGATCAAAAGAAAACTCATTTTGAATGCTTGATTAAAAAAACCAACTTAATAGAATATATACACAACGGAACCTGCCAAATATATACCCAATTCATGAGTTCCCCATAAAATTTGTTGTATATTTAACGTTTTGCACATTTATGACTCATGGATTAATGTGTTGGATTAAAATCTAATGATTATAAATTATATTCCCATTGCATACATATTTTTATTGTTCTCATAGTAATAGTACTCATTTCCATAAAAAGAAGCAACTAGATTACTCCCTCTACCTTATATCAGCCCCATTTAATTTAATATATTTTGAATTTGACTATAATTAGGTATGTAAGAAAGTTGTTGGAGCCACTTTCAAGGTGATCTAGCTGTCGAAGAACTTGAAAACTTAGCTTGAAGTTAGTTGTAAGTAAACCCTACAGTGGTCACTTTATCATTATAATTGCATTTTTTTGATAAGAAAGAAATTACTCCTTGAGGGAATCGAACCACCAACTTCTTACTTCCATAAGCCCAACCTAACCATTGGGCCACCCACATGGTTGGTATTGTTATTTACTGTATTATAACGCATTGAAATCCCTGTTTATGCATTTCATACTTGTTGATCATGCATTCATGCATCAAGGGTAAGTTACATGTAAAATGTCCGAGTCTAAAGACTCTGGTAGTCGCTCTTTCGCAAGTGTGTATCTTGTTGAATCTAGGAGTTGTTGGAGACCGATACAACTTATGTGCATTGTGTTGATGCTATTTGGCAGATCATCCCCATATAGTGCATTAGAAATCACTTCTAGTACTAATTTTGTTTCATTCGAACGCTGATCATATCTTAGTTGCGTATTAACGCGAAGGTTGTGAACGCTTCTTGATATTTAAATATTGTCTCTCTTTGAAATGCATTTATATTTCTTATTATCTTGCATTTTGCTATACAGGTAACTTGAGCAGTTTAGGATTTACTTATCTTAAATCATTTTACCTACTTTTCGCGATTTCAACTTATATAGCTCATGAAAGGATAACAAAGGCTCATTAGAGTATTGAAATTTTATTTACGCTTTATTTCCTCATTGAATGAATTTCCTTACATAATATTGTGTTACTTTGATTTGAAAATGAGTGATAGGCCGTAAGATAATTTGTAGGATGTTCAATGGTTAATTTATATTGATATTGTTAATGTATTTCTCGAGGTTAAAAAATTATGTTTGAAGAATTTGAGTTGAAGCTATTGCAAAAAGCTTTTAAGGTTTTTATTTGAATTCAACTTATGATATATGAACTATTATGGTTATTGTGGAGATTAGAATCCTTCCAAGCTTTCTCTTACTGTTGCTTATTAGGTGTTTGGTGTTTTCAGTATCCTAATTTATACTTTGGAAATGCCTTGACAAATCTTCATTAGAATTGGGAATCTAAAATTGAATAATTTTCTAATTTGATCTACTTAAAGTAATAAAGGCTTTGAACTTAACTTGAGGGTGAACATATATCCCTCATTTTTTTTAAAGGATCTCATGAAAGAAAGGGTTATTTACAAAATTTAAAGAAAGTGTTTTTTATTTTGGACATTGTAGTAGATATCCTCACCACAACCAGCATCATCATTGTTTGTTACTGAAATTAATTAAAAAAACTAAAAAAAGGTTTTTCCATATAAAAATAAAATTAAAAGCTAAAAAAGTCGCAATCTAGGGTCTAAGTCTATTGTCCATTGGAGACCTTTTTGGAGTTTGAATGTCTATCTAGAGCCACATAATAGGACAAACATCCTGGAGTTCTTCTATCTTATATATAAAAAAATCAAAATTTTTCTTTCTAACAGAATGATCGACCGTTCGTTCCCAAACCTTCTCAACGTAAACTTTCAGACTGTGGTCTCCAATATGTCCGATTTTCATCTAATTTCTATCTCTAAATCAGTAGAACATCATGAGATGGTTAGATTAAGTCAAGTTTTCGCAGTGGAATCGAGAGATTCGACTCAAATTTTGGTAAATTCTTGATTCTTGACATTTCTCTTGATTGAATTTCAAATCTTGTGATTTTTCGATCTCTCTCATAGGGTTTTGATAGGAATTGGTACAAATTATTGTGAATTGGTGTATTTGGTTTTTTGGACCAATTTGAAATAAACTCCACTAATGCGGGTTAGGGTTGCAGTGAGTTGAGTTGATGTGATTCAGCTGAAAACCGTTTTGAAGAAGTCTTTACAGCTAAACTTCATTTACATCGGGATTTTAGACAAATTGATTATTAATTTTTATCCAAATTTTCTCCACATGTTGTGATAATATTTTTAAATTGGCATTAAGTGGTTTCTTAGTGTTAGTTCTCATATTTTGATGATAAAATTGCACAATAATTGATTTAAAGAAAATTTGATAGTTCAAGAATTAATAAAGTTTGTCTTATCAGTAAGCTATAGTGGAAAACTCATACTTCTTTGTTTGTAATATATTTGAGTACTGTTCTTTGAGTCTGTAAAGTATGAAGTGAACTTTACGATTTTCGTTTTAGTCAATGATACAAATCTTGAGGTTTTCAAGGTTAAAAATTTATTCCTAGTTAGCTATGTAAAAGATAGTTGAAGTTGTCGTAAATTATTAATTTTGAAACAGTTCTTCAAAGTAGTCTGGCTTCAATTTTCACGGGGTTTCATGATTTAGTTTCACTTAAACCTTGAATTCGACTAAAATTAGGTATGTAAGAAAGTTGTTGGAGCCACTTTCATGGTGATCTGACCCTCGAAGAACTTGAAAATATAGCCTGAAGTTAGTTGTAAGTAAACCATACAGTTCTAAATTATAAATTTTAAAACATTTCTTCAAAGTAGTCTGGCTTCAATTTTCATGGGTTTTCATGATTTGGTTTCACTTAAACATTGAATTCGTCTAAAATCAGGTATGTAAGAAAGTTGTTGGAGCTACTTTCAAAGTGATCTGACGCTCGAAGAACTTGAAAACTTAGCCTAAAGTTAGTTGTAAGTAAACTCTCTACAAATCGTCACTTTATCATTATAATTGAATTTTTTGATAAGAAAGAAACTTGCTCCTTGTGGGAATCGAACCACCAACCTCTTACTTCAATAACCCCATTCCTAACCTTTGGGGATGACCACATGGTTGGTATTGTTATTTATCATATTATAATGCACTTAAATCTCTCGTATATGCATTTCATACTTGTTGATCATGTATTCATACATCAAAGGTGAGTTGCATGTCAAATGTCAAAGTCTAAAGACTCGATAGTCGCTCTTTAGCAAGTGAGTATCTAGTTGAATCGGGAGTTGTTGGAGACCGATACAACTTATGTGCAATGTGTTGACTCTATTTGGTGATCATCCCCATATAGTGCATTAGAAATCACTTCTAGTACTATTTTTATTTCACTCAGACGTTGATCATATCTTAGTTACGTATTAACACGAAGGTTGTGATCGCATCTTGATATTTTAACTTTTGATTCTCTTTGAAATGTATTTATATTTCTTATTATCTTGCATTTTTCTATACAGGTAACTTAGGCAGTTTAAGATTTACTTATCTAAAATCATTTTACTTACTTTTCGCGATTTCAAGTTATATAGCTCATGAAAGGATAACAAAGGCTCATTAGAGTATTGAAATTTTTTTTTACGCTTTATTTCCTCATTGAATGAATTTGTTTACATAATATTGTATTTCTTTGATTTGAAAATGAGTGATAGGTCGTAAGATAATTTGTAGGATGTTCTATGGTTAATTTATATTGATATTGTTAATGTAGTTCTCGAGGTTAAAAAATGATATTTGAAGAATTTGAGTTGAAGTTATTGCCAAAAGCTTTTAAGGTTTTTATTTGAATTCAACTTATGATATATGAACTATTATGTTTATTGTGGAGATTTGAGTCCTTCCAAGCATTCTCTTACTGCTGCTTATTACGTGTTTGGTGTTTGCAATATTCCAATTTATAGAGGAAATGTTGATAGATCTTCATTAGAATTGGGAATCTAAAATTGAATAATTTTCTAATTTGATCTACTTTAAGTAATAAAAGCTTTGAACTTAACTTTAGGGAGAACATATATCCCTCCTTATTTTTTTAGAGGATCTCATAAAAGAAAGTGGTTATTTCCAAGATTTAAAGAAAGTGGTTTTTATTTTGGACATTGTGGTAAATATCCTCTCCACAAGCAATATCATCATTGTTTGTTACCAAAATTAATTAAAAAACTAAAACAAATGTCTTTCCATATAAATATAAAATTAAAAGCCAAAAAAGTCTCAATCTAGGGTCTAAGTCTATTGTCCATCAGAGACCATTTTGGGGTTTGAATGTCTATCTAGAGCCACATAATAGGACAAACATCCTTGAGTTCTTTTATCTTATATATAAAAAAAATCAAAATTTTTCTTTCTAACAAAGCGATCGACCGTTCATTCCCAAACCTTCTCAACGTAAACTTTCAGGCTCTGGCCTCCAATATGTTCGATTTTCATCTAATTTCTATCTGTAAATCAGTAGAGTAGCATGAGATAATTAGATTGAGCCAAGTTTTCGAAGTGGAATCGAGAGATTCGACTCAAATTTTGGTAAATTCTCGATTCTTGATATTTTTCTTAATTGATTTTCAAATCTTGTGATTTTTCGATCTCTCTCATAGGGTTTTGATAGGAATTGGTACAAATTATTGTGAATTGGTGTATTTAGTTATTTAGACCAATTTGAAATAAATTCCATTGATGTGGGTTAGGGTTTCAACGAGTTAAGGTTATGTGATTTAGTTGAAAATTGTTTTGAAGATGTCTTTAAAGTTGAACTTCATTTACTTTAGGATTTTAAACAAATTGATTATTAATTTTTATCCTACTTGACACCACAAGCTGTGAAAATATTTTTAAATTGGCATTAAGTGGTTTCCAAGTGTTGGGTGTTGGCTTTTGACAATATAATAGCAAAGAATTGATTTAGAGAACATTTGATAGTTTAAGAATTAATAAAGTTTGTCTTATCAATTAGTTATCTTGGAAAACTCATAATTCTCCGTTTGTGCTCGATTTGAGTCTTGTTCTTAGAATCTATGTAAAGTATGAAGTGAACTTTACGATTTCCTTTTCATCAATGATACAAATCTTGAGGTTTTCAAGGTTAAGAAGTTATCCCTGTTAGCTACTTAAAAGCTAGTTGAAATTGTTGTAAATTATTAACTTTAAAACAGTTCTTCAAAGTAGTCGACTTCAATTTTCATGGGGTTTCATGATTTGGTTTCACTTGAACCTTGAATTCGACTATAATTAGGTATGTAAGAAAGTTGTTGGAGCCACTTTCAAGGTGATTTGATGCTCGAAGAACTTGAAACTTAGCTTTAAGTTAGTTGTAAGTAAACCCTACAGTGGTCACTTTATCAATAAAATTGTATTTTTTTTGATAAGAAAGAAACTTGCTCCTTATAGGAATCGAACCACCAACTTCTTACTTCAATAACCTCATACCTAACCATTAGGTCACCCACATGGTTGGTATCATTATTTATCGTATTATAATGCATTTAAATCCCTATTTATGCATTTCATACTTATTGATCATGCACTTATGCATCAAGGGTGAGTTGCATGTCAAACGTTCGAGTCTAAAGACTCTGGTAGTCACTCTTTAGCAAGTGTGTATCTTAATGAATACAAGAGTTGTTGGAGACCGATACATCCTATATGCATTGCGTTGACACTATTTGGCAGATCATCACCATACAGTGCAATAGAAATCACTTCTAGTACTATTTTTGTTTCACTCGGACATTGATCACATGTTAGTTACGTATTAATACGAAGGTTGTGATCGCATCTTGATATTTACCTATTGATTCTCTTTGAAATGCATTCATATTTTTATTATCTTCTATTTGGCTATACAACTAACTTGGGCAGTTTAGGATTCACTTATCTAAAATCGTTTTACCTACTTTTCGTGATTTCAAGTTATATAGTTTATGAAAGGATAACAAAGCCTCATTAGAGTATTAAAATTTTCTTTACACTTTATTTCCTCATTGAATGAATTTGTTTACATAATATTGTGTTTCCTTGTTTTGAAAAAGAATGATTGGCTATAAGATAATTTGTAGGATGTTATATGGTTAATTTATATTGATATTGTTGATTTAGTTCTCGAGGTTAAAAAATGTTGTTTGAAGAATTTAAGTTGAAGCTATTGAAGAAAACATTTAAGGTTTTTATTTGAATTCAACTTATGATATATGAACTATTATGGTTATTGTGGAGATTTGAGTCCTTCCAAGCATTCTCTTACTACTACTTATTAGGTGTTTGGTGTTTTGGTATCCCAATTTATATGGAAAATGTCGACATATCTTCATTAGAATTGGGAATCTCAAATTGAATAATTTTTTAATTTGATCTGTTGGGGCATGTGCCCTAGGTCAATCTATAAACATTGTTTATCTTATAATTTTAGTTAATAAAATAGAGGTTTTACATTTACTATATTATTATAAGTAATTACATGTTTGCCTTATAATAAGATCTGTGGGTATTTGTTGAAATATCCTAAATGTCCCTAGTTGGTTATTATATTAGAAACTATAATGAATTAAGACTAATATAAGTCACGATCGATGGTCAAGTAATGATCATGCGTATAGGGATACGAATCGAGATCATGAGTACTTGTTATGGAACATGGTACTGGACTGACCCGCTATGAGAACACCACATGGATTAAGTCATATGTGTTACTCTTGATAGGTATATCATTTAGTCATTTGACTTGAGATTACCATAGACTTCAATATTATGAGCATGATAATTTGACACAATCAAACTTTGTCTTTAACCGAACAATTATAAAGATTGTGAATAGTTTTCATGTGAGAAATATGTGAAGGTGTGTAATTAAGATAGAATTTGTCCCTCTCGTAAAGAGAGAGATCAGTGGATCCCTCGATATGTCAAGATTGTAAAATAACCAAGTCCAAGTGAATTGATATGATCAATGTCACTTGAATATTTTTAGTCTACCTAAAGATCGAGACTAGTACGATTCAACATTTAGGGTGACTTTTCATGCCTTATGTTTAATAAAAGGATATCGCACGACAAAAGGATATGATATATGTTATTCATTAGGTTGTATCGATTTTGATATTCATGCTACTTGGGTAGTCGTAATGTCTTGCTAGAGACTGCTTATGACTTGTTGACCAAAAATGAATTTTGGTTCACTACCAACGTCGCATGAACCTATTGGGTCACACACATATAATAATTTTGTGCAATTTCAATTAGTCCAAAGTAATTAATTTTGTATGATAAGATTCATGAAAAGAAAGCCCTTATGATTTGTTGTATGATAACTTATTAATATGGGTATATGTGTAATTTGTTTAAATTGCTTAAATACAATTGTTGTATTATGAATAGAACTTTAAGTGAGGGCTTATCTACACATATAAATAAATGGTCATAACCTAAAAATGTTAAAGTATTTCGTTTTGTTTTTTTAGAGTTATAATGGATTTTGGGAGAGAAAGGAAAAATGTTTTCATTCTCTCTTGGGGCTAGCATTCCAAATTGTGGTCCTTTGTTCGTGTGTAGATTTCTTATAGAGGACGCGCATTTGAACATCTAGGAGATCGAACAATCAGATAAGGAAATCACGAATTAAGGTGTAGTTTACTTTTGTAAATCTTGTTTAATAGAAATTATTTGCGATCCTGTTGGGGTTTTTCATAAATTATTTTGAATTTTTCGCTGCGTATGAACCCCAAAAACCCAACAGTGGTACTTTTTCACTGCGTATGAACCCCAAAAATCCAACAGTGGTATAAGAGAATTAGGCTCATTTATGTTAAACGTTTGCATGTTTTCTCTGATCTATATATGATATATGTATGAAAACATGATCACGATTCATGTATATATGATATACATATAGGTTCTATGATAATTGTTATCAAGAATTAATTTTTAAAGCATTTGCGTGTTTGGTTAGGGAAGTAGTCAACGGTCGTACCTTGTCTATCGAGATTAGGAAGTGCGAGGAACCGTGTGCATCACCGGGTCTATAGCTGCACTAGGTCATAGACTAGTTCATACTTTTTATAAACCGACGATTAATAAATTCAATCCCAAGTTGTATGGCGAGACTGTGAAACTGAATACCTAGATTCATTCCCATTAGATTTTCGTTCTATCTAATTTCTTTATTTTTAAATATTTATATATTTTCTCTAAAACTCAAATTCTTCTTTTTTGTATTTTTTTTACCTAAGAAAGACACCAATCTCTGTGGGATCGACCCTTTACCACTATCTACAAAATAGTTGGTTTAGGTTACTATATATTTTATTGACGCGTTCGGCGCGCGTCAGTGCGCTCGATATTACTGTTGCAACAACAGATTCGAGGCATGAAAAGTACTGAATGTTTTTTCCATCATTGCCTCTTCAGATGTATTTTCTCCACAAAGCGTCAAACGAGAGATAATATTAAACATGGTGAAGTTATACTCACTAACTGTGTTAAAATCTTGCAGCCTAAGATTCAACTAGTCGTTTTGAACCTTTGGAAATATCACCGTCTTTTGGTAATCATATCGCTCTTTCAAGCTTAACCACAAGGTGAGAGGATCTTTTATAGTGAGATACTCACTTTTCAAGCCTTCATGGAGATGATGGCGAAGGAATATCAGTGTTTTCGCACGGTCTTGCATTGATGTTTCATTTTCTTCAATAATAGTTTATCCTAAGTCTTTAGCTTGGAGATGTATCTCGGCATCCAATTGCCATGACAAATAATTATTTCCAGTGATATCAAGAGCAATAAATTCAAGTTTTTGAAGGTTTGGCATAGTCTGAAAATATGTCAAAAATTGAGTAAATAATTTTTCTCTTTTATAAAAAATAAATAATATACGATTAAATATATGTTCACAACTTGATTATTAATATGCAAAATGTACTACTTGTATGAGTTGGTGGGACAACCTCCAGGTTAGGTGGTGAGACGAAGTCTACTTAAAAACTATGCCTCCTCGAACGGGATAACCCGTCTCCCTTTCAATGTTTAGCTTTATCGAGGACAAGGCTTGCCCACTATCAACCCAAACTCATAACACTATTTTCAATATAAAAAAAAATAAAAAATGGAGCATAATTAATCGTTTGTAGTATAGCGAGAAAACTGGTTATGTCACATATTGACTTTTGATTTATGATGTAGAAGATCGTATAAGACGCAATACAGAGCATACTTTCGCAATCGCTGACGTTATAATGCATAGTATATGAATAAAGTATGCATATAAAAGTGAAGCAACCAAGATAATATAGAAATAAACCGAACTCATAAAAGTTATACTGTAACGACCTAAATATTCTTCGACCCATTTTCAAGGTATTTTATTAATTTTATATTAAGATATGTGAACAAATGAGATTGTTACACAAAATGGATCTTAACAAGACTTGGATTAAGTGAAAATAGTTTTGAATGGGCTGAACGAGGAAATTAGGCCCATAGGGGTATTTATGTCTTTTGGGTTGATTTGGCTAGAAACCCTAACTATATAAGGATGTGTTGCAAGCCCTAGTCACCCCTTTTGTTGATTCAACAAGTTGGAGAGGGAGGAGAAGAAGAGGAATCATTGAACAATCAAGGAGAGAAAAATCTTGTGGTGATTTTCTATTTCTTTTCTTTCTTTCTGATCTTTCTTTTCTTTTCTTTCTTTCTCTTTCCGTTCTTTTCTTCTTCTTCTTGTTTGATTTTTTGGGTCAGTGGAGAGGCGCGCGCCACCGGAGATAAAAGAAATAGCGCCGAGATGGGCAGCGGCGCCGCTGAGGAGCAGCGGCGCCGCCACCAGCGAAGGTTGGGAGGGGTGGGCTTTGCCATCCCTCCGCTCTCACTTTCCTCCACGGCGGCCGGCCAGAGAGGCGGCGACTTCCGGCCGGCCGCCGGAGATCCCCCTCGTCGCGTGGAAGCGACGGAGGGTGGTGGTGGTCGGGGTCGAGGAGGGGAGCTTGTGCTCCCCTCCACGGCGTCGATGGGGGAAGATGAACTTCCCCCCTAACCGGGTTGATCTGGTCAGGGTCGATTGACCCTGGACTAGTTGACCAGGGTCAATTGACCCTTTGACCGTTGACAGGGGGCCAAATTGGCCCCCTGGACCAACCGGGGACCGGTTGGCCTGCGGTGTGATTTAAGGGGCTGGAATGTCCCAGCCCCTCTATGACTTCATCAGGGGCGCACACGCGCACTCCGAGGGACTCGACGACGGGTCCCACCCTCGACAATGTGACATCGGGAACTCGACAAGGACTCCAAACGACACGAAAACTACGGGACAAGCCCAAATGGGTCCTTAAAAGTAAATGAGTTAAATAATTAATGACTTTGTAATAGAATATGCATTGATAGGTTGTTGTATGAATTGTTTTAGTGACACGCGACGGTTCACGTGGGACCCCAAACGTACGAGGAGTCAGTATAGGCGTCGCGACGGGTCCAGGTAAGTGGGGAGCTTCGCTCATGCATTAAATATGGCTTGATTATTAGATAATTAAGAATGCATGTTTTGAATTTAAAGACTTGGGAATGGGTTGCGTCGTGATATTGGTTTGGATCTCTATTATCTATGGAATTGTGAATACATTGTCTTGCCTGTTATGTTATTCGGTGCCCCAGAGTGTGTGGTAGTTAACCACCGAGGGCCAAAGACACCCCAGAGTGTGTGGTAATTAACCACCGAGGGTTTGCTTGACTAATTGAATGCATAAGGTGAATTATTTGAGTGTAAGGGTTTGGAGTTCCATCATTTGCTACTTGATGATTCTTTGAGACGTGTAGCGGTGACGGCTTGGATGAATTTATCTTTGTTTTGGTGCGATTATCTAGAGGGCGTAACGGCCATTACGTTTCCACTGATTATTGTACCAATACGCAAATAGATAATTCGGTCACCGGATCCTTACCAATATCTAGTTCGCATTGAATGGAACCACGGCTTATATTAATATTTATATCTATCGCATTTTATTTAAATCTTTCGTGTGATTTTATTTATATGTCATGTTTTAATTTATAAATGAAATGTGATGAATATTATTATGCTTGACATATATGAAGGTTTATCAAATGTATTGTGAAACTGTTAGGCTTTTATGTCTAGTATGGTGATTGGAATACGAAATGAAATATTGATATATAAAATTATTGAATATCTAAATTAGATGTGGAAATAATATTTAGATATTTCTTCTTAGAATATAATTCCATCTTTCATAACTACGATTAGCATAAACCATATATTTAATTGGATCGAATTATGTACTAAATGATTATGCTTATAAGTTTGTTTTGATTTATATGTATTCAGTTATTACATGTTGTGTTATGCGTATGGATCGAATTTCATGTAGAATTTGCATGAGTACTAGGTAGTACTTGCATATTTAATGTTTTGAGCGAGTCTTTCCTCTTATTGAGCATCGTTGGTTCTTTAGCTCACCCCACTCTACCCCACAGGTCCCTCTACCAGCGCGATAGACAAGAAAGGCAAGGGAAAGGATTTATCTTGAAGTGCTTTCATCTGTGAGACTCATATAATACTAGGTTATTATTAATATTAATCGTTTTGTAAATCTCGTACGTGGGTTATAGCTTGAGAATTAGTTAATGGGTAGATTTGAACCTTTATAATTTTAATTTGAGGTTGTATGAGATATTTAATATTAAAGATGATTTATATTAGTATGATATACAGGTTATATGGTTTTGTTGTGATTATTTATCACACACTGGTTATTATATATATATTGTTTAGAATGATTATTCCGCAGGTTATTTAGGCGTACCAAGTCGTTATTTGGGCCTGGTTCAGGTATTGGGTCTAAGTAACGGTTTGCGGCAAGCGACCGACCCTAGGTCGGGGGGAGGGTCGTCACATATACCTTCCTAGCTTTGTCTCCTTAACAAGCCTTCTTGAACTTCAAGATCTCCTTAATGCTAGAGCAAGCTCGTGCTGATAACGTGTTGTAAATTGTATTGAGACTTGCTAAGAACTAGAGAATGAAATAGAAGACTAAGAACTTCTACTACTACAAACTACAACTACAAAGGAGAAGAGAAGAAATGAGATAGTTGGAATGAGAAGTTTTCATTCAACTTGGTGTGTTTTTACAATGAGGTTGACACTCTTTATATAGGCCATTTGGTAATGATGATAAATGTACTTCATACAATGTGTACAAGCAACACATACACCCCATGTCATACAACACATCACAAGCAACATAGACAATTGGAGGCACTATTAAGTGAGAAATACAAGTTACATGACTACACAATATGTTGGTGTACATGCATGGTCATCCATATTCCATAACACATCAAACACAATTTTTCATTTTTTTGTTTTTGTTTTTTTTCTTGAGATTACGTCATACATATTTTTTTGACAAAACTTCATACGCAACTTTAATTTGGTGAAGTCTCGTTGTAAATTGAATTGAGACTTGCTAGAATTAGAGAAGGAAAGTAGAAGAACTAAGAACTTCTACTACTACAAAGAGCTATAAAGAACTACAACTACAAAGTAGAAGAGGAGAAATGAGAGAGTTGAAATGAGAAGTTGTATACAACTTGGTGTGTTTTTACAATGAGGTTGGCACCCTTTATATAGGCTCTTTGGTGATGATGATAAATGTACTTAAACAATGTTTACAAGTAACACATACATCACATGTCATACAACTCTTCACAAGCAACATTGACAATACATGGAATAATGAGTACATTTGATATGGATACAAGTAAGGGTCATGCTTGATACTACCACTCAATGTAAGAGCCATGCTTGACAATGATTAGTCATACAAAGTCTTGATCAATTGTTCATCCATATCATAACACTCCCCCTTGGATGACAATTGTTGAGAGAATGTGCCTCGTTAAAACTTCTACTAGAAAAAACCCTGTGGGAAAAAATCTAGCAAAAGAAAAAGAGTACACATTTCTTATTAATCTTAAGATGAGTATAATATTGTTAGGATTGCCTCATTAAAAAAACCTTGCTAGGAAAACCCAATGGGATAAAACCATAGCTAAGGGAAAAAGAGTGCAATACACTAATCAATAACTCCCCTCATGTGAACATGAATAAAACTTGTTCAGTTTCTTTACTTGCAATGTCTTTAAGTTTACGCAAGTCAATACCATATGTAAGCCTTTTAAATGTCGTAGTTGGTAAGGATTTTGTGAATAAATCAGCAAGATTATCGCTCGATCGGATTTGCTTGACATCAATTTCACCATTCTTCGAAGCTCATGTGCATAAAAGAATTTTGGTGAAATATGTTTTGTTCTGTCCCCTTTTATGAATCCTTCACTTAATTGTGTAATATATGCTGCATTATCTTCATATAATATGGTTGGAGAATCTTTTACTGAAGGCAATCCACATGATTCTTGAATATGTTCAATCATGTTTCTCAACCAAACACATTCACGACTTGCTTCATGAATTGCAAGTACTTCAGAATGATTGGAAGAAGTGGCAACCATAGTTTGTTTTAACGACTTCTATGATACCAGCAGTATTACCACAGGTGAATACATATCCCGTTTGAGAACGGGCCTTATGGGGATCTCGATAAAAATCCAAAGATCAAGCATAACCTTGGAGATTCAATTTTACCCCTCTCGAGTAAAATAAACCCATGTCACTTGTTCCTCGAAGATATCGAAAAATGTGTTTAACACCATTCCAATGTCTTCAAGTTGGCGAAGAGCTATATCTTGCAAGTAGGTTGATAGCAAAAGCAATATCGGGTCTTGTACAATTCGCAAGATACATAAGTGCACCAATTGCACTTAAATATGGTACCTCCGGACCAATTAGCTCTTCATCACTTTCTTGAGGTCGAAATGGATCCTTATCCACTTCAAGTGATCTGACAACCATTGGAGAGCTCAATGGATGTGCCTTGTCCATATAAAATCTTTTTAATAATTTTTCAATATAATTTGATTGATGGACAAGTACTTCACTTGAAAAATGTTCAATTTGCAAACCAAGACAAAGTCTTGTTTTTCCAAGTTCTTTCATCTCGAATTCCTTTTTCAAGTATTCGAATGTTCTAACAATGTCGTCGTGGTTTCCCACTATATTTAAATCATCAACATATACAGCAATAATCACAAATCCTGTTGATGATCTTTTAATGAAGACACATGTGCAAAGCGGATTATTTACATATCCTTCTTTCAGTAAATAATCACTAAGATGTTTGTACCACATTCGTCTGGATTGTTTCAACCTGTACAAAGACCTTTGTAATTTTATAGAATGCATGTTATGAGGTTTTGATTTTATTTCATCGGATATTACAAATCCATCGGGATTTTCATATATATCTCACTGTCTAGAGATCTGTACAGATATGCTGTAACGACATCCATTAAATGCATATCAAGCCCTTCAGAGACTGCAAGGCTTATCAAGAACTCAAATGTGATTGCATCTATAACAGGAGAATATGTTTCCTCATGATCGATGCCAGGTCTTTGTGAGAAACCTTGAGCTACAAGTCTTGCTTTGTACCTTGTAACTTCATTTTTTTCGTTTCTCTTTCGTACAAATACCCATTTATATCCAACAGGCTTTACGCCATCTGGCGTTTAGACAATTGGTCTAAAAACCTCTCGTTTCCTTAACGAGTTTAGCTCTCGCTTGGATAGCATCTTGCCATTTTTGCCAATCGGGTCTTTTTTGACATTCGTCCACTGATCGTAGTTACGGATCATCATCATTTTCACATATTTCAAAGGACACATTGAAAGCAAATATATCATCAGAACAATTTTATTTCGATCCCAAATCTTACCGTAGTTTAAGTAATTTATTGAGATCTCATTACTTTCATCTTTTTCATCTTTTTCTAGAGGAAGTTGTTCCACATCGAATCAACTTGTTTCGACAAACCCTTGTCAAAGGATTCTTGTGCTTTCTCAGGAGTATTTTGATTTGTATTTATTTTTACTCCCGTTTTCCTTTTTCGAGGAATTGTATCCTTTGAACCAATCGGTCTTCCACGCTTTAAGTGTTTCGTTGGTTCTTGTGCATTTTGTTGCACAGAGACATCAATTCTTGCAGGAGCATTTACAGCTGGAATATGTGATTTGTTCACTTGTTTTGCATCATTAAATGCATCTGGTAATTGATTTGCAATTTGTTGCAAATGAATGATCTTTTGAACTTCAAGTTCACACTGATTTGTTCGTTGATCATAATGTGATAAAGTTGATGCATTCCAAACAATTTCACACCATTCCTTTTGAATTGACTTCTTATCTCCCCCTAATGGTGGGAAAATTGCTTCATCAAAGTGACAATCAGAAAAACGTGCAGTAAATAAATCCCCTGTTAAGGGCTCAAGGTATCTTATAATGGACGATGAGTTAAATCCAACATAAATCCCAAGTTTTTGTTGTGGACCCATCTTAGTTCTATTGGGAGGTGGTATAGGAACATACACTGCACAACCAAAAATTCTTAAGTGTGAAATATTTGGTTGTTGACCTAAAATGAGTTGCATGGGGAATGTTCATGGTATGCAGTAGGCCTATAACGAATGATAGATGCTGCATGAAGGACTGCATGTCCCCAAACTGAAGTTGATAACTTAGTTCTCATGATTAAAGGTCTGGCAATTAATTGAATGTGTTTGATTAGAGATTCTGCCAAACCATTTTGGGTATGCACATGTGGAACAGAATGTTCAATGGTAATTCCTATAGACATGCAATAATTTTTAAATGCTTGAGATTGAAATTCCCGGCATTATCAAGACGGATGGTCTTGATTGGGTTGTCGGGAATTGTGCTCTTAACTTAATGATTTGCGCTAAAAGTCTAGCAAATGCAACATTGCGGGTCGAAAGCAAACAAACATGTGACCACCTAGTTGATGCATCTATCAAAACCATGAAATATCTAAATGGTCCACAGTGAGGATGAATAGGTCCACATGTCTCCCTGAATGCGTTCTAAGAAAATTGGGGATTCCACAACAATTTTACTTGGGGGTGATTTAACTATCAATTTACCTTGAGAACAACTAGCACAATTATAATCACCAGCTGAAAATATTTTGTGACTCCTTAAAGGATGTCCATGCGAATTATTAATTATTCTTCGCATCATTGATGATCCTGGATGACCAATCCGGTCATGCCATAAAATGAATGTCTTTGGATCATTAATTTTCTTATTTAAGACGACATTCGTTTCGACATGCCTTATATGAGTAAAATATAATCCAGAGGATAAAGCTGGGAATTTTTCTAACACTTCTTTTTTCCCATTTGAAACCAATGTGACATAGAGAAATTCTTTATTATTTTCGTTCATGGTTTCAATGTGATATCCATTTTGTCAAATATCTTTAAAGCTGAGTAAATTTCTTCTGGATTTTTCAGAGTATAAGGCATTGTCAACATGAATTATTGTTCCCCTAGGCAACATAATATTTGCTCTTCCAGAGCCATTAATCAAATTGGAGATGCCAGATATTGTTTGAACATTAGCCTCAACTAAGTTCAAATTGGAGAAATATTCTCTTCTTTTGAGGATAGTGTGCGTTGTAGCACAATCAACAAGACATATATCGCCATAATCTGAACAAATAACTTGATGATCCATTTCTACATTAAAAAACAATATGGTATTAAAGAAATACCCTTTTCGTAATAAAATACGAATATCTCAAACTTTTTGGATCATTAGTCAACAAAAGCATGGTAAAATATCACAAAAATATTTGGGTATTGTATATATGACAATATTTAGGCAAAGATAGCCTTTCATACGTGACAAAAAAATGTCACAATTATGAGCGCTCCTTGTCAATACTAATTTACCCTTTCTAGTGGTGCACCACTTTTTATTTTGACTATCAATTGAATTGTCAATATGACTTTTACCATATCTTTTCACCTTTTCCACGTCCATAAATTTGTAATTGCGACCATGGTCATTATATGCAACATATGCTTCTTAATTTGAAGCTAAACCAATTGGACATGAGTGATATTATATTTATAATATCTTATTATTTTACTCGGCTACCACGAGACAAGGATTCAATCCATAATTAATATTTAATGGATTGACGTGCGCGCTCGATAATTTGTTGCAGTAATACATCGAGGCGAGCCACCTGGCTTTTATTTGTCTCATCAGTCATATTTCTGCATAGCCTCAATATAGAGGTAATTGAAATTGCAGAATAATAAATGATATTTGACTGATATAAATTTTGTAGCGTGAGACCCCAGCTGCTCATTTTGAGCCTTTTGGAGCATCACCGATTTTGGCCTTGATATAGATAGCTCCATGAGGTGAAATGATAATATAAAGTGAAATATTCACTTTTCAAATCTCTAAAGAGTCTAAAGAGATATTTGACAAATAAATATTTATACGCATAGCCTTGCATAGATACTTTATATATAATTTGAGCATCCCGTTGCCTTGACAAGTAATTAGTATTGTCAATATTGTTAAGGTAATTAATTCAATTATAATTAAATAAAATCTTTATGAAAATAGGGATAAACTAAATAGTTTTCTTTTTTATACAAAATAGATAATATACCATTAAATATATGTTCACAACTTGATTATAAATATGCAAAATGTAATACTTGTATGAGTTGGTAGGACAACCTCCAGGTTGGGTGGCGAGACGAAGTCTACTTAAAACCATGCCTCCTCGAACGGGATAACCCGTATCCCTTTCAATGTTTAGCTTTACCGGAGACAAGGCTTACCCACTATCAACCCAAACTCATAACACTATTTGCAATATAAAAAATCAAGAATGGAGCATAATTAATCGTTTGTAGTATAGCAAGAAAACTAGTTATGTCACATATTGACTTTTGATTTCTGATGTAGAAGATCGTACAAGACGCAACTACAGAGCATACTTTCGCAATCGGTGACGTTATAATGCATAATATATGAATAAAGAATGCATATAAAAGTGAAGCAACCAAGATAATATAGAAATAAACCGAACTCATAAAAGTTATACCTTCCTAGCTTTGTCTTCTTAACAAGCCTTCTTGAACTTCAAGATCTCCTTAATGCTAGAGCAAGCTCGTGCTGATAACGTGTTGTAAATTGAATTGAGACTTGCTAGAATTAGAGAAGGAAAGTAGAAGAACTAAGAACTTCTACTACTACAAAGAGCTATAAAGAACTACAACTACAAAGTAGAAGAGGAGAAATGAGAGGGTTGAAATGAGAAGTTGTATACAACTTGGTGTGTTTTTACAATGAGGTTGGCACCCTTTATATAGGCCCTTTGGTGATGATGATAAATGTACTTAGACAATGTTTACAAGTAACACATACATCACATGTCATACAACTCTTCACAAGCAACATTGACAATACATGGAATAATGAGTACATTTGATATGGATACAAGTAAGGGTCATGCTTGATACTACCACTCAATGTAAGAGCCATGCTTGAAAATGATTAGTTATACAAAGTCTTGATCAATTGTTCATCCATATCATAACAAAGTCAAGTTACAAATTTATTAATTTTACTTTTTTTTACTGTACAACGAGAATAATTACAAAGGGGAGGACCTTAAATGGTGTACAAAATCGCCATCATTAAATTTTTTCATATCCATATCTTTTAGGATTTATTATTAGGTTTTAACAATTTGAAACCTAACCATCCGATTCATATCAAAGTTTAAAATGTTTCCACTGTGAATTGAATATAGTTTTTTTGAGATTAATTGCTGCTTAGGTTTTTTTAGTCTCACGTGTTGAGAACATGCCCGTTTAGTAGAAATGTTGTTAATTACTTTAAGATTAGTTTCAAAATCTTCATAATATAAGAACTATTATTCTTACTCTCTTTTTCCAAAACTAACTATTTTTTCTTTAGTAATTCACATCTAATAAGGCATAAAAAAACATCACCTTTTTTATTTGACAAAAGAAAGCAATACTTAAATCACTTAAACGATATATTATTACTTGAATAAAAATAAATATTTCAAGGTCCATCTCAAACTAGCAAGCTAGACAATGAATGTCAAAAAAATAAAATAAAACTTACTCTAGTACTTTTTTTGATAAATCTTTTTAGTCCTTTATTTTAGAAAAAGAAATCGGTAGTTTGAAATGAAAATAAAAAAAAAATTGAATCTCTTGATATTTCCAAAACTATCCTCTATTTCATTTCATCCAATCAAATAAAAGAACTTGGGGAAACTTTTGGAAAGTTGGTGGTCAAAAAGACTTCAACGTAGAAAGTGCCCCAAGAATTTTTATTATAGAATATATATTAATGTTTATAAAAAATTATCTTTCGAGATGTGTATTCTTTTCTTATAGAGAAATTGGTTAATATTTTTCTTGGCTAAAAATTCATCAGAGATTAGTTAATAAGTATTTTTTTCTTACTTTTGATTTTTTCAGTAAAATTAATTTTGATTTAATATATGATATTACGTATTGCCCACGCACGAAGCACGCAATGTTGACTAGTACTTAATAAGAAAAATATAACGTTTACGAGTTTTATTTAACATTGTTCTTAAATACATAAAGAAATTTACTTTTTCGCGTTTTCACTATACATGATTAATTATTCTATCAAAAAAATTTCCGTAGTAAAGAGGCAAGAAAAGACCGGGGTGGAAGCATGGAAGGTGAAGCGTAAATGGGGTTTGGGAGGTGGGAGCGTGTAAGGGGGAGGAGTGAGCAGAGAAAGGGGGAGGGGTGGGGTGCATATAGGGGTCCTACGGGCCGGCTCCCGGGGGGGGGACGAACATCAATTAAAAGCCCACTCCTATAAATGACGATCTTTTTCTTCAAATAGTACTGAGACCTTTTGAGATACCACTAATGATCGAGTTAAAGATGGTTTAGATGGAGACAATATCGATACTACTGGAGATCCATGAGCTCATATAAATATAGGGCTTGCCAAAAACACACACACACACAACGCCCTTACACACACCACTCTAAAATTTTAGACAAAACTACCTTTCCCCACACCTCTTCACTTCGCACAATACACACCACTTTCTTCCCCAAGAACCCTAACCCTCACAGACGCCACTATTGTTGCCGCCCTGATGATCTCTCTCTTTCTCCAAGAACCCTGACCCTCACAGGCACCACCATTGTCGCTGCTAACTCCCACTGCCGCCATTAAAACCTTTCTCTTTCTCTCTCACTCTCTCTCTACAAAGTTTGTGGTCATCGAGTTTGGTCACTTAGGTTAAAAACAATGACCATGTTCGACCACGGTTGCCAAACATATCTTGAATGTTTGGCGAACATGGCCGAACACATGCTGAATATTCGGTCGGCGTGGCCGAACACTGTGACTAACCAGCAGAGTTGGTGACCAGATTTGGTGAGAGACAGAGAAAGGTGACCAAAATAGTGGTAGAGCTGGAGCGGTGACGATGACAGTGGTGGTGCTGTTAGAAGAGATAAGAGGCATGGACCATGACAAATGACGACAACAGCAGCGACGACGGTGGTTGTATGGACCTTATTTTTTGGAAAACAAACGTCAATTTTTTTTTAAAAAAAATGTGAAATAACCTAATTACCCTCCATATAAAAGGATTTTTTACTCAATCAATATCTCGTTCTTCCCATCCATCCATACTCTAGTGCCAACACCGTATCTCCCTCTCTCAAACCGCACTCACCTCCAGCCCAAATCCAACAAAATTTGACTGAATCCACATCGATTTGAAGCTGTCAGTGCAATCTCCACCTCTTTTGTGTTAGTTTTTTTTGTTTTTTTGGGTTTTTTATGCAGTGTTTTAGTCGGTTTTAGAATTGATTAATTAAAAACCCTGCATATGGCCGATTAGAGCATTAAACAAAATGAATTTACATGGATATTACTAGACAAATGAACCTTTCTTACACGATTAACAATAATGATAATTACATTGAAGAAAATGCAGCGTACAGTTCAGGAATATAAGTTGTTGTGAGTGTACTGTTGAAGGCACACTATTCTTCTCAGCCTACAGAATTGAGCGGAGAAGCCGATCCTTATCATGTCGGCAAATAAACAATCTCATCTCCACAGCACAATTCTCAACCTCTTCATGTGCCTTTTGCAACTCACACTGCATGTATTAATTCAAGCATGAAAAGGTTATACTTATATGCCAATATGGTTTTATTAAAATTAAACAATTCTTTCTATCCTTGACTAGTGCTGGTGAAATGAAGTCCATTATATATACATATATGCATAAGCCAAATTATTTTATGTATATAGAAACTAAGATCCTAAAACTGGATACATATATTTTTTCGTAGTTGTGTTTGTTCTTCAACCAGACGTCTCTCCTGGATTAGGCATTATATGTTAGCAATTTGCCAGGCCCACTGTTCAATTTTTATATTATAAGTCATAAGTGTGAAAGTACGGTTCACTCCAAAATGTCAAGACAAGATGAAGTGTCCACTCCACACTTATAAACCTTTTTTTTCTTTCTAAGTAGTCGATGTGGGACTATCCAAACATCTTCAACACTCCCCCTTCAAGTTCAACTAGTACTTGACTGCAAAACATAACCATCGGCTCTGATACTAAATTCAATTTTTATATTATAAGGCCCAATCCAAGGTGAGGGCGATAAGTGTGAAAGCGAGGTTCACCCCAAAATGCCAAGGCAAGATGGAGTGTCCACTCAACACTTATAAACCTTCTTTTTCTTTCTAAGTAGTCGATGTAGGACTATCCCATCATCTCCAACACCCACCAAACAAGAGTAATATATACAGATATATATATATATATATACATGAAATCAACAAATCAAGTATAATAAGTCAGCAAGATTTCCTTTGGTTTTTCTTATAGAAAGAAAAACCAAAGGAATAAAAAGTAGAAAGATTGGGGCGCATCTAAGTAGTTTAAGCACCGTTGCGAAGCTTCAAGAACCTCAATCCTCTTCGCAGTCTTCGCTGCTTCATGATGCAATTGCTGCAACAAGTGCCAACAACCAATGCCACAGAAATCACAGGTCACTAAATAAATAATATTTTCACAAGAAAAATAATCTTCATATATTTTCAAACGAGAAAAATTTGGTCACCAATAACCTCCGACTACATATATAGTACCATTAAGGCTATACGATCGAAAACGTAGAAGACCTATATTTGATGATGCGCCAAGAGTAAAGAAATTTGACCTCTATATTTTGCTCCGATGGTTGGTCATGCAGTGTCACATCTTTCACTTGCTCTTGATAGCGCTCTATTATGTCGTGCATGCTGAAGAGATTCAAAACCAATCAATACACACACACCCACACACATATCTATATATATATATATATATATATATATTATCAACAACTACTTGGTATATAAAAGTTAGCTTTCATACTCCGTACATTTGTGGACGAAACCATGTCGTAAGTCAAGAGGTTAATAAGCTTTCATAAAGAGCACTGAACTTATAATCAAATATATGGTGCGGCTAGAAAATGATATAGTGACGTAACAAAGAGATGTAGTCAAAGTCGTTCTTACTCCATTAATAAATATAAGTTATTTTAGCATAAGTTTCATTTCAAAAAATGTCATTTTGTGAATTCAAGGGAGCATTTATACATGTTAAACCTATTTTACCTTCATTTAACCATGTACTTATACTTTTTGTGTAATTAAAGAACTTGTGTTTTTATGCTAAATAATTTAGGGATAAAATGTAATTTAAAATTTTCATTAAAGCTCTATTAATTAATATGCTTATTTTTGATAAAATGACTTATATTTTTAGTGAGGGGATTTGCTAATGTTGGTAATGTCTACCAATAACAACGTGCCACATGGACAAATTTGATGTGCTTTTACATTTTTGCCCTCCCTACTTTTAATCTTTTGTCCACATAGCGCACTATTGTTGATAGACATTACCAACATTAGCTACCCAACATTAGTCAAGCATTCCAAAAAATCAACAACTGCATTAAGCCTTTATATAGGCTTTAAAAATATTTATGTATTTAAATATTTTTAGGCTGCTTATGCACCACCTTGCCTAGACCAAGAAAATTGCTTCAAGATCACCTTGGCGCCTTGCAGTATTTGATAATGCCATACTAATAGTGTCAAAGTGTAGCTGCTTGGCCCACCACATATAGACTTGATTTTTTTTTTGAGGAAATTATAGACTTGATTCTAACTAGAGCTCTCGATGAAGCCTGGATTCATACAAGTTCATCATAATGTCCAATAACATAAAACACATTTTTCTTTCTCAAAATTTGCTTGTGTGATACTTTCATCTTAAGTAGACTTGGGTCAAAATCCATTCATCAAATCACTTGATGAAATATTGAAACTGTTATATATTCTTGCTTATTGAAGTTTCAAGAGTTTAAGAGACACCTACAATTTATATTATTTGCAATTTGATGTAACATTGCAAGCATTAGCAGCTATTAAAACTCTCTTCGCCACTTTATGCCTATGGTATCAACAAATGGAACACCCACGTACATTTATATTTATTACAAGTTTTCAATATAAAAGAAGCTCCAAATATTTCTCTAGTTGGTTAAATAAAAATCTTATTTGCACTATTGTCAATTTGACAGAAGATGCAAACTCCCTTTTTACTAATTCTAATACGTATGATATCTCGAGTTTTTAGAAGCTATAATTAACAATAACTCGTTGTCATTAGAGGTCTTAATCACGACAAGAGAAGAGACCTAGTCAGTTGACTTGAGCGCGAACGGATAATTTGGCTTTTGTTATTTGTACGCGATGTATGACAAATGTTTTGTAGTGTACACTATTAGTATGTGAATGTTGTCAAATCTAATTTGGCCTAAGCTTAATTTTATTTAATTTGATGCTGCTATAGTTTAAATTGATTAGCCTATAGTTAGGTTATTAAGTGTTTTGATTTTGCATATATTTATTTAAGAAAAAAAACCTAAGAGAAATTAAAGGGCAAATTGGTCATTTCAAAACCTAGGGTTAATGCATGTAAGTATCTAAAAAGAATGAGATTATTTGCATTATTCGTTAAATTATTATGAAATTCAAAAATTGTGGAGAATCAAGTGTCATTCTCCTAGCTTAGATGAGTGGCATTCATGCCATGAGGTGTACCACCTTCCTTCTAGGGATTATTAACTTAGGCATCTCTTTCCTTTAAGTTATAAATCATTAAATCATTCTCTTTCCTTATTGTATTATTTTGTTACCTTTTGTAATTAAAAACTCTTTTAGCCATTGTAATTTTGTGTGTATGCGTGTATATATACATTCATGAATCTATAAGGAATATATACACAACTTTGAATTTAGTTTTAACCAATCTCATTTCTTTCTCAAATTATTAAGGTATTAGAACATCAATCATTCTATTCGTCAATGGAGATCTTCAACTCTAAGAAAGTTCAATATCATTGTGATTAACGAGATGTTCATTCAAAATCAAAATGTCAAAAGAACCTTGTTGTCGCTACTACAGATAACGCGCTGGCCAACATTTCCATGACTAACACCTCTTTCACTTCTAACCCTATAGTTCTTTTATTAGGAATGACTTCTAATATATCTTTTACTTCTAACCATCTAGTTCATTTTACTGGAATGACTTCCAACATTTCATCACATCCTATTACTAATTGGGTTATTGACTTATGTTGTACATATCATGCCACATAATTTTAATTCTTTACATGCTATAAAACTTTATCAAGGTTCACCAATTAAATTACCAAATGATAATCTTATTTCTATATCACATATTGGTGAATGTAAGATCACATATAATAATGTTTTATATGTCCCTTTATTTATGTTTAATTTGTTCTCTATCGTAAGGTTACAAAAGAACAAAATTGTTATAGTTATTATTTTCTAACTATTGTGTATTTTAGGATCACTCTCAAAGAAAGTGATTGCAAAGTGGGTAAAGAAAGTCATGGTATTTATTATATTGACTCTAATTAATATTTTATTTTCAAATAAATGTTCATGCAGAATATGCTCTTTGGCTATGCAACCTCATTAACCTAATAGTCATAGGACTACTAAATCTATTGTTTGTATTGACTTAACTCATGTTCATGTTTTTGGGATCATATAGTGATTCTCCTATTACTGGTGCAAGCTATTTTTTTAGCTATTGTAGATGATTATTCCCGTACTACATGAATATATTTAATGCAATAAAAATCTCAAGTACTTTTTCTTTCAACTTCAAGTATACATTCTTGAAGTAAGCGAAGTTATGCATTTTTAGTTTGTAGTGATCTTGCAAGTCTTGTAATGAAGATGGTTCAAACTCAAAAGCATTTGGTTTTGAGTTGGTTTACCGCTTCATCGAGTTAGCATTGATCTTACCAGTGGCAACTGCAAAGGTTGAAATAGTTTTTTCGGCAATGAACATTATAAAGACAAGATTATGAAATAAGATAGGTGATGAATAGTTGAACGATTTAATAGTGTGTTATATTGAACGAGAAATATTTACAAATATAGAAGAAGAAAAGATATTGCCCCATTTTCAAAACATGCAAAATCATATGATTCAACTCTCTTCATGCATAACTTAGCTGTATTTTTAATTTACATTGCAAATTATTATGATTATTAGTTTATCATACTAATTTCTCCTTTATTCGTATTTGTTTGAAAAACAAATTTGGTGAAAGTTCGCCCCCCTTGCAAGATTTTTTGGATTCGCCATTGTTTGCACCTATTGCCAAATTGGTAACGCGAACATTATTAACTGTATTGGCAATAAAAAGTTGGTTATTGCATCAATCTGACGTTCAAAATACATTATTACATGGTGATTTATCTGAGGATGTCAATGTAACAACCTCGAATTTTTAATTGACTTGTGTTACACGTGTCAGGATTGTGACCCGGCTACGTGGATACTAGATAGTATTTCAAAATTCGGTAGTCGACGCCGAGGTAATTTTATTATTCTTTGACTTTGTGTATTAGTATTATAGTATTCTACGGGTCTCGAGCCGTTTGGGCTATGTTTTAATTGAGTGAGATATCGCCTAGTTATACGGGGTTTTTCGGGAACCGTTTTAGTGGATTTTATTAATAAACAAAGCCAAATGAAAAACATGACCTAAGTTGAGGAAATAAAACTCTAACAATAAAGTATAACATAAGCATGAGGAAATTTATTCGAATCCCAATAGTGGGACCGCCTCGAGAAGGGTGTCGAACGCGGGGCACAGTGCACCGAGTAGGCGAGAATTTGTGTAACCTTATTGGTAATTTAATAAAATTAATGGGGTTAATTTAACAGGTTAATATGGATAGGATTGTTAAAGTGACACAAGTGAGTGAGGAGAGCCATTGGATGGTCATAGAGATGGGGATATGTGTTAGATTAAGAGGATAAGCAAAATGACCCATAAGGGTAGCTGGCCAAGGGTTGGACAAGTGAGAGTTTAAGGGCAAAAGGTCATTTCACCTTAAGTCACATATATAAAAACAAATGAAACCCTAAAACCCTAATGTACACTATTCATCATCTCCTCCAAATTAACCACCACCGTCACTGTTCACTCCTCCCTCTCGCCACTGCCGCCGCCTCCCATCGGCATCACGGACCCCGACGAGGTGAGTCTCCCTCTCTTTCTCTCTGATCTCTCTCTTGTTTCGTCACTCACTCTCGGTTGTTTCTCTCCACGCTCTTGGCTCTCGGCTCCCTCACGTCACAGTCCTCCCATCCTCGGCTGGACGACCACCACCGCCACCATCGGCGAGCCTGACACCCTCACACCCATCGGCGAAGTTGAGGTGAGCTTCTCTCTCCCTCTCTTCTTTCTCTTCCTCTCTTGGTAGTCACGTCTTCTCTCTCTCACTATTGGTTGTCTTCTCTCTATACTCTCGGCCAGTCACCACCGCCACTCACCACGGTGCTAGGAACCTCGGCCACTCACCGGAGACACCAAGGTGAGCCACCTCAACCGTTCTCTCTCTCTCTCTCTCCACTATTTTGTGCTCCTCTACTCACTGTTTTCACGTTATTTTGAATGGATTGTGGGACTACTATGGCCGTGTTTCACCACTATTTTGGGGGGGTGCTGACCGGAGGTCAACCTCCGGTGATGCTGCTGGCCGGAGGTGACCCCATGTGTGGTTGTGTTGGAGTGTGTAGGTGTGGTTATTTGAAGTGTATGTGGACTGTTGTTGTGCATGTGGGTGACGGTTTTGGTGAATGTGTGTGTGTGGGGTGGCTGTTCTATATGTATGGGGTGTGGCTGTGTATGTGCACACCCCAGTTGGGGTGTGGGTGTGTGCACTATAGTGGGAATGTTTATGAGATGTATGTGTGTGAGTTTCGATTAGCATAACAATGTGTATAGGTGGCTGTTTTGGTGTGGATTTTGTGCAAGGGGTGTACACTGTGTGTACACCACAGTGGGGTGTACATAACAGTGTGTGTGTACACCACAGTGGGGTGTACACAACAGTTATATATGGTGTGCATGGTGAAAATGTGTATATAACATAGTTTCAAGTAATAAAGTGATGTACTAATGCAAGTGAACATGGTAAATCACAGTGGGGTGCACACCAGCGGGGTGTGTGTACACAAGACAGCGGTGTGTGAAGTGTTAGTGTGCACACCAGTGGGGTGTACACATCAATTGTGTGTGTGTGACCATAATGTATATTAATGTAGGTTTAAGAATAAGTAAACAAGATTATAAGTATAGACATTTGTATTAAATGAATATGGACTTGTAATAAGGCCCAACAAGGGCCCAATCCACTCATTTCAATATAAGTCCATAACAAGTCTCAATTGGTGTGTATATGGGTTGTGTAAAACCCAATAAGAGTTTAATATGATAATTACAACTTAAAGCACAAATACATACATAAAATGAAGGGAATAGCTCATATGTACCTAAGTCCAACAAGTGTCCACCTATTAAGCCTACTTAGGTGGATATAGGCTTAATACATGGACCCACCAAGAGCCTAACCAATGTATAAAGGACCTCAACGATAATATGGGTTGCAATAATTGAATGAATTGAAACAAAGTTTATGAGAATTATCCTAACACTAAATACTAACCCTAAACCTATATTCGAGACTTAAATCGTTGCCAGGTAGTCGAGAAACACGGGAAGCGCGTTAAAGTCTCGGAGTGAGTACCGGGTCACGTTAGATCAGGTAAGTACATGCATGCCTCGTATGTGTGTACGTTAGTAGACCAGCAAGAAAATAACATGTGATTTATACATCCTCTATTTATTGCTATTGTTGTATTGATCCTTTGCTTGATATTCCATTCCATATCCTTGGTTGTATATTCTTGGCATGAGTGTGTGTCTTGAAGGTATCATGTGGTCCCGCACTAGCTAGGACAACGAGGGTGCCCTCTGCAGGGGTAACTGACCACCCCTAGTGATGTGTGTACTGGGTACTGGATTCGAAAGGTGTTGCGATGCCTCTCGATTTCACGCTGCGCTAGTGTTGCGACATTGCCCGGGAGATCTTGCGAGATCTTTGCCGTATTGCTGTGAAATAGACCACTCATGGGCCTCTTTTGAATCTTAGAACATGCAAAATATCGATTGTTTATATTTCAGTCTCTTTATCATGCATTTGATTTATTTACTTTCCAGTTATTTCTTTTCCGCATGATACTTAAGACTGCTTTTCTTGTTATAATCATAAATTACTGTTACCTTCTTCTGGTACTACTAGCAATTTTATTCAGTTACTCACCGTCTAGTTTGTGACGGTGGGTGCAGATAGAGTGGAGAGCAGCAAGGGCAAGGGGTTTTGCCTAGGTGATATACTTTGAAGAGTTGCAGGACATCTGAGAGACTTTATAGTAGGTGATTATATTTTGTTTGCTGATGTGTATATCGTTTTATACTTATTTTGTTGGGATTATTGAACTTGGTATATCTTTTATGAGACTGGTATCCTGTATATATGCCTATCGAATTGTACATGAATACCCGGGGTTTTCCACACTTATAGAATTCCTAATTTCCCTTTGATTGAGTTATTTCCCTTTATTATAATTGTTTTAGTCTTCCGCTGTGTATAAATGCAATAACTCTTTCTTAAATTACTGAATTGATTACATCGGAGGCTGACTAGGCTCGTTAGGTTGCCGAGTGATGACTCGGGGCCTGCACGGGTTTAGGCTGGGCGTACCCAATTGCACGGGGAAATTGGGGCCGTCACAGTCAACATGCCTTTACCACCTGGTCATCCTTGTAAAGGGGAGAAAATTTTAGTATGCAAATTAAATAAATCTCTTTATGATTTAAAACAAGCATCTCGCAACTGGTTTGTAAAGTTTCTACTGTTTTATTATCTATTGGATTTATTCAATCACATGTTGATCAATCACTTTTTATATCATGAAATCGTTCTTTACGTACTCGCATTCTAATTTATATTAATGACATTGTGATTACTGGAAATAATCCCGATGCCATGCTTGAAGTCAAAAGATTCATTTTAGACAATTTCACATTCAAGATTTATGCACACTCAAATATATATATATATATTTTGAATTGAAGTTGCTCTCTCACTAGAAGACATATTTAAGTAAACGAAAACTTGTGTTTAGATTTTCTCCATGTTTTTTGCTTACATTGCAGATATTCTTATAGAACAACACTACAAACTTGACTTTGAGTGGTGATATATTATTGGATCCCTCTATCTATCACTGACTATTTGGCTGACTCATCTACCTAACTATTACAAGACTAGATATCATTTTCACTGTTGACATTTTAAGCCAATTTATGAATAAACCTCAGAAAGCACATCTTGATGATGCCAATCGTTTGTTTTGTTATTTGAAGAACTCCAAGTCAAGGTATTCTATTATCATCTAATAGTTCATTACAACTCACAACATATATTGATTCAGATTGGACAAGTTGTCCAATGACAAGACACTGAATCACAAGATTTTGTATTTTTCTTGGCTCACGCCCAATTTTTAGTAAGAGAAAAAAGGAATTAACCATATTGCTTTCCTCCGTTGAAGCCAAATATTGTTTAATGGCCATGACAACTCGTGAAATTGTTTGCCTTTCTACCTTACTTCAAGATCTTGGTATTTTATTTTCTACTAAAACCATTATTTATTATGACAATCAAGCAGCCCACTATATTGTCACTAATTCGGTCTTCCACGAGCGCTCAAAACATATTAAGACAGGTTGTCATGTAGTTCATGAGAAGCTTCAACAAGGATTACTTCAATTTTTTCCATTTTCTGTCATGATAAAGTTGGACATATTAAATTTACATGCACAAACTTGAGGGGAGTATTAAATAACATGTTTGACATGTCTCACTTTCCTTCTAGAGATTATTACATTAGGTACTTCTTTCCTTTAAGTCATATATACTTAAATCATTCTCTTTCCTTATTGTATTATTTTCTTACCTTTTGTAATTATAGGTAATTTTGTGTAATATATATTCATGTATCCCAAACGAACACAACTTTTACTTCAATTTTGAACACCCTCATTTCTTTCTGAAAATTATTACTTAGTTCAGTCTCATGCTTAGTGAACCTGGAGATCACTTTAGCTAGAATATTTGGTGATGATAAGGAATTTGGGTGATAATTAGTCTTTTGGTTTGATTTACGACTGATTTGAAATGATAAACGAGTTTTTTGTTTTAAAGTTCTACCATCTCTTAGTAAGTTTTTCGTATCTTTGTCATCCAATATTCAATTTTTCATAATCTTTACAACTCAAGAAAACTCACACGAAGATCTACAACTTTCTCTCTCAAAAGCATTTCAAAATTTTGAAGTTTTATTTATGAGGATAAATATCGAGCCAAAGTTACTATAAGAAATTCTTCATGGGGTTTTTTAAAGTATTTTTGTAGAACTTTGACATTTTAAAATAAGTATCATGGTTTCAAGGGAGTTGAGGTCTTAATTGACGTTGTTTGACAAAAATTGGATTGGTTGAGAGCCCCTGCTTTAGTTTGAGTTGCCCGACTTGAAATCGGATTGCACTTGTGATTGTAAGTAAACGCATATAAAAGCTTCCATTCCATCATACGTCATTCATTTTTGATACTACCATGTTGATTAGGAAAAATCACTATGGATGGTGATTTTTAAGAATGACTATTGGAATCCAATAATCATTTTAATAGCTACATTAATGATACTTAAATATGTGTACAAGTACCGAAAAACTATATTATTCAACGACAACAACAACATAGCCTCAATTCCAAATTAATTGGGTTTAGCTATATTATTCATTAGATGTAAATCTAATGGTCATAATTAAAAATCATATATATATATATATTCTGACTTGCCAAATCCAACTATTGTTAGGCTGGGGGAGGCCTTATTCGAACAGAAGTCAGGTGTTCATCTCGATACCTCAAATTGTACTTAGGTCGGGAACATGTTTTATGTTTAACAGCTCGCATCGTTAGCCTAGGTGATTAGCTTAAATTCAAGTTACTAGTATTCTAATCTCGACCGACACTAAATCGAGGTCCAGGGAACACAAGAATGGATATTCCCTTCTCTCCCAATATTCAAACTTGCCACCCCTCAATCTTCTCTTCATTTCTCGACTTTGGTGATTGTAAACCACTTGTACGAGGTTGAAAAATGTCTAAGGAGTGTTTTTCATTGAAAAAGGTCGAATCTGGTCTCGCCAGTGCCCTAGATGTGAAAAAGTGTCATCGGCTCCCACCGAGACTATTATGAGGAGGCCTCTCTACCCATTGGACATTGTTGCTATTTTACGAGGTCTTAGTTGAGGGGTACTAAGACTACCAAGACATCTTTATAGATCTCGGTGGAAGTTAACCGAGGAGACTGATGAGTCATTATTTATACACTTTATATAGGGATTTTGCCGTGTAAATCGGATCTAAAGTTCTATTTTATGGTTCTAATTGATTATTTTTGAGATTTACATGGTATTTGAGAGTTTATGCTTGTTTTAGACAAATTCATGAAAGAGGTCAACCTTCGGTCAAATTACAGCAGACTTGGAATCACGAGTTTCTATGCACGATGCCACGACACAAGGCACTGCACCAGGAAAGGCATCACAATAAATACGTACATGACAACTTCAGTTTTAAACACATGGCGCCAACTAATCAACGCAGGACGTAATGCCATGGTGTCAGATGAGAAATAAAAGGATTTGTTCAACCAACTTACTTTTAGTTCCCACGTTGTCCCATGTCACCGCCCATTAATAACCACGGTGCTAGACTCGCAAAATAGAAGGTTTTACAATTTATAGAAGGTTCTAATTCCCAAGAGTTTCCTAGTCTGAAGCCCAAGTATACCTATATAAAGGAGGAACCTCTATGATGGAAAACAACTTATACTCGGATAGATTTTAAAGTTTTGTGAGATAGAGAATTATTTAGAGAGCGGTTTCCCTATTTACCAAGAATAGGGGAATGAGGGTGTTCGTGACCCTAATACCTATAGCCGATCTAGGGAAAATGTTTTAAAAGCTGTCTTTCTAAACCAATGTAACAAGACATGTAAACAACTAAGTAGAGCTAGATTCTGGATTCTTAGACCTAAAGATCTTTTTATTCTTTAAGTTTCAAGTATTTACTTTTTCTGTTTATTTTATATTAATAAAGCACTTTTCAAAACCTGCCTTTCTTTACTTTCAGTACCATTAAACTTAGATTGTTTGAGTCTTATGGATTTGACCGATGTGTTTACCACTACTTCATTCATGTGGGATTGGTAACCTAAATACGAGTTATATTTAATAGCGCGACACTTGATCAGAGACCACTAAAGAGGTGTCGGTAGAGGTCTTCGCCCTATGTAACCAAAACCCATGGGAGATAAGGATAAACTAGTAATTTCCAAATCTACAAAAAAATTAATGAAAACAAATAAAAACAAGATAGTTTTCTTGTAATGGCTTACTCCACGCGAATCCATCCATATTTATGCCTCATAAGTTAAGATCGAAACCAAAATCAAAGCTCCAAATACTGGTGACAAGAACCCAAAAAACAACTCCAATAATCTCCAAAACCTCAAAAATCAAATCCAAAATCGTGAGAATTGGTTCACTAAAAAAGACCCTACGTGATGTCATTGCAATCATGTTAGATTTCGACTAGATTGGAGGGTCGGAATCGAGAGAGGGGGAGTTCGATCAAAAAGAAAACTCATTTTGAATGCTAATTAAAAAAACCAACTTAATAGAATATATACACAACGGAACCTGCCAAATATATACCCAATTCATGAGTTCCCCATAAAATTTGTTGTATATTTAACGTTTTGCACATTTATGACTCATGGATTAATGTGTTGGATTAAAATCTAATGATTATAAATTATATTCCCATTGCATACATATTTTTATTGTTCTCATAGTAATAGTACTCATTTCCATAAAAAGAAGCAACTAGATTACTCCCTCTACCTTATATCAGCCCCATTTAATTTAATATATTTTGAATTTGACTATAATTAGGTATGTAAGAAAGTTGTTGGAGCCACTTTCAAGGTGATCTAACTGTCGAAGAACTTGAAAACTTAGCTTGAAGTTAGTTGTAAGTAAACCCTACAGTGGTCACTTTATCATTATAATTGCATTTTTTTGATAAGAAAGAAATTACTCCTTGAGGGAATCGAACCACCAACTTCTTACTTCCATAAGCCCAACCTAACCATTGGGCCACCCACATGGTTGGTATTGTTATTTACTGTATTATAACGCATTGAAATCCCTGTTTATGCATTTCATACTTGTTGATCATGCATTCATGCATCAAGGGTAAGTTACATGTAAAATGTCCGAGTCTAAAGACTCTGGTAGTCGCTCTTTCGCAAGTGTGTATCTTGTTGAATCTAGGAGTTGTTGGAGACCGATACAACTTATGTGCATTGTGTTGATGCTATTTGGCAGATCATCCCCATATAGTGCATTAGAAATCACTTCTAGTACTAATTTTGTTTCACTCGAACGCTGATCATATCTTAGTTGCGTATTAACGCGAAGGTTGTGAACGCTTCTTGATATTTAAATATTGTCTCTCTTTGAAATGCATTTATATTTCTTATTATCTTGCATTTTGCTATACAGGTAACTTGAGCAGTTTAGGATTTACTTATCTTAAATCATTTTACCTACTTTTCGCGATTTCAACTTATATAGCTCATGAAAGGATAACAAAGGCTCATTAGAGTATTGAAATTTTATTTACGCTTTATTTCCTCATTGAATGAATTTCCTTACATAATATTGTGTTACTTTGATTTGAAAATGAGTGATAGGCCGTAAGATAATTTGTAGGATGTTCAATGGTTAATTTATATTGATATTGTTAATGTATTTCTCGAGGTTAAAAAATTATGTTTGAAGAATTTGAGTTGAAGCTATTGCAAAAAGCTTTTAAGGTTTTTATTTGAATTCAACTTATGATATATGAACTATTATGGTTATTGTGGAGATTAGAATCCTTCCAAGCTTTCTCTTACTGTTGCTTATTAGGTGTTTGGTGTTTTCAGTATCCTAATTTATACTGGAAATGCTGACAAATCTTCATTAGAATTGGGAATCTAAAATTGAATAATTTTCTAATTTGATCTACTTAAAGTAATAAAGGCTTTGAACTTAACTTGAGGGTGAACATATATCCCTCATTTTTTTTAAAGGATCTCATGAAAGAAAGGGTTATTTACAAAATTTAAAGAAAGTGTTTTTTATTTTGGACATTGTAGTAGATATCCTCACCACAACCAGCATCATCATTGTTTGTTACTGAAATTAATTAAAAAAACTAAAAAAAGGTTTTTCCATATAAAAATAAAATTAAAAGCTAAAAAAGTCGCAATCTAGGGTCTAAGTCTATTGTCCATTGGAGACCTTTTTGGAGTTTGAATGTCTATCTAGAGCCACATAATAGGACAAACATCCTGGAGTTCTTCTATCTTATATATAAAAAAATCAAAATTTTTCTTTCTAACAGAATGATCGACCGTTCGTTCCCAAACCTTCTCAACGTAAACTTTCAGGCTGTGGTCTCCAATATGTCCGATTTTCATCTAATTTCTATCTCTAAATCAGTAGAACATCATGAGATGGTTAGATTAAGTCAAGTTTTCATAAAGTGGAATCGAGAGATTCGACTCAAATTTTGGTAAATTCTTGATTCTTGACATTTCTCTTGATTGAATTTCAAATCTTGTGATTTTTCGATCTCTCTCATAGGGTTTTGATAGGAATTGGTACAAATTATTGTGAATTGGTGTATTTGGTTTTTTGGACCAATTTGAAATAAACTCCACTAATGCGGGTTAGGGTTGCAGTGAGTTGAGTTGATGTGATTCAGCTGAAAACCGTTTTGAAGAAGTCTTTACAGCTAAACTTCATTTACATCGGGATTTTAGACAAATTGATTATTAATTTTTATCCAAATTTTCTCCACATGTTGTGATAATATTTTTAAATTGGCATTAAGTGGTTTCTTAGTGTTAGTTCTCATATTTTGATGATAAAATTGCACAATAATTGATTTAAAGAAAATTTGATAGTTCAAGAATTAATAAAGTTTGTCTTATCAGTAAGCTATAGTGGAAAACTCATACTTCTTTGTTTGTAATATGATTTGAGTACTGTTCTTTGAGTCTGTAAAGTATGAAGTGAACTTTACGATTTTCGTTTTAGTCAATGATACAAATCTTGAGGTTTTCAAGGTTAAAAATTTATTCCTAGTTAGCTATGTAAAAGATAGTTGAAGTTGTCGTAAATTATTAATTTTGAAACAGTTCTTCAAAGTAGTCTGGCTTCAATTTTCACGGGGTTTCATGATTTAGTTTCACTTAAACCTTGAATTCGACTAAAATTAGGTATGTAAGAAAGTTGTTGGAGCCACTTTCATGGTGATCTGACCCTCGAAGAACTTGAAAATATAGCCTGAAGTTAGTTGTAAGTAAACCATACAGTTCTAAATTATAAATTTTAAAACATTTCTTCAAAGTAGTCTGGCTTCAATTTTCATGGGTTTTCATGATTTGGTTTCACTTAAACATTGAATTCGTGTAAAATCAGGTATGTAAGAAAGTTGTTGGAGCTACTTTCAAAGTGATCTGACGCTCGAAGAACTTGAAAACTTAGCCTAAAGTTAGTTGTAAGTAAACTCTACAGTCGTCACTTTATCATTATAATTGAATTTTTTGATAAGAAAGAAACTTGCTCCTTGTGGGAATCGAACCACCAACCTCTTACTTCAATAACCCCATTCCTAACCTTTGGGACAGCCACATGGTTGGTATTGTTATTTATCATATTATAATGCACTTAAATCTCTGTATATGCATTTCATACTTGTTGATCATGTATTCATACATCAAAGGTGAGTTGCATGTCAAATGTCAAAGTCTAAAGACTCTGATAGTCGCTCTTTAGCAAGTGAGTATCTAGTTGAATCCGGGAGTTGTTGGAGACCGATACAACTTATGTGCAATGTGTTGACTCTATTTGGCTGATCATCCCCATATAGTGCATTAGAAATTACTTCTAGTACTATTTTTATTTCACTCAGACGTTGATCATATCTTAGTTACGTATTAACACGAAGGTTGTGATCGCATCTTGATATTTTAACTTTTGATTCTCTTTGAAATGTATTTATATTTCTTATTATCTTGCATTTTTCTATACAGGTAACTTAGGCAGTTTAAGATTTACTTATCTAAAATCATTTTACTTACTTTTCGCGATTTCAAGTTATATAGCTCATGAAAGGATAACAAAGGCTCATTAGAGTATTGAAATTTTTTTTTACGCTTTATTTCCTCATTGAATGAATTTGTTTACATAATATTGTATTTCTTTGATTTGAAAATGAGTGATAGGTCGTAAGATAATTTGTAGGATGTTCTATGGTTAATTTATATTGATATTGTTAATGTAGTTCTCGAGGTTAAAAAATGATATTTGAAGAATTTGAGTTGAAGTTATTGCCAAAAGCTTTTAAGGTTTTTATTTGAATTCAACTTATGATATATGAACTATTATGTTTATTGTGGAGATTTGAGTCCTTCCAAGCATTCTCTTACTGCTGCTTATTACGTGTTTGGTGTTTGCAATATTCCAATTTATAGAGGAAATGTTGATAGATCTTCATTAGAATTGGGAATCTAAAATTGAATAATTTTCTAATTTGATCTACTTTAAGTAATAAAAGCTTTGAACTTAACTTTAGGGAGAACATATATCCCTCCTTATTTTTTTAGAGGATCTCATAAAAGAAAGTGGTTATTTCCAAGATTTAAAGAAAGTGGTTTTTATTTTGGACATTGTGGTAAATATCCTCTCCACAAGCAATATCATCATTGTTTGTTACCAAAATTAATTAAAAAACTAAAACAAATGTCTTTCCATATAAATATAAAATTAAAAGCCAAAAAAGTCTCAATCTAGGGTCTAAGTCTATTGTCCATCAGAGACCATTTTGGGGTTTGAATGTCTATCTAGAGCCACATAATAGGACAAACATCCTTGAGTTCTTTTATCTTATATATAAAAAAAATCAAAATTTTTCTTTCTAACAAAGCGATCGACCGTTCATTCCCAAACCTTCTCAACGTAAACTTTCGTGCTCGGCCTCCAATATGTTCGATTTTCATCTAATTTCTATCTCAGTAAATCAGTAGAGTAGCATGAGATAATTAGATTGAGCCAAGTTTTCAAGTGGAATCGAGAGATTCGACTCAAATTTCGGTAAATTCTCGATTCTTGATATTTTTCTTAATTGATTTTCAAATCTTGTGATTTTTCGATCTCTCTCATAGGGTTTTGATAGGAATTGGTACAAATTATTGTGAATTGGTGTATTTAGTTATTTAGACCAATTTGAAATAAATTCCATTGATGTGGGTTAGGGTTTCAACGAGTTAAGGTTATGTGATTTAGTTGAAAATTGTTTTGAAGATGTCTTTAAAGTTGAACTTCATTTACTTTAGGATTTTAAACAAATTGATTATTAATTTTTATCCTACTTGACACCACAAGCTGTGAAAATATTTTTAAATTGGCATTAAGTGGTTTCCAAGTGTTGGGTGTTGGCTTTTGACAATATAATAGCAAAGAATTGATTTAGAGAACATTTGATAGTTTAAGAATTAATAAAGTTTGTCTTATCAATTAGTTATACTGGAAAACTCATAATTCTCCGTTTGTGCTCCGATTTGAGTACTGTTCTTAGAATCTATGTAAAGTATGAAGTGAACTTTACGATTTCCTTTTCAGTCAATGATACAAATCTTGAGGTTTTCAAGGTTAAGAAGTTATCCCTGTTAGCTACTTAAAAGCTAGTTGAAATTGTTGTAAATTATTAACTTTAAAACAGTTCTTCAAAGTAGTCTGACTTCAATTTTCATGGGGTTTCATGATTTGGTTTCACTTGAACCTTGAATTCGACTATAATTAGGTATGTAAGAAAGTTGTTGGAGCCACTTTCAAGGTGATTTGATGCTCGAAGAACTTGAAACTTAGCTTTAAGTTAGTTGTAAGTAAACCCTACAGTGGTCACTTTATCAATAAAATTGTATTTTTTTTGATAAGAAAGAAACTTGCTCCTTATAGGAATCGAACCACCAACTTCTTACTTCAATAACCTCATACCTAACCATTAGGTCACCCACATGGTTGGTATCATTATTTATCGTATTATAATGCATTTAAATCCCTATTTATGCATTTCATACTTATTGATCATGCACTTATGCATCAAGGGTGAGTTGCATGTCAAACGTTCGAGTCTAAAGACTCTGGTAGTCACTCTTTAGCAAGTGTGTATCTTAATGAATACAAGAGTTGTCGGAGACCGATACATCCTATATGCATTGCGTTGACACTATTTGGCAGATCATCACCATATAGTGCAATAGAAATCACTTCTAGTACTATTTTTGTTTCACTCGGACATTGATCACATGTTAGTTACGTATTAATACGAAGGTTGTGATCGCATCTTGATATTTACCTATTGATTCTCTTTGAAATGCATTCATATTTCTTATTATCTTCTATTTGGCTATACAACTAACTTGGGCAGTTTAGGATTCACTTATCTAAAATCGTTTTACCTACTTTTCGTGATTTCAAGTTATATAGTTTATGAAAGGATAACAAAGCCTCATTAGAGTATTAAAATTTTCTTTACACTTTATTTCCTCATTGAATGAATTTGTTTACATAATATTGTGTTTCCTTGTTTTGAAAAAGAATGATTGGCTATAAGATAATTTGTAGGATGTTATATGGTTAATTTATATTGATATTGTTGATTTAGTTCTCGAGGTTAAAAAATGTTGTTTGAAGAATTTAAGTTGAAGCTATTGAAGAAAACATTTAAGGTTTTTATTTGAATTCAACTTATGATATATGAACTATTATGGTTATTGTGGAGATTTGAGTCCTTCCAAGCATTCTCTTACTACTACTTATTAGGTGTTTGGTGTTTTGGTATCCTAATTTATATGGAAAATGTCGACATATCTTCATTAGAATTGGGAATCTCAAATTGAATAGTTTTTTAATTTGATCTGTTGGGGCATGTGCCCTAGGTCAATCTATAAACATTGTTTATCTTATAATTTTAGTTAATAAAATAGAGGTTTTACATTTACTATATTATTATAAGTAATTACATGTTTGCCTTATAATAAGATCTGTGGGTATTTGTTGAAATATCCTAAATGTCCCTAGTTGGTTATTATATTAGAAAGTATAATGAATTAAGACTAATATAAGTCATGATCGATGGTCAAGTAATGATCATGCGTATAGGGATACGAATCGAGATCATGAGTACTTGTTATGGAACATGGTACTGGACTGACCCGCTATGAGAACACCACATGGATTAAGTCATATGTGTTACTCTTGATAGGTATATCATTTAGTCATTTGACTTGAGATTACCATAGACTTCAATATTATGAGCATGATAATTTGACACAATCAAACTTTGTCTTTAACCGAACAATTATAAAGATTGTGAATAGTTTTCATGTGAGAAATATGTGAAGGTGTGTAATTAAGATAGAATTTGTCCCTCTCGTAAAGAGAGAGATCAGTGGATCCCTCGATATGTCAAGATTGTTAAATAACCAAGTCCAAGTGAATTGATATGATCAATGTCACTTGAATATTTTTAGTCTACCTAAAGATCGAGACTAGTACGATTCAACATTTAGGGTGACTTTTCATGCCTTATGTTTAATAAAAGGATATCGCACGACAAAAGGATATGATATATGTTATTCATTAGGTTGTATCGATTTTGATATTCATGCTACTTGGGTAGTCGTAATGTCTTGCTAGAGACTGCTTATGACTTGTTGACCAAAAATGATTTTTGGTTCACTACCAACGTCGCATGAACCTATTGGGTCACACACATATAATAATTTTGTGCAATTTCAATTAGTCCAAAGTAATTAATTTTGTATGATAAGATTCATGAAAAGAAAGCCCTTATGATTTGTTGTATGATAACTTATTAATATGGGTATATGTGTAATTTGTTTAAATTGCTTAAATACAATTGTTGTATTATGAATAGAACTTTAAGTGAGGGTTTATCTACACATATAAATAAATGGTCATAACCTAAAAATGTTAAAGTATTTCGTTTTGTTTTTTTAGAGTTATAATGGATTTTGGGAGAGAAAGGAAAAATGTTTTCATTCTCTCTTGGGGCTAGCATTCCAAATTGTGGTCACTGTTCGTGTGTAGATTTCTTATAGAGGACGCGCATTTGAACATCTAGGAGATCGAACAATCAGATAAGGAAATCACGAATTAAGGTGTAGTTTACTTTTGTAAATCTTGTTTAATAGAAATTATTTGCGATCCTGTTGGGATTTTTCATAAATTATTTTGAATTTTTCGCTGCGTATGAACCCCAAAAACCCAACAGTGGTACTTTTTCACTGCGTATGAACCCCAAAAATCCAACAGCGGTATAAGAGAATTAGGCTCATTTATGTTAAACGTTTGCATGTTTTCTCTGATCTATATATGATATATGTATGAAAACATGATCACGATTCATGTATATATGATATACATATAGGTTCTATGATAATTGTTATCAAGAATTAATTTTTAAAGCATTTTGTTCATTCATGTATTTGATACATACGTATGATTTGATTCATTGATATAATTCATGTTAAATATATTTCGATTTAGATATGTTTTAAAATTGAACAATTCAAATTTTGTATATCTCAATGATAGAAATCATGATTAGGTGAATATAATTAATTTAATATGATTTTGTTATTGAATACTTAGTTTGTTTTATGTAATAATTATGTATATCTCCATGATAGAAATCATGTTTAGGTTAATATGATTAATTTAATATAATTCTGATGTTGAATACATGATCAATATTTTGTTTCTTAATTCAATTGCTTGCCTAATGGATAAGAATCAAAATTGTTTTTGATTATATGTCTCATTGTTGTTGTCTTTTAGTATATAGATAGGAGATAAACTTGTAATCGGATAAGAATATTTGTAAATACTATATAATATGTGAGATATATAACAAATTTGTATTGGATTATGATTCCAAGTATCTTAAATTATAATTGGATTAAGATTCCAAATATCTTAATTGGATTAGGATTCCAAGTATCATAAATCCTAATTGAATTAGAATAAGATATTAAGTTAAAGGTGGGTCCTTATTAATTAAAAAATTTTTAATTAATTTTCAGAAATAAAAATAAGGGGCAGTTTCGGTCAATTGGATTGACTAAAATAATGAGAAATTATAAGCGATTTTCAATTTTCGGAATTGGTATTTGTCGGCGGTCCCGCTGACCGACCAGCAGGACCGTCGATAACTCTGCGTAGTGCAAGGAAATTCGTATACTAGACAATATTAGTAAAATTTTCTAACTTGTTTAGTGATTGTACATTTTGTGTAATATATGATATTTATCTTGCTTAAGATATGATCACTAAAACTAATAAAAATCCTTCTTCTAAATTTTAAGTTAAGTATTATCCATTCTCAAACACTTGTCAAGGCTTGATCACATCAATATGGGTCTACCTTCGCAGAGTGTATTGTGTTATTTTGGTAAGGCAAGTTGAGTAACGATTACTATATTGTTTGAAATGGTTAGACTTGATAAAGCTATCAAAACCGTTTTGAGCTTTAGACAGAAGATGAGATAAAAACATACTAAGAAATAAGATGTCATAATCTCATAAAAATAACTAAAAGTTACATATGTTGTAATTGGTTACAGGTACCTACCTAAATAACATAATTTAAAGTGCCATGCCTTAGCTGTCTTCAAATTAGGTGAAACATGAGTTTTAATCCCTTAAGTTAACATAGTGTTTTTAAAGGAGGTTTGTTAATTTTGTGTGAGTCTATTCCTCAATACTAAAATGAACTTTTGCATAATCTTTGTTGTAGATTTATGGCTTCATCAAATCACACTAATCCCTTGTCACTGCGATCCATCCTTGAAAAGTATAAGTTATATGGGACAAACTTCCTTGACTGGTTTAGAAACTTGAGAATTGTTCTTAAGCATGAACGCTAGTTGTATGTCATGGATGATCCTATTCCTGAGGAACCACCAGTCAATGTTGCAAGAGCCGTGAAGGATGCGCCCATACTAAGCATGCCAACGACTCTACTGATGTTGCATGCATTATGTTGGTAATCATGGTTTCTGAACTTTAAAAGAACATGAAACACATGAAAGCTTTCGATATGGCTATAATGCTGAGGGAAATGTTCCAACAACTGGCTAGGCAAAAAAGATTTAAGACAGTCAAGAACCTCCATTCTTGCAAAATGGCTGAGGGGTCAGTTAGACCTCATGTACTGAAAATGTAGGGCTACATTGATCATCTTGACATACTAGGATTTCCATTAATTAAAGAATTGGCTATGGATTTGACCCTTAATTTATTGCCTAATAGTTTTTCACAATTTGTGATGAACTATAACATGAATAACATGGAGAGATCTATCTCAGAGTTGAATTTAATGCTTAAAACTGCTGAGCAGAATGTCAAGAAACCCACTGCCAATGTATTGATGGTTCAGAAAGGAAAAGCTTTGAGGAAGAATGCCAAAAGCAAGGCTATAGTTGCTAAAGCTGTTGTGCCAGTCACAAAGCCTGTGGAACAAGTTAAGCCTAAAGTAGGTTGTTTCTACTTCACAGTCCCAAAAGGAAAAAGAAAAAGACGAAAATTGTCATTTTCATCATGCACCTGGGCATTGGTTCAAAAATTGCAAGCTTTATCTTGAAGATCAAAAGAAAAAGAAGAGTAGTGCGACTCTGCTTTAGGTATTTACGTTATTGTAGTTAACTTGTCTACTAGTGATTCCTGGGTATTGGATACCAAATGTGGTTCTCACATTTGCATTAATGTGCAGTATCTCACCAAAAGTAGAAAGCTAAAGAAAGGAGAAATTATCCTACGAGTCGGAAATGGAGCAAAGGTTGTTGCGTTGGTTGTAGGATGCTATGAGTTATCTTTATCTAGTGAACTAGTTTTAGTTTTAAATAATTATTATTATGTCCCTACCTTGAGCAGAAACATCATTTTAGTTTCATGTTTGGATTTGAATGGTTTTAATTTTATTATTGCGAATAATAAATGCTCCATTTCTCGAAAAGACGTTTTTTATGCAAATGTCGATTTGTATGATGGTCTTTATATTCTAAACATGAAAAGGTCCACATATACTCCTATTCTTAACATAAATACAATGAGATTTAAGTCAAATGATTTGAATCAAACCTACCTTTGGCATTGTCGACTTGGCCAAGTAATGAGAAACACATTTCTAAACTCCATAAAGATGGACTTTTAGATTCATTGATTTTGAATCATATGAAACATGTGTATCTTGTTTATTAGACAAGATGACAAAGAGTCCCTTTACTGGACACAGTGAAAAGGCAAGTGATTTATTAGGTCTAATACATACTGATGTATACGGTCCTATAAACACAATGGCTTGAGGTGGTTATTAGTACTTCGTTCTTTTACAAATGATATCAGCAGAAAAGGTTATATATATCTCATGAAACATAAAGGTGAATCTTTTGAGATGTTTCGAATATTTCAAAATGAAGTGCAAAATCAACTTGGTAAAACTATTAAAGCACTTTGATCATATCAAGGTGGTGACTATTTTAGCCAAGAGTTTGATAATCATATTAGAAACTATGGGATTGTCTCACAGTTAACTCCTCCATCAACTCCACAATGGAATGGTATTTTTGAGAGGAGAAATAGAACTTTATTAAATATGGTTCGGTCTATGATGAGTCATTCAGATCTTCCTATTTCCTTTTGGGGCTATGCCTTAGAAACTGTTGTGTTTACACTGAATCGTGTTCCTTCTAAAGCTGTTGATAAAACACCACATGAGATGTGGATTGGAAAAAAACCCAAGTTTATCTTTCCTTAAGATTTGAGGCTGTGAGACTTTTGTACAACGACAAATCTCGAAAAAATTATTAGCCAAATCTGCCAAGTGTGTATTTGTTGGTTATCCTAAAGAAACTAGATGATACTACTTTTATATCCCATTGAGAACAACATGTTTGTTGCTCAGAATGGTGTCTTTATGGAGAAAGAGTTTATTTCAAAAGATAACAATGGGAATAAAGTTAGTCTTAAAGAAGTTTAAGAACCACAAATAAACACTCAACCGCCAATGGAAGATCAACAAAGTTTTGAACTAGTTGAACCTCTAAAGGTATCACAAGGCCCGTGTAGGTCTGATAGGGTAAGACATCAACCTGAGAGATTTGGGTTTTTTATTACTGATAGTGGTGAGGCGTTAATTATGGATCAAAATAAACCTACTACTTATCAGGAGGCTATGTCTAGCCTTGAGTTAGATAAATGGCCGAGTGCCATGAACTTTGAGATGCAATCCATGTATGATAATCAAGTTTGGAACTTGGTTGATTTACCTGAAAGCGATAAGACCATAGGATGTAAATGGGTTTTCAAGAAGAAAACTGATATGGATGGCAATGTGCATACTTATAAAGTACGGCTAGTAGCAAAAGGTTTCAAACAGACTCAAGGTGTTGATTATGATGAGACCTTTTCTCTTGTAGCCATGCTTAAATCCATTAAAATTCTAATTGCCATAGTCACATATTATGACTATGTGATATGGCAAATGGATGTCAAAACATCTTTTCTAAATGGAAAGCTACTTGAGGACGTGTATATGATACAGCCTAAAGGGTTTGTTCATCCTGAGAATTTTAGGAAGGTGTGCAAGCTTCAAAGATCCATTTATAGATTAAAACAAGCTTCTCAGAGTTGGAATCTTCATTTTGATGAAACAATTAAGGAATTTGGTTTCATTAAAAATGAAGATGAGCCTTGTGTATACAAGCATGGTTGTTTTCCTTGTACTGTATGTTGATGATATATTACTCATTGGAAATAACATCCTAACCTTGCATAGTGTCAAGTCTTGGTCGAGGAAGTGTTTCTTAATGAAGGACTTAGGAGATGCAGCCTACATCATTAGGATTAATATCTATAGGGATAGATCTAAAAGGTTGATCGGACTAAGTCAGAGTGATTATATTGATAAGGTACTGAATAGGTTCAGTATGCAAGACACTTAAAGAGGGTTGTTACCAATGTCTCATGGTATAAGTCTTAGCAAGACTCAATATCCAAGGACTAAGAATGAGCGAGAACGCATGAATGGGATTCCATATACATCATCTATTGGATCTATCATGTATGTTATGTTATGCACTCGACCTGATGTATCATATGCTTTACACACAACAAGCAGATATCAGTTTGATCCCAGTGAGAGTCATTCGATATCAGTAAAGAACATTCTTAAGTTCTTGAGAAGGACTAAAGATGTGTTCTTAGTCTATAAAAGTTTGAAAAATGAGCTTGTTGTAAATGGTTACACAGATGCAAGTTTTCGAAATGATATAAATGACTTTAGATTGCAGTCTGTATATGTGTTTAGTTTGAATGGAGGCACAATGAGCTAGAAAAATTTGAAGCAAGAGACTGTCGCAGATTCCGCAACTTAAGCTGAGTACATAGCAACATCCGATGCAGGTAAGGAGGCAGTTTGGATAAAAAAAGTTCATATCTGAACTAGGTGTGGTTCCAAGTATTACTAACCCTGTTTGCTTGTATTATGACAACAACGGAGCTATAGCACAGGCCAAGGAACTAAGATAACACCATAGATCAAAACATATACTCAGATGTTTTCATCTCATTCGAAAAATCATTGAGAGGGGAGATGTGAAGATTTGCAGAGTTCCTACTAAAGACAATGTTGTAAATCCTTTGTCGAAGGCTTTTCCACAAGCGAAACATGATGGTAATGTTTGGTCATTGGGTATTAGATACATGAATGATTGGCCCTAGTGCAAGTGGGAGATGTTGGGCCATGTGCCCAAGGTTAATCTACAAACATTATTTATCTTATAATTTTAGTGAATAAATTAAGTTTTTCATTTGTTGTATTGTTATAAGCGATTGCATGTTTTGTTGGGAAATGTGCCCTAGGTCAATCATTAATAGTCTTTATGAATACATTTTAGTTAATAAAAATTTGTTGTTTATTATAATTGATTTGCATGTTTACATTATAATAAGATCCATGGGTATTTACAGAAATATTTTAAATGTCCCTAGTCAATTATTATACTGGGAACTATAACAAATTAAGACTAGTGTGAGTCTTGATTGATGATCATGCGATGATCATACGTATAAGAATACGAATCAAGATCATGAGTACTTGTTAGGGAACAAAGTACTGGACCGACTCGCTATGAAAACATCACATGGATTAAGTCATAGTTGTTTCTCATGATATGTATATTATTCAGTCCTCTGACTTGAGATTACCAGAGACTTCAACATTAGGAATACAGTGATTTGACGCAATCAAACGTTGTTTTTAACCGAACGATTATAAAGGTTGTGATTGGTTACTATGTGAATAATGTGGGGAAGTTGTGTAATCGAGATAAAATTGGTTCCTCTCATATAGAGAGAGATATCCAGTGGATCCCTCGATGTGTTAGACATTTAAAAGGCCTAGTCTAAGTGAATTGATATTGATCAATGCCATTTGGATGTTTTCAGTCTGCTTGGAGATCGAGACTAGTACGATTGAACATGTTGGATGACAATTCCATGCCTTATATTTGATCAAAAGGATATCGTATGATAAAAGGATGTTAGATACACTATTGATTAGGTTGTATCGATTTTATATTCGTACAACTTAAGTAGTTATAATATCTTGCTAGAGTCTGCTTATGACTTGTATACCAAAATGTGTTTTGGTACACTGTCAACGTTGTATGAGCCTATTGGGTCGCACACTAAGAATGGTTTTGAGAGATTTTACAATGGTTCAGAAAAACAAATTTTATATGATAAAATTCATGACAGAAATGTCCTTGTAGTGTATTACACTTATACTTCTTTAAGTAGGGTATATGTGTAATTTACTTAATCGTCTATAAACAAGGGTTGTATAAATAGACGTTTTGAGTTAGAATACTAAAACAAAAAAGATTAAAAAGGCCAAAATTCTATTTTCGTTTTAGAAACGACTTAGGGTTTTTGGTATGCTCTGGATCGTTTTGGAGAGAAACAAAAAGGTTTAGTATTCTCTCGAAGCTAGCACTTAAAATCTCAGCTCCCGTTCGTGTGTGGATTGCTGATAGAGGGCGTTCATCATTGGCAGTGCCTTAGAGATCGATTAACCTTCAGAAATATACATTACGACTGAGGTATGATTAAGTTTTCATAGTTTAAACGTTTTTAATGGAATTAGATTCGATCCTGTTGGGGTTTTTGTCAAAATTGTTTTATAATCTCCGCTGCACATGAACCCCAAAACTCAACAGTGGTATCAGAGCTTTCGAGTTTAATTCCATTAAACTCTTTGCATGTTTTCTTATGATATATGATTGAAATCATGTTAATAGTTGATGTATATGTAATAGACATAAGTTTTCTATGAGATTTATTATCATGTTTTGTGTATATGATACATATATTCATAATTTAATTGAAATTAGTTTCGTACATGTTAGTAACCATGTTAGGTTAATTTGAATAATTTTAATGAATTGAGTTTCGTGTTCTGTGATCTATGACACCATTAGGTTCGATTAGGATAGTAGTTCATGATTCAATTACATGTTTGTGATTATTTGGATGAATATTGAAATTGCAAATAATTAATTTTTGAAATTATTTATTTATAAATAATTAATTTTCAAAATTATTTATTTATCTTGTTATATCTATTTTGTTATGAAGTTTCTATTTGATAAAGATAGATAACAAATTAGAATAGGAGATAAATATCAAGAATCTTGTTATTGGTGATATACTAGGATTCAAATATCTTAAATCCAAAATAAATAATTAATTTTTGAAATTATTTATTTATCTTGTTATATTTATTTTGTTATGAAGTTTCTATTTGATAAAGATAGATAACAAATAAGATTATGAGATATAAGCAAAATCGGTTTTGTTATCATTATTGGATAGGAGATAAATATGGAGAAGTTTGTTATTGATGATAGGCTAAGATTCAAATATCTAAAGTCCTAATTGGATTAGGATAAGATGATTAGTTAGATATGGGCCCGAGTTAATTAAAAATGTTTTAATTGACTTAATTTTGGATAAATTAATCGCTAAATTTAGTATAGTAAAATCCGCGAAAATATGATTTTTTATAGCGAATTTCAATTTTCGGAATTGAGATTTGTATTCTAAAAAAAACGAGGGCGCTGGCCCCTGTACCCCCATCAGCTGTCTTACTAATCCTAACGCACGGAAATTCTTTTATTAGTAAATAGTATAAAAATCTCTAAATTGTTTAATGTATTAACAAATCAACAAAATATATGATATTTCACAGTTTACTTAAAAATCACTAAAACTGAATAAAATCCCTCTACTAAAACTTAAGTATTGTGCCATCCAATTTTAAACACTTATCAAGGCCTCGATCACACTAATACAGTTTCAGCTATAGTTGGGTGTATTGTGTTATCTTGATGAGACAAGTTAGGTAAGAGTTACCTAAATGTTTAAAATGGTCCGACTTAATAAAGCCATCAAAATAGTTTTGAGCTTTAGGCAAATGATGAGATAAAAATATGCTAAGACATAAGATGTCTCATATCTCATAAAAGGATCTAAAAATTACATAAGATATAATTAGTAACTGTTACCTACCTAAATAATCTAGTTCTGTGTTTTATGCCATAGCTGTCATAGAATTAGGTGAAATATAAATTTTAGTCCCCTAAATAAACAGTGTATTTTAGGAGGGTTGTTAATTTAGTAGGAGTCAATTCCTCTATGCTAAAATAAACTTTGCATAATCTTCATTGTAGATCAATGGCCTCTTCAAGTAACAATATTTCCCTGTCACTGCTATCCATCCTTGAGAAGGATAAGCTATCTAGGACTAACTTTCTTGACTGGTTCAGAGACTTGAGAATCGTTCTCAAGCATGAACGCAAGTTGTATGTTCTGGATGATCCGATCCCTGAGGACCAACCAGCCAATGCTACGAAAGCCGTGAAAGCTACACATAATAAGCATGTCAACGATTCTACTGATGTTACATGCATTATGTTGGCAATTATGGTTCCTGAACTTCAGAAGGACATGAAACTAATTGAAGCCTACGACATGGCTATAACGTTGAAGGAAATGTTCCAACAGCAAGCTAGGCAAGAAAGGTTTGAGACAATCAAAAACCTACATTCTTACAAGATGACTGAGGGTGCGTCAGTTAGTCCTCATGTTCTGAAGATGAAGGGGTATATTGACCAGCTTGATGGACTCGAATTTTTCATAAGCCAAGAGTTGGCTACGGATTTGATCCTAAATTCATTATCGAAAAGTTACTCACAATTTGTGATGAACTACAATATGAATAATATGAAGAAATCAATTTTAGAGTTGCATTTGATGCTCAAAACTGCTGAACAAAATATCAAGAAACCCTCTAGTAATGTGTTGATGGTCCAAAAGGGAAAGGAAATGAAGAAAAAAGGCAAAGGCAAGGCTAAAGTTTTCAACGCTACTGTTGCACCTGCCGTAAAGCTTGTGGAACAAGTCAAGTCCTAGCCTATTCCCTCTTCAAAACACCCAAAAGAAAATGAATGAAATTGTCATTTCTGTCAAGCACCTGGACATTGGTTAAGAAATTGCAAACTCTATTTGAAAGATCTAAAGAAGAAAAAGGGTAGTGCGACTATCACTACAGGTATTTTTGTTATTGAAATTAATTTATCTACTAGTGATTCCTGGGTATTAGATATCGGATATGGATCTCACATTTGTATAAATGTGCAGGGACTCACCAGAAGTAGAAAGTTGAAGAAAGGAGAAGTCATCCTCCGCGTAGGGAATAGAGCAAGAGTTGCTGCCATGGCTATTGGATCATATGACTTAGTCTTACCTAGTGGATTTATATTAACATTAAATAATTGTTATTTTGTGCCTGCCATGAGCAAAAACATCATTTCTTTTTCATGCTTGGATATTGATGGTTTTGATTTTATTATTGCGAATAATAGATGTTCCATTTCTAGTAAAGGAATATTTTATACAAATGCTGATTTGTGTGATGGTCTTTATATTTTAAGCATGAAAAGGTCCACTGATACTCCAATCTTTAACATAAATACAAAGAGATTTAAGTCAAATGATTTGAGTCAAACCTAACTTTGGCATTGTCATCTCGGGAACATAAATGAGAAACGCATAACGAAGCTCCATAAAGATGAACTTCTAGATTCATTTGATTTAGAAACATATGAAATGTGCGTATCTTGTTTACGAGGCAAGATGACTAAAAGTCCCTTTATTGGACATAGTGAAAGGGCAAGTGATTTATTGGGTCTAATACATACTGATGTGTGCGGTCCTATAAACACAATGGCTAGAAGATGTTATCAGTACTTCATTACATTTACAGATGATTTCAGCAGATATGGTTATGTATAACTTATGAAACATAAAACTGAATCATTTGAAATGTTTCGAACGTTTCAAAATGAAGTGCAGAATCATCTTGGTAAAACTATCAAAACACTTCGATCAGATCGAGGTGGTGAGTATTTAAGCCAAGAATTTGACGAACATCTTAGAAATTGTGGGATTGTCTCCCAATTGACTCCACCAGCAACTCCACAATGGAATGGAGTTTCTGAAAGGAGAAATTGAACCTTATTAGATATGGTTCGATCTATGATGAGTCATGCGGATCTTCCATTATCCTTTTGGTGTTATGCATTACAAATTGCAGCTTTCAGTCTAAATCGAGTTCCTTATAAAGCGGTTGATAAAACACCATATGTGATAAGGTACGGGAAGAGACCTAGTTTGTCTTTTCTTAAGATTTGGGGTTGTGAGGTTTACGTAAAGCGTCAAGTCTCAGAAAAACTAACACCTAAATCTGACAAGTGTCTATTTGTGGGGTATCCTAAGGAAACAAAAGGATATTACTTTTATAACCCCGTTCAGAACAAAGTGTTTGTTGCTCAATATGGTGCATTTATGGAAAAACAATTTATTTCAAAAGACAATAGTTGGAGAGAAGTAAATCTTGAAGAAGTTCAAGAATCACAGATAAGCACTGAACCGCTACTGGAAGTTCAACAACGTTCTGAACCAGTTGAACCTCCGCAAGTAATACAAGGCCCACGTAAATCTGGTAAGGTAAGACATGAGCCAGAGAGATTCGAATTTCTCATTACTGATAGTCGTGATTTGTTGCTTATGGATCAAAATGAGCCCACCACTTATCAAGAGGATATGTCTGGACCAGACATAGATAAGTGGCTAAGTGCCATGAATTCTGAGATGCAATCCATGTATGATAACTAAGTTTGGTACTTGGCTAATTTACCTTAAGGTGGTAAGACCATTGGATGTAAAGGGGTTTTTAAGAAGAAAACTAACATGGATGGCAATGTGCATACTTTTAAAGCAAGACTTGTAGCAAAAGGTTTCAAGCAGACTTAAGGTGTTGATTTTAATGAAACTTTTTCGCTAGTAGCCATACTTAAATCTATAAGAATTTTGATTTTCATTGTTGCATATTATGACTATGAGATATGAAAAATGGATGTAAAAACAACATTTCTTAATGGAAAGTTGCTTGAGGATGTATATATAACAACCTGAAGGTTTTGTACATCCTGAAAATTTTACGAAGGTATGAAAGCTTGAAAGATCCATTTATGGATTAAAGCAAGCTTCTCGGAGTTGGAATCTTCGTTTTGATAAAGCAATTAAGGATTTTGGTTTTATTAAGAACGAAGAAGAGCCTTGTGTATACAAGGTCAGTGGGAGTGTAGTTATTTTTCTCGTACTGTATGTTGATGATATATTGCTCATCGGAAACGATATTCTAACATTACAGAATGTCAAGTCTTGGTTAGGGAAGTATTTCTCAATGAAAGACTTAGGAGATGCAGCCTATATCCTAAGGATAAGGATCTATAGGGATAGATCTAAGAGGCTAATCGGTCTAAGTCAGAGTGCTTACATAGAAAAGGTGATGAATAGGTTCAGTTTGCAAGACTCTAAAAGAGAATTCTTTCCAATGTCTCATGGCATAAATCTCAGCTAGACTCAATGTCCTAAGACAAATGATGAGCGAGACCATATGAATAAGATTTCATATGCATCTGCTATTGGATCTATCATGACGCCATGCTATGCACTCGGCCTGATGTATCATATGCTTTGAGCACTACAAGCAGATATCAGTCAGATCCAGGTGAGAGTCACTGGATAGCAGTAAAGAACATTCTTAAGTACTTAAAAAGGACTAAAGAAGTGTTCTTGGTCTATGGAAGTTTTGAAAATGATCAAGTTGTAAATGGTTACACAGATGCAAGTTTTAAAACTGATATAGATGATTTTATATCGCAGTCTGGATATGTGTTTACTTTGAATGGCGATGCAGTAAGCTGGAAAAGTTCGAAGCACGAGACTGTGGCAGATTCTACAATAGAAGTTGAGTATATTGCAGTATCCGATGCAGCAAAGGAGGCAGTTTGGATAAAAAAGATCATTTCTAAACTAGGTGTGGTTCCAAGTATTGCTAACACTATTTGTTTGTATTGTGAAAATAACGGGGCAATAGCACAGGCCAAGGAACCTAGATCACACCACAGATCCAAACATATACTCAAGCGTTTTCATCTCATCAAAGAAATTATTGAGAGGAGAGACGTGAAGATTTGCAGAGTACCTACTAAAGTCAACATAGCGGATCCATTGGCAAAAGATTTTCCACAAGCGAAACGTGGTAGTCATGTTAGATCATTAAGTATTAGATGCTTGAATGATTGGCCCTAGAGCAAGTGAGAGATGTTGGGAAATGAGCCCTAGGTCAATCCATTAATAGTCTTTATGAATACATTTTAGTTAATAAAAATAGAGTATTTCATTTGATGTTTATCATAATTGATTTGCATGTTTACATTATAATAAGATCCATGTGTATTTACAAAAATATCCTAAATGTCCCTAGTCGATTATTATACTAGGAACTATAATGAATTAAGACTAGTGTGAGTCTTGATTGATGATCATATGTATATGAATACGAATCAAGATCATGAGTACTTATTAGGGAACAAAGTACTGGACCGACCCGCTATGAGAACATCACATGGATTAAGTCATAGTTGTTTCTCATGATATGTATATTATTCAGTCCTCTGACTTGAGATTACCAGAGACTTCAATATTAGGAATACAGTGATTTGACGCAATTAAACGTTCTTTAACTAAATGATTATAAAGGTTGTGATTGGTTACTGTGTGAAAAATATGGTGAAGTTGTATAATCGAGATAGAATTTGTCCCTCTCATATAGAGAGAGATATCCAGTGGATCCCTCGATGTGTTAGACTGTTAAAAGGCCTAGTCTAAGTGAATTGATATTGATTAATGTCATTTGGATGTTTTCAGTCTACTTGGAGATCGAGACTAGTACGATTGAACATGTTAGATGACAATTCCATGCCTTATATTTGATCAAAAGGATATCATATGACAAAAGGATGTTATATAGACTATTAATTAGGTTGTATCGATTTGATATTCATACAACTTGGGTAATCATAATATCTTGCTAGAGGCCACTTATGACTTGTATACCAAAATGTGTTACGATACACTGTCAACGTTGTATGAGCCGATTGGGTCGCACACTAAGAATGGTTTTGCGAGATTTTAAGGTGGTTCAGAAAAAAATGAATTTTATATGAGAAAATTCATGACAAAAATGTCCTTGTAGTGTATTACACTTATACTTCTTTAAGTAGGGGTATATGTGTAATTTACTTAACCGTCTATATATAAGGGTTGTACAAATAGACGCTTTGAGTTAGAATACTAAAACAAAAAAGATTAAAAAGGCCGAAACTCTATTTTTGTTTTAGAAACGACTTAGAGTTTTTTGGTATGCTCTGGATCATTTTGGAGAGAAACAAAAAGGTTTGGTATTCTCTCGAAGCTAGCACTTCAAATCTCGGTCGTCGTTCGTGTGTGGACTGCTGATAGAGGGCGTTCGTCGTTGGCAGCGCCTTATGGATCAATTAACCTTCAGAAAGGTACATTGCGACTGTTGTATGATTAAGTTTTCATAGTTAAACATTTTTAATGGAATTAGATTCGATCCTGTTACGATTTTTGTCAAAATTATTTTGTAATCTCCGTTGCACATGAACCCCAAAACTCAACAGTGGTATCAGAGCCTTCGAGTTTGATTCCATTAAACTCATTGCATGTTTTCTTATGATATATGATTTAAAGCATGTTAATAGTTGATGTATATGTGATATACATATGTTTTTTGTGAGATTTATTATCATATTTTATGTATATGATACATATATTTATAATTTAATTGAAATTAGTTTCACACATGTTAGTAACCATGTTATGTTAATTTGAATAATTTTATTGAATTGAGTTTCGTGTTCTATGATCCATGACACCATTATGTTCGATTGGGATAATAGTTCATGATTCAATTACATGTTTGTAATTATTTGGACGAAGATCGAAATGGCAAATAAATAAAATTTGAAATTATTTATTTATAAAAAATTAATTTTTAAAATTATTTATTTATCTGGTTATATCTATTTTGTTATGAAGTTTCTATTTGATAAAGATAGATAACAAATTAGAATAGGAGATAAATATCAAGAATCTTGTTATTGGTGATATACTAAGATTCAAATATCTTAAATCCAAAATAAATAAATAATTTTTGAAATTATTTATTTATCTTGTTATATCTATTTTGTTATGAAGTGTCTATTTGATAAAGACAGATAACAAATAAGATTAGGTGATATAAGAAAAATCGGTTTCGTTATCCCTATTGGATAGGAGATAAATATGGAGAAGTTTGTTATTGGTGATATGTTAAGATTCAAATATCTAAAGTCCTAATTGGATTAGGATAAGATGATTAGTTAGATATGGGCCCGGATTAATTAAAAATATTTTAATTGACTTAATTTTGAATAAATTAAGAGGCAAATTTAGTATAGTAAAATCAGCGAAAAATATGATTTTCTATAGCGAATTTCAATTTTTAGAATTGAGATTTGTCTTCTAAAAAAAAAGGGGGCGCTGCTCCTGTACCCTCGTTCGCTGCCTAACGCACGAAAATTCTTTTATTTGTGAACAGTATAAAAATCTCCAAATTGTTTAGTGAATTAATAAATCAATGAAATATATGATATTTCACTGTTTACTTAAAAATCCCCAAAACTGAATAAAATCCCTCTATAAAATTTTAAGTCTTGTGCCATCCAATTTTAAACACTTATCAAGGCCTCGATCACACTAATACAGTTTCAGTCATTGCTGGGTGTATTGTGTTATCTTGGTGAGACAAGTTGGGTAAGAGTTAACTAAATGTTTAAAATGGTCTGACTTAATAAAGCCATCAAAATAGTTTTGAGCTTTAAGCAAATGATGAGATAAAAATATGCTAAGACATAAGATGTCTCATATCTCATAAAAGGATCTAAAAATCACATAAGATGTAATTAGTAACTGTTACCTACCTAAATAATCTAGTTCTGTGTTTCATGCCATAGCTGTCATAGAATTAGGTGAAATATAGATTTTAGTCCCCTAAATAAACAGTGTGTTTTAGGAGGGTTATTATTTAGGGGGAGTCTATTCCTCTATGCTAAAATAAACTTTGCATAATCTTTATTGTAGATCAATGGCCTCATCAAGTAACAATAATCTCCCGTCACTGCGATCCATCCTTGAGAAAGATAAGCTATCTGGGACTAACTTTCTTGACTGGTTCAAAGACTTGAGAATCGTTCTCAAGTATGAACGCAAGTTGTATGTTTTGGATGCTCCAATCCCTAAGGACCCACCAGCCAATGCTACAAAAGCTGTGAATGATGCACATAATAAGCATGTTAACGATTCTACTGATGTTGCATGCATTATGTTGGCAACTATGGTTCCTGAACTTCAGAAGGGCATGGAATTAATAGAAGCCTACGACATGGCTATAACGCTGTAGGAAATGTTCCAACAGCAAACTAGGCAAGAAAGGTTTGAGACAGTCAAAAGCCTACATTCTTTTAAGACGACTGAGGGTGTGTCAGTTAGTCCTCATGTTCTGAAGATGAAGGGGTATATTGACCAGCTTGATGGACTCAGATTTTCCATAAGCCAAGAGTTGGCTATAGATTTGATCCTAAAGTTATTACCGGAAAGTTACTCACAATTTGTGATGAAATATAATATGAATAATATGAAGAAATCAATTTTTGAGTTGCATTTGTTGTTCAAAACTGCTGAACAAAATATCAAGAAACCCTCTAGTAATGTGTTGATGGTCCAAAAGGGAAAGGGAATGAAGAAAAAAAGGCAAAAACAAGGATAAAGTTATTAAGGCTTTTGTTGCACCTGTCACAAAGTCTGTGGAACAAGTCAAGCCCCAGCCTATTCCTGCTTCAAAACACCCAAAAGAAAAGGAAGGAAATTGTCATTTCTGACAAGCACCTGGACATTGGTTTAGAAATTGTAAACTATATCTGAAAGATCTAAAGAAGAAAAAGGGTAAAGAAGAAAACGGGTAGTGTGACTACCACTATAGGTATTTACTTTATTGAAATTAATTTATCTACTAGTGGTTCTTGGGTATTAGATACCGGATGTGGATCTCACATTTGTATAAATGTGCAGGGACTCACCAGAAGTAGAAAGTTGAAGAAAGGAGAAGTCATCCTCCGCATAGGGAATGGAGCAAGAGTTGCTACCATGGCTGTTGGATCATGACTTAGTCTTACCTAGTGGACTTATCTTAACTTTAAATAATTGTTATTTTATGTCTGCCTTGAGCAGAAACATCATTTCTTTTTCATGCTTGGATATTGATGGTTTTGATTTTATTATTGCGAATAATAGATGTTCCATTTCTCGTAAAGGAATATTTTATGCAAATGTTGATTTGTGTGATGTCTTTATATTCTAAGCATGAAAAGGCCCACTGATACTCCAATCTTTAACATAAATACAAAGAGATTTAAGTCAAATAATTTGAATTAAACCTATCTTTGGCATTGTCGTCTCGAGCACATAAATGAGAAACGCATAACAAAGCTCCATAAAGATGAACTTCTAGATTCATTTGATTTAGAAACATATGAAATGTGCGTATCTTGTTTACATGGCAAGATGACTTAAAGTCCCTTTACTGGACACAGTGAAAGGGCAAGTGATTTATTGGGTCTAATACATACTGATGTATGCGGTCCTATAAACACAATGGCTAGAGGAGGTTATCAGTAATTCATTACATTTACTGAAGATTTCAGCAGATATGGTTATGTATATCTTATGAAACATAAAACTGAATCATTTGAGATGTTTCGAACGATTCAAAATGAAGTGCAGAATCAACTTGGTAAAACTATCAAAACACTTAGATCAGATCGAGGTGGTGAGTATTTAAGCCAAGAATTTGACGAACATCTTAGAAATTATAGGATTGTCTCCCAATTGACTCCACCAGCAACTCCACAATGTAATGGAGTTTCTGAAAGGAGAAATCGAACCTTATTAGATATGGTTCGATCTATGATGAGTCATGAGATATTCCATTATTCTTTTGGGGTTATGCATTACAAACTGCAACTTTCAGTCTAAATTGAGTTCCTTATAAAGCGGTTGATAAAAACACCATATAAGATATGGTATGGGAAGAGACCTAGTTTGTCTTTTCTTAAGATTTGGGGTTGTGAGGCTTACGTAAAGTGACAAGTCTCAGAAAAACTAGCACCTAAATCTGACAAGTGTCTATTTGTGGGGTATCCTAAGGAAACAAAAGGATATTACTTTTATAATCCCACTGAGAACAAAGTGTTCGTTGCTCGGTATGGTGCCTTTATGGAAAAACAATTTACTTCAAAAGACAATAGTGGGAGAGAAATAAATTTTGAAGAAGTTCAAGAATCATAGATAAACACTGAACCGCTACTGGAAGTTCAACAACATTCTGAACCAATTGAACCTCCGCAAGTGACACAAGGCCCACATAAATCTGGTAGGGTAAGACATGAGCCAGATAGATTCGGATTTCTTATTAGTGATAGTCGTGTTGTGTTGCTTATGGATCAAAATGAGTCCACCACTTATCAGGAGGATATGTCTGGACCAGACTCAGATAAGTGGCTAAGTGCCATGAATTCTGAAATGCAATCCATGTTTGATAACCAAGTTTGGTACTTGGTTAATTTACCTGAAGGTGGTAAGACCATTGGATGTATTTCAAGAAGAAAACTGACATGGTTGGCAATGTACGTACTTTTTAAGCAAGACTTGTAGCAAAAGGTTTCAAGCAAACTCAAGGTGTTGATTATGATGAAACTTTTTCGTCAGTAGCCATACTTAAATCCATAAGAATTTTAATTGTCATTGTTGTATATTATGACTATGAGATATGGCAAATGGATGTAAATACAGTATTTCTTAATGGAAAGTAACTTGAAGATGTGTATATGACACAACCTGAAGGTTTTGTATATCCTGAGAATTCTAGGAAGGTATGCAAGCTTCAAATATCAATTTATGGATTAAAGCAAGCTTCTCAGAGTTGGAATCTTCGTTTTGATGAAGTAATTAAGGATTTGCAAAGTATCTACTGAAGACAACATTGCGGATCCATTGGCAAATGCTCTTCCACAAGCGAAACGTGATGGTCATGTTAGATCATTAGGCATTAGATGCATGAATGATTGGCCCTAGAGCAAGTGGGAGATGTTGAGAAATATGCCTTAGGTCAATCCATTAATAGTCTTTATGAATACATTTTAGTTAATAAAAATAGAGGATTTCGTTTGTTGTTTATTATAATTGATTTGCATGTTTACATTATAATAAGATCCATAGATATTTACAGAAATATCTTAAATGTCCCTAATCGATTATTATACTAGCAACTATAATGAATTAAGACTAGTGTGAATCTTGATTGATGATCATACGATGATCATATGTATAGGAATATGAATCAAGTTCATGAGTACTTGTTAGGGAACAAAGTACCGCACCGACCCGCTATGAGAACATCACATGGATTAAGTCATAGTTGTTTTTCATGATATGTATATTATTCAGTCCACTGACTTGAGATTACCAGAGACTTCAACACTAGGAATACAGTGATTTGACGCAATTAAATATTGTCTTTAACCGAACGATTATAAAGGTTGTGATTGGTTACTGTGTGAATAATATGGTGAAGTTGTGTAATCGAGATAGAATTTGTCCCCCTCATATAGAAACATATATCCAGTGGATCCCTCGATGTGTTAGACTGTTAAAAGGCCTAGTCTAAGTGAATTGATATTGATTAATGTCACTTGGATATTTTCAGTCTACTTGGAGATCGAGACTAGTACGATCAAACATGTTGGATGACAATTCCATGCCTTATATTTGATTAAAAGGATATTGTATGACAAAATGATGTTATATAGACTATTGATTAGGTTGTATCAATTTGATATTCGTACAACTTGGGTAATCATAATGTCTTGCTAAAGGCCGCTTATGACTTGTATACCAAAATGTGTTTTGGTACACTGCCAACGTTGTATGAGCCTATTGGGTCACACACTAAGAATGGTTTTACGAGATTTTAAGATGGTTCAGAAAAAAATTAATTTTATATGATAAAATTCATGACAGAAACGTCATTGTAGTATATTACACTTATACTTCTTTAAGTAGGGGTATATGTGTAATTTACTTAACCGTCTATATACAAGGGTTGTATAAATAGACGCTTTGAGTTAGAATACTAAAACAAAAAAGACTAAAAAGGCCGAAACTCTATTTTCATTTTAGAAATGACTTAGGGTTTTTTTGTATGCTCTGGATCATTTTGGAGAGAAACAAAAAGGTTTGGTATTCTCTCGAAGCTAGCACTTCAAATCTCGACCGCCGTTCATGTGTGGACTGCTGATAGAGGGCGTTCGTCGTTGGTAGGGCCTTAGAGATCGATTAACCTTCAGAAAGGTACATTGCGACTAAGGTATGATTAAGTTTCTATAGTTTAAACGTTTTTAATGTAATTAGATTCGGTTCCTGTTGGGGTTTTTGTTAAAATTGTTTTGTAATCTCCGCTGCGCATGAACCCCAAAACTCAACATGTTTACCTTTTTATAAGATCTATGGATATTTGTTGAAATATCATAAATGTCCCTAGTCGGTCATTATACTGGGAAGTATAATGAATTAAGACTAGTGTGAGTCTTGATTGATGATCATGTAATGATCATGCGTATAGAGATACGAATCGAGATAATGAGTACTTATAAGGCAATACTAGACCGACCCGCTATGAGAACGCCACATGGATTAAGTCATAAGTGTTACTCTTGACAAGTATATCATTTAGTCCTTCAACTTGAGATTACCATGGACTTCAATATTATGAGCATGGTAATCTAACACAGTTAAACGTTGTCTTTAACCGAACAATTATAAAGATTGTGATTGGTTATCATGTGAGAAATATGTGAAGGTGTATAATTAAGATAGAATTTGTTTCTCTCGTAAAGAGAGATATTAATGGATCCCTTGATATGTTAAGATTGTTAAAGGGTCAAGTCCAAGTGAATTGATATGTTCAATGCCACTTGGATGTTTTCAGTCTACATAAAGATCAAGACTAGTACGATTGAACATTTATAGTAACTTTTCATGCCTTATGTTTAATCAAAGGATATCGCACGACAAAAGGATATATGTTATTCATTAGGTTGTATTGATTTTGATATTCATGCTACTTGGGTAGTCATAATGCCTTGCTAGAGACTGCTTATGAGTTGTGACCAAAAATGGTTTTTGGTTCACTACCAACGTCGCATGAAGCTATTGAATTCCACATAAAGAATAACTTTGCGCAATTTTAATTGATCTAGTGTAATAAATTTTAAATGATAAAGTTCATGACAAGAAATCCCTTATGATTTGTTATATCATACCTTATTAATAGGGGTATATTTGTAATTTAATTAAACTGCCTAAATATAATAGTTGTATTATGAATAAGATTTTAAGTGAGGGCTTATCTACACATAAATAAAAGGTCATACCCTAAAACATATAATAATTTCATTTTACTTTTTTTAGAGTTCTCTGGATTTTGGGAGAGAAAAGAAAATTGTTTTCTATCTCTCTTAGGGCTAGCACACCAAATTGCGGTGAACGTCTAAGAGATCGAACAATCAGAGAAGAAAATCACGAATTAAGGTATCGTTTACTTTTGTAGATCTTGTTTAATGGAACTTATTTGCGATCTTGTTGGGGTTTTTCATAAATTGTTCTAAATTTTCTACTGCATATGAACCCCAAAAACGCAACATGATCTACTTAAAATAATAAAAGGCTTTGAACTTAACTTGGGGTGAACATATATCCCTCCTTATTTTTTCTAAAGGATCTCATGAAAGAAAGGGGTTATTTCCAATATTCAAAGAAAGAGGTTTTTATTTTGGAAATTTTGTAGACGTCTTTTCTATAGCCAACATCATCATTTTTTGTTATAGAAATTAATTAAAAATAGTAAAACAAAGGTCTTTCCATATAAAAAAAATTACAAGCCAAAAAAGTCTCAATCTAGGGTCTAAGCCTATATATTGTCCATTGGAGACCATTTTCGTATTTAAATGTCTATCTAGAGCCACATAATAGGACAAACATCATTTAGTTTTTCTTTCTAATGGAACGATCGACCGTTCATTCCCAAACCTTTTCAACGTAAACTTTCATGCTCTAGCCTCCAATATGTCCGATTTTCATCTAATTTCTTTTTGTAAATTAGTAGAGCATCATAAGATGGTTAGTTTGAGCCAAGCTTTCGCTGTGGAATCGAGAGATTTGACTTAAGTTTGGGTAAATTCTCGATTCTTGGCATTTCTCTTGATTCAATTTGAAATCTTGTGATTATTCGATCTCTCTCATAGGGCTTTGATAGGAATTGGTAGAAATTATTGTGAATTGGTGTATTTGGTTTATTTGGACCAATTTGAAATAGATTTCACCGATGTGGGTTAAGGTTTCAGTGAGTTGAGTTGATGTGATTCAGCTGAGAATTGTTTTGAAGATGTCTTTACAGTCGAACTTCATGTACATTGTTGGAGCCACTTTCAAGGTGATCTGACGCACGAGGAACTTGAAAACTTAGTCTGAAGTTAGTTGTAAGTAAACCCTATAGTGGTCACTTTATCATTATAATTGTATTTTTTGATAAGAAAGAAACTTGCTCTTTATGGGAATTGAACCACCAAACTCTTACTTCAATAACCATATACCTAACCATTGGGCCACCCACATGGTTGGTTGATTTAACGTATTATAATGCATTTAAATCCTTGTTTATGCATTTCATACTTGTTGATCATGCACTCATGCATCAAGGGTGAGTTCCATGTCAAACGTTTAAGTCTAAAGACTTTGAAAGTCGCTCTTTAACGAGTGTGTATCTTGTTGAATCCAGGAGTTGTTGGAGACCAATACAACTTATGTGCATTGCGTTGATGCTATTTGGTAGATCATCCCCATATAGTGCATTAGAAATCACTTCTAGTACTAATTTTCTTTCACTCGGACGTTGATCACATCTTAGTTATGTATTAACACGAAGGTTGTTATCACATCTTTATATTTTCCTATTGATTCTCTTTGAAATGCATTTATATTTTTTATTATCTTCTATTTGGCTATACAGGTAAATTGGGCAGTTTAGGATTTACTTATCTAAAATCTATTTACCTACTTTTCACGATTTCAAGTTATATAGCTCATGAAAGGATAACAAAGGTTCGTTAGAGTATTGAAATTTTGATTATGCTTTATTTCCTCATTAAATGAATTTGTTTACATAATATTGTGTTTCCTTGTTTTGAAAATGAGTGATAGGCCATAAGATAATTTGTAAGATGTTCTAAGGTTAATGTATATTGATATTGTTGATATAGTTCTCGTGGTTAAAAATTGATGTTTGAAGAATTTGAGTTGAAGCTATTGCAAAAAGCTTTTAAGGTTTCTATTTGAATTCGACTTATGATATATGAACTATTATGGTTATTGTGGAGATTTGAGTCCTTCCAAGCATTCTCTTACTACTGCTTATTAGCTGCTAATTAGGTGTTTGGTGTTTTCAGTATCCTAATTTATAAGGTAAATGCTAACAAATCTTCATTAGAATTGGGAATCTAAAATTGAATAATTTTTAATTTGATCTACTTAAAGTAATAAAGGCTTTGAACTTAACTTGAGGGTGAACATATATCTCGAGGATTTAGAAAATTGATGTAAGGAATTGTTAAAGGATTTTAGAGGCTTACTAAATTATCAAAGGATTAAAGATAATCTAAGTCAGACAGATGCTTTAATGACTAGTGGTTAGACATTATCCATGTGTCAGGTAATCTATGCCATGTCCTCTTTTGTCTATTATGATTGGGCATACTAGTCAAGATATCGTGCCTAGATCACCGGAATGAAAAAAACGTTGGCATACTAAACTTGGACTTCCCCGCTGAACTTTAGTGGCAGGCTTTTGTGAGGGAAAATGAGCTCAAACGATTGCCCTTCCCAAAGTCCTCCCACAATGGTTCAACAGACGATGAGTCCATGCTTGCCATGCCAACTTCCTCTCCCTTTGATGATTTATGCATGGTGCCATGACCAGCTTGCTTAAACATAAAGGACACAGAGCGATATGGCATACGTTGCAATAGTTAGTCCATGTTGTACTCCTTCATTATGTGGTGTTGTATTGTTTGTAATAGTTAGTCAATGTTGCATTGCTTCAACGTATAACTTTGTTTAATAATTATGAGCTGTAATAAATTTTGTTTGCTAATAAAAATGGTTTGCAAGTTAAGTATTTCGCTTTGATTTGATATTTTTGTTGTTGTTTTACGTTAGATTTATATTTATGATGGGACTGTTGATGAGATGACTCGCTATCGGTTTGCACCTAGTGTATTGATAAAAAATCTAAACCTTCAACTGAGAGAGACTATGTATTTCCTTAAACCTCACACTAACCAAAAATTACAGCTGACTCTAAAATCGAGAATTAAGCAATCGTGTAATGACCTGAGTTTCTAAACCTTATATTTATACTAAATTAGAAACATTAGTGGTCTAAAGCCTCCATAACGAGTTGCAAATGAGCCATGGGCTTTAATTTGATGAACCATATATTATTGGTGTATTAGTGTGTTATTGGATGCATATTATGTTATTTACCGAATACATGGATTGGTTGGCCTTAACTAGTAGGATTAAGCCCTTAGAAAATAATATAAACATCAAATACCAAGTCGTAATGATATTTTGGTAAATTCAAGATGCAAATAAATGTTTTAAACTCCATAATGGCAGAGTGGTAAATAAGTGGAGAAGAACAAAATGATGGACTTAATGTAGGCCATTTAGATATATGGTCCAAGAACTAGAAAGAAATGAGATGAGATCAAGGGCTTAGATTGGTTGTCTAATCCCTAACTCACAAATACTAAATATAAATACCACCTTATAAGGTGAGAAGCCATTTTGTTCAAAAACCAAAATAGAGGAGGCTGGGGTTTAGTAGTAGAAGAGATGGATAGAAAGCTTGGACGTTAGATAAAGGTCTATACTAAGCTACACACCCTCCATAAGCTTGGAAACTACTCAAACTTGGTAAGTACCCTACCCAAACTCGTTAAGTTTGAACAAATTTGTGGGAAACAAATGATGATTTTCATATTTAATCCAAGGTTTCAAGCTTGATTTCCAAAAGATTTACACTCTCAATTGTTGTTTCCATTATTGTTGTGAGTACTTGTATGGGTTTGGGGTTTGTTTCAAGATTTGGCCCCAAATCTTAATGAACATATGCTCTTCTTGTAAATCTCTAGTTTGATTCGAGATTTTGGTTTCAAATGGTTTCTAGTGGTAGTATTCTCCACATTTTGTAACTTGAATTTGAAGTCAAAGTGGATAAATTGTATCAATCTCAGATTTGACAATGCTTTACCTAAAATCTTGGGTTTATGACTTCATTTGCTGTCAAATAATGGAAGACCCTTATTTGGGTTGCTTTGATGTTCTTGATGCCTCTTTATGCTTTGGAAATCAAGGGGATCATCCCTTGTGAATTTGGAATGTTTTTAGGTGAATTTCGGGCTTTTTGAAGGATGGAATCGAGCTTTGCGATTCCCATTTGAACATGAATCATTGGAAAAATCGATAGTAGAAAATGCAGAAATTCTGCAGCCAACGAATCACCAACGAATCAAGTTTTTACCCAAATTCGTTGGGCAAATCAGTGGACCACTGATTTGGGGTATTTCACGGAAATGACCATATTTTCCTCGTTTTAACTCTGATTTTGACGTTCTTTATACCATTAGAAAGCTAAAAGAGAGTTTTACAAGATAAAATTAACAAACCTTAATTATTAATTGATTTGCTATTTTAAAATTGAGCTTGAAAATGTAAGACCCAAAAATTGAACAAATAACGTACATAAAATCGAAGTTCAATAAATTGTATCAATCTATACCAATGTAGACACTAGAGGAGGATCACATCATACTACTAGGAATAAGAAACATGATTAGAATTTGCAGCGAATCGAGGTAAATGGGTGTAAGTTTTACTTTCAATCATGCCATACTATTAGTATAACTTAGGTCTCAGGTAAGTTAGAGGCTTGGGATAAGATGTCATATGCTATTAACATTATTTCTTGCTATAAATCTATGGTTGCATGTATATACCTAACGTGGGAGTTCGTAATCATGAGGACCACATTTGTTACTCATCGTGTTGGTAGGTGCTAACACAAGGACATGAGAGTCGTAGACACGAGCACCATGATCCACCTAAATCATTATTAAGCATGTTGGTAGTTGCCTTCACAATATGTTAGTAATCGCTAATACGAAGGACATGGGGAGAGTGTTAGTAATTGCTAAACTCTTAGAAAAATGGTCGGTTAGGGGCATATGTAATGTTGATGGCTTGGACAAACACAACTTGTGTTGGGAAGAAGCCTAATTAAACAATACAAAGGCCATTGTGTCGGTTAGTCGGTCTATCTTCATCGGGAGTGGGAAATTGGTCACTTGTAATGATGTAACTATATGGGCATGATGGTAAACCATGACTTGTAATTATATTTATGAAACTTGCTTATGTAAATGCTTATTCTTTTATATCCCTAAGGTGAGATTATTATTCCTATATCTTTTTACTTATTGATGCATGTTAGTGATATATTGCATTTTGGTATTACTTGGATGATTGATGGTAAAGTAGGTTCTCGCTTTACTGAGCTCGTTGTTTATTGCTCATCCCACTTCTCCCTTCAAGTACCTCGTCAATTGTGTTAAAGAAGAGAAAGGAGAAAACCCTAGCATAGAAGATCTCTTTTTCTTTTATGAGTTGGATGTATTACTCTATTATGTTTTATTTGAAACATGTAATGAAATAGGGGTATTTTAACAGGTAGACTTTTGATCCCGTAGAACTTATGCCTAGTTGTTTAAGTTGTAATGACTATCTACCTATTATTCCATATTGATATACAATTAAGAGAGATTTTAACTCCACACATTTCTTAACCTTTAGAATTGTACTTGTAGATAGTTATTGATGTTATTCTGCAGTTTAAGGCTTACTAGGTCATCGCAAGACTCACTGGGTTATCTCGAGGGGTTTGGCGATAGTTATGGCCGGGCGGCACCGGTTATGAAAATTGAGGTCGTTAGAGTTGGTATAAGAGCTTATGCATTAGGGGTTAGAGAACAATATTAAGCCCACTTAGTTTTGGTTTAGGTATTAGTACCTAGGAAATGACCACATTTAGTGTCATAATCTTATGTAATAGAGCCTAAAGGGAAAGGTGTAGTTCTATCCTAAAATTGGGAGTAATATGACTTAGAGTTGGAACTCATAGTTGACCTTAGGATCCCAATCTACTAAGGGTTTGAGTTAGAACCACAACTGGGTTTGAGTTAGAACCACAGTTGGTATGGAAACTCAGGTAATATGACCTAAGAACTATGAGTTGAAGTTAAGTTAATGTAGCCATTGCTATAAAAAAACTCTTGATAAGGTGGCTATGGTTGTACTAAATGACCTAATGTTGAATGACATATTCCTATCAAAAAAAAATCTTGAATGAAATATGAATACAACCTTTTTTATAAGAAAAAAAGAAAAAATTAAATAGTTATCAAAACCACACCTTTTAATTAGCCTTCTATCCAGGGAAGCATACAATCCCAAATATCCTGCAAGTATGCATTGGAGTCTATTGTTTAACAAATACTTTGGTTGGCTGTTTGTGCAAGAAATTATTAAAAACAAAACACCTGCAAGTATGCCTTGGAGTCTATTGTTTAACAAATAGTTTGGTCGGCTATTTGTGCAAGAAATTATTAAAACAAAACACCTGCAAGTATGCATTGCAGTCTATTGTTTAACAAATAGTTTGGTCGGCTGTTTGTGCAACAAATTATAAATAACAAAACTATCCAACACGTGTTGCTTTCTAGTGTAGATAATCTGATTGCTTGATGATCATAACGGTTATACAGTCACCACAAAATCAAGTCAACTTTGGCTTGTCTACTAATTGATGAGATCATTTATTTTTTGAAGAAACTAATTGACGAGAACATTAATTTATGTTCGATATGTCTTCCTATAAATAAATTATTGCACGTAGATTTGTTTTATTAATTTATTCTTTTTGGTACATATATCGATTTGGTTATGTGGTGATGCCAAAGTTATTTATTTATTTTTGACTTCTAGTGATGTGATTTATTTTTGAGTGAAACATCCACATGTGTTTCGAAACCAAGATCCCCTAAACATTGCTTTTTGGCAATGTGAAACAGCGAAAGTTAAGAAGATAAATTAATTATCACACGTGATATTAGGTCAAGTCATATAAGAAGCGCACCATGCATCAATTTAAGTTCAAATTATTTGACTGATGACAAGTAGATTTAGTAGGATAATTAATTTATCTTGAAAATTCCCTAGATTTCTTTGAAATTAAAGAATTAATTCCGTAGGTAATGATATTACATTAAATCATATAAGAAGCCTTAATTATTTATACTACGTCGGTCATATAGTTAAATCAATATACATATATACGAATAGCAAATCAAATTATGAGGACCATGAGGTTCATGAGGTTACATATATATGTTACGCAAATCAAATGATGAGATTCCACCCGAATCCAATATGATAATTACTTCATCCTGTAAATGACTTCACCTTTTAAAATGAATTAGATAATAGTGAATGACATTAAGTTTAGCAAACTGTTAGCGGAGCCTTCAGGGGATGTGTGGCTCACCTTGTAAAATGAATTCAATTTGCATACTTCATTGGAACGATTGGAGGTTCATTATAGGCTTAGAGAAAACAATTAGTAGGTACACATAGTAGGACCAATTTAATTATCACATGATTTCCTCCGCAAATTGTTTTTAGGGATATTGAACTAATTTTAATTTTGTTATATAAATATATAACATCAACTAGCTACATTCTCCATATGTTATATGCATAATAATGAGCCGTGGAATAAATATGATCAATTTGTATCCAAAAATAATGAGCAATTTCTATTCTTTGTACGTACACAAATAGTATGATTCCCATTGATAATATAATTGTAGCAAATATCTATTGGTTGGTTTGCAATATTTTCCTAACTTTAAATCAATTGGTTGATGATGATGATGATATATATATACTAGTTTCATTACTCGCTTCGCACGAATGAGCCTGCTCGCTACACTCTTGAGAATTAATTCAATTACAAAACCATATTTTTATAATTCATAGCGTATGATTCCGATTATATTAATAAATATAAAAATATACATAAATAAAGTTAATTTCAAAAAGACATGTTTTTTTACCAATGACCACAAAAAGAAAAATAAGAAAAAAAGTTGTATATGAAATTAAATCATAGGACATGCAGATCTTTATTTTTTTGAAATGTACCGAAGTTTGTCAACTTTTGTAACGGCCCAATTTTCAATGGCCGTTATTGATGATGAAAATGCAGACGTGGACGCCAGCGGGAACGTTCTTGGGTCCTTAGTGAAGACGAAGCACGACCGGATAGGGTTTACAGTCCGTATTGTGTGCTCTGGTGGTGAAGTTGCGATGTATAGGTCCAAATTAGTTAAATGGCATCGCAATATGTGTGTTTATATTGCCATTGACGGGCGAGATTGTGTGTTAAGTATTCGCCTCGATATGCGTGTCGATGCGAGTACCTGAGCGACTAAGAGACGAAATTTAAGCCGAGGGGAAATAATATATATATAAAATGAATTATTTGTGATAAAATATGTAAATTGTTGGGCGCCTAGGGACACACGGGGTCGTGGTCGACACGCGGGGTCGTGGTCGACACGCGTGGGTGGTACGTTAGTGTGCACGCCCGAGTACGCTCGTTGGCGCGCACGGCGGAATTTTAAATGCGAAAATATAGGTGAGTGTATATATTTATATATATTTATATATAGGTAAATTGATATATATATATATGGTAAAACAAAAAATAAAGTAGAAAATGCAAAATTACCAAAATGGGTATTGAAGGAAAGAAGGAAAGGATAAGAATTTAGGGGCATTTTGGTCATTTTACCCAAAATTGTTGATAAACACCACCGACACTCATTTTCTCACAATTCGATCGACCGAGAAGAGAAGAAGATCGTGAGAAAGAGCCGAGAGGAGGAAGAGAGAACGAAGGTGGAGGAGATCGAGGACAGCGAAGTGAACAAGGTGAGTTGGTGTTGTTTTTGTTGTTGTTGTTGTTGTTGTTGTTGTTGTTGTTGTTGTTGTTGTATGTTGTTGGCGTTGTGTGGTGGAGGTGGTGGAGAGCTCGGCCATGGCGGAGCCATGGCCGAGAATTGAAATTTGTCGAGGAGGAAGACAATGTGTGGTCTTCCCATCCTCTTAAGTCCATTAGAGAGAAAAAGAGAAGAAGAAAGTGACGAGAAAAAAAAAAATACAGAGCAGAGCTCTGTTTTGAGGAGGGGAAGAAGAAAGGGGTGAACCGGGCCGGTTCGGTTCAACCGGTTCGGCCCGATTCACACTTAAAAAAAAAAAAAAAGAGAGAAAATAAAGAAAAATGGAAAAGAAAATCCAGAAAAATAGGGAAAATTATGGAAAAATTCAGAAAAATCCAGAAAAATATGAGAAATTAGAAAAATGGTTCACAACTGAGTTTTGGGATTTTCTCAGAAATGTTGGCGAGATATAGTCGGGGTTTTAGCCTCGAAAAACGTAAAAATTGATATAATATATCAAATTGAAGCTAATTTAATGACAAATGATCTTAGGTATAATTCGGGTGGTAATTTTGATTTGTTGGGCATTTATTCAAGCTGGATTGGATAATTGGAGTGCGGTATAGGTGCGTAAACCCCAACAGAAACACATCTGGAGTATTTAATTATTTAAATTCTTGCGTTTATTATTCTTGAAATTCATATTCATTGTGATCATGTGTTGGTCTAGTTATTGGTTGGTGTTGGATTTGTTTTCACTATCGAAGTTTATTCGGGACGATTGTGGCACGTGATCAAGCATGCTAGATTGTAGCCCGTGTACTTGCGCCGCCGGTGGATTGTGACCCGAGCCGCGTGGTGCACGTGTTCGGTGGGTTTGTGATTTGTTCCGATCACCGTTAGTAGTTCGGATGTGGTTTAGACTTGATGTGCTCAGTCGGGGTCATCCGAATCTGCGAAGTATGATCTAGTATGTGAGATTGCATCCTACTTTTGTCTGGTTTTATCGTAATTGTTGTGGAGCATATTGTTGGCATTATGATTATTCGTTGATCATCTTGCATGCTTGTTACCTACACATGCAGGGTTTTACGGCTGCCCATACTCTTTGCATGTGTAGCTAACGTTAGTTATTGGCTTCTGAATCTGTTATTATTTACTCGATGGTTTTCTTTGGGAGTTTACTCACTGGACTCGTCACCGTATGTGTTGGGTGATTTGAGTGCAGGATTTGATATTTGAAGGAGGCAAGGAGACACTTAAAGATTTTCTGTGACTGACAGCGGAGACTACTCCTCTTATACGCCTGGTTGGTTGTATGTATTTATTTGATTTATGCTGGGTTTGGGACTTGAGATATAGGTTGTATATTTTGATATTTTGAGGATCTTGGATGATATGTATATGATTTACAGTTGATATGGTTTCCACTTAGGCATTATGCTCATAATATATATGATAAATCTTTATGCCATTAGTAAATCTTCCGCTGCGTAAATTGAGGTTAAATGATATTAAAGGAATAAAAGTTAACTTATAACATCAAGGTTAACCGAAAAATGATTAATAATGGAAAAATTGGGCGTGAGACACAGCTGGCGGTGACGTGGTCAGTTGTGGGCCTGCGTGGCCTCCCGTGGCGGACCAATGTGGAAATTGGGGCCGCCACATTTTGGTATCAGAGCTTAGGTTTGAGGAATTTAGGATGAAGGAACCTAGGGAATGAATTGTCGGTTTGTTGATAACTCTGATACCGCCACATTTTGGTATCAGAGCGAGGTCAAACTTTGAGAATTGGAGATTGAATAATAGTATAAACTCAATGAATAAATCTTAGATGTGGAAACCACAAGTGAATGATTAAAGGCTTAGTTGGGAAGTGATGTGAGGCGGGTAAATTTAGGAAATTACATATGCGTATGTTTTGATTGTGTACTATATATTATACGCGTATATACTGAGTCTGATCCACTGCACGTTGGTTGTGCAGTTTAGGATGGACGGACAGGCTCCTACTACTCCGCCCACTACTCAGCCAGAGGTTGGAGAGACTAGTGATCATACCACTAGTGACGTGGCTGATTTGCGAGCTATGATTCGAGGCCGATCGAGCAAAGTTATTGATTCAAAGCAGAGCAAAGCACTATTGCATAAAGAGCAAGCTCGAGATGGTCGAGCCGATGGAGTACATTCGAAGCTCGAGGACGCCAAAGATTAGCACCGATCGCCGAGCATTCGCACTGCTACCTCTCGACCGCATTAGCACCTTTGTTGCTACTGTGACATGTGGGTTAGAGACAATTATAGAGAGGGTTGAGCCTGTGGTGGTACCAGCAGAGACTACGGTGGTGACACCCACCACTACAGAGCAGCAGGTAGGGACTTCGACTGCTAGGAGTAGGATGTCAGAAGCCGCAAAGATGGTGAAGGATTTTATGAGATTTAATCCTACGTACTTCACGGGAGTCAGCGATCCTGAGGTTGCAGGACGTTGGCTGATGACTCACAGACGACTACATCAGTTGTTGGAGGTACCTGAGGTAGATCAGGCGCGTATTTCAGGCTATTATTTGAGAGGTCAGGGTGCAGTTTGGTGGACCACCTATACTGATATACATGGTACGCCAGCGACTTGGGGAGAGTTTAGACAGTTATTTTTGGATGAGTATATTCCTACAGAGGTGCAGTTACGATTGAGGGAGCAGTTCTTGAGTTTGCGACAGGGTACCATGTCAGTTTCGCAGTATATGGATCGATTCAGGTACCTCATGATGTATGCTATAGATGTGGCTAATACTGAGAGATTACAGATTTATTATTTCATCAGGGGTCTGGATGAGAGGATTGGTGGGGTGATAGTCGCTACTTGTGCAGAGACGCTACATATTGTTTATGATACGGCGTTGGCTCGCGAGACATATTTGTTGTAGATCGAGAAGCAATTAGATCATCGTACACCTAGAGATGATTTGCAGTTGGATCATGATTTCAGTGACGATCGTGATTTGATGGATGATCAGGACGACTATGATGATGGGCAGATAGATTGGAGTCGCGAGGACGACCAGGACCAGACTAATGATCAATTCACTAATGACGATCGCCAGGTGGTACATGAGATTGTACCTATACCGATACAGCAACCGAGACAGTCGTACAGACAAAATCGGGATCGAGGGACCGGAGTTGGGGTCAGCGCTCGGAGGACCGACAGTCTGGAGTTAGGGACAGACGTAAGTGTTATCGGTGCGGACAGAGAGGTCACATCAGTGTGAATTGCCCTGGAGCCTTTCCAGCGTCAGAGATTCCACAAACCGGGGAGAGAGTTCACATTATAGTACCGCCAGTCAGAGAGACGACCCGACAATATGAGTAGGGTACGTTGTTTTGCTAGTCCTTTTTCATGCATTCGTTGCATATAGGTTGGTTAGTTTATTTTTGAACCAGCGTGTTCTAGTGGATGTGTTCACTAGGGTTATTGTGAGATTGTGAGATTAGTAGATGTGTTCACTAGGAGGTGGTTGTGAAACTGGTAGATGTGTTCACCAGGAGGTTGTGAAACTGGTTGATTGGTTCACCAGGAGTCCATTTCCAACTGGTTGTTGTGGGATTGGTTGATGTTTTCACCAGGGACTGGTCGATGTGTTCACCAGGGACTGGTTGATATGGACTGGTTGATGTGGTCACCAGGGATTGATTTCTACACCAGGAGTTAGTGGACGACTGGTTGATCGGTTCACCAGTGATAGGTTGATTTGTTCACCTAGATTTGAGTTTGATTAGTTCAGTTAATGTGCGTTCTGGTTGAGTAAGGTGAAGTTTCTCGGACATGTCATCAGTAGTCCAGGGATATCTGTCGATGGGGACAAGATTCGAGCGATCATTGATTGGAGGACACCTGAGTCAGTTTCAGATATTCGTAGTTTCTTGGGACTTGCAGGCTATTACTAGCGGTCGGTGTAGGATTCTTCTTTGATTAGCTTACCAACGTTTGTTTAGATTGGTTGACCTAATGGGTAATTGTATCTACGTTGCAGTTCTCTGAGACGAGATATTAGTTATCTTAAATTTCGGGACGAAATTTCAAATTCGTTGGGAAGAACTGTAACGGCCCAATTTTCAATGGCCGTTATTGATGATGAAATTGCAGACGTGGACGCCAGCGGGAACGTTCTTGGGTCCCTAGTGAAGACGAAGCACGACCGGATAGGGTTTACAGTCCGTATTGTGTGCTCTGGTGGTGAAGTTGCGATGTATAGGTCCAAATTAGTTAAATGGCATCGCAATATGTGTGTTTATATTGCCATTGACGGGCGAGATTGTGTGTTAAGTATTCGCCTCGATATGCGTGTCGATGCGAGTACCTGAGCGACTAAGAGACGAAATTTAAGCCGAGGGGAAATAATATATATATAAAATGAATTATTTGTGATAAAATATGTAAATTGTTGGGCGCCTAGGGATACGCGGGGTCGTGGTCGACACGCGGGGTCGTGGTCGACACGCGTGGGTGGTACGTTAGTGTGCACGCCCGAGTACGCTCGTTGGCGCGCACGGCGGAATTTTAAATGCAAAAATATAGGTGAGTGTATATATTTATATATATAGGTAAATTGATATATATATATATATATGGTAAATCAGAAAATAAAATAGAAAACGCAAAATTACCAAAATGGGTATTGAAGGAAAGAAGGAAAGGATAAGAATTTAGGGGCATTTTGGTCATTTTACCCAAAATTGTTGATAAACACCACCGACACTCATTTTCTCATAATTCGATCGACCGAGAAGAGAAGAAGATCATGAGAAAGAGCCGAAAGGAGGAAGAGAGAACGAAGGTGGAGGAGATCGAGGACAGCGAGGCGAACAAGGTGAGTTGGTGTTATTTTTGTTGTTGTTGTTGTTGTATGTTGTTGGCGTTGTGTGGTGGAGGTGGTGGAGAGCTCGGCCATGGCGGAGCCATGGCCGAGAATTGAAATTTGTCGAGGAGGAAGACAATGTGTGATCTTCCCATCCTCTTAAGTCCATTAGAGAGAAAAAGAGAAGAAGAAAGTGACGAGAAAAAAAAAAATACAGAGCAGAGCTCTGTTTTGAGGAGGGGAAGAAGAAAGGGGTGAACCGGGCCGGTTCGGTTCAACCGGTTCGGCCCGTTTCACACTTAAAAGAAAAAAAAAAAGAGAGAAAATAAAGAAAAATGGAAAAGAAAATCCAGAAAAATAGGGAAAATTATGAAAAAATTCAGAAAAATCCAGAAAAATATGAGAAATTAGAAAAATGGTTCACAACTGAGTTTTGGGATTTTCTCGGAAATGTTGGCGAGATATAGTCGGGGTTTTAGCCTCGAAAAACGTAAAAATTGATATAATATATCAAATTGAAGCTAATTTAATGACAAATGATCTTAGGTATAATTCGGGTGGTAATTTTGATTTGTTGGGCATTTATTCAAGCTGGATTGGATAATTGGAGTGCGGTATAGGTGCGTAAACCCCAACAGAAACACATCTGAAGTATTTAATTATTTAAATTCTTGCGTTTATTATTCTTGAAATTCATATTCATTGTGATCATGTCTTTGGTCTAGTTATTGGTTGGTGTTGGATTTGTTTTCACTATCGAAGTTTATTCGGGACGATTGTGGCACGTGATCAAGCATGCTAGATTGTAGCCCGTGTACTTGCGCCGCCGGTGGATTGTGACCCGAGCCGCGGGGTGCACGTGTTCGGTGGGTTTGTGATTTGTTCCGGTCACCGTTAGTAGTTCGGATGTGGTTTAGACTTGATGTGCTCAGTCGGGGTCATCCGAATCTACGAAGTATGATCTAGTATGTGAGATTGCATCCTACTTTTGTCTGGTTTTATCGTAATTGTTGTGGAGCATATTGTTGGCATTATGATTATTCGTTGATCATCTTGCATGCTTGTTACCTACACATGCAGGGTTTTATGGCTGCCCATACTCTTTGCATGTGTAGCTAACGTTAGTTATTGGCTTCTGAATCTGTTATTATTTACTCGATGGTTTTCTTTGGGAGTTTACTCACTGGACTCGTCACCGTATGTGTTGGGTGATTTGAGTGCAGGATTTGATATGTGAAGGAGGCAAGGAGACGCTTAAAGATTTTTTTCAGGATCGACAATGGAGACTACTCCTCTTATACGCCTGGTTGGTTGTATGTATTTATTTGATTTATGCTGGGTTTGGGACTTGAGATATAGGTTGTATATTTTGATATTTTGAGGATCTTGGATGATATGTATATGATTTACAGTTGATATGGTTTCCACTTAGGCATTATGCTCATAATATATATGATAAATCTTTATGCCATTAGTAAATCTTTCGCTGCGTAAATTGAGGTTAAATGATATTAAAGGAATAAAAGTTAACTTATAACATCAAGGTTAACCGAAAATTGATTAATAATGGAAAAATTGGGCGTGGGACACAGCTGGCGGTGACGTGGTCAGTTGTAGGCCTGCGTGGCCTCCCGTGGTGGACCAATGTGGAAATTGGGGCCGCCACAACTTTGATATCTATTTAGTAAAACCATTCAAACATGTCAAAAATACTCCATAATCAATTACTTATTCACTTGGAAAAATTAATTATATATAATGTATTCAATTGAAATGTACTTACGTTTTTTTTCTCATGAAGTATATACTATAAATATTAGTTGTTGAGTTAAAGTGGTAAACTTAATTAATGTTTTAGATGTAACACGGTTTTTAGATATAAACGACTCAACTCATTATCTCTAACCAATTATAATTACAATGTATAATTTAGTAAATTAGTAGGTTGAAAAAGGTAAAATAATAAATTTGCTTACCGTATATTCAATTAAAATGTACCTATGTTTTTTTTCTCATGAGGTATAGACTATAGTTATTAGTTGTTGAGTTAAAGTGGAACACTTAATTAATGTTGTATATGTAACACGGTTTTAAGATATGAACGACTCAACTCATTATATTTATCCAATTAAAATTATAATGCATAATTTAGTATATTAGTAAATTAGTAAATTAGTAGGTTGAAAAGGTTAAAATAGTAAATTTGCTTACCGTTGATTTGTTAGGTATTCATGTTTTTATATTTTGTATAGATGTATAGATATATTCTCCTCCACCCAATATACTAATTAAATTTTAAGATCTAACTAAAAGTGATTTAACAGTAGTAAAAGAGTTCGCATTGTGTCTCATAAAGTTTAAATTCACTTATTGGCATATCTACGTCACATTTAGTTAAATATCTCGGGCTTATTAAAAAAGTAATGCCCTTTTCTTTTAAAATTCATTAAATAGGGTTAATTTTTTTAAAATCACAAAACTAATGTATGGTGTCTTTTCAAAAGGCATCATTGGTGAGTGATGTGGCAGGCGAGTGTGATGTGGCAATTGGATTGTATGAATGACTCATTTTCAAAAGGAGTCATTTGAACAAAATATGAAATATATGAATGACTTCTTTTGAAAAGGAGTCATTGATACAACTTGCATCCCACCCATACTCTCATACTCACCTAAATTAAAAATACTATACATACATCAACCCAAACCACATTAAAATATATATTGAGTGTGTTCCATACTAAATCGAGGTGCATATAGATAACTCGCACACAAATAGTGTTTTGGTATGTCCGTGTAGTATTCCTCAAACCCAACACCATTTTCATTGAATTCCTCCAGCAATTAATTTTTCAAGTACACAACACGACGAAATTAACATTGTAAATTCATCAAGAGCAACAACGCCTTGATCGGTCCTGTCATCAATGAACATTTGTCGTAATTGATGCACAAATGTATTCTAATACACAAAAAATAAGTGTTAGTTAACATTTTAAAATATGACTCATGATGATAACAAGATAATAGTTTCAAGCATACCGCATATTCTTTGCGAAGGGGAAGGCGTGGATCACGAATTACGCCTTCCCCGAAGGCATAATTCGTGTTTAAACGTGGAATTGACGTGGACACGAATAACGCATTTTCAAAATGTGTTATTCGTGTGATAGAAATCCACGTCGGCTCCACGTGGAGAGAATGAACAGAAATTCAAAACACGAATAACGCATTTTGAAAATGCACTATTTGTGTTCATGTTGGCTCCACGTTTAAACACGAATAGCGCATTTTGAAAATGTGTTATTCGTGTGATAGCACTCCACGTCGACCTTCGCGTGGACACGAAACCAAATTCAAAACACACGAATGGCGCATTTTCCGTATGCGACATTCGTGTGTTGTGGAGTGGACCCATGTCACAAATATAACGCATTTACAAAATGTGCTATTTTTGTGATCAATCCATATCACCCTCCACGTGGACGACACACCCACAATTTCAAAACATGAATAACGCATTTTCCGTATGCACTATTCGTGTTTTGCTAAGTCAATCCATTTAACAAGAATAGCGCATTTTGAAAATGTACTATTCGTGTTTAAGTGGTTCCACGTAGACATGCCACGTCACATAAAATAGCGCATTTACAAAATGCGCTATTTGTGTTCTCCCTCCCCAACGAAAAACTCCCATTTTTCTTAACAATTACGCCATTTCAAAAGATGGATTACATTATTTATCGAATAAAAAAAATTATTGTACTTTTCGAATTTGAAAGTAAAATTACAGTACGGCAGTAAAATTTTCAAATATCTCATGGGGTTTGCAGATTCTGTTTGACGGATGAATGGCTGAGCCATAATAAACAATCGAGATTCATCCATAAAATATTCACTGTTCAAGTACAGTAAAGCATGTTTTCTATTCAAAGTACTAGTTAGTAGCCCTACCCACTGTGCGCCATAAGTTCTAAATGAACATTCTATAAAATATGATCTAGATAGCGCATGGGAAGAACCAGAAAATAAAATTCTTGACTATATAGAACCATAACTTTTTGACGACTATAATTTCGGCAGTGACATAATGCAAGCAAAGCGAAATTATTGATGCTAAGATAAACTGAAAAAAAAAATGTAATCTACCAACAACATTTGAAGTACACAAACAGCAGATCAGGAAAAATTAAAGATGAACAGATATATATATACCAAAAAACAAGAACATATAAATCATGTTGAACCAATTATATTTAGAAAGTCCTTATATATGAAGAAGGACTTAATCAAATCTACTTTATACACAAAGAACCGACAGCTCATACGCCTTCTTCATCAACCCTTTAATTTTCTTCCTCACCAAATCTACTTTATACCACAAATGAGCTGATTTCTCAGATTTCCATTAATTTCCCTATCTGACCAGACAACCCAAACCAGAAACCCCAACTTTCCTTATTGGTACCTTTGCCCTAATAAGAAGTTTAATCATGTCCACACCCAACAAAACCACCTTTCTCATTTTCATCCCGGCCCATCTCATCTTTCACTGTTTTTTTGCTTTTCTAGGGTAACAGCGACCCTAAACATTCAAAGGCCTTAATGAAGGGGTGTGTGTATGTATGGCATGTGGTCTGCCCAACGTCCAATCACGTCTCGACGTCTGCGCATTAAACTTCATCGCTATTGGTGCTTGATGACCACTTCACGTGTTCATCGTACTAGCTTTTCCATCACATTTTTTATTTCTAAATTTATTACCTGACGAGGTGTTTTCCCTGTTGGTGACTTGGCGTGCATTTACTTGTCTATCCATGCCGCTGTCTCATTGGTTTGCGCTCCTCGTCTATTCTGATATTGTCAGACTTTTCTTGGTGGTTTCACTTCTTTACGGTGTCCGTTGGATTTTAGCAAAATTTTTACATCGGTTCAGTTAATATATTTTTAAATCTGTAAAGTAATATGATTTTTTTTTTTATTGGTAAACTAAAGTATTTTATCTTTTAAAAAGGTAAAATTAGAGAGGCAAAATCTAAGTATACGAATGACACATTTATAAAATGCGTCATTCGTGTTACTTATACAGCTCACACAACACACGAATAGCGCTTTCGAAAAAGGTGTTATCCGTGTGATGTGGGGCGATGGTCAATGCCACATGGATTTGTATTGAGATGTTGATGCGCATGGGGCACAGTTGTGTAGTGTTGTGGCAAGGTTGTGGACCCATGACACATGACGGGCGGCCAATAGATTTTGAGGCCACTACATGTACGCAAATTTTCATGTATAATGCAGATGGAGATGGAGAAAGAGACAATCAAGTGTTGATGTTACATTGAGACCACTTTTAAGCTCTCTTATTTATGAAGAAAAATCTGAATTAACAGTAAGATCTCCAAACTAACTATCTCTTTCAAAACAGTCAATAGAATTTTTTTGGTTTTTCAATTTGACTTTACTATTATGTCATTTGCATTTACCTTATTATGAATTACTTATGCCTGAATTAACTGTAAGATCTCCAAACTAACTATCTCTTTCAAAACAGTCAATAGAATTTTTTTGGTTTTTCAATTTGACTTTACTATTATGTCATTTGCATTTACCTTATTCTGAATTACTTATGATACATGTTTTCATAACACTATGCAAAGATGAAGGTAAAATGTTAATTTCGTCGTATTGTGTACTTAAAAAATTAATTGTTGGAGGAATTCAATGAAAATGGTGTTAAGTTAGAGGAATGCTACACGGATATATAAAAACGCGCATTGGTGTGTGAGTTATCTATATGCGCATCGATTTAGTGTGGAACACACCCAATATGTGTTTTAATGTGGTTTGGGTTGATGTGTGTGTATTATTTTCAATTTAGTGGACGAGGGTGTGGTTGAGGTAGAAGTTATATGAATAACTCCTTTTGAAAAGGAGTTAACCATATAGTTAACATTTTGTTCAAATGACTCATTTTCAAAATGAGTAATTCATGTAATCTACTTGCCACCTCACACTCACTTGCCACATCATACACACCTACACAAATAACGCCTTTTCAAAAGCCACAATTCATTATTTTTGTAATTTTAACGAAATCAACCCTATTTGATGAATTTTTTTAAAAAAAACAACATTACTTTTTTAATAACTCCGATTTTACTTGGCATATATGTTGGTTATCTCGATGGCCATAGGTAGGTTTTTTTTTTTTTTTTTAGCATGGCTGAAGGCACCCTAAAATGTTGGGGTACCGCACATGAAATAAATGTAAGACTAGGGGTGGCAAAAAGTGTCCGGATCCGTTTGTCCACATTTGTTCGGACTCACTTTTAATGGGTCTAGAAATGATTTTTCTTTAATAAATACAAGTCCAGACATGTTTTCTTGTCCATTTAAGAAACGGGTACAGGTCAGAACAAAATTTTCAAAAAAGTAAATACCCATTTAGCGATTAATTCGCATTATATTTTATTTAGTTGTAGGTATATTTAAAAATTTTCATGATAATTTTATTGCAATTCACCATTGATGATTTTGTTTTTATGTAGAAATTGCAACACTTGGATTTTGAATATATAATATAGAAAGTATGGTAACATAAAAATCATACGTTTTATAAATAATTAGGTGAAAAAAATAATTTATAAATATACAGGTCTGGACAAAAAAAAGTGTTCGTTTCAAAAATGGGTACGAGTCCAGATACTATTTTTAGTTGTTATTAAGGGGGGTGTCCAGACTCGTATCCGTCCAAACCCATTTTCTTGCCCCTATGTAAAACTAACTTGCCCTTAAGAAATATTAAATATGGGTGTCTTGCAACATCACACTTTTTTTAAGGAAGCGATAGGAAGTATTTATTTGATAGTGTACCTTATCGTTATTTTGTGCAATGGTGGGACTCGATAGCTCTAACATCTTTTCGATGTACTACGCTGAGTATTAGTTATTGAAATAGGGTTTGCTAAAGCTTAGTTCATGATATAGATGAGCATTACTTGCTGACGCCATGGAAGTCTTCCAAATTGATTATTCGTCACAAAAATAATGCAATTCAGGGCCTTGAGAATTAAACTCTAATTCTGGAAAAAGAAACGCTGTTCTTTATTAAAAAATCAATAATCACCCCCTAAACTATTACATATGTAACCTTATATAGGCTTGTAAAATAATAAGACTCCTAATTTTAATAGAACGACAAAAGACACATTAACTGTAATTTTAATAAAACTCTTAATGTCACTAACTCCTACTGAAACTCTAACTTTGACACAAAAAAGAACACAAAACTTGTAATCCAACTAAACTAAACTAGATTATTTAATAAATAAAAATCCTAATCTAACACAAACTCTTATTTGCATCATTCTCTCTCGGTTGAGAAAATTCATCCTTGAATTCAATGCTTAAATCATTCTCCCGCGCACGATGTGTATTGTTTTAATCTTCATCAATCTCCCATTGTTGGAAAAAATTCGCCCTCAAATTTTGGTTCCTTTGCATGGCTAATAATTAGGGGAAAATTTATCTTCACAACTAATCTTAACTAACTCAACACTAATTGATGAAACAAGAATTTGGAGAACAATATCTTGAGCGTTGTCAAAAAATACACCATCGTGAAAGTCTTGAAGAACATCCACTACTAACTCTTCATCCATGTTGTTACTATCGTGATATATTGTCATCAGTTGTATTGATATGAGATAATGTTTAATGTGGTTCACATGCTGATTTGGAGAACCACAATCTGTTAAGATATTTTGTTATAACATGAAGATCATATCAGTTATAATAGAACTCAAAATCTGGTAGTTGTGGATGGTTACGATTCATACTTTTTCACAACCAAATGAGAAACAATTGAAGATTAGTGTAGATTTAGAGAGCGATTTTACCCACATGATTCATGAGAAGAATATGAAAGTTTCTGAGGATCAAAACGATTGGATTCTAGTAGTTGTTTGGATTTGAGAATCTTGTGAATCATCTATATATATGTGTCAAAGTAGAGAGGATGTATCTATTCATTGATTCATCTCTTTTAACTTTGTTATGTACAGTGGACGCTTGTGTTGTAACAACCCTCAAATTTTAACTCAACTTGAGTCGCTCTTGTTAGGACCGTGAACCGGCTAAGTGATATGAGATAGTATTTCGAGCTTCGAGAGTCGACAACGAGGTGATTTTATACTTCTATGATGTGTGTATTAGTATTATAGCCCATTACGTGTCTCGAGCAGTTCAGGCAAATACTAGTCGGAGTGAGGCTTCGCGTAGTTAAATGGGGGAGTAAAATACTGTCAAAATACAATTAAAAAGGGTTTTTTTTTGTAGAATTTAAATAATTATTTGGCGAAATGAGGTGAGACTATGTGCACAACGGAGAAATAGAGATCGAGGAATACAAGGTTTAAGCGGGAGTTGGTTAACTAAGTGGTTTACGAGTAACTTTTTGGATCACATACAAGATATTGCTAAAATGACACAACACTAAATTAAAGAGAGTTGGAATTAGCCTCGAGATGTGTGGGTGTTTTAAGATGAAAAGTGGAGGAAAATATAACAAAGACCAGGGGTATAATAGTCATTTTAAACAAATAAGGTATATATATATACACTTTAAAAAAACCCTACCATAACCTACACTCACCGCCGCCACTCTCTTCTTCTCCCCCCTTTTCATTTTGGTCTCTCTCTTCTTCCCCCCAACTCTCGACTCCTCGGCCTTCCTCTCTCTCGGCCTCCCTTCGCTGCCACTCTCACCTTTATCTCTCTCCTCTCTCACTCGAACTCTCGGCTTCATCTCTCATTTTCACTCTCTCCCACTCACTCACAACCTCACTGTCACCGCCACTGTCACACTCTACCGTTGACGAGCCCACACCAGTCCCGGAGTCTCAACGAGAACGAGCTCACCGAAGGTATAACCACACCTCCCTCTCTCCTCTCTCGGCTGTTTTCTCTCTCTCCTTCACTCACCTACCTCACGGTTTCTCTCTTCCCCTCCCTCAGTTGATGCTGCCCTCTCTGCCGTTGGGTTGTCGTGGCTGGTGGCACTGTCCCCGGTCACAACTGCCGGAGGTGGAGAACTTTTGATGAGGACCGTGTTGGGGTGTGGGTTGAACAGGGGTGTGTGTTGGTGTGGTGTGTATGTGTGTTGGACAATGTGTGTGTGTGATTGTGTCTACCCACTGGTGGGGTGCTTAAGTGTGTGTGGTGTGGACAGTTTGGTAGTGGGGTGGTGTGTATATGTCCATGCATGTGTGTGTGCATGTGCATGCATGGGTGTGTATGTGTGTGTACATGTGTATGCATGTACACCCTACGATTTGGGGGTGTGACAGGGTGTGTGCACCCCACGGCTGGGGTGCGTGATGGTGATGTGCACCCCACTACTAAGTGTGGAGTGTACCATATGTGGGGGTGTAAATAAAATAAAATAAAATAAAAGAAGAAAGGGAGAGTATGGATAATTGATAAACATAATAAGATGTATATAAATGGGCTTGTATTAGGGCGCAATAAGGGTCCAACATAACAAATATATAATAGAGCCTATAATAAGCGAATAATTTTATGGAAATGGGCTTAGGTATTTAAGCCCAACAAGAGTTTAACAAATGAAACACTAGTGTGTATATGGAGTTAGTGTTTGGGGCCCAATAAGGGCCATAAGAGGGACAAGTTTATGTTAAGGCCCATAACATATGAAAGTAGGAATATATTCACCGTATCGAGGGACTTTTCCCAATGGTTTGAGTCGCCTAAACAAACAAATTTATAAAGACCACCGTAAGACTAAATACAAAGACTTAAACTGACATTTGGGACTTAAAATCCATATCAGGTAGTCGGGAAAATTGTTGGAGATGTGTTAGAGTCTCGGAGTTGATTTTGCCGGTTGCGATAGTTTAGGTAAGTACACTTGCCTTAAAAAGCATTTGTACGTTAGTAAGCCAATTAAGAAAATATCATGTGATTCATTTTCATTTCTTTGTGTTTGTTACTATCAAATTATTGGCCTTCCATTCCCTATTCCTTGTATGTGTGTTCTTGGCATAAATGTGTGTCTCGAAGGTACATGCAGCCTGCACTAGAAGGGATAAAACGCGAGCACTCGAGCGCACGAGTGTTTGACCACCCCTAGTGATTGTGTGATACCATGTACTGGATTGTTGTGGATTTTTGTGGTATTGTTGTGGAATATAGACCACTTATGACCTCTTTTGACTCGTAGGGCACACATGTTTCGATTGCGTTTGTTTTCCAGTCTGTCTATCATGCAACTTGTTTATTTAAATTCTGTCTTTCCATTCCAGCATTATATTTAGACTGCCTTGTTTGTTATTTCATGAATTACTGTTATATTCTTCTGGCTTTACTTTCGATTTTTCTCAGTTACTCACCGTCTAGTTTGTGATGGTGGGTGCAGATAGGGCGGAGTGCAGTAGGGGCAAGGGACCTTACCTAGGAAACCTTTTGTGAGTGGCTGGTCCTGAGGTATCGAGGTGTAGGCTTATGTTCATTTTTCTTCGTATGATGTTTTACATATATATATAGTTGTTTTAGGAATCGGGGATGAAATTTTGAGGTGGATTCCATCAATCCATTTTGTTGACTTAGAATTGGATTTATTGGGGTTGTCCACATTTATATAGATTCTTAATTTCCCTTTGATTGAGTTAATTCCCAATTCTTGAGTAGTATGAAATTTGCTTCCGCTGTATTATAATTGCAATTACTCTTTCATAAAACGTGAAATTTTGATGTTTTAAGGCTGACTAGGCTTGTCAGGTTCGCTGAGATCCGACTCAGGACCTACACGGGTCTAGGCCGAGCGTACCCAAATGCATTGGGAATTTAGGGCCTTCACATGTGTTCACTTATGTTATCAAGTTGTAAAGCTCCAAGGGGACTTGGGTGCTAGTGTGAGGGGGAGCCTCATTCATGCAAGTGGGAGACTTATGTGTGAGATCAAGAGAAGCGTAGGGAGATGCTAGTAAGTACTCAGTGAGGGAGTCACTAAAAGAGTCATGTAGATCGTACGTGTTCATAATGATCCCTCGGACGTAAGTCGTGGACCGAACTACGTGAACAGTCTCCTGATCTTGTGGTTTGCTTCACTACTTTTATTTATATTCCAGTATTGTTTAATTCCCTGTTACAACATACTACGTTTCCTGTTGTAACACGCATTGGTTCAGTAATTTCATATGTCATCGGTTAATGAACAAAAGTATTTAGTCACGCAAACTGCCCTTTGTCTCCACACCTTTTTCAATTAGGTAGTTTTAACTTCATCTCGACAACCACTTATCTTTGTTCAAGGTGCCTCATCACACGACATCACTACTAACATTGGTGGTTTAGACCTCAACTGTGTAACCTCAAGTGCATGACCATCATCTCCAAATACCACATTTTCTTCAACAATGGCATCATCATTTTCTTATAAAATTGACGGCTTGTCGATGTCGAAGATGTGTGTAACGACCCGGTACTTTAAGAAGGTGATTAGTGTTAATCCGAATGGTAATTAATCCGAGTTAGGCTCGTGGTTAAGCCCAAATCGTCATGACTAACGTGTGTGTGGAATTGCGTGATGTATTGCGTTTGTTTGGTGTGTATTAGTACATATACGTGAATAATCAGACTAACGAGGAAATGTCTAATACCATGTGTGGGTCATGTGGACACACATGAGACGCGAGATAGCGTTGACGCTCGAGTGTGCTCGGCGGTAGAAATTAAGTAATTATGGGCGTAATTATGGATATAGATATATATTTATATATATTATGGATATATATAAATATATATATTAAAATAGAAAATAATAAAATATAGCAAATTGTCGGGGCAGTGTGCTACGCGATGTCACGAATGACACGCGTCGGTCATACGGTGGTGTGCACGCCCGAGATGTTCTCGTTGGCGTGCCAACCGGAATTTTAGGCACAAGATATCGATAAATATATATATTTATATATAAATTAGTATATATATAAATATATATAATATATTGGAAAAATGTGAAATTACCATAAAAGGTAATGGAGTAAAGAAAGAAATGAGATAAGCTCAAGGGTATTTTGATCATTTCCCCACCTTAACCGCATCATTTCGTCTTTAAAATTAAAGAAGAGAGCAGAGAGATCGAACAGTGAGGAAGAGGAAGGAGAGAGAGCCGGGATGCGGAGGCGAGATCACTGGCTCGCGTGGATGAGGAGAGCTCGAGGTGGAGAGATGAAATTGAGGTAAGCTTGTGATGTTGTGTTGTTGTTTCAGTTGGTGTGGTGGATGTTGTTGTTGTAACTGTTGTGAGGGTGATAAGCTCGGCCATGGCGGAAAGCCATGGCCGAGGGTAGAGACGGCAAGGGAGTAGTCTCCCATGCCAAATGGAGTTGGGGTTGGGGTTGGGAGCCAACCCAAATCGAAGAGGAATTAAAAAAAAAAAAAACACAGAGCTGTTGCTCTGTTGAGGCGAGAGGAAGGGGATGACCCTGAACCGGGCCGGTTCAGGGCCAAACCAAAAGAAAAAAAAAAGAGAGAAAATAGAAAAGAAAATCCAGGAAAATAGGAAAAAAATATGGAAAAATAGTATTTTGACCAAACAAATAGAAATTGAGGGATTTCTATGGAAAATGAGATATTCAAAAGTCATATGAGACTTTATACTGGGGTTTTTACCTCGAAAAACGTGAAATGGTCCAAATAGGTTGTAAACTAAGTCTTGGAATTCCGAATTAGAATGGGACCAATTTAGGGTATTAATAAATGAATATTAGACTTAAATTGATGACAATTGGTCTATGTTAGGAAATGAATCAATGTGGAAAGGATTGAGGACTCCGGAGAGTCGTACAAGTCGGTAAAACATAGAAAGCTCAGGACAGGTAAGTGGGACTCGTAGCTTTTATCAATTATGCAATGTAAAATAGTATTATTAGAGCATGTAGCGTACCGGACTGGGAATGGGGCAATGTACCGTGATTTGACCTTGGTTTTACAAAATGTTTTGAAATGAAAATGGATTCGGAAAGAGGTTTGACAGGACGGATCGGCCTGGGGTTTGGAACTGTGGTGGAGTTGCTAACCATCACCGCACCCAGTGACTTGGGAATTATCCCGATCAATGCTTTCCAGTTGAGTTTAGCAGCTCATTAGTCTTAAACCAATCAGATGAGCAGTGATTGGTTTAGTGATGATAAGTAAGTGCGACTCGGTGTTTTATGAGTTGGCGGCACATTGACAAGAACTAGTTAGATGCCCAGTGATTGGTTCTTGGATATGTGAAGGGGCGACTCAATGCAAATACGAAAAATGTGAAATACAAATCACGGCTACATTGCAATGAACCAAAGAACTTGCATCTGTTATATATATATTGTTTATATTGATTCATATGCTCCTGTAGATATGCATTTGATTCATGTTGTTATACATTGCCTTGATATTAATTGATAGTTGATGGTTGGTATGAGAGTCACTTACCGAGCATGTAGGAGCTCACCCACCTTAACATCTCCAGGTATGAATGTACGCTAGGACTTGGAACTCAGGAAAGGAGAAGGCCAGGAATTTAGTATCTTCTCTACGGTGTAGTGAGATTCCTGTTATATATATATATGGTATTGCATTATGATTTGTAATTAAATGGGTGGGAATAAGAGCTCAATACCGATGTTCATGCCGGTATTGTATAACTTGTGTTTTATCGAAAAAGTTTTAAATTTTCCGCTGCATTTGTTTTATGTTATTTATTTAAATTAAGATATATAGGTTGTTGTCAGGAAATGTGGTAAGGCTGCTGGCTCTAATTAGGTCCGATCTGGTTTACCGGGGCTTAATTAGGGTTTCAGGCCGGACATTCCTTAAATAGAATTAGGGGATGTTACAGTTGGTATCAGAGCCAAGGTTTTACAAACTTAAGTTTATTATTGGTCTCGAAGTAAGAGACAGTTTTGATATGGATTGATATAAGAGACTATGTTGTAATGCTTGGTTTGATTATTCCACTGAGAAGTCAATGGAATAACTCTGATATAGATTAGTATTAGGGACTGTGGTTATCACTTTCAATCAAGTTTCAAAGTGATGTGATAATACTGATACCGTTTGGATTGAAATTTTGAGTTGTACCTGTATATTAAAATTAAAAATTTAGGTTAACTGACTTGGAGATTGATTCTCAAGTCAAGGATAAACCAAGATTAAATGAACGGTTTTATCGATGTTTTGGGGGTAATGAAAGATAAAAGCTTGAGACATGTATTTGTGAGCTTTATATTATATCTATGCGATAGATATAGCTGTACTGTCATGCCTTGGAATGAATCTGAAAGTCTTATCTCACATCTAGGACTTTGTAAGTCAAATGAAATTGATGGTGAGGGTTCTTGGGAACCTAGACTTCATGGATATTGTGATAAAAGAAGACAGTGGAACGATGATAAGATGAGTTATATCCGTCTATGTCTCATGAAATGAGAATATGTATATATTAAGGGTTAGGGTTTGTGAAACCCTGAAACCAAATGATATAGATATCGAAAGGAGATGAGTTATGAATAACTCTTTTATTGAGTAGTTTCTAAGGGTCTTGATTCTCACTGATATTGTCTGATGAGAAATAGTCAGTGTTGAAGGAATAATGAACTCGGGACTCGGAGACATAGGTCAGATGAAATGACCATACAAGGTAAATGGAATATGAAATGATTGACAACGAAACTCAAAGGTGATGAGTCACTTTGAGTAGAAAATATACTAGTGTTGAAACTAGTTCAGTGAGAAGAAATTTGTCTGTATGGTTGTGGGGTAGCCACACATACTGAAAGTTATGTAAGAAAGAAGTTTATTAGTGTTGTGGTGATGTAACTGCATGCACTAATAGTATAATAATAAGGAGGTCTGTCAGTATAGTTGAGATATAGTTGTATATACTGAAGGCAGAATAACAAGGGCTTATTAGTGTTGTTGTGGGTAATCACACTCATTAATAGAGCAAAAAGAGAAATGAATAATAATATGGTATAACCATACATAAAGAAATGAGACGTGAGTTTACTAAATCGATGGGTAGATCAATGTTGGATGTAAGGATACATGATTGAGGTATAGATCAAAGATGGAATATACAGAAACAAGCTGAAGGCAACATTACTCTAAAAGTGAAAAGTTAAAATAAGAAATGAGAAATGAAGGATTTACGAAAAAATTGTGTTCTTGATCAACTCTATCTTGTTTGATAAAGTAGAATCACTTTTGGGATAAAGATAAATTGAAAATGAAAGTAGAAAGTGAGTAGCAACTGCATAAGCTTAAGAACTGAAAAGGTCAAAGGTAGAGATTTAACAGCAACTCATTTAGAAACTTTCTGGGCATGGAGACAGAAAGATTTATAGACATGACACTCTTGTCATTCAGAGATACCGTATATATACAAGGAGTGCATTGTTCATGTAAGTTGAGAAAAACATAGCAGTAAGCTAGTGGGTGTTTAATTTGATCTTTTGGACTAGTACAGTCTAAATTGGGGAGAATGAGTTGTGAATAAAGTTAAGGATTGAGAATCCAAAGAATGATGTACAATACTGGGAATGAATAGGTAAGCAGTATATTAAGAGATTGGTATTGACTGCAATCTAAATTGGAAAAGGTTGGAATTTATAAACTCTGTGAATGATAATTTGTGGAAATTCAGTAATCACTCAAAATTCAAATGGTTGGGTGGTGTAAACTGATAAGAGGTTAGAAATGGGAAGTTACACTTGATGAATGAAAGTTGTGTTATTAAGGTTTCAACAAGGTTAATTATATGAATAGATTGAAATCTTATCACAACTTAAGTAAGAAATTCATCAAACTATTTGAATGGTTGATACCAAATCAAGGATCAATTTTAATTAAACTTGAGGTATTATGAAAATTGTAGGAGTTTGAGAACTCAATGTAAGTAATGTGTTTATTAGCATTGCTTGGAATTTTATCATAATATAGGTTAGCCAAAATTATCAATTAATTGATTTTCAATATCCAACCAATGATCAACTTCATTTTACGTTGATGTATTATGAAGATGATATGAGTTTGAGAATTCAATTCGAGTGATAAATTAAATTGAAGTAGATCTCAAAGGAATAGTTATTTCCCATAATTGACAACTCAAGTGTTTAACTGAGATGAAACCAATAGTTGATTGAGATTTGGTTATCATGGAGTAAAGATCAGAATTTAGGAGAATATGATCAAGCGATGGCTTGACAATATGAGAAAATTATGGTATAGACCATAGAAACTCACTAGAGCTCATTCTATGTTTAATACTAGAAACATGTAGAGTTGTGGAACTCTATTGAGATAAGATCATCATTAAGTTGACAATGATGACGAATGGGAAAATAGTTGAAATTCTATCAAAAACACAAAATACTATAGTAGAGTTAAACGAACTTTGACGATAGAATGGGGTATACCAAAGGTTATAGGTGCAATGGATAAGTTTCAACTATAAATCCCTAAGATATGTGTTGAATTTTAAATTATTAGTCAAGGACTTGACTGAGAGTAAGACAATTAGATAATTGTCTTATATTCAACACAAGAAGAGAAAGTGGTTAAACATGAAATGATTGAAGCATACAAACTACTTATACAGAGAGTTGTGATATAGTTGTATTGTATGATCAATTAACTTTAGAATGGAATAACTCTATAATGAAATGAGGATGAGTTGTACATGATGCAAAGGATGCCTTAAGGAAATTGGAAATGTAGTTTGACTACATTAGCTGCTTAATTATACTTGGATTACGGAAAAAGTTAAAGTTAGATTTAGAGGTGTATCTTAATATTTTATCCAAGTAGTTGTCGGTTGCCATAATTGAAAATATGCATTTCAAATGATGGATTGAATGAATTGCAAGAATAAGTATTAGAGGAAAGACTTTAATATGATAAGATAGGGATGATGATCCCAGTATTAGTATAAATATAGTTGATTGGATCGAATGTGCAAGTTCATTCATTCATGAAGGAGTTTTGAAGTACAATTGTATCATGTACAAGGGTTTGAAGGGTATGAATGTTATTTAGTTATTCCTAAGACTGAAAGATCTTAGAGGAATTACTTTAGTTGTCTACTTTTTGATTAAAGCTAGTAGCTATTTTGGGTTTCAATCACTCTGAAAAATTACTCACACAAAGTGATTGACGATGGTTAATACTTGAATGAAAGAAAGAGGCATGAGGAGTAATTATAATAGGAACTTCTCAATATTATCTCATCAGTGGGATAGATAATAATTGATAAATAAGTGAAGTCCTGCGCAGGCATATCATCAATTGAAAGGTTGGAATTGATAATTACCAGTTCTTTCTTTGAAGTTCAGAATGAGACTGAACTCAGTAAATGTATGAATTAATGAATGATTGGACGATTGGGTTGAGAAATCTAATCGGAACTACTCAGTGTTTTATAGATTGACTATGAATGAGTAGTGTCCAGGTTTGATGTTGTAATGAAAATTGTGCTGGACATATTAAACTCTGAAATGGAAATTTGATTCATGAGGAAGGTTAAACAAGAATGATTATAAATATCTCAGGAATCTCTTTATATGATTGATATATGTAATGCTATACTATATTTGGGTATAACATTATAAATTTTGAGATGGTGATGATATACTATAGATTATAAATGGGTTGAGATGTGGATATATAAAGAGATTATAAAGGGATATGAGACAGTTTCAGAATGTGATATTGAGTAGTGAAACCTAAAGAGTTAGGTAAATTCTTGTCTATACCTGATAAGAGAAAAGTATCACGATTATAGATTTTGTAATAGAAAATAGACGTCAGGACAATGAATGATAGTTGATGAGGGAATCTAGTCTGCAAGATTCTTGTCAGTGAAGGTATATGTTATGTTCAAAAGGATTGAGCAAAATAGTTGTATGGAGATGTGAGATGGTATGATATTAAAAAATATTTCGGATAGAGATCCGAGACTTGCTTCCATCGAGGGAAGAAGTTATTGATATAAACTGAAAACCAGTCTTAATCTCGATACAATATTTTCCTTCATGTTGACGAAGAGAGTGTGTACTAATTTTAATTCAATGAATATGATAGAGCTTGTGGCTCATCATAATAGTCACTGAAAGAATCAATTTATCTGTGTGAGTTCTTTAATGTTCTTAGTAATCTGAGGGTTTACAGAATGAACTATATTCTTTCTTATCCTACCATAAGGGTGATAGATAAAAATGAGAGATATTGTACTAGAATGAATGAAGTGATAAAGAACTACACAGAGGAAATAGAGCAGGCTAGGTACTGTATAACTACAATATAAAGGAAACGAATAACATGAGGATAAAGTTGTAGTGTATAGATTGACGAAATCTATAAGGTTCAAGCAGGTATTGAAAAAAAAATGAAATGAAATGAAAATGATGATAATGATGAGAATGTTGTGTGATTGGCCTTGCCATTCACCGATGGGTGGAATGGAGGTAGGAAACACACATATGCTGACCTTATTGTTCATTTGTGGTGGACAGAGGTAGGAAATGTGATGCATACCTACGTTGACCTTGCTGTTCATTTGTAGTGGACAGATGTAGGAGACATGATGATTGTCGACCTTGCCGTTCAGTTATGAGATGGACGGAGGTAGGAGACACGATACTGTTGATCCTTAGTAGATTCGTCAATGCTTGAGCTACAATAATCCTTAAGAAAAAGAGAAAACGTGACAAATATCATAGGTTATTGATGTATCAAAAGATAAATGGGATCTTTTGGAAATCTCACCTATGAACGGGCTATAGAGATTCGGATTAAGTGAAATTAATGGAATAGTGTTATTGGCATTCTATTAAACTGAAAGAGAAGAATGAAACGGTAATTTAGTTACGGTTATTCTTCAAAGTAAAGTTGAGATAAGCTTTGTGTTAGTGATATAGTGGTGAAATCACATATAATGGACAAGCAAGGAATGAAGAAAAAGCTAAGGAACGGGAGTTATAAAGAAAAAAAAATCCATTTATCTTCAAAACTGTTGGTGACTTATACGTTGCCCTAATTTCGAGGATAAAATTGTTACTAAATTGGGGAGACTGTAACGACCCGGTACTTTAAGCAGGTGATTAGTGTTAATCCGAATGGTAATTAATCCGAGTTAGGCTCGTGGTTAAGCCCGAATCGTCATGACTAACGTGTGTGTGGAATTGCGTGATGTATTGTGTTTGTTTGGTGTGTATTAGTACTTATACTTGAATAATCAGACTAACGAGGAAATGTCTAATACCATGTGTGGGTCATGTGGACACACATGAGACGCGAGATAGCGTTGACGCTCGAGTGTGCTCGGCGGTAGAAATTACGTAATTATGGGTGTAATTATGGATATAGATATATATTTATATATATTATGGATATATATAAATATATATATTAAAATAGAAAATAATAAAATATAGCAAATTTTCGGGGCAGTGTGATACGCGATGTCACGAATGACACGCGTCGGACATACGGTGGTGTGCACGCCCGAGATGTTCTCGTTGGCGTGCCAACCGGAATTTTAGGCACAAGATATCGATAAATATATATATTTATATATAAATTAGTATATATATAAATATATATAATATATTGGAAAAATGTGAAATTACCATAAAGGGTAATGGAGTAAAGAAAGAAATGAGATAAGCTCAAGGGTATTTTGGTCATTTTCCCACCTTAACCGCCTCATTTCTTCTTTAAAATTAAAGAAGAAAGAGAGCAGAGAGATCGAACAGTGAGGAAAAGGAAGGAGAGAGAGCCGGGACGCGGAGGCGAGATCACTGGCTCGCGTGGATGAGGAGAGCTCGAGGTGGAGAGATGAAATTGAGGTAAGCTTGTGATGTTGTGTTGTTGTTTCAGTTGGTGTGGGGGATGTTGTTGTAAGTGTTGTGAGGGTGATAAGCTCGGCCATGGAGGAAAGCCATGGCCGAGGGTGGAGACGGCAAGGGAGTAGTCTCCCTTGCCAAACCGAGTTGGGGTTGGGGTTGGGAGCCAACCCCAATCGAAGAGGAATTAAAAAAAAAAAAAACTTAGAGCTGTTGCTCTGTTGAGGCGAGAGGAAGTGGATGACCCTGAACCGGGTCGGTTCAGCTTGGCTGAGCTGAACCCGGTTCAGGGCCAAACCAAAAGAAAAAAAAAGAGAGAAAATAGAAAAGAAAATCTAGAAAAATAGGAAAAAATATGGAAAAATAGTATTTTGACCAAACAAATAGAAATTGAGGGATTTCTATGGAAAATGAGATATTCAAAAGTCAGATGAGACTTTATACCGGGGTTTTTACCTCGAAAAGCGTGAAATGGTCCAAATAGGTTGTAAACTAAGTCTGGGAATTCCGAATTAGAATGGGACCAATTTAGGGTATTAATAAATGAATATTAGACTTAAATTGATGATAATTGGTCTATGTTAGGGAATGAATCAATGTGGAAAGGATTGAGGACTCCGGAGAGTCGTACAAGTCGGTAAAACATAGAAAGCTCAGGACAGGTAAGTGGGACTCGTAGCTTTTATCAATTATGCAATGTAAAATAGTATTATTAGAGCATGTAGTGTACTGGACTAGGAATGGGGCAATGTACCATGATTTGACCTTGGTTTTACAAAATTTTTTGAAATGAAAATGGATTCGGAAAGAGGTTTGACAGGACGGATCGGCCTGGGGTTTGGAACTGTGGTGGAGTTGCTAACCATCACCGCACCCAGTGACTTAGGAATTATCCCGATCAATGCTTTCCAGTTGAGTTTAGCAGCTCATTAGTCTTAAACCAATCAGATGAGCAGTGATTGGTTTAGTGATGATGAGTAATTGCGACTCGGTGTTTTATGAGTTGGCGGCACATTGACAAGAACTGGTTAGATGCCCAGTGATTGGTTCTTGGATATGTGAAGGGGCGACTCAATGCAAATAAGAAAAATGTGAAATACAAATCACGGCTACATTGCAATGAACCAAAGAACTTGCATCTGTTATATATATATTTTTTATATTGATTCATATGCTCCTGTAGATATGCATTTGATTCATGTTGTTATACATTGCTTTGATATTAATTGATAGTTGATGGTTGGTATGAGAGTCACTTACTGAGCATGTAGGAGCTCACCCACCTTAACATCTCCAGGTATGAATGTACGCTAGGACTTGGAACTCAGGAAAGGAGAAGGCCAGGAGTTTAGTATCTTCTCTACGGTGCAGTGAGTTTCCTGTTATATATATATGGTATTGCATTATGATTTGTAATTAAATGGGTGGGAATAAGAGCTCAATACCGATGTTCATGCCGGTATTGTATAACTTGCGTTTTATCGAAAAAGTTTTAAATTTTCCGCTGCGTTTGTTTTATGTTATTTGTTTAAATTAAGATATACAGGTTGTTGTCAGGAAATGTGGTAAGGCTGCTGGCTCTAATTAGGTCCGATCTGGTTTACCGGGGCTTAATTAGGGTTTTAGGTTGGACATTCCTTAAATAGAATTAGAGGATGTTACAATGTGACCATCATTGCATTCGATTAGATCAATGCATTTTTTTGATCGACAATCTTCGTCCTTGTACTCATCGTCCTTGTCTGAAGAGGAATCTCCTTTTTTTTCTTTAAAAACAATAGGGCTTCGAGAGTTTAGGACATGGATTCCATGAATTCTTAACAACTCTATTATGCTGGCAAATTACTCATTAAGTTGCATACGCATTTGTTCCTGTGATGCAGGAAATTGAGTAAAGAACTGCTCAAGATGGAATTGGTTGTCTTGTTGATAAATAACTTCAATTCGTCGATGGTTTTGATTCTTCTTCGTAGACACGATTAACGTCAAATCACGCTCAATGAAAGCTCAAATACCACTTGATGCAACGAAAGTCTGTTGGACTAAGTGGTCAGTCACTCTAACTCCGACCGGGATTTTGATGGAAACAAACAAGGTGAAAATGTACTAATTAATATCAAGTGTATTTCAGTTTTTGTTAAAGGATGCAAAACAACACATCACAGGTATTCAAGCCATACAAGTTCAAGACCCGGCATTCATGAAGGAATGAAGATGAAAGATCATATCGCAATTTGTAATTTCGATGTAAGGTATTCAAATTCTTTCATGCAAGCCAAATGCATTAGTTCATGCATATCAAGTTCCTTAAAACCAATTTTCAAAAGTCATGAAGTAACTTGGAGTTTCAAAATGAAATTTAACACGTGACTAGGTCCATGAGTTCAAACAATGTGAGATTATGTGTTAATGATCATTTGCATTTTGGAGATCATTGTTGAAGTTTTCAAAACTGAAAAACTTGTTTTAAAAGGTTTTTGAAAAGAAAAACTGTAAATTTGCAGAAAAGTCCCTCGCAAGTTATGAAATCGTGATTTTTCGTTTTCGGGGTTTGTAAAAATGTCCGGACCATCCAATTATGCTTAATGACCCATAATAAACGTGTATAACATGTTATATTAGGGTTGGTTGGGTCCCGGATGTGTTTAAGGGTCGCTAACACAAAGGGATAAAATAATTATTTTGAGCTCCCTGTAGTTAGCACGCTAATACTGCCATTAGCGCACTAAGTGCAGAGTTAGCGCGCTAGGTCTCAGTATTAGCGCGCTAATTGCCCACCTGACAGCTTTTTTAAAAAGCTGAAAAATGAACTTTAATTTGAATTCTTGATGAATTCTGGACCTTTGGATCCCTAGAACGGTCATAAACTGTCACAATGGGATACCTAACACTATAAAAACACCAAGAACATGCTTTTCTCACAACAAGGAAAAAACACACTCAAAAGCTCAAAAGATTCAAAAAGGAGAACTTTGATTTTTGTGAAGGAGACAAAGGAGATTCTTGGGGCTGTCCACTAGCACTATAATCCAGCACTTTGAAGCATTCAAAGGAGTACAAGAATCTCTTCAAAACTGATCTCTTTTGTCATCTTCTTGGTTGTAAGCAAGTCCTTGTTCTAGATTCTTTTTGTTGAGCTTAATCTACATAGTTTTGTGTGTTTTGAATGAAAATCAGTTTGTTGTATGTTTGAACATCATCATCTTGGGTTTTGTACTTAAACTTATTTTATCAAACCCTAAGAGTGTTTTGAACAAGAGTTTTACACTTAAACTTGATTTTTGTCAAACTATTGTAAGTGTATGATTGTAAGATTTAGTGGAATCTAAGTCAAAGGGGAAGACCTAGTTGAGGCTAGACACAATCTCTAGTTGCGACTAGATAGGAAGTCCTAATTGTAATTAGGCATTTTAGGCTTGTATGCTTAGGTTGTAACACTTATTTGGAATATAAGTGAGGGTTTAAAAATCCTAACCGGGGAGGTTAGGTAGTGGATGTAGATCATTTGATCGAACCACTATAAATCGTGTGTCGCTTTCCATCTCTTCTACCCCATTCACTTGCATAGCATAGACATTCATTGTTACTTGTGCATAAAAAGATTAAAAAGGCAATAACCTCTCGACACACCCAATTCACCCCCCCTTGGGTGTGGTTTCAAAGTCTTCCAAATTGATTATTTGACACACGAATAGTGCAATTCAGGGCCTTGAGAATTACATTCTAATTCTGGAAAAAGAAACACTGTTCTTTATTAAAAAATCAATAATCACCCCCTAAACTATTACATATTTAGCCTTAATATAGGTTTGTAAAATAATAAGACTCCTAATTCTTATAGAACACCAAAAGACACATTAGCTGTAATTCTAATCAAACTCTTATTGCCACTAACTCCTATTGAAACTCTAACTTTGACATAAAAACGAACACATAACTTGTAATCAAACTAAACTAAACTATCTTATCCAATAAATAAAAATTCTAATCTAACAAAATCTCTTATTTGCATCACTTGCCAAAAAACAATACATAAGAGGTTTAAGGAGGTCATTGGACTCCCATAAATTATAAAGAAAGTATTGAAATAAGGTTTATATACGGTTATGCATTCATAAGAAAAAGTTTGGGAAAAATAAAATTGAAACCACCCACTATAATATCAAAACCTCTTGCAATCTTAATTAAAAAACAAAATTGATCAATATGACCAACTATAAAGTTTGAAGAAAATAGTTTATAAAACTCGTTTTCATGGTTTAAAAAAAATAGGGTTGTTATTTCAACCCTCCTCCCTATCTTACCACCCAATCTAAATTGAACACACCATTAATTTTCAAAACTCTCTCTAGCCACCCAATAATAATAACTAAGTTCCTAAAATACCCATACTTACACCATCACCACCTACCGAACAAGAACACTCATTCGCTCACTCTCCCTACATAGTCATCCTGATCTTTGTTCCCATTCCTCAACACTTTCTTTTGTTGCTTCGACGTGCCCTTCTCTCATCGCACTAGATCGATATCCCATATCCCTTACTCACAATCTTTCGCTTCATCTCTCTCCCTATCTCCCTTTATCTCCGCCTAGTGCGATTTTTGTGACTGTTGCTCAATTTTTTATTCCCAATTTGTTATTTTTCTTGATATTGATGGTGTGAGTGTTTCATGTTCATAACAACCCTCACAAGTCGAGAAACTCTCTAGAACCCTCCAACTAACATTCTCAACATCCTTAAAATCAAACCACTCTGCAAAAGATAGACATGACTTCAATTTTGAAGAAAAAAAATTGTTTTCGTTTAATTTTTTAGCACAAAAGGCATGTGATGTAATGTAAATTGTGATCCCTATTACACAGTTGGGTTTTGATTTGCAATTCACAAAGTGCTTTTGCATGCATGTATCAATAAAATAAATAAAATTTGGGGTAAAAGATCGCATTTCCATTCTTTTCTAGACCCATTTTTCATTCTTATGAAGTGTAATAAATCAATTCAATTTTATAAAGAAATGCGCCCACCTATGACTATATATGAATCAATGGAGTTGTTTGGCTATGAATCAATGAATTAGGGTTGTTGAAGAAGATTTTGTATAAGGGTAATTACATCATTACTTAAAGGTTGTTTTTGACAAAATTAAAACTTTTAAAATTAGGTGGGCAAAGATGATTAACGGGTTGGAATGGCAGCCAAAACTCACTTTTATAACTATTATTGAAAATTGGATTCTAAAAAAATAGTTTTGTTTTCAAAGAAAAAATATAATTTCTTACTTTTCAAAGGAGAATTGCAAATTTTAGCAGCAGCACAACAACAACAACATAGCCTCAATCCCAAATTAATTGGGGTCGGTTACATGGTTCAAACTCTTCCATTATGCTCGATTTTGTGCAATTGATTTTAAGCATTTCAAACCATTCAAGTCCCTCATAATTAATGCATCCGAAGTTAACTTTGGTTTACTCCTACCTAGTCGAATTTCGTTAGTTTCTATTGAGTCAAGTTTTCTAGTAGGGACATTTGTAGGCCGTCTTTGCAGGTTTCCAAACCACTGCAACCGTCCTTCTCTAATCTTTATGTCAATTGGTGCTACTATTTTTTTTAGTTTTTGTGTTTCTTATTCTATCTGTACGAGTTTTACCACACATCCACTTAAGCATCCTCATTTCAGCTACTACCACTCCATCATCCCTATGTCTAGTATTTCTAAACTCATAGTGCATTTATTCGGTCTTCGTCCTACTCAATCTAAAGCCTTTAGATTGTATTCTTCCAAAGTTCAAATTTCCTATTTATTCCATCTCTTGTTTCGTTTACTAAGACAATGTTATATGCAAATAGCATACTCCATAGTATATCCTCTTGTATATGCTTAGTTAGTTCATCCATAACTAGAGTAAAGAGATATGATTGATCCTTGATGTAGTCTTATCGTAATGAAAAATTCTTTTGTAGTTCTTCTAAATGTCTTTATATTCATTACTACTCCCTCATACATATCTTTATTAGTATCTATGTATCTAGCATGCACTCATTTTCTTTCTAGAACCCTATCATATGTTTTTTTTCTAAATCTACAAATATCATATGAAGATACTTTTTCTTTTCCTTATATTTTTTCATCAATCTTTTTACAAGGAGAATCGCCTCCATATTTGACCTTCCAGACATGAAACCAAATTGATTATCTGATATTGTTGTTTCTTTTCTTAGACTATTGTCAATTATCCTCTCCCAAAGTTTCATAGTATGACTCATAAATTTAATTCTCTTGTAGTTTGAATAACTTTGAATATCTCCCTTGTTTTTGAAAATTGGTACAGACGTGTTTCTTCTCCAATCCATTGGCATCCGTTTTGATTTTATAACTTTTTAGAAGAGTTTTGTTAATCAAGTCAATCTAATCTCTCTTAAGCATTTCCAAACCTCTATGGGTATTTCGTTAGGACCACATAATTTCCCTATTTTCATCTTTTTCACTGCTTTTTTTACTTTCGAAATTCTAATATTGCGTGTATAGTTTACATTTCTTTATTGGTGTTGGTTTTCATCCATTATGATATGAACTTGGCCATCATTAAATAAACTATTGAAGTAGCTTTTCCATCTCTCCTTAATAATATCATCTTTGCATGTTAAAAAATTTTGATTTTCGTCCTTAATCCATCTTACATGGCTTAGGTCTTGTTTATTTTTATCTCTTCATTTGGCTAGTCTATAAATATATTTTTCGCTATTTCTATTACCTAACTTTGTATGTAGATCTTGCATGCATGAAGTTTTTTTAGCTTTACTAACTACTTTTTGAGCTTTTTTTTCTAGCTTCTCTATATTTATTGCACGCATCTTCATCTTGACATATAGGTATATTCCTATACATCTCTCTATTAGTCTTAATTGCTTTTTGGACATCTTCGTTCCACCACCATGTTTCCTTCTTTGGTGGTCCCAAGCCTTTAGACATACCTAGCACGTTTGACGCTACTCCTCTTATGCAACAACTCATTTTTAGCCACATTGCATTATCATCTAAATCAAGATTCTAAACGTTTTCTTTTAGTAGTTTTTTCTCTAAACTCTACTTGTTTACTATTTTTTAGTTTTCACCACTTTATATTATGGTTATTGTCTCTTTTATTCCTATTAAGTCATCGTTTTAGCTTAATATCAAGTACTACTAACTTATGTTGGGTAGTAAGCACTTCACCGGGTATTACTTTGCAGTCTCAACATATTTTTCTATCTATTTATCTTGTTAGAATAAAATCTATTTGTCTCTTGTTCTGACTACTACTAAAAGTAATTATGTGCGACTCCCTTTTCCTAAAACTAGTATTTGCTAAGATAAGATCATACACTGAAGCAAATTCTAAGATCAATTCTTCTTCTACATTTCTAGTACCGTAACCAAAAGCTTCACGAACTGTCTCAAACCCATCATTACTTGCTCCCACGAGCCCATTTAAATCTCATCCAATAAATACTTTTTCGTCTAATGATATACCTTGCATAAATCCATCTATATCGTCCCATAATTTGTGTTTGATGCCCTCGTTCAATCCTACTTGTAGTGCATAGGTGTTTACTATGTTAATTTTCTCATCTCCAATAATTAATTTAACTAGGATCAATCTATCCCTATTCTCTTAACCTCTACGACCTTATCCTTATAATGCTTATGCACAAGAATTCCTACTCCATTACATTTCCTATCTATACTCGTGTACCACAACTTAAACCCTGTGTTTCCTATTTTTTTACTCTTTTCTCCTACCCATTTTGTCTCTTGAAGGTAAGCAATATTGACTCTCCTTCTAATCATAGTAGTACCAACTAATTCCATTGACTTCCATGTAAGTGTTCCTATGTTCCATGTTCCTAAATGAATTTCTTCTACCTTTTGTGTTTGTTTTTATTTTCTATTTCTATTTTGTCTAAACTATCTGGTTTCATTATCTATGATTTTGTTTTTGTTTTCGTGTTCATTTTCAACTACCTTCTTTACCCACACCCTTCCTTTGTATAGGAACCCTTGCTCATTTTTTCATTCAGGCGGCGATGTGAAGGGACTAGCCTCTTTATCTACACATGTTCTGTGTGGGAATGCTTGCTCATTTATCTTTACACCCAGACGGTGATGTGAAACACACCCTTGCCCATTTTTCACTACACCAGGGCTCTAATGCAACACGTCGCTAGGTGGGAACACCATAACGCTTATAGATTATATTTGTTTGATTTTTATCAAGAAAAGTGACAAAAGTTTTACACTGGCCGTAAACCTATAACAACCCTCCATTTTTCGAGGATAGAAAATGGGTTTGGGGCCTCCCTCCGCTATTTTTTCGGGTATAAAAAAATGGGTTTGGGACCTCTTTTACCCATTAGGCATTGGAGTCCTCCTTTATCTAGACTTGGGACCGGCTATGTAGTGCACAAAGTGTACTTTATAGGTGGAGTTAATTACAAATTTTAGCAAAATCTTTTAAATTACCTAAAACAATTATCACAAAACACCAAACTTTCTTAAAAAATGAGTTGGGATATAGAATTGAAAACAAATCTCAAAGTTTGGAATTATTGTGAGAAAATTTAAAGTTGGGGATTATTTTGAGAAAAAGTGCAAAGTTTTGGGTTGTTCTGACTATTTACCCATGATCTATTTATAGGACTATATATAGGTCGAGTTATAAAAGAACTCCATCTCTTAGTTAGTCACACTCCAAATAAAGCCATAGATAAAGTCTAACTCTGAACAAGATAGTCATAGACAATCTACACAACTACTAATCCAATTAGAAAGAAACCTTTTCTCCCTAAAACCCTAGCCATAATATGTCTACGATAACTGGAACTGGTTCCTTAAATAGCAAGAAGGTAACCATAATGAATATGCATAATACTCCTTCACCCATCCATATTAAGTTGGATGCTTTAAGTCTCTAATTTTCAAATTTGGTCTAAAGTTTTGCAGATACATATTGCTAGTCAAAAGAAAATGGGCTATATAAATGGAAAAAGGTTAGACCTGCTAAAAGTTATTTGAGATATGACGAAGGGGAGTCAAATAATGCACTGGTTAAATCTTGGTTCATATATTCAATGACAGATAATCTGATGTCACACTTTGTGCAGTGTAAAACAATAAAGGAGGTTTGGGATGTTGTAAAAAGAAGTTATCTTGATGTATCCGATTTTCTCAAGTGTTAAATTGATGAAGAAATCTTTCCAATTACATTAAGATGGTCGATGATGAGTCATTATTTATGTATTTTTATATAGGGTTTTAATCATGTAAATCGAATCTAAAGTTATGTTTTATGGTCCTAAATATTTACTTTTGAGATTTACAGGGTATTTAAGACTTTATGATTGTTTTGAGTAAAATTGGGAAATAAGTCAACTATCGGTCAAAGTTCAGTAGAATTGGCATCATGAAGCCAAAATATACAACACCACAGTATACCAGACAACGCCAAGTAGGCGTCTCAACTGCATAATGAAGGTGCCAGGATTCCACATACGACATCAATGTTACAATGCACGACATCACCTACAACGTCATACTAGAATTTGAAGTTTCAGACTGACTTGTTGTCCAAGACTTGCTATTGCTTCCTATACCACCACAAGGCGCTATACGCACATAACCACGACACCACTCACGACACCAGGCTTGGAAAATAAAAATTTTGCAAATTTTTGGAAAGCTCTTATTCCAGGGGGTCTATTCTTGTATCCAGGCACACCTATATAAAGGGGACACCTTTATGGACGAAAACATATTGTGTTCAAAGTGATTTAGGAGCATAAAGGTTGTATGATTTTGTTAGGAAAATAGTTAGAGAGTGGTTACCCTAACTACTGAGAATAGGGGAACTATGGTATTGGTGACCCCAATTCCCATAACCGATCTAGGAAAACTGATTTTGAACTTATCTTTTAAAATCGATGAAATAAGACATGACAAAAACAATAGGGCTAAACTATGGATCCTTGGATATATCTAGGTATGATTTCTTCTTTTTAAATTTCAATTATTTACTTTCTTGTTTATTTTAGATTAATAAAACTCTTTTTAACACCTATTTTTTCTATACTTTCAATACAATTAAACTTAGATTGGTCGGATCTTGTAAATTAAACCCTGTACTTACCACTTCTACATTTATGTGGGATTGTTAATTTGAATACGGGTTATATTTGATACACGTGATATGTGATCAATCGACCCCCTAACTGAATATTATAATGAGTTAAACTCAATTTTTATGAAGCTTGATTATAGGTTACCAAATGAAATGACTTGCATTGCTGATTTTGAAAAGGGAGTGGCTAAATGGACCTCATTTTTCAAAAAAAATGTGAAATGACCCAACTACTCTCCATATAAAGGGTTTTTGCTCTCCTTATACCCCACTCAACTCATCAATCCATACCCCAGTCACACCACCGTCTCTCCTACTCTCAAATTGCACCCACCTTTGGCCTTAATCGACAAAATCTGAATGAAATCCCATCAATTAGATGCAGTGAGTGCGATTCTGCATCTCTATTGTGTCAATTTTAAGACTATTTTAGGTTTTTTTGTCGTTTTTAAGTAGATTTAGTGTTGTTGTTAGGTTTATAAATTCGATTTGGGGTTTGAATCTTGCATTTTGGACACAAAAGGTGAATGGAATTGAGAATATCAAGTGATTTTGAGAAAAATTGAATAATATTTTGGTCATTTTCATGTATTTTTAGGAGTTTTGGAATTATTTTTTCGTTCTTGACAATAGTGGGTTGCAGACACGCATGACCAAGACTTCTTAAGAGGTCTCGATCAACTCTCACCGAGTCCTATAAAGATATCACGATGGGAGTCAACCGAGATCCAATTGTCTTCTACTAAGACCAAGACCTCTTTAAAAGTCTTAGTGGGATTTATATGAAGCCGACTGAAACCTCTGAAGAGGTCTCGATGGGAGTCATCTGATACTTCTTTAGAGGTCTCGGGTCCTGTATGGCTGAAACCCACAGGGCGGGGAGACAAGGGTATGTTTGAATAAAGGGGTATATTTAACAAAAAGTGGGGTACATTTAGCAAGGGTATTTTAGGGATTTTAGAAAAAAAAAGTGGGGGTATGTTTAGTAATAAAATTTAAAAACTAGGGTATTGTGAGTAAATGGGTTAGGTTTAGCAAAAATTGGAGTCCGTTTAGTCGCTGCCTTTAAAAAATGCATAAATCAAGTTACAAAAGATATGGTTTATATTTTTCTAGTTGGTCATGCTCATAATCTAGATCAGGTTAGTAACAGTGTTTTAGCTACTTATCCTTTACTACGATTAGAAGAAGCTTAAACCTTGGTTCGTCGAGAAGTACAAAGATAAGTGACCATGGGGTAGAGATTCACTCTAATGCCTCGGCTTTTGCTGTTGTCTTCTTGTTTCAACACCTAGATATTCTACTGCTCCTCATTCTTGATTCTACACCTACAGTCAAGATAGTACCCGTATAGTTGATGTTGGTTATTGGAAAAAGAATGAGTACCCAAAATGGTATAACCTCATGCAAGTTGAGAGAAAAATAAAAAAAAATTTCTACATGCTACTACTACAACTGTTTCCCATGTAACTCGAGTACATCCTCAAGAAAGTAACTTGGTTTGTCCATTAATTCAACTTGTTCTAATGCTTAGGTTATTAATTCTAGGACCACTGATTATATAACAAGTTATTCTTTTCTTCTATCCCTCTAACATCTCCATAAGTTAAAGGGCTAGAAATGTGACTCATTCTCCAACATTTTTCTATATCCTGTGTTTTACTTTCATCTACTAATTAGTAAATATTTATGCACTTTTATATGGAAATTTTACCATGAAAACCTAATCTAAAGCTCTCTTTTATGGTCTTAAATACTTAATTTTGGTTTTTATAGGTCATTTGAATAAATATGAGCGTTTTAGACAATTTTAGGGGAAAACTCAAGCTTAAATCAAAATGACAGTTGGATTGGTCCAAAAAAATACACACACGATGCCAACATATAGACCCACGGCAGAAGATCAAAATTTCACCAACTAAGGCCACGACTTGTTATTTTCATCTCACACCGTCCCTAGCGCCGTAGCTTAATGACCACCATATCAAAGTCACATAAATAGAAGGAATTCAATTTTTGGAGAGTTTTTTTATCCCGAGGAATCTTGTTTTGAAGCCCAGGCATAACTATATAAAAGAGGTTTATGGATGAAAACAACTTATTTTATAGAAAATCTTAGGAGTTACTTTAATACTTAAGTCGAGGATGAAGCTCTCTAATATGTTACAAGTTGTTTATTCATGTCTTGTTGAGATTATTTTATAAAAAAAGTGTTTGTTTCAGTTTCTCTATCTTTATGTTGTTTTTTTAATGATGCCTTAATGGTAGTTTAGTATTTATAAGTCCATTACAAATCTCTAGGCATATAACCTTTTACTTGCTATTAATTGGTTGAGTTCGTGATACCAATCGTGTTGAGAAGTAGCGATCACTTAGAATAAGAGACCTGACACACTAATTGCTCTAAGTAACATCGAGTATTTAGTTAAATCTTGAGAGCAGTTGCCTAAGGTTGCTTAGTGGTCGTTGTTCCGACATATTAAATTGTTGCTCATCTTAAGTCTTGAGAGTGGTTGCCGAAGGTTGCATGCTTGAGTTGGGGAAGTATTTAAAGAGCAGTTGCCCTATCTACCAAGAATAGGAAAACTAGGGTTTTAGTGACCCAATAGCCTATAGCCGATCTAGGGGAATTGTTTAAAACTTATATTTCAAAATCAACGATGCAAGACAAGTAAACAACCAAATATGGCTGGAGAGCGCATTCTTAGACATAGGTATGTTCTCATTCTCTTATTTTTGAGTATTTACTTTATTTGTTTTAGTTTAAGAAAACCTTTTTCAAAACCCATTTCTTCATTTTATTTGTTACTAAACTTAAGTTGACTGAGTCATATGGAATCGACCCCGTGCTTACAACTACTACATTCTTATGGGACTGGTACCTTAAAACTTGTTATATTTGACAGTTCCAATTTAAGTTTAACCATTCTTTTCTTTTCATTTATTTTTGCTTACCGATTTATGCACAGTTGGTAGACTTGACCTAAGTCGACATTTTCATTGTTACCTTTCGATTTAGAAATCGACTGAACCTAGAGAAGGTTGGCTCGAGAAGCTCTTAACTAAAAGTCCAATTTTCCTCAACCTTCTACAATGGTTGACGATGCTTTCCACACTGGTGACGATCGACTAATTACCATTAGGTATGTGACTACCCCAACTCCTGTGAATAGGGTCCGCCCAACCTAGAATATAGTAAGACCCATCGAGATGACCCAACGAGTTTGGCTATGATCCAGTGAGCTTTAACTTGCAGAATACAACAATACTATTCTACAATAAACTACTTAAATATGAAATAAGTTCGAAAATAAAATCTATTAAGTCTTTTAGGTGCGGAATTAAAGTAGAATGACTTACAAGAACTCTACTCAAGCTTGGGTCTTACAAAGCCTTCCCATAACAACTCCCTTGTTTTAATAAAACAAATTTCAAAACATTGATGGATAATAAAGTCTCAAACTCGCAATGAAAGAAAACCATCTACGCTATGGCTATGCCTTTTCCCTTTTCCTTTGCAGCTACAGAGGTACTTAAGGGGAGAAGTGGGGTAAGCAAAATTTCAACGGGCTCAATAAAGCAGAAGCCTACTCTACTATCAATCATCCATGTACCTAGCATATTCCATTCCAACTAGATTTCAATATTTCGATCATGTGATATTTTTATCATATTTTAGGCATTCAAGATTAATATAGACAAACATAATAATATAATGAAATCGAAACCACAATGCCCAACAATAGTTCAACAAGGAAATAGCATGAGATCTGAATGCCTTAGAGTCAAGAGGAGTGAAAGCAGATATGAATAACTCTCAAAACCTTATTCATCACTGTATATTAACCCAGTCGCAAAGGATCATGTTGAACATCCTCATCATCCATTGGATATTGAAATCCAGTCACCAAGAAATAATTTAGGCTTATCCTTCCCCCACATTGCAGATCAGATAGTGTGAGGTTCTCAAGTCTAAGGTATTAATTTGTAATAAAACCCCATATTAGTTCCATTCATTCAAGTAATAGAGTAATAAAGGGACATGTTATGAAGCAAATTCATTAAGAGATATCAACGAGGATTCTAATCAAGCATGAACAATTACCGAAATGAAATCCTAACATATCTACTGGCATGGCATGATTGATAATAGATCAAAATCCACTTACCTCTAGTGCTGCTTCCTAACCAATATTTAGCCTCGAGAAGTCCTTGGTGGCGTTCCTCAAGTATCTACAATTCGTACACGCCACAATAATTTTTTTACGCCAAACTATACTTGCGACTTCCTATACATTTTTGAATTAGTTAAAGTATTATTTTTAGTGATTTATCAATTCTACGATTTTAAAGCTCTCCATGAGCTTTTCCAGTTGTGTTTAGAAACATCGAAATCAGAGCCAAAATGAAAAAATTATGGGCACTCAAAATTCGCGTGAAAATAGGTCAAAAATCCAAATATGAAAATTAAAACTAGCAAGTGGCATCTTAAGGTTCAACCCCTGCAGCCTGGCCCACAACGCCTGGGGAGGTGACTTCACGGTCACGACATTGTAGCAGGCACTATAGCTGGCTGACCTGAAAGATGCCAAGCACGACATCTGCCACCCCCTTAGGCTCTGTTGGACTTCCTCGCGACCTTCTAGGCATTCCTAGACTCTCTCGAACGTTCTCTTGACCCAAAATTGAGTATTTTGGATTTCAAAACTTGTTTCTCGTTAATACATCTGATTTACACAAATCTATCGTTAAAACAAATTCAACAATTTTCTCGCTAAAAACTTGGAAAACTTAACAAACGATTTAAGAATCAATCAATCAACTAAACCATATTCAAGAGCCAAATCCCTGGCTATAATAATCACAAATCTTGAATTAGACAAGTATCAAACTACAAACATGTGTTCTTCCCCATTTTGAGCCAAAAAATTAAAAGATCACTAAATTCATGTGTACAACCCATAAAAGCATCAAGAACAATATTATAACCATGAAATCCTTCCAAATCTGGTTTGAAATCATAAGAATCAACATAAATTGAGATTATGCAAGTTTTTTATTCGATTTATTCAAGATATATGTTTTTTTCATAGTTTTATACCTTAGTGTAGTTCCTCCTAGCTCGAGAGGAGGTTGAGAATTCTAGCTTTCCTTTTCCTCCTCTCTCACTCGCACTAAACCTTAGACTCTCTTGAGAATTGGTGAAAGTGGCTACAACTTAGTTGTAGCTACTATTTATATAGTGTAACCCCTTAGGGTTTGGGTTGACCAAGTCCAACCTCCCTTTATTTTTATTTTTTTAACTTTTCACTTTACTTGTTACTAAAGTAACCTCTTTTTACTATTTAAAAATTACTATTACTTACTATCTAAGTAACTCACTTTGTAGTTATTAATTTCCATACAACTTAGCACAATAACACAACAAAATTTGGTTTAGTAGTGTAATCACCCCATTTAACTTATTTAAATATGAAATTAAAATTTTGGGGTGTTACAACATTCTCAATTTTAAAGAGTTTCGTCCTTGAAACTAGAAGTAAGGTATGCTCGTTCCCAAGTTATCCCGTGCAACTCAACTGCTCGTTTGATGTTGCTCTTGTGGTTGTCTAGTTTGTTTGTCCGTTGGTGTAATTCATGGGTTCTTTAATCATCCCATTTCTTAATCATCCTTACCTAGTCTTAGAGTCCCACCCTGAATCATATCATTTTAGCTAAACATCTAGTGTTGTTTGCAATCACACACCAAGTCGATACTGCCTTTAGTTATGCGACGTGGCGGCACGTGGTTGGCCAGGCGGTTTGCTGGTGATGCATCTACACGAATCAGGATGCGACACGTGAACTAGCATTAGGAAACATAACTGAGTGATGTGGTCTAGCCAATGAGAAAACTTTTGACCAATCATAATCAGATACGTGGCACTGCTGGAATCCCCTTACTCAACTGTGCGATGTGCACTTCGAAACAAACTCTTCAGCATTCGATTACTACAAGTAAATACTTTATCTTGAGTATTTTTCTGTCCGGATCCAACCGTGCACTCTGTTTCACCTAAAAATGAAAATTAAATATAATTTGATATATAATTTATAATTATTCCATATTAAATAGTAAACCACTAAATCCCTAAAATAAGCACTTGTCACCACAAAACAAGATAAATATAATCCAATTACACCTAATAACCTATACTAAATCATGCCTAAATGAAAACTTATTAGTTCGTGAAGGATTTCTTGAAAATCGCTTCGCTAACTACTAGGCTTACATAAAAAGACGTTGCATTTTAGTGATCTAAGAAGTGCGAGAGCGTATTCAAACAGTTGAAGAGAGTTTTAACTACCACACTATGTTGATACTGCCAGAGGCTAGATAGGGATTCCTAGTGTTCATAGATGCTTCTCATATGGGTTTACGTTGCGTGTTGATGCAGGGCAGATGAGTTGTAGCTTACGCTTCAAGACAGCTGAAGATACATGAGAAGAACTATCCTACACACGATATAGATTTAGCGATGATCGTATTTGTGCTAAAAGTGTGGAGACAACATTTGCATGGAGAGAGCTAAATATGAAGTATCTCTTCACATAGAACGAGCTAAATATGAGACAATGTAGATGGTTAAAGATCTTGAAGGACTATAAATTTTCCTTAGGTTATCATCTAGGAAAAGCGAGCATAGTCACAGATGCGCTAAGTAGGAGACTGTCCAGAGATGTTGAGGTTGTCAGATGTCACATAATGCATAACTATGAGCTACTCGAGGTAGTGATGACACTGTGTAAGTTAGATATTCCTATAGATACAAGAGTTTTGAGTTGTGCACAAATGAGAGTATAGACCATGTCTACACTGAGAGTCTCAAAGGGTTGACAGGTTGTACTAACAATTTAGTGAGTCAGTTAAGAGTTTAGATTGTGTTGATTGGGCATAAACGTCAAATCAATGTCTGAGATATAGAGGCAAATTGTGGATACCGAAGGTGCCGGAGTTAAGAGATGAGGTTCTTCAAGATTTGCACCGTTCCCATTTCACCGTTCATCTAGGTAGGACCAAGATGTACCACGACATACAAAGACACTTCTGGTGGTTTAGGTTGGAGGTGGACATATCTGAGTACATCAGGAACCATGGGATTTGGCAGTAGGTGAAGGCCGAACATCGTAACCCAGAGGATTTTTATAGTCGCATCCCATTCCACTATGGAGATGGCAATACATCTCTATAGACTTTGTCAGAAGACTGCCAAGGAATGCTAGGAAGCACAATTCGATATGGGTTATAGTTGACAAAGTGACTAAGTCTGCTCACTTTCTACCAGCTTTTTACATTACTTATTTGATTAGTTGAGTGTATTGTTCGAGATAGAAATTATTAGGTTGCACGGGGTACCGTTAATAATCACATCAGATAGAGATGCTACATATACGTAGCTTTATATTATAGACCGTTTTGTTCACCATCATGTTGGGCTGAGCCAAAGGACCGAGATATTGTGGGGCCTGAGATTGTGGTTGATCTAACGGAGAAGATCACGTTTATTCGTCAGAGACTCAAAGGTGATTTGGAGAGACAGAAGAAATATGCAGATAAGTATCGCAGTGATCTCACGTACATCCAGGGAGCCTATGTTTATCTCAATGTTTCCCCTCATAAGGGTCTTTAGAGGTTTGGTGTGAAAGGAAAATTTACATCGAGACTTATAGAGCCTTTCAGGATTAGCAAGTGGGTCGAAAAGGTTGTTTTCGAGTTAGAGCTTCCTCCATAAATGTCAGACATTCACTCAATCTTTTACATTTCGATGCTTTAACTGGCTGAGTCGAAAGCAAGGACATGATCGATGGTTAACTTGAGTCAGATAGACCTAAGTAAGGATATTTCATATGGGGAGCAGCTTATCCAGATTTTGCATCAAAAGGTACAATAGTTGAGGAATAAGTCTATCCCAAAGGTACGAATTAAGTGGTAGTTCAATAGCAACTCAGAATTTACTTGGGAGTGGGAAGATTACATGCGAGAATGTGTCCTGTACCTTTTCGAGTCAAGTATAACCCTACCTAGAGTTTGATCTCGAGGAAAAAAATTTCATTTTGTTGGGAATATTTGTCATGCCAAATTTCCAATTCTTGTTTTAATCTATAATCAGGATAACAGACTTATGACGTGGGGCTCGAATGAAATACGCGCAATGACTGAGGCACGTGACTGAGATATATTTTATATTTATTGTGATGAATTCATAGTGTTATGTATATGTGTAAACTTATTAAGTTGGGAAATTTAGTTATAGATGTCGAGATGTGTGCGAGGACGTGGCTCAAGTTGCATGCGAGCCGGGGGGCCAGGTAACTAGTCATATGGCAAGTCACATTTCATTTTATGTGATTTAAATGATTTATTTCATAACCTATGGTATTTATATTAAGTGGATCAAATTAGAAGTCCTATTGTTTTAACAAAAATAGATAACACATAAGAGCCTCGGGATTCGTGCTAGCGCACACTCCCACGTAGCTTGTGTTAAATTGTGAGTCACTTGGCTAAAAAATGGTGGAGGTAGGAGTGTTGTAGGACCATTAGATGGACATGGTGATGTCTGTGTAATTAGGATTAGAACCCAACCTATATAAACAACATATAGCTTCTCCTAGCTTATCCAACAAAAAAATAGAGCTGGTTTTGCTATTGATTTCACACCAGTGAGAGGAAGATCCATGAATGCTCAAATCATAGAAGGGAAGGGTTAAATTGGAGAACAAAGTTTCAACCTAAGTACACTTTATTTCATTCTTTATGCACTAAATCCATAGGTTTTTGGGTATGAACTATACGGCTTTTGTGTTTGAACAATTTCAAAGTGTTTCAATCTGGTATATAATCAACATGGAAGCCTTGATTTACGTTTAAAAGTCCAATTTTCAGATTTTCACAAGTTGGGAAATTTGGTGGTTTTTGCATGATTCTAAAATTCTAATTTTTGGGTTTAAGAACAAGTTTGTTTGTAAATCTAACTTCATTTTTGAATTCCTTGTTAAAAATATCTTAGGATAGCATTAAGGGTTTTGAAAATCAATTTTGATTTCATGAAGTTGTGTTCTATTGAAACTTTTGGTGTTTTTCATATGTTTGATGAAATGCATGTAAGAATCTAGTTTGAATTGATTAATGAATGATGATATATGAAGTGCCTGGGTTTGTTGGTCTTTGGGGGATGTTCTAGACCCTTGGAGGAGGTGAATAAGGGTCTAGGTGTTGTTGGGGAGGTGATGCCCAAGTGCAAGAAACCTAGAAAACCATGACAGGTTTATGGGTTAGTGCACTGGGTATTATGGGCACCCAAAACCTGTAGTTTATCCCAATCTCCTGCAACACTCTAAGGCCTTAACCACCTACTTAAACGTATATTAACTGACCTGAAATCACCCTAATACATGTCTAAATAGCCCAGAAACCTAGGAAAGTGTTTTGGGAGTTCGGGTGCTTGAGTTAAGGTGTTGGGAGGTCAAAAATAACTAGGAACTTTGAGTCAACAAGTGAGTAACCCTGTTGGAACTTATGTTTACATTTCATTCCATAATATCATTGCTTTGCTGTTTATTGTGTCTATAATGGCCATAGTATTCTGATATCATAAAATTAGTTGTATTTCTCAATTGTTGAGCATGGGTTTCATGATATTGTATTGTTTTGAGTTTCATTAATTCCATTGATATACCTATTGTCTTCCTTGTTAATGATTTCTTGATCGGTAAATAGCATGCTATTAGGAAAGTTTGTTTTGCATATGACTTATGGATATTGTATTTTTGGGTTGCGTGCTTTGCATAGCACTTAGACTTGTATTAAACTTCAAGTTCCAAGTCTTTCTTCAAAATAAAAGTAGTTTTAGAATCTAGGGTTCATTGCATTAAATAGAGACAAGCGACACGAAATCACTGAACTTTGGGGATGTCGGCGCTCTCCATTACACTTGCACGACACACGACATAATGAACTGGGGTGATCGGTGAGAATTGAAAATTATGGATAATTATAAGGAGTTTTAGAGAGCCCACACCCTACGATAGTGGAATAAGGTTGACGGATGTAACTCACGACCAACCAGACCTAGATCATTACTACTTAGCCTGTGTAAGTCTCATTCTTGCATACCTGGTATTTTCTAGCATACTTTATTTAGAGCAATTTCTTGGATGCCTATTATTCTTTTAAATACCATTCTTTTCTTTCAAAAACGTGAATACATATGTCAATGAGAGTTAGTGTTATGTTTTTGTACTTACCATCCTTTTCATGGTGGTGGGTGCAGGTCAGTTGAGCAGTAGGCCGGGCAAGGATAAGATTAGCGACTACCTCTGAGCCTCAAGCACGATACTATGCAGACTTGTAGATTTTTTACATTTAGTATTATTATTGTTATTATGTCTTTTGACACTATTGGGTTTTATATTGTGTTGAGCAATAGTTCCCCGACCTTTTATGACTTTCACATTGTTTATATTTGTAACTTCGTTATATATATATCATGTGATCGTTACTTCTTGGTTTCACACTTAGGATTTAATATATTGCTTCTGCACAAACTGTTAGACTTATGCTAATCTCGTTAATTCATTAAAAGTTTTAGTTAACTCTTAAATTTGTATAATAGTGTAACAAGTATAATACTTATCCTGAACGCATGGAATTTGAAGAAAAGGTTACATAGGTTGATTAATACATAGTTAAGTCCTACGTAGTTGGGATTAGGCCGGGCAGTGCCCTAAATTAAGGAACGAGCCGCCTCAAGTACTCAATTACCTAAGAAAACCGTAAGTTGAGGGGTTTAAGAGATACAAGGATGTCTTCAAATAATAGAATCGCAATTGATAATGATATTTTTTTTGATCTCTTTTGAATTGGAAACAGAAATATCATTCTATATTGATGTTTCTTATTCAAATTCAACTTGTGTCGATACAAAAAGAACATAATTGTAACTTAAGCTCTCAAGTGACTAGAACATAATTATTCAAACTCAACTTGATGTTTCTTATTCAAATTCAACTTTTATAACAATGAGTTAGTTTACAATCTAGAGTCGACAATTATAATGTTGTTTAAGAATTTGAAGACATTACATATACACTGGAAGATTCATAGAAATGTATTACTGTGGGAGTCTAGAATAATTGTTTACTTATAGTGAATTGCATCGGTACTTGAATGTTTCATTTTAACTATTTAGACTTGAACTTGATAAGGTCCCACGTATATTAGGTGAAGAAAAGGTTAATTAAAATGTAATTTTGCTTTTTTCCAAATTCTGTTGACTTGTCTTAATCGTTCACTATTCAATTAGTCTCAAGTAAAATGAAAGACAGGTTAAGGGAATACTGGTCATATAAGAATCTCTTAGTAATATCTCCAAGTGGAGAGATTCATGATGATGATAGGTAACAGTCCGGCAGACACATCGTCAATAGAGTTGTCTAGTACAATAACTATGAATCTGTTCTTTTGCGCTTAGATTGGAACTGAACTAAGTATTTGTTAGCTGGGTGATAGATGGTTTAGAAGCTTAATTGGAACTACTTAATATAAAGCATTTGGCTATTAAATGTTAGTATCTAAATTTGACTATCTAAGTAAATAGTGTTGTACACAAAAGATTCAGAAATGGAATTCCAACCTAGGAAAATTTATAGGAAAGAATTACTTCGATAATCTTATTGATCTCTTTATATTAGTTATAAATAAACAATAACATATCGTATTTAGACATACGATGGATTTGTAGATTGTGTGGGATGAGGATTAATATTATTTAATTCATAAAGAGATACGCGGTTGCTTCAATGAGTTAACCTGAATCATAATAACATTAAGGGTAGTTGATTTCATGACTATACATGATGGACGAAAAAGCACATACGTGTGTCTTATGTCATAGGTTTTTTTATATCTTGGCATCAACACGATAACGTATGAGTTGTAGTTAATAAATTAATCAAGTCTACATTTTTCTTGTCAATGTCAATGTTTTATTGTTAAAGTTTAGAAGTGGCTTGGAACAGGAGATTGGGACTCGGTGACGAAAAGTTTAGTCCGTTATGAATACTTCCTTTTATCCTTAGTAACCTTAACTCACCTTAATCATTCACTGTCCATCTAGAGCAAAAATTTTGAGCTTATGTCTTGGAAATAGTTGACAGCTAAAATAGTATATATTTCTCTTTGTAAGTTCTTAGATAATTAAGGTGGCCAGGTGGATTACAGAGCATTTTTTAGTAAAGCTTGCATGCTCAATCATATCATATGTGGATGTATTGGACAAAGATTGAATAAACTGCTTTTGCGAAAAATTAAGTTAGTAATGACTACACAAAAATATTTAGCAGACTAGGTACTATATGAATACAACTCAATTTTAGATAGAAATGGTGAGTAGACAAGCATCATAAGTCATTGGAGTGTTCAAAAAGCAATTTCGTAGTGCTTTTGAAAATATCAACTATTAAAAGACTTTAGGTTCGGATTAAGAGAAATTGGTTCCGAAATGTGTCGAACCATTTAAGGAGCTCCTCTATAAGTTATAGGTAGTTTACGAACTTACCTTTAATTTTGAGGACGAAATTTCTTAAATTTTGGGAGATTATAATGACCTATGTTATTGAATAGGTAATTAGCCTTCATCCTAATACTAATTGTAATGACTTGTTATTTTAAGCAGGTGATTAGTGCTAATTTGAATTCTAATTAACCCGAGTTAGGCTTATGGTTAAGCCCACTTGTCTTGATTATCGCGTGCGTAGATTTGCACATGGTATTGTGTTTGTATGGGTTGTATTAGTATTTATTGGAAATAATTGAAATAATTAGCTTATATTTAAATAATTGACAAATTACGGGACGCCTAATGTCGTGTGTCGGTCAAGAGTGATGTATAGGGGCCGTGGGGTAGCGTGCACGCTCGAGGGGTGCTCATTGGCGTGCACGGAGAAATTACAGATGTATGTATATATTAGCAACATGCGGGGTCGTGGGCGGCATGCATGGGTTGTACTGAAGTGTGCATGCCCGAGGGTGCATGTTAGCACATGCAACGGGATTGTAGGAATGAAAATATTGGCAAACATATATATAGGGTATTACTACCATGGGAACCAAATATCTACCCATGCCATGGGTACACTATTTGTTGGGAAAAGTGCCCTAGGTCAATCCATTAATAGTCTTTATGAATATATTTTAGTTAATAAAATAGAGGATTTCATTTGTTGTTTATTATAATTGATTTGCATGTTTACATTATAATAAGATCCATGGGTATTTACAGAAATATCCTAAATATCCCTAGTCGATTATTATACTGGGAACTATAATGAATTCAGACTAGTGTGAGTCTTGATTGATGATCATACGATGATCATACGTATAGGAATACGAATCAAGATTATGAGTACTTGTTAGGGAACAAAGTACTGGACCGACCCGTTATAAGAACATCACATGGATTAAGTCATAGTTGTTTCTCATGATATGTATATTATTCAATCCATTAACTTGAGATTACCAGAGACTTCAACATTAGGAATACAGTGATTTGACGCAATCAAATGTTGTCATTAACTCGGCGATTATAAAGGTTGTGATTGGTTACTGTGTGAATAATGTGGTGAAGTTGTGTAATCGAGATAGAATTTGTCCCTCTCATATAAAGAGAGATATCCAGTGGATCTCTCGATGTGTTGGACTGTTAAAAGGCCTAGTCTAAGTGAATTGATATTGATTAATATCACTTGGATGTTTTCAGTCTACCTAGAGATCAAGACTAGTACGATTGAACATGTTGGATGACAATTCCATGGCTTATGTTAGAACAAAAGGATATCATGCAACAAAAAGATGTTGTATACACTATTGATTAGGTTGTATCGATTTGATATTCGTACAACTTGGGTAGTCATAACGTCTTGCTAGAGGCCGCTTCTGACTTATATACCAAAATGTGTTTTGGTACACTTCCAACGTTGTATGAGCCTATTGGGTTGCACACTAAGAATGGTTTTGCGAGATTTTAAGATGTTTCAGAAAAAAAAAAACAAATTTTATATGATAAAATTCATGACAGAAATGCCCTTGTAGTGTATTACACTTATATTTCTTTAAGTAGGGGTATATGTGTAATTTATTTAACCGTCTATATACAATGGTTGTATAAATAGACGCTTTGAGTCAGAATACACTAATGAAAGATTAAAAGGCCGAAACTCTATTTTTATTTTAGAAAAGACTTAGGGTTTTTGGTATGCTCTGGATCATTTTGGAGAGAAACAAAAAGGTTTGGTATTCTCTCGAAGCTAGCACTTCAAATCTCGACCGCCGTTCGTGTGTAGACTACTGATAGAGGGCATTCGTCGTTGGCAGCGTCTTAGAGATCAATTAACCATCAGAAAGGTACATTGCGACTGAGGTATGATTAAGTTTTCATAGTTTAAATGTTTTTAATGGAATTAGATTTGGATCCTATTGGGGTTTTTATCAAAATTGTTTTGTAATCTCCGCTGCGCATGAACCCCAAAACCAACACTATTTACAACCATTGGTTTATAATCCAATACATTAATCAAGGCGCCATAAATGCACAAAACATTTAATGCATAAACTGAAAAAATTTGACGAGGGTAGGGAATGATCAAAGTTAATGTGGGTATTACAATGGGTATTCTCTTGTTTTTATTATTTCATGATATAGTGAAGAGTTGAAGAAAAAGGAAGAAAACACAGGAATCGCTGACCAAATCAAAAGCAAAAAATAGGCCAGCGAATTGTGGAAAACACAAGAATCGTTGGAATCACTGAATTATGGAGACATAATTCTAGTGATTTACTCAGCGAATCAAGCATAACTAGGAATCGCTGAAGTCAGAGATGAGTTTTTTCGGATTACAACAAGGAATTAGAGTTTATCTATGATTTATACACATTAGAATACTATAAATATGACCTTAGGGCTTTGAAATTATGTGCCCTAGATATGTTTTATAAGCCATTTTTTAGTTTTTAATTAAGTTTTATTCCTTTTGCAGTTCTTTGGAGATTCCAGACTTATTAAATAAAGTTATTTTACATTAATGCCTTTCAATTACTTATTTATTGCGATGTTTACTTTGAATATGAGTAAGCAGTTTGTTATTCTAAACAAATGGCTCAAAACATGAATTGAACTGGATTGCATGTTAGTTATAGTTATGGAATATTGAACATAATGTTTTAAATCTTTCATCTATATCAATCACAGTTTTAACAGATTTGTTTTTGTGTATTACAAATCAATGAAGATTTATGTTGCATACATAGTCACGAATATGTATTGTGGTATTTAAATTCCGATTCTATGTCTATAGTTATTGATAACAATTACATAAGTAGTAACTTAGATTTAGTTATATAGCTTTCCGAGTGGATGTCTTAGGTGGTTGTGTTCTAAGTTGTTTATTATGCGGCTTTTCCAGTAATATTGATTTAGATTAAGTATAATTTTGATGGAGTGTTAATGTTATCGTCTAGTCTTATTTATTTCGAGCTATCGAATGTTAGTGTTGCATGGGATAAGAATATAGTTTTTTCATTGATAATAGGAAAATCGGTGGCTGGCTAAAGGCTATTAACTTATATATGATATTGGGTTTAATGACCTAATGATTCCATGATATAACTATAACTAGTATGCTATATGTTGGTTAAGTTAAGTTTGAATGTTCAGAGACAATCCAGTTTAATTTCATTGTTGAAGAGGAATTTGTTTAGCTTCTTTTATATATTGATATGAATTTGATTAATTGTGTTTATTTAAAGTTTGTTTGAACTAGTTTAATTAGTTTAGTTAATTTAGTTGATTATAATAGTTTAGGTTAGATATAGTTTAATTTCCGTTTAGTTAGATTAATTAAATTAAAATAAAATCTTTTTCCTGAGAAGTTTGCAAAATCCCCGTGGAAACGATTTCCTATTTACCACTACTAAAAATAATAAAAATGTACGAGAAATTATTGTGAACGCTCGACATGTGTCAATTTTTGGCCCTGCTACTAGGGATTTTTAAGTGATTTCTTAGGATTTTTGACGTTGTATGGTCTACACATTTTGTCGTTCTATTTTTTGCAAGATCATTACATCCTTTTAATCCTGAGATAAATAGGACTTATTATGAAAATTAAGGCAACAACAAATTAGGGAAAATCAAGCTACCAGAATGGAGAATAATGACATTAATAATAATAATAATCACAATAATTGAGAACTTACTTTTAGGCGAGCCAATAAAAATGTTATAGCTTTTGAGTCAATGTACATAGCATACCCTGATGGATTTCCTGAATTTGAATTAAGATATGGATTCATTACTACCGTACCTAACTTTTATAGTAAAGATAATGAAGATCCTCATAAATTTATAAGGGATTATTAACATAAGATCAACGAGATGAAACTTTAAAAAGGTACTCTAGAACAAGTCAATCGTAAATCTTTTCTTTTGCATTGAAAGATCAAGTACAAGATTTGTTGTTCAATCTTCCCTAAGATTCAATAATCACATGGAGTCAAATGCTAGAAGCCTTTCTAGATGAAAATATGTCTGCAAGAAAAATTAGTTCCTATAGAAAGCAAATTACAGTTGCAAAAATGAAAGATGATGAAAATTTTAATGAATTTTCTGATGGCTTTTAAAGATTATAATTAATTTCTTCGTGTTTACAACATGAATATATTCAATGAGTTTTATTAGAATACTTCTACAAAGGACTCAATCATTTTGAGCAAAGGTTACTAGACACCGTGTGTGGGAGATCTTTATTTGAAACAACGCCAACATTAGCAAATGAAGCTATCAATAAAATGGCTAAGCAATCTAAGTAATATGGTGAAAAGATTGAATCCTCAAGAAAGAAATTTTATAAAATTGATAAATGGAGAAATAACACGTCTAATGATAAAATTAATGAATTAGCTAATATGGTTAAGTTATTAATAAGTGACACATCTAATCGAATTAAATCTTTTGATTTTTGTAATTAAGTTACACATCTTATAGATGTGTGGCCTACTTTAGATGAAGATAATACTGAAGAGTTTTATGCAGCTATGAACCATTTTTTTGATCCCCCGAGGAATCAATATGCTAATAATAACATTTAATATACCAAAAAACCAAATCTAAATCTTAACTATGGTCCTCAAAATTAGAATTATATAACTTATAGACCAAGAGCTCAGATGCAATCTGCACCCATTCAACAACCTCAACAAAATACTCAATTTATGAATCCACATCTAGAGGAAAATTTAAATAATTTTATGACCCAATGTCATCAAAATTTCACTTTTTATCAAAATCAAGTTAAGACTTATGCATCTATTAATGAGTTGAAGAATCAATTAAGTCAAATGAATCTACAAATTAATAAGTTAAGTAACCAAGCTAAAGCACCTACTCAAACAACTGCTCCTACTAATCAAACACAAGTTAATGATTTGTTTAGTGACATTGGAAAGACACACGTACCTAAAAAGAAAACCTAAAAAGAGTGTTAAAAACAAGAAAATACAGAAGAATATTGAACAAGAAGAAGAAGAAAAATAAGAAATTATGACTAATGTCATTCCTAGAGAATGGATGACTGAAAAATTGAAATATAAACCTTTTCCTGAGAGGCTATACCCATGATATTTAGCCAGAGTTGAAGCCTATGAAAAATCTTTACAAATATCTAAAATAGTTAATGAAGAGAAAGAAGTGAAGATTCCAAATAATTTGAATGAAGATATGTATTCAAACTCTACTTTTCCACAACAATTAGCTGATGCTTGGAATGAAGAACACAATGAAGACATTCTTCAAGCATTTAGAAAAATGGAGATTAATAAACCTTTGATAGAATCAATAATGCAATTTTCTAACCATGATAAAATTCTGAAAGAATTCTTTGAATCTAAAAACAAATATTTAGAAGATTTAAAGAAAACTTAGGACAAAAGGTGTCTACTTTGACTAAGAATAAAATACATGAGAAATATTCTAATCCATGAATGTTTGGAATACCTATTACATTAGGAACTTCTTCTATCGACTTAGCTATGTGTGATCTTGGTGCATCAATTAATGTGATGTCACTTAAGCTGTACGAGTTTTTACAAATAGGTTCATTGACTAATATACAAATTAATCTTACTTTAGCTGACAACACAGTTATTAAACATTATGGGTTACTAGAAGATGTTTTAGTAAAAGTAGATGACTTAATATTTCCATCTTACTTTTATGTCATGGAAATGGGAGATTCAATGTTACCTAAATCTCCGCCTATACTCTTAAGAAAACCTTCTCTTAAAACAGCTAAGACAAAGTCAGATATCTCTAAAGGAAAAATGTCTATAGAATTTGAAGACAAAGTTGCCACTTTCCAATCTAATGATGAAGATACTTGTGATGATTATGATGAATTAAATAGTAACTTCATCAATCATAATGATTCTTTAGAATTAAATCCTAATAATGTAAAAGATGAAGTATATGCAATTAATGCAGTAATGATTAAAGATGGAATCACGATTCAAAGAATGAACAAGTTAAAGATACTTCGAATAAATCATAAAAAAAAACCCAGGAATGGAGAGTTAAACAAACAAAGAATGAAAAAAATGCGATTCAAATGTAGGATTTTAAAGCTAAGAAGAATACAAAGAAAAGAAAGACTTTAGCACCTGTCAAGATCAATGATCTATATATATATATATATACATAAACATGAATGTCAAATGGGCTTGGTATTTTAAAGCTATATGTGATACACGTTCTAAGGCAAATTTCTTGCCAATACACTTCTTCACACTCAGTTGGAGTTTGATGTATTCACTTTTGAAAAAAAAACTCTTATACCAAATGGTTATTTAGTGAAACCAATAGGAATTGTTAGGAGTGTACCAGTTCAAATTCACAAGTACGTTATTCCCGCAGACTTATTGGTTAAGCCACAATTCATTAATGATGATCCTCACTTAATCTTAAGAAGACCTTTCTTTGCCACTTCACAAGCTTTCATGGATACTCTGAATGGGATAATTACTTTTAGGGTGCATGGTTAAGCAATCACTTTTTGAAATGGCACTAAAGTGGACAATCCTACATTTAAGTTTTTGGAACTAGTTTAGAAATGCATAGTTCAATCAAGCCAACGATAGTAAATAAAAACCCTCTATTGGAGGTAGCCCATAATCTATCTTTAATTATAATTTTAGTATTAGAATTAGGTAGTTGTTTTTATATTCTCTCAACTTCTGACTCTTACAATAAGAATATTTTAGGAATTAAATTTTAGAATAATTTCATATAAGGGTGGTTGATCGAGCTTATTGTTCTTCTGCGAATGCAATTTTATATTAGATGTTTATTTGTTTCAATTATTTATAGTAATAAAATTATTGTTTAGTGCAAAACATAGTCAAATTCTGATAGTCTTGGATAACTCTACCTTTTTATTGATAATATATATGATAAGTATATGAAAAAATCAATTAAATCAAGAAAATAGTAAAATTGGTCTAGCAAATACTCTACGATTCCAATTTACAATGGAAATCGCAGGTAAACTCGATATTAGCTTGCAGAAATTTAGTATAATTTTAAGTTAGTGATTTGTCAGCAAATTGTGATTATGACTAGAAATCGTTGAACATATCGGCAGGGCACAAAGGCTCATTTTCATCGATTTAGTTAATGATTTGTCATCGATTCCACTTAAACCCTGATTCGCTGAATATGAATTTGAGTTTTTAAAAAACAAGACTCCAATTCACCAATATTCATTGCAACAATTCGACTCGTAGACCAATTTCTTGCTTAGATTCAGCCTTCCTAAGCTAGAATTTAATGTATAGATGTGATTCTCACCTTAATCTTAACACATTAAACAAATTTGAAGTGAGATTTAAGAGTGTAAAGCCAACTAGGGCATGAGCAAAGGAGATACAAATTTAAAACTTGGAGGAGTGATTTAAAGGAGTGTTAGAGTTCCAAACTTGAGGGATTCACTTTCAAGTAGGTAATTACGAAAAATCCTAATTTTTTTATTTTTATTTTTCATGGATTTTTGAATTTCCATTTAAGATAGAACCCAAATTTCAAATGTTTTGCTCAAATTGGTTTTATTAACGAATGATTTTGATTATTTTAATCAGTATAGAGGTGGTGTGATGCTATGATTATCAATATCGAATCTTCGAACAATTTTTGGCAAAAGTATGTATATAGGGAGAATGGTTTTATTAATGAAAATGCCTTGACGAGATTTAAGAAAGACCTTGAAAGGGGGAGAAAATTAATTTCGGCGAGGGGATTCCATTTAAAGAATGAATTAAAATATGTGCCTAGTATTTTAAAGATTATTCGTGAGAGGAACTGAGGATTATTAATTGGAGATTATAACCCTCTCGATTATGATGATATTCCTAGTAAGATGGGATGTGATATTTTGGTATGGGAATTTTATGGAAATAGACAAGTGAGAGTGACACGTTGTCCACGGTTCGAGGAAATTAGTGGATTACTCTCCTGAAAGAATAAACCAGTATTTTGGTTTACTGAAAATACACTAAAGAGAAGATCATGAATACCTAAAGTCGAAGTATGCAATTCAGTATAGTTTCCCTAGCGAATTAATTTGAGGAGGACTTGAAGTAATACATGGATATGGATTTACTTTGCCAAAGGAAGGTATCCGAAGCACATCACTACCAAGCATTTTAGGAAAGTCACCATGGCATGGACTTATTTTATCAATGCAAGCCTACAACCAAGTTTTCAATATTACGATATTGTAAACTTAAAAGCTACTTTACTTTATCACATTATTTGGAGGTTTGGTTATTTGGATACTGGCAGAATTATCTATCATCCAATAAGGAATGCCATGATCACAAAGAAAAGTGATGTATTACATTATCCCCAATTGATCACTGCATTTTGTAAGCGAGATTGAGTTTCTATAAAAGGACTTGATATGGATGTTTTACCTGACAAGACTATCATCGAGATCATCATAGAAAGTTACAGAAAAGTGACTGGAAATGTGGACTCTGAAGACGAGCAAGAAAGTGTTGAGATGGCATGAAGAGACAGAGCAGAGAAGGAAAGTTAGAAGTGATACGAGGAGAGTGTTGGAAGAGATGAAACAATCCACATTCAAGGCAAGGATGGATCCCACAGTAGAACAACCTACTAAAGACTATGATGGCATTCACATGGAAGAGTCAGAAGCCTTTATGGGTGCAATTCTGAGAAATTAAGTGTGAACTCTGAGAACTCAAGATCTAGTGTTCGAGAACCAAAGGGCCCTGGCAAGGAGTATCTACAGGATGGAAAGACAAATGTCAAGAAGAAATGAGAAAAGAGGCGTAGAGATCATTGTAACTGCTATGCATATTAAACTACCGAACGAGGGAGTTCTCCCTGGTCGAGTACCATACGATGGTGTAGATTACACACACTATGATCCTACAATGAATTACAAGTTCGAAAGAAATGATCTAAGGGAGGACGATGATGATGCAACTTCTAGCAAATGACATTGAAATTTTTTTTTCTTTACTCTATTTTATTTTATCTCTGAGTGGTTATGTTTGTGATCTTATTTTGTAATGTGATCTCTGATACCGTACTATGATTGATGGCTTTGTGAAATGATACATTTTATATTGTGTTGTGTTGTGCAACATTTTATGATGCTACTATGTGATGATACTATTGTTAATGATGATCTTTGATTATTTTATTGCATTTTTTCCTAGAGGTTCATTTTAATGCTTATAGTTTATTTATTTATTTTATCATATATAGTTCGTTTATGTTTCACAAGGTATATTTGTTTTGTTGGTACTCGACTTAATTTTTAAACCTTGAGGACAAGATTTGGAATGAGTTTGGGGGTATTTAGGTGAAGTGAAGTATAAATAGCATAGTAAGAAAAATTCGAGATGTAGAATTTATTCAGAATTGATACAATATTCTAGTATGTTGAGAAAATTTTTCAAATTTCTTCCGAATTCAAGTATAAATTTCATTTTTACTTTGTTTTGGTTAGGAATATAGTGAAATTGAATATATAATAGATTTTTGAATGGAAATGATATTTTTATTACCCAAGTCAATATTATGATAGAAAGAATAAATTGTTATACCCTATTTATTAACTTAAGTAGTTGATGTATACACTAGATGAGTTTGGAGGGATTGATTGGTTTGTGTTAGACATGATTTGGGTAGAAGATTGAAACAATAGTGCAAGATGAACTAGACAGATCTCTAAGAATCATATTACACAAAGATTATTGATCAAGTATTTTAATTTATATATAATGAAAATAATTTTTATGACACAATTGAAGGAAGGCATGGGGAAATTTGCCAATAAACTTTACATGTAGCTAGAAATGAATAACTTCCTTAACAATAGTATAAGTAAAAAGTGCTAATAGAAGATTATAAGAAAATAGAGTATCTCATAAGTTCCACAGGAAATGGAGCAGGGAACTTAGTTGTGGCAAAGAAATATAAAATCAAATCTGTAGGAAATGAAGTAGAGACCGTGAAAAAAATATAGAGGGTGAAAAGAGAGGAATTAAAGGTAGATTAAATAAAGGCAGAAATTTTTATTTGCTACTTTCAAAAGGAGAAAGAAAAATATTTATGAAAACTCCTCATAAAAACAGATTTAGCTCCAGTGCTTATAGCTAAGTTAAATGAAATATTTCTTCAATCCAACAATGAAAATAAAAATGATACATGTTTATTGGTCCTATTGACTTTAATTGTAGATTATGTTTTTTTTTGAAAAAGAAATTGAAACTGTGATTGGTTTAGTGGTTTTTGTGTTTTGAGACTCTATATTAGTCTTCGTAAGCTTAATGTTTGTCAATGGAGATGGAGAAAATCTATATTGTGGCCTGGCCTTAGTATTAATTGAACTTTACATTCCGAGGTGTATTGCATTACGATGGCTGAGTTGTCATTAATTGGTTATTTATTCTTTTAAATCTTTCTATTCTATCATAATTTTTATTTACTTGAAGGTAATATATGTCTATTTTTTTGGTAGGAAATATACGTCTATTTTAAGGTCACTTTTGTTAAACTTTTAGTTGAACTTCTGTTTAAAAAAGATATTAATTAATTATACTGAAATTAGTATATAAGGAATGAAAAGAGAATGTGATTGAGAGTATTATTTTATTTGGGACAACAAAATATTGAGTTTGAAGGTATTGGAAAAGTAAAAAATTAGACATGTTTTATAATGTAATTTAGGTTAATTTTAGATGAAAAAAATGATATTGCACTAGGTATTCTTTGGTTTTTGTGATTTTAGGATGTAATGAAGAAATGAAGAAAAAGGAAGAAAAGTCAGAGAATCAACTCGAAAAGCAGTCCAATGAATCCATAGCGAATTGAAGATGAATTTGGAATCAATGACCAAATCATAAGCAGAAAACAAGCCAGCGAATGCATATCAAATCGAGGAATACATCGCTAGAATCATCGCTAGATCATAGAGACATAATTCCACTGATTTACTCAATGAATCGAACACAACCAGGAATCACTGAGGAATCACTAAAGTCGATGATGAGTTTTTGGATTACAATAGGGAATTTGAGTATATTTAGGATTTGTACAAATTAAAATACTATATATAGGACCTTAGGTAATCGAAATTAAGTGCCCTAAATACGTTCTATAAGCCATTGTTTAGTTTTCAATTAAGTTTTATTGCTTTTGGAGTTTTTTTGGAGATTCTAGACTTATTTAATAAAGGTATTTTACACTAATATCTTTCAATTACTTATTTATTGCATTGTTTACTTTGAATATAAGATATTAGTTCATTATTCTAAACAAACGACTTAGAATATGAATTGAACTGGATTGCATGTTAGTTATAGTTATGGAATATTGTACTAAATGCTTTAAATCTATTCATATACATTAATCACGGATTTAACCGATTTGTTTTTACGTATTACAAATCAATGAAGATTTATGGTGTATGCTAGCATTGAATATGTATTATGGTATTTAAATTCTGATTCTATATCTATGGTTGTTGACAATATAATAACTAAGATTTATCTATAAGGCTTCCCGAGTGGATGTCTTAGGTGGTTGTGTTCTATGTTGTTTATTATGCGGTTTTTCTAATAATATTGGCTTAGAATATGTATGATTTTTAAGGAGTGTTAATGTTATCGTGTACTCTCATTTATTTCGAGCTATCAGATATTGGAGTGGCATGGGATAAGAATGTCTTTTTCATTGATAATAAGAAAATCGATGGCTGGCTAAAAGCTATCAACCTTTATATGACATTGGGTTTAATGAACTAATGATTCCATGATATAACTATACCGACTATGATATATGTTTTCTAAGTTAAGTAAGTTTGAATGTTCATAAGTAATCCAATTTAATTTCATTGTTTAAGAGGAGTTTATTTTTATATTTTTCATATATTGTTTTGAATTTGATTTGTTGTGTTTATTTAAAGTTTGTTTGAATTAGTTTAGTTAATTTAGTTTATTATAATAGTTTAGATTATATAGAGTTCAATTCCAATTTAATTAGATTAATTAAATTAAAATAAACAAAAATAAATAAAACCTTTTTCCTGAGAAGTTTGTAAAATCCTTGTGGAGACAATATCTCATTTACTGTTGGGATGTGAGGACCAAAAAGTTTAGTCCCACATTGGTTATCTATAGCTTCTTGAAGACGTTCATAAGAGTGGATGTTTCATCTCATAGTACCGAAGCCTTTTAGAGTAAACCCCACACCTAATGTTAAGGTGGTTACGTTGAGGAAAATATCGGTACTAGTGGAGATTCACGTGCCCACACACGCGCGAATTGGGCCTAATAAGTAGTATCATAGCTGATGGTGCGGCTAGGACAAGGCATGTCTATTGGTGGTCGCATGTATGCCTCGAGTTGTGCCCTCCCTCGAGATGGTAGCGACGATGGATCATGCGATGTGCCCATCTTGGATGGATTTCGGTCCAAGGTGGAGATTGTTGAGTTACCAAACTCTCTATGGAACATTTAGATTCAGATGAACACATAGTGTAAAATTCAGCACATGTACCACCGTACTTAAAGCTTTTGTTCATATTCCAAAAGATGAAAGGTCTAAGCTTGATGCCAAGACTAGACAATCTGTATTTATTAGTTATGGGCAAGATGAGTTTGGCTACAGGTTTTATGATCTAGCGCAGAAGAAACTTGTAAGAAGCAGATATGTAGTGTTTATGGACAATCAGATCATTAAGGACATAGAGAAGACAATTAGTTCAATGCCTAGTGTTCGCGTTGATTTTAGTTGATTTTGGGTCATTTGGTCCACCGCGTGTTCAGACACAAACCTCAGATGCAGTTCATGAAGATCAACATGATAGTGGTGATGTTGATATTCTGCCAGAGGTTGAGTTAGGTGATGATGATGATAATAATGATCATGAGCAGTTACCAGTAGTGCCTAAGGCTCCAGTTACTGTTCCACCTAGAAAATTTGAGAGACAGAAAATGCCTTCTAGTCAATATTTGCCTGGCGAATTTGTGTTACTTAGTGACGGGGGAGAACATGAATCTTATGTAGAAGCTATGCAAGATGAGCATAACGAGAAATGGGTTGAGGCAATGGATGATGAGATGAAATCATTGCATGACAACCATACCTTTGAGTTGGTTAAGCTACCTAATGGCAAGAATTTTTTGAAAATTAGATGGGTGTTAGAGTGAAGCATAAAGAACACTTTTCAAAATCTCGATACAAAGTTAAATTGGTTGTTAAGGGTTTTAGTCAAAAGAAAGGCATCGGTTATGATGAGATCTTCTCACCGGTAGTCAAGATGTCATCTATTCGAGTTGTTTTGAGTTTGGCAGCAAGTTTTAATTTGAAGGTTGAGCAGATGGATGTGAAGACCATTTTTTTTCATGGTGACTTAAATAAACAAATTTATATAAAACAAACCATAGTTACTTTCAAGTAAGCAAGTTCTCATTCAAGAAAATCAAAAGTATTTGATCTTGTACATTCTGATATGTATGGTCCTATAAATACAAGGATACTTAGTGGTGATATTTACTTTGTCATTTTCATTAATGATCATTCAAGAAAGTTATGGGTTTATACCTTAAAGACAAAAGACCAAGTGTTTGATGTGTTAAAGAAGTTTCATGCCTTAGTTGAGAGACAAACTAAGAAGAAATTGAAATGCATTAGATCCAACAATGGTGGTGAGTATTGTGGCACTTTTGATGAGTACTGCAAGCAGCAGGGCATTCGTCATTAAAAGACACCTCCTAAGACGCCTCAGTTAAATAGGATAGCTAAGAGAATTAATAGAACTCTAGTTAAAAGAGAGATATTTTCTTTCAGAAGCAAAGTTGCCTAAATCATTTTGGAGTAACCCCACACCTAATGTTGAGGTGGTTAAGTTGGGACAATATCAGTACTAACAGAGATCCAGGTGCCCGCGCAGGCGTGCACTCAGATGGGGCCCAACAAAGTGGTGACAAAGCTGATGGTGAGACTGGAACAAGGCATGACTGTTGGTGGTAGCATGTGTGACTCGAGTTGTGCTCTCCCTCAAGATGGTAGCAACGATGAATTATGCAGTGTGCCCATCTTGGTTGAATTTTTGTCCAAGGTAGAAATTATTGTGATATGTGGACCGAAAAGTTTAGTCCCACATTAGTTATCTATAGATTCTCGAAGATGTTCATAATAGTGGATGCCTAATCTCATAGCGTTGAGGCCTTTTGGAGTAAAACCCCATACTTAATGTTGAGGTGGTTAAGTTAGGGACAATATTGGTACTGGTAGAGATCTATGTGCCTGCGCATGCATGCGCGGATGGGGCCTAACATGATTTACCACTATTACAAATAATAAGAATATACGAGAAACTATTGTGCACACTTGACACGTGACATTAGGAAGGGATTTGAATGGTTCGAAAAGCTCACCATCAATTGCATTAAATCGAGCACAACGGAAGAGTTTAATCTATGTAGCTAACCCTAATTAATTTGGGACTGTGGCTCTGTTGTTGTTGTTATTTCCTCAATAGGTGGATTCTCTAAAACTAAGGATTCCATATTTTCTTGAATACTTTCTACACGTAAGATCTATATCTTCTTTTCTGCTAACCACAATTGTTAATCTTTTTTATTATCAATCTCCCCTAAAGAGGAACCATGGATATATTTTTGAAAAAATAAGATTCATTTTCACATAATTGAACATCCATTTAGACATAAAAGAACTATGTTGATGAAAACATTTGCATCCTTTTTGTGAACTAAAGTGGCCTAGAAAAACACAATTGATAGCACGAGGTTCAAGTTTATCTCTAAAAGAGAATGAACATGAACATAAGATACACAACAAAAAACCTTAGGAAAAATATTAAGAGCAGATAGGATGGGATGAAATTTAGATAACATCCTTTAAGGAGTTTAAAAACCAAGAATCCTTGCAGGCATACGATTAATGAGAAAACCAGTCATGGCAACTTCAGTTTAAAATGTTTTGGTACATGCATAGTAAAACATAATGCTCTAGCAACTTCAAGGTGGTAACAATTTTTAGGTTTTCTATACCATTTTGTTAGGTTGTGTTAACAAATTATTTTGTGGTGTATGCCATTTTTCATCATAAATCAGTTGTTGATTGATTGACAAACTTACAACCATTATCTGAATGAAATACATTTATTTTAGCATAAATTTGCATGATGATCATCGAGTAAAATTGTGGAATGATATGTGAAACGCCACTCCTATATCTTATCATATATACCAAATAACCCTAGTATAGTCATCGATAAAAGAAAAAAATATTTATGAAAATGAGTAGAGAAAGGGCCCCACTCATCAACATAAACACATGGAAAAGGGATAATACTTTTATTAAAACTGATTTTAAAATGAACATAATAGTTTTTATCATAAATGCACTGTTCACATCTTAAACTAGCTGGAGATAGAAATATTGGAAAACAATTTAGGAAACAAATGTTCAAATAAAATAAAGATTGATGACCCACCCGACAATGCCAAAGAAGGATCCTCTTTCTATCATTTATCTCTCTCTTTGTTTGAAGGCCTCAAATAGAGTAAAAGTTTATGATAATTGAAGTCTTTTCTTATTTTGTTAATGGAGAAAATATTGTTTGATAGTGTAGGCGATCATGTGTCTCTCATGTCAAATATAACAAGTTTTAGGTTACTAATCCCACAGGTATGTAGTAGTAGTAAGCACAGAGTCGAATCCACAGGACTTAGTCAACTTTTGTTTAATAACAAATAAAATAAAGGAAAAGAGTCTTATTAAAGGAAAACAAATAAAGTAAATACTCGATAATGTAAGAATGAGAACATACCTAGGTCTAAGAATCAACTCTCCTGTTCTAGCTTGTTGTTTACATGTCTTGCATCGTTGATTTTAATAGATAAGTTTTAAGCAATTCCCTTAAATCGACTATAGGTTATTGGGGTCACCAAGGCCTAGTTCCCTTTTTTTTGTAAATAGGACAACTGCTCTCTAAATACTTCTCTAACTTAAGCATGCAACTTTGGGCAACTACTATCAAGATTTTAATTCGTGAATGTAATTAAATCTATTGAAAAACTGACCACTAAACAACCTTGGGCAACTACTCTCAAGATTTAACCTAGTACTCGATGTTACTCAGCGCAATAGATATATCCTGTCTCTTGTTCTAAGTGATTGCCATTTCTCAATGCAGATGGTATCACGAACTCAATCAGTTGATAAAAAGTTAATGGGCTTACGCCTAGAGATTTGTAATGGACTTGCAAACTCTAAATTACCATTAAGACGTCATTAAAAAAAATAACATAAAGATAGAGAAACGGAAGCAGACACTTTTATTATAGAAAATCTTAAGACATGAATAAACAACTTACAACAAGCTAGAGGGTTTCATCCTCAACTTAGGTATTATAGAACCTAGCCGGACATGGCTACTATACCACTTAGAACTTTCGAGACTCTCTGTAAAACAAGTTATTTTCGTCCATAGAGGTGCCTCGTTTATTTTGTATATGGGCTTCAAAACACGAAACCCAGGATAAAAAACTCTCCAAAAATGGAATTCCTTCTATTTTGTGACTTTGGCATTGTGGTTATAAAGGTATGGTGCCAGGGACGGGGTGGGATAAAAATAGCAAGTCGGTGGCCTAAGTTTGTGAAATTTAAATCTAGCATTGTGGGTGTAAATTCTAGCGTCGTGTGTATTTTCCTGCACCAATCCAAAATACTTTGCCCCCGAAATTGTCCAAAACGCTCTTATTCTTTTAAATGACCAATAAAAAGTAAAAGTAAGTATTGAAGATCATAAAAGAGAGATTTATAATCAATTTCTATGGTAAAATCCTCATATAAAACTACACAAATGAAGATTCATCAAATACCCCTGAATTTAGAACTTCGCACATCCTGAGCAAAGAAGTACTTGACTACAACACTAACTAGACTCTATTACTTGAACTTTGTACCTAATTCATAAAATGATGGAGTCCTCTCTATTAAAACTTGGGCAATCTGTTTAACAAGATATGGGATTTTTGAAATGCTAGTTTGATTTCTCATACTTGGTTACCTCTCAAGACAACACCTTTTTCAACACTTAGAACATTTCAAAACCATTACCATCAACTACACATATGTTTTCATGGTCTCCACATTATAGAAATCCATGGGCACGGAGAGTGTTAGGCCACACGCACACATGGTGGGTATACAAATGGGGTTGGAGCCCATCTTTGAACAAAACTAATTGGCTTGTGCTAGGATACAATCTACACCACTTTATACCACCCCAACTCTTATTAAATTTTTAATGTGGGATTATATTCCAATACACATCAAAACAATAGGTTCAAGTGATCTCCATTACAAATTAAAGTTGGTTCTTCAGAAAGATTATACATTACCACTCCTTGGTTATTTGTAGAATTTTGCACTTAAAACACTCCATAGGACTTGTCCTCTGAGGTTAGTTTTGGCTGGGATGGGCTAACAAGGAAAGGTAATTCATGGATTCAAAGTTTTGGAAAATTCACTTAATCTAGCTATAAGCACTTGAGCTAAATTTTTTTTAAGGAATTTTTCTTTTTAAATACTTCCACCTTCACTTCATTTACATGCTTTCATTTTTCTCCATATAAAAAACTCTTTTATATGACCCCTACTCCATTTCTTACGGATTCCATTTTGCTTTTTTTTCCAACCATTAGATTCCCTGTTCAATTTCCTGCGGAACCTGTGGGACTCTCTATATTTTATGTAAAATTCTTATTAGAACTTCTTACTTTCGCTATAATTAAGGTAGCTCTTCAATATAGGTTTAAGGATTATTTTTAACATTTTCTGGGCTATAGGTTTATTGATTAGTGATCAAGAAAATAGGTTGGATTGGCTCAAAAGGGCTAACTATAGAAAAATAATAGGTTGGCTAAGGCTATTGGGTCATAGAAAACACGCTTACTTTTTTCCCATAAAAATGCTAGGTCTTTTACAATTTAGGCCCTGGGTGCGTGCAATTACAACATTTTTGAATATTCTTGGAGATTTAAACTTTCCCTCATAAATGCTTTGACCGTCTACCTAGTTTGGTTGCAAGTACATAACTCATTCCTATTCCAAGTCTCTATTTATGTTGCCAAGAAGGTGAAAAGCTCTTTTACTTCTTTTGAGTTTAAGGGTAAACAATTTGACTAATTTTCTACTCATCCTCAATCGAAAGCAAGGTTTTAATCATGGGTATCACTTTATTAAATACTACTAATTACTAATGCTTGCATGCTAGATATTTTAGTTTCTAAATGAAATGAATGAGATGGAAGGATAGAAATGGAAAGAAAAGGAAGAAATGCCACCACGATTCTGTTAAAGTCACAATAAAAATTGAAAAACTTTAATTCTTATACCTGCGGGTCTTCAATCAAATGATTTCGTCCAACATTTCACTTACTTAAACACCCGCAAATTTATTCCAAACCTTGCCCCCAAGGTTCAAGATTAAGCCAGTCATACCAATTTAAGTAGAATGGTGGAAATAGACGGATATATATAATAAGAAATTGATAGAACTTTTCATGCATGATAAAAAAACACAAAATAAAAAGTTGGATACTACTAGCTACAAAAATTATTTTAAGCTATCTCCCGGTAGCGTAATTTAATGTTGTTAGATCAACAAATTATGTGGCACTCCAATTATTGTCTAAATCAATGACCTCGGCTGTTGGTGCGGTGAATCTTAAAAAAATTCGCCTTCTTGTTCAAGATTTCCATTCTATCCTAGAAGAGCTTTGTTTTCTCCCCCACTGGAATGCTAATATACCTCAACTACACATCTATCAGTGCTCTGCCATCAATAGAAATGGTAGCCGTAGGAGAAGCGTAACATAATGTTCATTGCTGTTGTCCACGACATAGAAACCCATGACGAATACAAAATTGCCCACCTGGACATACATATGCTTAACCATCCCTCACGACTTCTCTAAATTGCCATGAGGTGTATTACATTGATCGTGGCATTATTAGTGATCTTCAATCCGCACATGTTGAAAATTCTCAACGATATGACATTTATTGTTGCACCCGTATCACATAATGCTCTGGAAAACCTTAAATTTCTAATTTTGCAAGGTAGAATGACTTTCCCAGGCTACATATCCAATTGGAATTAGTAATACATCTTATCGTAGATCACAAATTCCTTATCCTTATATTCTATCCCTTCCGTTTAGGTTCCCGTTCAACAAGTTGCAGATTCCTTGGTGGTTTAGTGTTAAACCGTGTAGTTCTCCTCAAGGGCATCTTCTAGTTACGTACTTGAATAAGTGTCTGCTATCATCCTGTCCATTACCATTGTAGTACAAGCAAATAGTGTATTAGTCAAAGAATGCAAGATATGCAGAACGTAAAAACTGACAACCCTACCTTCATGCTCTACTTACACAGAATCTTTGACTAAGTCAATATTGGCTCGAGTAGTTCACATAAAGGACCTAGCAAATAAATCATAGAAGGGCTTAGACTTGTTTAATTCTTTCATATCAATGACGCGAAAATCTGCAGGGAATGTTAAATCACCAACATGAACCATTATGTCATACAAAATTCCCCTAGATGAGATCTCCTTACCATCAATTGCATGAATATGAGTTTTTGATTTCATGAACTCAACAATTCCTAGTGACTCATGGATGGTTGAGGACATCACATTAATAGATGTCTCTAAGTAAAGCATTATATTTTAAAAGTAGAGTCTACCTATTTTATATGTGATACAAACAATACCAGGATCTTAGGTATAATAGTGTAGTCATTCACTTATATTGGTTTCCATTATGTTAATTTTTTAGCTAGCCTCGCCCTCCGAGGTGGCACTTCTACAAAAAGAAGTATTTACTTGTGCACCTATAGCATTTACACCCATGTTTGGATTAGAGTAAGGCTACGAAGGAAACTTTCCCTTTTCCTTTAGTAGACCCAGCCTTTGAGCTTTTTGCCCTACTTGAACTTTAAAGTTTTAGACCACAACATTTGTGCCAATGAGAGGTTTTTAATGCTTTCCTTAAATTGGGTGACATCTCTAGCGAATTGACTCTGTTGAGCCGTTAAAGACTTAATCATATCCTCTAATGAGGACTAATTAGAAACAACTTCAGGCAACAGTTGTTCTGTAGGAATAAAAGATGTGTAGTTCTGATTTTGGGCCCATAACTAAAATCATGTTGTTCCTCATTGTTACATAATTGTAGGTATTTTTGAAGGGTGCTCAGGTTTGCCCTTAGAATTGGTTATCTATTATATTGGCCTACTTATAGTCCTCAAAGAGAGTAGGATATTTGTTAGTGGCATGACTTGTGGCTGAGTAGAATTCATAAGCTCTCGCATGCAATTGGCCATTAGCTAGAAGATGCTTCACTAGGAAGTTCAACTGATCAATTTTCTTTTTAGTGGAACTAGAAGTAGCTTCAACTGACGGACCTCAACATGCATCATCATTGATGTCCTTGTATAATTGGGACTATTACACTATATCCTCATAGAGTTGTTTCATTTGTGTTGGGGATTTGTCACGATTGTGACCACCGCAGGCATTATTAATCATACAGCTCTCTACGGGGGCTATGCCAAACCGTATAATGGCCCTATCAGATTGGCCATATTGTTAGCAATTGGCAATTAGGCACTTATAGTGGTCCCAATAATCACCAAAAGACTTGTTGGTCTTCATATTGATGTTGCATATCTCTTCAATGAGCTGTGCAACTTTATCCTAGGGGAAGTATTCCCTTATGAACGCATAAATCATGTTGTTTCATGAGTTAATGTAGCCAGGGTGGAGATAGAAAAACCATTATTTGGCTTTGTCTTTTAAATAGAACAGGAAAGCCTTGATCTTTTCCCTGTTCTCTTCCTCATTATGAGGTTTTAGAGGCTTGCAACTTGACGGAAACACCTTTAAAAAAGCTATCAGATCTTCACTCTCCATGCTATGGAAAGTGGGCAGGAGGTGATTAAATTAGAACTTAAGCTCGAAAGCTTCACCATTCGGTAGGAAGTTTATGTACATAATATGTTGTACATGAAGACTTTAAAGATCTTCATTGATACGCCCTATAATACCCCAAATTGTGTTGTGTTATTATGTCAAGTTGTATGGAAATTAATAACTACTAAGTGAGTTACTTGGGTAGCAAGTAGTAGTAATTAGTAGATAGTAAAAATAGGTTACTTTAGTAACAAGTAAAATGAAAAGTTAAAAAAAATAAAGGGATGATGGACTTGGTCAACCCAAACCTTAAAGGGTTACAATATATAAGTAGTAGCTATAACTAAGTTGTAGCCACTTTCTCCAATTCACGAGAGAGACTGAGGTTTAATGTGAGTGAGATAGGAGGAGAAGGAAAACTAGAAAGCACTACACTAAGGTATAAAACTCTCACAAAACTTAGACCTTGTATATATTGAATAGAAGACTTATATAATCTCGAATTTGTGATTCTTATGATTTCAATCCAGATTTGGAAGAATTTCATGGTTATAATTTTGCTCTTTATGTTTTTATGGGTTGTAAAGAATAGGTCGGTATTTATAGGATTTAATAGTCTATTATATTATAGTTTAATGTAGAAAGTCTTTATAATATATGTCTAATTATATTTAGTTTTGGTTTTCAGGTGAAACGGAGTGCACGGTTGAATCCAAGGCGGAAAAATACTCAAAACAGAGTATTTACTTGTAGAAATCGGATACAGGGAGAGTTAGTTTCGAAATATACACTAACAATGGAGTAATTAGAGTCCAATTGATGTCACATGTCATTTCGTGACTGGTCCAATGCATCACACAGTTGTCATCTACACCAACACTGCCACGTTTTACGTTGACATTGGCCAAGCTGCATCTCACAACCTATTTCCACCAGTCGTAGCTTGCGACGTCGCCTCTCCCGACTGTCTCCTCTCTCCTGTCGTCGATTCACCTCGAGATGCACATCAGTGCTATCTCCCAGATCTTCGCACGATTCACACGCAAATTTATCTGCATTCCGTGCCTGCCACGTGTCACACTCTGGACCCCTCTCCCTTGCGTCACTAGCACTCCACCAGCCTATCAGAACACGACAAGTCAACGGCTCTGAACAGTCCACCAATCCGCAGCTAACACATGTCCTATATGCCAAGAATACCCAAAATAATTTTATCTTTCTTCCATAGACCAATTTTTAGTAGTTTTATGTATTAGGACTTTAGGTATTATTGGAACAACAATTATTCTTTAGAGAACTCTCTGCATTATTTTCCTTGGAGTTTTGTGAATAACATGTTCAGCTAATCAAGTCATGCCTAGGTCATAGGTGAAGCAATTTAAGATTATGGATTCATGGCATAACTTGTGAGATCTATTATTTTATTATTTAATTTAATTTAATTTCTTCTATTTCTTTATTGTTGGTTTTTATGAATATGGTTTAGACCTAGGGTATGTATGTGGCAAGTGCATGTTTCTAGGTGAAAAATCTATAGTCAATTGACTTAATTGTATTCGTAATTGTATTTTTGGGACAATATAAGTGACAAACATTCACCCGATTGCCGTCAAAACCTTTCGGTTCTTGAGTGTGCAACAATTGAATCTAGGTTAAATCGAAAGCGGACGCGATCCGGTTATCTAGGATTAGTATTCTCATGGAAGTTTATTACTGTGGTTAGTGTGTTAAACCTTATGGCGGATGTCTAGGGTTATGCATTAATTAGGGAAGTAGTTAGTGGTGGATGTCCTAGCTATCGAGATTAGGGGAATTAGGAATTTATGGCGGATGTCGATTTTCCATAGCTAATCTAGGGGAACTTGAATTAATAATTGTTTTGGGAAAGATTGACGACCATGATATGCCATTAAATCTTGATCTTGTCTTTTGGAATCATAGACTTAGGTACTTAAATTAATTGTTTGTAGACCTAGGTATTTCTTTTATTTATTTAATTTCTTAGTAACTAGATTAATTAATTAAGTCATTTTCTCTAAACCCCCCTTTTCCTTTCTTTTTGAACCTTAGAAAGATTACCAATCTTTGTGGGATCAACCCTTTACCACTATCTGCAAATAGTTGGTTTAAGGAAATATTTTATTGACGTGTTCGACGCGCATTAGTTTTTGGCACCGTTGCTGGAGATTGGTTTTTCTTTCTTTGGTTTACTTTATTTATTCATTTTTATTATTTGTAGTTTCTCTATACCCTTATTTCTAACATGTTTGCAGGTAACTCCACGATGGTCCCATATTCCGACAATTATAGTCCATTCGAAGACTTATACTGTGAAAGTATGAATGGGGTAGGTATGCCAAATTATGAACATGAATTTTTTAATTGGCCTTCTTATGTGCAACAGGTCGAGGTTTATGGACTTTGTGGCGATTATGCTCATTCTACCGATGCTTGTCCTTACAATTCTGAGTATTGGAGTTATCCTTATTGGGGTAATGCATCGCCACAACCCGACTTGAGTTATCTCTTTTCCAGCCCACTGACTCCTCGACAAGATTAGCAATCTCTTGAAGATATGTTTAAAGAATACACCTCTGACACTCAAAGGTTCCAAGACATCTTACAACATCAGGAAAATATGGAACAACACTTTAAAGACATAAATTCGAACCTTCGAAATATAGAAACTCTTACTAGTAAAATGAATGATACACTTAATAGATTGCTTGAAGAAGAAGAGTTTCCCATGCTATTAAGTTGTCATAAAAGGAGACTTTGAATGATGTCACATTGATGAGTGTTAAGGCGAATAAACATGACATGAATGAGCACTTTGCTATTGATGGACTTACACCTTGTATATATAGAGTATTGGAGTGATCACGAAGAGTCGAAGGGGGAACTTGAAGTTTCTTAATCAGAGTTAGAGATCGTTATGGCACAAACTTACGAAGAAGAAGCCGAAATAGAAATTGAAGTCAATTTAACAAGGCTGGATGAACTACAACAAGAGAGGAAGGAAGACCAATCCTTTGTATTTGTGAACCAACCTACCCTCCCATATATATTTGATGATTTTGACATGGAGGTAGACGAAACAGAGCGTTCGAAGACTTTTTGCACCACCGATACCTTTATGTTGGACAATTCAAAAATTGTAGATTCATTTTTGTTAGAAGTTCTGGATAAGCTCTCATTTTTGAACACGTGCGTGCCTGTTTCGCTGCCCAATGCTAGAGGAGAGAGTATCATTCTTGGATACTCTTTATTGGAAGGCATTACGTGAAGACAACATACACCAAGTCGAGCCAAAGACTTTAAACACAAGTGCTATTGGGAGGCAACAAAAATTTTGATAAGTATTCTTTTGTTTATTCATTTTTTTATTTTGCATGAACTTGTATCATGTCCTTATTCTTATCACTATCATGTTCTTTCACCCTTTTGTTTGTTTTTTTATAGACCACTTGACTTGTTTTGAACCTGGAGGTCAAGGTTCAGAATAAGTTTGGGGGTATTCTAAGGATTATGGATAGTGTTGGATGGATTTTCTTGATAAAGACCACAGGTATGATCGTTAATTTATTAAAATTATGCAGTTGAAAGATGATAATGGTGGTGTTATTCTCATTCTTTTATCTTTCCATCTCTTTTTCTTCGGTCATTAATAATTCCATCTTCTATTTCACTAGGATATAATACATTTTCATGCATGCATTTATTATAGTTTATTAGGAGTAGACATGTGTTTATCTATGTTTATTCTTGCATTTATACCTTACACAGTGTCATAGGTCACATATGTTGCATTTAGAGTCACCTGAAACTTTGTTTCATGCCTTTGGTTGTGGATGAGTGCGTTACGGTTGCTTTTTGACTTGAAACTCAAGAAAAATTAGGAGAAACATTCAATCAAGTCGTAGCTCAGCATTTTTATGATTTCATGATTAAGGACTTAGTATGATGGTTAAACTTTGTGCTAGATACCAAAATGGGCAGACGATCAGAATTGTGCAAGTAATAGTGTTTTAATTCTTATTTGATAATCTGCTTAGTCATAGTGAAGTGAGAAGGGCTAACAGGAGTTTTCTTAATAAAGAGAGTCCCACAGGATTCCATAAGAAATGGAGCAAGTAATCTTGTGGTGGAAAAAATGAGAAAAGTGGTCCATAGGAAATGGAGCAGGGGCCGTATTACTTGAAAAAATATTATGGAGGAAAAATTATAGAGTGTATTTATTGAAAGAATAAAGGCAAAATTCTATGAAAACTCCTCAAATAAAAGAGATTTAGCTCGAGTGCTTTCATTAGATTAAGTAAGATTTTAAACTTGCATGTTTAAATGAATAGACCAAGAAAACTCATGAGTAGTTGATTGCCTTTATTTTGACCAAATCTATGTCTTTAAAGTGTGATCTTAACTGTGTTTGGGTTGCGAGACTTGACATATCATAACTCTAAAATTTCTTGAGTGGCTTGTTACTTGACTATGTGAATCAAAGGAACTCCATGAATTTTGAATTTGGTATAGGTATGAGTATAGGTATAGGTATAAGATTAGTTTGGTTAATGCATTAGAAGTCTAGTTTAGTTTGTGTTGTCATTTACACCTTTGCTCAGGACGTGCAAAGTCTTAAGTTTGGGGGTATTTGATAGCTCGGTATTTATAGGATTTAATGTCTATTTTAATATAGTTTAGTGTGGAAAGTCTTTAAAATATATGCCTAATTATATTTAGTTTTGGATTTCAGGTGAAACAGAGTGCACGGTTGAATCTAGGGTAAAAAAATACTCAAAATAGAGTATTTACTTGCAGTAATTGGATACCGGGAGAGTTTGTCTCAAAATATACACTAATAGTAGAGTAATTAGAGTCCAGTTGATGCCACGTGTCGTTTTGCGACTGGTCCAATGCATCACATAGTTGTCATCTACACCAACACTGCCACGTGTCGCGATGCCATTGGCCAAGCCACGTCTCACAACCAGTTTCCACCAATCGTAGCCTGCCATGTTGCCTTTCCCAGCCATCTCCTCTCTACAGTCGTCAATTCGCCTCAAGATGCACATCAGTGCTGTTTCCCAGATCTTTGAACAATTCACACGCGAATTCATTCGCGTTCTTGGCCTGCCATGTGTCATGCTTTGGACCCCTCTCCCGCACATCACTGGCACTCCACCAGCCTATCAGAACACGACACATCAGCGGTTCTCAACTGTTCACCAATCCGCGGCTAACACGCTTCCAATACGCCAAGAATACCCAAAACAATTTTCTCTCGCTTCCATATACCAATTTTTAGTAGTTTTATATATTAGGACTTTAGGTATTATTGGAACAACAATTATTCTCTAGAGAACTCTCTACATTATTTTCTTTGGAGTTTTGTGAAAAATATGTCCGGCTAATCAAGTCATTGCCTAGATCGGAGGTGAAGCAATTCTATATTATGGATTCATGGCAAAACTTGTGAGATATATTATTTTTATAATTTGATTTAATTTAATTTAATTTTTGCTATTTCTTTTTTGTTGGTTTTTATGAATATGGTTTAAACCTAGGGTATGTATGTGGCTAGTGCGTGTTTCTAGGTGGAAAATCTATAGTCAATTGACTCATTTGTATCCGTAATTGTGCTTTTGGGACAATATAAGTAACAAACATTCACTCGATTGTCGTCAAAACTTTTCGGTTCTTAAGTGTGCAACAATTGAATGTAGGTTAAATCGGGAGCGGACGCGATCCAATTATCTAGCATTAGTATTCTCATAGAAGTTTATTACTGCAGTTAGTGTGTTAAACCTTATGGCGGATGTCTAGGGTTATGCATTAATTAGGGAAGTAGTTACTGGCGGATGTTCTAGCTATCGAGATTAGGAAAATTAGAAATTTTTGGAGGATGTCGATTTTCCATAGCTAATCTAGGAAACTTGAATTAATAATTGTTTTGGGAAAGATTGACGACCATGATATGCCATTGAATCTTGATCTTGTCTTGTGGAACCGTAGACTTGGTACTTAAATTAATTGTTTATAGACCTAGATATTTCTTTTATTTATTTAATTTCTTAGTAACTAGATTAATTAATTAAGTCATTTTCTCTAAACTCCCATTTTCCTTTCTTTTAGAACCTTAGAAAGATTACCAATCTCTATGGGATCGACCCTTTACCACTATCTGCAAATAGTTGGTCTAAAGAAATATTTTATTGACGCGTTCGGTGTGCGTCAGTAAACATGAATCTGGTATTGTTTTGATGTTTTTGGTTTAACATGGGGAAGAACACATGTTTGGTGTTTTAAGACTTGTCTAATTTGAGATTTGTTATATTTATCAACGGAGATTTGATTCTTGAAAGTGGTTTAGTTGATTGATTGAGTTGTTGAATCATTTGTTAAGTTTTTCAGGATTTTAGCGAGCAAATTGGTGGATTTGTTTTCGCGATGGATTTATGGAAATTGAAGGTCTTATCATCAGGAAAAAAGTTTAGAGACCCGAGATACTCAATTTTGGGTTGAGAGAACATCCAAGAGAGTCCGAAAATGCTTAGAAGGTCGAGAGGAAGTCCGACGGAGGTCAAGGGGTAGCAGAATCGCGCAACATTGCGCCTGACACCATGTAGGTCAGCTAGTCACGACGCCTGCCAAGGTGATGTGACCAGGGAGTCACCTCCCTAGGCACCATGGGCCATGCCACAAGGGCTGAACCCCATGACGTCTCCTAAGACACCACTTGCTAGTTTTCAATTTCAAACTTGAATTTTTGTCTAATTTTGATGTGAATTTTGAACGACCATAATTTCTTCATTTTGGCTTCGATTTTGACGTTCTGAACATCATTGCAAAAGCTCATGGAGAGCTTAACAACATGGAATTGATAAATCACTAAAAATAAAACTTTGACTAATTCAAAAATGTATAAGAAGTCGCGAGTATAGTTTGGCGTAGAAAACTTATTCTAGCATGTACGAATTGTAGATACTCGAGGAACGCCACCAAGGACTTCTCAAGGCTAAGGATTAGTTAGGAAGCAGCACTAGAGGTAAGTGAGGTTTGCTCTATTATTAATCATGCCATGCTAGAGATATGTTAGGATTTCATTTCAGCAATTGTTCATGCTTGATTGGAATCCTCCTTGATCTCTTGATGAATTTTCTTCACATCAAGTTTCTTTATTACTCTATTACTTCAATGCTTGTGGAACTAATATGGGTTTCTTTACAAATTACTACCTTGAACTTGAGAACTCTACATTGTTTGATTCTCAGTTTGGAAGAAAAATAAGCCTAAATTATTTCCTGATGACTTGATTTCGATATCCACTGACAGATGAGGATGTTCGTCATGATCCTAGTGACTGGGTTAATATATAGTAGAGGATAAGCTTTTGTGAGTTATTCATATCAGTTTCCACTCCTCTTGACTCTAAGGCATTCAAAGGTCGATGTTATTTCCTTATTGAATTATTGTTAGGCATTGTTATTTCTATTTCGTTATATTATTATGCTTGTTTAGATTAATCTTGAATGCTCGAAAAATGATAAAAGATCACATGATCGAAATGTTGAAATCTAGTTGGAATGGAATGTACTAGGTATTACTTGGATGATTGATAGTAGAGCAGGCTTCTACTTTACTAAACCCGTTGATATTTTTCTTAGCTCACTTCTCCCCCAGGTACCTCTGAAGCTGCGAAGAAAAAGAGAAAAGGCATGGCCACAACTTAGACATTTTTCTCTGATTGCAAACTTGAGACTTTATTATCCATATATGTTTTGAAATTTGTTTGTATTAAATCAGGGGAGTTGTTATGTGTAGACTTTGTAACACCCAAGTTTGGGTATAGTTCTTGTAAGACATTCTACTTTGATTCGACGCCTAATAGTCTTGTTTGATGTTTAAGTAATTTATTGTGGAATAGTCTTGTTTTATTATGCAGGTTAAGACTTACTGGATCATAGCCCGACTCGTTGGGTCATCTCGATTGGTCTAGCTAGGGACTTGGCCAGGCAGTTTCAGTTCACGGGAGTTGGGGTCTTCATAGTTGGTATCAGTGCCTAGGCCATAGAACCTAGGGGTAGTGTTGATTAAGAGTAAACATGAATAGTTATATCCAAATTCCAGATACCAACATCATAGTTAGTATAAGAGCGTAGGTTAAGCGAACCTAGAAACAATGTGGGTTTAGGAGAACCTAGAATATCCAATTTTAGGATACAAATTTCATAAGTGGTATTAGAGAATAAGTTAATGTCCTAGGAAAGTTAGTTAAGATTATCCAAGTTCATGAACTTAGGGAGAACTTAGTTTGATTCAGTTGGTATCCTATCTAGACGTTTATGTTTGTTGTAACCTTAGGAAGAATATGCTAATCCTAAAATTGGGAATAAGACTCTTTTGAAAATCAAATAGAAATCGAATAATATCTAATTCGAGTCATCTTAAGGTCTAAGTAAGTTTTACACTTAGGAAAGATTTTGTCATGATTAAGAAATGAAATCAATTGTATGGTCGATTCGTTTGCATCGACTTAATGTTCACAAGTGACCAAACTTAAGATGAGGAATGGTTAAAATGAATAAATACGTGTTATGATGTTATTTGCTTGTATGTATACACATATACCATTACATATATTGTTCATTCACCTTGTCTTCTAATTGTGTAACTAGAACTAATTCCATTTAGCTACACACAGTGCATAATGAGTACGGAGAAGGAACCCAGTAGCAGTCAAGGAAAATGACGATGAATGGCGAATGACAGTGGATGCCAAAATTGACGCTATGGAAGGGCAAGTGACCGAACTGTTGAGCTTTGTCAAGAGCCCCTTCGTACCATAGCAGATCCCTACCATTAGGGGTATTTTTTATCAGGGAGAAGATCGAACATTCCTCAAGAATTCGAGATGTTCATGGAAATCAATTGTAACGACCCTAAAATCTAACTCGTGCCTCGTTTAAATTTAGGTCGTGCGTGGGCCTATTTGTCGTGATACAGTTGTCTAATTCTCGGTCGTCAACACTAAGGTATGTTATTTTTTTTTTTTTTGTATTATATTTTACTACCCGAATGCAAATCCAAATGTCCCAAACATGTGAGGATGTTTGTCTGTGATAGTTGGTGTTAGAAAATGGGTTTGGCCCGAGAAAAACGTGAGACACAGGTTTGAGGCTAACAGTTGTGTAATTAGTTGTTCAGGGACTAATTGAATGAAAAAACTGATAAAATGAAAATGAAATAATAAATAAATGTTATATAACGTGTCCAGTACATTTGTACGTCCGGGAGCACACGACGAGCGAATCATGGTGCGGTGCAAGTCCCAGAACGCGAGTTTTGAGTGAAAAATGATTAAGTAGTAGTAAGAGTTACACAATGGAGTCATATAAATGAGTGTAGAGTTGTTACGTAGGAGTGTGAAGAGACACTAAGATGTGCCTTGGGATACATGTGTGAAGGATGATGAGGGCCAAATATATATGGTTGGTTTCCTTTTCTCTCTCCTCATTTCTTTTCTTTCGCTCTTACTCAATGAGAAAATGGTGCAAGCATTGGGGTTTTTCGTGAGTTTCGAGCTCGAATCGACGTCAGGGATCGATCAACTACATATTTTATGGTGAGATCTAACTCACTACACAATTATCTACGTTTTAAAGTTCATTTTGAGTGTTTTTATCACGATGATTCAGAAGCCATTTTGGGGTTTTGATTTTTATAAGATTTTATTGATGGATTAGATGAAAATAGAACGGATTTGGTATGTTACCATGGTTTTTTTGGATGATTTGGGAGTTGTATTAGTGTGGAAGATTTCTAGACATCGTAGACGGGTTTTGTCGATGGTTTTAAGTTATTTTGGACGTACCAAAGAGTTTGGGATAGGCTCGAAATGCAGCGACATGAGCCAGGCTGTATGAGCACCGCGAATTTATGTGTAGGTCTCGATGCTGCGAGGGACATCGTGGAGCATTAAGCCCCACAGCGTTAATCACAGTGCCAAAGTAGATGCATTTGGAAGTCACACTTTAAGTGACGCGCGTGGAAAGGAATACCCCAAGGAGCCACTAACGGTGTCCGAAACAGAGGGTCTCAGAAGTCCTGCTTTATGTGATGCCACAGGGTTCTGACCCCGTGGAGCCACATGCAGCGTGGCACTGATCAGTTAGATTTTTAGAAAATTTTCTGAAAACTTTAAAGATGTCTCAGGTATACAAATGGGTCCAAATACGACCTATGTGATGACCTCAAATTCCCAATGCATTTGGGAACGTACGACCTAGACTCGTACAAATCCCCGAGTCAGTACTCAGCAATTTGACGAGCTTAGTTAGCCTTAAATTATCAAATTACAAGTTTTATGAAAGAGTTATTGCAAGTATAACAGCAGAAGAAAATTCAAACTAAACAAGTATTGAGAAATAACTTAATCAAATGGAAATCAAAAATCTATATATGTGGAAACCCCATAAACGGGAATATTCATGTACATCAAACGGGAACCAAATAAAGTTGTACATGGTATCAAATAACCTATGATCCCAAGTTCAAACTAAACATGATGTATATATATAAAGAAATCAACATACAAGCAAAAATCAAACATAACCTAGGTTATGGTGCTCGAATCCAACCGCAAATCCTCACAAAAAGTCTCCTAAGCAGGGTTCCTTACCCTTCGAACGCTCTAGTAAATCTGCACTAACCATCACAAACTAGATGGTGAGTAACTGAGAGAAAATCGAAAGTAATGCTAGAAGAATATAACAGTAATTCATGAATTATTGAACATGGACGTGTAAATAACATGCGGGAATTGAAAGACAAGAATTTAAATAGATAAGGTGCATGATAGACAAACTGGAAATAATAGCAATCGTAACATGCGTGTTCTACGAGTCAAGAGAGGCCATAAGTGATCTAAAAATTCATAACAAATCGACAACAACGATGTCGCAACATCGATAACCATAACAATATCCACAACAATCCAGTATGTGGTATCACATAATCACTAGGGGTGGTCAAACACCCGTGCGCACGAGTGCCCGAGTTTTATCCTTTCTAGTGCAGGCCGCATGTATATTCGAGACACACACTTATGCCAAGAACACACATACAAGGAATATGGAATGGAAATGCCAACAAGTATATCACAGCAAACATGATAAAATGATAATGAGTCACATGGTATTTTCTTAACTGGCTTATTAAGGTACACAAGCTTTAGGGCAAATGTAACGCAACCATCGAATAATCACTCTCATGAATCCTAACATGTATCCCCGAGTTTCCCGCTACCTGATAAGATTGGAAACTCTAATTAATGGGTCGAGTTATTAACTAACCTTCGTTGAAACCCTAGTATTTTCCTAATGTTTTAAATGACTTGGAACATTTTACGACTCGAACAACTCGATAAATCAATTGGAAGTACAACAAACTTTCTTGGGTTTTGACAACTACACCAATGTAGGCCCGTTCATATGTTCATAGGCTTGGCTTAGTCGTATGTGGGTCACTCCATAGCCTCGAGGACCGGTAGTGTGACCACGACGTCACTACCGTTTGAACACAATTAAAATGTAAAATTAACATGTATGAAAATGGCACAAAAACACTTGATCATAATTACAAGTTCCCAACACACGCATAATATTGAAATCACAAAACATATATCCAAATGTCTCGCACACACAGAGTATGTTCGTCAACACAAGAGAGCATCTTTGGAAAAGTAAAAATCAAATCCATATACCCTAGCCAAAACTGAACTCCAAACAACTCGTCCATGCACAAAACACATTAGCAAGATCGAGACTCCTCTTAATCCTATTCATAATTACTTACTAGTGTTATCCAACATCAGGAGGGAGTCACCTCCCAGGTTGAGATTCAATCGACACAACGTGAACAAGAACTCGAAAAGTAAACAAATGAAATAATGGAAAAAATAATTTGCCACCACTGGTTCAGACCTACTGGAGGGCTGCATGACTCAAGCAAAAGTGAATGGAGTCACCGACAGCCTCCTTGGACGATGGTCCGGCCAACAACGCCGCCACATTGGTAGCTTACGACGAGGACACTAAACAACCAAAACAGTTGAAAAATTGATAAAACACGACATCACACCTTTTCCAGGCCTTTTTCGAGAGGGGAGGGGTGCTCCGGGACTCCGGTGACCCTTTGTAGGTCGTCCCCGACCACGACAACACCTCCACAAAATGACAAAGGAGATAAATGCAAAATAGTGGACCTGGCATCTCTGCCACTCACACTGTGGAATTTGGGGTGCTCCGGGGATGTGGGAACTTTGGTGGACCACCATAGATCATTCCTCACCCGCGATCATCGCCACCCACCACAACAGTGGCTAGGGGAGCGGACAGCAGATGAGGAAGAAAACAGTGAGGAAAGAGAGAGTAATAGAGAGAGAAAAAAAATGATCCACCTCATCTGGCAGTCTAAGGCGTCTCCGACAAATCCAAACCACTCTTGGAGCCATTGAGGTGGTGGTTGGCTTGCCGATGGTAGGAGAAAAGATAGGAAGGGAAGAGAGGAAAGGTCAATTGTTGGAGAAGATGAATAGTGAAGAAATGGTAAAGTGGGTGTATGGTGGGTCCTATTTATAGACCTTTGTTTCATCACTCTACAAGCACATATCTCGAGGCTAATCCCATGGTTCCTTTAATTTTGGTGGTGTCACTTTAACAATCCCTATCACATAACCTGTGTGTTGCGTTACTATCCAACTCCCCGTGTCCAAACAACGCTCCTCGACCCGCCTTGCTTTGTCATACGCATAGTCTCGCCTTGTCTCATCAAATAATTGTTTAAATTAACCTAAAATGTATTTATTTGTATTTTTACAATATTTAAAATCCCCCGTGTACCCATAACCGAACTGTCGATACCCGCTCGTCCAGTTTTTCTACTCGTTTATCAACTTCACTATCCGATCACTTAAATACGAGTATAAATATGTAATACACATCATCATTCACAAATAGCCAAATTTTCGGGTCGTTACAACCTAATACACTAGAAATTTACCCAATTACACTAATGAATAAATTATAGAAAATTTGTGTTCATTGGAGGTAAATTAATGAAATTATAATTAATTGACAATCAATGGTTATAGTCATTGAAGAGTCACATGGGAATTTGTAGGAGGTGAGTCGAGGTTCATGTGAGTGTGTATGTAGCTTGGACACAGGTAAGTAAACTAGCGAGGAATTTTGCAGTTAATTTTTAAGCTTTAATTTGTTATTATCACTCTGTTCATTATATCTCTTGGAGTTCCTAGTGGTCAATTGGCAAATGAATCATGGTTACTATTTTATATGTGATATGAGTTCTTATTGGGGCACAGTTGATATCTCCCAATTAAGTGTACGTTGGGGGCACTTATCGGAGCACTATAGATATCTCATAGTCATAAGGGTTAAGGCTGGTTGGCTATGTTCTCATCCTAAACCCAAGTCTGCTAGGCTTTGCTGCGACTCAACGACCTTTTGGTCTAGACTACTTGCTATTCCGATTAGTATTCTGGATCCTCACATTTCGATTGATCTATTAACAATCTTTATCTATTCATGCATTCCCTATTCCTTTCTTTCTATCTACCTGAATTAGCCTGTGTTATTTATTTCAAAATGTTGTAAATATATCTTATTTGGTGTTACTTACCTAGGCTCGTCATTCTTGTGTTTGATGAAGTGCAGATCCACAGTTAATAAGTGGAAGGCTCTACAGCTAGGAAATTTGATTTGAGGATACGAAACGGTTTTCCTTTTGACTAATGTATGTTTTACTTTTTAACTATTGTATATACTTGTTTTAAAACACTAGAATTGGGTTATAAGAGATCTTGGGCATGTATATGGTACTCTCCTCTAACTTTTTATCAATGATGATATACATATGTGGGGTTTCCACACTCTAAGTTATCCTGACTAATGACTTTGAGGTTAATTGCTTAGTTTGAGTTTTAAATGCTTCTGCTAGAGCTATGACAAATTACTAATTGATTTACTCAACTTTTAATTTCTTAATAATAGGTAAATAGTAATGGAAGGCTGACTAGGCTTGCGTGACTTATCGATATTAAATTGGGGGTCCACATAAGTCTAGGCCGGCGGGGCCCAGTTTTGGATTGTGGAACTAGGTCGTCACAATTGGTATCATAGCCGAAGTCTTAAATACTCGACTCTTGATTCGAAACATAATCCATTAAGACACAAACCAGCGAAAGTTAGGACAATGGTTGGACTTATAGTGGAACCCTATGAGCCTGACTTAAGTCGTAGTTGGGAAGTGAGGAGAGTTAGGTAATTCAAAACTAGATATGAGTTATTTGATCTGTTGTATTATTACTATCGATAGCTATCCTGATCGTGAAATCACTTTCTTTTTAGTTAGCGATAGTTGATCAGCCTAATACCAACAGTAGTGGTTCGTGGCACGTACAGGGGAGATTAGATGACATGTCAAAGATGATTGCTTCGCACGATCAATAGCTTCAGAAGATTCTTTGACTGTTGAGGGCACAGGCGACAACATCACCTTCTACCTCTGCAACTCTAGTTACCCAGGCTGCGAGTGCTCCTATGTTGTAGGATACACCTACAGCACCCATTGTACACGCAAGACCCATGGTAGTCGAGGAGGCACTGGTTCACCCAATGTACCTCCTACACCTGATACACCAACCAAGGATGTGCCGAGTACACCAACTGACACGAGTACTAGGGCTACAGCTGAAACAAAGCAAGCTCGTGAGTTTTAGAGGCACCACCCTGAGAAGTTCCATGGGGGTACTAACCTCGAGGCTGCAGAGAAGTATAAAAGGAGCCATGAGAAGAACCATAATGTAATGGACACACCAACGCATATGTTGCCGTGTATTTCATCAGCTTCACTGTTCAGTGAGGCCAATGTTTGGTGTCATACTATAGTGGCTACGAAGGGGAAGCCCAAGGACTAGGCTGAATTCAATAAAAGATTTAACCAGAAGTACATTCCACCCGCAGTCCGTAACTTTAAGAGGACCAAGTTTTAGACCATTCAATAGTGGACTGGTAAGTCAGTGATGTAGTATATGGACCTATATCTGTGTTTAATGGAGTATGTCAAGGGTGTAATCGACACTGATGCCGACTAAGCTTATTACTTCATGCACAACTTGCTTGACTCTATTGGTTCTATGGTAGTAATGACAGATCCAAGGATGCTATAAAAGGCTTACAAGAGAGGTATGACCACTAAAAGCATTTTGAGCACACGTGTCGGAACACGGGTTGCATCATCAGCACCAACAAAATGAGGGGGAGGTTTAAGAGGTGATCAGAGGAAGAAAAGATCTATACAGAAGATGCAGAGAAATCGAGCTTAGAACATGGGATCTGTTGCATCTCTACCTTATGCAGCGCATACTGCGCCAGTGTCAGTTGGTCCAGTACAGAGCTACGCTAGTACACCACAACAGCTGACATACTTAGATTCTCAATAGTAGCAGAAAAGGAATGATGGCAAAGGTATTGGCCAAAGACACTGTCAGAGTTCCACTCAGGTGCAGAGATAGGGACAAAGGTCTAGTCAAGCATAAGGACAGGGACAACATGGTCCGTCTAGATTAAGATATCAAAGAGGATGTTCAGAGTATGGACAGATTGGTCATTTTGTCAGTGCATGTCAACGATTGCACCGAAGGCAGCCACAGAAGAACTAGGAGCAGGTTCACGAAGTTGTTGCACCAAATTCGACTACTAGCCGTAATCTGATCGAAGGTACGATATATATTTACAGTCTTTTTATGCATGCTATGTTTAACTCTGGTTCTACAGTGTCATTTATTTCAAGTCATATAGTTGATGATTTGGGTTTTAGATCTACTAGATTAGAGAGACCCTTGAACCTTAGCATGGTTGCTGGGGACAAGATTTACCCAAATTTGTTGTGTTAATTGTTCGGTTGAAATAAAGGGTCATATCATGCCAGCAGATGTGAGAGTGTTAGAGTTCCTCGAGTTTGATGCAATGCTGGGCATGGATTGGTTAGGTGCTTATCATGTACAGATCCATTGCTTCAGTAAGATAGTAACATTTCATATTTTCGTGTATCCAGAGTTTAGTTTCATGGGACTTCGACTAGTTTGTCGATCACCAAAGGTAGAGTAACCATTAGCGTAGATGTTGAGACGTTCTTTTATGTACTGAGTATGAGTACGATGGAGCAGGTTGTGACTAGGTTGGAGGAGATACAAGTGGTATGTGAGTTTCCTAACGTCTTTCTAGTAGAGCTACCGATTTACAACCACATAGGGAGATTGACTTTATTATTGACTTAGTGATGGGGACCATACCTATATCGATATCTTAGTGCCGTTATGGCTCAGAGAGAGCTTGAAGAGCTAAGAGAACAACTTGATGAGTTGTTAGAGTTAGGTTTTATCTACCCGAGCATGTCCCTTTGAGGCGTGCCAGTTTTTTTGTAAATAAAAAGACAACAGCCTTCGATTGTGCATCGACTACAGGTAGTTGAACAAGGTGACAATGAAGAACAAGTATCCATTTCCGTGCATTGATGACTTGTTTGACCAGCTGACAAAAGTACGGTGGTTCTCGATATGGATTGGAGTGGAGGATAGGGAGAAGACCGCATTTCGCACTCGATACAAGTATTACTAGTTCACAATCATGCCTTTAGGGTTGACTAACGCCCCAGCAATGTTTATGGACCTAATGCATCGAGTGTTGCGACACTACCTAGATCGATTTTTCATTGTATTAATTGACGACATCTTGTTCTACTCTAGGACTCGTAAGGATCAAGAGGAGCACCTCAGGATGATTTTGTAGCTACTGAGGGAGCACTAGTTGTTCGCCACGTTTAGTAAGGGCAAGTTTTTACTTACAGAGGTCGTATCTCTTGGACACATTGTCGAAGCAGGCAGAGTATCAGTAGACCCCACTAAGGTCAGGGTAGTGATAGATTGGCCTACACCAAGATCTGTGTCAGATATTCTCAATTTTTTTTACTTGGCAGGGTATTATCTGCACTTTGTTTAGGACTTCTCGAAGATTGCAGCTCCTATGACGCAGTTGGCGAAGAAGGATATTAGATTTCAGTGGATAAATAATTGTGAGCATGCATTTCAAACTTTGAAGGAATGTTTGACAACCACACTAATGCTAGTGTTACCTGAGTCAAGGAAGGATTTTGAGGTGAATACCGATGCTTCAAAGGTTAGTTTGGTTTGTGTATTGATGCAGAATGGTAGAGTGACTGCTTACGTGTTACAACAGCTGAAGGTTTACGAGAAGAACTACCCTATGCATGACTTAGAGTTGGCACCAACAGTGTTTTCACTAAAGATTTGGCGACAGTGATTTATGCTATTCACTGACCACAAAATTTTGAAGTACCTTTTTAATCAAAAGTATCTAAATATAAAATAGAGGCATTGGCTTCAGTTCCTCAAGGCCTATGATTTCTCTTTGGAGTTCCACTCGGGGAAGGCCAATGTTGTTGTTGACGCATTAAGCCATAGAGGGTCAGACTTGGACGTTTTTACCCGCTACACGACACATGAGTATGGTTTACTCGAAACGGTCGAGAGGTTGTATGCTGTTGTTATTCCGACCAGCACCAGAGTATTGATTTTTAGGCAGATAAAGACTCAAATCGTCTCTATTCATAGTGTATTTGATGGTTAGTGGGGTGACGAATAGTACCAGAGGTTTTTAAAGTTCGCTCAGAGTTCAGATCATCCAGATTGGAGCAAGTCGACAAACTCATGCCTGAGATTTAGAGGGCGATTGTGAATTCAATTAGTGATTGAGCTACACGATAAGATACTTCATAAGGCACACCGCTTACGTTTTACGATTCATCTTGGCAAGACCAAGATGTATGCAGATGTGTGTCATCTCTTTTGGTATCACAGACCTAGTGGGTTATTATAGTCGCTTCCCATTCCTTGATGGAAGTGGGAGCATATTGCCATGGATTTGTCAATGGTTTACCTCAGTCTCAACATAGCCATGATAGCATGTAGGTGATTGTGGACAGGTTGACTAAGTTTATGTATGTTGTACCAATTTCAACAACACATCTGATGGATAGGCTGGCTAGTTTTTACATGTGGGAAATAGTTCGATTGCATGGTGTACCTTTATCGATTATATCTGACAGAGGGCCACAGTTCACATCATAGATTTGGCATAGCATGCAAGCATAGTTTAGCACACGGTTGGATCTTAGTACTGCCTATCATCCACAGACTGATCGACAGTCAAAGCGTCTGATTCAAATACTCGAGTATATGATGTGGATGTGTGTGTTGAAGTACAGTGAGTCATAGGAGAAGTATCTTCACTTATATGAGTTTGCCTACAATAATAGTTATCAGGCCAATATTGGTATGGCACCGTTCGAGGCACTCTACGGTAGACTGTGCAGATCTCCATCTTATTGGGCAGAGGTAGAGGACGTGATAGCTATTGGGCCAGAGATTGTAGTGGGTCACATAGAGACGATATGGCTAATCAGATTGAGACTAAAAGGTGTGCAAGAGAGGAAGACAAGAATTAAGACATTTATCATGGGGAGTTAGAGTACCAGGTCAGGGACTACATCTATCTGAAAGTGTCTCCGATGAAGGGTCACAGGAGGTTTGGGATCAGGGGGAAGCTTGCTCTGAGATTCATTGGTCCATTTAAAGTAGGTAAGCGGATAGGCAAAGTTGCATATGAATTGGAGTTGCGACCTCAATTATTTGAGATTCACCCTGTGTTTCACATCGATATGCTTTGACTTGATAGGTCGAGAGAGGACAGATGACTTATAGTGAACTTGAGCCAAATAGACTTGAGGGAATGCATCACTTATGACGAGCAACCTATTCAAATACTAGATCGAAAAGTTATTATTCTAAGGAACAAGGAGATCCCATCAGTCCTTGTCAAATGGCAGCATCACGGGACAAGGAGCTGAAATAGGAGCTCGAGTTTTACATACGCGAGTATTTTCCCTACCTCTTTTGATTCGGTAAGTTTTTCCTTTAGTTTGTTTTAATTTCGAGGATGAAATTTCATTTAATTGGGAAGACTCAAATGACCCTAAAATCTAACTCATACGTGTAAATTTAGGTCGTACGTGGGCCTATTTGTCATGATATAGTTGTCCAATTCTCGGTCGTTGACGCTGAGGTATGTTATTTTTTTGGTATTTGTATTATATTTTACCACCCGAATGTAAATTTCAATGTCCCAAACTTGTGAGGACATTTCTGTTTGAGCGTTGCTATTGGAAAATAGGTTTAGCTCAAGAAAAATGTGAGATACGAGTTTCAGGCGAACAGTTGTCAGGTAATTAGCAGTCTGGGGAACTAATTGAATTAAAAACACTGACAAAATAAAAATTAAATAATAAATAAATGTTGTATAACATGTCTGGTACATGGTACGTCTAGGTGCACACGATGAGCTAATCATGGTGCGGTGTGGGTCTGAGAACGCGAGTTTTAAGCAAAAAAATGGTTAAGTAGTAATGAGTGTCACTCAATTGAGTCACATAAGTGAGTGTAGAGCTATTAGGTTAGAGTGTGAAAAGACTTTAGGATGTCCTCGAGATATGTGTGTGAAGGATGATGAGGGCCAAGTATATAAGGTTGGTCTTCTTTTCTCTCTCCTCATTTATTTTTTTCCTCTCTCACTCGACGAGAAAATGGTGTAGGCGTTGGGTTTTTTGTGGGTTTTGAGCTCGGATCAACAACGAGGATTGATCAACTACTTGTTTTAAGGTGAGATCCTAACTCCCTACACGATTATCTACATTTTGATGCTCATTTTGAGTGTTTTTGTCATGATGATTTCGGAGACATTTTGAGGTTTCAATTGTTATTGGATTTTGTTGATGGATTTGACGAAAATGGAATGGGTTTGGTTTATTGCAATGGTTATGGATGATTTGGGTATTTTGGACGTGAATTAGGATCGAGGATTTTGGGCGACGTTAACGGGTTTTGACGATGGTTTTAAGTTGTTTTGGATGTCCTTAAGAGTTTATGATAGGCTCAAAACATGGCGACACGAGTCGGATTTGCATGTAGGGTTCGACGTCGCGAGGGACGCCGTGGAGCATTAAGTCCCACAGCGTGGATCACGACGCCCAGAGTAGAGGCTCTAGGAAGTCACGCTGTAAGTGACGTCATGGAGGGGAATACCCCACGACAACACTCACGACGTCTTAAACACAGGGTTTCAAAAGTCACATTTTATGTGACTTTGCATGGTTTTGACCCTGCGACGTGACATTGTTCACAGTGAGATTTTTACAAAATTTAGAGAAAACTTTGGGGATATCTCGGGTATCCAAATTGGTCTGAATACGACTGAATACCCCAAAAATTCACCCAATTATAATAATTAATAAATTATAGAAAATTTAGGTTAATTGGAGATAAATTAATGAGATATTGCAATTAATTGAATATTACGAGTTATAGTTATTGACAGGTCACACAGTGATTCGTAGGAGCTGAGTCAGGGTTCGTGTGAGTTTGTATTTAGCTTAGTTACAAGTAAGTAAACCAGTGAGGAATTTTACAGTTATTTTTTTAGCTTTAATTTGTTGTTATAGCTTTGTTAATTATATCTCTTAGAATTCCTATTGATTAAGTGGTCCATTGGCAATTAAGTCATGGTTTCTATTTTTATATGTGATATGAGCTCTTATCTGGGCACTGTTAATATATCCCAATTTAGTGTATGTTGGGGGCACTTATCCGGGCACCATGGATACCTCATAGTCACAAGGGTTAGGGCTAATAGATGGTGTTCTCGTCCTGAACCCGAGTCTGCACGGTTTTGTTGTGACTTAACAACATTTTGGTCAAGACTACTTTGTTTTTGGATTTGTATTCTGGACCATCACATTTTGATTAATTTATTTACAGTCTTTATCTATTCATGCGTTCCCTGTTACTTGCTTTCTATTTGCATGAATTTGATTACGTTATTTATTTCGAAATGTTATAAATATGTCCTGTTTGGCATTACTAACCTGGGTACATCATTCTTTTATTTGATGGAGTGCAGATCCACAGTCCAACAAAGGGAAGGCTCCAATGCTAGGAGATTTGATTTGAGGATATGGAGCGGCTCTCCTCTTGACTGATGTAGGTTTTTCTTTTGTACTATTGTATATACTTGATTTGAAACACTGGGAATTGGGTTGTGGGAGATCTTGGGCAAGTATATCTTTTTGGTACTCTCCCCTGACTTGTTATTGATGATGATATACATATGCAGGGCTTCCACACTCAAGGTTGTCCTAACTAGTGGTTTTGAGGTTAATTAATTAGTTTGAGTTTTAATTGTTTCCGTTATAACAAAGATAACTCACTAATTGATTTACTCAACTTTTAATTTCTTAATAACTAGTAAATGGTAAGGGAAGGCTAACTAGACTTGCGTGACTCATCGATATTGGCTTGGGAGTCTACTACATAAGTCTAGGACGGGCGAGGCCCAATTTTAGGTTGTGGAACTGGGCCTGTCATATCGAACCTCTAAAATTTTAGTGTTTGGCTAAGTGCACCCCACATTTTATTGAGTGCACCCTATTTTGCGTGGCACCCCAAATTCAAATTTTCAATTTCGAATTGAACTCCAAAAATTTGATCAAGACATTTGTATTAGGTTCGGCAACATGTTTCCGAGACTTGTCCACTATACTTGGTGTTGTCCTATCAAACCTCTTTGATGAGATTTAGTTGACAACTACCGACCTAAGGGTTCGGTGGGTTCTGACCGACTATCCAATTAAAGGTTTGGCAAGCTATGGCTGACTCTCCAACTAGAGATTTGGTGGGCTCCGACCGACTCTCCAATAAGAGATTAAGACCTTTAAGGCCAAACCACTAAATGATGCCTACAAATCACAAAGAAGAGTGTGTGGGGTGCACTTAGAAATTTTAGTGGTTTGCACTAATCATAATGAGGGGCATAAAGGCCATTTTGTAGTAGGATTGACTCTTTTTTAAGTTTAACTTTTTCAACGGTGCATTTATTAAAAGGTGTGATGCACTTAGCCAGACTCAAATTTTATAGGAATGAGGGACCCATAACAGCTAAGACTTGGATTACGAATATGGAGAGAAGACATGAGCTCTTCATGATTGACAACCTTATGATGATTCCGTTAGCCAGTTGCTTACTGGAGGAAGGCCCTTAAATGGTTAGAATTCATTAAAGGACTAAGGGATCAATAAAATCTTGGAATTTCTTTAAGTATCTTTTCTCGCTGAAACACTTGCCTGAGGAGTGCATAAGGAAGATGAATGCAAAATTTCGTGATTGGAAGCAAGGGGAAGAAATAAAGGTAAAATATGAAGTCAAGTTTAAGAAATAGGTAAGAGTTGCAACAGAAAGGGTGAGTACAAAAGCAATAATGGTGGAAAAGTTCATAGAAGGAATCCGAGACGAGATCAAGCACTTGGTGATAGCCACCAAGCCTACAAACTATATGGAGGCAGTAAGTAGAGCTATAAATTGTGAGACAGTAGTGGCAGGGATTCTATCCACTATACATGTGTTATCATTCCAGCCAATGAGGGCACTAAGAATCATCAGCTCCCTATGTGAAATAGCTCACAAATCTTGCCAAGGAATGAACATAAGAACTTAAAAAAGAAGATTTCGTGCTACACATGTAGGCAGATGGTGCATTACGAGGCGGATCATCTGAGAAAGTAGGTGAATCTTTCATGTTACACCCCTAGTGAAAAATAAGACTTAAGAATACTTGGATAGGTTGACTGGCACCAATGCAGCACTGAGGGCACCACACATTCTAGTAAGGACCAGTCATACCCCTACACCATCTGCTAGATATGGTTTGGTAGCCAAAATGATAACATCAGTACCTCATCAAAGCCAAGACAAGAATGAAGGACCCAGGGGATCAAGGTAGGGCATCTATTACTCAGCCTACAAGGACTGGTTGATGGTTGAATGTAGTATGTCACTTGTGTAAACGAAAAGGACACTAAAGGAGAATGTTCAAACATGAAGGTAGTCCCTTTGGACAATGTGGCACTGCCATTCAAGGATGGAGTGATCAAAAACGATTCGACAACTACATGACACTTAGTGGCAAGTACAATTTACTTTTGTGGAAAAGACATGCATACATTGATTAATTCAAGACCAGTGGCACAACAGGTAGAGACATCCCATACACCATGACCAATATGTTTTCACTGTAGACAGGCGGGCCATTTTAAGAAGAAATGCTTAGTGTTGTGACCTCGTTCTATGGGCAACGAGGCTCCATTAATGAAGCTTGTAGTGCATGCAATCGTTGAAGTGGATTTGGGATTCATAGGAGATCCTATCACAGGTGATATAATCATTTGGAAATTTTGATATGCTTGCATTTGAATTATTCAAACCTAAGAAAAATTTAGAAATTCTAGGGAAAGTGTCGTCGATTAGTGATAACTTGACCAAACTCGATATGTGATAACCTAGTCACTAAATTGGGAATTCCAATTTAAAGCTCAACTCTTAGACAATGACGTACAATACGTATGGATTAGAGCTAGAATGCAAATAAATTTTTACCTTAAACATAAAGTTTTTTACTGAAGCGACTCTGCTGAGAAGCTTTAACACAAGTTGGAATGCCTCATGTAGACTTAAATGTATAACTCTAGTTTAGATTTATGAAAATGTCAATTTTATTTTATGGATACTATTATGGGTTTAATTTCAGTAATTGTTCATGCTTAATTGGAATCCTCCTTGATATCTCTTGATGAATTTATTCACACCATGTCCTTTTATTACTTTATTACTTAAATGCATGTTGAACTAATATATGGGTTTCGTTACAAATTGGTACCTCGAACTTGAAAACTCCACACTGTGATCCGTAGTGCAGGGGAAGGATAAGCCTAAATTATTTCTTGGCGATTGGATTTCAATATCAACTAGCAGATGAGGATGTTCAAAATGATCCCTTGAGACTGAGTTATTATACAGTGGTGGATAAGGTTTCGTGAGTTATTCATATCAGTTTCCATTCCTCTTGACTGTAAAGCATTTAGAGGTCATGTTATTTCCTTGTTGAACTATTGATATGTTTCCTTGTTGAACTATTGACTCTAAAGCATTTAGAGGTCATTATATTAGTATGTTTTTTTATATTATTCTTGAATGCCTGAAAAATGATTAAAGGACACATGACCGAAATATTGAAATCTTGTTGGAATGGAATATGCTAAGTATTACTTAGATGATAGATAGTAGAGTAGGCTTTACTGAGCATGTTGATATTTTGCTTACCCCATTTCTCCACCTAAGTACCTCTGAAGCAGCAAAGGAAAAGGGAAAAGGCGTGGCCATAACATAGATGTTTTTCTTTGATTGCGAGCTTAAGACTTTATTATCCATCAATGTTTTGAATTTTTTTGTGTTAAAACAAGGGAGTAGTTATGTGAAGACTTTTTAACACCCAAGCTTGGGTAGAGTTCTTGTAAGACATTCTACTTTAATTCTGCACCTAATAGACTTAATAGACTTTTATTTTTGCACTTATTTGATATTTAAGTATAGTTTATTGTAGAATAGTATTGTTGTATTCCGCAGGTTAAGGCTTACTGAATCATAGCTAGAATCATTGGATCATATTAAGGGATCTGGCTATGGTCTGGGTCGAGTGGCCCCTATTTACGGCTGTTTGGGTAGTCAACATGCCGAATGGAAATCTGTCGATCGTCGCTAGTGTGGCAAGTATTGTCAGCCATTTTAGAAGGCTAAGGAAAATTGGATTCTTAGTTAAAAGCTTCTCGGGCCAACCTTCTCTAGGTTCTATTAATTTCTGAATCGAAAGGTAACAATGAACCAATCAACTTAGGTTGAGTCTACCAACTATGCATAAATCGGTAAACAAAAATAAATGAAAAAAAAATAAAGGTTAAACTTATATTGGAACCGAATCGACAATAACGATGCCAAATTTTGATCAAGTGTCGTGCATGTTAAATATAACCAATTTTAGATTACTAATCCCGTAGGAATGTAGTAGTTGTAAGCCTGGGGTCGAATCCATATAACCCAGTCAACTTAAGTTTAATAACGAATAAAATGAAGAAAGGGGTTTTGAAAAAGAATTTATTAAACTAAAAAAATAAAGTAAACACTCGAAAATAAGATAGTAAGAATGTTGGGAAATGTGCCCTAGGTCAATCCATTAATAGTCTTTATGAATACATTTTAGTTAATAAAATAAAGGATTTCATTTGTTGTTTATTATAATTGATTTGCATGTTTACATTATAATAAGATCCATGGGTATTTACAGAAATATCCTGAATGTCCCTAGTCGATTATTATACTGGGAACTATAATGAATTAATACTACTGTGAGTGTTGATTGATGATCATATGATGATCATACGTATAGGAATAGAAATCGAGATCATGAGTACTTGTTAAGGAACAAAGTACTGGACCGACCCTGCTATGAGAACATCACATGGATTAAGTCATAGTTGTTTCTCATGATATATATATTATTCAATCCTCTGACTTGAGATTACCAGAGACTTCAACATTAGGAATACAGTGATTTGATGCAATCAAACGTTGTCTTTAACCGGACAATTATAAAGGTTGTGATTAGTTACTGTGTGAATAATGTGGTGAAGTTGTGTAATCGAGATAGAATTTGTCCCTCTCATATAGAGAGAGATATCTAGTGGATCCCTCGATGTGTTAGACTATTAAAAGGCCTAGTCTAAGTGAATTGATATTGATCAATGTCACTTGGATGTTTTCAGTCTACCTAGAGATCGAGACTAGTACGATTGAACATGTTGGACGACAATTCCATGCCTTATGTTTGATCAAAAGGATATCGTGTAACAAAAGGATGTTATATACCTTATTCATTAGGTTGTATCGATTTGATATTCATACAACTTGGGTAGTCATAATGTCTTGCTAGAGGCCGCTTATGACTTGTATTCCAAAATATGTTTTGGTACACTGTCAACGTTGTATGAGCCTATTGGGTCGCACACTAAGAATGATTTTACGAGATTTTAAAATGATTCGAAAGAATAAATCTTATATGATAAAATTCATGACAGAAACATCCTTGTAGTGTATTACACTTATACCTCTTTAAGTAAGGGTATATGTGTAATTTACTTAACCGTCTATATACAAGGGTTGTATAAATAGACGCTTTGAGTTAGAATACAAGTACAAGAAAGATTAAAAGGGCTGAAACTCTATTTCGTTTTAAGAAACGACTTAGGGTTTTGGTATGCTCTAGATCATTTTAGAGAAAAACAAAAAAAAGGTTTGGTATTCTCTCGAAGCTAGCACTTCAAATCTCAGCCGCCGATCGTGTGTGGACTGCTGATAGAGGGCGTTCGTCATTGGCAGCGCCTTAGAGATCGATTAACCTTCAAAAAGGTACATTGGGACTGAGGTATGATTAATTTTTCATAGTTTAAACGTGTTTTAATGGAATCAGATTCGGATCCTATTGGGGTTTTTGTCAAAATAGTTTTGAAATCTCCGCTGCGCATGAACCCCAAATCTCCAACAGTGGTAGCAGAGCCTTCGAGTTTGATTTCATTAAACTCATTGTATGTTTTCCTATGATATATGATTGAAAGAATATTAATAATTGATGTATATGTGATATACATAAGTTTTCTATGAGATTTATTATCATAGTTTATGTATATGATACATATATTCGTGATTTAATTGAAATCAGTTTCGTACATGCAAGTAACCATATTAGGTTAATTCGAATAATTTTAATGAATTAAATTTCGTATTCTGTGATCCATGACACCATTAGGTATAATCTTTATTTTCGTGTATTGATGCATGGATGAAATCTCTGTAATATGCATATTTAGGTTACATTAATTTAAGTTTCTTAAATTGTATAAGTTTGAATGTTAATTCGAAACTAATATGATTAGGTTCGATTGAGATAGTAGTTCATGATTCAACTACATATTTGTGATTATTTGGATGAAGATTGAAATTGCAAATAATTAATTTTTGAAATTATTTCTTTATCTTGTTATATCTATTTTGTTATGAAGCTTCTATTTGATAAAGATAGATAACTAATTAGATTAGGAGATATAAGCAAAGTCGGTTTCGTTATCCCTATTGTATAGGAGATAAATATAGAGAAGTTTGTTATTGGTGATATGCTAGGATTCAAATATCTAAAGTCCTAATTGGATTAGGATAAGATAATTAGTTAGATGTAGGCCTGAGTTAATTAAAAACGTTTTAATTGACTTAATTTTGGATAAATTGAGGGGTAAATTTAATATAGTAAAATCAGCGAAAAATATGATTTTCTATAAAGAATTTTAATTTTCGAAATTGAGATTCATCTTCTAAAACTCACAAAAAATTTGTTAAGTGGTTCTACAAATCAATAAAATATATAATATTTCATTGTTTACTTAAAAATCACTAAAACTGAATAAAATCCCTCTATTAAATCTTAAGTCTTGTGCCATCCAATTTTAAATACTTATCAAGGTCTCGATCACACTAATATAGTTTCAACCATAACTGGGTGTATTGTGTTATCTTGGTGAGATAAGTTTGGTAAGAGTTACCTAAATGTTTAAATTGGCCTGATTTAATAAAGCTATCAAAATAGTTTTGGGCTTTAGGCATAAGATGAGATAAAAACATGCTAAGACATAAGATGTCCTGTATCTCATAAAAGTATCTAAAATTACATAAGATGTAATTAGTAACTGTTACTTACCTAAATAATCTAGTTCTGTATTTCATGCCATAACTGTTATAGAATTAGGTGAAATATGGATTTAAGTCCCTTAAATAAACAGTATGTTTTAGGAGGGTTATTAATTTAGTGGGAGCCTATTTCTCTATACTAAAATAAACTCTGTATAATCTTTATTGCAGATCAATGGCCTCTTCAAGTAACAATAATCTCATATCACTACGATCTATCCTTGAGAAGGATAAGCTATCTGGGACTAACTTTCTTGACTGGTTCAGAAACTTAAGAATCGTTCTCAAGCATGAACACAAGTTGTATGTTCTGGATGCTCCGATCCCTGAGGACCCACCAGCCAATGCTACGAAAGCTGTGAAGGATGCGCATAATAAGCATGTCAACGATTCTACTGATGTTGCATGCATTATGTTGGCAACTATGGTTCCTGAACTTCAGAAGGACATGGAACTAATGGAAGCCTACGATATGGCTATAACACTGAAGGAAATGTTCCAACAGCAAGCTAGGCAAGAAAAGTTCGAGATAGTCAAGAACCTACATTCTTGTAAGATGACTGAGGGTGCGTCAATTAGTCCTCATGTTCTGAAGATGAAGGGCTATGTTGACCAACTTGATAGAATTGGATTTCCCATAAGCCAAGAGTTGGCTACGGATTTGATCCTAAATTCATTACCTGAGAGTTACTCACAATTTGTGATGAACTACAATATGAATAATATGGAGAAATCAATTTCAGAGTTGTATTTAATGCTCAAAACTGCTGAACAAAATATCAAGAAACCCTCTAGTAATGTGCTGATGGTCCAAAAGGGAAAGGGAATGAAGAAGAATGGCAAAGGCAAGGCTAAAGTTGCCAAGGCTGCTACTGCACCTGTCGCAAAGCCTGTAGAACAAGTCAAGCCCCAGCCTGTTCCTGCTTTAAAGCACCAAAAGGAAATGGAAGGAAATTGTCATTTCTGCCATGCTCCTGGACATTGGTTCAGAAATTGCAAACTCTATCCGGAAGATCTAAAGAAGAAAAAGGGTAGTGCGACTACCACCTCAGGTATTTATGTTATTGATATTAATTTATCTACTAGTGATTCCTGGGTATTGGATACCAGATGTGGATCTCTCATTTGTATAAATGTGCAGGAACTCACCAGAAGTAGGAAGCTAAAAAAAGAGAAGTCATCCTGCGCGTAAGGAATGGAGCAAGAGTTGCTGCCCTGGCTGTTGGATCATATGACTTATTGTTATCAAGTGGACTTATTTTAACTTTAAATAATTGTTATTATGTGCTCGCCTTTTGAAAGCGAAACATCATTTCTGTTTCATGTTTGGATATGGATGGTTTTGATTTTATTATTGCGAATAATAGATGTTCAATTTCTCGTAAAGGCATTTTTTATGCAAATGTTGATTTGTGTGATGGTCTTTATATTCTAAGCATGAAAAGGCCCACTGATACTCCAATCTTTAACATAAATACAAAGAGATTCATGTCAAATGATTTGAATCAAACCTATCTTTGGCATTGTTGTCTCGGCCACATAAATGAGAAACGTATAACGAAACTCCATAACGATGGACTTCTAGATTTGTTTGATTTGGAATCATATGAAACGTGCGTATCTTGTTTACTAGGCAAGATGACTAAAAGTCCTTTTACTGGACAAAGTGAAAGGGCAAGTGATTTATTTGGTCTAATACATACTGATGTATGCGGTCCTATAAACACAATGGCTAAAGGAAGTTATCAGTACTTCATTACATCTACTAATGATTTCAGCAGATATGGTTATGTATATCTTATGAAACATAAAGCTGAATCATTTGAGATGTTTCAAATGTTTCAAAATGAAGTGCAGAATCAACTTGGTAAAACTATCAAAACACTTCGATCAGATCGAGGTGGTGAATATTTAAGCCAAGAATTTGATGATCATCTTAGAAATTATAGGATTGTCTCCCAATTGACTCCACCATCAACTCCACAATGGAATGGAGTTTCTGAAAGGAGAAATCGAACCTTATTAGATATAGTTCGATCTATGATGAGTCATGCGGATCTTCCATTATCCTTTTGGGGTTATGCATTACAAACTGCAGCTTTCACTCTAAATCAAGTTCCTTCTAAAGCGGTTGATAAAACACCATATGAGATATGGTATGGGAAGAAACCTAGTTTGTCTTTCCTTAAGATTTGGGGTTGTGAGGCTTACGTAAAACGACAAGTCTCAGAAAAACTAGCACCTACATCTAACAAGTGTCTATTTGTGGGGTATCCTAAGGAAACAAAAGGATATTACTTTTATAATCCCGCTGAGAACAAAGTGTTTGTTGCTCGGTATGGTGCCTTTATGGAAAAATAGTTTATTTCAAAAGACACTAGTGGAAGAAATTAAATCGTGAAGAAGTTCAAGAATCACAGATAAACACTGAACTGCTACTATAAGTTCAACAAAGTTCTGAACCAGTTGAACCTCCGCAAGTGACACAAGGCCCACATAAACCTGGTAGGGTAAGACATGAGCCAGAGAGATTCAGATTTCTCATTACTGATAGTCATGATGTGTTGCTTATGGATAAAAATGAGCCCACCACTTATCAGGAGGCTATGTCTAGACCAGACTCAAATAAATGGCTAAGTGCCATGAATTCTGAGATGCAATCCATGTATGATAACCAAGTTTGGTACTTGGTTGATTTACCTGAAGGTGGTAAGACCATTGGTTGTAAATGGGTTTTCAAGAAGAAAACTGACATGGATGGCAAAGTGCATACTTTCAAAGCAAGACTTGTAGCAAAAGGTTTCAGGCAGACTCAAGGTGTTGATTATGATGAAACTTTTTCGCCAGTAGCCATGCTTAAATCCATAAGAATTTTAATTGCCATTGCTGCATATTATAACTATAAGATATGGCAAATGGATGTAAAAATAACATTTCCTAATGGAAAGCTACTTGAGGACGTGTATATGACACATGCTGAAGGTTTTGTACATCCTGAGAATTCTATGAAGGTATGCAAGCTTCAAAGATCCATTTATGGATTAAAGCAAGCTTCTCGGAGTTGGAATCTTCATTTTGATGAAGCAATCAAGGATTTTGATTTTATTAAGAACGAAGATGAGCCTTGTGTATACAAGAAGGTTAGTGGGAGTGTAGTTGTTTTTCTGGTACTATATGTTGATGATATATTACTCATTGAAAATGACATCCCAACATTGCTGAGTGTCAAGTCTTGGTTACGGAAGTGTTTCTCAATGAAAGACTTAGGAGATGCAGCCCATATCCTAGGGATAAGGATCTATAAGGATAGATCTAAGAGGCTAATCGGTCTAAGTCAGAGTGCTTACATAGACAAGGTGTTGAATAGGTTCAGTTTGCAAGACTCTAAACGAGGATTGTTGCCAATGTCTCATGGCATAAGTCTCAGCAAGACTCAATATCCTAAGACAAATGATGAGCGAGACCATATGAATAAGATTACATATGCATCTTCTATTGGATCTATCATGTACTCCATGCTATGCACTTGGCCTGATGTATCATATGTTTTGAGCAATACAAGCAGATATCAGTCAGATCCAGGTGAGAGTCACTGGATAGCGGTAAAGAACATCCTTAAATACTTAAGAAGGACTAAGGAAGTGTTTTTGGTCTATGGAGGTTTTTAAAATGATCTAGTTGTAAATGGTTACACAGATGCAAGTTTTCAAACTGATATATATGATTTTAGATCGCAGTCTGGATATGTGTTTACTTTGAATGGGGATGCAGTAAGCTGGAAAAGTTCGAAGCAAGAGACCGTGGCAGATTCTACAACTGAAGCTAAGTATATTGCAGCATCCGATACAGCAAAGAAGGCAGTTTGGATCAAAAAGTTCATTTCTGAACTAGGTGTGGTTCCAAGTATTGCTAACCCTATTTATTTATATTGTGACAATAACGGGGCAATAGCACAGGCCAAGGAACCTAGATCACACCACAGATCCAAACATATACTCAGGCGTTTTCATCTTATCAGAGAAATCATTGAGAGGGGAGATGTGAAGATTTGCACAGTACCTACTGAAGACAACATTGCGGATCCATTGACAAAGGCTCTTCCACAAACGAAACATGATGGTCATGTTAGATCATTAGGCATTAGATGCATGAATGATTGGCCCTAAAGCAAGTGGGAGATGTTGGGAAATGTGCCCTACGTTAATCCATTAATGGTCTTTATGAATACATTTTAGTTAATAAAATAGAAGATTTCATTTGCTGTTTATTATAATTGATTTGCATGTTTACATTATATTAAGATCCATGGGTATTTACAGAAATATCCTAAATGTTCCTAGTCGATTATTATACTGGGAACTATAATGAATGAAGACTAGTGTGAGTCTTGATTGATGATCATACGATGATCATACGTATAGGAATACGAATCAAGATCATAAGTACTTGTTAAGGAAAAAAGTACTGGACCGACCGCTATGAGAACATCACATGGATTAAGTCATAGTTGTTTCTCATGATAGGTATATTTTTCAGTCCTCTGACTTGAGATTACCAGAGACTTCAATATTAGGAATACAGTGATTTGACGCAATCAAACGTTGTCCTTAACCAGACGATTATAAAAGTTGTGATTGGTTACTGTGTGAATACTATGGTGAAGTTATGTAATCGAGATAGAATTTGTCCCTCTCATATAGAGAGAGATATCCAGTGGATCCCTCGATGTGTTAGACTGTTAAAAGGCCTAGTCTAAATGAATTGATATTGATCAATGTCACTTGGATGTTTTCAGTCTACCTAGAGATTGAGACTAGTACGATTGAACATGTTGGATGACAATTCCATGCATTATGTTTGATCAAAAGGATATCGTGTGACAAAAGGATGTTATATACACTATTCATTAAGTTGTATCGATTTGATATTCGTACAACTTGGGTAGTCATAATGTCTTGCTAGAGGCCGCTTATGACTTGTATACCAAAATGGATTTTGGTACACTGCCAATGTTGTATGAGCCTATTAGGTCGCACACTAAGAATGGTTTTGCGAGATTTTAAAATGATTCAAAAGAATGAATTTTATATGATAAAATTAATGACAGAAACGTCCTTGTAGTGTACACTTATACCTCTTTAAGTAAAGGTATATGTGTAATTTACTTAACCGTCTATATAGAAGGGTTGTATAAATAAATGCTTTGAGTTAGAATACAAGTACAAAAAAGATTAAATGGGCCGAAACTCTATTTCGTTTTAAGAAACGACTTAGGGTTTTGGTATGCTCTGGATCGTTTTGGAGAAAAACAAAAAAAAAGGTTTGATATTCTCTCGAAGCTAGTACTTCAAATCTCGGCCGCCATTCGTGTGTGGACTACTGATAGAGGGCGTTCGTCATTGGTAGCGCCTTAGAGATCGATTAACCTTCAGAAAGGTACATTGTGACAGAGGTATGATTAAGTTTTCATAGTTTAAACGTGCTTTAATGGAATCAGATTCGGATCCTATTGGGGTTTTTCTCAAAATAGTTTTGAAATCTCCGCTGCGCATAAACCCCAAATCTCCAACAAACATACCTAAGTCTAAAAATCCACTTTCCAGACATATCTTCTTGTTTACATGTCTTGCATCGTTGATTTTGAAAGATAAGTTTAAAATAATTGCCCTAGATCGGCTATAGGCTATTAGGGTCACTAAAGTCCTAATTCCCCTATTCTCAATAGATAGGGCAACCGCTCTCTAAATAGTTCCCTAACTTAAGCATGCAACCATGGGCAACTACTCTTAAGATTTAATACAAGAGCATAAATTACATCTATCAGAACATCGACCACTAAGACACCTTGGGCAACTGCTTTCAAGATTTAGCCTAGTACTCGATGTTACTTACATAGAGCAATAGTTGTGTCAGGTCTCTTATTCTAAGTGATCACCACTTCTCAATGCGGTTGGTGTCACCGACTCAATTGATTGATGGCAAGTTAGTGGATTTACGCCTAGAGATTTGCAATGAACTTATAAACTCTAAACTACCATTAAGGCATCGTTAATGATAGAGAAACTAAAACAAACTCTTTTTTATAAAAAAAATCTCAACAAGACATGAACAAACAACTTACAACGAGCAAGAGAGCTTCATCCTCGACTTAGGTATTAAAGTACCTCATAAGACTCTATAAAACAAGTTGTTTTCATCCATAGAGGAGCCTTCTTTATATAGGTGTGCCTGGGCCTTAACACCGGAAACCCCGAGATCAAAAACTCTCCAAAAATTGAATTCTTTCTATTTATGTGACTTTAATGTGGTGGTCATTAAGTTACATAGTCAGGGACGACATGGGATGAAAATAACAAGTCAGTGGCCTTAGTCGTTGAAATTCTGATCTGGCACCATGGATGTAAATGTTGGAGTTGTGTGTGTATTTTTCTAGACCAATCCAACTATCATTTTGATTTAAGCTAGAATTTGTCCCTAAAATTGTCCAAAACACTCATATTTATTCAAATGACCTATAAAAACCAAAATTAAGTATTTAAGACCATAAAAGAGTGCTTTATATCCAATTTTCCTGGTAAAATTCCCATATAAAAGTACATAAATATAGATTCATCACTAGGTGATAGTAAAACAGAGGATACAGAAAAATGTTGAAGAATGAGTCACAATTCTAGCCCATAGCTGGTGGAAGAGTTAGAGGGATAAGACGAGAAAAATAACTTGCTATATGATCATTGGCCCTAGAATTAATAACCCATGCATTAGAACAGGTTGAATTAATGGAAAAACCAAGTGACTTTCTTGAGAATGTACTCGAGTTACAAGTGAAACATGTGTAGTAGTAGCATGTAGAAAAGTTTTTTTAATTTTTCTCTCAGCTTGCTTGAGCTTATACCATTTTGGGTACCCATGCTTTTTCCAATAACAGACATCAACTGTACGAGTATTCTCTTAATTGCTGGTGTAGAAGCAAGAATGGGGAGTAGTAGAATATCCAGGTAGTAAAACAAGAAGACGAAGAGCAAGAGCTGAGGCATCAATGTGAACCTCTATCCCATGGTCACTTGTCTTTGTACTTTTTGATAAACCAAGGTGTAAGTGTAACGGCCCAAATCTAATTTTTCGTTATTTGACATGTGGTTGCATACGTGAACGGTAGCTTGAACAGGCATGGACACCACTGTTCGATCAGAGCACGCTAATATAAGTATACAGTCCGTTTTGTAGGTTATTATTATTTATTTTGCGGTGTATTTATTTAATTTTTTTACATACATCGCAATTTGTGTATGGATGTTATTATTTACCGTGTGATATAGTGTGACGGGTATTTGCCTCGAGTAGCATGTAGAACTAGGAACCGGGGAGGTGAATGGTTAGTACACTAGGTTGGTGGTTAATATACACACAATAAATGATCAAATATGTTAAATAATTAGTATATAATGTTGTATATACGTGAGGGACGCGAGTGTACATGTTGGATATGTGAAATCGTTCAGGACAGGGTTTCGGAATGCCCAAGAATTGGTGTGGTTGTCAAGAGAATGATGTGTGTAAGGCTTAGGTCTTAAGTCACCTATATAGGAGACTAATTGACCACATCTTGACCCTCAAAATGATCTTAAAGATTTGTGGTTCCAAATGATGAGATGTTTAGTTTAAATATCTAAATTTTCCAACACTTACCACCTTTTCTCTCTCCTCACCAACACTTGGACGAAAATCAGGAGCATCTGTTGGGGTTTGTGAGTTTTGAAAGCTTGGTAGGAGCACAAGTGGAGCGAAGGATTCGACTAAAAGGTTAGATCTTCAATCTTCATCTCTTTCTCTACGTTTCAAGCTTAATTTCTTAGGGTTTTAAAGAGATTTCTAAGGATATGAGTTGAACGCACCAACAACTATAGTGTTGCTATGGTTTCAAGTGTTAGTTTTGAGCAACAAATAATGGTTTTGTCGACTTTTTTTGTTATTGCTATGTTTTCTAACGAAATTTAGGGTTTTGACGAGAAAACCCGGGGTTTACATCTAGGATGGTTTTCATCGAGGGGTTTTGATAAATTAAGGTATTTTGGATGTTTTATGAGCGGTTTAGACGAGCATGAACCGCGACAACGAGCAGAAAGGGTCTGAGAAACCTAAAAAATTTCTTCTGGTTCGAACACCACAACTCGCGCCGTAGGCATGTGGAGGCCATAGCGCCACCTGCGGTATCTAAAACAGAGGCAAATCCCTAACCCACGCTTTATATGGTGTTATGGGGATTTCGGCGTGACAACATCTAGTCACGGTGCCCAGGACGCCAGTAGACATGGGTTGGAGGCAATGTTCACGGCGTCGCTTGTGGCGGCATCTAGAACAATACTAGACAATAACTTTTAAATAAAATTTGGAAAATTTGGAGGTGTACCTAGTGGTTTATATGACTTATTTAAATGGTTAAATGGGTGATTATATTTATCGGGAATTCAGGTTTTAGGATGAATTGAAAGGTAGTGACACGTTTTGATTGTGCATTGGATATTGGCATTAGTGGAGCGCGATTTGAGGTGTGTAGTAACCCAACAGAAATTCAATTTGATTATTTATTGCTTGGATTATTTGAAATCTTGTTCAGTTGTTTCATTTACTCTGATTTCTAGTATTTATTTACGGTTAGTTGAGCTTACTCCCGCTGGGTTTATTCTATTGCATTGGCATTGAGGCACACTAGGCCATAGCATGTGTTGTAGGGATTATGTCAGTGGATTATCAACTCGATTGCTGACTTTTCCTATACTCATGTAAGTGCGTCGTGGTCTACGTCAGTAACCGAGTGGACAACAGGTATTCAATCAGTTTGAGTTTACTTACGGGCGGTGCCTAGGTGATAGTACTAAGTGTGGTGCTAGTCTGACCTATATCATGCACACACTTTAATTATCACTGCTATTAGATATACATGCAAGGGTCTTTCCAAATTGCTTGATTCTTTTCTTCTGCATGATTATTTAATAGTCTTTTGATTCCAGCATTTACTTATATCATTTACTCTATGAATTTCTTTGGGATTACTCACTCCAGACTCGTCATCTGTTTTCTTGTGATGGATGAGTGCAGACCAGTACGAGCAGAGGGACACTAGGACAAATGCTCTTCTATTTAATTGATTTATTTAAGTCTTCCGCTATTTATTTTAAGGTTTAATAGATGAAAATGAATCTATAAGCTTATCGATATATTAATTGGAGGAAAAGTTAGCGGTAATGTGATTGATTGATGTGTTGGTGTGTGTAGGACATAGCTAAGCCAGTGTTAGGTAGGGTTGTGGGTCCACGGTGCATGACGTGGAGGGTCTCAGATTTTTGGGCAGCTACATTTGGTATCAGAGCCTCTGTTTATGGTACTTAGGGCTTGGTTTGGAGATAAAAAAACATAAAACCTTAATAAACTTTTGAGATGGAAACCCAAAGAGATGATTGGAATCCTAATTGGGAGTGAAGTGAGTTCGGTAGTTTCAGGATTATATATATGTAATATGTTTTGATTATATAATACATATGTGTGAGTACATACTGAGGTTAATTTAATGCATGTTTTACGGTACAGATTGAGATGGACGGATAGTTTCCTACTACTACTCAGCCAATGACTCAGCTAGAGGTCAGTGAAACTAATGGCATTGACTCGGCAGTCGATATTGCAGAGGTCACAGAGCACCAAGTCTTGCATTAGGCTCAAATGGCAGAGATGTTGGAGTATATTAGGGGTTAGAAGGTGGCTACAGTACCACCGACTACGACATTGGTTACGCCTAACACTCAGGCAGCGTTAGCACCGGTTGTTACAGCACAGGTAGCAGGGTCTAAGACACTGATTGAAAGGACTACGCTAGTTGTTGTGTTACGGCCTAATTTCCTAATCTTGATTTACTTGCTTAATTAGGATCACCGAGCCGTGATGTGTGGCCCGCATGAGATGCGCACACTGACCGAGGCACGTGGCCGAGGTAAATGTTATATTTGTGCTGGTGTATGCCTAGTGTTGTGTATATGTGTAGACTAATTAACTCAATTTGTTCGCAAACCATAGACGCCGAGTTGACGCGAGTAGAGACACGCCTTGGAGTGGGTGCAAGTATGGGTACCTAGTGTAATTACCCGGGGTAGCGAGACTAGGCTAAGAAATAATAATTAATTTCAAATGTACCTTAGCATGAATTAAATTATATCATTAAATTGGAAAATACAACGTTCGACGCACGGAGAAAGTGCCTCGAGTTGCGTGCGAGTCCGGTAGCCGAGGTACGGGGCATTAGCTGTCGGGTAGTTGAGAGTTAATAGGACATAAAATGAATTAATTAAAAAGGTCTATATACAAACTATGGGTATTAATGTGATTAATGTATAGTTGAATTAAATTGATAAATCTAAGTCCTATAGTTGAAGGAAAAATAAAAAGAGCCATAAGATAAACATGGAGATTGGTATGAGAGATCTGAAGATAAATGGTGTCATGAAGTTGCGTTAACAAGGCAGATGGACTTAGTGAATAAAGACCCTTAGATCGTCTTCGAGATGCGCACGTTGAAAGAGATTAGGACAAGGGATATATATATATATAGGTGTCCTATTGAGAATTCACACATGCAAAGCTTGGGTTGTAAGGTAGAGAAAAAAATTGAAAAATAAGTGACAGAGGAGCTGGTTTGGAGGATTGAAGGATATCAAACACGAATTGAGGAGCTGGAGTGAGGATCAAAATTAAGTAACTCCTTAAGATTATATATTTTGATAGTAAAGGCTGACTAATACATAATTGGGCCCAACTTGTCGTGATTAGGGCTTGATTACGGGATTAGGCCAGGCGGTGCCCTAGATTAGTAGCGGGATCGTAACAGTTGGTGTTAGAGCATAGGCTTTCGAACCTTAGGGACAAAGTATAGTGTTTATTAAGGATTTTGATACCAATTTCCCGATTGGTATCAAAGATCATGTTATTAAGGAGTAAAGCATAAATTTGAATAAAATACACACCCTAGAAGGGGAAACCATATGAACCTTGCCTAGGAATTATTTAGTTGGGAATTAGTATATATATATATGCTATCTTTTTCAATATGTATACGTATATACGTGGTAGACTTCGTAGTAGCTGATAGGAAATCGTTATCCACATGCAGACGACGATGACGGACGCACGCGAGACAGGTGATATGGGTGCTAGCAGTATTCAGCCTCCTACTAAATCAGACGACGACTATCAGAGCTTGGCAGATCGAGTAGCGGTATAGGGACAATAGATGGCCGATTTCATGACCTTCATGACAACACAGATCACTGCACTTACTCGTGTTATCGCCACTACTCCTGCGACTACTACACTTCAGACGACCGGAATTACTATTGTCCATCTACCATTCCAATGACTACGCTCATACCAGACGCTCCTATTATTCAAGGCACGGTAGCAACGCCAACTTTTCCGGTAGTGACCATTTCAATGGCAGAGGTAGCAGGGATGACTCCGACTCCCACACTCACACCCACACCTTCAGGCTCATCAGTAGGCATCACAGGAGAAGCTACATCGAATTATAGGGATCGAGGATAGATTATGCCCAGATTTGTCTTCTTATACACTACAGAGAGACGCCGATGTCTGGTGGCGTACCACCATAACTACCAATAGATATTTTGGATCATGGATGACCTTTAAGGCCAAGTTTTATCATCAGTACTTCCCGCCAGCAGTCATGATGAGGCTGAGCAGAGAGTTTATGAGTTTAAAGCAGAGAGGAGATGAGTCAGTTATGGAGTACCGAGACAGATACGAGTATCTGAGGCAGTTTGCGGGGGATTTGGTCTGAGATTAGTTGGGAGATGTGTATCACTTTAGGGCAAGTCTGAGAGTAGACATTGGCGACCATGTAGTCAGCACGGGCGCTAAGACACTCACCAAGATATACGAGCATGCACTTTCCCACGAGACCTACTATCTTGGTGTAATAGCTGACAGGGCAGCCTTGGGGCAGAGATTAAAATTCCAGCAGGTCGCAGATTCTGAGAGAAAGCGGCAAAGTGGCAAGGCACTCAAGACATGGGATAGAGGTTCCCAGGGATCGGGGGTGACTTCACGTTTCACATCGGTGGTACCTCAGGTGTCTTATGTCGAGACAACACAGAGCTCAGGGAGAGGACGTTCATTACCACCACCATCAATTAGGCCAACATTACCAATGATAGAGAGACTTGATTTTTCGGCACCATCAGCACCACGACAGTATCAGTAGCAGGGTGGTAGAGGCTGAAAGGCCGAGAGGGACCCCGTTAAGGTTAAAGACAGACTCCAGTTCAGGGACAGCCACAGTTCGGTCACCGCATACAAGTTTCATATTACAGGTGCAGATAAGTGGAGCATTTAGTGAGGGAGTGTCCACAGCCAGCAGCAGAGTATCCACCACATAGTAGAGAGGCAGCTCACATGGTAGGACAGCCAGATACTAACACCACACGGAGTCTCATCGAGTGTACGATTTCTACCGCTGGTATAGAGTCTTATTTTTTATTTGATTCGAGTTCTACTATGTCTTTCATTTCTAGACGTATAATAGGCATACTAGGATTGACACCAATTAGGCTTGGAGTACATTTGATGTTAAGTATCGCCGCCAGAGATACGGTTTACCTTAATAGTCTAGTTGAGAAAGTTCCAATAGAGATTAGTGGGATAAAGTTAGCCGCCGACTTTAGAGCCTTTGAGATGTTAGAGTTCGACGCTCTTTTCAGAATGGACTAGTTATCAGCATATCACGATCATATAGATTGTTTCAGTAAGTCTGTCATATTTAAGATTCCAAGACGTCTGATGTTAGTACACCAAGGTAGTACACCGAGAGCCGATACCACGAGAGGTCGATTGGCGACTAGTGAGGAGATGGAGACTCTAGTAGCCTTTTATACTACAATAGAGAGTCAGGGACCCTGACTTGAGGACATACCGATCATTAGAGATTTTTCTGATGTTTTTCCTGAGTTGCCAAGACTACCGCCGTCGCGAGAGGTAGACTTCATCATCGAGTTAGTACCAGGCACCAGACCGATCGCGATAGCACCTTACCCCATGCCCCCGAAAGAGTTAGAGGAGTTGAGGGCTTAACTTAAGGACATGGGGGAGAAGGGATTCATCATGCCTTATTTGCCGTCGTGGAGAGTGCCAGTACTTTTTGTGAAGAAGAAATATGGTAGTCTACGACTATGCATCGACTATAGACAACTGAATAGGGTTACAATCAAGAATAAGTACCCGCTATCGAGGATTGGTGATTTATTTGAGCAGCTGAGAGGAGCACAGTTCTTTTCCAAGATTAACCTGAGATCAGGGTATCATCAGCTTAGGATTAGGAACGAGGACCGGTTCAAAACAGCGTTTCGCACCAGATATGGACACTACCAGTTTACGGTCATGCCGTTTGGGGTGACTAACGCTCCCGCCGTGTTTACGAACCTTATGCACCGATTATTTAGGTCATTTCTTAACCGATTCGTAGTAGTCTTCTTTGATGACATTCTGATCTATTCGAGGACACGGGAGGATCATGAGCAGCACCTCAAGGAGACATTGCAGACATTGAGGAAGCTCTGTTTATATGCCAAGTTTAGCAAGTGTGTATTTTAGCTTTCAGAAGTCAAGTTTTTGGGTCACGTTGTTGGAGCTATGGGGATTATTGTAGATCTGGCCAAGATTCAGACTATTATGGACTAGCTGGCACCGACGTCAGTGACGGAGATCAAGAATTTTTTGGGGTTAGCAGGCTACTGTCGCAGGTTTGTGAAGGGTTTTTCTAAGATCACTTCATCGATGAGTAGACTGACATAGAAGGACGTTTTGCATGATTGGACTGAGGAATGCGAGAACGCATTTGAGCAGTTAAAGAGATTGTTGACGACTGTGCCAGTATTGACACTGCCTGAGGTTAAATAGGGATTCCTAGTATACACTAATGCTTCACACATGGGACTTGGATGTGTGTTAATGCAGGGTAGCGGAGTTGTGGCTTATGCTTTGAGTCAGTTGAAGATACATAAGAAGAACTACTCAACGCATGATCTTGAGTTAGTAGCAGTCATATTTATACTGAAGGTGTGGAGACACCACTTGTACGGAGAAATTCACACTCTTAACTGACCACAAGAGTCTGAAGTATCTCTTTACACAGAAGGAACTAAATATGAGACAGTGCAGGTGGTTAGAATCCTTGAAGTATCACCCAAGAAAAGCTAACGTAGTCGCCGACGCATTGAGTCAGTGTCGACCAGAGACGCTGAGGTTATCAAATGTTATATGGCACACGGGTGCGGGTTACTTGAGGCAACGACGACAATAGGTCAGTTAGACGTTCCTATCGATACTCGGATTGAGATCTTCACACAGACGAGAGTATATATTGTGTTTACACAGAGTGTGTCAGAGGGTCAAAGGACTGACAAGTTGTACTAACAATTCAAGGAGTTAGCACGGAGTTCAGATTGTGTTGATTGGACAGAGACGTCTAATCAGTGTCTGAGATTCAGAGGCAGATTGTGGATACCCGGGATGTTGGAGCTGAGAAAGGAAATTCTTCAGAATTCACACCATTCCCGATTTACTATACATCCAGGTAGGATTAAGATGTATCACGACATGAAGAGACATTTCAGGTGGCCTAGGATGAAAGCGGATGTGTCAGAGTTTATCTAGAATTGTGGGATTTACCAGCAAGTGAAGGCAGAGCATCGTAGACCTGGAGGACTTTCACAGCAATTGCCCATTCCGAGATGGAAATGGGAAGACATCACCATGGACTTCATCAGAGGTTTGCTAAGGACAGCCAAGAAGCATGTTTCCATTTAGGTGATAGTTGACAGACTTACTAAGTTTACTCATTTTCTGCTAGTTGCAGAACACTACACCTTTGATTAGCTCAGTATATTTTTCGAGAGGGAGATCATTAGGCTGTAAGGGGTACCGCTGACCATCACATCAGACAGAGATGCTATGTATACTTCTAGGATGTGGTAGAGTATGCAAGAGCAGTACAGTACATGCCTACAGTTCAGCACAACTTTCCATCCTCAAACTGACGGACAGATAGAAAGACTGAATCAGGTTCTAAAAGACATGTTGCGGGCCTATGTGTTAGAGTTCGGTAGATCTTGGGAAGAGTACCTACCATTGTGTGAGTTTGCGTACAACAACAATTATCAGGCTGGCATTGAGATGGCAGCATTTGAGGCTTTATATGGAAGACTGTGTCACTCGCTGTCGTTTGGGATGAGCTAGAGGACAGAGTGGCAGTAGGGCTTGAGATTATTGTTGACCACACCGAAAAGGTACGTTAGATACGACAAAAACTCAAGGCAGCCCAAGAGAGAAAGAAGAAGTATACAGACAAGTACCATAATGATCTCACTTATTCCGAGGAAGCCTACATCTATTTAAGGTTTCCCTTCGGAAGGGTCTGTAGAGATTTGGTGTGAAGGGCAAGCTTGCACCGCATTTCATCGGGCCATTCAGAGTTAAGGAAAGGGTTGGAAAGGTTGCGTACGAGTTAGAGCTTCCTCCGTAGATGTCAAGTGTTTATCCATTCTTTCATATTTCGATGCTTCGACTGGCTGAGTCGAAGGCAGGCGCACGATCAACAGTTGACTTGAGTCAGATCAACCTGAGAGAGAATTTCTCATATGATGAGCAGCCTATCCAGATCCTAGACCGAAAGATACAACAGTTAGGAATAAGTCTATCTTGAAGGTGTTCATCAAATGGCAGTTCCACAACGACTCAAAACTCACTTGGGAACGGGAGGACTATATGAGAGATCGTTTCCCGTACCTTTTCGAATCAGGTATAAACCTAACCTAAATTTAATTTCAAGGAGGAAATTTCTATTTTGTTGGGAATATTTGTCACGGCCTAATTTCCTAATCTTAATTTACTTGCTTAATCAAGATCACTGACCCTTGACGTGGGGCCCGCATGAGATGCGCACACTGAACGAGGCACGTGGCCGAGGTAAATGTTATACTTGTACTAGTGTATGCATAATGTTGTGTATGTATGTAGACTAATTAACTCAATTTGGTTGCAAACCATAGACGCCGAGTTGACGCGAGCAGGGACTCACCTTGGAGTGCGTGCAAGTATGGGTACCTAGTGGAATTACCCGAGGTAGCGAAACTAGGCTAGGAAATAGTAATTAATTCCAAATGTACCTATTCATGAATTAAATTATATCATTAAGTTGGAAAATACAACGTTCGACGCACGGGTAAAGTGTCTCGAGTTGTGTGCGAGTTCGGTAGCTGAGGTAGGGGGCATTAACTGCTGGGTAGTTGAGAGTTAGTAGGACATAAAATGAATTAATTAAAAAGGTCTATATACTAACTATGGGTATTAATGTGATTAATGTATAGTTGAATTAAATTGATAAATCTAAGTCCTATAGTTGAAGGAAAAATAAAAAGAGCCATAAGATAAACATGGAGATGGGTGTGTGGGATCTCGAGATAAATGGTGTCATGAAGTTGTGTCAATAAGGCAGTTGGACTTAGTGAACAGAGACCCTTAGATGATTCTCGATATGTGCGCGTTGAAAGAGATTAGGACAAGGGGTATATATATGGGTGTCCTATTGAGAATTCACACATGTAAAGCTTGGGTTGTAAGGTAGAGAAAAAATTGAAAAATAAGTGACAGAGGAGCTGGTTTGGAGGATTGAAGGAGATCAAACACGAATTGAGGAGCTGGAGTGAGGATCAAACTCAGGTAACTCCTTAAGATTATGGATTTTCCATTTAAAATAGCTTGAAGTTGAATTTATTTCATTAAAATGAAAATTTTGGGTGGGGTTACTGTTTTGATCAAACTCTTTGTGAATTTGATGTTTGGGTAATGCCAATCGAGGTTTAAACTGGTTGTAACAAGGTTTACTGAAAATTCGAGTAGTTTGTATAAATTGCGAAAAATTGGACATGCATGTTGATTCAAGAAATTTATTGTTGTTTCTGCAGTTTTTGATGTAAAAATTGGTCTCTTTGAGGTGTTATTGAATCAGTGATAGAGAGAAGAGGGAAGAAGAAGAAAAAAATGTACGGCAAAAGCATTCATGTGCGTTCAAGCATGTATATGGGCTAAGTCCATGTATATGGGCTTGGGACCTATAATGTTTGTGGGCTTTTGTTGTGCACGGTCACATTCATGTGCATAAAATGTGGGCCGTTAATGTGTTCTAAAAGCTCACATGCATAGAGACCTATATAAATAATAATGCTCACATAGAAAAAGTTATAGAAATTAGCTAGAAATTGGGAAAAAGATAGAAAATTGGTTTTTGAAAATTTTCAGACATTTGGCACCCTAATATTACTCAAAAAATGTGCAAGAATTGGAAATTTGGAATGAAGTTCTAAATTTTGGTTTAATATTAAAAATTCACTTAATGTCATGACTTTTAAATCAATTAAAATGATGTCAAATGAACTTCATGAATTAAAGGGAATTCTTGGGAGTTCTAGTGCACTAGTCAGGGTGTCGGGAGGCCGGATAGCTAGGACTACCGCGTTGTCTTGTAAATGAAACTGTGGGAACTCTTTACTTTATTTCATTTCAGTCATTTATTATGTTTCAGTCTATTTGTAGACAAGCTGATTTATTTCCCACATCATGCTTTCCTTGTTTCTATTCATTATGAATATTGATATAGCATGATGTCTTGTTTGATATATTATTGACTCCATGCTTCCTTATATTCTCAATGTTTGTCTTAAAATATGACTAATGGATATTTAGAAGATGCATGCTATAGGGTTATCTATTATGTTGGACTTGTGTTCTATTCCTTTGGGGCTTTGTAGCCTAACTTGTGTTGGAATCATAGCAATTGTAGGATATTAATTCTTGAAATCTAAAGTAGGGATTATTTAGTGTCTATTGCACATGAAATACACGAATTCACAGGGATTTCCGTCTTTCGGGGTCTCCAGCACTCACCACTACACTTAGGCGGCACACGTGGCATGGGCCACGGGGTTGTCAGCAAGTATGAATGATTTATACGTGCAAAGCACAGCTTCGCCACTTGAGGTTAAAAAAAGGGATTATTATTATATGTTGAGCATAGCTCCATACAGTAGTGGAGTAGGCTAGGTGATAGTTCTCATTGCCGACCGGATGTAGATCATCTCGACTTAGCTTGTGTCAGTTTATGTGTATCAGTTAACGTTGGAAATTTACTTGCATTATTAGTCAGCATTTCTTCAGCTACATATGCTTTTAAATACCTTTTGCTTAAATTGAAAATATAGTATTAGATTTCCCCAGTTATCACTTAAATATCACAAAACTCACCGTCTAGTTTGTTATGGTGGGTGTAGGTCTGTCGAGCAGCACCAGGTCGGGCAAGGAGAAGAGTGGTGACTACCTTTGAGCTCCGAGTGCATAGCTGCCCGTACATGTTGGGTACTTTTTGTATTATATTTACTTACGTCTTTATCTTTTTGGGATGTTATTGGGATGAATGTTAGATTACCCGACTTTTGGCTTTTCTTTATTTATATATGTTCGTCGTTTACTTACATATATATGGTGATCATTATTTCCTGGATTCCACACCTAAGATTTTTTTAAAAAAATTCGCTAAAATATTTAAGACTTCCGCTATAAATTGTAAAGACTTCCGCTAACTAAATTAATTGTTTAAAATTGAGAACATAGGTAGTAAAGGGTGACTAATACATAATTGGGTCATACGTGTCGTGATTAGGGCTTGATTACGGGATTAGATCAGGCGGTGCCTTAGATAAGTAGCGAGGCCGTCACAGGTTGCACCTGCTAACACGATGTGATCACAACAACTATGACCGAGCAGCCTATTATGGCTTCGACGTTAGGTAGTGTTGTGTTAGTTGAGGCGAAGAGTGTTAATGAGTTCATGATGTTTAACCCTAAATATTTTTATGGAGTAGGCGACCCGGAGTTGGCTGGGCATTGGTTATTGACTCACAAATGGCTTCACAAGTTGCTAAAGATTGAGGAGGCTGATCAAGCACGACTATCCAGTTACTATCTACAACTATCTGGTGGACGACTTACATTGATATAAATCCAGAACCAGTGACTTGGGCACAGTTTAGACAGTTTTTAATGGACGAGTATATTCCTATAGAGGTTCAGTTGAGACTTAGGGAGGAGTTTCTGGCAATGAGATAGGGCACTATGTCAATTTTACGGTGTATGAAGAGTTTTAGGTATCTTATTCAGTATGTTGTTAATGTGGCGGGTACAGAGAGACTCCAGATATACTACTTCATTAGAGGTCTAAATAAAAGGATCGCGAGTACTTTACAGGAAATTTATAACCGATCATTAGCCTACGAGACTTATTTATCGCAGATGCCTATTAAACCTAAGGTTTCAGCCTATCCAGATCAGCATGGTCAGAGTTCTCGGCCTAAATAGAGGCCGAAAAGGCAGTGGGATCAGCCATATAGACAGCGACATGATCAGGGAGGTCGTCGGGGTGATGAACAGCCTAATAAGGGGCGTCGAGGTAACAAAGATTGAAGTGATGATCGACTGGTAGTCTATGTTGTTGCACCAACACGCACTGAGTAGCCACATTAGTAGACACAGCAGACTGGGACTGGAGAGGCCATGATAGAGGACAGAGGAGTCAAGGTCAGGGTCAAGTATTGTTGGGGCCTGTGCCCTAGGTTAATCTACACACATTATTTGTCTTATAATTTTAGTTAATAAAATATAGGTTTTTCTTTTGTTGTATTATTAGAAGTGATTGCATGTTTACCTTATAATAAGATACATGGGTATTTGTTGAAATATCGTAAATGTCCTTAGTCGATCATTATACTGGAAGCTATAATGAATTAAGACTAGTGTGAGTCATGATTTATGGACATGTAATGATCATGTGTGTAAGGATGTGAATCGAGAACATGAGTGCTTGTTAGGGAATATGGTACTGGACCGACCCGCTATGAGAACACCACATGGGTTAAGTCATAGGTGTTTATCTAGATAGGTATATCATTTAGTTCTTCGACTTGAGATTACCGTAGACATCAATATTATGAGCATGGTAATTTGACACAATCAAACATTGTCTTTAACTGGACAATTATAAAGATTGTGATTGGTTATCATGTAAGCAATATGTGAAGTTGTGTAATCAAGATAAAATTTGTCCCTCTTGTAAAGAGAGAGATATTAGTGGATCCCTAGATATGTTAGATTGTTAAATGGCCAAGCCCAAGTGAATTGATATGATTGATGTCACTTGGATGTTTTCAGTTAACCTAAAGATCGAGACTAGTACGATTGAACATTAAGGGTGACTTTCCATGCATTATGTTTAATCAAACGATATCGTACGATAAAAGGATATGATATATATTATACATAAGGTTGTATCAATTTCGATATTCATGTTACTTGGGTAGTCATAATGCCTTGCTAGAGAACGTTTATGACTTGTGAACCGAAAAATGGTTTTTCGATCACTACCAACAACGCATGAACCTATTGGGTCGCACACAAATAATGGCTTTGCACAATTTCAATTTGTTCAGAGTACCCTTATGATTTGTTATATTATAACTTATTAATAGGGGTATACGTGTAATTTGCTTAAACTACTTAAATTCAATAGTTGTATTATAAATAGGATTTTAAGTAAGTGCTTATATATACATATAAATAAAGGGTCGTACTCTAAAAATGAATAAGATTTTCATTTTGCCTTTTTAGAGTTTTCCAGATTTTGGAAGAGAAAGGAAAAATATTTTCTATCTCTCTTGGGGCTAGCACTCTAAATTGCGGTCACCGTTCATGCTTGGATTTCTGATAGATGACGTATGCTTGAATGTCTAGGAGATCGAACGATCAGATAATGAAATCACAAATTAAGGTATGGTTTACTTTTGGAGATCTTGTTTAATAGAACGTATTTGTGATCCTGTTGGGGTTTTCATAAATTTTTTTGAATTTCCCACTGCATATGAACCACAAAAACCTAACAGGTACAGGTTATGGCACAACGAGTTGACAAAAGAGGTGATGATGCTTCAGGTGCCATTAGGTTGGGCATCTGAAGGTGGATTGTCCAACAGCATCACCACCACTACCAACACAAACTAAGCAGGCCAGGGACAGAGCTCATATCTATAGCATATGTCGTTGCTAAACCAGATTGGGATGCAACACAGTAGCTGGTGGAGGGTATGTTATTTATTTGTAGTGTTTTGATGCATGTTATGTTTTATTCCTGTAGCACTCTATCATTTGTTACAGGACGCATGGTAGGACAGTTATAGTTATAGACACACATGTTATCATCAGTACGGCGACTGAGGATGATATACCCAAACCAGATAAGTCGGGACTGTATAGTAGTGGTCGTTGGACACCAGTTACCGACTGATATATGAGTATTGAAGTACTTAGAGTTTGATGCTTTACTGGGCATGAATTGGCTGTCAGTGTATCATACACAGATTGATTGCTTCGGTAAAACTATTACTTTTGACATTGAGGGTATTCTAGTGTTTACATTTGCCGGAGTCGCAATAGCTCAGGAGATGGAGGCATTTACGGGGGTAGTTGATCTAGAGCCGAGGACAGTGATATGTGTTGGGGATGTCCCAGTTGTTTACGAGTTTCTTGAGGTTTTCCTTGATGATTTGCTAGGTTTACCACCACCTAGAACAGTTGAGTTCATCATCGAGCTAATACCGAGGGCATAGTCGATTTACAATCGACCGTATAGGATGCCAGCATCTGAGCACGAGGAGTTAAGGTCCCAATTAGAGGAGTTGATGCAGAAGGGTTTTATTCAACCTAGTATGTCTCTTTTGGGCACTTTAGTCTTTATTGTGAAGAAGAAGAACGGTTCTTGCGATTATGTGTGGACTATAGGAAGCTAAATCAAGTGACGATTCGGAATCATTACCCACTTCATAGGATTGATGATCTATTCGACCAGTTGGCAGGATCCAAGTTTTTCTTAAAGACTGATCTACGCTCAGGCTATCATCAGTTGAAGATTTGAGAGAGTGACATTGAGAAGACGACCTTTAGCACGTGATACAGCTTGTTTGAGTTTACAGTCTTGCAATTTGGGCTGACTAATGCACCGACTATCTTCATAGACTTTATGCACAGAGTTTTAAGGCCATTCCTGGATCGATATGTGACAGCGTTTATCGATGACATCCTGATATGCAGCTAGACTCATGTGGAGCACGAGAGACATCTCAGGGAGGTTTTGTTGACACCGAGAGAGCAAAAGTTATATATCAATTGATGTTGATAAGATTCGAACAATTATTGCCTGGAGGACACCTGAGTTTATTTTTGACATTCACAATCTCTTAGGACTGGCGGGCTGATATCGGCAATTTGTGCAAGATTTCTTTTCAATTGCAATGCTGATGACGATGTTGACCAAGAAAGATGTCAAGTTTTAGTGATTTGAGGAGTATGATGATGCATTTGGGAGCTGAAGATGAAACTGACTTCTGCGCCAGTTTTAGCATTACCTGAGGTAGGTAGAGGCTTCTCAATCTACACTGATGCCTCCAGTACTACGTTAGGATGCGTGTTTATGCAAGAAGGATACCCATTTGCGTACGTCTGGTGCATGGCTTGGAGCTTGCAGCAGTTGTGTTTGCACTTAAGGCTTGGAGACACTATCATTACATAGAGCAATTCGTACTATTCACAGATCACTAGAGCATGAGGTATCTATTCACTCAGAGGGATCTGAACATGCGACAAAAGCGATGGCTCAAGTCATTGAAGGACTGCGATTGAGTACCATCATGGGAAGGCGAACATTGTAGCTGATGCATTAAGCTGGAGCGGTATTGAGAATCAGATTGTGCTATGGCAGATGACACATAAGCATGGATTTTTGGAGGCATAATCAGTGAGGTTGTTGATATATAGGGTATAAGAGCTATGGTACAATATTCTTGAGGACACACCCCGTTTACTATACATTGTTCATCCTGGTAGGACCAAGATGTACCATGATTTATGGTGCTTGTTCTAGTGGCCAGAGATGAAGGTAGACGTGGGTTCTTACTTTAGAGCGTATCATATTTGCCAGCAGGTTAAAGGCATCACAGGAAACCAGTTGGGTTACTTCAGCCGTTGCCCATTCCATAGTGGAAATAGGGCACATCATGATGAAATTCGTCAGCGGTTTACAACAAACTGCTAGGTATCACGATGTAGTTTGAGTAATGATTGACAGATTGACGAAGTCGGCACACTTCATTCCTATATCTATGAAGTACTCTTTTCCCTAGTTGAGCATTATCTTCGAGCGAAAGATCGTCAGGTTACACGGAGTGTCGGTATAGATTATTTCTGAAAGGGATCCTAAGTTGACATCGAAGCTTTGGGAGAGTATGCATGAGCAGTTTGGCACTAGGCTTCAGTTAAGTACAGCATATCATTTGCAGACAAATGGTCAGTTGGAGAGGTTAATTCAGATCTAGGAGGATATGCTTAGGGCTTGTATTTTGCAGTTTAGGGGTTTTTTGGGAACAGTATCTGTCGTTGTACTAGTTTGCGTATAACAACAATTATCATGCGATCATTGGCATGCCACCGTTTGAGGCATTGTATGGTAGAACCCTGCAGATCACCTACTTATTGGGCAGTACTAGTAAATGTGATGGTTATTTGTCCTGAGGCTGTTGTTGACCACACAGAGAAGGTTAGGCCGATTTGACTGAGACTACAGGCAACGCATGATAGACAGAAGAAGTATGCGAATAAGTATCATAAGGGTCTGAGCTCTGAGATTAGTAACTTAGTGTATCTGAAGGTTTTGCCCTAAAAGGGTCTTTAGAGGTTTGGCATCAAGGAGAAACGGGCACCAAGGTTTATAAGACCATTCAGGGTCGAGTCACGAGTAGGTACTGTGGCTTACAGAATAGAGTTACCGTCACAGTTAGCGGTGGTTCATCTAGTTTTTCATGTATCTATGTTGAGGCTAGCAAGGTTAGGACCGATACTTTTGCTTAATGTGCGACAAATTAAGGTTCGTCCTGATGTGAACTACGAGAAGCAGCCGATGGAGATTATGGATCGCAGGTTACAGACTAAGTGGAATGGGGAGATCCCGAAAGTATTAGTGAAATGGCAGCATCATGAGACTGATGGACTTTCGTGGGAGCTCGAGTCTACAATGCGACATCGATACCCTCAGCAATTTGCCGGTAAGAAATTCATTTGATTTAAATTATGAGATGAAATTTCACCTAGTTGGGATGAATTGTAATGGCCCAAATCTAATTTGTCATTATTTGACACGTGGCTTGGACGTTGACGCTAGTTTAGACGCATGTGGACCCTACCGTAAGGTTAGAGCACGCCAATATAGGTATACGATCCATTTTATTGGTTATTGTTGTTTGTTTTGCAATGTATGTAATTAATTTTGTTTACATACATCACAACGTATGTATGGATGTTATTATTTACTGTGCGAGACAATGTGATATGTATTCGCCTCGGGTAGCATGTAGTTGCAGGAACCGAGGAGGCGAATGGTTAATACATTAGGTTGGGTGTTAATATACACACAATAAATGATAAAATACACTAAATAATTAGTATATAATGTCGTATATACGTGAGGGACATGAGTGTACGGGTTGGACAGGCTAAATGGTTCGGGACCAGGTGTCGAGATGCCCGAGAATTGGTGCGATTGTTAAGAGAAGGATATGTGTAAGGGCTTAAATCTCCAATTAAAATAGTTATAGGAAACTAATTGACCACATTTTGGCCCTCAAAATGAGCCTAGGGATTTTGTGGTTCCAAATGATGAGATTTCTAGTATAAATATCTAAATTTTCCAATTCTTACCACCTTTTCTCTCTCCTCACCAACCCTTGGACAAAAATTGGGAGCATTGGTTAGGGTTTGTGAGTTTTAAAAGCTTGGTAGGAGTACAAGTAAAGTGTGGCACTCGACTAAAAGGTTAGATCTACGAACTCCATCTCCTTCTCCTTCTCCTTCTCCACATTTCTCGTAGTTTTGATGAGGTTTCTAGGGGTGTAAGTTGAGCACACTAGCTACTATGGTGTTGCTATGGTTTCAAGTGTTAGTTTTGAGCAACAAATAATGGCTTTGTTGACTAGTTTTAGTTGTCACTATGTTTTCAAATGGAATTTAGGGGTTTGGCGAGAAAACTTTGGGTTTACTTCTCAAACGGTTTTTGTCGAGGGGTTTTAATAAATTAAGGTATTTTGGATGTTTCATGAGCGGTTTGGATTAGCGGGGACCGCGATGATGAGTAGAAAGAGTCTGAGAAACCTAAGAAATTTCGTTTGGTTCAGACGCCACCAGTTGCGTCGTTGGAGGCCACGGCACCGCCTGGGGCATCCAAAACATAGGCAAATCCCTAACCCACACTTTATATGGCGACATGGGGGTTTGGGCGTAACAATGTCTGGTCACAATGTCTAGGACGTCGTGAGACATGCTGTAGAGGCACAGTTCACGACGACGCCTATAGCGGCATCCAGAACAATACCAGACAATAAATTTTGAATAAAATTAGGAAAATTTGGGGGTGTACCTAGTGGTTTATATAACTTCTTTAAATGGTTAAATGGGTATTTTATTTGAGGATTTGGCATTTAATTATGATTTTTGAGGTTTAGGAAATTGATTAGATTTAGGAAATTGATTAGATTTATCGGGAATTCAGGTTTTAAGATGAATAACAGGTAGTGACACGTGTTTTAAGCGTGCATTAAATATTGGCTTTAGTGGAGTGCAATTTGAGGTGTGTAGTAACCCAACTGAAATTCATTTTGAGTATTTATTACTTAGATTATTTGAATTCTTGTCCAATTTTTTCATTTACTCTGATTTTTAGTATTTATTTACGGTCGGTTGAGTTTACTCTATCTGAGTTTATTCTATTGTGTTAGCATTATGACAAACTAGGCCATAGCAAGCGTTATAAGGGTATGTCTACATGTGAGGGTCCTCCCCAGTTGCCAGATTATTTTCTTCCGCATGATTATTTAATAGTCTTTTGATTCCAGCGTTTACTTATATTATTTACTCTATGAATTTCCTTTGGATTACTCACTCTAGACTCGTCATCTATTTTGTTGTGATGGCTAAGTGTAAGCCCCGATAAGAGTAGAGGGAAGGGCAAGCTTGAGGATTTCTTGTGATTGATCAGCTACTCCCTACCCGTATGTTTGTCTACTTTATTTGATTTATGATGAGTTTTGGAACTTCAGCGACATTTGGACATGTATATGACCTGTTTATGTCCTTTTGATGTTTTGAGTAGACATGATCGATATATGTACGATTTTTTTATGATTTTTTTATGCGTTTTTCATATTAGGACAAATGTTCTTCTATATAATTGATTTATTTAAGTCTTTTGCTATTTATTTTAAGGTTCAACAGATGAAAACGAGTCTATAAGCTAACTGATATATTAATTGGAGGAAAAGTTAGCGGTAATATAATTGATTGATGTGTTGGTGCGCGTGGGACATAACTAGGCCAATGTTAGGTAGGCTTGTGGGTTCACGACACATGACGTGGCGAGTCTCAAGTTTTGGGGCCGCTACAGTAAGTTTTTTCTAATCATAATAAAGGACAAGTAGCTAAAACACTATTACTAACCTGATCCAGACTATGAGCAAGACCAACAAGAAAATTTTAAACCCTATCTTCTAGAACATGATTTGTGTGTTTTTTAAAGGCAACGGCTAAACAAACCCTAGTTTTTGCTAAACATGCCCCATTTACTCACCATAGCCCAGTTTTTAAATTTTAATTGCTAAACATACCCCACTTTTTTCTAAAATACCTTTGCTAAATGTACCATACTTTTTGCTAAATATACCCCATTTCTCAAACGTACCCTTATCTCCCCGACCTATGGGTTTCAGCCATACAAAACCCGAGAGCTCTAAAGTGGTATCACATGACTCCCATCGAGACCTCTTTAGAGGTATCGATCGGTTTCATCTAAATTTCACGGACTTTTGAAGAGATCTCGGTCTTGGTAGAAGGCAATTGGATCTTGGTTGACTCCCATCAAGACTTCTTTATAGGTCTCAGTCAGAACTGACTGAGACCTCTAAAAAAGACTTGGTCATGCGTATCTACAACCCACGAGCGTCAAGAACAAAAAAAGAATTCCAAAACTCTTAAATATACAGGAAAACAACCAAAATATTATTCGATTTTGCTCGAAATTGTTTGATATTCTCGATTCCATCAACGTTTTGTGTTCAAAATGCAAGATTCAAACCTCAAATTGAATTTCTAAGCCTAAAAATAACAACACCAAACCGACTTAAAAACGACCAAAAAATCCCAAGATAGTCCTAAAATTGACATAATAGAGATGGAGAATCGCACTCACCATGTCGATTCGATAGGGTTTCATTCGGATTTTATTGATTAAGGCCAAAGGTTGGTGCGATTTGAGAGTGGGAGAGATGGTGGTGTGACTGGAGTATGGATGGATGAGTTTAGTAGGGTATGGAGAGAGCGAAAACCCTTTTATTTGGAGGGTAGTTGAGTCATTTCACATTTTGTTAAAAAAGTGGGGTATGTTTAGCAATAAATGGGGGTCGTTTAGCCACTCCCTGTTGAAAATCAACAGTGCAAGTTATATCATTTGGTAACCTATAATCAAGCTTCATAAAAATTGAGTTTAACTCTGTAGTATTCAGTTAGGGTTCAATTGATCACGTATCGCGTGTGTCAAATATAAACCGTATTCGAATTTCCAATCCCACAAAAATGTAGCAGTGGTAAGTACAAGGTCAAATCTACAAGATCCGGTCAATCTAAGTTTAATGGTCCGGAAAGTAAGAAAACAACGAGTTTTAAAAAGAGTTTTATTAATCTAAAATAAACAAGAAAGTAAATAATTGAAATTTAGAGAGAATAAATCATACATAGATCCAAGGATCCACAATCTAGCCCTATTATTTTTTTCATGCCTTGTTTCATCAATTAGAAAGATAAAATCAAAATCAGTTTTCCTGGATCGACTATGGGAGTTGGGGTCACCAACATCATAGTTCCCATATTCTCAGTAGAAAGGGACTACTTTCCTATCTCAATCATGAAACCTTGGGCAACCACTCTCAAGATTTATTATGTGAGTAGCATTCAAATTTGTGTGAACACTAACCACAAAAGCAACCTTCAGCAATTGCTCTCAAGATTTAACCTAGCACTCAATGTTACTCGATCACTTAAAACGATAGGTGTGTTAGGTCTCTTGCCCTAAGTGATTGCCACATCTCAACATGGTTGGTATCACAGACTCAATCAGGTTGATTGCAAGTTAATGGATTTAAGCCTAGAGATTTACAATGGAACATGCAAACTATAAAATTACCAATAAGCCATCATTAAAAACAACAAAATAAAGATAGAAGAACTGAAACAAACATTTTTATTATAGAAAACCTTAATAAGACATGAAAAATAACCTACTATGAGCTAGAGAGTTTCACCCCCGACTTAGGTATTAAAGAACTTAGCCAGACATGGCTACTCTACCTTACAATACTCCTAAATTAGTTTGAACACAGTTTTCGTCCATAAAGGTGGCCCACTTATATAGGTGTGCATGGGTACAAGAATAGACCCCCAGGAATAAGAGCTTTCCAAAAATTTGCAAAACTTTATTTTGCAAACCTAGCGTCGCGAGTGGTGTCTTGGTTATGTGCATATAGTGCTTGATGGCGGCGTGGGAAGAAATAGCAAGTCTTGGACAACAAGTTGGTCTAGAATTTCTAATTCGGGTATGACACTGTTGGTGACGCCGTGCATTGTAACTTTGGTGTCGTACGTTGAAATCTGGCACCTTCATTATGCAGCTGAGACGTCTACTTGGCACCGTTTGGTATATTATGGCGCCGTGCCTTATGGCTTCACTATGCCAATTTCGCTGAACTTTGACCGATAGTTGACTTCTTTCCCGATTTTACTCAAAAAAAGCATAAAATCTTGAATACCCTATAAATCTCAAAACTAAACATTTAGGGCCATAAAAAACAACTTTAGTTCTGATTTACATGGTTCAGTCCCAATATGTAAATCCCTATATATAAGCAAATAAATAATGACTCAACATCGACCATCTTAATTTAATTGGAAAGATTTCTTCATTAGTTTAACACTTGAGAAGAACCACATACATTAAGATAACTACTTTTTACAACAACCCAAACCTCTTTTGTTGTTCCACACTGCACAAAGTGTAACGTTAGATTATCCCTCATTGAATTTATGAGCCAAGATTTAACCAGTGCATCATTTGCCTCCCATTCGTCATATCTCGAATAACTTTCAGCAGGTCTAACCTTTTTTTCCATTGACATTGCCCATTTTCTTTCAGTTAGCAATATGTATCTGCAAAACTTTAGACCAAACTTGATAGTTAGAGACTTGAACGCATCCAACTTTATATGGATGGGTGAAGGAGTCTTATGAATGTTCATTGTGGTTACCTTCTTGCTGCTTGAGGAAGAAGTTTCGGTTATCGCGGACATATTATGGCTAGGGTTTTATGGAGGAAATGTTTCTTTCTAATTGGATTAGTAGTTGTGTAGATTGTCTATGACTATCTTTTTTACAGTTGGACTTTATCTATGGCTTTATTTGGAGTGTGACTAACTAAGAGATGAAGTTCCTTATAACTCGACCTATATATAGTCCTATAAATAAATCATGGGTAAATAGTTCGAATAATCCCAAACTTTGTACTTTTTCTCAAAATAATCCCCAACTTTAAATTTTCTCGTAATAATCCCAAACCTTGATATTTATTTTCAATTCTATATCCGAAGTCATTTTTTAAGAAAGCTTGGTGTTTTGTGATAATTTTTTGGGTAATTTAAAAGATTCTGCTAAATTTTGTAATTAATTCCGCCTATGTGGTATACTTTGTGCGCTACATAGCCACTTCCAAGTCTGGATAAAGAAGGAGGACTCCGACGCCTAATGGGTAAGGGAGATCCCAAACCCATTTTTTCATACTTGAAAAATAGGGGAGGGAGGCCCAAAACCCATTTTTCATCCTTGGAAAATGGAGGAAGGTTGCGATAGGTTGACAACCAGCGTAAAACTTTTGTCACTCTTCATGAAATACATCAAACAAATATAAGCTATAAGCTTTGGGGCATTCCCACCTAGCGATGCGTTGCATCGGAGCCTGGGTATAATGTGAAATAGGCAAGGGTGTGTTTCACATCGTCGCCTGAATGTGAAGATAAATGAGCAAACGTTCCCACACATAGGACGTGTGTGAGTAAAAAGGCTAGCCCCTTCACATCACTGTCCGAATGGAAAAATGAGCAAGGGTTCATACACAGTGGATGTGTGTGGGTAAAGAAGCTAGTTTGAAACGAACACTAAAAAAAACAAAATTATAGATAATGGAACTAGATTGTTTAAATAAAATAGAAATAGAAAAGGAAAATAAACACAAAAGGAAGAAAAAATTCGTTTAGGGACATTGAACATAGGAACACTTACAGGGTAGTCAATGGAATTAGTTGATACTATGATTAGAGGGAAGGTCAATATTGCTTGCCTTCAAGAGACAAAATGGGTAGGAGAAAAAAGTAAAGAAATAAGAAACACAGGGTTTAAGTTTTGGTACACTAGTATAGTTAGGAAATTCAATAGAGAAGAAATTCTTGTGGATAATGATTATAAGTATAAGGTTGTAAATGCTAAGAGAATGGGGGATAGATTGATCTTAGTTAAATTAATTATTGAAGATGAAAAAATTAACATAGTTAGCACCTATGCACCACAAGTAGGATTGAATGAGAGCATCAAGAACAAATTTTGGGACAAAATGGATGGATTTATGCAAGGTATATCATTATATGAAAAGGATCTTATTAGAGGATATTTAAATGGGCATGTGGGGTAAGTAATGATGGGTTTGAGAGAGTTCATTAAGGTTTTGGTTATGGTACTAGAAATGAAGAAGGAGAATCAATATTAGAATTTGCTTCTACATGTGATCTTGTCTTAACAAATACTAGTTTTAGGAAAAGGGAGTCGCACATAATTACTTTTAGTTGTTGTCATAAAAAGCGTCAAATAGATTTTATTCTAATAAGAAAAATAGATAGAAAAATATATTGAGACTGCAAAGTAATGCCCAGTGAAGTGTTTACTACCCAACATAAGTTAGTAGTACTTCATATTAAGCTAAAATGACGACTTAATAGGAATAAAAGAGACAATGACCCTAAAATAAAGTGGTAAAACCTAAAAAATAGTAAACAAATAGAGTTTAGAGAAAAACTACTAAAAGAAAACATTTAGAATCTTGATTTAAATGCTAGTATAATGTGGTTAGAAATGAGTAATTGTATAAGGGATAAGCGTCAAACGTGTTAGGTATGTCTAAAGGCTTTGGAACACCAAAGAAGGAAACATAGTAGTGGAATGAGGATGCCCAAAAAGTAATTAAGACTAAAAGAGAGATGTATAGGAATATACCAAGGTGTCAAGATGAAAATGCGTGCAATAAATATAGAGAAACTAGAAAAAAAGCTAAAAAAGTAGTTAATAAAGCTAAAATAAACTTCATGGAAGATCTACATACAAAGTTGGCTAATAGAGATAGAGAAAAATATATTTATAGGTTAGCCAAATTAAGAGATAAAAAGAAACAAGACCTAATCCATGTAAGATGTATTAAGGATCAAAATCAAAATATTTAATGTGCAAAGATGATATTAAGGAGAGATGGTGAAGCTACTTTGATAGTTTATTTAATGATAGTTAAGTTGATATTATAGTGGATGTAAACCAACACCAAGAAAGAAATGTATACTATACACGCAATATTAGAATTTTGGAAGTAAATGAGACATTGAAAAATATGAAAATAGGGAAATCATGTGGTCCTGACGAAATACCTGTAGAGGTTTGGAAATGCTTAGGATAAATTGGATTGATTTTGTTAACAAAACTCTTCAACAAAGTTTTAAAATCAAAAGGATGCCAATGGATTAGAGAAGAAGCACGCTAGAACAAATCTTTAAGAACAAATGAGATATTCAAAGTTGTTCAAACTGCAGGGGAATTAAACGTATGAGTCATACTATGAAACTTAGGATAATTGACAATAGACTAACAAATGAGATATTCAGATAATCAATTTGGTTTCATGCTTAGAAGATCAACTATGGAGATGATTCTCCTTATAAGAAGATTGATGGAAAAATATAGGGAGAAGAAAATTGATCTTCATATGGTATTTGTAGATTTAGAAAAAACATACGATAGGGCTCTTGGAGATGTTCTTTGGTAAGTTCTAGAAAGAAAATGATTTCATGCTAGATACATAGGCACTATTAAAATAGGGGAGTAGTAACGAGTATAAAGACATTTGGGGGAAATACAAAAGAATTTTTCATTATGATAGGACTACATCAAGCATCAGCTTTAAGCTCATATTTCTTTACTCTACTTATGGATGAACTAACTAGGCATATTCAAGAGGATATACTATGGTGTATGTTATTTGCAGATGACATTGTTTTAGTGGGCGAAACAAGAGATGAAATAAATAGGAAATTAAAACTTTGAAGAAATACATTAGAATCTAAAGGCTTTAGGTTGAGTAGGACGAAGATCGAATACATGCACTGTGATTTTAGAAATAATAGAATTAGGGATGTTAGAGTGGAAAAATTAGGAAGAGTAGAAGTTCCTAAGATGAAACACTTTAGATATTATGATCAATCTAACAGATCAATGGCAATGTTGAGAATGATGTTACGCATAAAATTCAAGGTGGATGGAAGAAATGGAGGAGTTGAACAAGCGTGATCTATGATTGAAATATCCGTACCAAGTTTAAAATTTTTTTTTATCGAACCACAATTAGGCCATCTATACTCTATGGAAGTGAATGTTGGGCAATAAAGCAACAACAATTACATAAAATAAATGTAACATAAATGAGGATACTCAGGTGGATGTGCAGTAGAACTCGAAAAGGTAGAATAAGAAATACAAAAAATCAAAGAAAAGTAGAAGTAGCACCAATTGACACAAAGATTAGGTAAGGTTGGTTGCGATGATTTGGACACCTGCAAAGACGACCTACAAATGCTTCTACTAGAAAACTTGACTCAATAGAAACTAACGAAATTCGACGAGGTAGGGGTAAACCGAAGTTAAATTGGGTTGCATTAATTAAGAGAGACTTGAATGGTTTGGCATGCTCACCATCAATTAAACAAAATCGAGCACAATGGAAGAGTTTGATCCATATGGCCAACCCTAATTAATTTGAGATTGAAGCTATGTTGTTGTTGCTAAAATTTGTAATTCTCCTTTAAAAAGGAAGAAATTATATTTTATCTTTGGAAACAAAAATATTTTTAAAAATATTTTTTTAGAATCCAAGTTTCAATAATAGTTATAAAAGCGGGGTCTGGCTGCTATTTCAACCCGTTAATCATCTCTGCCACCTAATTTTAAAAGTTTTAATTTTTGACAAAAACAACCTTTAAGCAAATGACGCAATTACCCTTGTACAAAATCCTCTTCAACAACCCTAATCCATTGATTCATTGCCGAACAACTCCATTGATTCATATATAGCCATAGGTGGGTGTGTTTCTTTATAAAATTGAATTGATTTATTACACACTTCATAAGAATGAAAAATGGGTCTAAAAAAGAATGGAAATGCAATCTTCTACTCCAAATTTTATTTGTTTTATTGATACATGCATGCAAAAGTACTTTGTGAATTGCAAATCAAAACCCAAGGTATCATAGTTTATATTACATCACATGCCTTTTGTGCTAAAAATATTAAACGTAAACAACTTTTTTTTCTTCAAAATTGAAGTCGTGTCTATTTTTTGCAGAGTGGTTTAATTTCAAGGATGTTGAGAATGTTAGTTGGAGGGGTCTAGAGAGTTTCTCGACTTGTGAGCGTTCGTTATGAACATGAAACACTCACACCATCAATATCAAGAAAATGGACAATTTTGGAAAATGATAATCTAACACACTTTGGACGCACACTTTATTTTTTAGTCATTTATGATGTTTGCCCAGATGTGGGGCCTATCTACATTTGGGGAGAGAAAAAAGAGTTATAAATGGCTAAAAATCAAAGTGTGCACCCAAAGTGTACGTCCAAAGTGTATTAGATTAAAATGATAATCTAACACACTTTGGATGCACACTTTATTTTTTAGTCAATTATGATATTTTGTCAGATGTGGGTCCCACACTTGGGGAGAGAAGGAAGAGTCATAAATGGCTGAAAAATAAAGTATGCGCCCAAAGTGTGCGTCCAAAGTGTGTTATCATTTTCCTTTTTTTTTAGCATGGCTAAAGGCACCCAAAAATGTTGGGGTACCATACATGAAATAAATGTAGAACTAGGGGTGGCAAAAAGTGTATGAATTCGTTTATTCGCGTTTGTCCAGAGTTGTTTTAAACGGATTTGGACATGATTTTTCTTAAATAAATACGGATCCGAACATGTTTCCTTGACCATTTAAAAAACGGTACAAGTCTAAACAAAATATTCAAAAAGGAAAATACCTATTTTACCATTAATTCGCATTATATTTTATTTAGTTATAGGTATATTTAAAAATTTTCATGATATTTGTATTGTAATTCACTATTGATGAAGTTATTGTTATGTAGAAACTTGCGACACTTGAATTTTGAATATATAATATGTTTTTGTGGTAATGGAAAGTATGGTAACAAAAAAGTCATGCGTTTTATAAATAATTTGGTGAAAACAAATTACATTATATTGAAAAATGGGTCTTGTATGTTTTATAAACATATGGATCAGGATAAAAAAAAGTGTCCATTTCAAAAACAAATACGGGTCCGGACATTATTTTTAATTGTTATTAAAGGGGGGGTGTCGGGACCCGTATCCTTCTGGACTTTTTTGCCACCCTTATGTAAGACTACCTTGCCCCTTAGGAAATGTAAAATATGGGTGTCTTGCAGCATCGCACTTTTTTCTTGAAGAAAGTGATATGAAGTATTTTTTAATGGTGTACCTCATCTTCATTTTGTGCAATGGTAGGACTCGGCAGCTCTCACATTTTGTCAATCTACTACGCATGAGTATGAGTTATTGAAATAGGGTTTGCCAAAACATATTTCATGATATAGATGAGCATTACTTGCCAAAATACAATACATAAGAGGTTTAGGGAGGTTGTGGGTTGGACTCCCACAAAGTCTAAAGAAAGTATTGAAATAAGGTTTACATATGGTCATGCATTCATAAGAAAAAAGTTTGGGGAAAATAAAATTGAAACCACCCACTGTAATATCGAAAACCTCTTGCAATCGTAATTAAAGAACAAAACTGATCAATATGACTCACTATAAAGTTTGAAGAAAATAGTTTATAAAACCTGTTTTTATGGTTTTAAAAAAAATAGGGTTGTTATTTCAACATATCCTCCCTATCTTACCACCCAATCTAAATTGAACACCCTATTAATTTTCAAAACACTCTCTAGCCACCCAATAATAATAACTAAGTTCCTAAAATACCCATACTTACACCATCACCACCTACGGGACAAGAACACTCATCTACTCACCCTCCGAGCATAGTCGTCCCGATCTTTATTCTCGCTTCTCAACTCTTTCTCTTTTGTTGTTTCTACGTGCCCTTATCTCATCGCACTAGATCGATATCCCACATCCCTTACTCGCAATATCTCGCTTCTTCTCTCTCCCTATCTCCCTCTATCTCCGCCTAGTGCGATTTTTGTGATTGTTGCTCAGTTTTTTTTTTGAAAAATGATAATCTAACACACTTTAGACGCACACTTTATTTTTTTGACTCTTTCTTCTCTCTTCAAGTGTGGGTCTCACATCTAACAAAATATGATAAATGACAAAAAATAAAGTGTACACCTTTAAATGTGGGTTCAAACTTAGATTATCATTTTTCAAAAAAAAAAAAACCTACGTGTGGCCATCGAGTGTTAATAAGTAAAATTCAACGGACACCATGAAGAAGGGAAACCACTTAGAAAAGTCTGACAATATCGGAACAGACGAGGAGCGCAAACCAATGACACAACAGCATGGATAGAAAAGTAAATGCACGCCAAATCACCAACAGGGAAAACACCACCTCGTCAGGTAATAAATTTAGAAATAAAAAAATGTGATGGAAAAGCTAGTACGATGAACACGTGAAGTGGTCATAAAGCACCAATAGCGATGTAGTTTAATGCGCGGACGCGTCGAGACCTGATTGGACGTTGGACAGACCACATCCCATAAATACACACACACCGTAAGGCCTTTGAATGTTTAGGGTCGCTGTTACCCTAGAAATGCAAAAAAACAGTGAAAGACGAGATGGGGCGGGATGAAAATGAGAAAGGTGGTTTTGTTGGGTGTGGACATGATTAAACTTCTTATTAGGGCAAAGGTACGAATAAGGAAAGTTGTGGTTTCTGGTTTGGGTTGTCTGGTCAGATAGGGAAATTAATGGAAATCTGAGAAATCAGCGCATTTGTGGTATAAAGTAAGTAGATTTGGTGAGGAAGGAAATTAAAGGGTTGGTTTTTTGGTAGAGATCGATGGTGAGGGGGAAGACGCAAGTGAAGAGGATAGAAAACACGGCGAGCAGGCAAGTGACCTTCTCGAAGCGGCGAAATGGATTGATGAAGAAGGCGTATGAGCTGTCGGTTCTTTGTGATGTTAATGTAGGTCTCATTGTGTTCTCTCCCAAAGGAAAGCTCTATGACTTTGCCAGCTCCAGGCATGTTTCTCTCTCCACTGATCTTTGCCTACTGTGTTTCTTTGATTCTTTTACTATATTTATTGACATTAATGGGTGCTTAGATCTATATATTCAAATTTGATTAAGTCCTTCATATATAATGACTTACTAAATATACTTGGTTCAACATGATTTATATGTTCTTGTTTTTTGGTATATATATCTGTTCATCTTCAATTTTTCCAGATCTGCTGCTATTTGTGTACTTAAAATATTGTTGGTAGATTACATTTTTCTTTTTAGTTTATCTTGGCATCAATAATTTCGCTTTGCTTGCATTATGTTACTGCCGAAATTATAGTCGTCAAAGAAGTTTTGGGTCTATATATAGTCAAGAATTTTATTTTCTGGTTCTTCCCATGCGCTATCTAGATCATATTTTATAGAATCTTCATTTAGAACTTAGGGCGCACAGTGGGTAGGGCCACTAGCTAGTACTTTGAATAGAAAACATGCTTTACTATACTTGAACAGTGAATATTTTATGGATGAATCTCGATTGTTTATTATGGCTCAGCCATTCATCCCTCACATAGAATCTGCGAACCCCATGAGATAATTAACTAAATGTGAAATAGATAAGCCAAGAAGTGAACTGAAACTTTATGAGTCAAAATGACAACTCTTTTACTAGTATTGAATCTTCTTTTAATTAGATCTTGAAATTTAATTAGTATATTGGGCGCAGGAGAATATATATATCATCAACAACGAATTGATTTAAAGTTAGGAATATATTTCAAAACAACCAATTGATATTTGCTACGATTATATTATGAACGGGAATCATACTATTTGTGTACGTACAAAGAATGGAAACTGCTCATTAGTTTTGGATTCAAATTGATCATATTTATTCCGCGGCTCATTATTATGTATATAGCATATGGAGAATCTAGCTAGTAGATGTTATATATTTATATAACAAAATTAAAATTAGTTCAATATCCCTAAAAACAATTTACGGAGGAAGTCACGTGATAATTAAATTGGTTCTACTATGTGTACCTACTTTTTGATGACTTGTTTCCTCTAAGCCTATAATGAACCTCCAATTGTTCCAACAAAGTATGCAAGTTGAATTCATTTTACAAGGTGAGCCGCAAATCCCTTGAGGGCTCCGCTAACAGTTTGCATAACTTAATGTCGTTCAATATTATCTAATTCATTTTACAAGGTGAATTCACTTACAGGATGAAGTAATTATCATATCAGATTCGGGCGATGGGTACTGAATCTCATCATTTGATTTGCGTAACATATATATGTAACCTCATGGACATCATGGTCCTCATCATTTGATTTGCAATTCGTATATATGTATGTTGATTTAAACTATATGACCAACGTAGTATAAATAATTAAGGTTTCTTATATGATTTAATGTAATATCATTATCTAGGGAATTAATTCATTAATTTTGAGGAAATCTCGGGAATTTTCAATATAAATTAATTATCTTACTGAATCTATATTTGTCATCAGCCAAACAATTTGAAGTTAAATTGATGCATGGCGCTTCTCATATGACTTGACGTAATATCACGTGCAATAATTAGTTTATCTTCTTAACTTTCACTGTTTCATTGCCAAAAGGTAAGGTTTAGGAGTGTCATGGGTTTGAAACGCATGTTGATGTTTCACTCAAAAAAATCACATTACTAGAAGTCAAAAATAAATAAATAACTTTGGCATCACCACATAACCAAATAAATATATGTACCAAATAGAATAAATTAATTAAACAAATCTACGTGATAATTTAATTAGAGTCGCGCTATGTGCACCCTGACATCCTCTAAGAGCACCCCGACATTTTTAATTGAAACTCATTTTATAACCAATTGACAAAAATGTCCTCCCAACCCAACAATTCACATGCCCATTCAAATGCCCACTCAAGGCAACTCACTCTCGAAAACCCAATTTTTTTACCAAGTCAAGTCGATCCATCGCTGACCGGACATTGAGTTTGTCGATCAAAGAGTGTGCACCAACCTTGTCACTCGCATTTGGCAATCCATCGTCACCTGGAGATTCAGCGAGTTTTAAGTGTTTTTAGAGTCTGATGGTTGAAGAAAATAAGTGGGAGGCGGACGTCACACACGACAAGGTTAGTTGTCATGGTTTTTTGTGGTTTTTTTTTTTTCCATTTTCGAAGGTGAACCACGGACACGAATTTGTCAGTCACACAATACCGAGATATGTTGTAGTGTCTCAGTAACTTATAACCGATAACTACCAAAAGGTGTCGGTTACTAAGAACCGAGTCAAATCCCAAACATAGCTTTTTATTACACCTCGGTTGGAACTAACCGAGACATAGCTTAATATCACAATAACAGATTACCGAGACCAAACTAATAGTCTCGGTGATACAAAATCACGTGATCTTGGGGTCCTTCTCACTTAAGTGTCAGTGACATTAGCCGACACTTACACAATGGTATCGGTAATGGACATCTAAGACCAAAAGACATAACACGACCCTGTGTGGCCGAACATTACGGGATTGAAGTTAAGCACTCACCCGACCCTAAAAACAACAAATCTACCTAAAACGAGCAAACAAATGAGGGAATTTGGTATGTTGAGGCCTTTATGGCGTGATAGGAGGGAGAGAGGAAGGGTTTTGTTCGATTTGGTGGTGGGGTGCTCGTGCTTCAAATGAAAGGGCATTTTGGTAGAAGTCTCAGGGTGCCCTGATAAATTGTTAGGTGCCTTGATCAATGGGTTGCCCAGATAGGATGTTGGGGTGCACATAGTGCGTCTATTTATTTATAAGAAGACATATCGAACATAAATTAATGATCTCATCAATTAGTTTCTTCAAAAAAAATAATCTCATCAACTAAGCATTTAGATTACCTACACTAGAAAGCAAAATAGGATAATTTTGTTTTTGTTTTTAATAATTTCTTGCACAAACAGCAGACCAAACTATTTGCCAAACAAAAGAATCCAATGCATACTTGTAGGATATTTGGGATTGTATGCTTCCCTCGATAGAAGGCTAATTAAAAGGGGTGGTGTTTATAACTATTTATTTTATTTTTCTTATAAAAAAGGTTGTATTCATATTTCATTCAACATTGAGATCATTTAGTACAACGATAGCTACCACATCAAGAGTTTTTCATACATTTAACCACTTGGCTAGCATGTGCACGAGAAAACTGCATTATTATTTGAGCTGTGACGACCCCTCCCCCAACCTGTGATCGGGTCGCCCAACCCAAGTCATTACCCGTGCCCAAGTACCTGAACCTGGTCTCGAGCAACGACTTGGCTCGCCTAAATATAACCTACAGAATGATCATAAAGACAATATGGAATACAAAGTAAGAAATATATTCGAGAACAAGTCCATATGTTTACCAAAGAACTATAAACGGTTTACATTCATTAACTAAACAAGGATCGTCGAAAGTTCCCGAAGTAAGTCTACTAAAGGGACGTAGGATTTAGCATACCCAAAAGACCTATTTAAAATACAACCCAAATTTAATTGTTTAAAAAACGAATATATAGATAATATTGTACAAGGCTCACATTAAGAGAGAAGACTTCAAGTTATTGCCTCTCCCTTGTCTCGATCTAGTGCTGACATGGATACCTGAGATGTAAGTGGGGTGAGCTAAAGAACCAAAGGAGCTCAGTAATAGAAAAGACTCGCTCACACATTAAACATGCAAGTAATACCTAGTAAATGAGCAAAATCTATATGGAAGAACAATCTAATTATTTGCATCAATTAGGAAGTAAAGAAACACACTATTCATACTCTTTCACACGCATCACCTCATAGTCTAAGTCATGTGAATGATAGGTGGGTAAATTCAAGCGCATCATATATATCATAAATCATGAGACAATAGAAGAAACAAGTTCTGTATCCATATTTGCAAGTATGAAAACTTGATAAGAATTAGCAAGAAGACAATTTTAAAGCTTCTAAAACAAGTTTCAAGGCTCATTTAAACATAATATAAAGTGTTCCTTGATAGCATGTGCGTAAAGTTCATTATTCCATCATCTACAACATGAAAACATAACCTATGCATCCATGTTGTGTATCAAATACCATCGTTCCTAGCACGCAAGTATATTCGAAGAATTCACCATTTCATTTTATAAGCATGCATTCATTTCATTTCATATACGAGAGCATTCATCATTCATACACAAGACATGATCCACAAGTCATACATGAAAACTGACAATTTTGCGAAGGATTCATATGAAATGCGATAGTTAGATAATAATATAATTCGTTGTTCCATTCAATGCATCCTAGCGATTGGTATGAATCCGATAACCGAAACACTCACCCTCAAGGTGATGCAAACCATTGGTGGTCACCATGACCATTATGACTTCCATCTAGTTCTATCAAACCTACAATAAGCGTTTCCAAGCCGTCACTGATTGTCACCATTTGTTTATTTGGTAGGTTAGAGCGCAGACTCCTTTTTTATGGACTGAGTAGTCTCATCCAGCTAGTCGGAGTGCAGACTCTTCTTTTTGATGAACTGAGTAGTTTCATCCTGCTAGTCGGAGCAAAGACTCCTCTTTTTGGTGGACTGAGTAGTCTTATCCTGCTAGTCGGAGTGCGGAATACTCTTTTTGATGGACTGAGTAGTCTCATTTTGCTAATCAAAGCGCAGACACTTTTTTTTTTATCGGTACATAGTCGATCCCGCTACAAGTGTTCATGTCACATGCATTCTCTTGATAAGCTTATTCAAACCAATGACTAGATGCAACCCAATCCCCAGTCTTTCGATAAAATGTGATATTTCTATATAACTAATAATCAAGTCATATTTAATGCATGAGCAAAGCTCCCCACTTACCTGAACTCGTCGTGATGTCTATAACCAATCCTTGTGTGCCGGGGGCCTAATGTGAACCTTTGCGCGACTCTAGAAAATTAAACATCACATCAATGCATATTCCAATACAAAGTTATTAATTCTTTAATTCATTTGTTTGTGGGGCCCACTAGTATGGGTCCCGAGAGTTTCGTGTCGTCCGGGGCCCTTGCCGAGGTCCTAATGTCACATTGTCGACGGTGGGACCAGTCGTCGAGTTCCCCAGGGAGTGCGAATGCATTTCTATTGAAGTTGTGAAGGGATTGGGTCATTCCAACCCTTCATTTCTAGGTGCAAGGGCCAAAAACCCCCTGGTCAACTGGTCGTGTTGACCAATTGACCGTGTTAGAGGGGTGGGGGGACCTCGTGCTCCACCTTCTCATGGTCGTGGGGGGGAGTTCAAACTCCCCTCCTTAGGCAGTCCGTCTCCCACTTCCCTCCGGTGATTGGCCCAAGGGTTGCTGCCCTCCAGCCAGCTGCCGTGGAAGTGGCAGGAGGGGAGGAATGGTGGTGTAAACCACCCCTCTTCCCCCTCCTCCCTTGTAGTTCAGAGCCGCGGAGGTGGAGGACCTCCTAGTGGGTCCTCCTCTCCGCGCCGGTAGTCGTTGAGGCTCCCTTGCTTGTGGGACTCACCGACCAATGGCGAGGGCGGCGACAACGAGATTACTGCCATCCTCCTTGTTTTCCATCGCGAAGCTGTCAATACTCTCATCGACACTGTCTTCCTCTTGGTCTCCAAATCACCATTAAAATACAACGGAATTGGGTGAAAAGGAAAGATTTACCTAACTTAGGCTTAGAACTCATCTATTATTCTCATCCCTCCTCTCCAAAATGTTGAACAAATGTGGCTCAAACTTGTAAACAACCCATTTATAGTCTGAATTTAGGGTTAAGGTTGTCTACGACCTAACCTTTATTTTACCATTTTACCCTTGTGGGCGTCAAGCCCAAATAATCCTTGTTCTCATCCCATTAGGGCCATTTTAAGGTAAGTTTATCCAATCATTTAGATTTTTTTTTAAATTTGATTTGTAGCTTTACTTGTTGAACACGTCATTAATCCACACATTTTATTATTTAAATTACTAAATTACCCTAAGTCGGGTTAGGTAGAATTCGAGTTGTTACAATATCCCTAATTTTAGGAACTTTTGTCTTTGAAAGTAAAACTAAGGTACACCTGTAGTTTGTTGTGCCCACTCGTAACAATTTCTTTTGTGACCTGATGTTTAGTTGATCCAATTCGCATCTGTATACTCTGCCCGTACCCTACGTGAAATAAAGTCTTACTCCTGACTTTAATATCTCATTATTTTTATTTTCGTCTGACAATCTAGAATTTATAAAGCCTACCTCGTGTAGGTTATTAATAGAGCTATCATACCTAGCTACATGCCTATTTCTCATATAGTTATGCATTTATGGGGTATTCTTTTGTAATCTCCACCGTAGTCGCAATGTGCACTCGACTCATCCAAACAACAAGTGAAATAACAATATTGATATTGAGATATGATATGGTGTTTATCTGTGTCGAAAGGAAATTATATCTCCGCCTATCTGACAATAAAAACAATACTACCACCTGGTAGTAGAAAAAACAAGGATAGATATCCATCATATCAAGAACACTAGCATACCATTTATGTCACCATCTTAGTTATATATATCAACGTGTGACTCATCATGCTATTGCGGCTTATCTGTGGAGGCTACAAATGAGCATGCTCAGCATTCCTTTCGGAGATAATACCTTAACACCACTGTCCATTGTACATTTGTCGATATTTATTCCTATAGGTTCATAATTCAACTCAACTATTTAATGATGGTATATTTTGCAACACTTTGTCACATTGAACCATTAACTTGCGCAACAAACTTCTACCTTCGTAATCTTGAGGATCATTTGAAATCACCACCAACCCTAAGCGGAATTCAATACTCGTCCGTATGTGATTTATCATACCATCATCTTTGTTACATACTAAGGAAAATAAACAATTTCCTTTTATAGTTGTTTGTGTTTTGAAAATTTTGTAAGAACACATAAAATCCTTGAAAAAAAAATCTCATTAAAGTGTGATAAGCACTAACTCATCGAAATACGAAAATTCATGGTCCAGTACAGTTGAAAGAATCATCTATTAAGAGAATAAGTTACATGAAACTACAGAAATTGATCTATAGTATTAACCTTCAAATCGAGTTTACAGACCAATGATTCACATCCTTAATCGAATGTGAGAGGTTTTAAGAGTACACATGACCTCTACATCTTGAATTAAGTTTTTCAAGTTCAACCTCTTAGCCGGACTAACTTAATTATCATTGTTTGAAACCAAGATTAATTAGCATCCTTACTAGGATCATTAACTTTTTTTTAAACAATCTGTTTTAAACAAGATATCGTTAATTTTAATTGTCCAACTAGAGTTTCAGGTGTCAGAGTTACTTCTCTGAAATGTGACCACGTCAATATCCCATTTCACTTATTTAGCATGGCGTCTCATTGCCCTTTCAAGTCTCACAATTCTTGTTTAAGTCTTTATTTGCTACTTTACCAATAAGTATAGGCGCAACGCACCATGTATGTTCCAATCAAAGCTCATTCATTTTCGCAGTAGTCATTGTACACATTCTTAAATATGTGTGGAACCTCCCAATAGTTCCCCTCGATTGCTTTGTGCAATTCATAGTCATTACCCTCATTGTCTCGTTGAACTCAACTTCCTCACCTGCTCAGAGAAATCATCAGAGACAGTTCAAACTAGTGGAGGAAAACAATTATCTATATCTAACGATATATTTATGTATACAACGTAGCAAATAATCATCATAGTAAGTCTTTTGTTAAATTTCTTTGATCTGATCCCATCCTTGGATTGGTTATTTGTGTATGTTATGTCGACTTTAAACTAATATCCCATACCATTGATTTATCTGACTAAAACTTGATCTAAACTTTAAAACTTAAAGGCTCTATAAACTTAAGTTTCACTAACCTATTGTTTTCCTAGGTTCTAATCCCTATGCTCTGATGCCAACTGTGACAACTCTCCCCCGACCTAAGGTTGGATCGCCCGGCCCAAGTCGCTACTCTTGCTCAAGTACATGAACTCGGTCCCGATCAATGACTTGGCTCGCCTAAATACAACCTGCAGAATGATCATAAAGACTATGGAAAACAAAGTGCAGACCATCGAAAGTTCCAGAAGTAAATCTACTAAAGGGAAGTAGGGTTTAACCTACCCAAAAAACCTATTTAAAATACAACGCAAGTTTAATTGTTCAGAAAATGAATATATAGTTAATATAGTACAAGGCTCACATTAAGAAAGAAGGCTCCAAGCTATCGCCTCTCCCTTATCTTGATCTAGTGCTGACGTGGATACCTGAGATGTGATTAGGGTGAGGTAAAGAACCAACGTAGCTTAGTAAGAGAGAAGACTCGCTCACACATTAAACATGCAAGTAATACCTAATAAATGAGCAAAATCTATATGGAAGAACAATCCAATTATTTGCATCAATTAGGAAGTAAAGAAACACACTTTTTATACTCTTTCACACGTATCACCTCATAGACTAAGTCATGTGAATCATAGTGGTAAATTCTAGCTCATCATTTATATCATAAATCATGAGATAATAGAAGAAACAAGTTCTATATCTATATTTGCATGTATGAAAACTTGATAAGAATTAGCGTGGAGGCCATTCTAAAAAGAGTTTCAAGGTTCATTTAAATATGGTATAGAGTATTCTTTGATAGCATGTGCGTAAAGTTCATTATTCCATCATCTACAACATGAAAGCATAAGCTATGCATCCATGTTGTGTATTAAATACCATCGTTCCTAGCACGCAAGTATATTCGAAGAATTCACCATTTCATTTTACGAGCATGCATTCATTTCATATACGAGAGCATTCATTATTCATACACAAGACAAGATCCACAAGTCATACATGAAAATTGACAATATCATGAAGGGTTCAAATGAAATGCGATAGTTAGATAAAAATATAATCCGTTGTTCCATTCAATACATACTAGCTATTGGTATGAATTCGATAACTGGAACACTCACCCTCGAGGTGATGCAAAACATTAGCGATCATCATGGTTGTTTGTGACTTCCATCTAGCTCCATGAAACCAACAATAAGTGTTTCCAAGCCTTTACCGATTGTGACCATTTGTTTATTTGGTAGGTTGGAGCGTGGACTCTTTTTTTTGATGGATTGTGTAGTCTCATCTCGCTAGTTGGAGCGCAGACTCCTCTTTTTTATGGAATTAGTAGACTCATTCCGCTAGTTGAAGCGTGAACTCGTCTTTGTGATGGGCACATAGCCGATCCCACTATAAGTGTTCATGTTACATGCATTCCATAGATAAGCTTATTCAAACCAATGACTAGATTCAACCCAATCCTCGGTCTTTCGATAAATGTGATGTTTTTATTTAACTAATACTCAAGCCATATTTAATGTATGAGCGAAGCTCCTCACTTACATCAACTTGTTGCGAAGCCTGTAACCAATCCTTGTGTGCCCGGGGCCAATGTGAACCTTCGCTTGACTCTAGATAATTACATAACATCAAATCAATGCACATTTCAATACAAAGTTATTAATTCTTTAATTCATTTGTCTTTTACGGCCCACTAGTATGGGTTCCGCGAGTTCGTGTCGTCTGGCCCTTGCTGGTGTCTCAGTGTCACATTGTCGAGGGTGGGACCCATCGTTGAGTCCTTTGGGGAGTGCGAATGCGTTCCCATTGAAGCCGTGGAGGGGCTGGGTCATTCCAGCCCCTCATTTCTAGGTGTAGGGACCAAAACCCCCTGGACAACTGGTCAACAGGACAAGTTGACTACTGGGTCTTATTAACCAGTTGACCGTGTTAAAGGGGTAGGTGGAGCTCATGCTCCCCCTCACAGCCGTGGAGGGGAGTTCAAACTCCCCTTTTTAGGCAGTTCTGCTTCCCTCTGGCACGGTCCCCGCCGGAGGTGATCCGGCAGCTGGCCAGGGGGTCGCCGCCCTGCCGCCTTAGAGGCAATAGTGGTGGAAACCACCCCTCTTCCCCGTCTTCCCTCGCGGTTCGGAGCTTTAGAGGTGGGGCTCCTTTATAGGACCTACCGAAGAATGGGGAGGGCAGCGGTGGTGTGACCACATACATCCTCCTTGTTGTCCATCGCGACACCGCCAACACTCTCGTCAATGTCGTCTTCCTCTTGGTCTTGAAATTACCATTAAAATACAAAGTAATGGGATGAGAAGGAAAGCTTTACATCACTTAGGCTAAGAAATCTTCTCTTGTTCTCCGCCCCTCTTCTCTTGTGTGTGCACAAACATCGTTGCGGAAATGAATGGACACCAACACTTCGGTGTTCATTTATAGTGTCCAAAATTGGATCATCCTGGTATTTTCTTTAAAAAAGTAAACTATTAGACACCATTTGGAGTGGAAATAGAGAAAAAAACTTTCCAAAAGCAATCACCATACTAATTTGTTTGCCTAATGAAAAATATAAAACTTGACTATATATATGCTTAAAGATACTTGTATTATGAAGATTGGTGTCGGAATATATGGTTAGGAATAGATGACGTGAATCCCTAGTACATTTATAGAATCACTAGCATTAAGTTCTTATAAACTTTTTATTTTTTTCCCCTCGAACCTAACCCGCTCGTTGAGTTTTTTTCTTTACACCTAAATGTAATCATATTTTCTCTGCTCAATACCATAAGCTCATATTCCATAAATTTTCCTACTACCTTAAGGAAATACCTTATTTTCTTTTGGAATTTTCTATTGAAGTTTGACCCCATCACCACTTCCCTTCCTTTGTGTAGTGTGACGTTTTGCTCTTCCATATTTTCAATGGATCGAGGCGCATCTTACTTTGATGTTCTCTATTGAAGGTTGACCATTCTCAACGATTCATCCTTGTAGCAGTCGTTGCAAATGTTTGTGAAACACATACTGAATCTCCCAAAGAATTTGCCTCGATTGCCTTTCACCTTTCACTGTCATCCTCCCTATTGTCTCGAGAAAACATAACTTTCTCATTCCGCTCACGGAAGCCATTAAAGATAATCAAACTAGTTGAGAAAAACAATTTAATATATATCTAACGATATATTTACATATACAAGCAACAAATAATCTCATAGTAAGTTTTTTTATTTGTTTCCAACCCTTCCCATCCTAGGGTTAATTACTTTGCACGATAAGTTAATGGTAGCTTAAGTCTCATACCAATGGCTACATTAACTTAACTTCGACTCATAACTCTTAGGTCATATTACGTGAGTTTCCATACCAGCTGTGGTTCTAACTCACACCCTTAGTAAATTAGGATCTTAAGGTCAACGATGAGTTCCAACTCTAAGTTGGAACTACATCATTCCCTTTAGGCTCTATTACCTAAGATTACGACACTAATTGTGGTCATTTCCTAGGTACAAATACCTCAACCAAAACTAAGTTGGCTTAGTATTGTTCTCTAGGCCCTAATGCATAAGCTCTAATACCAACTCTAATGACCTCAATTTCCATAACATGGGCCGCTCGGCCTAAACAATCGCCAAACACCTCGAGATAACCCAGTGAGTCAGGCGATGATCTACTAAGCCTTAAACTGCGAAATAACATCAACAACTATCTAAAATTACAATTCTAATGGTTATGAAAAGTGTGGAATTAAAACCTCTCTGAATTATATATCAATGTGGAATAATAGGTAGGTAGTCATTACAATTTAAACAACTAGGCATAAGTTCTACGGGATCAAAAGTTTACCTGTTAAAATACCCCTATTTCATTACATGTTTCAAAAATAACATAATAGAGTAATAAATCCAACTCATAAAAGAAAATGAGATCTTCTATGCTAGGGCTTTCTCCTTTCCTTTCTTCAACACAACTGACAAGGTACTTAGAGGGAGAAGTGGGATGACCAATAGATAACGGGCTCATCATAGCGAGGACCCACTTTACCGTCAATCATCCAAGAAATACCAAAATGCAATATATAACTAACATGCATCAATAATAAAAAGATGTCGGAATAACAATCTCAACTCAGGGATATCAAAGAATAATCATTTACATAAGCAAGGTTCATAAATATAAATACAACTCATGGTTTTTCATCATGCCAACATACTATTGACATCATTACAAGTGACCGATTTCCCGCTTCCAGTGAAGATAGATCGATTAACCGAAACATTGGCCTTTTTGCCATTTAATTAGGCTTCTCAACACAAGTAGTATTTTTCCAAGCTATCACCATTACATATACCCTTAACCGGTCCATTGTTCTCAGAGTTTAGCAACTACTAACACTCTCCCCATGACCTTCGTCTTAGCGATTACTAATACGATCGTGAAGGCAACTACCAACATGCTAATAATGATTTAGGTTGATCATGGTGCTCGTGTCTACGGCTCCCATGTGCTTGTGTTAGTATCTACCAACACGATGAGTAACAAATGTGGTCCTCGCGACTACGAACTCCCACGTTAGGCATATACATGCAACCATATATTTATAGAAAGAAATAATGTTAATAACATATGACATCTTATCCCAAGTCTCTAACTTACGTGAGACGTAAGTTGTACTGATAGCATGACATGATTTATAGTAAAATGCACCCCATTTACCTCGATTTGCTGCAAATTCTTATCCAGTTTTTTACTCTTAGAAGTCCGATGTGGTCCTCCTCTAGTGTCTACACTGGTATAGATTGGTACAATTTATTAGACTTTGATTTTATGTAATTTATTTGTTCTATTTTTTGGTCTTATATTTTCAAGCTCAATTTTAAAATAGAAAATAATTAATAATCAAGTTTTTTTATTCCATCTTGTAAAACTCTCTTTTAGCTTTCCAATAGTATAAAGAACGTCAAAATAAGAGTTCAAACAAAGAAAATATGGTTGTTTCCATGAAATACCCCAAATCAGTGGTCCACTGATTTGCCCAACGAATTTGGGTAAAAACTTGATTCGTTGGTGATTCGTCGGCTGCAAAATTTATGCATTTTCTACTATCGATTTTTCCAACAATTGCATTCAAATGGGAATCGCTAAGTTCGATTTTAGCCTTCAAAAACCCCGAAATTCACCTAAAAACATTCCAAATTCACAAGGGACGACCCCTTGGTTTTCAAAGCATAAAGAGGCATCAAGAACATCAAAGCAACCAAAATAAGGGTCTTCCATTGATCAAAACCATACACAACTATCATGGCAAAGATTTGACTAGAAACGAAGTCATAAACCCAAGTTTTTGGCTAAAATCTTGTCAAATTCCAGATTGATACAGTTTATTCACTTTGACTTAAAAATCAAGTTACAAAGTAGAAAACACTACCACTAGAAGAGCATATGTTCATTAAGATTTGGGGCCAAATCTTGAAAACAAATCCCAAACTCATACAAGTACTCACAACAATGATGAAAACAACAATCGGGAGTGTAAATCTTTTGGAAATCAAGCTTGAAACCTTGGTTAAATATTAAATCCGAAAATCATCATTTCTTTCCGACAAATTCATTCAAACTTAACAAGTTTGGGTAGGGTTCTTACCAAGTTTGAGTGGTTCCCAAGCTTATGGAGGGTGTGTAGCTTGGTGTAGACCTTTCTCTAACCTCCAAGCTTTCTATCCATCTCTTATACAATGAAACCCTAGCCTCCTCTATTGTGGTTTTTGAACAAAATGGCTTCTCACCTTATAAGGTAGTATTCATATTTAGGGATTGTGAGTTAGGGATTAGACAACCAATCTAAGCCTTTCATCTCATCTCATCTCTTTCTAGTTCTAGAACCATCTAAATGGCCTACACTAAATCCATCATTTTGTTATTCTCCACTTATTTACCACTCTGCCATTATGTAGTTCAAACTATTTATTTGCATCTTGAATCTACCAAAATGTCATTATGACTTGGTATTTGGTGTTCATATTATTTTCAAAGGACTTAATCTACTAGTTAGGTCCAACCAATCCATTTATTCGGTAAATAACATAATATACATCCAACAACACACCAATACACCAATAATACATAGTTAATCACGGCTCATCGATGACTCATTGTCGAGGCTTTAGACCACTAATGGTTCTAATTTAGTATAAATATAAGGTTTGGAAACCCAGGTTGTTACACGAATGCTTAATTCTCGATTTTAGAGTTAGTTGTAATATTTGGTTAGTGTGAGGTTTAAGGAAATGCACAGTCTCTCTCGGTTGAAGTTTCAAATTTTTTATCAATACACTCGATGCAAACCAATAACGAACCATCTCATCGACTGTCCCATCATAAATATAAATCTAATGTAAAACAACAACAAAACTATCAAATTAGACCCAAATACTTAACTTGCAAACCATTTTTTTTACCAAACAAAATTTATTACAGTTCATAATTATTAAACAAAGTTATATGTTGAAGCAATACAACATTGGCTAACTACTACAAATAATACAATCCCACATAATGAAGGAGTACAACATGGACTAACTATTGCAGCGTATTCTATATCGATCTATGTCCCTTATGTCTAGGCAAACTGGTCAAGGCACCATGCATAGCTCATCGAAAGGAGAGGAATTTGGCATGGCAAGCATGGACTCAACCTTTGCTAAACCATAGTAGGAGGACTTTGGGAAGGGCACGTTTGCCCTTCACAAAAGCTTCCCACTAAAGTTCAATGGAGGAGTCCAAGTTTAGTATGTCAACTTGTTTTCCTTCCAAAGATCAAGGCACGATGTCTTGACTAGTATGCCCAATCATAACAGACAAAAGAGGACATGGCAGACAACTTGACACATGGATAATGTTGAACCACTAGTCATTAAGACATCTGACTGACACCTAGATTATCTTTAATCCTTTGATAATTTAGTAAACCTCTAAAATCTTTGAAAAATTCCTTACATCAATATTCTAAAATCCTCGAGATATATGTTCACGATCAAGTTAAGTTCAACGCCTTTATTACTTTAAGTAGATCAAATTAAAAAATTATTCAATTTTAGATTCCTAATTCTAGTGAAGACCCGTCAGCATTACCCCTATAAATTGGGATATTAAAAACACCAAACACCTACACCTAATAAGCAGTAGTAAAAGAATGCTTGGAAGGACTCAAACCTCCACAATAACCATAATAGTTCATATTTCATAAGTTGAATTCAAATAAAAACCGTAAAAGCTTTTTGCAATAGCTTTAACTCAAATTCTTCAAACATCATTTTTTAACCTCGAGAACTACATCAACAGTATCAATACAAATTAACCTTAGAGCATCCTACAAATTATCTTGCGGCCTACCACTCATTTTCATAACAAGGAAACATAATAACAAAATTTCAATACTTTAATGAGCCTTTGTTATCCTTTCATGAACTATATAACTTGAAATCACGAAAAGTAGGTAAAACAATTTCAGTTAAGTAAATCCTAAACTGCCCAAGTTACCTGTATAGTCAAATGCAAGCTAATAAGAAATATAAATGCATTTCAAAGAGAATCAATAGGTAAATATCAAGATGTGATCACAATCTTCATGTTAATACGTAACTAAGATGTGATCAACATCCAAGTGAAACAAAAATAGGACTATAAGTGATTTCTAATGTACTATATGGGGATGATCTACCAAATAGTGTCAACACAATGCACATAAGTTGTATCACTCTCCAACAACTCATGGATTCAACGAGATACACACTCGTTAAAGAGTGACTATCGAAGTCTTTAGACTCAGACGTTTGACATGCAACTCACCATTGATTCATGAGTGCATGATCAACAAGTATGAAATGCATAAACATTTATTTAAATGCATTATAATACGATAAATGTGGGTGGCCCAATAGTTAGGTATGGGGTTATTGAAGTAAGAGGTTAAGGGTTCGATTTCCACAAGGAGCAAGTTTCTTTCTTATCAAAAAATACAATTATAATGATAAAGTGACCACTTTATGGTTTACTTACAACCAACTTGCGGCTAAGTTTTCAAGGTTCTTCGAGCGTCGATCACCTTGAAAGTGGTTCCAATAGCTTTCTTACATACCTTATATTCGAATTCAGGACTCAAGTGAAACCAAATCATGAAACTCCATGAAAACTGACACCAAACTACGTTGTAGAATTGTTTTAAAATTAATAATTTACAACAATTTCAACTAGCTTTTAAATAGCTAACTAGGGATAACTTTTTAACCTTGAAAACCTTAAGTTATGTATCATTGACTGAAAAGGTAATCGTAAAGTTCACTTCACACATTATAGACTCTAAGAACAATACTCAAATCGGATCACAAACGGAGAAGTTATGAGTTTTCCAATATAATTTGTTGATAAGACAAACTTTATTAATTCTTGAACTATCAAATCTTTTCTAAATCAATTTTTCACAATTACATCTTCAAAATCCGACACCTAACATTAAGGAACCACTTAATGTCAATTTAAAAATATTTTCACAACATGTGGAGTTAATTTGGATAAAAATTAATAATCAATTCGTCTAAAATCCTAATATAAATGAAGTTCAACTGCAAAGACATCTTCAAAACAATTCTCAGCTGAATCACATCAACTCAATTCACTGAAACCCTAACCCATATCGGTGGAATTTATTTCAAATTGGTCCAAATAAACCAAATACTGATTCATAACAATTTCTACCAATTCCTATCAAAACCATGTGAGAAATTGAAAAATCGCAAGATTTCAAATTCAATCAAGAGAAATGTCAAGAATCAAGAATTTACCAAAATTTAAGTTGAATATCTTGATTCCACTGCGAAAACTTACCTCAAATTGAACATTTCGTGATGTTATACTAATTTGCAGAGAGATATCATATGAAAATCAAACATATTGGATGCCAGAGCATGAAAGTTTGCGTTGAAAAGGCTTAGGAATGAACGGTCGATCGTTCTGTTAGAAGGAAAAATTATGATTTTATTAACAAGTGTGTGCGATAAAATCAAGGCCATCCCGGCCACATCTGATCGAAAAGGGTTGGATAACTTGAGCTGGATGTATGGTTCCACTGACAAATTCTCAGTTAAGAAGGCTTATTGTCTTTTAACTGAGGAGTAACGTATGGAGCACGAATATCACATTGACTGGACACTAGAAGACGATAGATGCCCGATGTACGAGTGGGAGTCTGAGTCGACCCTCCATGTGCTGAGAGATTGCGACAGGGTTGCACCAATTTGGGAGGCCCTATTTCAGGGCTCCAAGCCCCCCCCCACTTTCTTCTCTCTGTCGTTGCAAGCCTGGATGAAACATAACATGACAAACCATACCTCTGAGGCAAGGATTTTGTCCAGAGTAGCATGTTGACACTTTTGGTATAAGAGGAATGCAAAGACTCACAATGATGAGTTTTCAAGTGTAGGGACAAAGAGGTGATGAGCGGTGTAGAGAGTAGAAAATAGAATAGGAAAATGAGATAGATTTAGATTATCTTTGGGTGGGGTTTAAAGAGTAAAAAGTAGAAGAAGGGGTGAATTTAAGGTTTAATTTGGCACGGTGCAAAGAGTAAGAAGTAAAATTGGGGAGGGATGTAGAGAGTGGAAAGTAAAAGGGGAAAATATATAAGTTTTTTGATTTAATTTAGGGTAGGGATATTTTGTAATTGTACATAGAAAAATCTTAGTTTCAAAATATATTAAATTAAATGGGGCCTGATATAAGGTACAGGGAGTAATCTAGTTGCTCCTTTTATGGAAATGAGTACTACTATGAAAACAATAAAAATATTCATGCAATGGGAACATCATTTACAATCATTAGATTTTAATCCAACACATTAATCTGAGTCATAAATGCACAAAACGTTAAATACACAACAAATTTTATGGGGAATCCATGAATTGGATGGCTCCATTGTGTATATGTATATATTCTATTAAGGTGATTTTTTTTTAAATCACCATTCATAATGAGTTTTCTTTTTGATCAAACTCCCCCTCTCAATTCCGACACTCCAATCTAGTCGAAATTCGACATGATTGCAAGGGGATCACATAAGGTCTTCTTCAGTGAACCTATTCTCACAATTTTGGGTTTGATTTTTAAGTTTTTGGCAATTATTGGAGTTGTTTTTGGGGTTATCGTCGGTGGTGTTTGGAGCTTTGATTTATGTTTCAATCTTCACATTTAAGGCGTAAATATGGATGGATTCATGTGGAATAAGCTATTACAAGAAAACTTTCTTGTTTTTATTTGTTTTAATTTGTTTTCATTGATTTTTTTTTTCGAGTCGTAAATTACTGGTCTGGTCTTGTCGCCCGTTGGTTTCGATTACACAGGGCGGAGACCTCCACCGATACCTCTTCAGTGGTCTCTGATCATGTGTCGTGTGTATTAAATAACCCGTATTTAGGTTACCAATCCTACATGAATGTAGTAAAGGTAAGCACTGTGGTCAAATCTACAAGACTTAGAAATCTATGTTTAATGGTACTGAAAGTAAAGAAAATGGGGGTTTTGAAGAAAGCTTTATTAATATAAAATAAATAGGAAAGCAAATACTTGAAATTCAATAATAAAAACATTCCTTGGGCTGAAAATCCATAATCTAGTCCTACTTAGTTGTTTGCATGTCTTCTTTCATTGGCTTAGAAATATAGGTTTTAAAACAGTTTCCTTAGATCGGCAATAGGTATTGGGGTCACGAACACCCTCGTTACCCTATTCTCGATAGATACAAAAACCGCTCTCTAAATAATTATCTACCACACAAAACTCTTAACTCTCTCTGAGTATTAGTTGATTTCGTTCATAGAGGTTCCTCCTTTATATAGGTATACCTGGGCTTCAGAACAGGAAACTCCTAGGAATAAGAACCTTCTGAAAATTGCAAGACCTTCTATTTTGTGAGTCTGGCATCATGGTTATTAATGGGCAGCGACATATGACGATGTGGGAATTAATAGCAAGTCGGTTGAACAAATCATTTTATTCCTGGTCTGGCACCATGACATTACGACGTGCGTTGATGTGTTGGTGTCGTGTGTTCAAAACTAACATCGTGTGTGTATTTGTTATGATGCTCTTCATGGTGCCATGCCTTGTGTTGTGGCGCCATGCATAGAAACCCATGACGCCAAGTCTGTTGTAATTTGATTGAATGTTGACTTCTTTCCTGAATTTGTCTAAAATGCGCATAAACTCTCAAATGCCATGTAAATATCAAAAGTAATCATTTAGAACCATAAAATAGAACTTTAGATCCGATTTACATGGCAAAATCCCTATATAAAATAATGACTCATCAATCTCCTCTCCCACCGAGACCTGTAAAGATGTCTTGGTACCCCTCGACCAAGACCTCATAAAGAAGCAAAAGCGTCCAATGGGTAGAGTGGCCTCTTCATAATAGTCTCGGTGGTAACCGACGATACTTTTTCACTTCCAGAGCATTGGCAAGACCAGATTTGAACTTTTTCAACGAAAAACACTTCTAAGACATTTTTTGACCTAGTACAAGTGGTCTACAATGGCCCAAATCGAGAAATGGAGAGAATATTGAGAGGTGACGAGTTTGAACGTTTGGAGAGTAGGATATTTCGCAGATATCCATTCTTGTGTTTCCTCGACCTCGATTCACTGTCGGTCAATATTAGACCACTAGTAACTTGGATTTAAGCTAATTGCCTAGGCTAACGATGCAAACCGTTACACATAAGACATGCTCTCGACGCAAATACAATTTGATGTATCGAGATGAACGCCTGACTTTTGTCCGAATAAATCTTCGCCCCGGCCTAACAATAGTTGGTATATATATATATATATGAAATTATATCATGATGATTAGGAAAAACCATTATGGATGATGATTTTAATTATGACAATTAGATTTACATCCAATGAAAAATATAGCCCAATTAATTTGGGATTGAGGCTATGTTGTTGTTGTTGTTGTCGTTGTCGTTGAATAATATAATTTTTCGGTACTTGTGCACATATTTAAGTGTCATTAATGTAGCTATTAAATGATCATTGGATTCCAATAGTCATTTTTAAAAATCACCAACCAAAGTGACTTTTCCTAATTGATATGGTAGAATAAACAATGAAAGACGTATGACGGAATAGAAGTTTTTATATGCATTTACTTACAATCACAAGTGCAACCTGATTTCAAGTCGGGCGACTCAAATCAAAGCAGGGGTCAACCAACCAAATTTCGTCAAACAACATCAATTATGGCCTCAACTGCCTTGAAACCATTTTTTTTAAATGCTATAAACCATGTTAATTATTTTCAAATGTCAAAGTTCTAAAAAAATACTTAAAAAAAAAACCCCATGAAAAATCCCGTATGGTAACTCTGGCTCAATATTTAGCCTCATAAATAAAACTTCAAAATTTTGAAATGCTTTGAGAGAGAAAGTTGTAGGTCTCCATGTTAGTTTTCTTGAGTTTTAAAGATTATGAAAAATTGGATATTGGACGACAAAAATATGAAAAACATACTAAGAGGGGGTAGAACTTTAAAACAAAAAAACTCGTTTACCATTTCAAATCAGCCTTAAATCAAACCCAAAGACTAATTATCACCCAAATTCTTTATCATCACCATATATTCTAGCTAAAGCGATCTCCAGGTTTACTAAGCATAAGATTGAACTTAGTAATAATTTTGAAAAATAAATGAGAGAGTTCAAAATTGAAGTAAAAGTTGTGTTCCTTTGGGATACCTAAATATATATTACACAAAATTACTAATTACAAATTACAAAGGTAAGAAATAATACAATAAGGAAAGAGAATGATTTTAGTATCTATGACTTAAAGGAAAGAAATACCTAATGTAATAATCTCTAGAAGGAAAGTGAGACGTGTCAAACATGTTATTTAATACTCCCCCTCAAGTTAGAGCATGCGAATTTACTATGCCCAACTTGATCATGAGAGAAAATGGAAAGAATTGAAGTAATTCTTGTTGAAGCAAGCTTCTCATGGACTGCATGACAACCTATCTTAATAAGTTTTGTGTGCTTGTGATAGACAAGATTAGCGACAATATAGTGGGTTGCTTGATTGTCACAATAAATGATGGTTTTAGTAGAAAATGAAATACCAAGATCTTGAAGTAAGGTAGAAAGCCAAACAACTTCACGAGTTGTCAAGGCCATTAAACGATATTCAGCTTCAACGAAGGAATGCGATATGGTGAATTCCTTTTTTCTTTTCCTAAAAATTAGGCTTGAACCCAGAAAAATAGAAAATTCCGTGATTGAGGGTCTTGTCATTGGACAACTTGTCCAATCTGAATCCCTATATGTTGTGAGTTGTAATGAACTATTAGATGATAATAGAATACTGTCTAATTCTAACAGCCTTGTCGCACATGAGTGCACAAGCTTGTGGATCTCCTCCGTAAGCACCGATACTGTCCCCAACTTAACCACCTTTCCACTTTAAGTGTGGTTAACTCTAAAAGTTTTAGTACTAGTTAGGAGTTAATCACTTATATACTTATTTATGTAGTTATATTTAATCGATGTGGGACTAACTTTCGGTCCACGCATCTTCAACACTCCCTCATGGATCGAAAGTCACATGATTCATGGGTTTTTTTCCTCTTGGGTCCCATTCAAACTATGGGCTCTGATACCATGTTATATTCTCATGGCCTTATCGCACATGAGTGTACGAGCCCGTAGATCTCCTCTGCTAGCACCGATACTATCCCCAACTTAACCACCTTTCCACTTTAGGTGTGGCGGTTTAACTTAAAAGGCCTCGGTAGTAGTTGAAGGAGTTAATCACTTATATACTTCTTCATGAAGTTATATTTAATCGATGTAGGACTAACTTTCGATCCTCATATCTTCAACAAATACCTTGACCTGTAGTTCTTCAAATAACACAACAAATGATTAGCATCATCAAGATGTGCCTTCCGTGGTTGATTCATAAATTGGCTTAAAATGTTAACAGTGAAAATGATGTCTAGTCTTCTAATAGTTAGGTACATGAATCAACCAACTAGTAGGTGATAGATAGAGGGATCCAATAATACATCACCACTCAATGTCAAGTTTGTAGTGTTTTTTTATAAGAATATCTGCAATATAAGCACCAATGAGCGCAAAATCATGGAGAAAATCTAAGCACATATTTTCGTTTACTTAAATATGTCTTCTAGTGAGAGAGCAACTTCAATTCAAAAAATATATATTTGAGTGAGCATAAATCTTTACCTCAAAATTGACTAAAATGAATCTTTTGACTTCAAGAATGGCATCGAGATTATTTCAGTAATGACAATGCCATTAGCATAAATTAGAATACGACTGCATAAAGAACGATTTCATGATATAAAAAGTGAGTGATCAACATGTGATTGAATAAATCCAATAGATAATAAAATAGTAGAAATTTTACAAACCAATTGTGAGATGCTAGTTTTAAACCATAAAGAGATTTATTTAATTTGCTTACTAAATTTTTCTCCATTTTACAAGGATGACCAGGTGGCAATAGCATGTAGACATCCTCATGTAAATCACTATGTAATAATGTATTTTGAACGTCAGATTCATGAAATAAACTAGTCTTTATTGTCGATACAGTTAATAATGTTCGCGTTACCAATTTGACAATAGGTGCAAACAGTGGCGAATCCAGAAAATCTTGTAAGGGGGCGAACTTTCACCCAATTTTTTTTTTCAAATAAATACCAGTAAAGGAAAAATTAGTTTGATAAACTAATAATCATAAGATTTTGCAATGTAAATTAAAAATACAATTAAATTATGCATGAAGAGAGTTGAATCGTAAGATTTTGCATGTTTTGAAAATAGTGCAATATCTTTCTTCTTCTATATTTGTAAATATTTCTCGTTCAATATAACACACCATTAAACCGTTCAACTATTCATAACCTATCTTATTTCACAATCTTGTCTTGATAATGTTCATTGATGAGAAAACTATTTCCACCATTGCAGTTGGCACTGGTAAGATCAATGCTAACTCGATAAGGTGGTAGACCAAAGAAAAAATCAAATGCTTCTGAGTCTGAATCATCTTCATGACAAGACTTGCAAGATCATTACAAACTAAAATGCATAACTTTTTCTTATATAATGAATGTATACTTGGTGTTGGATTTCAAAGATTACACAGTCATGTGCAAAGAAATTATTAGCATAAATCTTGGACAATCGAAGAAGCACATCATGATTAAATCTAGAAAAAGTTTTTTTGGATTAAGACAACCAATGCATCTCAACAGCTCCGTAGAAGCTTCACTGAATCAATTATTCATCTTAGCGACAAGTCAACTATAATAACAAAAATTTGAACATGATAATGGTGATAAGAAGTAACGCATTGTCCCTCACGCCTTAAACAACCTCGAGCCATTATTTTATCTTCTATATTTGGCACTGGTATAGACATTTTAACACAAAATGCATTAACGGCCTCCTCGAACAATGAATCCTTTTGTCCTTAAGTCTTGCAAAATATCTTTTACGGTTGCAATCAACCTTACTGCATTGACAATATTTTGGTCTTTCTATTGCAAGACATATGACAAGTCAATTGTTAATATTTGATGTTTGCCCTTCTCCTAAGCTTTTCCGCAACTTGTTTATAGCTCAAAACAATGAAAAAAAGGGTTTGAAAAGCCTTTTTGTCTTTGAATTTTCGCAGGGGTGTTTTCATAATTAAGTGTAATAAGTAGAAATGTTCACAGGTTTTGGTACCCACCCAGCCTGCCCAAGCTTGCAACCGATGGGTGGGACTTGGAAATGTTTTCTTAGGTCTAAGCCCGCCTAAGTCCAAGCTCCCATAGGCCCGATTTAATTTGGGTTAGGCTTATTTGAGTCCGATTTAATTTGGGTGAGGCTTGGGCCGATTTAATCGGCCCAGCCTACCACTAAATTAATGTCTATACAACAACAACAACAACAACATAGCCTCAGTCCCAACTAAATCAATGTCTATATTTTCAAAAAAAATATGTTGGAGCCATGGCTTGAACTCAATACCCTTTACATTGATGATTGTTCTTTACCAACATATTTCACCTATCTTTTGAATTTTATATGTATGCTAATATAAATATATAAAAATTCTACAAAATACTACGCTTTTTATTTTAATTTTATGAAAGAAACATTTAGAAAAAATACTAATTTTTTTAAAAAAATAATATAATTATTTTTGTTAATAAAAAATATATGTGGGTTTGATGGGCCATGTCTTATTAGGAATGAGAGAGGAAAAAGTTCAATTTTTTATTTCTTAAAAAATTGGATAATTAAATTTAATGTCCTATGTCACAACATCACCAACTTAATGCCACATCATCACTATATAACAATTACTTATAGGAAGATGGATTAAATGGAAGATGAATTGAATGACCACAAGTGAAACTTTTGTAAAGTTTTATTACCATTTTGAAAAAAAATAAAGTTTTGTGACCAAAACTAAAAAAAATAAATTTGGTGACCATGAGTGAAACCCTTTTGCCACTATATCTGCTCTATAGCATTCCATGCTACCATCACCATGACGTTTTATTTTATAAACTAGCGACCAAGTGTTGCTAGTTCCTTGTGTATTAAGTTCAGTTTGCATTGCTTGTTGTCATTTGAGAATATGCTTAGCTTGAGAAAAACTAGAAGGTTCAACGAGAGAAGATAAAGACCTAAGAAACGAATAATGCACATGAGAAAATTTACAATAACATAAAAACTTTTGCAATGGAAAAATTGTACAAAATGATGTTGAATGTGTTTGAACATTTTAGCAATGACAATCCTTTAATTTTACTGATGGTTGTGACACTCGTGATATTTGTCTTAGAGGAGATGATCAACTTGTATCAAATCTAAATTAGGTTCTTTATTATAAGGAGGGATAATGGGTGTAGCAATAAATCTAGTAGGTGATATAATATAAGAAGATGGTTTCGGAAATAATGCTTCATCTATCGTAGGTGGTTTAGTAGTGACTATTGGTAATGATATTTATTTGTGGAAAATGAATTATATAAATTAAAAGACTGATGACAAGGAAATATACTTTCATGAAAAATGATATCACGGATAACATAAATCTTTTGAGTTTGAATATCAAATATTTTGTAGCCTTTATGATAAAAGAGTACAACAACAACAACATAGCCTCAGTCTCAAATTAATTGGAGTTGGCTAATAAAAGAGTACAACACAGCCTTTTTGCTAAAAGAGTATCTCGTAAAATTTTAATAGTGAAGTTGCTTAAAAATGAAGTGCTCGTACAATATTAAGTAATTGTCGATGCTTGTGCTCAATCATGCCATTTTATTAAGGCGTATAAGCACAAGTTTGTTGATGAATAACGCAAACTAAGGTCAAAATCAATAGTATTTTTAATGAAAAACTTTAAACCATTGTCACTACATATTTGTTTAATAGAAACACTGAATTGAGTTTTAATCAAAATAAAAAAGATTTGGAAAAAACAAATATTTGACATTTTTATTGCATTAAATATACTCATGTAGTATGGGAATAATCATCTACAATAGTTAAAACAATAGCTTGCACCAGTAATAGGAGAATCACTATATGATCCCAAAACATCAACATGAATCAAGTCAAAACAAACAATAGATTTAGTAGTCCTATGACTATGAGGTTAATGTGGTTGCTTAGCCAAAGGGCATATTGTGCATGAACATTTATTTGAAAATAAAATATTAATTAGAGTCAATATAATAAATATCATGACGTTCTTTACCCACTCCAATCACTTTCTTTGAGAGTGATCCTAAAATACACAATAGTTAGAAAAGAATTAAATATAAAAATTTTGTTTTTTTATATCAAATTTAAAAATTTTGTTCTTTTTGTAATCTTATTGATAGAGAACAAATTAAACTTAAATAAAGGGACATATAAAACATTATTAAGTGATGTGTTATATGTGATCTGACATTCACCAATATGTGATACAGAAATAAGATTACCATTTGGTAATTTAATTGGTCAACCTTCATAAAGTTTTATAGCATGTAAAGAATTAAAATTGTGTCATGATCTGTTCAACATAAGTCAATAACCCAATTAGTAGTAGGATGTGAAAAAATGCTAGAAGTCATTCCAATAAAATGAACTAGATGGTTAGAAGTAAAAGAAATGTTAGAAGTCATTCCTAAAAAATGAACTATATGGTTAGAAGTGAACGAAGTGTTAGTCATGGAAATGTTGGCCAACGAGGTTCTTTTGACATTTTGATTTTGAATGAACATCTCGTCACAATAATCACAATGATATTGAACTTTCTTAGAGTTTAAGATCTCCATTGATGAATGTAATGATTATTGTTCTAATACCATAATAATTTTTGAGAAAGAAATGAGAAAGTTCAAAACTAAATTCAAAGTTGTGTATATATTCCTTATAGATACATGAATATATATACACACATAAACACAAAATTACAATTGCTAAAAGTGTTTTTAATTACAAAAGGTAAGAAAATAATACAATAAGAAAAGAGAATGATTTAATGATTTATAACTTAAAGGAAAGAGATACCTAAGTTAATAATCTCTAGAAGGAAGGTGGTACACCTCATGGCATGTGTGCCACTCGTCTAAGCTAGGAGAATGACACTTGATTCTCCATAATTTTTGAGTTTCATAATAGTTTAACGAATAATGAAAAAAATCTCATTCTGTTTAGATACTTACATGTATAACCCTAGGTTTTGATATGATAACTTTGCCCTTTAATTTCTCTTAGGTTTTTTTTTTCTTAAATAAATATTGGTGATTCTAATCAAAACACTTAATAACCTAACTATAGGCTAAGCAATGTAAGCTATAGCAGCATCAAATTAAATGAAATTAAGCTTAGGTCAAATTCACATATCAATAATGTACACTATAAAACATTTGTCAAACATCACATACAAATAACATAAGCCCAATTATCCGTTCGCACTCGGGTCAACTTACTAGGTCTCTTCTCTTGTCACGATTAAGACTGACCTCTAATGACACCGAGTTATTGTTAATTCCGACTTATTGTTAATTATAACTTCTAAAAACTCGAGATTCCATAAGTATTAGAATTAGTAAAAAGGGAGTTTGCACCTTCTGTCAAATTGACAATAGTGCAAATAAGATTTTTATTTAACCAACTAAAGAAATATTTGGAGCATCTTTTATATCAAAAACTCGTAATAAATATGCATGTACGTGGGTGTTCCATTTGTTGATGCCATAGGCTTAAAGTGGCAGAAAGAGTTTTGACATACCACACACATATGGTTTCGTCAACAAATGTACGGAGTATGAAAGCTAGCATTTATATACCAAGTAGTTGTTGATAATATATATATATATATATATATATCTAATGATTGGTTGTGATTCTCTTCAGCATGCACCACATAATAGAGCGTTATCAAGAGCAAGTGAAAGATGTGACACTGTATGACCAACCATCGGAGCAAAATATAGAGGTCAAATTTCTATACTCTTGGCGCATCATCTTATATGGGTCTTCTACATTTTCAATCTTATAGCCTTAATTGTACTATATATATAGTCGGAGGTTATTGGTGGCCAAATTTTTCTCGTTTGAAAATATATGAAGATTATTGTTCTTATGAAAATATGATTTATTTAGTGGCCAGTGATTTCTGTGGCCTTGGTTGTTGGGTATGACTCATAACAAATGTTTTTTTTTTTTAACATTGCATGCGATAGCTGAAGAGATTCTCTTATTTTGGAAGAATTTCTCAAAGTTAATTACTGTTAAATTTGTCACTTGTTGCAGCAATTGCAACATGAAGCAGCGAAGATTGCGAAGAGGATTGAGGTTCTTGAAGCTTCACAACGGTGCTTAAACTACTGAGACGCGCGCCAATCTTTCTACTTTTTTATTCCTTTTGTTTTTCTTTGGATGAGATACCGTAAAGGGTAATTCTTTTACAGATTTTGATCCACGTACTTCTCTCAGGAATCTTACTGGCGAATGCTTGAGTTCATGTTCCATAGATGAGCTGCATGAACTAGAGAAGCACTTGGAGAAAAGCTTGACCAAAGTGAGGGGCAAAAAGGTACTTTCACATCCACTCCCAATAGTCCCAACTACTGGTTTCATATAGTACTGTTTTTTTTTTAAGTGAAAATGTAGTACTGTTTTTCAGTAACAATATTTCGCCTTCATTGCACTTCAGAATCATCTACTTGATGAGCACTTGGAGCAACTCAGGGAAAATGTATGCAAGTCCAACTGAAATCTTGCTGACTTATTACACTTGATTTGTTGATTTCATGTATATGCATCTGTATATATTACTCTTGTTTGAACCTTGGTGGGCCCGGGCAAATTGTTTCTTAGCAAAAAAATATATTACACTTGTTCGGGGCAATTGCTAACATATAATGCCTAATTCAGGAGAGACGTCTGGTTGAAGAACTAACACAACTACGAAAAAATGTAAGTATGTATCCAGTTTTAGGATCTTAGTTTATATATATATAAAATAATTTGGCTTATGCATATGCATATATAATTGACTTCATTTCGCCAGCACTAGTCAAGGATAGAAAGAATTGTTTAATTTTAATAGAACCATATTGGCATATAAGTATAACCTTTTCATGCTTGAATTAATACATGCAGTGTGAGTTGCAAAAGGCGCATGAAAAGGTTGAGAATTGTGCTGTGGAGATGAGATTGTTTATTTGACGACATGATTACAAGGATCGGCTTCTCCGCGCAATTCTGTAGGCCGAGAATTGTACCTTCAACAGTAACAACTACTTCTATTCCTGAATTGTCTTTACTTCTTTTATCTGGAGGCTTCCTAGTGCATCGAACTGTACGCTGCAGTTTCTTCAATGTAATTATCATTATTGTTAATCGTGTAAGAAAGGTTAATTTGTCTGGTAATATCAATGTAAATTCATTTTGTTGTATGCTCTAATCGGCCATAAGCAGGGGTTTTTGAAAGTTACACTTCACAAATAAATCAGTGGGAAAGCAAATAAAAATAAATGAACACAAAATTGTTATCGCAATTAGGACCTCCGTCCTAGGTATGTGGGGTCATGCCCCAGTGTAGAAATCCACTATGAGAAGAAAAGTACAGTTTTACGCAAAGTTCTTAACTAGTGCACTCTCAATTAGTTAGTGACTCTCACACCAAACTTTGCTGTGCTACCCACTTTCCTTGCACAAGATCCTACACAATCCCAAGATCCCGTTGGATAAGCCAAGCTCCCCTCTGCTATGTGTGTGCAACTCAAAAAGAACAATCTCTCGAAAGCTCTTATCTCTCGGTAATGTCGAAAGTTCAAGACTAAGCGATAAACATTCGATTGTTATTACAACAATATATAAAGAAGATGCATAATAGACACTTCAAAAAGCTTTCCTGTTCATCTTCGATCAATGATGTGGCAAGATATACTCTTTCCTTCTTTCTTCGTTGATTAAAGGAACCTTGCCTTAGTTTTCTCGCAAGTTGTCAATCAAATGTTCTTGCCTTGCTAGAGATATATATGTTGTTGTTGTTATCTTGTCCAGCTGTCTCGAGAATTTGTTTATAAGATATTTCCGAATTTGTTTGGGACGTGTTTGTAGGTACCGGCAGCTCTGCATAAACTCACAAGTTTTATGTCATATCCTTTTCTCACCATGTATTGATTGTACAAATAATGACAATTACTTATTTTACCTTATCACTTTTAATTAATCAATTCGAAAACTGACTAAAACACTGCCAAAACACCCAAGAAAATTCAAACATCGACACGAATGACAATTACTTATTTTACCTTATCACTTTTAATTAATCAATTCGAAAACTGACTAAAACACTGCCAAAACACCCAAGAAAACTTAAACATCGACACGAATGAGGTGAGGAATGCACTCCTAACTTTGAATCGACATGGTTTTGACTGAATTTCATTGGATTTAGGTTGGAGGTGAGTGCGTTTTGAGGGAGGGAGAGATAGTGATGTCACTAGGGTATGGATGGATGGGTGGACGAAGTATTGGGTGAGCAAAAACCCTTTTTATATTGGCTATGTTTAGCAAAAAATGGGGTCCATACAGCTACTGCCTTATTTTTAGCCAAATTACTCTCACCTCTATCACAAACCACCTCCCTCACCCACCGCCCTCCACCACCGCCGTTGCTACTTCCGTTGTCTCCATTTGTCATGGCCAATCCCTCTCTCTCCTCCACCAGCACTACTATTGTCATCGTCACCACTCTAGCTCTGACAGTGTTGTGGTCACGCCACTCTCTCTCTCTCACTAGATCTGGCCAACAAATGTGGTGGTTAATCACCGTGTTTGGCCACTCCAACCGAAGATTTAACATGTGTTCGGCTACGTTGGCCAAACACTCGAGATATTTTTGGCCAACATGGCCGAACATGGTCATCGTGTTTAGCTTAAGTGACTGAACATGATGACACCACAAACTTTATAGAGATAGAGAGACAAAGAGAAAAAGAAAGGTTGTAATGGCAGCGGTGGGAGTTAGCAACGACAATGGTGGTAGTTGTGAGGGTTAGCGTTCTTGAGGAGTAAAGGGGGAGAGAAAGAGAGAGAAATAGAAGTTAGACTAGAGAAATTTGCAATGGCTTTAAAACGCATAACGCTACCACTTTCCTAAAGGAACTTTCGATTTTACATTGCAAGAGTCAACAAAAATCCAACGGGATACGATGAAGCAAACTCAGCTTTCACTTTGCAATACTGAAAGATGAAATAGGAGCAAATGCTAGTTTAATTTCGAGATAATCTTCTTCCTCCTCAAACCTTTCTCTTATAGAACTCTGGTCAAAACCAGTTAGAGAAGAAAGGTGGTAGTGGACTCAGTCAACATTGAATGTGTTCAATAACTCACTTAGGAGCGGGAGTACTACATGCGAGAGAGATTTCCATACCTCTTCAAGTCAGGTACAACCCTAACTTAAACATGACTTCGAGGAAGAAATTTTCATTTTGTTAGGAATATTTATCACGACCCAAATCTTTAACTTCTGTTTTGATCCTTAATCAGGATCACTGACCCGTGACGTGGGACCTACACCGTGATGCACACACCAATCAAGGCACATGGCCGATGTATATTTTTTGATAGTGATGTATGCTTAGTGTCATGTTATTATGTAAACTTATTACGTCAATTCATGTACTTATAGGCATCGAGACGAGAGCAGGGACGCACCTCGAGTTGTGTACGAGTCAGAGGACCGAGTAGCTAGTTGTAACGACCTGGAAATTTGGCTATTTGTGAATGAAGACGTGTATTACGTATTTATACTCATATTTGAGTGACCAGACAATGAAGTTGGTAAACGAGTAGGAAAACTAGACGAGCGGGTATCGACAGTTGGGTTATGGGTACACGGAGGAATTAAAACACAGTAAAAACACAAATAAATGAATATTTGAATAATTCGAATAATTAATTGGGGAGACAAGGCGAGGCTATGCTTGTTACGGGTGTCAGGGCAAGGCAAGACGGACCGAGGAACGTCGTTTGAACATGAGGAGTCAGATAAGTATGTGACAACTGGACTATGCTATAGGATTGTTAAAGTGACACAACCCAAAGTGAGGAAACCATCGAACCAGCCTCGGTATGCGTGTGTGTTTTGATATGTAAATAAGGGACTACCCTACATACCTAACTTTACTAGTCACTTCCACTCCAACCACACACACATACCCGATCCCCTCATTTCTCACCACCATCCCTCTCCTCTCCAGCTGAGCACACCACTGACCTCACTAGTTTAGAGGTGGTCCAATCTTGTCGGGGGAGTAGTCGGTTGCCGGAGACTGGTGGTGATTCTCTCTCTCCTCTATCGTTCACTCTCTTCTCTCCCACTCCTCTCCTCCTCCACGCCTTGACTGCGCCATCACTGACCACCAGCAGATTTGGGCAGTCGGACGTTGCTGGAGAACGTGAGGATCTCTCTCTCTCCCTCACTGGTTCTTTTTTCATGCTGTGCTCACTGTTTACACGGTTTTTGCATTTTTTTTGTTGTTCGCGACTAGTGGTGGCTGTCGTGACTAGGGTCCAGTTGAAAGCGATGCATGGTGGTCCACCGAAGCTCCGATGACCCTGGAGCTCCCCCCATCATAGTGTTTGTGTAGATATTTTGTTGGTATACTGTCAACTATTTTATTCGAACTGTGTTGTTGTTTTGGTTTGGCCGAAAAAAGCCAAGCTCGGTGGCGCTATTGGCCTGACCACCATACCTGAGAGGCTGTCGGAGACCACACCATGCCTTACTGGTGGCTCGCGGCCCTTCAGTAGGTTTGAACCAATGGTGGCAGTGAAGAATATGTTGTGATTTCATGTCAGTTTTGAGTTTGGGTTTCTTGTTCGTGTGAGGGTTTAATTTCTGATCTTGTGGTGGGTGCAGCAGGCATTTTCATGCCGTGGTGACTCCCTCCCAACGTCATACAAAACTAGTGAGTCATCATGACAATTGTGGTATTGGTTTTGAGTGTGTTTTGTTCATGATTATGGTTCGATCATCGTGGTTAGATGGTTTTGGTTGTTGTTTTCAAGACCGTTGCCGATTTACTTTTTTATTTCAGATTTGTTCTATGAAGTTGATTTCCATGGAAAAACCAGAGTCCATACTTATTATTGGTTAGGGTTTCCATACATGGTAAGACATTATGTTGTGGTTTCAGTTTTATGTGAGTGTATGGGACGTTGTGTACGTCTCGAAACGTATTATTATGTTTTGATGGTTTGAGTCGTTTTCATGCATGTTTCTTTATATTTTTGGTGAGTTAAATGGTTGTAATGTCGTGGTCATGTCGTCGGTGCTTGTGGCTATGGCGTGACCTACATACGACTAAGCCAAGAGTCCATCACTTAATAAATGGGCTTATATTGGTGTGGTTTTAAAACCCGAGAGAGAGTACTTGTTCTTCGATTGTTTTACCGAGGTTATGAGTTTATTAAAACGTTGGGCAAACACTAGGGTTTCAAACTAGGGTTAATTAAAAACTAGACCTATTAATTAGAGTTTTTTCAAAGCTTGTCAGGTAGTCGAAAACTCGAGGATACACATTAGGATCGCGAGAGCGCGATGGGTACGCTACGTACCAGGTGAGTACACTTGCCACAAGCTTGTGTAAGTTACCAAGTCAGGAAGAAAATATCATGTGATTACATATCCTGATGTTGTTTTGATTGTTGAAATAAATCTCATGCTTGGCATTCCATTTTATTCCTTGGTTGTATGTTCCTGGCATAAGTGTGTCTCGAAGGTACTTGCGTCTTGCACTAGAGGGATAAAATGCAAGCACTTCTGCAGAAATGTGTGACCACCCTTAGTGATTATGTGATACCAAGTACTGGATTGTTGTGGATATTGTTATGGTTATCGATGTTTCGACATCACTGTTGTAAATATTGTTGTGGATTTAGACCACTTATGGCCTCTGTTGATTCTTGGAACACTCAAATTTTGATCGTTTATCTATTTAGTTTGATTATCATGCACTTTGTTATATTTCCTGCCTTTCAATTACCGCATGACATTTAGACTGCTTTACTTGGAAAATAGTGAATTACTGTTATATTCTTCTGGTATTACTTTCGATTTCTCTCAGTTACTCACCGTCTAGTTTGTGACGGTGGGTGCAGATAGAGCGGAGTGCAGTAGGGCAAGGAACCTTGCCTAGGAGACTTTTTTGTGTGCGGCTGGACTTGAGGAAACCTAGAGTAGGTTATATGTTTTGTTTGTATGTTGAGTAGGTTATATGTTTTGTTTGTATGTTGTTTATTATTATATATCATGTTTTGTTGGGTCATTGAACTCGGGATTATAGTTTGGGATTCATATCATGTAACGTTTCATTTGACTTTGGTTTATTGTACATGAATATTCCCGTTTACATTTAGGATTATAGTTTGGTTTATTCCACTTATATAGATTCCTGATTTCTGTTTGACTGAGTTATTTCCCAATACATGTTTAGTTTAAATTTTCTTTCGTTGTGTTATACTTGCAATAACTCTTTCATAAAACTTGTAATTTGTTAATTGGAGGCTGACAAGGCTCGCTAGATCACCAAGTACCGACTCGGGGATCTGTATGAGTCTAGGTCAGGCGTTCTCAAATGCATTAGGAATTTGGGGCCGTCATACTAGTGATATGGTAAGCCTTAGTTTATTTAAATATGATTTAAGGATTATTTCACAAGCATAAAGTGTTATGTTAATGCAAATCAAATTAGAAAAACCCATAGTTTTGAATAAAAATCTATTACACATAGATACCCATTGGGATCCATGGTAGCACACTCTCCTATGAAGACTTGTGTCTAAATATGTGTCACTTGGCTAGAATTAGTGGGTTAGTAGGATTCATTTGAGGCCACAAGATTGCATGGAGACGAGGTTGTGCATTTTGATGAAACCAATATGTATATATATACAACCCTTAAGTCATTTTCTCCTCACATTGCATGCATTACAACACGCAAAAATCGAAAGCTGTAAATGTGGAATTCTACTGGAATTTGAGAGTTTAAGATGGAATTCAACAATCAAAAGAGGCTCAAGTGGTAGATCATCAAATTTCAAGACCCTAGGTATATTTTCTACATTCCAACACAATCAAATTCATGAGTTTGTTGAAGAGCATCATAGATAATCAATTTGGTAATGTCTTTAATGTTGTCTTAATTCATTGGGAGGCATCAATTAATTTCTACAAACTCAATTTCGAAATTTGGGAATTTTTACAAAACTAGGGTTCTTGCATGACTCTGAACTTTCATAAATCGATCTAGCATATGGGTTTGTTTATGAAAAGAAACTTTATAATTGAATTACTTGTTAAAAACCCTTTGATTTATTGTCAAAGATTTTAAAAATTAGTCCTGAATTGCCCAAGTTATGAAATTTTCTAAGTTTTTTTGACGGCCCCAGTTCCCCATAAAACTGGGTCTTGCCCGGCCTAGACCTACGTGGACCCCCGAGCCCTTACTCTAAAGTCAACGCATCCTAGTCAGCCTCAAATTCTCATATACATCATTATTTTTATCATTTAAAGGTGTGAGTTATAGGATTATAAAGTTATCAAAAAATTCGCAGCTGAAATCACTAATTAAATAATAACTCTCTGAACGGAAAATCAAGAAAATATATAATCTATCATGTGAAAACCATGAGAAATGGATAAATACATGCGTATCTGGTGATCAAAGCTAAGCAGTACAATATTAAATGATATCCCTAGTATCTCAAATCCTAAAGTATATGTCCCAGTGTTTTACAAAACATATAATAGAGTAATTACAATCAAAAGAAGCAAGATCTACATTGAGTAATGGAAAGAAATGCTCCGAGAGTCCTCAGAGGATATCACCTAGCATCAACTCATTTCCCTTGCTCGTCTTTGCTCTATCTGCACCACCGTCACAAACTAGATAGTGAGTGCGTGAAAAGTATGAAAGTAATGCTAGAAGAAACTAGACAATAATTCAAGATTTACTAAATAAACAGTGCAAATATCATGTGGTATTGAAAGATAGAAAATATAACAAATTGCATGATAAATAAACTGGCAAGTGAAGCAACGAAATTTGAGTGTCTAACGAGTCAAAAGAGGTTCATAAGTGGTCAATTACCACAACATTACACAACCGTACCACATCCACAACCACAACAATCCAAATCCACATCAATATCCACAACAATCCAGTACTTATAGTGTAATCCACTATTAGGGGACAGACAACACTTTTGCAGAAGTGTTCACGTTGGCCCAACTAATATAGACCCAGGAGTACCTTCACGACACACTTACGCCAAGACACTTAACCAAGGAAATATAGATTGAAATTCTAACAAATAGCTCAATTCAAATAGAGACATCAATAATAGAAAATTAATGTTCATTTTCTTACTTGCTTACAATCATACAAAAAACGTACCTCAAATACCGTAAAACGTCGATCATCGCGTCACCCTCTAACTTGTCTCTATCAAATTCTCAAAGTTTGGCAATCATTTAACCCAAATTTGGTTCAATTAGAGTCATTCCGTGACCCTAGATAATCCCCAAAATTTCCCAAAAATTTTAGAAATTTATTTAAAAATCATCGTTTTTACTGTTCTAGACACTGCTGTGACGCCGCAAATGTAATTCCCAAGGCGTCACTTAAAGAGCGAGTAGGGGAACCTTGCTTGTTTAAATGCCATGAACTAACGTCGTGGGAGAAAATCTCCATGGCGTATGTCGCGGCGTGCCACCCTGAACACATTTCCGGGGTTATTTAGAACCTCGGCTCGCGTCGTCGCGTTCTGAGCATATCCCAAACTCTTAGGGACGTCCAAAACAACAACAAACACACCTCACTCTGTGTCAAAAACCCTCCAAATACCCTAGTTTTTCATTCGCTCAAAAATTCACAAAAAAGTCCCCAAAAATTCCAAATTGCTTCAAATAATCAAACCTATTCACAAATCATCACTTGATCATTTCATTGATCCGAAAAACACCACCTAAACTTATTTCCAACATTTCCTAAAAATCTGGCCTGAAATTGTCATGATGAAACCCAAAAATTAACACCAAATCATAGACACTCACGAGGGGAGTCAGTATCCTACCTTGTTTCACGTGGTGGGTCGATCCCCGATGTCGTAATTAGCTCAGAAACACCAAAAACCATCATTCTCTAGTTCGATCATTTGAATGAAATGAAAATAAGATAGAGGAGAGAGAAAATGTGATGGATTTATATACCTCCCATTCATCAACTCACTCGCACGGATCTCGAGACACGTCTTGTGTCTCTTCTTCATTCCACCCAACAACTCCAACACAATAAAGTAACTTCGATAGGTGACTCCAACTTCACCACTTAGCAATTCTCGATCATAACTCACGTTCTCGGACCCATTCCACCTCACGACTCGCACATCGTGCGTTCCTGGACACGTCGTTCTCGCATTTTATTTAATTATTTATTAATTTTTGATAATTTATTAATTACTATTTTTCGGTGTTTAATTATCCGCATTATACCCTAAAATTCTTTTTTTTCTTATGCGAATCTCACACAAAATTTCGTGGCGATTAATAAAACAAAATCATACTCTAGGACATACAGAGTTCACATTCGTGGCACTAATTAAATTTTGAGGGTTGTCATAATCTTCCGAACTTATTACAATTTTGTCCTCGAAATTAACCTATTAATACTCAAAATAACAACTTCTTGGAATCAAAATAAATGAGGAAAATAATCGTGCATATATGACTCTAACTCCCAGGTCAACTCCTCGTCTCCGTGGTACTGTCACCTAACAAGTACTAAAGGGATCTCCTTATTCCTCTCCTTATTCCTCAGTATCTTAACCTTCCTGCCCATAATCTGAATCGGTTGTTCCTCATAAGTAATATCGTCACGTAAGTCTATCTGACTCAGATCTACCGTCGGTAGCCGCCATTCCCTTGACTTGTCTAGTTGATACATAGAGATATCAAAAACTGGATGAACTCCAGCGAGCTGAGGTGGCAACTAAAACTCATAAGCAACTTTGCCGACTCTCTTCACAATCTTGAAAGGACCAATAAACATAAGCGCAAGTTTTCCCTTGATTCCAAACCTCTTGCAACCCTTCAGAGGCAAAAACTTCAAATACATATAGGCTCCCTCATTGTACTGTAACTCATCGTGATATTTATCATAATACTTTTTCTATCTCTCCTGAGCACCCTTCAGTCTCTGACGAATCTATTGTACCTTCTCAGTATAATTAATTACAATCTCTGGCCCAAATGTCACTACATCCTCAGGCTCCGCCCAACAAGATAGTGATCTACAAGGTCTGCCATACAACACCTCAAACGGTGCCATGCCAATACTAATTGGAAATTGTTGTACGCAAACTTACACAAATGAAGATACTTTTCCTAAGATCCTCTGTACTCCAGTACACACGTCTTGAGCAAATCCTCTAACACCTGAATCAGTCTCTTGGAGTGTCTGTCTATCTGTGGATGGTATGTTGTACTCAAATCAAGTCTGGTGCCAAATTGAGTCTACATGCTCTACCATCGCAATGAAGTGAATTGTGGTCCTCTGTCTAACACAATAGACAACATAACTCTGTGCAATTTGACTATCTCACGCTCGTAGAGAATACTCAATCTATCAACCCTATGTGTAGTGGATACTAGAATGAAATATGTAGATTTCGTTAGTCTGTCCACAATTACCTCGATATTGTCATGTCTACAAGAAGATCGAGGTAAACCACTGACAAAATCCATAGCAATGTGCTCCCACTTCCACTGTGGAATGAGAAGAGGTTGCAGCAATCCTCTAGGTCGCCTATGCTTAGCCTTCACAAACGGCATATCTCACACGGTCGTATAAACTCCAAAACATCAACTTTCATCCAAGCCACCAAAAGAGACGTCGCATATCAGCATACATCTTTGTTTGACCCGGATGAATAGAAAAACACGAACGGTGAGCATCCCTAAGTATCTTAGTGCACAAATAAGCCACTAATGGAATCCACAGTCGCCCTCAATACCTCAGACATGCGTTTGTTGACCGACTCCACTCTACATAATCTGAACTGTCTGCCATCTCACTGAACCATTGATATAACTCATTTGTCTACTATCCCTCATGAACTATCTTAAGTGAAACAATATACATCCTCATCTAACCACAAATATGTGTCCTAGTAGTAGCTGGCATGTCAACTGAACTCATCATCTCAGCTGCCTCGAGTAACACATACGCGCGAGTCATATGGCACACACCTACCTCAACATCAGATCCTCTCCTACTCAAAGCATCAACAATTACGTTGGCCTTCCCAAGATGATAGTTAAGAAAAAAATCATAATCCTTCAGGAATTCTAACTAATGTCTTTGTCTCAAATTCAGCTCCTTCTGAGAGAATAAGTACTTCAAGCTCTTTGTGATCAGTGAAAAGATCAAACCTCACACCATACAGGTAATGTCTCCAAATCTTCAACGCAAACACTTATGACATTGACCATGTAGTGTTCTCATAGCGGGTTGGTCCAATATTTGTTCCCACCAAATACTCATGATCTTGATCCGTATCCGTATACGCATAATCATCATATGACTATCAATCAAGACTTATACTAGTCTTAATTTATTATTGTTCCCACAATAATAATTGACTAGGGACATTTTGAATAATACAATAATTATTCATAGATACTATTATAAAAGAAACATGCATCTACTTATAACAGTTAAACAATATTTATAGAATTGGCCAAGGGCACGTTTCCCCACATCTCCCACTTGCACTAGGTCCAAACCTACATGTATCTAATATTGTGTGACCTTAATACATTCTTAATGGAAGAATTTTATTTATGTATCTGATACATTGTTTAATATTGTTGTTCTGCAAATCTTCACATTTTTTCTTTAATAAGACAAAAATGTTCGACTGGTTGTTTAGATCTATAGTGTGGTTTAGGTTCCTTAACCTATAGTTGTGCATTAGTTTTACAATAAAATCCAATGTTGCTTCTAACACTTGGAATCACACCCTATTCAATCATGAACCTTATGATCTAAACATTTTCTTTGGTTGCATCAAATGCCGCTAAAAAATAATTTATATTGTAGAATTTTGTTAGAGTGAGTTTGGAACATTTTCAACTCACTGCATCTTCCTATGAAGTTAACACATCCATATTGCGATCATTAATAATTTATAATAGCTTGAAAGTTTGCATTTCGTAACCATTTACAAAACTTATATCTTTCAAACCTCATTTAAATAGTAACCATGACTCACTTGCCAATGAACCACTCAACCAATGGAAATTCCAAAATGGTGCCGTACCAATACTGGCTGGATAACTATAGTTGTAGGCAAACTCACACAAGTGAAAATACTCCTACCATGAACCATCATACTCCAACATACACATCCTCAACATATCCTTGAGTATCTGTATCAGATGCTCTAATGTCCATCAGTCTGTGGATGATAGGCGGTGCTAAGATCCAGTCGCATGTCGAACTGTGCCTGCATGCTCTGCCAAATCTGTGATGTGAGCTGTGGCCTTCTGTCAGACACAATCGATAAAGGTACCCCGTGCTGTTGAACTATCTCACGCTCATACTACAAACCCAACCTATCCACGTGATGTGTGGTCAAAACCAGTAAAAAGTGAGCAGATTTCATCAACCTGTCCACAATCACCCAAATACTGTTATGACCGCGCTGAGAGTGAGGTAAACCACTGATGAAATCCATCACTATATGCTCCCACTTCCACTGAGGAATGGGAAGTGACTATAGTAACCCGCTATGTTGCGATGCTCAGCTTTAACTCCCTGACAAATCTCACACCCTCGAACGTAATCAGAAACATTAGTCTTCATCCCCGGCCACCAAAAGAGACGATGCATATTAGCATGCACCTTGGTCCTGCTCAGATGAACCAGATGAACCGTAAAATACGAACGGTATGCCTCATGAAGTATCTCATCGCGTAGCTCAACCATTGATGGAATCCACAGTTGTCCTCTAAATCTCAAGCATCATTCTGTCGACTGACTCCAATCTGGATGATCTGAACTCTGAGAAAACTCCAAAAATCTACCATACTCCTCATCAACCCGTGGACCATCTAGTACACTATGAAAAAAGACTCTCTAAATCCTCAACTGGCCAAAATCTAATACTCTAGTGCTGGTCAGAATATCAACGGAATACATCCTCTTGACCGCCTCGAGTAAACCGTACTTGTGTGCTATGTGGTAAGTAATAACCTCTGAGTCTGCCTCTACGGCTCAATGCGTCTGCAACCACATTGACCATCCCCAGGTAATACTCCAAAGAGAAATCATAATCCTTGAGGAACTCAAGCCAACATCTTTGTCTAATATTCATATCCTTATGAGTAAATAAATACTTCAACCTCTTATGGTCAGTAAACAGCACAAACCTATCTTCGTAGAGGTAATGGCGCCAAATCTTTTGTGAAAACACCACTACCGCAAACTCCAAAACATGCGTAAAGTAGTTCTTCTCATAAACCTTCAGCTGTCGTGATGCATAGGTAATCACTCTACCATCCTACATTAAAACACAGCCTAAATCGACCTTCGAAGCAACGGTGTTCACCTCAAAACTCTTCCCTAAAACAGGCAATACTAACACTAGTACGGTAGTCAAAATTCCTTCAAGGTCAGGAGCGCCTGCTCACAACTGTCATTCCACTTAAATCTTACGTCCTTCTTCGTCAACTACGTCACAAGTGCCGCAATCTTTGAGAAGTCACGTACAAATCGCTTATAATAACCCGCCAAGCCAAGGAAACTACAAATTTCTGACATTGATCTCGGTGTAGGCCAATCTATCATTGCTATGACTTTAGCGAGGTCCATTGACACTCCGCCTGCTCTAATGATGTGTCCTAGAAATCCAATCTTCGTAAGCTAAAACTCGCACTTACTGAACTTGGCATACAATCTGTGCTCTCTCAGAATTTGCAACACCAATATGAGAAGCTCCTCGTGATCCTCACGAGTCTTAGAGTAGATCAATATGTCATCGATGAATATGACAATAAAGCGATCCAGAAACTATCTCAACAATTGATGCATCAGGTCCATAAACATCGTAGGTGCATTAGTTAGCCTAAAAGGCATGACTGTGAATTGGTAAAGCCCGTATCGAGTGCAAAAAAAGTCTTCTCCCTATCCTCTGCTCTAATCCTCAACTGATGGTACCCAGATCTCAAATCTATCTTCGAGAACCACTATGCTCCTGTCAACTGATCAAACAAGTCGTCAATGCGCAGAAGTGGATACTTGTTCTTCAATGTCACCCTGTTCAACTTATGGTAATCGATATATAGCCAAAAGCTACCATCCTTTTTCTTGACAAACAGAACTGGTGCTCCCCAAAATGACATGCTCGGCTAGATGAAACCCAACTCTAGTAACTCATCTAGTTGACTCCTCAGCTCCTCTAGCTCTTTCGGAGCCATCCGGTACGGCGGAATCGAAATAGGTTTTGTCCCCGAGACCAAATCGATAATAAAGTCGATTTCCCTAGGCGGTGGTAACCCAGGTAACTTTGCTGGAAAGACGTCTGGAAACTCACATACCATTGGTACCTCATCCAACCTAGTCACAACTCGCTCTGTCATACTCAATACACTAGCAAACGTCTCGATATCTACGCTAGTGGCGACTTTACCTCTAGTGATATGCAAACTGGTCGAAGTCCCCAGAAAACTAAACTCGGGATGCTCTGAAATCTGAAATATGACCCTCTTACTGAAATAGTGGATCTGTGCATGATACGTACCCAACCAATTCATGCCCAGTAATGCATCAAACTTGAGGAACTCCAAAACTCTCTGGTTCACTGGCATGACATGACCCTCTATCTCTACCGAACAGTTAACACATAACAAGTTCAGGTAAATCTTGTCCCCAACAGCTGTGCTAAGGATCAAGGGTCTTTCTAGTCTAATAGGTCCTAAACCCAAATCATCAACCATACGACCCGAAATAAACATACGGTAGAGCCTAAATTAAACATAACATGCATGAAATGACTACAAATGAAAATCGTACCCTCAATAAGACTACGGCTGGCAGCCGGATCTGGTGTAGCAACCGCGTAAACTAGCTCCCAGCTCTGCTATTGCTGTTATTCTCGACCCAGTCATGGACACGCACTGATAAAGTGCCCCAGCTGACCACACTCCTGACCTAGACTGTGTCTGCTGTCTCTGCCCCTATGCCTAACCAAACCTTTATCCCTGTCTCTGCACCTGATTGGAACCCTGACCCTGTCTGTGGCCACAGACTCTACCATCAATCCTTTGATAAAATTGCTGATAAGGACCTAATTACGCTTACCGCTGAGGTGAACTACCGTAGCTCTGCACTGATGCAGCTGGTACAATCACTATATACGGTGAAGACGCAACTGATGCTACGCTCTATCACCCTGCCTCTACTGTCTCGCTCTCTTCCTCCTCCTATCCTCTCTAGACCCTACAACTGACTGCGAGGGTGCTGACGATGTCGTCGGTGCCTCGGTGTGTGTGCTCCCAAAGCTTTTAATAGCCATAGCCCTCTCATAGGCATCCTGTAATGTGCTAAGAGTCGTCGTCACTACCACAGAACTGATTGAATCCAGTAGACCGTGTACGAAATAGTAAGCCTGATCGACGTCGTTATCGGCTGCGCCATTGGCATACTCCATCAAACTCAAGTATTGATCCATATACTGTATAACTGACTCTCCTGTCTTCTGCCTAATCATCTAAAACTTAGTCCTCTTCCGATTACGGACCGTAGGAGTAATGTACTTCTTGTAAAATCTCTCTTTGAACTCAGCCCAATCCTTGGGCTTACCCTTCGACGCCACTATCGTGCGCCATCAAACACCAGCCTCGCCAAATAGACATGTTGAAGAAATACTCAGCTGCATATGTGCCAGCGTATCCAAGACCTCGTGGATCTTCTCGTGGCTCCTCATAAACTTCTCTGCTGCCTCCAAATTAGTTCCCCTATGGAACTTCATCGGCTAGTGTCTCATGAACTCTCAAGCCTGCCTCGCCTCGCCTCAAACATCGCTCCAACATCGGTATCAGTCGGTGTGCTCCGTGTATCCTCTGCCGGTGTCTCTGGTATAAGAGGTACTATCTTTATCTGTGCAGGTGCCTCCTTAATCATTACGGGTCCTATAACAACTGTAGGTGTTGCTGGCGTATCATGAACTGTCGGAGCACTCCCAACTTGAACAACTAGAACTACTGATGTACTAGGTGATCTTTTCACCTGGGCTCTCAGCAGTCTGAGAATCTCCTGTAACTGCTGATCATATGATGAAATCCTCTGTGACATGCCATCTAGCTAGCCCTGTATGTCACCAGTACTAGTCTCGCCTGTACTAAGCTGATCGGACATCACTATCTGAAAAGAAAGTGAATCTCACGATCAGGACATAGCTGTCGATAATAAAATATATAACAATCAAATAGCTCATAGTCAACTAAAACTTAAGTTAGGATCATAGGGTTCCATTCTAAGTCAACCAGTCCTAAGTTCTGCTGATTATCGTCTTAATGGCTTGTGATTTAAATCAAGAGTCGAGTATTTAAAACTTTGTTTATGATGCCAACTGTGATGTCCAAGTTTTCAAACCTAAACTGGGTCCTACCTGGCCTAGACTTGCGTGAAGCCCCAAGCTCGTCTCGATGAGTCACACAACCTTAGTCAGCCATAACCCTTACCATTTACCATTCATTTATATTTTTATAGCATTGACTAGCGAATTATCATCAATATAGTGGAAACAAAGCTCAAACTAATCAATTAATCCCAACCATATAAAGATAGGACATCGAAGAGTGTGGAAACCTCGTATATGTATATTATCATAAATGATAAGTCAGAGGAGAACAACCCAATCGATATACATGCCCACAATCTCTCACATACCCAAACCCAAGTTTCGAAACAACATATTTATATACAATAGTAGAAAAATCACCTACTCAAACAAGTGGAAAGCTTGCTCTAGTGTTCTCTAAGCAAATCTCTATGCTCTGATGCCTTCCCCTTACTGGACTGTGGATCTACACTCCGTCAAATACAAGAATGACAAGCCCAGGTAAGTAACACTAAGTAGAACAATAATACAACATTTCAAAATAATTAAACATCAGTCCACATTCATGCTGATAGAAAGAAAGGAATAAAGAACATGAAATATATAAGACTGTAAATAGATCAATCAAAATGTGAGTGTCAAGTTATGAGATAGAATAGCAAGGAGTCCCGACAACAGTCATTGAGTCGAGGTAAAACCTACAAGACTCGGGTTCAGGAAAAGAACACAGCCTACCAACCCTAACCCATGCGGCTATGAGATATACATAGACTCGAATAAGAGCCGCAATGTACACTCAACCGAGAGATATCAATAGCATCTAGATAAGAGCTCATATCACAGGTAAAAGTAACCATAACTCTCTTGCAGTTGACTACCCAAACAAAAAAGATTCCAAAAGATATGATAATAAACAGAGCAATAACAATAAATTAACGCTCAAGAAATATCTGTAAAAGTTCTCACTGGTTTACTTACTTGTAATCCAACTATTACGCACTCAACGAATCCCCGATATGACTCCTATGACCTTTCGTGTCACGTCAGTGTTCAAAACCCCTAAAATACTTTCAAATTGAAATTCCCATTAATTACCCTTATTCTATCCAATTTTCCATAATATCATTCACTAACCCATTTGGTTCGTTTACTCGAGTATTAGGTCGTATTTAGGCTCATTTAGATACCCGAGATATTCCCAAAAGTTTACAAAAATTTTATAAAAATTCACTCCTGTGAACAGTAACACCTGTCGATACGCTGTGACATCCAATGGCCTGGACAACGTCTCCACGGCGTGGAGATTATACTTATTGTCCAATATGTACGTGAGTGACGCCTTGACCTCATTGGTTGTGGCGGCGTCCTCACGGCGTGTTCCCCTATGGTTCCAAGTATTGCTAACCCTATTTGTTTATATTGTGACAATAACAAGGCAATAGCATAGGCCAAGGAACCTAGATCACACCACAGATCCAAACATATTCACAGGCGTTTTCATCTCATCAGAGAAATTATTGAGAGGGGAGACGTAAAGATTTGCAGAGTACCTACCGAAGACAACGTTGCGGATCCATTGACAAAGGCTCTTCCACAAGCGAAACATGATGGTCATGTTAGATCATTAGGCATTAGATGCATGAATGATTGGCCCTAGAGCAAGTGGGAGATGTTGGGAAATGTGCCCTAGGTCAATCCATTAATAGTCTTTATGAATACATTTTAGTTAATAAAATAGAGGATTTCATTTGCTGTTTATTATAATTGATTTGCATGTTTACATTATAATAAGATCCATGGGTATTTACAGAAATATCCTAAATGTCCCTAGTCAATTATTATACTGGGAACTATAATGAATTAAGACTAGTGTGAGTCTTGATTGATGATCATACGATGATCATACGTATAGGAATACGAATCAAAATCATGAGTACTTGTTAGGGAACAAAATACTGGACCGACCCGCTATGAGAACATCACATGGATTAAGTCACAGTTGTTTCTCATGATAGGTATATTTTTCAGTCCTCTGACTTGAGATTACCATAGACTTCAACATTAGGAATACAGTGATTTGACGCAATCAAATGTTGTCTTTAACCGGACAATTATAAAAGTTGTGATTGTTACTGTGTGAATAATGTGGTGAAGTTGTGTAATCGAGATAGAATTTGTCCCTCTCATATAAAGAGAGATATCCAGTGGATCCCTCTATGAGTTAGATTGTTAAAAGACCTAGTCTAAGTGAATTGATATTGATCAATGTCACTTAGATGTTTTCAGACTACCTAGAAATAGAGACTAGTACGATTGAACATGTTGGATGACAATTCCATGTCTTATGTTTGATCAAAAGGATATCGTGTGACAAAAAGATGTTATATAAACTATTGATTAGGTTGTATTGATTTGATATTAGTACAACTTGGGTAGTCATAATGTCTTGCTAGAGGCCGCTTATGAATTGTATACCAAAATGTGTTTTGGTACACTGCAAACGTTGTATGAGACTAATGGTTTTGCGAGATTTTAAGATGGTTCAGAAAAATGAATTTTATATGATAAAATTCATGACAGAAACATCCTTGTAGTGTATTACACTTATACTTCTTTAAGTAGGGGTATATGTGTAATTTACTTAACCGTCTATATACAAGGGTTGTATAAATAGACGCTTTGAGTTAGAATACAAGAATAAAAAGATTTAAAAAAGGCCAAAACTCTATTTTCGTTCTAAGAAACGACTTAGGGTTTTTGGTATGCTCTGGATCGTTTTGGAGAGAAACAAAAAGGTTTGGTATTCTCTCAAAGCTAGCACTTCAAATCTCGGCCGCTGTTCGTGTGTGGACTGCTGAGAGAGGCGTTTGTTGTTGGCAGCGCCTTAGAGATCGATTAACCTTCAGAAAGGTACATTGCGATTGAGGTATGATTAAGTTTTCATAGTTTAAACGTTTTTAATGGAATTAGATTCGGATCCTGTTGGGGTTTTTGTCAAAATTGTTTTGTAATCTCCGTTGCGCATGTCCCAAAACCCAACAGCCCTGAGGCTCCTGCCATAGACGTACGTGGGTGACACCATGAGTTGGAACACTCATGGCGTCTTTTGCAGAACGCCTCTAAACCAGGGTTTTCGACACCCCGGCTTGTGTCACCATGCTTCGAGCCTATCCCAACTTCAACTAAACATCCACTACAATACCAAGCCACCCTCAGCTCACGTCAAAACCTGACCAAACCGTCGATTTTCCGAAATCATCCTAAAATTCAATAAAATCCCCTAAAAATTTAGAAAATCCCAAACACTAAAACCACTTCACCAACCATGTTTTGATCACTCAATACATTCCCAATCCATCAAAACATCCCATAAAAACCGATTTCTCAAATTCATTGTCCGAAATTACCGCGACAAAAACACATAAAACTACCACCAAAACATTGATAATCACGTGGGGAATCGAATTCTCAACTTAGAATTCGCGATTGGTCGATCACGTGGCGTTAAACAACGTCGATTACCCCCGGAAACCCTGTCGTTCTTGTTGTGTGAATCGATGAAGAAAGATGAGAGAATGAGATATGTGAGAGAAAAGTTGATGGGGTTGGTATTTATACCCCCTAATCTCCTCATATGCACGAATCTCGAGGATCATCCTTTAGCCTTCATTAATTCCAGCCACCAACTATGACACAAATGTGTGACTCTAATACGTGACTCAATCTCTCGAACTTACGATTTCTCCTAAAATACTCACGTTTCCGACTTCGTTTCGAACACCAAACTTTATCATCACGTTGCCCCGAACATACCAACGTATCACACGCGTTTTACAACTTTTATTTATTATTATTTAGTATTTTGTCAGAGTTTTTAATTCATTTAAGTCCACCAGACCCCTAATTACCTGACCAACGTTCGCCCGAAAACCCATTAATTAAGGTAATATTCGAGCTCAATCGTTTCCCCGTACCAGCGCTAACACTCAAATGTCCTCGCACGTTTGGGACATTGGAATTAAATATTAGGGTAATACAGTATAATACAAAACACCGAACACAAATAACATACCTCGGGGTTGACAACTAAGAATTGGACTCTGAATCACGGCAAATGGGCCCATGTAAGACCTAAATTGACACGTGGCACAAGTTAGGATTTAGGGTCGTTATAGGCATTATAGGAAACAACCCTCCACGACGTAACTTAAACGTGATGTACCCAGTGCTCTCTGCCTTGTGCGCCGTGACTGATGCTGTAGGGCTTTGGGCTCCACGACGTCCATTCAAAAATGTGAATCTGGGGTTTTCGTAACTCCGGCTCGTATTGTTGCTTTTCGAGCCTATCCCAGACTCATAAAGACATTGATACAAACCTACCCATCGTTCAAAACTCGTCCATTACGTCCAGAAACCTCGATTCCGACAATTAAACCAAAGTTCCCTACAAAAATCACAAAAATCCAACAAAAATACTAAACATCCAAAACCACCATAACAACTTATTCCATATAACCAATTCATCACTAAATGAACACCAAAACCTAAGAAAAAATGAAACCTCATCACGTTGTCTAAAATCATCGCGAGGAAAACACATAAAACAAGCGTCAGAGTGTAAAGAACTACGAACTGATATCTCACCTTTATTTGTGTCGATACATGCTCCTCGCCCTTCGACTTGCGTGAAAACCCCAAGTTCAGACCCCCCTTTCACAGATTTTGTTTAGAATTAGAAGTGAGGATAAGAGAGAAGTTGATGGCAATCCTTTTATACCCTTCACCTCATCATTTTCCACATATGCATCTCGAGAACCATATAGTGGTTCATGTTCACACCTGCCACCCACTATGTTGACTCCATTAGGTGACACTTTGACTTTGGTCTCTTGACCTTATCTCTTAAAATATCCATTTTTGTGGGCATTTCTACACCCGGACCACGCAACGACTCGCACTGTCATGTGCTCATGAACGTGCCCACGTAACAGACATCTTACACAACGTTTAATTATTATATTTTAATGTATTTTGTCAATGTTTTTATCTATTTAGTCTCTTGACTCCTAATTACTTGTCACAGTTCGCTCGGCACCTATAACGCAAGTTTTTTCGAGCCAAACTAGTTCTTCAATGTTAACGTGCACTCACAAACATCCTTACATGTTAGGAATATTGTAATTAATACTCGGGTAATAAATAAATAGTACAAACTACAAGAAAAATATCACTACAAGAAAAATGATATTTAGAAACGGAATTAGCAACGGAATTAAGTTCCGTTGCTAAGAAAAAATGGTTAGAGACGGAATTGAAACGGATAATTCAGAGACGGAATAGAGAGAGATCAGAGACGGAAATAGAGACGGAAATAGAGACGGAATTTAATTCCGTCTCTAAATAATGGCGCCAACATTCCCACCAAAACTTTCTTTTTTTACAACCGTCCATTACGTCTCGAGATTCGTGCGTGCTTTGATCTAGATACCCAAAAAGGTGACCAAACACAAAACTCTCTCTCCCTAAAATCTCTCTCCCTCACCTCACCGCTCTCTCTCTCTCGACAAACCTCTCTCCCTCACCGCTCTCCCTTTCTCGACAAACCTCACCGTCACCGCTCTCACCGATCTCTCTCACCGTCACCGCTCTCTCTCTCTCTCTCGTCACCGCTCTCTCTCTCTCTCTCACCGTCGCCGCTCTCGCTCTCTCACTCTCGCAGACTCTCGCTCTCACTCTCTCCGTCTCAAATTCCTCTCTTCGTCCAGGGATTCCGTTTCCGATTCGTCTCGAACCTTCGCGTTGATGAAATTTCGGTAAGCATATTCAATCGATGCTTCTATTGAGATTCTTTGTCGATGTCCTAGCTAGTTGTTTGTGCCTTTTTTTAGGGTTTCAATTTCTAGCGTTTCCGATCATTTGTGTTGTTTGATTGTTCATGCGATTAGGTTTTTTGGATAGATGTTAGGTTGAATGTCGAACCTTGAAATTTGTTAGAGGTTTTGTTGATCTTTGGGGTTTGTGGTTCTCATGTGTTGCGTTTTTGCTCTATCAAATCATCAATAATGTCTAATTCGTTTGATTCATTTGTAAAGTTTGATGCTTGATTGTGATTTTAGTTGGTGGAGTTGATTTTGTGTTATGGGTTTTTTTTTTTTTTGGGTTTATGATTTGAGGGTGTTAATGTTGATGAAAGGATTGGTCTTTAATGCAGAGTGGTGAATTATGTGTGAATTGAAATGGGTTTTGACAACGAGTGTATTTTAAACATACAATCACTTTGGCGGGGAGTATTTCGTCCGGTGTGTCGTTTGCTTGTTCATCCAAATGAAGCATTACGATCGCAGTGTACTCATTTATACTACAAGCGATGCCTAACTTATGTCGTTAGCACTACTCGAGCTTGCCGTACGATGGATATCTGGTGATCAAGCAGACTCGAATGGGCATATATAGCGGAAAAATTTCGATAATGTTGTAAATAAACAAGCTTCAAGTTATCCCTTTTGTGGTTTGGCGACAAGCTTTTGGTCAAGGAATGATTGAATGCATATTTCTAGTGTTGTTTCGTCATGGAATGCAGATGATGAACTATCAACTTTCGTGTAGGAGCAATTCTTATTCTCAATCGTCAAAAGATCATCAAAGAAACCAATTCAATTGATGATTTAATAAAGGTAAGGCATTATCCCGCATTAGTTTTCTTTTTCTTCCACATCTAGTTTGGGTCTATCTCGAATATATGAAGTCTTTGCAAGGCTTGCAATGATCTCGTTATCTTATCTCTTTTATAGGGTTATTTCATTTTTCCCGATTGTATTATTATTTTTGGGCTTATATGATAGGTTTAATGAAGGTTGAATATTTTTTTTGCATATGGTGTATGTTTGACCCTTATGATTTCTACCTTGCTTGGACGGTTTGTGATTAATTCATAGTTGATGCACATGTCTTTATATTTTATTGATTTAGTTTTCTCAAGAAAGTCGCATTGACTTGGATGACAAACCGAAATGTTTATAAGTAGCAAATCACAATGGTCGCCGCTAATTGAAATAAAAATAAAGAAACCGATTACTACTAGCTTCCCGTATTGTTGTAATCAAGACTAGCAATTGCCAACTAGCCGAGGTGCCAAAAAACTTTAACATTCAAGACATTACTTTGGTGAACCAAAGTCTTAAATGGGGTGGTTCAAAGTTATGTCCTTACCAATTGGAATATGGAGGACTCATTTACCATACTGAGTTTGATTAAAAAATTAGCAAACATATGGAAGGGTCGAAAACCTTATATAATTTTATCACATTTACATATCTTTCTTTTTCTTCATGTTGTATAGTTGTTCTTATTGACGAGTTCTAAGTGCAATGTATTTTTTTTCCGACAATTAGTGCAAGTACGCGCATTATACAACACTTTCTATTGGTAGCAATTTTTTTGGTTTAATTGGAAAGATTGGTTTCTCACTTTTCTTCAAATGTTGTAGATGTTCAATGATAAGATATTGAAGATCAATGTAAGAAAATGCATAAGCACAGCTATTAAACTTCAAAAGAAGTACTTATACAAGGTCAGGCCATTAATTTTATCATGACTTTCCTTCTTTCTTTTTTCGCACGATTTTTTTTGGATTGAATGTGCATCGGGTAGAAGTTTTTTCCATTTACTTAATAAAACCATTGCCTCTTTTGCATGAAGCGCATGGATTTTCTTTACTCATTTATGCCAACATTTTCTCGCTTTACATATCTTTATATATATCATCATACACAAAGCAACCTTTTGGATAAACCAATAGTAAAATCTACGTGCTAGCAACTCATTCCATTCCAAGTATCATTGTCTCATTAACCCGAACTATATGGTTAATACATTTATTGCTTTGCATCGTTTGCTCACTATAGCATCCATATAATCTTGCAATGATAATATGATATTGTTCTCTTTAATTCTTTGTCGACTCACGTGGGTTGAAGTAGAACAATTCTCGACGAAGACTAGCTCTACCTATAATTATGTTTGTTTCTCATGTTTCTACTTAAATTGCAAGTGCCACTGTACTACCTTTACATTACTTATCATCAACAAGATCCTAAGTTCTTTATTTTGGTATCTTTACAGGGAAATCCTTAGGACTTAATAGCTTTGGCCTTATCTGGTGCAATGGTGAGTTTTTTATGTACATTAGCACTGGCGATGATTTACATTGGTAAAATATACATATAGGCGTGTGCTCTCAATTAATATATCCAGTATTGGTAGTGGAACTCTTCTAAAAAAATATATATATTGGTAGTGGAAGGATTTTAAATGCAATTCCTCTGCAGCCAAGTTGCTACTGCGGCTGTGCACTATATTTTTGGGTTTTCATTTTCATTTTTTTTTTAATTTTATCTTTCCTTCTCATTTTGTATGTCCCTTCTTAGGAATTAAGTTGGAAAGTAAGGTTAATATTATTAACTTAAGCACTTTTCTTATGCATTTGTTGAGATAATATGTTCTTGCACATTTCTATATATATTGAGACGTTGGAAGATCATATCTTTTTCATTTGCTTATTCTTTGAACGAATCGACGATTCAACATATCTTGTTCCATTTAAGACACTGGTTCAAACGCGCCTATTGCATTGTCATATTTGCTCTATATGGTATCTTGCCTCATCTCGGTGCAATGGTGAGTTTTTTCTCAAAAAAAAAAAAACATGATAAGACCGGCACTTGTTTGTTGATTAAATCGTTCAATGCATGACCATTATTGTGATGAGACAGTCTACTCCGGTGACATTTTTAGGTTACTAATGCATTAACAAAAACAAAAAGTTCTCTTTTTTGTCTTTGTTTTCTTTATCTTTATTCTTTTTCTTTGAATAGATTAGCATGTCATGCACATGGATTTTCATTCCTTCTCTAAATTTCGAAAAACTCCATACTAGTAGTAATAGTTAGTATGACTACTAGGGGATAAAGATTGAAAAGATTAGCTGTCATGTTAATCTTCGTAAATTACATGCTCTTTCATTGAAGTAAATCGAGAGAAGGTTAAGGAGAATTTGACACTTACCACTTCAAAGAAGAAAAACTTCAATTGCTTGAAAATTTCTATCGTATTCCAAACTTCGTGTTACTTTCGATAGTCAATATCAATAATGATGATGAATATATGAAGATTTTTCTTGTGATGCACAACATTATAATAGTATTAATTGGTTTACTTTTTCTTTTTGTTATTTGTAATTTTAGGTGCAAATGGAATGTAAGAGATTCGACATCATATCTTTTGTGTCATTGAAAAAAGGGCTATGAGAAAGGTACTACTTCATTTCTTGATACAAATAACTTGCTTTTAGATCCTACATATCTTTTGGGTGACTAAGTTTCTTAACATTGATTTAATTATATTTTGTTTGCTAAGAAGAATATATACTAAAGTTTCTATTGAACTCATCAATGAAAGAACCCTAGTAATTACTATAGGGTTCTTCCATGTTTTGTAATTTTTGGGAACCCCTAGTTGTAGGAGAAACTTTGCTAAGTATTTTGTAGGAAATTAAGAGTTAGAATTTTTTGAGAATGCATTCATTGTAATAATGTGTTGAAGATCATGAACATCACTTGTCTCTAAAAAGAAATAGTTATTAATATTGAAGTACTTATGAAAATTGGTACTTGTCTTGTATCATTTATTTAATACTTCCATTACACATTGTTTATCTTATTGAGTCTTTTATTTTAGTTTTCTTTACTTTTAATTTGTGTTCTATCCTTTGTTTCATTTTACTTTAATTTCATTTTGTATAGTGTCTTCTTAATTTTTTGGAGCATCGAGGACAATTGACTTTTGTTTGTGTTAATCTAGAACTAAATTTTGTGTCATTGTTTGGAGCGAGAGATAATTTGCTAATTAACACCATGTTCCTTCTGGATAATGATGAATTTATTTTTCTTTATTACTTTATTTATGTTGTGTTTGGCTCATACACTTGTGCTTGCGATGATACGTAGTTCTCCCATAATATTGTTTATATTCCTATTATTGTTTGTATAATTTAGTGATTTTTTTCTTTTTGATCTTTTTTCAGGTGTTTTGTACGAAGTCAAGTATTATTTGAAGCACAATCAACTATATATAATCTCGGAACACTTCTTCATTTTTTTTTTTCATTTAGAACAATTTTTGCTTTTACTTTTGTAGAAAGATACGATATATAAACTTTTTAGATTGTTTTTGTTGTTTCGTGTACAGTACATTGAGAAAAGATAATTTTAAGGATATGTTAAGTTTATATAAACTGTGCAATATCAATATATTATTTAGCTATGATTTGTATTATATATTGGCAGGTTAAATGTGCTTGGACTGAGACCTATATATATATATATGAATTCAGAGACGGAATTGAGATGGATTTGAATTCAGAGACGGAATTAGCAACGGAATTCAGAGATTCCGTTGCTATTTCCGTATCTAATTTTCGAGGAACAGATACATGAATCAGAAATGGATCAAATTCCGTCTATGATCCGTCTCTGATTAGCAACGGATCAGAGACGGAAATAATCAGAAACGGAATTAGAGACGGAATAAATTCAGTCTCTGATCAGAAACGGAATTTATTCCGTCTCTGATCCGTCTCTAAATCAGAAACGGAATCACATTTGCGTTTCTGATTGAATCAGCGACGACGATTTTAGAGTCGGAATAAATTTCGTCTCTATTCCGTTGCAGATTTTAATTAGAGATGGAATTTATGCAAATCAGAGACGGAAATTTCCGTTTCTGATCTGCTGTTTTTTTGTAGTGTATAACATACCTCGGTGTCAACTCCCGAGGAGCGAAACAAGTACACCACGACTAGCTGGGCCCATAATACGACCCTAAAAAGACGCGTGGCACGAGTTATAATTTTAAGGTCGTTACAATATTGGTTAAACATGATCGATACCTTTCACATGGTATCGGTTCTGTACGGCCTATGACTGCCCTACTTCCACAATCCTAAACTGGGCCGCACCGGGTCTAGACTTATATGGACCACCGAGCCAATCTCATTAAGTCGCGCAAGCCTTGTCAGCGCTCCTTTACCATTTACCATTTGAAAGCAATTAAAAAGTTGAGTTAATCAATTAGTGAGTTATCATAATTATAGCGAAAGCAATTAAACCTCGAACTAATCAATTAGCCTTAATGACACACAAGTTGAGACAACCTAGAGTGTGGAAACCCCCCCTCGGATATGTATATGATCAATGAGCAGTCACAGGAGAGTAACAACGAGATATGCATGCCAATGTCTCTCAAAACCTAAATCCCAGTGTTTCAAAATATATACATAAAGTAATACAAAGGTATCACATATATTAGACAAGAGGAAATAACTGCTCCAATATCCTCAGATGATATCTCCAAGCTATGGAGCCTTCCCCTTACTGGACTGTGGATCCGCACTCCGTGAATCATAAGAATGACGAGCCCAGGTAAGTGACCACAAGTAGGACATAAATACAACATTTCAAAATAAATAAATCAGTCTAATTCATGCAGATAGAAAAAATGAACAAAGAGCGCATGGATACACAAGATTGTAATTATATCAATAAAAAAATGGAGGTTATGGAATAAGAAAACCGAATAGCATGGAGTCCTGACCAAAAGGTCATTCAGTTGCGGCAAAAGCCCAGCAGACTTTGGTTCAGGAAGAGACACAACCTTCCAGCCTTAATCCTTGCAACTATAAGATATCCATAGACCCGGATAAGTGCCCCCAACGTACACTCAATTAGGAGATATGAACAGTGTCCATATAAGAGCTTATATCACAAATAAATAGTAACCATGCTCACTTGCCAATGGACCACTCAACCAATGGAAATTCCAAAAGAAATACGGAACAAAGCAATAACAACAAATTAAAGCTCAAGAAATAACTGTAAAATTCTTCACTAGTTTACTTACCTATATCTAAGCTAATATACAATCACACGAACTCCATCTCGCCTCCTACGAATCCTCGTGTCACGCATCAATGACTATAACTCCTAATAGCCAATTAATTACAATTTACAATTAATTACTTTTTAATTTACCCAATTTTCTATAATTATTTCATTAGTATAATTGGGTTCATCTATGGGGTATTGGGTCATATTCAGACCCATTTGAATACCCGAGAGATCCCCAAGATTTTTCAAACATTTATCAAATTTTTCACTGTGTTTAGTGTCATGCCGCAGATGGCGCCGTGAGGGTCAGACCCTTGTGGCGTTACATAAAGCGTAACTTTTGGAGTTCTCTACCTAAGACGCCATAAGTGGCGCTGTGGGAGTTGTTCTCTGCCTCAGACGCCATAAGTGGCACATTGGGACTTTCCCCTTAACGAATTAACTTAAAAGCGTGACTTCACCTAGAGCTTCTACTCTGGGCGATGTGATCGATGTCGTGAGCATAAGCGCACCACGACATCCCTCGTGGCGTACAACCCTGCACTTAATTCCGAGGTTCTCCGAAATCTCGGCTCGCGTCGCCGCGTTCGGAGCCTATTTTAAAACTATTAGGGACACAAAAAAGAACACTAATCCATCTTCGCTTCACGTCGAAGCCTCGACAAAACCCCAATTTCAAAAATCATAGAAAAATCCCAAAATTCCCCTAAAAATACCATAACTCCCAAATCATTAAAACCATCCATACAAGCCCACCATATACCTTCCATTAACTTCTAATCTAGCAATAAACTTTAATAAAAATCGAACACCAAAATCATCGTCTGAAACCACCGCGACGAAAATGCTCAAACTACCACCAAAATGTAGATACACATGTGGGGAGTCGGGATCTCACCTTATAATGCGTAGTTGGTCGATCCCTTGGTGTCAATTCGCATCGAAACACTAAGAAAACCCTCCGCTATCATAATGTGTTCGCAAAGATGAAAATGAGAAAAAGTGAGGAAAGAGAAAAGTTGGTGATGGGTTTATATGCTCTCCCCTCATCCACACTCATGCACGTATCCCGAGGCAATCACTTGGTCCTCCTTCACTCCATCCAACCACTTTGACACAACCTTATGACACCAATGGGTGACTCTCACTCATAAGTTAGCCATTTCTTGCAAAAACTTTACGTTCCTAGACCCGTTCTGCACACGACTCGCTCATTGAGTGCTCGTAGATATACCATCGTACAGGACACGATATACAACGTTTATTTATTATTTATTTTATTTTTTGTCAATGTTTTAATTCAATTAATACATCGGACTGCTAATTACGTGACAACTGTTCGCCTGAAACCAATTATTCACTTTCTCCCTAAGCCGAACCCGTTTCCCAACATTAACACTCACACATAAATGTCCTCACACGTTTGAGACATTGAAATTTACATTTGGGTAATACAATATAATACAAACACCGTACAAAAGTAACATTCCTTTGCATCGACGACTGAGAGTTGGATAACTGTATCATAGCATAGAGTCCACGTGCGACCTAAATTGACACGCAGCACGAGTTAGATTTTAGGGTTGTTATAGTTTTCCTAACTAATTGAAATTTCGCCTCGAAATTAAAATGAAACTAAAAAAAAACTTTCATAATCAGAAGAGGTAGGGAAAATACTCGTGCATGTACGACTTGAGCTCCCACATTAGCTCCCCGTCCCCGTGGTGCTGCCACTTGACTAGGACTGATGGGATATCCTTGTTCCTCAGCATCTTCACTTTTCAGTCCAAAATTTGAATATGCTGCTTGTCATAGGTGATGTCCTCCCTCAAGTCTATCTAGCTCAAATCCACCATTTGCCGTCAGCCTCTTTCAACTTATCCGAGCGAAGCATCATATGTGAAACACAGAGTGAACTCCAAACAACTAAGGTGGCGATTCCAACTCCTATTCAACTTTGTCTATCCCCTTCCCAACTCTAAATATACCAATGAATCTATACGCAAGCTTCCCTCTAATCCCAAACCTCTTGTAACCATTCATCGGAGACACCTTCAGATAGACATAGTCTTCGACCTTGTACTTTAACTCCCCTTCATATAAGTCATAATATTTTTCTTGCCTCTCCTGCGCACCTTTTAGTTTCAGTCTGATCTGGCGTATGTTCTCTTTATGATCCACTACAATCTCTAGCCCAATGGATGTCATATCCTCTGGCTCATCCCATTAAGATGGAGATCTGCATGACCTACCATATAGTGCCTCAAATGGTGCCATACCAATACTGGCCTGATAACTATTATTGTAAGCAAACTCACATAAGTGAAGACACTCCTCCCATGATCCATCGTACTCCAACACACACATTCTCAGCATGTCCTCGAGTATCTGAATCAGACGCTCTGACTGTCCATCAGTGTTAGGATGATAGACGTACTGAGATCTATCTGCGGGCCAAACTGTACCTGCATGCTCTGCCAAATCTGAGACGTGAACTGTGGCCCTCTATCAAACACAATCGATAAAGGTACACCATGCAGTCGAACTATCTCCCGCTTGTACAAACTAGCCAACCTATCTATAAAGTGTGGTCAAAACTGATATAAAGTGTGCAGACTTAGTCAACATGTCCACAATCACCCAGATGCTATCATGAATGTGTTGAAATTGAGGTAAACCACTTACGAAATCCATGGCAATATGCTCCCAACTTCCACCGAGGAATGGGAAGTGACTGTAATAGCTTACTAGGTCAGCGATGCTTAACGTTAACTTGATGAAAAATCTCTCACCCTCGAACGTAATCAAAAACATTGGTCTTCATCCCTGGCCACCCAAAGAGATGATGCACATCAACATGCATTTTGGTCCTGTTTGGATGAACCGTAAAATGCGAGTGGTGTGCTTTTTAAAGCATCTCATCTTGTAGCTCAGCCGCTGATGGAATCCACAGTCGCCTTCTAAACCTTAAGCATGAGTCTGTAGACTGACTCCAGTCTGGATGATTTGAACTCTGAGCGGACTCCAAAAATCCTCTGTACTACTCGTTAACCCGTTGACCATTAAGTACACTTTGAATAGAAACTGTCTAAGTCCTCATCTACCTACAAATCAATACTCTGGTATCGGCCGGAATATAAACAACATATAACCTCTCGATGGCCTCGAGCAAACCATACTAGTGTGTCATGTGGCAAGTAACAACCTTCAAGTCTAACCCTTTATGGCTCAACGTGTCTACAACAACATTGGCCTTCCCCGGATGGTACTCTAAAGAGAAATCATAGTCCTTGAGGAACTCAAGCCAACGCCTCTTTCTCACATTTAGATCCTTTTCACTAAGCAGGTATTTCAAACTCTTATGGTGAGTGAATTGTTCAAATCTCTATCCATAGAGATAATGGCGCCAAATCTTCAGTGACAACACCACGCCACCAACTCCAAGTCATGCGTAGGGTAGTTCTTCTCGTGAACCTTCTGCTATCGCAATGCGTAGGCGATCAGTTTACTGTTCTGCATCAAAATACAGCCAAAACTGACCTTCAAAACATTGGTGTTCACCTCAAAACCCTTCCCTGACTCAGGTAATACTTACATTAGGGCGATAGTCAAGCATTCCTTCAAAGTCTGAAATGCCTAATCATAACCATGTGTCCATTGAAATCTAACATCCTTATTCGTCAACTGCATTATAGGTGCCACAATCTCTAAGAAGTCCTATACAAAATGCCTATAATATCTTGCCAATCAAAGAAAACTGCAAATGTTTGACATGAATCTCGTTGTAGGACAATCAGTCAATGATCTGACCCTAACGGGGTATACTGAAACTCCGCCTGCTTCGACGATGTGTCTAAGAAATCCGACCTCTTCAAGCCAAAACTTGCACCTACTGAACTTGGCAAACAACATGTGCTCCCTTAGTAACTGCAAAACCGTCCTGTGGTGCTCCTCATTATACTCACGAGTTCAAGAGTAAATCAAGATGTAATCGATGAACATGATGACGAACCGATTCAAGTACTATCGTAACAGACGATGCACCAAATCCATAAAAATCAGTAGTGCACTAGTCAGCCCAAAAGGAATGACTGTAAACTGGTTATGTTCGTATCGAATACAAAACGTAGTCTTATCCCTATCCTCCGCTCTAATCCACAACTGATGATACCCAAATTTCAATTCTATCCTCAAGAACCACTGTGCTCCTCTCAGCTGGTTGAACAAGTCATCAATACGCAAAAGTGGATACCAGTTCTTCATTGTCACCCTCTTCAACTGCCAGTAGTCGATGCACAATCATAGGTTGTCATATTTCTTCTTGACAAACAAGTCTGGTGCATCCCAAGTTGACATGCTCAGGTAGATAAAACTCAGCTCTAACAACTTGTCTAGCTAACCCCTCAACTCCTTTAGCTCTCTCGGAGCCATACGGTATGGCAGAATTGAAATAGGTCTGGTCCCTGGACCAAGTCAATGATAAAGTCGATCTCCTTAGGCGGCGGTAAACTAGGTAGCTTCGCTAGAAAGACATCTGGGAACTCACACACTACTGGTACCTCATCCAACCTAGTCACAACCCGCTCCGCCGTACTCAGCACACTAGCAAACTTTTCGACATCTACAATAGTGGCGATTCTACCTCTGGTGATAGGCAAACTAGTCGAAGTTCCATGAAAACTAAACTCCGAATGCCCTAGAATCTAAAATATAGCTCTCTTACAGAAACAATAGATCTATGCATGATAAGCACCCAACTAATCCATGCCCAGCAATGCGTCTAACTCAAGGAACTCCAACACTCTTAGGTCTGATAGCATGATATGACCCTCTATCTCGACCGAACAGTCAACACACAAAAAATTCAGGTAAATCTTCTCCCCAGTACCTATGTTAAGGATTAAGGGTTTATCTAGTCTAATAGGTCTTAAACCTAACTCATTAAACATACGACCAGAAATAAAAGAAACAGTAGAGCATGAATCAATCATAGCATGCATGAATCGATTGCAAATATAAACTGTACCCTCCATTAGATTACGGCTAGCAGTCGAACATAGTGCTACAAGTGCGTGAACCTATTCCTAGCTCTGCTGCGGCTGCCCTCGGCCCAATCATATCCGAACACTAATGAAATGACCAACTGTCCATACTCTCAACATCCCCTCCAAGATCCTGATCTAGATGAAGCACATTGTCCCTGTCCTTATCCCTGTCCTTGTGCCTGGCAAGACCTTGTCCCTATTTCTGCACCTGACTAGAACTCTGACCCTCTCTTTAGCCACTGCTTCTATCATCCTCCTCTAATAATATTGAGGTTGAGGACCTAATGGTGCTGGCTGTTGTAGTGCATTAGCGTAGCTCTACACAAAACTAAATGGTACTGCACTACATAAGGCGGAGATGCAACATATTTCATACTCTGAGCTTGATTTCTCGACGTCATATGTCTATATCTCTTCCTTCACCGGTCTCCTCAAGAACCACTTTTTGACTGTGCTATTGCTGATAATGCCACCAGTGCTCCAGCTCGTGTGCTTATAAACTCTCGCTGGCCATAACCCTCTCATAGGCCTCCTGTAGTATCCTAGGAGCTGTCGTCGCTACTATAGAACCAATAGAGTCCAGTAGACCGTGCATAAAGTAATAAGCCCAGTTAGCATCAGTGTCCGCTGCACCCTCGGCATACTCCATCAAGCGTAGATACCAGTCCATATACTGCATGACTGACTCACCGGTCCTCTGTTGAATGGTTTGAAACTCGGTCCTCTTCAAGTTACGGAGCGTCGGAGGAATATACTTCTGGTTAAACTCTCATTGAACTTATCCCAATCTTTGGGCTTCCCCTTCAATGCCACCATAGTGCGCAACCAGACATTGGCCTTGCCGAACAGTGAAACCGATGATATACTCGGCAACATATATGTTGGTGTTGACAGTACATCAGGTATCTTCCCGTGACTCCTCTTATATCTCACTGCAGCCTTAAGGTTAGTACCCTCGTAAAACTTCTCCGAATGATGCCTTTAAAACTCGCGAGCCTGCCTCGCCTTAGCTGTAGCCCTTGCACCCGTATCCGTTGGTGTACTCGGCATGTCCTCAGCCGGTGTATCAACTATAGGAGGTACTATCTCAGCCTGAACATGTGCCTTCTCGGCTACTACCGGTCCTGCCTAAGCTGTTCGTGCTACAGGTGTATCATGAACTATAGGAGCATTCTTATCCTAAGTAACTGGAGCTGCTGACATGGAAGGTGATGTTGTCGCCTGAGCAATCAACAATCGGAGAATCTTTTGAAGCTGCTGATCATGAGACGTAATCATCTGCGACATGTCATCCAGCCTCCCCTGTACGTCCTCCGAACCACTACCGCTGGTGTCGGGCTGATCGACCATCCCTAACAAAAAATAAAGCGATTTCACGATCAGATCATATCTATTGAAAGTAGTAGTACAACAAATCAAATAGCTCCTTTCCAGTTTTAATTCCTCCAACTCTCCTCACTTTACAACTAAGACTTAAGTCAGGATCATATGGTTTCACTCTAAGTTTAACAACTTTCACTAGTTTATGTCTTAATGGATTGTGATTTAAATCGAGAGTCGAGTATTTAAAACTTCTGCTCTGATACTAACTGTGACTGCCCTAGTTCTAGAATACTAAATTGGGCCTCGCCCGACCTAGACTTATGTGGACCCCTGAGCCAATCTCGCTGAGTTATGCAAGCCTAGTCAGCGCTCCTTTACCATTTACCATTTGAAAGTAATTAAAAAATTGAGTTGATCAATTAGTGAGTTATCATAATTATAGCAAAAGCAATTAAACCTCGAACTAATCAATTAGCCTCAAAGACACACAAGTTGAGACAGTCTATAATGTGGAAATCCCGCATATGTATATCATCATTAATGAACAGTCAGAGTAGAGTAACAACGAGATATACATGCCCAAGATCTCTCAAAACACTAATCCCAGTGTTTCAAAACATATACATAAAGTAATACAAATGAATCACCTATATCAGACAAGAGGAAATAATTGCTCCTATATCCTCAGATAATATCTCTTAGCTGTGAAGCCTTCCTCATGCTAGACTATGGATCTGCACTCCGACAAACACAAGAATGACGAGCCCAGGTAAGTAACCCCAAATAGGACATAAATACAACATTTCGAAATAAATAAATTTGTTTAATTCATGCAAATACAAAGAAAGGAACAAGGAGCTCATGAATATATAAGACTGTAAATATATCAATTGAAAAATGGAGTTTCCGAAATATGAAAATCGAATAGCAAGGAGTCCCAACCAAAAGGTCATTGAGTCGTGGCAAAAGCCCAGCAGGCTCGGGTTCAGGACGAGACACAGCCTACCAGCCGTAACCCTTACGACTATGAGATATCCACAGACCCAGATAAATGCCCCCAACGTACACTCAATTGAGAGATATCAATAGTGTCTAGATAAGAACTCATATAACATTTAAATAGTAACCATGACTCACTTGCCAATGGACCACACAACCAATGGAAATTCCAAAAGAAATACGAAGCAAAGCAATAACAACAAATAAAAACTCAAGCAATAACAGTATAATTTCTCACTAGTTTACTTATCTATATCTAAGTTAATATGAAATCACACGAACTCCGACTCGCCTCCTACGAATTCCCGTGTAACCCGTCAATGACTATAACTCCTGATAGCCAATTAACTACAATGTATTACTCTTTAATTTACCCAATTTTCTATAATTATTTCATTAGTGTAATTGGGTCAATTTTCAGGGTATTGGGCCGTATTCAAACCCATTTGAATACTTGAGAGATCCCGGAGACTTTCCAAAAATTTATCAAATTGTTCACTGTGAACAGTGTGTCATGCCGCATGTGGCGTCGTGGGGTCAAACCCCTGCCGCATCACATAAAGCATGACTTTTAAAGTTCTCTACCTCAGACGCCGCAAGTGGCGACGTGGGGCTTTCCCCTCCACGGTGCCACTTAAAGCATGATTTCACTAGAGCTTCTACTCTGTAAGCGTAAGCATAAATGACCCACGTCGTCCCTGGCGGCATGCAACCCTGCACTTGAATCCGGGGTTTTTCAAAACCCTCGCTCGCATTGCCTCATTCGGAGCCTATCCCTAAGTCTTAAGGACGTCCAAAACAACACCAATCCACCTTCACTTTGCAGCGAAACCTCGACAAAGCCCTGATTTAAAAAATAGCAAAAATTCCAAAATTTCACAAAAAATACCGCAACTCCCAAATCATCAAAACCATCCTTACAAACCCACCATATACCTTACAATAAACTCCAATAAAATTGAACCTCGTGACAAAAACGCTCAAAACTACTGTCAAAACGTAGATACATACGTGGGGAGTCAGGATCTCACCTTAGAATACATAGTTGATCGATCCCTTAGCGTCACTACACGTTGAAACGCCACGAAAACCTTCCGCTCTCATGTTGTGTTCGTTGAGATGAAAATGAGAAAAAAAGTAAGGAGAGAGAAAAGTTGGTAATGGGTTTATATACTCCCCCCCCATCCACACTCACGCATGTATCCCGAGGCACATCACTTGGCCCTCCTTCACTTCGTCCAACCACTTTGACACGACCTTATGACACCAATGGGTGACTTTCACTCATAATTTAGCCATTTCTCATACAAAATTCGCATTCCCGGACCCGTTTTGCCCCACGACTCGCTCGTCGCGTGCTCCCGGATGCACCAACGTACTAGACTCAGTATTCAACGTTTATTTATTTTTTTATTTTACATTTTGTCAGTGTTTTTAATTTAATTAATATCCAGATTGCTAATTACCGACAACTGTTCGCTCGAAACCCATTATTCACGTTCTCCTTGAGCCGAACCCATTTCCCAACACTAACACTCACACACAAATGTCCTCACACATTTGGGACATTAAAATTTACATTTGGATAATAAAATATAATACAAACACCGTACAAAACTAATATACCTTGGCGTCGATGACCGAGAATTGGACAATTGTATCATGGCAAAGGGTCCACATATGACCCAAATTGACATGTGGCATGAGTTAGACTTTAGGTCGTTATAGACCGATTAGTATGGGATATCGAAAACCTAAACCCATAAACCCTAACCTCACAACACCGAACAAAATGCCACAAATATAGATCCAAACGACGTGTAACATCATGAAGAAAAAAACCCACAAGATTAGAGTGTCGAAAACTTACCCAATAAATCATTGTAAGCCAAAGAATGTCGCGATATTCCTTTGCTCTTGGTGCTCAGTTGATGGCAGATCTGGCGGAGTTCGAGTAAAATACACCCTCCCAAGACCTTAGCGAGCGTTATAAAAGATAAATCAGGGGTTTTCCTATGGTCTGTGAAAGTTCGATTTGGGGTATGAATGTGAGTAATGGCTTAGGGAAATGTGCTCCCCATATATGTATATATATATATGGTAGTAATGAGGCCTGTTTAGCAATAAGTCGTTTAGTCGCTCCCTATATATATATGTATGTATGTATGTATATATATGATATTACTACAATGGGAATCATAAAAATACTCATGGCATGGGAACCTCATTTACAACCATTGGATTTGAATCCAACACATTATTCGATGCATTAAGAAATGCATAAGTCATTTAATGCGCTACATATTTTGAGGGGTTCTAATTGTATGAGTATATATTTGGGCTTTATTGTAGATTTTTTCATATATATATATATATATATATATATATATTTTATTTTTTTTTTCTTAACTTTCTTTTGTGAGAAGTGAATCTTCCATCTCCAATACTTTCTCGCATGAAGCAACACTTAAGATTTAGGGTAGATATTAATCACTTGTAGTTAGATTTGAGGGTTCATTTCTCTTTCAGTCACTTTATGACCCCACAATTGACACACTTAGCTCACTTAACTTTTGTCTAGACCTTTACTTAGTCAATTCTTAATAAATTGATAATCTAAGGTCTCATCGTCTCTCGCAATTAATTTAATCAAGTCACACCAAGTCGCGATAACATATTGTACATGCATTAGCACACCAACCACAGATAAAAATTATTTTATTTACCTTTTGAGCACGTCGCTAGTGCACGACTCTTTGTCGAGACTTTGGATCACTAATGGTTCAAAATTCAGTTTAATTGTTAATTAAAACTTTGGGTCATTACACCTTGACTTATTACTTGTTGCTAAAGACCAACTGCATAACTATGCAAGGTTGTTTCTATCCAATCTCCACTTTAAGAAGCATTATCAAGATAATATGTCCGGTTTAAATTATTTCACTCAATATCTTGAAATGTACATATTGTAGTTATGCAATGAAATTTATAATTGATTGATATTCTTACAAACTATTTCAACCCATATCTATGGCTTCCTTTGTGAAATTCGTTTCAATTATTCTATATAGACATGTACTTATTGTAGATATACTATTTGATTTATACTTGATTGATATTTTTACAAAAAAGATATTTGAGATATAGGATTTTGGTATTACAAATTATATATTCTAAGTTTTTCTTTATTTTGTAAGTAAATTTTAATTGATTTTGTGTGGGTTGTTTTGGATGGATACAATTTAGGTGACCTGAAACAACCACTTTCATATCTTTGTCTACCGCAAGTTCTTTATACAGAAGAGTGAGTTCCTTTTATCCTTATTTGTTCTTTAATCTTTTTTCTAATCAAGGGAAAAATCCTCAAATATTTGTTTTTTTTAACCAAGTATATTTAAATATAGGAAAAGTGATAATCTAACACACTTTAAGTGCACACTTGGGGCACATACTTTGTCTTTTAGCCTATTTATGACTCTTTCTTGTCTCCCTAGGCGTGGGCCTCACATCTAACAAAACATCATAAATAAGCTAAAAGACAAAGTGTGCGCCAAAAGTGTGTTAGATTATCATTTTCCTTAAATATATACAGACCTAGGGCAATTGATTAACATATGCATTATAGTCATTGACGTTCTTTATTTTGGCTGAAATAGGTTATATAAATAAGAGATGCAATTACCTGCTCAACAATATCTGGAATAAAAACAATTACCTGCTCACTAAGGTAGTTGCGTATAGTCTTGACTGGCTTCAATCTTGGTTAGATGTCAAATCTGGATCTACCGATGCTCATCCTTTGTTGTCTTCAAGGAAAAATCAGCGCTAGTCTGCCCAATTAGTGAATCTCACCAAATAGGGGTTGGAGCGGTGTTACGAGATGCAGATGGTGCCTTCGTGAGTTGGTTTACACGAGTTTTCCATGGTAGGTCTCACTCGACGGAAGCTGAAGCTATAACACTCAAAGAAGCCTTAAGCTGGATCCGTGATCTGAGATTCCCCCAAGTCATTTTCGAGTCCAACTCTCTCGCAACAATAAATGGAGTGTCGACTGCAAGCGTATATGATTCTGAGTTAGGTCAAGTTTTAAAGGATTGTCGTAGTATTTTATCAGTTAATCCTAGTTGGAAGAAAAGTCGTGTTTTTAGACAAGCGAACGAGGTTGCTCACATGTTTGGAAAGCTCTCGTGATGTCATGAAAGTCCCAAAGTTTAGGTCATAGCTCCTTTGGTTATACGATCATTGTTGTATTTTTTTAGGCTATGAATGAAATCAATTTTTGACAAAAAAAATGCAATTCTACGTCTTATACAAGGAAGTATTTTCTGATGTTTACATTGTTACAGAATTTATGGACAAAGATTTACATCAAAAAATTAGCTTAAATGAAGAGTTATTAAAGAAGCACTATTTGTTATATCCTCTTTTAAAGCCTATTATGATAATAAGTGAGTCCTTTTATATATCAGCTTGACTTGAGGAACATGAGATATTACATTTAATTTGTGCTTCCATGTGTATTTTGTTGCATTGCTTTACATACCAAATTCATCGTAGGCTTAATGCATGCATTCAACTAATGTAAGTCATACAGATTTAAAGTCGAGCATCTTTATTCCTTAATAATTGATCTTCTCGAGGTCGATTATGTATGTTTTCGCTCAAAATGAAGATGCTAAAAGGTACATCAAGCAATTACCATAACACCCTTGATTGCCCTTTGCAAGTACTTTTCCTCATGTCAGGCTAAATGCTATTGGATTGTGGACTATAATGCTAATATGTCTCACCAATTAAATCCTCAAAATGTACTAATTTCGCTTAAAGGAAAGTTAATGCCTTCAATAACCTAATATTTGAAATCGGCTTAGAAAATAATGATTATGGTTATGTGATAAGGTGGAGTGGTGTTTCTTACGTGCTGTTATGGAACATATGCAATTTCCACCTCTATGAGTTAATGTTATTATGGAGTGTATCACTACACCTACTTTTTCTCTTGATATCAAGGAAAATGATAATCTAACATACTTTCAGCGCACACTTGGGGAGCCAGTATGTCTTTTAGCTTATTTATGGTTCTTTCTTATCTCCCTAGGCATGGGCCCCATATCTAACAAAACACCATAAATAGGATAAAAGACAAAGTGTACGCCCTAAGGGTGTTAGATTATCATTTTACTCATATCAATTGTGGTCTCTATGGTAATATTGTTACCACTAGATGCTAGAGACAAGGCTGCCCACTATCACCGTATCTCTTTCTCCTCGGTGCAAAATCGTTTTCTTCTATTTTACGTGATACAAGTCAATAAGGTTCCTTAGGACGCTATCAATTTTCTAAGGGAGGTCCCTTTTGGGAAATGAGCCCTAGGTCAATCCATTAATAGTCTTTATGAATACATTTAGTTAATAAAATAGAAGATTTCATTTACTGTCTATTATAATTGATTTGCATGTTTACATTATAATAAGATCCATGGAAATTTATTGAAATATCCTAAATGTCCTTAGTCGATTATTATACTGGGAACTATAATGAATTAAGACTAGTGTGAGTCTTGATTGATGATCATACGATGATCATACGTATAGGAATTCGAATCAAGATCATGAGTACTTGTTAGTGAACAAAGTACTGGACCGACCCGCTATGAGAACATCACATGGATTAAGTCATAGTTGTTTCTCATGATACGTATATTTTTCAGTCCTCTAACTTGAGATTACCAGAGACTTCAACATTAGGAATACAGTGATTTGACGCAATCAAACATTGTCTTTAACCGGACGATTATAAAGGTTGTAATTAGTTACTGTGTGAATAATGTAGTGAAGTTGTGTAATCAAGATAGAATTTGTCCCTCTCATATAAAGAGAGATATCCAGTGGATCCGTCGATATGTTAGACTGTTAAAAGGCCTAGTCTAAGTGAATTGATATTGATCAATGTCACTTAGATGTTTTCAGTCTACCTAGAAATCGAGACTAGTACGATTGGACATGTTGGATGACAATTCCATGCCTTATGTTTGATCAAAAGGATATCGTGTGACAAAAGGATGTTATATACACTATTGATTAGGTTGTATCGATTTGATATTCGTACAACTTGGGTAGTCATAATGTCTTGCTAGAGGCCACTTATGACTTATATACAAAAATGTATTTTGGTACACTGCCAACGTTGTATGAGCCTATTGGGACTGAGAATGATTTTGCGAGATTTTAAGATGGTTCAGAAAAACAAATTTTATATGATAAAATTCATGACAGAAATGTCCTTGTAGTGTATTACACTTATACTTCTTTAAGTAGGGGTATATGTGTAATTTACTTAACCGTCTATATGCAAGGGTTGTATAAATAGACGCTTTGAGTTAGAATACATGAACGAAAGATTTAAAAAGGACCGAAACTCTATTTTCATTTTAAGAAACGACTTAGGGTTTTTTGGTATGCTCTAGATCGTTTTGGAGATAAACAAAAAGGTTTGGTATTCTCTCGAAGCTAGCACTTCAAATCTCAGCCACCGTTCGTGTGTGGACTGCTGATAGAGGGCGCTCGTTGTTGGCAGCGCCTTAGAGATCAATTAACCTTCAGAAAGGTACATTGCAACTGAGGTATGATTAAGTTTTCATAGTTTAAACGTTTTGATGGAATTAGATTTGGATCCTATTGAGGTTTTTGTCAAAATTGTTTTGTAATCTCCGCTGCGCATGACCCCAAAACCCAACAGTGGTATCAGAGCCTTCGAGTTTGATTCCATTAAACTCATTGCATGTTTTCTTATGATATATGATTGAAAGCATGTTAATAGTTGATGTAAATATGATATACATAAGTTTTCTGTGAGATTGATTATCATGTTTTGTGTATATGATACATATATTCGTGATTTAATTGAAATTAGTTTCGTACATGCTAGTAACCATGTTAGGTTAATTTGAATAATTTTAATGAATTGAGTTTCGTGTTCTATGATCCATGACACCATTACGTTCGATTGGGATAGTAGTTCATGATTCGATTACATGTTTGTGATTATTTGGATGAAGATCGAAATTGCAAATAATTAATTTTTGAAATTATTTATTTATCTTGTTATATCTATTTTGTTATGAAGTTTCTACTTGATAAAGATAGATAGCAATTAGATTAGGAGATATATGCAAAATCAGTTTCATTATCCTTATTGGATAGGAGATAAATATGGAGAAGTTTGTTATTGGTGATATGCTAGGATTCAAATATTTAAAGTCCTAATTGGATTAGGATAAGATGATTAGTTAGATGTCGCTGACCGGCCAGCGGGAATGCCATCTTACTAATCCTATCGCACAAAAATTCTTTCATTAGTGAACAGTATAAAAATCTCCACATTGTTTAGTGACTTAACAAATCAATAAAATATATGATATTTCACTGTTTACATAAAATCACTAAAATTGAATAAAATCCCTCTATTAAATTATAAGTCTCATGCCATCCATTTTAAACACTTGTCAAGGCCTCGATCACACTAATATAGTTTCATTCATAGTTGGGTGTATTGTGTTATCTTGGTGAGACAAGTTGGGTAAGAGTTACCTAAATGCTTAAAATGGTCCGACTTAATAAAGTCATCAAAATAGTTTTGAGCTTTAGGTAATGATGAAATAAAAACATGCTAAGACATAAGATGTCCCATATCTCATAAAAGGATCTAAAATTACATAAGATGTAATTGGTAACTGTTACCTACCTAAATAATCTAGTTATGTATGTCATGCCATAGCTGTCATAGAATTAGGTGAAATATGGATTTTAGTCCCCTAAATAAACAGTGTGTTTTAGGAGGGTTGTTAATTTAGTGGGAGTCTATTCCTCTATGCTAAAATAAACTTTGCATAATCTTTATTATAGATCAATGGCCTCTTCAAGTAATAATAATCCCCTATCACTGCGATCTATCCTTGAGAAGGATAAGCTATCTGGGACTAACTTTCTTGACTGGTTCAAAAACTTCATAATCGTTCTCAAGCATAAATGCAAAATGTATGTCCTGGATGCTCCAATCCCTGAGGACCCACCAGCCAATGCTACGAAAGCTGTGAAGGATGCGCATAATAAGCATATCAATGATTCTACTGATGTTGCATGTATTATGCTGGTAACTATGGTTCCTGAACTTCAGAAGGACATGGAACTAATGGAAGCCTATGACATGGCTATAATGCTGAAGGAAATGTTCCAACAGCAAGCTAGGCAAGAAAGGTTCGAGACAGTTAAAAACCTACATTCTTGCAAGATGACTGAGGGTGTGTCAATTAGTCCTCATGTTCTGAAAATGAAGGGCTATGTTGACCTGCTTGATAGACTCGGATTTCCCATAAGCCAAGAGTTGGCTACGAATTTGATCCTAAATTCATTACCGAAAAGTTACTCATAATTTGTGATGAACTACAATATGAATAATATGGAGAAATCAATTTCAGAGTTGCATTTGATGCTCAAAATTGCTGAACAAAATATCAAGAAACCCTCTAGTAATGTGATGATGGTCCAAAAGGGAAAAGGAATGAAGAAAAAAGGCAAAGGCAAGGTTAAAGTTGCCAAGGCTGCTACTGCACCTGTCGCAAAGCCTGTGGAACAAGTCAAGCCCCAGCCTGTTCCTGCTTCAAAGCACCAAAAGGAAAAGGAAGGGAAATGTCATTTCTGCCATGCACCTGGACATTGGTTTAGAATTGCAAACTCTATCTAGAAGATCTAAAGAAGAAAAAGGGTAGTGCGACTACCACCTCAAGTGTTTATGTTATTGAAATTAATTTATCTACTTGTGATTCCTGGGTATTGGATACCGAATGTGGATCTCACATTTGTATAAATGTGCAGGGACTCACTAGAAGTAGAAAGTTGAAGAAAAGAGAAGTTATCCTCCGCGTAGGGAATGGAACAAGAGTTGTTGCCCTGGCTGTTGGATCATATGACTTAGTCTTACCTAGTGAACTTATCTTAACTTTAAATAATTGTTATTTTGTGCCTACCTTGAGCAGAAACATCATTTATGTTTCATGCTTGGATATGGATGGTTTTGATTTTATTATTGCGAATAATAGATGTTCCATTTCTCGTAACGGAATATTTTATGCAAATGTTGATTTGTGTGATGGTCTTTATATTCTAAGCATGAAAAGGTCCACGGATACTCCAGTCTTTAACATAAATACAATGAGATTTGAGTCAAATGATTTGAATCAAACCTATCTTTGGCATTGTCGTCTTGGGCACATAAATGAGAGACGTATAATGAAGCTCCATAAAGATGGACTTCTAGATTCATTTGATTTAGAAACATATGAAACGTGCGTATCTTGTTTACGAGGCAAGATGACTAAAAGTCCCTTTACTGGACAGTGAAAGGGCAAGTGATTTATTGGGTCTAATACATACTGATGTATGTGGTCCTATAAACATAATGGCTAGAGGAGGTTATCAGTACTTCATTACATTTACTGATGATTTTAGCAGATTTGGTTATGTATATCTTATGAAACATAAAACTGAATCATTTGAGATGTTTTGAACGTTTCAAAATGAAGTGGAGAATCAGCATGGTAAAACTATCAAAACACTTCGATCAGATCGAGGTGGTGAGTATTTAAGCCAAGAATTTGATGATCATCTTAGAAATTGTGGGATTGTCTCCCAATTGACTCCACCAGTAACTCCACAATGAAATTGAGTTTTTGAAAGGAGAAATCAAACCTTATTAGATATGGTTCGATCTATGATGAGTCATGCGGATCTTCCATTATCCTTTTGGGGTTATGCATTACAAACTGCAGCTTTCACTCTAAATCAAGTTCCTTCTAAAGCGGTTGATAAAACACCATATGAGATATGGTACGGGAAGAGACCTAGTTTGTCTTTTCTTAAGATTTGGGGTTGTGAGGCATACGTAAAGCCACAAGTCTCAGAAAAACTAGCACCTAAATCTAATAAGTGTTTATTTGCGGGGTATCCTAAGGAAAGAAAAGGATATTACTTTTATAATCCCGCTGAGAACAAAGTGTTTGTTGCTCGGTATGGTGCCTTTATGGAAAAACAGTTTATTTCAAAAGACATTAGTGGGAGAGAAATAAATCTTGAAGAAGTTCAAGAATCACAGATAAACACTGAACTGCTACTGGAAGTTCAACAACGTTCTGAACCAGTTGAACCTCCGCAAGTGACACAAGGCCTACGTAAATCTGGTAGGATAAGATATGAGCTAGAGAGATTCAGATTTCTCATTACTGAATAAGATTCCAAATGATGAGTGAGATCGTATGAATAAGATTCCATATGCATCAACTATTGGATCTATCATGTATGCTATGCTATGCACTCGACCTGATGTATCATATGCTTTGAGCACTACAAGCAGATATCAGTCAGATCCTGGTGAGAGTCATTGGATAGCAATAAAGAACATCCTTAAGTACTTAAGAAGGACTAAGGAAGTGTTCTTGGTCTATGGTGGTTTTCAAAATGATCTAGTTGTAAATGGTTACACAGATGTAAGTTTTCAAACTGATATAGATGATTTTTTATCATAGTTTGGATATGTGTTTTCTTTGAATGGGGGTGCAGTAAGCTGGAAAAGTTCGAAACAAGAGACTGTGGCAGAATCTACAACAAAAGCTGAGTATATTGCAACGTCCGATGCAGCAAAGGAGGCATTTTGGATCAAAAAGTTCATTTCTGAACTAGGTATGGTTCCAAGTATTGCTAACCCTGTTTGTTTGTATTGTGACAATAACGGGGCAATAGCACAGGCCAAGGAACCTAGATCACACTACAGATCCAAACATATACTCAGGCATTTTCATCTCATCAGAGAAATTATTGAGAGGGGAGACGTAAAGATTTGTAGAGTACCTACTGAAGACAACGTTGCGGATACATTGACAAAGGCTCTTCCACAAGCGAAACATGATGGTCATGTTAGATCATTAAGCATTAGATGCATGAATGATTGGCCCTAGAGCAAGTGGGAGATGTTGGGAAATGTGCCCTAGGTCAATCCATTAATAGTCTTTATGAATACATTTTAGTTAATAAAATAGAGGATTTCATTTGCTGTTTATTATAATTGATTTGCATGTTTACATTATAATAAGATCCATGGGTATTTATAGAAATATCCTAAATATCCCTAGTCGATTATTATACTGGGAACTATAATGAATTAAGACTAGTGTGAGTCATGATTGATGATCATACGATGATCATACGTATAGGAATACGAATCAAGATCATGAGTACTTATTAGGGAACAAAGTACTGGACCGACCCGCTATGAGAACATCACATAGATTAAGTCATAATTATTTCTCATGATATGTATATTTTTTAGTCCTCTAACTTGAAATTACCAAAGACTTCAACATTAGGAATACAGTGATTTGACGCAATCAAACGTTGTCTCTAATCGGACGATTATAAAGGTTGTGACTGGTTACTGTGTGAATAATGTGGTGAAGTTGTGTAATCGAGATAGAATTTGTCCCTCTCATATAAAAAGAGATATCCAATGGATCCCTCGATATGTTAGACTGTTAAAAGGCCTAGTCTAAGTGAATTGATATTGATCAATGTCACTTAGATGTTTTCAGTCTACCTAAAAATCGAGACTAGTACGATTGAACATGTTGGATGATAATTCCATGCCTTATGTTTGATCAAAAGGATATCGTGTGACAAAAGGATGTTATATACACTATTGATTAGGTTGAATCGATTTGATATTCGTACAACTTGGGTAGTCATAATGTCTTGCTAGAGGTCGTTTATGACTTGTATACCAAAATGTGTTTTAGTACACTGCCAACATTGTATGAGCCTATCGGGTCGCACACTGAGAATGGTTTTGCGATATTTTAAGATGGTTCAGAAAAATGAATTTTATATGATAAAAGTCATGACAGAAACGTCCTTGTGGTGTATTACACTTATACTTCTTTAAGTAGGGGCATATGTGTAATTTATTTAACCATCTATATACAAGGGTTGTATAAATAGACGCTTTGAGTTAGAATACAAGAACGAAATATCTAAAAAGGGCCGAAACTCTATTTTCATTTTAAGAAATGACTTAGGGTTTTTTGGTATGCTCTGGATCATTTTGGAGATAAACAAAAAGGTTTTGTATTCTCTCGAAGCTAGCACTTCAAATCTTAGCCGCCGTTCGTGTGTGGACTACTGATAGAGGGCGTTCATTGTTGGCAACGCCTTCGAGATCGATTAACTTTCAAAAAGGTACATAGCGACTGAGGTATGATTAAGTTTTCATAGTTTAAACATTTTAATGGAATTAGATTCGAATCCTGTTGTGGTTTTTGTCAAGATTTTTTTGTAATCTCCGCTGCGCATGAACCCCAAAACCCAACAGTCCCCATATCAATCACTTGCTATTTGCTGATGATAGCATATTTTTTTGCAAAGCTTCCAATGATGTCTATCGTGAACTGAAAGATGTTCATTCTACTTATGATAGAGCATCTAGCAAGCAAGTTACCTTTAAGAAGTCTGGAGTTCCTTTTAGCCCTAATGCCAAAATAGGTCTAAAAAGGAGAGTCAGTAGAAGTTTGGGTCTCAAACTGGATACTTCTCATTATAAGTATCTTGGTTTACCTTCAGTGGTAGATCATTTAAAGAAGGATGCATTTACCTCTATTAATGACTGGGTTTGGAAAATACAAGGGTGGCATCATGATATGTTTTCCTCTGGGGGTTGAGAAATTTTAATCAAAGCAGTGCTTCAGTCAATTTCAAATCATGTCATTAGCATTTTTTAAACTTCCTAAGGAGTTGTGTCAGGATCTAACGTCTTATGTAAAGGATTTTAGGTGGGGAGCTACTAGTTCCAAGAGGAAAATGTCTTAGATTAATTGGGATGATTGATGCAGGCCTAAGAATGTTGGAGGACTTGGGTTTAGCAATCTTGAAACATCAAGCCATTGTGGTAAAGTAGGCTTGGAGAATTTTTAATAATTCGAAAAGTTTGGTTAGTAAGATATTGAAAGGGAAATACTTTAAAGATTAAGAGTTTTTGGAGGCAAAGCGTAACGACCGCAAATCACTGAGGCTCATCACGAGTGCTATGCAGGCCCACAACCAGCCACATTAAAGACAGTTGTGTCCCACAACCATCTCCATTACCACATACCGTTTAAACCTCAAATTATAATCCTTATTGTTGTTTAAATTGTATTATTGGACTCCAATCATCTATTAACTCATCAATCTTTAATGGAAGCATTAAGACATGATAGATTAAAATAAACTGTCCTATCATTTTATTGAAGTATAAACCTAACGTGGAAAACCATAATAATCATCATAAATGAAATGAACCCCAAACTATCACAAAATATCAAAATATGTGTCAAGGTATCTCTCAAACCCAAGATAAAAGAAAGAATACATATAATACAAATGTACAAGTCTGACCAATCATCTCAGAAGTCACAGGTAATCAAATAGCTTTCCCTTATCACGAATCGTACTCGGATCTACACACAAGCCATCATAAAATGCAGATGACGAGTCCAAAATGAGTATTCCAAAGGAAATTCAGTGAGTAAATGCATAAATAAATGCTGGAATTTAATTAGATATTAAATAAGAATGTAGATAAATAACTGGCAATTGTGCTCATTGCATGAATAAATAATAGTAAAAGCTCAAAGTGTGTGTGTGTCTAAGCCTAAGTCAAACTAGCCCCATACTTTGGACTCTCCACGAGCACTGTCAGCGAGTAAACTCTAGCATGACCAGCCTCCGGGTCCGCTTGATAGTCGACGTAGACCATGGTGCACTGACACGTGCCCCGTCATGATACTCGGATCAAACTACATATTGAGACCCTTGACAACACGTGCCATGGACTAGTGAACAACACACAAAAATAACATGACGAGGAATCACCCTACCAATCGTCTATGTAGCCATAACAGGATAATAGAATAATTCAACAACTGAAATGGAACTTCAAATATAATAAAGCAGTAAATACGGAAAGAATTTTAGGTAGGATACTACATGCCTCAAACTGCATTCCAACTAACCAAATACCTTCCTTACACGTTTCCCAATGCGTCTCAAATCACTAGTCAACAGATCCAAATGCTTGATAATTGAAAATACTATTTAATTCCCCAATTTTTTCGCATTTAAGTCCCTTTCTATAAATTTAGTCCATATAAAACCCGGCATTGAACATCGGGATATTTAGAAAATTCATTTTAAAATTTTTAATTAAATTTCTGGTTGGGACGTCGTGACACGCACCGCCAAACACCCCACCCCCATTATGTGACATAAAATGTGGGTGTATGGGGGCTCTTTGGTTCGGACGCTGTGGATGACGTTGAAGGTCACCCAAGAGGGGGGTGAATTGGGTTACCAAGTAGTTATTGCCTTTTTAAAACTTTATGCGCAAATAACAATGATAATGCATACACCAACAATGAATGTCTATGCTATGCAAGTGAATGGGATAGAAGAGATGGAAAGTGACACACGGTTTATAGCGGTTCGATTCAATGATCTACATCCACTACCTAACCTCCCCGGTTATGATTTTTATACCCCCACTTATATTGCAAATAAGTGTTACAATCTAAGCTTGCAAACCTAGAATGCCTAATCACAATTAGGACAACCTACCTAGTCGCAACTAGGGTTTATACCTAGCCTCAACTAGGTCTTCCCCTTTGACTTAGTTTTCACTAAGTCTTACAATCATCCAATTACAACATGTGGCTTAAAAATAATGAAATGCACTTTACAACATAAAGTGATATCAAATTCAAACACTAGCAAGCCTCCTAGAGCCTAACAACTCTAATGCATGCAAGTATGAGAATAAATGGAATATGCAAATATGTCATTGATTTTGTTGCAAATCCCAAATTTGAAATTGTTTTAAAAGTCTAATGTATTAGTGCAAAACCGATTTCCAAGCTAAGAACAATAGTTTAACAAAAGTCAAGTTTAAGTGCAAAATTTTTGTTCAAATCAATCTTAGGGTTTAATAAAATTAGTTTAAGTGCAAAACCCATGATGAAGGTGTTCAAACACACAACAAAATGATTTTTAATTCAAACACACAAAACTATGTAGATTAAGCACAAGAAAAGATGCTAGAACAAAGACTTTCTTATAGCCAAAAAGATGACAAAGGAAATTAGTTTTGAAGAGATTCTTGTACTCCTTTGAAAGCCTCAAAAGTGCTGAATTTTGTAGTTAAAGGACAGCCACAAGAATCTTCTTTTTCTTCTTAACAAAAATCAAAGTTCTTCTCTTTGTAAGTTTTGAGCTTTTGAGTGTGTTAGGTATCCCATCCTACCAGTTTGTGACCGTTCTAGGGATCCAAGGGTCCAGAATTCATCAAGAATTTAAATTAAAGTGTGTTTTTCAGCTTTTTTAAAAAAGCTGTCAAGTATGCAATTAGTGCGCTAATGCTGACACACAGCGTGCTAACTGCAAGGACCTCAAAATAAATATTTTGTCCCTTTATGTTAGCAACCCTTAAATACGTCCAGGACCCAACTAACCTTTATATAACATGATATATATATATGTTTAATATGTGTCATTAAGCCTATTTGGGTGGTCCGAATATTTTTACAAATCCCAAAAACGGAAAATCTCGATTTCATAACATGCGAGGGACTTTTCTGCAAATTTGCAATTTTCTTTTCAAAGACCTTTCAAAAACAAGTTTTTCTTTTTCGAAAACTTCCATGATGATCTTCAATATGCAAATACCCATGAACCCATAGTTTCACATTGTTTAAACTCATAGACCTAGTCATGTGTTAAAATTCCAATTTGAAACTTCGAGTTGTTTCATGACATGTGAAATTCATTTAAAAAACTCGATATGCATGAACTAATGCATTTGGCTTGCGTGGATGAATTTGTATACCTTACATCAAAATTACAAATTGTAGTTTGATCTTTCGTCTTCATTCTTTCATGAATGTCGAGTCTTGAACTTGTATAGCTTGAATACCCGTGATGTGTTGTTTTGCATCCTTTAACAAAAACTGAAATACACTTTATATTTATTAGTACATTTTCACCTTGTTTGTTTCCATCAAAATCCAGGTCGGAGTTAGAGTGACTAACCACTTAGTCCAACAATCTTCCCCTTTTTGATGATAACAAACAATGTGAACTTGACAATTCTAAAACATAATCTAAGTGTATATCACATTCATGGCATGTTTATTCATATCATCTATTTTCATTTATGCAAGTTCAACCACATCAACATTTTCAAGTTCAACCACATTTTCTCCCCCGTTTGATACCATCAAAAAGTGGGGCCAAATTCCCCCGTAAATAGAACACAATAAAGCATAATAGAGTCAATACAAGAAAAATACGCTCCCCCTCACTTTATGCCTATCAAGAAACAATAGAAGGAAACGGTACACAGTCATATACGATAAATCATAGTGAACAAGAAATAGCCATATATAAACTCAGAGATAAGCAAAAAAAATTTCATGATATAGATATCAGAAAGCAATGGGAGCATAGTTGTGGCTTAAACATGAGTTTGTATCTCTAAACATCTAAGACTAACATATTGGAGCCTAATGCTCATCTAACAATAATATGTCTAAACACTCCTCCTCGAGGATGATTGCAGACGTGCAGAGCCAGAGGCATGATCATTACGCTCAGGCCAAACTGGGAGCAACTGACCCTCGATGCGACGAAGCCGATCATTCTGATGCTGGATACTCGTCTCGACGGCAGTGACGGTCTGAGTCATATATGTATGCAGCTAGCCCAGCTGTGTAGAGACATACGCCGATGATGGAGACATTCGGTGGAGGCATGAAGCCGCCGAACGTAGAAGGAGGTGGAGGCTGTGTCGACTCATATTGCTGCTGCTGCTGAGGTAGAGCTGTAAAGTCTTGATCAACTTCATCTTCGCCATCATGTTCATCACTGCCAGCATTGCCTTCATCATTATGAGAGAACTTGTAACTGTATTCCAGGTGGTCCAGCACATCGAAAGGAGCAACTAGAAAGTCTGTAGGTAGTGGAGACTCATAGCCACCGTAATACTGACCATCTGAGATGGCATCTTCCCGTATCCACCTCTGCCTCTCACGAATGTAGCGGTACTTCATGGCCTTCAAAGTGGCCATGTCGATGGTGTCATAGACAGTGAGGGGATGACTGCCTAATGCGAGATCCACTTGGGCAGATTCCAAGTAGGATGTGATAATGTGTGCATAAGGAAGATGACGACCCGAGCTATACGTGCTCGTCATATAACCAATAATGATGTGGGGCAGGCTAAGAGGGATCATGCGAATTAGGTGCCCAAGAATAAACATGTCAAGTAGAGTGACATAGTTTTTACTTCCACCTCGCAGAAGAATGACCTTGTGAAGTACCTTATGAAGAAGGTGAGGTAGGAGTTTGAAGTCAGTATCCGTTATACCAGTCGGGTAAACGGTTAAAGTCATTTTTGACCGTAAGAAAGGAATTTAGTAATTCAAGATGATCAAAGGACCAACTGAGAAATTTGCACACTACTGTAGTGGTAGGAGGGTGCAAAGGGAGTTGAAGCCGTTAAGCGAGATTTTCGGGCGTAATCTCAATGGACCGGCTACCAACGGATGATCGTAGAACAAAATGGTTGGTTGTTTCAAGATTTGAATAGAAAACTCGAACCAAGGGGGTTATAGTTCGCGTTGTAGGCACAAAAAATGGTCTATCCCGCCATATCAAAAATCTCTCGAATTGGGAGATGAGCCTTATCAAAAAAGGCGAAATTGACATTGGCGGGTCTTAGGATTTTAGCATCCGTTAGCCGTGGGGCCACCAACTCTAGAACGGATGTGGACTCATGTATGGATTTGGCACGACCCTCACGTCGTGGGGCATTTGCCGGAGTGGGGAGGGGGTTTGTGGATTCGGATTCACTACTTGAGGACGAAGATTGAAAGACACGACGGCTAGAGGGACGACGAGTGGACGTGGCTTGGGTAGGACGAGACGTAGTGGTTCGTCGGGAAGCAGTGGGGGCGACCGAACGGGAAGAGGGACGATTGGTGGTTCGACGAGGCGACATTGGGGAATGAAAAGTGAAGAAATTAACAAAGAGAAGTGAGGATTGTTACCTTGTGGGAGTAGAGATCACGGTGGAGACGTTGAGAGGAGAGTGGAGACGTGTGAAATCGAAGATAAAAGAGAGGAGGGAGGCATTGTATCGATGAAAGGAGAAAAGAAATTTGGGAGGGGAGTGAAATTTTTAGGGCAAAATAGAATTTATAGAACCCTGGCCGAACGACATTAGCGCGCTAATTTCCCTCTGGAAATTTTGACCAGGACATTATTAGCGCGCTAATTTCCTTTATTAGTGCGCTAATTTCCCTCTGGAAATTTTGGACATAAAATTTTTGGATTTTTGAAATACAACTCCGATTCACCTCTAACTTCATGGACACTTCACTAACATCATATAAAAAGGTTTGGAAAAGCTAAAACAAATGTAGAAGGTCCAATTCATGAGACATCCCTAACTCACGCCGAGTCTTATAAAATTGATCTCTAGGCAATGACTTGGTGAATATATCGGCTAGTTGATCCTCTGTGGGCACATGGATGAGTTTAACATTACCGTTTTGGGCACATCGCCCTTTTGGACGTAATCATGAAGAAAATGGTGCCTAATCTCAATATGTTTCATTCGAGAGTGTAACACCGAATTTTTCGATATGTTAATTGCACTTGTGTTATCACAATAAATTTCGACATAACCAACTAGGATTTGATAATCCTCAAGTTGTTGTTTCATGTATAGAACTTGAGCACAACAACTCCCGGCAGCCACATATTCAACTTCAGCCATAGATGAAGCAACGGAATTTTGTTTTTTGAGATAAGTGAATTTCCTAGCAAATGGCAAAATTCGGAAGTGCTTTTCATATCAACTAGACTTCCCGCATAAACAGAATCAACAAAACTTTGGAGTTCGTAACTCTTGGTTTTGTTGAACCACAATCCTAAGTCTTGTGTTCCACTTAGATATCGAAATATGTGTTTTACACATTTTAAGTGTGACTCCTTAGGATCGGATTGAAATCTAGCACATAAGCACACACTAAACATAATGTCAGGTCTACTAGCGATCAAGTATAGGAGGCTACCTATCATTCCACAGTAAAGTTTAGGATCTATGGATTTTCCTAGTTGGTCTTTGTCCATTTTGATGGTAGAACTACTAGGAGTGTCACATGCTTTCAGGTTTTAAAATTTGAACTCCTTTAACATATCCCTTACATACTTTGCTTGATTTATAAAAATGCCATGTTTGGATTGCTTTATTTGCAAGCCTAGAAAGTATATTAGTTCACCCATCATACTCATTTCAAATTCATTTGTCATCAATGATAAGAATTCATCACATAAACGTGTGTTGGATGACCCGAAGATGATATCATCAACATAGATTTGAATAAGTAGCATGTCACATTTTTTTGATCAAAATGAACAAAGTAGGATCTAGTGTTCCTTTCTTGAATCCTTTCTCAAGTAGAAATACACTAAGTCTATCATACCAAGCTCTAGGAGCTTGTCTTAGTCCATACAAGGCTTTTTGAAGATGATAGACATGGCTTGGATGAACCCATTTAGAAATACACTTTTAACATCCATTTGGTATAGTAGAAACCCGCTGTAGCAAGCAACATGCGAATTGCTTCTAGTCTTGCTACGGGTGCAAAGGCTTCCTCATAATCAATTCCTTCTTCTTGATTGTAGCCTTGTGCAACCAACCTAGCCTTATTTCTTACTATTTCACCTTTTTCATTCTTTTTGTTTTTAAAGACCCATTTGGTGCCTATGGTAGTGTGGTCCTTAGGTCTAGGTACTAATGTCCATACCTTGTTCCTAACAAAGTGGCTTAGCTCTTCTTGCATAGCCATTACCCAAAATTCATCTCCTAAGGCATTATCTATCTTGGTGGGTTCGGTTTGTGATACAAAAGCTATGTTTCCTTCATCTCGATGTAATGTTGACCTAGTGATTATTCCCTTGTTTGGATCACCTATGATATGTTGAGATGAATGGCCACTAAGGAATCTTGAATTCTTAGGCGCACTTATTTCGGATTCCTTGCTTACCTAGACCTCTTGACTATTTGAAGTTTTTCCTAGGGTGTCATCATCTTCATCATTAATCCTCAATTTTTCAAAGTTTTGCATTATCTTAATTTTGGGATCTTCTTCATCAAATTTCACATGGATAGACTCTTCTATGGTTTTGGTTGATCTATTAAACACCCTATATGCTTTGATATGTATAGAGTAGCCTAGGAAAGTACATACCTTTGACTTTGGGTCAACTTTGTCTAATTGATCCTTATCATTTATAACATAGCAAAATACAACCGAATACCTTAAAATAACTTATGTTGGGTTTTCGGCCTTTCCATAGTTCATAAGGAGTCTTTTTCACTTGCTTTCGAAAATTTACTCTATTTAGAACATAGCATGTCGTGTTAATGGCTTCGGCCCAAAAATGCTTAGCTATGTTGTACTCATTTAGCATAGTCCTACACATCTCTTGGAGTGTCATATTTTTTCTTTCAACAACTCCATTTTGTTGGGGTGTTCTAGGAGAGGATAATTGATGTGCATATCCTTGTTTAGCACAAAAATCCTCCAAGTTCCTATTTACAAACTCACCACCTCTATCACTTCTAATGATGGTGATTTTGTATCCCTTTTCGTCCTCAACTAATGCACAAAATTTTACAAACACATCAAATACTTCATGTTTGTGAGATAGAAAATACACCCATGTATACCTAGTAAAATCATCAACAATGACAAAGCAGTATGATTTACCTCCTAGACTTTGTATTTGGGTGGGTCCGAACAAATCCATATGGATAAGTTCTAAGGCTAGAGTCACATCATTTGTTACTTTCGTCTTAAATGACGATTTCACTTGTTTACCAAGGATACAAGGTTCACATTCCTTATCTTTCTTAAAAGTGCATTTGGGAAGCCCCTTGACGAGATCTGCTTAGTCAATTTTGACAAGTTTTCCATGCTAGAATGTCCTAATCTACGGTGCCACAACCATGCATCACATTCACTTTGTGCACTCAAACATGAAACATTTTGCATATTCATCTCATCAAAGTTAATGGCATGAACATTTTTATCTCTATATGCGATAAATAAAGTTTCATGCTTCTCGTTCCTAACAATGCATTTCGATGATTCAAATATAACGTGAAATCCGTTTTCACACAATTGACTAATACTAAGCAAATTATGTTTCAAACCATCAACAAGATAAACATTAGAAATAGAAAGTGAGTTGTTACTGACGATTCCGAGACCAATAACTTTTCCTTTGTTGTTGTCTCCAAATGTAACCTTTCCACCATCATGTCATTTTAGTTCATGTGTCTTGAGCACCCGCTATCTAAGTACTATGGGGTGCTCTTCCTCGCATCCTACACAATGGGAAACATACTAGATTTTGGTACCCAAACACCTTTGGGTCAGAGAAAGTTAGTGTCAAAAACATTTTTAACTACCTATGCTAGTCTAACCACTTTGGCCTTTTGTAAGGCACATTTCCTAACCACATGAGTCTTATTACATTTAGAGCATCTACGATCATCATTTAACAATTTCTTGTAACTCAACAAATTTGCTCCATAGCCTATGCCTCTTTTGTTGAGTGCACGTCGTTCTGCTCCCAACATCATATCAAACATTTCCTTACCATTGGTGAACTTATGCACCGTGTTAGTCAAGTCCTCTACTTCCTTGACTAAAGCATCTCTTTCCTTTAGGACCTCATTCAAGTCACTTTGGAAATCATTAATGGTCTCATTTTGTGACTCTATTTCACTAATTGCTATGGTCAAACTCTTTTTGAGTTGTTTGGTCTTTTTGACCTCCTTTTCCAACTCTTTCCTAAGCATATCAAGATTTGGATCATCATCCAAATCATCAATATCATCAAAGTTAGAAGTGCTAGAGTTTACCTCACTTTGTGCCATTAGACAAAGTATTGCTTTCTCACTCTCCGATTCGGACTCGGAGCTTGATGGGGATGAGTCATCCCAAGTTGCCTTGAAGCTCTTCTTCCCTTTCTTCTTATCTACCACCTTCTTGGATTTGCATTCCGCCTTGATGTGACCCGGTTTGCTACATCCGAAGCATATAGTCTCACTTGACTTTCCTCCCTTGTTTCCACTTCTAAACTTCTTGTACCTATCCCACTTATACATTGCCTTGTTTAGTTTTCTTGAGAGCATAGCTACTTCCTCCTCAAGATCATTTTCACGACAAGATTTTTCATCTTCAACGACATCTATTGATGCAACCGAGGAGCTATTTGCTTTCAAAGCGATCTCTTTTCTTGAACTCTTTGCGCTTCCATTTAATGCTTCTAGTCTAGCTCGGTCTTTAAGTTCGAATTTATGGACCGTTAGCTCTCCACACAATGCATCAAATGTATAGTCTCCAAGGTTTTGTGCCAATTGGATAGCATACTTCTTGGCATCTCATTCCTTAGGCAACCGTCTAAGAAATTTGTACACCGAGGTCTCTTGATCATAATTCTTTCCAAGATTTTTGATCTAATTCAATAGTTTAGTGAACCGTCTGATGGCGGTGGCTATATCTTCATCGGATCCAACTCGGAAAGTTTCATAGTGCTCCTCAAGAATCCTCAACTTTGTCTTTTTCACTTGCATGGTACCTTCATAGTGTACCTCAAGCTTTTCCCATACTTCCTTGGCCGTTTGACAAGCACTCACTCGATTAAACTCATTTTTACTTAATGCACAAAATAAGTGATTCATGGCTTGATCGTTTGAGAGCTCACTCTTGATCTCCTCGGCGGTATACTCTTTCAAAGGCTTGTCCCGTGGAGTGTAGCCACTTTCAATTGCATCCTATAAGAATCTATTTTGTGTTCTAATATAGAACTTCATTCTCACTTTCCAATGAGCATAGTTAGTTCCATCAAAATATGGCGGCCTACTCGAGGAGTTTCCTTCCCTAAGGCGAGCCGGATCTAGAGTTTGCATCCTTTCACAAAATCACTCAAAGATACGTTAGTAACACTTTGAGCAATAACCTGCTCTGATACCAATTGAAGGTCACCCAAGAGGGGGGATGAATTGGTTACCGAGTAATTATTGCCTTATTAAAACTTTATGCGCAAATAACAATGATAATGCATACACCAACAATGAATGTCTATGCTATGCAAGTGAATGGGATAGAAGAGATGGAAAGTGACACAGGGTTTATAGTGGTTCGATCCAATGTTCTTCTACATCCACTACCTAACCTCCTCGGTTAGGATTTTTAAACCCCCACTTATATTGCAAATAAGTGTTACAATCTAAGCTTGCAAGCCTAGAATGCCTAATCACAATTAGGACAACCTAGCTAGTCACAACTAGGGTTTATGTCTAGCCTCAACTAGGTCTTCCCCTTTGACTTAGTTTCCGCTAAGTCTTACAATCATCCAATTACAACAAGTGGCTTAAAAATAATGAAATGCACTTTACAACATAAAGTGGCATCAAATTCAAACACTAGCAAGCCTCCTAGAGCCTAACAACTCTAATGCATGCAAGTATGAGAATAAATGGAATATGCAAATATGTCACTGATTTTGTTGCAAATCCTAAATGTGAAATCGTTTTAAAAGTCTAATGTATTAGTGCAAAACCGATTTCAAAGCTAAGAACATTAGTTTAACAAAAGTCAAGTTTAAGTGCAAAACTTTTGTTCAAATCAATCTTAGGGTTTAATAAAATAAGTTTAGTTTAAGTGCAAAACCCAAGATGAAGGTGTTTAAACACACAACAAAATGATTTTCAATTCAAACACAAAACTATGTAGATTAAGCACAAGAAAAGATGCTAGAACAAGGACTTTCTTACAGCCAAGAAGATGACAAAGGAAATCAGTTTTGAAGAGATTCTTGTACTCCTTTGAAAGCCTCAAAAGTGCTGGATTTTGTAGTTAAAGGACAGCCACAAGAATCTTCTTTTTCTTCTTCACAAAAATCATAGTTCTTCTTTTTCTAAGTTTTGAGCTTTTTAGTGTGTTTCTTCCTTGTTGTGACAAAACCATATTCTTGGTGGTTTTATAATATTAGATATCCCATCTTACCAGGTTGTGACCGTTCTAGGGATCCAAGGGTCCATAATTCATCAAGAATTCAAATTAAAGTGTGTTTTCCAGCTTTTTTAAAAAAGTTGTCAAGTATGCAATTAGCGTGCTAATGCTGACACACAGCGCGCTAACTCTGCACTTAGCGCGCTAATGACAGCATTGCGCGCTAACTGTAGGGACCTCAAAATAAATATTTTGTCCCTTTGTGTTACGACCCTTAAACACGTCCGAGACCCAACTAACCCTTATATAACATGATATATATGTTTAATATGGGTCATTAAGCCTATTTGGGTGGTCCGGATATTTTTACAAATCTCAAAAATGGAAAATCTCGATTTCATAACGTGCGAGGGACTTTTCTGTAAATTTGCAATTTTCTTTTCAAAGACCTTTCAAAAACAAGTTTTTCTTTTTCGAAAACTTCCATGATGATCTTCAATATGCAAATACCCATGAACACATAGTTTCACATTGTTTAAACTCATAGACCTAGTCATGTGTTAAAATTCCAATTTGAAACTTCGAGTTGTTTCATGACATGTGAAAATTCGTTGAAAAAACTTGATATGCATGAACTAATGCATTTGGCTTGCGTGGATGAATTTGTATACGTTACATCAAAATTACAAATTGTAGTTTGATCTTTCGTCTTCATTCCTTCATGAATGTCGAGTCTTGAACTTGTATGGCTTGAATACTCGTGATGAGTTGTTTTGCATCCTTTAACAAAAACTGAAATACACTTTATATTTATTAGTACATTTTCACCTTGTTTGTTTCCATCAAAATCCCGGTCAGAGTTAGAGTGACTAACCACTTAGTCCAACAGACGTCGTGGGGGTTTACTCCCCATGTCGTCCTTGGCGACGTCTGAGCCAGGAACGAAATACTGGGGTGTTCGAGCCCCCCAGCTTTTTGTCGCGGTTCGAACTCGTGCCAACAACTCATATATTAACATACCAACCATTTTCCATCATAAACCCCCAATGAACCACATCCGAAAAGGAAACCTCAATAAATCTTGACAAACCAGAGTTTTCTCCTCAAAATTTAAAACATCAACATCAACACATCCTTAATTCATACTCCAAATTCAACATAAAAAGCATAACAACACCTTCAAGTCTGGTGTGCTCGATTCACGACCCCAGAAACCACGTCAAAACCCATAAATCTACATTAGATACATAGAGAACGAAAAGGGGAGCGAGGATCTCACCTTGGACCGTCGATAGCTCGTCGTTTGATTCTCGAAATCACCCCTTGAAACTCACAAAGTCACCACCACCAGTTTCGGATTGAGATAGAGATAAGAGAGAAAAAGTGGTGAACTTTATAGGAAATGACTTTCATACTCACAAAGTCATCTCATGGTTGGTTCGTAGCCAAGGCCTCATCCTAGGGTCATTAAGGGGTCAAATATTCCACTCAAATGAGACTTAGAAGGGTGATTTCCCTCCTTTAACCTTATCCTTTCTCAAGAAACAAACTAACCTTCGGGCATTCCCGCACTCGACTCCCATACGTACTCTCGCGTCTCTCGTGTACTCTCACGTCACGGATGAACATACGAAGTTTATTATTAATTATTTATGCATTTTATATAATTTTCTTGTGTATAACTACTCGGCCTAGTGATTAGTCACTTGCCTACCTGGTACCCGTGTCAACATGTTAATCGAGGCGACCGCCACACTGTCTCGCACGATCAATTACAATATAAAGACACACATTGTGATGCATTCTAACATAATTACATACAAACATAACAAATAATGCACAACAACAAACAAAATCACTATTGACCTAACTTCGAGTGCGCCCTAGGCTAACTGCGAGATCCACCGAGTGTTGAGCTGTCGTTCACGTTTACACACATGTCACAATTAACGACTAATTAAAATTGGACTAGTATGTTCTTTCCAAGTAAGTGAACTTTCGCCTCAAAATTTAAATAAATAATGGGGTATCGCCTACGCATCGTAGACTAGAGCTCCAGGGTGCCTCGGTCCCGCGATGTTGCCAACGAACCAAAACCTTTAAGATCTCCCTGTTCCTCAAAGTCTGTACCTTACGATCCACAATCTCCACTGACTGCTCCTCATAAATACCATTAGGTCGTACCTCTACCTGTCTGACATCAATCATCAGCCTTGGTCCCGAAATAGCTAGTCTCAACATCGACACATGAAACACCGAATGTACCCTAACTAACTACGACGGTAACTCCAACTTATAAGCCACACTGTCGACGCATGCCTTGACCTTGAATGGTTTAATAAAACTCGGTGCTAGTTTCCCCTTGATGTCAAACCTCTGATAACCCTTCTAGGGAGAAACATTTAAGTACACTAAGTCATCAACCTCGTAGTTCATATTCCTGTGATACTTGTTCGCATATTTCTTCTGTCTATCCTAGGCCGCCTAAAGTCTATGCCTAATCTGTCTTACCTTCTCAGTATGATCCATAACAACCTCAGGTCCTATAGTTGTTGTATTGTCCGGTGCCACCCATCGAGTTGGTAATCTGCAGGGTCTACCATATAACGCCTCAAACGGTGGCATCTTGATACTCTTCTGATAGCTGTTGTTGTAGGCAAGCTCATAAAAAAGTAAATAATCCTCCCACGATCCACCAAACTGTAGTATACACACCCTGAACATATCCTCTAGTATCTATATCAACCACTCTGACTGCCAGTGTATCTGAGGATGATACGCAGTGCTAAACTATAGTCTGGTACCGAACTGCTCTTGCATACTCTTTGAAAGCTTTGAAGTCAACCTGGGATCTCTGTCAGAAACAATGGAGACTAGTACACCGTGCAATCTAATAATCTCTCTCAAAGATAATGCTCAATTGGGGAAGGAATATCTCATCGAAATTGAAATAAAATGCGCTGATTTCGTCAATCGGCCGATCACTACCCAAACTGCATCGTGTCGTCTACTAGTCTGCGGTAGTCCACTAACGAAGTTCATCGTCATATGTTCCCACTTCCACTAAGGAATGAGCAGCGGTTGTAGCAACTCGGTTGGTTTTCTATGCTCGGCTTTCACCAACTGAGAAATATGACAACACCTGACGTAATTATCGACGTCAGTTTTCATCCATGGCTACCAAAACAATCCCCGTAAATAGTGGTACATCTTTGTCCAACTAGGATGAAAAATGTATCGCGACCGGTGTGCATCATCAAGAATGATGTCCCTAAGCTTCGATACTGTAGGTATCCCCAATCTACCCTATGTCTCAAGCACCGGTTTGAAGTCTCAGACCAAACTGTGCAATCCAAGATTCTGAGCCAGTCCACTAAACCATGAACACCATCAACTCTCTACAACTATGCCACTCGTTCAATAGAAACCGTAGGAGCTCGCATCTGACAACAAATTTATAGCTCAGGAATAGCCTTTGTCACACACAACATCGAAGCCGCCTCAAGCAGACCGTACTCATGTTTCATACGCTGCAGAACCGTTTGGCTCTCGATGTCGCTCCGACTTAGCGCATCAACTACGACGTTCACCTTACCAGGATGGTACTCAATGGAAAAGTTATAGTCCTTTGTAACTCGAGCCATCTACTCTATCTAATGTTCAACTCCCTCTAAGTGAACATATATTTCAAACTCTGGTGGTTTGTGAACAACATAATCTCTTACCATACAAGTAATTCCTATAGGCTTTCAGTGCAAACACGACAGCTGCAAGCTCCAATTCTTACACTGGATAGTTTCCCTTGTGGGCCTCAATTTTCAAGATAGATAGGCCACTGGATGTTCTTCTTGCATCAATAAGAAACCTAACCCAGTGTCTGACGCATGAGTATACACAGAGAATCCTCTCCCTAGCACATTTAATGCAAAAACTAGCACATAAGTCAACTGTCTCTTCAGCTCCCAAAAAACATCCTCATTATCCAGTGACCAGTTAAATCTAACATCCTTCTTGGTCAACCACGTCATTAGCTCTGTAATACCCTGTAAAACCCAGGAAACTTTGGAAATCAAAAACAGATTTGGGTGTCCTCCAGTCAATAATAGCCCAAATCTTGTCACCATCTACTGATTTATCCTAACTACTGATGACATGCCCAAAAAACTTCACCGCATTCGGCTAAAATGCACACTTGCACAACTTAGCATACAGTCTGTGCTATCTCAGAGTCGCTAAAACATTTTTGATATGTCTCTCGTGCTCCACTCGAGTCGTATTGTAGATCAGAACGTCATCAATAATTACAATGACATATCGATCCAGAAATGGGCTCAGAACCCTGTGCATCAAGTCCATAAAGACCGTCGGCATATTAGTTAGCCCAAACGACATGATAGTGAACTCATATAATTCGTATCTTGCGCTGAAAGCGGTCTTCTCAATGTCTCTTTCTTGAATCCTCAATTGATGATAACCTGATCTAAGGTCAATCTTCGAGAATAACTTAGTTCTTGCCAACTGACTGAACAAGTCATCGATCCTAGGAAATGGGTAACGATTCTGAATCTTCACCTGATTCAACTTCCAGTAATCCACATACATCTGCATAGTTTCATTCTTCTTCTTCACGAAAAGGATTAGAGCTCCCTAAGGAGACATACAAGTGTGGACAAAAGCCTTCTGTAGCAACTCCTCTAACTGGGTCCTAAACTCCTCCTGCTAGGATGCAGACATCCTATATGGTCAATTGTAAATAGGTTGCGTCCCCGATATCAATTCGATAATGAACTAAACCACTCAGGGTAGTGGCAACCCTAGCAAATCATAAGGAAACACGTCTGCAAACTCACTTACTACTGGGACATCCTTAATCGGAATCACTATCCTTGGCTCTGGCTCAACACTTGCAACAAACTCCTTCATCTCTTGAAACGTCGCTAATCAGCCTTCGGTGATCGGTAGTGTAGTTGCAACTCCGATTAATGAGAACTCTAAAGTTCCCTCAATATATAACTTCACAGTCTTACGAAAATAACCTATCTCCACGTAATGCCATGCCAAGCATTGCATCGAACTCTAGATAATCTAATACTATCAAATCAACTGGTAATTGATGTCCCATAACCTCAACAACACAATCCCGATAAATACGTTTAGGGTAAATCTTATCCCCAATTGTTGTACTGAGGACAAGATGTGTGTTTAAGGTCTGTGTATATAACCCCAACTCTGATACCATGTGTCCATAAATAAAAGACAAAGTGTTGCCAGAATCAAACATAACATTCATGAAAGTACTAAAAATAAGCAACGTACCTTCAATAAGCTTTCTAGTCGCCTCCCAATCCGGATGTGTGACCAGAAATGCCATTGCATGGGCCTTATCTCTGGCATGATCAGTCAGTGGTGGTGATGCTGGTTCAGTACAATCCATCTATAGATGTCTAATCTGACTGCATCATAACCAAGTACGAGTCTCCTAACTCTAAGATGGCGTAGTAAACGTCTTCTGGCTCTGGCCTTAACTCTGGCTCTAACCCTATCCTCTTTGACCTTTATCTGGCTTGTACTACTGCCTAGGTTGGTCAACGGGTGCAGATAAAGATGAATATACCGCTTGGCAGTCATCATATCTCTTTCACACATCTCGCCGATCTTTGTCCCCTCGTGACCCTGATATGACTGCCAATCCCCTCGGCGTAGTCTTTGGCCCTATCCTTGTCGGCCTTGATTTCTCCTCGATCTCTTCGGTCTCTACTCAGGCTGAGAACTCTATGCAGGCTGGCTATACTGTGTCGAAGATGTGGGTTGACTGGCCCTCTGAATTAAGTATGTCTCGTGTGCTAGAGCTTTGTCAAATATCTCTAATAGTGTACGTCCTCCAACAACCATGATTACATTCGCAATTCTCTAATCCAAGCCTCGAACAAAGTAATAGATTCGCAATCTCTCTGTCCCCACTACGTCCATTGCATATTGTAGTAAATATCGGAACCTCTCCATGTACTATAACACCGACATGGTACCCTAAACTAAGACTAGGAATTGCTCTTTTAGTCTGATCTTGGCCTCCATCGAAATATACTCGTCCATAAACATCTCCCACAAGTTTGCCCAAGTTATAATAGGTAGATGTGTGGCCTTAAAAGTAGCCCACCAGAATGTGGCCTTGCCTCGTAAATAATAGCCAAACAATCGAAGCTGGTCCCTCTCCTCGACTAATAGTATCTTTTATAGCTGCTCATGGGAAAGTAGTCATCTCACGGCTATCTCTAGATCTCCAGCTCTATAAAAGTAGCCTGGCTGAAATCTTGAGAAGTCTTTTACCCTTTTGGCCTCTGTTAACATCGAACTGCCTAATGTTGACGCCACAACAGGCTGCTTAGTAGTTGTCGGTGTAATGATCGTAGTCTCTACTAGAATGACTACCGGTGCAATGACTAACACAGCCCCCTCTGCCAGTGTCTCAAAAATCGTTGCCTGAACTTATGTATGTGGTGTAGCAGGGGCTACGACTACCTATGTAGTTGTCAATGTAGCCAGTGTAGTGACCTGTGTTGTCATCGTAGTCACATGACCTCTGATGAAATCCGTAAACTAGGACATGTGTGCTTGCAGCACAGCGACCCTATCTTCTATACTCTGTGTTAGTGTATGCTAAGTCAAAGTCTGTTGTGAATGATCGTCAGTGTCACCAAGCTCTGGCTGAGTAGTAACTGGAGGCTGTTGTCTGTCCATCGGTAATCTACATCGAGGAACTTGCATCAATTAACCTCGGTATAAATATACGTGTATCGTATGTAATATATACAAACAAAAACATAACACGTATAATACCTCAAAACTATCTGCCTCACATCACTTCCTAACTAAGGTTCTGGGCAATCACTTCAAGTTTCCACATGTAAAGTTTATTCATTAAGATTATGATTAGGTTTAACCTCAAATTCGAGCCCCAGGTTTTTCAAACCTAAGCTCTGATACCAAAATGTAATGGTCTCAAACCACTGAGGTCGTCATGGGTGCTACACGGGCCCACAACCAACCACGTCAAGGCCAGTTGTGTCCTACGGTCATCTCCATTACCACATATCATTTAAACCTCAAATTATAATCGTTATTGTTGTTTATATTATATTACTAGACTCCAATCATCTATTAACTCATCAATCTTTAGTAGAAGCATTAAGACATGAATGATTAAAATAAATTGTCTTATCATGTTATTGAAGTATAAACTTAATATGGAAAACCCATAATAATCAGCATAAAAGAAATGAACCTCAAACTATCATAAAATATCAAAATATATGCGTCCAGGTATCTTTCAAAATTCCAAACCCAAGATAAAAAAAAGAATACATATAATACAAATGTACTAGTCCGGCCTATCGTATCTGAAGTCACAGGTAATTAGCAACCTTTCTTTTTTCGCAACTCGTACCCAGATCTGAATTCAAGCCATCATAAAAGGCAGATGACAAGTCTAGAGTGAGTATTCCTAAGAAGATTTAGTGAGTAAATAGATAAATAAATGTTGTAATTTAATAAGCTATTAAATAAGCATGCGGGTAAAATAATAGGCAACTGTGCTCATTGCATAAATAAATAATAGTAAAAGCTTAAAGTATAAGTACCTAAGCCTAAGTCAAACTAGCACCATATTTTGGACTCTCTGCGAGCACTACTAGCGAGTAAACTCCAGCATGGCCAGCTGCAGGGTCAGCTCGATGGTCGGCAAAGACCTACGGCGCACCGACACGTGTCTCATCATGATACTCCACCCACGTGTTATGGACTAATGGACAATGCACAAGAATAACACGATGAGGAATCACCCTACCAGTCGTCTATATAGCCACAACAGGATAATAGAATAATTGAACAAGTGAAATGGAATTTCAAATATAATGAAGCTGTAAATACGCAAAGAATTTTAGTTGTGATACTACACACCTTAAACCGCACTCCATCTAATCAAATATTGTCCTTACCCGCCCAATACGTGTCTAATCACCAACTAATAAATCCAAATGCTTGATAATCGAAAATAGTATTTAATTCCCTAATTTCTTCATATTTGAGTACCTTTCTATCAATTTAATACATATAAAACCTAGAATTGAACCACGGGATAAACCCAATTCAGAAAATTCATTTTTAAAGTTTTAATTAAATTTCTAGTTGGGGTGTCGTAAGTCGCGCCACAATGAGCAAATGGCTCACGGCGTCCCAGACATCGTCACACTAGCCGCAAAGCACACACCCCAATAGTGTGACATAGAGCGTGGGTGTGTTGGGGGCCCTTTAGCGGTTTATGAGCCAGGAACGAAATATTGGGATGTTTGAGCCCCCCAGCTTATCATCGCAGTCCGAACTCGTCCTGACACCTCATATATCAAAAAACCAACCATTTCCCATTATAAACCCCCAACGAACCGCGTTCGAGACGAAAACCCCAATAAATCTCAACAAACCAGGCATTTTCTCCTCAAAATTTAAAATATCATCATCAACATCAACATGTGACTGCCCCAGTTCCACAATCCTAAACTGGGCCCCGTTCGGTCTAGACTTACATGGACCCCCAAGTCAATCCCATTGAGTCACGCAAGCCTAGTCAGCCTTCCTTTACCATTTAACATTTAAAAACAATTAATAGTTAAGTCAATTAGTGAGTTATCATAGTTATAGCAGAAGCAATTAAACCTCAAACTAAATAAAACTCCTAAACACACAAATTAGGAAAACTTAGAGTGTGGAAACCTCGCATATATATATATATATCATTAATGAACAGTCAGAAGAGAGTAACAATAAGATATACATGCCTAAGATCTCTTAAAAACCAAATCCCAATGTTTCAAAACAAATATATACAATAATACAAAAAAAATCACCTACATCAGATAAGAGGAAAAAACTGCTCTGGTATCCTCAGATGATATCTCCTAGTTTTGGAGCTTTCCCCTTACTAGACTGTGGATCTGCATTCTGTCAAATACAAGAGTGATGAGTCTAGGTAAGTAATGCCAAATAATACATAAATACATCATTTCGAAATAAATAAATTAGTCTAATTCATGCAGATAGAAAAAAAGGAATAGGGTGCGTACGAATACACAAAACTATAAATAAATCAATCGAATATAGAAGGTCTGGAATATGAAAATCGAATAGCAAGGAGTCCCTATCAAAAGGTAGTTGAGTAGCAGCAAAAGCTCAGTAGACTCGTGTTCATGACGAGACACAGCATACCAGCCCAAACCCTTGCGACTATGAGATATCCACAGACCCGGATAAGTGCCCCCAACATATACTCAATTGGGAGATATCAACAACTTTCATATAAGAGCTCATATCATAGATAAATAGTAACCATAACTTACTTGCCAATGGACCACTCAACCAATGGAAATTTCGAAAGAAATATTGAACAGAACAATAACAACAAATTAAAGCTCAAGAAATAACTGTAAAGTTTCTCACTGGTTTACTTACCTGTATCCAAGCTAATACGCACTCACATAAACTCTGAATCGCCTCCTATGAATCCAATTTACTCAATTTTCTATAATTATTTCACTAGTGTAATTGGGTCAATTTTTGGGGTATTGGGTCATATTCGAACCCATTTGCATACCCAAGAGATCCCCGAGATTTTCAAAAATTTTCTAAAAATGTTCACTGTGAACAACGTCATGCCGCAGATGGTGCTGTGGGTGTCAGACCCCTGCAACATCACTTAAAGCGTGACTTCTGTGGGACTTTAATTTCGACACCGTAAGTGGCGCCGTGGGGGCTTTCCTCCATGACGTCACTTAAAGCTTGACTTCACCTAGAGTTTCTGCTCTGGGTGTCATAATCGACGACGTGAGCATAAAGGCTCCACAACATCCCTCACGACGTACAATCCTGCACTTGAATTCGGGGTTTTCTGAAACCCTGGCTCGCATCACCACATTTCGAGCCTATCCCAAACTCTTAGGGACGTCTAAAATAATACCATACCACCGTCACTTTGCGATGAAACCTCGATAATACCCCGATTTTGAAAATCATAGCAAAAATCTCAAAAATTAACCAAAATACCACAACTCCTAAATCATCAAAACCATTACTAAAAACCTACCAAATACCTTCCATTAACTTCATATCCTACAACAAACTTCAATAAAAAGTGAACTCCAAAATCATCTTCTGAAACCATCGCGACAAAAATGTTCAAAACCACTGCCAAAATGTAGATACACACGTGGGAAGTCGGGATCTCATCTTAGAATTCTTAGTTGGTGGATTCATTGGAGTCAATTCACGTTGAAAATTCTGGAAACCCCCTTTCTAACGTTGCGTTTTTGTTGAAAGATATGAGAAAAAGATGAGATAAAAGAGAAAAGTTGGTAATGGTTTTATACCCCCATCTCATCCACACTCACGCACGTATCCTGAGTCACATCCCTTGGCCCTCCTTTAACCCATCCAACCACCTTGACACAACATTATGACTCCAATGGGTGACTTTTACATATTACTTAACCATTTCTCGCACAAACTTTGCGTTATCGGACCCGTTCCGCACCACGACTCGCTTGTCCCGTGCTTCCCTACGTACCAACGTACCGGACACGGTACAAAAATTTTATTTATTATTTATTTAGCATTTTTTCAATATTTTTAATTCAACTAATCCCCCGGACTGCTAATTACCCGACAACTGTTCGCCCGAAAACTCGTTATTCACGTTCTCCTCGAGTCGAACCCGTTTTCCAACACCAACGCTCACACTCAAACATCCTTACATGTTTGGGGCATTGGAATTTTCATTTGGGTAATAAAATATAATACAAACATAACACTCAAACGACCAAAATTGACACGTGGCACGAGTTAGATTTTATGGTCATTACAGTCTTCCCAACTTGTTGAAATTTCGTCCTTGAAATTAAAACGAAACTAGAAGAAGACTTACCGAATCAAAAGAAGTAAGGAAAGTACTCATGCATGTACGACTCAAGCTCCTATGTCAACTTCTTGTCCCCGTGGTGCTACCACTTGACCAGGACTGACGAGATCTCCTTTCTCCTCAGAATCTTTACTTTCGATTCAGTATCATATTCAGCTCGCCATAAGTGATGTCCTGCCTCAAGTTTATTTGGCTTAAACCCACCATCGATCGTCTGGCCTCTCTCGACCTATCCAGTCGAAGCATTGAGATGTGAAACAATGGATGAACTCTAGACAATTGAAGTGGCAACTCCAACACGTATGCAACCCTGCCTATCCCCTCCCCAACTCTGAAAGGACCAATGAATCTCGGCGTAAGCTTCGCTTTGATCCTGAACCTCCTGTGACCCTTCACCAGAGACACCTTCAGATATACGTAATCCCCGACCTCGTACTCTAACTCCCCGTGATACAAGTCATAGTATTTCTTCTACCTCTCCTGTGCACCTTTCAGTCTTAGTTTGATCAGGCGTATCTTCTCTTTGTGATCCACAACAATCTGTAACTTAATAGTTGCCACATCCTCTAGCTTTGCCCAATAAGATGGAGATCTATATGACCTCTCATATAGTGTCTCGAATGGTGCCATACCAATACTAGCCTGATAACTGTTATTGTATGCAAACTCACACAAGTGAAGATACTCCTCCCATGACTAACCATACTCCAACATACACATCCTCGAGTATCTGAATCAGACGCTTTGACTGTCCCTCAGAATATGGATGATAGGCAGTGCTGAGATCCAACCATGTACCAAACTGTGCCTGCATGCTCTGCCAAATCTGATATGTGAACTGTGGCCCTCTGTTAGATACAATTGATAAAGGTACATTGTGAAGTTGAACTATCTCTCACACATAAAAACTAGGTAACCTATCCACCTGATTTGTGGTCAAAACTGGTATAAAGTATGCAAACTTAGTCAATCTGTCCACAATCACCCAGATGTTATCATGATCGCGCTGAGATCGAGGTAAATAACTGACGAAATCCATGGCGATATGCTTCGACTTCCACCGAGGAATAGGACGTGGTTGTAATAGCCCACTAGGTCTGCGATGCGCAGCCTTAACTTGTTGAAATATCTCACACCCTCGAATATAATAAAAAACATCGGTCTTTATCCCCGACGACCAGAAGAGATGACGCACATCTGCATACATCTTGGTCCTGTTCGGATGAACCGTAAAACACGAGTGATGTGCCTCATGAAATATCTCATCACATAGCTCAGCTACTAATGAAATCCACAGTTGCCCTCCAAACCTTAGGTATGAGTCTGTTGACTAACTCCAATTTGGATGATCTGAACTCTGAGTGAACTCAAAAAACCTCTGGTACTGCTCGTCAACCCGCTCACTATGGAGTACACTCTAAATAGAGACTGTCTAAATCCTTATTGGCCCATAAATTAATACTTTTGTGCTGGTTTGAATATCAACAGAATAGATCCTCTCGACCACATAGTTTAAAGGGCACTGATCTTATAAGTTTAAAGTGAGCTTTTCAGTTTTATAAAAAAGTTGTCAGGAATGCAATTAGCGCGCTAATACTCAGATATAGAGCACTAACTCTGCACTTAGCGCTAATAATATTTTTAGCACGCTAACTGTAGGGACCTGAAAATAAATATTTTCGTCTCTTTGGTTAGCGACCATTTATCGCGTCCGAGACCCAACCAACCCTTATATAACATGTTATATATGTTTGTTATGGGTCATTAAGCCTATTTGGGTGGTCCGAATATTTTCACAAATCCCGAAAATGAAAAATCTCGGTTTCATGACTTGCGAGGGACTTTTCTGCAAATATGTAGTTTTCTTGTCAAAACCTTTCAAAAGCCAGTTTTTCCTTTTCGAAAACTTCCACAATGGTTTTCGAAATGCGATGTGAGCATAAACACATAGATTATCATTGTTTAATCTTATAAGATCTAATCAAGTGTTAAGTTTAACTTAAAACTTCAATTTATCACTTGACATTTGAAAATTCATTTGAAAAGCTCGATGTGCATGAACTAATGCAATAAGCTTGCATAAATGAACTTGAATACCATACATCAATGTTACAACTCATGATTTGATCTTTCGTCTTCTTTTCCTTATGTTTGCCAAATCTTGAACTTGTATGGCTTGAATACTTGAATACTTGAGATTGTGATGTTTTGCACCCTTTGACGAAACCGAAATACACTTGATAAACTTATTAGTATATTTTCACCTAGTTTATTTCCATCAAAATCCCGGTCGGAGTTAGAGTGACTAACCACTTGTTTCCATCAAAATCCCACTCAGCTCTCTAGCTCTCTCGAAGTCATACAGTACGACAATATGGATATAGATCTGGTCCCTGGGACTAAGTCAATATTAGATGTTTGGGGTTCATACGCAATGGAAATTTCAAAACAATTTTGAGAAAAACCCCAACAGGATCCGAATCTGATTCTATTAAAACGTTTAAACTATAAAAACTAAATTATACCTCGGTCCCAATGTACCTTTCTGAAGGTTAATCGATCTCTAAAGCGCTGCCAATGACGAACGCCCTTTACTAGTTGTCCACACACAAACGGCGGCCGAGATTCAAAGTGCTAGCTTCGAGAGAATACCAAACGTTTGGTTTCTCTTCAAAACAATTTAGAGCATACCAAAAACCCTAAGTCGTTTTTAAAACAAAAATTAGAGTTTCAACCCTTATTTTCATACATGTATTGTAACTTAAAACGTCTATTTATACAACGCTTGTATATAGACGGTTAAGTAAATTACACATATACCCCTACTCAAGAAGTATAAGTGTAATACACCACAGGGACGTTTCTGTCATGAATTTTATCATATAAAATTCATTCTTCCGAACCATTTTAAAATCTCGCAAAACCATTCTTAGTGTGCAACCCAATAGGCTCATACAATGTTGGCAGTGTACCAAAACACATTTTGGTATACAAGTCATAAGCGGCCTCTAGCAAGACATTATGACTACCCAAGTTGTACAAAGATCAAATCGATACAACCTAATCAATAATGTATATAACATCCTTTTTTCATATGATATCCTTTTGATCAAATATAAGGCATGGAATTGTCATCCAACATGTTCGATCGTACTAGTCTCGATCTCCAAATAGACTGAAAATATCCAAGTGACATTGATCAATATCAATTCACTTAGACTTGGCCTTTTAACAGTCTAACACATCGAGGGATCCACTTGATATCTCTCTCTATATGAGAGGGACAAATTCTATCTTGATTACACAACTTCACCACATTATTCACACAATAACCAATCACAACCTTTATAATTGTCTGGTTAAAGACAACGTTTGATTGCATCAAATCACTGTATTCCTAATGTTGAAGTCTCTGGTAATCTCAAGTCAGAGGACTGAATAATATACATATCATGAGAAACAACTATGACTTAATCCATGTGATGTTCTCATATCGGGTCGGTCCAGTACTTTGTTCCCTAACAAGTATTCATGATCTTGATTCGTATCCTATACGTATGATCATCGTATGATCATCAATCAAGACTCACATTAGTCTTAATTCATTATAGTTCCCAGTATAATAATCGACTAAGGACATTTAGGATATTTCTATAAATACCCATGGATCTTATTATAATGTAAATATGCAAATCAATTATAATAAACAGCAAATGAAATCCTCTATTTTATTAACTAAAATGTATTCATAAAGACTATTAATGGATTGACCTAGGGCACATTTCCCAACAGTCAATAATGAAGTCAATTTGCCTAAGTGGTGGTAAACCTGGTAGCTTCGCTAGAAATACGTCAAAAAACTCGCATACCTCTGGTACCTCTTCCATCCTAGTCACAACCTGCTCCGTCATACTCAATACACTAGCAAATGTCTCGACATCTACACTACCGGCAACTCTACCTCTAGTGATAGGCAAACTAGTCGATGTCCCCTGAAAACAAACTCTGGATGCCCCTAAAATCTGAAATGTGACTCTCTTACTGAAACAATGGATCTGTGCATGATAAGCACCCAACCAATTCATGCCCAGCAATGCATCAAACTCAAGGAACTCTCAAGTCTGCTGGCATGATATGACTAACTATTTTAACCAAATAGTTAACACAACCAATTCGAGTAGATCTTGTCCCTAGCAGCCGTTGTAAGAATCAAGGGTCTCTCTAGTTTAGTAGTCTCAAACCCAACTCATCAACTATATGACCCGAAATAAAAGAAACAATAAAGCCTGAATCCAACATAGCATGCATGAATCAACTGCAAATATAAACTGTACCTTCAATTAAATTACAGTTGGCAGTTGCATCTGGTGTGGCAATTGTGTGAACTTGCTCCCGACTTTGCTGCGGCTATCCTCAGCCCAATCGTGGACACGTACTGATGAAATGACCTAACTGTCCACTCCCATCATCCCCTCTAAGATCATGATCTACACTAACTATGTTATCCCAATCCCTTTCCCTGTCCCTGTGCATAAGTCGACCTCTGTCCTTGTCTCTGCACCTGATTGGAACACTTACCCTATCTCTTGCCACTACCTCTGCCATCGGCCCTCTAATAATACTAATGTTGAGAACTTGACGGTGCTGGCTGCTGTGGTGCACTAGTGTAGCTCTGCGCTGGACTAACTAGTACTAACACTGCATAAGGCGGAGATGTAACAGATCCCAAGCTCTGAGCTCGATCTCTTGGCCTCATATGTCTAGATCTCTTCCTCCTCCGGTCTCCTTCAGAACCACTTACTGACTGTACTGGTGTTAATGATGCAACTAGTGCTCCGGAGCGTATGCTTAGAAAGCTCTTGCTGGCCATAGCCCTCTCATAGGCCTCCTTTAGTGTCCTTAGAGCTGTCCTCATTGCTATGGAACGAACAGAGTCCAGTAGACCTTGTGTGAAGTAATAAGCCTGATTGGCATCAGTATCGGTTGCACCCTCGGCATACTCCATCACACGTAGATACCGGTACATATACTGAATCACTAACTCAAGGATCCTCTATCTAATGGTCTGAAACTCGATCCACTTCAGGTTACAGACCATAGGAAGAGTGTACTTCTAATCGAATCTCTCCTTGAACTCAACCTAGTCCTTGGGCTTCCCCTTTGATGCCAACATAGTGGGCCACCAAACATTTGCCTCACCAAACAATAAAGCTAATGATATACTCGGCTGCATATACTCTGATGTAACTAGAATATCATGTATCTTCTCGTGGCTCCTCATATACCTCTCTTTAGCCTCGAGGTTAGTACCCCCGTGAAATTTCTTTGGATGATGCCTCTAAAACTCACAAGCCTGCCTCACTTCAGTTGTAGCCCTAGCATCTGTATCAGTATGCGTACTCGGCATGTCTTCAGCTGGTGTATCAGGTGTAGGAAATATTATCTCAGCCTGAACATGTGCCTCATTGGCCACTGCAGGTCCTGCCTGAGCTGTCGGTGCTACAAGTGCATCGTCGACTGTAGGAACACTCCCAGCCTGAGTAACTGGAGCTGCTAACATGGAAGTTGATGTTGTCGCTTAAGCCCTCAACAGTCGAAGAATCTCCTGAAGCTGCTAATCATGAGACGTGATCATCTGCGACATGTCATCCAGTCTCCCCTATATGTCCCCCGAACCACTACTGCTGGTATCAGGCTGATTGGCCATCTCTAACTGAAAAGAAAGCAAATTCACGATCAGGACATAACTATCGATAGTAATAGTATGACAAATCAAATAGCTCATATACAGTTTTAAATTCTCTAGCTCTCCTCACTTCTCAACTAAGATTTAAGTCAAGATCACAGGATTTCACTCTAAGTTCAACCATTATCCGAACTTCTGTTGATTTTGTCTTAATGGATTGTGATTTAAATCAAGAGTCGAGTATTTAAAACTTTGGCTCTAATACCAACTGTGATTGCCCTAGTTCCACAATCCTAAACTGGGCCCCGCCCGGCCTAAACATATGTGAACCCTCGAGCCAGTCTTATTGAGTCACTCAAGCCTAGTCAGCCTTCCTTTATCATTTACCATTTAAAAACAATTGAATGTTAAATTAATAATTAATGAGTTATCATAGTTATAGCGGAAAGAATTAAACCTCAAACTAAATAAAATTCCAAGACACAAATTAGGACAACCTAGAGTGTGGAAATCTTGCATATGTATATAATCATCAATGAACAGTTAGAGGAGAGTAACAACAAGATATACATGCAAAAGATCTCTCAAAACCCAAATCCCAGTGTTTTGAAATAAGTATATACAATAATACAAAAAGAACCACCTATATCTGAAAAGAAGAAATAACTGTTTCGGTTTCCTCAAATGATATCTCCTAGCTGTGGAGCATTCCCCTTGCTAAACTGTGGATCTGTATTCTGTCAAACATAAGAATGACGAGCCTAGGTAAGTAACGCCAAGCAGGACATAAATACAACATTTCAAAATAAATAAATCACTCTAATTCATGCTAATAGAAAGAAAGGAACATGGAGCGCATGAATACATAAGACTGCAACTAAATCAATCGAATATAGAAGGCCCAGAATACGAAAACCGAATAGCAAGGAGTCCCGACCAAAAGGTCGATGAGTCGCTGCAAAAGCCCAGTAGACTTGGGTTCACGACGAGATACAACCTACCAGCCTTAACCCTTGCGACTATGAGATATCCACAGACCCGAATAAGTTCCCCCAACATACACTTACAGGGGAGATATCAACAACGACCAGATAAGAGCTCATATAGGAGATAAATAGTGACCATGACTCACTTGCCAATGGACCACTCAATCAATGTAAATTCCAAAAGAAATACTGAACAAAACAATAACAATAAATTAAAGCTAAAGGAATAACTGTAAAGTTCCTCACTCGTTTACTTACCTGTATCCAAGCTAATACGCACTCACACGAACTCCGACTTGCCTCCTACGAATCCCCGTGTGACCCATAAATGACTATAAACCCTGATAGTCAATTAAATTGCAATTTACGGTTAATGACTATCCAATTTACCCAATTTTCTATTATTATTTAATTACTGTAATTGGGTCGATTTTCAAGGTATTGGTTTGTATTTGAACCCATTTGAATACCCGAGAGATTCTTGAGATTTTCTGAAATTTTCTTAAAATGTTCACTGTGAACAGTGTCACGTCGCAGGTGGCGTTGTGGGGGCCAGACCCCTGCTGCGTCACATAAAGCGTGACTTCTGTAGATATCTGTTTCGGACATCGCAAGTGGTGCCGTGGGGCTCTTGCCTCCACAACGTCACTTAAAGCATGACTTGTCTCAGAGCTTTTGCTTTAGGCGTCGTGATTGAAGTCGTGAGCATAAATGGTTCACGGCTTCCCTTGCAGCGTGCAATCCTGTACTTGAATTTGGGGTTTTTTGAAACCCCGGCTCTCGTCGCCGCATTCTGAGTCGATCCCAAATCACCGTCGCTTTACGTTGAAACCTCGAAAAAACCTCGATTTTGAAAATCATAGCAAAATCCCAAAAATTAACCAAAATTCCACAACTCCCAAATCATCAAAACCATTACTAAGAACCCACCAAATACCTTCCAGTAACTTTATATCCAACAAACTCCAATAAAAATCGAACCCCAAAATCATCATCTGAAACCATCGCGATGAAAATGTTCAGAACCACCGCCAAACAGTAGATACACATGTGGGAAGCCCGGAACTCACATTAGAATCCGTAGTTGGTCGATCCCTTTACGTCAATCTACGTCGAAAACTCTAAAATCCCCCCCGTTCTCACGTTGTGTTTTCGTTGAGAAAGGTGAGAAAAAAATGATATGAGAGAGAAAAGAATGTAATGGGGTTTTTATACCCCCTATCATCCACACTTATGCACGTATCCCGAGGCACATCCCTTTCCCTCCTTTAATCCATCCAACCACTTTGACACAGCATTATGACTCCAATGGATGACTTTCACCCATAACTTAACCATTGCTTGCACAAACTTTGTGTTCTTCGTCTCGTTCTGCACCACAACTTGTTCGTCGCGTGCTCCCAGATATACCTACGTACTGGACACAGTACACAACTTTTATTTATTATTTATTTTGCATTTTGTCAGTTTTTTAATTCAATTAATCCCCTGCACTGCTAATTACCTAGCAACTATTCGCTTAAAACCCATTATTCACATTCTCCTCGAGTCGAACCCATTTCCCAACACCAACGTTCACACTCAAGCATCCTCACATGTTTGGGACATTGAAGTTTACATTCGACTACTAAATTATAATACAAACACCGAACAAAAATAACATACCTCAGTGCTGACGACTAGGAGTTGGACAATCGTATCACGACAAAGGGCCCACGTATTACTTAAATTTACAGGTGGCACGAGTAAGATTTTAGGGTTGTTACAAACACATCCTCAATTCATACTCCAAATTCAACATAAAAAGCATAGCAACACCCTTAAGTTCGGTGTACTCAATTCACGACTCAAAAACTACGTCAAAACCCAGAAATCTACACCCAATACATAGAGAATGAAGAGGAGAGTGAGGATCTAACCTTGGATAGTCGATAGCTCATCGTTTGCTCTTCGAAATCAACCCTTGAAACACACAAAAACCCTAGTCACAACCACCAAATTCGGATTGAGAGAGAGAGATGAAAGAGAAAAAGTGGTGAACTTTGTGGGAAATGTAACTTTTATACTCATAAAGTCATCTCATGGTTGGTTGGTCCCAAGGCCTTATCCTAGGTTCATTAAGGGGTCAAATAGTCCACTCAAATGTGACTTAGAAGGGTGACTTCCCTCCCTTGACCTTATCCTTTCTCAACAAACAAACTAACCCTTAGGCGTTCCCGCACCAGCCTCCCGAGTGTAGTTTTGCACCTCTCGCGTACTCTTGCGTCATGGACGAACATACGAAGTTTATTATTAATTATTTATGCATTTTATATCATTTTCATGTGTATAACTATCTGGCCTAGTGTATTGTCATTCGCCTACCCGGTATCCACGTCTATACGCTAATCGAGGCGAATACTCGTCACACTATCTCGCACAGTCAATAACAATATAAATACACACATTGTGATGCAATCTAACATAATTACAGATAAACATTGCAAATAATGCACAACAACAAACAATTACTTAGCTCTGGGCGCGCTCTGGCCTATCTGCGGGGTCCACAGGGTATTGAGCTGTTGTCCACATCTGAACACACATCACAATTAATGGCTAATTAAAATTGGGTCGTTACACAAAGATTCGGAGCAATTCTTCTCATCTTCGGTGAATCTTGATTTGGGGAAGAGAATTGTTGGCTTCAGGGCTTATCTGGAGCGTTGGCAATAGAGAATCAATTAAAGTTTATGAATATAACTGGATCCCTAGTAATACTATGTTAAATGTTATCTCTCCAGTTTCGTGTATTGATAAGGTTGCTAACCTGATCACACCTGCTCAACAATGGAATCTTTCCTTGTTAAAGCAATGTTTCTTCTCTTTGGATATTAATGATATATCTGCAATACCTCTACTCTCTTCTGATCAGGACAACTGCTTAGCATAGATGTTTGAAAAGAATGGAGTTTACTCAGTTAGAAGTGGGTATAAACGAGCTATCTATTTCAAATATCAACCAAAACCATCAAGCTCTTACACGCAATGTACTTGGTGGGATCGATTGTGGGCTTTTGACGTGCCACCTAAAGTTTGAATATTTCTATGGCAAATTTGTTGAAACATTAAACCTTCAAATGTGAATCTCTTACATAGAAAGGTTCGACAACATGATCTGTGTGAAATTCGTAGAATGGAAGTTGAATCACTAATGCATGCTCTCTTTCGATGTTCGAATGCCCAGAAACTCTGGCGTTCTTGGATCATGTGGGATCGGATCTTTTCTTTGGTTGGTGATTCAGTCCCATATCTTTTGATTGTTTTATTAGTCTCCTTTCAAAGATCAACTCAGTCTTATTGAATCAACTCTTTGGATGATCTGGCAGAGAAGAAATCAGTTAATTTTTGCTCCTCGTGAGAAACCTATAGACCTGGACTAGTATTTGATCTCATTATGGCTTGATCAGATTCAACAGCACAAGCTTTCAGCTCGTCATGATCGAAATGTGGCCACTCAATATGTGACATGGATTCCCCTAATTTCTGGTCGGATTAAACTAAATGTTGATGTTGTTTTCAATAAAGAAAGTTCCTTTTTCATTGTTGGTGTGTATTGCGGAATCATTGTGGGGAAGTTTTGGGAGTGTTTGCAAAACCAATGGAAGGTGCTCTTACTTCTGAAGTTGCAGAGTTGGTGGCGATTCGAGAAGGGTTTCATTTTGCTATTGATCTAAATGTCCATTCACATGTGATAGAAAGTTACGCATGGAACATTGTTAATACTATCCAAAAACGACGTGTGAATGATCACTTGGGTCCTCTAATAGCTGAGATTTTGGATTTTAATGACACTCCAACTAAAAATCGATTTGGGTATATCCATCCCTAGGAATGCTAATTATGTTGCTCATAATTTAGCTTATCTTGCTATGTCAAAAAATGTACATTGGCTTGGAAGGATTCTATTCCTCTAGCAATCTCTTTTAATGTAATTTCTGATCTTCATTATTGAATGAAATTGCCTATATTTGGCTTCAAAAAAATATCAAAAACCCACTTTGCTAACTAGGTGAAGAAGTAGAAATATAATTTTCTATCAGCAGAGGTTGTTGAATCCATAGCCATCAGAAAGAATTTTTTCGTGGCTTCTTTAAGCTCCGTTTGGTTCAGTTTATGTTTTTAACTTATGTTTTGATGACATGAATAAGTACTTATGAAAAACAAAAAGCATGTAGGGAGATGCTTTTGAGAATCGCACTTATTTTTATAGTTTTGGTTGTCATGTCAGCACTACGTAAGCTAATTGTAAAAAATATAAAATTAATTAAACAGGACAAAAATAATTTATTAAGTGTCACATCAACAATATAAAGAGTATAAGCTGAATCAAATAATACTTTAGTTACATTTGTGGTTGTGACAATGAGAGTGACGCGTCGCCTGTTGTGAAAGCTTTCCATCAGCAGCTCACACGTGGGCTTTTTGGGCTTGTCATGGAAGAGGCGCCCGAAAACCTTTATCCACCACCTTGAGATCAGTACTATTATATCCCCAGATCATGTAACAGTGTGGCCCATACTTTGGCCGGACTAGCCTACGATAATAATATCTCATGCACGTGGCGCGAGGCCATTCCAACGGTCATCTCCTCTTATGTGATCTCTGATCTAAATTGATGAAATGAAATTCGCATTTTTGGAGCTTTAAAAAATATTATTTTTTTTAATAAGTGCCTATTCTTTGTCTTGTTATTTTTCTACTTTCTAATTTTGTAAGGTTGAGATTTTTTCTAGTGATAAATTAGGTACTTTAAATGGACGTATTTGAGTATGAAAAATGTTATATGATATTCTTATTAATGAAAAAAAATTGTCAAAATAACTCATGATACCTACGCATAACGAGAATATGTGATGCACAAGTTGTAGGTAACTTTATGGTGCATTCATTGGATATCTGGGCCAATCTGGCGTATACGTGGTGAACTTTTTAATTGATTTTATTTTTAACTAGCCAAAGCGTTGGGGTTATTTAATCTTTTATGAAAAAGTTAATAAATTAATTTATATCAATAAACGGTAATGTTTTATAATTAAAATTACAATTTACAACTTACATCATACGTATAGCACATTATATTATATTTCTATTATTATTTCTAAGAAAAAAGTATACAAATTTATTTATTAGATTAAAAATGCATTAATTATTTTTTTTATAACCTTGGAGTATCCGACCCCGCCCAACTAATCCCCAAGGAGCGCTGGACTCCCCTTCAGGTAGTTGAGCCAGTGGCTCGAACGAACTTGTCAATCTGAGGAATCGAACCCGGGACCATGCGCTTAACTCACACAACCCCGAGATCGCCCTTATCGACTTGCCAACCCGTACGGGTTAATGCATTAATTAATATTAAGAGGTGCATAGCATGTATCCATACATGAATTCTAAGAGGTATAATTTTAAGTTGGTCGTACTTTTTTAAGTTCAATCTATTCATTAATTATGAAAATAAACGTAATTAATGGAAACCACTTCACTACTTTAATTCATTGAATCTAATATCATGAGTCATTTTGTTTCCCTAAAACATAGAAAACATAGGGTGAATATAGGCCTTTCAATTTTGAACAATGAAATTAAAAAATGGAATGAATATAAGATCTTTAATATTATGCCTAAGGTCTAGCTAAATATTTTTAAATTTTTCTACTTTCAGAGCTCGAAATTAACCAAAACATGATGGAGAATCTATGTCATCCTCACAATTCAAGAAACTAAAAAATGAAATTAACAAAAATTGAAAAATGGAATGAATATACAATCTTTAATATTATGCTCGAGGTCTAGCCAAATATTTTTAAATTTTTCTACTTTCAGAGCTCGAAATTAACCAAGACATGATGGAGAATCTATGTCATCCTTACAATTCAACAAACCAAAAAATTTGACAAAAAAACTAAAAATAAATATATTAATTCAGAAATTAAAAATTATTAATTAAGAATGAATATATGGAATTTTTTGATAAGAGAATGAATATATGGAATTATGCATGTATACTCTGTACATATATATACATTATGTACTAATAATTTTCAAGTATGAGTGTGTATCTATTGTTGAAGGACAAAGATGTGGGCAAACAATCTTAGACGTGGTCGCAAATGCAAGCCAAAGCTTCATTGTATATGCTAACCACGACATCAAGACGCTTGTAAGGAGGTATGCGAAGGAGGAGCTTGAAGACATTGTTGGCGCCAAGCACCTTGTGCACTGCCCCGAAGTGTATTGCGCCTTGCTCTGGGTCGAAGTAGGAAGGGGGTGAGATTGAATGCTTTGGAGATGATGAGGACATGGATTTGCTTGAGTTGATTGAGTGGCAGAGAGGATTGAGGGAGGAGATGCAAGGTTGTACATAGTACGTAGAAACGTGAACACTGAGTACATAGTTTTTCTATTACAAAAATCAAAATTTGAGACAGATCTATTACAAACAACAAAATCTGAGGCAGAGCTACGATGAAAAAATATTTCACGATCCCATTGGAAGGAGATGCAAAGTTGTTCAATGGTTCGCCTTACCAATTGCGCCTAGATAGCAAAGTTAATATAGATTTGTATGGATTGCAAGAAGAATGGATGGGAGGTGATATTTATAGGGGAATAAAACTTTGACAACACTCCATTCCATGTATATAGCCATGGTTTAGAGTTCCACACATTATTAAGTAGTAATGGATGCATACATTATACTTACTTTATTACAGGAACTCTTCCCAAGCTAGAAGTTTGTACTTTACGAAGCGAAAACTTTGAACTTTCCCATGTTGTGAAGTGTGTGCGAATGTGTCTGTACACTTTTATGAGTTTACATTGTTGGGTGGGACCGATGTTGTTTTTTATAACCATTCAAATACTTAAAAATTGAAAATTGAAAATTGAAAAATTGAGTTGGTCGGGACTATGTGTACGCTTTGATGAGTTTACATTGTTGGGTGGGACGGAGGTTGTTTTTTACAACTATTCAAATACTTAACAACAAAAAAATTGAAAAATTGAGAAAATGTTAAAAATAAAATGCTGGAAGGAGAGAGCATGTGAAACTTTCTCTACCCCAACTTTTATATATATATATATATAGATTATGGCCTATCCTTGCTCTCGAGTGAATGAGCTTTTATCTTTAATGTGAGTTTCGGTTTTGGATTTCTTAAGATTAGAAATATTTCATGTGCATTCATGCCATTCCTCCGTTCTAATGATTTGAGCTCATAAATATAGACTACAATGGTAACACCCTTCATAAAGTGTCTCATATAATTCTAAAACTATTCATACTTTTCATCAATAGGTGATTCGGTTGTAATAAATTTTTAAATGACAGCTCTATTGAATTTGCATTGAATAATTTGTGAACTTCGTTCTTTTTTTGTATTCTAATGGGTCATGATATTTGTGAATGTGCAATTGTCTATTATGAGATAGGGTTATTGTTGCACACATGCTAGGCCATGATTCAAAGGAAATGGCTCATTTATAATTAATACATTATCTGAGGTGTCAAATGATCTTTTTTCTTGGCAAGGAGAGGTATCAAATGATCTTGATATAATTGAGAAGCAAAGCTGCGACAAAGTCACATGCTTGCATTTTATGGTTTTGCCTAAACTGTCAACTTTTGATGTTTATTTATGTGTTATTTGATGTCATTTTACTTTTCATAATGCAATCTAATATTGTTAATAAGTAAGAGATTAGATACTTTTTTTGTTAATTGACATAATTAGTTCAACCGTACTAGCTCTCCAGAACTTAAAGATCTAGTATTGTCGTCGGTTGACATCCATGTTATGTTATGTTATGTTATCTTAGCTATGGCTATATGGTTGTAACTTCTTATTTGCTCTTATCTTTATTTTTATTGTTCTTTTTATCTTTTAGATGTTCATATATACTAAGTACATGTTATATTTATATCTTTGTTTTGATTGTTCTGTATCTCTTATTTGCTCTTATCTGTTTGCTTTTTTGTTTTTGTCAGCCCTCGTTTTGTCGGACGAATGTTTTACAACACCTTTGTATGCGTGCTTCGAGTCGGTCAATTGTCATCGTCGGCATGTCGTTGTCGGTCCGTCAACTTTATTTGCTAGATTAACCTTTTCGCAGCAACCCTTGTGTCCGTCGCCCTTATTTGTCAGCCTTTCGAATCTGCTATCTTTCTGTCGTCGACTCTGATTTCTGCTATTCGTCGTTGACTGCGTCGACTCTACTCTGTTAGTCGTTTCGTCGACTCTACTTCGTCAGACGTTCCATCGACTCTGCTCCGCCAGTCGTTCCGTCGACTCTGTTGTTTTGTTGTCTATTGTTCCGATGTTCTGACTCTGTCGCATTCGAATCTTTTTCTACAGCCTTAGGTAGTCGTTGAACTGTTTCTCAACGAACCCTAGATTTTTCGGGTTTACTGATTCGATTGGCAACCTCAAGTTGGTCTTCTTGAACCATCTTGAGTTTGAGGGGGGTGTTAGAATTTGTGGTTATCTTAGTTATGGTTACATGGTTGTAACTTCTTATTTACTCCTCTTTGTTTTGATTGTTCTATATCTCTTATATGTTTATATATACTAGTAGTTTGTAGCAGTTTGTACTTAGTTATTCATCAAATAAAATTCAATTCCTTAGAAATTAACAAGGTTAAATTGGTGTCGCACCAGTTATCCTCTTTAAGCCACTAATAATTTAATTTAGCTGAAAATATTAGTTGTTTGACCATGATTAATCTACATGTGTACTTATGGATCCTTGTCAGCGTGATCACTTCAACCTAAGCAAAAGAAGTCATGATCATCAAAAAGACGGCCACGTTTTTTCCAACAACTAAAACAAGAACGGCTCCGCTATGTGCACCCCACAAATTAGTATGAGCAAATCATTTTTTCCCAAAATGCACTTCTTCCTTCTTCCTTCTTCCTTCTTCCTTTTTCACATTATGCCCCTCTCACAAACATCTCTTCCGACCACCAGCGATGCAAACTTGCAATTTCGGAGCCTACTATCATTGTAAGAGTTGATCTCTTCATCTGCCTGACTGAAAAATCATGTTTTTCCACCGTTTTGAATGCAATTTATAGGGTTTGAACAAAAAACTTTTGGGCATTGTTTGTTTGCATTGTTCGGTGGTTATTTACCATAAAAATGGAGGATAGACGTGTAGGAGCTACGAGTGTGTAAGATGGAGAGGTATTTCTTAAATTTTCATTTAATTTTTGTATTTTTTGTGTTCAAACCAAGGGTTCTGCCTCTGGTATAGCCTCGCAGGGCCGAACAAATAGTTTTGGCTCAATTTGTCGAGACCGATTGAAACATGTCTGTTCGGTCAGAGGTGACTGAACAAACATTTGTTCAAACTAAGTTTTAAACACTACAATGTGGTTCGGTCATCAAAGACCGATAAACATCATTGTTTGGTCACCTTCAAACGAAAATGCACTTTCAATAGGTCCTGTATCACCGATCAAGCGTCGACCATCAACAACGCACAAATTGACCAAAATATTATATCAAAAATAGTTACAAACACATACACAACTACCAAAATTGTTAAAACATCTATATTAAAACCCTAAATCGACCAAGTTAGTTGTTGATTGTGTGTCGACCGCCTCGAAGCAAAACAAAGCAAGACCTAGAGTGAGAGAGCGAAGATAAACAGTGGAGAAACATGATTTTCCAGCGAGGAAGATGAAGAAATCAACTCTTACGATGATAGTGGGCTCCGAAATTGCAAGTTTGCATCGCTGGTGTCGGAGGAGACGTTTGTGAGGGCATGCACAACGTGAGAAGGAAGAAGAAAGAAAAAGGGCATTTTGAAAAAAAAAAGTGGTTTGCCCATAGTAATTTATGGTGTGCACATAGCCTGGCCCTCTTAATGAACTTCGATTTTATTTGTTTTTCTCTTTTGTAGGTTTTTAATAGCATAATTTAATGTGTTTTGATAATAGTTTTAAATGTATTTTTTAAGATTTTGTTTTATTAATTAAGGAACTAAAAACTCCTTGTTTGATATAACAAAAGGGATGTAATATTCTATTACAAAGTGACAAAACATTGAATGAAGGTAATTTTTCTCTTTATTTATGGCTACTCAGAGCTGTTTTATGGGTTTGTTGTATTCAATCCATTCCACAAGCGCCAATTTTTTTTTTGTTTTTAACTATGCATTGCAATTATCCCTACCAAGTTAAAAAGAAAATTTTATATGACTGCAATTAGGCCAACTATGCTTTATAAAAGTAAATGTTGAGCGGTAAAGTAACAACAATTACATAAAATGAGCATAGCTGAAATGAGGATTTTTAAATAGATGTGTGGTAAAACTCATATAGATAGAATAAGAAATACAAATATTCAAGGAAAAGTTGGATTAGCACCAATTGACATAAATATTAAGGAAGGGCAGTTGTGGTGGTTTGGACACCTGCAAAGACAACCTATAAATGCCTCCACTAGAAAACTTGTCTTAGTAGAAACTAAAAAAATTTGATGACGTAAGGGTAGATCGAAGTTAACTTGGGATGTCATTAATCAGGGGGTCTTGGATGGTTTGGAATGCTCTGTTGGACAAAGTGTCTTTGTCATACACTTCACTCGAGATTCTAATGGCAACAAGTAAAGTGGAATAGTTCTAACAAGTTTGTTTAGTGTGTCAGAACATCAAACTTTGTTAGGAATCACAAGTTTAAAAGGAAAGTTGAGTTTGGAAAAGTTCAAGCCAAATTGTCAAAATGAAGCTGGACAGGTTCAAGACTTGGCTATTACAAGGACACAATGATCGAAAAGCTCATACTATCAATTGTATAACTTGTGTAAGGTATATAAGTTCAAGTTTACAAGAAAAATGCATTAAAATCATGCATTTCATGTTTTTCAGTTTCTCAAGAACTTAAAATCATGAATTTCTTGAGTTTTGATTTCGTGAGTTTTAAAATGGTTTAACTCATGAAAACGTGTTTCACAACATGTATTAGAGGTGTACAAACTGTTGGAATTATATTTGAATACATCGGTATGTGTTTAGATGACTTTTGAAACATTATTAAAAATATTTATAGAAAATCCCCTACATGTTTCATGAAACTGAAATTCTTGATTTTCGGAGTTTGTAAAATAATTCGGGATGTCTTTACACATTTTATGCACCCTATTAAACATTTGTTAAATATTTTCAGAGGTTTAGTAATGTCATAGGTCTGTTAGGGAGTTGATTTGCAAACCTAGAAAATTAGTTATTTTCAGGCCCCTGTCCCTAGAGTGCTAGGTAAGGTGGATAGCACGCTAGCTGCACATAGCGCGCTATCCAGGCTACCTATCACATTATGCAAAGTTCTGATAGTTTTTTAAAAGTTTTGATTTCAACCTTTAATTTGAATTTGGGGATAATTTTGGGTCATTGGATCATTCACAATGGCCATACACTATCAAAAAAGGATGTAGAATGCAACAAAACCACTTAGAACATACCATTGAACAACTCTTGCTCTCGTATTCTCAAAAATCCAAGTTTACACTCAAATTTGTCAAGCTTGTGCTCACAACCACTTGGAATCTTTGAAGGCAATCAATTAGCTCTTAAAGTTAGCACTAGAGGAGTGTTCTATGCCTTACAACTCACACTTCAAATCTGATTTTATGATTTCATACTTAAGGTTGTAAGATTTCTTTATTTCTTATTCTTTTTGTGCTTAAACTATACTTTTTGGTTAGATTGTTGTATGGGAATCACTTGTAGTATTCTTGAACACATTTCTCTTGGGTTTTGCACTTAAACTTGATTTCATAAACTCTAAGATTGATTTGAACAAGTTTTTGGTCTTAATCTTAAATTTTTGCAAAGTACTTATTCATTTACTTTGAAACTGAACACATTTTAATCGGTTTTGATTTTTCGGTTTCTTTACTAAGATTTGTGCATACTTATTCATTTTTTCATTATCGTAGTCATGTCCATACTTGCATTCATTAGAATGGTTAGGCTTTAGAAGGCTTGTAAGCTATTGGGCTTATTACCGCTTTACTTTATAAGAAAATTTTCATTTTATTCATCAATCTTATTGTATATTTTTTATCATGAGACTTAGTAGGATTTAAGTTGAGGGAAAACCTAGTTGAAGCTTGGCGAAAACCTTAGTTGAAACTAGGTGGGAAGAACTAATTTGTATTTAAGAATTCTAGACTTGTAAGCTTAGGTTGTAACACTTATTGGTAATATAAGTTCGGGTTTGAAAATCCTAACTGGGTAGGTTAGGTAGTGGATATAGGTCATTTGGATCGAACCACTATAAATATCGTGTCTCATTTTCATTTCTTCTACCACCTTCTTCATTGCATTGCATTGCATAGATATTTATTTTTGGTTCGTGTATGATCAATGTTATTTGGCTTAAAGTTTTAAAAAGGTGATAACCTCTCAGTACACCCAATTCACTCCCCCTTGGGTGTGGTTTCAATCGGTATCAGAGCGGGTATTGCTCTAAGTGTTATTAATGTACTTTTGAACGTTTACTTGCAAGGATGCAAAGTTTAGATTTCACTCGCCTTAGGGAAGGCACTTCATCTACTAGGCCTCCCTACTTTGATGAAACCAATTCTGCTCATCAAAAAGTTATAATGAAGTTCTACATACAAGCACAAGGTAGAAGCTTGTCGGATTCTATCAAGGATGGTTACACTCCACCTAACAAGGCTAGAAAAGACTACAGTCTTGAGGAGACAAGAGTTGGGCTTTCCAATGATAAATCCATGGACCTTTTATTTCACGCACTTAGTGAAAATAAATTCAACCGAGTAACTGCATGTGACACAACTAAGGAAGTATGAGAGAAACTTGAAGTACACTGTTAGGGTACTATTCAAGTGAAGAAAATAAAGTTGAGAATTCTTAATGAGCACAAAGAAACCTTTCGGGTTGGTGCCAATGAAGACATTGCTACCGCCATTTCTCGGTTCACTAAGTTCTTGAGTGAGATTAAAAACCTTGACAAACACTTGATTAAGAAAACTCGATATATAAGTTCCTTAGAGGCTTGTCGAAGGAATGAGATGCAAAGAAGTATGCTATTTAATTGGTGCAAAATCTTTTTACTATACCTTCAATGCTCTATGTGCAGAATTGACGGTTCATGAGTTCGAGGTAAAGGATCGAGCTAGATTGGAAGCCCTTGGTGGTACATAAAAAAAAGTCAAATAAGGAGATAAATTTGAAGGCAAATAGCCCACCGGCTAAGTTGAAGGCTCCTAATCCATCGGTTGAGATCAATGACGATAATGAACCATGTGATAAAAATGAACTTGAGGAAATGACTATGTGATCTAAAAAAGCTTTTATAAAGCCATGTATAGGCATGACAAGTTCAAGAAAAAGATCAACGATAGAAGCATAGGTAGCAAGTCAAGTGAGGTAACTTGTTTCAAATGTTGCAAATCGGGTCATATCCAAGATAATTGTCGTTTCAAGAAAGACAAGGACAAGAGAAAGGGCAAGAAGACCTTCAAAGCTATATGGGATGACTTATCATCATTTAGTTATGATTCTGAGTCAAAAGTTGAGAAGGCTATCCTTTCTCATATGGCAAAGAGTTAGGTAAGTGATTCTAAATCTTTAGATTTTGGTAATGTCAATGACTTAGATGAAGAACCTACTATTCATGACCTTAAAAGAGAGTTGGAAAAAGAGGTAAAAAATACCAAACAACTTAAAAAGAGCTTGATCAAAGCCATTAGTGAGATTAAGTCTCAAAATGAGATTATTGACGACCTCAAACTTGACTTAGGAATAGTCATAAATGAGATAAATGACTAAGCAAAAGAAGTAGATGACTTGAGCACTATGGTGACTGTGATGGCCTCAGTTCTCCATAAAATTGGGTCCCGCTTGGCCTAAACCTACGTAGACCCTCGAGTCCACACTCGTGAAGTCAACGCATTCTAGTCAGCCTCAAAATCCCCATTTCATCATTTATTTATCAATTTAATAAGTGAGTTATTGGATTATATTCTCCTTAGTAAATTCGCAGCAGAAACCAACTATAATCAACTAAATAACTCAATAAAAAGGAAATCAAGAAACAACCTACAGTGTGGAACCCTAAGTATGGATAAACATGTAAATCTGGTGACAAAATGTGGTAATGTGACAATACATGATATCCCTAGTCACTCAATCCCAAAATATATCCCATTGTATTAAAAAACATAATATACGATATCACAAATCAAAAGACAAGACCTACAATGGAGTAAAGGAAAGAACCGTTTCGAGAGTCCTCAAAGGAAATCACCTAGCATCGGCTTTTTACCTTTGCTCATCTCTGCCCTATTTGCACCCACCATCACAAACTAGACGGTGTGTACGTGATAAAATTGAAAGTATAGCTAGAAAATAATACAAACTGCATGATAATATGATTGACAAGTATATCAATGATGTTTGAGTGTCTATCGAGTCAAAAAAGGTAATAAGTGGTCAATAGACACAACATAACCACAACCAGATCCACATCCATATCCACAACCATTTCCACATCCACAACAAATCCACAACAATCCAATACTCAGGATGAAACTCAATATTAGGTTGATGGAAAACACTTATGCAGAAGTGTTCACGTTAGCCCAGATAATATGAACCTAGGCCTTTACGACACACTTGCGCCAAAGACATTCATCCAAGGAATAAAATAATGGAATTTCAACAATGACTCAATTTAATAAAAACAACAATATTGGAAAATGAATTACTATGCACCTCCTTACTGGCTTACTAACATACCTCAATCAAATCGCAAAACATCAATACTTATGAAGCTCTAACTCGTTCAATTTGATTTCCTAAATCCCTAGCAATCATTTAAACCCAAGTTGGTTAAATTAGAGTCATTCCATGACCTAAGATAAACCACCAAAATTTTCCAAAAGTTTTGAAAATTATTTTTTTAAAAAATCTGTTTTTACTATTCCTGGCGTCGTGAGTGACGTCGCCAAGGGTAAAATTCCATGGCGTCACTTAAAGCGTGGAATTTTAACCTCATTGATTTGGATGCCGCAAGTGATGCCCCAAAGTTTTTTCCTACAACGTCATCTAAAGCTTCCAATTCCCCATTCATTTCTGGTTTGCACGCCGTGATCGACGCCATGAGAAAAAACTCTCCAGGGCGTCCCTCGCAGTGTGACACCTTGAACCCATTTAAGGGGTTTTCTGGAACCTCGGCTCGCGTTGCCGTATTCCGAGCCTATCCCAAATTTTTAAGGACATCCAAAATTATTCAGAATCAACTTCGCCTTGTGTCAAAACCGTGACAAACACCCTATTCGAAAATTACATAAAAAATTACCAAAAAATCCAGAAAAAATTCAAACTCCTTCGAATCATCAAAACAACCAATAAACCATACTTGATCATCCCAATAATCACTAATTCATCAAAAACTGTCAACCAAGTCAAATCCCGAAATATCGTCTGAATTCATCATGAAGAAAACCCACAAAACTGACGTCAAAACGTAAGGAATCATGTAAGGAGTCGGGATCTTACCATCTAACATGTAGTCGATCAACCCTTGTCGCGAATCCGAACTCAAACCACGAAACACTAATGTTTCCAATCCGTTTTCATTGAAGAGAAATGAGATAAAAAGGAGGATAAAGAAAATGCGATGGGTGGGTTTATATACTCCCCTTTATCTCCTCTAACACACGTATATCGAGGCACATCCTAGGGACCTCCTTTGTTCCTGCCAATAACTATAACTCCATTAGGTGACTCATACTCACCACTTAACCAGATTCTCGCTCATTCCTTGCATTATCGAACTCGTACCACCTCACGACTCGCACGTCGTGCATTCCTGAACACAACAACGCATTCGCATATTAATTATTTATTTATTATTTTCTGATAATTCACTAATTATCATTTTTGGTGTTTAACTACCCGTATTATACCCTTTTGCCTGAAAATTCTCATTTTTCCCTAGGCGAAACCTCACACACAAATCTGTGGCGATAAACAAAACAAAATCACACACTAGAACATACAAAGTTCACATTCGCGTATAAATAATAGTACAAACATCATAGAAAAATAAAATATACCTCAGTGTCGAATCCCGAGGCTTAGGTAGTATGACAAATTACGACTGTCAGGTCACGGTCCTGACACATGACATGTGGCACAATTTAAATTTGAGGGTCGTTACAGTTTTTCCAACTTATTAGAATTTCATCATTGAAATAAAGCTAATATTTTACTCAAAGTGATGACTTTCTAGAATCAGAACAAATGAGGAAAATACTCAAGCGTATAGGATCTAACTCCCAGGTTAACTCCTCGTTCCGTGGTTTTGCCCCCTAATGAGAACTAAAGGTATCTCCTTGCTCCTCAATGTTTTGACCTTCCTACCCACAATCTGAATCGGTTGCTCCTTATAAGTAATGTCATCACACAAGTCAATATGACTCAAGTCTACCATTAGTCGCCGTCCTTCACTTGACCTATCTAGTCGAAGTATAGAAATATGGAAAACTAGATGAACAACGGCGAGCTGAAGTGGCAACTCTATCTCATAAGCAACCTTGTCGACTCTGTTCACTATCGTGAACGGACCAATAAACCTAGGCGCAAGCTTTCCCTTTATTCTGAACCTCTTGTGACTTTAGAGGCGAAACCTTTTAATACACATAGGCTCCCTCATCGTACAGTAGCTCATCGTGATACTTGTCATAGTAATTTTTTCGTCTTTCATTAGCACTGTTTAGTCTCCGACGAATCTATCATGCATTCTTAAAATGATCAACAACAATCTCCAGCCCAACTATCATTGCATCCTCAAGCTCCACCCAATACGATAATGATCTACAAGGTCTGCTATACAGCGCCTTAAACAGTACCATGCCAATACTAGCCTAGAAAATGTTGTACGAAAACTCACATAAACGAAGGTACTCTTCCCAAGATCCTCCGTACTCTAGTACACATATCCTGAGCATATCCTCTAACACCTGAATCAGCCTCTTGGACTGTCCGTCTGTTTATGGATGGTATGTTGTACTCAAATCAAGCCTGGTGCCAAATTGAGCCTGCATACTATGCCATAACAATGAAGTGAACTGTGGTCCTCAATATGACACAATAGACAACGGAACTTCGTGCAATCTGACTATCTCACACTCATAGAGACTGTTTAATTTGTCAACCCTGTGTATAGTAGATACCAGTATAAAAAGTGAAGATTTCATCAATTTGTCCATAATTACCAAAATACTGTCATGTTCGCGAGGAGATCAAGGCAAACCACTGACAAAATCCATAGCAATGTGCTCCCACTTCCACTATGGAATGGGAAAAGGAGGCAACAAACCTCCAGGTCGCCTATGCTCAGCCTTTACACGCTGTCATATCTAACATGCTCGTATAAACTCCGAAACATCAACTTTTATCCCCGGCCACCAAAATAGACGTCGCATATCAACATACATCTTAGTTCGATGCAGATGAACATAAAAATGCGAACAGTGAGCTTCCTGAAGTATTTTAGTGTACAAATTAACCACGAATGGAGTCCACAGTCGCCCTCGATACCTCAAACATGCGTCTGTCTATCGACTTCAGTTTGGCTAATTTGAACTATCAGCCATCTAACTGACCCTTGATACAATTCATCAGTCCGCTATCCCTCAAGAACCACTTAAAGCGAAACAATATGCATCCTCATCTAACTACAAATTTGTTTCCTGGTAGTAGCTGGTATATCAATTGTACTCATTATCTTGGCTGCCTCAAGTAATGCATACTCATAAGTCATATGACACATTACCACATCAACATCAAATCCTCTCGTGCTCAAAGCATCAGTAACTACGTTGGCCTTCCCAGGATGATACTCAAGTGAAAAGTCATAATCCTTCAGGAACTCAACCAACGTCTCTGTCTCAGATTCAACTTCTTCTAAGAGAATAGGTACTTCAAGCTCTTATGATCAATTAATAGATCAAACATCACACCATACAGGTAATGTCTCCAATTCTTACAACAACCAACTCTAAATCATGCGTCGGATAATTCTTCTCAAGAACCTTGAGCTATTGATATGCATACACAATAACCTTGCCCTCCTACATCAGAACACAAACCTAACCCAACCTTCGACGCATCAGTATAAACCACTAAGTCTTTCCCTGTCTTAGGTAATGCAAGAACTGGTGCAGTCATCAGCTTCTCCTTCAGAATAGAGAATGCCTGATCACAACTCTCATCCCAATCAAACTTCACATTCTTTTGAGTCAGTCTAGTTATCGGTGTAGCAATCTTAAAAAAATCCTGCACAAAACGGCAATAGTACCCTGCTAATCCGAGAAAACTGCGGATCTTTGCCACTATTGTCGGAATAGAACAATCAATTACTGCTCTAATCTTTTTTGGATCAATAGAAACATTGCTAGCTCCAACCATGTGCCCCAAAAATTTGACCTCTTGAAGCCAAAACTCACTTTTACTGAACTTGGCATACAACCGGTGGTTTCTCAAAGTCAATAGAACTATCCGGAGATGTCCCTCGTGCTACTCACGAGTCTTGAAGTAGAATATCATCAATGAACACAATCACAAATCTATCTAAATAAGTCCTCAATACTCTGTGCATAAGATCCATAAACATAGCTGGTGCATTACTCAAACCAAATGGCATGGCCGTAAACTGATAATAGACGTATCTCATACTAAACATGGTCTTCTCATAGTCTTCAACCCTAATCCTGAACTGATGATAACTTGACCTCAAGTCTATTTTTGAAATCCACTGCACTCCCGTCAACGAGTCAAAAATATCATCGATACGACGAAACAGATACTTATTCTTCACCGTTACCCGGTTCAGCTACCTATAATCAATGCATAACTTTATGCTGACATCTTTCTTCTTCATGAACAACACCGACGCGCCCCATGGTGACATACTAGGATTAATAAATCTTTGCTCCAACAACTCATCCAACTGAGTCCTGAGCACCTCCAAATCTCAAGGTCTCAATGATGAAGTCTATCTCTCTGGGTGGTGGTAGTCCTGGTAAATCCTTTGGAAATACATCCGTAAACTCGCACACTACCGGTACATCTCTATTATTGATCTCCAATCTCTCAACAATGCTCATAAGACTCACAAGCATCTCAGTCTCACTACTTGTGGCTACCCTACCCCTAGTGATCAGTAATGTGACGACCCGTCCCCGACTTAGAGTCAGGTCGCCCGGCCCAGACTGCCATTTAGACCCGATACCTGAACTAGGCCCAAATAACGGTCTGGCACGCCTAAACAAATAAACCTGCGGAATACACATTGGCTAAACAAAGGTTAATAATTGCGGGAAGAATATAAAAAAATATCCTAAGCCAATAGATTTAAGTTCATAGAACATTTATAAAAATTATACATCTGTTCATGCTCCTTTAAACTAAACAAGTTTATTATAATCTTCGAAATGGATCAACTAAAGATAACTAGGATTCAAGCTACCCAAAGATCTATTTTAATTTTAACCCCAAGTTGATAGTTTCAAAATCAAATATACATGATATATACATATATACAAAGGCTCACATCAACAGGAGACTTCAACCTTGTCTCTCCCTTGCCTCAACCTAGCGCTGTCGTGGATACCTGAGATATAAGTGGGGTGAGCTAAAAGAACCAACGGAGCTCAGTAATGCGGAAAACCCGCTCAACCATCAAATATGCAAGTAATACCTAATAAGCATGCAAAGTCTAGCATGTATTTGAAAACAAACAAGGATTCATTAAATAGTAGCATGGTAGAAGGATTTCATAAAAAATAGACTTATAATGAACCATCAAGTACTATCATAGACATAAGATTCGTAAGTCACAAATTGTAACAACAATAATCATGAATAACATTAAAGAGATTGACAAATCATTTCATAATTTCAAACTTTCATACAAATGAGGGGGTTTTGCGAGATTATGTACTATAAAATATAATAATACGATAAGTCGATGTTCCATTCAATGCATACTAGATATTGGCAAGAATCCGGTGACCGATTCTCCTACTCTCAAAGTGATGGAAACAACCAGCTAGCACACAGGCCTTATGTGCCCTCTCGTTTGTCCCATCAAATCAACAGTAGGATCGTCCAAGCCATTACCGATGCACATCCCTATGTCTCAAGAGTACAAGAGAAGGTAACCCCAACTCATGTCCCTACGTGACATACTTATGAATTCAATTAGTCAAGTAAAGCCCTCGGTGGTAAACTCCACACATCCTGGGGTGTTAACGACCCTCGGTGGTACCACAACATTCTGAGGTATTCTTATAGATTTACTTGCTAATAAGACCCTCTGTGGAACTCCACACATTTTGGGGCCATGAATAACAGTGCATTCACATTCCATAGATACGTAGGTTCGAGCCAATACCACGACGCAACCCATAAATCCCAAGTCTTTAATTCAAATTATGAATCCTAAGCATAACTAATAATCATGCCATATTTGATAATTGAGCAAGCTCCCCACTTACCTGCACTCGCCGCAAATCCTAATCTCGATCCTCTCGCGTTTGGGCTCGATGTGAACCGTCTCGCGAATCTAGACAATTTGAAAGAATAATTACTTTATGTATCTACAACCATACAAGTTTAACATCAATTGTCTATCAATTGTCTAGAACTTAGAGATTCACTCTATTTTATAGCTGACTTCACTAAAGGTCATTCACGACTCTAAAATCGACACTTAAAATTAGAATCGATGATTTGAGTAAAATAAGAATGTGGTGATGTAAAACAAGGAAAATCCGCTAAGACTTAGTTTTTTCAACATAAATCGAAGACGTTCGATTAATTATAATTAAAAAGATCCAAATCACCATACAAGACTCAATTTAGACTTTAAATTCCCAAATGACAATATTCAGTCAAAGTCCACAAATTTATCGAATAAGTTTATTTCCCAAAGAAAAAGATTCAAAGTCCCTTTTTAAATCTCAACTCAACCTTAAATGTCAAATCCATATCAATAAACTTCAACCGCGTTCAATTTGCTAAAATCATGGGGAAATCCTTTCATGTACCGTCAAACCATGGTAAACAAGATTGATTCATCCATAATACTCGTTATCATAAAGCTTAAAAATTTGTATAACTCATTCAAGACTATATCTAAGAAAAACTGAATAAACTTTGCAAATCATCAACTCTCATTGCCAATATCAACACCAAGATAATAAATCTAGGGAGTATTAGAGTCTCACCGTGCCTTCAATGGAGTCTTTGACTCAAAATCCTTTCCAAAATCTCATTCTAACATAGATCAAATCTTTCCTTTCTTATTTTCTTTTCTATTTTCCTCGCGTTCTTGCCGATGTCGACGCCATCGACCCTTTGGTCTCCAAATCTTCAATAAATAATAAAGAAGTCAAGGAGGGAAGTGAGGTTGTACATCTCTTGAGCTTGAACTCTCCTCTTGTTCTCCTCCTCTCCATGTGGGTGTTTTATAAAATTGGAGCTAGGGTTTTCTTTGATTTGCTTAAATAGCATTAAGGTTAGGGATTAGGGTTGTGACTATTTACAATTTGTCTAAAATACCCTTTTGGGTCATAATCTCAATTGGGCGTTATTATTTAAAATAAAACTTTACTTACTCCCTAACTCATATTTAATTTAACAAGTTTAGAATTGTATTTCCACATCAAATACCCAACATATTTTTTTATCATGAAATTACCAAAATACCCATAAGTTGGGTCGTGGAGAATTTGGGTCATTACAATATCCCCAATTTTAAGAACTTTCGTTCTCGAAAGTAAAAGTAAAGTATAACGTAGTTTAGTGTCTGTCCATAAGGATTTCTTTTCGACTCATTGTTTAACTGAGGCCATCTTTACCTGCATGCTCTGCTCGTTTCCTCATATGAAATAAAGTTTTACCTCTGACTTTAATATATCTCATTTTTTTTATTTTCATCTTGCAAACTAAAACTCATAAAGCCCACCTCATGTAGGTCATCAATAAAATCATTACACTCAGCCAATTGCTAAGTTCTTCTGTCGTCACATGTTCTTAAGGTAGTCCTTTATAATCTTCACCGAAGTCGCAATATACGCTCAAGTAGCTCAACTTACAGAGAGGTAGAACCATACTGAGATATGATTTGGTGCATATCTGTGTCAACGAACATCTCTGGCTATCTGGCATTAAAACCATACCACCAACTGGTAGTAGGGAAACAAGGATAGCTGTCTGCTATAACATGAGCACTAGCACACCATCTCTATCAACATCTCGGTTACGTATATCATTGAACGACTCATCATGTCTTTGCGGCTTATCTGTGAAGGCTACAAATGGGCAGACATAGTATTCCTTTCTAGAATAATACCTTAATATTATTGGAATCACATGTTTATCGACATTCATTCTTATAGGTTCATAATTCCAGTCAACTTTTGACTAATGATCCACTTTGTAACTCCTCCGTCACACTTAACTGTTAATTGACGTAAACAAGCTTCCACCTTTAAAATCTTGTGGAATATTTTTAACATCATTATTATTTCTAATTAGGTTTCAGCATTCATCTGAATGCGCTCCATTGCATCACCATTTTTTATTTCATACCAAGATCTTTTATCACTATATCTCGATTTTCAGGAGATCTATCGTATTGCGTCCTCGCACTGATCAATTCTCACGATCCTAGGTGACTATTTTAAACATTGTTGACTTAGTCATGACCCCTTTTTGGTATACAATGGTCCTTTCTCATCTTTCTGAACTAACTCTTAGCTCTTATAATGTGTTTAGTACCTCACTCTCTGAGAAACGAAGGTGATTTAGCTTTCATGTTTCGAACCTGACATTCACGTCGTTTCTTGGGAGTTACATAATTTATGCTCCAGACGTGGTTATTAAGAACTCGTGTCACACTACGATCTAGTTATTTCAAGTTCATAACTCAAACTTATATTTCAATGTATTACACTCGTGCATTACTACTGTCGCACTACATATACGTTTTGTTGGATACTTCAACCATAAAATACAAATCTGTGTACATAAAACTCATATAGGTTTATCTTGTACAACTTGTTACTAAAGCTTCAATTCAAGGGCACTTAAACTCATATTTACACCAATTTTGAGAATTATCTTGCACTGTTTAGGTTATGATTCATTGCTTATACTTAGCACAAGACCATTCATAGTGTTCTTCCTGTTCTCCAAATTCAATGATTCTTGAAAATAAGAATATCAACTGATTTCTTATGGAATTGATTTAAAATGACCTCATGCTTAGGTAAACCTTTATGTCGCATTATTTGCTTGTGCTTGTCACCTGTTACGGTGTCGACCTTAATTATTCGTGCATTATCTCCACGTGTTGATATCCTTAACACTTAACCATTTGCAAATCTATTGCTTACCCATTTGAGTTGCAACCTCAAATTCTTCTACGCCATCAAATTAGGGCTTTCACTTTTAGGCTTATACTAAGCCCTCAAGCTTTCAAGTGTAAACTACACATTTTGTTCGACAATTATTAATGATGTGAAGTTTAAGAAATTTGATCTTTACTCATATATTAATGTTTCATTGCTAGTTTAGGGTATTTCCTCACAATCCTTAATTGTTTCGTACGTATTGTACAGTATAAATCTTATTGGGGTTCGATCCTAACCTAGGATCCTCACTTTTAATAGTCGACCTATCACTTATCAGATCTTTCATCTTTCCTTTCAACCATTTAGTTTGGTAGTTTATATGTTTAATGTAATCTTTGACTTTTATCAAAAAAAATCACAAGTTACTTTCCACAAGTGATCAACATGATTCTTCGTGAAGTCACCATTTCGATTACAAATTTTGTTCTTGAGTATGGTACTATTGCAATACATATTGTCTCTCTTGAGTTCGCAATTCTTCTCATCACCAAATTACTCATTCGTTTTTTTTTTCATGGGTCGATCTTACTTTAGGATCCCCAATTTTAAGAATCAAGTCATTGTTGACTTATGTTATGTGACAATTGTTTCCTTCGTTGACTCTTCAACATCATTTTTCATTCAACCATTCCCTACCAATCTGGTTAGGTTTCATTTTTTTACTCAAAAGTTATGAATCCACACGTCTAATCATATCAGAAATATTCTTTTTATTGGTCTACCCCCGATTTTAATGATTCACTTATCATCGAGTTCAATATAATATAATTAACTGCGTCGTACGCTCTTTAAAACTTACTAATATAACTCATACATACCATTTAGTTTAGGGCTTCCTTTAATTATTCAGTCATGGTTCTGCTATTGCGTACTCTCCATTCATTTTGAATACAATTTATCAATTCCTGGTATTCCCAACTTTATGAATCAACTCTCTTCTAATTATGTTAGAATAATTTCTTTGTTGCAGTAGTTACCTTTGATTTATATCATTTTAACCTCAGATCTTGAGTCTTTACAACATCTAAAATTTTTTTTACTTGGCAACACGATCTTCACACATGGCTATTTCACCGAAATAGTCTTTGACTTTGGATTCCCAATTTTTTTAGTAACTCACCCATCTTTGAGTCTACTAATTTGACATTTTGTATTCACTAGATTTTCTCATTGAGTAGTTTTCAATGTATTCTTTAATTTCTCATTCGCCATCTCGTACATTATACACTTATGTTTCAAGCTAACTCTCAATTTGGGTCCTCAATTTTAGTATTCAACCTATCGATAACTAACTTAGCTTTATTTTTCTTTTACACAAGTTCGATCGAAACTTGAATGTCATAATTCAATCAATCGAAAAGTTAAATCCAAATCGAGGTCCATTTCAAAATATTAAGTTTCTATTTTTCAAGCTAAGTCTAGCTTATTTTTATGGAATCATCTAAAAGCTTTCTCGCATTTCAAGCGAATTGTAATACCTCTTTCGAATCGATTTGGTCAATATACTTTCAAAATATAAATCACGACCACGAGAAACTTTGTATTCCAATACTACAAAATGGTAACAAAGATCCAAACGATGCTTTGCATTTTTCATCAAGTCAAAACTTTGAAATTCAATAAAACCCTTTATGTATAGATTAAAATTACAATGTCAAATACTCAAAATATGTATGAGTCTATCCGCTTTATCTTTTGTACTTGTTTGCCTTTTCAAAATTTTGTAAAGACACATTAAATCCTTCCATGAAAACTTCAAAGAAGTGCGGCAAACATCAACTCGAAAACAATACAAAATCATGGTCCAATATAGTCGAAAAATCATTTTTCGATAAAAATAGATCACCTGAAACAACATAATCCGATCTATAGTAATAACCTTCGAATCGAATTTATAGACCAATGATTCACACTCTTAATCGAGCATTAGAGGTTTTTAGAGTATACTTGACGTCTATATCTTGAATTTAGTTCAGCCTCCTGGCCAGACTAACTTGCTTATCATTGTTTGAAACCAAAGATTCATTTGCATCCTTACTAGGATTGTTAACTTCCGTTTTCAACAAGATATCGTTAATTTTAATTATCCTAATAGAGTTTTCTGAGTCAGAGTTACTTCTCTGAAATGTGACCACGTCACAATTCCGTCTTGTGTATTTAATGTGGCATCTCATTGTCCTTTCAAGTCTATCAATACTTGCTTAAGTCTTTATTTGCCACTCTATAGTTAGGTATAGGCACATCTCGCCATACAATTTCCACTCTAAGTTTAGTCGTTCTATCAAAACCATTATTGCAGCAAAGCGTTGTAGACTTCCTTGCAGCGCATTTGGAACCTTCTACGGATTTCCCTTCGATTTTCTTGTGTCGTTAATTGTCATTCCCAACTCGTGGAACTAAGATTTCACGTCTTAAGTAAACACATTTACCTATATATCTAACGATATATTTATATATACAAAGTAGCAAATAATCATCAAATTAAATCTTTTTCAAATTTCTTTTCTCCCATCCCATCCTAGGATTATCATTTTTGCGTGTTAAGTCGACTTTGAACCAATGTCCCATACCATTGATTTGTTCGACTTAACTTGACTTTTAAACTTAAAGGACCTATAACTTAGGTTTCCCTAACCTAATGTTTCCCTAGGTTTTTAATCCCTATGCTCTAATACCAACTGTGACGACCCGTCCCCGACCTAGAGTCAAGTCGCCCGGCCCAGACTGCCATTTAGACCCGATGCCCGAACCATGCCCAAATAACGGTCTGGCACGCCTAAACAAATAAACCTGCGAAATACACATTGGCTAAACAAGGGTTAATAATTGCGGATAGAATATAAAAAAAACTATCCTAAGCCAATAGATTTAAGTTCATAGAACATTTATAAAAATTATACATCTGTTCATGCTCCTTTAAACTAAACAAGTTTATTATAATCTTCAAAATGGATCAACTAAAGATAACTAGGATTCAAGCTACCCAAAGATCTATTTTAATTTTAACCCCAAGTTGATACTTTCAAAATCAAATATACATGATATATATATACAAAGGCTCACATCAAGAGGAGACTTCAAGCTCGTCTCTCCCTTGCCTCAACCTAGCGCTGTCGTGGATACCTGAGATGTAAGTGGGGTGAGCTAAAAGAACCAACAGAGCTCAGTAATGCGGAAAACCCGCTCAACCATCAAATATGCAAGTAATACCTAATAAGCATGCAAAGTCTAGCATGTATTTGAAAACAAACAAGGATTCATTAAATAGTAGCATGGTAGCAGGATTTCATAAAAAATAGACTTATAATGAACCATCAAGTACTATCATAGACATAAGATTCGTAAGTCACAAATTGTAACAACAATAATCATGAATAACATTAAAGAGATGGACAAATCATTTCATAATTTCAAACTTTCATACAAATGAGAGGGTTTTGCGAGATTATGTACTATAAAATATAATAATACGATAAGTCGATGTTCCATTCAATGCATACTAGATATTGGCAAGAATCCGGTGACCGATTCTCCTACTCTCAAAGTGATGGAAACAACCAGCTAGCACACAGCCTTATGTGCCCTCTCGTTTGTCCCATCAAATCAACCAGTAGGATCGTCCAAGCCATCACCGATGCACATCCCTATGTCTCAAGAGTACAAGAGAAGGTAACCCCAACTCATGTCCCTACGTGACATACTTATGAATTCAATTAGTCAAGTAAAACCCTCGGTGGTAAACTCCACACATCCTGGGCCTCGGTGGTACCAAAACATTCTGAGGTATTCTTATAGATTTACTTGCTAATAAGACCCTCGGTGGAACTCCACACATTTTGGGGCCATGAATAACAGTGCATTCACATTCCATAGATACGTAGGTTCGAGCCAATACCACGACGCAACCCATAAATCCCAAGTCTTTAATTCAAATTATGAATCCTAAGCATAACTAATAATCATGCCATATTTGATAATTGAGCAAGCTCCCCACTTACCTGCACTCGCCGCAAATCCTAATCTCGATCCTCTCGCGTTTGGGCTCGATGTGAACCGTCTCGCGAATCTAGACAATTTGAAAGAATAATTACTTTATGTATCTACAACCATACAAGTTTAACATCAATTGTCTATCAATTGTCTAGACCTTAGAGATTCACCCTATTTTATAGCTGACTTCACTAAAGGTCATTCACGACTCTAAAATCGACACTTAAAATTAGAATCGATGATTTGAGTAAAATAAGAATGTGGTGATGTAAAACAAAGAAAATCTGCTAAGACTTAGTTTTTTCAACATAAATCGAAGACGTTCGATTAATTATAATTAAAAAGATCCAAATCACCATACAAGACTCAATTTAGACTTTAAATTCCCAAATGACAATATTCAGGCAAAGTCCACAAATTTATCGAATAAGTTTATTTCCCAAAGAAAAAGATTCAAAGTCCCTTTTTAAATCTCAACTCAACCTTAAATGCCAAATCCATATCAATAAACTTCCCGCGTTCAATTTGCTAAAATCATGGGGAAATCCTTTCATGTACCGTCAAACCATGGTAAACAAGATTGATTCATCCATAATACTCGTTATCATAAAGCTTAAAAATTTGTATAATCCATTTCAAGACTAGATCTAAGAAAAACTGAATAAACTTTGCAAATCATCAACTCTCATTGCCAATATCAACACCAAGATAATAAATCTAGGGAGTATTAGAGTCTCACCGTGCCTTCAATGGAGTCTTTGACTCAAAATCCTTTCCAAAATCTCATTCTAACATAGATCAAATCTTTCCTTTCTTATTTTCTTTTCTATTTTCCTCGCGTTCTTGCCGATGTCGACGCCATCGACCCTTTGGTCTCCAAATCTTCAATAAATAATAAGGAAGTCAAGGAGGGAAGTGAGGTTGTACATCTCTTGAGCTTCAACTCTCCTCTAGTTCTCCTCCTCTCCATGTGGGTGTTTTATAAAATTGGAGCTAGGGTTTTCTTTGATTTGCTTAAATAGCATTAGGGTTAGGGATTAGAGTTGTGACTATTTACAATTTGTCTAAAATACCCTTTTGGGTCATAATCTCAATTGGACGTTATTATTTAAAATAAAGCTTTACTTACTCCCTAACTCATATTTAATTTAACAAGTTTAGAATTGTATTTCCACATCAAACACCCAACATATTTTTTATCATGAAATTACCAATGTACCCATAAGTTGGGTCGTGGAGAATTTGGGTCGTGGAGAATTTGGGTCGTTACAAGTAATAAAACAATTATCCCCTGAAAGCTGATCTTCGTACCATCTGCTAACGAATCGTAATAACCTTTCCATAACAGTCAAAATGAGCATGATAAGATCCTAACCAGTTTATGCTTAACAATACATCAAACTCTAGAAACTCTAGTACTCTTAAGTCAGCAGGCAAATCGTGACTCTCTATAACTAGTAAACAATCAGCATACAACAAGTTCGGATATATCTTGTCTCCAGTAGTTGTGCGAAGGATCAAGGGTCTACTATGCCTAGTGGGTCTCAACCCAAATGCATGTACCATGCATCCAGAAATAAATGAAACTGTTGAACCTGAATTAAAAATGGTACGCATCAAAGTACTACAAATGAAAGTCATACCCTCAACAAGATTGCAAGAAGGTCCCTGATCTGGCTTAACAACTTGGACTCTTTCTCGCTGCTGTTAATGATGTTGTGGCTGAGCTCTCGTCAACAATGGATAATGAAGCTGAAGATGACCAATCTAACCGCACTTGAAACAAGTACATGTCTCCCATGATCCAGATGACATCTGACCCTATGTTTAACCCTGCCCACGTCCCTATGGAGGTCTTTAAGTTTGACCAGACATCTAAGTCCGTGTCTGTCTAGACCTCTGTGCCTATGTCTATGTCTGTCAACATCCTCTACCCGTATCCCTACTCTAAGTATGCTGCCTCTATTGCTGATGTAAAGGTTGAGTAGCCTGTGTTAGTCGACTAGCAAAACTCTGTGCAGGTATAGGTGTAACAACTGTAATCTGTGCAAGTTGCAGTGGTGGTGCAGCAGAACTACTACTCTGGGCTCTATTGTTCTTGAAACCCTACCTATTTTTCTTGTCCTGTCTGCCTTCGGAATGTGTCTCCTATCTAACAAGTGTAACCTCTTCTAGATAAGCATACAAATAACTGTCCCTAGCCAAGCTCCATTTATATGCTCTCTGCAATGTCTCTGGCTTTATGGAGACTACAACACCTCCAATTTCAGGCAATAAACCCTCAGTAAAGTAGTAGACCTTGTCAACATCTTTATCTACAGAACCCCCAATATAGGGTAGCAATTGTAGGTACCATCCCATAAATGCCATGACAGACTCATCTGTGTACTGTCGTATCACGGAGAACTCATTTCACTTCTTCCTCAGCACTGTAGGAGGAAAGTAATTCAGATTAAACTGCGTCTTGAACTCTATCCAGTCCTTAGGCACCCCTCTGGTAGACACCAATGTAATTCACCAGTCATCAACCTCCCCTAGCAACATCGACGAAGATATAGAGGCTTGCATATGCTCCTTAGTAGCAATGATGTTGTGAACCTTCTCATGGCTCTTTAGAAACATCTCAACCGCCACCAGATCCATACCCCCAAAGAACTCGTTAGGGTTATTCCTCTTGAACTCTCTCAAGTGCCTAGCCTCAGCTGTGGCCCTAGTGCCCCTCTCTATTGTTATAAGAGGCACTATCTCAGTTAGAACAAGAGGTACAATGGTATTGTCTCAGCCTATACCAGTGGTAACACAGCAATCTCCAATATTTCTGCAATATTAGTAGGAGCAAAAGATGTAGCAACAACTGGAGTATCCATCTCCTGAGTAATCGATGCTCCCGATGTAGATGGTGATGATGGTGTAACCACAATAGGTGTCTTCAAAATCCTCAGGATCTACTCAACCGTTGATCCTGGGACGCAACTCTCTGTGTCAAGGCCTGAAAATCCTTCACACTAATAACTCGATGATTCACAACCTCTGTGACCCCTCTCTTAATCTAGGGCACCGCCCAGCCTAATCTCGTAGCTAAGCCCTAATCTAGTCCGTAGGACATAATTACGTATTAGCCAACCTTTTCAACCAAGTTCGCCAATTAGATCACGTTTAGGAGAAATAATACACTAACCCTACCAATTTCAATAACTTATAGTTGTTTACAAAATTTAACAAATTATTTATTATTGGAAGTCTTAACATGATTTAAGCGGAAGTCTTGAAATGATTTTTAGCAGAAGTCTTAACATTTCAAATGGAAACAATTTAATAATCTTAAGTGTGAAAACCATGAATATTGATCATAATATATATATGCAATATGTGGCAAACATAAAAACAGTGTGATAGTAAAAAAATCAAGGAGCTAACGCTCACAATATATACAACCCAACAGTAAGAAAGACATAATAAGTAAACTATACAAAATATTAAAACCTACAGTCGGACAGTAGCACGCTCCCTAAACTCAGAGGTAGTCGCCAATTTTCTCCTTGTAGGGTCTACTTCTCGACTGATCTGTACCCATAGTCATAAAAAGGATGGTGAGTACAAAAGTATAACCGTAATTCCCAAATGACTTATTTTTTCACATTTTCAAAGTAACTGAACGGTATTTAAAAGCATAATGATAGCCAGAGAATGCTCTAAATAAACACGATAGAAAATACCGAAGGCGCAAATGAAACTCACATAGGTTAAGCATTCTGATCTAGGTAAGGTTGGTGGTGAGACCTATCACTTAGCCTTTTCCACTATTTCTATGGAGCTGTGCTTTACATATCATCATTTCTAATAACCTTAAATAGCAGAATTGTGCTCTACGCATATAAATCATCTATCACAAGTCTCATCGAACATCTCGGTTCATTACGCCATGAGTTGCGCGAGTATAGTGGAGAGTGCCGACATCCCCGAGGTCTAGTGACCCTGTGAACCACCCACTATACAATGTGCAATGGACCCTAGATTCTAAAACTACTTTTAATCATGAAGAAATGACTCGGTAAGGGAATCCAAGAATGGCAATGCTACAATGCACAATAGAACAAGAATACAAGTTCTTAACATAATTATAAACTCAACTAATTCTAATAGCATGCTATTTGCAAGTCAATTGTAATAACCACAAAATAGACATAAGCATATGGAAGGAATCAAAGAATTTTAAAGAAAAATATATATCATGATAGCAAGTCTTAAAATGAGGATATTCCATAACAAGTTCATGATATTCGAAATACAAGGCATACTATATAGTCAATTAGACTAAACAACATCAATATAAAACAAATGAAATAAAAGCAAATAATTCAAGTGCGATTCCTCACATTCAAGGACTCCTAGCTATTTTCGACCTCCCAATGCTCGAACTTGCATACTTGGACTTTTGACACACTTCCCTAGATCTCTGGGGTGTTTAGACTTGTATTAGGATAGGTTAATGTTGGTTTAGGCCAATGGTTGGGTCATTAGGGTGTTGTAGAAAAATTCAGGGTGCCCAACGCGTTGAGTGCAGAAACCCAAAAAATTTGCAACAATTTTCTAGGTTTCCCCACTCGGGAATTGTTGGGTATCGGAGATCAAACACAAAGAAATTTTTCGAAACTTTTTCAAAAATATCCCAGAACCAAGATCCTATCGATTTCATTAAACTGATATATCAAGAGAGTAAAATCATACCTTAACAAGTATAACTCCATGTCTGCCTGGTTTGGCATTGATCAATTCCTTCAAGACATTCAAGAGCGCGCTATCAGAAATCCACACACAAATGAATAGTCACGATCTAGAATGCTAGCGTAAAAAATTATAAGGAAAAAAATTCTCACAAAACTCTCTAGAAAAATCTCTCTCATAATACAACTTTGGCCCTAATGTCATATTTATAGTTTAATAGGTCGAGTTATAAAAGAACTATATCTCATAGTCATACTCTAAATAGAGTCTTAGAAAAAGTCCAACTCTAAAAAGTCTAGAGTCATAGACAATCTACAATTATTAATCCAATAAGAGTTGTAATTTATCTAAAACTCAAATAAGTATTAAAGTCTTACTTTCATTCCAATTAGAGTCCCATTAAAAATAGGATTCAATAAGAAGTTAAATTTCTAGTCACACTAGAAATGTAGGAGAGTTTTGAATCCTAGTCAAACTAGGAAACTTAATGAGAATCTTCAAAATGAATTTTATCAAATAAAATTCATCAACCTAGATAATATTAAATCACGCAAGTTCGTTCTTTGTGTGCGACCCAATAAGTTCATACAACATTGGCAGTGAACCGAAACCCTTTTTAGCACACAAGTCATAAGCGGCCTCTAGCAAGACATTATAACTATCCAAGTTGCATGAAGATCAATAAATCGATACAACCAAATAGACAGTGCATATCATATCCTTTTGTCATGCGATATCTTTTTGATTGAACTTAAGACATGGAATGTCACCCTTATAGTTCAATCTACTAGTCTCAATCTTCAAGTAGACTGAAATTTTCAAGTGACATTGATCCAATCAATTCACTAGACATGGTCATTTATCAGTCTAACATATCGAGGGGCCCAATAGATATCGCTCTCTAAAATAGAGGGAAAAATCCTATCTTGATCACACAACTTCCACACATTAGTCGGACAATGACCAATCACAATCTTTATAATTATCCGGTTAAAGACGACGTTTAATTGTGTCAAATCATTGTGCTCCTATTGTTATAGTCTCTGGTGATCTCAAGTCGAATCACTAAATGATGTAACTATCATAAGAATCACTTATGACATTAACCATTTAACATTCTTATAGCGGGTCGGTCCAATATTTGTTCCCAACAAATACTCATGATCTTGATCCGTATCTATATACGCATAATCATCATATGACTATCAATCAAGACTCATACTAGTCTTAATTTATTATTGTTCCCACAATAATAACGGGCTATAGACGTTTACAATAATACTATAATTATTCATGGATACTATTATAAAAGAAACATGCATCTACTTATAATAGTAAAACAATATTTACGGAATTGGCCTAGGAAAAATTTTCCAAGATCTCCCACTTGCATTAGGTCCAATCTATACGTATCTAATACTGTGTGACCTTAATGTGTTCTTAGTGGAAGAATTTTATTTATGTATCTGCTACATTGTTTAATATTGTTGTTATGCAAATCTTCACGTTCTTTATTTAATAAGAATAAAATGTTCGAGTGATTGTTTAAATCTATAGTGTGATTTAGGTTCCATAACCTAAAGTTGCACATTGGTTTTACAATAAAATCAAACATTGATTCCAACACTTGGAATCATACCTTATTCAATCATGAACCTTATGATCTAAACATTTTCTTTGGTTGCATCAAATACCTCTAAAACTCAATTTATATTGTTGAACTTTGCTAGAGTGAGTTTGGAATATTTTCAACTCACTGCATCTTCTTATGAAGTTAACACATATCCATATTGCGATCATTAATAATTTATATTAGCCTGAAAGTTTGCATTTTGTAACCATTTACAAAACTCACATATTTCAAACCTTTGTAAACACAATAACATTTCTCAAGTGCTTTTGAAGTACTTAAGAATGTTATCAATAGATATCCAGTGACCTTCACTAAAATGTTTTAGATATATGCATGTTTTGCCCAAAGCATATGACATATCAAGTTCAATGTAAAGTATAACATATGTGATGATTCCCATAGCTAATGCATATGAAATCATACTCACATTGTCCCGCTCATCATTTGTCATAGGAGTTTGAGTCTTGTTGAGACTTATGTTATAAGACATAAGTACAATTTTTTTTTTAAGAATCTCGCACACTGAAACCTTTTCAGTTATTTATCTATTTAAAAAATCTAATTTAGACCAATTAGATCTATCTCTATATATCTCTATCGCAAGAATATAGACCTAATTGTCTAAAAATTTCATTGAAAAACTTTTCCTCAACCAAAACTTGACATTCTGTAAGTTTAGGATATTATTTCTAATGAATAATATATCATCAACATACATATTCAAAAATGATAATTGTGCTCCCACTAACCTTTGTGTATACACAAGGTTTATTTTCTATTCAATGAACTTAATTCAACAATTATTTCATCAAAACAAATATATCAACTCTGATAAGCTTACAATAATCTACAATTGGATCATTTAAGCTTGCATACCTTTCTAAACTTCTCAAGACAATTAAAACCCTTAAGTTGTGTCAAACATATCTTTAAGGAGCATAGAACAATGCTTTTTTGATACTTGTTTATCATATCTTATAGTTAAGCTATGAAGTAATGACAATTAGAATTCTAGAACTTAAGCTTAGCTACCTGTGGCGGCCCTAAATTTTCGGGGTCGCCCCGTGCAACAGATACCTCTCCAGCTCATGCACTAGAAGTATTGTCACGTCATTTCTCTATCCCTTTATCTAATAATCTCAAACTTAATGATATTGATCCATAAATAACAGCGGAAGTCTTGTTATTACAAAAAATGTGTTATATTAGTTTTCATTGTTCATCCTATAGTGGAAAACCCAGCTGTACATGCATATAAGCGATCAATTATAGCAGTACTATATACAAGTACAATAGTGATCTTAGTCTCCTATCCCAAAATTGATACAAAATATCAAAAAAATAATTACTAGCAACGCACGTACTAGCAGGCCTCGGCGTAGGCAAGTCAGATATAATCGCCAAGGATCTCCTAACCCCTGCTGGTACTAGGATCTGCACTCAGTTATCACAAAGACAGATAACGAGTCCAGTAAGTAAAATCCCAAGGAAAACCATCATGCATCATAATTTAAAAATATAAAAAGAATTCAATAATAGTGTTAAATAAACATGCAGAATTGAAGGAAAAATGCAGACAACTGCCTAACAGCTCATCGCATGAATATAAACACAGAGTATACACAAATGGGGGTGAACCAACTATCCAAGGTGTGTACTGAGGACCAGGAGCTCTATCGTGAACAATACCAACGACCCTACGACTGTATCCTAGACCACACCTAGCAAACGACCACACATTCCCCGGATACATAGACTGAATAATAAACCCGTCCCAGTAAGATTAACTCATAGATATGTCAAGAATATACAGCTCAATTGAATACAAAAGATAAATGCAATAATGTGTTCAATTAGGCTTTACATACCTCAATCCGCGCTCAAAAACCCCAAAAATATCCCCGGTCCGTACCTCGACTAGTCCCTGACTCCAATTACTATCCTGGGACTCCTGAAACCTGATTCCGAGGTTTATTGTTCAATGATTTGGTTTATAATCGATTATGTTCAATTTCACACTAAATTCCATTCCAGATGATCATTAGCGCGCTAATTGATCTTGATTACTGTTCATCATCATTTTTCAGAGGGTAATTAGCACGCTAATTCTAACTATTAGCGCGCTAATAGCGCTCTGTCCAACTTTTCCAAATCTAAATTTATGGATTCCAACCACCATACAAACCCATTTAATCCATTCAAACACCTTCAAAACTCCACAACAACACCCAAATACGTCATCAACACAAATTTATCAAGATCCAACACCAAAATCAAGGAATCATAAAAATCACGTTAAAAACCCATTTTATCAAAATCATCCAACTTCACTCAAATTTGCTCCAATCATTAAAACCACATAAAACCACACTCATGAACCTAAAATCTCAACAAAATATAGTGTTTAATTCCTTAACAAATTCGAATTTCCTCAATTTCCAACCAACACTAAAAATTCATAAAAACCCAAGTGTTGATGAGTCTTTACCTTGAATCTTGGGGTTGGACACCTTAAATCCCTCTCCACACCTTAGTTGATGATTTCTTCTTCTTCTCCTCCTCTCACGGATCTCTCTCCCAAATTCTCCACTCTTTCTACACACATTTTGACCGATCAACCATGTATATATACTTGGTTTTGATCACGTATGTTCACCAATCTCGAGGACAATCCTGTGATCACTGATCACCCTGTATCACTCCAACTTCTTGACACCTTATCATGACACTAGTTGCCTCAAACCTCCCTGTTGCACATCTCGAGAATAATCCCAAGGATGTTGATTTTTCAGCTATAACTATAGGATTTGTATTTATCCTTTGATTCAACTCATATAACTTATCTATGCCCTCAATTAAATTTCCATAAATTGTAAATAAGATCACACTAGTTTCCCGACCACTCGACACCTCGTGCTTCGTGTTTGGCACGCTTCCCGAGGCAGTCCCACACTTAGTGTAACTAATTGAATTTTATCTTAAGGTTATATTAAATTTTATTTACATTAAATCCTCAACCTTAGTCATGCTAACCAAATTAATCTAATCAACCCTAACGCCCGACCTCACAATTATCGAACTCCCACGTTGGCCTGTCTCACGACACGAAACCCCGGCTCTTGATTTGCACGACAAGATAAATTAAACAAACACCCGTGATGAACTTCACACAATTGATATAAAAATACATCATAGAATTTGCCAACCATAAAAAATCAGGCAGTTACCTAAGTCAATCTCAGGTCTAGCCTCTACACGACGTCCACGTGTCATCCGAGTTGGCGTCCTAATCATGAATTAATCAAAATAACGGCGTTAATAAATAACGACCGTTACAAGTCTTTCCAACTAAAAGAAATTTCGTCCCGAAATTTGGGTTAGAATAAAACTTACCATGGAATAGTTGAGGATAACGCTCCCACATGGTTGACTCTGACTCCCAGGTAAGTCCTTCAGTACTATGATGTTGCCACCGCATGAGTACCTTAGATATTTCCCTGTTCCTGAGAGTTTGAATTTTACGATCTAATACCGCTAACAGTCGCTCCTCGTAAGTTATGTCAGGCTGCACATCAACCTGTCGCACATCAACCATGGGTCATGGCCCTGTCCTAGCCAATCGCAACATCGAAATGTGAAAAGTAGGATGAATCCCTGCTAACTCCTCCGGTGAATCTAGCCGATACGCCACATTGCCAACTCTCTCTGCAACTCGATATGGTCCAATAAATCTCGACACCAATTTCCTCTTAATTCTGAACCTCTGTTGGCCTTTCCAAGGAGAAACCTTCAGATAAACCATATCATCAACTTTATAGCTCAGACTGTCGTGGTATCTATCAAAGTACTTCTTATGTTTGTCCTGTGCTGCATGAAGCCTTTGCCGAATCTGTCTAATCTTCTCTGTGTGATCAACAACTATCTCTGGCCCCACGGTAACTGTATCCTCCAGCTCTGCCCAACACGCTGGTGATCTGCAGGGCTTCCCATACAGTGCCTCAAATGGTGGCATCCCGATACTAGCCTGATAGCTGTTGTTGTAAGAAAATTCACACAAAGGTAAATAATCTTCCCATGAACCTCCAACCTGTAAAATGCAAGCTCGAAGCATATCCTCCAAGACCCGTATCAATCTCTCAGACTGACTATCTGTTTGCAAATGGTAAGCTGTGCTGAACTGTAACCTAGTACCAAACTGATCCTACATTGCCTCCCAAAATCTTGAAGTGAACCTGGGATCTTAATCAGATACTATAGAGATCGGTACCTCATGCAATCTGATAATCTCCTGCTCGAACAGTCTACTCAACTGAGGAAACGTGTATCGCATGGAAACTAGTATAAAATGCGCCGATTTTATCAGTCTGTCGATCACCATCCAAATCGTATCATGTCGCCTGGTAGTCTGTGGTAATCCATTAACAAAATCTATGGTAATGTGTTCCCATTTCCACTGAGGAATAGGTAACAGTTGCAACAATCCTCCAGGTCGCCTATGCTCAGCCTTCACCTGTTGATATATATGACATCATCAAACATACTCACCAACATCAGCCTTCATCCCCGGCCACCAAAACAATCTCCGCAATTCATGATACATCTTGGTTGTACCCGGATGAACTATGTATCGCGATCGGTGAGCATCCTCTAATATACCATCTCGTATCTCTGGCACCACTGGTACCCACAATCGACCTCGGTGCCGTAAACATCCGTCAGACGTCTCCGCCCAATCAGTGCACTCGGGATCCCGTGCCAAACTACTGAACCGCTCATAGAGCCCATCAGCCCACTGACACTCCGATACCCACTCTAGTGACACTGTCGGTACTCTCATCTGAACACCGTGCATAATTGCAATGTCTGACATGCTCATAACTGATGCTACCTCTAACAGTCCTATATGTCGTGTGCCGCCCTGACTGTCGACTCCGCATCTACTCAAAGCATCCACTACCACGTTGGCTTTACCAGGATGATACTCGATCGAGAAATCATAATCTTTCAGTAACTCTAACCATCTCCTCTGATGCATATTAAGATCCCTCTGCTTGAAAATGTAACATAGACTCTGATGGTCGGTGTACAGCACAAACTTCTCTCCATAGAGATAATGCCTCCAAGCCTTAAATGTAAAAACAACTGCTGAAAGCTCCAAATCATGTACGGGATAGTTACACTCATGTGGTCTCAAATCCTTGGATAAGTACGCCACCGGTCGTCCCTCCTGCATCAGAACACATCCCAATCGAGTCCCCGAAGCATCGGTGTAAACTGATAACTCTTTCCCTGGCTCAGGTAATGTCAATACTGGTGCAAAAGTCAATCTCTTCTTCAACTCCAGGAATGCCTGCTCACACTCCTCAGACCACTCAAAAGAAACATCCTTCTTCGTCAGTCTCGTCATTGGTGCTGCAATCAAGGAAAATCCGGTACATATCGACGGTAATAACCTGCTAGACCCAAGAAACTCCGTATCTCAAAAACAGTCTCTGGTCTCTTCCAGTCAATCACCGCTCTAATCTTATCGCCTTCTACAGATATACCATGACCGCTAATGACATGACCCAAAAATTTCACTTCCCTCATCCAGAATTCATACTTACTGAACTTCGCATACAGTCGATGCTCCCTCAACGTCATCAGGACTGATCGAAGATGACTCTCATGATCCTCCCGAGTCTGACTGTATATCAAAATATCATCAATGAAGACTATCACATATCTGTCCAAGTAAGGTCTCAGGACTCAATGCATCAAATCCATAAAAACTGTCGGAGCATTCGTCAACCCAAACGGTAATACCATAAACTCCAACAATCCGTATCTGGTACTAAAAGCAGTCTTCTTAATGTCCTTTTCTCGAATCTGCAACTGATGATATCCTGAGCGTAAATAATCTTCGAGAAGAACTGTGCACCCTTCAGTTGGTCAAACAAATCATCAATCCTCGGAAGTGGGTAATGATTCTTGATCGTCACCTAATTCAGCTTTCGGTAATCTACACACATCCTCATCGATCCGTCCTTCTTCCTAACAAATAACACTAGTGCTCCCTAGGGTGACATACTAGGATGAATAAATCCCTTTGCTAACAAGTCCTCTAACTGTCTCCTGACCTCCTCTTGCTCCACCGGTGACATCTGATATGGTCTGCTAGAAATAGTCTGTGTCCTTGGTATCAACTCTATAATAAACTCTATCGCTCTAGGGGGTGGTAATCCGGGTAAATCATCAGGAAAAATGTCAACAAAATCTCTAACTATTGGTACATCCTTAATCCTGGTAGATGCTCGAGTTTCAGGCTCAACGATAGAAGCAAACTCCTTCATCTCCTGAGTAGTCGCTAATCTACCCCTCGTAATAGGTAACACTGACGCAGTCCCAGTCAAAGAAAACTCTGGTAAACCCGAAATACTAAACTCTACCCTCTTCTCATAGCAATCTATCCGTGCATGGTAAGCTGACAACCAATCCATTCCAAAGAGTGCGTCAAACTTTAAGTACTCCAATACTCATAGATCAGCTGGTAACTGATATCCGGAAACCTCAATCATGACGTCTCGAACTATCTGGTTAGGTTAAATCTTATCCCCAACGGTCGTGCTGAGAACAAGATGGGTCTCAAATGTGTGCGTATCCAATCCTAATTCCCCAACTAACCGTCTAGCAATAAAAGATAGTGTACTACCAGAATCAAGCATAGCATGAATAAGTCTACTATGAATGTATAACGTACTCTCAATTAGCTGTCTGGTAGCTGGTGAATCTGGCTGTGCCACCGCGTACACTCTATCCCTGTCCGGATCCTAATCCCGTCGAGGTGATGGTGTTCTACACTCATATCGCAAGTGTCCTCACTGACTGCACCTAAAACATCTGCGTGTCTCCCGCCTCCCAGTATACCTGTCATCAGATCCCTGACCCCGACCCTGGTCCCTTTGACCCTTATCCCGGTCACCCTGATGTCTATACTGGTGCTGTGGCGGTGGTTGTCGTCGTTGCTGCTCAGCAGTGCAGATGTAGTAGCATACACTAACTGCCTATCATCACCTCTTCGCTGCTTTGGACACCTATCTCATCGCCCTTGATCCTGTCTCTACCGATCAGACTGATCCCGTTGTCTCTTCATCCTCTGATCAAATTAAGAACTCTGTCCAGACCTATCCATAAGCTTGCATTTGTGTCGTAGGTATGTCTCACTAGCCAATGCCCTATCATAAATAATCTGTAGCGTCTCTGCACCAGTCGTGACAATCACCCCACCAATCCTCTCATCCAGACCCCTGATGAAATAATAAATCTGGAGTCTCTCGGTATTCGTCACATCCATGGAATACATCATAAGATATCTGAATCGATCCATGTACTGTGATACCGACATTGTACCTTGTCGCAATGCAAGGAACTGCTCCCTCAGCCTTAACTGCACCTTAGTGGGAATATACTCATCGAGAAATGACTGTCGAAACTCTGCCCACGTCGATGGTGTGGAATACATGTCAGTGTAAGTAGTCCACCATACCGCTTCCTGACCTCTCAAACAATACCCCGAGATACGCTCCTGATCCGCTTCTGGTACCTCCAGCAGCTGATGTAATCGTCGATGAGTCATCAACCAGCGCCCTACAATCTCGGGATCACTGACTCTAGTAAAATAAGTGGGATTGAATCTCATAAAATCTTTCACCATCTTGGTTGCTTCTAACATCTTACTCCTACCGGTCGAAACAACTAATTGCTACTCTGTAGTAGTAGACGTCACCTCAGTAGTCTCTGCTGCTATCCCACTAGGCTCAGCCCTCTCTGTCAATGGCTCTATCACCGCCGCCTGTGTATCAACTACTGATGCAACAGCAGCCGAAGAGGTAGGTATGACTAACTCAGTAGTCGGTGCTACTATAGGTATCCTCGAGCTCTGCATGTACTCCATAAGCTCAGCCATCTGCGCCTGCTGCAATAGCTGTTGATCTGTAGATCTCTGCATTATAGCTCGTAGATCAGCTACCTCTCTACTAGTATGGACACTCGTCTACCCAGCCTCCTACTATGTAGTAGGCGAGGTAGTAGGAGTCTACCCGTCCATAGTGATCTATATTGATTTGCGTATCCTCATTAGTTCCCAATATATGTATGCATATAATACATATATATATACGACAAATACATATATCACATAACAATATAAACTTTGCCCATTCCCTTTCACTTCCCAACTAAAAGTTCTAAGAAATTCATCGGGTTTCCACATCTAATTTGTTTAAGTTTTATGTTCTTGCCAAATTTTATTCTGAGGTTCCTCGAAACATTGCTCTGATACCAACTGTGGCGGCCCCAAATTTCTGGGGTCGCACCGTGCAATAGATACCTCTCCAACTCATGCACCAGAAGTATTGCCACGTCATTTCTCTATCCCTTTATCTAATAATCTCAAACTTAATGATATTGATCTATAAATAACAGCGAAAGTCTTGTTATTACCAAAAAATGTGTTATATTAGTTTTCATTGTTCATCCTATAGTGGAAAACCCGGCTCTACATGCATATAGGCGATCAACTATAGCATTACTATATACAAGTAGAGTAGTAATCTTGGTCTCCTATCCCAAAATTAATACAAAATATCAAAAAAACAATTACTAGCTAGCAGGCCTCGGCGTAGGCAAGTCTGATATAATTGCTAAGGATCTCCTTACCCCTGCTGGTACTAGGATCTGCACTCAGTTATCACAAAAGGTAGATAACGAGTCCACTAAGTAAAATCTCAAGGAAAACCATCATGCATCATAATTTAAAAATATAAACAGAATTCAATAATAATGTTAAATAAACATGCAGAATTGAAGGAAAAATGCAGACAACTGCCTAACAGCTCATCGCATGAATATAAACACAGAGTATACACAAATGGGGGTGAACTAGCTATCCAAGGTGTGTACTGAGGACCAGGAGCTCTGTCATGAACAATACCAACGACCCTACGACTGTATACTAGACCACACCTAGCAAGTGACCACACATTCCCCAGATACATAGACGGAATAATAAACTTGTCCCAGTAAGATTAACTCATAGAGTTGTCAAGAATATACAGCTCAATTGAATACAACAGATAAATGCAATAATGGTGTTCAATTGGGTTTTACATACCTCAATCCGCGCTCAAAAACCCCAAAAATACCCCCGATCCGTCCCTCAACTAGTCCCTAACTCCAATTACTGTCCTGGGACTCCTTAGACCTGATTCCGAGGTTTATTGGTCAATGATTTGGTTTATAATCAATTATGCTCAATTTCACACTAAATTCCATTCCAGAGGATCATTAGCGCACTAATGAGATCAATTACGGTACTAATTGATCTTGATTACTGTTCATCATCATTTTCTAGAAGGTAATTAACGCACTAATTCTAACTATTAGTGCGCTAATAGCGCTCTATCCAGCTTTTTCAGATCTAAATTTTTGGATTCCAACCACCATACAAACCCATTTAATCCATTCAAACACCTTCAAAACTCCACAACAACACTCAAATACATCATCAATACGAATTTATCAAGATCCAACACCAAAATCAAGGAATCATAAAAATCACGTTAAAAACCCATTTTATCAAAATCATCTAACTTCACTCAAATTTGCTCCAATCATTAAAACCACATAAAACTACACTCATGAACCTAAAATCTCAACAAAATAAAGTGTTTAATTCCATAACAAATTCGAATTTCCTCAATTTCCAACCAACACTAAAAATTCATAAAAACCCAAGTGTTGATGAATCTTTACCTTGAATCTTGGGGTTGGACACCTTAAATCCCTCTCCACACCTTAGTTGATGATTTCTTCTTCTTCTCCTCTCACGGATCTCTCTCCCAAATTCTCCACTCTTTCTACACCCATTTTGACCGATCAACCATGTATACATACTTGGTTTTGATCACGTATGTTCACCAATCTCGAGGACAATCCTGTGATCACTGATCACCTTGTGTCACTCCAACTTCTTGACACCTTATCATGACACTAGTTGCCTCAAACCTCCCTGTTGTGCATCTCGAGAATAATCCCAAGGATGTTGATTTTTCAGCTATAACTATAGGATTTGTATTTATCCTTTGATTTAATTCATATAACTTATCTATGCCCTCAATTAAATTTTCATAAATTGTAAATAAGATCACACTAGTTTCCCGACCACTCGACACCCCGTGCTTCGTGTCCGGCATGCTTCCCGAGGCGGTCCCACACTTAGCGTAACTAATTGAATTTTATCTTAAGGTTATATTAAATTTCATTTACATTAAATCCTCAACCTTAGTCATGCTTAACCAACTTAATCTAATCAACCCCAACGCCCAGCCTCACAATTACCGAATTCCCACGTTGGCCTGTCTCATGACACGAAACCCCGGCTCTCGATTTGCCCGATAAGATAAATTAAACACACACCTATGATGAACTTCACACAATTGATATAAAAATACATCATAGAATTTGCCAACCATCAAAAATCAGGCAGTTATCTAAGTCAGTCTCAAGTCTAGCCTCTACACGACGTCCACGTATCATCCAAGCTGGCATCCTAATCATGAATTAATTAAAATAATGGCGTTAATAAATAACGGACGTTACACTACCAGTTAAAAATCTTATCATAATCAACACCTTGATTTAGATTGAAATTTTTCTATAAGCCGTGCTTTTAGTATGCACCTTTTTGTTTTTTCATATCATTTTAAATCATTTACATCCAATGATCATACCACTTTCAAGTAAATAAATCAAGTTCTAAACTTGAATAACATACATGAATTAAAATTCAAAGTTTATTAACACTTAGTCTCTTCATCCAATCTAGACAAGACATATCTCTTGATAAGTAGTGATTCATTTTGATCCAGTATCAAAAATATATCACAACTATCAATGATAAGAAATTTCAGACTTCTCTAGCCAATTTCTTATTATTCTAGATTTTTAAGAGATATATGTTACTTGTGTATACTCAACTAATTCAAACTTTGTTGAGCATCCTAAAGTGGTTTAATTCTCATTTGTGGCTCTTAAACATTTCAAGATTTATTTTATTCCCAATAGTGTCTTTGAAATAAACTCTTTATTTAGAAAAACATCATTTTGAGCAACAAACAGTTTGTTCTCAATTGAATTAAATAGTATCATAATGATCAACCACAAATAGACACATAATGACTTAGGCATCAAACTTTATGTGATTTAGCGTCTTACGCAAGTCTCGCCCCCTCAAGTCTCAAGAAATGACAAACTAGGTCTTTTATTCCATATCGTATATGGAGTTTTATTTATCACTTTAAAGAATATAAGATTTAGTGCGAAGTACAATGATTTCTAAAGTATAGCCTCTATAGGACATGTTAGGAAGGTCTGTGCATAAATCGAATTATATCCTATATAGTTTGATTTCTCCTCTTAAAGCATCATTTCACAAATGACGTTCCTAGTAGAGTTAATTGCAAGACAATCTCACAATTTTAAATATGGTTATTTAAACCCTTGGCTCAAATATTATCCATCTTGATTTCATCAAAGTATGTTAATATTTTCCAAGTGATTTTTTTATATAATTTTTTTTTTGAAATGTTCGTAACAATTCAAAATTATGTTTTCCTGTTAGGATTTGTAATTCACTATAAAATGAACAATTTCATTATATAAATAACTTAATCCATCCTTTAAGGCTTATCTTTATAACTGGGCAAAGTCTAGCTCACAACTAAGGTTTATGTGTCCGACACAAACACCTTTGGTAGCATTTACGTTCCCTTTATCCATTCTATATTAATTAGTTCTTTTGGATTACGTACCATCATATACATGTCAAAAGCTTTTGTAATATTTTGTCTTACAGATTTTAATTGCATCCAATGCAGCTGCAAGCAGATCTCCATGTCATTCATATTATATAGTTCAAAACTATTTTTGATGAATTATAGATCAAATCTGTTGCCAACTTTTGGCATATAGAGATAAAAGACCTTTTTGGGATAATCAATATATATATCCCTTTGTGTTCCAAACACAAAAACATATTGATAGGGTCTCAATTATTTACAAGAATTAAGGAATTTGTTATTCTTATATTTTTCCTGCGTGACTTACTATTGGAACATTTCCTTTCAGTGTCACTGCCATGTCATTAGCATCCACAGTCCCAAATCTTTCCAAAAGTCTGGTTTCATAGTTACTAACACGACATATAATTCTTGTAATAGTAGATGATAGTTCTAAAGGAACAAGTTAATCTAAGACTTATATGATTGATTTTATGGTTGATAACATTTATCAATTTTCAAATCAAATAAGGGAAAATAGTCTTAGAAATTATTTTATCTTTCTCAAAGATTGATCGCAGTTATTATGGATTAGTGTAACTAGAAGTCTTATATCTACAACTTAGAAAATTATGCAAAAACCATTTATCAGTGCGTAATTAAACTCCCACTAAATTCAATAACCCTCTTACATATTAATTTAGTGGACTAAGATCCATAATTCACCTAATTTTGAGACAGCTAAGGCATGACACTCAAAATCAAGTAATTTAGGTAGGTAACCTTTGCCGATTGTATCACATACAACTCTTAGGTTCTTTATGAGACTTAGACATCATATGTCACAACATGTTGTGTCTCATCTATGCCTAAAGCCCAAAACCATTTTGATAACTTTATTAAGTCATACCAATTTAAAACATTCAAGTAACCGTTACCCGACTTGCCTCACCAAGATAACACAATACACCTTGCTAAGGCAGACCCATATTAATGTGATCGAGGCCTTGACAAGTGTTTAAAACTTGGGTGGCATTAAGTTAAAATTTTAATTGAGGGATTCTTATTTAGTTTTATGATTATTTCTTATATTAAGACCTATAATTCTAGCATCTAATTATGAAATATTCAATATATCAAATCATGCATAGAATAAAGATCATAAATAAATAGGAAACAATTTCACATATTAATAAAACATCATAAAACAAATTTAGTTCAGGAAATTGATATTTTCATTCACAAATGAAGAAAAATTTTTCTTCGATTCGTTAAACGACAACCCCACTATTCCGTCAGTGAGAGATGGGGTCAAGGGGCCCTTTTGTTTTAAGGTGACAATTTTACCTTCAAAAATAAAATTCACTTTAAAATAACATTTTTCTATCAATCCTATGGACCAAATGTAACCCCATAATACGAATTTAATTAATTAAATCCCTCTCTTTGAAAATCAATTAATATCATATATTACAATAATTTTAACCGCATGCACAATCAATTTATTGTGTTCTACAAGTACGCTAAATAACGCGTGTTATTGGAGAATAAATTATGGGTTACCATGCGTATGTACATAGGAGAATATATTGGGATCTAATCACCACTAGACACTAACTCATATATTCGTTTGCAAATTTAATTCATGCAGCGTAAATATAGGGATCTAATCCAAGATATTGTTTCTCAGATACACACAAAACATTAATCGTGCTCTAGTATAGCACGGTCAAATCTTAATCCAATTAAGATTTGATAGGTAGAGCATATCACAATTGCATGCAAGTGTATCCAGACAATTAAATATTTTATTCTCATTAACACGTGATCTCATTCAAGCACTAACCAAAAGTTGTATCATTGACTAGCCACAAAAGGACACGTCATATATAAAATTGTGTATATAAAATATTAGGAGACTCTGAAATTCGTACACATCTAACCACAATTCAATGGATAGCAACTATTCAAATTACATGCACATCAATTTAATGTTCAAAATTATATATGACTCAAGCCATGATGTTTTTCGTCTATGCAAGTTATACGCACTAAGTAAAATTCATGACAACTTGACCGACTGTGGAACAATTTCTACAAAGTCCACAATAACGCACATGTTTCAGTTTAATGGAACCAAAAACCTTGCTCTGATACCACTGTTGGTTTTCAAGGATAAAGCGTAATGGAACTTTTTGAAACCTTTTCAAAAATATCCCCGAACCAGGATTCTAACGATTTCATTAAACTGATATATCAAAAGAAAAAAATCATACCTTAACAAGTATAACTCCATGTCTGCCTTGTTTAGTGTTGATCGATTCCTTCAAGACGTTCAAGCGTGTGTCCTCTATCAAAAATCCACAAATAAACGGATGATCTCGATCCGGAGTGCTAACGCCAAAAATTCTTGGGAAGAAAATTCTCACAAAACTCTTTAGAAAAATCTCTCTAGAAAAATCTCTCTCATAATACAATTATGGCCCTAATGTCTTATTTATAGTTCAATAGGTCAAGTTGTAAAAGAACTCTATCTCATAGTCATACTCTAAATAGAGTCTTAGATAAAGTCCAACTCTAAAAAGGATAGAGTCATAGACAATCTACAATTAATAATCTAATAAGAGTTGTAATTTATCTAAAACTCAAATAAGTATTAAATTCATACTTTAATTTCAATTAGAGTCCTATTCAAAATAGGATTCACTAAGAGATTAAATTTATAGTCACACTAGAAATGTAGGAGAGTTTTGAATCCTAGTCAAACTAGGAAACATAATGAGAATCTTCAAAATGAATTTTATCAAATAAAATTCATCAACCTAGATAATATTAAATCGCGCAAGTCCGTTCTTTGTTTACGACCCAATAGGTTCATACAACGTTGATAGTGAACCAAAAGCCTTTTTTGGCACACAAGTCATAAGCGGCCTCTAGCAAGACATTATGACTAACCAAGTTGCATGAAGATCAATAAATCGATACAACCTAATAGACAGTGTATATCATATCCTTTTGTCATGCGATATCTTTTTTATTGAACTTAAGACATGGAATGCCACCCTTATAGTTCAATCTACTAGCCTCAATCTTCAAGTTGATGGAAATTGTCAAGTGACATTGATCCAATCAATTCATTATATATGGCCATTTATCAGTCCAGCATATCGAGGGGCCCAATAGATATCTCTCTCTAAAGGAAAGGGACAAATCATATCTTAATCACACAACTTCCACACATTAGTCAGAAAATGACTAATCACAATCTTTATAATCATTCGGTTAAAGACGACTTTTAATTGTATCAAATCATTGTGCTCCTAATGTTAGAGTCTCTGATGATCTCAAGTCGAATGACTAAATGATATAACTATCATAAGAATCACTTATGACATTGACCATGTAGCATTCTTATAGCGGGTCGATCCAGTATTTGTTCCCAACAAATACTCATGATCTTGATCTGTATCCGTATACGCATAATCATCATATGACTATCAATCAAGACTCATACTAGTCTTAATTTATTATTGTTCCCATAATAATAACTGACTATAGATGTTTAGAATAATACTATAATTATTCATGGATAATATTATAAAAGAAACATGCAGCTACTTATAATAGTTAAACAATATTTACAGAATTGGCCTTGGACCTTGTTCTCATCCACCAAGGTTCACTACAACCTCCCAACATTCCCAAAACAGCAAGCACTTCGATTATAACATGCATTCAAAGAAAAATGGGGAAGAACACTAACTTTTCAAAAACTCCAAACTTTGATAAAATATGATTATGTAAATCTAAGGCTTTGGTGCTATCCCAAGTGAAATTCGACGAGGAATTTGAAAATGACCTCAGGATTTACAAACAAATAGGTTTTCCAGTCCAAAAATCCATAAATCTGTTGCATTAGAAAACCTAAAAATTGGCAAAACTCATAAAAATTGAAAATACATCTTGCACAACCAAATTAAAGCCTCCATTTTGATTAAAAACAAAAATAGAACACATTCAAACTGATTTTTGTAAAACCCCCATGTTTCCTCAACCAAAGTGAATGAATTGAATGCAAGGAAGTGTATAGAATCATTACCAAGAGTTGGCTTGTGTTAGATCCTTGATGGTCTTTCCTAGGTGTTGGATTTTCCTTCTCCTTGATCAAATTTTCTAGTACCAAGAATTTACAGCACTGGTTTTTCTTGTATACACATGCGAAAATGAAAAATAAGCTAAGTTGTGTATTTATAGTTTTAGTGTTTCATCATGATGTGCACACACTCCTCTAGGATATCTCATAGTCCTAATTTGCTCCTAACACTCCACTAATTCAGCTCAAGTAACTCACATTATTGACACAATTTTGTAGGAGTGCGTGCTAACATACATCCCGAGGCATATCCATGTCTTCTCAATTTTTTTGTTCACTTATAGGACATGTAATTTGATGTGCAATAATTAAATATCTTATATTATGAAATAAATTAATTAACAATTATTTGACTAAATTTAGACTTGCCACAAGTTCAGCTACCTGGTTTCCTGGCTTGCATGCAACTTGAAGCGTGTTCCCACTTGCGTCTCGACGCCTATAACTGTAAGAATCGACTTAATTAGTCTACACATATAGATAACACTAGGCATACACCCCAACAAATATAAAATATACCTCGACCACGTGCCTTAGTTGGTGTGCGCATCTCATGCGGGTCCCACGTCATGAGTCAGTGATCCTAATTAAGGGATTAATCAAGCGTTAGAAATTCGAGCCATGACAAATATTCCCAACAAAATGGAATTTCATCATCGAAATTAAACACAAGTTAAGGCTATACCTGACTCAAAAATGTATGAGAAACGGTCGCGCACGTAGTCTTCCTGCTCCTAAGTGAGTTCCGAGTCGCTATGGAATTGCCACTTTATGAGCACTTTAGGGATAGACTTGTCCCTCAGCTGTTGTACCTTTCAATCTAGGATCTGGATAGGCTGCTCCTCATATGATATAACTTCGCTCAAGTCGACCTGACTAAATACAATTGTCGGTCGTGCGCCTGGCTTCGACTCAGCTAGTTGTAGTATCGAAATTTGAAAGACCGGATGAACACCTGACAGCTGCGGAGGAAGCTCTAACTCGTACGAAACCTTTCCAACCCGTTTCCTAATCCTGAAAGGCCCAATGAAACGCGGTGTAAGCTTGCCCTTCACACCAAACCTCTAAAGACCTTTCCGAGGGGAAACCTTAAGATACACGTAGGCTCGTTCGGGGTAAGTGACATCATTGTGGTACCTATCTGTTTACTTTTTATGTCTCTTTTAGGCTCCCTTAAGTCTCAAACAAATCTGTCGTACTTTCTCTGTGTGGTTAACAACAATCTCAGGCCCCACTAGCTCCCTGTCCTCTAGCCTAGCCCAACATGATGGCGAGTGACACGGTTTGCCATATAAAGACTCAAACGACGCCATTTCGATACTGGCCCTATAACTGTTATTGTATGCAAACTCACACAAAATGTATGTACTCCTTTCAAGATCCGCAAAACTCTAACACACATGCTTATAACATGTCCCCAAGGACCTGAATCAGTCTCTCAGTCTACCTGTCAATCTAAGGGTGAAATGTTGTACTAAATTGAAGGCGCGTACCATATTACTCCTGCATACTCTGCCACATCCTGGACGTATAGGTAGCATTTCTATCTAATGTAATCATCAACAGTACTCAATGCAGCCTGATGATATCTCTCACAAACAGTACACTCAACTAATCAAAAGAATAATGGGAAGCTATCGGTAGAAAGTAAGCAGACTTCATTAGTCTGTCAACTATGACACATATCGAATCATGCTTCCTAGAAGTCCTCGGCAATCCTTTGACAAAATCCATGGAAATTTCTTCCCACTTCCACTGTGGAATGGGAAGCGACTGTAATAATCCTTTAGGTCTATAATGCTAGACTTTACCTGCTGGCAAATCCCACTGCTCCTGATATAGTCAGATACGTCTGCCTTCTTCTCAAGCTACCAGAAGTGTCGCTGCATGTCGTGGTACATCTTGGTCCTACCTAGAAGAACGGTGAAACATGAATGATATGAATCTTAAAGAATCTCAACTCTTAACTCCGATACCTCGGGTATCCATAATCTGCCTATGTACCTCAAACACTAATCTGACATCTCTGTCCAGTCTACATAATCTGAACTCTGCAATAACTCGTTGAATCGATGGTACGACTTGTCTATCCTTAATCCTTCTGCCACGCTCTGTGTAGACACGGCCTGTACTCTCATCTGCGCACAAATCATGACTCGTGTATCAGTAGGAACATTTAACTGACTCGATGCCGCTGCTACCTCATGTAATTCATACTCATGCGCCATGTGACAACTAACAATCTAGGCATCTCTAGTCGGTCTCCTACTCAGTGCGTCGGTGAATACATTCACTTTTCCTAGGTGATACTCTAAGGAAAAGTTGTAGTCTTTTAAGAACTCTAACCATCTACGTTGTCTCATATTCAGCTCCTTCTGTTGAAGAGATACTTCAGACTTTTGTGGTTAGTGAAGAGTGTGAATCTCTCTCCATACAGGCGGTGTCTATACACCTTTAGCACAAATACGATCGCTGCTAACTTCAGATCGTGTGTCGGGTAATTCTTCTCATGTATCTTTAGTTGTCTCGAAGTGTACGCCACAACTCCTCTGCCCTGTATCAGTACACAGCTAAGACCCGTATAAGAAGCATCGATGTACACTAGGTGTAACAACCCCAAATTTTTAACTGACTTGCGTTACACTTGTCAGGATTGTGACCCGGCTACGTGAATACTGGACAGTATTTCGAACTTCGGGAGTTGACACCGAAGTGATTTTATGATTCTTTGATTGTGTGTAATAGTATTTTAGTATTTTACGAGTCTCGCGCCGTTCAGGCGATTTTAAATTGAGTGAGGCTACGCCTATGTAAACAGGGGAGTAAAATATAAAAATAAATGAATTTTCTAATAAATGTAATTAATTAGTGTTGAGATGTGGCGAGAAAACAGGTGCGGCGAGACAATTTATGGAGAAATATTGACCGAGGAAATGCAAAAATTCTTGTGGGAGTTGGTTAACTACGCTACATATGGGCTATAGGATAAAAAAATTGTTAAAGTGACACAATGTGGTGAGGAGAATCATTGGATTTGCATTGAGATGTGTGGGTGTGTTGAGATGTGATAAAGGGTAAAAGACCCATAAGGGCAACTGGTTTAAAATGTACAAGTATTAACTTAAAGGGTAAAAGGGTCATTTTACATTTACTCCATATATATATATATATATATATATATATATATATATATACAAACAAAAACCCTACTATTCACCATCTCCTACCACATACACCCTATCTAGTCTTCTCTCACCAACCCGTCTCTCTCACAGCCGAGCTCCGTGGTGACCAGAAGTCGACCCTCGCCGGTGGTCACCCCCGCTCGCGGAGCTCCGTCACGACCTCTCCCTCTCTTGTACTCTCGAGTCATCTCTCCCTTTCCCTCTCTTTTGGTTTTCACTCTCCCTCTCCGTCGACACTCCTCCTCTCTCCCCTCGGCCTCATCGGACCCAACCTCATCGGAGGTTAGTTATCTCTCTCCCTCCCTCGGTCTCTCTCTCACTCTTGCTGTTCTCTCTCATTTTGACTGCTCTCGTGACTTTCTCTCTCTCGGCTTCTCGCCATGCTCACCACTGCCACCCCACGCCTAGCTGACTGGGGAAGGAACTGACGTCGCCAGAGGTGTTAGCCGGTCAAAGGTGTGCTCTTTCTTTGTGTTTGTTCTCACTCTCTCATTCTCACTTTTTTTTTATTCTCGTTGGGCTGTTGTTCGCCTCTGGCCGTCGCTACCGTGGCTGGCGGCGGTTGGGGACAATCGAGGACGGATCCTCGTGACTCACCGGAGTCCCCACGTCCTCGAAACACCTCTGATTCACTGCATCGGTGTTGTTGCTGTCCATGTACCCTGTTGTAGACAATTTGCTCACCGTTGAGAGTCTCGCCTGAAAACACCACGAAGGGCGGCCCTGCTGGCCAAACCACCAAGGGTAGGGGTTGTCGGGGACCTCTCCATGACCTCGATGATGCCTCACAGCCCTTGTTGTGTTCAGTTTGGTCGTGTTGGAATTTTTTAATGTCTTGCGCTGAGGTGATATTGTTGACGTGTTGTGTAGGACTGTTTTGAGCCTCATCGGAAACTGCCCCTAGGGCGGTGCCGCTGGTCGGACCACCATGACTTGGGGAACGCCGGGGACCATGCTAAACCTATGCTTGCGTCTCACGGCTCCCGGAGTGGTCCATAACAGCAATGGTGGTGAGGTGTGGCATTTTTCTAGGATTTCCTCTATTGTTTGATGTCTCACCGCAAATCGCCTCAACTTGCGCCGTTGCAGACCGGACACCACGTCCGAGAGGCTGTCGGGAACCATGGCTTGCCCTCGTTGGTACCCCGCTGCCTTTCGGTATGTCTGAATCAGTTGCATTTGGATTGTTTAGTGTAAAAATTCATGTGCGTTATACTCCTCCTTGCCAAAATCTGTTGCCGTGGGCGACGCCACAGCTGTGCCACCATGACCGGGGATGTCGGGTACCAAGCTAAGTTCATGCTTGTGCCTTGCGACTCTCGAAATAGCCTAAAAACAGCGGTGTTATTGTTATGTTATGCATTTATGTGATTTCATGCGTATTGTAACCTTCTCGCCGAAAACCACCCGTCGTGGCGGTACTGTCATTGACGCGATGACATGGGGGACTGCCAGAGACCTTACCATGTCAGTCATGGAGTCTTATAGCCCCAGAGCGTCCATATCAATGATGATGAGTCGTAATGGCGGAGATATGCATGAGTTGTTTATATTGCGTCGAGTAGTTGTCAAAGTGACGGAGGGCGTGCACACGGCCTTTCCATGCTGTGTTGACATTCTACGGATGTTGGACTACACCCCGAGTTCCCTACTCGCCGGTGTATGGTCATGTTAAGTTTAGTATTGAGTCGTAATTGTTGGACGACATCGAAGTTGTGTTTCAAGTTGGTTGAACGGTAGTGACATCGTGGACACTCCGCTGGTCCTCGAGACTATGGTGTGATTTCACATACGACTGAGTCGAGCTTAAAACCTATAATTAGGCTAACATAAGTCTGGTTATAATACCCAAAAGAGTCATTGTGTTTCATTGTATTTTTGGTTTGATTTACCGATTGAGTTAACGAAGTGTTCGAGTCATTAAAACACTGAGAAAATGCTAGGGTACCAACCTAGGGTTTAGTTAATGATTCGACCCATTAATTAGAGTTTCCAACCTTGTCAGGTAGCAGGAAACTCTGGGATACACGTTAGGGACGCGAGAGTGTTGTTACACGGGTTGCGATTAGTTCAGGTAAGTACACTTGTCTCAAAAACTTGTGTACGTTAGTAAGCCAGTTAAGAAAATATCATGTGATTCATCTTCATTCCATTGTGTTTGCTATTACCTATTTGTTGGCATTCCATTCCATATTCCTTGTATGTGTGTTCTTGGCATAAGTGTGTGTCTCGAAGGTACATGCGGCCTGCACTAGAAGGGATAAAACGCGGGCACTCGTGTGCACGAGTGTTTGACCACCCCTAGTGATTGTGTGATACCATGTATTGGATTGTTGTGGATTGTTGTGGATATTGTTGTGGTATTGTTGTGGATTTTAGACCACTTATGGCCTCTCTTGACTCGTAGAACACGCATGTTTCGATTGTTATTGTTTCCGGTCTGCCTATCATGCACCTTGTTTATTCAACTTCGTCTTTCAATTCTGCATGATATTTAGGCGCCTTGATTGATAATTCATGAATTCTTGTTATATTCTTCGGCATTACTTTCGATTTCTCTCGGTTGCTCACCGTCTAGTTTGTGACGGTGGGTGCAGATATAACTTGAGTGCAAGTAGAGGCAAAGAGCCTTGCTTAGGCGACTTTTTGTGAGGATTAGCTGGACTTGAGGAACCCTAAAGTAGGTTATATGTTTTTGCTCATTTGTATATTGCTTTATATATGTATGTTTTTGGTTTATAGAACTTGGCATTATTATTGAGATTAGTATCATGTATGTTGATTTATCGAATTGTACATGAACACGGGGTTTTCCACATTATAGAATTCCTAATTTCCCTTTGATTGAGTTATTTCCCCTTGTTACTTACTGTTTAGTCTTCCGCTGTGTATTATTGCAATAAATCTTTCATAAACTGCTAAATTGAGTAAATATGAGGCTGACTAGGCTCGTCAGGTTGCCGAGTGATAATTCAGGGCTTGAACGGGTCTAGGCCGGGCGTACCGAATTGCACGGGGAAATTGGGGCCGTCACAGTTGGTATCAGAGCCTAGGTTTGAGAAGCCTAGGGACGAGGTATAGGTTATTTTTAACCTAATACCAACGTCACAGTTAGTATCAGAGCCTAGGTTTGAGGAACCTAGGGATGAGGTGTAGGTTATTCTTTAACCTGATACCAACGTCACAGTTGGTATCAGAGCATAAGCTTTATAACCTTAGGGACAGAGTTTAAGGTTGTCTAAAAAAAATGGTGATACCAACGTCACAGTTGGTATCAGAGCCTAAGGTTATAACGACCTGACTCTTGATTTAAAAACACAAACCATTAAGATAGCGAAAGTTAGGAACGGTGGAACTTAGAATGGAAAACCCTACGATCCTAATTAAAACTTTAGTTCGAAGGGATGAGTTGGAATAAGTCGGATGTGATGTTATTACATATTATGATTGTTGATTGTAATATATTGTATGTGGTAGCTATCTATTGATCCGAAATATCGCTCTCTATTCAGACGACGATGGCGGATCAGACCGGTCCGGGCGACGATAGCGGCACGTTTGGCAGACGATATGCTAGTGCGGACGATGTGCATGCCTTGACTCAGAGAGTTGCGATGCAGGACCAGCAGTTACAGGATATGTTACGACTATTGAGGACTCTCGTATCAGCTACTACTACACCATCGACTCCGACTACACCATTGCCACCTACTGTTACTCGTGGAGCAGAGACTAAGATTGCTGCGGCATCTACGACTCCGATTCCGTTAGCGGTGATTCCCGAGGGAGCAGTTGCTGCGACAGGTACGCAGACCAAGGCGGAGACACCTCCGTTACAGGCGGAGATAGTACGAGCGCCAGAGACACCGACTACGCCGATTGCTGCTGCAGAGACTACTCCACTCACTACTCCGGTCACTACTCGGGAGAAGAGCCCTAGGGCCACTGCTGAGGTGAGGCAGTGGAGAGAATTTAAGAGGCACGATCCAGTTAAGTTTTTCGGTGGTACGGACGTGGCAGCGACGGAGCTTTTCCTGAAGAATCACGTGAAGATTCATATGATTATCGCGACCAAGGATCACATGAGAGCGACGATTTCCTCATCCATGCTTCAGGGGGAGGCAGATGATTGGTGGACTACTATTGTCACTACCCGAGGTATTCCGCGAGACTGGATCGATTTTAAGACCCAGTTTAATCAGAAGTATTTCCCACCGACAGTGTTACGAGTGAAGAGGAATGAGTTCACTTCATTGCGACAGTCAGTAGGAGAGTCGGTGATGGATTACATGGGCAGATTCATTCAGCTATTACCCTATGCGGGAGGATCAGCAGATTCAGAGGCCGATCGTATCTACTATTTCACCGAGGGTTTACTACCCGCCATTGGAGGTTCAGTAGTCACTACCGAGCCGGAGACTCTTCAGAGGGCATACGAGTGGAGTTTGGCTAGAGAGAGCTACCTGATTTCTCACCCTGAGGAGGATAGACCGGCCAGATCAGAGTTTCGATCGGAGGAGCACCATCAGGACAAGAAGAGGAAGAAGAACAGGTGGAATTTTCATGATTGTAGGACTCACAGTGTAGGGTCCGTTGCATAGCAGATTACTCGTCCGACACAGACCATTCCGCCAGTACCGAGTTTTGCCAGTCATCCACCGCAGCCTAGTCGACCAGACAACAGTCGCAGAGGCAGTCTACTGAAAGTAGGGGTACGGATCGAGGAGACAGGCAGAGGACACAGAGGTCTAGTCATACTCAGACTCAGACTCAGATTTTCGCACAGGGACGAGGCCAGAGCCAGACTCAGGGATCGCAGGATACCCGCACATGTTTTAGGTGCGAAAAGGTTGGCCACATTCAGAGGGAGTGCTCTCAACCCCCGAGAGCACCGTCGCAAAGCATCACCAGTACCAGAGGGAGCGTGTTCAGGCCGCTGTTGAGTCAGACCAGGGGGCATCCAGACACATTTATGAGGGTATGAACTTCATTTGCGGTACTTGCATGCATATCATGTTCGATTCAAGCTACGTCGAGTCCTTGATTGTTGTGCGCTTAGTAGACATGTTAGGGTTGTAAACTCATTAGACGTAGCAGACCATAATCGTAGTCACGACTGTCAGGATGCGATGTACTCAAACGTGCATAGTCTTGACATTTCGGTAGTGTTAGGGGGCTACGAGTCGCCAGTACACACGCAAGTACTAGAGTCGTTAGAGTTCGAAGCCTTAGTTGGTGCGAACTAGATATAAACACTACCTGTGTTGATTGGTTAATACGAGAAGACGAATGGGAGATCTTTGTGAGTTTCATACTTGCTGGAGCGAGACAGAGACGTTAGCTTGAGTTCTTGAAGGAGTACGACTTCTTATTTGAGCACCAATCCGAGAAGACCAACGTTGTTGCTGATGCGTTGCGCTGCAAAGGATCGGATGCGGAGGTAGTTGTGTGTCAAGGAACCTACGAGCGTGGTTTACGTGAGGCAGCCAAGTTGACGAGTTCAGCGGACGTGCCAACGACTACCAGGACCGAGATACGTGGTCAAACGATGTTGCAGACCATCTCATTTGGCATTGTGCGCGAGGGACAACAAGACGATGCGCCATATCAACGGTGCAGTGAGATGGTGGATAGTTCAAATTGCCCAGACAAGAGTCGGTCGACAGACTCATGTTAGAGGTATCGCGGGCGACTGGGGTTTCCATTGGTGGCTGATGCGTGTGACGAGGTACTTCAGGAGATTCACCGTTCCAGTTTTGTTGTGTATCCGGGTCGACCTAAGATGTGCGCCGATATGCGACATTCTTTTGGTGGCTAGGGATGATTTCCGAGGTGTCGGAGTTGTTCGATAGTATGACATGCCAGCGCGTAGAGGCTGGGCATCGACGACCTGGAGGACTACTACAGCCCCACCCATTTCTTGAAGAGGGAACATATTGGTATGGATTTCGTTAGTGATTGCCCCGATCTCCTCGTGTTCACGATAGCATCTGGGTAATTGTGGATAGATTTTTCTCGAGACTTAAGAGTGTCCAGGAGTGGCAAAAGAAATACCTGACGAGTATCACGATGAGCTTCAGTACGATTCGGGGAGATTATGGATACCTGAAGGTCTCTCCACTGAAGGGTCACGAATGGTTCGGAGTCAAGAAATGACTCACTATGAGTTTAATCGGTCTCATTAGGAGTTGCGATGAGTCGTTAATTTAGTTTACTTATTAGGTTAATTTCGGGGACGAAATTCTAATAAGTGGGGGAGACTGTAACAACCCCAAATTTTTAACTGACTTGCGTTACACTTGTCAGGATTGTGACCCGGCTACGTGAATACTGGACAGTATTTCGAACTTCGGGAGTCGACACCGAAGTGATTTTATGATTCTTTGATTGTGTGTAATAGCATATTAGTATTTTACGAGTTTCGCACCGTTCGGGCGATTTTAAATTGAGTGAGGCTACGCCTATGTAAACAGGGGAGTAAAATATACAAATAAATGAATTTTCTAATAAATGTAATTAATTAGTGTTGAGATGTGGCGAGAAAACAGGTGCGGCGAGACAATTTATGGAGAAATACTGACCGAGGAAATGCAAAAATTCTTGTGGGAGTTGGTTAACTACGCTACATATGGGCTATAGGATAAAAAAATTGTTAAAGTGACACAATGTGGTGAGGAGAACCATTGGATTTGCATTGAGATGTGTGGGTGTGTTGAGATGTGATGAAGGGTAAAAGACCCATAAGGGCAACTGGTTTAAAATGTACAAGTATTAACTTAAGGGGTAAAAGGGTCATTTTACATTTACTCCATATATATATATATATATATATATATATATATACAAACAAAAACCCTACTATTCACCATCTCCTACCACATACACCCTATCTAGTCTTCTCTCACCAACTCGTCTCTCTCACAGCCGAGCTCCTTGGTGACCAGAAGTCGACCCTCGCCGGTGGTCACCCTGCTCGCCGGAGCTCCGTCACAGCCTCTCCCTCTCTTGTACTCTCGAGTCATCTCTCCCTTTCCCTCTCTTTCGGTTTTCACTCTCCCTCTCGGTCGACACTCCTCCTCTCTCCCCTCGGCCTCATCGGACCCAACCTCACCGGAGGTTAGTCATCTCTCTCCCTCCCTCGGTCTCTCTCTCACTCTTGTTGTTCTCTCTCATTTTGACTGCTCTCGTGACTTTCTCTCTCTCTCGGCTTCTCGCCATGCTCACCACTGCCACACACGCCTAGCTGACTGGGAAGGAACTGACGTCGCCAGAGGTGTTAGCCGATCGGAGGTGTGCTCTTTCTTTGTGTTTGTTCTCTCTCTCTCTCTCGTTCTCACTTTTTTTTTATTCTCGTTGGGCTGCTGTTCGCCTCTGGCCGTCGCTGCCGTGGCTGGCGGCGGTCGGGGACAGTCGAGGACGGACCCTCTTGACTCACCGGAGTCCCCACGTCCTCGAAACACCTCTGATTCACTGCATAGGTGTTGTTGTTGTCCATGTACCATGTTGTAGACAATTTGCTCGCCGTTAAGAGTCTCACCTGAAAACACCACGAAGGGCGGCCCTGCTGGCCAAACCACCAAGCGTAGGGGTTGTCGGGGACCTCTCCATGACCTCGATGATGCCTCGTAGCCCTTGTTGTGTTCAGTTTGGTCATGTTGGAATTGTTTAATGTCTTGAGCTGAGGTGATATTGTTGACGTGTTGTGTAGGACTGTTTTGAGCCTCGTCGGAAACTGCCCCTAGGGCGGTGCCGCTGGTCGGACCACCATGACTTGGGGAACATCGGGGACCATGCTAAACCCATGCTAACGTCTCACGGCTCCCGGAGTGGTCCATAACAGCGATGGTAGTGAGGTGTTGTACTTTTCTTTGATTTCCTCTATTGTTTGATGTCTCGCCGGAAATCGCCTCAACTTGCGGCGTTGCAGACCGGACACCACGTCCGAGAGGCTTTCGGGAACCATGGCTTGCCCTCGTTGGTACCCCGCTGCCCTTCGGTATGTCCGAATCAGTTGCATTTGGATTGTTTAGTGTAAAAATTCATGTTTATGTTCACTTCATGCGCGTTATACTCCTTGCCAAAATCCGTTGCTGTGGGCGACGCCACCGCTGTGCCACCATGACTGGGGATGTCGGGTACCAAGCTAAGTTCATGCTTGTGCCTCACGACTCTCGGAGTAGCCTAAAAACAGCGGTGTTATTGTTATGTTATGCATTTATGTGATTTCATGCGTATTGTAACCTTCTCGCCGAAAACCACCCGTCGTGGCGGTACTGTCATCGACGCGATGACATGGGGGACTGCCGGAGACCTTACCATGTCAGTCATGGAGTCTCATAGCCCTAGAGCGTCCATATCAATGATGATGAGTCGTAATGGCAGAGATATGCGTGAGTTGTTTATATTGCGTCGAGTAGTTGTCAAAGCGACGTTGGGCGTGCACACGGTCTTTCCATGCTGTGTTGACACTCTACGGATGTTGGACTACACCCCGAGTTCCCTACTCGCCGGTGTATGGTCATGTTAAGTTTAGTATTGAGTCGTAATTGTTGGACGACATCGAAGTTGTGTTTCAAGTTGGTTGAACGGTAGTGATGTCGTGGACACTCCACTGGTCCTCGAGACTATGGTGTGATTTCACATACGACTGAGTCGATCTTAAGACCTATAATTAGGCTTACATAAGTCTAGTTATAATACCCAAAAGAGTCATTGTGTTTCGTTGTATTTTTGGTTTGATTTACCGATTGAGTTAACGAAGTGTTCGAGTCATTAAAACACTGAGAAAATGCTAGGGTACCAACCTAGGGTTTAGTTAATGATTCGACCCATTAATTAGAGTTTCCAACCTTGTCAGGTAGCAGGAAACTCGGGGATACGCGTTAGGGACGCGAGAGTGTTGTTACACGGGTTGCGATTAGTTCAGGTAAGTACACTTATCTCAAAACCTTGTGTTCGTTAGTAAGCCAGTTAAGAAAATATCATGTGATTCATCTTCATTCCATTGTGTTTGCTATTACCTATTTGTTGGCATTCCATTCCATATTCCTTGTATGTGTGTTCTTGGCATAAGTGTGTGTCTCGAAGGTACATGCGGCCTGCACTAGAAGGGATAAAACGCGGGCACTCATGCGCACGAGTGTTTGACCACCCTAGTGGTTGTGTGATTCCCTTGTACTGGATTGTTGTGGATTGTTGTGGATATTGTTGTGGTATTGTTGTGGATTTTAGACCACTTATGGCCTCTCTTGACTCGTAGAACACGCATGTTTCGATTGTTATTGTTTCCATCTGCCTATCATGCACCTTGTTTATTCAACTTCCCTGTCTTTCAATTCTGCATGATATTTAGATCGCCTTGATTGATAATTCATGAATTCTTGTTATATTCTTCGGCATTACTTTCGATTTCTCTCAGTTGCTCACCGTCTAGTTTGTGACGGTGGGTGCGTATATATAGCGGAGTGCAAGTAGAGGCAAAGAGCCTTGCTTAGGCGACTTTTTGTGAGGATTAGCGGCTGGACTTGAGGAACCCTAGAGTAGGTTATATGTTTTTGCTCATTTGTATATTGCTTTATATATGTATGTTTTTGGTTTATAGAACTTGACATTATTATTGAGATTAGTATCATGTATGTTGATTTATCGAATTGTACATGAACACGGGGTTTTCCACATTATAGAATTCCTAATTTCCCTTTGATTGAGTTATTTCCCCTTCTTACTTACTGTTTAGTCTTCCGCTGTGTATTATTGCAATAACTCTTTCATAAACTGCTAAATTGAGTAAATATGAGGCTGACTAGGCTCGTCAGGTTGCCGAGTGATAATTCAGGGCTTGAACGGGTCTAGGCCGGGCGTATCCAATTGCACGGGGAAATTGGGGCCGTCACACTAGGAATCCGTATCCAACCTATAGTAGTATCAATACAGGTGGGGTCATCAACAACCTCTTCAGCTACTCAAATGCGCTCTCGCATTCCTTAGACCACTCAAATACGAAGTCCTTATTTGCCAGCCTTGTCATTGATGAAGCGATCTTCGAGAAATCCTTTACGAACCTGCGATAATAAGCTGTTAACCCTAGAAAACTCTTGATCTCTATCACTAACGTCGGTGTCGGCCAATCCATAATTGCCTGAATCTTGGCTGGATCTACTACAATCCCCGCTACCCCAACAATGTAACCTAGAAACTTGACCTCTGCAAGCCAGAATTCACACTTGTTGAACTTAGCATATAATCGGTGCTCCCTTAATGTCTGCAATGACTCCTTGAGGGGTTGCTCGTGATCCTCCCTTGTCCTCAAATAGATCATAATATCTTCGATGTAGACTATCACGAATCAGTCAAGAAATGGCCTAAATACTCGGTGCATGAGGTCCATAAACTGGTAGTGTCCATATCTGGTGCTAAATGTTTTCATGGACCTGTCCTCTTCCCTGTTCTTAAGCTGATAATACCCTGATCTCAGGTCTATCATAAAGAAAAATTATGCTCCCCTCAACTGCTCAAATAGACCATCAATCCTCGGTAGTGGGTACTTGTTCCTGACTGTAGCCCTGTTCAGTTTCCTGTAGTCAATGCACAGTCGTAAACTATCATCCTTCTTTTTTACACGGCGACATAAAAGGCGTGATAAATCCTTTCTTCCCCAAACCCTGAAGCTAAACCCTCAACTCCTCTAACCCATTCGGGTCCATACGATAAGGTGGTATTGTGATCGGTCTGGTGCCTGGTACTAGCTCGATGATGAAGTCTACTCTCTACTACGCTGCCCAGCGCGCTGAGTGCAGAAACCCAGAAAATCTGCAACGGTTTTCTGGGTTTCCCCACTCAAGAATCATCATCTCCATCACCCTCTAGACCATGTTCTCTTCCACTAAGGTCCAGTACAACCTCCCAACATTCACAAAATAGCAAGCACTTCGATTATAATACGCATTTAAGGATTTATATGCATTCAAAGAAAAATGAGGAAGAACACTTGCATTTCAAAAACTCTAAACTTTGATAAAAAAAAAAAAACGATTCTGTAAATCTAAGGCTTTAGTGCTATTCCAAGTGAAATTCGACGAGGAATTCAAAAATAACCTCAGAATTTACAAACAAACATGTTTTCCAGTTCAAAAATCCGTAAACCAATTTCGTAAGAAAAACTCAAAAATTGGCAAAACTCATGAAAATAGAAAATAAAACTTGCACAACTAAATTAAAGCCTCCATTTTGATTAAAAATAGAAATAGAACACATTTAAACTGAGTTTTGTAAAAACCCCTATGTTAATCATTACCAAGAGTTGGCTTGTGTTAGATCCTTGATGGTCTTTACTAAGTGTTGGATTTTCCTTCACCCTCATCAAATTTTCTAGCACCAAAGAATTTGCAACACTAATTTTTCTTGTATACACATGCAAAAATGAAAAATAAGCTAAGTTGGGTATTTATAATTTTGGTGTTTCATCTTAATGTGCACACACTCCTCTAGGATATCTTACGATCCTAATTTGCTCTTAACAATTCACTAATTCAACCCAACTAACTCACATTATTGACACAATTTTGTGGGAGTGTGTGCTAGCACACATCCTGAGGCATACCCATGTCTTCTCAATTTTTTTGTTCAACTATACAACATCTAATTTGATGTGCAATAATTAAATACCTTATATTATGAAATAAATTAATTAACACATATTTGACTAAATTTAGACTTACCACAAGTCTAGCTATCCAATTTTGTGGCTAGCACGTAACTCGAGGCGTATCCCCGCTCGTGTCTCGATGCCTATAACTGCAAGAATCAACTTAATTAATCTACACATATACATAACAGTATGCATACATCACAACAAATATAAAATATACCTCGACCACGTGCCTCTGTCGGTGTGCGAATCTTACGCGGGTCCCACATCACGGGTCAGTGATCCTAATTACGGGATTAATCAGGGGTTAGCGAATCTTTGAATCAGTTAATAGCTACCGATATAATATAATACATCACATCAGATATAGCATATAGGATCAAGTTTAACTTTTCTCCAACTCTCCTCATTTCCCAACTAAGCTTCAAATTCAGGATGATAAGGTTCCACTCTAAGTTCTAACTATTTCCTAACTACCGTTGGTTTGTGTCTTATGATGGTAGGAAGGTTAATCAAGAGTCACGTAATAAAACCTTGTGCTCTGATACCAACTGTGACGGCCCCAGTTCCTCATAAGACAAGGTCCCGTTAGGCCTAGAATCCACACTCGCGAAGTTAACACATTATAGTTAGCCTCAAAATCCTCTTCATCATTTATTTATCAATTTAATGAGTTATTGAATTATATTCTCATCAGAAAATTCGCAGCAGAAATCAACTATAATCAACTAAATAACTCAATAAAAAAGAAATGAGGAAACAACCTATAGTGTGGAAACCCTAAGTATGGATAAACATGTACATATGGTGACAAAATGTGATAATGTGATAATAGATAATATCCTAGTCACTCAATCCCAAAATATATCCTATTGTATTCAAAATCATAATATACAATAGTCGCAAATCAAAAGACACGACATATAGTGGAGTAAAGGAAAGAACTATTCCGAGAGTCCTCAGAGGAAGTCACCTCGCATCGACTCTTTACCTTTGCTCGTCTCTGCTTTATCTGCACCTACCGTGACAAATTAGACGATGAGTACGTGATAAAATTGAAACTATAGACAAAATAACATAAACAGTAATTCATGAATAACCAATAAAGCAGTCTAAGAATCATGCAGTAATAAAAGGCAGAAAATAACAAAAATTGCATGATAAACAGACTGACAAGTATATCAACGATGTTTGAGTGTCTATAGAGTCAAAAAAGGCCTATAAGTGGTCAATAGCCACAACATAACCACAACCAGTTCCACATCCATATCCACAACCATTTCCACATCCACAACAATCTAGTACTCAAGGTGAAACTCAATATTAGGTGGGTGGACAACACTTCTACATAAGTGTTCAAGTTAGCCCAGCTAATTCGAACCCAGAAATACCTTCACGACACACTTATGCCAAATACATTCATCTACGGAATAAAAGAATGGAATTCCAACAATGGCTCAATTTAATAAAAATAACAATAATGGAAAATGAATTATTATGCACCTCCTTACTAGCTTATTAACGTACCTCAATCAAATCGCAAAACACCGATCCTCACGAAGCTCTAACTTTCTCAATTTGATTTCCTAAATCGCTAGTAATCATTTAAACCCAAGCTAGTTGAATTAGAGTCATTCCATGACCCTAGATAAACCCCAAAATTCTTGAAAATTATTTGAAAAAAAATCTATTTTTACTATTTCTGACGCCGTGAGTGATGCCGCCAAGGGTAAAATCCCACGACGTCACATAAAGCGTTGGTTTTTAAACTCAACATTTGGACGTCGCAGGTGACGCCGCCATGGTTTTTTTCCCATGACATCATCTAAAGCCTCAAATTCCCCATTCGTTCTGGTTTGCACGTCGTGATCGACGTCGTCAGAGGAAACTCTCCGCGGTGTCCCTTATGGCGTGACACCCTTAATCGATTTTTGAGATTTTTCAGAACCCCGGCTCGCATCGCTGCATTCCGAGCCTATCAAAAACTATTATGAACGTTCAAAACCATTTGGAAACAACTTCACCTTAAGTCGAAACCCCGATAAATGCCCGATTCAAAAATTACAACAAAAATTACCAAAAAATCCTAAAAAACTTCAAACTCCTTCAAATCATCTAAACAACCAAAAAAACCCAAATTGATCATCCCAATAATCACCAATTCATCCAAAACTTTCAACCAAATCGAAATCTTGAAATATCGTCTGAAATCATCATGACTAAAACCCACAAAATTGACGTCAAAACGTAGGGAATCGCGTAAAGAGTTGGAATCTTACCATCTAACACAAAGTCGGTGAATCCTCGCCATGAATCTGAGCTCAAACCTCATGAAACACCAATGTTTCCAATCCGTTTTCGTTGAAGAGAAATGGGAGTAAAAGTGGGAGGAGAGAGAAAAGGTGATGGGGTGGGTTTATTTACTCCCCCTTCATCTCTTCCAATACACATATCTCAAGGCACATCCTAAGGACCTCCTTTGTTACAGCCAACAACTATGACTCCATCTTGTGACTCCACTAGGTGACTCACACTCACCACTTAACTAAATTCTCGCTCACTCGCATTATCGGACCCGTACCACCTCATGACTCGCACGTCGTGCGTTCCTGAACACAACAACACATTCACGTATTAATTATTTATTTATTATTTTCTGATAATTCACTAATTATCATTTTCGGTGTTTAACTACTCGTATTATACCCTTTTTGCCTGAAAATTCTCATTTTTTCCTAGGTGAAATGTCACACACAAATCTGTGGTGATAAAAAAAACATAATCACGTACTAGGATATACAAAGTTCACATTCGAGTATAAATAATAGTAAAAACATCATAGAAAAATAAAATATACCTCAGTGTCGACTCCTGAGGCTTAGGTAGTATGAAAAATCACGACTGTCAAGTCACGATCTTGAAACACGACACGTTGCATAATTTAAATTTGAGGGTCATTACAATGACTAAGTTCACTTATGGTAGAGAGATGTTTGGCATGATATTGGAAGCACAATGACGTGCACTCGTAAAGAGAGGCATAGGCTATGGTGTTAGCCTATTAAGCTCTGGGAAGCTATTCGCCGAATCTAATAGATGCCTAAAATGTAATATATCTCACTATGTTGGCAAATGTGTCTCAAATAAGACCAATAGAGGCAAGCTAGCATGGGTAGTAAAGAATGTTTACGATACTAACTTTCTTATACCTAAAGGAGTTTAGGTACCAGAATCCAGAGTCCTTCATGTAATGTAGGATGCGAGGAGGAGCACCCCATAGTACTTAGATAGTAGGTGCTCAAGGGACATGACCAGAGATGCAAGTTAATTCATTGAATTCAAACAACATGATGGTGGAAAGGTTACATTTAGTGACAACAAAAAAGGAAAAGTAATTGGCATAGGCACTATTGGTAACAATTCCTTCATATCTAATGTCTATCTTGTAGATGGTTTGAAAAATAACTTGCTTAGCCATTAGTTAACTATGTGATAAAGGTTTTCATGTCAGTTTAAGTCGTCAAAGTGCATAGTTAAAATGAAAAACATGATATTAAGTGTGTTGCATGTAGAGATAAGTTTGTCTATGCTATTAACTTTGATGAGTGCATATGCAAAATATTTAATGCTTAAGTGCTCAAAGTGAATGTGATGCATGGTTGTGGCATTGTAGACTAGGTCATTCAAACATGGAGAACTTGTCAAAATTTTCTAAGCATGACTTAGTTAAATGGATTCCTAAGTGCACCAACAAGAAAAGACAGAATATGAACCTTACATTTTTGGCAAACAAGTGAAGTGATTGAAGCCTTGGAACTAGTCCACATGAACTTGTACACAAACAAAAAGTTTAAGTGGTAAATCAAATTGTTTCGTGCTTGTTAATGATTTCACTAGATATACATGGGTTTGTTTCTTGGCACACAAACATGAAGCTTTTGAAGTTTTTGTCAAATTTTGTGCCTTGGTCAAAAATAAAAAGGGCTACAAAATCATTATCATTAGAAGCAATAGAGCTGGTGTTTCACTAGATATACATGGGTTTGTTTCTTGGCACACAAACATGAAGCTTTTGAAATTTTTGTCAAATTTTGTGCCTTGGTCAAAAATAAAAAGGGCTACAAAATCATTATCATCAGAAGCAATAGAGCTGGTGAGTTTTCAATAAGAATCTAGAGTATCTTTGTGCGAGACAAGGGTATTCACACCAACTTTCCTCTCCTAGAGCACCATAAATAAATAGAGTGGTAGAGAGAAATAATCAGACCCATCAAGAATTGTGTCGAACTATGTTGAATGAATACAACACAGCCAAGCATTTCTGGGCCGAAGGCATTACCACGACAGCTATATCCAAAATAGGACAAATGTTCGCAAGAAAGTGAACAAAACTCCTTATGAGCTATGAAAAAACCAAAAGCCTAACATTTGTTATTTTAAGGTGTTTGGTTGCACATGTTACATCTTAAATGATAAGATGATCATATGGACAAATTTGACCCAAAGTCAAATATTTGCACATTCCTAGGGTACTCCATGCATATTAAGGCATATAGAGTGTTTAATAGATCATCAAAGACCATAGAAGAGTCTATTCATATTATATTTGACAAGATGGACCCCCGACAGAAGTTGAAGTATACCTTGGAACAAATGAGATTTGATGATGATACAACCTCAAGAGTCCAATGGTAATGAAAAAGTAAAAGAGGAGCCCGAATCTAGTGTACCTAAAAACTCTAGACTTCGTATAGGAGATCCATCCCAACAAATCATAAGTGACCCAAATAAGGGCATAACAACTAGGTTTTTACTAAATCGTAATGAAGCGCAAATAGCTTTTGTATCACAAACCGAGCCCACTAAGATAGATGAAGCCTTAGGTATTGAGTTTTTAGTCATGGCTATGCAAAAAGAGTTAGAACACTTTATAAGGAATAAGGTGTAGACCCTAGTCTCATTTTTTTTTTAGAAAAAAAATGAGAAGGGAGAGATAGTGTGAAACAAGGCTAGGTTGTTTGCACAAGGCTATAATTAAGAAGAAGGAATTGACTATGAAAAAGCCTTTGCACCGGTAGCAAGACTAGAAATATTTGAATGTTGTTTGTTGATGCTTGCTACAATTGTTTTCTACTATATTAAATGGATGTTAAAAGTTCATTTTTAAATGGCTTTATCAATTAGGAGGTCTATGAAGAACAATCGCCAGGTTTTAAAGACCATGACTCTCCAAATCATGTTTATCGTTTTCAAAAATCTTTGTATGGGCTTAGACAAGCTCTTAGAGCATGGTATGATAGGTTAAGTGCATTCCTTCATAACAATGAAAAGAACATTAGATCCTACCTTGTTCATTTTGATAAAAAATGATGATATGCTACTTGTTCAAATCTATGTGGATGATATAATTTTTTGGTCATCAAACAAGCATTTATGCAATGATTTTACATCTTTGATGACACGTGAATTTGAAAAGAGCATGATGGGTGAACTAACATACTTCTTAATTTTGCAAATCAAGCAATCTAAGCATGGAGTTTTCATAAATCAAGTGTATGTAAGGGACATGCTTAATAAGTTTAAATTTAAAAATCTGAAGGCATCTGACACTCCTAGTAGTTCAACCGTTAAAATGGACAAGGATCCTTTAGGAACGCTAATAGATCATAAACTTAATAATAGGAAGCATACTTTTTTAACCATTAGTAGACCATACATTATGTTTAGCGTTTGTCTATGTGTTAGGTTTCCATCCAAGCCTAAAGAGTCACATTTAAAGTGTGTCAAACACATTTTTAGATATTTGAGTGGCTCATAAGACTTATGCCTATGGTTAAATAAAGTTTCTAACTTTGAACTTGGACGTTTTGTTGATTTTGATTATGCGGGAAGCCTAGCAGATAGAAAAATCAAATCTAGATTTTATCACTAGCTAGGAAACTTATTGATTTCATGGTTTAACAAAGAGCAAAATTCCATCACATTATCCACTGTCAAAGCCGAATATGTGGTAGTCGGGAGTTGTGCTCAAGTATTATACCTGAAGCAACAACTTGAGGATTATCAAATCCATGTTAGCTATGCCGAAATCTTTTGTGATAAGGTGCAATCAACATTTTTTGCACGAAGCACATTGATATTATACATCATTTTCTTTATGATCATGGGCAAAAAGTGGATGTTAAATTGCTTCATGTGTCCATCAAAGACCAACTTGTGGATATTTTCACTAAACCATTGCCTATGGACCATTTTTTAAAAATTGGGCAGGAATTAGGCATGATTAGTGAATCAGAGTTTTTGAGCTTGTCTTAGGTATTGTCCATCATGTTTGACATGGATCTCAAGGTGATTACGGGATGTATGTCACATTTAGGGTGCCATTCTAGAGTCCAAACTGCATTTTAAAATTCAGTCTAGGCTTTCGATAGCACACTATCTACTACCTTAGTTCCGAGTCAGAACCCAGAACGGATGGCGCGATAAGCCTAGCCCAAAACTTGTTATCCACTGCAGGGTCTTATTTTTTAACAAGACCGAGAACTTTATTTCTTTTCCAACATCTCTGTTCTAACCAAGACAAAACCATAAATTTCCCAACTCAAGTTTTCGTGTTGTTTTGGTGTGATTCTCTTAGGCATCCCACTACATGTCAGATGGTATAAGAGTTGTCTGGGAGGGACTCCGGTCCATCCTCAACATCCTAGGCTGCGGTTTCATCAAGGGTTCGATGCAATACTCAGTCGTCTAACCACCACTTCGACGATACTACACCCACCGTTGATCACATGTCGCGCATGTCAAATGTAACCTGTATAAGCATAAACATCCTACTGGAATGTAGTAGTGGCAAGCACGGAGTGAAATCCATAGGATTCAGTCAAACTGAGTTCAATAAACAGAAAAGTAAATCAGGGGGTTTTTCAAAAGTGTTTTTATTAAGAACTACTAAGTAGGAAACTAAGTAATTGTAAATCAAAATAATAAAAGCATACCTAGGACCTAAGATCCACAATCTAGCCCTGTGTTGTTTTTATGTCTTGTATCATTGATTTAGAAAGATACGTTTCAAAACAGTTTCCCTAGATCGACTATAGGTGTTAGGGTCACCAACACCCTAGTTCCCCAATTCTCTATAGATAGGGCAACTACTCTCTAAATACTTCCCTTACTCCATTGTACAACCTTGGGTAACCACTTTTAAGATTTAGTACATGAGCAACACTAAGTGCTCTATGGGAACACCGACCCCTAGATAACCTTGGACAATCGCTCTTAAGATTTAACATAGTTCTTAATGTTACTCACTTAGAACAATAGGTGTATCATATCTTTTGCTCTAAGTGATCGACACTTCTCAATGTGGTTAGTATCACGAACTCAACTTGATTGATAGCATGTCAATGGGTTTACGCCTAGAGATTTGCAAACAAGCTTTAAACTACCATGAACACATGGTGAAAAATAATAACGTAAAGATACGTAATTGAATCAAAACATTATTATAATAGAAAACCTCAACAAGACATGAAAGACAAACCTACTACGGGCTAGAGAGCTCTACCCTTACCTAAGTATTAAAGAACCTATACAAACATGGCTATTATTCCTCTCTTTATTCAGAAAACCACTCTTAATACAATGTATTTTCGTCCATTGGTGTCCATCCTTCATATAGGTACAAGAATAAGAAAGGCAGAGAAATAAGAACCTTCTAAAAATTGAAAAACTTTTATTCTGCTAGTCTGGCGTCGTTGGTGACACTGCCATTATATGAGAATGACGCCAAATCACAGCATGGGATGAAAATAGCAAGTCGGTGGAGCAAATTGGTGAAATTTAGATTTGGCATTGTGGGTTACGTCATTAATACAAAATCTGGTGTTGTGTTTGTAAATTTGGTGCCCTATGTATTTTCCTGCACTACTCCAACAAACTTTTTGATTTAAGCTTGATTTTGCCCCTGATATTGTCTAAATCACTCATATTCCTTCAAATGACCTATAAAACGCAAAAGTAAGTGTATAAGCCCATAAAAGAAAGACTTAGATCCTAGTTCCATAATAAAACCTCGATATAAATGTACATAAATAAAGACTCATTAAATACCCCCAAACTTAGAACTTTGCATGTCCCAAGCAAAGGAATACTTGACTACAATGACTGAAAACACATTTCAAAATTGAGTGATCATACTTTTAAGATGTTTAACAAGATACTTGGAATTTTTGAAGGGTGGTTCGAATACTCAAAATTCGTTATCTCTCAAGACAACTTTAAAGACTCAAATTAGTTCAAAACCATATCTATTAACTACTCATAAGTTTTTTTTGTTCTTTTTATTAAAACTGTACGTCCAAGTCATCTCTAAATTTTATGATTTCGAGTGGATTCTTCATATAGACTCTTAGTCACCATTTTTAGACTTTTGCACTGAAAAGAGTCTATATGTCCTACCAAAAAAAAGTCTATATGGCTTATTTTGAAAGATAGTGTAACGGCCTATTTTCCAAATAGACCGCCACGGGGACCAATGCGGACCCACAGTCTGTCTTACCAGCGACAGCTGTGCTCTACATTGGATTATATCCTCCATTTTATCTTTTTAAACCTTATTAATTATCCATTTATTGATTAAGTTGTATTGAAATCAAATTATATGTTAATCCATCATAAAATCATCAAATTTACACACAGCAGAAGCCTTTCTAACACATTTACTCGGATAATGATACTATAAATGTGTAACCTAAACCATAAACCTAATGTGGAAAACCCATACACAACCATATATACCTCAGAAGTCACAAAAAGTTTAATATACACAACGTATCTTAAAATTCCTAAACCCAAAATTAAACAAAATAAATATAATACAAACGTACGAGTCAGGCAATCTCAGCTCAATAGTACTCTGGCAGCTTGCCTTTGCCCCTACTCGTACTAGGATATGCACTCGAGCCATCACAAAAGGCAGATGACGAGTCCAGAATGAGTATTCCAAAGGAAATTAAGTGAGCAATACTGAAAGTAAATACTGGAATTTAAATAAAGCTATTAAATAAACATGCGAAAATAAATACAGGCAACTGCGCTCATCGCATGAATAAATAATAGAAAAAACTCAAAGTGTGTTCCTAGCCCCTAGGGTCAGACTACCACCATAATTCAAACTCTTCCACAGAATACCGCCAGCGAGTACGACTCAAATAGAGCAAGCATCTGGATCCGCTCGATGGCCGGCGTTACACCTACGGTGTACCAACACATGCCACAATGTGATACTTGGGTTGTGCTATTCACCAAGACCGATCTGGTAATACGTGCTATGGTGTAGTGGACATACACACAGGAATGGAACGGAGGGAGCCCCGCTCAATGTTCGCCCATATAAGCATAACCAGAGTAGAGTATTGAAATGAAAGAAATTGAATTCAAATACCAAAAGAAGTAAATACTCAAGTAATTTCAGTTGGGATACTACACACCTCAATCTGCACTCCGCGTCCCAAAAATCAAACCCCGGTCTAGCTCCAATAATTACCCAACAATCAAAATTATCACCTGAATGTACCTAATACCATTTGTCATTAATTTAGCTTCAATTTGATATATTATGACAATTTTACATTTTTCGAGGTAAAAACCCCGACAACATCTCACCAAAATTCCAATAAAATTCCAAAACTCATTTATTTTTTCTAATTTCTCATATTTTTCTGGATTTTTCAGAATTTTTAGATATTTTTCTGTATTTTATTTTATTTAAAACTATTTTAGTTTATTTAAATAAAATAATAAAATAAAATAGTATTTTAGTAATATGGGGGTGGGTCCCTAGACTGGGTCCGACTCGACCCAACTAGGTCGGGCCCGGTTTGGTCCACCTGGACCGGGTCCGGGTCGGGCCCGGTCCAGGCCCACTTGGGTTGGACCAGGGCTGGTTCGGCTCGGCCCACCTGGGTTGGGCCTGGGTCGGTTCACCCCGGCCTAGGGGTGCACGCGTGCATGTCCCCCCCCCCCCAATTTTCTTCTTCACAGAGGCGTTAAACGCCTCTGTTTGATGAAAAAAAAAATTATTATTCTTTTCAATTCTTTCTTTGTTCAACTACAACTACAACATCACCAACAATCACTAATTCACCATTAAAAATATCAATTTTTTTCACATTCAATAACACCCACAATATAAACCACATGAAATCTACCATTCAAGCTCACCTTCAAGCTTTTCCAACGCCATTAACGCCACCAACCGTGATCACCACTTTCTCGAGCTCTCGACCTCGATCACTCACTCTCTTTCTTCTCCATTTTTCTTCTTCTCTCCCTTGATCTAATGGTGGTGGCGATGATAAAAATGGGGTGTCGGTGGTGGCGGTAATTGATATATTTTGGGTCAAATGACCAAAATACCCCTATGTTATTATCCTCACCTTAATAATCCATTACCCTTTTTGGTCATTTCACAATTATTTTTTAATTTTCTGATTTTAATATATATATTTATATATATATATATTCGCCCATATTTTCGCGCCTACAACTTCGTCGTGCGCACCAACGAGCGTACTCTGGAGTGCACACTACCATACCACCCAAGCGTGTCGACTATGACCCCGTGTGTCCCTAGGCGCCCACCAATTTACTATTTTATCACATTTAATTCATTTAATATATGTATTATTTTTTTCGACCTAATATTTCGTCTTTTAGTCTACCCAGTACCCGCATAGACATGCATATCGAGGCGAATACTTAACACACAATCTCACACGTCAATTAAAATATAATTACACACATCATGATGTCATTTAACCTATTTTAACATAAACATCACAAAATTAGACAAAACAACACTCAAAATAGCCATTTACCTAACTCCAGGCGCGCTCTAGCCTAGCTGAGGGTCTCACGAGTGTCTGAGTTGTCTGCCATGTCTGCAATACGTTACAAATAACGACGAATTAAATACAGGCAGTTACAATTCTTCCCAACTAGGTGAAATTTTGTCCCAAGATTTAAATTAAACTTAAATACTTACTGGCAAATAAGTGGGGATACCGTCGTTGCATGGTAGACTCGAGCTCCCAGGTAAGTCCCTCAGTTCCATGATGTTGCCAACGAACTAAAACCTTCAGGATCTCCCTGTTCCTCAAAGTCTGAATCTTCCTATCCATGATCTCCACAGGTTGCTCCTCAAATAACACGTCTCGCCGTACCTCAATCTAATGCCCATCAATCATAGGTCTCAGTCCCGACCTAGCTAGCCTCAACATGGATGTGAAACACTAGATGTACCCCCGCTAACTGTGGCGATTACTCTAAACGGTATGTCACTCTGCCGACACGTTCCTCAACTCTGAACGGTCCGATAAACCTTGGTGCCAGTTTCCCCTTAATGTCAAATCTCTAATGACCCTTCCAGGGCAAAACCTTTAAGTACACCATGTCTCCAACCTTGTAGCTCAGATCCCAGTGATACCTATCCGCATATTTCTTCTGTCTATCCTGCGCCGCTTGAAGTCTTTGTCTAATTTGCCTCACATTCTCAGTGTAATCCACAACAACCTCAGAACTGTTGGGAAATATGTCGTAGGTCAATCCTTTAATAGTCTTTATGAATACATTTTAGTTAATAAAATAGAGGATTTCATTTGTTGTTTATTATAATTGATTTGCATGTTTACATTATAATACGATCCATGGGTATTTACAGAAATATCCTAAATATCCCTAGTCGACTATTATACTGGGAACTATAATGAATTAAGACTAGTGTGAGTCTTGATTGATGATCATACGTATAGGAATACGAATCAAGATCATGAGTACATGTTAGGGAACAAAGTACTGGACTGACTTGCTATGAGAACATCACATGGATTAAGTCATAGTTGTTTCTCATGATATGTATATTATTCAGTCCTCTGACTTGAGATTACCAGAGACTTCAACATTAGGAATACAGTGATTTGACGCAATCAAACGTTGTATTTAACTGAACAATTATAAAGGTTGTGATTGGTTACTGTGTGAATAATGTGGTGAAGTTGTATAATCGAGATAGAATTTGTCCCTCTCGTATAGAGAGAGATATCCAATGGATCCCTCGATGTGTTAGACTGTTAAAAGGCCTAGTTTAAGTGAATTGATATTGATTAATGTTACTTGGATGTTTTCAGTCTACTTGGAGATCGAGACTAGTACGTTCGAACATGTTGGATGATAATTTCATGTCTTATATTTGATCAAAAGGATATCGTATGACAAAAGGATGTTATATACATTATTAATTAGGTTGTATCGATTTGATCTTTGTACAACTTGGTACACTGCTAACGTTGTATGAGCCTAATTGCTCGCACACTAAGAATGGTTTTGTGAGATTTTAAAATGGTTCAGAAGAATGAATTTTATATGATAAAATTCATGATAGAAACATCCATGTGGCGTATTACACTTATACTTCTTGAGTAGGGGTATATGTGTAATTTACTTATCGTCTATATACAAGCGTTATATAAATAGACGTTTTAAGTTACAATACATGTATGAAAATTAAGGGCCGAAAATCTAATTTTTTCGTTTTAGAAATGAATTTGGGTTGACTGGTACGTTCTGAATTGTTTTGGAGAGAAACCAAACGTTTGGTATTCTCTCGAAGTTAGCACTTTGAATCTCAGCCACCGTTCATGTGTGGACAGTTAGTAGAGGGCGCTCGTCATTGGCAGCAATTTAAAGATCGATCAACATTCTGAAAGGTATATTACAACTGAGGTATGATTTAGTTTTCATAGTTTAAACGTTTTAATGGAATCAGATTCGGATCCTGTTGTGGTTTTTCTCAAAATTGTTTTTAAAATTTTCGCTGCGTATGAACCCCAAACACCATCAGGAACTTATAGCCAATGTATCCTCTGGTACCGCCTAACACACTGGTGACCTGCAGGGCCTACCATATATTGCCTCGAACGGTGGCATCCCGATACTCGCCTTATAGTTGTTGTTGTACGCAAACTCGCACAATGGTAGATAATCTTCCCACGATCCACCAAACTGTAGAATACACGCCCTGAGCATATCTTCGAGAATCTGAATCAACCGCTCCGACTGTTTGTCAGTTTGAGGATGATACGCTGTACTAAACCGTAGTCGAGTGCTAAACTGCTCCTGCATACTCTCCCAAAGCCTCAAATTAAACTTCGGATCTCTGTCAGAAATAATGGAGACCGGTACACCGTGCAATCTTACAATCTTTCTCTCGAAAATAATGATCAACTGTGTAACTGAATATCTCATGGAAATCGGTATGAAATGTGCCGACTTCGTTAACCTGTCGATAACTACCCAAACTACGTCATGTCTCCTTGTAGTCTGCGGTAGGCCACTGACAAAGTCTATGGTCACATGTTCCCATTTCCACTGAGGAATGGGCAGCGGCTGTAGGAACCCAACTGGTCTTCTGTGCTTAGCCGTCACCTGCTGGCAAATATGACAACTTCGGACGTACCTCCCCACGTCAGCCTTCATCCCTGGCCACCAAAACAATCGATGAAGGTCGTGATACATCTTGGTCCGACCAAGATGAACTATAAATCGCAACCGATGTGCGTTCTCGAGAATAGTGTCCCTGAGCTCCGGTACTTCCGGTATCCACAAAAGACCTCTGTGTTTCAAGCACCCGTCTGAACCCTTAGACCATTCTGTGCACCCGGATCCTGAACCAGTCCACTGATCCGTAAATAGCGGGCCTCAGTTTTCTACAACTCAGCAACCCGCTTTAGAGACACCGAAGGAACTCGTATCTAGCTGCAAATGTGTAGCTCAGCAATAGACTCTGTCACACACAACACTGACGCAACCTCAAACAACTCGTGCTCGTGTGTCATATACCGCAGTCCTGTTTGACTCTCAATGCCACTCCTGTTCAATGCATTAGCTACGTTATTCGCCTTCCCCGGATGATACTCGATAGTGAAATCGCAGTCCTTCAGTAACTCAAGCCATCTCCGCTGTCTCATATTCAACTCCCTCTGAGTGAACATATATCTTAAACTTTGGTAGTCGGTAAACAGTACGAACCTTTCACCATACAAATAGTGCCTCCAAGCCTTCAGTGCAAACACGATTGCTGCAATCACCAAATTGTGCACTGGATAACTCTCCTCATGTGGTCTTAATCATTGTGATAAATAGGCCATTGGATGTCCGTCCTGCATCAACACACAACCCAACCCAGTGCCTGATGCATCAGTGTAAACCGAGAACCCTTACCTGCCACAGGTAATGCCAAAACTGGTGCAGAAGTCAACTGCCTCTTCAGCTCCCAAAAAGCATCCTCACACTCCTACGATCAATCAAATATGACATCCTTTTTGGTTAACCTCGTCATCAACGTTGCAATCAATGAAAAATCCTGTACAAACTGCCGATAATAGCCCACAAGTCCCTGCTAAATCCATAAAATAGGATAACAAATATCTGTACCTCTCAATGTACTCGGTACAGACATATCTCCCTGAACTAATGTCAAGAACTCCTCTCTCAATTAAATCCTGACCTCCATAGGTATATACTCATCCATGAACAATGCTTTGAACTCAACCCAAGTAGTAACTGCAGGATGTGTCGCTTTATAGGTGGTCCACCATATAGTAACAGCAGATCTCAAGCAATAACTAGCCAATCTTGGTCTATCAACCTCATCAACCAATAACATCTCGTGTAATCTCTCATGAGCCAATAGCTACCTCCCAGCTATCTCTGGATCTCCGGCTCCATGAAAGTATCCTGGAGAGAATCTAAGATAATCCTTCAACTTCTTCGCCTCAACAGTCATCAAACTCCCTGATGAAGACGCTATAGCTGGCTGCTCAGTAGTCTCAACCACAAATAACGTAGTCTCTATTGGAACAACCACTAGTATAGCCATATCGGCATGTGTCTCGGATACTGCAGCCTGCCCCTGAGTCTCAGCAGTAGTAGGAGCAACAGTTGCAGGAGTAGTGACCAATGGTGCAGCTACGACTGTAGTAGGAGCTGTCACAGTCTCACGAGTCCTCAATAAATCCAACAACTGTGCGAACCTATCATCTGCTGTCCGCGCTAACGACTCTAACGTCAATGTCGGCCTAGCACAATCACTAGTATCCCCAACCTCTGGCTGACTCGTGCCTGAAGGCTGCCCATCCAGCGATATCTGCATCAAAGAACGTGCCTCAGTATGAATATACGTGTAGCGCAGGTAATATATAATAAAAACATAACACGTATATCCCTGATTTCTACCCACTTCTCATTGTTCCCCAACTAAGACTTTAGGCAATTCTTTTAGGTTTCCACATCTAAAGTTTATTCAATAGGTTTATGATAAGGTTTTCCTCAAATTCGAGCCTTAAGTTTTTTCTAAACCTAGGCTTTGATACCAAAATGTAACAGCCCATTTTCCAAATAGACCACCACGGGGCCAATGCGGACCCACAGTCTGTCTTACCAGCGACAGCTGTGCTCTACATTGGATTATATCCTTCTTTTTATCTTTTTAAACCTTATTAATTATCCATTTATTGATTAAGTTGTATTGAAGTCAAATTATATGTTAATTCATCATAGAATCCTTAAATTTACACACAGCGAAAGCCTTTCTAACATATTTACTCGGATAATGATACTATAAATATGTAACCTAAACCATAAACCTAATGTGGAAAACCCATACACAACCATATATACTTCAGAAGCCACAAAAAGTTTAATATACACAAGGTATCTCAAAATTTCCAAACCCAAAATGAAACAAAATAACTATAATACAAACGTACGAGTCAGGTAATCTCAGCTCAACAGTACTCTGACAGCTTGCCTTTGCCCCTGCTCGTACTAGGATCTGCACTCAAGCTATCACAAAAGGCAGATGACGAGTCCAGTGTGACGACCCTGCCCCGACCTAGGGTCGGGTCGCCCGGCCCAAACCGTTACTTAGACCCGATACCTGAACCAGGCCCAAATAACGACTTGGCTCGCCTAAATAACCTGCGGAATAATTATTCTAAACAATATATATAATAATAAATGTGTGAAAAGTAATCATAACTAAACCATATAAACCTGTATATCATGATAATATCTATCATCTCTACTATTTAAATGTCTCATACAACCTCATAATAATATCAAAAGGTTCAAAACTACCCATTACTAATACTCGAGCTACAACCCACGTACGATTTCAAAACAATTTAATAATAATAATAACCTAGTATTATATGAGTCTCACCAGATGAAAGCACTTCAAGATAGATCCTTTCCCTTGCCTTTCTTGTCTATCGCGCTGGTAGAAGGACCTGTGGGTAGAGTGGGGTGAGCTAAAGAACCAACGTTGCTCAATAAGAGGAAAGACTCGCTCAAACATTAAATATGCAAGTACTACCTAGTACTCATGCAAATTCTACATGACATTCAATCCATACGCATAACACAGCATGTAATAACTGAATACATGAAAATCAAAACAAACTTATAAGCATAATCATTTAGTACATAATTCGATCCAATTAAATATATGGTTTATGCTCAGCGTAGTTATGAAAGATGGAATTATATTCTAAGAAGAAATATCTAAATATTATTTCCACATCTAATTTAGATATGCAATAATTTTATATATCAATATTGCAATTCAAATTCCAATCACCATACTAGATATAAAAGCCTAACAGTTTCACAACACATTTGATAAACTTTCATATATGTCAAGCATAATAATATTCATCACATTTCATTTATAAATTAAAACATGACATATAAATAAAATCACACGAAAGATTTAAATAAAATGCGATAGCTATAAATATTAATATAAGCCGTTGTTCCATTCAATGCGAACTAGATATTGGTAAGGATCCGGTGACCGAATCATCTATTTTCGTATTGGTACAATAATCGATTGGAATCGTAATGGCCGTTACGCCCTCTAGATAATCGCACCAAAACGAAGATAAATTCATCCAAGCCGTCACCGCTACACGTCTCAAAGAAACATCAAGTAGCAAAGGATGGAACTCCAAACCCTTACACTCAATTATTTCACCTTATGCATTCAATTAGTCAAGCAAACCCTCGGTGGTTAACTACCACACACTCGGGGTGTCTTTGGCCCTCGGTGGTTAACTACCACACACTCGGGGCATAGAATAACATAACGAGGCAAGACAATGTATTCACAATTCCATAGATAATAGAGATCCAAACCAATATCACGACGCAACCCATTCCCAAGTCTTTAAATTCAAAACATGCATTCCTAATTATCTAATAATCAAGCCATATTTAATGCATGAGCGAAGCTCCCCACTTACCTGGACCGTCGCGACGCCTATACCGACTCCTCGTACGTTTGGGGTCCCACGTGAACCGTCGCGTGTCACTAAAACAATTCATACAACAACCTATCAATGCATATTCTATTACAAAGTCATTAATTATTTAACTCATTTACTTTTAAGGACCCATTTGTGCTTGTCCCGTAGTTTTCGTGTCGTTTGGAGTCCTTGTCGGGTTCCCGATGTCACATTGTCGAGGGTGGGACCGTCGTCGAGTCCCTCGGAGTGCGCGTGTGCCCCCGATGGAGTCATAGAGGGGCGGGACATTCCAGCCCCTTAAATCACACCGCAGGCCAACCGGTCCCTGGTTGAGTCCGGGGGCCGGTTTGGCCCTGGTCAACTGGTCAAAGGGTCAATTGACCCTGGTCAACCGGTCCAGGGTCAATCGACCCTTGACCATCAACTGGTTAAGGGGGGGGAAGTTCATCTTCCCCCCATCGCTGCCGTGGAGGGGAGCACAAGCCCCTCCACGACCCCGATCACCACCACCCTCCGTCGCTTCCACGCGACGGAGGGGATCTCCGGCGGCCGGCCGGGAGGTCGCCGCCTCTCGGCGGCCGCCGTGGAGTAAAAGTGAGAGCGGAGGGTGGCAAAGCCCACCCTCCCAACCCTCGGCTGGTGGCGCGCGCTGCTGCTCCTCGGCGGCGCGCATTGCCATCTCGCGCGCTGCTTCTCCTCTCGTGGCGGCGCGCCTCCACTGACCCAAAAAGAATCAAAACAAGAAGAAGAAGAAGAAAGGAACGGGAAGAGAAAGAAAGAAAAGAAGAGAAAGAAAAGAAAGAAAGAACAGTAATAGAAAATCACCACAAGTTTTTTTTTCTCTCCTTGATTGCTCAATGATTTCTCTTCTTCTCCTCCCTCTCCAACTTGTTGAATCAACAAAAGGGGTGACTAGGGTTTACAACTTATCCTTATATAGTTAGGGTTTTTCACCAATTTAACCCAAAATTACGTAAATACCCCTATGGGCCCAATTTCCTCGTTAAGCCCAATCAAAACCATTTTCACTTAATCCAAGTCTTGTTAAGATCAATTTTGTGTAACAATCTCATTTGTTCGCATATTTTAATATAAAATTAATAAAATACTTTGCAAATGGGTCGGAGAATGTTTAGGTCGTTACATCCAGAGTAAGTATTCCCAAGGAAATTAAGTGAGCAATACTGAAAGTAAATACTGGAATTTAAATAAAGCTATTAAATAAACATGCAGAAATAAATACAGGCAACTGGGCTCATCGCATGAATAAATAATAGGAAAAACTCAAAATGTGTTCCTAGCCCCTAGGGTCAGACTACCACCATAATTCAAACTCTTCCACAGAATACTGTCGGCGAGTCCGACTCAAGCAGGGCAAGCATCTGGATACGCTCGATGGCCGGCGTTACACTTACGGCGCACCGACACATGCCACGATGTGATACTCGGGTCGTGCTATTCACCGAGACCGATCTGGTAGCATGTGCTATGGTGTAGTGGACATACACACAGGATTGGAAAGGAGGGAGCCCCACTCAACATCCACCCATATAATCATAACTAGAGTAGAGTATTGAAATGAAAGAAATTGAATTCAAATACCAAAAAAAGTAAATACTCAAGTAATTTCAATTGGGATACTACACACCTCAATCCGCACTCCGCGTCCCAAAAATCAAACCCCGGTCTAGCTCTAATTATCACCCAACAATCAAAATTATCACCCGAATGTACCTAATACCATTTGTCATTAATTTAGCTTCAATTTTATATATTATGTCAATGTTAAGTTTTTCGAGGTAAAAACTCCGACAACATCTCACCAAAATTCCGATAAAATCTCAAAACGCATTTATTACCCCTTTTTCTAATTTCTCATATATTTCTAGATTTTTCAGAATTTTTTTCATAATTTCTAGATATTTTTTTGTATTTTATTTTATTTAAAATTATTTTTAATTTATTTAAATAAAATATTATTTAAATAATATGGGGGTGGGTCCCTAAACCGGGACCGACCCGACCCAACCGGGTCGGGCCCGAGTCGGTCCACCTGGACCGGGTCCGGGTCGGGCCTGGGCCCCGGCCCAGGGGCATGCGTGCACTCCCCACCCATCTTCTTCTTCAGAGATGCGTTAAACGCCTCTATTTGATGAATTTTTTTTTATTCTTTTCAATTATTTCTTTTTTCAACTACAACAACACCAATACCAACACCAACAATCACTAATTCACCATTAAAAATATCGATTTTCTTCACATTCAACAACACCCATAACAAAAACCACATGAAATCCACCATTAAAGCTTACCTTCAAGCTTTCCCAACACCACTAATGCCACTAACCGTGATCACCACATTCTCGAGCTCTCGACCTCGATCACTCACTCTCTTTCTTCTCGATTTTACTTCTCCTCTCCCTTGATCTAATGGTGGTGGCGGTGATAAAAATGGGGTGTCGGTGGTGGTAATTGATATATTTTGGGTCAAATGACCAAAATACCCCTATGTTATTATCCTCACCTTTTTGATCATTTCACAATTATTTTTTTAATTTTTTGATTTTAATATATATATATTAAATTACCTATATTTATATATATATATTCGTCTATATTTTCGCGCCTACAATTTCGTCGTGTGTGCCAACGAGCATATTCGAGCGTGCACACTGCAGTACCACCCACGCGTGTCGACCACGACCCCGCGTGTCCCTAGGCGCCCACAAATTTACTATTTTATCACATTTAATTCATTTAATGTGTGTATTATTTTCTCCGGCCTTATATTTCGTCTTTTAGTCTACCCAGTACCCGCATCGACACGCATATCGAGGTGAATACTTAACACACAATCTCACACGTCAATTGAAATATAATTACATACATTGCGATGTCGTTTTACCTATTTTAACATAAACATCGCAAAATTAGACGAAACAACACTCAAAATAACCATTTACCTAACTCCAGGCGCGCTCTAGCCTAGCTGTGGGTCCCATTAGTGTCTAAGCTGTTCGCCACATCTGCAATACGTCACAAATAACGACGAATTAAATTTGAGCCGTTACAGATAGGCTATTATGAAACCAAACATCGAAAAAACTCTATTAATCTAATTTTTAAGCACTGGAGCTAAATCTTTTTCAAAGGAGTTTTCATTTTTCAAAGGAGTTTTCATTTTTCAAAGGAGTTTTCATAAAGGCTTCCACCTTTCTTATTCTACACATATCACTGCACTTATTCTCCCTTTTATTTTGTATGGTCCATGCTCCATTTTCTGAGGATACCAATTTTTATTATTTTTCCAATCACAAGGTTCCCTGCTCCATTTCCTGCAGAACCTATGAGACTCTCTATATAATTTTATTTTATTATATTTATTTTAGAAAAATTTTGTTAGCACTTCACTTTACTATAATTAAGGTAGTTTCCCAAATACCAGTTTCATTAAATCCTTTATAAAGTAAAATCAAACATGCCTACTTCTTCCCCATAAGAGTGTTGAATTATTAACAATTATGCTCCAAGTGGTTTTATCCTAGTTTAAGAATCCTAGAGATTTGAACTTTCCGACCAAAATATTTTAATCGCCTACCTACTTTGATCTCAAGACATGATTCATTCCTACTTCAGGTCTCTATTTATATTGTCAGGAAGGTGGAAAAGGCTCATCTTAAGTCTGAAGGAAAACAACTTGACCAAGTTCCTACTTATCCTCAATCGAAAGCAACATTTTAATCATGGGTATGACTCTACTAAATTACTAAATTACTAATGCAAGTATACAAATTGTATTAATTTCTAAATGGAGTGGATTAGATGGAAGAAAAGAAAAGGAAAACTTACCGTTTTAAAAAAAAAGGATAACTTACCACCATGAATCTACTAAAGTCACAAAAATTTGAAAACTTTAAAGCTTATACATGCAAATCTTCATTCCCCTGATACTATCTAACGGTCCACTCGCCTAAATATACCCCAGACTTATTTCGAACCTTGTCCTCAAGGTTCAAAATAAGTCAGGCATACCAAACATAAAATAAATGGTGAAAAAAATATGGATATATAATATTAAGAAATTGATACAAGTTTCATGCATGATTAGACAAAAACAAGACAATATAAAAACTGAATTAAAATCATAAATTAAATCCTAAATTTTTTTAACCTTTAGGTTGCTCCCCAGGAGCGCTGGTGTTTAAAGTCGATGGCCCGACTTTACATGACAGATCACGTGACATCCAATAACATGGAGAAGTCACGAATAAATGACTTCCCTGCTGTCTTGGGTAATGTCACATGCACGACTCTCCTCATGGTTTCGGGCTCATTTGGGATCTTTATTAGAAAGAGTTCTACCTTGTCGTCACCGTCTAACACAAAAGTGTCAACAATGCATAACATCTCTAAATGTCCTTTTTTCTACCATCCTAGATTCAAACTCAACCAATATTCATGGTGGGATTGGTGGTTTTACCAACACTGGTGGTTGGTCTTTCTTGCTCTCCTCTTCTTGTTTCTCTGGCCTTTTCAGAGTGACTTCACTTTTCTTCTCTTCTTCTTCTTCTTCATGAACTTCTACTGTCATAATGTCCGACTTCGATGGAGGAATCTTGTAACCGCCCAGCCCAGCCCAGCCCAATGGCCAGGCTACCACTAGACCACTGGCTCCATGGGGACTCGCCCACTAGCACTGGCACTGGAACCGCTAGTCACAGACAGGGTGGTACTAAGCCCTACCCCATCCGTGTCCCCCCACACGGTCTTTTGCCTCCCTCAACTCAAACCTGGGTCCTGAGGGATAAGATTCCAGATTTCACGAATCGAGTACCACTGAGCTGGGAGGACTTCTCAGGAGGTCACCCATCCTCGTACTACTCTCGCTCAGGCACGCTTAACTGCGGAGTTCTAATGGGATCCGGTGCCTTCATGCTGAACCAGCTCAGTGGTACTTGACTCGTGAAATCTGGAATCTTATCCCTCAGGACCCAGGTTTGAGTCGAGGGAGGCGAAAGACCGTGTGGGGGGACACGGATGGGGTAAGGCTTGGTACCACCCTGGCTGTGACTAGCGGTGCCGATGCCAGTGCCAGTGCCAGTGGGTGAGTCCCCATGGAGCCAGTAGTCCAGTGGTAACCTGGGCACTGGGCTGGGTTGGGCCGGGCCGTTACAAAAATGGCGCCTTATTTGTAACGGCCCAGCCCAGCCCAGTGCCCAGGCTACCACTGGACCACTGGCTCTATGGGGACTCACCCACTGGCACTTGCACTGGCACCGCTAGTGCGACGGCCCCAAATTCCGAGGCCGCCCCGTGGCTTCCCGTTTCCCCTGCTCGTGCACCGGAAACACCTGCCACGTCACTCGTCTATCCAACTAATTCAAAACTCTTAAGTTACCTGCCATTTAATTTAGTAGTTTACAATTTACAGCGGAAGTTTTAGTATATCACCAAAAGAGCATTATATAAAGTTAACTTATTCAACCTATAGTGGAAAACCCGGAAGTACTCGGTATATAGGCGACAACTGCCATCCGTGAATGTTTATATACCAGTACTGAAGATGTAATAACCACAAGTTCCCAATAATAATATTCAAAACAATTTGATACTAATACACATACCAGTAGATCCTCGACAGTGGGCAAGTAAAGATTTTGTCGCCCGTGATCTCCTTGCCCCTACTGATACACAAGGTCTGCGCTCAGCCACCACAAAAAGCCAGATGGCGAGCCCAGTAAGTAAAATCCCAAGGAAAACCACCGTGCATTATAATTTAAGAATATAAATGGAACAAGTAAATAGTGTTAACCAAACATGCGGAATAGAAGGTAAATGCAGACAACTGCTCAAAGCTCATCGCATGAATATAAACACAAGATAAACAAATGATTGTACACCAGCTATACAAGATGTGTGCTGAGGATCAGGAGCCCTGTCGTGGTCTGTACCATCGACTCTACCACTGTGTCCTAGACCACACACCTAGTAAGCGACCGCACAACCTTCGGATACATAGACGGGAAAACTCGACCGTCCCAGTAGGAATATAAATCATAGATTTTCAAGGAAATAAAGCTCAATGGAAATAAATAAGTAAATGCAGTAGTGGTGTTCAGTTGGGTTTTACGTACCTCACGCCGCGCTCAAAATCCCAAAAATACCCCCCGGTCCGATCCCCGACTAAGTCCCCGACTCAACTCGTCCCGAGACTCCTGAGGTCTAATCCCGGGGTTCATTGATTAGTTAACTTTGGTTTAACATCAATTAGTTTCGATTTTCATAATTTAATTAAGGTTCAGGGGGTCATTAGCGCACTAGGTGGGGTATTAGCGCGCTAATTGATCTTCGTGTACTGTTCATGCACGAAGATCTTCATCTTCCCCAGAGGATTAGCGCGCTACTATTTATCATTAGCGCGCTAATTACTCTCTGCCCAGATTTTTTCTAAAAATCTGAACTCTTCCCTAACTTGATTCAAACACTCCAAAACCAACATGCAACATCCAATATACTTCAATATCATCGATTTACTCTTAAAAATATCAATTTAAACTAGAAAATCCAGCTAAATTCTCAAATCCAAACATGCATGTTAGAAAATGAATTCATCGAACAATCATCTTGTTGCCACCAACTCGATTCCAATAAACATAGAACATCACAACTAACCTCACAGTCCTCAAATCTAGTAAAATCAGTGACAATTTCACAAAAACTCGTTGCAATCATACATACCACAACATGCAACATTTCTCATCAAAAATCCAAGAAATAAACAAGGGAATTTAGCTTAAGTGGATGATTTGATGCTCAAATCCAGCTCCAAATCCCCTAGCTGAGTTCCCAATTCTCTGATGTCTCTCTCAAAAATCTGGATTTGTTGACAAAATGTGTAATTGTGTTTTGCATGCTTGATCAATCGGGGTATTTATAGGAGATTTTATAATATAATGTGCAACACATATCTCGAGGCTGATCAGATGATCCCTGTCCAGCCTGTGTCACCCAACTCCTAGCCACTTATCATGACACTAGTTGTCTCGTTTTGATTTATTGTCAAATCTCGAGGATCATCCAATGTGTGCTGATTATTGATTTCCAACTATAGGATTCTATTATAATCCAATTGATTTAATCCCTAACACCTATTCCAGTCATCAATAAAATTCATAAATTTGTAGGTATGACCACACAAATTTTCCGACCACTCGGCACCCCGTGCCCCCTGTCCGGCACGCTTCCCGAGGCGGTCCCACACCTAGTGTACCAATTATTCATTCATTTAGCCTATAGTCACATATGAATTTCGTTGCATTTAAACCCTCAACCATGCTAATATAATATTGATTGAATTTGTCTAACTCCCAACGCCTTGACCTCACACTACCAAACCCGCGTTGGCATGTTCACCGAACTAAAACCCCGCTCACAACTCACCCGACAAGTTTATTTTAATTGCACACCTAGGTGACGAGATAATACATCATTATCAATAAATCACCGAAATTAGAAAAACAATAATACCCGATCAATATTAGGTCCAGAACATGCCTAATCTATCCGCGACGTCCACGCGTCGTCCGAGCTGGCGTCCTAATCTGAAATAAGGATAATAACGGCGTTAATAAAATAACGGGCCGTTACAGCTAGTCACAGGCAGGGTGGTACCAAGCCCTACCCCATCCGTGTCCCCCCACACGGTCTTTCGCCTCCCTCGACTCAAACCTGGGTCCTGAGGGATAAGATTCCAGATTTCACGAGTTGAGTACCACTGAGCTGGTTCAGCACGAAGGCATCGGATCCCATCAGAACTCCGCAGTTAAGCGTGCTTGAGCGAGAGTAGTACCAGGATGGGTGACCTCCTGGGTCTCGCTCAGGCACGCTTAACTGCGGAGTTCTGATGGGATCCGGTGCCTTCGTGTTGAACCAGCTCAGTGGTACTCGACTCGTGAAATCTGGAATCTTATCCCTCAGGACCCAGGCTTGATGCAAAAGACCGTGTGGGGGGACACGGATGGGGTAAGGCTTGGTACCACCCTGTTTGTGACTAGTGGTGCCAGTGCCAGTGCTAGTGGGTGAGTCTCCATGGAGCCAGTGGTCCAGTGGTAGCACAGGGCGCTAAATTTGAGGCTGAGGCCGGTGGCCGTTACATAAAAGGCGTCTTTTATGTAACGAACGACGACCCACGCCGGGCTACCACCTGGACATCGGGCTCCGGGGGCGCACCCCGGCACCGGCACCGTTAGTCACACGCGAGGGTGGTACCAAGCCCTACTACATCGTGTCCCCCAGCACGGTCTTTCGCCTCCTCGACTCGAGCACTGGGTCACAGGGATAAGATTCAGATTTCACGAGTCGAGTACCACCGAAGTGGTTCAAGCACGAAGGCACCGGATCCCATCAGAACTCCGCAATTAAGCGTGCCTGAGCGAGAGTAGTACTAGGATGGGTGACCTCCTGGGAAGTCCTCCCAGCTCAGTGGTACTCGACTCGTGAAATCTGGAATCTTATCCCTCAGGACCCAGGTTTGAGTCGAGGGAGGCGATAGACCGTGTGGGGGGGGGGACACAGATGGGGTAGGGCTTGGTACCACCCTACCTGTGACTAGCGGTGCCAGTGCCAATGCCAGTGGGGTGCGCCCCCATGGAGCCAGTGGTCCAGTGGTAGCCTGGGCGCTGGGCTGGGTCGTTACAAATCTCAAGTTCATCTTTTGATTCAGACAAATACTAGTCTTCCTCATCACCTCTCAATATAAATGTACTTGCATTCTCTTTTTTATCACAATGTATAGGCACTAGGAACTCTTCTCCATTAATCAAATTGTCAGGGCTAGCATTTTTGACCAATTAGAGTTTTCATATTTTGACAACTTGAAATCACCTCTTGTCGATGTTGTTCCATTTTTTCTTGATAGCGAAGATTTTCTTGATGGAGCTGTTCATTGACTGAGACTATGTGACGGCCCGTTTCCCTAAATACGACACCACCAGGCATAATCCCATCATTAAGCTCTAATTACAGCCACATAAGACTTAACGACGTGTTAGTCAGCCTGTTCGTCCTAATCACTTCGTAACCCATGTTCAAGATACGTATTACACGTTACTGGTCAATTGTGTTTTTCAAAGTTAATTAAAACTTTTTAATAGTTTATCAAATTCAACGGAAGTCTTAACATTTTAGCGAAAGCATTATAAATAAATCATAAGCGTGGAAATCAGGAAATCACGATCACATGATTATAAACATCAAAAGTAAATAAACAGTGTGATAGTCAGTATCAAGTCAGGGAAATAAACGTTCAACTCAATATACAACTCCAAAATGTATATGAAAGACAAATTATATAATACAGAAAATATTAAAAGACCTACAGGTTGAAAGCATAATCACGCCACTGGCTCAGAGGTAGTCGTCGATCTTCTCGTTGTCGGACCTACTAGTTGACGAATCTGTACCCACCGTCACAACTGGACGGTGGGTACAATAAAGTAGAAAGCAAAATTTGGAGATTCTATTCCACATTTTCAAATATATCAAAAGGTATCTAAATGCATAAAGTAGTGAAAAGATGCTAGAACAAGAATATGCTAGAAGACACCACATTTAAACAACTTGAGCTTGACATTACACAAAATAATATTAATTTTAGCAATGCACTCAGGTACTACTCTGTTGGTTGTAAATTATGTCACATCAACCTCATGTAATAATTCAGTATCAATAGCGAACCCAAGATTACCCTATTGGTCAATAAGACTTTCATGTAATAGATGAGTGGGACTAGCACATTCTGGTATTACCCTATTGGTCATGAACTACGTCTCTACAGCCTCATAAAATACCTCAGTGTTACTAGTTAGTGGGAATGGCGACAACCCCGGGTCTCATTCCCCATGTGCCGCACATATCCATTCTAATTTAGAGAACCTAAACTCATTGTTCTATGAAATCATCAAGATTTTAACTAAGCACAAAGTTCAAGGCAAGACATATTGCTTATCAAAACATACAAGTAAAGAGTACAAATCTATTAAGATATCCATGGCTCATTCATCAACACAACTATCCTAAAAGCATGCTATTCACCTCATAATCAAATTGAAACAACCAAGAAATACAAAGGACACGAATTAGAGTCAACGAAACAATACAAGGCATGATAACATGATAGGAATGGTTCACCAAGTAGAATCAAACATACACCATGATATTGGACTTCAAAGGCATATTCGTCACATAGACTATTAAAATAGAATTGAAATAGAAATGAAATAAAGAGAAGGATCTCAACATATTCACTTGTAGAAATACACAAATCCCTATCTTAATCCATCGCTATCCATGACTCGTCTCAGTCGCCTAGGACCCTCGATCCCTTTCGCTAAGGGTCCGATACAACCTAAGAACAGCCTACACTTCATAATTAAGATCAACCAATCATGAGTTAAACATGCATTGCACTAATAATTTGACAATTTCAAAAGCAAAAACAAAAATTCAATGTATCTAGTGAAAGCAAAATTTCGCGAAGAATTTAAAAATGAAGTTAGATTTATGAAATGGAAGCTCCTTCATACCAGAATTCACGAAAAATCGGAACCAGTCACACAAATAACATGCAAACTTTGACTGATCATAAATTCGCCAATTTAACTCTGAATTTCAAACTTCTTTACAACAAATTTAATGATTTTTCACAATAAATCCAAATATGTAAATCAATTCCAGAGACTTCAATGTTTACATTATGAAATCATTGAAAAACCAAAACGGGATTAAAAATCCAAATTGTCGACAACTTCCAATTCTCAAAATCCAAGCTTGGGGACTCAAATAAAACCTCAATTTAGGATAAAAAAACCATTAGAGTGCTGAAGTTTTGATTAAGAATAAAAGCCCCATGATTAGAGACTTCAATTGCATTCAATTCAAAGCACAAAAGAATGAACTTTGGTTACCTAGGGTATCCTAGCACTTGAATTCTTCAAATTTGGCTTTCTTCTCTTATTGATTCTTTCAACACAAGAATTTCCAGCACCTCTGATTTTCTTTCTCCCCCTCACATGCTTTGTTTTGCATTCTAATGAAGAAGAGAGATGATTTATATAGGTATGAATCTTTTCTTGAATCTTAGCTATGCATCTCATGTTTCCTACGAATCAAGATGTACATCAATGACTAATATTCACTCCTATCTCCCAGTAATTCAATCCAAGTGACTCCAATTTCGACACTTTGTTGTATGGAAGTGTGTGCCAATGTGCATCTCGAGGCATATCAAGAGTTGTTGATTTTTGAATTGAACTATAGCCTTTCCAATTTCATTTGCATTAAATAAATACTATAAGCTATGTATCAACTTCATTAAATCATATTAAAATAAATTATGGCTTACAACATCACTATCTACGCAGTCCCAAGACTTGCACGCAACTTAAGGCTGGTCTCTACCGCACCTAGCCAAGCTCCATTACAACCCAAATAAAAGTCATATTTGACTCTCGCATGTGTTAAGTCTTCATTAGTGGAGAGTGAGTTGTAGAGAGCCTATAGGATTTCTGTGCTTTTTAATGCCTTATCGTGAGATTGTAAACTAACGGCTCGAGTGTATAGTTCGAGAAAACTCATGATTAGTTGACAGCCTTGACTTTTGATCGAGTTTTATGTTCCTAAAGTGTGATATTTGATTAGGTCAGGCCTAAGTTCTTGATAACTTCTAGTCTCCCAAGTCTCTGGAGTTTTGCGTTAATTTGGTATCTAGTGAAACCAAAGGATTCTCACTTATGTTTATCTTTGGGCTTATGATCATTTAGCAAATTTGTATTGAATTATGTCATTTATATTGTGCTGAGCTTATATTTTGAGTTAATAGGTTTACATTCATTAGGAGTCTAGTTGCATTAGTTAGTTAGAGCCTTGTTGAATTATCATTTGCTCGCGACGAGCATACCAACAAGTTTGGGAGTATTTGATAATTATATATTTGAGCCCTAATATTATATATATTTAATACATTTTAATGTGCCAAAGTCTTCAATTTTAATTCATAAATGATTATTTTTGTTTATTTAATGTTTGTAGGCATTGTTGATTACAAAGAATAAAATTGGGGTTCTTTTAAAATATTTTGGTGTTCACATCGTTAAGCGCGCTAGCAAGCATCACATCAGCGCGGGACCCACATTGGTCCATAGCGAAGGTCCGAATAATTTGTATGAAGAGTTGGAGTGCCAAAGTTGCAGAAAAATAGAGAAAATTGGCCAAGTCACAGAGTTTGTGCAGTTCAGCAGCTACAGGACAAGAGATGATACAATTAAGACACACAGAAGCCTTCAGAGTCACACATCTTGCTTCGAGATCCACACATAAAATCTGATGAGGACACACAATTAATATCCCGGGCCCACATCTCCTTTACGGTCAGCTCTCCTTCCACAGCAGATTGACACGTGTCCTCGTCCCCACACGGCCGCCTCTCCCACGCGCGACCTCTTCACCAGCGACTCTTGTCGCACTCCCCTTGGATCAGCCTCGATCTGCACATCATGCTCCCCAGCCGCGACACCAGCTGTGAGATCTAACGGCGCGCGTGCAGCAGATGTTCTTCACCAGATCACTTGAATGCAGGGACGAAAACGAGATTTCACACTTTTTCGGGTTTGGATGCATTGACCAACACGTTTTTCTCGCCCAAAACAGAGACCAACAAGGGACATCAACCACCTCTCTCTCAACAACACGCCGACACCTCTCTCGCTCTCCGTGGCTGCCACCACCTCACCAATACACAACCAACACCAACACCACCTTTGACCGACACAACCTCCCACATTTTTTACAAACACTGCTACAGTTCAACACACACCTCACCACATCACCAATACACCACACCGCCACCACCAATCTACAGCCGCCACCTCACCCAAACACCAACACCAACACCAACACCAACACCAACACCAACACCAGCACACACACAAGCTGCCACACCTCCTCTCTCATACTCTAAAACCGACACCAACCCATCACCAACAGCACGTTTTCCACACACACCAATACACAACCGAACCCCCTCTCATTCTCCCACACCAACACCACACCGCCACCTTATCACACATTCCTCACCACATTAGACACTCTCACTCATCACAACAGAGCCGCCAGTCTCTTCTCTCATTCATGTTATTCACAACACCAACATCACAAATACACCACACTGCCACCACCGATTCACATCGCCACCTCACCACAACATACCAACACACACCATACTAGGGGATTTTGATTCAACTTGAATTTTTAAAGATATTTTGAGGTATTGAATCATGATTTCTTTTGTTCTTGACATGTTAATTGATAATTTGAACTCGTTTATAGGGTTAATCCCTTTTGTTCTAGGGTCTAGGAACCCCTAGTTGGATTCCTTTTGATTTCAATATGAATATTTTGTTTATATCTTTTCATTGTGTTGATTTGTGTGTTCTTGTGTGCTATGCTATGCCTACCTTGATCAAGTCGATGTAGAACATAGGGTTAGGAAGTTACCATGACCATCAGGGCTTTAAGACCTGGATTTGAGGAACCACAACCTTAGAACATGTGGTACGTCGACCGATGACCACTGACTAGGGAGGTGTGAGAATTTGGATTTAATTCGGTGTTGTCACTTACGCTACTCGCGTCGACCAGTGGAGTCTGAGTGAGGCATTAGGATCTCCATCACCAAGACCTCGGGATGGAATGAATTTTAGGAAATTCGTCAGTCAACACATGAATTGAGGAGTTTTCTAATTGCAATGGATTGAAAGGATACAACTTAGGTGAATAGATTCCCTAGAACTATTTTTCCACCGCTTAAAACCAATTTTAATTAATTGCATTTAGTGTTTAGCTTAAATTAGTTAATTAGTTAGTTTAATTTCCATTTCAAATACCCAAATTTAAGATTCCTTACTTTATGTCTTAATTTAGCAATAGATTAGCTTTTAACCGTCCCTTGGGTTCTATATCCACGACTCGAACACCAGTTCGAGTCGCTAATACTACCGCGAAGCCCTACACTTGGGGCTTGCCATCAACCTTATAATAAGATCCATGGGCATTTGTTGAAATATCCTAAATGTCCATAGTCGGTTATTATACTATGAACTATAATGCATTAAGACTATTGTGAGTCTTGATTGATGGTCATGTGATTATTATACGTATAGGGATACGAATCAAGATCATCAGTACTTGTTAAGGAACAAGGTGCTGGACCGACCCGCTATGAGAACACCACATGGATTAAGTCATAGGTGTTACTCTTAATAGGTATATCATTTAGTTATTCGACTTGAGATTACCATAGACTTCAATATTAGGAGCATGGTAATTTGACACAATATGTGAAGGTGTGTAATCAAGAAAGAATTTGTCGCTCTTGTAAAGAGATAGATATCATTGGATCCCTTGATGTGTTGGATTGTTAAATGACCAAGTCCAAATGAATTGATATGATCAATGTCGTTTGGATGTTCTCAATCTATCTAAAGATCGGGAATAGTACTATTGAACATGAAGGGTGACTTTCCATGCCTTATATTTAATCAAAGGATATCGCACGACAAAAGGATATGATATACGTTATTCATTAGGCTGTATCGATTTTGATATTCATGCTACTTGGGTAGTCATAATGCCTTGCTAGAGATCGCTTATGACTTGTGTACCAAAATGGTTTTGGTTCACTACCAACGTCGCATGAACCTATTGGGTTGCACACAAAGAATGACTTTGCGCAATTTCAAATGGTCCAGAGTGTTGAATTTTATAAGATAAAGTTCATAATATATAAGTTGTTATGATTCGTTATATGATAACTTATTAATAGGGGTATATGTGTAATTTGCTTAAACAACGTAAATACAATAATTGTATTTTGAATTTACTTAAACAACATAAATACAATAGTTGTATTACGAATAGAAGTTTAAGTGAGAGTTTATCTACACATATAAATAAAGGGTGATACCCAAAAAACGTAACATAAGAATTTCGTTTTTCCAATTTTCGTATTCTCTGGATTTTGGGAGAGAAAGAAAAAACTTTTTCTATCTCTCTTGGGGCTAGCACTCCCAATTGTGATCACCGTTCGTGTGTGGATTTCAAATAGAGGACGCACGCTTGAACATTTTGAAGATCGAACAATCAGAGAAGGATATCACGAATCAAGATATGGTTTAATTTTGTAGATCTTGTGTTAATGAAACTTGTTTGCGATCCTATTGGGTTTTTTCAAAATAATTTTGAATTTTTTGCTGCGTATGAACTCCAAAACCCAACAGTGGTATCAAGGCCTTAAGCTCGGTTCTATTAAACATTTGCATGTTTTCTCTGATGTATATGCGATATATGTGCGAAAACATGATTGTGATTAAGGTGTATATGATATACATAGAGGTTATGTGATAATTGTTATCAAGAATTGATTTTAAAGCATATTGTTAATTTATGTATTTGATACATATGGATGATGTGGTTCATTGATTGAATTCATATGTTTTAAATTGAACAATGCGAATTTTGTATGTTCAATGATAGAAATCATTTTTATGTTAATATGATTGATTTAATATGATTCTGTTGTTGAATACATTGTTCGTTTTGTGAAATAATCATGTTTAGGTTAATATGATTAATATAATATGATTATAGTGTTGAATGCATGATTAATATTTTGTTCCTTGATAAGAATCGAAATTACCATTGATTATGTCTCATTGTTGTTATTTGTTAGTATATTCCTATTAGATAGGAGATAAACTTGTAATCGGATAAGAATAGTAAAAAATCCTATATGATAGGTGAGATGTATAACAAATTAAAATTGGCTTCGGATTCCAAGTATATTAAATTCTAATTAGATTAGAATTAGATATTGAGTTAGAGGTGGGCCCGTATTAATTAAAAACATTTTAATTAATTTTCAGAAATAAAAATAAGGGGTAGTTTTAGTCTATTAAATTGAATAAATAATGAGAAATTTTAGGCAATTTTGATTTTCAGAATAGGAATTTCCGCCCACTGGACCCCTGTCCGCTGACCGGTCAGCGGAACCACAGCCCACTGATCGGTCAGCGAAACCACCGATAACTCTGTGTAGCGTAAGGAAATTAGTATAGTACATAATATTAAAAATTTCCTAACTTGTTTGGTGATTGTACATTCCATGAAATATATGATATTTATCTTTGTTTATGTTATGATCACTAAAACAAATAAAATCCCTCTTATAAATTTTAAGTCAAGTGTCATCCATTCTCAAACACTTGTCAAGGCTTCGATCACATCAATATGGGTTTGTCCTCATAGAGTGTAGTGTGTTATCTTGGTGAGGCAAGTTGAGTAACGGTTACTCTATTGTTTGAAATGGTTAGACTTGATAAAGCTATCAAAACGGTTTTGAGCATTAGGTGCAAGATGAGATAAAATATGCTAAGACATAAGATGTCATAATCTCATAAAAATAACTAAAAGTTACATATGATGTAATTGGTAAAAGGTACCTACTTACATAACCTAATTTAAAGTGTCATGCCTTAACTGTCTTTGAATTTGGTGAAACATGGGTTTTAGTCCCTTAAGTTAACATAGTGTTTTTTTAAGGAGGGTTGTTAATTTAGTGGGAGTCTATTCCTCTATACTAAAAAATGAATTTTTGCATAATCTTTTTTGTAGATTAATGGCTTCATCAAATCACACTAATCCCTTATCATTGTGATCCATCTTGGAAAAGGATAAGTTATCTGGGATAAACTTTCTTGACTGGTTTAGAAACTTGAGAATTGTTCTTAAGCATGAACGCAAGTTGTACGTCCTGAATGATCCTATTCCTGAAGAACCACTGGCCAATGTTCCAAGAGCCAAGAAGGATACACATACCAAGCATGTCAACGACTCCACTGATGTTGCATGCATTATGTTTGGCAACCATGGTTCCTAAACTTCAGAAGGACATGGAACACATGGAAGCTTACGACATGGCTACAATGTTGAAGGAAATGTTCCAACAGCAGGCTAAGCAAGAAAGGTTCGAGATAGTCAAGAACCTCCATTCTTGCAAAATGGCTGAGGGTGTGTTAGTTAGCCCTCATGTTCTAAAAATGAATGGTTACATTGACCATCTTGACTGTAACGGCCCAATTAATATTTGCCGTTAATTATGATGTCTAGCAGATGTGGACGCCAGCGAGGACGGTCGAGGGTCCCACAGCGAGACTGGAACGCACTCGAACTAGGTATACAGTCCGTTTTGTATGCTTGTTGTGGTAAATTGTGATGAAAATATTTTAAGTAGTTAAATTTCATTACAATATGTGTGTTAATGTAGATTATTGACGAGTGAGGAACGACCTCGGGGTGAGTGCGGACACGGGACACGAGGCACGAGGCACGAGGTGCCGGGTAGTCGAGGAAACTACGGTGAGTTTACCCATAAATTTTGAGAATTTATTGAATAGGGTAGATAATTGATATATGTTAAATCAATTAGAAATCAATAAGTCCTATAGTTGAGCTGAATAAAACAATAACAGTTGGATGATACCCTTGGATACTCCTCGAGATTCGTGCACACACTTGATGGGAACCAAGTATATATATATATATATATATGTTTGTATGTTGACCGATCAAGAGAGAAAGAGTGAGAGTGTGGTTAAGAGAGAGAGCTTGAAGAAGAGAGAAATCGTTGGAGAAGAGAAGGAGAAGGACAACATTTAAGGTGTGAAGTGGGTGTTTTTGGCTTCCTACAACAAGAATCAAAGGTATGGATGCAACCATCTTGTATTTTTATGAGATTTTAGTGTGGGTTAGGGATTTGTGAAATCCAAAATATTGAGGTGTTAAACTATGTATTTGGGTGAGATTTTGAGCTTGGTAATCCATTGTTGTGATGTTTGATCAAGTTTGGGAGAGATTGGAGGAATTTGGGAAATGGGTTTGAAAATGTGAATTCCATAAATTGTGGATTTTGGGGTTTGATTGTGGTAATTCAGGTTTAAATGGTGTAATTAAGGTCATTGATGTTTTATGGAAACATGGAAATTGAATTTATGGGTTTGGAGTTCAAACTTATAATTTGGAAATTTTCTGGACAGCGAGCAATTAGCACGCTAATTGGAGAAATTAACGCGCTAATCACGCTGAGTGAAGAAGATGAACGGTGATTGAGGTTAATTAGCGCGCTAATTGATCTCATTAGCGCGCTAATTGTTCACTGGACTTTCAAAAATTGGAAAATGAGAAAATGAGTCAAACTAACATTAAGAACCCATTAATTGATAATTAACCCTCATAAATGAATTTCAGGAGTCTCGGAATAGTAGTTGGAGCCGGGGTTTAGTCAGAAATCAGACCGGGAGTATTATCGGGGATTTGGAGGTATTTGATCGGGGTTTTGAATTGTAGAACGAGGAGTGCGATTGAGGTGTGTAGTATCCCAATTGAACCTCACTTTAAGTATTTACCATTTGATTTATTTGAATTCAGTTCCATTTATTCTCTACTTCATTTCATTATTGCTTTACGGTGGTGAGTACTCTCACCCTGGTGACTTTACGGTAGTGGAGTGTACTCCTACTTGGTGTCTTTACGGTGTTGAGATCACTCCCCATCTGGTGCTTATTATTCGTTACGGCCATAGAGTCCACTAAGTCATAGCACTTGTCTAGGCATACAGGTGAATAGGCTACCCGAGTATGGTAGGCTTGTGTGGGTGTGCGCAGGTGGGTCTACGCTGTAGCCACCTAGAGGGTTAGGGCCAACCCATTGGTGTGTTTACGGTTGGTGCACCTGGAGAAAACCCGAAGTATGACTTGGTCGATTTTTATGTGCACGTACTTTGTTTCATCACTATATTTATGCATGCGATGTTCCCTTTTACGGTTATGCGTACTTCTTTTATTCCGCATGTTTAAATTATAGTATTTTCAATTCCGGTACTTTTATTTCCGTAATTACTTGGTGAATTTCCTTGGGATTACTCACTCTGGACTCGTCATCTGTCTTTTTGTGATGGTGAGTGCGAGATCTAGTCTGGCCGGGGAAAGGGCAAGCTTGAGGATTATATTGATTGACCGCGCTAGCCCTTCTCGTACGTATGTTTATGTTACTCGTTTTATATTGAGTTTTGGGTTTGAGAGACAGGTTGTACATTTTGACATTTTGAGAATCAGATGGGATGTATATGATGTACATTTGGAATGGTTTCCACTTAGGTATTTTGCTCATAATACCCAAGACAAATCTTTAGGTTGATCATTTAATTTTCCGCTGCTCACTTGAAGTTATATGATATTAATTGAATCAAACTTAATAAGAATTGGTGGATAAAGGATAATTGGGCGTGGGACACAGCTGGCGATTGAGTGGTCAGTTGTGGGCCCGCGTGGCCTCCCGTGGCGGACCAATGTGGAAATTTGGGGCCGCCACATTTTGGTATCGAGCGAGGTTAAACTAAAGGATAAAACGATTGATAGTTAAATTGGAGATTGAGAATGGAATTGAATAATAGTATAAACTCGATGAATAAATCTTAGATGTGGAAACCACAAGTGAATGATTAAAGTCTTAGTTGGGAAGTGATGTGAGGCGGGTAGATTCGGGAAATTTATATACGTGTATGTTTTGATTGTGTACTACATATTATACACGTATATCGAGTCGATCGATCTTTTGCACGTTGGTTGTGCGATTTAGGATGGACGGACGAGGCTCCTACTACTCCGCCCATTACTCGACCCGAGAGGTTGGAGAGACTAGTGACCATACTACTAGTGACGTGGGCGATTCGCGAGCTATGATTCGAGGTTGGCGAAGCGACGATTGATTCGACGGAAGCAGCGACTATGCGCGAGCTCGAATCATTTGGCGATGGAGTACATTCGGAGCTCGGGACGCCGACGTAGCATGCGAAGCTGCGAGCGTTTGCACTTGCTACCACTCGGACCGCATTAGCACCGGTTGTTGCTACGCGAGCGGTGGGTCGAGAACGATTATAGAAAGGGTTGAGCTGTGGTGGTACCAGCGGCGAGACTACGGTGGCGACACCCTCCACTCTGAAGCGACGAGGTTGGGACTTCGGCGCTAGGAGTAGGATATCGAAGCGCGCAAAGATGGTGAAGGATTTTATGAGATTTAATCCTACGTACTTCACGGGAGTCGGCGATCCCGAGGTTGCGGGACGTTGGCGATGACTCATGAGATGACTACATCGGTTGTTAGAGGTACGAGGTAGATCGGCGCGTATTTCGAGCTATTGTTTGAGAGGTCGAGTTTGCGGTTTGGTGGACCACCTATCTATGCGATATACATGGTACGCCCGGCGACTTGGGGAGAGTTTAGACGTTATTTTTGGATGAGTATATTCCCACGAGAGGTGCGGCTACGATTGAGGAGCGATTCTTGGGACTACGACGGGGTAACATGTCGGTGTCACGAGTACATGGATCGATTCGGATATCTCATGATGTATGCCATGGATGTGGCTAACACGGAGATGTTCTGGATCTATTACTTCATCGAGAGGCCTAGATGAGAGGATTGGTGGGGTGATAATTGCGGCGGTGCGGAGACGCTACTGAGTGTTTTTGACAGAGCATTGGCTCGCGAGACATATTTACGACACGGGGTGAGCTTGAGCTTGGAGACGGGGGACGGAGAGCTCTCGGTCGATCAAAAGCAGAAGAGACGAGAGAGAGAACGACGATCGACGAGAGACATGATTATCGGGGACGACGAGATAGACGTTCGAGCATCGAGAGGAGACGAGAGGCGGGTAGTGTACGTTCTTTGTACTGCACCGGTGGCGACCTCGACGGCGTGTGCGAGATGGAGGAGGTCGTGGTAGAGGGACGAGAGAGGTCGAGGTCATGATAGGGCTCGAGTTCATATAGTGTCACGATCGATTGGCGGGATACACGACGATGTTTCGGGTGTCATCGGGTCGGGCATATACTTAGAGATTGTCCGATGTCGGCTTCATCCTCGCGACCACGATTGAGCCGGTTCGGGGAGAGGGCTCATGCGGCTGCTACACCTCTGCCATTCGACGAGAGCGTGATGCGACTCGTCGGCTCGTCGAGGGTATGTTATCTATATGCGATATCTTCATGCATGTATTATTTGATTCGGCGGTACCTTGTCATTTATATCGGGACGTAGGGTCGGACGATTAGATTACGAGGTTGAGACCTTAGACCCACATCTTGTCCTCGATGCATTTCTTGGGGATAAGATTTACCCTAACCGGATATGCCGGAATTGTGTGGTAGAGATTGAGGGACACCAGTTACCTGTCGACTTTCGTGTCCTAGAGTATTTAGAGTTTGATGCTTTATTGGGTATGGAGTGGTTATCAGCGTATCGCGCACACATCGATTGTTTTGGCAAGGTGATAGTATTTGATATTGAGGGTATTCCTGTATTTACTTTTGTTGGGACGACATCAGACTTACCGATTACTAGAGGACGATTAGCTACGACACAGGAGATGGAGGTGTTTAGGGCGGTGGTTGAGCCCGACTTGAGACCAGAGATTAGACTAGAGGATGTCCCAGTAGTGTGTGAGTTTCCTGAGGTGTTTCCAGACGATTTGCCAGGTTTACCACCTCTTAGGTCAGTTGAGTTTATGATTGAGTTGATTCGGGGGCGCGGCCGATATATAGCCAAGCCGTCTGGGATGTCGCTTCGGGCGAGGAGAGAGTTGAGATCCCAATTAGAGGAGTTGCTACAGAAGGGTTTTATTCATCCCAGTATGTCTCCTTGGGGCGCACCAGTTCTATTTGTTAAGAAGAAGGATGGTTCTTTTAGGTTGTGCATAGATTACAGGAAGCTGAATCAAGTGACGATTCGAAATCGTTATCCACTTCCTAGGATTGATGATCTATATGATCAGTTGGCGGGTGCTAAGTTTTTCTCGAAGATTGATTTACGATCTGGATATCATCAGTTGAGGATCCGGGAGAGTGATATTGAGAAGACGGCATTTAGCACGCGCTATGGATTGTTCGAGTTCACAGTCATGCCACTTGGAGTGACTAATGCGCCGGCTATCTTTATGGATTTGATGCACCGAGTATTACGGCCATTTTTGGATCGTTATGTGATTGTGTTCATCGATGATATCTTAATATACAGTAAGACTCGTGAGGAGCACGAGAGACACCTCAGAGATGTTTTGATGACGTTGAGGGAGCATAGATTGTACGCTAAGTTCAGCAAGTGTGCTTTTTGGTTGAGAGAGATGAAATTTCTCGGACATGTCATTGGTAGTCAAGGAATATCTGTTGATGGAGACAAGATTCGAGCGATCATTGATTGGAGGACACCTGAGACGATTTGCGAGACATTCGTAGTTTCTTGGGGCTTGCGGGCTATTGCGGCGATTTGTGCGGGACTTTTCGTTGATTGCGGCGCCGATGACGAGGTTAACCAAGAAGAATGTTAAGTTTGAATGGTGCGAAGGCGTGAGGCGGCATTTTTAGAGTTGAAGAGGAGGTTGACTTCTGCGCCAGTGTTGGCTCTACCTGAGACAGGGAAAGGCTTTTCGGTCTACACAGATGCTTCCGGGACTGGGTTGGGATGCGTGTTGATGGAGAAAGGACACCCAGTTGCATATTTATCGAGGCGATTGAGACCTCACGAGGAGAATTATCCGGTACATGATTTAGAGCTAGCTGCAGTTGTGTTTGCGCTAAAGGCTTGGCGACATTATCTTTATGGGGAGCGGTTTATGTTATTCACAGATCATCAGAGTTTGAGGTATCTGTTCACTCAAAAGGATCTGAATATGCGGCAAAGATGGTGGCTCGAGTTACTAAAAGACTACGATTTCGCGATAGAGTACCATCCTGGGAAGGCGAATGTAGTTGCTGATGCATTGAGCCGGAGTGGTGTAGAGAGTCGGGTGTCTTTGCGACGAGATGACACATGAGCATGGATTCTTTGGAGGCTGCGACGGTGTTGTGTTTGTCGGATGCTTTTCTGCGATGTTCATATACGTGGCCGGATGCGTGTTCTGTGGTGTCGTTAGAAGGGTCGTTGAGTGGCAAAGGGTTGACGGACATTTTGCTCGCTTCGCATTTGTCGGCTCGGGATGCGGGTTGCACTGATTGGTCTAGTGGTTCGGACCGGTGCTTGAGACACGAGAGATAGGTTGTGGATACGAGGTGCGGGAACTACGTGATAGCATTCTTGAGGATGCACACCGTTCGCGTTCGCGGTATACTGATTCATCTAGCGGGACCAAGATGTATCATGATTTGCGACGTTTATTTTGGTGGCCTAGGATGAAGGCGATGTGGGTGCATATGTGAGAGCTTGTCATATTTGTCGACGAGTTAAGGGCGAGCACGGGAGACCATTTGGATTGTTACGACCACTACCGATTCCACGGTGGAAATGGGAGCATGTTACGATGGATTTTGTGAGCGGGTTGCCACGGCTGCGAGACGTCATGATCTTTGTATGGGTTGTGATTGATAGATTGACTAAATCTGCGCACTTCATCCCTATATCGATGAAGTATTCGTTTCCTCGTTGAGCATTATTTTTGAGAGAGATTGTTAGGTTACATGGGGTATCGCTATCTATTGTATCGACAGAGACCCCGAGGTTGACGTCGAAGGCGTGGGAGAGCATGCGGGATCGGTTTGGGACGAGGCTGCGATTTAGTACGGCTTATCATCCTCGGACAGATGGTCGGTCGAGAGAGATTGATACGGATATTGGAAGACATGCTTAGAGCATGCATTTTGCGATTTGGAGGTACTTGGGAAGAGTATTTACCGTTGTGCGAGTTCGCGTACAACAATAGCTATCAGGCGAGTATTGGTATGCCACCATTTGAGGCTTTATATGGCAGACCTTGCAGATCACCAGCTTGTTGGGCAGCACCTGAGGACATGGCAATGATTGGACCTGAAGTGGTTGTTGATCATACGAGAAGATTCGACAAATTAGGATGAGATTGCAAAGCGGTTCAAGATAGAAGAGAAAAAGTACGGCGATAGGTATCTTGAGGGCTTGAGTTATAATGTGGATGACTTGGTATATTTGAAAGTTTCGCCCTGGAAAGGTCATCGAGGTTTGGGATCAGGGGAAACTAGCACCAAGGTACATTGGGCCTTTCGAGTTATAGCACGTGTTGGGACAGTGGCATATAGATTGGAGTTGCCGGCGAGTTAGCGGCGTTCATCCGGTATTTCACGTGTCTATGTTGAGGTTAGCTAAGTCGGGGCCCGAGACTATGGTGGATATTAGACAGATTGAGGTGCGTCTGACGTTTCATATGAAGAGCAACCTGTGGAGATCATGGATCGTAGAGTTCAAATTATGAGGAACCTGGAGATTCCGAAAGTGTTGGTACGATGGCGACATCGCGGAGCGAGGGACTCACTGGGAGCTCGAGTCGACTATGAGGCGGAGATATCCTCAATTATTTACGGGTGAGTGTTGATAAAGACTTAAATTTCGGGACGAAATTTCAATTTAGTTGGGAAGAATTGTAACGGCCCAATTAATATTTGCGTTAATTATGATGTCATGGCGAGATGTGGACGCCTTGACGAGACGGTCGAGGGTCCCACACGAGGCAGAACGCACTCGAACTAGGTATACGGTCGTTTTGTATGCTTGTTGTGGTAAATTGTGATGAAAATATTTTAAGTAGTTAAATTTCATTACAATATGTGTGTTAATATAGATTATTGACGAGTGAGGAATGACCTCGGGGTGAGTGCGGACACGGGACACGAGGCACGAGGTGCTTAGGGTAGTCGAGGAAACTAAGGTGAGTTTACCTATAAATTTTGAAAATTTATTGAATAAAATAGATAATTGATATATGCTAAATCAATTGGAAATCAATAAGTCCTATAGTGAAATTTGAATAAAACAACAACGAGTTGATGTTTCTCGAGATGCACAATAGGGCCATTAGTGTCAAGATAAGGTATAAGGAGTTGGAGTGACACAGGGTGATCAGGAACCCTTGGATACTCCTCGAGATTCGTGCACACACTTGATGGGAACCAAGTATATATATATATATGTTTGTGTGTTGACCGATCAAGAGAGAAAGAGTGAGAGTGTGGTTAAGAGAGAGAGCTTGAAGAAGAGAGAAATCGTTGGAGAAGAGAAGGAGAAGGACAACATTTAAGGTGTGAAGTTGGTGTTTTTGGCTTCTTACAACAAGAATCAAAGGTATGGATGCAACCATCTTGTATTTTTATGAGATTTTAGTGTGGGTTAGGGATTTGTGAAATTTGAAATATTGAGGTGTTAAACTATGTATTTGGGTGAGATTTTGAGCTTGGTAATCCATTGTTGTGATGTTTGATCAAGTTTGGGAGAGATTGGAGGAATTTGGGAAATGGGTTTGAAAATGTGAATTCCATAAATTATGGATTTTGGGGTTTGATTATGGTAATTCAGGTTTAAATGGTGTAATTAAGGTCATTGATGTTTTATGGAAACATGGAAATTGAATTTTTGGGTTTGGAGTTCAAACTTGTAATTTGGAAATTTTCTGGACATCGAGCAATTAGCGCGCTAATTGAAGAAATTAGCGCGCTAATTGAAGAAATTAGCGCGCTAATTGAAGAAATTAGCACGCTAATCACGCTGAGTGAAGAAGATGAACAGTGATTGAGGTTAATTAGCGCGCTAATTGATCTCATTAGCGCGCTAATTGTTCACTGGACTCTCAAAAATTGGAAAATGAGAAAATGAGTCAAACTAACATTAAGAACCCATTAATTGATAATTAACCCTCATAAATGAATTCTAGGAGTCTCGGAATAGTAGTTGGAGCCGGGGTTTAGTCAGAAATCAGACCGGGAGTATTATCGGGGATTTGGAGGTATTTGACCGGGGTTTTGAATTGTAGAACGAGGAGTGCAATTGAGGTGTGTAGTATCCCATTTGAACTTCACTTTAAGTATTTACCGTTTGATTTATTTGAATTCAGTTCCATTTATTCTTTACTTCATTTCATTATTGCTTTACGGTGGCTGAGTACTCACTCACTGGTGACTTTACGGTAGTGGAGTGTACTCCTACTGGTGTCTTTACGGTGTTGAGATCACTCCCCACCTGGTGCTTATTCGTTACGGCCATAGAGTCCACTAAGTCATAGCACTTGTCTAGGCATACACCGGTGAATAGGCTACCGGTATGGTAGGCTTGTGTGGGTGCGCCGTGGGTCTACGCCTAGGCCACCTAGAGGGTTAGGGCCAACCCATTGGTGTGTTTACGGTTGGTGCACGGGGAGAAAACCCGAAGTATGACTTGGCCTGATTTTTATGTGCACGTACTTTGTTTCATCACTATATTTATGCATGCGATGTTCCCTTTTACGGTTATTGTCTACTTCTTTTATTCCGCATGTTTAAATTATAGTATTTTCAATTCCAGTACTTTTATTTCCATAATTACTTGGTGAATTTCCTTGGGATTACTCACTCTGGACTCGTCATCTGTCTTTTTGTGATGGCTGAGTGCAGATCCTAGTACGAGCCGGGGAAAGGGCAAGCTTGAGGATTATATTGATTGACCGCGCTAGCCCTTCTCGTACGTATGTTTATGTTACTCGTTTTATATTGGGTTTTGGGTTTGAGAGACAGGTTGTACATTTTGATATTTTGAGAATCAGATGGGATGTATATGATGTACATTTGGAATGGTTTCCACTTAGGTATTTTGCTCATAATACACAAGACAAATCTTTAGGTTGATCATTTAATTTTTCCGCTGCTAACTTGAGGTTATATGATATTAATTGAATCAAACTTAATAAGGATTGGTCAATAAAGGATAATTGGGCGTGGGACACAACTGGCGGTGACGTGGACAGTTATGGGCCCGCGTGGCCTCTCGTGGCGGACCAATGTGGAAATTGGGGCCGCCACATTGACAGACTTAGATTTTCCATAAACTAAGAGTTGGCTACGGATTTGATCTTTAATTCATTGCTTAATAGTTTTTCACAATTTGTGATGAACTACAACATGAATATTATGGAGATATCTATCTCAGAGTTGCATTTGATGCTCAAAACTGCTAAGCAGAATGTTAAGAAACCCACTACCAATGTGTTGATGGTTCAGAAAGGAAAGGCTTTGAAGAAGAAGACCAAAGGTGAAACTAAAGTTGCCAAGGGTATTGTGCCAATCATGAATCTTGTGGAACAAGTTAAGCCTAAGGTGACTTCTACTTCACAGTCCAAGTATGAAAAAGAAAAAGAAGGAAATTGTCATTTCTATTATGCACCTAGGCATTGGTTAAGAAATTGTAAGCTCTATCTTGAAGATCAAAAGAAAAAGAAGAGTAGTGCGACTACTGTTTTAGGTATTTACATTATTGAAGTTATCTTGTCTACTAGTGATTCCTGGGTATTGGATACCAGATGTGGTTCTCACATTTGCATTAATATGCAGGCTCACCAAAAGTAGAAAGCTAAAGAAAGGAGAAATTATCCTATGAGTCGGAAATGGAGCAAAGGTTGTTGCATTGGCTGTAGGATGCTATGAGTTATCTTTATCTAGTGGACTAGTTTTAGTTTTAAATAATTTTTATTATGTCCTTACTTTGAGCAGAAACATCATTTCAGTTTCATATTTGCATTTGGATGGTTTTAATTTCATTATTGCAAATAATAAATGCTCCATTTCTCGTAAAGATGTTTTTTTTTATGCAAATGTTGATTTGTGCGATGGTTTTTATATTCTAAACATAAAAAGGTCCATAGATACTCCTGTTTTTAATGTAAATACAAAGATCTTTAAGTCAAATGATTTGAATCAAACCTACTTTTGACATTGTTGACTTGGCCACATAAATAAGAAACACATTTCTAAACTATATAAAGATAGACTTTTAGATTTATTTGATTTTGAATCATATGAAACATGTGTATCTTGTTTATTAGGCAAGATGACAAAGAGTCCCTTTACTAGACACAGTGAAAGGGCAAATGATTTATTGGGTTTAATACATATTGATGTATGCGGTCCTATAAACACAATTAGTACTTCATTACTTTTACCGATGATTTTAACAGATATGGTTACGTGTATCTCATGAAACATAAAGGTGAATCTTTTGAGATGTTTCGAACATTTCAGAATGAAGTGCAAAATCAACTTGGCAAAACTATTAAAACACTTTGATCAGATCGAGGTGGTGAATATTTGAGCTAAGAGTTTGATGATCATCTTAGAAACTGTAGGATTGTCTCACAGTTAACTCCTCCATCAACTTCACAATAAAATGGTGTTTCTGAGAGGAGAAATCGAACTTTATTGGATATGGTTCTGTCTATGATGAGTCATGCAGATCTTCCTATTTCCTTTTGGGGCTATGCCTTAAAAACTGTTGCGGTTACACTGAATCGTGTTCTTTCTAAAATGGTTGATAAAACACCACATTAGATACGGTTTAGGAAAATACCAAGTTTGTTTTTTCTAAAGATTTGGGGTTGTGAGGTTTTCGTACGACGACAGATCTCAAAAAAATTATCAGCCAAATCTACCAAGTATGTATTTGTTGGTTATCCTAAAGAAACTAAAGGATACTACTTTTATAAAGCCACTAAGAACAAAGTGTTTGTTGCTCGGAAGGGTGTCTTCATGGAAAAAGAGCTTATTTCAAAAGACAATAATGAGAATAAAGTTAGTTTTGAAGAAGTTCAAGAACCAAAAATAAACACTCAACTGCCAGTGGGAGATCAACAAAGTCTTGAACTAGTTGAGCCTTCACAGGTATCCTAAGGCCTGTGTAGGTCTGATAGGGTAAGACATCAGCCAGAGAGATTTGGATTTCTTATTATTGATAGTAGTGAGGTGTTGGTTATGGATCAAAATGAACCTACTACTTATCAGGAGGTTGTGTCTAGCCCCGAGTAAGATAAATAGCTTAATGCCATGAACTCTGAGATGCAATCCATGTATGATAATCAAGTTTGAAACCTGGTTGATTTACCTGAAGGTGGTAAGACCATTAGATGTAAATGGGTTTTCAAGAAGAAAAGTGATATGGATGGCAATGTGCATACTTATAAAGCACGACTAGTAGCAAAAGGTTTCAAACAGACTCAAGGTGTTGATTATGATGAAACTTTTTCTCCTGTAGCCATGCTTAAATCCATTAGGATTCTAATTGCCAGAGCCACATATTATTACTATAAGATATGGAAAATGGATGTCAAAACATATTTTCTTAATGGAAAGCTACTTGAGGACGTGTATATGATATAGCCTGAAGGGTTTGCTCATCCTGAGAATTCTAGGAAGGTGTGCAAGCTTCAATGATCTATTAATGGATTAAAGCAAGCTTTTCGGAGTTGGAATCTTCATTTTGATGAAGCAATTAAGGAATTTGGTTTCATTAAAAATGAAGATGAGCCTTGTGTATACAAGAAGGTCAGTGGGAGCGTGGTTGTTTTTCTGATACTATATGTTAATGATATATTACTCATTGGAAATGACATCCTAACCTTGCAGAGTGTCAAGTCTTGGTTGGGAAAGTGTTTCTCAGTGAAGGACTTAGCAGATGCAGCCTACATCCTTGGGATTAAGATCTATAGGGATAGATTTAAAAGGCTGATCGGTCTAAGTCAGAGTGCTTATATTGACAAGGTACTGAATAGGTTCAGTATGCAAGACTTTATTGCCAATGTCTCATAGAATAACTCTCAGCAAGACTCAATTTCCAAAGCCTAATGATGAGCGAGAACACATGAATATGATTTCATATACATCAGCTATTGGATCTATCATGTATGTCATGTTATGCACTCGACCTGATGTATCATATGCTTTAAGCGCAACAAGTAGATACTAGCCTGATTCCAGTGAAAGTCACTAGATAGTAGTAAAGAATATTCTTAAGTACTTGGAAAGGACTAAAAAAGTGTTCTTGGTCTATGGAAGTTTGGAAGATGAGCTTGTTGTAAATGGTTACACAAATGCAAGTTTTCAAACTGACATCGACGACTTCAGATCGTAGTCTGGATATGTGTTTACTTTGAATGAAGGCACAGTGTGCTAGAAAAGTTCGAAGCAAGAGACTAAAGCCGATTCTACTACTGAAGCTGAGTACATTGCAACATCCGATACAGCTAAGGAGGCTGTTTCGATCAAAAAGTTCATATCTGAACTAGGTGTGGGTTCCAAGTATTGCTAACCCTGTTTGCTTGTACTGTGACAACAACGAGGCTATAGCACGGGCCAAAGAACCAAGATCTCATCATAGATCCAAACATATACTCAAACGTTTTCATCTCATTAGAGAAATCATTGAGAGGGGAAACATGAAGATTTGCAGTGTTCCTACAGAAGACAATGTTGCAGTCCTTTGATGAAAGCTCTTCCACAAGCGAAACATGATGGTCATGTTAGGTCGTTGGGTATTAGATACATGAATGATTGGTCCTAGTGCAAGTGGGAGATGTTGGGGCATGTGCCCTAGGTCAATCTATAAACATTGCTTATCTTACAGTTTTTAGTTAATAAAATAGAGGTTTTTCATTTGTTATTTTATTATAAGTGACTGCATGTTTACCTTATAATAAGATCCATGGGTATTTATTGAAATATTCTAAATATCCCTACCCGGTCATTATACTGGGAACTATAGTGAATTAAGACTAGTGTGAGTCTTGATTGATGGTCATGTGATGATCATACGTATAGGGATATGAATCGAGATCATGAGTACTTGTTAAGGAACAAGGTACTGGACCAACCGCTATGAGAACACCACATGGATTAAGTCATAAGTATTACTCTTAATAGGTATATCATTTAGTCTTTCGACTTGAGATTACTATAGACTTCAATATTAGGATCATGATAATTTGACACAATCAAACATTGTCTTTAAACGAACGATTATAAAGATTGTGATTGGTTATCATGTGAACAATATGTGAAGGTGCGACGGCCCCAAATCTCGAGGCCGCCCCGTGGCTAGCTATTTTCCCTGCCCTAGCACCGGAAGCCTCTGCCACGTCACTCGTCTATACATTTCCCGGTCACTCTTGAGTTTCGTAACATTTAATTTAGTAGTTTACAATTTACAACGGAAGTCTTAATCTTACCAAAAGAACATTATATCAAGTTAATTTATTAAACCTATAGTGGAAGACCCAGAAATACTCATTATATAGGCGACAACTGCCAACAATGTAGGTTTATATACGAGTACTGAAAATGATATAATCACAAGTCCCCAATAATAATAAGTAACACAATTTAATACCACTACACATACTAGTACGTCCTCGACAGCGGACACGTAAAGATGTGTCGCCCGTGATCTCCTTGCCCCTATTGATATAACAGGTCTGCGCTCAAGCCATCACAAAAGGCAGATGACGAGCCCAGTATGTAAAATTCCAAGGAAAATCACCGTGCATCATAATTTAAGAATGTAAATGACAACCAATAATTAGTGTTAAATAAACATGCGGAAAGAAGGAAAAATGCAGACAACTGCTCAAAGCTCATCGCATGAATAATAACACACAAATATACAAATGGGTGTTAACCAGCTAACTAAGGGTGTACTTAGGACCAGAAGCCCGGTTGTGGCCCATGCCATCGGCCCCATGACTGTGTTGTGACGGCCCCAAATTCCCAATGCATTTGGGTACGTCTGGCCTAGACCCGTGCAGACCCCGAGTCGATACTTAGCGAGCCTGGCGAGTCTAATCAGCCTCCAATTTATCAATTTAACAATTTATGAAAGAATTATTGCAATTATACGCAGCGGAAAACTAAACAAGTATTGGGAAATAACTCAGTCAAACGAAAATCAGGAAATCTATGTATGTGGAAACCTCGAATATTCATGTACCTCAAATGGAAACCAAGTAAAGCTGTACATGATATCAAATACCTATGATCCCAAGTTCAAATCAACATGATGTAAATATATAAAGAAATCAACATACAAGCAAAAGTCAAACATAACCTAAGCTAAGGTGCTCGAATCCAGCCTCAAATCCTCACAAAAAAACTCCTAAGCAGGGTTCCTTATGCTTCGAACGCTCTGGTAAATTTGCACCCACCGTAAAAAACTAGACGGTGATCAACTGAGAAAAATTGAAAGTAATACCAGAAGAAAATAACAGTAATTCATGAATATCAAATAAAGCAGTCTAAATATCATGCGGTAATTAAAAGACAGGAACAATAAATAAATCAAAGTGCATGATAGGCAGACTGAGGAAATAACAATCGAAAACATGCGTGTTCTAAAGAAACAAAAGTGGCAGCAAGCGGTAAAACCACAACATTCGAAAAGAAGACGTTGGCTCTTTTCGGGCAATGTTGCAACACTAGCGCAGCATCAGAGGGACACATGCCTCCTAGCATACGGAAAGAGGACGATGGCTCTTCCCGGGCAATGTTACGACACTAGCACAGCTTGATAAATGAGAGACATAGGCCTCAAGAATCACATCGACATGCTCATGCCAAGAACACACATACCAAAGAATCAACAAGATAGGAATGCCAACAAAGGGGAATCAACAAGCAACAATGAATGAAAATGAATTACATGCAATGTTCTTATTGGATTGCTTTCGTACACAAGTTTTAGGGCAAGTGCACTTACCTGAACTATCGCAACCCACGTAACACACTCTGAGACTCTAATGCGTCCCTCGCGACTTCCCGACTACCTGATAAGGGTTTAAATCTTGAATATTAGTTTAAGGTTTAGCATTTAGTCTTTAGTTGATTTGCATGAGTTTGTTTTATTTGTTAGCCTCTGGTTGGGCTTAAATACTTAAGCCCATTTCTATCAAACTATTTACTTATTATGGGCCCTATTATATATTTGTTATGTTGGGTCTTTATTGGGCCCTAACACAAGCCCATTTACATACATCTTATTATATTTATCAATTATCCATACTCTCCCTTTCTTTTTATTTTATTTTATTTACACACCCACACATGGTACACCCCATACCCAGTAGTGGGGTGCACAACACCATCACGCACCCTAACCGTGGGGGTGCACACACCCTGTCACATACCCCAAATCGTGGGGTGCACATGCATACACATGCACACACACATACACACCCATGCATGCACATGCACATATACATGCATGGACATACACACACCACCCCACTATCAAACTGTCCACACCCCACACCCCACACCCCACACCCCTTTTGTCAAACCGTCCACACTACACACACACACCCCACCAGCCACACACACACACACAATCACACACACACACCCACGGTTACACACACGTACCACACCACCGCACCACTGTCCAACACACACCCCATCAGCAACGTCGTCTCCAATCAGCCATGACTGGGGAGGGTCCCACTGACCACGACGACGCCCAATGCCGAGCAGAGCACCGGCCGAGAGAGGGAGGGAAAGACAACGTAAGGTGAGGGTGTGCAAGGCCGAGAGAAAGAGAAGAAAGGAGTGATATACCTTTGGCGAGTTTCAGTGCCGTGGAGGGTGGCGGTGACGACGGTCTAGGGAGGAGAGTGAGCCGTGAGTGCGAGTGGGAAAGTGGAGACCGTGAGAGAGAGAGAGATGGAGAGGAGACCGTGAAATCGAGGTGGGGGAGGAGAGGCCGAGAGTAGTGAGAGATGGAAAGGAGGAGAGTGGTCGTGAGTGGAGAGGAGAGACCAAGATGGAAGAGGAGGGAGAGGAACCAAAAGCGGGTGATGGGAGGGACGAGATGGAGGAGAAAGAGGGGGGCGATAGTAAGGGGTTAGAAGGGTTAGGGTTTGTTTACAAAAAACATATATATATATACATTAGTTGGGTAAAAATTACCATTATACCCTTGGAGTTTGCTATAATTCCCTCTATATTTGATCTTAAAACATCTACACCTCTCGAGGTCAATCCCATGGCTCCTCAAATTAGGGTTACGTCATTTTAACAGTCTCTTATATGTTCTCCAACACTTGACTCGTAAGTTACTTAGTTAACCAACTCCCGCGTAAACCTTGTATTCCTCGATTCGTATTTCTCCATTGTGCGCGTAGTCTTGCCTCATTTTGCCAAATAATTATTTAAATTATACAAAATTTCATTTATTTGCATTTTGACGGTGTTTTACTCCCCCGTTTAACTACGCGAAGCCTCACTCAGACTAGTATTTGCCCAAATGGCCTGAGACACGTAAGGGACTATAATACTAATACACATCATGGAAACATAAAATCACCTCAGTGTTGACTCCCGAGGTTCAAAATATTGTCTAATATCACGTAGCCGGTTTACGGTCCTAACAATTGCGACACAAGTCGAGTTAAAATTTGAGGGTTACATGTGTCCTAGGCCCACACTTAGCAAGCGACCACACAACCCCCAGATACATAGACGGGAAAATTCAACCGTCCCAGTAAGAATGGACTCGTAGATTATCAATAATTTACAACTCAAATGAATAAAAATAAGTAAATGTATTAATGGTGTTCAGTTGGGTTTCACGTACCTCAAACCGCGCTAAAAAATCCAAAAATTTTTTCCCAGTCCAACCCCCGACTAGTCCCCGACTCCAACTACTGTCCCGTGACTACTAAGATCTAATTTCGGGGTTTATTGGTCAATTAAATGGATTTATAATCAGTTAGGCTCGATTTCATATTTTATTTAAGGTTCATGGGGTTATTAGCGTGCTAATTGATCTTTGGCCCTGGTCATCATCTTTCCTAGCGTGATTAGCGTGCTAGTGTTCATCACCTAGCGCGCTAATTGCACGCTTCCCAGAATTTCTAGAAACGAATTTTGGCTTTTCTGGTCCCTAACACCTCACAAACACTAACCAAACAACTCACACACTTTAATAAGATCAAATTGCTCTCCAAAACACCGATTAAAACATGGATTTTCCCAAAATCGAAAATCAAAAGTGTGCATGTTTGAAATTCAAATCATAAATTTCACCTCAATTTCCTACAAATCCGATTCCAATGGAAATGACTCATCAAACCAACCTCAAGAACACCAAATTCGGTAAACATAGTGATAAATTCCCTACGAAAAATCGTTTAAACCTTAATACACCCAAAACACCCATTTTCCAGTAAATTCAAAGAATTGGTAGTTAGATTACCTTAGATTTATTCGTTTGATCGCCCAATCTAGCTCCAAAACTACAAATTTTCTGTTTTCCCAGCAAGATTTCACCCTTAGAACCTCAAATTGGTTTGCATGTTCACGATCAAGTTTGTATATATATATATATGTGTGTGTGTGTGTGTGTTAAAATCTTGGCATTCACACGCATCTCAAGGTTGATCGAACGGTCTTGGTCAAGCCTGTGTCACTCAGTTCCTGGACACCCTATCATAACACTAGTTGCCTTGTTTCGCCTAAGAGATTCGAGTTCTTGCGGGGAAACCACATATACTAACTGTGACAGCCCCAAATCTCGAGGCTGCCCCGTGGCTAGCTACTTCCCCTGCCCTAGTACCGGAAGCCTCTGCCATGTCTCTCGTCTATCCATTTCCCGGTCACTCTTAAGTTTCGTAACATTTAATTTAGTAGTTTACAATTTACAGCGGAAGTCTTAATCTTACCAAAAGAACATTATATCAAGTTAATTTATTCAACCTATATTGGAAAACCCAGATATACTCAGTATATAGGCGACAACTGCCAGTAGTGAAGGTTTAAAACAGTGAAGAAATAATGAAAATTCCACTGAAAATCAAGTGACACGGTTGAAAAAAAATCAAAATGAATAAAGGAAAGAAAGGTACTTTTGTAGGAATCAATCCTTGGTCATATGGAATATCATGGTCTCTACTAACTACTCCATTATGCATAGATTGTACACAAATGCGAGATTTATGTAATTAAACCATGAAAATAGTACTTAATCAAATTTAAGATTCGAGCCCTTTACATGTTCTCTCTCCTCAACTCGTGACAACAGCTGAGCTCCCCAGGATTGTCCTCGAGTAACGCATTAACACCTCCAAACACGAGCATGAGCAGATGCTCCTCGATAAGCATAATTCAACACTTCTCATCATCCGATGAACCAAAAACAAGGGCAAAACGAGATATCACAAGGTTTTTAGTGTTGACCGAGTTGACTGAGCCTCCTTCACATTTGAGTGAACGTTACTACTTTGACCAACCGTTTTTGACATTAAAAAGGGAGCAAAAATAGGTTTTGATCATTTTTTTATCCACTTCTCCCATCATCTTCTTCACAATAAAACTCCATATTTTCACATTTTCATTGTTAGGGACAAGTTTTTGGTATTTAGGGGTTGTTTTGCCCCGAGCTCGCCTTAAGGCGACGCTCGAGGACTTTTGTTTAGTTGTATTTTCATGTTTTATTAGTGTAGCTTAGAGTGGGAGAGATTGATAGATACAACAAAAGATGAGATCAGATTTGCCATGACCTTGGGGTCGAAGACCATTGAGTTTGATTTTTTCATGAACTCCCTCTCTTTATTATTTACGTTATATATTTTTGAGACTTGATGTGCTTATAAATGTTTTGTGTTGAATTAATCATGTTTAGTTGCATTTCTAGTTCTACTTAATGTTATTTTTAGTGTTCCACACTCTATGCTTTGATTGCACTAATCACGTAGTCACTGAATTAAGGAGAGATAGTCATTGAGACCTCGGGGATATCGAACTGGAACCGGACACTAGAACTTAATATGCTACGATACACCGACTGGTTGCCTAGACTTTGAGAGACCTTATAGGGTTTTGAACTTAATGCTTTTATGCTCTTACACTACTCGCACAGAACTGTGGAGCCCGAGAGTTGAGATAGTATTCTCGCCACCGAGACCTTGGGACGAGATGAATTGTAGGATACCTGGTCTATAAATTGAGTTGAACACATCTTTTGATTGATTCGTCGCACAATTAATTTGATTGATGAATTCAAGTCTAAAATAAATTTGCTCTTGTTATGCTTTCTAGGTAGTTGAATAAATCATTCTTATTAATTACTTGTTTGTTTAAGTTACAAAATGCCTAATCTACTCTAGTATTATGTGTCTGTTGATTCGATAAACATGGCGCAAACATTTTTTTGTGCCACTATTACTATCGCGAAGCTCTACACTTAGAGCTCGCATCAAGTTTTAGGCGTCGTTGCCAGGGAATAGTTTGTGCTAGTTTTAGAGAAGAGTTAGGAAATAAAAGTTTGTTTTTGCCTTGCGTGTGCGCTACAACATCAAACCACCAAAAAAAATCTTTGCTCATTGCTTCGAGTGCGCGCCGCAATGTTTAAACTTAAAAAAAAAAGTTTAGGAGTGTCAATTTAGATTATTTTTTCTCATAAAAATATTATGGTCGGGTTAAGGACTTAAAACTTAGCATTGAATGGGAGGCAACCCATTGTTTTGTTTTTATTTATTTTTGTAGGTACTCCCCCAAGTTTGGGGGAGCGTAAAGCTATCTTGGAGGAGAGCAAGACTATTTAAGTGCACACCTGTCAGGTATGATCTTAAGTTAGCATGCATGATTCATTCCCACGGATCACGTTCCCTTGTTTCAATAAGACGGATGATGCCATGCAAGGCGTCAACCCACCACACGTCTTGTTTAATTTCATGTTCATTTCACATATTCTACGTGAAAATTGATTGTTATTGAATTCATATGTGTGAATGATGGTTCTATACGTATAGGGGATTTTTGTGTATTTGTTGCTTATGCGAGTAAGATTTATTGTGTCTTTTTTTCGGAGTTGCATGCCAAAAAACTTTTCTTGAGCTTCAATGATTTATACTCGACGTGATTGTAACACTTTTAGTCTCTTATGCCCAGTTTCCTTGGATGTGTGCTATGCAATCATTTTTCAACATGATTTGAGCATTATTTTTGAAAAATTGATTTCGGGCTCACATGACTTGGTTTAACTTTTTAAGTCAATACCTTTGTTCCTTAGTTTTTACTCTTATCATGTCATGTTTTTAAAGTATTCCAAAAGTCCCCTACAAAAAAAGAACACACACACACAAATAAGACTTGTTTTTGTCAATTCACTAGTTTTGGAGACTTTGTCACTTGTTTACTTACATTGTAGTTAGTTTGCATGCATCACTCTCATTTTCATCGTATATCACTTGTTCCCCTTCACTCTCTATTTTGTTGTCTATGTGGTTGTTTGACTCCCGACTTTGTTTTGAACCTTGAGGATAAGGTTTAAGCTAAGTTTTGGGAATGCAAGCTTGACAGATAATATTATTATTTTTTTTATGAGCCAATGCTTGCTATGGATTGTATAGTTGCGTTATTTCCCTCTGTTCTTATTTATTTCATCTCTTTATCTACTGCATTCTTCTTGCTATCCATCATTTTTCTCATCATTTCATGAATCATTCATTCATTTTGTTCATAGCATGTATGCATGATTTAAAAAAAAAAACAAAAAAAAAATCTTATTTTTGTTAATAAGCATGATATATTTCATATGTTTCATACATTTAGAGTGCATTTAGGACCATTTTGTTGCATATAAAGTTGCCCAAACTTGTGTTTAGTGCCTATTGGTTGTGAATTTTTTTGTATGCCATTGAGATGCAGACTTAGGATGATGTAAGAGACTTTACTTTGTCATTTTCTTGACCTAGTTTGATCATTTTTACGCAGTAGAGTCTACTACGAAGGATGGGTCATGTGCTTGACACCAAAGTGGGAAGAAGGTTAGAATTGTGCAAGTGAAAAAAGTTAGATCTCTAGGGTCCTAGAACGAGGTTGCATTCCACTTAAGGCAAAATTTTTAAGACCGACGAAACATGTGTAAGGGAAGGATTTTAGGCCATTTTTGTTATAAATAAATAGCCGCATAGCCCACCTATCATTATTTCCACTAGTTAGCCATTTTTGAGTCTATTCTACCATGTTTTTGTTGGCACCTATCATTCAACCTAATAAACCACATAGCCTTCATCATATCCATATTACCTAGTTGGGAAGCCTAATATAGACTAAAATTTTGTTGTGAAAAAGAGCTTGTGTGAGGCAAAATGCAAGAAAAGTCCAAGTTTGGGGGCTGTTTGATGTTTGGATGTTTGTGAACCACTCCAAAAGTTGGAAATAAAAATGATGTGCAAAAATCACTTGAAAACAAGGAATTGTTAAAGAAAAAAATATAGTGAAGTGTGCATGAAAGTTCAAAAGTCTTGTTCTTATTCACTTGTTTTAGCTCTTTGTTGTTTATTGTAAGATCTATGTTAGTGTCTTTCCAACAATTTTTGAATCCATGAATAATCCATTTTCATTGTTAAGCCTAGCCAAACCCCATTACAACCTATATAAAAGTCATACTTGACTCTTGCATGTGTTAGGTCTTCATTAGTGGAGAGTGTGAGTTGTAGTCTCGCTTACGGGATTTCTGTGCATTTTAATACCTTATCGTGAGATCGTAAACTTGCGGCTTTGGTGTATAGGCTGAGAAAACTCATGATTAGATAGCCTTGGCTTTTGACCGAGTTTTAGATTCCGAAAGTGTGATATTTGATAAGGTCGGGCCTAAGTTCTTAACAACTTCTAGTCTCCCAAGTCTTTTGAGTCTTGCATCGATTTGGTATCTAGTGAAACTAAAGGATTTCTACTTTTGTTGAGATTCGGGTTTTAGGATCATTTAGTGCAATTGTTTCTTCCTTGTACTTTGTTGTGTTGTTGTTTGTGTTGTGAGCCCTTAGGAATGCATTAGGAGTCTAGATTGCATTAGTGCTGCACATCTTATCGAAAACCTCTTTGCTCAGAACGAGCAAAATCTTAAGTTTGGAGATATTTGATAAGTTCGTATTTGTGCTGCATTTATGTGTGTTTATTATATTTTTATGTATCAAAGTTTCCTAAATATGTCTTAATAATTTGTATTTTCAGTGTTTTAGAGCGGTTATACACGATTTGATGGTCTTTAGGGTGATTTTGAAGCTATTTTGAAGTCCAAAAATGTTTTTCCTTGAAAAGCGTGTTAGAGCGGATCATGAGGCTGTGGTGTGGGCCCACAGGGGCTGGTTTTCTTAGCTTTGAAGTGGATTAAATAAAAATAGTGAAGAAATAATGAAAATGTTGCTGAAAATCAAGTGACAGTTGAAAAAAAATCAAAATGAAAAAAAAGAAAAAAAGTTTAATACCGAGGATTATACCGGTTTTGTATATATATTCTATTTATTGAAAAAGATTTAAATTTCTACTGCGTTTTGTTGTTAATTAATTATTCGATATCAAGATATACAGGTTGTTGTTGGGAATAGGTACAAGGTTGCTGGTTCTAATTAGGTCCGATCTGGTTTACTGGGGCTTAATTTTCAGATCGAGTATCGCCCTAATGGAATTATGAGATGCTACAGTTAGTATCAGAGCCTAGCTTTTAGAGCTTGTCATAATTATTCCATTAATAATTCAATGGAATAACTTTGATATAGTGAATATCATGGATTGGGGGTATCACTTTCGAATGGGTTTCAAATGATGTGATAATTTTGATACTAGTTGGATTTGGAATCATAAGTCATTACATGTATATTTAGTGAAAGTCTAGGCTAACTGATTTGGAGATTGGTTCTCGATTAAGGGATAACCTAGGACTAAATAAATGGTTTTATCGATGTTTTGGGGAGTAATGAAAGATAAAAGCTTAAGTATTTATATTTGTTGAGCTTTATTATATCTATGCGATAGATATAACTATCCTGTCTTGCCTATAATTGTTTTTGAAGGTCTTATCTCACATCTATGACTTGGAAAGTCAAAAGAGTATGATGATGAGGGTTCTTGGGAACCTAGACTTCAGGGATGATATGATAAAGGAAGACATTGGAACATTAATATGATGGTTTGTATCCATCAAGGTCTCTTGAGTTAAGAAATATATTGAGGATTGGGGTTTGTTGAAACCTAAATCCTAATGGCATAGGGATAGAAAGGGAGGAGTTTAGAAATAACTCTCATATTAGATAGTCTCTAATGGTCTTTAATCTCACTGATGTTATTTGAGTATTAATAGTCAGTGTAGAAGGAATGATTGGTCCTTAACTGAGAGACATATGTCAGATGAAGGGACATTAAACAGTAAATTAAATGATTGAATGATTGTTATTGGAACTCAAAGGTGATGATTCACTTTGAGTAGAATAAATATTAGTGGTGAAACTAGTTGAGTAAGATTAAAAGTCATTCAATGAGAGATATAGTAGTGAATGATGATGATAACCTAGTTGAGGTTAGATGACCACTAGATTATGTATACTTCATGAGTGATTATGAAGTATAGAATTTCATATATGGTGTTAGTTCATAATGGAATAGTGAAAGGAAGCCTGTCAGTATAATTGTGGTGGAGCTATACATACTGAAGGTAAAGTAAAATGTAAAAAGGACTTATTAGTGTTGTTGTGGGATAACCATACTCACTAATAGAGCAATAGAGAGAAAGAAATGATGTTATGGTGGAGCCACACTTAAGGGAATGAAACCCAAGATTACTAGATTGATGAGTAAATCAATGCTGAATAGGTAAGGAAAGAGTTAGTCATGAAGTTACATTAAAGGTGAATAGTCGCAGCAAGAGATAAGAGTTGAAGGATTTTTGAAAAATTCACGTGGTTGGTCAACTCTATATTGTATGTTGAACTTCTATCGCTTTTATGGTAATTCCAAATACGTGAACCTAAGGACTGGGAAGGTTAGATGTAGAGGTTTAACATCAACTTATCTACGAATCTTTTTGGGCATTAAGACAGAAAGATTTGAAGACATGTCACTCTTATCATCAAAGATATCTTATATAGACAAGTAGTGTATTGTAATTAATCAGGTAGGTTGATAACAACATGGCAGTGAGATAGTGGGATGTTTTGGTCTGATCTATTAGACTGATACAATCTAAATTGGGGAGAATGAGTTGTCAAGGGATATATGATTTGAGAATCTAAGGAATGGTGTATGATACTGGGAATGAATAGAGGAAGCAGTATATTAAGAGGTTGGCATTAACTGTTATCCTTAATGAAAACTGTCGGAAATCTCTAACTTTCTACGAATGGTGATTTCTGGAAAATAGTTATCACTCAAAATTCAAATAGTTTAGGTAAAAAGTAGTAGATCTGTAATGGAAATGCAAGCTTGATGAATGAAAGATTATAATTTTAAGGTTTCAAGAGATTTAGTTATTAGAGTTACTTGAAATCTCGTCACAATTAAGGTTAGGGGACTCATCAATAATTTGATTGTCAATACCTAACCAATGATCAATTTCATTTTACTTTGAAGTATTATAGCAATTGTATGAGTTTAAGTACTCAATTCGAGTGGTGAGTTAGTTTAAATTAGGCCAGGAATGAATATTCATTTCCGAGAATTGAAAACTCATGTGGTTAACTACATAAAACCAATAGTTCTTAATAGTTGATTGAGATTTGGTTATCATTGAGTAAATATCAAAAATAAAAAGTATAATGTCAAGCAGTGGCTTGATAATGTGAAAGACTATGGTGAAAACCATAGAAACTCACTAGAGCTCATGATATGTTTATTAATGGAGAAAGAAGAGTTGTTGAACTCTATTGGAATAAGATTATCACCGTGTTGACAATGATGATGAATATAAAAAGAGTTGAAGACTTAGCAAAGGCACAAGCATTATCGTAGAATTATATGAACTCTGACGATAAGTTGGTGTATACTAGAGATTGTAAGTGCAAATGTTAAGTTTCAACTATAAACAACTAAGAGATGTGTCAATTTTAATTGTGAGTCATAGGAATTGACTAAGATTAAGACAATTAGAGGATTGCCTTATATTCAACACATAGTAAAAAAAAGTGGTGTAATTTTGGAATGATTGAATGATACAAATAAGGTATACAGAGAGTTGTAGTATCATTGTGTTGTATATTCAATTAATTCTAGAAGGTAATGGAGATAAATCGTACATGATAGAAATGATGCCTTGAGAGAGAATTGAAATGTAGTTTAACTACAATAATTGCTTGATTATACCTGGATTAGGGAAAAGTAGGAGATTGATCCAATACTTTTCTCCTGGTAGCTGTCAGTTGACACAATGAAGCAAGAGATTGTAGTGTATACATTTAATATAGTTCAATATGGACTAATATGAAACAATGGTGTTGATAAGAGTACCAAACAATTGTAAGGCATCAATTAGTAAGGAAAAGTTAGAAATATGTATTTCAAACCATGGATGGAATGAATTGCAAGGATAAGTGTTAAAAATAAGACTTAAAATTATAAGACAGGGATAAGGGTCCCAGTTTAGTATGAATCTAGTGGATTGGATAGAAATGCAAGTTCATTCATCTATCAGAAGGCTTGAAGTATGTTTGTATCATGTGAAAAGGTTTGATGGGTTTGAGAGTCTAGAGGAATCATTAAAAGATATATGAAAACGATTGAAACAAGTGAAAGCGGTGTAATGGAAACTGAGAAATCTTTAAGTTATGAGAGTTTGAAGAGTATAATATTGATCAGAGTGAGAAATTAGAGGCGAAATAAGTAACCTAGAATAGGGAAGATGATGAATTTACTTTGAGGAATAACCCATACTAAGTAATTGATGATGTCAATACTTTGAATAAGAGAAAGGGAAATGAGGTGTAATTATAATAGGAGTTTCTTAGTATTATCTCTTCAGAGAGATAGATAGTATTAATGAATGAATGAAGCACTGCGCAAGCATATCATCAACTGAGATGTTGAAATTGATAATTACCAGTCCATTTCTTTGAAAGTTCAAAGGGAAACTGAACTCAGTAAATGATTAATTTGGGTGATGAGATTGATAAGAAGTCTAGTTGGACCTACTCAAGATGTAAGATTAGAGTAGTGATTAGTGTTCATATTAGACTGTATAATGGGATTATGTTGGACCTATGGGATTATGAAATAAACACTAGTACAGGTAATAGGTTAGGCAAGAGTCATTTAGAGAATCTTATGCATCTCTTTATACTGTTGCGATTATAAAGGGATAGAAGATTTATTCAGTAGATTTAGACTGAATAATGGAACCTAATAAGTTTGGTAAGTTCTTTCCTATGCCTGAAGAAAGGAAGGAAACATAATGGTGGATTATGTGAGATGATAAGATGTCAGCACAATGATAATTTGAGTTGTAGTTGATAAGTTAATCAAGTATGCAAATTCTTGTCAATGGAGACATATGTTATACCTAAAAGGATTGAGCAAAATATAGGTATGGGAGATGAGAGATGGTATGATAATGAAATTTTTCGAATAGAGATCTGGGACTTGCTTCCAATGAGGGAAGAAGTTATGAAAATAGAGGAAAACCATTCTCAGTCTCGATATTATATATTTCTTTTTGTTAACAACGATAATGATGTGTTAATCCTAATTTCAAAGAATTTGATTGAGCTTGTGTCACATCATGTTAACCATTGAAAGAATAGACTTCTCTATGTAAGTTTCTTTAAAAATATTTATGCTCAATATTATCATACCATGAGGGTAAGAGATAAGGATTGGAGATACTAGTACGAGACAGGATGAGGCACTAAAAAACTACATAGAGAACAAAGGGCAGACTAAGTATTGTGTAACTACAACAGTAGAGAGATATAGACAGTATGAAGTAAAATGCTGTAAGTTGTAGTTTATGATTGACGAAATCTATAAGATTCAAGCGAGTATCGAAAAGAAAATTGATAAAAATGTCGTGTGGTCGACCTTGCCCTTCATGATGAGTGAAATGGAGGTAGGAGACACACATATGTTAACCTTGTTGTTCATGGAATGTGAATAGAGGTATAAAACATAATGATTATCGACCTTGTCGTTCAGTCGTGGAATGGACAAAGGTAGGAGACACGATACTATTTATACAAGAACAACATCAAAGGTCGTGGTGGCCAACCACACTGCCGGCGACATTTTTTTTATTTAATTCAAAATTAATAAATATCAAACTAGAACCATGTTTTGACAAAGAGACTTCGCCCTGTCGTCAGTACACTAGTGGCGCCACGATAAGCCCATGCTGATCCCCTAACGAGATTGGCCATGGCGTTAACAAGCCACAAAACCAAAACTAGATCCCCATTTTATTTTATTTTTTTAAATTTGAAAATAAGATTTTAATAATCCAAATCTCAAAAAAAAAGAAAAAAAACTTTATTCTTCAAGAATTTTCTTGAAGGTCTGAATATTAACATCGATCAATAGAAAAAACAAATCTTTCATTGATTAAACATAATAGGTATACTCTGATACCACTTGATGGGTTTAGCCAACAAAATACCTATGCGAGAAACCATTGATCTTAAAATAACTAGAATGCGGAAGTGTACCTGAATCCATTAGCGAAACGATTGATTGGTTGCAGTTTATATTCCAACAAGCACAACTCTTTGTTTGAGAACCTTAAGTATTTCTCAAAAACATTCTAACTGTGATGGGGTGCATAATAGAATCAGAAGTCGGTCATGTGGCTTGGGACCATAACTGCTTTATATAGGGTGATACATAGGAAACCCTAATCTATATTTCTAGTTTTGCCCATTATGAAACTAGAAAATACCCTTAGTCTCTACACATCCTTGGTCCACACCTTCCAGATACATTTAAAGTCCAAATATAATTAGATCACTCTTAATGGACTTAACCTTACGTGACAGCTCATAATACATTATTATTAACATATAAGTCCATTCATGAAATTTATTCCAACACGTCAGGCATTTTGTCAAATAGGTAATGAACATCACTAACCATTGCACTTTGCACATTCAAGTTTCTCAAACAACCAATGTAAAAATAATTACTTTGGTTCGACTACTTACCCATTTCGGCTTCGCCTATGGAGTTCCCATACACAAATACTACATTAAGGGAGAGCATTGTCATGGCTGGAGCAATTAACTTGTAGTCTTTGTCAACACGAACATCATAGATCATAATCAAACAATGTGTTGTTGCTTCTTTGGTTCAAGCACAAATTTTTTTGATTTGCTAAAGGAAGAAAAGAAATCCAAGGAGGCTCTTTGGGCTTTAAATAAGTATTATGCATCTTTAATAGTGACCCAATCATCTCTTCATTCAATATTTTAGCAAGCAAACCTGAAGGCATCTCAAATTGTTTAAATCCACAGCCAATAGAGAAGGTGTGGGGCAGATCAACGATCCCCTTTGCATCATCAACGTGGTCAAGCCCTAATTCCACATCTTCACAGAAATTTCCATCTTTAATTGTTGATTTTTCATTGATGAACATGAATTGGGCATCAATTTTGGGAATCAAATTAGAATTAGCGTTGCATTCCACAATTTCTTGAGTGACCATTGGATCGTTGGAATTTTGTCTCATCAAGAACTGTATCACTATCAACAGTATTGTCGATAAAGATCTATAATTTTTCATCAACTGCTTCTATGATGGAATTTTTCACTTCACAATTGTCGATTGTGCGAACGGGTCCTTGATCTTTGCTTCAGAACTCTGCGAGAAATGTAGCAAGGTTGTTAGGATTGGTGGTGGTGGAGATGTGGGAAACAAATTCATGGAAGGCAGTGGTGATGGAAGGTTTACTGGTTCTGTTGGTTCTTGTGAAGATGGTGAAGATTAATAAAAACATTCATCAAGAATCAGAGAACATGAAGAGCAGATGCAACAAAACATCTCTCTCTCTCTTTGTTCAACCAACTGAGAGTTCTCTCATTTCTTGTATTTATATCAATACATCGAGCTCTCGAGTATATTGTATCACTCATGTGACTTTACAAGTAACTTCTCACACTTGCTTTACACAATCAGTCTAATACACAACCCAGTACACACACAACATATTCAATGTGTTACTCTCACATCCCCCCTCAAGTTGGAGGGTAAATCAATTACTTCTAACTTGGACTTAAGAAAACTAAACCTCTGTTGAGATAATGGTTTGGTAAGACAATCAACAATTTGATCAATCGTCGGAACATATCGCACCTCCAAAGTTCGATTCAACACCTTGTCCCTAATGAAATGTATATATATTTCAATGTGTTTAGTGCAAGAATGAAATACTGGATTTGAGGCCAAAGCACATGCACCCATATTATCAGACTAGATGACTGGAATAGTTGTGAGTGGAAACTGTAATTCACCAAGCAAAGATTGAATCCAAGCAATTTCTGTAGCAGATTGAGCCAATGCTCGATATTCTGCTTCAGTTGAAGATCAAGCCACAACCTGTTGTTTCTTTGATTGCCAAAACACCAAGGAACCCCCAAAATAGATGATGTAACCTGCAATAGATCGACGATCATCATGGGAAGATGCCTAGTCTGCATCTGCAAAGCCAGTAAGTACTAACTCCTTTGAGGCTTTAATATGAAGAGAGGATAATGCAATGCTCTTCAAATATCGTAAGACACGCTTAAGCGCTTGCCAATAAGCTATTGTGGGGTTTTGTTGATATTGAGTGAGCTTGTTAACGATGTAAGATATATTAGGTCTGGTGTGTGTGAGAAATGGAAGACCCCCTAAAATGTTGCGATATTGAGTGACATCAGAAAACAAAGGACTATCATCCTTAAATAATTGCTTGGTAGTAACAACACGGGTGTTGGCTAGTTTCAGATTATCAAAGCAAGCCTTATGAATGAGTTTATGAACATAAGAAGCCTGATAAAGATAAAAACTAGTAGAATCGTGTGCCACCTCAATGCCTAAAAACAGATTGAGCTCTCCCAGATCCTTGAGAGCAAAAACATTGTTCAACTTATCAATGAATTACTGAACTAGTCTAGTAGAATTTCCAGTAATTAAGATATCCTCAACATAGATGAGGAGATATACTAAAGAAGAACCCAGTTTAAAAATAAATAGAGATGTATCAGCTTTGGAATTATAGAACTGCCACTGAAGAAGAGTAGACTTAAGCCTGTCAAACCAAGCACGAGGTGATTGGCGTAAACCATAGATTGGTTTAACTAGTTTACACACATGATGAGGTCGAGTGGAATCTACAAATCCTTCAGGTAGACGCATATACACTATTTCAGACAATTGGCCATGAAGAAATATATTATTTATATCCAATTGCCTTACACTCCACTGAAAAGAAGCTGCCAATGTTAACACTATGCGAATTGTAGAAGATTTTATCACAAGACTATAAGTAGTAGTGAAATCCACACCTGGTATTTGTGTGTACCCTTGTGCAACTAGGCGAGCCTTATGCCTATTAATGGTGCTATTAGTATTCCACTTTACTTTAAACAACCATTTATTGGCAACTAGAGTTTGATCCTTGGAAGGAGGGACTAATACTCATGTGTGATTTTTCTGCAAAGCTGTAAACTCAGATTCCATATCTTGTAACCAATGTGGACTCTAGAGAGCTGCTTTAGTTGAAGTTGGTTCTGAAGTAAGGGATTCAACAACAGTAGACAAGACCTTTGGTTTGTAAATTCCATTTTTATAACGAGTAACCATAGGATGAGAAGAGGGAACAACTGTAGGTGGTGGTGGTGGTGGTGGTGATGGAGAGGAATTACCAGAAAATAAAGAACTAGAAGTAGCAGTAGAGGTCTCTGGTATAGGACTGAGCTGATTGGATATAGTAGGAGTCTCCTCTTGAATACTAGATTGTACTATAGATGACAAGGAACCAACAGGTAAAGTGGGTGCTGAAGGAACCATAGTAAGTTGAAAAGATGGAGGATGAGGTATACACGTACTATTTTTCTCATGAAACAACTCTTGATAAGGAAAATCCTCCTTATTAAACCATACATTCCTGCAAATATAAACTCTTCCAGTTCTACTTAAACATTTATAACCCCTGTGTTGTGAATTGTAACCAATGAAGACACTTTTCTGACCTATACTGAAACTTATGGTTATTGTAAGGTCTCAAGTAAGGAAAATAGGCACACCCAAATACTGTAAGCAATTCATACTTAGGAGAAGCTTTCCATAGTATTTGATAAGGAGAGAGGCCGGACAACACAGGTGTTGGTAATCGATTAATGATAAACGCAGCTGAACTACAAGCATCTCACCAAAAAGTATAACGTAGATGAGCCTGAGCAAGAAGAGTGAGAGTAAACTCCACAAAATGACGGTGTTTGCGTTATGCCCTTCCATGTTGTTAATGAGTGTATGGACATGGATGTTGAAATTGAATTCCATTTGCAGCTAAAAACTTCTCAAATGGTCTATATTCTCCACCCCAATCTGATTGAACACACTTAATAAGAGTAAAGAACTGATTTTCTACCAGATTTTTAAACTAAATAAACAGATTCAAAGCTTCACTCTTAGCTTTCATAGGATAAACCCAAGTGAATCGAGAAAATCATCAAGAAAGTGAATGTAATATATGTGACCATCATTAGACTTTATTGGTGAAGGTCTCCAAACATCAGTGTGGACTAGTGCTAGTGGACTAGAAGCATGATTTATAGATCTAGGAAATGGAAGAGAGTGAATTTTTCCCATCTTACATGCCTTACAAAAATCAGATACAGTGTTCTTGTTTACAACCACATTACAACACCTCAATACTTGAGTGAGAATCTGAGCTGAAGGATGAGCTAACCTAGCATGCCAAATTGAAGAAGAAGATTGCCTTTTGACGGTCATCAGTGTAGTTGAATTAGTGCTTTGTCTACTAGTTCCTGAGTTCTCCTTTGTAGTAAACTGGTGCAAGCCATCCTTAAGCTTCCTTTTGAGTATAATCTCCTTGGATTGAAGATCCTTTATAAAGCAATGTTTGGAATGAAATTCAATAAACATAGGATTTTCATTAGTTAACTGAGAAACACTAAGTAGATTCTTGGCAATATGAGGAACATAAAGAGTGTTATGTAATTTTAGATGAGGAGAGACACTTGCAGGTTTGATAGAACCAAACAAATCAATAGGAAGTACATAACCATTCCTTACTGTTAGAGAGGTTGTACCTACATATTGAGATCGATTGTACAACTGGTTCATGTCATTGGTCACATGGGAGGAGGCCCCACTATCTGCATACCAAGAATGATCAGCAACAGATTCAGGTGATGCAAAGAACTGAGGAGTATTCCCAGTAGCATAAAAAACATTTGGAGCAAGTGCTGGTGACCTAAACTGAGTACGAAATGATGTATTAGACTAATTGAAATGATGATTACCATTTGAAAACTGAGTATTCCCTGAACCATATGACATATCATTTCTGTAATAACAGATAGAGGCTTCATGGCCTATTTTCCTGCAAATTTGACAAATAGGCCTATTTCCACCATTGTAGCAGCCTCTTCCTCTTCCTCTATTTACTCTACCTTGAAAACCTCCTCTATTTCCACCATTTCCCCTTCCTTGTTGGTTATACTGACCAAATATTTCTTGATTCTTATTCCCATTATAACCATTTGATGTATTCACAAAAGCAGCATTAGCAGCTGGAGTTACACTCATATTTCCCAAATTTACAGTGACATTATGAACTTATTGAAGTCTGGTTTCAAACCCTAACAGAGAAGCATACATTTCCTGCCAAGTTAAAAAATGTCTCTCTTGTAACATTACGACATATGTTGTGTACTCAACATCCAGACCAGCAAGAGCACTAGAGATCAGATCTATAGCAGACATTGGAACACCAGCTGATGCCAAATAATCAGCATTTTCTTTCAACCCTTGTAGATATTGAATCATGGATTTTGTGCCTTTTGTAGCTTTGAGAATGTTATTCCAACACACTTGAATCTTGGATTTGTTCTGAGCACCACACAAATTTGCTATGGCTTCCTAAACAACATGAGTAGATGATGATGATGCTACTCTTATGATCTATGATGTTATATTTGGGGAAAGGGAATTCAAGATAATGTGTAACAACAATTGATCTTTTGAATTCCAATCTTGATAACTTGGATTGGAAACACCAGTTTGAGGATTAAATTTGTGTGGACATGGCACTTCTCCCAATAAGATTCCATCTAGGTTATATCCATTGATTGCAGGCGTCAACAATGTCTTCCACAGCAAGTAATTGTTCTCATCTAGCTTAATGGACATAGATTGACTTAAAGAATGTCCAAAAGGAGCAATGACATAGGACGTACCTGTTATACCAAAAACAATTACATTCTGAACCATCGCAGCTTCAGAACCTCCATTTCCTGTGATTCCATCTCCAGAACCTCCAATTCTCATCATTCCAGTGCCTCCAGTACCTACAACTGGTGGATCAGACATCACTGGACGACTTGGATTTGGGATTGCTGATGAACAATCATCTTCCATGGCTATCTATGCCTTTGAAGGCTCTGATACCATAAAAAGCATTCATCAAGAATCAGAGAACATGAAGAACAGATGCAACAAAATATCTCTCTCTGTTCAACCAACTGAGAGTTCTCTCATTTCTTGTATTTATATCTATACATCAAGCTCTCGAGTACATTGTATCACTCACGTGACTTTACAACTAACTTCTCACACTTGCTTTACACACTCAGTCTAATACACAACCCAGTACACACACAACATATTCAATGTGTTACTCTCACAATGAAATTGGGGTGAAATTTGAGTGGAATCTAGGACAACCCAAACGATCAAGTTGTCAATGAATTTCGCCGAACATTCTCATAATATTTTTTTAAGTCGTTTCGTGTCGAGCCACAGACTCTAAAGTTTGTTGATGCATCAATTTTAGTCGCACTTCCCAATTGGTAACCATGGTGGAACAACAATGAAAGCACTAATGATGCAACTACTAGTGTAGTTGATTGTGATTTTAATTAGAGAAATCGAATAAAAAAGATTGAGAGAGAAAGAATAAAAAGATTAGGGAGAAGAATTGATTTAGAGAGGAGAAATAGAGAGAAGATTGAGAATTAGGGTTAGAGAGGATAGAGAGAAAAATAGAAGATAACATAGAATTGTATTTCTTGTTTCCTTTTCATAAAAACTAACTACATCTTATATAGTGACTAAACCGTAACAAATTATATAAAAATTACCATACTAACCTTATACTACTATAACCATATTTTATACTATATTAACCATATTAAATGTATGCACCAGTCCTTAGCGTGATACTTGGTCTAGGGAAGACGATACTATTCACGAAGAACAGGAGCGCGCTGGAAAATTTCCTCTAGTGCGCCCCTTGCGTGCTAGACAGACAACCAGCACATTAGGCACTATTCATTGACATTTTTTTTAAATAACAAACTAAAGGGGTTTGTTTTACAAAGTGATTATAAACCTACCTAAGCAACTTGTATGCAATATAAAACTCAGAAAAAAAATGAACTTCAGGAAGTAAGGGAAATTTTTGGGGATTCGGATGGTTGAGTTTGGGTGTCAGGAGGCCAGATTGACTAAGAAATTTGCATGAATTTGTGAGTATACCCGATGATACTTTTTATTGCATTTTATTCCCAATATTGTTGTTGTTTCACAATCTATTGGATTGTGTAGCCATTTGTATTTTAATATCATGTGCTTGATTGGTTATTTGTTTACTCGTTGAGTTTAAAATTCACGATGTCTATCCTTGCGATGTTTTATTGACTCCATTCTAATTCCTTGTTCATTCCTTGCTGATTAGATTATTAATTTGGATGAAAATAGCATGCTATTAGGATTAGTGGATTTATGAATGAGACTATGGACTTTGTACTCGTTTTGATTATCAAATAGCTTGTCCCTATGCCTTGTTATTACATGCTCGAGTCATTTTATTGAACACATATAAAACATTCTTAGTATCTAGGTCCCTTCCTCGATCGAGGTGTGCACAACTCATAAGGTTAGAGTTTTTGGGATGTTAGTACATGTTACTTGGTTGGGTGCGAGGCTTGGCTGTGTGCGAGACATCGGGGTTAGAGTCCTTCGTTATGAAAATACCATTAGAATATTTGGAAATGCAAGATAAACATATCATCAGGGATTACTATTATGTTATTGTACTCACCGTCCTTTCTATGACAGTGGGTGTAGAGCCGTCGACCAGCAAGGCAAGGAAGGAGAAGATCAACGACTACCTCTGAGCAGCGACGCGATCCTACTTTCGACATTGTAGGTCTTTTGGTATTTTGTTGTATTATTTTACGTTATGTCTTTCAGATACTCTATGGGTTGTGTATATTAGGTTGAGCATTAGTTTCCCGACCTGACTTAGATCATCACACTATTTACTACATTTGAGGTTTATATGCATGTGATGTATTTTCCTAGTTTCCACACTTAGGATTTAATGTGATTGCTTCCGCATAAATTATTAAATGGCTTCCGCATAAACTGTTAAGACTTCTGCTAAAATAATTATCTTAATAAAAGTTTTAATTAACTCTAAATTTCAATAACTTTATAACTTATGTATTATTTATCTTGAACACAAGTAATGAGGCGTATAGGTTGTAATGGCTAACTAATACATAGTTAGGTCCTACAAGATTGAGATTAGGGCTTAATTACGAGATTAGGTTGGGGAGTGCCCTAGATTAGGAGAGGGGTCGTTACAGTTGGTATTAGAGACTAAGTTCTTGACAAGTTAAACACAAACTTGCATAAAACACAAAACTTAGAAGTGGAAACCACATGATCCTTACTAGAAACCATTTTGTTGGGAATTGAGTGAAAGTGAGTTGGGGTTTTCTTTACATACATGTTAATTTTTATACGTATGTAAATACGAGATACGTCCCGTAGTAGGTGATTCGCGTGCATGTCAACATGCAGACATCGATGGCAAATTCGTGCAAGGCGGAGACACCGAAGATAGCAACAGTCGGGCTTCTACTACATCAGCTGACGATTATTAGAGGTTGTCTGATCGAGTAGTGGCTCAGGGATAGTAGTTCACGGACTTCATCGCCTTCATGACTATGGGATGACGACGCTTATCCTAATCACCCCCTTTACTATAGCTACTACCACTGCAGCACCCCCAACCTCACAGACTCCTACTGAACTGGCCACTACAGCTATAGAGCTTGAGGCACTAGCACCACCAGTAGAGCCAGTTACACCGTGACCACCAGAGCTACCGACCATTACGGTATCGGTAGCGGAGATAGTAAAGGATACTCCCACTCCCACACCTACATCTGAGAACACTGGCTGTCAAGGTACGCCGAGCTATTGAAGGAGTTCATTAGATTCAAAGAAGCTTACTTCGCGCGATAAAGGGATCATGAGAAGATTAAGAAGTGGATACTCTCTCAGAAGAAGTTACACCTACTACTGGGCATTAAGGACAGATTGCACCATGTTGTATCGTACTACACCCTGGAGAAGGGTGTTGATGTTTGGTGGTGCACTACAATTGCTAGCCAAGGCAGCTTCATATCTTGGGTAGACTTCAAGAAAAAGTTCTATAAGCAGTATTTTCCTACATCCATGTTGCAGAGGTTGAAGAGAAAGTTTATGAGTCCGAAACAAGAGGAGGTAAAGGCGGTGATGTTGTACGCGATACATATGGTTACCTAAGGCAATTTGCAAGCGATCTAGTTAAGGATAACTCGGATGATGCTCTCTACTTCGTAGATGGACTGAGACATGACATTACTAAACACGTGGTCGGCATTGGAGCCTGCACTCTACAGGATATGTACGAGAGAGCACTAGCACAAGAGACGTACGAGCTGGTAGAGAGGATGAGGGATGTGCTGAGTTACCAAACGAAAGAGGAGACTACAACCAAAGGAGGCAGATGAGTAAAGGACAGAGTAGAGGAGACATGAGGTCCCATAGGGGCAAGACACCAGCTACTTATGCACCACCAGTGTCGAGCGTACCACCAGCACCACAATAGTAATCACATAGTTTCCAAAGTGGAGGTAGTAAGTTACAAAGGTAGAGGCTATGTTATCATTGCAGATAGCCGAGACACATTATTGCGTATTATCCTCACTGACGACTAGGCCAAGTGGCGAGGGACAAAGGTTATGATTGCAGGCAGCCGGTGAACATCTCTACATATTGTTCTCATTCGACGAGCATACAGAATGGTGACGCTCATCCGCCTTTATGAGAGAGAGTCCACGTTGTTGCAGATTTGGATCCAGCATCGATACAAGACCCAACTTCTAGTAAGATTTAGTTTAGTGTGGTGACATGAGTGTAGAGTGAGGGTTCCTAGCCTAGATTTGAAATGAGATGTCTTTGCGTAAGTTCGTCATTCGAAATGACGTAAAATTGTAAGTTAAACGACTCTAGGTGAGTCTGTAATCCTATTTAGCTTACTGGACAATCAGTATAGCGACATTGTGTGGTCTGATCTAGTATGAGAGATCGAATAACTAACTATGAGACCCTGTGTGAGGCAAAAACTTAAATTGAGAATGGAAGGCTTTCTTGCTAGTGATGTGATGTGTGTATGTGTATATGTCTCAAATTAAACATTGAAACCACCAAATGGGCGACTCTGTATGAGTCCACCCTTCGAATTATGATGAATAAAGTTGTGTGCAAGATCCTGTGTGAGTCTTTCTTTCGAGATGGAAATATCGAGCGGTGTTCGATGGACTGTATTGGTTTTCTCTTTAATTTAGGATATCAAGCCGTGTGTCTTGATTCTGTGAGAGTTCATAAGATATCGAGTTGTGTGTTGTGTGACTCCATAATTCCTGGTAAGATATCAAAACATGTGTGTTAACTCTAAATAAGTCTAATATTGAATAGGTGCTTCTTTGTTGTGCAACCTGATGGAATTCGCCCTATGTAAATCTAATTTTGAGGATGAAATTTTCATGTTGTTGTGAATATTTGTCACAACCCAAATTTCTAATCCTAGATTTTGGCCGTAATCAGGGTCACCGACCCTTGACTTGTGACCCGTGATGTGGGACCCACGTTGGAACACGTGCACTGACCTAGGTACATAACCGAAGTATATTTTATATTTGATGTGGTGAATGTCTAGTGTATTATATGTGCGTACCTTATACTTGGAATTACTAAGTTTGATAGTTTCGACGATTCGATGTGCGCTGGGAAGCACCTCGAGTTGCGCGCGAGTGTGGGCACCAGGTACCGAGTAGTTAGGAGTTAGAGTAACCACGTAAAATAAATTATAGAGCCAATGTGACGACCTTAATGTGCTTATATGAATTTAAATTGGTTCAAATTGATAAAAGCCTATTGTTAGTGATAATTTATGAAGACCTTGGATGTTCATGGAGATGATCGTAGTTAGGATAAACAAGTTTGATTGTGTCATCTAGAATGAGTGCCATCAAATGGTCCTTGAGATAAGTGTGCACTCAAGATCATAAGCACCACTATATATATGAGCACACTAGTGGGTTTGCTCAATACGCAACCAAATAATCACAAAAAAGAATCAAATCTGGCAAAGGTGGAGCTTGCTGGAAATTGTGCTAGGGAGTTAGGAGGAGAGGAACAAGAGATTAAACACCAAGGTAACAAACTTCATCTTTCTCCAACTTGTCAATATGAACCAAAATTTTGGGGATTTTCAAAGCAAACGAAATTCGGGGTTGTGATTACTGTTTTTGGGAGTTTTCCATGATGGTGGGTGTGTTTTCAGTCCACAAATTAAAGTTTTAAATTGATTTGGTGTTGGATTTGGGTTTTGGGGAAAAATGTTGCATGCATGTAGGTATTTTGATATTGATGATGAAATGGTTTAATGCATGTGCCTCTGGCTTGTTTGGAGTGTTGTTGTTCCCCCACATGTCGAGGATGGGGTCGACGAAGGCGAGTGAGGTGGCCCGGGCATCAGAAATGCCAAAATTTCTTTCTGGAATTTTGGGTTTCGAAGCAGGTAGTGGACTGGATAGGGTCCCTAATGCACTACCTAGTCTAGGAAAGATAATATTGTTCACGAAGAACAGTAACGAGCTGGAAAATTTCCCCCAGCGCGCTAAGTCCCTGGGTGCGCTAGACCGACCCCCAGCGCGCTAGACAGACCCCCCAGCGCGCTAAGCATTGTTCATCCACATTTTTTAAATAACAAATTAAAGGGGCTAGTTTTATTAAGTGATTATAAACCTACCTAAGCGACTTTGTATTCAATCTAAAACTCAAAAACAATGAACTTTAGGAACTAAGGCAAATTTCCAGGGATCTGGGTATGCGAGACGGGGAGTCGGGAGGCTGTATTGACTAGAAAATTTGTGGGAATTTATGAGTATACTTGATGATACTTTATATTGCATTTCATTCCTAATATTTTTGTTGTTTCACAGTCTATTGGATTATGTAGCCATTTGTATTCTGATATCATGTGCTTGATTGGTTTATTGTTCACCTGTTGAGTTTTAAATTCATGATATTTATCCTTGCGATGTTTTATTAACTCCATTCTAATGCCTTGTTCATTCCTTGCTGATTGGATTATTAATTTGGATGAAAATAACATGCTATTAGGATTAGAGGATTTATGAATGAGACTATGGACTTTGTACTTGCTTTGATTATCAAATAGCTTATCACCATGCCTTGTTATTACATGCTCGAGTCATTTTATTGAACACATATAAAGCATTCTTAGTATCTAGGTCCCTTCCTCGATCGAGGTGTGTACGACTCACAGGGTTAGAGCCCCTGGGATGTCAGTAGATGTTATTTGGTTGTGTGCGATATTTGGTTATGTGCGAGGCTTGGTTGTGTGCGAGACATCGGGGTTAAAGTCCCTTATGACACTTGGGTTAGAGTCTCTTGTGATGTTATGACTATTGAGTCGGTGTGACGCGGCTCATTACCAACTGGACTTAGATCACTACTACTTAGTTGAGTGTCAATATCATTTGTTTAACTCTAGTATTTACTTGCATATGGTTAATCATTCAATATTTCATATTTATATGCTTTTAAATACCATTAGAATATTTGGAAATGCGAGATAAAAATATCATTGGGGAATACTGTTATTTTATTATACTCACCGTCCTTTTTATGACGGTGGGTGCAGAGCCGTCGACCAGCAAGCCGAGGAAGAAGAAGATCGACGACTACCTCTGAGTGTTAGTTCTCTGACCTGAGTTAGATCATCACACTATTTACTACATTTTGAGGTTTATATGCATGTGATGTCTTTTCCTGGTTTCCATGCTTATGATTTAATATGATTGCTTCTGCATAAATTATTAAATGGCTTCCGCATAAACTGTTTAGACTTCCGCTAAAATAATTAACTTAATTAAAGTTTTAATGAACTGTAAATTTCAATAACGGTATAACTTGTGTATTATTTATCCTAAACACGAGTAACAAGGCGTATTGGTTGTAAAGGCTGAATAATATGTAGTTAAGTCCTACAAAATTGAGATTAGGGCTTAATTACAGGATTAAGCCAGGTAATGCCCTATATTAAGAGAGGGGTCGTCATAGTTACATATGATCTAACGACCAAAAATGATTCCCAAATTTAAATTAAAGGTGTAGATCAAAACTTTTAAAAAAACTATCAGATTATTGCAAATCGTACTGGGTAAACTAGATAATGCGTTGGGTAAACTTTGGCAATTTACTTCATACCGCACGGGGTCCTCTGCACATCACATTGAGTCCATCGGCCTGAAAATAAATAGTTTTCTGATTTTCTAAAACGACCCCCTAATGGACCTACAACTCCCTAATGGACCTACGACTCTACTAAACTCTTAAAAAACTTCATACATATTTTGTCAGGTCCATAAAAACGTGTTTATATATCCCGAATAATTTCACAAAAAAATTGAAAATTTAGGTTTCATGAAAAACTTAAGGGTTTTTCTACAAATATTTTAAATTTCTATCCAAAAGTCGTCTAAACACAGAGTAGTGCATTCAAAATCAATTTCGACAGTTTTTACACCTTAAATACATATTATAAAACAAGTTTGCAGGATTTAAATCATTTTGAATTTAAAGAACTTTTAAATCATAAAATTCATGATTTTAACCATTTTGAAAACTATGATTCTTGTAATGCATGATTCTAATGCATTTGGTTTATAGGAATGAAACTTATATACCTTACATAAGTTGTACAAATGATTGCTTTGGCATTTTGGTCCTTGTTTTCTTGTATGAGCCGAGTCTTGAGCTTTTCGGCTTCATGTTGTCACTTTGGACTCGAACTTGTACAGACTTCGATTTTCCTTTGAGCTTGTGATTCCTAACCAAATTTGATGTTCTGAAACACTTGACAAACTCGTTAGTATCATTTTACATTATTCGTTGACATCAAAATCTCGAGTGGAGTATGAAACACTCAGTCCAATAATTTCCTCCTTTTTGATGATAACAAAAAACATGAACTTGACAAACAAAAGATATATATTTAGCACATTATCCAGTTCATAATTGCAAGTTCAAAGTAATATTTCTCTTCCGTTTGATAACATCAAAAAGTGGAGAAAAAGTCTACCTCTATCAATATGCATACATGAACAAGTTTAATGAAAATATGAAAACATAAGCTCCCTTATCAACATGCATGTTCAAAGTCATGATACCAATATATTTTCCATTTTAGGTTCAAGTCTCCCCCATATGTTAAAATTATACAACAGTTAGATACCAAAAAGTGGACGTGTATCAATATGCATAAATTTCAATATCTATAATTCTCCCTCGATGTAAAACAATGTATTCAAATGTTTCTTTCTTTGATAAACATGCAAATAAAAATAGATTCATTCATTCATATGCACCAAAGAGATGAAACAACGCAACAATAAGCATAATCTGTGTGCATTAAGAAGTAAAAATAAAACGAATAATATGGTGTGCCGCATGCGGAAATAGAAACACTTAGCATATGCATGGAGACAATTTGCAAAAGCATAATCATACAAAAACCTTCCCTTTTTTTGGTAATATAACATTTCCTCATCAATGGTTCTAATGTTCCCTCTAAACATATGGACACTTCATTGTAATTATGATTCACACATAATGCACATAAAATTCAAAAATGACATCAAAATAAACAATATAAATATGTTATAATGTATATGACTAATGCTAGACATATCATGCTTAATTCTCATACATTGATCTATTATTTAAGTACATTCATGATCCAAAGTGAGTCTAATTCACTCTTTGAATATTGGACTTTGGTACCTATATTTCTCTAGATATAGACTTGGTCTCTATTAGTGTTTCCTTTAGTACCCATGCCATAATGTGAAACATATTTCTCGAATAAGTCCATTTGAGTCTTTATGGTTCTTTGGGCTTGTTAGACCTCTTAGATTTTCTTAATTAAGCTTTTAAATATAAGCACCTTTGTTTCTCTTGTGTAAGCTCTAAATCAACATTCTCCTTCTCATTGGTGACATCAGTTACCAATTTTGACCACTCATCTAGCTTTTCTTGAAGAACTTGATTTTGACTCTTTAAATTCATGTTTTCTTAAATAATACTCTCATTCTTCTCAATACTTTTATCAAAGTTGTTTTGGAGAGTCATTAACTCATCCAATGCAAGTTGAAGCATGTTCATAAGCTTCATATTCTCTTTAATGAGGTTGTACAAATCTAGTTCAAGATTGTTTCTCAAAGTAGACAATTCATCAAGAGAGGAATCATGAAGACAATCAATATTAGCGTATGAATCTATAACAAGATTACTTTCATTAACATGAGAGTGCATAGACCTATTATTATCATCATTGTGGGAATGAGAATCCATAGGTCTAAAGTTTTCATGCATGTGAGCATTTCTATCATCATCATGTGTAACAATTTGGTTTTGCTCATCGTAAAAAGATAATAGTACGAGAGAGTCACTAGATGATAATGAATCATTACAAATGCTAGTAGACAATGAGGAGTGAGAATCATTAGTAGGAAAAGAATCATGACAATCGCAATAAATTTCTTCAAACTTTCTCAATATATCCCTATATAGGTGCATAGAGAAACTCTATCTTTAGTGTCGTCGAGAATACTAGAAATGAGAATGTTTCTAGTTTTGTCATCAAGTCGTACTAGTCTCTTTTCTTCCCTATTCCACTTTTTCTTTGGATTAGACTCTTCAACACCATTCACAACTTTAAATGGGGTGTATGGATCATTTTCTAAAATGCACTACATCTCATGTGATTGGGCTCTAAGGTATATTCTAAACCTAATCATCCAACTCCTAAAAGAATAATCCTTAAGCATAGGTAGAACGATAACATCGGTCGCGAAAGTAATGTCTATTGATCTTTGGCTCTAAGATGTAAATCTGAATATGAAGAGCACCCACTCTGATACCAATTGAAGGTCACCTAAGAGGGGGTGAATTGGGTGTACCGAGATGTCTTCGCCTTTTAAAAATTTTATGCTAAATAACAATGATAATACACACACCAAAAACAAATATTAATGCAATGCAATCAAGAAGGGGGTAAAAGAGATGGAAGTGAGACCACACGATATATAGTGCTTCGGTCTAACCGATCTACATCCACTACCTAATCGCTCTAGTAAGGATTTTTAACCCCCCACTTATATTACCAATAAGTGAATACAACCTAAGCCCTCAAGCTATAATGCCTAAGTACAATTAGGACTTCCCACCTAGCCTCAAGTAGCGTGTATGCCTAGACTCACTAGGTCTTTTACAACCACTTAGCCGCAACTAGGTCTTTTACACTTGCCTTACCGCAATAAGGGATCATACAACCACCTAGCCTCAACTAGGGTTTTTCCCTCGATTTAGATCTCACTAAGTCTTACAATGAACAATGTTTGATAAATACAATGAAAGTGTGCCTTAAATTGTAAAGCGGTAACAAGAACAATTCTTACAAGCCTCCTAGAGCTAAACAACTTTTATGCATGCAAGTATGAACTTTGACTATGATATCGAAAAAATCAGTGAATATGCGCAATACTTAGTAAAAAAATTTAGCAAAATAGTATCGATGAAAAGTGTGTGGTTTCAAATCAAATGAACAAGCGGATTTGTCAAAAATCAAGATTATGAACAACTTTTTCAAATATGTCCTAGGTTTAAAGAGATCAAGTTTAAGTGGAAATCCCAAGACATATGTGTTCAAGAACATTTCAAATGATTTCCAAATAATACTCCAAACAAAAAAAATAGATTAAGCCCGAAAAGAGTAAGAAATCAAGAAGTCTTACAACTCTAAGTGTAAAATCCAAAAATCAGCTTTGGAGTGCGAGTTGTAAGCCTTATAACTCATTTCTAGTGTCGCTTAACCAACGAATCAATAGCTCCGAGAATCACCAAGTGTATGTGATCTAAAATCTAGCCCAAATGTATATTAAACTTCAATTTTTGAAAGTGTAGGAGCATAAGTTGTAACTTTGGTGTTCTTAGATTTTTTGGATGTGTTCAAACCCTTTTTCTACCTTTATGATCGTTACATATGATCTAAGGGACAAAAATAAACCCCAAATTCAAATTAAAGGTGTAGATCAAAACTTTCAAAAAGTTGACAGATTACTGTACAACGTGTTGGGTAAATTGGATAACGCGTTGGGTAAATTTTTTTTGTTGTTTACTACACAGCGCGTTGGGTCCTCTACAAGAATACTCTCATTTTTCTCAAGAATCTTATCAAAGTTATTTTGGAGAATCATTAACTCATCCGCTGCAAGTTGAAGCATTTTCTTGAGCTTCTCATTCTCTTTAATGAGATTGTCCAAATCTAGTTCAAGATTCTTTCTCAAAGTAGACAATTCATCAAGAGAGGAATCATGAAGAAAATCAATGTTAGTGTATGAATCAATAACATGATTACTTTCATTATCATGAGAGTGCATAGACCTATCATTATCATCATTGTGCGATTAAGAATCCATAGGTCTAAGGTCTTCATGCATGTACGCATTTCTATCATCATCATGTGTAACAATAGGGATTTGCTCATCATGAAAAGATAATAGTACGAGAGAGTCACTAGATGAATAAATCATTACAAATGCTAGTAGACAATTAGGAGTGAGAATCACTGGTAGGCAAAGAATCATGACCATCACAATAAATCTCTTCAAGCTTTCAACATATATCCCTAGATGAGTTGCACAAAGAAACTCTAACCTTAGTGTCATCGAGAATACTAGAAATGAAAATATTTTTAGTTTCGTCATCAAATCTTGCTGGTCTCTTTTCTTTCCTATTCCATTTTTTTTGGTTAAGAGTTTTCAACACTATTCATAACTGTAAAATAGGGTGTATGGGTCATTTTCTAAAATGTGTTGCATCACATGTAATTTAGCTCTAAGGTATGTTATAAACCTAATATTCCAACTCCTAAAAGCATAATCCTTAAGTATAGGTGGAACGGTAACATCGACATCGAAATAAATGGCAATTGATCTTTTACTCAAGGATGTGAATCTAAATATTAAGAGCACCCACTCTGATACCAATTGAAGGTCACCCAAGAGGGGAGGTGAATTGGGTGTACCGACGCCTTTTAAAAACTTTATGCTAAATAATAATGTTAACATACACGCTAACAATAAATATCTATGCAATGCAATCAAGAAGGGGGTAGAACAAATGGAAATGAGAAACACGATATAGTGGTTCAATCCAATCGATTTACATCCACTACCTAACAGCACCAGTTAGGATTTTCAACCCCTAACTTATATTACCAATAAGTAAATACAACCTAAGGCTTCAAGCCTAAGTACGATTAGGACTTTTCCCTTAACCTCAACTAGCATGTATGCCTTTACTTACTAGGTCTTTTACAACCTCCTAGCCGCAACTAGGTCTTTTACACTTGTCTTACCGCAATAAGGGCTTATACAACAATCTAGCCTAAACTAGTATTTTTCCCTCGACTTCGATCCCACTAAGTTTTACAATCAGCAACGTTTGATAAATATAATGAAAGTGTGTCTTACAATTTAAAGCGGTAACAAGTCCAATTGTTATAAGCCACCTAGAGCTAAATCACTCTTATGCATGCAAATATGAACTCTAATTAAGATATCGATAAAATCAACAAATATGCACAATAGTTAGTTAGGAAATCAGCAAAATAGTGTTGATGAAAAAGTGTGCAGTTTCAAATCAAATGAACGAGTGGTTTTGTCAAAATTCAAGATTAAGAACAACTTGTTTAAATATGTCATAGGTTTAAAGAGATCAAGTTTAAGTGCAAAACCTAAAACAAATGTGTTCAAGAACACTATAAATGATTTTCAAACAATACACCAAGCAAAAAGTATAGATTAAGCTAGAAAAGAGTAGGAAATCAAGAAATCTTATAACCTCAAGTGTGAAACTCGAAAATCTGTTTTTGTGTACAAGTTGTAAGCCTTAGAACACGTCTCTAATGTCGCCTTGACTAGCGAATCAATAGCTCTAAGAATAACTAACTGTATGTGATCAAAGATCTAGCACAAATATGTATTAAACTTGAATTTTTGAAAGTGTAGGAACATACGTTGTAGTTCTTAGGTTTTTAGGTATGTTGTCAAACCCTTTTTGTACCCATGTGACCGTTACATATGATCCAAGGGCCCGAAATGAACCCAAAATTCAAATTAAAGGTATAGATCAAAACTTTAAAAAAGTTGTCAGATTACTGCACAACACGCTAGATAAACTGGATAACACACTGGGTGAATGATTTTTTGGCAGTTTATTGCACATCGCGCTAGGTCCAGGGGCCTGAAAATTAATATTTTTTTTGGTTTTCTAAAACGACCCTCTAATGGACCTAAGACTCTACTAAACTTCTCAAAACACTTCATACATGTTTAGTACGGTCCATAAAACGTATCTATATATATCTCAGATGATTTCATAAACCCCAAAAATCAAAAAATTTCGATTTCATGAAATGCATAAGGGTTTTTCTACAAATATTTTTAATGTCAATCCAAAAGTCGTCTAAACACACATCGGTGCATTCAAAAACACCTAACTGACTTAACCACTAACCTAAACCCACCTTAACCCATCCTAATACACATATAATCACCCCAGGGACATAGGGAAGTGTGTCGAGAGTACGGGTACGTGAGTTCGGGCGTCAGGAGGCCGGAATTAGCTAAGAATTGCTTGAGTGTGAGTAATCCCACTTGAACTATTTACTTTCATTTCATTCCACTTTATTAATGTTGTTGGATAGTCTATGGGACTGAATTCGTGTGCCTTGTAGTCTAAATATCATGACCTCTTATTTTGTGTCTTTTGTTGAGCTTGCAATCATGATAGTACCTTGTGATTAATTCATTTGATTCCTTCCATTGCCTTATGTCTATTTTTCATTAAGTATTATATAATGTGATATGAATAGCATGCTATTAGGATTAGCTGAGTTTATAATTGTGTTAGAAACTTGTACTCTCGGTTTATTGGTGTTTTGTAGCATAGCAAATTTTTAGAATCCTTTACAGAGTCTTTTATTGTCTTTAATAGTATTAGTATCTAGGGTCCATTGCACATCATAGAGTGGGTGGCTCAGATGGTCACTAGACCTCGGGGATGTTGGCGCCCTTTACTATACTCGTGCGACTCACGGCGTAATGGACCAAGGTGTTCGGCAAGATTTGCAATAGATGATTTATACGCGTAGAGCACAACTCTACTATTTGAGGTTATTAGAAATGATTATATGTAGAGGAAAACTCCATAGAAATAGTGGAAAAGGCTGAGTGATAGTTCTCACCGCCGACCTAACCTAGATCAAATTGCTTAACCTGTGTTAGTTTCACTTGAATTTCTGGTATTTTCTAGCATGTTTACTTAAAGCATTCTTTGGCTATCATTATGCTTTTAAATGCTGTTCATTTATTTTTGGAAATGTGAGTAAATAAGTCGTTTGGGAATTACTGTTATACTTTTGTACTCACCGTCCTTTTATGATGGTGGGTTGCATCCATCGAGCAGTAGACCCGATAAGGAGAAAATTGGCGACTACCTCTGAGTTTGGGGAGCTTGCTATTGTTTGACTGTAGGTTTTGATATTTTGTATATTTACTTATTATGTCTTTCATACTATTGGGTTATACATATTGGGTTGAGCGTTAGTTCCTCGACTTTTGATTATCACACTGTTTATATGTTTCGTCAAATATTTCAATATATATATATTGTGATCGTTATTCCTGGTTTCCACACTTAGGATTATTAAATTGTTTCCATTTGAAATGTTAAGATTTCCGCTAACTAATTAACTGTTAAATATTTTTAAGCAACTCTAAGTTATTGAAATTGGTAGGGTTAGTGTATTATTTATCTTGAACGCGATCAAGTTGGCAAATAGGTTAAAATGGCTCACTAATATGTAGTTAAGTCTTGCAGACCAAGTTAGGGACGGGATTAGGCCGGGCGGTGCCCTAGATTTGGAGAAGGGTCATCACAGTATATCATCAATAAATAAGTCAAAGGAGAATAACAACAAGATATACATCCCCAAGATCTCTAATAAACCCAAATCCCAGTGTTTAAAAAACAAGTATATACAATAGTACAAAATAATCACGTATGTTAACAAGTGGAAAGAACTGCTCCAGTATCCTCAAATCAAATCTCCTAGCTGTGGAGCCTTTCCCTTGCTGGACTGTGGATCAACACTCCGTCAAACACAAGAATGGCGAGCCCAGGTAAGTAACGCCAAACAGGACATAGATACAGCATTTCAAAATAAATAAATCAGTCTAATTCATGTAAATAGAAAGAAAGGAACAGGGAGCACATGAATTTCTAAAGACTATAAATAACTGAATCAATTCAAAAATGAATGTCCCGAAAATAATAAAGAGGAGCAAGTAGTCCCGACCAAATGGCCGTTAAGTCGAGGAAAACACCTACAAGACTCAGAGTTTAAGACGTGGTAAACTCACACCATCCTAAAGTCCACGCGGATAAGACTCCCTAGTAGTCCAGTTAAGAACTCTCATCCCGTATAGAACTAGAAACAGTATCGTGCATCTCGAGTTAGTGGCTCTGGCATTTTACCTCAGATAACCCGTCCTACTAAAGGACCACATTGACTCACTTGCCTTCGGACTACTCAAAGGAATGAAATTTCCAAAATAGGAATAGAGCAATAACAATAACAATTTAAAGCTCATGAAATAATTATAAAATTCCTCACTGGTTTACTTACATGTATCCAAGCTAATTTGCACTCATACGACCTCTGACTCACCTCCTACGAATCCCCGTGTGACCCGTCAATAATTAAAACTCTTGATAACTTAATTAAATTGCTAATCCTCATTAATTACTTCCTAATTTACTCAATTTTCTTTAATTATTTCATTAGTGTAATTTGGTTGATTTCGAGGTATTGGGTCTATTCGGACCCATTTGGATATCCGAGAGATCCCCGAAATTTTTCAAAAATTTATTAATTTTGGTCACTGTGAATAGTGTCACGTCGCAGGTGGCGCCGTGGGGGTCAAACCTGTGCTGCATCACAAAAAGCGTGACTATAATTTGCTCCCTACCTTAGACGCCGCAAGTGGCATCGTGGGGCTTGTGACGGCCCCAATTTCTCTGTGCAATTGGGTACTCCCGACCTAGACCCGTGTAGGCCCCGACTCATCACTCGGCAACCTAACGAGCCTAGTCAGCCTCCGATTAATCAATTTAGCAATTTATGATTGCAATAATACAAAGCTGAAGACTAAACAAGTATAATAAGGGAAATAACTCAATCAAAGGGAAATGTAGGAATCTATAAGTATGGAAAACCCTGGGTATTCATGTACAATTCGATATGCATAGATACACGATACCAATCTCATAAAAAATACCAAGTTCTATAACTCAGAATATATATATAAAATGACATACAGATAGACATATAAAACCTACTCTAATGGTCTCCCCGGTCCAGCCACTAGGTCCTCAAAGTAAATCACTTAAGTAGGGCCCCTTACCCTTGTCGCTCTCCACCCTATCTGCACCCACCGTCACAAACTAGACAGTAAGTAACTGAAGAAATCGAAAGTAGTACCAGAAGAATATAACAGTAATCTATGATTTTAACAAGTAAAACAGTCTAAATATCATGCGGAGATGAAATGGCAGGAAAGTAAATAAATCAGAGTACATGATCAACAGACTGATAGATAAACAATCAAAATTTGCATGTTCTGAGATTCAAAAGAGGCCCATGAGTGGTCCAATTTCACAGCAATACGACAAATATCTCGCAATATCTCCCTGGGCAATGTCGCAACATTAGCGCAGCTTGAAATCAAGAGGCATCGCAACACCTCTCTAATCCAGTACCCAGTATACACAACACTAGGGGTAATCAGTTACCCCTGCAGGAGGCACCCTCGTTTTCCCAGCTAGTGCAGGATCACATGATACCTTCGAGACACACACTCATGACAAGAACATACAACAAACAATATGGAATGGAATATCAAACAAGGGATCAATTCAACAATATCAATGAATAGAGGATGTATAAATCACATGCTATTTCCTTACTGGCCTACTAACATACACACTTATAAGGCACGTGTGTACTTACCTGAACTATCGCAACCCGGTACCACTCCGCGACTCTAACGCATTCCTCGCGATTTCCCGACTACTTGATAAGGGTTTGAATCCCAAATATTGGTTTAGGATTAGTATTTAGTCTTAGGGTGATTCTTGTAAGTTTGGTTTAACAATTTGTAAGAGCGACTCAAATAGTTGCGAAAAAGTCCACCAACACGGTAAACATATATACACTTCCATAGATAATGGGTCTTAATACCAATATTGTCCCTTTGGGAACTTGTTGGGCCCAAACACTAATTCCATACTCACATAACCATTCTATTTGTTAGACCCTTGTTAGGATTAAACACATAAGCCCATTAAAAAAACACAACTCACATATACACTTATAATAACCATGAAACCCCAATACGACATCACGTTTTATATTAACTCACCACACAAATAACGCACCCCATACCACAACTGTGAGACACACACACACTATACGCACCCCACACCCAACTATAAGGAACACACATACCATAACGCACCCCACACAACACACACATCACGATTTGTTTGAACACACCACACACATCAACCGACCCCAACCAAAATACATCTAATCGAAAACACAACTGTTGCACATGGGGCGAACCACCTCTGGCCAGCAGAGTCTTCAAAGGGTCACCTTTGATCAGCCTCGACCGGGGACAGTCCCACCAGCCATGGCAGTGCCTACAACCGTCAACAACAGTGCGCAAAAAGAAGGAAAAACAGTGAGCAAGAACCCTCCTCAATTAGTCGAGAAAAATAAATCATCCGCCGGACGTAAAGCCCTTCGAGAACGTCGAGACACACATGGGTGGTCTACGCCCAAGTTCCCCATTGGAGGTGCCCCACAGTGGTCGGACAGTGGGCGTTTGTGGGTGCAACAATGAGCAACGAGATAGAGAGATAATCGAGAGAGAAAAAGAAAGTCGAGGGAGAGAGAAGACAGAGGGGTCGAGAGGTATACCTGCTCCAGTGACTGAGGTGTCTCTGGTGAGGGTCCGCTGTCCCAGCGCCGTCAAGGGGTGGTGATGATGGTCAAGAAAGGAGGAGAGGAGTGGAAGAGAGAAGAGAAAGAATGTAGGGTCGAGAGGGAGAAAGAGAGGTCTCGTCACCGACGTCTGCCGGTGGACGCTGACCACCACTGGAGTCGCCGAGGTTCGGTGGTTCGGTGGCCAGTGGAGGAGAGTGGAGAGAGGGAGGAGAGAATGGGAGAGCCGTTATGGAGAGAGTAGGTTTAGAAGATAAGCGAATAGTAAAGTTAGGTAGGTCCTTTATATAGGCCCCTTATTTGCATCTCAAAACCCACACTCATCTCGAGGTCAATCCTATGAATCTCCTAAATGGTGTTGTGTCACTTTAACAATCCCATATCCCATGACCCGCATGTTGCATAGTTAACTAACTCCCGCGTTCAAACGATGTTCCTTTATCCGCCTTTCCTTGCTCCGACTCCCGTAGCGCTCGTAATTTCACCGAGTCTCGTGTATTATTTATTTAAATTACTCAAATATTCATTTATTTATGTTTTTACTGTGTTTTACGTCCCCCGTGTACCCGTATCCCAACTATCGATCCCCGCTCGTCCAGTTTCCCTTCTCGTTCACCGACTTCATTGTTCGGGCACTCAAATTCGAGTATAAATACGTAATACACATCATCATTCACAAATAACCAAATTTCTAGGGCATTACAAAGCTTTTCCCTCCACGACGTCACTTAAAATTTGACATGCCCCAGAGCCTCTGCTCTGGGAGGCGTGATCGACGTAGTGGGCATAAATTCCCCACAACGTCCCTCACGGCGTGAGTTCATGTACTCAAATCTGGAGTTTTCTAAAACCCCAGCTCACGTCGCCACATTCCAAGCTTATCCCAAACTTTTAGGGACATCCGTTACAACACTAAACCCCTTCGCTTACGTTAAAACCTCGACAAAAACCCACGATTTCAAAAAATGATACAAAAATTCAAAAAATTTAACAAAAATACCACAACTTCTCAAATCACCAAAATCACCATTTGAAATACTAAAATCCCATTCCATTAACTTCAAATCTATCAAAACAATCCATCAAAAATGAAATTCCTAAATCATCGTCCAAATCCATCTCGACGAAAACACTCAAAATCACCGCGAAAATGTAGATACACACGAGGGGAGTCGGGATCTCACCTTAGAGTTCGAAGTTGGTCAATCCCTTGGCGGCAATCCACGCCGAAAATCTGAAAGATTCCATACCCCACGTTCCCTTGTTTCGATGTGATGAGATAGAAGAGAAAGTGAGGAGAGAGAAAAGTTGACATGGGTTTATATACTCCCTCCCCTCATCACACTCATGCACACATCCCGAGGCACATCTCTTGGCCCTCATTCATCCTATCTAACCACCTTAACACAACATTGTGATTTCAATAGGTGACTCTTGTAACGACCCTAAAAATTTAACCCGTGCCACGTGTCAATACAGGTGATACGTAGGCCCATGTCGTGGTACAGTCATCAATTCTCGGACGTCGACGCCGAGGTATGTAATTTTTGTATGGTGTTTGTATTATATTGTATTTCATTTGTGCAATTTCAAGTTTTTAACGTGTAAAGACATTTGTATACGAGAGTTGGTAGTTCGGGGAACAAATTTAATTAAAAACATTGACAAAAAATATAAAATAAATAATAATTAAAAGGTTGTAAAGTTCGTTTGTTACGTCAGTACGTCTTTGGTGACGCGACGAACTAAGTTAGTGTTATGAGTCGGATGCGAGAATACCTTTGAGTGTTGTTTGAAATGGATGAGATCAAAAGACCAAAAGTCAACAGAAGTCACCTATTTGTGTCATTAAAGTTGGTGGAGGTGACTGCAAAATGACCAAAAAGGGCAATAAATTTGTTAAGGGTATGGATAAGGGTGAGGGGTATTTTGGTCATTTGACCAAAATCACCCCCCAAAACACCAACACGCCACCGCCATCACATATTTCACATCTTTAATTGATCAAAAGAAGGAGAGATCAAGGAGAGGAGAGTAGCGATTCGCGGAGAACGTGGACACGACGTCGAGGCGAGATCCAGGTAAGGTAGTTATTGATTGCATTGTTGGTGTTGTTGTTATCACGGTGGTAGTCAACTTGTTGTCGAGGTTGTCGTTGAGGGGTGTGGATTTAGATGGTGAAAATGGGATAGTGGTGATGATGGTGGTGATGTGTGTTGTTGCAAAAAAAAAAAAAAAAAAAAAAAAAAAAAAGAACAAGAACAAGAAAGTGGAACCGGGGCCAGTCAAGGTGACCCGACCCAGTTGGGTCAGATCGGGTCTGACCCGGGTGGACCGGGTTAGACCGAGTTTGACCCGGGTGGACCAAGTCAAGACCGGGTTTGACTCGGGTGGATCGGGTCTGACCCGACTGGAACCTGTTGGACCAGGTCAGACCCGACTCGGGACCTACCCACCTATTATTATATTAATAAATAATTATTTATTTCAATTAATTATATTAAAAATAATTTTAATTGAAATAAATTCCAAAAAATAGGGAAAATTCAGGAAAAAATTTAGAAAATTATATTTTCATCAAATAAAGAGAAATTTGGGAATTTCTATGAAAAATAAAATATTTGGGATTTTTGCGAGACATTATGTCAGGGTTTTTGCCTTGAAAAGAGTGAAATTGGAAAAAATAGCTAGAAATTTGGAAAAATCAAAGGAAATTAAGGAAATTGATATAAATTGCATTATCAGGATTTTTGTACACACGGAGACTGTAAGGGCGTGTCGGAGTCCGTGTTAGCGCAAACTAGCTTGGATCGAGGTAAGTAAACCAATGGGGAACACTTCAGTTATTTCTTGAGCATTGAATTATTTATTGATATTGTTTCGATGCTATCTTGTCATTCCATTCCTTTTAAGTTGTCCTAAGGCAAATGTGTCAAGCGTGATCCTTGCAGAATTCCGGACTCGTGGTGTATTATACCGGAGTTTACGGTTGGGGATACGTGATTGGTTGTAATGACATGAACGGGGTGAGAGTTCTCCACCAGATTGTTATGGACTCTACACTTTTGTTGGGGTCTTAGAGGAGATTCTATCCTTGACTCCTAGCATTTGAGGAGATTTTGTCCTCGACATAACGACTTTGATTGGTCGGGACCACTTGTGTCATTCCTTTGTATTTCGGGACACTCAGTTTCGATTGCTTGTTTATTTATTCACAGTCTTTATATATTCATGCGCTCCTTGTCCTTTTCTTTCTATCTGCATGAATTGACTGTTCATTTATTTAATTCAAAATACTGTATTTATTGTTGTTCCTGCTTGGCGTTACTTACCTCGGCTCGTCATTTTTGTGTTTAACCGAGTGCAGATCCACTGTCCAGTAATGGAAAGGCCGTGCAGTTAGGCGATATACTTTGAGCGACCCTCCTCTGCTGACATAAATGACTTTTTGGTTATATTAGTTACCTATATTGTTTTTGTACACAGGGTTATGGGTTGAGAGATTTTTGGATATTATGACTTGGATGATACTCTCTTTGCTTTACATGATACATATGATATACAGGGTTCCCACACCCTAGGTTTTTGTCCTAACTTGGAGCTTTTGAGGTTAATTGATTAGTTGAGATTTATTGCTTCTGCTTTATACTTTTATAACTCGCTAATTAATTGACTTCACTTTTAAATGAATAATAAATGATTGAATGGTAAGGATAGGCTCACTGGCCCCGTGCGACTCGGCAGGATTGGCTCAGGGGTTTCTCGCGGGTCCAAGCCGGGCGGCGCCCGATTCTAGGGTTGTAGAATTTGGGGCCGTCACAGTTGGTATCAGAGCCTAAAAGTTGAATAAAAGACTCTTAAATTTAAATCACAATATACTAAGACATAGGAAAGCGGAAGTTAGGATAGTTATTGAACTTAGAGTGGAACCCTATGAACATAACTTAAGTCTTAGTTGGGAAGTGAGGAGAGTTGGGGAAAAGTTGGAACTTATAATGTACATGCTATATTTGAGATGGTGTATTATTACGATATCGAATAGCTATTCACTGATTCGGAGATTCGCCTAATTGCAGCGATGGCGGATCAGCCGCGTTCTGGTGATGATAGTGGGACGCCAGGCCCTAGAGGATTCAGTATGGAGGAGTTCCATATGTGGACTCAGAGGATTATGAGTCAGGATCATAGACTTAAGGAGATCCTGAGACTATTGAGAGCACCCCTTACAGCGACACCATTTACGCCGACTACTTCCCAATTACCTGTTGCATAGGAGACTGGTACACCAGCTACAGGTGTGATGTCTACAGCTCCTACTACGATTTCAACGATGCCAGAGATCGCAGTAGCTCCGATAGCATAGATAGGGGTTGTACTGCCTACTTAGACAGAGGTGATACCATCGACACCGAGTACACCAGTTATTGAGACGCCTAGTACACTGACTACTTCGAGTACTAAGGCTACGCTAGAGGCGAGGCAGGCCAGGGAGTTTCGGAGTCATCAGCCTAAGAAGTTCTACGGGGGTACGAATCTTGAGCCATCAAAGATCTTCTTGAGGAGTCACGAGAAGATTCACGACATTCTGGCTACACCGGCCCACATGCAGCCTAGTATATCTTCTGCCTCACTGTTGGCGAGGCCGACTGGTGGCGCACAACGGTGGCCACGAAGCGGAAGCCCTGAGATTGGGTTGAGTTCAAGAGGAGGTTCGAGCAGAAGTACATTCCTCCTACGGTCTATAATTTGAAGAGGACCGAGTTTCAGAATATCCGGCAGATAGCTGACGAGTCCGTGATGCAGTACATGGATCGATATCTATGACTGATGGAATATGCCGGAGGAGCAGCAGATACTGACGCCGACTATGTGTATTACTTTGTACACGGGCTACTCGATTCGATAGGTTCGATGGTAGTGATGACAGCTCCGAGCACACTACAGGTGGCGTATGAGAGAGCCATGTCCATTGAGGGATTTGGCAATACACGCACTGGGGCACAGGCTACTTCATCGGCACCTTCTCAGTCGGGGAGGCTTTCGGGGGATGGTAGGAGGAGGAAGAGATTCAGGCAGTGGTTGCAGAGAAACAGAGCTCATAGTGTAGCATCAATAGCATCTCCACCCACCGCAGCAGTTGTATCATCCACTCCAGCACGGAGTTATGCTAGTGTTTAGCCACCATAGTCTCAGTCGGGCCAGCATAGACAACAGCACCAGAGGACTGAGGGTAGAAACGGCGGTCAGGAGCAGAGATACCGACAGGGACAGCGACGCAATTAGGGTCAAGGACAGAGTTCTGGTCAGGTTCTGAGACAGGGACAGCGTGGTCCGTCTAGTTTAGGGTCTCCGAGGGGAGCATGTTTCGAGTGCTTGGGCCACTTCGTCAGCGCTTTTCCACGACTGGGTCGAGGATAACCACAGAGCCGGGAGCAGGTTCATGCCATTGCTGCACCAAACACGACTGCTTCATGAAACCTGATTGAGGGTACAGTTTACATTTGCAGTCGATTTATGCATACCATGTTTATTTCATTTCGGGTCGTATGGTTGACGAGTTAGGGTTGAGACCTATTCGATTAGATAGACCCTTGATCTTTAGCACGACTGTTGGGGACAAGATTTACCCGAATTTAATGTGTGTAGACTATTCAGTAGAGATAGAGGGACACACCTTACCTGCAGACCTGAGAGTGTTGGAGTTCCTAGAGTTCGATGCATTACCGGGTATGGATTGGTTGGGTGCTTATCATGCACAGATTCACTGCTACAGTAAAAGGATCACGTTTCAGATTCTTTGGTATCCAGAGTTTAGCTTTCAGGGGACTTCGACCAATTTACCGATCACCAGGGGTAGAGTCGCTACTAGCGTAGATGTAAAGACATTCGCTGGCGTGTTGAGTCCGACGGGCAGAGTAGAGACTAGGTTGAAGGATGTGCCAGTAGTACGCGAGTTCCCTGATGTCTTTCCAGCGGAGTTACCAGGCTTACCAACACCTAGGGAGATCGATTTCATCGTTGACTTGGTCCCAGGGACCAAACCCATTTCTATTCCTCCGTATCGCATGGCTCCAAGAGAGCTAGATGAGTTGAGAGGACAACTTGACGAGTTGTTGGAGCTAGGCTTTATTCGGCCCAGTATGTCACCTTGGGGATCGTCGGTATTGTTTGTAAAGAAGAAAGACGGCAGCTTGAGATTATGCATCAACTACAAACAGTTGAACAAGGCGACGGTGAAGAACAAGTATCCACTTCCTCGAATCGATGATTTATTCGACTAGTTGACAGGTTCGTAGTGTTTCTCGAAGATTGATCTGAGATCCGGGTACTATCAGTGTTTCTCAAAGATTGATCTCGAGGATTAGAGCAAAGGACATGGAGAAGACCGCATTTCGCACTCGATATGGGTACTACCAGTTTACAGTCATGTCGTTTGGGCTGACTAACGCCCCAGCGATGTTAATGGATTGATGCATCGAGTGTTGAGACAGTACATGGATAGATTCGTCATTGTGTTCATTGACGACATCTTGATATATTCTAGGACTCGCGAGGAGCACGAGGAACACCTTAGTTTGGTTTTACGGACACTGAGAGAGCATCGATTATTCGCTAAGTTCAGTAAGTGTGAGTTTTGGTTGACAGAGGTAGGATTCCTATGTCACATTGTTGGGACAAACGGAGTGTCAGTGGACCCCGCTAAGGTCAGGGCAGTTAGTGATTGGCCTACACCGAGATCAGCGTCAGATATCCGCAATTTTCTGGGCTTAGCAGGTTATTATCAGCGTTTTGTACAGGACTTCTCGAGGATCACGACACCGACTACGCAGTTGACGAAGAAGGATGTCAAATTTCAGTGGAACGACGACTGTGAACAGGCGTTCAGGACATTGAAGGAACGACTGACTACCGCACCAATGTTGGTTTTGCTAGAGTCAGGGAAGGGTTTGAAGGTGAACACCGATGCTTCTAAGATCGATTTGAGCTGTGTTCTGATGCAAGAGGGTAGAGTGATTGCCTACGTGTCCCGACAGCTGAAGATTCATGCGAAAAATTACCCTACTCATGACTTGGAGTTGGCGGCAGTGATTTTTGCTTTGAAGATTTGGGGTCACTATCTCTAAGGGGAGAGATTCGTCCTATTTACTGACCATAAGAGTTTAAAGTACCTCTTCACGTAAAAAGAATTGAATATGCGATAGAGGCGATGGCTTGAGCCACAGAGGCTCAGACTTAGACTTAGAGGCACAGAGGCTCAGACTTAGAGGTTGTTACCTGCCACATGACGCACAATTACAGTTTGCTCGAGGCGGTTGAGAGGATTTGTACCGATGACGTTTCGACCGATACTAGAGTAATGATTTGCGGATAGATGAGGACTAAGACGGTGTCGATACAGAGTGTACTTGAGGGTCAGCATACAGACGAGCAATATCAGAAGTTCTTAGAGCTGGCGCAGAGTTCAGATCATCCAGATTGGAGTTAGTCGACGGACTCATGCCTAAGATTTAGAGGACGACTATGGATTCCATCAGTGGCTGAGCTACGCGATGAAATACTTCATGAGGCATACCGATCATGATTTACGGTTCATCCAAGCAGGACCAAGATGTAAGCAGAGGTGCGTCGTCTCTTCTAGTGGTCGTGGATGAAGATCGACATTGCTAATTTTATTCGAGGGTGTGATATTTGTCAGCGTGTTAAGGCTGAGCATCACAGACCCGGGGGGTTATTACAGTCCCTTCCTATTCCTCAGTGGAAGTGGGAGCATATTGCCATGGACTTCGCCAGTGGACTTCCTTGATCTCGGCATCGACATGATAGCGTCTGGGTAATTGTGGACAGATTAACTAAGTCTGCGCACTTCATACCGATCTCGACCACACATCGGGTAGACAGACTGGTAGAGCTTTATGATAGAGATTGTTAGATTGCATGGGGTACCGTTGTCGATTGTGTCTGACAGAGGGTCGTAGTTTACTTCGCAGATCTGGTAGAGCATGCAGACACAGTTTGGCACGAGGTTGAATCTTAGTACCGCCTATCACCCACAGACTGATGGATAGTCAGAACGTTTAATCCAGATTCTCGAAGATATGCTGAGGATGTGTATGTTAGAGTACGGTGGATCTTGGGAGGAATACTTATATCTGTGTGTTTGCATATAATAACAGTTATCAGGCCAGTATCGGCATGGCACCATTTGAGGCATTGTACGGGAGGCCGTGTAGATCTCCATCTTGTTGGGCGGAGCCCGAGGATGTGACAGCAATTGGGCTGGAGGTTGTGGTAGATCACACAGAGAAGATACGACTGATCCGTTTGAGACTGAAAGGTGCGCAGAAGAGGAAGAAGAAGTATTATGACTTGTATTACAGGGAGTTAGAATACCAGGTTTGGGACTTTGTATATCTGAAAGTATCTCCATTGAAGGGGCACAAGAGGTTTGGGATCAAGGGAAAACTTATGCCGAGGTTCATTGGTGCGTTCAGAGTGGTGAAGCGGGTAGGTAAGGTCGCATACGAGCTAGAGTTACCACCTCTGATGTCAGGGATTCATCCTGTCTTTAACATATCGATGCTGCGACTGGATAGGTCCAGGGATGGCAGACGATCGACAGTAGATTTGAGCCAGATAGACCTAAGGGAGGATGTCACATACGACGAGCAGCCTATCCAAATCTTAGAGAGCAAGGTCAAGACCCTGAGAAATAAGGAGATCCCATCATTCCTCGTTAAGTGGCAACACCACGGGGACGAGGAGCTGACGTGGGAGCTGGAGTCATATATACGCGAGTGTTTACCCTACCTCTTCTGAGTTCGGTAAGTCTTTCCTTTAATTTCGTTTAAATTTCGAGGACGAAATTCCAGTTAGTTGGGAAGACTGTAACGACCTTAAAAATTTAACCCGTGCCACGTGTCAATACAGGTGATACGTGGGCCCACGTAGTGGTACAGTCATCAATTCTCGGACGCCGACGCCGAGGTATGTTAGTTTTGTATGGTGTTTGTATTATATTGAATTTCATTTGTGCAATTTCAAGTTTTTAACGTGTAAAGACGTTTGTGTACGAGAGTTGGTAGTCCGAGGAACAAATTTAATTAAAAAAACAGACAAAAATATAAAATAAATAATAATTAAAAGGTTGTAAAGTCCGTTTGTTACGTCGGTACGTATGTGGCGACGTGATGAACAAAGTTACTGTTATGAGTCGAGTGCAAGAATACCCAAGGGAAGCATTGAGTGTTGTTTGAAATGGATGAGATCAAAAGACCAAAAATCAACAAAAGTCACCTATTTGTGTCATTAAAGTTGGTGGAGGTGATTGCAAAATGACCAAAAAGGGTAATAAATTTGTTAAGGGTATGGATAAGGGTGAGGGGTATTTTGGTCATTTGACCAAAATCAACCTCCAAAACACCAACACGCCACCGCCATCACCATTTTCGCATCTTCAATCGAGAAAAAGAAGGAGAGATCAAGGAAAGGAGAGCAGCGATTTGCGGAGAGCGTGGACGCGACGTCGAGGCGAGATCCAGGTAAGGTGGCTATTGATTGCATTGTTGGTGTTGTTGTTGTTGTTACGGTGGTTGTCGAGTTGTTGTTGAGGTTGTCGTTGAGGGGTGTGGATTTAGATGGTGAAAATGGGATGTTGGTGATGGTGGTGATGTGTATGTTGATTGTTGTTGTATTGTTGTTGTGTTGTTGTTGCAAAAAAAGAAAAAAAAAAAAAAAAAAAAACCTCTCTGTTCGTTCCAACGAACAAGAAAGTGGAACTGGGCCGGGTTAAGGTCACCCGGTTGGGTCAGACTGAGTTTGACCCGGGTAAACCGGGTCAAGACCGGGTTTGACTTGGGTGGACTGAGTCCGACCCTGTTGGACCGGGTCTGACCCGGTCGGGGCGGTCCAGACCCGACCCGCGACCTACCCACCTATTATTGTATTAATAAATAAATATTTATTTCAATTAAATATATTAAAAATAATTTTAATTGAAATAAATTCCAAAAATAGGAAAAATTCAGGAAAAATTCTAGAAAATTATATTTTCATCAAATAAGGAAAAATTTGGGAATTTCTACGAAAAGTGAAATATTCGAGATTTTTGCGAGACATTATGTCGGGGGTTTTGCCTTGAAAAGCGTGAAATTGGCAAAAATAGCTAGAAATTTAGAAAAATCATAGGAAATTAAGGAAATTGATATAAATTGCATTATCAGGATTTTTGTACATACGGGGTCCGTGTTAGCGCGAATTAGCTTGGATCGAGGTAAGTAAACTAGTGGGGAACACTACAGTTATTTCTTGAGCTTTGAATTATTTATTGATATTGTTTCGATGCTATCTTGTCATTCCATTCCTTTTGAGTTGTCCTAAGGCACGTGTGTCAAGCGTGATCCTCTCAGAATTTCGGACTCGTGGTGTATTATATCGAAGTTTATAGCTGGGGATATGTGATTGGTTGTAATGACATGTATGGGGTGAGAGTTCTCCACCAGATTGTTGGGGACTCTACACTCGCGTAGGGGTCTTAGAGAAGATTTTGTCCTCGACTCCTAGCCTTTGAGGAGATTTTGTCCTCGGCATAACGACTTTGATTGGTCGGGACCACTTGTGCCTTTCCGTTGTATTCCGGGACACTCAATTTCGATTGCTTATTTATTTATTCACAGTCTTTATATATTCATGCGCTCCTTGTCCTTTTCGTTCTATCTGCATGAATTGACTGTTCATTTATTTAATTCGAAATGTTGTATTTATTGTTGTTCCAGCTTGGCGTTACTTACCTGGGCTCATCATTTTTGTGTTTGACCGAGTGCAGATCCGCAGTCCAGTAAAGGAAAGGCCGTGCAGTTAGGCGATATACTTTGAGCGGCCCTCCTCTGCTGACATAGATGACTTTTTGGTTGTATTAGTTACCTATATTGTTTTTGTACATGGGGTTATGGGTTAAGAGATTTTTGGATATTATGACTTGGATGATACTCTCTTTGCTTTACATGATATATATGATATACGGGGTTCCCGCACCCTAGGTTTTTTTTTCCTAACTTGGAGCTTTCGAGGTTAATTAATCAGTTGAGATTTATTGATTCCGCTTTATACTTTGATAAATCGCTAATTAATTGACTTTACTTTTAAATGAATAATAAATGATTGAATGGTAAGGATAGGCTCACTAGCCTCGCGCGACTCGGCGGGATTGGCTCGGGGGTTCGCGCGGGTCTAGGCCGGGTGGCGCCCGATTATAGGGTTGTGGAATTTGGGGCCGTCACAACTCTCACTCACAACTTAGCCATTTCTTGCACAATACTCGCGTTCCTGGACCTGTTCCACACCACGACTTGCTCGTCACATATTCCCGGACGTACCAATGTATCGAATACGGTATACATCTTTTATTTATTATTTATTTTACATTTAGTCAATATTTTTTATTCAATTATCCCCTACATTGCTATTTACCCGACAACTGTTCGCTCGAAACCCGTAACGCCGTTTTTCTCGGGCCGAACTTGTTTCTCAACACCAACGCTCACAATCAAACATCCTCACATGTTTCGGACATTGGAATTTTACATTCAGGTAATAAAATATAATACAAAACACTGAACAAAAATAATATACCTCAGCGTTGACGACCGAGAATTAGAAAACTGTATCACAGCAAGGGTCCACGTACGACCTAAATTGACACATGACACGAGTTAGATTTTATGGTCGTTAGAAATACCTTTCGTTCTTTCGGTATTCCTTTGTCCGTCTAGCTAGATCTCTAATAGTTGGGTTACCCTAGCTTTCTTTACAATTTCCTTCTTCATTGACAACTCAAACTCCAACATTATCAGTCTCTCACTCTTCTTTCCCCTTGAACTTGAAGTCGGTGTCCCCCTTCTTGTTTCGAACTACCTCTACCTTAGCCATCCATCGTACCTTCAATGGCTACAAAAGATCTTCTCGGTCCTCTCTGTCTCGGCCATCCCTCTTTTGTTTCTCTATTTTTCCTATACTTTGTGGCCTTGATTGAATAGTTGATTAATCCATTGACCCGTTTTGAGTCTCCCCTTCAAAAATTTGTCAGTGTTTTGGGGAATTCTACTTTGAGAGCAGAGTTGATTATGCCTTGTTTGGATTCATCAATTTATTCTACGCCACGTTTGATTGATACCCAATTTTTATGATCACCCACTAAGATCTTTACATGTAATGTTTAATTCATACCCAATTTCATTAATTTTTTCTTCAAAAGGTAGCAACTTTGTTGTCGAATTTTGGTTTCTTGTTGTATATACGTGTTTCTTTGATATGGTTTTTCTCTTAACATTATAGAAACTATTGTTTGTGATTGCAGTTCTAAGGTTTTTGAGGCTTGATATTGAAAGAGTGAAGTTATGGCCGAATGTGCACCTCAATGAGACTCTCGCTTTGCTTCGTAATTAATTGCTCACCCTTCTGTCAAGGTTGTTTGTTTTCTCTTATCCTTTCTTTGTTTTTTGATCTATCTTCTTTGTGTTTTCAGTGAAATATGTAGGTTGGATAGCTGTTACCACCCCAATAGCTGGACTGGAGCATGCTGGGCTGGGCAGCATGATAACTCAGCAAATGACCGAATCTCGGTGGACTCAGGAGGCTTCAGGAGACTTAAGGGACCGATTGAGGTTCAGTGCACGGCTCATACCTAAGTGGGCACGTTGTTTAACTAACTAGGCAAGGTTTGACACGGTGTTTACCTAAGTGGGCAAGGTTGGGCACAATGTTTACCTAAGTAGGCAAGGTTTGGAACGGCAAGGGCACAGTATGGCAAGGCGCATACCTTAGCGGGCGCGGAGTGGCACGGTGCGTACCTTAGCGGGCACAGGGTGGCACGACGCGTACCTTAGCAGGCACGGTATGGCAAGGCGCATACCTTAACGCGTACTTTAGCAGGCACAGGGTGGCACGACGCGTACCTTAGCAGGCACGGTATGGCAAGGCGCATACCTTAACGCATACTTTAGCAGGCACGGTGTGGCAAGGTGCGTACCTTAGCGCGTACCTTAGCGGGCATGGTGTGGCACGACACAGACCTTAGTGGGCAAGGCGAGCGTACCTTAGCGGGCACGACGCGCGTACCTAAGTGAGCATGCGCGGGCAAGGCGCTCTCCATGGTGCGAGCACAGCAGTGACTTGGGGAGAGCACGGAAGCGACTTGGGCATACCTTAAGTTTGGCACAAACCGTGGCACAAGCATGGTCATGCCTTGCACGGGCAAGGCAAGACCTTGGCAGGAGCACAGTTGACTTTCCTTGACTCTAGCGTTGACCAGGTCAAAGTATGATTGGTCTCACATTTGGATGTTCCCTATTGGAGGGCCAAGAACGGCTTAACATCTACTATAGGGAAGGGACCTCTCCTGGGGGTGGTATAGGCAGGAAGGCAAGGGTGACCCTAGAGAAGGCCTTGGGCGTGCATGCCAAGGCTTTGCCCAACGACCATCATGCAACCACCTCTGAGCCGGTAAGACCCGGACGTAGTCAGGCTCCGACACGCACCCAAAGGTGCCTAGGCTCAGCTAGGCACGACCAAGCACGACCCTAAGATCAAGGAGCGTTCCTAGGCTTGGATGGACCAAGTCAAGCATGGCAGTTCCTAAGGCGGTTAGGAAAACTACCTTGGTCATGGCTGGAGCATGACTAGGGCACGTCCAAGCAAGCCCCTAGCACATTGGAGATGTGCCTATTGACCAGGTGGTCATGGCAGTTACGAGGCCAGGTGGCAGCAAAGGAGGCAAGCAGTTAGCCAACTGCTTGGCTACATAGGAGTGTGGTATGGTTTACTTAGTCTTTGATGCTTGTAAACTAGGACATGTGTCTATTCGGTTATGTAACCGTTTTCAGGCTGTTTTGCTATAAAGCCAACCCCTTATGCTTGGGGAAGCATAAGGTGGTAGAGTTGTAACCCATCATTCAAAGATCAGTAAAGCTCCCCTTTGTGCCTATTGTTGCTTGTTAGTGTTAAAGTTATTGGAGTGCTATACAAAGGCGGTCCTTAGGCACCACAGAGTGGTATTGAATGAGAAAAATTTCCTTAGGGTAAACCCTCTCGTTAGTGACCCCGTGACAATTGGTATCAGAGCCCCGTTTGGTGACGATGGCGACCCGAGCAGTTGTTGATCTAAGTGAGAGGGTGTCTCACTTGGAGCAGCTCGTGGCAACACTCAGTATGCAAAGGGAGGAGGCTCAGAGCTCTTCCTTGGCGGAGCGAGTTGGAGGCTTGGAAGCACTCATTGCTTCATTGGTGGCTAGGGAGGAATCTCAGATGGGGATGATCTCTTGTTGGGAGGCTCGTTTTGATGAGCTAGTTGCTGATGTTCGTGCGGTTAGTGAACTTACCACTGACACAACAGAGACGATTGCTGTGGAGGTTAGTCTACTCAAGAAGGCTATAGGTGGAACCTAAGATGTTGGGGAAACAGCAAAGCTATCGAAACCCAAAGTTCCGAAACCAAATAAGTTCTCTAGTAAGCGAAGTGCCAAAGAACTAGAGAACTTTCTTTGGGACATGGAGTAGTACTTTGCCATGGTGCGGACTCCGGATGATCAGAAGGTTATCCTAACTTCAATGTACTTGGAGGGAGATGCAAAGCATTGGTGGAGAACCAGAGTTGACAATGATACTGCTGCTAGGAGGCCGAAGATCATCGAGTGGGAGGAGCTGAAATGGGAATTGAAGGATCAATTCCTGCCTACTAATGCAGCTTGGCGAGGGAGTCTTTGCGTAAATTGAAGCAGACGGGCTCTGTTCAGGAGTACGTGAAGGAGTTTTCCTCTTTGCTACTGGACATTAAGAACATGTCAGAAGAGGATAAACTCTTCAATTTTACAATTGGCTTGCAGACATGGGCACAAGCTGAGTTGAGGAGGCAAGGTGTGAAGGACTTGCCTGGAGCGATAGCTGCTGCTGATAGTCTTGTTTATTTCAAGACTGGTTCTTCGCCTTCGGAAGGGAAGAACAAGGAGAAAAAACCCCATAAGGAGTACTCAAAGAAAGGCAAAAAAAAGTCATTTCCTTCGAAGAAGCTGAACTTAAAGCCGACACCCAAAACAGATGCATGACCCTTATCATCCTCAAAGGGTTGTTTCATTTGCAATGGGCCTTATCGAGCACGGGAGTGTCCAAAGAAGGAGAAGATTTCTGCCTTGATTATAGAAAATACTACTGAGACTCGGATGAACCCATTACAGTTGTTGAATGCCATTCAACAAACAAGGCCAAGAAAATCAGAGGGATTGCTCTATGTGAAGGCGATGGTGAACCAACTCAAGGTCTTTGCAATGGTGGATTTGGGGGCGACACACTCATTCGTGGTAGATCACATGGTGGGTAAGCTGGAGCTTACACTTGCTGAGAATTCCAGTCGCATGAAGGTTGTGAATTCCGAGGCCAAGCAGATCCAAGGTATGGCCTCTAATGTTAACATCAAGGTTGGATCTTGGAAAGGAAAGATCAACCTAATGACAATTCCTCTAGATGATTTTTACATCATTCTAGGGAACAATTTTCTCTATTTGGGTAGTATTGCCCTAATGCCTTTCCTAAGGGGATTGTTCATCATGAACGAGTCCCACCCTTGCTTTGTACCTGCTGTTGGTGATGCTACAGGGAAGGAAGGTGACAACCAAACCCATCTATCAGTAATTCATCTCAAAGATGGTCTGAGGAAAGGGCAGCTGACCTATTTGACAACATTGGTGGAAATGAAACCAGGAGTTGCGGTGGAGGTCCCCGATATGGTGGCTGGTTAACTGGAGGAGTTCGAAGATGTCATGCCCTCAGAGTTGCCAAAACACCTACCACCACAGAGAACCATTGATCATACTATTGAGCTTGTACCAGGCTCAAAGCCACCAGCCCAGGCCCCTTATCGAATGGCTTCTAAGGAGTTGGAGGAGCTGAGAAAGCAGTTGGAGGAGTTGCTGGATGCGGGATTCATTCAGCCATTCAAGGAACCATTCGGAACAAGTACCCGATTCCCTTGGTGGCGGATCTGTTCGATCATTTGTCCAATGCCTCGTACTTTACCAAGTTGGACTTGCGATTAGGGTACTACCAGGTTCGCATTGCTGTTGGAGATGAACCAAAAATGGCCATGGTGACGAGGTATGGTTCGTTTGAATATCTTGTTATGCCCTTCGGTCTTACAAACGCCCCTGTTACGTTTTGTCATTTGATGAATGATGTATTGAGGGAGTTCATTGATTCGTTTGTAGTCGTCTATTTGGATGACATTGTTGTATATAATCAGAACCTCCAAGATCATGTTGATCATTTGAGAAAAGTTCTGACTACTTTACGAGCTAACCAATTGTTTGTAAAGAAGGAGAAGTGTGAGTTTGCAAGGCAAACCATCACTTTTATTGGTCATATTGTAAGTCAGGGAAAGCTGTTAATGGATCCAGAGAAGATTCGTGCAATTGTAGAGTGGCCAAACCCCATAAAGGTCCCTGAACTTCTATCATTCCTAGGCTTGGCGCATTACTATCGGCGATTCGTGGAAGGCTACTCGAGGAAGGTGGCGCCGCTGACGGATCTTTTGAAGAAAGATCATGCATGGTCGTAGACAGAGAAGTACAACCAGGCGATGGAGAAATTAAGGCAGTGCATTGCCTCTGAACCAATGCTGTCGTTACCAAACTTTGAACTTCCTTTCGAAGTCCATACCAACGCATCTGATAGGGCTTTGGGGGTGGTGCTTGTCCAGGAGGGACACCCCATTGTCTTCGAGAGCAGGAAGTTGAAGGATGCTGAACATCGATATCCAACCCACAAGAAGGAGATGCTTGCTGTGGTGCATGCCCTCAGAATTTGGAAGCACTACTTGCTTGGGACAAGTTTTATTGTGCGCACAGATAATGCGGCAATCACCTACTTCATGACCCAGAAGAATCTCTCCCAAAAGCAAGCAAGGTGGCTGGACTTCTTGGCGGAGTACGATGTACAGTTCGAACACAAGCCTTAGAGGCTTAATTCAGTCCCTGATGCTCTTAGTCAGAAGGTGGTAGCTAAGGTGGTCTCGGCAATTGCAGTGCTAGAAAGCCAATTCTTGCCTCTAATCAAGGAGGAGACAGGCAAGGATCCAGTTTGCGTGAAACTGGTGAAACTAGTAGCTGAAGGTGTCACTCGGAGATTCTGGTGCGAAGATGGAGTCCTTTATGCTAAAGGAGGACGTCCATATGTTCCTAGTACAGGCGGATTGAGGCGAGAACTCTTGATGGAGACTCATGATGCGAGGTGGGCAGGACATCCAGACATGGATCGTACCTTTACTCTCATGTCCTATTCGTTCATTTGGCCAAAGATGGAGGAGGACGTGGATCCGTGTGGACTTGTTTTGTGTGCCAACAAGAAAAGACAGAGAGGAGGAAGGCAGTAGGCTTATTAGAGCCTCTACCAGTAGCAGACAGACCCTTCAGAAGCATTTCCATGGATTTCATCACTGGTCTTCCCAAGACGGAGGGGATGACTAGCGTGATGGTGGTGGTAGATCAATTCTCGAAGTATGCAACATTCATTGCTGCTCCGAAGAATTGTGATGCAGACATGGCTGCAGAATTGTTTCTGAAACATGTGGCAAAATATTGGGGGATTCCAGAGGATATTTTAAGTGATCGAGATACGAGGTTTACAGGGCGGTTTTGGACTGCCCTCTTCAACATGCTGGGATCGTAGTTGAAGTTCTCGACTGCCAACCATCCTCAAGTGGATGGGCAGACGGAGAGGATCAATGCCTTGTTGGAGGACTACCTCAGACACTATGTGAATGCAAGCTAGTCCAACTAGGTGAACTTGCTTGATTCTGCCCAATTTTGCTACAATCTCCATAGGAGTTCGGCTACGGAGATGAGTCCTTTCGAGGTGACGACGGGACAACAGCCAATTACCCCACACGAGGTAGCAAAGTCAAAGTCGATGGGATCATGCCCAGCGGCTTATCGGTTTGCAAGGTGCAAACAGGAGTTACGGGAGACAGCTCAAGACAGCTTGGCTAAAGCTGTTCGGCGGATGAAGAAGTATGCTGACCAGAACAGGAGATCCTTTGATTTCCAAGAAGGAGACTTGGTCTTGTTGAAGCTCACTCCTCAGATCCTGGAGAAGTTCAACAAGAAGGAGACACACAAAGGCTTGGTTCAGAGATATGAGGGACCATTTGAGGTGGTTAAGCAAGTTGGGAGGGTAGCTTACAAGCTAAAGCTACCAGAGAGGTTGAAGGTACACCTTACATTTCATGTCAGTTACCTCAAACCTTTCCACTCAGATCAGACGTATCTAGGGCGGAGTACAGTCAGACGAGCTCCACCCTTGATACGTAAGGAATTTACAGGGGAGATTGAGCAGATTCTAAACCACGAGGTGCGTAGTCAGAGTAAGAAAAATTGATGGATTTTCTACTTGATCAAGTGGGTTGATGTGGAGGAACCTACTTGGGAGCGGGACACTACCCTATAGCAGTTTGAGAAGGAGATAGCTGACTACCAGAAGCGGCAGGAACTGAGCAGTTCGATGAGGGCATCGAACATTTCGGCCGGGGGAGGTTTGTTACCACCCCAATATCTGAACCGAAGCATGTTGGGCTGGACATCATGATAACTCAGCAAATGATCAAGTCTCGGTGGACTCGGGAGGCTTCGAGAGACTCAAGGGATGGATTGAGGTTCAGTGCATGGCTCATACCTAAGTGGGCATGGTGTTTAACTAACTAGACAAGGTTTGGCACGGTGTTTACCTAAGTGGGTCAGGTTGGGCACGGTGTTTACCTAAGTGGGCAAGGTTTGGCACGACGCGGGCACGGTATGGCAAGGCGCATACCTTAGCGGGCACAGAGTGGCACGGCGCGTACCTTAGCGGGCACGGGGTGGCACGAAGCGTACCTTAGCGGGCACAGAGTGGCACAGCATGTACCTTAGCGAGCATGAGGTGGCACGGCGCGTACCTTAGCTGGCAAGGTGTAGCAAGGCGCATACCTTAACGCGTACCTTAGTGGGCACGGTGTGGCAAGGCGCGTACTTTAGCGGGCACGGTGTGGCACGGCACATACCTTAGCGAGCAAGGCGCGTTTTCCTTAGCGGGCACGGCGTGCGTACCTAAGTGAGCATACGCGGGCAAGATGCTCTCCCTGGTGCGAGCACAGTGGTGACTTGGGGAGAGCACGGAAGCGACTTGGGCATACTTTAAGCTGGGCACATACTTTGGCACGAGCAAGGTCATGCCTTGGCACGGGCAAGGCATGACCTTGGTAGGAACAAAGTTGACTTTCCTTGACTCTAGCGTTGACCAGGTCAAAGTATGATTGGTCTCACTTTTGGATGTTCCCTATTGGAGGGCCAAGAACGGCTTAACATCTACTATAGGGGAGGGACCTCTCCTGGGGGTGGTATGGACAGGAAGGCAAGGGTGACCCAAGAGGAGGCCTTGGGCGTGCATGCCAAGGCCTTGCCCAACGACCATCATGCAACTACCTCCGAGTCGGTAGGACTCAGACGTAGTCGGGCTCCGGCACGCACCCAAGGGTGCCTAGGCTCAGCTAGGCACGACCAAGCACGACCCTAAGATCAAGGAGCATTCCTAGGCTTGGATGGACCAAGTCAAGCATGGCAGTTCCTAAGGTGGTTAGGCAAACTACCTTGGTCATGGCTAGAGCATGACCAGGGCACGTCCAAGCAAGCCCCTAGCACATTGGAGATGTGCCCATTGACCAGGTGGTCATGGCAGTTACGAGGCCAGGTGGCAACAAAGGAGGCAAACAGTTAGTCAACTGTTTGGCTACATGGGAGTGTGGTGTGGTTTACTTAGTCTTTGATGCTTGTAAACTAGGACATGTGTCCATTCGGTTATGAAACCGTTTCAGGCTGTTTTGCTATAAAGCCAACCCCTTATTCTTGGGGAAGCATAAGGTGGTAAAGTTGTAACCCATCATTCAAAGATCAGTAAAGGTCCCCTTTGTGCCTATTGTTGATATTTAGTGTGAAAGTTATTGGAGTGCTGTACTAAGGCGGTCCTTAGGCACAACGGAGTGGTATTGAGTGAGAAAAATTTCCTTAGGGTAAACCCTCTCATCAGTGACCCCGTGACAATAGCCATGGAAAGGTGGATTTTCCAAGGCCTCAAAGCACCGTCACCAAGTGATAGGGAAAAGCTAATAGAAGGCGAATTTGGAGAGGTTTTTTAGATTTATTAGGTGAATTTGACAGTATATATGCAATTGTGTGTATCCTTCTTTGCTTACAAGTTTCTCAATTAGTTTTTGGTTGTATAGGAAGCAACAGTTTTGCCTCCCTGGGTTTCCTTTGCTCTTCATTCTTCATTTTCTAAAAATAATGCTTGCCCACATTGTGTCAAACACCTTCATCATACCAATCTTCCATTTTTAAGCTTAGTGTATGCAGTACATTATAGCATCATTATCTGTCATGAAGGGTTGATTGGCAGGCTTCTTGATAATGCAACATTAGTGATTTGTTAGTGCCACGTCACTATGGTAGTGGTGTTTTTGTTGTAAATTTGGTTTTGAGATTGATTAGAGTGTTTGTTACCTGTGATGGTGTGCCAATGAAAAGAATGAAAGGAATTGGACTATTGATTGATAAGTACAAGAGAGAATCTCTCCAGATCAGTATCTAAAGGTTTCTAAGTTTCTTGCTTTTGCAGAGAGCCTCCCTGCTTGTGCTAGGGATTTCTTTGATGGTGTCTATAGAGAAAGGAAGGTCTCCAACTTCCTCATCAAAGTCGATATTGCCAAGAAGGGAAAATTCAAAATTTATGGCTTATAACCAATTGGGCAAGCAATCTATCAATCTGTGGTGTGGTTTGGGTTATTTGAACTAAAGGTTGTGATGCGTTTCTCTTAATTGTTGTCTTTGTAATTATATAGACAAAGCAATTGATGCTTTGCAATGGAATAATGCAATGCACCTTTGAGGAATAAATTTAATTTTTGTTCTCAACTATATATCTTATCTTAAAGTTCTTTGTTGCTTTACTTTTTATTTAGGGTTGTTATAATATGACTTAGTTTTGTAATGTGATTATATAAAATATTTTCTTGTAATTGAATTAATTCTCATAGCAAACGGGCTCTATCGTGCGTTTGCACGTTCCTAGAACTAATATAATAAAAATATTCGATTCATCTCTCTCTCTCTCTCTTATATCCTCTCTGTGGCACAAACTCTATCCCTCATCTCTTCGTTTTGCCCTCTCTGCTTTCCCCTCTTTGGAATCGCTCATGCCGTCTCTGCCTTCCTCTCTTTTAAAATCAAGTCTCTTTTTCCATTGTGTGGCTTTTCTCTTCTTTGTCACAAGTTGATCTGGAAAGAATCGCTCATATTTAGGTGTTCTTTCAATTTCTTCCGTTCATATTTTTGTTCATTGTGTAAAACAATAGGAGAAAATGAGAATCTAAGACGGACACTGAAAGGAAAGGCAGTTGCAAAGCAAGGTTTGCGCATTCTCTTAATGGATGGGGGTGGCATGAATGGTTTGACAACTGTGCAGAAGCTTAAGAAAATTCAAGAAGGATCTGGAAAGCGTATACATGGATGTTTGACCTCATATGTGGTATATCAACTGGTGTATGCTGCTTGTTGCTATTGGAATAAAGAAAATGACGCTGGATGACTGAAGGAATATACAAGAAACTTGGTAAAGGCGTTATAGTTGTGCTTGATAATTTCATTTTTATATTAAACTCTTTAAGACTGCTCTTGGGACAAGCATGTTAGGTTTAGAGACACCGCAATGACACACTTTATTAATCTCTCTAATAAACTCGTTAATTACAATGCGAGGGTTAACTCTAATTTATAGACTCACATAAACATACTCCTAATCCAACTAGGAGACCCTAAATAGACTCATACTCTAACTCGAAATCCTAATCAAACTCAAACACTAATAACTCATAATCCTAATTAAACTCAAACGCTAATGTAATTTAGATTACAACTCTAACATCCCCCCATAATCTAAATTACCTATTTAAATTAAAAATCATCCCCCCATAATTCAGATTAGACAAACCCCAATCATAGCGTTAAACTTCATGAAAGACTCAATCTTCAATGCCTTGGTAAACAAGTCTGCAACTTGATCCTCTGATCTGCAGTATGCTAGCTCTATCTCTTTATTCGCCACCTGATTACATAGAAAGTGATATCGCATATCAATATGCTTACTCCGGCTGGGTTTTTCGCTAAATCAATGGCCGAAACATTATCAACATAGATTGGTGTAGGGCCATTACACGGAAAAGGAATCTGTGATAATAATTTTCGCAACCAAATAGCATGACATGCACTAGAGGTGGCTGCAATGTACTCAGCCTCACAGGTAGACAATGCAACGACAGGCTGCTTCTTCGAAGACCATGAAAAAATAGTAGAACCATAATAAAAAGCATAGCCAGAAGTACTTTTTCGATCATCCTGGTCTCCTCCCCAATCACTGTCAGAATAGCCAAACAAAGAACTATCCATTGAAGTGGAATAAAATAACCCATGATCGAGTAGTACGTCAGATATAACGCAGAATTCTCTTTGCTGCAACCAAATGAGATTGTCTAGGGTGCACCATGTATCTACTGAGTAATCCAACGCCATAAAGAATATCAGGCCTAGTGCGGGTCAAGTATCTCAAATTTCCAACTATCTGCTTAAAATATGTCGAGTCAACCGGTGCATTTTGTCCTGTTTTGGACAACTTGGTACCAACCTCCACGGGTGTAGAAGCAAGATTACAGCTAGACATCTCAAATTTCTTCAAGATCTCAGCTGCATATCGTTTTTGACATATAAAAATGCCATCATCTCACTGATTTACCTCAATGCCTAGGAAGTATGACATTAGACCAACATCTGTCATCTCAAACTCTCGCATCATAGCTGCCTTAAAGTCTCTGATCATGTTGATGTCATTTCCAGTGAAAATTAAATCATCAACATAAAGACAAACTATCATTGCAGTACCAGTAGAAGCATCAATCTTCACATACAAAGCATGTTCATAAGCACACTTTTCCAGTCCGTAACCCTGAAAGAATTCATCAATCCTTTTATTCCAAGCTCGTGGTGCTTGTTTTAAGCCATAAAGTGCTTTATTCAGCTTATAAACTTTTTCTTCACTGCCCTCTTGAACATATCCCGGTGGCTGCTTGACATAAACAACTTCATCTAAGTAGCCATTTAAAAAGGTTGATTTCACATCCATCTGATGAAGTTTTCACCTTCTCTAGGCAGCAAAGGCAATCAATAACCGGACCGTCTCAATGCGAGCAACTGGAGCAAACACTTCCTGATAATCAAAGCCAGGCCTCTGCTCATATCCTTTGGCCACCAATCTAGCTTTGTAACGCTCCACGTCTCCATTGGATTTCCTTTTTGTCTTGAAAACCCATTTGACATCAATAGCTTTGTGACCTTGAGGAATATCAACAAGGTCCCAAGTGTCATTCTTCTCAATAGCCTCGATTTCGGAATTCATAGCATCTGTCTCGCACGGCTTCACGAAAGCTAATAGGATCTGAATTTGCAAACTTGGCATAATGAACTAAAATGCCATCATCATCAACCGCATCATCAGAGGTAACCTGACAATCCTGAAGGCGAGCCGGTAGCTTAGGAATCCTCTGTGGTCTATCACTCGTACTCTGGAGTCTAATACTTGAACTAGTCAAAACAGTGCCTGTGGTAGGAGAAATACTTGTTGAAGTAGATGCCTCATCATTAAACCTGATTGCAGCAGATTGAGCAATTCCCTTGCCATTTGTGTCCCAAGTCCATGCATCTACCTCATCAAACAATACATCTCTGCTGACAATTACAGAGTTGGTAATCGGGTTATAAAATTTGTATGCTCCAATCCGCCCTGGAACATAGCCAAGAAAAATGACCTTCACGCCTTTGTCATCCAATTTCTTCCTATTAGCATTAGGAACATGAACATACGCAATGGATTCAAACACTTTGAAATGTCTGACACTTGGCTTGTAACTACTCCAAACTTCTGTAGTAAGATGAGACACTACTGTTGTGGGAGACCTATTCAGTAAATAAACTGAACATACAACTGCTTCAGCCCAGAAAGAATTAGGTAAACCTTTCGCTTTCAACATGCTACGAGCCATGTCCATAATAGTCCTATTCTTTCTTTCTGCAACACCATTATGTTGTGGTGTATGTGGTGGAGTGATCTCATGCTTGATCCCATGATGATAAAAAAAATCAGAAAATATGGAGGACTTGTATTCACCACCGCCATCTGTTCTCAAAATCTTGATGTAACGTCCACTTTGTTTCTCCACATACGCCTTGAATTTCTGAAAACAAGTAAACACGTCTGACTTGTTCTTAAGAGAATACACCCAAATCTTCCTGCTGTAGTCATCAATAAAAGTCAAAAAATATTTACTCCCTCCTAGTGAAGCTGTCTGCATAGGACCACAAAGATCTGAGTGAACCAAGTGTAATGGAGATTTGGCACGCCACGGAGTGTCGGAAGCGAATGACTGTCTTTGTTGCTTCCCTAAAATACACCCTTCACAAAATTGCTCAGGATGTCGAATAGCAGACAATCCTTTCACTAATCTCTTTTGAGTGAGCTACGTCAAACTTTTGAAGTTCAGATAACCATATCTCAGATGCCATAATCATGACTCATCAGAAACAATGGATTTAAAACACGGATAAGATCCAGTCTTAATCTCAATCTGAAATAACCTATTTTTCAAAGGAGATTTAAGAATGGCAATACCTCTAGAGTCAAACATGGATAAATAGCTATCTTTCAAATTCATTATGTACCCTTTCTCTACAAGCTGCTCCAGACTCAATAGATTGTTTTTCATTGTAGGCACGTAAAGAACATCAGAGATATACCGATGATCATCGTTCTTCAATTGAATTAGAACTCTTCCTTTTTCCTTTGACTGGAAGTTTCCTATCATCAGCAAACTTGACCTCCGTCGTCATTGACTCATCTAAATCGTCAAACAAGTCTCTATTACCGCACATGTGGTTGGAGCATCCACTATCAAGATACCACGTGTAGTTTTGTGAACATTCTTGGCCTGACAAAGCCATAAAGAATGTCTGGGTACAATCATCGCCTTTCACATGTGCAGCAGATTTTGCATGTTTTTTAGTGTTGCAGTCTCTGGCTATATGCCCAAACTTGCGACAGTTGTAACACTGAATCTGATTTCTCTGTTGATCGCGACCTTTGTCTCGTCCACGACCTTTATTTCTCTCCCACCACTGCTGATTATTATTCGAACCTCTGCCATTGTTGTTGACTTATCACGGCCTTTGAATCCATAATCCTTCTTTAACTTCGGGACAATTGTAGTCTTCAATGCCTGCTCAGTATGCTTGACTTTTTCACTTTTTTCATTAATTTGTTGCTCATGTGCTCGTAATGAACCAATGATTTCTTCAAATGACTCCATAATAGCAACGACTACGTGGTCAAACTTTGTGGTCAAGGTGCGCAAAATCTTCTCGTTCACATCGAGATCAGCGACTTCTCCGCTATTCATCTTTAACTGATTGACGATTGTCTGAACACGATTAGTGTACTTCTCTATATCTTCTGAGTCATCCATCTCGATCAACTCGAATTGCCGCCTCAAAGTTTGCAACCGAACTTTCTTGGCTCTTTGTGCACCCTTGTAGGACGTCTCTAAAGTGTCCCACGCTTCCTTTGATGTCTTCGCCAGTTGCACTTTCTCAAACGCCACATCATCAAGCATTTGCAAAATAAAATAAAGTGTCTTCTGATCTTTCTTGCGAAGCTCCTTTTGTGTTGAGGTAGCGGTGGCCCCTGGGTCTTCGAACCCATCTTCAACGACTGTGAGCAAGTCTTGAAAACTGAACAAGACTCTCATCTGAGTGCTCCATCTATCAAGCTTCTTTCCATCAAACACTGGTAGTGTCGGTTGAACTTGACCGTTTCCAGTTGTAGCCATGAATAATCTATTGAACGTAACTGTTTCAAATTGTTTGCAATAGAACGCTGCAATTCAATCTTCGTTTCTTCTCCAAAACAAGAAACGTGCACGCTTCGATCTCTCAATAGATCTAAAGCCCAAATTATGTTCTTGAATCTTCAAGAACTCTCACACAACCAAGACACAGATCTCAAGATCTCACTATTGCTCTGATACCATGTTAGGTTTAGAGACACCGCAATGACACACTTTATTAATCTCTCTAATAAACTCGTTAATTACAATGCGGGGGTTAACTCTAATTTATAGACTCACATAAACATACTCCTAATCCAACTAGGAGACGCTAAATAGACTCATACTCTAACTCGAAATCCTAATCAAACTCAAACACTAATAACTCATAATCCTAATTAAACTCAAACACTAATGTAATTTAGATTACAACTCTAACAAATCAATCCTCTGCTTAGCGTGAAACAGTGTGTACACTTTTTAGCTTTGTCAAAATAGTGTAGCTTTAGAGACATGAAAACTGCTCATATCTTTTGTCTGCCATGTATAATTTTTCTTTTGATTAGAATATGTTTTTATTCATCTCTTTCTTTTTTGTCAACAACCATTTCACTAATAAAATATTTTAAGTACATCATCAGTAATACATAGGGGCATACAGTCTGCCATACATTAGTACATGTATTCTTCAGGTTAAGTTTGGCAAGTTTGTGCACCGGTAGGTTTTATTGCTCCGCTAAACTCGTATATTTTCAATGTATTTTTGTTCATCTCTTTCAATTGTGTATTCAGGTTTGTGGTAAATACCAGTTGATCTTGTCAGACATTGGTTTAATTTTTCTTCTTCAAATAATAGGACTTTCTGTATGTAGGTAACTTTGTTGGGATGAATGCTTGAGTGAAAATCTTGACATTAGGTATATGTTCACCAATTGTTTGATGAAATTCCCCAATGCTCATCGTACCAAACCTCTTAAATATTGCTCTCTTCGTGCCATAGAACCTCAACCAATCTAAAATAATTACATTGCCTCAAAATAGGATTTTGGTTTCCGAGTAGTGTACACCAATTTCTAAAAATCTTGAAAGAATTTGCTCTCAAATATACCTTTGGAAAAAGAAATCAAACAGGTATACTAGATAATTTATTGCCTACGAATTTATTGATTATTTTTATTATTATATATTCTTATTTAATGAAATTCATATGCACTCCGTGGTTAATGAAAAAGCTCCACGCCACAATTTCTCATTGGTTTTTGTTAAAAACCTGGAGAGACAATCACGAAATTCTAGAAGTAAAGATACGCAACCAGTGATTTTCGATAATTGTGTTTTAATAAATTAATACTCATTGGCTTCTACTATTCTAAGTTTAAGCTTTCACTTATTGATGCTTTGAGTTTTGAAGTTTCTCTCTCTCTCTCTCTCTCTCTCTCTCTCTCTCTCTCTCTCTCTATTGCCCTAACTAAGCATGTCGTAGGGTTCACTCTCTGTATTTGTTTAAATTGTAGTGACTCTACTTCTGATTTTTTTTGGTTACTTGGTGCTTGTTGATGCTATTGGGATTCAGGAATTGTGGTTTATTGAGTTGCTTTGAGTTTTTAGTTTTTACAAGTCAGTTAATGACTTGCCTGATTCAACAATGGGGTTTTTTATAGTTTAAATTTTTGAGGCCACACCCTTGTTTAGTTTTTTTTTTCTTTTTTCAACCATAGTTTACGTGATGTTGATGATAGGAATTATAGAGTTTTCTTATAATTAATTTTAGTTTTCAGTTTTATGTATTATCTGATTGAAGTGCTTAAAAATTTGACTTAATAAACAAATTACGATCAATGATTGAATTATAATGTTGGTAATGTGTTTGTTGATATTTGTTCAAAAGGAAGCAATTGATGGTGTTTCCTATCGTATGGATTTAGGTTTGTTTAAAAAGATTATATTCTTGATTTTATTTGCTTTGATTTAGATTAGTTTGCTATTGAATTCGTGATTAGATCAGTTTAGTTTCAATTAACTTTTTAATAATTAAAAATAAAAATAATAATAGAATCCCCAAAGCAACTCTTTAGAAAATAGTTCATGTTGAGAAAATTGCTAAGGAGACGATCCCACTTGTTACTACTACAAAATAAAAGTAGAACAAAAAAGGGGTAATTTATATCAAAAACCAAAGAAGATTTGTTTGATGATGAAGATAATGAGGTAATTGTCCTTTTACCTCTTCTAACCTTGTTCACAATTTATGTTTCTATGTTTTCTTTCTTACTTTAGTTGTTTATATTGATAATATGGTTGTTTATGCTTTAATTTATGAGTCCTACGAAAAAGATGAACATGGTTCATGTGTTTAAAGTTTTGCGCATTTCCTATCAATTCCATTTGCTTAAAGGAATTCAACAACTGAATTGGGTGTCTGTTTTATTGTAGATCAGATCATCTTGAGTCATTTTACAATAATCAAATGTAAACTTGGCCTACTGTTCCAAGGACAAAACTGCTTAGTAATGCCTTTTGATTCTCATACTTGACTTGTGCCAAATGGAAAATTTATTCTTATTCACTTGAAGCAGAGTATAAAAGTCGCTTAAATCCCTTTCTGGTGACAAGTGAGATCATCTTAAACAGAACAACAAAGGGCAGGAGTTCTCTAATTATGATGGGGGTGCTCTCTGGAAAACAATGCTTTGTGCGAATTATGTTATCACGTGCACCATTCAAGGATCCAAACTACCTTTTTTTTTTAAGACAAACAACTTTTTGAAGCTACAAAATTCATAAAGAGTACTGGAAATGGTACCTGATTAAGTGACGGAAAAAACTCTAGTGTTGTTTAAAAAGATTAAATTTATTGTTAGCTAGGACAAGAAAAGTGCATCTAAATGGTTATCATCTCCAATGAATCAGGGCTTGATTATTGAACTCACAAATTACGTTGGTATTGTGTAAAGTTTTACCCCAAAAAACTTGAGTGTTGTTTAAAAAATTTACATTTATTGTTCTCAAATTAATGGTTAACCACTAAGAGCAGGCAAATGTGGATTTTAGTTGTGGATTCATGCCACGTCAAAACCGTAAAGAGGATGTCCATCTTACGTGGCTCAAATAGACATTAAAGTAAAAAAATGCTCGATCTCCAATGCATAATGTGGTTACCTCCGTGGTTACCTCTATAAATGTAGTTCAATTGTCAAATATTGGCATTCTTTCCAGGTGAATGTGTTGATTATTATAATCAAGTTAGAAATAGTTACCATTACCGACGAAAAGAAGCACAAGGAGTTCCTTGCTGAATTAAGAATTGTAGTGCACATACGTCATTCTAACACTGCAAACTTGATTGGCTATTGCATTAAGAATTGATTTCATATGATATTCAAGTTCTCCCCTAATGGAAGTGGCAAGAAGTGTCATTGTTTTATGTTAAGTCTTCATTTTAATGTTTATCGATTATATCCTCGTAGGTAGCACAAGTACGCCACTCGAATGGCCAATTAGACATAACATTGTCGTCGGAGTTGCAAGGGGCTTGCATTATCTTCAAAAGCATTGCAAATGTCGGATCATTCATCGGGACATCAAGTCTGCCAATATACTTCTCGAACTAGATTTCGAGTCGTAGGTACATTTAAAAAAAATACCTATTTTCAAAAAAAAAAAAAAAACTTGTTTTGGAAGGAAAAAAAAAGTGTTACATTGGATCTCACTTATGCAATTTGATTTAATTAGGTTTCATCCTTTGTACATTTCAGATTTTGGACTTGCAAAATGGCTTCCAAAGCAATGGACTCACCATTCGGTCATACCGATTGAGGGCACATTCGACTACCTAGCACCCGAGTACTTCATGCACGACATCGTGGATGAGAAAACCGATGTTTTCGTATTCGAAGTTCTTATTTTGGAGATCATAACAAGTCTAGGTTTGTCGACTCATCTAGACAAAGCCTTGTCTACTGGGTAAGAAGAAACCAATTAACTTTTTGCTATAGAAAGATTTGCCTTCTCTAAAACTGAATTGTAGACATCTTACTAATCTTTTAAAGAGTTTAATGTTTAGGCAAAGCCCCTGATAGACTCCAACAACATTGCTGAGCTAGCAGATCCCAAACTTACAAAAAATTACGACATGGATCAAATGCGTAGATTAGTCCTAACAACTTCATTATGTATATACGTTAATCATCTCTATGGTGCCCGTCGATGAGTGAGGTATGCTACTAATTAATTAATCTCTTAAATGACTTCAAGTTTTACTCTTTTTTTTGGGTAGTTTTACTCTTTTCCTCAATGTATGAATAATGCATCTAAATAGCACAAACTTTTTACCCCCTTAAGGTGTTGTACCTCTTCACCGTTGGACAAGACTCTGAGGTAGCAAAAACTTAGAGGATGCATGAAACTACAGTCGATGAGATGGTCGATTACACTGAAGAGTTCGATTCGCGCTTTAGTAGCAATAAGATTTTTCAAGATTAGATTTAGGACACAACTGAACCTATATATTGTTTTCATTTCAGAGTGAAAGATTTTTGTTTTGTTTCACTACATTTTGCATGAGAGCAGCAAAATTTACCATTGTGGGGACATAAATACATAGCCATGCAAATTTTATAATGATCATGCACAGAGCAAAAAATAGTAACTGGAGAATGTATAGAGGGGAACTACTCAAAAAAGAATACACAGAGAAGTGCAGACTCAGCAACAAAATGGACAAACAATCAATCCATTCTCATTGTAATCTGGGCACTGAACTTGGCTCTCCTTAGCTCCCCTTTGCCCTCGTCGCCATCATTCACTCTAAGCTTCCAACTCTTGTCGTAGTTGAAGCACATCAAGATGTGCACCCCTACGCACTCTTTGCAGGGACTACTCGACTGATTGCAGAGTTACTATGGGAAAGCGCACCCCTCCACAATTTTCTTGTGGTTTTTTTTTCTTTTGCTGGTCTTGGTCTTTTGCCAAAAGTTGATATATGAACTTGATGCCGGTAAGGGTTTTTTTTTTTTTTACAAAAAATTCTTATAAGATTACTTCCCTGTTTAGTGCATTGTTTCTTTTTAGTTTGTTCAATCTTGTGCTTTTTTCTCAGAACATTGTCTCGTGAAGGAACAAAGAGCGTGAAGGAAGAACAAAGAGATATATTTTTTTCTGTTTTGCGCTTGCATGGGTAGGGTTTTAATAATACTGTTTGTCTTTCTCAAACATTTAGGGATCTTAATTTCTTTAAGTTCTTTACTTTTTCACGCTAACTTAATTATTAGCTAAACCAACATATGTAGTTTTATGATAGAGCTTTCTTTGTGTGTTGAAGCTAAAAATTTTGAAAGATGAAACCGATTGGTCTATTGCCTAAGTGAATGTCAATATTTTTTAAAGATTCATGAAATCAAGAGCAACATGTATTGTGATTTAATTTCATATACAACTTTTTTTCTTCATTTTTCTTCTTGTGTCGTTGGTAAAAAACATGTCTTTTTGAAATTAACTTTATTTATGTATATTTTTATGTTTTTTTAATATAATTGGATTCATACTTTATGAATTATAAAAATATGATTTTGTAATTGAATTAATTCCTGCATGCGTGCGCATCCCCTCCCCCTTCCCACGAAACAAAAATGTTTCTTTTTATTTTTATTTTCTTTCATTTCTTTTTCAATTCTTTTTCTTTCTTTCTTCTACATTAATTACAATACCAACCCAACAACTTCATCAACAACCTAAAATCACCATTAAAAAACCAATTTCTTCACAAAATCAACACCTTTACTCACCACCATTAAAACCTCAAAAATTATAACCAAAAGATGTAGAAAGATGAGGAGAACAAAGATCTAACCTTTGTTTGTAAATTCCCCAAGCTTAGCTCCTCCAAATCACCTTTAAATATCACCAAGACCCTTATACGACACTCTCTATTCTCGGATTAGAGCAAGGGAGGAGAGAGAAAAAGTGATAAAAGTTTCCAAAATCAAGATATTTATACTTTAAGTTCATCTAATGTGTTTGGCCATCCCATGCATCATCTAAGGCTTGAATTGAGTCAAATAGTCCACCAAAATATGACTTAGATGAGAACTTAGTCCTTTAGATTTATCCTTTGCTCACAACTAATTATTAGTTTTTTGGGCGTTCTGATACCATACACCCGCATTGCGACTCGGGCCGCCGCCCATATTTGTGCCACTAAACGTCAAATCTATGATTTATATTAATTATTTAACACATTTAAATGTATTTATTTATGTAAACCTTTTCCCCGGCCTAGTATGCCTGTAATTCGTACGTTTGGTACCCGCGTTAGTACACTTTTCGAGGTGACTACCCGTCACACTACCTTGCCCGATAACATTAATATAGACTCACACATGTGATGTAATAAGTCACATAACAATAGTTACCATCACATTTACACATACATTCAGTCAAAAATAACATTTCACGCCAATTCGGCGTTCCCGTGGACCTGAACTGGTGTCTATGTCTGAAAATTCTCGACAACGGTATCAATTACAAATTGGGTCTTTACATTTTCTATCTTATTGACGAATGCTAAGGTGAGTTACTATGGACACTCCTACGAGCACACCTTGATTTTTTTATTTTTTTATATTTTTGTAATAATTTTGTGGTCATAGTGAATGTCTGCAGTGGGTAACTTTATCATTATCCTTAACTGCAAAATTATAAAAAAGTAAGAAACAATAAAAAATCAAGGTGAGTGCTCGTAGTAATTGTCTATAATAGGTCATGAAATCAAAGCAATTGAATCATGAAAACAAAAGCGAGACACATAAAAGTAAATGAGACACAAAGTTGTTTTTGTAGTTCAGACCAACCATTTACGCCAGCTGGGCCACACTCAGGTGTAGTTATCCACTAAGAGAAGTCAAGTACAGTCTTACGCAAAGTTCTTAACTAGTGCACTCTCAACTAGCTAGTGAATCCCTCACCAAACTTTGCTATGTTATCCATTTCCGTTTACACAAGATCCTACAAAAACTTAAGTTCGCCTTGGAAACCGAAATCCCCTCGGCAAAGTGTGTCAAACTCAAAGAACAAACTTTCGCACTGTGAATCAAAAATTTAAAACATGTAAGTGATGATTTTTGAATTTTTGATTACAAGTATAAATAAAAGAAAACATATAACTGTTGAATTAAAGAGATTGCCTTAAATGTCTTCAATATGAGTTGGCAATATTCCCTTTCTTCCATTCTTCATTGTTGTTAAGGAAACATTGCCTTTATGAGCATCACGTGAGCTTTCTTACTTGGTTAGGTTAATATTTGAGTATCTTGAATATCTATCCAGTTGTCCAGTCTAACTGTTGGAAAAGATTCATGAATCTGACTAGGACGAGTATTCTGCCTATAGATAAGTCTGTGGGTACAGAACCAGCAACACAGTTCTGCTAAACTCATGTATTTACACTATATCCTTTTCTTACCGAGTATTGGTTGTACAAATAATAACAATACTTATTTTAGCTTATCAATTTCCCCCTTTGTCATTTATTTTTCACAACCCAATAAGAATAGATTATGGCAGAACAAAATAAATGAAACATGCATTTATAAAACAAAGGAAAAAGCAAAACAAATATGTAAAAGTATGACGCCCAATTCCCATAAATTGGGCTCTGCCTAGCCTAGACCTACGTAGACCTCCAAGTCAGTTTTCACATAGTCAACATACGCCTAGTAAGCCTCTAACTACAACATTCTCATTAATTTACTATTTTAGAGTTGAGTTATTAAGTTATGCAAGTTTTAATAATTATACAACAGAAAAAAACTTAAACAAATTTAAATAACTCATATCCCAATGAACCCTGCAAATCTAAATAATCATGCATATCTGGTGAGAAACAGTTAAAAAAACAATAATACATGAATCTATGTCACTCGATCCCAATAAACCCCAAGTATCATCAAAATAGTGTATATACAATAATTATAAAACAAAATGCATAACCTACAAATAGCAAAAAGAGAAATCGCTTCGAGAGTCCTCTGTGGAAATCACCAATCATCGGTCCCTTGCTCTTACTCGTCACAGCCCGATTTGTACCCACCGTCATAAACTAGATGGTGGCTACAGTAAATTATAAAGTAATAACTAGAAAGATCTAAACAGTAATTCATGAATAATTTAAAAACAGTCTAAGGATCATGCAAGAATTTCAAGACAAATAAGTAATGGAAAGTGCATGATAAATACTTCGAAAAGTAAATAGCAATGATAATGAATGCCAAAGAATAAAAAAAAGGCAACTACGTGGTCCAATCCATCAAGAGCGAGAGCCACATCTCAACTTCCTAGAACCGTGACAATAAGTTAACAACTCAATTCAGTATGGAGAGGGGACATCAATGTGGTACGGATGACTCACCCGCATCGATTGACCTACTAATCCTGTACTCGGGGTAAGGTTATGTTTGTTTTGACTAGCTTTAGACCCAGTAGTACCTTCCTGATGCACTTAGGCCTTAGACAATCAATCCTAGAATATTGAACGCTTATAATTAAGAACAAGAGAGAATCATAGACAATGAATTGCTATGCATTCAATAATTGGTTTTACTTACCTCAATCGTCACAAAAATTGGCTCTTGCAACTCCTTCACATCACCAAGGTCGGTCCCCAAATGCCTGTCTCTAGTCCATTAGATCCCTAGTATTCATTTGGGTCAATTTGGTTATGTTAGAGTCTCGTAAAATTGTTTTATAGTTTTATTTCAATTTAGGTTTCAGAGTCCAACATGACTTAAAAATATCCCGATCCAATCCCGTCCCACTTTCGACTATCATACTATAGTCCATAAGTCCTTAGGAATATGTTACATTTGTTTTAGGATGATTTAAGGGTGTTTGAAATGGTGTTATAACATAAGTCTCAAAATAGCCCCTTAATGTAAATTTGAAAAAAAAATGGTTTGAGCAACACCTAGCGCGTTAGGGACGAACCTAACACACTAGTGTTCTTCATGTAAACAACACCATCTTTCCCAGAATAGGTAGTGTGTTATACTCCGTGCCTAGCATGTTACTGATGGTGTTTGGGGTTCATATGCAGCAGAAATTTCAAAACAATTTTGAGAAACCCCCAATAGGATCCGAATATGATTCCATTAAAACGTTTATACTATGAAAGCTAAATCATACCTCGGTTGCAATATACCTTTCAGAATGTTGTTCGATCTTTAAAACGTTGCCAATGACGAACGCCCTCTACTAGCTGTTCACACATGAACGGCGGTCGAGATTCAAAATGATAGCTTTGAGAGAATACCAAATGTTTGGTTTCTCTCCAAAACAATTCAGAATGTACCAGTTAATTCATTTCTAAAACGAAAATTAGAATTTCGGCCCTTAATTTTCATCCATGTATTGTAACTTAAAACGTTTATTTATACAACGCTTGTATATAGATAGTTAAGTAAATTACACATATACCCCTACTCAAGAAGTATAAGTGTAATACACCACAGGGATGTTTCTGTCATGAATTTTATCATATAAAATTCATTCTTCCGAACCATTTTAAAATCTCGCAAAACCATTCTTAGTGTGCGACCAAATAGGCTCATTCAACATTGGCAGTGTACCAAAACATATTTTGGTATACAAGTCATAAGCAGTCTCTAGCAAGACATTATGACTACTCAAGTTGTACAAAGATCAAATCGATACAACCTAATCTATAATGTATATAACATCCTTTTGTCATACGATATCTTTTTGATCAAATATAAGGCATGGAATTGTCATCCAACATGTTTGATCGTACTATCTCGATCTCCAAGTAGACTGAAAACATCCAAGTGGCATTGATCAATATCAATTCACTTAAACTAGGTCTTTTAACAGTCTAACACATCGAGGGATCCACTGGATATCTCTCTTTATATGAGAGGGACAAATTCTATCTCGATTACATAACTTCACCACATTATTCACATAGTAACCAATCACAACCTTCGTAATCGTCCGATTAAAGACAATGTTTGATTGCGTCAAATCACTGTATTCCTAATGTTGAAGTCTCTGGTAATCTCAAGTCAAAGGACTGAATAATATACATATCATGAGAAACAACTATGACTTAATCCATGTGATATTCTCATAGCGAGTCGGTCCAGTACTTTGTTCCCTAACAAGTACTCATGATCTTGATTTGTATTCCTATACGTATGATCATCGTATGATCATCTATTAAGACTCATACTAGTCTTAATTCATTATAGTTCCCAATATAATAATCGACTAGGGACATTTATGATATTTCTGTAAATACTCATGGATCTTATTATAATGTAAACATGCAAATCAATTATAACAAACAACATATGAAATCCTCTATTTTATTAACTAAAATTTATTCATAAAGATTATTAATGGATTGACCTAGAGCACATTTCCCAACATCTCCCATTTGCTCTATGGCCAATCATTTATGCATCTAATGCCTAATGATCTAACATGACCATCATGTTTCGCTTATAGAATAGCCTTTGTCAATAAATCTGCTATGTTGTCTTCAGTAGGTACTCTGCAAATCTTCACGTCTCCCCTCTCAATGATTTCTCTGATGAGATAAAAACGCCTGAGTATATCTTTAGATCTATGGTGTGATCTAGGTTCCTTGGCCTGCTCTATTGCCCCGTTATTGTCACAATACAAACAAATAGGGCTAGCAATACTTGGAACCACCCCTAGTTTAAAAATGAACTTTTTGATCCAAACTGCCTCCTTTGCTGCATCGGACGCTGCAATATACTCAGCTTCTGTTATAGAATCTGCCACAGTCTCTTGCCACACTCGCTTGCTTCGAACTTTTCCAGCTTACTGCACCCCATTCAGAGTAAACACATATCCAGACTGCGATCTAAAATCATCTATATCAGTTTGAAAACTTGCATCTGTGTAACCATTTACAACTAGATCATTTTTAAAACTTCCATTGACCAAGAACACTTCTTTAGTCCTTCTTAAGTATTTATGAATGTTCTTTACTGCTATCCAGTGACTTTCACCTGGATCTGACTGATATCTGCTTGTAGTGCTAAAAACATATGATACATCAGGCCGAGTGCATAGCATGACGTACATGATAGATCCAATAGCAGATGTATATGGAATCTTATTCATACGGTCTCGCTCATCATTTGTCTTAGGACATTGAGTCTTGCTGAGACTTATGCCATGGGGCATTGGCAACAATTCTCTTTTAGAGTTTTGCAAACTGAACCTATTCAACACCTTGTCTATATAAGCACTCTGACTTAGATCGATTAGCCTTTTAAATCTATCCCTATAGATCATTATCCCTAGGATATAGGCTGCATCTCCTAAGTTTTTCATTGATAAACACTTCCCTAACCAAGACTTGACATTTTGTAATGTTGGGATGTCATTTCCAATGAGCAATATATCATCAACATACAGTACCAGAAAAACAGTTACACTCCCACTGACCTTCTTGTATACACAAGGATCATCTTCGTTCTTAATAAAACCAAAATCCTTAATTACTTCATCAAAACGAAGATTCCAACTCCGAGAAGCTTGCTTTAATCCATAAATAGATCTTTGAAGCTTGCATACTTTCATAGAATTTTCAGGATGTACAAAACCTTCAGGTTATGTCATATACATGTCCTCAAGTAGCTTTCCATTAAGAAATGTTGTTTTAACATCCATTTGCCATATCTAATAGTCATAATATGCAGCAATGACAATTAAAATTCTTATGGATTTAAGCATAGCTACTGGCGAAAAACTTTCATTATAATCAACACTTTGAGTTTGCTTGAAACCTTTTGCTACAAGTCTTGCTTTGAAAGTATGCACTTTGCCATCCATGTCAGTTTTCTTCTTGAAAACCCATTTACATCTAATGGTCTTACCACCTTCAGGTAAATCAATCAAGTTCTAAACTTTGTTATCATATATGGATTGCATCCCATAGTTCATGGCACTTAGCCATTTATCTGAGTCTAGTCCAGACATAGCCTCCTGATAAGTGGTGGGTTCATTTTGATCCATAAGCACACATCACGACTATCAGTAATGAGAACTTTGAATATCTTTGGCTCATGTCTTACCCTACCAGATCTACGTGGAGGTTCAACTGGTTCAGAACTTTGTTGAACTTCCAATAGCGGTTCAGTGTTTATCTGTGATTCTTGAACTTCTTCAAGATTTACTTTTCTTCCACTAGTGTCTTTTGAAATAAACTGTTTTTCTATAAAGGCACCATACCGTGCAACAACCACTTTGTTCTCAGCGGGATTATAAAAGTAATATCCTTTTGTTTCCTTAGGATACCCCACAAATAGACACTTGTCAGATTTAGGTGCTAGTTTTTCTGAGACTTGTCGTTTTACGTAAGCCTCACAGCCCCAAATCTTAAGGAAAGACAAACTAGGTCTCTTCCCATACCATATTTCATATGGTATTTTATCAACCACTTTAGAAGGAACATGATTTAAAGTAAAAGCAACAATTTGTAATGCACAACCTTAAAAGGATATAGGAAGATCTGCATGAATCATCATAAATTGAACCATATCTAATAATGTTCGATTTCTCCTTTCAGAAACTCCATTCCATTGTGGAGTTGCCGGTGGAGTTGATTGTGAGACAATCCTACAATTTCTAAGATGATCATAAAATTCTTGGCTCAAATATTCACCAACTCGATCTGATCAAAGTGCTTTGATAGTTTTACCAAGTTGATTCTACACTTCATTTTGAAATGTTCGAAACATCTCAAATGATTCAGCTTTATGTTTCATAAGATATACATAACCATATCTGCTGAAATCATCAGTAAATGTAATGAAGTACTGATAACTTCCTCTAGCCATTGTGTTTATAGGACTACATAAATCAGTATGTATTAGACCTAATAAATCACTTGCCCTTTCACTATATCCAGTAAAGGGACTTTTAGTCATCTTGCCTAGTAAACAAGATACGCACGTTTCATATGATTCCAAATCAAATAAATCTAGAAGTCCATCTTTATGCAGCTTCGTTATGCGTTTCTCATTTATGTGGCCGAGACGACAATGCCAAAGATAGGTTTGATTCAAATCATTTGACTTGAATCTCTTTGTATTTATGTTAAAGACTGGAGTATCAGTGGACCTTTTCATGCTTAGAATCTAAAGAACATCACACAAATCAACATTTGCATAAAAATGCCTTTACGAGAAATTGAACATCTATTATTCGCAATAATAAAATCAAAACCATCCATATCCAAACATGAAACAGAAATGATGTTTCTGCTCAAGGCAGACACATAATAACAATTATTTAATGTTAAAATAAGTCCACTAGGTAAGACTAAGTCATATAATCCAATAGCTAGGGCAGCAACTCTTGCTCCATTCCCTACGCGCAGGATGACTTCTCCTTTTTTCAGCTTCCTACATATGGTGAGTTCCTTCACATTTATATAAATGTGAGATCCACATCCGGTATCCAATACCCAGGAATCACTAGTAGATAAATTAATTTCAATAACATAAATACCTGAGGTAGTAGTCGCACTACCCTTTTTCTTCTTTAGATCTTCCAGATAGAGTTTGCAATTTCTGAACCAATGTCCAGGTGCATGGCAGGAATGACAATTTCCTTCCTTTTCCTTTTGGTGCTTTGAAGCAGGAACAGGCTGGGGCTTGACTTGTTCCACAGGCTTTGCGACAGGTGTAGTAGCAGCCTTGGCAACTTTAGCCTTGCCTTTGCTTTTGCCTTTCTTCTTCATTCCCTTTCCCTTTTGGACCATCAGCACATTACTAGAGGGTTTCTTGATATTTTGTTCAGCAGTTTTGAGCATCAAATGTAACTTTAAAATTTATTTCTTCATATTATTCATATTGTAGTTCATCACAAATTGTGAGTAACTCTTCGGTAATGAATTTAGGATCAAATTCGTAGCCAACTCTTGGCTTATGGGAATTCCAAGTCTATCAAGTTGGTCAACATTGCCCTTCATCTTCAGAACATGAGGACTAACTGACGCACCATCAGTCATCTTACAAGAATGCAGGTTCTTGACTGTCTCGAACCTTTCTTGCCTATCTTGCTGTTGGGACATTTCCTTCAGTGTTACAGCCATTTCGTAGGCTTTCATTAGTTCCATGTCCTTTTGAAGTTCAAGAACCATAGTTGCCAACATAATGCATGCAACATCAGTAGAATCGTTGACATGCTTATTATGCGCATCCTTCACAGCTTTCGTAGCATTGGCTGGTGGGTCCTCAGGGATCGGAGCATCCAGAACATATAACTTGCGTTCATGCTTGAGAATGATTTTCAAGTTTCTGAACCAGTCAAGAAAGTTAGTCCCAGATAGCTTATCCTTCTCAAGGATAGATCGCAGTGATAGGGGATTATTGTTACTTGAAGAGGCCATTAATCTACACTAAAGATTATGCAGAGTTTATTTTAGTATAGAGGAATAGACTCCCACTAAATTAACAACCCTCCTAAAATATACTGTTTATTTAGGGGACTTAAATCCATATTTCAACTAATTCTATAACAGCTATGGCATGAAACACATAACTAGATTATTTTGGTAGGTAATAGTTACCAATTAAATCTTATGTAATTTTAGATACTTTTATGAGATACAAGACATCTTATATCTTAGCACGTTTTTATCTCATCATATGCCTAAAGGCAAAAACTATTTTGATAGCTTTATTAAGCCAGACCAATTTAAACATTTAGGTAACTCTTACCCAACTTATCTCACCAAGATAACACAATACACCTGGCTATTGCTGAAACTATATTAGTGTGATCGAGGCCTTGATAAGTGTTTAAAATTGGATGGCACGAGACTTAAGATTTAATAGAGGGATTTTATTCAGTTTTAGTAATTTTTAAGTAAACAATGAAATATCATATATTTTATTGATTTGTAGAACCTCTAAACAATTTAGGAAATTTTTATGCTATTCACTAATAGAAGAATTTTCGTGCGCTAGGATTAGTGAGATGGCGGTCCCGCTGGCTTGTCAGAGGGCGGTGGTTTCGTTGACCGGTCAGCGGACGGGGGAACAGGGGGCAACGCCCTTTTTTTTTAGGAGACGAATTTCAATTCCAAAAATTAAATTTCGCCATAGAAAATCATATTTTTTGCTAATTTTATTATCCTAAACTAACCCCTTAATTTATCCAAAATTAAGCCAATTAAAACATTTTTAATTAACTCGGGCCCACATCTAACTAATCATCTTATCCTAATCCAATTAGGACTTAAGATATTTGAATCCTAGCATATCACCAATAACAAAATTCTCGAAATTTATCTCCTATCCAATAGGGATAACGATTTCAATTTTGCTACTATCTTCTAATCTAATTTGTTATCTATCTCCTATCAAATAGAAATTTCATAACAGAATAGATATAACGAGATAAATAAATAATTTCAAAAATAATTATTTGCAATTTCGGTCCTCATCCAAATAATCACAAATATGTAGTTGAATCATGAACTACTATCTCAATCGAACCTAATCATATTAGTTTCGAATTAACATTAAGACTTATACAATTTAAGAAACTTAAATTAATGTAACCTAAATATGCATACTGAATTACAGAGATTTCATCCATGCATCAATACACAAAAATAAAAATTATACCTAATGGTGTCATGGATCACAGAATACAAAATCCAATTCATTAAAATTGTTCCAATTAACCTAACATGGTTACTTGCATGTATGAAATTGAATTCATTTAAATCATGAATATATGTATCATATACATAAACCATGATAATAAATCTCACAGAAAACTTATGTATATTATATATACATCAACTATTAACATGCTTTCAATCATATATCATGTATATATCAGAAGAAAACATGCAATGAATTTAATGGAATCGAACTCGAAGGCTCTGATACCACTGATGGTGTTTGGGATTCATACGTAGCGAAAATTTTAAAACAATTTTGAGAAAAATCCCAACAGGATCTGAATCTGATTCCATTAAAACGTTTAAACTATAAAAACTAAATCATACCTCGGTTGCAATATACCTTTCTAAATGTTGATCGGTCTTTAAAGCGCTACTAATGACGAACGCCCTCTACTAGCTGTCCACATACGAATGGCGGCCGAGATTCAAAGTGCTAGCTTCAAAAGCATACCAAACGTTTAGTTTCTCTCCAAAACAATTCAGAACGTACCAATCAACCCTAATTCGTTTTTAAAACGAAAATTAGAGTTTCGGCTCTTAATTTTCATCCATATATATTATAACTTAAAACGCCTATTTATACAACGCTTGTATATAGATGGTTAAGTAAATTACACATATACCCCTACTCAAGAAGTATAAATGTAATACACCATAGGGACATTTCTGTCATGAATTTTATCATATAAAATTCATTCTTCTGAACCATTTTAAAATCTCGCAAAACTATTCTTAGTGTGCGACCCAATAGGCTCATACAATGTTGGCAGTGTATCAAAACACATTTTGGTATACAAGTCATAAACGGTCTCTAGCAAGACATTATGATTACCCAAGTTGTACAAAGATCAAATCGATACAACCTAATCAATAATGTATATAATATCCTTTTGTCATACGATATCCTTTTGATCAAATATAAGGCATGAAATTGTCATCCAACATGTTCGATCGTACTAGTCTCAGTCTCCAAGTAGACTGAAAACATCTTAGTTCAATTGATCAATTTCAATTCACTTAGGCTAGGCCTTTTAACAGTCTAACACATCGAGGGATCCACTGGATATCTCTCTTTATATGAGAGGGACAAATTCTATCTCGATTACACAACTTCACCACATTATTCACACAGTAACCAATCATAACCTTTATAATTGTCCGGTTAAAGACAACGTTTGATTGCATCAAATCACTGTATTCCTAATGTTGAATTCTCTGGTAATCTCAAGTCAGAGGACTGAATAATATACATATCATGAGAAACAACTATGACTTAATCCATGTGTTGTTCTCATAGCGAGTCGGTCCAGTACTTTGTTCCCTAACAAGTACTCATGATCTTGATTCGTATTCCTATATGTATGATCATTGTATGATCATCAATCAAGACTCACACTAGTCTTAATTCATTATAGTTCCCAGTATAATAATCGACTAGGGACATTTAGGATATTTTTGTAGATACCCATGGATCTTATTATAATGTAAACATGCAAATCAATTATAATAAACAACAAATGAAATCCTCTATTTTATTAACTAAAATGTATTCATAAAGACTATTAATGGATTGACCTAGGGCACATTTCCCAATAGTTACCTGTGTCGTGTAACAGAATTCCAGAACTGAAATTTTGTCTACGCGACATCGTAGCCTCCTCCAACGCTGTCAACCCCATCCTTGATTCGTGGGGGACTTCCAACACCAATAAAATAGTTCAAAAAATAACAACAAATCATCAAATTAAAGATCAAAATATTCACCAACTTTCCCAAAAATTCACCTATTCATCAAATTGCTCAAAACCAAAAAATTATACACCATACTTGATGAAATAGACTACAGACACACCATAATAAACCATAAAATCAGTGAGCCACGTTTTTAAATTCGTTTTCCATCAAAAACAACAAAACTTAGCTCAAATGAAAGGAAATTGAAAGGAAAGGTAGGATCTCACCTTATTGATCTCGTTTATATGTCCCGAGTCGTTAAAATCTCGAAGTTTTCACCAAAATCCCTATCTCCTCAAATTTTCAGATTCTAATGGATAAGTGTGAGAAAGTTGACCATAAAATATCATAATGTTGATATTTATACTAAATTATCATCTAGAGAATTACATGTATCTTGAGGACATCATATGGCTCCTAATTTGGTCATCCAACTCACTTCAATGACTTTAATGCGACACTCAAACTTGATCTTATCCCTTTTCTATTTTTTCAATATTCGGTGTTCTGCCCGTCAGCACGCATCTCGAAATGCGCCTTAGTCTAATTTTTTATTCAAATGGTTTGACTATGGTTTATCATTAATATTCTGTCCAAACTACCTCAGTCGTTTATAAAAATTAATTCTTAAACTTAGTGTACTCATATTTCGCTCGCCCGATACCCATATAGACACATTTTCCTAGACGAACCTTGCTCGTAAATTTGAAATGATAATAAAAATGAAATAATACATTAGGACAACTAAATTTCGTATTTGGGTATAAATAAATAGTACAAGCATCAGAGAAGAATATAATATACCTTGATGTCGACTAATGAGGCTTCACCAAGTACACTACGTCACAACGGGTCTAGGTCACAGTCCTAAAATGTGACACGTGTCAATGAGGTTCATTACATCCTTCCTAACTTATTAGAATTTCTTCCTCGAGAATAAATTAAACTTAAACTTAGAATGCAAACTTACCAGAATAAGAACAAGAAGGGAAAGTGCTCGCACCTTTAGGACTCTAACTCCCAGGTCAGTTCCTCATCCCTATGATGTAACCATTTGACGAGAAATGAGGGGATGTCCTTATTGCTCAATGTCTTCACTTTTCGGTCTAAGATCTGAATCGGTTGTTCCTGATAAGTGATATCCTATCTAAAGTTTATCGAACATAGATCTACTTTCCATCGTCGGCCTGCTCTCGACGTATCAAGCTGGAGCATAGAGATATGAAACACAGGATGAGTCCCGGCGAGCTCTAACTCACAAGCAACCTAACTCACAAGTAACCTTGCCAATTCTCTTCTTAATTCTAAATGGACCAATGAACCTCAACGTGAGTTTTCCTTTGATTCTGAACCTTTTGTTACCCTTCAGATGTAAGACCTTCAAATATATATAACTTACCTCATCATATTCTGACCCGTTATGGTAATTATCAGAGTACTTATTCTATCTCTTCAGAGCACCCTTTAACCGTTGACAAATCTGTCGTACCTTCTTAGTGTGATTCACAACAATCTCTAGCCTAATAGTCACTGCATCTTCGGACTTCACGTAAAATAATGATGATCTACAAGGCTTGCGATAAAGTGCCTCAAATGGTGTCATCTCAATAGTGGCCTGAAAACTGTTGTTGTAGGTAAACTTACACAAGTAAAGGTACTCTTAAGATCCTCCATAATTCAGTACATAAATTATGAGCATATCATCCATCTGAATCAGTCTCTTGAAGTATCTTTCTATTTGTGGATGGTACGATGTACTTATATCAAGCCTAATGCCAAATTACGCCTGCATGCTCAGCCACAACAATGAAGAGAACTGCAGTTCGCTATTTGACACTTTAGTCAATGGTACCCCATACAATCTAACTATCTCTCACTCATAAAGGCCGCTCAATCTGTCTACATTGTGTGTAGTGAAAATCGGTATAAAATGTGCAGACTTAGTCAACTTGACCACAATAACCTAGATATTGTAATGTTTGTGAGGAGACTGAGTTAACTTACAAATGAAATCCATGGCAATGTGCTCCCACTTCAACTAAGGAATAGGAAGTTGCTGCAGCAAAACTCCAGGTCTACTATGCTCAGCCTTAACACACTGGCATATCTCACACGCTTTAATAAAATCTAAAACATAGGCCTTTATCCCTGGCCACTAAAAGAGATGTCACATATCCCTATACATCTTGGTCCAGCCTAGATAAACAGAAATATGTAAACGATGAGCCTCTTGGAGTATCTCAGTGCGAATCTCAACCACTGATGGAATTCACAGTTACCCTCAAAATCTCAAACAAGAGTCTATCGACCGACTCTAGTCAAGATGATCTGGACTCTCTTCCATGCCACTAAACAGCTAATAATGCTTATTGGCATGTTGTACCTTAAGGACACTTTGAATAGAAACAATTTGAGTCCTTATGTGCCTATAAATGTGTCCTGGTAGTAGCTAGTATATTAGCTAAACTTATCATCTCAGCTGTCTCAAGTAACGCATACTCGTGAATCATACATCACACTACTACTTCTACATCTGACCAATCCTGCTCAAATCATCTTCCACAACGTTGGGCTTCTTAAGATCATACTCAAGTGAAAGGTCATAATCCATCATGAACTCTAACTAACGTCTCTGCCTCTAGTTCAATTCATTTTATGAGAATAGGTGCTTCAAGCTCTTTTAGTCAGTGAATAAGGTGAACTTCACACCATATAGGTAATGTCGCAAAATCTTCAAAGCAAACACCACAACAACCAACTTTAAGTCATTCGTTGAATATTTCTTCTCATGAATCTTAAGGTGACAAGATGCATATCCAATCACTCTGCCCTCCTGCATCAACACATAACCCAAAGCCAATCTTCGATGCATCAACATACACAACCAAGTATTTCTTTGACTAAGGCAATGTCAAAATCTGTGTGGTGGTTAGTTTATCCTTCAAAATCAAGAATGCTTGCTTGTTGCTTTCATCCAAATTAAAGTTCACATTCTTCTGAGTCATTCGGGTCATAGGTCCGACAACTCTAGAAAAATCCTACATAAAACGGTGGTAGTAGCCACCTAATCCTAAAAAACTATGAATCTCGATAATTGTAATCGGTGTAGGCCAATTGATCATTGCTCTAATCTTAGCGAGACCCATTGATACTCTGCAGGATCTAATTACATGTCCCAAAAATCTGACATCTGAAAGCCAAAACTTGCACTTACTGAACTTGGTGCACAACTGGTGTTCCCTCAAATTCTGAATAACTGCCTAGAGATGTCCTTCATGATATTCACGAGTCTAGGAGTAGATGAGAATATCATCAATGGACACAATCACAAATCTATCTAGGTATGCCCTTAGTACTTTATGCATGAGATCTATAAACATAGCAGGTGCATTCATCAATTCAAATGGCCTAACTATAAACTGATAGTAGTCGTATCTCATACTAAACATAGTCTTATCCCCATCTTTTGCTCTAATCCTGAGTTGTCATAGCCTGACTGTAGGTCAATCTTGGAGAACCACTATGCCCCTGTCATATGGTTGAATAGATCATAAATGTGAGGAAATGGATACGTATTCCTCACTGTTACATAATTCAGGTGCCTATAATCAATACATAATCTCAAGTTGTCATCTTTCTTCTTCACAGACATGACTCGTACGCCCTACGACGACATGCTCGGATGAATAAACCCTAACTCAAACAACTTATCCAATTCGATCCTCAGATCCTCCAACTCTCGGGGAGCTATCCTATACGATGGTATGGAAATGGATTTGATCCTAAAGGCCAAGTCAATGATGAAATCAATCTCTCCTGGTAAATCCTTTTTTTTGGTAACTGGTGCGCTTTCATCTCGATTGTGCAACCCTCCCGACTTATATTCAGGTATACCTTGTTCCTAACTGTCGTACCAAGGATCAAAGGTCGACTAAGTCTATCGGGTCATAACCCTAATCTATCCACCAAACATCCAAAAATAAATGAAACAATCAAACCAAAATCAATCATAGTACGCAACAATGTACTGCAAATCAAAATCATACCCTTAACAAGGTTATAGTAAGATCTTTGATCTAGCTCGACAACAACCTGAACTATCTCCTACTGCTGCTACTGTTGTGGTTATGCTATGCCCAGCTATGGACACTTATCTTGAAAATGACCAGTCTGACCACACTTAAAACATGATCTATGCAGCCGTGGTCCCGATAAAGTCTTGGGTCCTTGTCCATGTCCCTTTCCGGATCTCTGAGTCTGTATTAGTCTAGCATTTGATATAGCGCCAGTCCACTGCTTGTACCCCTATCCCTGCTCTCAGTGTGCTGCCTTTTGTAGCTACAGTGCTGGTCAGGTAGTATTTGACGGGTTACTAACATAACTCGATGCTGGTGCGGGTGTAATATAAGTTGTATGGGCAGGTCATGGTGGTGGTGCAACTGATCCCACACTCTGAGCCCTACTATCTCTAAAGTCATGTTTTCGTTTCTTCTTTTTCCAGTCTGATTCATATCGGCGCTCCAATCGTGCCTCCAATCAAGCAGGTCTAACCACCTCTGGATGTGCTCACAAATAAGTCTCCTTAACTAAACTCCTCTCATAAGCACTCTATGAAGTTTTGGGCTCAGTGGTGACAATAACACCTCCAATATCGGGTAACAAACCCTCCATGAAGTAGTACACTTGGTCAGTGTCAGTGTTTGCTACTCCTTTAACAAAGTAAAGTAGATGTAGATATGTCCCATAACTCCATGATAGTCTAATGTGAATACTGCCTCAATGCCATGAACTCATTCCTTTTTTCTCTCAACACAGTGGCAGAAAATACTTCAAGTTAAACTACCTATTAAAGTCTGCCTAATCCTTGGGTACTCCTTTAGTGGCCACCATCATAGTCAATAAGTCATCTGCTTTTTCCAAAATTAATGTTGAAGAAATGGAGGCTCTCATATGCTCCTCAATAGCAATAATATTATGTATTTTCTCATTGCTTCTAATAAACCTCTCTGTGGTCTCCAAAGTTGTACCTGTATAAAGCTCTACGGGATTAGACTTCTGGAACTCACACAATTGCGTAGACTCTGCAGTTGCCATAGTGCCCATCTTTATTAGAGTAGATGACACTAGCTCTGTCTGTGCGGTAGTTGTGGGGGGTACTATTTCAACTTATAGTAGTGGTAGAGCAGTAGTCTCCGCTATGACAACAATGGTGTAGCTGCAGAAGTGGCTTGTACTATCGATGCATCAATTTCCTAAGTAACAAGCACTGTCGACGATGACGGTGATGTTTTGTTCATGGTCGGTGTCCTAAGTATCCTCAGGATATCCTTTAATCGTAGATCCTGGGATGTGACTCTCTTCGCTAATGTCTTAAGCTCCTTAGCGCTCGCGAATCTAGGACCTGCAACCCCACTGTGATCACTAGGCCCAGCCTGAACAGTCATCATGATATTCAAAGAGAAAGAAAATTATTGAATCAGTGTGTACTTACCGATATAGTATAGTATAATATGCCAAATATGACATATAGAGTCAAGTTTTAGTTTCCTTAACTCTCCTCACTTCCTAACTAAGATTCTAAGTTAAAACCGTGTCCTAACTCTATTATTGATTTGTGTCTTATGTTGGTTGTGAGTTATTCAAGAGCTAAGTATTAAACCTTACGCTCTGATGCCAACTATGACGACCCTAGTTCCTGCAAATTGGGTCTTGCCCGGCTTAGACCTATGTGGAACCCTGAGTCATTCCTCGCGAAGTAAACATATGCCTAGTTAGCCTCCAACTGCAACATTCTCATTAATTTATTGTTTCAGAGTCGAGTTATTAAGTTATGCAAGTTTTAATAATTATGCATCGAAAATAAACTTAAGCAAATTTAAATAACTTAGAAAGGTAGAGTCAGGACAACCTATAGTGTCAAACCCTACAAATATAGATATTCATGCATAGCTAGTGATAAACAGTAAAAAACGATAATACATGAATCTTAGTCACTTGATCCTAAGAAGCCCCAAGTATTGTTAAAAGAGTGTATAGGTAAAAATCACAAAACAAAAATGCAGAACTTATAAATAGCAAGAGGAGAAACCGCTCAGAGAGTCCTTAAAGGAAATCACCAATCACTGCTCCCTTGCCCTTGTTCATCTCTGTCCAATCTGCACCCATCGCACAAACTAGACGGTGAGTATTGTAAAGTATAAAGTAATGACCACAAGGATCTAAACAGTAATTCATGAATAATTTAAAAACTATCTAAGGATCACACGGGAATTTAAAGATATATAAATAATGAAAAGTGCATTATAAATAGACCAAAAATTAAATAACAACAATAATTATTACCTATGAATCAAAAGAAGGCAACCAAAGGGTCTAATCCATCGAGAGTGGGTGCTACATCTCGACTTCCTATAACTGCGACTCTGTAAGTCGATATCTCAGTTCAGTATGGCATAGGGACATCAACGTGGCACGGATGACTCACCCATGTCTAGTGACCTACTGATCGAGTACTTGGGGTAAGGTCACGTTTGTTTCGGCTAGCACCAAACCTGCCAGTAAGTTCATGTTTGTTCGTCTAACACCAGACCCAAGAGTACCTTCCTGACGCACTTAGGCCTTAAATACTCAATTCAAAAATAATAATTGGAATTACAACGGAAAGTTGATAATCGAGAAATAAGAAAAAATCATAGACAATGAATTCCTATACATCCCATAACTAGTTTTACTTACCTTAATCGTCACGAAAATCGGCTCTCGCAACTCTTACATGTCACTAAAGTCGGTCCCCTAACGCTTGTCTCTAATCCACTAAATCCTTGGTATTCATTTGGATCAGTTTTATTTGTGTCAGAGTCTTGTAAATTTGTTTTAATTTTTATTTCAATTTAAGTTCCAAAGTCCAACATGACTAAAAAATATCTCGATCTGATTTTGTCACTCTTCCGACTTAAGTCCCCGAGAATGCATTACATGTATTTTAGGGTGATTTAGGTGTTTTAATAAGTGTTATAGCCTAAGTCCTAAAACAACCCCACAATGTAAACTTTGAAAAAAATGGTCAGGGCAGCACTTAGCGTGCTAGTATCCTTCAGGTGAAAAACACCATCGTGCTCAGAATAGGTAGCGTGCTATGCTCTCGGCCTAGTGTGCTACCTGGTTCGTGTGAAAAACTCCAGAATTGGAATTCTGTCCACGCGACATTGTAGCCTCCTTCAACGCTATTGCCCCATCCTCGACTCGTAAGGGACCTCGAACACGAACAAAATAGTCTAGATAATGACAATGAATCATTAAATTAAAGATCAAAATATTCACGAGCTTTCCCAAAAATTCACCAATTCAACAAATTGCTTAAAACCAAAACAACATACACCACACTTTATGAAATAGACTACAAACACACCATAATAAACTATAAAATCAGTGAGCCATATTTTCAATTCATTTTTCATCAAAACCCCCAAAACTTAGCTCAAATGAAAGGAAATTGAAAGGAAAGGTAGGATTTGATCGTGTCACATCAAGTATTAACGGTATAGATATAGAAATATTATAATCAATCAAAGATTAATTACGAGTATTGTTTTATGGATAGGTGTACGTGGACATAAGTTCTAGTTAAGTCTACTATATTGTTAAGAATGTCTATTTTGCTTGTTTGAACTACTCTATACTAATCTAATAATGTCTATTTTTCTTGTTTGAACTACTCTATACTAATCTAATCTATCAGAGTAATTGCTTGTTGATTGTGTTCTTACATTGAAAAGGTATCTTAGGTCACAACTTCACCTTAGGCAATGAAATACTATGCATAAATAGACAAATTCATACTTTAATTCATCTTGTATATGTGTGTGTAATGCATAATTAGAATAGACAGATTTCCTTCAAATTCACTTCAACCCATTATTGTGGTGAAGAAAATCCTAATGTGCAAACAAGAATTCAACATATTGGTGTGAACAACGTATGTTTCACAAAGCATAAAGTTACAAATCTTTAGATTCATAACTAATTAAGTTTACTTCATCATGTCTTCGTAATCAACAACTATTTATTGATGTTGTAATATTTTAAGGTTGTATTATTCACATCTGGTTTAAAAACCCTAATGGCCATGGTAACTCCTAATACCTTTAATCAACAAACATATGGCCAATACGTTCAAAGCATTATACGTAGAATCAACACAAATTCTAACCATAACACATCTAAAATATTATAATTATAACTTTTGCATACTATTCATACCATATGATCAATTAATCCCTAAAAGTAATAAACTACTCACTCATCATCATTGAAAACACACAAAATCATGTTATTCATTACAAACAATGATAAAATCAAATAATTTTAATTAAATCAAAGAAAACAATACCAAAACACCAATCTTATAGTCTTCAATATATCTCCTTCAATACTCTTCTTAATACTCAAGAACAACTTTATATGTGGTATTGTAAACTATATTATGCGTATTCTCCTTCAATATAGTCTTCGATATATCTCCTTCAATACTCTTCTTAATACTCTTCAAAGAAAATAATTTTAATGATAAAAACTTGTATTCTCTCTAATTTAAGTATGTGGTATTGTAAACTATATGTTAACCATGTTTTTATAGTGCAATATATACTAAAAGTACAATTAGAAACCGTAAATAACAATCTAAAATGAAATAGAAGTCCAAAATTTTTCAACTCTCTATTTTTCTCGAGACTGGCATTGTCCATTAATGATTTGGCTCCCCTTGTGTAAGTCCACAGCGCCGACATAACACCAGTGTTGATGTCTGCATATTTCTTCTCTCAGTGGTTTTGGCAGCGTTTGTGTTACTCCTCGGTGTCGTTTGTGTAAAGGCCATGACGCCAATTCCGCTCCCACAGTGCCAATCTTGTTCTTCTGTTTTTTTTTTTCTATTTTCTTCATAGATTCCTTCCTTTGTTTCTTTTGTCTTGTATAACTGAAAACACATATACACCATCAATTAGAGCTCATTCTAGGATAATTAGACCAATAATGCAACTAAACTACCCCTATATATAAGTCTAATAATGCTCTTATCAAATACCCAAAATTTATGATTTTGCTAGTCCCGAGCGAAAGTGTGTTCTACAAAGAATTCAAACTAATATTACTCTTATTATATAATTCAATTTGCATTGTTCATGGAATATACTTTAATTCAACTTAATGTCAAGCTAGCAATCTATTCCAGAGTTTTTCTCAAAAATTAACATTTTAAAATCAAGTAGCACATACAACAAATATAATTCACTTTTGAAACTCAAAAGCAGTTCACAACTAAGACCATTACTAGTTACAAGTTTACTTTACCTCAACACTCAAGTAGCAAGTGTACGACCTCATGATTTCTCATTAAGCTCAAGAATTCATAACAAGGATAGATCAAACTATTATTATAGACTGTGACGACCCCTTTCCAAATCTAGGGCACTGCCCGGCCTAATCCAGTAATTAAGCTTTAATCTCAATCCCATAGGACTTAACTATGTATTAGTTAGCCTTTCTTACTCATTTGCCAACTTACACACGTTCAGGATAAATAATAAACAAGTTACACCTTTATACAAATTTCAGGGTGAATTAAAAACCATTACTGGATTGTTAAAATTAGCGAAAGTCTTAACAGTTTATGTAGAAGTCTTCACAGTTTATGCGGAAGAAAAAAAAATTAAATCCTAAGTGTAGAAACCTGGAAACAACAATCACGTGATATATATATATATATATATATATATAACGAAATGGCAAATATAGACAGTGTGAAAAAGTCAAAAGGTCGAACTACTATCGCTCAACCCAATATACAATCCAACAGTATCAAAAGACATAATAACAATAATAATACAAAATATCAAAAAGACTTACAAGTCATGACAGTATCGCGCTATAGGCTTATAGGTAGTCTTCAATCTTCTCCCTTCCCGCTCTACAGCTCAACATATCTGCACTTACAGTCATCAAAAGAAAGGTGAGTACAAAGGTATAACAGTAATTCCCAATGATATATGTATCCACATTCCCAATTGAAAATAATGGTATTTAGGGTTTAGGGTTTATTATTGTTATTATGTCTTTTGATACTATTGGGTTTGTATATTGGGTTGAGAGACAGTTCCCCGACCTTTTGATTTTCACACTATTTAAAAGTATAATAGATAGCCAAGAATTGCTCTAAATAAAACAAGCTAGAAAATACTGGTATGCTCAAACGAAAACAAAAACTGACACAGGCTAAGTAGTAATGATCTAGGTCCGGTCGGCCGTGAGTTTCATCACATCAACCTTGTTCCACTATTGTAGGGCGTGGGCTCTCTCAAACGCCTCGATTAATTTCATAGTATGTCAATTCTTGTCGATCACCCAGTTCATTACGTTATGAGTCGCGCGAGTGTAGTGGAGAGAGCCCCAATATCCCTAAATTCTATTGACCACATGTATCGCTCGTCTCTATTTGGTGCAATGGACCCTAGATTCTAAAACTACTGTATAACTTCAAGGAGTAACTCGATAAAAGATTTCAAGGATTTGCTATGCCACAAACCACAATATTTCAAGAGTACAAGTACATTGTTCCATTCATAATCTATCCAATCCTAATGGCATGCTATTTGTATCACTCTCTTCATTATAATAATGAAAATAGACATGAGGCACATGAAAAGAATCAATGAATATATCCATAGGGTAATATCATGATAGCAAGACTCAACAAGAGAATAATAACTCATAATATTTAAAATACAAAGGCATATATATATAGTCAAATAAATTATCAAACAATAGTAAAGTAGAATTGAAAGGTAAGTAAATATCTCAAATGGGATTACTCACAATCAAGCAGTTTCCTAGCTAATTCCTGGCCTCCCGACGCCCAAACTCATGCTCTCGAACTCTCGAAATACTTCCCTAGTTTCCAGAGGTGGTTTGACATGTGTTTGGGTGGTTTTAGATCGGTTAAGGTGGTGTAACGACCCTAAAAATTTAACCTATGCCACGTGTCAAAACAGGTGATACGTGGGCCCACGCCGTGGTACAGTCATCAATTCTCGGACGTCGACGCCGAGGTATGTTAGCTTTGTATGATGCTTGTATTATATTATATTCCATTTGTGCAATTTTAAGTTTTTTGAACGAGTAAAGGCGTTGTGTACGAGCGTTGGTAGTCCGGGGAAACAAATTTAATTAGAAACACTGACAAAAATATTAAATAAATAATAATTAAAAGGTTTTAAAGTCTGTTTGTTACGTCGGTACGTCTGTGGTGACGCGACGAACAAAGTTAGTATTATGAGTCGGGTGCGAGAATACCCGAGGGAAACTTTGAGGGTTTTGTGAAATAGATGAGACCAAAAGTCAACTAAGTCACCCAAGTGAGTTAACAAAGTTGGTAGGTGAGATTGTGAAAAGACCAAAAGGGAAATAAAGTTGTAAATTGTATGGATAAGGGGGAGGGGTATTTTGGTCATTTGACCAAAATACCCAATTTTTAATCACACCACCGCCACCCAATTTTTAATCACACCACCGCCACCCATTTTCCATTACCGATCACAAAAAAATTGGAGAAGGAGAGGAGAGACCAAGGAGAGGAGAGCTGCGATTCGCGGGGAGCGTGAACGCGACGTCGAGGCGAAATCGAGGTAAGAAGTTATAGATTTCGTTGTTGGTGTGTCGTTGTGGTAGTTTTCGAAATTTGTTGTCGAGGTTGTCGTTGAAGAGATTGTGGATTTAAATGTTGAAAATGGTGGTGATGATGATGGTGAAGTGGGTGTTGATAGTTATTTTCGTTAATGTTGTTGTGGAAAGAAAGAAGAAAGAAGAAAAAAAAATAAAAAAAAATGGGGGCCTCTGTTCGTCCAGTGACAAACAGAGGAAGAAGATGAAGACCGGGCTTGACCCGGGTCAGACCCGGGTGGACCGGGTTTGACCCGGTCAGACCCGGTTTGACTGGTCAGGCCCTGTCACGCAGGGTCGGGTTTGACCCGACCCGTGACCCACCCACATATTATTTTATTAATAAAAAAATATTTATTTCAATTAAATATATTAAAATTGATTTTAATTGAAATAAATTCCAAAAAAATAGGAAAAATTCAGGAAAAATTCTAGAAAATTCTAGAAAATTATATTTTCATCAAATAAAGAGAAATTTGGGAATTTCTACGAAAAGTGAAATATTCAAAGTTTTTACGAGACGTTATGTCGGGGTTTTTACCTTGGAAAACGTGAAATTTGGCAAAAATAACTAAAAATTTGGAAAAATCATAGGAAATTAAGGAAATTAATATAAATTGCATTATCAGGATTATTGTACACACGGGGACCGTAAGGGACGTTTCGGAGTCCATGTTAGCGCGAATTAGCTTGGATCGAGGTAAGTAAACCAGTGAGGAATACCACAGTATTTCTTGAGCTTTTAATTAATTATTGATATTGTTTCAATACTACCTTGTCATTCCATTCCTTTGCAGTTGTCCCAAGGCAAGTGTGTCAAGCGTGATCCTTGCAGAATTCCGGGCTCGCGGAGTATTATACCGGAGTTTACGGCTGGGGATACTTGATTAATTGTAATGACATATACGGGGTGAGAGTTCTCCACCAGATTGCTGGGGACTTTGCACTCGCGTAGGGGTCTTAGAGGAGATTCTGTCCTCGACTCCTAGCCTTTGAGGAGATTTTGTCCTCGGCTTAACGACTTTAATTGGTCGGGACCACTTGTGCCTTTCCCTTGTATTCCGGGATGCTAAATTTTGATTGCTTATTTATATATTCACAGTCTTTATATATTCATGCCCTCCTTGTCCTTTTCTTTTTATCTGCATGAATTGACTGCTCATTTATTTAAATTTGAAATACTGTAATTATTGTTGTTCCTGCTTGGCGTTACTTACCTGGACTCGTCATTCTTGTGTTTGACCGAGTGCAGATCCACAGTCCAGCAAAGGAAAGGCCATGCAGTTAGGTCATATACTTTGAGCGGCCCTCCTCTGCTGATATAGGTGACATTCTTTTGGTGTATTAGCTACTTAAATTATTTTTTTGTACATGGGGTTATGGGTTGAGAGATCTTTTTGGATAATAAGACTTCGATGATACTCTCCTTGCTTTACATGGTATATATATATGGTATACGGGGTTCCCACACCCTAGGTTTTTATCCTAACTTAGAGCTTTCGAAGTTGATTTATTAGTTGAGATTAATTGCTTCCGCTTATTACTTTGATAACTCGCTAATTAATTGACTTCACTCTCAAATGATTAATAAACGATTGAATGGTAATGATAGGCTCACTGGCCCCGCGCGACTCGTCGGGATTGGCTTGGGGGTTCGTGCGGGTCCAGGCCCGGCGGCGCCCGATTCTAGGGTTGTGGAATTTGGGGTCGTCACAGGTGGGTTTAGAGTGTGTTCAACAATTGCAGGAAAATGGGGAATCTTGCAGGAAAATGGCTAGCCAGAACTTCCAACATACTGGGGGATTTTTCAAGTGCGCTGGCTAGATTGTCCAGCATGCTGAGTGCAGTAACCCGAAACCTGCAATCGTTTTCTAGTTTCCTGAACTTGGGCACTCATGTCCAACAACCCCTAAACATTTTTTCTCCTCCATCAAAGGTTTAAAATCATCCCCCAAAAACATCATACACCAGGCACTTCATGTTTATCATCAAAAATCAATGAAATAAAGATTAACATGCATTTTCATCGAACTTTAGGGAAAAACATGATGAACACTTAATGGTTCATTTCAATATAATCAAAACTGATTTTTCTTGAGAACTCTTGCTTTGATCCCAAGTGAAATTCAACAAGGAATCCAAAAATAACATTATATTTTACAAACAAACTTTTTTTAAGACCCGAAAATAAAAAAATTTACTTCTTCATGAAACCCCCCCAATTTTGAGCAACTTTGAAAAATCCGAAGAATTAGAGTTTGAAAGACAAATTGAAGCTTCCATTTTGATTCAAAACAACATTAAAACACTTTCAAAATGGTCTTATGAAAAAGCCCCATGAATTCCTAAGTACAACTCTTGAATTTAGAGCATGCATGTATAGGATTGTACCTAGGTTTTTATTTCTCTACAACCAAGCTTAAGCACCTCCCTTGAATAGTTAGATCTCCAATTTGCACCCTTTAATCTTCAAGAATCCAACAAACCCACTTGTCGTGATCAACTCTTATTCATGTTGCATGTTCTTGGGTTTTTGAAGGAAAGAGGCTAAGTATGTATATATAGTGTTTTGTTCGTCAAGTGTGTCATCTCATAAGCCTAGGTTGATCTTGTGGCCACCTTTAACTCCTATTCCACTAAAAATTCAACTTGGTGACACACAATTAGACACATTTTATGTGGGAGTGTATACTAGCACACATCTCAAGACACATCTATATGTTATCAATTTTTGTTAAAACTATAGGACTTCTAATTTGGTTCAATTAAATTAAATATCATAAGCTATGTATAAAATTATTTGGACCACATTTGAATAAATTTAGACTTACCACAAGTCTAGCTATCTGGTCCCCGATAAGCATGCAATTCGAGGCACGTCCCTGCTCGCGTCTTGACGCATACTACTACATGAATTAACTCATTTCATCTACAAATTCACATAACACTAGGTGTACACCGCAACAAATATAAAATATACCTCGACCATGTGCCTCGGTCGATGTGCATAGTGGGTCCCATGTCATGGGTCGGTGATCCTGATTAAGGAATTAAACAAGATTTAGAAATTTAGGTCGTGACAAATATTCCCATCAAAATGGAATTTTTTTCCTTAAAATTAAACTCAGGTTAGGGTTATGCCTGATTCGAAAAGGTACGAGAACCGATCTCGAATGTACTCTTCCCGCTCCCAAGTAAGTTTCAAGCTACTGTAGAACTGCCACTTAATAAGTACCTTCAGGATAGACTGTTCCTCAACTACTATAACTGTCGATCTAGGATCTAGATAAGCTGCTCGTCATATGAAATCTTCTCGCTCAAGTTGATTTGACTCAAGTCAAACGTCGGTCGTGCGCTTGCTTTCGACTTAAACAGTCGAAGCATCAAAATATGAAAGACCAGATGAACACCTGACATCTACGGAGGAAGCTCTAACTCATACGCAACCTTTTTGACCTGTTTCCTAATCCTGAAAGGCTTGATAAACCTCGGTGCAAGCTTACCTTTCAAACCAAACCTCTGAAGACCCTTCCGAGGGGAAACCTTAAGATAAACATAAGCTCCCTCGGATTATGTAAGATCGTTGAGATACTTGTCTATATACTTCTTTTGTCTCATTTGGGCTCCCTTGAGTCTCAGATGAATTTTTCATACTTTCACCATGTGGTCAACAATAATCTCAGGCCCTATTAGCTCCCTATCCTTTGGCTCAGCTCAACACGATGGCAAGAGACATGGTTTGCCATATAATGCCTCAAATGATGCCATTTCAATATTGGACTGATAATTGTTGTGTGCAAACTCACACAACGGTAGGTACTCCACCCAAGATTCGTCAAACTCTAACACACAAGCTTGCAACATGTCCTCAAGGGCCTGAATAGGTATCTCAATCTGGCCGTCAGTTTGATGATGAAATGTTGTACCGAACTGAAGGCGTGTACCATACTGCTCTTGCATACTCTGCTACATCCAGGATGTATATGTAGCATCTCTATTTGACATGATCGTCAATGGTACCATGTGCAACCTGATAATGTCTCTCTCGAACAATATACTCAACTGATCAAATGAATAGTGCGAAGCAATTGGTAGAAAGTGAGCAGACTTAGTCTGTCAACTATAACCCATATTGAATTGTGCTTCCTAGCAGTCCTCGACAATCCTCTGACAAATTCCAAAGCAATGTCTTCCCACTTCCATCATAGAATGGGAACCGGCTATAACAATCCTCCATATCTACGATGCTCAACCTTCACTTACTGACAAATCCCATAGTTTTGATGCACTCAAATATGTCTGTCTTCATCTCAGGCCATCAGAAGTACCTCTGCATGTTGTGGTACATCTTGGTCCTACTTGGATGAATGATGAAACGAGAGTAGTACGAATCTTGAAGAATCTCATTTCTCAGTTACGGCACCTCGGGTATCCACAATATGCCTCTGTACCTCATACACTGATTTGGTGTCTATGTCAAGTTAACACAATCTGAACTCTACGCTAACTCATTGAATCGCTGGTACGAATTATCGGTCCTTTGACCCTCTGACACTCTCTGTATAGATATAGTCTGAACTCTTATCTCTACACAAATCATAATTCTTGTATCAGTAGGAACATCTAGCTGACTCACTGTCGCAGCTACCTCAGTAACTTGTACTCATGCGTCATTTGACATCTGACAACTTCGGCTTCTCCTGTCGGTCTCTTACTCACTGCTTCTGCAACTGCATTCATTTTTTCTGGGTGATACTCCAATAAAAAATTTTAGTCCTTTAGGAACTCTAACCATCTGCGATGTTTCGTATTTAGCTGCTTCTGTATTAAGAGATACTTCGAACTCTTATGATCGGTGAATAATGTGAATCTCTCTCCATACATATGATGTCTCCACACATTTAGTGCAAATACAATTGTCGCTAACTCCAGATCGTGTGTAGGGTAGTTCTTCTCATGTATCTTCAGTTGTCTCGAAACATAAGTACCAACACCTCGACCCTACATCAATACGTAACCAAAACCCGTATGAGAAGCATCTGTGTACACTAAGAATCCCTATCCAGCCACTAGCAGTATCAATACTAGTGTAGTAGTCAACAACCTATCTAACTGCTAAAATATGCTCTCACATTTCTTAGTCCACTCAAATGCGACGTCTTTTTGTGTCATCTTACTAATCAATGAAACGATCTTTAAGAAATCCTTTATGACCCTGCGGTAATTACCTGCTAACCCAGAAAAATCTTTATCTCCGCCACTGACGCCAGTACCGGCCAATCCATAATCGCCTGAATCTTGGCTGGATCCACTGCAATCACTGTTGCCTCAACAACGTGACCCATAAACTTGACATCTACAAGTTAAAATTCACACTTGTTAAACTTAATGTATAGTCGGTGCTCTCTCAAAGTTTGCAACGTCTCCCTGAGGAGTTGCTCATAATCCTCTTGTGTCCTCAAATAGATTAGAATATCGTCAATGAAAACTATTATGAAGTGGTTAAGAAATGGGTTAAATACTTGGTGCATTAAATCCATAACATGGAGGGGGCATTGGTCAGCCTAAATGGCATGACTGTGAACTGATAATGTCCATATCTAGTGTGGAACGCTCTCTTGGACCTATCATCATCCCTGATCGTGTTGATAATACCCTAATCTCATTTCTATCTTGGAGAAAAACTACGCTCCTCTCAGCTGATCAAATAAATCGTCAATCATCGGTAGTGGGTACTTGTTCCTAATTGTGGCCCTATTCAGTTGCCTATAGTCAATGCATAATCGTAGACTGCCATCCTTTTTCTTCTAAAAGAGAACTGGCGTCCCCCCAAGGTGACATAGAAAGTGTGATGAATCTCTTCTCTCCCAAATCCTGTAGCTGACTCCTAAACTCCTCCAACTCTCTCAGGGCTATGTGGTATGGGCTCTCGGTATATTATCCCTATGAATGAACGTCAGACTCCCTGGAATCTCAAATACCACTGCCTTACAGTAATAGTCAATATGAATATGCTATGTTGATAGCCAATCCATCCCTAACAACGCGTCGAACTCCAAGAACTCCAGTACTCTAAAGTCTGCTGGTAACTCTACCCCACCTATCTCTACCGGACATCCCTCAGCTAGATTGTTAGGGTAAACCCTATCTCTGGTTCTGGTACTCAAAATCAAATGTTCTTTAATGCTGATTGGTGTCAATCCTGAGATGCCTATCAAGCAACCCACAATGAAAGAAATAGTAGACCTTGAATCGAAAAGCACATATGAATCTCTACCAGTTATAGAAATCATACCCTTGATAAGACTACGCACAGCACTGGCATCTGGCTGTGCTACCATGTGAGCTCTTTCTTGATGATGTGGTACGTGCCTGTTGCCTGTATGCAATCTCTCACCATATGCCCAACTTGTCCACATCTGGATCATGTAATTTTTCTACGCTTACTGTGTTGCTGCTGACCCTGACCCTACATTGGTCTTTGTCCTTGACGGTGTCCATCTCAACCTTTACCCCGCCTCAGTCTTGACCACCCTTCTATTGCTATCGAGGTGTTGTTGGTATTGGGTATGCAGATTTCTCTAGTGTTCGGTAAGGCTAGCTTAACTGGCGATGGTGGCAATGGGTGTACGCTACATGAACCTTGAGCTGAGGTGGAATATGGCATGTAGGGTGTGACTATTTTATGAGGCACGGTCGTCCCTGACCCCTAGAAAACTCTACTCCATTTCTTTTGTCCCTTACCTTTCTATTGCCTCCTCTCATAATCTGCTGTTTACTTGGATGATAGAGTCTGACTCAAAGCTGTCCCATCAACAACCCTACTTAGATAATTGGTCTCGTGGGAGAGTACGTGCTCGTAGATCTCGCTAGGTGTCCTTGCACCTGTGCTAACCACGTAGTATCTGATGTATGCTTTCAGACCATCCTTGAATTGGTACACATCCTCTGACTCGTCCCTGATCAAGTCCCCAACAGACTATCTCAAATATCCATACCTATCCCGATACCGCATGATGGACTCGTTGGACTCCTACCTTAAGTTCATAAACTCTCTACTTAACCTTATCATAACTGTTGGTAGGAAGTACTGCTGGTAGAATTTCTCCTTGAATGCCTTCCATGACCCAAAGTCTCCATCAATAGCTGTCACTATACACCACCAAATGTCTAAGTCTCTCTGCAGTGTGTATGATGATAACTCTTGGTTTAGCTTGTCCTCAATCCCCAGAATCCTATTAAACTTCTCCTGTGATAACACCCACCTCTTAATCTTCTCAAAGTTAATAACTTCATTAAAGTAAGCTGGTTGAAGTTTGATGAAGTCGCTCACTAGCTGAATCCCGACTGCTGTGATAGGAAGTGTAGGTGTGGGAGTTGGTGCCATCTCAACCGTCTCTATCGTCGAAACAGTCACGATCGAGAGAGTCTGTGTTGCTGTCGCCATTAATGCAGTAGTGGTAGTCTCTAGTACTGGTGATGCGGTCGTAGTAGTAGTGTCGGGATCGGATGTCTACGTTAGTGGAGCGAATCGAGCGGTCATCAAAGTGATGAAGTTGGTCAACTACTATCCATGAGCCGAAACACGGTCGGACAACCTCTGAAGATCCTCAACTAATGTAGTAGGTTGGCTACCATTGGCTCCCGCGTCGTCACTCTCGCGTATGTCCATCATTCGTGTCTGCATGTTAACAGTGAACTCGCTATCAGCTACTACATAGATATAGCATATATACATATGAAATTAATAGGTACATATAACAATCCCCAACTCACTTCCACTGAATTCCCAACAAAATGGTTTTTAGGCAAGGATCGTTTGGTTTCCACTTCTAGGGTATTTGTTTTATTCAAGTTGTGGCTTACTTATCGAGAATGTTGGCATTGATACCAACTGTGATGGCCTCTTTCCTACTCTAGGGCATCACCTAATCTAATCCCATAATTGAGCCCAATCTCAATCTCATAGGACTTAATGATGTATTTGTCAACCTTTCTAACCCATTTGCTAACTTACACACTTTTATGATAAATAATACACAGGTTACACTATTATACAAATTTTAGGGTTTATCAAAACCTTTACTGAATTGTTTAAATTAGCGAAAGTCTTAATAGTTTATGCAGAAGAAATATATATTAAATCTTAAGTGGAAACCAGGAAATAAGGATCACATGATATATATAACGAAGTGGCAAATATAGATAGTGTAAAAGTCAAAATATCGAGGAACTATCACGCAACCTAATAAATAACCCAATAATATTAAAAGGCTTAATAATAGTAACAATACAAAATATCTAAAAGACTTAAGTGAGAATAGTATTGTGCTCTAGACTCAGAGGTAGTTGCTAATCTTCTCCTTACCCAGCCTACTGCTTGACGGATCTGCACCCACCATCATAAAAAGGACGATGAGTACAAAAATATAACAGTAATTCCTAATGATATATGTATCCACACTTCCAATAGAAAAGAACGGTATTTTAAAGCATAATAGATAGCCAAGAATCGCTTTAAATAAAATATGCTAGAAAATACTAGTATGCACTAACGAAAACTGATATAGGTCGAATAGTAATGATCTAGGTCTGGTCGGCCATGAGTTACATCACATCAGTCTTGTTCCACAATCGTAGAGGTGTAAGCTCTCTCAAACGCCTTGATTAAATTCACACTATGCCAATTCTCATCGATCACCTTGGATCATTACGCCATGAGTCGCGCGAGTGTAGTTGAGATCGCCAACATCCTCGCAGTCCAGTGACCCCGTGTGCCGCTCGTCTCTATTTGGTGCAATGGATCCTAGATTCTAAAACTGCTTTATAATCTCAAGGAGTAACTCAATAGAAGATTTCAAGGATTGGCTAAGCCATAAAGCACAATATTTCAAGAGTACAAGTACATTGTTCCATTTATAATCTATTTAATCTTAATAGCATGATATTTGTATCCCTCTCTCCATTATAAAAATGAAAATAGACATGAGGCACATGAAAAGAATCAATGAATATATTTACAAGGCAATATCATGATAGCAAAACTCAACAAGAGATGATTCAACAATAACTCATAATATTCATAATACAAAGGCATATATATATGTAGTAAAGTAGAATTGAAAGGTAAATAAAGATCTCAAATGGGATTACTCACACTTTTCCTAGCTAATTCCCGGCTTCTCGACGCCCAAACTTGTGCTTACGGACTCTTGAAATACTCCCTTAGGCTCCTAAGGTGGTTACACATGTATTAGGGTGGTTTTAGGTCGGTTAAGGTGGGTTTAGAGTGTGTTCATGAGTTGCAGGAAAATGGTTACCCAGGACTCCTAGCGCGCTGGCAAGATTGTCCAACGCGCTAAGTGCAGTAACTCAAAAACCTGCAATGGTTTTCTGGGTTTCTTGAACTCAGGCACTCGTCTCCAACAACCCCTAAACCCTTGTTCTCCATCACCAAGGGTCTAGAATCATCCCCTAACAACATCATACACTAGGCACTTCATGTTTATAACCAAATATCAATGAAATAAAGATTAAACATGCATTTTCATGCAACTTTGGGTAAAAACATGATGAACACTAAATGGTTTATTTCAACACAACCAAAATTGATTTTTCTTGAGAACTGTTGCTGTGATTCCAAATGAAATTCAACAAGGAATCCAAAAATGACATTAGATTTTACAAATAAACTTGTTTAAAGGCCCGAAAATCAAAAATTCAGTTCTTTAAGAAAACCCCCAATTTTGAGCTACTTTGAAACAACACACTAACACCTGGGAGGCCTTAGTAAACACCAGTGTGGTGCCAACCAAAGCCACCCCAATGCTTAAGTAAGAAGGATGTAGTACATCAAAAGTAAAGTGAGAGTGAGTAATATAGCATACCTCAAATGTGGGATGGAGTGGCTATTTATATGAAATGGCTACAGTTGCAATTCATTGGATGTGTGACACGTATTCAATTAGATCAGTGACACGTGTCATTTCTTTGTCTTCGGTTCCTGTGAGTCACGAGAATGGTCGTCGATGTTGTATGCCGGATGCGTAATACGTGTTCTGTTGGATTGGTGACCCGTGCCATTTTCTTATTTGATGTAAAAATAATTTATTAGGCCAAATTTTGTGAAATAATAAGCTCTACCAAATAGATGTCCCAGGTACGTTGAGTTCTTTTAGAAGTTAGCATACCTTTTGTAGAGACCTCTAACTTAGAGTTGTAAACTTTGTCTTACACATGGTAATTTCACAAGTTAGAAATTTAAAATTAATTGAATCACTAAAACAACAATATTAAGAGGATAGTAATCTTGTAAAGGCTCATCTTTTCTTTGTTTAAGTGTGAAAAGATGACCCGTTTGTTTTTTTTTTGTCTTCAAAACCTGCAAATTAACTAATAAAAATTTGACTCATATTGGCAAAAGAGGATATCATTGTTGGCTGAAGACGACGAAACCATTTGAGTGTTGGGTCTGCCAAAGTCAAGTCAAAGGCTCGACACATCACGGAGTCGTCGTATCCTTGCAGTTTCATTAAAGATTTGTAAGACTTGATATGGTCGACTGGATCTATGTTACCCTTGTAGGGGGTCATCTTGGGTGTTTTTATCTTGCATGGAAGAGGCATGTTAGGTATTTCTTTAATGAATAAGGGAATTTCTATTCTCCCATGACGAGTCAATGACAGATGCCCCTTGGGAAATTTCATTCATCCGAGCTTTCAAGTATTCCACTTCCTCTACGAGTTTCATGTGAGATACCTCAACTTTGGAAGCGTTGTAATCTCCAAGCTCTTTGTTTGTTTGTTGGCATTTTTGAACTTCCAAATACTTGCAAGTATTCATTAGGTCCATTTTTTGTGCCACTTCTCACACGTGGCAAATGTTTTTTCACTTGCATAGTGGGTCTCGATGAAGCTTCTTGGTGGTAGGAATTTTGGTTTGCTCTATTGGGCTTGGTGGCTGTTTATAAGTGTTTTTTTATGAGAATCTTGTTGATTGCTACAAGAGACCCTGTTAAATATAGCCTTCGCTGCTTGCGTAGCCGCCACTTGAGCTATCTCTGCAGCTTCAGTCACTTGGCGCACTGCAGAGAGAGCTTCATCACGTTGTCTTTTTAGATATTCCACCTCCTTTTGTAGATTCTCTATATGCCCATGGGCCTTAAAGACTCTTTTTTTCAGCCCCTGCTCTTTTTCCTATCCCACGCCTCCGTCAAAAGCTTACATTGGTTGTTTGAGTTTCGATGAAAGCAGGCTCTTAATATTGCTGGTCACTCATGTCTTGATAGTCGGCTTCCCAAGTATGTCACTCTAATTGTTCCCTACGGACGTCACCAATAATTTAGATAAAAAATGGTCTAACCATATTTAACTCAGATGGAGTAGGGTACGAGCAATGTGTCCGTCTTGTACTTGGGAGATGTAGTAACTGTATAGATGTATTAACAGTATTAATTGTATAGATATAGTTACAGTATAATCAATCAAATATTAATTACAAATATCGTCCTCTAAGATAGGTGTATGTGGACATAAGTTCTAGTTAAGTATATTATATTATTAAGAATGCCACTTTTGTTTGTTTTAACTACTTTAAACTAATCTAATCTATTAAAGTGATTGTTTATTAGTTGTGTTCTTATATTAAGAAAATATTTTAGGTCAAAACTTCACTTTAAGCAATGAAATACTATACATACCATAACAAATTCATACTTCCATTCATCTTTTGTATGTGTGTGTAATGTATAATTAGTATAAATAGATTTTCTTCAAATTAACTTCAACCCACTATCGTGGTGAAGAAGATCCTAATATGAAAACTAGAATTCCACCAATCGGTGTGAACAACATAAGTTTCACAAAGCATAAAGTTTCAAATCTTTAGATTCATAACCAATTAAGTTTACTTCACCATGCCTTCCTAATCAACAACTATCTATCGATGTTATAATGTTTTACAGTTTTATTGTTCATATATAGTTTAAAAGCCGTTATGGCCACAGTGACTCATAATACCCATAATCATTAAACACGTGATCAAAATGTTCAAAGAATTAAGTATAAGATCAACACAAATTTTACCATTACACATCTAAAACATTATAATCATAACTTTTGCATAATATCCATACCATATGATTCATTGATTCCTAAGATTTATAGAATACTCACTCATCATCATCAAAAACACACAAATCAAGGTAATCATTTTAAAATGATAAAATCAAATAAACTTTAATTAAATCAAAGAACAATACCGAATAACCAATCTTGCAGTCTTTTAGGTATCTCCTTGAAAACTCTTCTCAATACTTAAGAAAAACTATCTAAAAACCCTATAAACTTATATTCTCTCTAATTCTATTATATGGTATTGTAAAGTATATGCTTACCATGCCCTAGTACTCATATACATACTAAAAGTACAATTAGAAACCCTAAATTTCAACTTTCTATTTTCTTGAGACTAACGTTGTCCATTAGTGATTTGGTGCCCCTATATAAGTTCACGGTGTCGCCACAATACCAACTTTGATGTGTGCATTTTTTTTTTCTTTCAGTGGTCTTAGTGCCCCCTGTACTGCTCCTCAGTGTCGTCTGTGTTAAGGCCATGATGCCAACTCTGCTCCTATTGCGCTGAGCCTATTTTTGTGTTTTTTCTTCTATTTTATTCACATATTCCTTCTTTTGTCTTTTTTACGCCTTGTATACCGAAAAACACATATAAACCATTAATTATGGTTAATTCCGAGATAATTAGACCAATAATGCAACTAAATTACCCATATATATGTTTAATAATGGTTTTATCAAATACCCCAAAACTTAAGATTTTGCTAGTCCCGAGCAAAAGTGTACTCTACTAAGAATGCAAACTAATACTACTCTTATTATCTAGTTCAATTTATGTCGCTCATGGAGTATCCTTTAATTCAAATAAATGTCAGGTTAGCAATCCACTCAAGTGTTTTTCTAAAAACTTAACATTTTAAAATCAAGTAGCACATATAACAAATATAATTCACTTTCTAAACTTAAAATTCGTTCACAACTAAGACCATCACTACTCACAAGTTTATTTAACCTCGATACTCAAATAGCAAGTGTACAACTTCATGATTTCTAATTAAGCTAAAAAATTCACAAATAAGTGTAGATCAGACTATTATGGTTGACATTAGTACTTCAAGAGTCCATAGGACTTCATACAGTTGGAAAGAAAATTTAACTCAACTAAGTTACTTGTACTCGAGCTAAATCTTTGATTTTATATATACTTCCACCTTTTTTTCATATATATCACTTTTGCCTTCTCACTTGTATATATTTTTTTATTTAGTTATACGATCACTGCTCCATTTCCTTTGGATTCCCCTTTTCTCACTTTTTTCAATCATCAAATTCCCTATTCTTTTTCTTGTAAAACTTGTGGGACTCTCTACTATTAAAAGCTCTTGTTAGCACTTCTCATTTTCACTTATATTAAGTAAGTTTTAAATCCAACTTCTCATTAAACACCATTGCTTATCTTTTCCCCTTTAAGTACTATGTCTCTATTACTTCATAAACAAGTAAGATTCATACTTATTATAAAATTTCTTAGAGATCTAACTTTTTTCACAAGTTGTGTTCTGATTTTCTCCTTGCTTTTGTTTCAAGTACATAGCGTTCTCTACTATAAATTTCTAATCATGAAATTATACTATTGTTGTCTACCATTTATTTCTTCAAAAACAAATAATACTCTCTTCAATTTCTTGCCAACAAGACATTTGTTTCTTATTCATCCTCAATTAAAGGCATGAGCTTTGCAAATAAATTAGTTATTCATTATATACTACTATATATAACCTAATTTATCCTAATATGTTTCTTATATACTATAGCCTATATGTATGCTATAAATGATATGCAATGCAAATGCAATGATAATAAATGCATGAAATACACAACCATTCTTTCATCTTTTTTACTACCTCAAAAATAAAATTTTACGATCATACCAATAGTGTTTACCCTTAATTCAACATTTATTATCACCATCCTTAGTGTGATTGTCCCAAATTTAAACCAAATCTTGTCCTCAAGGTTTAAAAATAAGCTTGCAATATCTAAAGAAATCCTAAGACTCAGACTCTAGGACTGCATTTCATCATCATCATCATCAGTGGCATCTCCCATAAAATAGGTGTTAATGGACGCTCGATTCTTCTGTTTTGCACCACTTCTGGATCAAACATGTAGTTCAGTGCCTCTAAAAATCTGATAGACCTATCAATAGGTCACATATCTCTGCTCCTCTAATATATTGCTACATCCCTCTGATGATCTGCAAATAACTTAAAATTCCTTTGTCCATTCAGTTTGTCTTGGTACATTCTTTCTATGTTATGATCATTTCTCAACAAAGCCTGCCTATATATCTCTCTATCCTCTTTATATTGCCTTCTCATCTCTGCAATCCACAACCTCTGTTAGTTATGAGTCAAATCCTCAAGTGGTGGTATAGGTGCATGTGGTGGTGGAGGTGGTGGTGGAAAAACTTTAGGACCATCCAAGTTCTGCTTTTAAATCACTAGATCTACAAAGGTGTAACTCGCAACAAAATCCTGCTAGTTCTTTCCATCTCCATATCCCTCTTCTTCTACTTCTTGAGCAATCTCAATCGCTGCTCTTTGGATATTTTCATTTTTTTTGTGATTTCTTGTCTTTTTCTTCTTATGCAAACCTTGCCAATTCAAATTTCTCGCTCATCTTCAGAATCCTTGTATGTTATGGGTAATCTTAAGGTAGAAATAAACTCTACATCTATTATTGTTTGTGCTTATATATCAAACTTTTCTTCTACAAGCATTTGTACTCTAGCTCTCAAACACAAGTGGGTTATAAGGATAAGAAACATCAATAGATTATCTCTCTCAATCATAATTTTTTCCCTCAAACTCTTGAAAATGATTTCCCTAACATTAATCTTCCCATTTTTTGTTATCTCATACAAACAAGCTGCCTTGAGTTTCTTAATCTTCCCTTGCTAAGTAGTGGGGAACAATGAAGCAATCATGAAATATTGTAACATTCTATAAAATTTTCGCACACTGCCCTTTAAAATCTTTTTCGGCATTGTCGGCTCCCGTAATCCATCCTTTTTGTCCTCTAACAACTAATACTCGCCTTGGCTCTAGTAGGATAAAGATTGTATGGTTCTCATATATCTTGTCTGGGTAAGTATGGTTGTTCCCACACATTTCCAAGTAGTCTAACCCATAGAAAAGGCTTATTGCCCTATCATTACATGATGTTTTTACTCCTCTCACCCACACATGATTTCCTTTCTTTATATACCTCGCATCGGCATAGAATTCATAAGTAATATCATGCACTCCATAAACTTCATTCTCCCTATAATCTTACATGAGTTGTTCCCACCCCCCCTCCTAATGAAATTATTGACTCTCTCATCATACTTAGATGGGAGATGATTTCCTCTCTCACAAATGAATTCCTTACTTTTGATAGCCTCATACCTTTCCTTGGCTTCTCTATGTATAAATCTCTTTGACTTAAATGGCCTCAAGGCACTCTCATTTCTCGCCCTGAAAGTTGATGCCTCATGATCATTAGTCCTAGCCTTGCTCATTTGATTATCTGTCTTGTCCATCTTAATACACAACCATACAAAAATCCAATAACAACGACGGGCTTCAATTCTCCTAAAAATCAAATTTTCATTCACAAGATTCATTCACATACATCTTACTTCATCGAGACTCACACTAAATCATAATCATCCACATTATGCTCAAAATCCTTACACAACTTCAAATCATTTATCAAGACTCCAAATTTCCATAATTCATTCAAATTCGTCTTCATTATGAAATTTCAAAGCAAAACCTAAGAAATTGAAATTTTGCCACAATGTTGAACTCTTTTCCTGTGTAGATTACTTCTCTAACCTCTAGTCAATCGAAACCCTTTCACTTGACTCTCTAATGTCTACCCTATTGCTCTTTTTGCTCAATTTAAATATTCAATGTCCTAACTCTCCAAATTTGTGCAATACTACAATTTGACTTCTCTTTTTGCTCTTGATCACTGGGAACACTCAAATCTCATTTGAAATTGCTCAAACAAGGGTTCTATAGGGGTTTAGGTTCGGTTGGTATGGTTTGGTAAGGTTTTGAAGTTGGTTGAAAATAACTGAAAAAGGTTTTAAAACCCTGTCTCGATATATGTGTCATTTGTATTAATGGATGGTGACGACTTATGCAAACATGGTGCCAATCTGTTAAATAGACAATACCAAGACCACTGAATTATACATGATATAGTCCTTGTGGTGCAGTCACGGTGTCACTTGTGTATTGTCGCAACGCTGTGACAATGTCGAGCTGTCCCTATATAAATATTTAAAATTTGTACTTACCTGCTTGGTGATGTTGTCTTGGCATTGTGTGATTACATACAAAACGTCAAGTTCTCATAAAATGCATTTTTAACTAAGATTTTCAAAAATATTTCCTGTATTTCGTTGCTTTGGTTATTTATTACCACGTTGACTCCTTCACTCTTGTAAGCTCCTTGTTAAATATATTTAAGCTCTTCCATTACGATGAAAAACACCTGGCAAATGGTCTTTCCTATAAAATTTACACAAAGATTTTTTAAGTTAGAAAATACTACCACTTATTTTAACTACTATACTTATTACTTAAAAACTAAAATATGAAAATAAAAACTAAAAGTAAAACCCCTGAGCTGCCTCCTTGTAACGCTGCTTTTAATGTTTTTAGCCTTTCATATGCACCATGACTCTCAAATGATCACTGTGATGCACCATAATTACTTTAACTTTGCATCCTCGTGAAGTTCTTCATATCCTCTAATCTTTTTTCTGGCATACATATTCTTCATAATCCTCTTGTGGTTTGGCACGCCTCTCCATGTTTTGAGAAAAGATATTTTCTTAAAAAAATTTTCAAATATCTTCGTGCAAATCCCGATTTTCTCACCATTCCATTAATCTTGCAATTTTTGTTTAAATGGTGTCGGTGATACTACAAAATTGATTATCCCTTGTACAAACTCTGTATTGTGTGATCTTAAGTCTTAATTGCTTTTATCTTCCACTATTGTTTCAAACTTCTCTAAATCAGCACTACTAACATGTTGCATAATATCCTCGATATGACTCTCATCCTCAACACTGTCAATAGATCATTTGGCTCTAAAATATTAACAATGTAACAATCATCTTGATTTGAGTTCTCTACGTCTTCATATGTTTCATGAAATGCTTCATAGCTCGACAACAACTCGTCAACTTGGTTCTCCTTAGAATTAACCATAACCTCTTGTCTTGAATTTATAAATGTAGCAATTTCCTTTAAGTTCGTTTCTAAAATTCAAGAATGCTTGATCATTTTCTTCCTCCTTCATGTTAAACAATTAGGTAGAAACCTCTAATCTTTTTTCAACATACTATCGTGGTAAAGAAGATCCTAATATGCAAACTAGAATTTCACCTATCATAAGTTTCAAAAAGCATGAATGTGACGACCCTAGTTCCACACCCTTAAATTGGACCACGCCCGGCCTAGACTTATGTAAACCCCGAGTTAAGCCTCAAGTAATTAACGTAAGCCTAGTAAGTCTTTCCTACCATTTTCCTATTTATTAGACCATTTAAAGTTGAGTTATTCAATATTAGTGAGTTATTCAAAATATAGAGAAAGCAAATTAAACTCAAACTAAATGAAATAACCCTAAGACAATAGTCAGGACAGCCTAGAGTGTGGAAACCCCGCATCTGTATACCAACATTATATATATACTAAGCCAACGGAGAGTACACCATAATATTCATGCCCAAGATCTCACAAACCCTTATCCCGATATAAAGAAAACATAGACATATAATACAGTGGCCTACTAATAAGCGAGAGGAATCAATTAGCTGACCTCAATATCAATCTCTTATCACCGGTTCTTTACCCCAATCAATCCTGCAGTATAACGGGGCTGCACCCACCATCATAAAATGGACGATGAGTAAAAAAAATATAACTGTACCAACCAAGTGGAGACTCAATATAACTTCAAATGTCAAATAAACGGCTAAATGAGTATCACGCATGGATATCACAAAGATAATAATAGATAGCATGATAATGAATCACTGAGATATCAACAATAAATAAGTGTCAAGAGCATAAAGCAAAAAGGCATCTAAGCATTCTAAGTCCATCAGATTACAACATCAAGTACACAACCTAACATTCCAGATAGATTCTGGAGCTAAACAAACCACCAGACAGTTTAAAATGAGTCACTTTACCTTAACCCACACATAGTTCAACTCACGTTCAAACCCGCCAACTCCTAAACTGTGGGTTTAGGCACATCCAGAATTCGTGTAATCACAATAGTGAGAGAGATCACTTAGTAGACTCACTGAAACCCGTAACCACCATATCACCCACTTAGATCCAAAAGACCACTCATTAAGGAATCCAAGAAAAAAACCGATAATCCACCAAGGACAGATATCACAAATGGGATCCAACAAAACCACATATCATAAGAAAATACCGCTTAACAATGATAACAATCAAGTAATTGCACAAATTGTTGGGTTTTGGGGTTCATAAGCAGCAGAAAGTTCAAAACAATTTTGAAAAACCACAATAGTATATCAAATAAGTTTCATTAAACAAGACCTACAAAAGTAAATCATACCTTGATTTATGATTTCCTTCACTAATTGTTCAATCTTCAAAACGTTCAAGCGTGCGTCCTCTATCAGAAATCCACACATGAACGGTGACCACAATTTGAAGTGCTAGCCCCAATAGCGATTGAAAAAGTTCTTCTTTCTCTCCCAAAATCCAGAGAGTTCGAAAATTGGAAAAACAAAAATTCTTATTTTACATTTTGGGTATCACCTTTTATTTGTGTAGATAAGCTCTCACTTAAATCCTATTCATAATACAAATATTGTACTTACGATGTTTAAGTAAATTCAAAATACAACTATTGTATTTACGTTGTTTAAGCAAATTACACATATACTCCTATTAATAAGTTATTATATAACGAATCATAAGAGCTTATATATTATGAATTTTATCTTATAAAATTCAATACTCTAAATAATTTGAAACTGTGCAAAGCCATTCTTTGTGAGTGGCCCAATAGGTTCATGAGACGTTGGTAGTGAACCAAAACCATTTTGGTACACAAGTCATAAGTGATCTCTAGCAAGGCATTATGACTACCCAAGTAGCATGAATATCAAAAATTGATACATCCTAATGAATAACGTATATCATATCCTTTTGTCGTGCGATTTCCTTTGATTGAATATAAGGCATAGAAAGTCACCGTTAATATTCAATCGTACTAGTCTCGATCTTTAGATTGATTGAAAACATCCATGTGACATTGATCATATCAATTCACTTGGAATTGGCCATTTAACAATCCAACACATCGAGGGATCCACTGATATCTCTCTCTTTATGAGAGCGACAAATTCTTTCTTGATTACACAGCTTCACATATTGCTCACATGATAACCAATTACAATCTTTATAATCGTCTGGTTAAAGACAATGTTTGATTGTGTCAAATTACCATGCTCCTAATATTGAAGTCTATGGTAATCTTAAGTCGGAGGACTAAATGATATACCTATTAAGAGTAACACTTATGACTTAATCCATGTGGTGTTCTCATAGCGGGTCGGTCCAGTACCTTGTTCCTTAACAAGTACTCATGATCTTGATTCGTATCCCTATACTTATGATCATCACATGATCATCAATCAATACTCACACTAGTCTTAATTCATTATAGTTCCCAGTATAATGACTGACTAGGGACATTTAGAATATTTCAACAAATACCCTTGGATCTTATTATAAGGTAAAGATGCAATCACTTATAACAAAACAACAATTGAAAACCTCTATTTTATTAACTAAAAACTGTAAGATAAACAATATTTGTAGATTAACCTATGGTATATGCCCCAATACAAATAAAATAATATTAAAGCTCCTACTAGTTTTACTCATAGTACAAAGTGAAATTATGCGTTGCGGCTCTTAAACGTCACCAAACTGATCCCATTCCCGTACGCTCGTCACTATACCACTAAGCACTTGGTAATCATTTTCAATCCAATTTGGTTGCGTTAGAGGCTTATTTCCGTTTAAATTGTAATTTTTTCCATTTTTTCCAACATTACCCAATTCCATTATTTTAGGTTAATACCCCCCGGTATTGGGTCATATTCGAACCTATTTAGATACCCGAGAGATCCTCGAAGATTTTGTAATTTTTCCAAAATTTGGCACTGATGAACAATGTCATGCCGTGGGTAGCGCCGTGGGGGGTTGACACCCTGCAGCATCACTTAAAGAGTGAATTCCCCAACTCTCACTATTTCAGACGCCGTGAATGACGCCTTAGGAAAATACTCTTCACGGCGTCACCTTAAGCATGACAGTTATAGAGCCTTCTCTATTATGGACGTCATTACTTACGCCGTGGCTTCCAGGCCTTACAACGTCCCTCACAGCGTCAAAATTTGAACATGAATTTGGGGTTTTTTGATACCCCGGCTCATGTCGCCGCGTTCCAAGCCTATCCCAAACTCATAGGCTGTCTATACCAATCCAAAACCACCATCAAACACTAACATTGAGCAACCATTGAAACACAACTTAGACAAAAACACTCAAAACTAACATCAAAATGACAAGAATTTAGCGGTGAGTCAAGATCTTACCTTAACTCGGGTATTTGGTTACGTCTCAGCATCGTTGCGAGTCAGCTCGTCAAAGCAAAATCTCATGTTCATAAGCGAGAGAAGAACGAGAATGAGTGAAGTGGTAAGGAGAGAGAAAAAATTTATACTATTCTCTTCCATCTTCACATACGCGCATATCTCGTGGCACATCCAGCGATCTCCATTCTCTCTAACCACCAAACCTCCTCAACCTAGTGACACACCTGCGTAACTCACTTAGGTAACATAAGGCGTTCCCCAGCTCAACACAAGCTTTCCCAGGCATTTTCGCACCTGGATCGCACCACGACTCACACCGTCGCGTGCGAATGTAAATATTAACGACGTGAACAATTTATTGAATTAATTAATTATCATATTTATATACCGGTCATCCATGGAAATCATTTTCCTGCCCCATATACCTATCCTTCGTCTGCCCGACCCCCTTTCGACACATTTTCCTAGGCAAACTCTACACATAAATCGATGCCATCATCCTATCACACAAACATGAGTATAAATAGGTAATACACGTCATCACACAAATAGCATATTTTCAGGTCACTACACTCTTCCCAATTAATAAGAATTTCGTCCTTGAAATTAAACTTAACTCGAGTAAAATCTTAATAAAAAACACACAACAGGGAAGTATTATCTAACTAATCCCTCTAACCTCACTCACATGGACCTGTTCCAAAGTGAGTAGGTCAGACCAAACTCTCTAACTAGTGGCTCATAGCTAACCTAACCAATTTATGGTCATCTCTTAAATTACAGATTCACAAATAATCTTTTCAGAGCAGATATCAGATTCATACAGAATACGTGCACATAGCACGATATCTTAATTGAATTTATAGACCCACTTAGAGTAATAAGGTAGATATCGGATAAACATAGAATTCGCATACACAGCTCGACATCTCAACTTATTTTCCTAACTCACACAGAGTTCTCAGTTAGATATTGGATTCATACAAAATCGTGCACACAGCTCGGTATCCCCTAATCGATATCGGACTCACACAGAGTCGCGCACACAGCTCAATATCATTCTTTAAAGTAAGGAATCATACAAAGTCAACGCATACAGCTTGATTCAGTAATTCGAAGTATAGTCTAACCTAGAGTCAAAACACACCGCTTTACTCAGATTAGGCTCACATATAACATAAACTCAAGCTTACATAAAACTTAGATTCACTAAGAATCTATACTCAGGCTCATACAAAACCTAGATTTACAAAAAATATATGCATACATTTTAATCAGACCCACATAGAGTCTAGACTCACACAAAGTCTTGGTACACAACCCCATTTCCTCTAGACTCACACAAACTCCTGACACACACCCTCATCCACCACTTCGAAATATAGAATCCCACAGAGTCACTACGCACAACTATATATCCTTTCAAAGGTTAGTCTCACACAAAGTCAAGGCTCACACAGAGTTAAAACTAGTGCACACAGTTGGCTCTTCCCTTTTAAAGTTGACTCATACAGAGTCTTCGAACATAGCTAAATATCTATCATACCTCAAAAGGTGTGTTCACACAGAATTCCTCACCACTACTCACACAAAGTACTTTTTATAATTAACGCACAGAGTCATTTAACGACTGACTTACACAGAGTCATTTCAAGACGGAGTCACACGGAGTCAATTCTAACTCCTGACACACACAGAATCACTTTAACTCCATGACTCACACAGAGTCACTCTCTACACCTATATCACCTAGAGTCGATTCTATCCTATACTCATTTACAGTCCACTCGGGTCAGATATAAGCTACAAACCCAACAACATAAAATAATGCCAAAACGCAAAATAATTCTTACCCACCACTAGGTCTCACGTCGGCTCAGGATTTGGATCTATAATAGCATGTGCTCCATCGTGCATGTGCAACTGAGTGTTATCCTGCAGCACTCGCGCCAACTCAGGACAATAAATAATGATGTGTCCCAGCTGTCTGCAATGGTAACATCGTCTCTCTCCTTGCGGTTTACTATCTCCGCTCTAGATATTGTATGGTTGATGTTGTCCCGTCTGTACTCCTTGATGTGACTGCTTAATAACGCTAGTCGTTGGAGAATAAGGAACTGTCATCGTAGATATTAAACCTCTCTATTGTACAGCTACATCCACGTCATCATCCCCATAGTTATCATCATGGCTCCTCTGCCTCTTACCATCTTCTTAACTGACTCCCGATTATGATGATGCTGACTACGCAATCGACACTTTAATGCGCATGCTAAAAAAGGACTCGCTGGCTATACCCCACTCGTAGGCCTTCTGTAACATCCTCGGAGTTATAGTCACCACTATAGAACTAATAGAGTCTAACATACTACACATGAAGTAGTAAGCCTGGTCCATATCAGTGTCAGCTATACCCCCGACATACTCCATCAGTCCCATGTATCGACCCATGTATTGCATCACTGTCTCGTCGGTCATCTACCTGATGTTTTGAAACTCTGTCCTCTTCAGGTTACAAACCGAATAAGAAACGTACTTCTTATTAAACCTCTCCTTAAACTCTGCCCAATCCTTAGGCTTGCCTTTTGTAGCCACCATGCTACGCCACCAAATGTCTGCCTCTTCGAACATGGATGTTAATAAAATCGAAGCTTTCACGTACTCCAGTGTGGCTAACACATCATGTCTTTTCTCGTGGCTCCTCATGAATTTCTCTGCAGCCTTGAGATCTGTACCACCATGAGATTTCTCAGGGTGATATCTCTGAAACTCGCGACACTACCTCGCCTCAACTATCATCCTGGTACTCATATCTATAGGCGTACTTGGCTTACCCTCAACCTGGGTAGCCAGTGCGGTAGAAGTAAGAGATAATATTGTGGCATGTGCCCTCAAAAGTCGAAGAATCTCCTCCAGTTGCTGGCCATACAATGTAACTCGCTGGGATACCTCATCCAACATCCGTTGAGAATCTTCTGAACTGTAACCATTGGACTCTGGCTGATCGGCCATCACAATCTGCCATGAAAGTGTGTCCTCAATAGGTTATAGCTATCGATAGTAGTAATATATCACACATCAAATAGCTCATAGTCCAGTTTTAATTTCTCATTCTCCTCACTTCTAAACTAAGCCTTAATTCGGATATTCTAAGTTTAACCCTTGTCCTAACCACCAATTGATTTATGTCTTATGTTGGTTGCGATTTAATCAAGAGTCAAGTTTTAAAACTTTAGGCTCTGATACCAACTATGACGGCCTCAATTCCACAACCTTAAACTGGACCTTGCCCGGCTTAGACTTACGTAAACCCCGAGTCAACCATTGAGCTATCAACGGAAGCCTAGTCAACTTTTTTGACCATTTTTCTATTTATTAGACTATTTAAAGTTGAGTTATTCAATATTAGAGAGTTCTTCAAAGTACAGCGAAAGAAAATTAAACTTAAACAAAATGAAATAACCTAAGACACTAGTCAGGACAACCTAGAGTATGCGAAGCCCGTATATGTATACCAACATCATATATATTAAACCAGAAGAGAGTACACCATAGTATACATGCCCAAGATCTTACAAACCTTTATCCCAGTATAAAGAAAACATATACATGTAATACAGTGACCTAACAATAAGCGAGAGGAATCACCTAGCTGACCTCAATGTCAATCACTTATCACCAGTTCTTTAGCCCTGTCAATCCTGCAATATGACGACGTTGCACCTATCATCATAAAAAGAACGGTGACTACAGAAAGTATAATAATAATAACCAAGTGGAGGCACAATATAATTTCAAATGTCAAATAAATAGCTAAATGAGTATCATGTATAGATATCACAAAGATAAGAAAAGAAAGCATGATAATGAATCACTAAGATATCAACGTTAAATGAGTGTTAAGAACACAAAGCAAAAAGGTATCTAAGCATTCCAAGTTCATCAGATTGCAACACCAAGTACATAACATGACTTTCTCAAAAGATTATGGACCTAAACAAACCACCAGATAGTTTAAAATGAGTCACTTTACCGTAGAACACTCATAGTTCAACTCATAGTCAAACCTGCCAACTCCTAAACTACGGGTTTAGGCATGTCCAAAATTCATGTAATCACGATAGTGAGAGAGATCACTAAGCACAATCACTGAAACTCATGACCACCATATTGCCTACTTAGATCCAAAAGATCACTGATTAAGGAATCCAAGAAAAATAAAATCGATAATCCACCAAGGATAGATATCACAAATGGAATCCAATAAAATCACAAATTAAAAGAAAGTACTGCTCAACAAAGATAACAACCAAGTAATTGCATAAATGAAATAATATTAGAGCTCCTACTGGTTTTATTCATAGTACAACGCGAAACTCTATGTTCCCAGTTCTCAAACGTCACCAAACAGATCACGTACGCTAGTCACCAATCCACTAAGCACCTGGTAATCATTTTCAATCCAATTTGGTTACGTTAAAGTCTTATTTTTGTTTAAATTGTAATTTTTTCTGATTTCCCCAACATTTCCCATTTCCACTATTTTGGGTTAATACCCTCCCCCCCGGTATTGGGTCATATTCAAACCTATTTAGAAACCAGAGAGATCCCCAAAATTTTAATAACTTCTTCAAAATTTAGCACTGACGAACAGCGCCATGCCAAGCGTGGCGTCGTGGGGGTAACACCCTGTAGCGTCACTTAAAGCATGAATTCCCCAACTCCCACTGTCTCAGACACCGTAAGTGATGTAGTGGGGAAATATTCTTTACGACGACACCTAAAGCGTGACAATTACAGAGCCTTCTCTTTTCTGGACGTCGTGGCTTCCAGGCCTCATAGCGTCCCTCACGACACCCTGACTCGTGTCGTCACTTTTCGAACCTATCCCAAACTCATAAGGACATCCATACCAATCCAAAACCACCATTAAACACTAAAACCAAAGCAACCACCAAAACACAACTCGGACAAACACACCCAAAACTAATGTCTTCATGACGTGAATTTAGTGGTGAGTCAGGATCTTACCTTAACTCGGATATTTGGTTGCGGCTCGGTGTCGTTGCAGGCTCATCTCATCAAAGAAAAACCTCCTATTCATACATGAGAGGAGAACGAGAATGAGTGAAGCGGTGAGGAGAGAAAAAAGAAATTTATACAAATCTCTTCCATCTTCACACATCAGACGATCCCCATTCTCACAAGCCACCAAACCTCCTCATCCTGGTGACTCATTTGGGTGACAAGGCATTCCCATGCTCAACACAAGCTTTCCTGGGCATTTTTGCACTCAGACCGCACCACGACTTACACTGTCACGTGTTAATGGGAATACTAAAAATTCGAACAATTTCTCAAATTAACTCAATGTTGTTTTTTATTTGCCGGTCATCCACGAAAATCATTTTTCGGCCCTGTGTTCCCATATTTTGACTGCCAAACCCCGTTCGACACGTTTTTCATGGTGAACCCTATTCGTAAATTGATGTCATCATCCTGTCACACAAACACGGGTATAAATAGGTAATACATGGCATCATGCAAACATAACATATTTTTCGGGTCGTTATAACAAAGTTTCAAATCTTTAGATTCATAACCAATTAAGTTTACTTTACTACGTCTCCCTAATCAACAACTATCTATCGATGTTTTAACTTCTTACGGTTATATTGTTCAAATTCGATTTAAAAGCCTTTATGGCCATGATGACTCCTAATACCCATAATCATTAACTACGTGATCAAGATGTTCAAAGCATTAATTATAGAATCAACTTAAATTCTAATCAATACACATCTAAAACATTATAATCATCACTTTTGCAAAGTATTCATACTATAGGATCCATTGATCCCTAAGATTATAGACTACACACTCATTATCATCACAACACAAATCATGATATTCATGGCAAACAATAATAAAACCAAATAAATGTTAATTAAATCAAAAAATAATACCAAATCACCAATCTCGAGTCTTCAATGTATCTCCTTTAAAACTCTTCTCAATACTCAAGAACAACTCTTTAAAAACCCTAAAAACTTATATTCTCTCTAATTCTATGATATTGTATTGTAAAGTATATGTTCACTATGTCCTAGTACTCCTATATATACTAAAAGTACAACCTAAATAACAATCTAAAACAAAATGGAAGTTCAAAACTTTCTAACTTTTTATTATCCTCAAAACTGGCGCCATCTATTAGCGATATGGCGCCCCCTGTGTAAATCCACGACGTCGCCACAATGCCAACTTTGATATCTGCATTTTAATTCTCTCAGTGGTCTTGGCGTCGCCTGTACTGCTCCTCGGTGCCGTTTGGGTAAGGTCAAGGTACGAACTCTGCTCCCACAACGTCGAGCCTAATAATGTACTTATCACTCAACCTAACCTACAACACACTAACACTTGGGAGGCCTTAGTAGACAATTGTGTGGTGCCAACCAAAGCCACTTTGATGCTTAAGTTAGTAAGCAAGCTGTAGTAGATCAAGAGTAGAGTGAGAGTCTGTAACGACGAAAATTAATTAAACTAGGATTAGCATTAATCTCAAGCGTTAACAGGCATAATTCGAGTGTTACGTGGATAACTCGATTGACTCAAGCTCAAAAATTGAGGAAATATGTTATTTTGTGAATGATGTTTGTCTATTTTGCGGTGTTGAAAATCATTATTTATTGTATTGCATCACATGTGTGTACATTGTTATCAAGCAAGTTGATGAGACAGGTATTTGTCTCTAAGTGTGTATCAACACGGGTATCGGGTAAGAGATGCCCGGAGATGTTAGATTAGGGTAGGAATAGCATTTGATGTCTAATTGAAATATAGCCTAAGTTAAGAAAATTAATAATGTAAAATATGGCGCACCTCGAGATGCATGTCAGGGCGTAAGGCACTGGGTTCCGGGTAGTCAGGGGGGTTATTGTGGCCTTATAGGTGCTTTATTAGCCTAATGTGACAACTTTAAGGTAACTATATGAATTTAAATAGTTAAATCAAGAAATTCCTATAGTTTGGAAATCTTTATTTAGAGCCTTCGATGAATATGGAGATGATCCTAGCTTATTAACATTAGGCTAGATGGTGTCATGTATGTGTGTCAGCTGAAATGGAAAAGCTCAAATGAGGGCCTTAAGATCAACCTCGAGCACGCTAGATTAAACAAGTTAGTATAAAAATCACATTTAGTAGAAAAGCAAGCCGTGCACACACATTTCTCTCAAACAAAAATCAAAACCGAAGTAGGGGTTGGAGCTAGGAAACGCTTGATTAGGAGATCTTGAATTGTGAAGACCAAATCAACACAACTCCAAGCTTAGATATCATCATCATCATCTTTATTTCTTTATATCCTAGCAATTGAAATGAGACCAAGTGCAAGTAGAAATTGGGGTTTTTTATTCAAAATGAAATTGATTGTTGAAAGTGGTTTGAAAACTAAAAAGTTCATACTTTCTTAGAGTAAATGACCTCTATTTTTAAGATCAAAGAAATCTCAAAAATTGAAATTTGAGCAAACTTGTGTTCTAGGTGTTCTTAGGGTTTTTACTTTAATGCATGATTTAATATTAATAAATTGATGCATATGGATGTTGTTTTTGTTGGTTGTTATTTGGAGGTGATAATTCCCCTATAAGGAGACAATAGGGTCAGCGACTTGGGCAAAGGCCATAGGGAAGAAATCACATAATTCCCTAGCTAGAAATTCTGGGTTTCAACCTAGATAACGAGCTATTGAGCACCTCTAGCGCACTATCCAGGCACCGAAAATTCAATAAAAATATGTTCTAATAATGTAACAAGCAAAATCTATGTTTGACACTTCGATTTACAGATTTAGGTGTTTTTATGCTATTTTGAGGAATTTAGCTGAGAAATTAATAATTTAATATTTTTTAGGATTTGGCTAAGTTTTGATCTTACAACTTAAAACACATTAAACTAATATAAAATAACTTGTAAATCAGTCTAAATACATAAAATTGGACTTTACAGACTTAAAAGACTGTAGCTCGGGTACCAAAGAGCTAGTTGAGGTCCAATTCGAAAGTCCAAAGAAGTCAGAGTGGGTATTAAGGTACATAAAACCCTTGAGAATGCTTCACTTTATTTATGGTGTTTTCGCCGAATATCATATCATTTTCATGTGTGATTGTCTGTGGTCACGTATGCCAGATCTCTTACGCGGGTTAGCTTATGATAGTGCCCATGTTGAAGGTAGTGGATATATCTACGACTAGGAGTGGCAAGAATTTTTGGTCCAGACAGGTCTAGGTTTGGACAATCCCTACTATAAAGAAGCAAACTTTGTATCCGGACCCGGCTGGATTTCAAATTCGAATAAAACTTGCTTGTCCAGACCTGTTTCGCTTAAAATCTAGGTTGTCTGATTGTCCAGATTAATTGCAATTTTGAAAACTAACCTCTTATATTGAAAACCTATTCAAATGTTTGAAAATAAACTTTTTTCTTGATAAAATGTATAAATATACACATATAATCTCATTCGATGTAATTTGAAAAAGTAATGTCAAATCTATGTAATTAATCATTTAATATCAAGAGATAATCATTCAAGTTAACTTGGGATGCATTAACTATGAAGAATTTGAATTGTTTGGAAAGCTCACATTCAATTTCATTAAACCAAACACAATGGAAGAATTTGATCCATATAGTTGACCCCAATTAATTTGACGTTGAGGCTCTATTGTTGTTGTTGTTGTTGTAGATAATTATTCAAGTATAAAAAAATAAAATTTAATTCATTCTACAATAAAAAAATATGTTTAGTACATTAAACTCTATATGTATTTGAGTAGATTAATGTTTGTAAATATATTCAACAAGTGGTAAGTGTTTAATATACTCATTTATTAAAGATATTTTTAACTTTATTTGAGATTTAAATTAGGTTCAGGCTGGGTCTAAATTTACAAGGTCTTGTCCAAACCCGGCCTAATTTTAAATTCAGACAAGAAGTCTTTGTCCAGATTCAGATTGGATTTGAAAAAACATTGTATGAAACATTTTCCTTTCGTTCCAAACAAAACAGGGCTGGCGGCCTCAAACACTAAATTGCCACCCCTATCTACGACTGTTGGGAGGGATTAGGGGTTCCCTTGACTTGAAATAGCTTCTTTAGGGGTTTTTCCAGTTACTGAAGTTGGGGTTTAGTCACTATAAGCCTATATTCAATTTGCGTGGGATAACGCATTATCCTTGTATATTCAATTTGCGTGGGATAACACATTATCCTTGTATATGTTTTATCGTACGACCGAGTTAGGTCGAGGTTTATCTGTGTGATTGGAAAGGTTTATTTATTTAACTACTTTATGTTTGAGCCCGTTTATTTAATTAGTGTTTTCAAAGTATTTTGTGATGCTTTATAATTCTTACGGTTTTTTTGTGTGATGTATGATACCTACAACCATGGGAATATGATTGTCTGTTGCCAAAGGTCATATTTGCATGTCTCGTAGATTTATCAGTTTTATTCATGAATGTAGTGTCAACTTCTCTTAGGAATTTACTCACTGGACTCGTCATTGTATTTGTTGGGTGACTGAATGCAGATCCTTCAACGAGCAAGAGCAAGGGTGAGGAGGTACTTGGTAATTACCTTTGAGTTTGGTGTTGTTTCAACTCGTATTTTGACTACAGTATGTATATATTTATGTTTTTGTTGGGTTCTGGGGACAATAAAACACTAAATACATGTATATGAGTTTATGTTATTATTCGCTTCAGTTATATGCATGGTATGTCATTGGGTTTTCAAATGCTTAGGATTGTTAAATTATGCATAAATTACGCATTTCAAGACTTTCGCTATTAAATTACTAATCAATTTAATGTTTAACTTAATAAAATAATTGTGAATGGTGCGATTAGTTCGATAGGTTGGGCCATAACGAGTAAGCGGGCCATGACGTGGCAGGGCTTGGTCATGTTTGACGATATGGTGGTGGTCAGTGCGCCTCAAAATTTAGGGCCGCCACAGTTTGGCATCAAAGCGAGGTCGATATGGCCTAGAAGAGGAGTTAAAGGAAAGTGAATAAAACTTTAACAAACAAACATTAGTTGTAAAAACCCAAATATCCTGACTTAGAATCCTAGTTGGGAAGAAAATGTGAGTTACGTAGTAATAGGGACTTATATGAGTGTTATGATTATGATTGTATATATTATATACACATTTACATAAGGTGATCCGATGCATATTTTTTGATGCGATCATGATAGAGGATCGACAGATTCCACCAGTTATAGGTGTTGGACAAACGAGTGATCAAACTAGAGACAAGGGATTAGATCCAACAGTAGTCGCACGATTCGCAGCTCACAACATACAGTTCGAGCTACTTATAGACATGATGCGCACATAGACAGATTATTCTATGAAAAGTACATTATGACCAAGATACAACCGAGGTTGATGGAAGACCAGGTGATGGATTAGTGGGTGCGCTCACTGGAGGGATCCTGGGGAATTAGAAATATAGTTTTCTGTTTGAGTAGGGACGATTCGCACTCATCTGTAATTGTTGAAGGATAGTCTGAACAAAGCTTTAGTCCGAAGAGGCAAAAAGAGTGATACAACAAAGAAGATGGACAGTAGGGTCAAGGATGTAAGGATAAAGATCGGACAACCAGAGTTTACGCGATACCAACACTCCCACCATACAATGAAGACAAACTCAAGGTCAAAGAGGCTAAGGAAAAGGGATCAAGATCAGGACCAATAGTCAGGTAGTGGTCAGGTAGAATCAGGATGTGTGGTTAGGTGTTTCTGAAGAGGACTGAAGGAAATGTTCCCTGAGACCGGTAACATCTGTGGTGGTGACATCGGTGCACTCAAAAGCCAATGTATGATGTAACTGAGTTAGGTTGAGTAAAGCCCAACAACATACTCATGATACGTAGTTAAGTTCATGCATTCATGGTTGGTCATAGCTGGTCACGGTAAGTGATGATAGTTTCAGGTGAACGATGTTATGACCAGATAGGCCATGGTCGATTGTAGTATGTAAGAGCTATCATGTTTTGATGCATGATAGAGAAGTTCTAGTGTCATATGGCAAGGTAAGCCATGGTTTGTCAAAGTATACTAGGTCTATAATGTTGTGAAACATGATAGGAGAGAGAGGTAGGGTTACCTTGTGATACGTAACTGGATTAGGTGTATCATCTACGTCAGTTAGATGATGTTATGGCAAGGTAGGCCATGGGTTGTTGTGGTATGTCTAGATCTATTGTGTTGTGGCACATGATAGGAGAGGTTTTCGGTTGACCGGTGATAGGTGACTAGTTTAAGGTTTCTACGGCACTAGATAAGTTAAGTTGCAGGTTGTGAAGGTGTCAAGGGAAGTGACTGTTTTGATCATATGAGCGGTACGCACCTGTATCTCGGTTTGACAAATATGTCCACTGTAATAGGTATGGGAGTAATAGGAGTATCCAAGGGAATCGGTTCATACAGGAATCGGTTCGGTGAACAACAATTTCTTGAGATCTAAATTTTAAGAACTAGATTCTCCCTAGTTAGGAAGAATTGTAATGACCGAAATTAATTAAACTCATATTAACGTTAATCTCAGGGATTAACATGAGTAATTCGGGCGTTACGTGGACAAGTTGATTGACTCAAGCTCCAAAATTGAGAAAATATATTATTTGTGAAAGATGTTTGTCTATTTTGCGGTGTTGAAAATTATTATTTATTGTATTGCATCGCATGTGTGTACATTGTTATCGGGCGAGTTGGTGAGACGGGTATTTATCTCTAAGTGTGTGTCGATACAGGTATCGGGTAGGAGTTACCCAGGGATGTTAGATTAAGGTAAGAAGTGTGTTTTATGTCTAATTGAACTATAGCCTAAGTTAGAAAAATTAATAATGTAAAATATAGCGTGCCTCGAGATGCGTGTTGATGCGCGGGGCACTAAGTGCGGGGTAGTTAAGGGGGTTAGTGTGGTCCTACAGTTGATTAATTGGCCTAATGTGACAACTCTAAGGTTGCTATATGAATTTTAAATAGTTAAATAAAAAAAGTCCTATAGTTTGGACAAATTTATTTAGAGCCTTGGATGAACATAGAGATGATCCTAGTTTATGAACATTAGGTTAGATGGTGTCATGTACATGTGCCAACCGAAAATGGGATAGCTCAAATGAGAGCATTAAAACCGACTTTAAGATGCACAACGCACTCTAGATTAAACAAGTTAGTATAAAAACCACACTTAGTGGAAAAGCTAGCCATGTACACATATTTCTCTCAAACAAAAATCAAAACCAAAGAAATTGGAGCTAGGAAGGGCTTGATTAGGAGATCTTGAATTGTGAAGACAAAATCAACACAACTCCAAGCGTAGGTATCATCATCATCATCTCTATTTCTTTATATCTTAGCCATGTAAATGAGGCCATGCATGTAAAAGTTGGGGTTTTTAATTAAAAATGAATTTGATTGTGGAAAATGGTTTGAAAATTAAAAAGATCATACTTTCTTGGAGTAAATGACCTCTGTTATTAAGATCAAATCAATTTCCAAAACTAAAATTTTGAGCAAACTTGTGTTCTTGGTGTTGTTGAGATTTTTAATTTAATGCATGATTTAATCTTGATATATTGATGCAAATGGATGTTGTTGGTTGTTATTTGGAGATGGTAATTCCCCTATAAGGGACGGCTTGGGCGAAGAAATCACAGAATTCTTAAGCTGAAAATTATGGGTTTCAATATCGATAGCACGCTATTGAGCACCTCTAACGCACTATGCAATATTCAGGCACCAAAAAATTCAATAAAAATGTGTTTTAAGAACGTAGCTAGCAAAAGCCTACATTTGACACATCAATTCACTAATTTAGTGGTTTTTATGCTATTTGAGGAATTTAGACGAGAAATTATTAATTTAATAATTTTTGGGATTTGACTAATCGTAGCTCAAGTACTGGGGAACATGTCGGGGTCGGATTCGAGAGTTTAGGGAAGTCGAAGTGTAATGGCCTAATTTTAATTAGCATTTAATTGTGACGTGTTTGCAGAGTGAACGACAGCTCAACACCCATGTTCCCCGCAGATGGCGCGCTCGGAGCTAAGTAAGTAGTGATTTTGTGAAATGTTTGTATAATTTTGCGATGTTCATGCTTAATTAGGTTTATTGGCATCGCGATGTTTCTATTTTATTTGATATTGACCATACGAGATAGTATGATGGGTATTCGCTTCAATTAGCGTGTAGACAAGGGTACTGGGTAGGCGAAGGAAAGTACACTAGGTCAGGTAGTAATACACACATGAAAATGATGAAACTACATTAAATAATTAATTATAAAATGTTGTTTGTTCGTTCATGACACGAGAGTACGTGAGAGTACTCTCGGGAGTCAGGTGCGAGAACGCCCAAGGGTTTGTGCGTTGTATCGAGTAAGATATGCCTAAATAGGGGATTCACCCACCTAAGTCACTTAAGTTGGACCTTGTAGACCCTCTCATTACCCTAGGATAGAGCCTTGATATCCACAAACAAATATGATGATAAATGGCTATAAAAACCAATTTTTTTACAACTTTACCACATTTTCTCTCTCCACTTCTTCTCTAATCTGAATTTGCAATTTGTGGTAGATGGTTTTGTGAGATTCTAAAGCACATTTGGCAGTGCAAACGACGAGCTATTGATGATCTAATGTGATATCCTCGCTCTACTCTTTGTTTTCTATGTATCAGGAATAGAAATTTGGGTTTTGACGAAGGTTTTAGGGTTTAGATTCGAGCACACTGGATTTGGGTATGTTGCTATGATTTTGATGTTGTTTTTGAACTATGGAATAAGGTTGTAGTTGTTCTTGTGAATTTTGGAAGGAAAATAGGGTTTTTGTTGGGTTTTATCGTGGTTTTGGCCTCAGGCAGTTTTCGTCAAGGTTGATGGTTGGTTATGGTTGATATGAGGATGTGTGAAAGTTCGGGACGGGTTTGAACTGCAGCGACGAGTCGGGGTCCTCGAACACCCCAGCATAGCGTCTCTAGGTCTCACGCCGATAGGGACGTCGTGGGGAGGAAACCCCCACAGTGTGACCCACGACGTCTGAACAAGAGAGCCACCTAACCCCTACGTTTTATGTCACACCATGGGGGTAGGTTCATGGCGGCGTGAGAACCGGCATCGAGGACGCCATAATACACCTCACGGCGACTCCATCCATGAAATCTGAGACAGAAAATTAAAATAAAAACTTAAAAACAAATTTTCAGATTTGATTTAATTGGGGATTTATTTGAGAATTATTACCAATATGATGGCGGTCTAAAAATGTCTAATTTATGGGTAAATGAGAATTAGGGAAATTCTAAATTTAGGGAATTAATTAGTATTTTTGGATATAAGGCTTTGGATTGACTGGTATTTTTACACGCATTTGGAGGCACGATTGGACGTTATTGGAGTAGTTGGAGTGTTGTTTAAGGTGCGTAGTATCCCAACTGAAATTTCTTTAGCATTTACTTATTTTCGGCATTTGAATTTAGTTTTGTTATTCAATTCTTCTATTTCCTGTTGTGGTGTCAATATGTACAAACGTTAAGGCTCTCCCTCCGAGCCATTCCTGTGTGTATGTCCACTTGGCCATAGCACATATGCCAGAGATATCGGTGGATAGTTCGACCCGAAGATCATGTCGGGGTACAAGTCGATGCATCCTAGGTATTACGCCGACCATCGAGCGGTTCTAGAGACTGGCCTTGCTTGAGTGCTACTTGCTAGCAGTACTCTATAGTAGAGCCTGAAGTATGGTGTTAGTCTCTAACCCTAGGCTCTGGGCACACTTTCCAAGTTTCACTATTATTTAAATCATATGATAAGTACAGGTGCCTATTTTTAATTTCGCATGTTTATTTAATAGCTTATTTAAATTCCAGTATTTGCTTTCGTTATTGCTAATTTAATTTCCTTAGGAATACTCACTCTGAACTCGACATCTGCCTTTTGTGATGGATTGAGTGCAGATCCTAGTACGAGTCGTGGCAAGGGAAAGCTTGCTGACTATCTGTGATTTCAGAGACTACTAATCGGACTCTTATATTTGCACTATATATATTTATCATTTACTTTGGGATTTGGGATTGTGAGACACCTATGGATATACATTTAATGTTTTGTGACCCTTTAGAAGGTCTTTTGACAGTTATATGGTGCCTTATAGGTTCTCCACATTAGGTTTACGTTTTACAAACATGACTTTGATGCTTTAAATTTTAATTTGTCATGTTTTAAGTCTTCCGCTGTGATTTAAGGTTTTTAATGATATTTAACAGATGACTTGAGTTCAAATAAATTAAACTGTAAAATTATGGATAAATAAGGGATTAAATGATGATTTTGAGTTTGTGATGGTCGTGGGACACAGTTGGCAGTGTTATGACTGGTTGTGGGCTTGCAGTTCATTGGGGAAATTTTTCATTACATTTTGGAATCAGAGCCTAGGTTTGAGAAACCTAGGGCTCGAATTTGAGGTTTAACCTAATCATCCTGATCATAAACTTAATGAATAAACTTTAAATGTGGAAACCCAAAGTAAATGCCTAGAATCCTAGTTGGGAAGTGAAGTGAGGCTGGTGGTGTTCAGGGATATATACGTTATGTTTTTTACTGTATATTATATATGATACACGTATATTTTCGATGAAGATGACTTTACGCACGTTCTTTGATGCTGATATCGATGGACGAGCAACCTCCAGTGACTGCATAGCCTAAGGTCAGGGAGACCAATGATCGGATTCAAGATACATTGACTGTGCAGCAGTTAGCACAAATCATGGATGACATATTCGCGTCGATCATTGATATGATGAGAGCACACGATGCTCGAGAAACTACTGCAGCTATTCCTAATACTACATTAGCCATACTTACCACTATACAACAACTGTGATTCCTACTACAGCTGATACACAGGTGCAGACTATGATATCTGAGACACTGGTTGAGGGAGCTACGCCAGTTGTTGCACCAGTTGTACTGGGTGAGACTACATTGGTCATTACACTAACGACTACTGAGCAATCGGCATTGGCATCAACATCGGGTAGTACCATGTCAGTAGAGGCCAAGAGGGTGAAAGACTTCCTCTAATTTCAGCCAGGGTATTTCTATGGAATTGGAGATCCGAATTTAGCTGAGAGATGGCTACTTGCTAATGAGCGACTCCACAGACTATTACTAACCAAACAAAGGGATCAGCCGCGGTTGTTAAGCAACTATTTTCGAGGTGAGGCAGCGATGTAGTGGACTACTTATGAGACCACACACCCACCTGTGACAACTTGGGATAATTTTTGTGAGTTTTTTTATGGACGAGTACATCCCAATGTAGGTCAGGATAAGGCTGAGATAGCAGTTCTTAGTTTTGGTTCGGGGTACCATGTCGGTCCTGTAGTAAATGGATAGTTTCCAGTGCTTGTTACAGTACACGATGGACGTGGCAAGGACTAAGCATCTACAGATCTACTACTTTCTCTAAGGCTTGGACTAGAAGATAACTATTGTTGTTGTGGCTGGTGGAGCACACACATTACATGAGATATTTTACCAGACCTTAGCACAAGGGACTTATCTGCGTAGATGCCCAGTCGACTAGTATCTACAACACGTCACAATTAGTTGGTATAGAGTTCTCGGTCTGATCAGAGACCGAAAAGATAGAGGGGAGATTAAGGTCGACAGGAACAGATCAGGGTCGTAAAGGCGATAGAGATAGGCATGATGATCGGGAGAGACATGATGACTACCAGGCGACGTACACTATTACTTCTGCACCAGCTAACTGACCTAGGCAGCAGCATAGGCAAGATAGAGAACAGAGTGGCTGAGATAGAGGTCAAATGGGCTAGATTTGGAGTCAGAGTCAAACACAGAGTTAGGGTGTTGGCAGATCTGAGACTCGAGCATGTTTTTGATATGGTCAGGTTGGTCATATTATGGCGGATTGCACCAGACCAACACCACCACCACCACAACAAACTTAGCAAGACAAAGATAGGGCCCAAATAGCTATTTTTGGGGTCGCACAGCTAAATAAAAATGCGATCAAATAGCTTGTAAAGGGTACGTTATCTGTTTGTGGTCATTCTATGAATGTTACTAGAATTCTGATAACACATTATAATTTATTTATGGATGCACGTTATAATTTATTTATGGATGTATGGTTGGAGAGTTAGGGTTGCATGCACAGACCTTAGACAGACATATTGTCCTTAGTACGACAACTAGGGATAAGACCTAACCGAATTTGTCGAGATTATGTTGTTAAGGGTGAAAGACATCAGTTACCGGCTGATTTGAGAGTGTTATAGTACCTGGAGTTCGATAAGATGTTTAGTATGGATTGGTTGTCGTCATATCATGCACAGATATACTATTTCAGCAAGATAGTGACATTTGATACCAAGGGGATTCTAGAGCTCTCATTTATCGGAGTTGCAACTGCACTACCGATCACTAAAGGCCAATTAGCGACGTAGCAGCAAATGGAAGCATTCGTAGCTAGTGTTGAGCCAAAGTTGAGTACATTGGTTAGGTTTGAGGATATCCCAGTTGTTTGTGAGTTTACAGACATATTTCCTGATGATTTATAGGATTTCCACCACAGAGAGCAGTGAGTTCATTATCGAGCTGATACTTGGGACTTAGCCGATCTACATCAGACCGTATAGGATGTCAGCATCTGAGCATGAGGAGTTAAGGACCCAATTAGAGGAGTTGCTAAAAAATTGTTTCATTCACCCTACCATGTCACCTTGGGAGCTCCAATTCTTTTTGTGAAAAAAAAAGAGATGGCTCGATGCGTATGTGTGCAAACTATAGGGAATTGAATCAAGTGATGATTCAGAATTGTTACCCACTTCCCAAGATCGATGACTAATTTTACCAGTTGGCAGGAGCCAAGTCATTTTCGTATATTAACCTCAGATCAGGTTATCATCAGTTAAGGATCCGTTAGGGTGACATGGAGAAGATCGCCTTTAGAATGTTATACGGGTTGTACGAGTTTACAGTCATGCGTTTGGGCTGACTAACTGGTCGGTGATCTTCATGGACTTAATGCAAAGAGTTATGAGACTATTTCTGGATCGATACGTCATTTTCTTGATCAATGACATTTTAATTCACAATAGGACTCATGTGGAGTATGAGAGATATATTAGGGATGTTTTGGCGCACTAAGAGAGCACATGTTATATGCCAAGTTCAGCAAGTGTGCATTTTGGCTGAGTAAGGTAAAGTCCTTGGGGCACGTCATCAGTGATCAGGGGATATCAGTAGATGGTGACAAGATTCGAGCTATAATTAACTGGTGGACACCTGAGTCTATTTCTGACATCTAGAGTTTCCTGGGTTTAGCAGGCTATTACTGGCATTTTGTGTAGAACATCTGGTTGATTGTAGTGCCAATGATTAGATTTACCAAGTAGGATGTTAGATTTGATTGGTCACATGAATGTGTGGATGTTTTTTGGGAGCTGACGAGAAAGTTGACTTATAAACCAGTTTCAGCATTAACGGAGGTAGGTAGAGGCTTCTCATTGTACACATATGCTTTAGGGACTGGGTTGTGTTGTATCTTGATGCAGGATGAACACCAAATGGCCTATTTATCTCGACGGTTGAGATTCCACGAGGGGAATTATCCAGTGCACGACTTGGAGCTTGAAGCGGTCATGTTTGCACTGAATGAAGGCATTACATATGCGAAGAGAGATTTGTGTTATTCATAGACCACTAGACCTTAAGATATTTGCTCGCTCAAAGGAAATTGAACATGCGATATAGGAGATGGCTTGAGTTACTGAAGGAGTATGACTTCGCCATTGAGTGCCATCCGGGTAAGGCGAATGTTGTAATTGATGCGCTGAGCAGAAGCGACATCGAGAGCTAGACGGTACTACGGGCATATAACACATGAGTATGGTTCATTTGAGGCAGCGTCAGTGTTATGTATGAAAGAGGCTATTGCTAAGCTACAAATATATTATTAGATACGAGCTCCTACAGTGTCTTTTGAGCAGGTGGTTTAGTTGTAAAGGGCTTATGACGGGTGTTTGCGGTTCAGTGGACTAGCTCAGGATTCGTAGTGAACATATTGGTCTGAGACATCAGATGGGTGATTGAGACATATGGCTAGATTGTGGATATCGTTGGTATCGGAGCTCAGGGACAGCACTCTCGAGGACGCACACCAGTCACGATATACTGTTCATCCTAGTCAGACCAAGATGTATCATGATTTATGGCAATTATTTTAGTGGTCAGGAATGAAGACTGACGTTGGTAATTACCTAAGGAGTTGTCATATTTGTCAGTAGTTGAAAAGTGAGCACTAGAGATCAGCAAGGTTGCTATAGTTGTTCCCATTCCTCAGTGGAAGTGGGAACACATGACCGTGGACTTCATCAGTGGCCTACCGCAGACTACGAGATGACACAATGCAATTTGGGTGGTTATCGATACGTTGACAAAGTCAGCACATTTTATACTTATTTCGATGAGATATTCCTTCCCATAGTTGAGAATTATTTTGTTGGGAAATGTGCCCAAGGTCAATCCATTAATAGTCATTATGAATACATTTTAGTTAATAAAATAGAGGATTTCATTTGTTGTTTATTATAATTGATTTGCATATTTACATTATAATAAGATCCATGGGTATTTATAGAAATATCCTAAATGTCCTTAGTCGATTATTATACTGGGAACTATAATGAATTAAGACTAGTGTGAGTCTTGATTGATGATCATACGTATAGGAATACGAATCAAGATCATGAGTACTTGTTAGGGAACAAAATATTGGACCGACCCGCTATGAGAACATCACATGGATTAAGTCATAGTTATTTCTCATGATATGTATATTATTCAGTCCTCTGACTTGAGATTACCAGAGACTTCAACATTAGGAATACAGTGATTTGACACAATCAAACGTTGTCTTTAACCAGACAATTATAAAGGTTGTGAATGGTTACTGCCTGAATAATGTGGTGAAGTTGTGTAATCGAGATAGAATTTGTCCCTCTCATATAGAGAGAGATATCCAGTGGATCCCTCGATGCGTTAGACTGTTAAAAGGCCTAGTCTAAGTGAATTGATATTGATCAATGTCACTTGGATGTTTTTAGTCTATCTAGAGATTGAGACTAGTACGATTGAACATGTTGGATGACAATTCCATGCCTTATGTTTGATCAAAAGGATATCGTGTGACAAAAGGATGTTATATACACAATTGATTAGGTTGTATCGATTTGATATTTGTACAACTTGGATAGTCATAATGTCTTGCTAGAGGCCGCTTATGACTTGTATACCAAAATGTGTTTTGGTACACTACCAACATTGTATGAACCTATTGGGTCGCACACTAAGAATGGTTTTGCGAGATTTTAAGTAATGGTATATGTGTAATTTACTTAACCGTCTATATAAAAAAGTTGTATAAATAGACGCTTTGAGTTAGAATACACTAACAAAAAGATTAAAAAGGGCCGAAACTCTATTTTTGTTTTAAGAAACGACTTAGGGTTTTGGTATGCTCTGGATCGTTTTGGAGAGAAGCAAAAAGGTTTGGTATTCTCTCAAAGCTAGCACTTCAAATCCTAACTGCCGTTCGTGTGTGGATTGCCGATAGAGGGCGTTCGTCGTTGGTAGCGCCTTAGAGATCGATTAACCTTCAGAAAGGTACATTGCGACTGAGGTATGATTAAGTTTTTATAGCTTAAACGTGTTTTAATGGAATCAGATTTGGATCTTGTTGGGGTTTTTCTCGAAATTGTTTTTGAAATCTCCGCTGCGCATGAACCCCAAAACCAACAGTGGTATCAGAGCCTTCGAGTTTGATTCCATTAAACTCATTGCATGTTTTCTTATGATATATGATTGAAAGCATGTTAATAGTTGATGTATATGTGATATACATAAGTTTTTTATGAGATTTATTATCATGTTTTGTGTATATGATACATATATTCGAGATTTAATTGAAATTAGTTTCGTACATGCTAGTAACTATGTTAGGTTAATTTGAATAATTTTAATAAATTGAGTTTCGTGTTCTATGATCCATGACACCATTAGGTTCGATTGGGATAGTAATTCATGATTCAATTACATGTTTGTGATTATTTGGATGAAGATCAAAATTGCAAATAATTGATTTTCAAAATTATTTATTTCTAAATAATTAATTTTTCGAAATTATTTATTTATCTTGTTGTATCTATTTTGTTATGAAGTTTCTATTTGATAAAGATATATAACAAATTAGAATAGGAGATAAATATCAAGAATCTTGTTATTGGTTATATACTAGGATTCAAATATCTTAAATCTGAAATAAATAATTAATTTTTGAAATTATTTATTTATCTTGTTATATCTATTTTGTTATGAAGTTTCTATTTGATAAAGATAAGATAACAAATTAGATTAGAAGATATATGCAAAACCGGTTTCATTATCCCTATTGGATAGGAGATAAACATGGAGAAGTTTGTTATTGGTGATATGCTAGGATTCAAATATCTAAAGTCCTAATTGGATTAGGATAAGATGATTAGTTAGATGTGGGCCCGAGTTAATTAAAAATATTTTAATTGACTTAATTTTGGATAAATTAAGGGGTAAATTTGGTATAGTAAAATCAGCGAAAAATATGATTTTCTATTGCGAATTTCAATTTTCGGAATTGAGATTCGTCTTTTAAAAAAAACCTAGCGCACGAAAATTCTTCTATTAGTGAATAGCATAAAAATTTCCTAAATTGTTTAGTGGTTCTACAAATCAATAAAATATATGATATTTCAATGTTTACTTAAAAATCACTAAAACTGAATAAAATCCCTCTATTAAATCTTAAGTCTTGTGCCATCCAATTTTAAACACTTATCAAGGCCTCGATCGCACTAATATAGTTTCAGCCATAGCTGGGTGTATTGTGTTATCTTTGTGAGATAAGTTGGGTAAGAGTTACCTAAATGTTTAAAATGGTCCGACTTAATAAAGCCATCAAAATAGTTTTGAGCTTTAGGCAAATGATGAGATAAAAACATGCTAAGACATAAGATGTCCCATATCTCATAAAAGGATCTAAAAATTACATAAGATGTAATTGGTAACTGTTACCTACCTAAATAATCTAGTTCTGTGTTTCATGCCATAGCTGTCATAGAATTAGGTGAAATATGGATTTTAGTCCCCTAAATAAACAGTATGTTTTAAGAGGGTTGTTAATTTAGTGGGAGTCTATTCCTCTATACTAAAATAAACTCTGCATAATCTTTATTGTAGATCAATGGCCTCTTCAAGTAACAATAATCCCCTTTCACTGCGATCTATCCTTGAGAAAGATAAGCTATATGGGACTAACTTTCTTGACTGGTTCAGAAACTTGAGAATCGTTCTCAAGCATGAACACAAGTTGTATGTTCTAGATGCTCTGATCCCTGAGGACCCACCATCCAATGCTATGAATGTTGTGAAGGATGCGCATAATAAGCATGTCAACGATTCCACTGATGTTGCATGTATTATGTTGGCAACTATGGTTCCTGAACTTCAGAAGGACATGGAACTAATGGAAGCCTACGACATGGCTATAACGCTGAAGGAAATGTTCCAACAGCAAGATAGGCAAGAAAGGTTCGAGATAGTTAAAAACCTGCATTCTTGTAAGATGACTAAGGGTGCGTCAGTTAGTCCTCATGTTCTAAAGATGAAGGGCTACGTTGACCAACTTGATAGACTTGGATTTCCCATAAGCCAAGAGTTGGCTACAGATTTGATCTTAAATTCATTACTGAAAAGTTACTCACAATTTGTAATGAACTACAATATGAATAATATGGAGAAATCAATTTCAGAGTTGCATTTGATGCTCAAAACTGCTGAACAAAATATTAAGAAATGCTCTAGTAATGTGCTGATGGTCCAAAAGGGAAAGGGAATAAAGAAAAAAGGCAAAGGCAAGGCTAAAGTTGCCAAGGTTGCTGCTGCACCTGTCACAAAGCCTATGGAACAAGTCAAGCCCCAGCCTGTTCCTGCTTCGAAGCACCAAAAGGAAAAGGAAGGAAATTGTCATTTCTGCCATGCACCTGGACATTGGTTCAGAAATTGCAAACTCTATCTGGAAGATCTAAAGAAGAAAAAGGGTAGTGTGACTACCACCTCAGGTATTTATGTTATTAAAATTAATTTATCTACTAGTGATTCCTGGGTATTGGATACCGGATGTAGATCTCACATTTGTATAAATGTGCAGGAACTCACCAGAAGTAGGAAACTGAAAAAAGGAGAAGTCATCCTGCGCATAGGGAATGAAACAAGAGTTGCTGCCCTGGCTATTGGATCATATGACTTAGTCTTACCTAGTGGACTTATTTTAACTTTAAAAAATTGTTATTATGTGTCTGCCTTGAGCAGAAACATCATTTCTGTTTCATGTTTGGATATGGATGGTTTTGATTTTATTATTGCGAATAATAGATGTTCAATTTCTCGTAAAGACATTTTTTATGCAAATGCTAATTTGTGTGATGGTCTTTATATTCTAAGCATGAAAAGGTCCACTGATACTCCAGTCTTTAACATAAATACGAAGAGATTCAAGTCAAATGATTTGAGTCAAACTTATCTTTGGCATTGTCGTCTCGGCCACATAAATGAGAAACGCATAGCGAAGCTCCATAAAGATGGACTTCTAGATTCATTTGATTTGGAATCATATGAAACGTGCATATCTTGTTTACTAGGCAAGATGACTAAAAGTCCCTTTACTGGACATAGTGAAAGGGCAAGTGATTTATTAGGTCTAATACATACTGATGTATGCGGTCCTATAAACACAATGGCTAGAGGAGGTTTTCAGTACTTCATTACATTTATTGATGATTTCAGCAGATATGGTTATGTATATCTTATGAAACATAAAGCTGAATCATTTGAGATGTTTCGAACATTTCAAAATGAAGTGCAGAATCAACTTGGTAAAACTATCAAAGCACTTCGATCAAATCGAGGTGGTGAATATTTGAGCCAAGAATTTGATGATCATCTTAGAAATTGTGGGATTGTCTCACAATTAACTCCACCAGTAACTCCGCAATGGAATGGAGTTTCTGAAAGGAGAAATCGAACGTTATTAGATATGGTTCGATCTATGATGAGTCATGCGGATCTTCCATTATTCTTTTGGGGTTATGCATTACAAACTGCAGCTTTCACTCTAAATCGAGTTCCTTCTAAAGCGGTTGATAAAACACCATATGAGATATGGTACGGGAAGAGACCTAGTTTGTTTTTCTTAAGATTTGGGGTTGTGAGGCTTACGTAAAGCGACAAGTCTCAGAAAAACTAGCACCTAAATCTGACAAGTGTCTATTTGTGGGGTATCCTAAGGAAACAAAAGGATATTACTTTTATAATCCCGCTGAGAATAAAGTGTTTGTTGCTCGGGATGGTGCCTTTATGGAAAAACAGTTTATTTCAAAAGACACTAGTGGAAGAAAAATAAATCTTGAAGAAGTTCAAGAATCACAGATAAACATTGAACCGCTACTGGAAGTTCAACAACGTTCTGAACCAGTTGAACCTCCGCAAGTGACACAAGGCCCACGTAAATCTGATAGGGTAAGACATGAGCCAGAGAGATTCAGATTTCTCATTACTAATAGTCGTGATATATTTCTTATGGATCAAAATGAGCTCGCCACTTATCAAGAGGCTATGTCTGGACCAGACTCAGATAATGGCTAAGTGCCATGAATTATGAGATGCAATCCATGTATGATAACCAAGTTTGGTACTTGGTTGATTTACCTGAAGGTGGTAAGACCATTGGATGTAAATGGTTTTTCAAGAAGAAAACTAACATGGATGGCAATGTGCATACTTTTAAAGCAAGACTTGTAGCAAAAGGTTTCAGGTAGACTCAAGGTGTTGATTATGATGAAACTTTTTCGCCAGTAGCCATGCTTAAATCCATAAGAATTTTAACTGCCATTGCTGCATATTATGACTATGAGATATGGCAAATGGATGTAAAAACAGCATTTCTTAATGGAAAGCTGCTTGAGGACGTGTATATGACACAACCTGAAGGTTTTGTACATCCTGAGAATTCTAGGACGGTATGCAAGCTTCAAAGATCCATTTATGGATTAAAGTAAGCTTCTCAGAGTTGGAATCTTCATTTTGATGAAGCAATCAAGGATTTTAGTTTTATTAGGAATGAAGATGAGCCTTGTGTATACAAGAAGGTCAGTGGGAGTGTAGTTGTTTTTCTGGTACTATATGTTGATGATATATTACTTATTGGAAATGACATCCCAACATTGCAGAGTGTCAAGTCTTGGTTAGAGAAGTGTTTCTCAATGAAAGTCTTAGGAGATGCAGCCTATATCCTAGGGATAAGGATTTATAGGGATAGATCTAAGAGGCTAATTGGTCTAAGTCAGAGTGCTTACATAGACAAGGTGCTGAATAGGTTCAGTTTGCAAGACTTTAAAAGAGGATTGTTGCCAATGTCTCATGGCATAAGTCTCAGCAAGAATCAATGTCCTAAGACAAATGATGAGCGAGACCGTATGAATAAGATTCCATATGCATCAACTATTGGGTCTATCATGTATGCCATGCTATGCATTCGACCTGATGTATCATATGCTTTGAGCATTACAAGCAGATATCAGTCAGATCCAGTGAGAGTCACTGGATAGCAGTAAAGAACATCCTTAAGTACTTAAGAAGGACTAAGGAAGTGTTCTTGGTCTATAGAGGTTTTGAAAATGATCTAGTTGTAAATGGTTACACAAATGCAAGTTTTTAAACTGATATAGATGATTTTAGATCGCAGCATGGATATGTGTTTACTTTGAATGGGGGTGCAGTAAGTTGGAAAAGTTCGAAGCAAGAGACTGTGGCAGATTCTACAATAGAAGCTGAGTATATTGCTGTGACGACCCTGCCCCGACCTAGGGTCGGGTCGCCCGGCCCAAATCGTTACTTAGACCCGATACCTGAACCAGGCCCAAATAACGACTTGGCTCGCCTAAATAACCTGCGGAATAATTATTCTAAACAATATATATAATAATAAATGTGTGAAAAGTAATCATAACTAAACCATATAAACCTGTATATCATGATAATATCTATCATCTCTACTATTTAAATGTCTCATACAACCTCATAATAATATCAAAAGGTTCAAAACTACCCATTACTAATACTCGAGCTACAACCCACGTACGATTTCAAAACAATTTAATAATAATAATAACCTAGTATTATATGAGTCTCATGAGATGAAAGCACTTCAAGATAGATCCTTTCCCTTGCCTTTCTTGTCTATCGCTATTTGGTAGAAGGACTGTGGGTAGAGTGGGGTGAGCTAAAGAACCAACGTTGCTCAATAAGAGGAAAGACTCGCTCAAACATTAAATATGCAAGTACTACCTAGTACTCATGCAAATTCTACATGACATTCAATCCATACGCATAACACAAACATGTAATAACCGAATACATGAAAATCAAAACAAACTTATAAGCATAATCATTTAGTACATTATTCGATCCAATTAAATATATGGTTTATGCTCAGCGTAGTTATGAAAGATGGAATTATATTCTAAGAAGAAATATCTAAATATTATTTCCACATCTAATTTAGATATGCAATAATTTTATATATCAATATTGCAATTCAAATTCCAATCACCATACTAGATATAAAAGCCTAACAGTTTCACAACACATTTGATAAACTTTCATATATGTCAAGCATAATAATATTCATCACATTTCATTTATAAATTAAAACATGACATATAAATAAAATCACACGAAAGATTTAAATAAAATGCGATAGATATAAATATTAATATAAGCCGTTGTTCCATTCAATGCGAACTAGATATTGGTAAGGATCGGTGACCGAATCATCTATTTTCGTATTGGTACAATAATCGTGGAATCGTAATGGCCGTTACGCCCTCTAGATAATCGCACCAAAACGAAGATAAATTCATCCAAGCCGTCACCGCTACACGTCTCAAAGAAACATCAAGTAGCAAAGGATGGAACTCCAAACCCTTACACTCAATTATTTCACCTTATGCATTCAATTAGTCAAGCAAACCCTCGGTGGTTAACTACCACACACTCGGGGTGTCTTTGGCCCTCGGTGGTTAACTACCACACACTCGGGGCACCGAATAACATAACGAGGCAAGACAATGTATTCACAATTCCATAGATAATAGAGATCCAAACCAATATCACGACGCAACCCATTCCCAAGTCTTTAAATTCAAAACATGCATTCCTAATTATCTAATAATCAAGCCATATTTAATGCATGAGCGAAGCTCCCCACTTACTGGACCGTCGCGACGCCTATACCGACTCCTCGTACGTTTGGGGTCCCACGTGAACCGTCGCGTGTCACTAAAACAATTCATACAACAACCTATCAATGCATATTCTATTACAAAGTCATTAATTATTTAACTCATTTACTTTTAAGGACCCATTTGTGCTTGTCCCGTAGTTTTCGTGTCGTTTGGAGTCCTTGTCGGGTTCCCGATGTCACATTGTCGAGGGTGGGACCCGTCGTCGAGTCCTCGGAGTGCGCGTGTGCGCCCCCGATGGAGTCATAGAGGGGCCGGGACATTCCAGCCCCTTAAATCACACTGCGCAGGCCAAACCGGTCCCTGGTTGAGTCCGGGGGCCGGTTTGGCCCCCGGTCAACCGGTCAAAGGGTCAATTGACCCTGGTCAAGCTGGTCCAGGGTCAATCGACCCTTGACCGATCAACCTGGGGGGGGGGGGGAAGTTCATCTTCCCCCCATCGCTCGCCGCCGTGGAGGGGAGCACAAGCTCCCCTCCACGACCCCGATCACCACCACCCTCCGTCGCTTCCACGCGACGACGGGGGATCTCCGGCGGGCGGCCGGGAGGTCGCCGCCTCTCGGCCGGCCGCCGTGGAGTAAAAGTGAGAGCGGAGGGGTGGCAAAGTCCACCCTCCCAACCTCGGCTGGTGGCGGCGCCGCTGCTCCTCGGCGCGCGCGCGCCCATCTCTCGCGCATTGCCCTCTCCGGTGGCGCGCGCGCCTCCATCGACCCAAAAAGAATCAAAACAAGAAGAAGAAGAAGAAAGGAACGGGAAGAAAGAAAGAAAGAAAAGAAAGAAAGAAAAGAAAGAAAGAACAGTAATAGAAAATCACCACAAGTTTTTTTTTTCTCTCCTTGATTGCTCAATGATTTCTCTTCTTCTCCTCCCTCTCCAACTTGTTGAATCAACAAAAGGGGTGACTAGGGTTTACAACTTATCCTTATATAGTTAGGGTTTTTCACCAATTTAACCCAAAATTACGTAAATACCCCTATGGGCCCAATTTCCTCGTTAAGCCCAATCAAAACCATTTTCACTTAATCCAAGTCTTGTTAAGATCAATTTTGTGTAACAATCTCATTTGTTCGCATATTTTAATATAAAATTAATAAAATACTTTGCAAATGGGTCGGAGAATGTTTAGGTCGTTACAATATCCCCAATTTTAAAAGAATTTCGTCCTCGAAATTAAATCAATGTCATACCTCAAGATTCAAAGAGAAATGGAAAATTCTCTATCATGTAATCCTCCCGCTCCCAAGTCAACTCTTGTTCCCCATGAAATTGCCATCGGACTTGCACTATTGCGTATTCCTTATTACGTAGTTTTCTTATTTTCCTATCCACTATCCGAATCATTTGTTCATCATAGGACACGTCCTCCCTTAGATCAACTTGCCCCCAATCAATCCTCGGTGCGTGTTTATTATGTGCCTTCCTCAACATGGAGATATGAAAGACGTCATGTACTCCCGCTAACCTTGTGGTGGTAACTTGAGACGAAAGGCTACCGGTCCCACCTTTTTCTTGATCTCGAATGGTCCGATGAATCTTGGAGATAACTTTCCTTTTAACCCAAATCGGTGATGCCCTTTCATAGGAGAAACTTTCAAAAGTACGAATTCCCCTTCCTTGAATACAACATCTCGATGGTTCTTATCGGCATACTTTTTTCGACGGCTTTGGGCGGTTTCTAGTCGTTGCCTAATAATCTTAATTCTTTCGTCGATCATGAACCATTTCGGTCCAAGCAACACCACGTCGCCGACCTCGGTCCAACAAGCGGAGATCTACACGGTCTCCCATAAAGAGCCTCAAAAGGTGCCATACCAATACTTGCTTGAAAAGCTGTTATTGTATGCGAACTCGCACAACGAAATATACTTTTCCCAACTTCCACCGAAATCCAATACACGGAGCTCGAAGCATGTCCTCAAGTATCGAATCAATCTCTCGGCCCGCCCTCGGTCCGAGGGTGAAAAAGCCAAATGCGAGATTGAGCGAGTTCCCATCAGTCTTTGAAATCCTCTCCAAAAGCGAGAGGTAAATCTCGGATCACGATCCGACACTATAGTCACCGGAACTCCATGTAATCTAACAATTTCATTGACGTACATGCCTCCAAGTCTCGTATGCTTTGAATATTCCATGGAAATAGGAATAAAGTGTGCCGACTTAGTCAAACGATCTACAACTACCCAAACCGCATCATGTCCTTTTTGTGTGTTCGGCGGCCCCGAAACAAAATCCATGGCTATGTGTTCCCACTTCCATTGTGGAATAGGCAATGGTTGCAATAATCCTCCCGGCTTTTGGTGATCTGCTTTTACTAGTTGTGAGATCTCGCAGATTCGAATATAAGTAGCGATGTCAACTTTCATCCCCGCCACCAATACATTCGTTTCATATCTTGGTACATTTTGTTGCCTCCGGATGCACTTGTAAACCACGACCTATGCGCTTCTTTGAGTGAGTAAATCATCTCTCAACCTGTCTATGAGACGGTATCCATACTCTATCTCGAAACCTTAACGCCCCATCACCCGACGGTCTCCAGTCCTTATCTTCAATGTCATCTCGCAAAGACACTGCACCGTCCATACTCGAATCGCTCTCTCTCGACAATCAATAACTCTAAACAATGCCACCGGCTCCGCTCTCATCCGAACATGCTCTTGACTCCTTGTTACATCGAGTCTTCCACAAGCACGTCTTGTATTTGCATTACAACTTCGGACTCGACTCCAATCGAATACGGCTCAAAGCATCCGCCACTACATTTGCTTTCCCCTGGGTGATACTCAAGTGTGAAGTCGTAGTCCTTCAAGAATTCCAACCACCTTCTCTGTCTCATGTTCAAATCACTCGAGTAAACAGTACTTCAAACTTTTGTGATCCGAGTAAACAATAAACTTTTCCCCGTACAAATAATGTCTCCACAATTTCAAAGCAAACACCACCTGCTTTGCTAACTCTAAATCATGCACTTTGGATAATTCTTCTCGTGGATCTTCGGTTGGCGTGAAGCATAGGCGATTACCCTCTTGTCTTGCATTAGTACTCCTCCCAATCCAATCCCTGAAGCGTCGGTGTACACCGACAATTCTTTCTGGGACTACGGTAGGACCAAAATGGGTGCGGTGGTCAAACGCTCCTTCAACAATTGGAAAGCTTTTTCGCATGCATCACTCCAAACATAAGTAACATCCTTCCGCGTCAACTCGGTAAGCGGTGAAGCAATCGACGAGAAATTTTGTACGAAGCGCCGATAATACCCCTGCTAATCCCAAGAAACTTCGTATTTCGAAGCATTTTTAGGTTGTGGCCATCTAAGTATCGCCTCAATCTTTGTAGGATCAACTGTCACACCCTCTCGCATTCACCACATGGCCTAAAAATTTCACTTCGAAACCCAAAACTCACACTTGCTCAACTTAGCATAAAGTTTGTGTTCCCTTAATGTTTGCAACACTTTCCTTAGATGCTTTCTATGGTCCGACTCAGTCTTAGAATATATCATGATGTCATCAATAAATACAATCACAAACTGGTCGAGGAAAGGTTTGAAAACACGGTGCATCAAATCCATGAACATAGCGGGTGCATTGGTAAGTCCAAACGGCATCACTGTGAACTGAAAGTGACCATATCTTGTACTAAATCTTTGTCTTTGGTATGTCTTCTTCTCGTATGCGCAGCTGATGGTACCCCGATCTCAAATCTATTTTCGAAAAGAATCTTGCTCCCCTCAGTTGGTCAAATAAATCATCGATCCTGGGAAGCGGATACTTGTTCCGAATAGTCACCTTATTCAATTGTCGGTAGTCAATACACATTCTCAACCGCCGTCTTTCTTCTTCACGAATAACACTTGGTGCTCCCCATGGCGAAACACTTGGGGAAATTAAGCCTTTTCGAGTCAACTCCTCTAATTGCTTCTTCAATTCTTTCAACTCGGTAGCCGCCATACGGTAGGTGCCTTAGAAACTGGTCTGGTGCCGGAATGAGGTCAATCACAAAGTCAACGTCTCGATGTGGAGGAAGTCCCGGAAGATCCGAAGGAAAAACATCGGAAAGTCCCTAACAACGGGAATCTTCTCAATTATGACTTCTTGTCCCTCCTCTCCCATAGAAGTTAGACTCGCAATAGTCTCTATCTCATCAAAAGTCGCAACTCTACTTGGTGGTAACATTAGCCAAAGAACAACCTCTAAACTCAAATGGAGTAGTGCCAGGAAACTGAAAGATTACCGTCTTATTGAAACAATCAATCTTAGCGTAATACGTCTCTAACCAGTCCATTCCCAATAGTGCATCATATTCTAAGCATTCTAACACTCGCAAATCAAACGGCATAAAGTGATCCCCAATTTTAATTATGCACCCCTCACATATCATATTAGGGTAAATCTTTTCGGTGGAGACTGTGCTTAAAATCAAGTATGTGTGTGCTCTAATTGGTGTCAATCCCAAAGCATGTACCATAGCCCCCGAGATAAGAGAAATAGTAGAACCAGAATCAAATAATGTATGCATGTTATGACCATTAATTGAAACCGTACCTGCGACTAACTGTCGCGCGGCTCTCTGTTCCTGTTCCGCCATAGCATGAACTCTTCCTCGAGCAACTGGGGCTGCACTCTCCTCAGACGTTGGTGGATGTGGACATTGACTTCTTGTAATGCCCGGCGTCTTGCACCGATAACATACTATATGTGGCTTCTGCGCATTCGAATGTGGCTGCGTGACACTTCCTGATACACTCGGCCTTGGCCCTACCGATCCCCTGCCACTATTCTTACTCTGTTGCGGAGGACGTGGTTGTCTGAATGTCACACCCTGGTTAGTCGAAGGTACGGAAGCATGGGAAGGTGTGGTGGTCCCCGTCAAAATGTGTGTGGCCTTCGATGCTACCACAGAGTGTGTCGGTGCACTTGATGCTCCTCCAAAACGAAATTTCTTTGAATTTTTCTCCGATCCCCTCTGATAACTGTCAAAATTTCTTTTGCCTTGACCATACCGACTAGAACGTGTCTCATCAATGCGGAGTGCATCTTCACAGTCGAGTGCCCTGTTATATGCTTGCTGAAATGTCTCTGCCCCTGATGCCGCCACTAGGGAGTGAATCTCCTCTGTCAACCCATCAACGAAACGTCTCCTCCGCGTCGTCTCGGATGGAACGTACTCATGCGCAAACTCGCTAATTCATTGTACTTTATTTGCATAATCTGCTACACTCATATTGCCTTGCACTAAGTCAAGAAATTCTCGAATCTTAGTTGCCTTTACCGATTCAGAAACCACTCATCATAAAACAATTTCTTGAATTGTGTCCAGAGACATATTTGTTCCTTGAGCTCTTTCAATGGACAACCACCATTTGTGGGCTCGATGCTCCAACAAGAATGATACTAGAGGTACCATAGTCCACTCATCAATACTTAGTGTCTTCATCCTCTTATCCATGTGCAAGATCCATGCTTCAGCCTCTACGGGATCCCTATCCCCATAAAACCGAGGAATGTCATATTTCATAAACTCTTTCTGTAATTTGCCTCGCCGATACGCCTCTGTATCCCTATCTCCTCCAGTGTATTTGTTGCAACCGTATTTGTAAGAATCGGCACCTTCCATTTGCTATATGATGCTCTTGAACATGTTCTTGTGGAGGATTAGGCCCTTGTCCTACTTGCACTTGCTCGCCGATCTAGCATTTCCTTGTGTTTGAATAAGTTCCATAATACAAGCCATATTCCTTTCTTGAGTAGACGCCATTTCTTGCGAGCTTTTTGATGTGACTCTAGTTAGGGAAGAGATGTTGCTCCATTTCCCTACGCCAATGCCTATCATCTCTGTCTGAGCATCCTCAAATTATGCGAACTTCCCCCATGGTTACTCATAGTGCCTTTGTAGAGCAACAATTGGTTAGTCCAATAATTTGAGGAATTTGTAAAAATATCTAACGTTATAAATATATTACATTCATCAACATATAACAATATATTAACATTTCATCTTGGGTTTTCGATCCCTTCCCAATCTAAAATTTTGATATTTGTGCACATTAAGTCGACTCAAATCGATGTCCCATACCATGGATTTGTTCGACTTAAACTTGATTTTTATTTATTTATTTATTTATTTAAGGCTCTACAACTTAGGTTTTTCTAACCTAATGTTTCCCTAGGTTCTAATCCCTAGGCTCGATACCAAGCATTGTGACGACCCTGCCCCGACCTAGGGTCGGGTCGCCCGGCCCAAATCGTTACTTAGACCCGATACCTGAACCAGGCCCAAATAACGACTTGGCTCGCCTAAATAACCTGCGGAATAATTATTCTAAACAATATATATAATAATAAATGTGTGAAAAGTAATCATAACTAAACCATATAAACCTGTATATCATGATAATATCTATCATCTCTACTATTTAAATGTCTCATACAACCTCATAATAATATCAAAAGGTTCAAAACTACCCATTACTAATACTCGAGCTACAACCCACGTACGATTTCAAAACAATTTAATAATAATAATAACCTAGTATTATATGAGTCTCACATGAGATGAAAGCACTTCAAGATAGATCCTTTCCCTTGCCTTTCTTGTCTATCGCGCTGGTAGAAGGACCTGTGGGTAGAGTGGGGTGAGCTAAAGAACCAACGTTGCTCAATAAGAGGAAAGACTCGCTCAAACATTAAATATGCAAGTACTACCTAGTACTCATGCAAATTCTACATGACATTCAATCCATACGCATAACACAAACATGTAATAACCGAATACATGAAAATCAAAACAAACTTATAAGCATAATCATTTAGTACATAATTCGATCCAATTAAATATATGGTTTATGCTCAGCGTAGTTATGAAAGATGGAATTATATTCTAAGAAGAAATATCTAAATATTATTTCCACATCTAATTTAGATATGCAATAATTTTATATATCAATATTGCAATTCAAATTCCAATCACCATACTAGATATAAAAGCCTAACAGTTTCACAACACATTTGATAAACTTTCATATATGTCAAGCATAATAATATTCATCACATTTCATTTATAAATTAAAACATGACATATAAATAAAATCACACGAAAGATTTAAATAAAATGCGATAGATATAAATATTAATATAAGCCGTTGTTCCATTCAATGCGAACTAGATATTGGTAAGGATCCGGTGACCGAATCATCTATTTTCATATTGGTACAATAATCAGTGGAATCGTAATGGCCGTTACGCCCTCTAGATAATCGCACCAAAACGAAGATAAATTCATCCAAGCCGTCACCGCTACACGTCTCAAAGAAACATCAAGTAGCAAAGGATGGAACTCCAAACCCTTACACTCAATTATTTCACCTTATGCATTCAATTAGTCAAGCAAACCCTCGGTGGTTAACTACCACACACTCGGGGTGTCTTTGGCCCTCGGTGGTTAACTACCACACACTCGGGGCACCGAATAACATAACAGCAAGACAATGTATTCACAATTCCATAGATAATAGAGATCCAAACCAATATCACGACGCAACCCATTCCCAAGTCTTTAAATTCAAAACATGCATTCCTAATTATCTAATAATCAAGCCATATTTAATGCATGAGCGAAGCTCCCCACTTACCTGGACCGTCGCGACGCCTATACCGACTCCTCGTACGTTTGGGGTCCCACGTGAACCGTCGCGTGTCACTAAAACAATTCATACAACAACCTATCAATGCATATTCTATTACAAAGTCATTAATTATTTAACTCATTTACTTTTAAGGACCCATTTGTGCTTGTCCCGTAGTTTTCGTGTCGTTTGGAGTCCTTGTCGGGTTCCCGATGTCACATTGTCGAGGGTGGGACCCGTCGTCGAGTCCTCGGAGTGCGCGTGTGCGCCCCGATGGAGTCATAGAGGGGCCGGGACATTCCAGCCCCTTAAATCACACTGCGGCAGGCCAAACGGTCCCTGGTTGAGTCCGGGGGCCGTTTGGCCCCCGGTCAACTGGTCAAAGGGTCAATTGACCCTGGTCAACCGGTCCAGGGTCAATCGACCCTTGACCGTCAACTGTTAAGGGGGGAAGTTCATCTTCCCCCATCGATCGCTGCCGTGGAGGGGAGCACAAGCTCCCCTCCACGACCCCGATCACCACCACCCTCCGTCGCTTCCACGCGACGGAGGGGGATCTCCGGCGGCCGGGAGGTCGCCGCCCTCTCGGCCGCCGCCGTGGAGTAAAAGTGAGAGCGGAGGGGTGGCAAAGCCCACCCTCCCAACCTCGCTGGTGGCGGCGCCGCTGCCCCTCTCCGGTGGCGCGCCGCCTCCACTGACCCAAAAAGAATCAAAACAAGAAGAAGAAGAAGAAAGGAACGGGAAGAGAAAGAAAGAAAAGAAGAGAAAGAAAAGAAAGAAAGAACAGTAATAGAAAATCACCACAAGTTTTTTTTTTTTTTCTCTCCTTGATTGCTCAATGATTTCTCTTCTTCTCCTCCCTCTCCAACTTGTTGAATCAACAAAAGGGGTGACTAGGGTTTACAACTTATCCTTATATAGTTAGGGTTTTTCACCAATTTAACCCAAAATTACGTAAATACCCCTATGGGCCCAATTTCCTCGTTAAGCCCAATCAAAACCATTTTCACTTAATCCAAGTCTTGTTAAGATCAATTTTGTGTAACAATCTCATTTGTTCGCATATTTTAATATAAAATTAATAAAATACTTTGCAAATGGGTCGGAGAATGTTTAGGTCGTTACAATAAGGTCGGGGCAGGGTCGTCACAATTGCAGCACCCGATACAGCAAAGGAGGCAGTTTGAATCAAAAAGTTCATTTCTAAACTAGGTGTGGTTCCAAGTATTGCTAACCCTGTTTATTTGTATTGTGACAATAACGGGGCAATAGCACAGGCCAAGGAACCAAGATCACACTACAAATCCAAACATATACTCAGGTGTTTTCATCTCATCAAAAAAATCATTGAGAGGGGAGACGTGAAGATTTGTAGAGTACCTACTGAAGACAACATTGCGGATCCATTGACAAAGGCTCTTCCACAAGCGAAATATGATGGTCATGTTAGATCATTAGGCATTAGATGCATGAATGATTGGCCCTAGAGCAAGTGGGAGATGTTGGGAAATGTGCCCTAGGTCAATCCATTAATAGTCTTTATGAATACATTTTAGTTAATAAAATAGAGGATTTCATTTGCTGTTTATTATAATTGATTTGCATGTTTACATTATAATAAGATCCATGGGTATTTATTGAAATATCCTAATGTCCTTAGTCGATTACTATACTGGGAACTATAATGAATTAAGACTAGTGTGAGTCTTGATTGATGATCATACGATGATCTTACGTATAGGAATACGAGTCAAAATCATGAGTACTTGTTAGGGAACAAAGTACTGGACCGACCCGCTATGAGAACATCACATGGATTAAGTCATAGTTGTTTCTCATGATATGTATATTATTCAGTTCCTCGACTTGAGATTACCAGAGACTTCAACATTAGGAATACAGTGATTTGACACAATCAAGCGTTGTCTTTAACCAGATGATTATAAAGGTTGTGATTGGTTACTGTGTGAATAATATGGTGAATAGAATTTGTCCCTCTCATATAGAGAGAGATATCCAGTGGATCCCTCGATGTGTTAAACTGTTAAAAGGCCTAGTCTAAGTGAATTGATATTGATCAATGTCACTTGGATGTTTTTAGTCTACCTAGAGATCGAGACTAGTATGATTGAATATGTTGGATGACAATTCCATGCCTTATGTTTGATCAAAAGGATATCGTATGACAAAAGGATGTTATATATACTATTGATTAGGTTGTATCGATTTGATATTCGTACAAATTAGGTAGGCATAACGTCTTGCTAGAGGCCGCTTATGACTTGTATACCAAAATGTGTTTTGGTACACTGCCAACGTTGTATGAGCCTATTGGGTTGCACACTAAGAATGGTTTTGCAAGATTTTAAAATGGTTCGAAAGAATGAATTTTATATGATAAAATTCATGACAAAAACGTCCTTGTAGTGTATTACACTTATACCTCTTAAGTAAAGGTATATGTGTAATTTACTTAACCGTCTATATACAGGGGTTGTATAAGTAGACGCTTTGAGTTAGAATACACTAACGAAAAGATTAAAAGGGCCGAAACTCTATTTTTGTTTTAAGATGCGACTTAGGGTTGGTATGCTCTGGATCATTTTGGAGAGAAACAAAAAGGTTTAGTATAGTATTCTCTCGAAGTTAGCACTTCAAATCCCGGCCGCCGTTCGTGTGTGGATTGCTGATAGAGGGTGTTCGTCGTTGGCAGCGCCTTAGAGATCGATTAACCTTCAGAAAGGTACATTACGACTGAGGTTTGATTATGTTTTTATAGTTTAAACGTGTTTTAATGGAATCAGATTTGAATTCTGTTGGGGTTTTTCTCAAAATTGTTTTTGAAATCTCCACTGCGCATGAACCCCAAAACCAACATATTTTCCATAGAGAGATCATCAGATTGCATGGTGTACTAGTATCCATTATTTTTGACAAAGATCTCAGGTTGACTTCGAAGCTTTGAGAGAGTATGCAGGAACAGTTTGGTACCAAACAATAATTCAGTTTAACGTATCATCCTCAAACAAATAAGCAGTCAGAGAAACTAATTCAGATACTAAAGGATATGCTCAGGGGTTGTATATTGCAATTTGGTAGATCGTGGGAGGATTATTTACCTTTATTTGAATTAACCTACAATAACAGTTATAAGGCGAGTATCTGGATGCCAACTTTCGAGGCACTACAGGTCACTAGCATGTTGGGCGGCACTGGAGGACACAACAGCTATAAGACTTGAGGTTGTTGTGGATCATACTGAGAAGGTAAGACAAATTAGGCAGAGACTTCAGGCAGCCCAGGATAGACAAAAGAAATATGGAAGCAGTATCACAAGAATCTGAGCTACGAGATTGATGGCTTGTTGTACTTTAAGGTTTTCCGTGGAAGCATTATAGGTTTGGCATTAAGGGGAAACTGACACCGAGGTTTATTGGACAATTCAGGGTGAAGGCACACGTCGACAGTGTGGCTTATGAGTTGGAGTTACTGTCACGGTTAGCTGCGGTACATCCGGTATTTAATGTCGATGTTTAGGCTAGATAGGTCAAGACCGAGATCGATGATTGATGTCAAACATGTAGAGGTACGACCTGATGGTACTTATGAGGAGCAACCAGTGGAGATTGTAGCTCGTAGAGTGCAGACTTTGTGGAACAAGGAGATCCCGAAGGTTTTGGTTCGTTAGCAGCATCACGGGACCGAGGGACTCACCTAGGAGCTCAAGTCTATGATGTGTAAACGTTACCCCCAACTATTTGCTAGTATGATTTAGTTCAGTTATTTAAATTTTGGGATAAAATTTCATCTAATTGGGAAGAACTATAACGACCCAGTTTTAATTAGCCATTAATGGTGATGTGTGGGCAGACGTGGACGACAACTCAATATCCTGTGGACCCTGTAGATAGGCCAGGGCGCGCTCAGAGCTAGGTAAATTGTGATTTTATGTGATGTTTGTATAATTTTGCAATGTTCATACTTAACTAGGTTTATTGGTATCGCAATGTATGTATTTTACTGGTTATTGACCGTGCGAGACAATGTGACGGGTATGTGCCTCGATTATCATGTAGAAGCAGATACCTGGTAGGCGAATGAGAGTACACTAGGTCAAGTAGTAATACATGCACGAAATGATGAAAACGCATTAAATATTAATTATAAACATCGTATGTTCATTCGTGACGCGAGGTTACAAGAGAGATGCAAGTGTACGCACTGGAGTTGGGTGCAAGAACGCCTAAGGGTTTATGTGTTGTATTGAGCAAGATAGGTCAAGGGAGGGGAGTCACCCACCTAAGTCACTTAAGCTAGACCATTTTGACCCTCTCATGTCCCTAAGATGGAGCTTTGAGATCCAAAAACAAATATGATGACAAAGTGGCTATAAAAACCAATTTTTCCACTACTTTACCACCTTTTCTCTCTCCTCTTCCTCTCTAATCAAAATTTCCAAGTTGTGATGGAGGGTTTTTGTGAGATTCTAGAGACATTTGGAGGTGCAAACGACAATCTATGGCCAATTTAAGATGAGATCCTCGTTCTAATCTTCAGTCTCTATATATCGGGTATAGAAGTTCGGGTTTTGATGAAGGTTTTGGGGATTGGATTCGAGCACACTGGATTTAGGTGTGTTGCTATGATTTTGATGTTGGTTTTGAACTATGGAATTAGGTTGTATTGCGGTTGTTGTTGTTGTTGTGAATTTTGGAAGGAAAATAAGGTTTTTTTGGGGTTTTATCGAGGTTTTGGTTTCAGACGATTTCCATCTAGGTTTGATGGTTGGTTATGGTTGATATGAAGATGTGTGACAGTTCGGGATGGGTTTGGACCACAGTGATGAGTCACGGTGCTCGAACACCCCAATATGGTTTCTTGGGTCAGATGCCACTAGGGACGTTGTGGGGAAGAAACCCATACGAAGTCACCTACGACGTCCGAACCAAAGGGCCACACCCCATGCTTTATGTCACACTGTGGGGTGGATTCATGGTTTGAGCCTCAGTGGCGCCACCCACGACGTTTGAGACAGAAAATTAAAATAAAAATTTTAAAATGAATTTTTTATTTGATTTAATTGGGGATTTATTTGAGGATTATTAACAATATAATGGGTATTGAAAATGTGCAATTTATGGGTAAATGAAAATTGGAAAACTTTGAGTTTGGGGAATTAATTAGTATTTTCGAATATCAAGCTTTGGATTGACTGGTGTTTGTATACGCATTTGGAGGCATGATTGGACGTTATTAGAGTAGTTGGAGAGTGGTTTGAGGTGTGCAGTATCCCAACTGAAATTACTTGAGCATTTAATTATTTTTAGCATTTGAATTCAGTATTGTTATTCCATTATTCTATTTCTTGTTATGGTGTCAATATTAACGTACGTTGAGGCTCTCCCTCCATGCCATTCCTGAGAGTATGTCCACTAGGGTGTAGCACGTGTGCCAGATATCTCGGTGGATTGTTCGACTCGAGGATCGCGTTGGGACATGTGTCGGTGCATCGTAGGTACTAAGCCGACCACCGAGCTGATCCAAAGAGTGGCCTTGCTTGAGTGCTACTCATCGGCAGTACTCTGTGGAAAACACAGTTGCATGTTTTTAATTCTACATGTTTATTTAATAGCTTATTTAAATTCCAGTATTTACTTTCGTGATTGCTCATTTAATTCCCTTGGGAATACTCACTCTGAACTCGACATATGTCTTTTTGTGATGTCTTGAGTGTAGATCCTAGTACGAGTCACGGCAAGGGGAAACTCGCTAACTATCTGTGATTTTATAGACTATTGACCGAACTCATACTTTTGTACAATATGTATTTATCTTTTACTTTGCGATTTGGGATTGTAAGACGCCTATGGATATACATTTAATTGTTTTCTTTTAAGAGTTATATGGTGGCATATGGGTTTTCCATATTAGGTTTATGCTTTAGAGACATTACTTTGATGCTTTCAATTTAATTTGTCATGTTTTAAGTTTTTCGCTATTATTTGAGGTTTGTAATCATAGATAACAGATGATTTGAGTTCAGAAATAAATTAAACTGTAAAATTGTGGATAAATAAGGGATTAAATGATGATTTTGAGTTTGTAATGGTCGTAGGACACAACTGGCAGTGATGTGGCAGGTTGTGAGCCCACGTGGCCCCGTGACGGTTCATTGAGGAAATGCGTCGTTACACGGAACGTGTGTTAAGGTGCGTAAAACTCTCGAGAATGCTTCATTTTATTCATGGCATTGTTTTCATCAAATATCGTATCAGTTTCATGTGTTACTGTTGGTGGTCACACATGTGTTTCTTATTCTTAGTTGTGGCTTGATCTCTTACGCGGGTTAGCTTGCAATAGCGCCCGTGTCGATGGCAATAGAATATATCTACGATTGTTGAAAGGGATTCACCCGATTACCGAAGTTGTGATTTAGTCACTGTAAGTGTGACAACCCCAACTTTCAAGGCTGCCCCGTGGTCAGCTATTTCCCTGCCTCAGCACCCGAAGCCTCTGCCACGTCACTCATACTCATCACTTGTCTGACTCCTTAGCGTTTCTTGTCAATTGATTCGTTGGTTTACATATAATTTTAGACTAAACAATAAAGCTAATCAAGTATTTATAATGAAGTAATAGCAGAAGTCTTTACATTACCCAAAATAACATATAAGGTTTACTTTTCAACCTATAGTGGAAATCCCGACAATACTGTGTATATAGGCGATCAACTATAACACTATATATATACAAGTGCAGGTGTGGAATATAGTCTCCTAACCCCAAAAGATAATACAAAATATCAAAAATATAACTAGCAACAAATGTACCAGCAGGCCTCAGCGTAGGTAAGTCAGATGTAGTCGTCAAGAATCCCCTTACCTCTGCTAGTACTAGGATCTGCGCTCAGTCATTACAAAGGCAAATGACGAGCCCAGTAAGTAAAATCCCAAGGAAAACCACCATAATAGTGTTAAATAAACATGCGGAAAGAAGGAATAATGCAGATAACTGCTCAAAGCTCATCGTATGAATATAAACATACAGATATACAAATGGGTGTGAATACAGCTACTAAAGTGTGGACTTAGGACCAGGAGCTCTGATCGTGGCCTACACCATCGACCCTACGAATGTGTCCTAGCGGCATTAGCCCTAGTGGGTTACATCGAACACGTGGACCGGTATTCAACTCGAGATATAATCTATCAAGGCCGAGAACACGCGCTACACACTTAGCAAGTGACCACAACAACCCTCGGATACATAGACGAAAAAACTCAATTGTCCCAGTAAGAATAGACTCACAGATTATAAAAAATTACAGCTCAAATGAATAAACAAATAGTAAATGCAGTAGTGGTATTCAGTTGGGTTTTATGTACCTCAAACCGCTCTCAAAAACCCCGAAAAACACCCACAGTCCGATCCCCAACTAGTCTCGACTCCAGTTATGGTCCCGTGACTCCTGAGATCTATTTCGAGTCTTTATTGGTTAATTAAGTGGGTTTGTAATCAATTAGGCTCGATTTCATGTTTTAAAAAATTCAAGGGTCTAGTATTAGCACGCTAGTCTGGGTGATTAGCGCGCTAATTAATCTTCGTGCACTTTTTATGCACGAAGGTCATCATCTTCCCCAGCGTGATTAGCGCGCTAGTGTTCATCACCTAGCGCACTAATTGCACACTGCCCAGAATTTTCAGAAATGAATTCTGGCTTTTATGGTTCCTAACACCTCACAAACAGTAACCAACCAACACACACACTTCAATAGTATCAAATTTCGCTCCAAAACACCAATTTAAACAAGTTTTTACTCAAAACTGAGAATCAAAGTGTGCATGTAAATAAATCCGAAATCACCAAATGCCCTCAATTTTCCAAAATTGTGATTCCAAACTATGTATTTGATCAAATTCAGCCTCAAGAACATCAAATCCACCAAAAATAGTGATGATTTCATCCAAAAATCCGTTTAAACCTCACTTACCCAAACATATCAAGTTTCCACAAAACTAAGGAAATTGTAAGTAGATTACCTTAATTTCGTTGTTGATCGCCCAATCCAGCCTCCAATCCTCAGTTGTGTTCCCTAATCAACGATCTTTTTCTCCTCAGAACAACACATAAATTTGGATTTTGCTTTGGTTTGCATGTCTCCTCGATCAATCGATATTTATATGTTTGTTCTAATCTAGCGTTCACACGTATCTCGAGGTTGATCGGATGGTCCTTGTCAAGCATGTGTCACGCAGTTCCTGGACACCTTATCATGACACTAGTTGCCTTGTTTTGATCTGTTGTAAATCTCGAGAACAATCCTAGGTGTGCTAATTTATCCAGTTCAAACTATAGGACTTGATAAATTTCAAATTGATTTAACTTATATAACCTATCCAAGCCATCTACTAAATTCCATAAAATGGTAAATAGGTTCACACTAACTTCCCGACTACCCAGCTCCCTATGCCCTGCATCCAACACGCTTCCCAAGGCGGTCCCACACTTAGTGTACCTAATTGAATTATATAACTTAGCCTAAGGTTATAGTTAAATCTTGTTAAATTAACTCCTCAACTATAGTCATGCTACATTGATTAAATCTAATTAAACCCCAACGCCCGGCCTCACAGCTACCAAACCCTTGCGTTGGCATGTTCCACGAAACAGAACCTCGGCACTCAAACTTTCCCAACAAGTAACTATAGATGCACACCCGTGATGCATAATACATCATAACAATAAAAATATTAATACATCACAAAACTCCAGAAAACAACAGTACACAATCAGTATTCTAGGTCCGAGTCATGCCTAGCCTATCTGCGGTGTCCATGTGTCATCTGAGCTGGCGTCCTAATCAGAAATTAATTTAATAACAGTGTTATAATTATAACGGGCCGTTGCAGTAAGCATGTATTCAATTTGACAGGGACAACTCATGATTCTTGTACTAATGTGGTGTGACTTCTCTTGAGAATTTACTTACTGGACTCGTTACTGTATTAGTTAGGTGACTGAGTGCAAATCCTTTGACGAGCAAGAGCAAAGGTAAGGAGGTACTAGGTGACTACCTTTGAGTTTGTTGTTGTTTCAACTCGTGTTTTGACTACATTATGTATATATATTTATGCTTTTGTTAGGTTTTGGGGACTGTAAAACACTGAATATATGTATATGAATTTATGTTATTATTCGCCTTAGTTATATGCATGTTATATTGTCGGGTTTCCACTACTTAGGATTCTTAAATTATGCATAAATTACTCATTTGAAGACTTCCGTTGTGAAAAAACTAATCAATTTAATGTTTAACTTAATAAAATGATTGTGAATGGTGCAATTAGTTAGATAGGTCGATCCGTGAAGGGTACGCGGGCCATGATGTGGCAGGGCTTGGTAACGTATTAGGTGACGTAGCGGTGGCCAGTGTGCTTCATAGTTTGGGGCTGCCACAAAGTGAGTAATGTAACATACCTCAAATGTGGGATGAAGTGGTTATTTATATAAAATGGTTGTAGTTGTGATCCGTTGGATGTGCGACACGTGTTCCATTAGATCGGTGACACGTATCATTTCTTTATCTTCGGTTCTCGTGAATCACGAGATGGTCGTCGATGTGGTATGTCGGATGCGCGACACGTGTTCCATTGGATCGGTGACACGTGCCATTTTCTTATTTGATGTAACATTAATTTAATAGGTCCAATTTATGAAATAATAAGCTCTACCAAACAATGATAATAAGTACCACATTGTTACGTACTTCTTAAATGACCTCAAGCCGTCATTATCTTAGCTTCTATATTCGACACTGGGGTAGACATTTTAACACAAAATGCATTAACCTCCTTCAACAATGAACGACATCTATTTTTCCTTAAGTCTTGCAAAAGATCTTTTACAGTTGCAATCAACCCCATAACCTCTAATTAAGTGTAAGTTTTGCTCTTAGTCGAGCTTTTTACTACAACTTTTTAACCGCATCTTGGAATCAAGATCCATAGATTTCTAGTGAAAGTAGACTTCAAGACCTTTCTAACAAGTATTCATATGATCTATTTAGAGTTATCATTTTATTATATAATTTTCACAAGTTGTTACTTAACTATATACATAAAAAAATAAAAACTAAAAAAATAAAAAATCTTTACTTATTTTTTAGATTGCACTATAAAATACATAATTAGCATGATAAAATATATACTCAAGATATTTCAAATACATCATATTAACAACTTCACATATTATATTTACTGTCTATCAAAAAGGTGCGTCGATAGTATTTGTTGGAGGCGGGGGCAACATAAAAATATATGAGTTCTATAAGAGGGTCCGGGGGCTCTAGCTTCGCCATTAGAGAGGAATACAAATGGATTGAACATTCTTGAGAGCGGACAACATGGACACCACCCACCTGCAGAATGGGTTAAATATAATGTAGAGGCGGTTCTTTTCTCCTCAGTAAACAGAGTTGGAATGGGTGCTTGTATTCGTGATGCTCAAGGTCGTTTCATTAAAAAAATGATGAAGACGATGCATGATAATTACTCTCCCACTGAAGTAGAAGAGCTGGAGAGAAGTTTTGTGCTGAGTTCAAAATACAGAGTTACTGCACAAAGTCATTTTCGAGCTGGATGAAAAGAACGTGGTAGACGATGTACGAGCCATGGAAAGAGATGAATCGGAGCTGCGGCAGATACCAAAGGATTGCAATTCTGTCCTATCACTAAATAATAATTGGTTATGCCGACATGTTTGGAGACAAGCGAATGAGACTACACATAGGTCGGCACTCTTGTAATGTCATAGTGTACCCAAATGTTTGGAGACAAGTGACTGAGACTACACATAGGTTGGCACTCTTGTAATGTCATAGTGTACCCAAAGAATGGGATGTTATTCCTATGGAGATACAATCATTGTTATACCGATTTAATAGTGTGCATTATGAATGGAAATTATCCTTTCATCAAAAAAAAAAAAAAAAAAATTTGTCAGTCCATTATAAAAAATTTAATTCCACACTAATATCATAAAAAAAATAATCGGGCACCCAAATTTGCAACTCTAAAAAAATGAAGGGAATATATCGAATATATATAAGGGTACTTCTACCATGGAAATCAAAAATATACCAATGCCATGGATACACTATTTAAAATCATTGAATTTAAATTCAACACATTAATCGATGTGACATAAATGCACAAAACATTTAATGCAAAACACATTTTGAGGGGTTCCTATGGCATGGATATATATTTGTTCTCCATTGTAAAATTTCTCATATATATATAAGTAACCCACATTTGCACCAACCTCATTGGATGCCATTCAAATCACCTCAAGATGTGTGCGTGCACATCGCGAGGCAGAAATGGACGGCATCCAATAAGGTCGGTGTCAAATGCGGGTTACTCTAGCATTTTTCATATAAAAAAGGCCTTAAGCTCTATTACTGTAGATTTTTCAACCCTCTTTTGAATGGTATGCTAATCAAGCACTTGACTTTCTTGCCTCAAAAGAAACTCTTTTACGTGACTCACTTTTCACACAAATCATTCAAATACACATGATTGTTGTGCTTGCAAATATTAATGCAAAATCAAGGAACAAAAATAAACTGTGCCAAATATGAATGTGAAAATTGTCATGGTAGATATTCTTTTTTATGATCAAAGTATCTTCTATTAATTTTTCCTCCATAAACTCCCATATTGGCCTTGAAAAAAAAAATAATCGTAGGATTTATTTTTTTGAAAACATATAATTGTAGGATTTAGTTTATAAAAGTTCTTTTTTGTACATAACGAAAAGTAACAACAACCATAAAGAGGCTAATCTAGGTGTATTAAAAAAAGATTGTTTCATCTTATAAGGAATGCAAACAAAAAAGACATTATTTGAATTTCAGTCGTCAAGATTTTTAAGTTCTATGCTAATGAGTGATCCAAAAAACGTTATATGCTAATTAATGATGATGATACTATATATAATGTGACAAAAGCTAAATAATTAGCTTATAAAAATTAAAATAAAAGTGCTTTCAGTCGCTCATTATTAGGTACATAGTTTAAATATCAATTCTTAAATAGATAAGTGAATTGCATTAATTGATTCTTATGTATTTTTTTTTTATAAAAATACAAGTTAATTAAACTAAGTTAAAATTGAGTTTTCGTAGCGCAGCGAGCGACTCCATCTCCATTGTCATGCTACAAAACTAGTACACTAAACATGTTATCTATAGAACATTTTTTGAACCCTACAATCAAAGTCGACTACAAAAGTCTTACGCACAAGTATGGCTCCACTAACCAAAATTCATTACAATATATATCAGACATATTTGCACATAATTGTGAGTTTGGGTGTTTCTCATCCACGGCAAAAGTCTTCTTGTTATTGGTCCCCCATAATAAAGCACGAAATTCGCTAAGCCTGAATATATTTTAGAGGCTAATAATTACAACTTATTTAATTTGTGGTTGGCAATTTTTTTCATATAAAAATTGAGAAATGCTATAGTAACCTAAAAAAAGCACCGACTCTTGGCATCATTTGATGTGGATCCGACGTGGACGTGTCAGTGGGCCCCTCTCCTCCGTTCTCTCTTAAGAAAACCAAAAACAAAATAAAACAAAAATAAAAGTAAAAAAGCTGACTGTCAGCAAACTGTCAGCTAACTGACGACTACTTGACAGTCTGTTGGCTGTCACTGTAGCATGATGTGCTCAAGAAAATTTGAAATTCTCTCAATTTTTGTTTTCTTCTTTTCATTTCGAGACTAACAAACAAAGAACACAACCCTCTTCTTCCTCATTTTTGTTTGCTCCCATTTTCGAAAGCCTAACCCTAAAAATTGAAACAGACCAACTGCGTGGCTTTTGTTGGAGGGACCGACTGGACGCTCTAGTGGAGAAGCTTGTGGATGAGTCCTTTCTTCAAGCTTAAGGCAAGGAATCTCTGTTTTGATGAGAAACCCTAAATGACCATCACTTTGCTCATGCAAGATTCTCCTTCTTGGAATAAAGTAAGTCAATCACTGGTCACTGATCGACTATTCTTTTGCTTTATTTCATCTTCTATGTAAATTCTCCTTTATTCTCTTGATGGTTGTGAATAGGGGACTATCTAGAGCTTGTAGTGAGGGATTGAAGAAGAGGTAAGGGGGCTGCAGTCGAGGTTTGAGTTTAGGATTTCTTCCAGGTGAAATCCCTAATTTACATTTCTATTTACAATTAGCTTTATGGCCCTAAGATGAGTTTAATGATTTAGGAGATCGACATGTAGGGTTTTTGAAATTTCAAAGATTGTTAAGTTATGGCATCGAAGGGGCAAAGGGATTTAAGGTCAATAAAAGAGTGATTTTCTAGGGCTTTCTGTGGGGGGTTAAAGTATATCTTCAAAATTTGAACTTTAACAGGATTATGGGGTTTAGGGCGTGGCTATTTTTTTTTAAGGAATTGAAGACATGTTCTAGAACATTAGAAACACAAGAAAAATAAATTAGAGGGAATGTTTACCCTTCATGCTTTTTACAATGAATGCTATAAACGTGAAAGAATGAATCATGAACATTGGCCCCAAACCTATGCCTATGGTAACCGTATCATAATCATGCTCATAATTTATGTTTCAATGGGGTTATGTTTGAACTGGGTTGTGCTTGATTTAGTTACGTTACTATGCTTCTAATTTGTGAAATATGAGGTGTTCCTAATTTGGTGAATTTGTGCATAACATATCTCATTCTTGAATGAATGTATTTTTTTTATTGTTGTTGTTAGCCAGTGAAATTTAACATTGTTTTATAGAAAGTGATGGCACTAAGGTGTTGGAGCTATGGAATGGACGACCACTTCAAGAATACTTGTTCGTGGAGGCTACATCGCTCAATGTGTTCAATAGGTTTCCTAAAAAAAAGGGTCGTCAAGAAGGAAGGCCCTAACAAAGGTTGACCTTTTACCATCTATAACGATAATGGGTGCAAGTGCTTAACCTTAATGGCGAGATCCAAGTGTAGAGCTTCACGATAGTAATAGTGGCGCAAAACAATGTTTGCGTTGGGTTTATCAAATCCACAGGGACGGTAAAAAAAACTAATCTAAAGTCTAATTAGAAAACAAAGTTATGCACCACTTTTTTTTGTTGATTTAATTAAAATTGAAACTAATCAACTAACTTAAACTAATTAACTCTAATTTAAACTAATCGCAAGGAAATAAAATTGGTTTTAAGTGAAGGAAAAACAGTTCTAGGGAATCTATGTCACCTAAATTGTATCCTTTTAATTCAATGTAATTCGAATGTCTTTCAATTCATGTGTTGATAGGCGAATTTTCTAAAATTCACTCCATCTCGAGGCCTCGGTGAAGGAGATTCTAATGCCTCACTCAGACTTCGCTTGTCGGTGTAAGTAACGTAAGTGAGAACACTGGAATAAACACCAAATTCTGAAGCCTCCCTAGTCAATGGTCGTTGGTTGATGTACCATATGTTCTAAGGTTGTAGTTCCTCAAATTTAGGTCCTAAAGCCCCAATGGTCATGGTGATTTACTAACCCTATGTTCTATACCTACTTGATCAAGGTAGACATAGCACAGCATGCAAGAATACACAAATCAACACATTGAAAAGATATAAACAATATATTCACATTGAAATCAAAAGGAATCCAACTCAGGGTTCCCTAGAACAAAAGAGATTACCCCATAAACTAGTTTAAATTATCAATTAACATGTTCAAAACAAGAGAAATCATGATTCAATACCTCAAAATATGTTTAGAAATCAAAGTTGAATCAAAATCCCCTAGCCTTTCCAAAGTTTTTGACAAAAATAAATAATATAGAGGGGATAGATGAAAGGTGGTGTTGGTGAGAAGATGATGTATGGATGAAGAAGATGGAGTTGTTGGTGGAGAGGATGAAGAAGATGGAGTGGATCAAAATTATATACATAGAGAGTGTCTGCCACGTCTCAGCCTTCTATTGGTGTCACTTGGATGAGAGAGAAGCCAAAAACGGCTGGTCAAATATTGTTACTTGGTCAACAAGTGAGGAGGCTCGGTCAAAGATTGTTAAACTTGGTCAACAAGTAAAGAGGCTCAATCAAAGCCCTAAAATTGTGTAAAAAGTTGTCCATGCCATTTCTTTAAGATTGTCTTATGATAGGGAGTAATCAAATGCACGTTTTACAAAGTGAATCACCAAAAATACTCCATAAGGCCCCCTTTTTATTATTTTTTTATCAAACACCAAAGGAAACCTACAATTAATAAAAATAAACATTTATTAGCTATATTTGGAAACTTTAATGCATCAAAATAATGTAAATAAACACAAAATAGGGTATATATATCAACTCATCACTTAACATGGATTGGCCTCCCTCTGCGTCGCCTACCAATGCCTTCTCGATTAAACAAAAAGGACACTGACAATGATAATCATCTGTCAGGCACTTTCCACTTCGGTGAAGGCAACAATTCTAGTGATGTGGCTGGAAGTTCATCAAGTCAATTGGAAGGGAATGTTGAGATGGAGTTCTCAATATTATTCACAGAGCGATTATCAATAATGGAATGACAATTGAAACTAAAATAACAATGAAGATAGTCAGAAGAGGGAATGAAAGTGCGATTGAACGTGAGTTATGTGATGAGAATTTACCCTTCGAGCTTATGTTGGTGTAGCAATTGATCGTGGAAGTTAATTGTAAGAAAGTGGCAATTATGGTTATATTGGTAAACTGTGAACTTTTATTCATCTTATGAGTCATGTGAGGGAGGTCGTAGTGTAGTCATACGAAGGAGAAGTGTATGCCATTATTAATGAAAACTAAAGTAAGCCAAGATGTTTATGTCTTATGGAGAAATGTATGCTTGTTTATTGCATCAAGTATGGTTTTGTTGTTAGGATTAGTGGTTTTACTTATGTAGCTTTATCTTCATTATTGTATGATCTCAACTTTTTTTTTGTTTCAAGTATATATGATCAAACTTAGTACGAACATACCATAAACCTAGTTCCTCCACCTCTAAGTTGTTGATCCGAATTCGATGCGTCGGGTGAGGCGTCAATGAGGGATTCATGTCACCCTATCAATACGCGTGCTACGGCTATTAAGGAGCACAACAAGATACAAAAATCAATGAAAATAAACTAGTTATAAATCATTGCCCAAGTATGCAGGGGGAAACATTACTACCATCAAAGATCATGCTGAAAGTGCACAAAAAAATATAGACATCATATTAAGCATCGAAATATAAACTTCATTTTGCATCATAAGATGAGTTAAGAAACCTTCAATATCATACTTCACATCGGCCTTATAAGGACCGATCGAAGGCTCATAAAGTAAAGTTAAGGCCAATACTTGGCCGATACTACCAAAAAACATATAATAACTTCAGTTTTAACAAACCTAAAATAAAAAGTTAGTTGAAATTGAAAACTGATAAACCTAAAGAAGGAAGGTATATTCATGTTCTATCACTTCCTATCATCCACCATGGTTGTTGCATTTTTAGTGCTCAAGTTGGGTAACACAGTCCAGGGAGTAACAACATGCACCTTGAGCTGCGCAACCTCTTGTTTGATTTTTGATCTATGCTTCGAAATGTTCAACTCAATGCCACCAAAACGAGACTCCATTTGACAGTAGTTTTGGAACAGTTTACCATCGAACCTGTCCTCCCACTTCTCCATGAGTCTGGTGATAATTTTGGTGACCTCATCTTTGAATGTGTTGTGCTCATTTTGTAGTTCATTCTTAAGGTTTGCAGATGCCTACTGGAACACCACCTTGATCTCCTCAATATTCTCCTCCAGGGTCTAAATCCTATCCAATAACACTTGTTGGTTAAAGTGGCCATAAGTCTTACCTTTAATGGAGTTAGGATGAACATGCCCTTGGTTTCCCTGAGTCTATCCTTCAATAAACTTTGCTTCAGTCCGTCCTTGGTCGAAATAGGCAAGAATGTATAAGGGGGAGAAGTGTGAGTGAATGTCATCATCTGCTGCGGTACCTTCGACATCCTTGATGAAATGGATGGCAGTGGGCGTGTTTGCATCATTATGATGACCCTTATCATGTTGTTTTTTATGACTTCCTCAATCTGAATTCTTATTTTTTGAGGGATGTGGTGGTCTACTAATATGAGAAAAACGAACACTAAACGACATGTACTATGATCAGGAGGTAATTATAACAAAAGAAGAACAAATGCAAGAATGTCACAACATGTACTATGATCATAATAAGAAAGAAAAGTCAACTTTCTACAAATTTGTATCACCTTCTTACCCTCATCCTTTTTCTCCACCATGAATTTCCTTTTCTAAAATTTTGGGCTTAGAGGGTTGTGCTCACCTAATGTAAACCAACAAAAAAAATGACAGACAACATCTTAATAAACATTACATTATTACAAAATGAAAACAAAAAAGAACGGAATAAGTTTAACAAACATCAAAAAGTAACAACCAAAAAATTAAGGATTACCTCCCCTCTCTCCATCAAGATCCCCCTATTGGCTATCGTAGGTATCCTTTTCGGTTTTAGCATTCGGACCTTCATCTTCATCCATTGGAATATCATCATCCTCTTCATCAAACCAATTTTCAGAGTCTTCCAGGAATTCATCATCCTCGTCCTCCTCCACATCCTTCTCCACTGATTCCCCCATTGTTAGACGCATATTCATCAAACTCCCTTTGAACTACCTTCCTTTTTGTCCCTCTCTTATCCGCAGTCTCAAAAGCCTTCCCTTTTGTCCCTGTCTAGCCCAAAGACTCAACTAAGGACTTCAAAACTCACTTCCCATCAATCTTAGTGTATAACATCTTATCTATGCTCTGCTCCCTAATTACGTCACTTTTATCTCTAAGGACCTGTTCGTATTCAGTTTTTGAAGGTACAGGTAGACCCATAGCAATAAAAAATTTATAGAGGTGATTAGCAAAGGTTAGTCCAAACTGTTTCTTATGGGGCTTCTTTTGATGGGTGGCCCTCAACATATGTTGATGAATAATGTACCCTAAGTCTACCTTGAAACAAGTTAGTATTGCCCAAGTCATGAATACATCAAAATGGCTTAACGAAGTACGAGACCCAGCTCTTGGGACAAGTGAAACGACCTTCCCTGACCTAGGGTCGGGTCACTTGGCCCAGACTGACATCTAAGCCCAATACCTGAACTAGGCCCAAATAATGGTCTGGCATGCCAATACAACCTGTGGATTAACATACAGATAATATAGAAGTAGATTATGGAAATTAGAATTTAAATAAATATCATATATTACCATAAACATCTAATTGGGTATCTCAAATTCACCTGAGAAAAACAAAACAATATAAAGTCTCCAAAACCTTAAAACGCTTATAAATGGACCAAACTAATTAAGGAAAGGTTTATCTACCTAAAGGTCTCACCTACGTTACAACCCTTATTAATAATTTTCAAAAAAATTAATAAATAATATCACGCCAGGATCACATATTAAGGAGTCTTCAAACGAGAACATTCCCCTTATCACGATCTATCGCACTAGTCCATCGACCTGTATTGTAAGTGGGGTGAGCCAAAAGAACCAACAAAGAAATAATATGAAAACCTCAATCAACTATCAAACATGCAAGTATTACCTATAAAACAAAACAATTCTACATGTGAAGCTGTAAATCGAATTGTAAAGCATTTAATGAAAAGTAAAGGAGATATGGTTCTTGTTCGTAAAGGCGTATAAACAAGTTCCAAGTCAAGCAAAGTAGGGAAATAAGATTCATAACATAATAAGCAAGGAAGTAAGCATTCTTTAGAAACCACATCAAGAGAGAGAATTCACAGTTTGTAAATAAATTCTATTTATTTATGCAACAGGGTCCAATAAAAGATTTACCATAAGAAATAGTAATAAATATAAGTCGTAGTTCCATTCAATACATTTTAGCTTTTGGTATAAACCCAGTGGCTGAACACATGCCCTCGAGGTGATGAGAATCATTAGTGGACACAATGGCCATTTTGAACTCCAATTACTTCCATTAAGCCAACAGCAAGTGCTTCCAAGCCATCACCGATTGTGATCCCTTGTTCATTTGATGATTTAGAGCGCGGACCACTCATTTGATGGACTGAATAGGCTCATCCCACTAGTCAGAACATGAACCCCTCATTTGATGGGCACACAGCCACATCCCGCTACAAGTGTTGATATCACGTATGTTCTATATATAATTACATTCATACCAATAACCAAATGCAACCCAATATCCCAAGTCCTTTAATTTGAATTCGTGATCTAATATATACTAATAGCATGCCACATTTGATAGGTGAGTGACGCTCCCCACTTACCTCGACTCGTTGCAACGTCTACAAAAACACCTTGCATGCTCGGGGGTCGATGTGAACCTTTGCGCTCTAGACAATTTATAACAATAACGGATTAATGGAAATCTCAATTTAAAGATTAATAGATTTCTATTTTATTTGTCTTTAGAAGCCACCAGTGCGGATTCCTTGGGTTACGTGTCATTCGGGGCCCTTGTCAGGGTGTGGGACCCGTGCATAAGTCCCCCGAGGCACAGATGTGCGTCGTTAGTCAAATTAAGGTCGCATTAGCCTTTAATTTTGGTGCAGTGACCAATTTGGTCCCTAATTTATTGACCAGGGACCAATTGGTCCCTATTTTAGTTGTCCAGGGGCTTATCAAGCCCCTAGTCAAACTGGTAAACATCCCTTAATGGTCGATAGGCCCCTGCAACATCCAAGGATCTGTCCATCCCTAAAGGACGAACCAAGGTCCATGGTGCATTACGCACGGGGGGAACGTTTGCTTCCCCTACCCTATCAGGCGTTCTGCCCGTGAATGGGAAAGATATTTTGGGTTTTTGTGGCGCAATTTTGCATTGCCCAACATCTTATATTACAATAAAACTTTAACACAATTAGGGTCTTTGGACACCAAACGCCATCATCTTGGTGACATGTTCAAAAACCACTCCACCATACCATTTGATATTTAAAATATAAATCCTTACATTCAAATATGTGACTTCCCAACTCCAATTATTCAAAACCACTATAGCCACCTTCTCCACCTATAGTTTTTAGTTCAAACAAAACAAAAACTTAATATATATGTAGTGGCTACGGGTTAGGGTTTTTCTTTAACCCAATAAATTTACCAATTTACTCTTAGTGGGTAATTTTTATTTTTCGGTCGTCATAACATCCCCAATTTTAAGAACTTTCGTCCTCGAAAGTAAACTTAAAGCCATACCTTAAGGTCCAAAGAGAAATGGAAAAAATTCCATCATATAGTCCTCCCGCTCCTGAGTCAACTCCTGTTCTCCATGGAATTGCCACAGAACTTGGACTAACGAGATTTCATTGTTGCGAAGTTTATGCACTTTCCTATCCATGATTTGGATCAGCAGCTCATCGTAGGACACGTCCTCCCTCAAATCAACTTGTTCCCTATTGATTATCGGCGCATGTTTGTTGTGTGCCTTCCTCAACATAGAAACATGAAAGACATCATGTACACCTACTAAGTGTGGTGGCAACTCAAGGCGAAAAGCTACAAGGCAAACTTGTTTATTGATCTTGAATGGTCCAATAAACCTGGGAGCCAACTTTCCTTCAAACCAAATCGGTAATGTCCTTTCATTGGTGACACTTTCAATAGCACATGTTCTCCTTCCTTGAACACAACATCTCGATAGTTATTGTCAGCATACTCTTTTTGGCAGCTTTAAGCGGTCTCTAACCATTACCTAATCAGCTTTATCCTCTCAATTTGGTCATGCACAAGTTCTTGGCCGATCAAGACGACATCTCCAACCTCGGTCCAACAAACTGGAGATCTACACGGTTTCCCATATAGTGGTTTGAACGTTGTCATGCCAATACTTATTTGAAAACTGTTGTTTACGCAAAACTCGCACAACAGAATATACTTCTCCCAACTCCCAAAGAAATCTTGCACACATGCTCATAACATATCCTCAAGTATTTGTATCAATCTCTGGGTCTGCCCATCTGTCTGATGATGAAAGGTTGAACTGAGATTAAGCTGATTCCCCATCTGGTGCCGAAACCAACTCCAAAACTAATAGGTAAATCTTGGATCACGATCCGATACAATAGACACTGGGTCTCCATGTAATCTAACGATCTCATCTACGTATATGCCTCCCATCCTGTATGTTGAATACTCCATGGAGATAGGGATAAAGTAAGCTAACTTACTCAAAAGATCCACAATCACCCAAGCTGCATGATGCCTTTTCTGAGTCGTCGGTAGTCCTGAAACGAAATACATAGTTATGTGTTCCCATTTCCATTTTAAAATGGGTAACGGTTGCAATAATCTTCCTGGCTTTCGGTGGTTTGTTTTCACTTGCTGATAAATCTCACAATTCTAAATGTAAGTAGCAATATCCACCTTCATCCCTAGCCACCAGTACATCCTAAGCATGTCTTAATACATCTTGTTACCTCCAGGATGAACGGTGAACCGTGATCTGTGTGCCTCTCAGAGTAAATCATCTCTTGATTGTCTATGCAAAGGTATCCACAATCTATCTCAAAATCTCAATGCCCCATCAGCCGAAAGTCTCCAATCCACGTTATCACTGCTATCTGCAAGTAACCTGTACCTCCAGTACTCGGAATCAGCTCTCTAATTATAACGGCCCTAAAATCCATTAGTCGCTACAATGTGCACCGCGAGCCCACAACCCTGCCTAAACACCATCGAGTTGTGTCTTACAAGCAGTCATATCTCAATACCAATCAAGTTTTGCTAACTTTATATCATTTTCATTACTAAGTGTTTCAAGTGAGCTTATGGACTTGTTGTTGAGTGTATCATCAACATATATTTAGTAGAAGACGTAAATCATAAAAATAAATATTTAAAAGTAAGTTTTATGAAAATTTTACCTAATATGGAAACCATACCAAAATGTACTCAATATATCCAAAAATTAAACCTCTAAGTCATATACAGGTTAAAATGTATCTCTCACAATCCATACCCAACATGAAATGATAAATATAAACAAACGTACAAGTAGGGCAAATCGTAATCAATCATGGGTAGTCCTCAAGCTTGCCCTTCCCTCTACTTGTACCAGGATCTGCACTCAAGCCATTACAAAAAGGTAGATGACAAGTCCAGAGTGAGTAATCCCAAGGAAATTCACCAAGTAAATATAGAAGTAAAACTGTTGGAATCAAAATATTATAAATAAACATGCAGAAGAAAAGAATATAGACAACTGTGGAAGATCATGGCATGAATATAAATAGTAAAAAAAACAAAGTGCGTGCACGATCTGAATCATACTAGAGCCATAATTCAGACTATCCACTAGGCACAACCCATGAGGATACCTCAAACGGGTGACCTTGGACCCTCTTGGTGGTCAGCATAGACCCACGACGCACCCACATATGTCTAGTACACTTGGGTAACATATTCACCGACGTGTTACTAAAACACATGTTATGGCTTAGTCGACCCCATGCCCCCACAACGAATAAAGACCAGGTAGAAGTAAACTCAACTAACTATAAAGTAATCAAGAAATAAGATTTTCTGAATAAACATGACAGAATTCAAATGAACAAGCAGTAAGTACTAAAGTGAATTTCAGTTAGGACACTAAACACCTCAAATTGTGCTCCGCTGACTTCCATTATCAAAATGCAAGCCTCCAACGCATGTCCAACTACCCATCAAACCAACCTAATTCAACAATTTTCGATCTGTCAAACAAATTCCCAAACCTTATATATCTCTATTCAAAACCTAAAATCATCGATAAAATCATCATTTAAACATCCCAAATAGTTTATATAAGTCCCTAGGTCTAACCCCAATTGGAAAATTTATGTTAAAATTTTCATCCCAAAATTGCCCCAGACGTCGCTGAAGATGCCGTTGAATACAACCATGCATGGCATATCCACGACGTCTTGAGTGTCATGACTGGCGTCGCCACATTTTTTCTTCTTTACGGCGCCACCAAAAATGTCACTCTCATTTCCCAATTTTTGCCTCTATCCCAAATGCTGCGAGTGGGGCCATGGGCTTTTGGACCCCACGACGTGCCTGGCGACGTCTATGGCAGAGGCGATTTTCTCAGTTTTTTGAACCACCTCAGCTCATCGTTGCGATCTGCACTTGCTCTAACAACCGACTAAACACTCACTCAAGTTCACACAACCAAAACCCCTTGACCAAACGCGTCTGAAACACAAACTCAGCATTTTTTGACCAAAAACCCGACAAATTTGCTTGACAACTGAAACAACAAACACATCAACACCAAATCCATATTTACAACCTCAAATCCAACATCGAAACTATAGCAACAACTTACTTGACTGATGTACTCCAATCCACAACTGAAACCACTGTCGAAATCCCCAAAAATTAGCCTGACACATTGAGAAAGAGTTATGGAACGAGGATCTCACCTTACTTAACGATTTTTTTGAGTTCTTGAGCTCCAAATGATCACACAAAGAGCACCAAACCCTCAACATTCTCACAATTTTTGTATTTTTCAATGAAGGAAAGAGAAACGTTGGTTGAAAATGAGAAATCATCATATTTAGAAAAAATTACATCCGTATAGTTAATTTAATTTTAAATCCGTAAAGTACAATGGGTTTTCTTTTTATTGTAAAAATAATGTATTACGTCTTTTGTAAAGGCATTATTAGACATGGTAACAGTGATTCAACAAATCACACGAATAGTGCCTTTCTAAAACGCATTATTCGTGTGATGCGAGGGTGATGTGGATGCCACGTGGATCACGAATAGCACCTTTAGAAAAGGCGTTATTTGATCCACGTGGGTGTAACATGGACGAGTACTCAATACGAACAGTGCCTTCACTAAAGGCGCTAAATGTGGCTGTTAACACACCAGCAAATGGTTTTTGTCCACCAAGAGGAAACCACCGTTATTGCCTGCGACACTTAACCAATAATTTTAACACAAATTTCAAAAATGAATCGTTGAAGAACATCCTTTCTCGAGCTGCTGGTCAACATTAAGTGAAGAAATTTAATGCATGCATGGAACGTTTTGCTTATTTGTCATAAGGAACTCCTCAATGTCTTCAATATGTGAATGCCATTCCCAAGGAACTCTGGACTCAATCTCATGACAGAGGCCTGCAGTACGAATGGATGAATTCTAATGGGGTTAGTATGTAATCAATACTAGTTATGTTTGTTATCCAATATTTTTTATCACCTATGCTGGGTATGGTTTATGAGTGATACGTTTTGACATGTATATGACTTTGTTAATTTCGTCGTGTTGTGTACTTAAAAAATTAATTGTTGGAGGAATTTAATGAAAATGGTATTAGTTTTGAGGAATGCTACACGGACATACCAAAACACACATTGGTGTGTGAGTTATCTATATGCGTCTCGATTTAATATGGAACACACCCAATATGTATTTTAGTGTGGTTTGGATTGATGTATGTATAGTATTTTTAATTTAGGCCGGCAAGTATATGGGTGGGATACAAGTTGTATGAATAAGGAGTCATTCATACAATCCAATTGCCACATCATACTCACCCTGCCACATCACACACAATGACGCCTTTTCAAAAGGTAACATACTTTAGTTTTGTGATTTTAAAGAAATTAACCCTATTTAGTGAATTTTAAAGTAAAAGAGCATTACTTTTTTTAATAACCCCTCATATTTATACAAGATTCCTCATCAAGTCTCACACCCATATCACAAGGCATGTTTGATGGCTAGGATTGAGTCAAAAGGTCCTCCTAATAGTGCCAAAACTCGACTCCACTTGATCTCATGGCCATATTCTAGCTACAAACATTCATCCTCGGGCATTCAGGTACTCGGCTCTGCACTGCAAACCGTTCCATTTGCGTACAACGACGGTCCCAACCTCCTCAACATCATTTTATATGAATTATTTAATGAATTTTATCATTTATTGTGTATGTTAAGTCCCCCGGCCTAGTGTTCTAGTCATTCGCCGCCCATTACCTGCGTCTACCCACTATACGCATTGAATACCCGTCACACTACCTCGCTCGTCTATAAACAATATAAACACACATATTACAATGCAATTTAACTAAATTGAACATACACATCGTAAATACACAGTAAAAGCACACAAAACGGATTGTATACCTAATCCGGGCATGCTCCATCCTTACTATGGGACCCACGATCGACCATGTTGGCGTCCACGTCTACAATGACATCATAAATAACGGTAATTATTAATTGGGTCATTACAGTTTTTCCCAACTAGTTGAAATTTTGTCCCGAAATTTAAATTCAACAAAATACTCACCTTCAAATAGCTGAGGGTATCTCCGTCGCATAATAGACTCGAGCTCCCAGGTGAGTCTCGTAATGCTGCCATCGCACTAATACCTTTGGGATCTCCCTGTTCCGCAGAGTATGTATCTTATGATCCATAATCTCCACTGGCTACTTTTCGTAAGAAACATCAGGTCGAACCTCAATCTGTCTAATGTTAACCATCTTTCTCGATCCTAATCTAGCTAGCCTCAATATAGATACATGAAACACTAGGTGAACCCCCTGCTAACTCTGATTGTAACTCTAGTCTGTATGCCACAGTGCCGACGCCTGTCATAACCCTGAACGGTCTAATAAACGTCAGTGCTAGTTTCCCCTTAATCCCAAACCTCTGATGACCTTTCTAGGGCAAGACTTTCAAATACACCAAGTCATCGATCTCATAACTCAGACCCTCAAGATATCTATCAGCATAATTCTTCTGCCTGTCTTGAGCTGCTTGCAATCTCAGTCGAATTTTCTCTGTGTGGTCAACAACATCCTCAGGCCCAATAACTGCCACATCCTCTGATGCACCCCAACAAGCTGGTGACATGTAGGGTCTACCATACAAAGCCTCGAATGATGGCATGCCAATACTGGCCTGATGACTGTTGTTGTATGCAAACTCGCACAATGGTTGATACTCCTCCCAAGAACCCCCAAACTGCAACAGGCATGCCCTGAGCATGTCCTCCAATATGTGAATCAACCTCTCTGACTGACCGCCTGTCTGAGGATGATAAGCGGTACTGAACTAGAGTCTAGTGCCAAACAGCTCCTGCATGCTCTCCCAAAGTTTCGAAGTCAACTTGGGGCCCCTATCAGATACAATCGATACTCGCACTCCATGTACCCTTAAGACCTCTCGCTCAAAGATAATACTCAGCTGGGGAAACGGACACTTCATCGAGATAGGGATGAGTGTGCACACTTCGTCAACCTGTCAATAATAACCCAAATAGCATCGTGACGCCTCGCAGTCAGCGGCAAACCACTGAAGAAATCTATCGTGATGTATTCCTATTTCCACTTTGAATGGGCACCAACTAAAATAACCCGGTAGGTCTCCTGTGCTCACCCTTGACCTGTTGATAAGTACGAAAAGCTCTGACGTATGAACCCACGTCAGCCTTCATACCTGACCACCTGAATAAACGCAGCAAATCATGATACATCTTGGTCCTGCCAGGATGAACTGTAAACCGTAAATGATGTGCGTCCTCAATAATGTTGTCACGTAATTCCTGCACCTCAGGTATCTACAACCTATCCTTGTGTATCAAGCACCCGTCTAATGAACCAGACCAATCTGTGCAACCCGGATCCTGAGCCAAACAACGAAAGCGAGCAAAATGTCCGTTAGCCCTTTGCTACTCAACAACCCGCTGTAACGACATAATAGGATCACGTATCTGACAACAAATATGCAAATCAGCAATATCATCAGACAAACACATCACCGTCGCAACTTCCAGTAATTCATACTCATATTTCATTCGTCGTAGCACAACCTGACTCTCAATGGCGCTTCGGCTCAACGCATCAGTAACAACATTTGCCTTCCCAAGATGGTACTCAATCGTGAAGTCGTAGTCTTTCAGTAACTTGAGCCATCGGCTCTATCACATATTCATATCCCTCTGAGTGAATAAATACCTCAAGATCTGGTGATCGGTGAACAACACGAACCGTTCTCCATTGAGATAGTGCCTCCAAGCTTTTAGTGCGAACATAACTACTACAAGCTCCAAGTCATGCACTGGATAATTACCCTCGTGGGGTCTCAATAGCCTCGACAAATAGAAAACTAGGTGTCCATCCTACATCAACATGCATCCCAACACAGTATCGGAAGCATCAATGTAGACCAAGAAGCCTCTCCCCGCCTCAGGTAAAGCTAAAATCGGTGCATAAGTCAACTTCCTCTTCAACTCCCAAAATGTTTCCTCACACTCCTCAGACCACTTAAACCAAACATCTTTCTTAGTCAACCTAGTCATCGATGCTACAATCAAAGAAAAATCTTGCACAAATAGTTGGTAATAGCCTGCAAGTCCCAAGAAACTCATAATGTCAGAAACAGACTTAGGTGTCCTCCAGTCAATGATCGCCCGAATCTTGTCACCATTAACAGATATCCCCTGACTACTGATGACGTGTCCAAAAGACCTCACCTCACACAGCCAAAAATCACATTTGCTGAGCTTGGCATATAGCCTATGCTCTCTCATTGTAGTCAGAATCTTTTTGAGATGTCTCTCGTGCTCTACACGAGTTTTGCTATATATCAAGATGTCATCAATGAATACTATCACATATCGATCTAGGAATGGCCTCAGAACTTTGTGTATCAAGTCCATGAAAATAGCTAGCGCATTAGTCAGCCCAAACGGCATGGCTGTGAACTCAAATAATCCATAGCGCATGCTAAAGGTTATCTTCTTGATACCACTCTCTCGAACCCTCAACTGATGTTAACCAGATCGTAAATCAATCTTCAAAAAGAACTTGGCTCCAGCCAAATGATTAAGTAAATCATCAATCCTAGGAAGTGGGTAACGATTCTGAATCGTCACTTGATTCAGCTTCCTATAATCCTTGCACATCCGTATAGTCTCATCCTTCTTCTTAACAAACGTAACTGGAGCGCCCCAAGGAGACATATTAGGGTGAATGAAACCCTTCTGTAGCAACTCCTCTAACTGGGACCACAACTCCTCATGTTCGGATGCTGACATCTTGTACGGTCGACTGTATATCGGTTGTGTCCCTGGTATCAACTCAATAATGAACTCAACTACCATATGAGGTGGTAAACCTAGCAAATCATCGGGGAATACCTCAGGAAATCACAAACAACTAGAACATCCTCTACTCTACTCACTGTCCTCGTTCTAGCCCAACTGTCCCCATAAATGCCTCCATCTCGTGAGCCATCACCAATCGACCTCTGGTAATCGGTAGAGCTATTATAATACTAGAAAATGTGAATACTTGAATACCCTCCATGTCAAATATCACAGTCTTACTGAAATAGTCAATGTGTGCACGATACGTTGACAACCAATCCATACCCAATAAAGCATCAAACTCTAAATACTCCAAAACTCGCAAATCAGCTGGTAGCTGATATCCTGCGACCTCTACTATATAATCCCGACATATCCGGTTAGGGTAAATCTTATCCCCAGCTGTTTTATAAGGACAAGATGTAGATCTAATGTCTATATTTGTAACCCTAACTATCCTACCATATGTCCCATAATAAATGATAAAGTACTAACGGAATCAAACATACATGCATAGAAATACCATAAATAACCCTCAACAAGCTGACAAATTTCACCTTGGTCTGGTTGTACCACAGCCAGTGCAGCAGCATGAGCCCTCTCTCTGGCCTAGTCAATCTGCGATATTGGTAGAGTCGAGGCCATAGAACAATTAGCATGCACATGCCCAATTTGATGGCATCTGAAACAAAGTCATCTCTCCTGCCACCCAGTCTGTGTCACTACCTGTACTTGATCTCTGTCACGGCCCTGACCCTATCCCTAATCTCTCTGTCCTTTGCCACGACCTCCTCCGTCCTTAGCCCGCTGTCGCGGCTGCTCTACAGGTGCAGGTGCAGCAACATGCACCAACTACCTATCCTCACCTCTTAGCTGCTCTGGACGCTGGTCTCTATTATCTCGACGACCCTGATTGGACTATTCATCTCTACGTCGGTCATCCTGGTCCTATCTTTGTCCCTTCAGCCTCTACTTAGATCGAGAACCCTGTCCAGACCTATCCATCAGCTCATTCCTTTATAGTAGGTACGTCTCGCGAGCCAATGCCCTATCATAGATATACTATAAAGTTCAGGCTCCACTCGCTATAATCACACCAGCAATCCTTTCATCAAGTCCCTTGATGAAATAATAAATCTGAAGTCTTTCCGTGTTTACCAGATCCATGGCGTACTGCATCAGGTACCTGAATCTCTCCATGTATGCTAGTACTGACTGAAGGTCACCTAAGAAGGGGTGAATTGGGTTGCCGAGTAGTTATTGCCTTTTTCAATATAATTCAATGATCATATGCTCATCAAAACGTATGCTATGCAAGTGACTAGTGTAGAAGAGATGGAAATGAGACACGATATATTGTGGTTCGATCCAACCAATCTACATTCACTACCTAACCTCCCCAATTAGGATTTTCAACCCCCACTTATATTACTAATAAGTGTTACACCCTAAGCTAACTAGCTAGTGAATGTCTAGCCTCAACTAGGTATTTTACAAGAAGCCTTATCGCAATAAGGTCTTATGCAACCACCTAGCTGCAACTAGGATTTTTCCCACCTTGACTTACCTAGGATTTTCCTCTTACCTAGCCTCAACTAGGGTTTATGCCTAGCCTCAACTAGGTTTTCCCGTTTGACTTAGATCTCACTAAGTCTTACAATCAAAGTTTGATGAATACAATGAAATACACTTTACAAAGTAAAGCGGCACCAAGTTCAAATACAAGCAAGCCTCCTAGAGCCTAACCACTCTAATACACGCAAGTATGAAAACAAATGAGAAATGCAAATATATCATTGATTTTATGCAAAGCTCAAATATGAAACCGTTTCAAACAAATCGATTTCAAATTCAAAGAATAAGAAGTTTGATAAAAATCAAGTTTAAGTGCGAACTCTTATCCAAATCAATCCTAGGGTTTAGTAAATCAAGTTTAAGTGCAAAACCCAAAACAAATGTGTTTAACAACACAACAAGTGATTTCCCAAGTCAAACACACAAGAATATATAATTTAAGTACAAGAAAAGCTAGGAAATAGGACTTTCTTGCAACTTTACGAAGATAACTTAAAAAATCAATTTTGGAGAGGTTGTAGTACACCTTTGAAGGCCTCAAGAATGCTGGTTTTAAGATTGATTCAACAGCCTTAAAATATTTCTTATGTTCTTGACAAAACTCCAAGCTCCTCCTCTTGAAAACTTTGAGCACTTGTGTTTTTCTTTCTTCTCAAAACAAATCCTTTGTGCTAAGTTGTTTGAGAGTGTTCTATATTCTTATATATTAGTTTACGACCGTTTTAGGGATCCAAAGGCTGAGATTTCATCAAAAATTCAAATTAAAGTGTGATTTTCAGCTTTATAAAATAGTTGTCAGGAAAGGAATTAGCGCGCTAATTTTCTAACCTAACGTGGTAATTCTGCACTTAGAGTGCTAATAAAAATATTAGCGTACTAATTTTCAGGGGCCTCAAAATAATATTTTTGACCATAGAGTCAACGACCTTTATCACATCTGGGACCCTACCAAACCTCATATAACATATCATACATGTTTGTTATGGGTCATATAGCCTATTTGGGTTGTCCGAATATTTTTACAAATCCCGAAAATGGAAAATCCCGATTTCATGACATGCGAGGGCTTTTCTGCAAATATGCGGTTTTCTTTTCAAAAACTTTCACAATGATTTTCAAAGTACGATATGAACATAAACACATAGTTTAACATTGTTTAAACTTATAGACCGAGTCATGTGTTAAGTTTCTCTTATAACTTCAAGTAATCACTTGACATTTGAAAATCTATTTGAAAAGCTCGATGTGCATGAACTAATGCAATAGACTTGCATAAATGAACTTGTATATGTACATTAATGTTACAACTCGTGATTCGATCTTTCGTCTTCTTTTCCTTATGTTTGTCGAATTTTAAACTTGTATGGCTTGAATACTTGAGATGTGTGTTTTGCAACCTTTGACGAAACTGAAATACACTTGATAAACTTATAGAATCATGATGCAAATAAAGTAATGGCAAAGGAACGAATCCAATAAATTGTGTTCAAACGCATCCTCCCCCATTTTATAAAAGTGTTACTAAATTAGGACTCCCCTTTCAATATGCATCAAGTGTAAGCTAAAGGAAATAATTGAAAGTATAAGCTCCCCTATCAACATTTTCAAATTCATGATACCAATACATTTCTCATTTTAGGTACATGTTTCACCATATAAAAATGGTTAGATACCAACAAAAATGGTATGAAGTCTCCCCTATCAATATGCATCCATATCATTCACAATATCTATAATTCTACCCCAATGTAAAATAATGCATACATCAACTCAGTTGTGGCTTTAACATATGAGTCAACAACATAGTGAATGTCAAGTTTGTCTGGCCAAGCGGCATTAGTGCGCTAATTACAGAGTTAGCGTGCTAATGGGTCATTTAATTAATTTGGGCCAGAGCAGTATTAGCGCGCTAATTGCTCTCTAGAGTTTTGGAAATAAAAATTATGAATTTTTGACACAACTCCGATTCACCTTAACTTTATGGACATTTCACTTACAACATATAAACAGGGTTAGAATAGCTAAAACATGTGTAGAAGGTCCAATTCCGAGACATGCCTAACTCATGTCGTGTTAGTGGCTGCAGCCCAAAGGTGCTTGGCTATATTATATTCATTTATCATGGTCCTACACATAATGCATTTGAAATGCAAGCATGACATCAAAAATAATAATATAAGCACGCTATGTGTATGTGACTAATGCAAGACATATCATGCTTAACTCTTATTCACTTATCTATCATTTAAGAACATTCATGTTCCAAAGTAGATCTAATTCACTCTATGAATCATGGACTTTGGTACCCATACACCTTTGTGTTCTATAAAATATGTATCATATACATTCTTTTCTAACTATGCTAGTTTGCCTCTATTAGTCTTATTTAAGACACATTTGCCAATATTATGAAATCTATTGCATTTGAAGCATCTCTTAGATTTAGCCAATAGCTTTCCATAGCTCAATAGGCTAGCACCATATCCTATGCCTCTCTTATTGAGTGCACATCGATGTTCTCCCAACATCATGTCAAATATCTTAGTACCACTTGTGAACTTGGTCACCGTGGTGGTCAAGTCCTCTACATCTTTTGCTAAGCCATTTCTCTCAATTATGACCAATTCTAAGTCATGTTGGAGATCATCGATAATCTCATTTTGAGATTCAATCTCACTAATGGCTTTGATTAAGCTCTTTTTGAGTTGCTTAGTCTTTTTGACCTATTTCTCTAACTCGTTTCTAAAGTCATGAACATTAGGCAAATCATTCAATGCATTAAAAGAGATAGAGTCCCTTACCACACTCCTTGCCATAAGACAAAGGATAGCCTTCTCATTTTCTGACTCGGAGTCGAAGCTAGATGATGATGATGATGATGATAAGTCGTATCGCTTGCTTCTCTTTATGTACTTGCATTCCGTCATCATGTGTCCAGGTTTGTGACACTTGTAACAAATCATATCGCGTGATTTGCTTGCTTTGTTTGCACCTTTGTACTTCTTGTACTTATCTCTTTTGTATGTAGCCTTCTTCAGCTTTATTAACAACATGGTCACCTCTTATTCAATAGAATCATTCTCACTTCAACTTACATCATCTTCAGCTAGTGAACAAGTAGCTTTCAAGGCATGCTCCTTTTTTTACTCTTGCTTGGTCATTCCACCAAGTGTTTCTAATCTAGCACGGTCCTTTAACTCAAATTAATGGACAGTCAACTCTCCACATAATGCATCAAAAGTGTAGTCTCCAAGGTTTTGAGCCGATTGAATAGCATACTTCTTCGCATCCCACTCCTTAGGCAAACCTCTAAGGAACTTGTACACCGAGTTCTCTTGATTATAATGTTTGTCAAGGTTTTTGATCTCATTCAAAAGCATTGTGAACCTTGTGATGGCCGTGGCTATATCTTCATGGGGCTCAACTCAAAAGGTCTCATAATGTTCTTCAAGAATCCTCAATTTAGTATTCTTGACTTGTTGTGTCCCTTCATAATGTACTTCAAGCTTTTCCCATAATTCCTTAGCCATCTCACATGCACTAATCCGGTTGAACTTATTTTCACTTAGTACACAAAACAAATTATTCATTGCTTGATCATTAGATAGCTCAAGTTTGCCTCGGTGGGAGTGTAGTCTTTTCTTACCTTGTTTGGTGGAGTGTAGCCATCCATAATAGAATCCCACAAATATCTACCTTGTGCTCTAATGTAGAACTTCATTCGAACTTTCCAATGAGCATAGTTGGTCCCATCAAAGTAGTGAGGTCTAATGGATGAGTTGCCATCCCTAAGGCGAGCAAAATCTAATGTTTGCATCCTTGCAAGAAAATACTCAAAGATATGTTAGTAACACTTTGAGCAATAACCCGCTCTGATACCAATTGAAGGTCACCCAAGAGGGGGTGAATTGGGTTACCGAGTAGTTATAGCCTTTTTAAATATAATTCAATAATTAAGATGATATATGCTCAAAAAAATGCAAATATGGATGATATGCAAGTGAATGGGGTAGAATAGATGGAAATGGGACACGATATCTAGAGGTTCGATCCAAGCAATCTACATCCACTACCTAACTTCCCTGATTAGGATTTTCAAACCCTACTTATATTACCAATAAATGTTACACCCTAAGCTAACTAGCCTAGTGAATGCCTAGCCTTAACTAGGTATTTTACAAAATGCTTTATCGCAATAAGGTTTATATAACTACCAAGTCGCAACTAGGATTTTCCTTACCTAGACTCACCTAGGATTTTCCCCTTACCTAGCCTCAACTAGGGTTTATGTCTAGCCTCAACTAGGGTTTATGTCTAGCCTCAACTAGGTCTTCCCATTTGACTTAGATCCCACTAAGTCTTACAATAAAATTTAGATGAATACAATGAAATACACTTTACAAAGCAAAGCGACACCAAGTTCAAATACAAGTAAGCCTCCTAGAGCCTAACTACTCTAATGCATACAAGTATGAAAACAAATGAGAAATACAAATATATCACTGAGTTTATGCAAAGCTCAAACATGAAACCATTTCGAACAAATCGACCAGAACAAATTCGATTTTAAATCCAATGAACAAGAAGTTTGATAAAAATCAAGTTTAAGTGCAAACTCTTGTCCAAATCAGTCCTAGGGTTTGCAAAATCAAGTTTGAGTACAAAACCCAAGACAAATATGTTTAAAAACACAACAAGTGATTTTTCAAGTCAAACACATAAGAATATATAATTTAAGCACAAGAAAAGATAGGAAATAGAATGATCACGTGCGTTCGTGCCAAATATAGCCCGTGATTGAGTTACCAATCTCACAAAGGTGTAGTAGTAGTAAATACGGAGTCGAATCCATAGCACTTGAGTTTCACTCTATGTTAACTAAAAATGGGGTTTTAAAAAAAATTTAGAGCAAACAATTAAAATAAAAATAGAAGGAATCAAAATTGCAAGAATAATATCAACGAAAGGAAACACCTAAGTCTATAATTCCACAAGACAAGATCAAGATTCAATGGCATATCATGGTTGTCAATCTTTCCCAAAACAATTATTAATTCAAGTTCCCTAAATTAGCTATGGAAAATCGACATCTGCCAAAATTTCTTAATTCCCCCTAATCTCAATAGCTAGGACATCCGCCACTAACTACTTCCCTAATTAATGCATAACCCTAGACATCCATCATAAGGTTTAACACACTAATCGCAGTAATAAACTTATATGGGAATACTAATCCTAGATAATCGGATCGCGTCTACTCCCGATTTAACCTAGATTCAATTATTGAACACTCAAGAACCAAAAGGTTTTTACGGCAATCGGGTGAATGTTTGTCACTTATATTGTCCCGAAAGTACAATTACGGAAACAATTGAGTTAATTGACTATAGATTTTTTACTTAGAAGCATGCAATGGCCATATACATACCTTAGATTTAAATCATATTCATAAAAACCAACAACAAAGAAATAGAAGAAATTAAATTAAATTAAATAATAAAATAATTAGATCTCACAAGTTATGCCATGAATCATAATCTTGAATGGTTTCACCTTCGACCTAGGCAATGAATTGATTAGCTGGACATATTCTTCATAAAACTCCAAAGAAAATAATGCAGAGAGTTCTCTAAAGAATAATAGATAATTTTCTAATAACACCTAAAGTCCTAATATATAAAACTACTAAAAATTGGTATATGGAAGAGAGAAAATTGTTTTGGTGGTTATTGGCGTCTAGGACACGTGCCAGCTTATGGTTGGAGGATTTCTAGGCGTTGTTGACGTGACAGAAGCTGATTGGAGCAGAAGTAGTGTGGTATGCTGGTGAGAGTGTAGGCAACACGTGGCGGGCTCTCATCGGCTGGAAGGTGAGCTGGTGACGCACTGGACCAACCGAACGTGGACACGTGGCGTCAACTGGTTTACATAAACAGTGTTTTAATGTGCTGGACCAATAAAAAAGTTACACATGGTAATGCTGACTCTAATTACTCAACTATCAGTTTATATTTCGAGACAAACTCTCCCAGGATCTGATTACCGCAAATAAATACTCTATTTTGAGTATTTTTTTGCCCCGAATCCAACCATGCACTCTGTTTCACCTGAAAACCAAAACTAAATTTAATTAGATATATATTTTATAAACTTTTCACACTAAACTATATTAAAATAGATTATTAAATCCTATAAATACTGACCTATCAAACATCCCCAAACTTAAGACTTTGCACGTCCCAAGCAAAGGTGTAAATGACAACACAAACTAAACTAGACTCCTAATGCATTAACTAAACTAATCTTATACCTATACTCATACCTATACTCATACATATATTCATGCCTATACCCGATTCAAAATTCATGGAGTTCCTAAACATAGTCACCAAGTAACAAGCCACTCAAGAAATTTCAAAGTTATGATATGTCAAGACTCACAACCCAAACATAATTAAGATCACACTTTAAAGACATAGATTTGATCAAAACAAAACTACTCATAAGTTTTCTTGGTCTATACATTCAAGCATGCAAGTTTAAAATCTTACTTAATCTAGTGAAAGAACTTGAGCTAAATCTTTTTTAATTGAGGAGTTTTCATAGACTTTCGCCTTTTTTCATTCAATGATTACACTCTATTTTTTTCTCCATATTATTTTTTTTCAAGTAATACGGTCCCTGCTCCATTTCCTATGGACCGTTTTTCTCACTTTTTCCCACCATAAGATTCCCTGCTCCATTTCCTATGAAATCTTGCGAGACTCTATTCAGAAAACTTCTGTTAGCCCTTCTCACTTTCACTAGGATTAAGCAGATTATCAAATATGAATTAAAGCACTATTACTTGCACAATTTTGACCGTCTGCCCATTTTAGTATCTAGCACAAAGTTTAACCATCATACTAAGTCCCTAATCATAAAATCATAAAAATGCTGAGCTACAGCTTGATTAAATGTTTTTCCTAATTTTTCCTGTGTTTCAAGTCAAAGAGTAACTATAATGTACTCACCCACAACCAAAGACATGAAACAAAGTTTTCGGTGACTCTAAATGCAACATATGACAACATATGACACTATGTAAGGTCTAAATGCAAGAACAAACATAGATAGATACATGTCTACTCTTAGTAAAACTATACTATACTAAATGTATGCATGAAAATGTATCATATCCTAGTGAAATAGAAGATGAAAGTATTAATGATAGAAGAAAAAGAGATAGAAAGATAAAAGAATGAGAATAACACCACCATTACCATACTTTAACCGCATAATTTTATAAAATTAACTATCATACTTGCGGTCTTTAGCAAGAAAATCCATCCAACACTATCCACAATCCCTAAAATACCCCCAAACTTATTCCGAACCTTATCTTCAAGGATCAAAACAAGTCAAGTGGTCCACACAGAAACAAATAAAAGGGTGAAAGAACATAATAGTGATAAGAAGGAAATGATATAAGTTCATGCAAAAAAAATAAAAAAATAAAAAATAAAAAACTAAATAATACTTATCAAAATTTGGGCTGCCTCCCAATAGCGTTTTTGTTTAAAGTCTTTGGCTCGACTTGGTCTGAGTCTGTCAATCAGCATAGACTGGTTGTTCAAGTGATACGCCCACTACATTTTGACTCGGGAAGTCTTCATAAAAAATTTTCAATCTATTGCCGTTCACTTTAAAAGCATTACCAGTCTCCAAACACTGAATCTCCACTACATCGTGATCATACACTACAATCACCACATACGGTCCTGTCCACCTCGATCTCATCTTATCTGCAAAAATCTTAAGACGTAACTGAAACAAAAGCACTTTTTGACCAACACGAAAAGATTTCCTAGAAAGAATGTAATCATGGAACATTTTGGTTTTTTCTTTGTAAATTCGCGCATTTTTATATGCGTCGTCCCTGATTTCCTCCAATTCTTGGAGAGTGAGCTTTCTCTCCTTTCCTGCTTCGTCGAGCTTCATATTATGTTGTTTCACAGCCTAGTAGGATTTACGCTCGAGCTCAACTGGCAGGTGGCAAGCTTTTCCAAACACAAGGCGATAGGGGACATTCCAATTGGCTTTTTAAACGCCATTTGGTAAGCCCAAATCGTATATTCAAGACGTGTACTCCAATCCTTCCGAGTAGGATTCACTCTCTTTTCCAAGATAGATTTGTTCTCCCTATTAGAAACCTCTGCATGGCCACTCGTTTGGGGATGATACACCGTAGACATTCTATGAGTGACATTGTATCTCCTCAGAAGACTTTCAACCATACGGTTGCAGAAGTGAGTGCCTCTAACACTGATCAGGGCACGCGGGGTACCAAATGTTGTAAAAATCCTCGATTTGAGGAATTCACAAACCACTTTAGAATCATTAGTGCGGGTACCCTTAGCTTCAACCCACTTAGACATGTAGTTCACACCGCCAAAAGTATATAAACATTACCAAATGACACTGGAAGCGGTCCCATGAAGTCTATACCCCATACATCAAATATCTAACAAATATGAATCGGGGTAAGTGGCATTTGGTCCCGATGACTAAGGTTACCAGTTTTCTGACAGTTAGGACAAGTCTTGGTGAACATGTATGAATCATGAAAAATAGTGGGCCAGTAAAACCCACTTTCAAGAACTTTCCTAGAAGTCCTACGGGGACCGAAGTGGCCACCACAGGCGTAAGTGTGACAAAAAGTCAAGATAGAATGACTCTTAGTCTGAGAAACACCGCTTGATATCCTGATCGGAGCAAAATTTCCATAAGTATGGGGTCATCCCACACATAATACTTAGCATTGCTCCTAAATTTATTCTTCTGAGCCTTGGAAAGATGAGGAGATAGCTCGCCAGAGGTGATATAGTTCACCAAATCGGCATACCAGGCCATGACAGCATAAATGTACTCATCAGGGAAATCATCTTTTATAGGGGTAGGACGTTCACCATTCTCAATCCTGCTAAGATGGTCTGCGACTAGATTTTTTGTACCATTTTTATCTTTAATTGTGATGTCAATGTGACGGCCCCAAATCCCCAATGCATTTGGGATGCCTGGCCTAGACTCGTACAGATCCCCGAGTTAGTACTTAGTGATTTGGCGAGCCTAGTCAGCCTCCAATTAACAAATTACAAGTTTTATGAAAAAGTTATTGCAAGTTATACGCAGCGGAAAATTTATCAAAGTAAAAGGTATTGGGAAATAACTCAATTAAACAAAAATCAGGAAATCTATAAACCCTGATTATTCATGTACCTCAAATGGAAACCAAGTAAAGTTGTACATGATATTAAATAACCTATGATCCCAAGATCAATGGTCAAAAACAATTATATAAAATGTTATACAATCAAGCAAAACATATAATGGACCTACTCAAAGGTCTCCAAGTCCAGTCGCTAATCCTCACAAAAAGTCACCTAGGCAGGCCTCCTTGCCTCTACTGCACTCCGCTCTATCTGCACCCACTATCCCAAACTAGACGGTGAGCAACTAGAGAAATCGAATGTAATGCCAGAATAAGATAACAGTAATTCATGATATATCAAGTAAAGCAATCTAAATATCATGCAGTAATAGAAAGACAGGAATTTAAATAGATCAAGTAGATGATAAACGGACTAATAGATATCAATCAAATTTCATGAGTGTTCTAAAGAATCAAAAGAGGCCTATAAGTAGTCTAGATCATAGCATAACGGCGAAGACCTCGCGAGGTCTTCCCGGGCATCAACACAAGCAAAGGCACAGCTATGATGGGAGGGACACAAGTGCACCCACCCAGTACTCAATGTCACATGGTCACTAAGGGTGGTCACACACTCCTGTACAAGAGTGCCCATGTTTTATCCCTCTAGTGCAGGTCCTAGAACTCTTGAGATGAAACACTTATGCCAAGAAACACGCAACAAGGAATGGAATGGAATACCAATAATAGAGCATAACGAATCTGGCTAAATGATAATGAATCACATGGCATTTTCTTACCGGCTTACAAATCATACACAAGCTTTAAGGCAAGTGTACTTACCTGAAACTATCGCGACCCAAGTAAAAACACTATCACATTCCAAATACGTATCCCCGAGTTTCTCACTACCTGACAAGGTCGGAAACTCCAATTAAATGGGTCGAGACATTAGCTAATCCTAGGTTGATACCCTTAGCATTTTTTCATCGTTTTAAATGACTCGAATAACTCAATAATTAAATAGAAAAACGAATACTCTCTCTTGGACTTGGACAACATAATAACAACCACGACTAAGATATCATGACATCGATAATCATAATGCATATAAGCCTACACATGAATTATAGGCTCGACACGTCATTAATAGGTCACGTCATAGTCTTTCGGACTGGCGAAGTGACCAAGACGTCACTACCCTTTAACAATACGTAAACCTTTAGCATGCAAAATCCTAATGCATGTGACATTCAAACACCCATTGTCCAAGTTATACACAAAACATAAGATCAAATCAGAAAGAAAACACTCACACACCACACCGAAACCAAGTAAAATCACAATTATGCTTCACGCCTACATGAAACTGAAATAATACTCCAAACACTTTACTCTACGTTGTGACTTACGTTCAAACCGATGTCGTGAGGAGCCATGCATGAGAACACCACTCCAACTTGAATTTGTTCTCACACACACCATGCACATAACCCACGAAACTTCAACAAAACATATAAACTGCATTGAACAACTCAAGACCAAAAACTCCAAACAATTTGACATCGACCAAAACTAAACCATAACCCATACCACGACTATCATGGTGACTTGCTGTTGATGTTCGACGTAGTGAGGGAGTTACCTCGGCATGAGGAATCGCTGAAAAACCTCCAACAGTTCGAGAACAACCGTACATGATTATGAAAACTCAAAAATGCCATGACATAAAATCATCGACCAAAACAAGTCACTACCATCAATCATGAACACTCCAAAGGATGTGGGACACCAGCAAGAGCTTTGGGTGATCCCTGACATTTCCCCCAAGTTAATGCGTCCGATGGCGGTTTTCGATGAGACATAAAATAAACATATCACGTGAAATGACGACGTCTTTCACTGTCAACACTACTTCGACTACTCCGAAGGGCTGTGGGATTCAAGTTGGAGGTTGGTGGGCTCCTTGACATTGCTCTGGTCATGGTGGGCTAGTGGCGGCACCACCAGCCGAGGTGGTTTTTCGTCGAGACCAACTACTATACAAAAGAAGAAAAAACCACTCAAACATGAACGTCAACACATATGGGCCACAAACTCGAGGTGTCCTGGGGAAGTGGTGACCCCGGTGGTTCACCCCGACCGTCCCTGACCACTACAACCCACCATAGTAGTAAGTAACAACCAAGAGAGGGGAAGGGGAAAAAAAGAGAAACCAAGAGAAAGGGAGACCGAGAGTGTAAGAACAAATAAACTCAACTCCGTTGACCACCTAGGACTGCCTCCGATGATCGTGGCCACCATCCCAGTCTGACAGAACGTGGAACACAACACCACTGTGAAGAGAGGAGGCGTGCATGGCCGAGGGAGAGAGAGCTCGAGAGAGAAGTTGAGAGAAAGAAACGATATACCTTATCATCCAGGCGACCAAAGCGTCTTCTGGAAAGGTCCATCCACCACGGGGTTGTGTGGTTTGGTGGCTGTTCATCAAGAAGAGAAGCATGACCAAAAGAGTGAGTGGGGGGGTCAAGAGAGAGAAAACTGAGAGGGAGAGAGCGAGGCCGAGAGAGTAAAAGAGAGGAAGAGAGAGAACCTCTCGTGAACGAGCTCCGGCGAGCTCATGGTACTACCGTGGAGTGGGAATGAGGGAACAACCGAGAGAGATGAAGTGAGGAAGAAGAAGAGAGTGGCGGCGGGAGGGTGTGTAGTATTAGGGTTTTCTTTGTTAAAACCCTAAACCCTAAACCCTTATATCCCTTGATCTTTGTTATATTTTCTACTATGTTTCATCTCTAAACATACACGCATCTTGGGGTTAATCCTAAGGCTTTTCAAATTATGGTTTTGTCACTTTAACAATCTATATCACATAGACTGTATGTCGCATAGCTATCCAACTCCCCACATTCAAACAACATTCTTCGATCCGTTTTGACTCATCGCGCGCATAGTCCTGCCTTGTTCCTTTTAATAATTATTTAAATTATCTGATAATTCATTTATTTGTATTTTTAGTGTGCTTTAAATCCCTCGTGTACTCGTATCCCAACTGTCGATCCCCGCTCGTCAAGTTTTCCTACTCGTTCACCGACTTCATTATCTGGTCACTCAAATACGAGTATAAATACATAATACACATCATCATTCACAAATAGCCAAATTTTCAGGTCGTTACAGTCAAACTCCTGTAATAGGAGTATCCATCGAATGAGCTTAGGTTTGCCATCCTTTTTACTCATCAAGTACTTCAAGGCTGCATGATCAGAGTAAATAATAACCTTGGTACCCAGAAGATAAGGTCGAAACTTCTCTAGTGCGAAAATAACGACAGGGAGCTCCTTCTCAGTAGTGGTGTAGTTCACCTGAGCCACGTCCAGAGTACGAGAAACATAGTAAATAACATGTGAAGCTCTCCCAACTCTCTGTCCTAAGATTGCACCCACTGCATAATTACTAGCATCACACATGATTTCAAATGGAAGCTCCTAATTAGGGGCTTGAATTACAGGTGTGCTAGTAAGTGAGGCTTTTAGTGCATCAAATGCACTCCTACATGCCTTGTCAAACTCAAAAGGTATGCCCTTTGGAGTAGATGACATAGGGGTTGTGCAATCTTTGAAAAGTCCTTGATGAAACGACGGTAAGAATCGGCGTGTCCAAGGAAAGATCTAATCTCTCGCACATTCGTAGGGTAGGGAACTTTCTTGATAACATCGATTTTAGCTTGGTCTACCTCTACACCCCTGGCTGAGACAATGTGTCCTAAAATAAGACCTCGATCCACCATAAAATGACATTTTCATAGTTCAGAACCAAGTTCTTCTCGATGAACCTGCTGAGTATTTTTGTCAAATTGATAAAACAACTATCGAATTAATCACCGTAAATAGTAAAGTCATCCATAAAGACCTCTATGAAATGCTCAACAAAGTATGAAAAGATACTCACCATGCACCTTTGAAAGGTGGTAAGTGCATTACATAACCCAAAGGGCATGCGTCGATAGGCAAAAGTGTCAAACAGACAAGTGAAAGTCATTTTTTCCTGGTTTTCAGGCGCTACTGGTATCTGGTGAAAATTTGAGTAACCGTCAAGACAACAATAATGAGAACGACCAGCTAATCTCTCCAACATCTGATCAATGAATGGAAGAGGGAAGTGGTCCTTCCTGGTAGAAGTATTTAACTTCCTGTAGTCAATGCAAACCTGCCATCCATTTTGAATGCGGGTTGGAACCAACTCACCATGTGAATTAGTGACTACTGTGACTTATGTTTTCTTATGAACCACCTAGACAGAGCTTACCCATTTACCATTAGAGATAGGGTATATCATGCCAGTATCAAAGAGTTTCAGTATCTCCTTCTTTACGACATCCATCATAGGTGGATTGAGCCTCCTCTGGGTTTCTCTCATAGGTTTTGACCCCTCTTCCATATAGATATGATGCATGCAAGTAGAAGAGCTCAAACCTTTGATATCCACTAGGATCCACCCAATAGCCTGTTTAAACTCCCAGAGTACTCGCAGGAGTCTTTCTTCCTCCAAATGTGTAAGTTTGGCTGAAATGATCATAGCAAGTGTGTCATTCTCACCCAAAAACATGTACTTTAGGTGCTCAGGTAGTGGCTTCAGCTCAAGTGTTGGAGCTTTAACCAAGGAGGGAGAAAGTTTAGAGTCAGTAGTGGGCAACTCCAAATAACAGACATTTTGGGGCAGTGGTTGGAATGAATCCAACTCTAAAACAACATCCTCGATATCAGTATCGAGGGTCAAAACACTCAGGTGGATATGAGTAGTGTTAAGATTGTTCTCTAACACTACTTCCACCGCGTCATCGTTACTTGTGAGCAAAGCCTGCTCAATGAGTAGGTCCACACAGTCCATGGTACATACCACCAAAGACACATCACTGGGGTATCGCATCACATCATAGATGTTAAACTTGATGACTTCACCGTCGAACTATATGGTAAGAGATCCATCATCACATCTATCTTCGTCTTTGCCGTCTTCAAGAACGGGCGTCCAAGTAGCACTGACGAAGCATTAGGAAATGGTTCCTCCTTCGTATCTACTACGTGGAAATCAGCAAGAAACACAAACTCATTCACTTGAACTAGAACATCATCAAGAACACCAACGGGTCTAACAACTGAATGACAATACCAGACTCCTCTAATGGGCCTGCATTCAATGTCTCATAAATAGACAATGGCATGAAATTAATGGAAGGGCCAAGGCACACATAGCCCTCTGAATGCTTACGTCACCTATAATACAAGGCACTAAGAACATCCCAGGATCCTTGCATTTAGGAGGCAACTTTTTTTGTAGGATAGCCATGACGGTTTCTCCCATTTGGACTTTTTCGTTGCCTTTATTTTCCCTTTGTTAGTGCATATTTCCTTAAGAAACTTTGCATACCTAGGGACTTGCTTTAGAGCATCAAGGAGTGGAATATTGATTTCCACTCGCCGAAAGGTCTCGAGAATTTCTTTCTCTTCCTCCTTTTTCTTGTCTAGGATAAGTCGTTGTGGAAAAGGAGGTTTGACCTTAAATGTGGGCGGGGATTCTTTTTTAGTAGTTACCATCTGTTTAAGGATAGACGGGGTCACTACTAACTCATGCTCCTCCTCATTTGCCTGGTCTTTGGCATTAGATGACCCATTGTTCCTTTTGGATCCCTCCAGCCCTTTACCACTTCTGAGTGTAACTGCGTTAGCTCTCGCATTAGGATTTGGGTAAGGTTGTGAAGGTAACCTACCATTATTCTTAAGACGTCCCAATTGCTGTGATATTTGGTCTATTTGAACTTGAAGGTTCTGGATCGTTGAATTTGTGGCACTGATAGATTTTTCAGTGGTAGCCTTGAATTGGGCAACACCTCTTGTAAATTGCCTATATTCAGCCATAAGAGCTTTCATCATATCCTTAAGTGAAGAGGACTGGTTGGAGGGTATAAGCAACCGTTGACCTCTCGGGATAAAGGTCTAATAGTTCTAATTTTGAGGCTCGTAACTGAAGTTTGGATTGTTCCTCACCGTTGCATAATTATATGTATTCCCAAATGAGACTCTAGATTATCTTTGGAACTGATTACCCATGGCATTGGCCTGTTGATTGTCCTCAAAGAGAGTAGGACATTCATTAGTTGCACGATTTGTGGCAGTACAAATGCCACAAGCCTTGACTTGCACTTTGCCAGAGGAGAGGAGACACTCCATCATAGAGGTCAGTTGGTCAATTTTTCGGTCAGTAGAACTTGAGACACTTCCTATAGTTAGACTTTGGTAAGCAGTGTCATCAAGATCTCCATAAAGGCGTGACTGCTGAGCGATGTCCTCATATAGTTGCTTCATTTGGGCCAGAGTTTTATTTCGAATGTGACCCCTACACGCATTATCAATCATGCTTCGTTCTATGAGCGACATGCCAACATAGAAGAAACGAGTTATGGCCTTCTTAGAGTGGCCATGTTGTGGGCAACTAGCAATTAATCGCTTATAGCAATCCCAATATTCACCAAATGATTCACCTGACTTCATTTTAATGCTGCAAATGTCCTTGATGAGCTGAGCAACTCTATCTTTAGGGAAATATTCATTTAAAAATGCATTTGTCATCTCATTCTAGGAGTTAATGCAGCCAGGCGGAAGGTAGAAAAGCCATTCCTTGGCTTTGTCTTTAAGACAAAATGAAAAAGATCTAAGCTTAACCGTATCCTTATCCGCATTAAAGGGTTTCATAAACTTGCAATTAGTCTGAAACTCTTTCAAAAAAAGTAACAGGGTCTTCATTTTCGCCACCATGAAAGGACGATAGGAGATGAATGAACCCTGACCTCAACTCAAAATCTCCAGCATTATCCGGATAGTTGATGCAGAGGGGTTGTTGTGCCAAAAGAGCTTGAAGCTCTTAATTAGCATGCCCCATAGTGATTTGGCGATTTTTAGCCATTTCTGGAGGGTTTTGGCCTTATTGTTGCCTAAGTTGGGTCTCTCTATTCAACCTATGAAATATACTCTACGGTTCAAGATCGAAAGGTAACAATGAACCAGTCGATTTTGACCGAGTGATTCGTGGGAGCATAAAACTAAGAAAAAGAAAAAGAAATCTAAGTTCAGAATGAAATACTAAGTCCCTGGCAACGGCGCTAAAATTTGATCGCATGTCGTGCATGCCAAATATAACCCGTAATTGAGTTACCAATCCCATAAGGGTGTAGTAATGGTAAATACGGAGTCGAATCCACAGGACTTGAGTTTCACTCTAAGTTAACTAAAAACGAGGGTTTTAAAAAAAGTTTTAGAGCAAATAATTAAAATAAAAATAGCAGGAATCAAGATTGCAAGAACAATATCAATGAAAGAAAGCACCAAGGTCTATGGTTCCACAAGAAAAGATCAAGATTTAATGGCATATCATGGTCGTCAATCTTTCCCAAAACAATTATTAATTCAAGTTCCCCTAGATTAGCTATGGACTATCGACATCCGCCAGAAATTCCTAATTCCCCTAATCTCGATAACTAGGACATCCGCCACTAACTACTTCCCTAATTAATGCATAACCCTACACATTCGTCATAAGGATTACACACTAACCACAGTAATAAACTTCTATGAGAATACTAATCCTAGATAACCGGATCGCGTCCGCTCCCAATTTAACCTAGATTCAATTATTGCACACTCAAAAACCGAAAGGCTTTAATAGCAATCAGGTGAATGCTTGTCACTTATATTGTCCCAAAAGTACAATTACGGATACAATTGAGTCATTGATTATAGATTTTCCACCTAGAAGCATGCAATGGCCATATACATACCCTAGATTTAAATTATATTCATAAAAACCAACAACAAAGAAATAGAATAAATTAAATTAAATTAAATAATAAAATAATTAGATCTCACAAGTTATCCCATGAATCAATAATCTTGAATTGCTTCACCTTTGACCTAGGCAATGAATTGATTAGCCAGACATGTTCTTCCTAAAACTCCAAAGAAAATAATGCAAAGAGTTCTCTAAAGAATATTAGATAATTTTCTAATAATACCTAAAGTTCTAATATATAAAACTACTAAAAATTGGTCTATGGAAAAGAGAGAAAACTATTTTGGTGGTTCTTGGTGTCCAGGATACGTGTTAGCTTCTGATTGGAGGATTTTTTGTTGCTGATGTGTCAGAAGCTGATTGGAGGAGAAGTAGCGTGGTAACATGTTGGTGAGAGTGTAGGCGACACGTGGTGGGCTCTCATTGGCAGGAAGGTGAGCTGGTGACATGCTGGACCAACCGAATATGGACACATGGCGTCAACTAGTTTACATAAACAGTGTTTTAATATGCTGGACAAATAAGAAAGTGACACATGGCAATGTTGACTCTAATTACTCCACTATCGATGTATATTTCGAGACAAACTCTCCTAGTATCTGATTACTAGCAGTAAATACTCTATTTAACTATTTTTCGCCCAGAATTCAACCGTGCACTCTGTTTCACCTAAAAACCAAAACTAAATATATTTAGATATATATTTTATAAACATTCCAAACTAAACTATATTAAAATAGACTATTAAATCCTATATGTTGGACTAAGTAGTTAGTCACTCTAACTCCAACTGAGATTTTGATGGAAACAAATAAAGTGAAAATATACTAATAAGTTTATCAAGTGTATTTCAATTTTGTCAAAGGTTATGAAACATCACATCACGGGCATCCGAGCATTCAAGCCATTCAAGTTCAAGACTTGACATACATAAAGGAATGAAGATAAAAGATCAAGACCACAAGTTGTAAAATTGATGTAAGGTATTCAAGTTCACTTATGCAAGCCTATTGCATTAGAATCATGCACTTCATTTTTTTGGAGTTTCAATTACTAAAAGTCATGAATTTCGAGATTTTCAATTCCGTGTGTTTCAAAATGTTTTAATTCATACAAATGTGTTTTATAACATGTATTTGAAGTGTATGAACTATTAGAATCGATTTTGAATGCACCGGTATGTGTTTAGATGGCTTTTGGATTAACATTAAACATATTTGCAGAAAATCCCTTGTGCATGTAATGGAATCGGGATTTTCCGTGTTTGAAATTTATAAAAATATTCGGACCACCCAAATATGTTATATGACCCATAACAAATATGAATGACATGTTATATGAGGTTTGGTAGGGTCCCGGATGTGATAACGTTAACTCTATAGTCAAAAATATTATTTTTAGGCCCCTGACTATTAGCGCGCTAATATTTTTATTAGCACGCTAATTGCATTCCTGACAACTTTTTTATAAAGCTGAAAAATTCACTTTAATTCGAATTTTTGATCAAATCTCGGCCCTTGGATGCACACAACGGTCATGTACTGATCTATAAATATATACAACACTCTCAAACACATATGGCACACAAATTAGGTTTTGAAATCAAAGAAAAGCACTTGTGCTCAAATTTTTCAAGAGGAGGAGCTTGGGGTTTTCAAGTTATACTTTGAAGTTGTTCATTCAACATCAAAACCAACACTCTTAAGGCATTCTAAGGAGTACTACAACTTCTCCAAAACTGATTTTTCAAGTCATCTTCTTGGGGTTGTAAGAAAGTCCATTTCCTAGCTTTTCTTGTGCTTAAATTATAAATTCTTATGCGATTGACTTGGGAAATTACTTGTTGTGTCGTTAAACATACTTGTTTTGCACTTAAACTTGATTTATTAAACCCTTGGACTGATTTGAACAAAAGTTTGTGCTTAAACTTGATTTTTATCAAACTTCTTGTTCTTTGAATTTGAAATCGATTTTGTTCTCATCAATCTATTTAAAACGGTTTCATATTTGAGTTTTGCATAAAATCAGTTTTATAGTTGCATTTCTCAAGCGTTTTCATACTTGCATGCATAAGAGTGGTTAGGCTCTAGGAGGCTTGCTCCTATTTGAACTTGATACCACTTTACGTTGTAAAGTGTATTTTAATTGTATTTAATCAAATCTTGTTTGTAAGACTTAGTACGATCTAAGTCGAAAGAAAAAACCTAGTTGAGGCTAGGCAAATATCCTAGTTGCGGCTATGGAAAAGTCCTAGGTGGGTTTAGGTGGGAAAATTCTAGTTACGGCTAGGTGGATTTATAAGACCTTATTGCGATAAGGCATCGTGTAAAAGACTTAGTTGAGGCTAGGCATTCACTAGGCTAGTTGGCTTAGGGTGTAACACTTATTGATAATATAAGTGAGGTTTGAAAATCCTAACCGGGGAGGTTAGGTAGTGGATGTAGATCGGTTGGATCGAACCACTATAAATCACGTGTCTTATTTCCATCTCTTCTACCCCCTTCTTGATTGCATAGCATTGATATTTATCATTGGTGTATGCATTATCATTATTATTTCTGCATAAAGTTTTAAAAAGGTGATAACTACTCAGTAATCCAATTCACCCCCCTCTTGGGTGACCTTCAATTGGTATCAGAGCGGGTTATTGCTCAAAGTATTACTAACGTATCTTTGAGTGTTTTTGTGCAAGGATGAAATCTCTAGATTTTTCTCGCCTTAGGGAAGGCAACTCATCCGTTCGACCTCCCTACTTTGATGGGACAAACTATGCTCATTGGAAAGTTCGAATGAAGTTCTACATTAGAGCACAAGGTAGACATTTGTGGGATGCAATTGAAAATGATCAAGAGAACTCGGTGTACAAGTTCCTCAAAGGCTTGCCTAAGGAATGGGATGCGAAGAAATATGTTATTCAATCGGCTCAAAACCTTGGAAATTATACTTTTGATGCATTATGCGGAGAATTGACGGTTCATGAATTTGAGCTAAGAGACCGTGCAAGATTGGAAGCACTTAGTGGTTTGACCAAGAAAGAGTCAAAGAAGGAGCATGCCATGAAAGTTACTTGCCTATCGGTCGAAGATGATGTGAGCTCAAGTGAAAGTGACTCTATTGAACAATAAGTGACCATGCTATCAAGAAAGCTCAAGAAGGCAACATAGAAAAGAGACAAGTACAAGAAGAAGTACAAAGGTGCAAACAAAGCAAGCAAATCACGCGAGATGATTTGCTATAAGTGCGGCAAACCGGGGCATAAAGCATCGGAATGCAAGTACTTGAGAAAAAGCAAGAGACATGAATCATCATCATAATCATCATCATCTAGCTCCGACTCCGAGTCGGAAAATGAGAAGGCCATCCTTTGTCTTATGGCGAGGAGTGAGGTAAGTGACTATATCTCTTTCAATCATGATGATGTAAATGCATTGGATGATATGTCTATTATTCATGACCTTAGGAATGAATTAGAAAAGGAGGTCAAAAAAACCAAACAACTCAAAAAGAGTTTTATCAAAGCCATTAGTGAGATTGAATCTCAAAATGAGATTATTGATGATCTCCAACAGGACTTAGAATTGGCCATAAATGAGAAAAATGGCTTAGCAAAAGAAATAGAGGACTTGACCACTACGGTGACCAAGTTCACAAGTGGCACCAAAATGTTTGACATGATGTTGGGCGCACAACTACGTGCACTCAACAAGAGAGGCATAGGCTATGGTGCAAGCCTATTGAGCTATGGAAAGCTTTTTGGCCGAGTCTAAGAGATGTTTAAAATGCAATAGATCTCATAATATTGGCAAATGTGTCCTAAATAGGTCCAATAGAGGTAAACTTGCATGTGTAAAAAAGAATGTATATAGTACACATGTTATGGAACACGAAGGTGTATGGGTATCAAAGTCCATGATTCATAGAGTGAATTAGATTCACTTTAGAACATGAATGTGCTAAAATGATAGATTGATATATAGGAGTTAAGCATGATAGGTCTTGCATTAGTCACACACATAGCATGCATATATTGTTATTTTTGATGTCATGACTGCATTTCATATACATTTTATGTAAGACCATAATGAATTAATACAATGTAGCCAAGCACTTTTAGGCCAAATTCATTGACATGGCGCGAGTTAGGTATTTCTCATAAATCGGACCTTCTACACATGTTTTAAGCGTTTTAATCATCTTTATATGGTGTTAATGAAGTGTCCATGAAGTTTGAGGTAAATCGGAGTTGTGCGTCAAAAACTTAAAAATTTTAATTCTGAAGTTCCAGAGAGGAATTAGCGTGCTAGGTATTTCCATTAGCGCGCTAGGTCCATCAATTAGCGCGCTAATAGCCCCTGACCAAACAAACTTCACATTCACTATGTTTTAAAGTCATATGTTAAAGCCATTGCTTTGTATTGGGGAAGAATTTTAGATAATGTGAATGATATTGATAGGGCGAGACTTTATACCCATTTATTTTGTTGGTATCTATTTTTTTGGGGATAAGACATGTACCTAAAATGAGAAATTTATTGGTATCACAAACCGAAATATGCATGTTGATAGGGGGAGCCTAGACGCTCAATTATTTCCTTAAGCTTTCATTTGATGCATATCGATAGGGGGAGCACTTATTTGGTATCATTTTCATAAATCGGGGGAGCCTTTTCTAATTGTATCATGATTTTTCATGCCCCACTTTTTGATGGTATCAAACGGGGGAGAAAGAGTGTTGAACTTGAGAGAATGTAAATTTTGTATAACCATTAATGTGACGTTCATGCACTTATATTGTGTTTTATGTTTGTCAAGTTCACATTGTTTGTTATCATCAAAAAGGGGGAGATTGTTGGACTAAGTAGTTAGTAACTCTAACTCCGACCGAGATTTTGATGGAAACAAATAAGGTGAAAATATACTAATAAGTTTATCAAGTGTATTTCAATTTCGTCAAAGGTTGTGAAACATCACATTACGGGCATCAGAGCATTCAAGTCATTCAAGTTCAAGACTTGGCATACATAAAGGAATGAAGATAAAAGATCAAGACCACGAGTTGTAAAATTGATGTAAGGTATTCAAATTCACTTACACAAGCCTATTGCATTAGAATCATGCACTTCATTATTTTTGGAGTTTCAATTACTAAAAGTCTTGAATTTCGAGATTTTCAATTTCGCGTTTTTCAAAATGTTTTAATTCATACAAATGTGTTTTATAACATGTATTTGAAGTGTATGAACTATTAGAATCGATTTTGAATCACCGGTATGTGTTTAGATGGCTTTTGGATTAACCTTAAACATATTTGCAGAAAAGCCCTTATGCATGTAATGGAATCGGGATTTTCCGTGTTTGAAATTTATAAAAATATTCGGATCACCCAAATAGGCTATATGACCCATAACAAACATGTATGACATGTTATATGAGGTTTGGTAGGGTCCTGGATGTGATAAAGGGTCGTTAACTCTATGGTCAAAAATATTATTTTGAGGCCCCTGACTATTAGCGCACTAATATTTTTATTAGCACACTAATTGCATTCCTAACAACTTTTTTATAAAGCTGAAAAATTCACTTTAATTCGAATTTTTGATCAAATCTCGGCCCTTAAATGCACACAACGATCATATACTGATCTATAAATATATACAACACTCTCAAACACATAAGGCACACAAATTATGTTTTAAAATCAAAGAAAAGCACTTGTGCTCAAATTTTTCAAGAGGAGGAGCTTGGGGTTTTCAAGTTATACTTTGAAGCTGTTCATTCAACGTCAAAACCAGCACTCTTGAGGCATTCTAAGGAGTACTACAACTTCTCCAAAACTGATTTTTCAAGTCATCTTCTAGGGGTTGTAAGAAAGTCCATTTCCTAGCTTTTCTTGTGCTTAAATTATATCTTCTTATGTGATTGACTTGGGAAATTACTTGTTGTGTCGTTAAACACACTTGTATTGGGTTTTGCACTTAAACTTGATTTATTAAACCCTTGGACTGATTTGAACAAGAGTTTGTACTTAAATTTGATTTTTATCAAACTTCTTGTTCTTTGGATTTGAAATCGATTTTGTTCTCATCAATCTATTTAAAACGGTTTCATATTTGAGTTTTGCATAAAATCAGTTTTATAGTTGCATTTCTCAAGTGTTTTCATACTTGCATGCATAAGAGTGGTTAGGCTCTAGGAGGCTTGCTCCTATTTGAACTTGATACCACTTTACGTTGTAAAGTGTATTTTAATTGTATTTAATCAAATCTTGATTGTAAGACTTAGTGCGATCTAAGTCGAAAGGAAGACCTAGTTGAGGCTAGGCATATATCCCAGTTGCGGCTAGGTGGGAAAAGTCCTAGGTGGGTCTAGGTGGGAAAATCCTAGTTGCGGCTAGGTGGATTTATAAGACCTTATTGCGATAAGGCATCGTGTAAAAGACCTAGTTGGGGCTAGGCATTCACTAGGCTAGTTGGCTTAGGGTGTAACACTTATTGATAATATAAGTGAGGTTTGAAAATCCTAACCGGGGAAGTTAGGTAGTTGATGTAGATCGGTTGGATCGAACCACTATAAATCACGTGTCTTATTTCCATCTCTTCTACCCGCTTCTTGATTGCATAGCATTGATATTTATCATTGGTGTATGCATTATCATTATTATTTTTGCATAAAGTTTTAAAAAGGCGATAACTACTCGGTAACCCAATTCACCTCCCTCTTGGGTGACCTTCACTATAAATACTGACCTATCATAGAACTTTCTTACAACCCCAAGAATATGACTTGAAAATCAGTTTTGGAAAGTTTGTAGTATACCTTAGAAGGCCTCAAAAATGCTGGTTTTAAGATTGATTCAACGGCCTAAAAATATTCCTTGTGTTCTTCCCAAAACTTCAAACTCCTCCTCTTGAAAACTTTGAGCACTTGTATTTTTCTTTCTTCTCAAAAAAACCCTTTCTGCAAAGTTGTTTGAGAGTGTTTTATATTCTTATATATTAACTTATGACCATTCTAGGGATCCAAGGGCTGAGATTTCATCAAAAATTTAAATTAAAGTGTAATTTTCAGCTTTATAAAAAAAGCTGTCAGGAAAGGAATTAGCGTACTAATTTTCTGACCTAGCGTGCTAATTGTCAGGGGCTTCAAAATAATATTTTTAACCATAGAGTTAATGACCCTTTATCACATCTGGGACGCTACCAAACCTCATATAACATGTCATGCATGTTTGTTATAGGTTATATAGCCTATTTGGGTGGTCTTGATATTTTTACAAATCCCGAAAATGAAAAATCCCGGTTTCATGACATGCGAGGGGCTTTTCTCCAAATATGCAGTTTTCTTTTCAAAAACCTTTCAAAAATAAGTTTTTTTTTCAAAAACTTCCACAATGATTTTCAAAGTATGATATGAACATAAACATATAGTTTAACATTGTTTAAACTTATAGATCGAGTCATGTGTTAAGTTTCACTTAAAACTTCAAGTAATCACTTGAAATTTGAAAATCCATTTGAAAAGCTCAATGTGCATGAACTAATGCAATAGGCTTGCATAAATGAACTTGTATACGTTACATCAATGTTACAACTTGTGGTTTGATCTTTCATCTTCTTTTCCTTATGTTTGCTGAATCTTAAACTTATATGGCTTGAATAATTGAGATATGATGTTTTACAACCTTTGACGAAACTGAAATACACTTGATAAACTTATTAGTAAATTTTCACCTTGTTTGTTTCCATTAAAATCCCAGTTGGAGTTAGAGTGACTAACCACTTAGTCCAACACTGACATGTCAGTCTGCCTCAATACAAGAAACTCCTCTCTAAGCCTCAGTTGTACCTCTATCGGGATGTACTCGTCTAGGAACAACTATCAAAACTCTGCCCAAGTCGTCTACCAGACCGTTGCCTGTCCTCTCAAGTAATACCCAGAAATGTGTGCCTACTCAACCTCCGGTACCTCCAACAACTGATGTAACCGCCGGTGTGTCATCAACCAACACCCAGCTAACTCTGGGTTCACCCTATGAAAGTACGTGTGGTTATCACATGAAATCCTTCATCATTTTCACTGCCTCCGACATCCTGCTCCTAGATGTCGATGACACTACCAGCTGCTCGCACATAGCCATAGTCACAACGATAGTCTCCACCGGTGCAATAACAGGCTCAGTCCTCTCAACTAATGTCTCAGACCCTGCTGCTTGTGTAGTAGCAACTAGTGCAAGTACTGCCTGAGTAGTAGGCGCAGCTACAATAGTAGTCGGTTCAGCTGCCATCACTCTCTGACCTCGTATATACTTCAAAATCTTTGCCATTTGTGCCTGATGTAAAATATGTTGCTCCGTGACTTTCTGAGATAACATCTGCAGAGTCACTTCGGTTGAACTAAGTGGTTAGTCACTCTAACTCTGACCGAGATTTTGATGGAAACAAATAAGGTGAAAATATACTAATAAATTTATCAAGTGTATTTCAGTTTCATCAAAGGTTGCAAAACATCACAATCACAAGTATTCGAGTATTCAAACCATTCAAGTTCAAGACTCGGCATACATAAAGGAATGAAGAAGAAAGATCAAGATCACGAGATGTAACATTAATGTAGGTATTCAAGTTCATATTACACAAGCCTATTGCATTAGTTCATGAACATCGAGCTTTTCAAATGAGTTTTCAAATGTCAAGTGACTACTTGAAGTTTTTAAGTGAAACTTAAGACTTGACTTGGCCTTGAAGTTTAAACGATGTTAAACTATGTGTTTAAGTTCACATCACTTTTTGAAAATCATTGTAAAAGTTTTTGAAAAAGAAAAACTGGTTTTTGAAAAGAAAACTGCACATTTGCAGAAAAGCCCCTCGCATGTCATGAAACCGAGATTTTCCATTTTCGCAATTTGTGAAAATATTTGAACCACCCAAATAAGCTATATGACCTATAACAAACATGTGTTATAGGTTATATGAGGGTTGGTAGGGGTCTCGGATGCAAATAAGGGTTGCTAACACAAGAGACAGAATTAATTATTTTGAGGTCCTTGCAGTTAGCGCGCTATATTAGCGCGCTATGTCATAATATTAGCGCGCTAATTGCATTTCTGACAGATTTTTCATAAAGCTGAAAAATTCACTTTAATTTGCATTTTTGATGGAATCTCAGCCCTTGGATCCTCTAGAACGGTCATAAACTGGTCTATAAATATATAGAACACTCTCAAACAACTAAGCACTCAAATTGGGTTTTGAAAACAAAGAAAAACACAAGTGCTCAAATTTTTCAAGAGGAGGAGCATAGAGTTTTCAAGTCATAGTTTGAAGCTGTTGAGTCAACATCAAAACCAGTACTCTTGAGGCATTCTAAGGAGTACAACAACCTCTCTAAAACTGATTTTCAAGTCATCTTCTTGGGGTTGTAAGAAAGTTCTAATTTCTTGGCTTTTCTTGTGCTTAAATTATATATTCTTGTATGATTGACTTGGAAAATTATTTGTTGTGTTATTGAATACACTTGTCTTGGGTTTTACACTTAAACTTGATTTATTAAACCCTAAGACTGATTTGGACAAAAGTTACACTTAAACTTGATTTTTATCAAACTTCTTGTTCATTGAATTTGAAACCGGATTTGCTCTTATCAACTTATTTGAAACGGTTTCATATTTGAGTTTTGCATAAAATCAGTTATCTATTTGCATTTCTCAATTGTTTTCATACTTGCATGCATTAGAGCAGTTAGGCTCTAGGAAGCTTGCTTATATTTGAACTTGGTGCCACTTTACTTTGTAAAGTGTATTTCATTGTATTCTTCAAATCTTGATTGTAAGACTTAGTGGGATCTAAGTCGAGAGGGAAGACCTAGTTGAGGCTAGGCATAAATGCTAGTTGCGGCTAAGTGGGCAAAATCCTAGGTAGGTCTAGGAGGGAAAATCCTAGTTGCGGCTAGGTGGTTGTATAAGACCTTATTGCGATAAGGCATTGTGTAAAAGACCTAGTTGAGGCTAGGCATTCACTAGGTTAGCTTACTTAGGGTGTAACACTTATTGATAATATAAGTGGCGGTTGAAAATCCTAACCGGGGAGGTTAGGTAGTGGATGTAGATTGGTTGGATCGAACCACTATATATCGCATGTCTCATTTCCATTTATTCTACCTCATTCACTTGCATAGCATAGATATTTATTGTTGGTGTATGCATTATCATTGTTATTTACTCATAAAGTTTTAAGAAGGCGATAACTACTCGGTAACCCAATTCACCCCCCTCTTGGGTGACCTTCAACTACCTCCCCAGTGGGATCACTGGTGTCACCGACCTCCTGTTGAGTAGTCGGCTGAGTAGCAGTAGGAGTTTGTCCATCCATCATAATCTGCACCACCAACGTGCATTGGATCAGACTCAATATATACGCGTATAGTATGTATTATACAATCAAAACATACATGTATATAAATCCCTAAATCTACCCACGTCACATCACTTCCCAACTAACTTTCTAAGCATTACTTCAGTTTCCACATCTAAGTTTATTAAAATTTACACTCTTGTTAAATCTCCAAATTCAAGCCTAAGGTTCCATAAACCTAGGCTCCGAGACCTAAATATAACGGCCCCAAAATCCATCGGCAACTACGACGGGCACCGTGAGCCCACAACCCTGCCTAAACACCATCCAATTATGTCCCACGAGCGCTTATATCTCAATACCAATCAAATTTTGCTAACTTTATATCATTTTCATTAATAAGTGTTTCAAGTGAGCTTATGAACTCGTTGTCATTTGTATCATTAACATATATTCAGCGAAAGACGTAAATCATAAAAATAAATATTTAAAAGTAAGTTTTATAAGCATTTTACCTAATGTGGAAATCATACCAAAATGTACTCAATATATCAAAAAATAAACCTCCAAGTCATATACAGGTCAAAATGTATCTCTCACAACCCATACCCAACATGAAACAATAAATATAAACAAACGTACGAGTAAGGCAAATAGTAGTCAATCACAGGTAGTCCTCAAGCTTGTCTTAACATTTGCTCGTACTAGGATCTACACTCAAGCCATCACAAAAAGGCAAATGAAGAGTCCAAAGTGAGTAATCCCAAGGAAATTCACCAAGTAAATACATAAGTAAAACTGTTGGAATCAAAATACTATAAATAAACATGCGAAAGAAAAGAATACAGACAACTGTGGAAGATCATCACATGAATATAAATAATAAAAATAAAAACAAACAAAGTGTGTGCACGATCTGAATCAGACTAGAGCCATAATTCAGGCTATCTGCCAGGCACGGCCCATGAGCATACCTCAAACAGGTGACCCTGGACCCACTAAGTGGTCAGCGTAGATCCAAGACGCACCCACATATGTCTAGTACACGCGGGTAGCATATTCACCAACGTGTCACTAAAACACATGTTATGGCTTAGTGAACCCAATGCCCCCGCAATGAATAAGCACTATGTGGGTGTAAACTCAACCAACCGTAAAGCAATTAGGAAATAAGATTTACTGAATAAACAAGACAGAATTCAAATGAGCAAGCAGTAAGTACTAAAGTAAATTTTAGTTAGGACACTACACACCACAAACCGCGCTCCGCTAACTTCCCTAGTCCAAATGCATGCCTCCAACGCGTGTCCAACTACCCGTCAAACCAACCTAATTCAATAATTTTCGATTAATCAAACAAATTCTCAAACCTTGTATACCTCGATTCAAAACCCCAAATCATCAATAAAATCATCATTTAAACATCACAAATAGTTTATATAAGTCCCTAGGTCTAACCCCAATTAGTAAATTTTTGTTAAAATTTTCATCCCAAAACTGCCCCAGATGCCACCAAGGACGCCGCTGAGTTCAACCCTGCACGGCGTGTCAACAACATCCTGGGCGCCGTGACTAGCACCTCCACAATTTTCTTCTCTCTGACACCTCCAAAAACATCACTCTCATTTCCCAATTTTTGCCTCTATCCCAGACATCACGAGTGGCGTTGTGGGCTTCTGAACCCCATGGCGCGCTTGGCAGCATTAAAGGTAGTGATAGTTTTCTGGGTTTATTGAACCCCCTTTCAGCTCTTCGTCGCGATTCGCGCTCGCTCTAACAACCCACTAAACCCTTACTAAAGTTCCCTCGACCAAACGCGTCTGAAACACAAACTCAGCATTTTTGGACCAAAAACCCGACAAATCGCTTGAAAAGCGAAACAACAACATCAACACAAAATCGACATTTATAACCTCAAATCCAATATCAAAACCATAGCAACACCTTACTTGACTGGTGTGCTCCAATCCATAACCGAAACCACAATCGAAATCCCCAAAAATTACTTTGACACTTAAAGAAAGAGATGTGGATCGAGGATCTCACCTTATTTAACTATTTCCTTGAGTTCTTAAGCGCCAAATGATCATACAAAACTCACCAAACCCTCAACACTCTCACAATTTTTGGATTTCTCAATGGAGGAAAGAGAAAAGTTGGTAGAAAATGAGAAACTACCATATTTATACAAGATTCCTCATCAAGTCTCACACCGATATCACAATGCATGTTTGATGGCTAGGATTGAGTCAAAAGCTCCTCCTAATATTGCCAAAACTTGACTCTACTTGATCTCTTGACCATATCCTTCTAGTTATAACCATTAATCCATGGGCGTTTCGCTACCCGACTCTGCGCTGCAAACCGTTCCATTCACATACAACGATGGTCCCAACCGCCTCAACATCATTTTATATGAATTATATAATGAATTTTATCATTTATTGTGTATGTTAAGTCCTCCGGCCTAGTGTTCTAGTCATTCGCCTCTCGGTACCCGCGTCTACCCGCTATACGCATCGAATACCCGTCGTACTACCTCGCTCGTCATTAAACTATATAAACACACATATTGCGATGCAATTTAACTAAATTGAATATTCATATCCCAAATACTCAACAAAAGCACACAAAACGGACTGTATACCTAATCCGGTCGTGCTTCGTCCTAATAGTAAGATCACGATCAACCATGCTAGCGTCTACATCTACAATGACGTCATAAATAATGGCAATAATTAATTGGGTCGTTAAATTGACAGTCAACCACTCTAAACATGACCACTGGCTCTACTCTCATTTGAACACGTGTTTCACCCTCTAAGACATTTGTTCCAACAACTGAGCCATCTGCGGGTACCACTAGAATATTCATCACGGTCTCGAACTATGTCTCTAGTCGCATATGGCTCAAAGCATTTGCCATTACATTTGTCTTCCCTGGGTGGTACTCAAGTGTCAAGTCATAGTCATTCAAAAGTTCCAACCATCTTCATTGTCGCATATACAACTCACTTGAGTGAATAAGTATTTCAAACTTTTGTAATCTGAGTAGACAGTGAATTTCTTCCCGTACAAGTAGTGCCTTCACAACTTTAGGGCAAACACAATTGCCGCCAACTCTAAGTCGTGCTCTAGATAGTTCTTCTCATGTACTTTCAACTGCCTGGATGCATAAGTAATTGTTTTGTTGTCTTAAACACACCTTCCAGACCAATCCCTAAATCATCGATGTACACTAACAACTCTTTGCCGACCTCAGGTAGGATCAATATTAGTGCTGTAGTTAGACGTTTCTGTATGGTTCTTGGGGTTCATAAGCAGCGAAAAATTCAAAACAATTTATGAAAAACCCATATAAGATCACAAATAAGTTTCATTAAACAAGATCTACAAAAGCAAACCATACCTTAATTTGTGATTTCTTTCTTTGATTGTTCGATCTCCTAAACGTTCAACCGCACGTCCTCTATAAAAAATCCACACATGAATGGTAATCACAGTTTGGAGTGCTAGCCCCAAAAGAGATAGAAAACGTTTTTTTTTTCTCTCCCAAAATCCAAAGAACTCTAAAAAGCAAAACGAAATTCTTATTTGTTTTTAGGGTATGACCCTTTATTTATATGTGTAGATAAGCCCTCACTTAAAATCCTATTCGTAATACAACTATTGTATTTATGCACTTTAAGAAAATTACACATATACCCCTATTAATAAGTTATCATATAACAAATCATAAGGGTTTACATGAATTTTTTCATATAAAATTCATTACTCTTGTCCAATTGAAATTGCGCAAAGCCATTCTTTGTGTATGACCCAATAGGTTCATGCGACGTTGGTAGTGAACCAAAAACCATTTTCGGTACACAAGTCATAAGCGGTCTCTAGCAAGGCATTATGACTACCCTAGTAGCATGAACATCAAAAATCGATACAACCTAATGAATCACATATATCATATCCTTTTGTCGTGCAATATCCTTCAATTAAACATAAGGCATGGATCACTTTTAAGGTTCAATCGTACTAGTCTCAATCTTTAGGTAGACTGAAAACATCTAAGTGACATTGATCATATCAATTTACTTGGGCTTGGCTATTTAACAACCTAACATATTGAGGGATCCACTGATATCTCTCTTTTTGCGAGAGGGACAAATTTTAACTTGATTACACTCCTTCACATATTGCTCACATGATAACCAATCACAATCTTTATAATTGTCCAGTTAAAGACAACATTTAAGTGTATCAAATTACCATGCTCATATAATGAAGTCTATGGTAATCTCAAGTCGAAGGACTAAATGATATACCTATCAAGAATGTAACACTTATGACTTAATCCATGTGTTATTCACATAGCGGGTCGGTCCAGTACCATGTTCCCTAACAAGTACTCATGATATCGATTCATATCTCTATACGCATGATCATTACATGACCATCAATTAAGACTCAAACTAATCTTAATTCATTATAGTTCCCAGTATAATGACTAACTAGGGACATTTAGGATATATCAACAAATACCCATGGATCTTATTATTAGGTAAACAAGCAATCACTTATAATAATACAGCGAATAAAAAACCTCTATTTTATTAACTAAAATTATAAGATAAACAATGTGTGTAGATTGACCTAGGGCACATGCCCCAATAGTTTCTTCAACAATTGAAAAGCCTCCTCACATGTTTCACCCCAAACGTAGGCAACTTTTTTCCGTGTCAAATTAGTGATCGGCAAAGCGATCGACGAGAATCCCTGCATGAATCGTTGATAATAACCTACTAACCCCAGAAAACTTCGTATCTCGGAAGCATTAGTAGGTTGTGGCCACCTAAGGATCGCCTCGATCTTCGTAAGATCAAGTGATATTCCTTTTATATTGACTGCATGTCCTAAGAACTTCACCTAAGAAACCCATAACTCGCATTTGCTCAACTTTGCATAAAGCTTGTTTTCCCTTAAGGTTTGCAACATTTTCCATAGGTGCTTCCTATGATCTAACTCAGTCTTGGAGTGTATCATTATGTCATCGATGAACACAATCACAAACTAATCGAGGAATGGCTTAAAGACACGATGCATCAAATCCATGAACATAGTCGGTGCATTGGTAAGCCCAAACAGCATTACTGTGAATTAGAAGTGTTTGAATCGGGTACTAAAGGTTGTCTTCGATGTGTCTTCCTCCCATATACGCAACTAAAGATACCCTAATCTCAAATCTATTTTAGAAAAGAACTTTGCTCCCTTTAACTAGTCAAACAAGTCTTCGATCCTAGGAAGCAGATATTTGTTCCGAATAGTCACCCTATTCAACTGTCGGTAATCTATGCACATTCTCAAATACCCATCTTTCTTCTTCACAAACAATACTTGTGCTCCCCATGGTGATACACTCAAAGTTATGAGCCTTTTTTAGTCAACTCCTCTAACTGAGCTTTTAACTCCTTCAACTCGGTAGCTGACATGTAGTAAGGTGCCTCAGAAATCGATCTTATACCAGGAATAAGGTCAATCATGAAATCAATTTCCTAATGGGGAAGGAGTCCTGGAAGGTCTGAAGGGAACACATTTAGAAAATCCCTAACCACAGGAATCTTCTCAATTAGAACTTATTGTCCTTCTTCTCCCATAGATGTCAAACTCGCAATAGAATTTATCTCTGCCAATGTTGCAACTCTACCACGGGTGGTAACCCTAGCCAATGTACAACCTGTGAACTCGAACGGTGGGATGCTCGAAATTTGAAAAGTTACGGTCTTATGGAAATAGTCTATTTTGGCATGATACGTTTTCAACCAGTTTATGCCCAACAATGCATCATACTCTAAACACTTTAAGACCCGTAGATCGAACGGCATCGTGCAAACCCTAATTTTAATTTTACAACCAACACATATCATATTCGGATAAATCCATTCACTAGAGACTGTGCTCAAAATTAGATAAGTGTGTGCTCTAACTGGTGTTAACCCTAAAGCATGAACCATATTCCCCGATATAAGTAAGACAGTAGAACCATAATCAAATAATGTATGTATAACTCGGTCGTTAATGGAAACTATACCTGCAACCAATTAGCGCGTAGCTTCCTTGTCCTGCTCAACAAGTGCATGGACTCTTCCACGAATAACTGGGGCTATGTTCCCCTCAGATAGTGGTTGGTTAGGGCATTTGCTCTAGTAGTGCCCTGGAGTTTCACAACGGTAACAAATCACCTGTGGCTTCTGGTAAGTCCGAGGTGACTGAATGACACTCCCTGATGCGCCCGATTTTGGCCCGGTTGGCCCTCTACCCTTACTTCCCTTCTGCTGAGACTGTTGATGAGGATGCGGTGGCCTAAAAACTATGCCCTAAGTGGACAGGAAAGATATGAGAGTGTGGGGTGATCCCCGTCTGATAGTATGGGGCCCTCGGTGCTGCATGGGTGCGTGTGAACCCAGTAGAGTATACTCTAGTCCTGCTCCTCTTATGAAGGCTTCCCTGTAAACTACTCCAATGCCTATTTCTATTGACATCCCGATAGTTGTCCCTAATTGTTGATCCTCGTGAGGGCATAACCTCCCTATTTCGATCCAATAAGTAAACCGCCTCAGAATGTTGTGAACTCTCCACTGCCCGTGCATAAGTCTCTAGTAGATACGCAGCCACATTAGTTCCGATATGGTTGTCCAAACCATCAACGAACCTAGAACCTCTCTCATGCATGGTACCCACATAATCAGGTGCAAAGTCAGACAGCTTATTGTAGTCTGACTCGTACTCCCTCATTGGGCTGTCGCCTTGTACTAGGTTAAGACACTCCCACCACTTGGCATCCCTAACCACCGGAGGAAAATATCATTCATAAAATACAATATTAAACCTAAACCATGTGTCAATCGGTCCCTCTTATTCTCTTAACTAACTTCCACCACTTGTGTGTCTTTCCTTCCATAACAAATGATGCCAAGAATACCATGGTACCACTATCAATTTTCATAACTTTTTGCCTTTTTTTCCATACAAGAAATCCATTCCTCTGCCTCTCTAGCCTCAACATCACAATAGAAATGTGAGACTTTATGTTTCATGAACTCTTTTTGAATCTTGAGCATATTTAGTGTATGTGGACTAATTTCAGGTGTCGGTACCGCTGGATCTATTTCTGCCCCCACCACTAAATGGCCTACATCCCCTTCTTCCTGTGAAGCCTCTAGTATAGGATCCAATTCCACTCCTCTAATATGTAGTTGCATCTGTAGTAGTGGATCCCATGGTGCTCTGTCCCCTAATCGCTACCATCAACTCAGTTCTCATGCGTTGCTGTCAGATCCTAAAATGTCTTGCATCTTTGTCATCTGACACTCCATCTAGGTATGCCACTGTCTATCATCTGTCTCTTATGTATCCCTGACATTATCCTGACCATAGGAACTTCCACCTTGCGTACTCATTATGCGAGCAGTTCAAAAAAGTTAGTTCGACAAGTCAAAAGAATAGCTAAAATATCTAAAAGCGATAGATATTATATAGCATAAAGCAAATGACATAGTACATGTGTTTTATTCAAGATTTCAATCCCTTCCCATCCAAGGACTGGTTTGTGTGTACCTTAAGTCGACTTGAACCAATGTCCCATACCATTGATTTGTTCGACTTAAACTTAACCTTTAAATTTAAAAAGGCTCTACAAACTTAGGTTTTCCTTAACCTAACATTTTCATAGGTTTTAATACCTATGCTTTGATACTAACTGAAATGACCCGTCTCCGACCTAGGGCCAGGTCACCCAGTCCAAACCACCATCTAAGCCTAAATAACGGTCTAGCATGCCTAAACAACCTGCGAAATAACATATAGACAATATGGAAGTAGATTACTGAAATTTAAATTTAAATAAATACTATATGTTACCATAAGCCTTTATATTAGGTATTTCAAATTCACCTAAGCAAAACAAAACAATATGAAGTCTTCAAAACCCTCAGACGTTTATAAATGGATCAAACTAATTAAAGAAAGGTTTATCTACACAAAAGGTCTAGCCTAAGTTACAATCCTTATTAATAATTCTCAAAATGAAATAATAATAATATCACACCAGGCTCACACAGCAAGGAGTTTTCAAACAAGAACCTTCCCCTTGCCAGATCTAGCGCTCTCGTTTGATAAACTATCAAACATGCAAGTATAACCTATAATGCAAAACAATTCTACACATGAAATTGTAAATCGAATTGTAAAGCATTTAATGAAAAGTAAATGGGACATGGTTCTTGTTCGTAAAGGGGTATAAACAAGTCCCAAGTCAAGTAAAGCAGGGAAATAAGATTCATAACTTAATAAGCAAGGAAGTAAGCATTCTTTAGAAACCACATAAAGAGAGAGAATTCACAGTTTGTAAATAAATTCCATTTATTTATGCAATGGGGTCCAATAAGAGATTTACTATAAGAAATAGTAATAAATATAAGTCGTTATCCCATTCAATGCATTTTAGCTTTTGGTGTGAACCCGGTGATCGAAACACATCCCCTCGAGGTGATGAGAACCATTAGTGGACATAATGGTCGTTGCGAACTCCAATTACTTCCATCAAGCCAACAGCAAGTGCTTCCAAACCATCACTAGTTGTGATCACTTGTTCATTTAACGGTTCGGAGTGCGGACCCTTATTTGATGGACTAAATAGTCTCATCCCGCTAGTCGGAGCACAGACCCCTCATTCAATGGAGTCTCATCCCGCTAGTCAGAGCGCAGACTCTTCATTTAATGGGCACACAACCACATCCCGCTACAAGTGTTCATATCATATGTGACTGCCCCAGTTCCCCATAAAACTGGGTCATGCCCGGCCTAAACCTACTTGGGCCCCCCCGAGTCCTCACTCGCGAAGTCAATACATCCTAGTCAGCCTCAAATCCTCATATTAATCATTAGGCTATCATTTAAATTGTGTGAGTTATATGATTATATATTTATCAGGAAATTCGCAGCGAAAATCAACTATAATCAACTCATAACTCAGTAAATGGAAAATCATGAACACAACCTATCATGTGGAAACCCTTATAGATGGATAAATACATGCAAATCTGGTGATCAGAACTAAACAGTACGATAATACATGATATCCCTAGTCACTCAATCTAAAAATATAACCTAGTTTATTACAAAAACATAACGTACAATAATAACACAACAAAAGACAAAACCTACAGTGGAGTAAAGGAGAGTCCTCGGAGGAAGTCACAGTAACGACCACAAAATTCATATTATTTTTGTGTGATGACATGTACTATCGATGTATACTCGAGTCTGTGTGACAGGATGGTGACGTTGAGTTGCGAGTGGAGCTCGCCTTAAAGAGCATGAAAAGTGGGTATTGGGCAGACGAAATAAAGGTACACGGGTCAGGGAAACGATTTCATGGACGATCGAAAAATAGAATATAATAATAAATTAATTCGAGAATATGTTCTAGTCATTAGAAATTTCATTCACGTGCGACGGTATGTGTTGTGGTGCATATCGGCACAAAAACGCCTGAGGAAAGGCCATTAATTTGTGCAAAAAAGGATAAGGACAGGGGGAAGTCCCAAAATGTGTCACAAGAGTGGCTGAGGCTGATGTGTTTGGAGACCACAAGATATGCCTAAAGAAACATGATCACACTAAGGTGATACCCACCCTATATAAGGGTGAGTCAACTATTACTCTCTCTCATTTCTTTTCTCTTCTCTCTCTCTCTCTCCTCACTGTGAAGAACAAAAAGCTGGAAGAAGGTTTAGGCATTTCTGAGCCCGGATTGACGACGGGGATCAACCAACTACGCGGTTTGAGGTGAGATTTCAATTCCCTACATGTTACTCTATGTTTTGACACCTATTTCGTGAGTTTTCATCGCGATGTTTTCGCACCCCAAGTTAGGATTTTGGTTTTATCGAGTTTTCAACTAGTTTGGGGCTTGCGATAGCTGGGAAAAGTTTTTATGACGTGGAGATGGTTATTTAGAAGTGTCATAATTTTTTAGGACTTTTAGTGATTTTTGGGATTTTCGATTTGATCCGAGTAACGTGGTATTTCTAGACGTTTTGAGATGGTTTGGTGATGGTTTTGGATGGGTATTGAGGTCTCGACAAGGTCAGGATAGACTTAAATCACAACGACACGAGCGAGGCACAAAAACCCCCGACAAAGGCGCACTGTGCACGACGCCACCCAGGCGTCATGCTGCTTTGGCACCACTGGCGACGTTGGGCATTAGCTCCCCTGCCCCACACCGCGGAGACGCCGCTAGAGGAAACCTAACGGCGCCACCATGACGTCTGAAACAGTACCCATGGGTAATTTTTTGGAAATTTTTGATAAATTTGAAGGATCTCTCAGGTATCCAAATGGTCCGAATACTACCTAATACCCGAGAAATCGACCCGAATACAAAAATGAGTAAAATTATGGAAAATTAGGTTAAATGGGGAAATTAATAGGGAATTACAATTAAAAGGAAATAAAACTCTAACACGGCCAAATTGGAACGACAATGATCACCAGTTGCTTAGTGAGTGGGTGACGAGCGTGCAAGGTCATTTTGGTGGCATGTGAAAACCGCGAGCGCAGAGTGTCGTATGGAGGTTGCGTTGTTTGATAAGTAAAACCAGTGGGAGCAGTTATATAATTTCATTTGTGCATTTACTTGGTTGTTATCCTTGTTGGGCTTGAATTTGTTATTGTTATCGTTGTACCCTATTTTGGAATTCTATTCTGATTGAGTGGTCTAAGGGCAAGTGAGTCAACGTGATCCTTTGGTAGGACAGGTTATCTGAGGTAATATGCTAGAGCCATGAACTCGGGATACACGACATTGGTTTCTGGTTCTATACAGGGTGAGAATTCTTATTTGGATTACCAAGGAATCTTATCTGCGTGGGGCTTAAGATGGTGTGAGTGTACCATGTCCTAAGCCCCGAGTATTTAAGTTACATTCCCATGATTCAACGACCTTTTAGTTGGGACTACTTGCGCCTTTCTTTGTCTTCCTAGACACTCATTTATCGTTGATTTCCCAGTGATTCATTATCATTCATGCTTTTATTATCTTTGTGATATTTATGCATGATACTAGTTTAGCCGTTTATTTGCATTTTGACATTATATTGAGACTCCGCTTGGTTGTTACAGTTATCTTTTATACTCATCGTCTTTTTTTATAACGATGGGTTCAGCTACGTCATACTGCAGGGTCGACAAGTGAAAAGGAATGGAATTTGGCGATTAAAGTTAAGGACTGTTAGGCGACCTCCTCTTACCTACAGTGTAGCTTTTTCTGTGCTATGTATTTATATGTTTTTGGATACACTGGGATATAGGTTGGTGTGAGATTTTGGGACATGTATACAGTATGTAACTCTCCTTTGACTTTTTATACTGTTTGAATGGATACATATGTTGGGTTTCCACACTTTAAGTTGTCTAGACTATTGTCTTAGGGTTATTCGAATTAGTTGGAGTAGAATTCGCTTTTGTTGTGCTTTGATAACTCACTAAATTTATTAACTTCATTTTTAAATTTGCTAAATAAATGGTGAATGGTACAGAAGGCTGACTAGGCTTGCGTCAACTCTGCGAGGTTGGCTCGGGGGTCAACACAAGTCTAAGCCAAATAGTGCCCAATTTTAGATTGTGAAATTTGGGGCCGTCACAGTCACCTAGAATCGGCTCCTTTCCCATGCTCATCTAAGCTCTATCTGCACCTACAGTCACAAACTAGACGGTGAATACGTGAAAAATTGAAAGTATAGCCAGAAGAACATAAATAGTAATTCATGAATAATCAAATAAGCAGTCCAAGAATCATACGGTATTGAAATGCAAAAAATAAAATAAATTGCATGATAAACAGACTAACAAGTGATTCAACAATATTTGAGTGTCTATCGAGTCAAAAGAGGCTCATAAGTGGTCAATTACCACATCAAAACCATAACCATGTCCACATCTACAGCAATCCAATACTGGGGGTGAAACTCAATATTAGGTGGTGGACAACACTTATGCAGAAGTGTTCACGTTAGCCTAGCTAATACGAACCTAGGAGTACTTTCACAACACACTTACGCCAAAGACACTCAACCAAGGAATAATAGAATGGAATTCCAACAAATAGCACAATTCAATAGAAATATCAATAATGGAAAATGAATAAATGTGCACATTCTTGTTGTCTTACTAACATACAAATGTACCTCAAAATACGCAAAACACCTATCCTCACACAACTCTCTAACTTGTTCAATTCGAATTCTCAAAGGCTGACAATCATTTAACCCAAATTTGTTTCAATTAGAGTCATTACGTAACCCTAGATAAACCCTCAAAGTTTCCGAAAAGTTTTGAAAATTATTTGAAAAATAGTTTATTTTACTGTTCTAGACGTCGTAAGTGATCGCCAAGGGTAAATCCCATAGTGTCACATGAAGCGTAGCGTGGGTTCCTTGAACCTCTCTAGTTTATACGCCGCAGATGATACTGCCAAGGTTTTTGCCCACGGCATCATCTAAAGCGTCAATTTACCAAACCAATTCTGGTTTGAACGTCGTGATTGACAGCGTGGGAGAAAACTCTCCATGATGTCCCTCATAACGTGACACTCTACACACATTTCTGAGGTTTTTTGAACCTCGACTCACGTCACCACGTTCCAAGCCTATCCCAAACTCTTAGGGACGTCCAAACTATACAAAAACGTCCTCACCTTATGTCGAAACCCCGACAAACGTCCGATTCACAAATGACAGAAAATTTACAGAAAATTCCCAAAAATACTAACAAACTTCAAATCACCAAATCCACTTACAAAACCTCAATAGATCAACCAATTCATCACCCAAACTTATTTGAAATCAAAACCCAAAAATCTCGCTCGAATTCGTCACGACAAAAACCAACAAAATTAGTACCAAATCGTAGACAAACACGAGAGGAGTCAGGATCCTGCCTTTTTACACGTGATTGGTCGATCCCCAACGTCGTTCTGAGCTCAAGAAGTCTGAAACCCTCTCCACTCTTTCGTTCGTTCATTCAAGAGAAGAAAAAATGAGATAGAGGAGAGACAAAAGGTGATGGGTGGGTTTATATACTCCTCCTTCATCTCCTCCAACGCATGAATCTCGAGGCGTATCTAGTGATCTCCCTTAAGTTCAGCCACTAACAATGACAAGGAAAAGATCGGCGACTACCTCTGAGCAACGATGTAATCCTGCTTTCGATATTATAGGTCTTTTGGTTGTTTGTTGTATTACCTAACGTTATGTCTTTTGATATTTAGTTTTGGGCTATATATTTAGTATATATTTAGGTTGAGAGACTAGGCTCCTCGATTGATGCATGTATTATTGTGTTTATATGCATGTGATATCTTTTCCTGGTTTTTCACATTTAGGGTTTAATTGAATGGCTTCCGCATATCATCAAAGGTTTTCGCATAAATTACTAATTTGTTTTCGTATAATCATTAAGACTTCCGCTAAATAACTGACTTGTAAAAAGTTTTAATTAACTCTAAATTTCAATACGTGGTAGGACAGATGTATTATTTATCCTGAATGCGATCAAGTTGGTAACTGGAATAGAAAAGCTAACTAATATGTAGTTAAGTCCTACATGGTTGGGATTAGGGCTTAATTACAATATTAGGTCGGGCGGTGTCGTGTTTAAGAGAACGGGCCATCACACAGTTGGTGAGTAGTTTTAATACCTTTCCCACTTCCCCGCTAAGATGCTTCAGTTAACCCCACCTCCCCACCAACCTACATCCATTAACTCCCCAACAAATTGTATCTTCAACCTTTTATCCAACTCCTCTCCATGCATTGCGCTACTTGTCACTTTAACTACATAAAAAGATAAAAAAAGAATAAGCAAACAACAAATTACAAGTTAGACTTCAAAATTTCACTTGTAGTAAATCATAATTCATAAATTAACTTGTAATAAATTAAACATCAAAAAAATTACTGTAATTTATAATGTACTTCACATTACCCATTGATAAGGAATGTAACTCCCATTACCCCTCTAAAGTAGATGGCATTATGATAATAAAATCAGACTTCACAAAAAAAATTTATTGTAATTCATCAAACAATACATAGTATCTAAATATCATGGTAAATAAAGCTAACAATACAGAGGTTCAATCTGATCTCGTGAATTACCATGATAAATAAAATACACCCAAAATAATTTATCAAAATACTAAAGTCTACTCTAACCAAAGAAGTCCACAGTAAGGTCATGAATTGTTTGACTCCCACTCGTGAAATCTTAAGATTCCAAATGTAGTGCCCAATTATACATATTAATAAACTATTGAGTTGCATCCCCCCACCTACAAATTAAACAGTTAAGTTTCATGTTGTTTTGAGTGTTGCAGTCTTAACTGCATAACTTACTTACATTATTCATATATGCACTCTCAATCGCTTGAGAATTCATCCCTTCAATAGTTTCGTAATGGTCATTCTCACGCAATACTTTCCCCTATGACATCACATTAACACTCCATTCGTTATATGGAATAAAGGGTCAATTTTTAATCTAACGAGAGATTATGGATTTCTTTTATTACCTTCTTAAGCACAACACCCTTCTTCTTCGACTTCTTCTATGACGTTGCAACCTTATTAACGCAACCCCTACCACCTTGGAAGTCAAATGGAGGTCGGGAATTGTTTTTCTCTATCACCTGTTGCTAATAGTCCATATCATTTAGGTCATCCTCATTAGGATTATAATCCTTACCCTACAAAAGTTTGAACTTGTTCAATTATTTTTTCCACATACATAACATTAACAAAATCACATTTTTCATGAAACAATTATCTTCTTTTTTGACTTCTCTGGTCCCCCTTTTATTCTACTCTTATGGGGCCTACCTTTTCTTTTTTTATGGGACAGGTCCTTAACCGTACACTTTGAATCATTTGTTTGGGTCGGTGTCGCCTTTAGATCTCTATTCTCCTTTTCGTCTGGCATGTCAATAAGGAACCCTCTCAACTTCTCAATAGTGTCTAGTACTATGTTAAATTTTTTCATTGTTTGAGACCCAATATCCGCTATTTGGGAGCATCTTGTAAGGATAAAATTATATCATTCAAAAGCTATGGACGCACTTGCATATAACTCTTCTATACCCCTCTCTCGCTCGTAAGCACGTTTGAAGTCTTTCCTCCAAAGGTCCATGATGTAATGTGGTGGGATGTGCATGATATCACGCCCTCAAAACACGCATAAAGCATGGCAACAAAGTATCCTGCGAAACTCATATGATAGGCATATACAGTGTACCTCCTCAGTCGCCACCTCGTACACTACATTATAGTTTTTGATGATCACATTTGTCATGGCCAGGGCGCTTAAAAATCCATCTCACTTCATAGAAGGTATATGCTTCCTCATTGTTCAATACTTTTGCCTTGCAGTCCAAGACCAGTCTGCCCTCATCTTTGAATTTTGCAAACATGTCATTCGTGTTTATTTTTTGTATTTGAAACTCATATGGTTGATTGCAAGTTGTGGGAAATGACTTGTAAAACAAGTTGTAATCTGAATCCTTCTCCGCCTCATACCTCTTATTCACGTATTGACTGATGAATAACTTAAGCGATGTCTTGGCACTAACAAATCTGTAAAAAAATGAATTAATACTTTCACTTCTCTGTGTCATCAACATCCCAGCCCAAAAATACTTCTTGACATAGACATGACCCATTTCTCCCTAATGTTGTACATTGACTTTAACCAAGTACTTAAGCTTTCACCTAGTTCGAACTCCATGAACAAAGTGGCAAATGCATTTTTCAAATTCATTTTTAGTGAGTGTATTGTAAACTACTAGTTTCAAACTTGATATGATTCGCTCTCAGTCATGATGATCCTTAACCTTCTCAGGCACCTTTTTCATGATGTGCCATAAACACAGGAGGTGCCTTGTATTAGGGAATACTTCGGTGATGGCATGTCTGATGGATGGACATTAGTCTATTATGTTGCCTTTCGATGCCTTTCCCATACACTCAAGCCATGTCTTGAATAGCCACACATAGCTTTCCTTGGTCTCGTCGGCCAATAATGCACAACCAAACAAAATAGATTGCCTGTGATGGTTCACACCGATAAATAGAGTAAAGGGCATGTCATACTTGTTAGTTAAGTAGGTTGTGTCGAAGGAAACCTCATCCCCAAAATGCTCGTAAGCCGATCTACACCTACTATCGGCCCAAAATACATGTCTGAGCTCATTTTGTTCACCAAGGGCCATCAAATAGAAGAAGTTTGGATTCTGCTTTTGTTTTTGCATAAAATAGTGTTGAATAGCCTCCGCATCACCCTCACCTAGCCTAAGCCTTCTTTCAGCTTTTATGTGGTTCCTTATATCCCTTTAGTTAAATGTCGTATTTTCCTCCAACACGAACTGACTCTGCCATATAAGGCTTGCAAGGTGGAATGCCTACAACGACGCTCAATATAAGTCTCTTCTTGGTTGAAGTTGGCATTAACTTGTTGCACTTATAGAACCTCACCATTCAAGGACTGGCAACATGATTATGCTATAAAAATACTTTGGTAAGGTGCCACTTACCATCAGGGAATAACTTAGCATTCACTTGAGTACGACAACCACACCTTGAAGTTAGACCCCCAGTTCTATATACTCCATTCAATCTCTTATGGCCTTCCTTAGAACACGTGAAAACATACTTCCAAACTAGACCATTCTCATACTTGTCCGTTAATCGAACTTTGATTGCAAAACCGATCCTTTTGGCATATTGATTGAAAAAATGTTTCACATGGTCAAGGGTGTCAAAAATCATCCCCATCTAAGGGGAAGTTGTAGTTTAGGAGCCCATAGCTGATCATACTACCTCTACCTTATCTGATCCCTCTATATCTCGCTCAGCAAAACCCTCTACCTGTGGCTCAATTGAACCCTCTATCATTACCTTACCTGAACCCTCTACCTCTGCCTCAGTTGATCCACAATGTAAATTATCCCCATGATCTGAATTCAAATCAATTGAACCTTCCATAGGCTCGTTCAAGTCAATAATGCACTCCATAACGCTAACTATAATCAAATGCACAAAAAATTATATTAAGCTCTAATAAAGCCCTAACAAAATATTGCCATTACCATCAAATTTAATTCTGTAAGTGTTTAATTCTTAATGTTCAATGTTGCACCGAGATTTTCCATCGTTAAGGCCTAAATAAACCCTAACATATGCAATCAGTTGAGGAGACTCATAAGTTGAGCCCCATTTGAATTAGCTACTAACTTGTAAGCCATAAAAATCCTATGGAGAATGCAGTCAAACCCTAACAAATTCAACAAGCCGAGCCCTACATGGTCCCAACAAGCCTAGCCCCATATCGCAAGCCCTAGATGGTCCCCTATTCACAACTATCAATAGAATAAAGGAGATAGAAGACAAAAAAAAGAATAGTCGATCAGTGACCAGTGACTGACTGACTGATCACTAAAAGTCAACTTTTTGACTTTTATTTTCGTTTTATTTTGTTTTTGGTTTTTGAAGAGAGAAGGGAGGAGAGGGGTCCACTGACAAGTTCAGGCCGGATCCACATTAGATAGTGCCAAAAGTCTTTGCTTTTTTTGGGTTACTATAACATTTCTCATAAAAATTTGTACATTTAGCTAATTACGGCCTCGTTTAGTTCATTTTACTAGCTTTTAGGGAAGGTTTCTTTTAGGAAAGTTTAATTTTTTGAGAAGTTAACCATTAAGGAAGTTGTACTTTTTATGTTTGGTTCAACTTTAAATTTCTTGGGACGTTTCATATTTTAAAAATAATAAAATAATATAATTGCCATAAATGTCTTTTTCATTATTTTTTAGAGAGAAATTGTAGGGAATAAAGGTAAAGAGATAGTATTAAATGAGGGTAAAAGTGTAAATTCCCATTAGAAAGATAACTCACTCACCCTCTCCTAAGTGAGTTATATTCTCCTATGTGGGGAAGTTGAGGGTTAAATTTTAAGAAAAGTGTTTTGAAAATATCAAATTGAATAAGGTGAATTAGAACTTTTTTGAAAGTTATCTCACTTCCTTCAACTTTCCCCGAACGGAACAAAGCCTACATGTAACTAAACTAAATGTGACCGAACAGCAGACAAAACTAGAAAAGCAAAGCAGGACAAAAGTTCGAAATAACTAAAATTGGAGAATATTCAGCAGAGAAAGCAGACATGGGAAGCGATAATGGTGGCTTTAAATTCTAATTATCGAAAAGTCTAGAAAAAAACATCGATAACACGCAGTTAAGGACGGTGAGCACGTGATGCTGTCGCATCTTGCACATTCAAATGTAGCAAAAGTTCAATAATCGATAACGTATTAAGTTGGCACACTTCAAACGCTGGAGAAATAAACTTCTGACAAAAATATAGCGTCATTTGTCCAATCAACTATAATACAACTTGTTGGAATCTCCACGAGAAAAAGGAGAAAGTTTTTGTCGTCGCGTTCTGTTGAGCATATACGAAGAAAACGACAAGATAAAACCGATAAGAACGTGTTGGAGATGTACCTCGAGATACGACAAAAAAACTTTGAGTAAAAAGTAGGGATTCTCCCTATCTGCTCGCAATGGATGCATTTATTGAGGAGAGTTAAAAGGGTTGGCGGGGAAAGGGAATGACTTCGCATTTGATTCGCTCAAAGAACTCTATTTTGATCTGTTGGTTTGATTAGGCGCGATGGTGAGGGGAAAGACGGAGATTAAACTGATCGAGAACACAACAAGAAGGCAAGTAACGTTCTCGAAACGGAGAAGCGGGTTGTTTAAGAAAGCGTTTGAGCTTTCTTTGCTTTGCGATGCTGAAGTTGCTGCCATTGTCTTCTCTCCAACTGGAAGGCTGTACGAGTACTCAAGCACCAGGCATGATCCTCTCTCTCTCTCTCTCAAAATATCTAGTTAGCGTTTTTTTTTTTTTTTTTTTTTTTTTTTTTTTTTTTTTTTTTTTTTTTTTTGCTTTTTGAGAAGGTTGTGGGGCACCTGCACCCAATGGGTCTCGCTGCGTTTCTAACAGTGGTGAGGCCGATTGTCCACGTTGTAGCTTGGGTGGACCAAAAAAAAAAAGGTGTACTAACTGGGTAACTAAAGAATTTTTCAGGACTACTGTTCCATCCTTGACTCCCACTCTACGCCTGCTTCTAGCAGTAATTACTTTTTTTCCTTGGTTTTTTACACGGCAAATCGACTGATAATTCTTCTCTTTCGAATTCAAACCTATAACTTCCTAAACCTTACTTTTTAGCAAGTGACGTTTAATCGATACCAAAGATGCTTTGGGATCGATTAATGAAATTTTAATTGTTTTCAAACTTTATTTAGACAATTTTATACTAAAATAATCGAACTAATGTTTTAGAAGGAAGAAATATATCTCCCAAAACTTTATCTTTTGGCAAGTGATCTCTACTATCTCACCAAAGACCAGAGATGCTTTGACAATTTGATACAATAAATAAGTTAAAATAGTAAAAAAAAAAAACATAGATCAATTTGATACAATTTTTTTAAAAAAATAGTATAAATATATAGATAGATAATGATCAATTTGATACAATTTTTTTTATAAGAAAGAAACATCTTACCCCATCGGGGTTTGAACCCATGATCACTTACTCTGGAGTGGGTAAGTGCCTTGGTCAAGCAATAAGCTATCTGATCCAAGGTTGGAACATACCGAACATCCAAGGATTTGGTCAACACCATATCTCGGACAAAATGAATATCGATTTCGATATGTTTGGTACGAGAGTGAAACACCAGGTTGGAGGCCAATGATCCAACACCAAGATTAACAAACCAAACAACAGGAATAGAGGGAAGAATATAGTGCAATTCCAGCAACAAGGATTTTAATCAAACTATTTCAGCAGCGAAATGAGCCAATGCACGGTATTCAGCTTCCGTACTCGATCGAGCAACAACGTGTTGTTTCTTAGACTGCCATGAGACGAGAGCACCACCAAAGTAAATAGTGTAACCGACAATTGATCACTTGTCATCAAAGGAACAAGCCCAATCTACCTCGGCTAGTCCAGTAATAGACAGCTGAGGTGAAGCTTTGATATGCAAAGCATCAAAATAACGAGCCTTTCAAGTATCTGAGAACTCGTTTATGCGCTTGCCAGTGAGAGGTAGTCGGAGCTTGTTGAAACCGACTTAGCTTGTTCACAATATGTGCAATATCTGGCCTGGTGTATGTAAGATATTGTAAGCCACCAAGAACACTTCGATACAAAGTCACATCATTAAATTGAGTTGAATCATTTAGGTACAATTGCTTTGTAGTGACAGCAGGAGTGGAAGCAAGTTTAATATTCTCTAAACCAGACTTCTGTAATAAACTTTTGATATAAGAAGCTCTGTTCAAAAAGAAACCAGTTGAATCACGGGAAACCTCAGTACCGAGAAATAAACTCAAATCCCCAAGATCCTTCAACGCAAAGACATTATTTAACTGATGAATAAACCTTTGAACAAGTTGAACTGAATTACCAGTAATCATAATATCATCAACATATATGAGGACATAAACTAGAGGAGCCAGAACTGTAAACAACTGTAAACAAAGAGGGATGAGTCAGCCTTAGAATTGCTGAAATTCCAGGACAATAAGGTAGACTTTAAACGATCAAACCATGCTCTAGGGGATTGCCTCAAACCATAGATTGCTTTATTGAGTCGACAAACATGATGAGGAAGAGCAACACCAACAAAACCAAAAGGTTGTGGCATGTAAACAGTTTCAGAGAGGTGTCCATGTAAAAATGCATTGTTGATATCCAGTTGCCTCACCCCCCAATTAAAGGAAGCTGCAATAGCTAACACAAATCTGATAGTTGATGCTTTGATAACAGGACTATAAGTAGTCAAAAAATCAATCTCTGGTATTTGGGTAAAACCCTTGGCTACCAACCGTGCTTTAAAACGATTCACTGAGCCATCAATGTTCTTCTTTAGCTTTTATAACAATCGGTTATGAACCAAAGTGTAATCTGAAGAAGGTGGGACTGAAGTCCATGTCTTGTTAGCTAGTAAAGCATCAAACTCAGCTTGCATAGGTTGAACCCACTTTGGATCTTTAAAAGCCTCTTTGACAGATTTAGGCTCTTTGGGAATTACTCCAAGATCAGCTGAGAAAACTTTGGGTTTAAAAATTCCATTCTTCGATCTTGTCACCATTGGGTGAGTACAACCAGTAGTCCCAATAGTAGGTAATGATGGCACAGTTGGAGGATCAACAGATGATTGAACGGTAGGTATAGAAAGGGACTGGGGTAGGAGGTATTGTGGTAGGAGACACATGGCTCAAAACAGAAGTGGATAAGGGTGAGACATGCATAGAATGTATAGGTGAGGGGACTGAATTATCAGTATGTATTGGTGTAGGTGAAGGATTAGCTGTATGATGGTGATGCTACTAAGAGGTATTAAATGTAGAGGATAAGAAAAGTGGACATGAGACAGAAGAAAGATCAACAACAGCAAACGGAGTAGGTTGTGTAGACTGAGTGTTCGACACATTAGGAAAAAGAGTAGAATATGGAAACTCAACTTCATGAAACAGCACATGTCTACTAATGTAGACTCGTCCTTGTGGACTTAAACATTTATGCCCTTTGTGCAGTGGACTGTAACCAATAAAAACACACTTTTCATAACGAAAATTGAATTTATTTTTGTTATAAGATCTGAGGTAAGGAAAGCAAGAGCATCCAAATATCCTGAGAAGAGAGTAATCTGGTAATTGTTTCCACAACAATTCATAAGGGGTTTTATTATTAAGAACAAGACTAGGCAATCGATTAATCAAAAATGTAGCTGCATGACAAGCATCTCACCATAATGTAAAAGGAAGGTGAGCATGAGCCAACAATGTCAAAGTTGCTCAACTATGTGTCTATGCTTGCGTTCTGCTTGTCCATTTTGTTGGTGAGTATATGGACAAGGGTGTTGAAAATGAATACCACAAGAAAGAAGATAATTTTTGAATGGTCTATACCCACCACCCCAATCTGATTGAACACTTAATAGAAGTGAAAAATTGCTTTTCTACACACTTTTGAAACTAGAAAAAAATAGACAATGCTTCACTTTTATGTTTCTTGGGATATACCCCGGTAATCCTAGAGTAATCATCTATAAAATGTATATAATATGCAAATCCATCAGTAGAATGTACAGGGAAAGGTCCCCAAATATCTGTGTGTATTAAAGCTAAAAGAAGATGCATGAGAACTTGAAGTAGGAAAGGGTAATGCATGAATTTTCCCTACTTTACAGGCATCACAAAAATCAGGCACAACAGAAGTATTACAAACAATTTTATTACCATTCATGACTTGAGAAAGTATGTGTGCAGAAGGATTCCGAAGCCTTGAATGCCAAATTGTAGAAGAAGTTTTATTTGCAGAGGCTGTCAAAGCAGTAGAATCTGAAGAAGTGGTAGAAGACACAGATGAAGATGGGAACATGTACAATCCATCCTTAAGTATCCCTCTGAGCAGAATCACTTTGGTGTGAAGATCCTTAACCAAGAAATGATTGGAATGAAATTCCACAAAAACATCATTATCAATGATCAATTGGGAAATGCTCAAAAGATTTTTAGTTATTTGAGGAACGTATAAAGTATTAGGCATTTGTAAAGGAAATGGACTATATGAAGAAATAGCAGACCTAACATATTCAATAGGAAGTTTAGAACCATTGCCAACTGTGAGAGAATTAGTATCTGCATATAGGGAATGATTGTAAAACTGGTTCTGGTCGTGGGTGATATGGTTAGAAGCACCACTGTCGGCATACCAATTTGTGTCAAGCACAGATTCAGAAGCATAACACCCAGTAGGAGCAGCAAAGAATGCATTAGGGGGAGTTGTGGGAGGCCTGAACTGCTATTGTACACCAATCTGAACATTTCCACCATTGTTTGAAGACTGAAGGTGTTGGCCCATGTATGTATGTCATATCACTACGATAATAACATACAGCTGCAATGTAACCAGTTTTCCCACAAATCTGCCACACAGGCCTATTCCCATTATTGCCTCGTCCACGACCTTTGCCTCTAGTTCCTTTATGACCATGAAAACCACTCGTGATAAACCATTCCCTTTATTAATATTGTTGTGATTCCCTGGAGAACTCTTCACATTAACATTAGGAGACACTCAAATTAGTCATACTATTGTTCAAACTTTGCATCCTCAACAACTGAGATTCAAAATTCAGCAAGGTAGAGTGTACTTCAGGCCATGTAAGGTGATCTTTTTGCTGTAACACAGCTGAAATTGGCAAGTACTCAGAATCCAATACATTCAAAACACATGATATCAAGAAAGAAGTAGATATCAGATCTTCTGCCGTTTCAAGGGAATCAACAAATTCTTTCATAATTTGCAGATATTGAGCCATTGTTTTTGTGCCTTTCCTTGTATTCTGAATACCAGCATGACATTCTTGAATTCTAGCCCTATTATGTGAACCACACAACTCTTCAAGTGTCTTCCAAGCCTCATGTGAGGTTTTACATTTAATGACTGATGTAGCAACATCTTTACATAGGGAATTCAAGATACACATCAACAACGTTTGATCCTTGGAGATCCAGCATTGATAGACTGGATTATGAGCTCCAGTAACTGGATCAATAGGTGATGGATAGGGAAATGTCCCAAACAAAATACTCTCTGAACCATTTTCTCAAAGGAAGGGCAGTAATAATGATCTCCATAACAAGTAATTGTTCAATTCAAGCTTAATTGAAAATGATTGGTTCATCAAGTTACCAAAAGAAGGCAATCATGTTGATTGCTAGCTTGGATATACTGGCATGTTAGACATTTTCAAAAGAATTTGTTGTAATTAAGTGGGTAGTTAATAGATCTAATAAATGGGCAGTTACGAAACCCATGTTAGACAGTTTCAAAATAATTTGTTGTAATTAAGTGGGTAGTTAATAGAACCAATAAATGGGCAGTTACAAAACCCATTCAACAAATTAAAGTGGAGCAGTTACAAATTGACCACTTAATTAATATGAAGCAGTTATCATTTGACCACTCAATTGATAACGGTCCACAATCCCACTCATTTCTCTAACTATAAGAAGAGAGGCATGGGAGTAAGAAAGGACATGACATAAAATACAAATGCCAAAAAAACCTCACAGTATTTGCTCTGGTTCAATTTTCACTATTGTCAGTATAAATCGGGACTTCATTGTATCCTATTGGATTTTTGTTGGACTCTACAATAGGAATGCAAAGTTTCCTTTAGGAAAGTGGCATTGTTACACGCTCTGAAGCATTACTTATCACTTTGTTTTAACAATCTAAAGGAAACTTTTATTGTTGCAATGATTTTGATCAAGGAACTGTCGGTGAGCATCGTCAAGCTTGATCGTTTTGATGGAGGAGATTTCCTAAGGTGGCAGAAGCGCATGCATTTCCTGCTGGTGGCGTTTCATGTGGTGTATGTTCTGAATACACCTAAGCCTATGCAGTCCAGTGATTGTGAAAATAAAGTGTGTAGATTACCTGGTCATGAAAATAAATTGTATAGATTGCGAAAATCATTATATGATTTAAAGCAAGCACCAAAACAATGGCACCAAAAATTTGATGAGGTTGTACATGCTAATGGATTCAAAATAAATGAATATGATAAATGTGTATATAGCAAGTTTGATGGAAAAGGAAATGGTGTCATTAATTTTTGGAACTGACTTGGAACAAGTTGATGTCATTCTCAGGATTAAGATAGTAAGAAAAGAGGGGAGTATAACTTTAGCTCAATTTCATTATATTGAGAAAATTCTCAATAGATTCAATCACATGAATTGTGCCCCTGTTTCTACCCCGCTAGTCCCAAGTATTGTGCTAGTGAAAAATACCGGCAATCTAGTTTCGCAACTAGAGTATTCTAGATTAATTGGATGCTTAATGTATGCAATGACATGCACTAGGCCGGATATTGCCTTGGCAGTAGGCAAGTTGAGCAGATTCACAATTAATCCAAGTGAGTTGCATTGGTTTACAATTCGAAGAGTTTTGAAATATCTAAAGAAAACAATTAACTATGGCTTATGCTATAGTGCATATCCTTTGGTCTTAGAAGTATTTTCATATGCAAGTTGGATTATGAAAGATCAAAATCATAAGTAGGTGGATCTTCACACTTGCTGGAAATGCAATCTTGTGGGCTTCAAAGAAGCAAACTTTAATGACTGGTTCCACCATGGAATCATAGATTATTGCGTTGGCCTAGGCTTCAAAAGAAGTTGAATGGCTACGTGAATTATTACATAAGATACCGTTGTTGCCTAAACCAGTAGCTCCAATCTCTATCCATTGCGATAATAAGGCCACATTGGCAAGGGCTTATAGCCAAGTGTACAATGGTAAATCCAGACATATTAGATTGAGAGACAGTTGTGTTAGAGAATTGATAACAAATAGAGTTATCATAATTGACTATGTGAGATCTAGTCAAAATTTGGCAGATCCATTTGCAAAAGGATTGTCAAGAGACTTGGTGAATAAAACATCAAGGGGGATGGGTCTCAAGTCAATGAATTAAAGTCATCAATAATGGAAACTCAACTCGACGCTTAACATTACGTTAAGTCTTGAGTTCAATTTACTCAAAGTACATTATCAGTATGACCGTGAACACTATATCATTATAGCCATCCCAAGGTTGCTAGTGCTTGGTACCCGCATGGAAAGGGAGGAGGTTGAGTTAATCTCTTAATAGTCTTCAAGGTACTTAAATTGTGGGGGTGCAAAACTGGAGACTACCTATGTGAATGTGAAGTGCGGCCTCTTTAAGGAGTTCAAGGGCTTGGCTCCAAAAACGTTCATGAAAGATATGGGACACAAGGCTAATGTTGAATGTGACAGGAAAATTTATGGCAATGTGTTGGTGTATGTTATATGTTTGATCTGTTTATGCTACATATCAAATAGAATCATTAGTTCAAAGTTTATCTACCACGTAATTCTGATGTGATGTAATGAACTTCTCACAAGTTAGTGGTTCAAATCGCAAGATACCATTATTTATGCATATAATGTTTAAAATGTTCTTGGATCAGTGATCTGTTTATTTTGAAAATGACGGGGGTTTATTAGACATTTTCAAAAAAATTTGTTGTAATTAAGTGGGTAGTTAATAGATCCAATAAATGGGCAGTTACAAAACCCATTCAACAAATTAAAGTGGAGTAGTTACAAATTGACCACTCAATTAATGTGGAGCGGTTATCATTTGACCACTCAATTGATAGCGGTCCACAATCCCACTCATTTCTCTAACTATAAGAAGAGAGACATAGGAGTAAGAAATGACATGACATAAAATACAAATGCCAAAAACCTCACAGCATTTGCTCTAGTTCAATTTTCACTATTGTCAGTGCAAATCGGGACTTCATAGTGTCTTATTGGATTTTTGCAGGACTTTTGCAATAGGAGTGTAAAGTTTCCTTTAGGAAAGTGGCATTGTTACACGCTATGAAGTCATTGTTTATCACTTTGTTCTAACGTGGCATTGCATACATCGGAGTTGACATCGAAACCATTCCTGCAATTGGTGAAGAACAATAGATCTGAGCAGGACTAGTTGCCACGCCAAACATTTTAGAAGTTGCTCAAGTTATTCTAGAAATTTGTGAAGGAAAACTTGTAATCGGAATTCTTGTGAAATTCCTCACATTGTGACCTTTTGATTCAAGAATCGGTGCTTCTTTGGCATTCATAGAGTAGATTTGGGAAGGAATTCTTGGAATGCTCAACTGGACTGGGTAGCGTGCTAATGAGCCTCGATAGCGCACTATCTTACTACGCAATGTGCTATGTAGTCGGGAGCCTAAAATTACCAACTCTAGAATTCTGACATTAACTCCCTCCCGCGCAACCCTTAGTCGTCTCTTCGCCGTCAACCCTACCCTTGACCTGTAGGAGAGCTTCAACACTCCAAACACAACAACCACAGTCACATATCATAATTCATCAATTACGATTCTATTTTTAATGGAAAACATGAAGTACAATACTTAACCTCAATCTTTGTAAAAACTGAATTGATTGGGAATCAAAGATAATTGTCCACAAATTTGCGCTAAAACCAGTGAAACAACACTCTTCTAGATTACTTAGGGTCATTAGAAAACATATAGTCCAAAATTTCTCTATTTGAACTATGCTTTGTGATAGAATCTTATGAACAGTTGGCTGAACAAAATCAGATTTGGAAAGAGCATTTGAAACCAAGTTTTTCTTGGGAATTCAACATCATTTGCACCTAATTGGGTAGAAATGCATAGAGAAATGAAGGAGTTTGATACCTAGCTTAAGGTTCTTGTTCAATTGAGCACTCTAGCTTGGACCCCCTTTCAATTAGTCACCAATTCCACTGCAATTCCTCAAGAATCACCCCTTTTTTTCTTGAACCAATTGTTCAGAATAGTTTGTTTGCATGAAACCATTAAGTTGGTTATTTATGTTATCTCCTCATTAGATATCAAGCCTTGATCTCATCTTACTTGCTCATCTCAAGACCTATCTAGGATCTAGATCTGATTCATCCATGCATATTAGTTCATTAATAATTAGCTTAGTTAATGGTTCCATTTCAAATAATGTTGCAATATCCCCTATCCCAATTAGGGCGAAGCCCGACCTGAAATCTTTAATTAAGAATTAGTAAACCAACCAACTAAGGCCCGAAGCCTATCTTCAATAACTGATAAACATATAAACAGTATGTCTCAGATAAATTGAATGAGAAATAAAAACGCAATGAAAATTAAACCTTTCAATATTCGACAAGACATAAAAAATTTAGGATAAACATAAGTTTATAAAACCATTTCTCAAACCATGTTATTACAAAATTGTAGTTCAAGTCAATATACAAGAAAAATAGCTTACATTTCATTGCAAGGAGAACAAAAGCCGCCTAGATATTCTCTTTTCCTTTAGCTAAAGTACCGAGCATGGTACCTTAAATGTTTAAGGGAGTGGGCGCTCCAACTTGCTCAGTAAGTGATATCATATATCCTTCAACTACCTACTAGTAAACAATGAATTAATGCATTAACAATATGATTCAGTTACGTAGGAAACAAGGTTTCAAGAACAATATAAACAATTGATAAACGGATGCAAGTCATTCGGTATTAACAGTTGTACTCCTGACTTCTTATTTGTATTAAAGGTTTAAGAGAAAACCAGAGTTGATTACTCTATTCCACACAAGTATACTGCCAATGAAATCTTCACGATCGTGACTAGTGTAGCTTCCCTAGGTGTACCCGAGTGCAGTCAAATCTTGTAACTCTAAATGAGTTACTTGGTTCAATCAATGCGATCTACAGTAAGAGAGTAAGGAATTCTCTTATCTATCTCTTAGCAATTCTAGAACCAATTTCCCCAAATTCACTCACTTGCAAATTTATATACAAGTACAAGGAATAAGTCACGGTGCTCCCATATCCCAATCCATATTCTACATGAATTAGATATACTAAGGTAGCATAGTTGATAAAATAGGCGAGTCCCACTTGCCTTATTTGTAGTTTCTAGGTTTTATAAGCTTTCTGGACCTCCTATAGATCACACTAATTACCCTAGCCCAAGTCCAGTCCATGTCCCACAAGCCCATTCTTTGTTTTCACATTATTCTAAAATTTGGGTTTACTAGCCTTGGCCTTCACGGTGCCACTCACAACGCCATGTCTAGACTGAGGCATCTCAAACAAGGCACCTTCGGTGGCGCTGTGGAGTTTACGCCCACGGCGACGCATGCTACAATTTTACCAAAAAAAAAAAAATTAAAAGATTTCTACTCTTGACTTCCATGACGACTCCCACCATTTCAAGCCTCCATAATTGATCAATATACATCTCAACAAGGGTATTTGAGTACCCTCTTACAACCCCAATCATTTTTATGATCCAAAATAAAGATCTGTACCAAAACTTATCTATTGAACATGAACAAAATGCATCAACACCACCACAACTCTTGATAGCTCTTGAGACAGCAAACCGTGCCTCTTTTAACCATTAAAACACCAAACAAAATAGGCTCTAGTGAACCTATTTCAATTGAAAACTTGTGATCGAAGTGAGGTGAACTTGCCTCAACAACAAGATGTGATGTACAACAGTGAAGAACACACCAAGGTTGCCTTTAATGGCTGATCTCTACACCTTTCTTTGCTCCCTAGATCGAACCCCAACTTCCTATCCTTTAACCAATCGATCGACCCCTTTTTTCTTTTCCTACCGATCGTACTCTCCCACTCTTTCTTTGCTAAGTTTTATTTCTTGCATTGTTTGAGATGAGAGATCAACCTTATCAGTACTCTTGCTTACCAATTTAGTATGATCTTCCTCGAAATTTGGAATGCATATCTTGAGGTGGATCTAATGAAACTAACTGTTGGTGCAAAGTTTCTTCGACTTTCAAAACAAGATGAGAACGGAGGAAGTAAGCAAAGACTTGAGGCGTGTGATCGCTCTTGTTTAAACAAGATTTCTCCCTGTCGGTTGAAACAACTTATACACACTGGGATTAATCGAAACTGGCCTTCAGGATGCAATCAAGTCTCTAATGGTTGTTGGATGATGTGTGTGTAAAACAACTCCAATCTAGAACACTCTTAGAGGAACTTGTAAAGGAATGATGCTAGAACAATTTAAAACCCTTTCTATTAAAAAACTTTTGATTTTGCAAGTTGTTTCAATGTGTTTGATTCGTACTAGAACTATCTATTTTATAGAAAACCAAAGGAAATCGAGTTCGTACGAAACAACGCAACTTTTGGTGTCAAAAATGAAAAATACGCACCAAACATTGTGTCTTTCCAAAGTGGCCAGCGCCACTTTCTGTCTTTTGACAGAAACTTTATAGAGTGGCCTTGGCCTTTGGTGCCGGGGTAAGCGCCATTCTGTGGTTATGATTTTTTTTTTAAGTTTCAACAATTTTTCCCCATTTTCAAATTATATGGACATATAAATTGAAAGTCATACTAGGAAAAAAAAAACTAAAGAACTCATATAGCATCATTTCGAAGTCAATACATAAATGAGAAGTGTCTTTTGGACTTGAACTTTTGACTTAGTGCAAATACTTCAAAGTTTCATCAGGTGATATAATGAATGGATTTTGAACCAAGTACCCTTGCGACGAAATTGAAAATATCACACATACCGATTTTTTGTAAGTTATTTGTTGATTGCACATTATGACCTTGTGCAATCCTGTCTTTCTTGAGTGCTTTAGTGTCAGTTAGGCTCATAAGAAGTAGCCACACTTCTACACTCATATAGATAAGTCTACTTAAGTGATTCTGCAAGTCACTCCATTCGACTTATTAAGACCCAATTGTGAACCTTCGTCATACAAAAACCAACACTAGAACCAGGAAGGGACCTTGAGATTTTATTTTCTAGTGTTCCGTAATCTTAACTTGACTTATTAGTACCACATTGAACTTATTTTGTATTTTCAAGAATTAAGTTGGCTTCCCATCAAGTGACGATCAATTTAGGAAAACCTAAGTCCCATTCCTTTTGATGTCTGAGACACCATATCTCTAACAAGTCCCTTTGTCAATGGATCCGCTAAATTCTTGTGAGATTCCACATAATCAATTGTGGCAACCCCATTTTTGAGCAATTGTCTCAAAAGAATGTCTTGGACTTGTATGTCTAGACTTTTCATTGTAAGTATTGCTTGCGACCTTATAAAGAGTTGCCATGTTATCACAATTGATCAAAATAGTCGGACATGGCTTGTTCCATAATGGTATTTCCATTAACAAGTTCCTAAGCCATTTCGCTTCCATGCTTGCATCTGTTAGGGCAATTAATTCTGATGTCATTGCTAAATGAAAAATGCATGTATGTTTCATTGAGCTCCACGAAACAACTGCTCCTCCTAACGTAAAAATCATCCACTAGTTGATTTGGAATTTGACTCCACATTACTCCAACTAGCATGACTGTAACCTTCCAAAACTGGGGGATATCCATTAAAATGTTGACCATAATTCAAAGTCCCCGTCAGGTATCTAAAGATCTTGGTAACCGCATCTCAGTGTTGTTTACTTGGGTTACTAGTGAACTGGCATAACCGCATATACTCATATCATACATGATACTTCCTATCACTTTAGAATATTCTAGTTGTAATAAACACCTACCGACGTTTTTAGTAGTTTTAAATGAGGCCCGATAGGAGTACAAATTGACTTTTGATCAAAATGACCAAATTTCTTCGAAATCATTTCAATATAATGAGATTGAGATAATGTAAGTCCATTATCTTGATGTAAGATTTTGATTCGCAAAATTAATTCAGCTTCTCCTAAGTCCTTCATGTCAAAACTAGTAGACAGGAAGCACTTAGTTTCTTCAACTAAGGCTAGTGAAGTCCCGAATATAAGCATGTCATCCCCATACAAACATATGATGACACCAACATCATTGTCAAACTTGCTGTAAATACATTTATCAACATCATTGACTTTGAATCCAATTGATTGCACAACCAATTTACAAACTTTCTTCAAGCCATAAAGAGATTTCACCAATTTACAAACTTTCTTCTCTTACCCTGGCATAACAAAATCCTTCAGTTTTTCCATATATATCTCTTCCTTTAGATCATTTAGAAAAGCCTTTTTCACATCCATTTGATGTATAACTAAGTGATGAATAGAAGCAAGAGATATCAACATCCGAATGGATGATATTCTTGCAATTGGTGCATATGTATCAAAATAATCAATGCCATGTTTTTGTCTATAGCCCTTGGCTACTAGATGAGCCTTGAACTTGTTTATAGCTCCATCGGCATTTAATTTGATTTTGAATACCCATTTGCACCCAATTGCCTTTGATCCCGGTGGAAGATCAAAAAGTACCCAAGTTTGATTTGACAAAATCGAATTCATCTCATCATTGATGGCTTCTTTCCAAAATGAAGCATCCCTTGATGAAATTGTTTATTGAAACGAAATAGGATCATTGCCAACATTAAGGACAAATTTTGTTTGTTCCTTAATTTCACATCTATTTCCTTCAACGAAGTAAGTTATGAAATCCGGGCCAAAAGATTTATCAATCCTTTGCCTTTTACTTCTCCTTACTTCAAAGTTCTCATCATCATTAGTAGGAGGTTTCACTTGTTCATTAGAAGAATTTGAAGGCAAATCTTCTAGATTCCCAAGAGGTTCATTAGAACAGTTTTGAGAAAACTCCTCTAGATTCCCATGATACAAAAACATGTCATGTGTTTCGTTCAAATGTTCAAAGAATTGTACATCTATAGATTCTATTGTATCATTAGTTTCTAAATTCAAGAATCTATATGTCACACTATACTTTGAATAGCCAATAAAGACACATTTATAAGTTCTATTTCCCAATTTAGGCCTCTTTGGATCCGGTTTCCTTACATATGCCAAACAATCCCAAACTTTAAGTCTCTTAAAATTGGGTTGTTGCTTGAACCATAACTCATATGGGGTCCTATTAATGTTCTTTAATAGACTCTATTCAAAATGAAACAAGCTGAAAGAAGGGCTTCCCCCCATAAATTCAAAGACAGAACTTAATAGCATGGAATTAACCATCTCTACTAAAGTCTATTCTTCCTTTCCGCCACACCATTTTGTTGTGGTGTATAAGGTGTCGTGACTTGATGTATGATTCCATTAGTCTCACAAAAGTTTGTGAACTCCTTGGAACTATTCTCACCTCCTCTATCAGATATTAAGGCCTTAATTTTCTTCTTGTGTTTATTTTCAACTTTCGATTTGAAAACAAGAAAATTTTTATATAACTCATCTTTGTTTTTCAAAAGATTTGCATATGAATATTTTGAAAAATCATCGATAAATGTGAGGAAATATTTGTTTACTCCTAATGTAACATGACTTTTCAAATCACATATATCGTAATATATTAAATCAAGAATTTGAGAAGATCTTTGAACTGATTCGTGTGATTGCCTTGTCATGTTTGTTTGTACACATATTTCCCAATTAGTATCATGATCAATTTTAAAATCAATAATTAGTCCTAAGTTATGCATATTTCTAATGCAACAAAAACTAATGCAATAAAAATTAACATGGCCTAATCTACCATGCCATAATAAACATGAATCAACAATAGAAGAACATGAGTCAACAATATAAGAAGGATAATTCACCATTATTGCATTCAACTTAATCATACCATTACATGAGTACCCTTTGCCAATAGGAACACCTCCCTTGGACAAGATAAACCTATCCGATTCATAGACAAGACGAAAACCTATCTTATTCAGGAGGTAACTGGATAGAAGTTTCTTACACATATCAACTACATAATAAACATTAATCAAATGTAAAACTTTTCCCGAAGTAAGCTTGATATCCATTGTTCCTTTGCCAACCACCTTGGTGGGATTGTTATTTGCCATGCGCACTTCACTAGTGGCAAGATCTTCATGTGTTGAAAAGACTACGGTCCTTACAAATGTGTATGGTTGTGCCAGTATCCAGCCACCACCCAACTTCATTTGCAACGGCATTGGCTTGGCAAACCGTTGCTATGAGTTCCATGTACATGTGCTCCACATTGTGACTTTCCTTGACCACTTATTCTTAGAGAATTTCTTCTTAGAACGACAATGTCGTGCATAGTGTCTCGATTTTTCACAATAGTAACACTTCCCTTTCTTACTTGAAGTGTTTTCATTGGCAATTCCTTTGAGTTTTCAATCATTCTTGGCCTTAAATTCCTTAGAATGGTGAGATTCCACTAAATTCGACTTTGAATTGGATTCAAAATTCATGTGATCCCTCTCTTTCGAGAGTCTTCTTCAATTCGAAGATGGCATTGGAGGGATTCAAGAGTGCAACTCTACTCTTCATGAATGAGTTTCTTCTTGTAATTATTCCAATTACTCTATAATTTAGATATAATTACACCCACATGAAATTCTTCTTCAAGAGAAATTTCGGCCTTCTTAAGATACACCAACTATCTTTTGCAAGTCATGTACTTGTGTAAGCAATGACTTAAGATACACCAATTATCTTTTGCAAGTCACCCCTTCCATGTCTCCATTTGCCTGTGGCTGTGCTGCAAGAGAGTTGGGGGAATCCTTAGGCTGCTTTGCTAGTTTGGAAACCCTAAACCTCTTCTTCCCCACATCTTTTGGTGACTTAGTGACCAAGGTGTCGATTACGAGGGGGAAGAATAAATAGGGCTTGCTGGGTCACGAAGTTTGGGCCTCTAACTGGCAGTTGGGCCTGCTTATTAGTGACATTTGCAAGAGGGCACCCAGAGCCTTCTTTATTGGGCTTCTGTGTCGTCCGAGGAACTTGGGTCGCAACAAGGTTCTTTGTTTTACCTTTGGTGGGCTTCTAGGCCTGGCCCACCTCCCCTTGGGCTATTTGCTTCCCTTTTGGAGGATTAGCCTTTTTGTCTGATGACACATTGGACCCTCCAACATTCGCACCCTTGAACTCCACCCGATATCCCGTGACTAAGCTCGGGTCCACAGCTATTGAGGGGCTAGTTATGTATGTATTTGAACTTAAAATATCAAAACGCAAAGCAGAGGATTTTACTGCTACATTCTCGGGCCAATCCCTTGATTCTTGCCCTTTCTCTTAGGGGGTTTCCTTGTTCGCCGTGGTGCCAACATCCATGGGCCGAATAGGGTGTCATTCTTCGACGTCTTCCGTGATGATTCCGCTTGCCCATTTCAAAAACCTACTTAGGGGGTTCTGCTTTTTTCATTGTCGTATGACAACTGACCGTGTTATGACCCACTTTCCTACAGATAAAACAAATGTAGGGAAGTCCCTCATACTCAACTCTCTGCCACTCGTCATCGAGCTTGAACTTGGGTGATAAGGGCTTAGACAAGTCCAGTAACATTGCTAACTGTGCAAAACTCCCTCGATTCCCTATAGACGTTTTCATGTCAACCTTGATTGTTTTACCAATCTTATCCCCCAACCCTTGTTATGAGTGGTTCCTAGTAACGCATGAGTAACAAGATAGGCAACCATATCCAAGCTGCTACACTCAAAATGTTCGTATTCGTGTCTTAGAACGACAGTGTCCATATTTGAACTGATAAACAATGGCCTAGGATATTCCATGGCCCTCCCAACAAAGCTCACATCATATCATCCTCGTTTGACATTTGAAGCAAGAAGAATTGGTTATCCATATCTATCACCTTGTACTCTCCTGTTGGCCTCCACAAAACTTGAATCCGTTCGCAGAGCATCCTATAGCCCACTAGACGCCCCATCAATTTCACAACAACTGAGTTCTTCCATGGCTCCTGCAACAACTGTTTGAGACGGGGGGAAGCTGAATATGAAACCTTTGGCCTTCATCTAAGATAGCAAAATCATTGCCTCAAATCAGATCATATATCTTTTGCCAATCCAATTTACATTCCACCTTTGCCTTATAAGACAAAGAATCTTGCCCAACATCCGTCATACAAACATCAGGGATGTGGCTCCCACCTCTGTACCTTAAACACCTTCCATCGACCCCATCTATGTAGGTCCATTCACGATGGATCCAACCAGATTGGAGCTGCCATTTGCCGCATTCTCCTTCGTCGTACACACACTTTTTCAAGGGTCTATCGCTACGCAAGACACCATTTCTACACTTTTTGGATTAGGGCTATTTGTGCTTGTTTTGACATCCCATAAAATGAGTTTTAGTTTATTAACCATTGAAATAAAAAATTCTTAAACTTCTCTAAGTTAGCGAATTTTAACCAAAATTATCCTCGTCGAATTAAACTTCTCCGAAATAATTCTAATTATCAAGAGGGCGAATTATAAGGTGAAACCGAAGTTTCAATCTTTATCAAAGTAGGTTATTTTTGTATTGTTATAAAGTGAAATAATATCTAAATCCACTAGCTCAGAATGAAAATTCGAATCTGATCTGATTTGGATTTAGATTTATATGACCTCGCCCAACCTTGCCTTCGATTGTTTTCATTAGAGTTTTATAATTATGGCGATCCACATGAAAAACTGTCTCCCTGTCCATAGTATGTAATGCCTTAAAATGTTGATTTTGCAGAATGGAAGGAACCATAGAAAGATATCAAAGGCAAGTGAAGAATTTTCCTCTATACTGTGAAACACTTGATCAAAATATGCAGGTAAGACCTATGAGATTTTATATTAATCTCTGTCTTTTATTTATTTATTTTGGTTAACTCTTCTTTTTTGGTTAACATTAATCTCCGCTATTCCAATCGTATTACGTTATAGATCATATACAATATCATTTCTATATTTTACTGTAGTCGCAAGTATATACGTTTTGGCATGCTTAATTGATTACTATATTACGAATTTGTTTTCCATCTTATTTAGTTTTGATTTGGATTCACTTCACCTTTGCTTCTTACTGTTTGAACAAGTCGCTCTATGCTGTCCTATTTGTGTTGAGCGCATGACAATACATTGCAATTAGATTTCGTGATACAGTGAAATACATGGTAAATTCTGCAGTTGCTATTAAATGACAATTAAAAATTTTACGATCTCATCTTGGAGCTGAAGTGTTATTGCTTGTCAAGGTACTCTGTGACTCTTTTACAATGCTTTGTTAGGTGATCTCTTTTCCACTTGAATGATCACCAAAATTGTAGCAGCATAATTCTTTTTTGAAAAGGTTATGTTATTAGTGAACTTTATCATCACTAAACAAATAAGTAGCTTTTTCTTAAAGTTAAGGTGGACTACTTTACTAACTATTGTATACTTTTTTTTTTTTGGATAAAAACTATTGCATACTTAATAGACATAGATTTTATATATAATTCGTCTTGTTTCTAAACATAGGTAAAATATTAATGGATTCCTTCATGTTGTTCTACTAATCGAATGGTCTTACTTAATAGAAAGATTTTGGGTGGAAAAGTAGAAACCAATGTTTGCTTGATCTCTGTTGCCAAGAAATAAGTTTTTGAAAAAACAATTGTTGTAGATATTGAAGAAGCTATATATTCTCAACCACAAAGGTTGTTATGGTTGCGTCCTTCATTTCAAGTGCCGGGCATAAAAGAGACTAGATGTTTTTCTTTCCATTTCACCCTTTCATATAAAGACACACATATTAAGGAATATATTAATTGTGGGTTCAAATTACATTCTTGCTCGTGCCTTAATTACGTGGTTAAATATACATACCCATTATTTTATCCAATAAAAAGAGAACCAAGTGCAATTAAATGTTTAAAGGTAAAATGGGTAAATTGGTACAAAAGTTCTTTAGAATTTCGAAAATGGCATATACTTTTTGACAATGTTTTTGTAGGATGATTTAATGACCGAAGGTACGTACTATTTTTTATTAAATTATCAAATTTGCATTAGCTGGGCACCATGCATGACAATAATCAAGCAAATTTGATACGCTACTAAATCCATGGTGGGGTGTGTTCCATCTCCTCAATCCATTTAAATTAAAATGCTTCAAATAAAAGCAAATGTCTAGTGTAGTCAGGACTTTTTTGGACATTGAAGAGATATTTCTTTGTGGGGAACTGGCATGTCAAGTTTTGTACGTGTAGGTAGGTCTAGTCTATGTCTTGTGGGTGTGGAGAAACTAGTATTTTTTTTTTCTTATGTCAAGGCAACTTAGGCAAGAAACTTAGATGACGCATTAAAAATCAATGAATCTCAATAAGCCTAAGCTGTTCTATGGACATGGTATATATAGAGATTTGCATAGTACAATGTATGGAAGGTACAATATGTGGAAACTACAAAGTATAGAGAGAGGATATTATATAGAGCTAAACATGTATAGAATGCTGAACTTGAGGAAACTAAATATATTCTTTAACACCCCCACAATTTGAGAGGGAGGTGGCTGAATGCTTAGAATGAAGCAAAATTTACAGAACAAAAAGCTCGGTAGGCCCTTCGTCATCATATTGGTAAACTAGAGCGATGAAGGAACATGGAGAACTCGAACGGTTCCATCAGCCACTTTTAGCATGTATCCTATCATATAGAGATTTGCATAGTACAATGTATGGAAGGTACAATATGTGGAAACTACAGAGTATGTAGAGAGGATATTATATAGAGCTAAACATGTATATAATGCTGAACTTGAGGAAACTAAATATATTCTTTAACACCCCCACAATTTGAGAGGGAGGTGGCTGAATGCTTAGAATGAAGCAAAATTTACAGAACAAAAAGCTCGGTAGGCCCTTAGTCATCATATTGGTAAACTAGAGCGATGAAGGAACATGGAGAACTCGAACAGTTCCATCAACCACTTTTAGCATGTTTCCTATCTTATCTCTATTTCTGTATTTGTCTCTTTCATAAAAAGAAAAACAATATGTAGAACAAAACAAATAGACATTGACAGAGAACGCAAAAGGATTTGAGGGAGTAGAAAGTAGACTGAGGCTTTCTGCTGAAATCAGTATTTTTCTTTGTAACTTCTCTTGAATAATGAATTTCTTTACTGCTCAAAAGAGTCATTGATGTTTCCTAAATTATGGTTTTATCACATAAAAAATTCTAGTGTCTCTTGTTTATTTTAATTCTTCAAAAATTTCAATTTCTTTATTTTCTTAATGATTATTGGGATATTGGGATAAATTGAACATCAAAGCCAAATCAGGATGTGTGAAAAAGTAAGATACTGTAGAGGTTCAACGATATAGTGCTATTCAGTGACATCGAGTAAAGGGTCACCATCATTCAATGATAACTTACTCTTAGACTTGACAGGAATATAGACCAATTCTTTAAAAGAGCATAACTAAGCATAATGCGAATATTGGTAGGTTTCACCATAGGACTATAAGTATCAATACAATCAACACCAAATCTTTGACTAACCCCTGTGCAACATGATGCACCTTATATCGTTTTAATGAATCATCTATACATTGTTTGATCTTATAGACCCTCCGCGAACCAATACCCATTAATTCGAGGCAGTCAAGGAGGAATGAGAGTTGATGTTTGATTGTGGGCTAAGGCATTAAGTTCCTCCTGAATAATTGTTTTCCAATGGGGGTGAAACGACTTGGGTTCTTGATGAAAAGCATTAGAAACAGTGTCATAAAAAAAAGGAAAATAGCTTTCATAAAAAAAAAAACAATCCAATGACCTTTTTAGAAGTGAGATCATAGCATCAGTAACCTTTTCGATACTGTGGGTATCCTAAGATAAAACACATGAGTTGGATTAGGGAGCACATAGAATTCAAGCTGGATGAAAAAAATGGAGTGCAACTGGTGTGGTCTGTGATAAAAATGTCTACCAAGTTAAAGGATATATGACTACAATTAGGCCACTTTTGCTCAATGGAAGTGAATGTTGGGCTGTAAAGCAACAACTACATAAAATGAACGTAGCAAAAATGAGGATGATTAAGTGAATGTGTGGTAAAGCTCGTAAAGATATAATAAGAAATACAAAAATTCAAAGACAAGTAGGAGTAGCACCGATTGACTCTAAGATTAGGGAATAACGGTTGCGGTGGTTTGATCACCTACAAAGACAACCTACAAATGCCCCACTAGAAATCTTGACTTAATAGAAACTGATGAAATTCGACGAGGTAGGGGTAAATCGAAGTTAACTTGGGATGCATTAATTGTGAGGAATTTGAATGTTTTGGAAAACTCACCATTAATTGCATTAAATCAAGCACAATGTAATAGTTTGATCCATGTAGTCGACCCCAATTAATTTGGGACTGAGGCTATGTTGTTTTTGTTGTTCACTACAAAAAACAGTTGATCAGAAACAGAAATTTTCGTTGCAAATCAGGAGATATTTTGTCTCTAATCCAGTTTTGCAACAGATTAGAGACAGAATGTGTTCCGTTTCTGAAATCGTTGTCGCTAATTAATCAGCAACGGAATTTAAGTAACGTTGTTGAATTCATACGAATCAGAAAAGGAACAGAGACGGATTCAATTAAATTCCGTTGCTGAATTCATACGAATCAGAAAAGGAACAGAGACGGATTCAAAGACGGATCTGAGACGGACACCTATCCTAGGCGAAGGGTTTGGTTTGTGTTCCGTCTCTAATCCGTTTCTGATCAGCAATGGATCATAAACGGACATCAAGTTTTACCAATTCTCATGGTTTGATTCCCTTGCTATTCCGTTTCTTATCAGCAACAGATCAAAAACGAACATCAATTTTTAACTATTCTCAGCATTTGATTCCCTTGCTATTCCGTCTCTATTCCCTTTTTAAACCTATCTTACCCAGTTTATGGATTAATTTTCCTTGCTATTCCGGTGCAAATTAGAGATGGATTATTCCGTTGCTAATCCATCTCTATTTCGTTTCTAATTCTAGATATTTTTTTTTTTATTTTCACTGAAATCAAAATGGTTCTCTGAAACTTCAAAACCTGCAAACAGTAGCAAAATGACCTTCTCCATCGCTTGCACCCACTCCAACAACTCCTTGGGGGTGCTAACATTCCCCAAAAGGCAAAGTTTCACATACACACATTAATCAACAATATATATCAATAAAAAGATGCAAATAAGAAAAAAAACTATACAATTTGAAAATCTAAAAGATTTACATATCCACAAAAGGAGTAGTTAACCATAAAAGATATAGAAGTTACTTAAGCATCTACAATAGAACTACCAAATCAAAAGTTTTTCAAGCAACCATAAAATATACGTAAGTATCCCCGAGTTGTTCATCCCTCGTAACTCAATCCTCTTAATATCCACAAAAAAGAACTACCAATCCAAAATTTCTACAAAATTCTATAAAATATATAAAAGATACCTAAGTAGCCCCAAGTTGTTTATCCCCTGCAACAAAGTCATCTAAATATCCACAAAAAAGAACTACCAATTCAAAAGTTCTACAAACAACCATAAAAGATACCTAAGTATCTCTAATCTGCTCATCACCTACAACCCAGTCTTGTCTCTCCCGATTAATGTTGTCCTGCTGTAGTGGATCAATTGGATCCATCTGCACCTGCCGTTATTGCTGCTCCTTAGGAGGTGGTGGTAGTTGAGACGGGCCCGCACTGTCCATGGTCACCCCGAATCGGCTCTACATGAATGCCGCAACCTGTCTTAATTGATCTCCAATACTATCGAACTCAGAACGTAACACCATCGGCTCCTGGGACGTGCTAGCACCAGAATCATCATATCTTCTCTTTCTGCTCCCTAATGACCCGAGATTGTAGACACGCCCTTGGGGATAGTCACCCACCACATCGTAGTACAGTGTCATCTCATCCACCGACTGGTCCGGTGTAGCCTGTGTCAGCTACTGACATCTGCTCTCGAGCTGAGCCTGCATGGATCAACAATAAACAACTAAAACAGTATGCTTTTAACTAAAGTTATTACAACTTTAGCTCATATTTCTATACTTACATAGAACCGCGCCGATCTAGTATCGATGAATGTCACCCCGTCATGATTTTCCGTGTAGAGATGCCAATATAAGTCATTCACGGTAAAAGTCCTATCAGATGCACGAGTCTGCACAACATCAAATTAAAGCTTGATTCACTACAACAAAAATCACTTTCCACGACTCAATTTTTGTGACATTGAAATTAAGTTAAGCATGGCAATTTATAAATAAAATGTCATTGAAAAGTGATAATATTATACATAGAACTAACAATGTTTTTAATGACAGATATGTTAGCTATTAATGGCATTTATATAATTACATTAATAGAACTACTAAGTCACTAAACCGATTACCGTCGAGCACCCATATAACTCTCTCAAAATGGAAAAAATGAGACCGCCTACATTCAACGAAGTCTCCACCAAGATTTGCGTTCGCCGCTCGAGTAGTGAAAGGCAAATTAGTCATTCGACACTCAAAATACAAAAGCGACATATACTCATGTTGGTAGTGCATGTTTCATGCTATCCATGTTGTTTGTGTTTATGGAACTTAACTATCTATGTTTCACGCTAATGGACAATATAAGAGCCATTCTTATGTGCAGTGGTAGTTGTTAAAGGTGATTTGTAGTAGAAAAGTTTCTTAATGGGTCACACACTATTGTTGGTAGTGTTTTTGGAGAGCTGAATATTCACTTGTATTTCTTATGTTGCAAATGTTGTTAAACTTGGAGGATTCAATTTATATCTCATTGACCTTTGGATTGATTGTCTTTAACACTTGATTGACGTTATTTAGTGGTCATAACTTACTAAAACTTATTCCTATGCTTATTTCCTATATACTTGAAAAAGAGGCTACGAACTTTTTTTAACATAACAAAGAAGAGGCTACTAACTTACTTTTATGTATATAGTGACCAAGTAACCATGTAAGGAGAGTCATATTAAGTCATCTGTTTGTTTTTTTTTTCTTTTTGATAAAGAAAAAATATTGGGCTGACTTGCATTATATTACTTGAGTTGATTGAAAGGTTAATTATAATGTATTTATGACTGTTTGATCTATGGTTAAGTACAAGTTGCATTATATTTTTTGGGCTAATTGAGAGGTTAATTATTTAGTGGCCATGGCTTCCTAAAATTGATTCCTATGATTATTTTCTATATACTTGAGTGTACAAACTTACAATTTCAAAGGTTTTGAACTCAATCTTGTGAATTTTTGGAGTCCATTGCGTTCTTTATATTTCAATTTATTAGCATCTCTACTACAAAAGGTTGATTTGAGATGTAAGGAGTTAGATTCATTATAGTGTTATTACTAACACCTCTCATTAGGGAGTATGCCATCACTCTCTGCAATACCTATATGGTGCATTAATCATTATTTATAATATAAAAAACACTTACCAATCTTTCATTAGTTGTCACAAAAGACACTGAGCTGCCACCGTGCTTCGAGACTTCAGTCCCTGGTCCTTCCACCTCAGTTTTCCTATTCTCAGACTCCTGCTTAGACCTGGCAAGAAAGTTTTCACTCTCCTAGTACTCCTAGTATCTCCTCCACGCCTCATCTATAACAAAGTCTAGCTGGACACAAATCTTCTTCAACTTACTCGTAAATGCGGTGTACTTGATGCCTGCCTTTGTTTCATACGTTGCATGAATGAGGTCGTCGAAAATGTACCTGAAAACCAACAAGTGCTATTATTATGAGAAGGAAAAACTAACATCTAACATTTGCAACTTATATGAAGTTCCTAGAAAAAATTTAAACTCAGTGGAAGTGTGGAACTTTCCATTCTAAGTATCAATAATCCTCAGTAGGATGCTAGCAACGTAAAAAACATCATAAGACCCATTTAACAACTACGAAAATGGATCGGAAAATTATAAAATTATCGCATAACATACTAGTTACGGTCATTACAAAAACGTCATAAGACCCACTTTACAGAATTTAAACTCGGTAGAAATGTGAAACTTTCCATTCTAACTAGCCAATGGCATACTAGTCACGGTCATTACAAAATTATTCATTGCATACAAACTAAGTAACCAATGCTTATTCTCTCATGTGGAACAAGAGCTACTTAAGTCATATTCAAAACCTCAGTCTGAAATTGAAATGGATGACAAGCATTGCTTGAAAGATCCATATCTCTTCACCCAAAAAAAAGGATCCATATAGATAAGGCAATCAATTTTCTTTCACTACTTTTCTGTTAAGCCACCAACCTCCAACTGCTTCTAAAATGGTATGTTAGAAAGACGGTAGAGAAGATAAAGGAAGTGAACTTCAAGATAGCAATTGCTATCTTTTAATAAGGGGAAAAAGAGTTTTTAGTAAGAATTGTAGGATTCTCTTTTAATCAGACATGTAACATTAAGAAATTAACTGATGTCAAATCAAATAAAGGTTTCAAAGACATGAACAAGAAGGACCGATTGATGTGTTAATTAAGAAAAATGACTCATGACCAATAAATGAGAATTCTAGATGAAGGAGAAAATGACAGTAGCTAATTTCACATAGTTAGAGTCTTAGAGAGAATGCTTTGGTTGTAGAGAGATAAGACATGTATAGCTTGTTGAAAGCCTGAAAGAATGATATACAACATAAATTCTCAACTTGAAGTCAATAAATCACAACCAGAAGGAAACATCCTTACTATTAATGGCATTGATTTATGACACTAATTCAGGAATTATTAGCAAGATTTGTGGCTCCAATTAAGTTATTCTTCTTACCATGTATTTGTATATATTACTTAGAATAGTTAGGTAATAGTCAATTACATTAGCTGTATATTTTGTTTCCTAATTTAGTCTGTCATTATTCTTATTTAAGGAGAAATATCTCAAGGAGAAAAGGAATTAAGCTATTTTGCTCAAACATTGTTATGGTATCAGAGCCTGCAATTTTTCTTCTGATCATCTATTCTGGGCTGTTTTCTGGTTCTTTTCTTTTGTCTTCTTCGTTTTGGGTTGATTTATTATCAACAATTTGGTTTTGTAATTTTTCGGTTTATGATGTCTACCGAAAATTTTTTCGGCAAATTCTCGGAGACTTTTGCCATTAGACTCACAGGCAAGAATTATGTTGCCTGGGAGTTTAAGTTTAAAATGTTTTTGAAAGGGAAAACCCTCTGGAATCACATCGACGGCAGTTTTTCGGCACCTACAGACGCTAAGGATCTTACGCAATGGGAAACCAAATATGCTTGCATCATTTCTTGGATCTTAGCCTCTATTGAATCACGTATGGTTATTAATCTACGTTCTTTTGGTACAGCGAAACAAATGTGGGATTACTTGAGACGCATATACCACCAAGAAAATACTGCGCGACGCTTTCAACTTGAACTTGAGATCAGTCAATTCAGTCAATGTAATCTTTCCATTGAGCAATATTATTCTGAATTTATTAACCTATGGAGTGAATATTCTAGTATTATCTATTCTAAGGTCTCTCAAGAGACGTTGGAAGGTCTTCAGGCTGTTCATGAAGAAAGTAAGCAGGATCAATTTTTGATGAAATTGAGACTAGAATTTGAGATTGTACGGGCTGGATTGTTGAATACCAGTTTCTTCATTAGACATATGTGTTGGTGACATTGTGTGAGGAACAGAGGATGGCTACCCAAGCTGTTATAAGTAGGCCTAAAGAAACTACTGCTTTGGTCAATCTGGTTTATGTTGCACAAAGGAGGAATCGAGGGAAAGGACAATTGCAATGCTATAGTTGCAAGGAGTTTGGGCATATCGCACGCAATTGTACTAAGAAATTTTGTTACTACAAACAACAAGGGCACATTATCAAGGAGTGTCCTACTCGTTCAGAGAATCGGAAAGCCCAAGCCTTTCAAGCTGTTGTTTTGCCTTCTACAGTTAATGATGATGTTTTTACGACTGCAAACCCAAATCAGCCAACCCTTACTCCAGAAATGGTACAACAAATGATTCTCACAACATTATCTGCTCTTAGACTTAAAGGTAACAGTAAGCCTACTACTTTTCCTTGGATTGTTGATTCTGGAGCATCCAATCATATGACTGGCTCACCTAATTTATTACATAATGTACAGGAGTATACTGGCATACAAAATATTGAAATCGCCAACGGCAGTAATCTTCCAATTACAGCCATTGGTGATATTACACCTTTTCGTCATGTATTTGTTTCTCCTGGATTGTCTACTAGCCTTATTTCTGTTGGTCAAATGGTGGATAATAATTGTGATGTACATTTTTCTCGAAATGGTTGTCTTGTGCAGGATCAGGTGTCGGGGAAGGTAATTGCGAAGGGGGCTAAAGTGGGCAGAATTTTTCCGCTGCAATTTTCGCTTCCTAGAAATTTGTCTTTATCTTCTATTATTGTTGAGAATAAGGCTGTCATTTGGCATAAACGTTTGGGTCATCCGAACAATGTGATTTTGTCTACTTTAATGAATCATGGTTTTCTTGGTAACAAAGATCAACGTTTCCACTTTGATTGCTCTACCTGTAAGTTAGGAAAAAGTAAAATTCTACCTTTTCCTTCATATGGAAGTCGTGCTAATACATGTTTTGAGATTATACATTCCGATGTTTGGGGTATTAGTCCTGTTATCTCGCATGCACAATATAAATATTTTGTAACATTTATTGATGATTACAACCGTTTCACATGGATTTATTTTCTGCGCACCAAGGCTGAAGTATTTACTGTTTTTCAAACTTTTCTAGCCTATATTGAGACGCAATTTTCTACATGTATTAAGATATTGCGGTCTGATAATGGAGGGGAATACATGTCACATGAATTTCAGCGATTCTTGCAAAATAAAGGTATTATATCTCAGTGATCGTGTCCTTATACCCCTCAACAAAACGGGGTGGCTGAACGTAAGCACCGCCAATTGTTGGATATGGTTCAAACATTGCTCTTGGAGTCCTCTATTCCAGCTAAGTTTTGGGTGGAAGCTTTATCCACTGCAGTGTATTTAATCAATCGCTTACCTTCTCAACAATTGAGGTTTGATTCCCCTTACCATCGTCTCTTTGGTTCACATTCTCAGTATGACATGTTGCACACTTTTGGATGTGTTTGTTTTGCTCACCTGCCTTCTCATGAGCGTCACAAACTTATGGCCTAGTCAGTAAAATGTGATTTTATGGGGTATAGTAATACTCATAAAGGATATTTGTGCTATGATAGTGTTGCTAATCGCATGTGTATTTCTAGAAATGTGATTTTCTATGAAGGCGAGTATTTTTTTCAGCAGCACGTATGTCATTTTGATAATATTTGTCTTCCTACCTTTGATAATCTGTCACCACCCATTGAGCGTTTTAAACGCGACCATGTCTATCAGCGAAGACGGCCCCCCTCTCCACAAATCCTTCCCAACCCTGATCCGGTAACTGCTCCGGTGACTGCTCCAGTGGCTCTCCGACGATAACTCCGTACCATTCATCCTCCAAATCGGTATGGTTTCTCTGCCATTTTAGCTGACACTGCAGTTCCAATTTGTTATTCTTAAGCAACTACATAGGCATGCTGGACAAAAGTCATGCAAGAAGAGCTTCAAGCTCTTCAAGAGAATCATATTTGGGATATTGTTCCATGCCCTACATGTGTAAAACCCATTGGATGTAAATGGATATATTCCATAAAGCTCCGCTCTGACGGGTCTCTTGATAGATATAAAGTAAGGTTGGTGGCACTTGGTAATCGACAAGAGTATGGAATTGACTATGAAGAAACATTTGCACCAGTTGCAAAGATGACTACTGTGCGACTTGTTCTTTTTATTGCCGCCTCTCAAGGTTGGCCATTGCGTCAAATGGATGTTAAGAATGTTTTCTTATACGGAGACCTTAAGGAAGAAATCTATGACTCCACCATCTGGATTATTTAGCGGATGTTTGTAAGCTCAAATGATCACTCTATGGCTTGAAACAGGCACCACGTGCCTGGTTTGACAAGTTTCAGTCTACACTTATCAGCTTCTCCTTTGTCCAGAGTCAGTATGATTCTTCTCTGTTTCTTTACAAAACATCGAAAGGCATAGTTTTACTCTTGATTTATGTTGATGATATTGTTATTACGGGTATTGACTCTACTTTGATTTCACAACTTCAAGAGCACCTTCATCAGTCCTTTCATATGAAGGATTTTGGTCCTTTGCAATATTTTTTAGGTCTTGAAGTGCATTCAACTGCTGCTGGTATCTTTTTACACCAACATAAATATACTCAGGATCTTATTTCTTTGGCTGGTCTGCAAGATGGTCGCTCAGTTGACACCCCTTTAGAGGTAAATGTCAAATATCGTCGGGGTGATGGTAATTTTTTTTTCGATCCCTCTTTGTATCGTCGCTTGGTGGGGAGCCTAAATTATTTGACGATTACTCGTCCGGATATTTCACTTGTTGTTCAACAAGTTAGCCAATTTATGCAAACGCCTACGCACATCCATCTAGCGGCTGTTCGTTGCATTATTCGCTATTTGTAAGGAACTTCTGATCGCGGCCTTTTCTTTCCTTTGGGTATTCTGATCGCGGCCTTTTCTTTCCTTTGGGTACTTCCATTCGTTTAGTTGCATACAGTGATGCGGATTGGGCTAGTTGTTCTGATACCCAACGTTCTATTACCGGTTGGTGTATGTTTGTTGGTGACTCTCTTGTATCATGGAAAAGTAAGAAGCAAGACAGAGTTTTTAAATCTTCAACTGAGTCTGAATATCGTGCGATGTCCTCCGCATGTTCAGAATTTGTTTGGCTTTGGGGATTATTGGGTGAACTTGGATTTTCTCAAGCTGAGCCTACTGCACTTCATGCGGATAATACTAGTGCCATCCAAATTGTTGCCAATCCAGTCTTTCATGAACGTACGAAACACATTGAGGTGGATTGTCATTCTATTCGTGATGCCTATGATAGTCACGTTATTTCACTTCTTCATATCAGTATTGCACTTCAAACAGGTGACGTGTTTACGAAGGCTCTTTCCCGAGACCGTCATCAGTTTCTGGTTGACAAATTGATGCTTCGCAATCATCCAGCATCAATTTGAGGGGGGGATATTAATGGCATTGATTTATGACACTAATGCAAGAATTATTAGCAAGATTTGTGGCTTCAATTAAGTTATTCTTCTTACCATGTATTTGTATATATTACTTAGAATAGTTAGCTAATAGTCAATTACTTTAGCTGCATATTTTGTTGCCTAATTTAGGCTGTACATTATTCTTATTTAAGTAGAAAGATCTCAAGGAGAAAAGGAATTCAGCCATTTTGCTCAAACATTGTTACTTACACCTCCACATAGGCAAGACAATAAAATTAGGTAGTATACAGAAAAATATAAATATACTCCTATATAAGAATTTTATATTGAACATATAATACTTGTGCAATCATGTTAACTGTGTGGCTAAAAATTCGGAAGAGATAACGACGTTATAGTAAGTCAATATTGTAATAAAACTTTGACTCCCATAATGTTTGTGGGTTTGAATAACTCGCAAAATTAATCGAACCAAAGTAAAGAGTGGTTGAAAAGGTTGGACATAAACTTTATAGTCAGTGAAATATGGATATTATAACTTTAGTACTAATTTAAAGTGCGTGGCATTAGTTAAGTAGGGCTAAATTATGTTGGTTTCTGATCCTAATTGAATAATTCAGTGACACATCGGCTAAAACAATATACGTTGATCTTATCTACAACTCTATTTGGTACACACAAACTAGCTTATCAACATGATTATAAGCTGCTTCGGCTCTAGTTGGTAAGCACAAAAGATTATAAGCTAATTCAACAAATAAGTTGTGTTTGGTTGGGAATAACCTCGATAAAACTCTAAAATTTGAAATGCTGGTTGAGGTAGCGTTTGGTCTCAAAACGCCATATTACTCTTTTGCTCCATTTTTACCCTTATTTTTTGTGCCTATTTATTTGTGAAATTGAATTGTAGATTAATTCTGATTTTTGGTACTTGCAAGCGTTAAACATATTGTTTTCACTGTTGTGTTAAAGCATTTAGGCCCTTTTTTCATTTGGGCCCATTTGGTGTTAACATTTTTTTTTATGGTATACATTTATTTCTATTAATATATTATGTAATAGTACAAACCATCTCAATTATTATTTTTTTCTTAGTTTCACATACAGTGTCTAGAACCAACCGCATCGACTAATATATGTATGGGCACTATTTGGCCCCATTCAAGTGGTGGCCCTCTTAACCTATCTTTCTCTATTTGCAAGAATCGAATTCAAGATTTTGCTTAAAATAGCGAGTCCTTTACCACTCGAGCAAACAAATTATTGGTAAAATATTATTCTTTAATTAATATGTTTATACATATAATGTAATATTAAATAATACTTCTTGTGTTAGTATATATACATATATATTTTTAAATAAATTTATTAACAAATAATATCCTTTTATGTAATTTAGCTATTAATTAATTGATAGCTAAAAGCTGATAATTCATTTAAATTTTATAACAATTTGTTATATGATTATATAATTATTACACTTAATTGTATCATATGCCGTTTATGTCATTTTGTATTTCTCAGCTACTCAATCAACTATCATTTCAAACAGTTTTTATTTTATCAGCTAGATTATCATTGTTCTGCTATTAACTACTAAATTATTAACTATCAGCTAGATTTTTAGCTGTCAGTTAGATTATCAACTATCAGTTAGATTATCAGCTAGTATTGCCAAATAGAGCCTTTGTCTAATAAGTTATATTTGATAGGCCAACTTATTTTAAAATAATCTAAATGATCAACTGAAATTTTGAACGCTACTAGCTTTTTGAAAAAGGAAACGACTAAACGGATCCCACCTTTTGTTGAGGGGACCCCATTACTTTGTTGTACCCCAGTTTTAAATTATTTTTACTTCATTTACCACAGTTTTTTTTGAAAATTTCAAAAATACCCTTACTCACCCCATCACCCACACCCTCACCCCAACACTCATTAATCCTCTTCATTTCTCAGTTTGAGTCATTATAGAGCACTTGTAGGTCACAAGTGTCGTAGGATAGTTTTTTCTTAAACAAGGTCAGATGTGGTCGTGTCGTGCCCTAGAAGTGAAGAAGTGAGGTGTCGACCTTGTTTGTCCAAGACTAATGGGCTAATGGGCAAGAAACGAATAAAAAAATTTCAAAACTCCTAAACATGCATGAAAATAAGCAAAAAAAAAATAGTGGGTTATTTTGTTCAAAATTGCTTGAAATTTTCAATTACATTGCCATTTTGTTCTTAAAATGCAAGAATCAAGCTCAAATCAAAGCTCTAAACCTAACGACAAAACCATAAATACTATCGACTAAAAAAAACAAAAAGAATCCAAAAAACTATAAATCGGCACGAAAAGAGGCGAGAAATGTACCCATAGCATTGAATCAATGGAGTTTCGCTTGGATTTCGTTGAATTTAATTGAGTCCGAGGTGAGAGTGTGATTCAAGAGATATGTCACTGGGGGTATGGATGAGTGGAGTGAGTGGGGCGTGGGTGAATAAAAACCCTTTTTATATAGAGAGGTAGTTGAGTCATTTCACTAGGGGTGAAAACAAACATTAAAACTAAGGTCCCCATAAGCAAAAGGTAAGGATCGGTTTAGCTACAATGAAAATCTCGGTTAATTAATCAATAAATATCCATTGACTAATTGCTACATGTGGCCCACCAACAACTAAATTAGCTTCTTTTTAATGATCGCCCCGTTTGGTTAATTTTATGTTTTTTACGATTAGCCTACGTGGTGCCGACGTGGCAACCAAAACTACCACAATAAGTGTGATTCTCAAAATCATCTCCCTACATATTTTTTGTTTTTCATAAGTACTTATTCACGTCATTGAAGCATAAGTTAAATATACAAGCTGAATCAAACGGGGCTCTTGTTGGTATTGCGCGACTGCTTATGTGTTGTATCTTAAAGCCACGGGCTAACCGCTTTTTGATCCACAAAAAAATTAAAAATAGCTTAGGTGGGTATGTGCAAATAAAAGAAACTAGCTCGCTCATACCTACTTATCGTTTACACAGTGCCAAGATAAAAATATATTACATTACATCTATAATATGATAAGGGAATAAAATCAGTACGTATATTTTCAAAAGAAAAAAATAAAAATCAGCACATATACATTTTTTATTATTTGTAATGTTTATTTTTAGAAATTGACTTTTGAACTGTAATAAAAATAGAAAAACATTTGTGCTTTTTCAATAGAAAATGACTTCAGAATTGTAATAAAAATTGAAAAAGGTGGATATACTTCAAAGTATAGAAGATAAGTATTTCGCAACATTGATAATGTGTATCTGAATGATAGATGCATGTCATTGGTACTGCTAGATAACTACATATTGAAAAAAAAAGGAACAAAGAAATTAAAACTATGAGGTCAAAGAATTCGAAGATAACAATAAAAATGACTAAAATGAGTTTTTTTTTATCCTCAATGTCCTCAATGGGAGAATTTGTTTGTAAAAATTAACATAGAAACATAAAAGAATGATGACGAATCTATTGAAAATTAGAATATACGGAGTAGAGAAGTGTGAAATGCAAAACTTTTATTCACCATCAACCGGGTTGACAAACTCTGAGAGGACAACAACAACAGCAACAACTACATAGCATCTATCCCAAATTAATTGTGATCGGCTACATGGATTAAATTCTTTCATTGTATGCGATATAGTGGAATTGATGGTGAGCTTCTAAGCTCTCAGAAGTGAGAGGATGAGAAAAAAAGAGGAAAGCCAGCAAGAGATGGGCTATTTGACCTTTGTTATAACAGGTCCAGGGGCCCGTCATGTTGCAATAAAACCCTTCGTCGCCTTCTTCTTTGGCTCCATAAGGCATTTTGTCTTTGAGTTTCCTCTTGAGTAAAGCAAGAGGAATGGTCTCATCTTCATCCATCTGATCCTCCAATTGATCAGTTTCAATACTTTCATTCGGCTGATCATGTTCATGTTGATCCTCCATCTGATCAGCTACATTCTCTGTCGTAGTTTGACCTAATTCAGGCTAGTTCTCCTTCTGCTCAACATCATTTGACTACTCTTTTTGAGAAGTTCCATCAGGAATTGATTCTAACCCTTGTGTTTCAACATTGGCAACTTCACCAGGGACTTCACATGAAACTGATTCTGCCCCAATCTTCTCAGTATGTTCTTGATGTGAGGAAATAGAACTAATCTCTATGGGTTCATTGATGGCAGTGTCATCTTGGGCTCGAATACCCTATTTTCTATGTAGATCTGGTTGATCTGCTGTAACAAGGACAGTGTCCTACTGTAACAGACTCCTATATGGGTACAGATGTCTATGGCAATTGATCGAAAGTTGTCCCTGCATGCCTCAACTCATGGTTTGTTGCACCATCAGATTCAGAGGTTGAAGAGGATGCAAAAGGTGCAACAGGCTTCTCTGATGGTGTCCTGATCAACGGTGGTAAGCCCTAAGATGATGACACCATTTTCTCTTATGTCTGGACCTCAAGTGGTGGAATGCTTTACAAGGGTACAACATTAATAGGATATGTTCCACCCCAAGCCTTCTTCTTTGTTAATTTGGGCGGAGGTTCCTGAGGCTTTGGCTTTGGTGGTGGCTTGGATATGGAACCTTTGCCTCCTCTTCGTGTTACAACCAATGTGGCAAGCTTGTTTCAAGTGCAGATTGAACAAGAAACACTACACAAGCAAAGGATGATTTGCACAAAGCACAAGTATAGAAGAAGAATATGATTAGTTAGGGTATTCAAATCAACCAAGGATGCCAACAAACACTAAATAACTTTCTCACCAACTCAAGATAAATACAACCAAAACAAACAAATCCCTACAAAATTTAGTAGTTTATCATTAATGTGTCCAACGGCTCTAATAAATAAATGCTATAATAAAAAATTAGTCCAATGATGACTTAGCGATAATTACAAACATGAACACAATAACAAAGATAACAAACGATATATATCTCCCCTTTTTATCAAAATGAAACTTTATTAATGTTTGTGGGGGTGAAACAAATATCGAATTTACTAAATAGGTCATGAACAAAGCCCTAAGTCACCCTTTAACTTCTCGAACTTGTTAGCATCCAATGACTTTGTCAAAATATCAGCTAACTAATCATCAATACTTATGTATTGAATCGCAAGTTCCTCGAGTCGTTTCCCCTTGAGATGAGCAATAACAGATCATGCGGTAAGGCATCTATGAGGGAAGTCGATTTATGGTAGAGCCAAGACACAAGGATTTCTCTACAAGGTGAAATTGTTGGAGATGTATGGACCAAAATAATACTCCCATAGTTAAATGTGATTTTATAAAGTACTTAATTGTTGATCTTTCCCCAAATAGTACTGAGATCTTTTGAAGGTCGGTAGGTGGGGAAATTCAGTTCTAATTAGATCCACAGACCCACAAGTACAGGCACAGGCATGTCCAACAGGAAGTATTTCTCAATTAGATTTCCAGGTATGAAACGCAAAAAATAAACATTTTCTCCTTTCTCTTTCTTGCATTAATTAGTATCGCAATCCTCTTTTCATTATTTATGTTCGCGATTATTGATTAATTATTATTTGTTTTTTATTTTTAAGTTTAAAGAGTCAATAGTCGAATAGAAAATTTTCATACCTATTCCTTTATGATGTATATATAAATCTCTATACTCCTTATTGTACAAATTTCCTTTGTTGTGAATTTGTTGCTAGACATGCTTTGACGAGGCAATGACAACTCTATTCTGATTAATTCAATATCTTTTTCTACTAATGTTTTAGACTTTGAAAGATGAAATATTGAATATTCAGAAAAGGACTGAAATGATTGAAGAATCCCGGAGGTTGGCAAATCTCAAAGAAAGCTCATTCAAAGTTTATTTTCTTACTTTTTTGTACATAAAAATTATATGTTGAATCTTTATTCATTCAGGAAGCTTTTAGGAGAAGACTTACGTGAATGTTCTATAAAGGAATTACAAGAACTCGAAAACGAGTTGGAGAAAAGTATAAGCATCGTCAAAGGAAGAAAGGTACAAGTTTTAAAGTTGATTGGATCATCATTAGGCAAAAAAAAAAAAAAAAAAAAAAAAAACTCTTATGTAGTATCTTTAGTGTGCATTTGTATTGTTTTTGACATAATGCGATTACTTTCTCATTTCAACATTATATGTAATTATGTTGCAGAATTATCTATACTTGCAACAAATTCAACAGTTGAAAGAAAAGGTAAAACATTCTTTAATTTCTTGAAAAATTAAGTATTATTTATAAGTTATCGTAACTGATTCATTTATTTCTTTAGTGCTAATAAATCATATTCATGGTGTAAAAATCAGGAGAAGATTTTGAGAGATGAGCGAGCAATGTTGTCTCAAAAGGTAACACCTTTTTTTTTCTCCAGTTTAAACTTCTAGCGGCACAAATGAATTTCAAGTCCAAGTTTCATATCCCTAAGAGCATCTCCAACCATAACGAGAAAATACAGTGCGACTTTTTCACCATTTTTGTGAAATTCTTACATGAAGTTTTCTTATCTTCTTTGACCCACCACACTATCTCTTACACTATCCTACATGCATTATTTTATTATTTTTAAATATGTTTCAAAAATCTAATCTTTTATATATTTTCACCTTCTCAAAAAATATTTTTGTAAATTAATCAATTATATATTTAATAAATAACTAAATAATTTATACATGTCTTTACTAATATAAATTGAAATATATTTATGAAAATATGAGTATATAGACCAACACCTATGTTTTAATAAAATAACTAATTATCATAATGAATATTTGGTATGCTATGTACATATTGTATGTTTTTCGAACAACATATTACGTCTTTAATTATTTTTAAATTAACTAATTCTTTACCGTATAAACTTAATTGTATTATGTTTCAAAAAATAAAATACGATAAAAATAATTACAAAGATAAACATAATACTGTCATTTTTTTAAGAAAAATACACAATTGCTTTAATCAACGTATGCGTTAACCCTAAACTGATTGCAATACAATATTATTTATTAATTAACTATTTCTTTACAATATAAACTTAATTATATTATGTTTCAAAAAATATAATTCGATAAAAATGATTACCATGATAAATATAAGATTGTCGCTTTGTTTAAGAAAAATACGTAGTTGCTTTTAATCAAAGCAGACGTTAATTAAAAACAAAATAATAAAAGGGTATGAATAAGGACAAACACAACATGAATAAGAAAATAAGATGAATAAAATAACTTGTTAATACTAGCTAATATGACTCATAAAAAAGAAACAACGATTTGACTTTAGGGTTTGGAATCAAAATAAATAGTTTTTCTAAAAAGCTACACTTGAGTTTGGAAACATTTTAAAAGTCAAATCGTTGTTTCCTTTTTTGTGAGCTTTATCACTAGCCTTGTTATTGCTAGACTTAGGATTATTCTGAAAAAAAAAAAAAAAAAACAATAGTTATAGCATTTTACAACCAATATTTTTTTTGTGATTCTTTTGTTAAAACTATCACCGATCTTCTCTTTTGATTAGCGGTGGTTCTAATAACAATATTTTTATTTATACAATAAAAGTTAGATCTATTTAGATATGAGATGTTCAATTTCGTTTGGCCTGCAACAATTGTCAATTCATCATTGACACCACTTGCCTCTCCTCCACACTTGCATCTGTTATCATTCAATTTCGTCCACACTTCTATATGCTCATATATGAATCTGCGCTAGTTGTTGGTTTGATATTTTCACTAGGTTTTCTTTTTCAATAAATTATTGTCTTCCCTTGTTGGAAGTTTGTGTTTGTCTTCCCTCGTAGGAAAGTTTTTGTTTGTCTTCCCTTATTAGAATTTTTTTTTCTTGTTAGGGATAAACCCACATTAACGCACATCAACGTAGCAGAAATACAATTAAAGAACAATCTTTATTCAATACTAAAATATTTAAAAATCAAACTCCCCAATGTGGTACACAAGGCACCACGGGTTCACACTCGAAGCACACACGAAACTAACCTATACTAAGTCCTTTATATAGGATACAAACTTCTAATCACTTCCAAACTTTTGACTCACAATCCCACTCAAATACAAATACTTCTAAAACAATCTAATCCTACTAAAACTCAAACTTACTAATTAGATACATACTTAAACACTAATTCCTAATTAAATTAGGACATGAAATTTGAGCCAAAAACCCAACAATCTTCGCCTTGGCGAAAAACTCAACCAAACACAATCCAATCGAACATAGCTGTCGCAAACAACCACGTTCAAATATCCAATCAATCACTAGCATCAACACATCGAATCATGTGTGCACAAACATCTAATATGTGAAGGATCACAAGCAATGAGACAAATCCCGAAAGACTTATGTTATGCTTCCTTTCAATGTTGCTCCACCTCACACAACCTACCAGTTTTTTCTGGTTACACAACTGAATCAACTTGATCCTTCACACAAACATCCATCCAGTTTGTGCAATAATCATCCATCAACGGTTAACCACTAAACAATCTCGCTGCAGCAAAATACTCGTCCACTCTTCAATCAAACACTCAATCTTAGAGAAGAAAACTACACTTCGAACAAACATCTCCTCATCCCATGCACACAATCGCCCTTCAATTCACTCCTAGGTTTATTGTCGTGACAGACTTCTCAATCTATTCAATAGTTCTTGATCTTCTGACTCGTCCACGAGCTAGCATTGACGAACGAATCAGTTTCGAGCACACATCTTCCCATCTCGCACAGGGCTTTTCTTCAATCAAAACGAGACATCGCAACAATAATCACTTGATCTCCATCCTTCCCAATCGTCCAAAGTTCTAATACCACTTGATAGGGAAAACCCACATTAACTCACATCAACACAGCAGAAATACAATCAAAGAAAAATCTTTATTCAATACTAAAATATTTAACAATCAAACTCCTCAACGTGTTGCACAAGGCACCACGAGTGCACACTCAAAGCACACACAAAACTAACCTATAGTAAGTCCTTTATATAGGCCACAAACTTCTAATCACTCTCAAACTTTGACTCACAATTCCACTCAAATACAAATACTTCTAAAACTGTCAAATACTACTAAAACTCAAACTTACTAATTAGACACATACTAAAACACTAATTCCTAATTAAATTAGAATGTGGAGTTTGAGCCAAAAACGCAACATTTTTTCGTTATGGTTCCATTGTTGTAGATGAAAAAGAAAAGTGTATGAGTTACACATAAGTTTGCAAACTTTTGCAACGTCGAATTGATCTCATCAAGGAGTAGGAAATGTTGCTATTGATGTAATTTCATTGTTAAATCAGATGTAATAACAATTTCTATGAATGAAAAGGTTTTTTCGTCAAAAAAAAAGATGAATACAAAAAGAAAAGAATAATAATAAAAATAGCGTGGTGGACAGTGCCCGCACTAAAGCTTTGCGCCATCCACATAAGATTGAATGCAGCAAAGTTAGTAAAGAACTGCTACTTCAGTTGGCATGAGATTAAATGAAAGCACCATCACATAAGTGATAATTTTATTAAAAAAAAAAAAAAACAAGGCCTATTAGGCAAATATATCACAACGTTTCGAAGTTTTTGTAAAAATATCCTAACGTTTTAATTTTTGCAAAAATATCCTAACCTTTGATTTCAATCAAATTGTATCTTTGCTTGTAGTTATCATGTGTTAAACCACAATTAAAGTGATGAATGATCGTTAGATTGCACACAAATTGTATTATATGAAATAATATTCTTAATTGTGTGCATAATATTTTATATTTTTAAGTGTAATTTATTCAAAAATATGAAGTGAGGATACAATTTACAAGAAATCAAAAAGTTAGGATATTTTTGCAAAAATTGAAACGTTAGGATATATTTGCATATTAGGCCAAAAAACAATGCATACATTAATAAGTGTTGGCACAGGCCGTCCCTGAAATTTACATGTCCTCTCAGACCCTGCCCATATAAAATCAGTCCAATGCGAGCTTGGGCCAAAGTCAAACCTAAGAAGTCACTGAGAAGTCTACTCATATATAAATTGATAGGTTATTAAACATGCATTGTACTTCTAAAATACATGTGAGAAATCTTGAATGTGTTTAAATTAGTGAATTGCTTGTAAAACAATAACTTATAGTGAACAAAATGGTTTATTTCAGTGTGTACTTCCACAATCGAATGACGAGCAAGGACAGATTATATAACACACGAGAGCACAGAAAATATGGAGGCAGAGAGTATTTATTGGAATTGGATTTCAAAAAGGCAGCATACATGACTCTTTGCAAGGTTGATTTATGAATACATTTATCTAGTTATGGGTTGTAGTCTTATGGATGGGCACTAACATCTTTTCATGATGTCACGAATTAATTAGCTCTCGACTTAACAGTAAATGATCTCTTAGCTCACAATGTATCACAATATATAGCTAAACACACTTACACATTGTTCTCATAAGATGTCCATTTGATGTGTTAACTTGTAGTGATATATCTTTTTTTTTGGTATTAAACTTTTAATGATTTATCTATAATCACATAGCTTTTCTACTTTGTTTTGGTAAATCCTTTTCTCTTTTTTCTTTTTTTAAGTGGGCATAAGAATTTACAACTTTATAGATAAATTGTTTTGTCAAAAAAAAGGCTTTATTGATAAATTGTTACTCGTTGTTGTATTACTTTTTTTTTGGTCAACCGTGTATGTTGTTATGTAACTAGTAGTGCTCTGTTCATTGGCTTGTTAAGGTCATGCTTAAGTGAGCCTAACATTTTAAAATTTTGTGCAAGCACACCTAGGCTCACTTATGTCAATAATTTAAAATAATTCTTCAATATCATTAGGCCTAGTTAAATTTTCTTTTTCTGGTGAATAGATTTCTTTTTTTAAGTAATCTTAATTAAATTTCTTAATTTTTATTTTTTGCCATGCATATATATCTTTGTTTGAAGATGTGAACTCAAGAAAATTGTTTGGTTAATAGATAATGTGATATGATAGCAGTCACATTATCTCATGTCACATTATCTATTAACCATTTACTGTGGCTCTTGTCTAATACTTTCATATCTTCCTTTCAGAATTGATATCAGTATACCAAAGTGCTATTGTTTCTGGTCGACAAATCCCAGGCAACGTGATTGTAGCCTTTGAAATGCTACACTCCCTGCACAAGAAGAAGAAAGGCAAAGGGGGATACTTGGCCTTTAAGCATAATATGAGCAAAGCCTATGATAGGGAAGATTGGAGTTTCATCTCGGCAGCATTGACAAAAATGGATTCCCTTCCCGCTGGATCAGACTCATTATGGACTTTATCTCCATCCTCAGATTTGGATTCTATGTGAATAGCGTCGTTGTGGGGTAATGTGACCATCTAGAGGGCTGAGACAAGATGCCCACTATACCCAAACCTATTCCTCCTATGTGTTGAGGCTCTATCCGAGCTACTGACATAAGCAATCATAACTAAGATGGTCCGAAGGACGAGGTGCTCACGCTTTTGTCTTAAACTTAATGGTGTCGTGATGCCACATCGTACGACACCAATAATAGTCCCAAATAGTAGACTACTAATTAAATGTAGTAGTGGAAAATAGGGTCGATCCCACCAAAATTCGTTTGTCTATTTCTAGGTGAACAAAATGGAAAACTGGGGGTTTTTTAAAAACAAAACTTTGATTAAACTAGTGACTAAAGCAAAACTCAATTTAAAACGCGATTACTTAAAACAAGATTCAATTAATGGAAAACATCTAGATTAAGGTATGATAAAATATTCTTGGGATTGAATTTGGTCGTCGGTCTCAAAAGAATGTGTCGGTACCGATTCTCATAGTTGGCCTTATAGTGATTTTCATCACCTTGTTCTCCTCACGACAGTGATAGGTCAATTAACACTATCACACATTAACTAACCCACAAGGCTCCCTGAATCTGGTAAAATTCTTCAATGAGCTAGCAACATTACGGTAATTGAGAACACCTAACATGAGCGATAACTAGCAATCACTGCTACATTTCTCATATCTTAAAAATATAGAGGCACACCTGTTGTCAATAGACAAGGCCTTAGTTGTCACCTCACGTAATCACCCATACTAATATGGCATCAGAATTATAGACTATAGTTTAAAACCAAAACTGAAGCATGCATGCACTTACACATCGAAAGCAGTAAAACTTAAGATCAATTGTCGTAACAAAAGTCTCGAATTAGTGGTATAATTAAAAATACGAAAATCAGAACGTATCACATAAATAAATCAAGCACAAGACCTGACAAATTCATACACCTAAGAAAATCAATCGCTTTAATCTAGATAATAGAGAACTTGGCCACACATTGGCTTTGAATCAAACATCATATTAATTGAAAGCAAATAAATCAGTGATTATAAATAAAAACGAAACCTACTTACAAAGATCCAAGCATAAGTGAATGGATACATCTCTTGAGAAGAAAAAATCGCAAACTCTCCTTACTCTTAGTCAAAAACTCTCAAAACTCTCAAGTGTGTAAAAAATGACCATAAACCTGTATTAGGATTGCCTATATATAGTACACAAGTGATAGAAGGAAATTTAATCCCATATCTAGCAAAATACCATAATTTATAAACTTAATGTTTCGGTTTGATTCAGCGTCGTACACCCAAATTGTGAAATTGCTAATAAATCGTTGTGGAGGCATTGTTGTACTCTGTATTCTCTTCAATTCTGTTCCAAAACTGTGCCCAGGGTCGTATGTACAGTCCAAGGCGTTGTGAAGGCTTGTCCTTGTCTAATTTTAGTGTTTGTTCTTCAATATGCACAAACCAAATCATTCCTTAGCGATTTAGACTCTGCTGGAGGCGTTGTCTCTTCTCTTGGTTTTTTCACTGAATTTTGATGGAAAATTCTTCCTTTTCGCCTAATCACCTATTTTAACCCTGAAATGACAAAAACAAGGGTCTAATATTATAAATGGGTACAATAGACTCGGAAATCATAGCAAAATGACACCAAAACATAGCACATTTGGCATCTTATCACATGCTCCCAAACTTATACAACTATTCGTTCCAAACAAGGGAAGTATAAGACGATCATCATGCATACACAAAACACAATTCAACTTTATTAAAGCCCCAATTCTAACATAGTGGTTTTGCCCAATTTGTATTCAACAAAATTGCTGATATGAAACAAAAACACTTATGCTTCGTTACTTTGAGTCAGATTTTTCAGCCACTTTATCGAGGAATACTTCGTATAACACTAGGCTTTGTCAAGGCTAAAGCCTTCAATGACTCATGAATTACCTCAGAACTTCTTAACAAGTCGAAAACTTTTATCTCTAAGTAAACCATTGAATACTAACATTCCACAGATAGAAACTTAAACAACCAATTTCCAATAAGCATTATAAAAATATCACTTGTAGTCAATAGGACTTTCTTTTAGGTGATCTTGGTTGGGCTGGGGTAACAAGGAAAGGTAATACATGGATTCAATATGTTGAAAAACTTCGACTTCGAACATCAAAAGATTTTTTTTTGTAGAAACCGTCAAAAGATTTTTAAAGAATATGAAATGTTTTACACTGCACTAACTTTATTTTTCTTTTCACTCTGTGCAGGCCTTACCTTTTTCCAACCACTCGGCTCCCTGCTCCATTTCCTGTGGATACCGTTTTAGGTAAGACTCTCTAATCATAGCTTGATTTTCTCATTATGATTAATTTCCTCTTATTTTGAGTATGTAAGCAATTTTTCACTCAATTATTTTTCTTTTTTTCATGTCTCTTTTTAATGATTTCAAATCTAAGATTAGTTTCCAACTAGGTAAATGATTAAAGGCTAAGGTTATAGGTTTCATAATAGGTGATGAAAGAATCAGGATGGGTTGGCTCAACTGGGCTAACTAGAAGTAAAATATAGTTGGGATAAGGCTAAGTGGCTAAAACAGACACGCCTATATCTTCCCTTAAACTTATTCTAACTAACATTCAGTTTCAAATGGTTGTAATCCTATACTAGAATCGATAGTGATTCAGTTGATTCTTGTCTTATTGTGACCTTCTACCCCCCCTTTCATATCTAGCATAGAGTCTCAACTCCACACTAGCACTCTTTGGTGTAGCCTCAATCACTAGAACAATCACCAGAACATGATTCTAACTTATGCTCTACCTAGTGTCATGTCCATTTATGACATTCATTAATCCACATTGAATTCTCAAATTGTCAACCATTATTCTAAGCTAGAATCTAGCATTCATTTAAGCTCAAAACAGTGAATGGAACAAACAAAAAGAAACGTGATTCACAAGTTATGAAAATGTGCTCAACCTACTAATCCATCAATTCATGAAATAAATGAAACCGTATTACCTGGATTTTGCTAGAAATATCAAAAAAAATTCTAAGAATTGCAAAATTTTTACCATAATCCATCCAAAAGCACGATTCATCAATGTAATTCATCAATCCTGCATACCCCAAACTTATCCTGAACCTTGTCCTCAAGGTTCAAGAAAGTCCGACAATCATATGCATCTTAAAAGAACAAGTAAAATCTAATAATGGAAAATAAAAAATGATATGAAGTAAAATGAAGCTTGATATAAATGAAGTTGATAGTATGCAAAATGAAGTGTTGTGTGGTGGTATTATAAAATTACTGCGTGGTGATATTACAAAGTTACTACTCATCAACAGTATCTAATCCAAGATATATTACAAATCGAAATGTATCGTGTATCTCTCTCTTGCACAAATATATAGAAAGAGTAATAATTTCAACTCTCAGAAACACTGGAGTTGTCATGTTGTTGTGCACTCTGTTGTGAGGTCCGTTGCGTAGTATGATAGGGTGTTTGAGCACTTTGTGAAGTATGTGAAGGTAACCCGACTGCAAACTCCTCGTGAGCTTGATAAACCTGATGACCAAGGAGAATGATAAATAGACTGTCCAGAATCGAGGGAGCTAGCTCATTGGGGCAGCCATGGGCCTATTAGTTCCACACTGTTCCCATGTACAAGAATATGCTAATCTCCCTCTAATTATAGAGACTAATCTCCTCGTGGGACATCTGTGCTACTACTCCATTTGATAGTGGTGTTGATACACACGAAGAAGGTGATGAGGCTCCTCTCCTCCTACCTGCGGCTCTCCTAGCTTAAGCCTACTGTTGTTGTTGTTGTCGTGTTTCTCTCCTGTGCTCACTCTGACTCATCCTTAGAATTCGCATCCTCCAGCTTGGCAAAGCCAAAAGTGTCATCATCATAAATTGTTAGCTGTGGTGGAATATCATGTGACGGCTCCAAATTCCTAATGCATTTGGGTACGCCTGGCCTAGACCCGTGCAGGTCCCGTGTCAGTACTCAGCGAGCCTGACGAGCCTAGTTAGCCTCCAATTAATCAATTTAATAGATTATGAAAGAGTTATTGCAATTATACGTAGCGAAAAAACTAAACAATTATTGGGAAATAACTCAATCAAACGAAAATCAGGAAGTCTATATATATATGTGTGTGTGGAAACCTCGAGTGTTCATCGTATCCATCTCAAAAATGATCCCCAATTCAATAACCAACATCGTACGTATAAATCATCATACAATCAGCAATAAACATGAATCAATCTAACCTAATCCTAAAGTCGTGTACTCTGAGAGGTCCTTAGAGAAAATCACCAAGTAGAGGGCCCTTGCCCTTGCTGCACTCCGGGATATCTGCACCCACCATCACAAACTAGACGGTGAGCAACTAAGAGAAATCGAAAGTAATGCATAAGAATTTCACAGTAATTGATGAATATCAAATAAAGCAGTCTAAATATCATGCGGTACTTTAAAGACAGGAATATAAATAGATCAAATTGCAAGATAGACAAACTAAAATGATAGCAATCGAAACATGCGTGTTCTAAGAGTCAAAAAAGGCCATAAGCAGTCAAAATCCACAACAATAACCACAACAATCCAATGCCCAGGTTCACACAACACCAGGGGTGGTCAGGCACTCCTGCAGAGAGTGACTCGCGTTTCTTCAACTGGTGCAGGCCACATGACACCTTCACAATCAATACCCAGGTTCACACAACATTGTGGGTAGCAGTAATTTCGATAGGAAATACCCAAGTTTCCCCAACCTGTGCGGGCCACATGATACTATATCGACACACTTACGCCAAGAACACACATACCAAGCAAATAAGGAAATTTGAATGCCAACAATATATAATAGCAAGAATAGCAATAAATGATAATGAATCACATGAGAATTTCTTAACTGACTTACTAACGTACACATGCTTTAAGGCAAGTGTACTTACCTGAACTATCGCGACCCGCGTAACGACATTCTCGCGTTTCTAGCATGTATCTTTGAGTTTCCCGCTACCATTGCTCTACCACAAGGGGGCATGCTCCGGGATGGTCATGACTTCGGTGAGCCACCGTGGGTCGTCCAAGACCGGTTCCCATCACGACAGCACCATCGCTGTGAGGAAAAATCGATAGAGAGAGAAAAAGAGAGACAGAGAGAGAAAGAGATGGAGACCGAGAGAGAGAGGACAACCTCAACTCCGGTGACCACGTGGAGTCATCACCGACCAGTCAGCCAGATCTCGGCCAGAGCCCATGACAGTGAGCAACATTATACCAGTGAAGAAAGAACCTAAAATAGTGAGGTATTTAACAAGAGAGAGTGAAAACCTCTAATGAGGGTTTCAGCACTCTAGCACCGCTGTGAGAAGTGGCAGCTCGTCAAGGGAGGAGGAGAGTGATCGAGAAGAGAGAGGAAGAGATAGAGAGAGAAAACCGAGAGAGTGAGAAAGTGACCGAGAGAGATAGCACCTCCAGTGAGGTCCGGCTACTCAGAGCTGGTGGTCGGCGGTGGCGAACTAGGGAGGAGAGAGTGGAGTGGTGGGAGTGAGAGTGAGGACAGTGGTGAAGAGAAATAAGAGAAATGATTGGTATATATATATATATATACACAGTCCAATAGTGGAGAGCCCATATATCAACCTCGAGATGTGTGTGTAGGGGAAGATGAAAGGCTAGGCATGTGACAACACATTACCTACCCCACTATTCATCTACTATTCACATATCCTTATATATATATAAGGATATGTGAATAGTAGATGAATAGTGGGGTAGGTAATGTGTTGTCACATGCCTAGCCTTTCATCTTCCCCTACACACACATCTCGAGGTTGATATATGGGCTCTCCACTATTGGACTGTGTCACTTTAACAATCCTATTCCATGGTTCGTTTGTTATGCAATTATCCAACTCCCGTGTTCAAACGACGTTTTTTGGTCTGCTTCGCCTTGTCGCGTGCGTAATCTCGCCTTGTTTCTTCAAACAATTATTTAAATTATCCAATAATTCATTTAATTATATTTTTACTGTATTTTACTCCCCTGTTTATTTTGACGGAACCTCACTCAGACTAAAATTTGCCCGAATGGCTCGAGATACGTAATGGATTACAGTACTAATATACACATCATGGAAACATAAAATCACATCGGTGACGACTCCCGATGTTCGAAATACCGTCTAGTATCACGTAGTCGGGTCAAAATTAAGGGTTGTTACAGTCTTTTCCACTTATTAGAATTTCGTCCCCGAAATTTCACTAATAAGTACACTTAAAACTAATGGCCTTACTGAACCTCTTCACCATCTTGAAGAGATCGTTAACCTCGAATCGAGTCTTTCTTGACTTCAAACCGGTCGTGACCTTGCAACGGAGAGACCTTCAGGTGTACATGGTCTCCCCCGAATCATATTGAAGCTCATCGTGATACTCGTCAAGTATTTCCTGTCACCCCTTGGCACTCTTATATTTCATATGAGTCTGTCGTACCTTCTCAGTATGATCTAACAACAATCTCAAGACCAACCGTCACAACATCCTCTTGCTTAGTCCAACAGGAAGGGAATCTATAAGGCCTGTCACAAAGCGCCTCGAATGGTGTCATACCATTACTTGCCTGGCAACTGTTATTATGCACAACCTCGCACGAAGTGAAGGTACTGCAGATCTCACAAATTTATACACAATTACCCAGATGCTATCGTGACCATGAGGAGATCGAGAAAACCATTGACAAAAATTCATAGCAATATGTTTCCACTTCCACCGAGGAATGGGTAGGGGCTACAATAATTCTCCATGTCGTCAATCGATTAGTTCTTCTCGCGAACTTTCAGCTATTTGAATGCATAAACGATCACGTAGCTTTCCTGCATCAGTACGCATAATACTTGCGAAGATCTCCAATTTGCCTTCTCGTACCAAACGATTCGAGAATGGACTGCTCCTAACCAGTTCGTACCTTAACAAAAACATTGAACTCTAAAACTCCAGTACTCTCATGTCTACTAGTAGCTTTTAACCGCTTATCTTTACCGGAATATCACGACTATGCAAATTTGGGTATGTCTAATCCTAGTAACCGTGCAAAGGATTGGGGTCTGCTACATCTAACAGGTTTTCAATCACCATGCGCACAACAATCAAGGAATCAACATAACTTGAATCGAACATGGCATGCATGAAAATAATGCAAATGGACGTCATACTCTCAACAAAGTTTCGGGACGCCCCCTGATCTCGCTCAACTGCTACCTGCACCCGCTCCCTCTAGCACTGATGATGCCGTGTCTATGTCCTCTCAGGTTGAGTACACTGAGCCTGGATGTGGCCAACTCTGCCGCATCTCTAACATGTACGTGTATCCTGTGTACCCTGAGTCTCACCCTGTCCTCGACTCTATGTTGATCTTTGGGTCTGAGTCTGCCCTGACCTCTATGTCTGTCTCTGTCTAACTCCTCTGCCAAAATCTCTACTCGCCATAGGTTTTCCCTGTGACTGTTGTACAGGTCTCGTAGGCTCTGGAGGGTGACTAGCAAAGCTTGTCACTGGTGGAGTCATATATGCCGGTCGAGCAGGTGGTGCAATGGATCCTACACTTGGAACTCTGGAATCTCGGTAACGAAGTCTGTTCTTCCTCCGTTTCTTGTCCCGATGATCCTCTGAACTGGTCTCCAGTCTGGCTGGTCTCACCTCCTCTCGGTGAGAAATCAGGAAACTCTCTCTAGCCAGACTCAGCTCATATGCTCTTTGTAGAGTCTCTGGCTCGGTAGTGACCACTGAACCTCCAATAGCAGGTAGCAAACCCTTCATGAAGTAGTAGATATGATCGATCTCTAAATCTGCTGATCCTCCGGCATAAGGTAACAGCTAGATAAACCTACCTATATAGTCCATCACCGACTCTCCTATAGACTATCGCAAAGAAGTGAACTCGTTCCTCTTCGCCCGTAACACTATCGGCGGAGAGTACTGTGACAGCGAAATTTCTTCGTGCAATTGGGTACGTCCGGCCTAGACCCGTGCAAGCTCCAAGTCATTACTTGGCAACCTGACGAGCCTAGTCAGCCTTCAATTTAATCAATTTAGTTGTTTATGAAAGAGTTATTGCAATAATACACAGCGGAAGACTAAACAATAAATAACAAGGGAAAATAACTCAATCAAAGGGAAATTAAGAATTCTATAAGTGTGGAAAACCCCAGGTATTCATGTACAATTCGATAGGCATATATACATGATAACAGTGTCACAAAAGAAATACCAAGCTCAATGATCCCAACAATATAAGTATAAAACAATATACACATCAGCAAAAATATAAACACCTACTATAGAGTCTCTCTGATGTCACTGCCAATCCTCACGGTAGATCACCTAGGCAAGGCCCCTTGCCCTTGCTGCTCTCCACCCTATCTGCACCCACCGTCACAAACTAGACGGTGAGCAACTGGGGAAAATTGAATGTAATGCCAGAAGAAGATAACAGTAATTCATGATAAAAACAAGTAAAGCAGTCTAAATATCATGCGCTAATAAAATGACGGGAATTTAAATAGATAAGATGCATGATAAACAGACTAATAGATATCAATCGAAAGTCAAGTGTGTTCCAAGGAATTAAAAGAGGCTCATAAGTGGTCTAAATAATAGCATAACAGCGAAAACCTCGCGAGGTCTTCCCAGGCATCGACACAAGCGAAGGCACAACTATGACGGGAGGGACTCGAACCCACCCACCCAGTACTCGGTGTCACACGGTGACTAAGGGTGGTCACACACTCGTGCGCACGAGTGCCCACGTTTTATCCCTCTAATGCAGGTCCTAATACTTTCGAGACGAAACACTTACGCTGGGAAACACACAACAAGAAATGGAATGGAATACCAATAATAGAGCATAACAAGACTGAATAAATGATAATGAATCACATGGCATTTTCTTACTGGCTTACAAACGTACAAATGCTTTTTAAGGCAAGTGTACTTACCTGACTAATCGCAACCAGTAGACACTCTCACGTTACTAACGCGTATCCCCGTGTTTTCCGCTACCTGACAAGGTCGGAAACTCTAATTAGTGGGTCGAGTCATTACTAAACCTAGGTTGAATACCTTAGTGTTTTCCCCAATGTTTTGATGATTCGAACGACTCGATGCAAATCGGCTGAAAAATTAAACGAAACACAACTCTTTTAGATTTTGAAAAGCACACCATATGTAAGCCTATTCATCATTCATAGGGGTCGTAAATAGGTCACACCATAGTCTCGAGGACCGGCAGCGTGACCGTGACGTCACTACCGTTCAGTCAATGTAAAAACACAATCACGACGTCGTTCAACAATCACGACTCAATATAAAACTCAAAACATCGGAACATGAAAACAAGTCCCCTTAATCCATGATATCCATAGCATTCCATACACACATGAACGCGATTTTCACTTAGTCGAAACGCAACCAAAACGAAAACACAACTCATAAAACAAGTCTCTTACACATATTGTGTGTTCATTGACATAATCAAACAACGACAAACTTAATCACGCCCAAGGTCGAGACCTTCATTTCGCATTATGAGTACTGTCCAGCATTGGGATGGTTTCCTCGGCATGGATTGGCTGAAAAACACCTCGCCTAATCGGAGCTCAAACGCACACTTATAAACAAGAACAACCGAACAAAAAAAAACATGAAATCACGTCAATGTACCTCGTCACCACTAGCTCGGACCCATTGGAGAGTTGCGATACACCATCATTGGATTAGCATGGTCCCCGACAACCTCCCGGAGCAGCAGTCCGGCCAACAGCGCCGCCAACAGTGGCATTTCCGACCAACCACTCAATACATAAAGAAATAAAGACAGTTCGGACAGTATTAGTTTACACCACACATGAACGATTTTTCAGGGATGTGGGGGTTTTGGTGGACCACCAAGGGTCACCCTCGACCTTTGACACCCACCAGAGTAGCGACAGCAACCTCCGACAGTGAGGACGGTTACACACAATGGGGGCGGACTCGATGAAGAACAACACACTGGCTCACTCAACTCGATAGATCAAGACCGCCATTTCATCTCCACCACATATTGGACTCTTTTGGGACTTATGGAGACTCCGGTGACCCCAGCAAGGTCGTCTCCAACCACAACAGACCTAACATGTTGCAAAATCGTGACAAGGCAGAGCAAAGAGAGAGAGAAGAGAGAAAACAGAGAAGCCGTGAGAGGGGGAGAGAGAGAGAGAGCACACCTCCGACCGGCTAACACCTCCGGCGATGTCAGTTCCTTCCCAGTCGTCTAAGCGTGGGGTGGCAGTGGTGAGCATGGCGAGAGGCCGAGAGAGAGAAAGTTGAGAAAACTATCAACAAGAGAGAACAACGAGAATGAGAGAAAGATGAGCAACCGAGGGAGAGAGATGTACCTCTGATGAGTGTGCAAACCCAAGCCTCCACTAGCTCAACCAGGGACGGTGGTGAGATGAGGAAGGAGGTGTGAGACCGTGAGTGAGAGTAGTGGAGAGAGAACCCGAGACCGAGAGGGAGAGAGACCAAGTGGATGAGAGGGAGAGATCACTGACCTCCGGTGAGGGTTCCGTCACTTTGGCCGAGTGGATAGAGGAGGGTTGGTGGCGGTGGTGGTGTGATTGAAGAAGACAATGAATAGTGTTTGGTGTAGGGTTTTCTCCAACGTTTATGCTTTTATATGCCTTAAATGAGTCAAATAACCCTTTTGCCCTCTAATTTACTTTTCACACACCTCAAACCAGTTGCCCTTATGGGTCTTTTGTCCCTTTATCACATCTCAACACACACACATCTCGAGGCCAATCTCATGGCTCCTCACCATTAGGCTGTCACTTTAACAATACTATCATGTAGACCGTATGTTGCGTAGTTAACTAACTCCCGCGTTCAAACGACGTTCTTCGGTCCATCTTTCCTTGTTCCAACTCTCGGAATGCACGTAGATTCATTTTTTTTCTATTTAATAATTATTTAAATTATACAAAAATTCATTTAATTGCATTTTTAATTGTGTTACACCCCCGTTTACCTATGCGAGGCCTCACTCAGTCTATTATTCGTCCGAATGGCGCGAGACTTGTATTAGACTAAAATACTAATACACACATCATGAAAACATAATATTACTTCGGTGTCGACTCCCGAAGTTCAAAATACTATCTAGTATCACATAGCCGGGTTACGGTCGTGACTAGTGCAACACTAGTCGAGTTAAAATTGAGGGTTGTTACAGTCTCCCCCACTTATTAGGATTTCGTCCCCGAAATTAACCTAATAAGTAAACTAATCTAATGACTCTACTGTTTCTCTTCATAAATCCTGAAGAGATCGATAAAACGCAGAGCGAGTCATTTTTTGACTCCGAACCGCTCGTGACCCTTCAGTGGAGAGACCTTCAGGTATCCATAACCTCTCCGAATTATACTGAAGCTCATCGTGACACTCGTCAAGTATTTCTTCTGCCACTTCTGGGCACTCTTAAGTCTCAAACAAAACTATCCATAATTACCCAGATGCTATCGTGACCACGAGGAGATTGAGGCAACCACTAAAGAAATCCATATCCATATGTACCCAATTCCATCAAGAAATGGGTGGGGCTGTAGTAGTCCTCCAGGTCGTCGATGTCCAGCCTCTACGCGCTGGCATGTCACACGCTCGAACAACTCCGACACCTCGGAAATCATCCCTGGCCACCAAAAGAATGTCGCATATCGGCGCACATCTTAGGTCGACCCGGATATACAACAAAACTAGAACGGTGAATCTCCTGAAGTACATCGTCACGCGCATCAGCCACCAATGGAAACCCCAGTCGCCCACGATACCTCTAGCATGAGTCTGTCGATCGACTTTTGTCTGGGAAATCTGAACTATCCACCATCTCACTGCACCGCTGGTATGGCGCATCGTCTTGCTGTCCCTCACGCACAATGTCAAATGAGACGGTCTGCAACATCGATTGACCACGTATCTAAGTCCTGGTAGTCGTCGGCACGTCCACTGAACTCATCAACTCGGCTGCCTCACGTAAATCACGCTCGTAGGTTCTTTGACACACGACTACCTCCGCATCCAATCCTTTGCGACTCAAAGTATCAGCAACAACATTGGTCTTCCTCGGATGCTACGCAAAATGAAAAGTTGTAATCCTTCACGAACTTAGGCCAAGGCTTTTGTGTCAGGTTCAGCTCCCTCTGAATGAATAGGTGCTTCAAGCTCTCAGGATCATTACGTAACTCGAACGAGCATCGTACCAGTGACGTTCTAATATCCTCAGCGCAAACACGATCGCAGCTTACTCCAAGTCGTGGGTTGATCAGTTCTTCTCGCAAACTTTCAGATATTCGAATGCATAAACAATCTCACGGCTTAAATCTTCTCGAAATCAATTGCATCACCGTTTGCTCTAAACACGCGTCCTAAAATCTAACCTTAGGTAACAAATACTCGTACGCGATTCAATATCTTAGCAGCGTCGACATCCTGTTTCGCTCTACCACATATGATACCTACAAGGGTCTCAATTTCGTCTTCTAGTATTATAACCCGAACATGAAATGCACTAAACCAGTTTGTACCAAAAGAAACATTGAATCCTAAACTCCATCACGGACTCGCCTACGCTCTGCCTCAACACAATGAACTCGTTCCTTTTCGCTTGAAAGACAGTCGGCGGAAAGTACTTCTAACTAAACTGGGTCTTGAAGTCAAATCAATCGCTCGGGATGCCTCGGGTAGCAATGATTGTCGTCCACCAATCGTCCGTCTCCCCTTGCAACATTGATGAAGAGATAGTCGCCTTCATGCGTTCCTCAGTAGCGATGATGGTGTGAAACTTCTCGTGATTCTTCAAGAATAGCTCTGTCGCTCTAACATCGGTACCACCATAGAACTTCAATGGGTCGTGACTCTTGGAACTCTCTCCACTACCTAGCCTCGGTAATGGCTCCCGCACTCTTTGCTGGAGTCGTAGCTGAAGTAGTCTCTGTAGTGGCTGCAGGTGTAGCTAATGTAGTAGGTATCTCCTTTGCTTGTGCTATCGGCGGTGTTTCAGCCTCAGTTTGCGTAACTGACGCAGCAACCGCTCCCTCAAGTATCGCCGCTAATGAAATCGGAGTCGCGAACGTCGCAACAATCGGAATCTCAACTCCCCGAGTAGTATTCATAGGAAGCAACGTAGTCGGGGTAGATGGCGTCGTAGTAGCCTGTGCAGGTGTCCTCCGTAACTGCACTAACTCATCAAATCTCTGGTCCTGCGTCGCAGCTCTCTTAGACATTGTACGTATCTCGTCAAGGCATCGTGACAAAATCATGTCGATATCGTCGCTCAGACCTGGCTGATCCGCCATCGTCGTTTGAACAAGAAAACGACTTTCTCATATCAATGGATAGCTACTGATACGATATAATACACACAACAACCATAATATGTACAAAATTAAATCCGACTCATCCCCAACTCCCCCATCTAAGTTTCTAAAAGGATTATAGGGTTTCCACTCTAAGTTCAATCGTTCCTAACTTTCGTTGGTTTAAATGGCTTTTGTTTTATGAACTTAAATCCGGTATGCTCTGATACCAACTGTGATGTTAGTATCACAATTTTTAGAAAACTCTATACTCTGTACCTCATATTCTAAAGACTATGCTCTGATACCAAATGTGACGGCCCTAATTTCCCCGTGCAATTGGGTACGTCTGGCCTAGACCCGTGCAAGATCCAAGTCATTACTTGGTAACCTAACGAGCCTAATCAGCCTTCAATTTAATCAATTTAGTAGTTTATGAAAGAGTTATTGCAATAATACACAGCAGAAGACTAAACAATAAATAACAAGGGGAAATAATTCAATCAAAGGGAAATTAAGAATTCTATGAGTGTGGAAAACCCCAGGTATTCATGTACAATTCGATAGGCATATATACATGATACCAGTCTCACAAAAGAAATACTAAGCTCAATGATCCCAACAATATAAGTATAAAACGATATACACATCAGCAAAAATATAAACACCTACTATAGAGTCTCTGATGTCACTGCTAATCCTCACAGTAGATCACCTAGGCAGGGCCCCTTGCCCTTGCTGCTCTCCACCCTATCTGCACCCACCATCACAAACTAGACGGTGAGCAACAGGAGAAAATTGAATGTAATGCCAGAAGTAGATAACAATAATTCATGATAAAACAAGTAAAGCAGTATAAATATCATGCGGTAATAAAATGACAGGAATTTAAATAGACAAGATGCATGATAAACAGACTAATAGATATCAATCGAAAGTCAAGTGTGTTCCAAGGAATCAAAAGAGGCTCATAAGTGGTCTAAATCATAGCATAATAGCGAAGGCCTCGCGAGGTCTTCCCGAGCATCGACACAAGCGAAGGCACAGCTATGACGGGAAGGACTCGAACCCACCCACCCAATACTCGGTGTCACACGGTCACTAAGGGTGGTCACACACTGGTGCGTACGAGTGCCCGCGTTTTATCCCTCTAGTGCAGGTCCTAGTACTTTCGAGACGAAACACTTACGCCGGGAAACACACAAGAAGAAATGGAATGGAATACCAATAATAAAGCATAACAAGACTGAATAAATGATAATGAATCACATGACATTTTCTTACTGGCTTACAAACGTACAAATGTTTTTTAAGGCAAGTGTACTTACCTGACTAATTGCAACCAGTAGACACTCTCACGTTACTAACGCGTATCCCTGAGTTTCCCGTTACCTGACAAGGTCGGAAACTCTAATTAGTGGGTCGAGTCATTACTAAACCTAGGTTGAATACCTTAGTGTTTTCGCCAATGTTTTGATAATTCGAACGACTCGATGCAAATCGGTTGAAAAATCAAACGAAACACAACTCTTTTAGATTTTGAAAACCACACCTTATGTAAGCCTATTCATCATTCATAGGCTTGGCTCAGTCGTAAATAGGTCACACCATAGTCTCGAGGACCGGCAGCATGACCACGACGTCACTATTGTTCAGTCAATGTAAAAACACAATCACGACGTCGTTCAACAATCACGACTCAATATAAAACTCAAAACATCGGAACATGAAAACAAGTCCCATCAATCCATGATATCCATAACATTCCATACACGCATGAACGCGATTTTCACTTAGTCGAAACGCAACCAAAACGAAAACACAACTCATAAAACAAGTCTTTCACACATATTGTGTGTTCATCGACATAACCAAACAACGATAAACTTAATCATACCCAAGGTCGAGACCTTCATTTCGAATTATGAGTATTGTCCAGCATTGGAAGGGTTTCCTCGGCATGGATTGGCTGAAAAACACCTCGCCTGATCGGAGCTCAAACGCACACTTATAAACAAGAACAACCGAACAAAAAAAAACATGAAATCACGTCAATGTACCTCGTCACTACTAGCTCAGACCCATTGGAGAGTTGTGATACACCATTATTGGATTAGCATGGTCCCCGACAACCTCCCGGAGCAGCAGTCCGGCCAACAGCGCCTCCGACAGTGGCAGTTTCCGACCAACCACTCAATACATAAAGAAATAAAGACAGTTCGGACAGCATTAGTTTACACCACACTTCAACGATTTTTCAGGGATGTGGGGGTTCTGGTGGACCACAAGGGGTCACCCCCGACCTTTGACACCCATCGGAGTAGCGACAGCAACCTTTGACAGTGAGGACAATTGCACGCAGTGGGGCAGACTCGATGAAGAAGAACAACACACACAGCTCACTCAACTCGACAGATCAAGACTGCCATTTCATCTCCACCACATATTGGACTCTTTTGGGACTTATGGAGACTCCGGTAACCCCAGCAGGGTCGTCTCCGACAACAACAGACCTAACATGTTGCAAAACCGTGACAAGGCAGAGCAAAGAGAGAGAAAAGAGAAAACAGAGAGGCCGTGAGAGGGGAGAGAGAGAGAGAACAAACACAGAGAAAGAGCACACCTCCGACCGGCTAACACCTCCGGCGACGTCAGTTCCTTCCCCAGTTGTCTAGGCATGGGGTGGCAGTGGTGAGCATGGCGAGAGGCCGAGAGAGAGAGTTGAGAAAACTATCAACGAGAGAGAACAGCGAGAGTGAGAGAGAGATGAGCAACCTAGGGAGAGAGGTGTACCTCTGGTGAGTGAGCGAACCCCAGCCTCCACTAGCTCAACCAGGGACGGTGGTGAGATGAGAAAGGAGGTGTGAGACCGTGAGTGAGAGTAGTGGAGAGAGAACCCGAGACCGAGAGGGAGAGAGACCAAGTGGATTAGATGAAGAGTTCACTGACCTCCGGTGAGGGTTCCGTCGCTTTAGCCGAGTGGATAGAGGAGGGTTGGTGGCGGTGGTGTGATTGAAAAAGACAATGAATAGTGTTTGGTGTAGGGTTTTCTCCAACATTTATGCTTTTATATGCCTTAAATGAGTCAAATGACCCTTTTGCCCTCTAATTTACTGTTCACACACCTCAAACCAGTTGCCCTTATGGGTCTTTTGTCCCTTTATCACATCTCAACACACACACATCTCGAGGCCAATCTCATGGCTCCTCATCTTTAGGCTGTATCACTTTAACAATACTATCATGTAGACCGTTTGTTGCGTAGTTAACTAACTTCCGCATTCAAACGACATTCTTCGGTCCATCTTTCCTCGTTCCAACTCTCGGAATGCACGTAGTTTCATTTTTTTCTATTTAATTATTTAAATTATACAAAAATTCATTTAATTGCATTTTTAATTGTGTTACACCCCCGTTTACCTATGCGAGGCCTCACTCAGTCTAATATTCACCCGAATGGTGCGATACTAGTATTAGACTAAAATACTAATACACACATCATGAAAACATAATATTACTTTGGTGTCGACTCCCGAAGTTCGTAATACTATCTAGTATGACATAGCCGGGTTACGGTCGTGATTAGTGCAACACTAGTCGAGTTAAAATTGAGGGTTGTTACAAGTACTTCTGGTTAAACTGGGTCTTGAAATCGATCCAATCTCGCGGAATGCCTCGGGTAGTGACAATGGTCGTCCGCCAATCATCTGTATCTCCCTGTAGCATGGATGAGGAAATCTTCGCCCTCATATGATCTTCAGTCACAATGATGGTATGAATCTTCTCATGATTCTTCAGGAAAAGCTCAGTCGTTCCTACGTCTGTACCACCGAAAAACTTGACTGGGTCATGCCTCTTAAATTCTCTCCATTGCCTCGCCTCAGCAGTGGCCCTGGGACTCTTCTCCGAAGTAGTGACCGAAGTGGTCTCTGCAGCAGCTACACATGTCAATGGTGTCTCTTCAGTCTGGATCGGATGTGTAACACCCTCAGTCTGTACTATCTGTGCAATTGTAGTCCCTGACATCACTATAACCGGAATCAGTGCTGTGGAAGCTGTAGCCAACGGAGTCTTCGTCCCCTGAGTAGTAGAAATAGGTAGAAAAGGCATGGTCGGAGTCGATGGTGTTGTGGTAGCCTGTGCGGGTGTCCTCAATGACCGCACTAACTCTTCAAATCTCTGGTCCTGCGTCGCGGCTCTCTGAGTCAACGTGCGTATCTCCTCAAGGCATCGTGACAAAATCATGTCGCTATTGTCGCTCGGACCTGGCTGATCCACCATCATCGTCTGAACAAGGAAACGAATTTCTCGGATCAGTGGATAGCTATCGCATACAATATATTACAATCAACAATCGTAATATGTATAAACATCACATCTGACTTATCCTAACTCATCCCTCCAAACTAGAGTTCTAATTAGGATCGTAGGGTTTTCCATTCAAAAGATTAGCCATTCCTAACTTTCGTTGTCTTAATGGTTTGTGTTTTAAATTAAGAGTCAGGTCGTTATAACATTAGGCTCTGATACCAATTGTGACGACCCCAAATTAGGCTCTGATACCAATTGTGACAACCTCAAATTCTCAATGCATTTGGATATGCTCGACCTAGACCCGTGCAGGTCCCATGTTGGTACTCAGCGAGCCTGACGAGCCTAGTTAGCCTCCAATTAATCAATTTAACAGTTTATAAAAGAGTTATTGCAATTATACGCAACGAAAAAACTAAACAATTATTAGGAAATAACTCAATCAAACGAAAATCAGGAAGTGTATATATATATATATGTGGAAACCCTGAGTGTTCATCGTATCCATCTAAAAAATGATCCCCAGTTCAATAACCAACATCGTATATGTAAAACATCATGCAATTAGCAATAAACATGAATCAATCTAACCTAATCCTGAAGTCGTGTACTCTGAGATGTCCTTAGAGAAAATCACTAAGTAAAGGGCCCTTGCCTTGCTGCACTCCGGGATATCTGCACCCACCATCACAAACTAGACGGTGAGTAACTGAGAGAAATCAAAAGTAATGCCAGAAGAATTTCATAGTAATTCCTGAATATCAAATAAAGCAGTTTAAATGTCATGCGGTAATTTAAAGACAGGAATATAAATAGATCAAATTGCATGATAGACAAATTGAAGTAATAGCAATCAAAACATGTGTGTCCTAAGAGTCAAAAGAGGCCATAAGCGGTCAAAATCCACAACAATCCAATGCCCAGGTTCGCACAACACCAAGGGTGGTCAGGCACTCCTGTAGAAAGTGACTCGCGTTTCCGCAACTGGTGCGGGCCACATGAAACCTTCACAATCAATACCGAGGTTCACACAACATTGTGGGTAGCACTAATTTCGATAGGAAATACCCAAGTTTCCCTAATCTATGCGGGCCACATGATACTATATCGATACACTTACGCCAAAAACACACATACCAAGCAAATAAGGAAATTTGAATGCCAACAATGGATAATAGCAAGAATAGCAATAAGTGATAATGAATCACGTGAGAATTTTTTAACTGGCTTACTAACGTACACATGCTTTAAGGCAAGTGTATTTACTTGAACTATCATGACTCGCGTAACAACACTCTCGCGTTCCTAGCACATATCCCTGAGTTTCTTGCTACCATTGCTCTGCCACGAGGGGGGTGCTCCAGGACGGTCAGGACTCCGGTGAACCACCGTGGGTCGTCCAAGACCAGTTCCCATCACGACAACACCATCACACTGCGAAAAAACTGAAAGAGAGAGAAACCGAGAGAGAGGGAGATAGAGAGAGTGAGAGAGGTCAACCTCAACTCCGGTGACCACGTGGAGTCATTATCGACAACGATGGTCAGCACACCACTCAGCCAGATCTCGGCCAGAGCCCATGACAGTGAGCAATGCGACACCAGTGAAGAAAGAACCCCAAACAGTGAGGTATTTAACGAGAGAGAGTGAGAACCTCCAGTGAGGGTTTCGGCACTTCAACGCCACTGTGAGAGGTGGTGGCTCGTCAAGGGAGGAGGAGTGTGACCGAGGAAAAGAGGAAGAGATCGAGAGAGTGAGAGACCGAGAGAGAGCACCTTCGGTGAGGTCCGACTATCAGAGTCGGTGGTCAGCGGTGACGAACTAGGGAGGAGGAGAGAGTGGAGGAGTGGTGGGAATGAGAGTGACGACGATGGTGAAGAGAAATGAGAGAGATGATTGGTATGTATATATATAAAAAAAAAATGTGAATAATAGATGAATAGTGGGGTAGGTAATGTGTTGTCACATGCCTAGCTCTTCATCTTCCCCAACACACACATCTCGAGGTTGATCTATGGGCTCTCCACCGTTGGGCTGTGTCATTTTAACAATCTTATCCCATGGTTCGTTTGTTATACAATTATCCAACTCCCGTGTTCAAACGGTATTCCACGGTCTGCTTCGCCTCGTCGCACGAGAAGTCCTTCTTTGTTTCTTCAAACAATTATTTAAATTATCCAATAATTTATTTAATTATGTTTTTACTGTATTTTACTCCCCTGTTTACTTTGACGGAACCTCATTTAGACTAAAAATCGCCCGAATGGCTCGAGACACGTAATGGACTACAGTACTAATACACACATCATGGAAACATAAAATCATCTCGGTGTCGACTCCCATAGTTCGAAATACTGTCTAGTATCACATAGTCGGGTCAAAATTGAGGGTTGTTACATATCAAACTGTAGGCCATCGAGAGGAACTCCAACCCGTCGGCACAAGTCGGTGATGAGGAGAAGGAAGGCAAGACTAATTCTTAGGTGTATCCGGCCTCTTGCGTATCACATCATGAATGAAGGCTCGTTCGCCGATGTGACCTACGCAAGCCCAAAAGTGGTAGAGCATCGCGCATCAAGACTGTGTGACGTCCTCGTGCTGAGTGGTCAAATAAAGAGAGGTGTCAATGAAATAGGACCATAACTTAAGAGTCTTCTTGAAATAGGTCTTGACCATATGCTTAGGGTACTGGGAAGAGGCGCATGTCCAGTCATGGTGAGGAAAGCAAGTGAGAGTTGCCCTGATGGTATTATAGGGGTAGGATGAGTCGACAGTGTAACACAAATGTGGGATATCAGTTGGTTCGAAGTTTGAGAAAGCGGGTAGGTCATAATAGGCATTAAAAGCCTGAGGACTATAGGCAATAATAATGTCTCTTCGGCGGCATGTCCGTTTGCGTAGAACTTGCGAACTAACTGCTCGATTACATTCCTGGATCAAGTCTAGGTTATAGGGGTGTCTAGTCAATGCTTGATAACCTCAGGTAAAGAACTTTCAACACCTCTCTCTGATGATCGAAATGATTCTCCTCTCTTGATCCCAAATTCCTTCTTGGCTAAGGGCTTCCTCATTTTCTTATTAAGATCACTATCACATCTCTTAGCAGTATTCTCACTAGTGAACAAGAATTGATCATATGGCATAGGTGTGCTAGGTGGATAGCCTCTAGCTCTAAGGGTGGCAACCTACTACCTCTCCTAGTAGGTCCATCCCGCATATCCACTGTGCTTGCCTCTCTCCATGGCACAATAAATAACAACACAAACAGACAGTCCCAAAAATTTTTAATGCATAAATATTATAAACGAATCAGTCCATAGCACTCAGCAAATCAAAGATCATCACATCCAAAACTAAATAAAATACTCGAGTTAACTCGTGGCTTCGAAATCCAAGACAATTGCAATTTTGAAAAAAAGTAAGATAAAAACTCATTTTTGAAACCCGGATATTGGCAAAAGACAAAATCAGTCCACGTATACTCTGCATGTCATTCCAATCAACATATTAGAGTACATACATGCGCATATAATCACCCACAATTTAAATTAGACAAAAGTGTCGACGCCACAAATTTTCAACAAAAATCGAACCTTGGAAATTCAAATCCTTGCGAGTCGTCGGAATTGGGGTTTTCGGATTTCTGACGGGTCGTCGGAATCCTGTGATGATCGGAGTCGGCGCATCCACCAGGGGTTTCGCTGTTAAGGTCCAATCTCAAAAAATCCAATTGTTGGCGGCTTTGGTGGCGGTTTTATGGTTTTAAGTGCTACTGTTATATGACTATTAATTTTTTTATTAATGTGCCCTTTTAATATTTTTTGTATAGCATGCTAACAAAGTGCAATAGTCTTGCATAATTTTTTTTTTGTGATATTTAAGTATAAAATGTGTCTGATTTATCAGTAAAATCAATTTTTTGATTAATTGTATCACATTTTTTTTAAGAAAATGAAATTAGTAACATAATATAACCAAAAACATTTTTTTAGACATGGCTCACGAATAGGAGTGGCAAAATTTTTTGGAAGCAACTATTGATATTAGGCGCAACAATATTTCAACGCATTGTTATTTAAAATTTATTTTTGATATAAAATATATAACTAAGCAATAATAAAAAAAAAGTCACGCTATGTGCACCCCAGTATCCTCTCAGGGCGCCCCATTGATCAAGACACCCCATCAATTTATCAGGGCATCCGAGACTTCTACCAAAATGCCCTTTCATTTGAAGCACGAGCATCCCACCACCTAATCTAACAAAACCTTTCCTTTCTCTCTCCCATCACGTCATCAATGTCTCAATATACGAAATCTCCTCATTTTCTTGCCATTTAAGGTAGATTTGTTGTTTTTAGAGTCGGGTGAGTGTTTAACTTCAATTTCGTAGTGTTCGGCCACACAGGGTCGTGATTTGTCTTTTGGTCTCGGACGCCCATTAACGATATAATTGTGTAAATGTCGGCTAATATCAACTGACGCCTAAGTGAGAAGGACCCTAAGACCACGTGGTTGTGTATCACCGAGACTACTAGTTTGGTCTCGGTGATATGTCACCAAAACAATAAGCTATGTCTCGGTTATTTTTTCCAACTATGTAATAAAAAACTACGTTTGTGATTAAGGGGGGTGTATTCAATTGAGATTTTTAGAGCTTTTAGTTACTTTTATAAGTGGATGACTTTTATAGACTTTGAGACTTGTAGATTTTTGTAAACTTTTAAAAACTTTGGTAGACTTTGATAGACTTTATTTTTAATGACTTTTAGTAACTTTAATGGACTTTTGTAAGGACTTTAATAGACTTTGATGAACTTTTATTTGAATGACTTTTGATAAACATCCATGTAAATCTCGAAATGGAACAGGGGTATGTGCCCCACTTTTCACCATCTTCAACCTTTGCTTCGCTCTTCCTTCGTCTCTCCTCACTGTCTTATTGAATCTCTCTCTCTCTCAATCCCTTCTCTCGTTCTCTCTCAATTTTGCCCCTATGATGAATAAAGAAGAAAAGAAGAAGACGAGACTGTTAATTTTGATTTTAGGGACTGTGTATGTGTGGGTGTTTGTGTGATTGAGGGAGGAGAAAGGCAAGAAGTAATCAATAAAGAAAAAAAAATAGAAGAGACCGAGACAGTCGAATCAGAGAGAGGAAGAAGATGACTTGACTAGGGGGTAGGTTGGCTATGGTTGTATTCGGCTATAGGGGAGGGAAGAGTTTAAGCTTAACCCCAGCCAAAAAACAAAAAAAAAAAGGGGTCGATTGACTTTGATGGACTTCTTCCACATTTTTTAAAGCTTCGGTTAATTTTTAATTGAAAAAATAAACTACTAAGGTTATTAAAAATATTTATTGTAAAAATAACAAATAAAGTACGAAAGAAAGAACATAGATCTAATGCATATTATTATTTACTACATCAACATCACTCCACATTTCAGTAGCTATAAAATTCCTCCATTGGTTGGCATTCTCCCTTTGTTGTTCTTGAGTTTCAGAAAGTATTTCAAAATCATCATATTCTTCACTATCTAAGGATAATGTATCTTCAGTATCTAATTCAATTGGAAATTCGTCGGAACGACACTCCTTGCGAAGATAGTTGTGTAATCCCGCACAAGCCAACACCAGCTATGCTTAAATTTTAAATGGAAATGGAGGAGCTGTTTTAAAAATTGTGAATTGTGATTTGAATATGCCAAACAACCTTTCAACCACATTCCTCAAAGATGCATGTTGAAGATTGAATAATTCATTAGCATTTTCAGGATGTCGCCCTTGCCCGGTAAAATCGGAAAGATGATAACGAACACCTCAAAAAGGAGCTTAAAACTGACGCCGATTCGAAAAACCACAGTCCACCAAAAAATATTCACCTAAAAACATAGTAAAAATAAATAAATTAAATACAAGAATATAAAAACAAGTACTTTGACATTAATTAAATCATACCTTGTGGTACTTAAATAACAGAATATAAAAATAAGTAATTTTGACATTAATTAGATCATACCTTGTAGTACTTTAAGTCCATTTCTCCTAGATAAAGCATCAGTCAATATTCTTGAGTCATGCGCCGATCCTTCCCATCCGCTAAGAACATATATGAACTCCAAATCAAAGTTACATGCAGCCAAGAAGTTTTGAGAAGTGAAGCCATGACGATTGCGATAGTTGCTACTATCATTTCCAACAATCATTGCTGGAATATGGGTACCATCGATAGCTCCAATATAATCCTAAAAATAAAGAGCAAGAACAATTAATGACCACATCATCATCATCATCATCATCAACAACAAGAAAAAAAATCAATTCTATTATAACAACTCTAGCAATAATTAGAACTTACTTTGAAGTAAGGATAAAATCTTGTACTATTTCTTATGATTTGTGGGGTAGATGATTTAGGCTTCGCCATCATATCTACTGCAATTACGTTCAGAGCCCTAAAAATTTTGTTGAAATTTTGGCTGGTGCTAAAATGCGATCTATTGAAGGTTTTTCGAATCAAACAATATCGAGAATTTTGACCCACATTGAGTAAAAATGTAGCCAACATTTCTTCAATAGTTACAAATCGTGTATCATGTACTAGAGCTTTTTCTCTAATAATTTTGCATGACTTTCGAAACACGTCAGGATACATCCTATAAATTTGTCGAAAGCGTTTTGCATCCTCGTTCAATATTGTTTCTATGTATTCAGACCCATTTCTAGTTGTGCCTGGTTAACGATCGTGTAACGGGCACACAATACATAGAAAGTATAACTTCATGTAATGTTCGTAGAATTGCTTGCATAGAAACTAACAAACATTCAAGTATCTCTGTTATTTCTTCCACCTCGTTCTGTTCCATTTTCACTTCCTCTTATTCATTATATCTTTGCATGTTTAAATGAGACATCATGTAAATAATATCACCTAAAATCAAAAAAAAAATAAACATGCCGAAAAATATAACATTCAACATGTGGAATTTTAAATCATGGTCGACAAGGACAATATTGAATAATACTAAAAAATATTATTAACTTCAAACAAAGTATTATTCATCAATCCAACATTCTGGTGAAGTCTGAAAAAAAAAAAACAATCTCTAACTAATAAAATACGAATGTAGTAATTAATAAAATAATATAATAAATTTTAAGTGCAAGCCAAAAAAAATTTAAAATAAATAACTACTTATTCTGTCAATTGAAACGCTATCCACTTAGAACATTATTCATAAGACATTTTCATAAAATCAATCTTTTTAGCTCTTGTATTCAACAACTCGAGGACCTTGAAACGAGTAGTATCAGTCAAATCTGGGATTTCCTTAATAAGCTTCCAACATCCTTGGTCTCTAGCATAAATCTATTAACCTTATCAGCAAAACTAGAAATTGTTTCGGTCAATTTATTCAAAGAATCATTTGAAAATTATTATTTCTGCTTGAGTCTAAAATTCCTTCTGTCTCAACTCTGTTCCTCTTTCTGGTTACTGAATGAACCTCCAAATTCATTGGCTCAATTGTTGGCGGCGCATTAAAGCTTCCAACTGTTAGAGGTTGATAAAGGTTTTTCCGTTGATGCTCGTTTCTTTGTACAAAAGCCTCCGCATCATAGTCGTAAGTAAGATCTTCCAATACATCACCACTAGGTTCCTCTACTTCAAATGTCCTAGCATCAGTATCATCCCCGAGTCCAATCGACTATCTCCTCGAAGCAGTTGCATTTTCGACAATTATCCTTAAGTCATCATAATCAGCAAACGTATCCATCTGATAATGTCTTTGATTAGGATGAGGCTGGTCAAAAACAAAAAAGAGTTAATACATACTTCGGTACAATATCTTAATGGAATAATTAAAAATCTCACCTTGAAGTATTCCTCCCACACTTCATTGCTTGCCGTGAATTTTTTGGTAACATGATCCCATCCAAATCCAGAGTTGCAATGCATAAGCTCAACATAGCCTTGATAACGGTCGTTGAACCATTTCCATCGACTTTTGTAATTTAAGAAATTTTTTTCACATCCAAGTGTTGCATTAAAGACAGGAAGTATTTTTTTTCAATGGTTGCTTTAGTAAAAGCACCATTACTATTGCGCCATCCACGATTTGCAGCATCAACCAACAATTTAAGCAACTCATTGCTCTCTTCCGCGGTCCATCTAGTATATTTTACCACACCTTTTCCTTTTTTTGTTTTTAACAGTTATTTGTGAGTCTCCCATCGTACTATAATCATATATATAAAAATTAGTTTGATTAGGTTTTTCAATGCAAGAAAAAGGACAAATAGAGACACCAACAATACTCAGCCAACAGAAATTAAATCATGCAACCATGATACCAGGACCTTAATGCATACATTTGCTGTGATTTTGTCCATAATGCAAATGCCTTGGGCATCATAGATTTGTCCATGTGAACAATGTTGGTTTTCCTATCGGCAGCTATTGTAAATTTAGGAGATGCAAAGAGAAACCACACAAAGAAGAGAAGGGGAGAAGAGGCGATTTCGAGGGCTCTCATTGTGAATGCATTACGTGGAGAGAGAAGTACGTTCTCTGATTAGTGTAAATTCAGGAGATGCAAAGACAAACCACACAAGTCTCTTCATCTGTAATGTAACTATAAAACAAAGGAGACATAAAAGCACATTTTTTTGTTCTTTAAGAAACAATACATCATAAAGGATTAAAGTAAATACACGCCACTGGTTTGACAACCAATAATGACATTGATTCTTTGATTAGTGTTGAAGTTATAAACATAGTGAAAGAGATCAATACAACAATGGCACTTGAAAAGAAAATTTTCTCATTAAACACAAGCACAGAAGTTGGAGAGAATCAACTCTCAAACAGATTGCAAAAACAATATTGTTTCAGCTCCTTCAACATTTTGAAACATGAATCAGAAACACAACTTCCCTTTTATACTTGACTGATTAGGAAATTAAGTAAACCACAAACCTATAATTTCACAAACAATTGGAATCTCTACTCTACAAGATAGCCCCAATATCAACTTAATTGGGGTTGGCTACATAAATCAAACTCTTCTATTGAGCTTGATTCAGTGCAACCAAATAAATGTGTCCCAAGTTAACTCCAAGTCGAATTTCTTGAGGTTTCTATTGAGCTCAAGACCAACCAAATTAACAGAAATTTGAAATTGAATCAAACCAATGACTATCAAAAAACCAAAAACAGTAATTCAGATTCAATTTATTATCAAAGAATTTTTACAGTGAAAAAAAAACTGTTACACAGAATCATCATAAAAAATCACTCAAATCTGTACTCAAAAACCATAAAAATCCAAACTTTCCACTCTGTAATCACCTTCTCCACCTCCCCAAAAACTCAATTCATATTTCACCAAGTAAAGCCATTTCCCAAACCCAGAAACCTAGAAACCCTAATCGTACTTCTCTCTCCATGTATATACAAGAAAGAAAACCTAAGAAACTGCCATTAAAGTGTCCCCAACGGCCTGGCTCGGCCAATCACTCGCCAAATCCCCAATCCTCCTCTCGAAGTAGGCTCTTATTTTTATAAATATTTGGGTTTAGGATTAAAGCAAATAAACAGAAGCAACACATTGTGAATGCATTACAAAGAGAACCAGACGTTGGAAAAGCGAGAGAGAGGGAGAGAGAGAGAGAGACGTTGGATGTTACCTCTCGAAGCAAACGATGGAGACGCGAGGCAGCGATGGAGAAGCAAAGCAACGTCGAATGGAGGAGCGCAGACGACCGAAAGAGAAAAAGAGGACGAGAGAGATTTCGAGATGAGAGAGAGGCCACGAAGAAGAAAAAAGAAAGTCTCCAAAAGTTTCTCATGGAGGCAAAGAGATGGAGAAGACTTTCAACATATATAGGGTCAGGTGAAAAGTGTCCAAAAGTCATCCAAATCAACAAATCTACCAAATTTCTAAACAAATTGAATACCCCTTACTTTTAGATACTCTCTAAAAGTTTAAAATGAATACCCCAAAACTTTTAGAGACTTTTTAAAAGTCTCTAAAAGTTCACATTGAATACACCAAACTTTTAGAGACTCTCTAAAAGTTTTAATTGAATACCCCTAAACTTTTTTAGTCAATAAAAGTAACTAAAAGTCTCTAAAAATCTCAATTGAATACACCCCTGTAAACTTGGTTAGTAATAACCGATACCTTTTGGTAGTTATCGGTTATAGGTTACCAAGACACTACAACATATTTCGGTCCTATGTGACCGATAAATTCGCTTCCGTCATTCAATTTCGGAAATGGGAAGAAAACCATAAAAAAAACCATGAAAACTAACCTTATTGCATGGGACGTCTGCCTCCCGCTTATTTTTTTAACCATCACCTTAAAAACACTTAAAACTCATTGAATATTTGGTCAAAGACGGATCGACAAGCGCGATCGACAAGGTTGGTGCGTACTCTTTGATCGACAAATGCAAAGTCTAGTCGGCGACAGATCAACTTGACTTGGAATAAATATCGAAGTTTCGATATTGGGGTACCCTGAGAGGGCATTTGAATGGGCATATAAATCACTGGATTGGCCGAGGCATTGTTGTCCATTGTTTATAAAACCGGTTTTAATTAAAAATGGCGGGGTGCACTGAGTGGATATCGGGGTGCACAAAGCGCGACTCTAAAAAAAATAGTTTCTGGCGAATCATAAAGAATGAAGCTAGTAGCTACCAGGCTCCCTCGAAGCTCCTTGAAAATCCATGGTAGCGTTCATTCATTTAGAAGAAAACTTCTCGCTATATTTTTTGAGCAATTTTTTTATTAACTTATTGAAAATATAACACCAAATTCGTAGAGAAATTTAAAAGGAGCACTGCCTAATATTAACATCCACCAAAAAGAGTTGCAATTGATGTGCATTTCTATTATCATAAAGGTTATATTACATCACTCTTGCATTAATTATAGATTAATGACATAAAACGGGAAACAAAATTTGCGCGAATTATTTTAAGTAATAATAATTATTTCTAGGAATACAAATGATGATTGTAAGTATAACGAGCTTTCTATACCCATTAATTATTATTAATTATTTAAATTGAATTAGGCTGCAAATAAAGTGATTGATTATAAATTGAATAATCAATCCAATGAATGTGTGATTGTCATTAGAATCCATGGCTTCAACGTTAAAAATATAGTTGTTGAACTAAACAAGGGCGAAGAACTCAATAAGGAAAACTATGACATTTGACATCGAAAGAAAGATGCAATGCATCCTTAAAGAACAAGATGTCTTAGAGACTCTTGATCAAGTGATCATGAAGCCTGAGGTCGGCATGACTGCTAAACATATGAAGGGTTGTGAAGCATTTCGAATGTGGAATTGTAAGAATTGTATTGCTTGCATATTGTTGTTGAGCTAACATCCGCAACAGGGTTGCGTGAACTAATTAACATGTTTGATAATCTAAAAATATCTCGTCATGTGGATTTGGATGGAAAGTGCTTGGTAGCAGCTAAAATTTCCAATCGGGCAATTATTGAGCTATCAAGTCCCCAAAACTCTTCTTCTAAACGTATGGGTTATTGGCAAGCGAGAAAAGCTGCTAAAAAAAGTCAAACACATAGGTGATCACTATTTGAAACAAAAATGTCAATCGCAAGCGAGGTGGCAAGGACAAGAAAGAGATGTCATGCTACACATGTGGCTTGAAAGGACATTTTTCTAGGTAATGACATAAAGCAAGAAAATCGTAGGATTTTTTTTTCAAATGCATCTCCTCATTGCTTTGTGTTTAGCAATGTTTAATTTGTTGACTCTAATCCTTTGTAGATTATTGATTCAGGAGCAACAAATCATGTAACGAAAGCCCGTGAGGTTTTCGTTGAGTATCGCCACATTCAAGTGGGAGCACAGTGGATATTTGTTGGAAATATTGCGCTTGTAGTTGTTCAAGAAATTGGCACATGCTATTGGGCGCATACTACTTCTGCATGATGTCTTAAATGCCCCAAAAATAAGACGAAACTTAATTTTTGCGATTGTCCTTAGTTTAGGTTTTAGTTTGAACTTCAATAACAAAGTGTCACTATGTTTTTGACACCACAGTTTATGGTTTTGGATACTTGTCTAATGGTTTTATTATTTTGGGCATCGAAGGTGGCTAAAATTAATAATAATTTTTTTTTTTTCGTTTTTGCATCATCAGTTTCTATTAATTATAGATGCAACCATATGACATGCAAGATTAGATCATATAAGGCAAGATCAAAAAACATTTGCTAGAGAAGAAGGCTTACTCTCATAGGTTGATTTGCCTATTTGTACACATTATCTAGCTTGAAAACAACTACATAACCATTTAAAGTTGTAAAAGCTGATATTCCATTGCAATTAGTACATTCAAACATTTATGGTCTTATAAATGTAAGAGCGCGACATGGTGCATCATATTTCATCACTTTCATTGATCATTTTGCACGTTATGGTCATGTATTCTAAACTTACATATTTGTAAAGCATTTGATTGCTTCAATAATGTGTAACTCTGATTGAAAGTTAGCTAGAGAAACATGTCAATATGTTAAGAAATGAGAATGGATGTGAATATCTATAAGATCAACTTAAAAAAAATATCGTGTGGAAAAAGGTTTGCAGTTAACTTGCAATCTCAACCATTTCGCAAAAAAATGGTGTTGCAGAATGACACAATCGCACTGTATTGGATATGGTTCGATCTATGACGGCACAAACAAGTCTTCCAATTTCATAATGGGGGATGCATTGCTAGCCGCAACTCATGAACTAGTACAATCAAAATCAATATTTTTTTCACTACTTGTACCCTTAAGATTGTGAGACATCTCAATCTTATTGCACCCTTGGAGTTGCGCATCTTATGTTCATTCCCGGTCCAATAAATATGAAAAATTGAGACTGAAGGGAAAGAAATCTAATTTTTCATTATATGTTTTGAACATTCAAAAGGGTCTGTGTTCGTTAGTGAACAAGTAGATGAATATTTTATTGAATTTGAAATAACATTTTTTTTTGAAAATGAGTTTCCTAGCAAAAAAAGAAAAGAATGTAGCAGTAAGAGATCTCACTTTTTATGAAGTTGATGATTCTTTAAAGAATGCAGTCCCAGAACTAGATTCAAATGCAGTTGAGACTAATCCAAATTTGGCTCCTATTCTTGATTCTAGTCAGAGTGATACTCCAATAGATGCTTCAAATACATAAGAATTGCGTAGAAGCAGCCGTAGAAGTGTGCCTCGAATATGTTTTGAAATTGAGGGTCAGCTTTTATGATTGCTACACATAATGAAAATGAGCCTCGTAATGTTAATGAGGCTTTATCATCATCTACTAAGGAACTATAGTTAAAAGCAATGGATGAAGAAATGGAGTCAGTGAAACATTGAAATCTAACCATGTCTGGGACTTGGTTAATCTACCTCTTGGGCGTATTTCAATTGCGAATAATTTGGGTTCTCAAGATCAAATGCCAGGCAAATGGATCAAAGATCTAAATCACATTTAGTGGATAAGGGGTTTACACAACTTTAAAGGAATATATTATGTGGAAACATTTATCACCAGTTGTAAGGTTTGCCTCTATTCGTATATTACTTGTTATCGTTGCACATATGAATTTAGAATTACATCAAATGGATGTAAAAATTGCTTTTATGAATGGAGAATTGACTGAAGACATATATATGCAACAACCAATAGGTTTTACTGTTAAGGGACTAGAGCGCAAAGAGTGCAAGCTCTGAAAGTCTATATGTGGTCTTACACAATCTTCAAGACAATGGTATATGATATTTCGTCAAATCATTTTTTTTTAGATTTAATATAATTGATTAAGACCATTGTGCATATACCTAGTATTCAGATCAACAGTTTGCAATATAATCCTTATATGTGGACGATGTACTCTTAGTTGGAAATAACATTGATTATGTTGTCACCATTAAAGAAATGGTTGTCCTCTATTTTTTATATTAAGGACATGGGTGAAACAAGCTTCATACTGGGTGTGAAGATTCATAAGAATCGTTATAGAGAATACTTGCTTTATCGCAAGAACAATATATTAAAAATATTCTTAAACGATTCAAAATGACAGATAGCTATCCCATTGACACTACAAATGCTTTAGATGAAGTCCTAAGCACAAAAATGTTCCCGTGACTCTAAATGAGAAAGATAAAATATCCAATATACCATATGCAAGTGCAATTAGAAATTCAATGTACGCATTAATGTGTACTTATCCCAATAAATCATACGTCGTTTGTTTAGCTAACATATATAATAAATATCCAGGTCAAGCTTTATTGGAAAGCAATTTAAAAGATCTTGGTATATTTAAATGTTACCATTAACTTGTGTTTATATTATCAAAGGCATGATCTGCAATTACTTGGTACTCGGATGCCAATTGGAATGGCGATCCTAAGGAACACAACTAAGCATTAGGAAATGGTTTCCTATTCGATAATGGTGCAATTTCATGAAGCTGTAAGAAGCAAAATTGTTCACGAAGCTACATGGTTTAGACATTTCCAAGTGTACTGCTTATTATAAAAGAGCATTGAAACGTGTGACTATATTTATTGATATTCAAAAAGCTATAGCTTGTGCAATAAATAAGAAGCATCATGGAAAGACAAAACACATTGACGTAAAGTAGAACGTTGTGAATGATTTCATAGCAAGAAAAGATGTAATGAGATAACATATACATGTGCAAAGGATGACAGTAGATCCTTGAGATTGCGAAGATCGTAATTCATATGTTATAACTGCTTATTTCAATTCAATAAATAAGCTTTATTGAAATTTGTTATTTCGTGCTATGATATAAGTCATTATTGACTGGAAGTATGCAACATGCATTAATTGGCTTTCTCACACAAGCAATTGCCTTTGGCGCTAGTTATAGCAAGCTGAGACATTAAAACTGATTTGATAAATGTTGCCTTGATCAGAGTCAAGATGAGATCATTTTGCAAGATCGTAATAGATTTCTCACTATCTATTAAGCCTATGAATAAAAACTAGATGCGAGATCTAGTGTTTGGCGCCTAATTATGGCGAATTGCACAGATTTTGGGCTAGGCGCTTTGGGAGTGACTGAACTAAGATCTGTACAGTGTATTAAGAGCATTGCATACTCTCTTATAGAGAGTTGATCCACTGTGACATGTAAAGTATTACATGTGTTTAGTCGACCACTTAAAAGTTAGTTGATAGTAAATCCCCATATCCTCACTGTGTGAGTCTAATTGAATGAAGTTCTTATATAGTTGAGACTTCTTGTATTGCCCTTATGATTTTTGACTACCCTATGAAATAAGGAATTAGTGCTTGCTACTTTAGTGAGTAACCTATGGTCAAGCATAATTCGATCTAAAGGTACTACATTAGAAAATCAGTAGATTCTAAACTGAGTAGTGGGAGGGGAAAGGAAGATGATATGGAATCATGTCATTTTATTTTGTATTCTATGTCTCAAAACTGATGTTGCATCAATTGGATGACAATATTATTTAGAATATAATGCTATGAATTTAATGTTCAAATATTGCTCTTGAAGATATTAGAGAATGTTTTTGAACAAACGTGACTATATGGATCTGGGGCAAAGTGAGATATGCATATGTTTTAAAAGGGTAGATGTCTCTATGCTGACTCTAATTGTGTTGCCAGTGTAGAGCTCCCGCTTGCAGGTTACCTCGCGGTCACACACCCATTAGTTACAATGAAACACTGTCAATTAAGAACTGAATATTTTTTTCACACATACGATGTGAGAGTGGAAGATATACAATTTGTGTGATCGACCCGATCCGACAAGATTTTTCATACACGATATGCGAGTGAGAGATGGTGGACACATTTTAAATAATGTCAATAAAATAGATAAACTAAGATTTGTTTTGATAACTGATATCCTAACCACCCTAATCTCTTGAGAAGTCCCAAGAGATTAGAGGATAATAAATCATGTATTAGGTGATTTAGAAAATAAGTCTTTTGGCATTTTTGTATGGTGTGAAGAAAAGAGTTCTCTAGAAGTGTTTTCCAAACTTTAGTGTTGTGGAAAAGACAGGAGTCCTACACAAACAAAATAGGTGAAAATGCGCTTCTGCGAATACTCTTTCAATTCCTAGTTAGTCACATATCGATTAAACGAAACTTCAAAATGAGGTATATAAGTGATTAACTCTTCCCAACTAGCACCCTATTAAATGAAACTTCAAAATGAAAAATATAAGTGATTAACTCCTCCCAGCACCGAGGTCTTTTGAGATAAAACCTCACACCTAAAGTTGAAGAGTAGTTAAGTTGGGGACAATATCAGTGCTAGCGAAAGAGATCCATGGGCTTGGGCACGTGTGTGCGTCTTAGCTATAAGAAATTGACATGGTATCAGAGTCGTCGATTTGGTTGGGACTTGTCGAGAAAACAAACCTTGGATGAATTTCGATCTAAGGTGGAGTGTTGAAATTAGGGTTGCAAGTGGGGTAGGGAATCCCCGTCCCCATTGGACCTTGCCCTGCGGGGCGGGGATTCTCTGCATTTTTGCCTTGCCGGGGCGAGACGTGTTGAGTTTTGAGGTTCATGCGCAGCGAAAATTTCAAAACAATTTTGAGAAAAACCCCAGCAGGATCCGAATATGATTCCATTAAAACGTTTAAACTATGAAAACTTAATCATACCTCAGTCACAATGTACCTTTCCCAAGGTTAATCGATCTGTAAAGTGCTGCTAATGACGAACGCCTTCTATCAGCAGTCCACACACGAACGGCGGCCGAGATTTGAAATGCTAGCTTCGAGAGAATACCAAACTTTTTTGTTTCTCTCCAAAACGATCCAGAGCATACCAAAAATCCTAAGTCGTTTCTAAAACGAAAATAGAGTTTCGGCCTTTTTATCTTTCGTTCATGTATTCTAACTCAAAGTGTCTATGTATACAACCCTTGTATATAGACGATTAAGTAAATTACACATATACCCCTACTTAAAGAAGTATAAGTGTAATACACTACAAGGACGTTTCTGTCATGAATTTTATCATATAAAATTCATTTTTCTGAACCATCTTAAAATCTCGCAAAACCATTCTTAGTGTGCGACCCTATAGGCTCATACAACGTTGGTAGTGTACCAAAACACATTTTGGTATACAAGTCATAAGCGGCCTCTAGCAAGACATTATGACTACCCAAGTTGTACGAATATCAAATCGATACAACCTAATCAATAGTGTATATAACATTCTTTTGTCACACGATATCCTTTTGATTAAACATAAGACATGGAATTGTCATCCAACATGTTCAATCGTACTAGTCTCGATCTCTAGGTAGTCTAAAAACATCCTAGTGACATTGATCAATATCAATTCACTTAGACTAGGCCTTTTAACAGTCTAACATATCCAGGGATCCACTAGATATCTCTCTTTATATGAGATGGACAAATTCTATCTCGATTACACAATTTCATCACATTGCTCACATAGTAACCAATCACAACTTTTATAATTGTACGGTTAAAGACAACGTTTGATAGTGTCAAATCACTATGTTTCTAATGTTGAAGTCTCTGGTAATCTCAAGTTAGAGGACCGAAAAATATACCTATCATGAGAAATAACTGACTCAATCCATGTGATGTTCTTATAGCGGGTCGGTCCATTACTTTATTCCATAACAAGTACACGTGATCTTGATTCGTATCCCTATACGTATAATCATAATATGATCATCAATCAAGACTCACACTAGTCTTAATTCATTATAGTTCCCAGTATAATGATCGACTAGGGACATTTAGGATATTTCTGTAAATACCCATGGATCTTATTATAATGTAAACATGTAAATTAATTATAATAAACAGCAAATGAAATCCTCTATTTTATTAATTAAAAGTACTCATAAAGACAGTTAATGGATTGTCCTAGGGCACATTCCCCAACAAGACGTAGGGCGAAAGTTCACCTCACATAACGGGACGGAACGGGGCGGGGCGGGGTGGGGGCGGGGAGTACCCTTGCCCCGCGAGTTTTCCCTGTACTCCACATCCTCATCGCCACGCCCCGTACCCCGCCCCACGGGGAATCCCCATCTTCCCAACCCGAACCTCATCCCACAAGTAATCCGTTTTAAAAAATTAGTCGAAATCTCGTGTTTCGGGCACGGGTAAGAATAAGTGTTAATACATTAGTTAAAAAATAATTAACTTAATGAGAATAAAATTGAAAAAAAAAACTAAAAAAATAATTTTGCTACATAATCTCAAATAAATTTTAAGTGAAGAATAATATCATTTAATTTTTTGTAGCAAAATTATGGAATATGTGCTTTGAAAGTTTAAAAACTTTTTGCATATGATCCTAATAAAATTAATTTGATGAGGAAAAGGAAGTGATAAAAAGAGAAAAAAAACTTATGTAAATATTGGTGAAATCCCAATTTAATACTTTATGAATATAAACTATATTTAAAAAAATGTTTAATTAAAATTTTGTTGCCACAATAAGGACATATAGCAAATTGACATCTTCTAGTATAAACTAAAAAAGGGAGGTCGTTGATCTAAACAATGCATACAGATATTGTCGATCAATATATGCCATTTCTAAAATATTTTTATTTGCCCTTGAAAAGAAACATAAAAAACATATCGAAATAAAAACTCAAACGTAAAAATCTGAATACAAAAAACACTGAAATCTAAATAGCTATAAAAAAGTCGAAAAGAACAAAAAAATAGTTGATAAAGTAGCCAAGTGACAAGAAAAAGACAAAAGATAAGGATCAAAACATAACGTGCACGAACGAAATTACATAAGAAACTAATTACATAATTATAATCAATAAGCAAATTAAATCAATTAATCATCAGTAGGTAGTTTTCAATAATGTTCTAGAACAAACGTTGATTGATTAAGTCTCTCCCTTGAAATACAATTAGCATACAATAGATTAAAAAATTGGCTTCACAGATATTCAATTGTTAATTAGTATGATTGGTTTATTCTAACTAATCATATAAATTTTGGAACTAGTAGTACTTAGGTTCAAATGCGTTGTATGTGCATCAAATAAAGATATAAAAAAGTCTAAAGATTGTGGATCAAAACATAGACTTATATAAAGTCCACGCCTTGCAGGTAATCGACGGGGCGGGGCTGAGGGCGACAAAGTTTGCTCCACGGGAAATTTTGAGGATAAATTCCCGTCCCGCGGATACGGGGATGGTATCTTCATTTCCTGCTCCACCCTGCCTTACTTGCAACCCTAGTTGAAATATGTAGACTGAAATAATGTCTCAAATCGGAGAAGTGAAACTTCTGAATGAAGTATATAAATGATTGTTTCCCCTCTAATAGAATCGAAGCCTTTTGAGATAAAACTCCACACCTAAAGTTTTGGTGGTTAAGTTGAGGATAGTATCGGTGCTAGTTGAGGAGATCCACGGGCTCGCACACGCATGTGCGGCGCAGCCGTGATACGCCATAATCATCGAAATGGGATAGAGGACAAAGTTGGTTTATATTGGTTTCACCTAACTCTCTAAGAGAATATTACTTGTTTCACTCCATTTCGAGTATGATAAGGTAGCATTTGTTGGCAAGAATCTATAAATAACGCATCACGTCTTCAAAATGAAGTATATAAGCGATTAACTCTTCCCAACTAGCACCCTATTAAATAAAACTTCAAAATGAAAAATATAAGTGATTAACTCCTGCCAGCACCGAGGCCTTTTGAGATAAAACCTCACACCTAAAGTTGAAAAGTAGTTAACTTGGGGACAATATCAGTGCTAGCGAAAGAGATCCATAGGCTCGGGCACGCGTGTGCATCATAGCTGTAAGAAATTGACATGGTATCAGAGTCGTCGATTCGTTTGGGACCTGTCGAGAAAAAAAACTTTGGATGAATTTCAGTTTAAGGTGGAGTATTGAAATTAGGGTTGCAAGTGGGGCGGGGAATCCCCGTCCCCATTGGACCCCGCACCTATAGGGCGGAGATTCCCCACATTTTTGCCCCGCCGGGGTGAGACGTGATGAGTTTTGGGGTTCATGCGCAGCGAAAATTTCAAAACAATTTTGAGAAAAACCCCAACAGGATCCGAATCTGATTCCATTAAAACGTTTAAACTATAAAAACTTAATCATACCTCAGTCGTAATGTACCTTTCTGAAGGTTAATCGATCTCTAAAGTGCTGCCAACGACGAACGCCCTCTATCAGCAGTCCACACACGAACGGCGGCTGAGATTTGAAGTGCTAGCTTTGAGAAAATACCAAACTTTTTTATTTCTCTCCAAAACGATCCAGAGCATACCAAAAACCCTAAGTCATTTCTAAAAAGAAAATAGAGTTTCGGTCTTTTTATCTTTCGGTCATGTATTCTAACTCGAAGCGTCTATTTATACAACCTTTGTATATAGACGGTTAAGTAAATTACACATATACCCCTGCTTAAAGAAGTATAAGTGTAATACACTACAAGGACGTTTCTGTCATGAATTTTATCATATAAAATTCATTTTTCTGAACCATCTTAAAATCTCGCAAAACCATTCTTAGTGTGCGGCCCAATAGGCTCATACAACGTTGGCAGTGTACCAAAACACATTTTGGTATACAAGTCATAAGCGGCCTCTAGCAAGACATTATGACTACCCAAGTTGTACGAATATCAAATCGATACAACTTAATCAATAGTGTATATAACATCCTTTTGTCACACGATATCCTTTTGATTAAACATAAGGCATGGAATTGTCAGCCAACATGTTCAATCGTACTAGTCTCGATCACTAGGTAGACTGAAAACATCCAAATGACATTGATCAATATCAATTCACTTAGACTATGCCTTTTAACAGTCTAACACATCGAGGGATCAACTAGATATCTCTCTTTATATGAGATGGACAAATTCTATCTCGATTACACAACTTCATCACATTGCTTACATAGTAACCAATCACAACCTTTATAATTGTTCGGTTAAAAACAACGTTTGATAGTGTCAAATCACTATGTTCCTAATGTTGAAGTCTCTGGTAATCTCAAGTCAGAGGACTGAAAAATATACCTATCATGAGAAATAACTATGACTTAATCCATGTAATGTTCTTATAGCGGGTCGGTCTAGTACTTTATTCCCTAACAAGTACTCGTGATCTTGATTCGTATCCCTATACGTATAATCATCATATGATCATCAATCAAGACTCACACTAGTTTTAATTCATTATAGTTCCCAGTATAATGATCGACTAGGGACGTTTAGGATATTTCTGTAAATGCCCATGAATTTTATTATAATGTAAACATGTAAATTAATTATAATAAACAGCAAATGAAATCCTCTATTTTGTTAACTAAAGTACTCATAAAGACAGTTAATGGATTGGCCTATGGCACATTCCCCAACAAGACGTAGGGCGAAAGTTCGCCTCACATAACGGGACGGGACGGGGCGGGGCAGGAGCGGGGATTACCCTTGCCCCGCGAGTTTTCCCCGTACCCCACATCCTCGTCCCACCGCCTCGTACCCCGCCTCACGGGGAATCCCCATCTCCCCAACCCGAACCTCGTCCCACGAGGAATCCATTTTAAAAAACTAGTCAAAATCCCGCATTTCGGGCACGGGTAAGAATAAGTGTTAATACATTAGTTAAAAAATAATTAACTTAATGAGAAAAAAAATTGAAAAAAAACTAAAAAAATAATTTTGCTACATAATCTCAAATAAAATTTAAGCGAAGAATAATATCATTTAATTTTTTTTGTAGTAAAATTATGGAATATGTGCTTTGAAAGTTTAAAAACATTTTGCATATGGCCCTAATAAAATTAATTTGATGAGAAAAAATAAGTGATAAAAAGAGAAAAAAAAACTTATGTAAATATTGGTGAAATCCCAATTTAATACTTTATGAATATAAACTATATTTAAAAAATGATTAATTAAAATTTAATTGCCACAATAAGGATATATAGCAAATTGACATCTTCTAAAATAAACTAAAAAAAGCGTGGTCATTGATCTAAACAATGCATGCAGAGATTGTCAATCAGTATATGCCATTTTTAAAATATTTTTATTTGCCCTTGAAAAGAAACATAAAAAAGATATCGAAATAAAAACTCAAACGTAAAAATCTGAATATAAAAAACACCGAAATCTAAATAGCTACAAAAAAGTCGAAAAGAACAAAAAAATAGTTGATAAAGTAGCCAAGTGACAAGAAAAGACTAAAGATAAGGATCAAAACATAACGTGCACGAACGAAATTACATAAGAAACTAATTACATAATCATAATCAATAAGCAAATTAAATCAATTAATCATCAGTAGGTAGTTTTCAATAATGTTCTAGAACAAACGTTGATTGATTAAGTCTCTCCCTTGAAATACCATTAGCATACAATTGATTAAAAAATTTGCTTCACAGATACTCAATTGTTAATTAGTATGATTGACTTATTCTAACTAATTATATAAATTTTGGAACTAGTAGTACTTAGGTACAAACGCGTTGTACGTGCATCAAATAAAGACATAAAAAAGTCCAAGGATTGTGGATCAAAACATAGACTTGTATAAAGTCTACGCCCTGCAGGTAATCAACGGGGCGGGGTTTAGGGCGGCAAAGTTTGCTTCGCAGGGAATTTTGAGGTTAAATTTCCATCCCGCACCCCGCGGATATGGGGACGGTATCTTCTATCCCCGCTCCACCCTGTCTTACTTGCAACCATAGTTGAAATATGTAGACCGAAATAAAGTTTCAAATCGGACAAGTGAAACTTCTGAATGAAGTATATAAATTATTGTTTCCTCTCTAATAGAATCGAAGCCTTTTGAGATAAAACCCCACACCTAAAGTTTAGGTGGTTAAGTTGATGATAGTATCAGTGCTAGCAGAGGAGATCCACGGGCTCGCACACGTATGCACGGCGCAGCCGTGATACACCATAATCATCAAAATGGGATAAAGGACAAATTTGGTTTATATTGGTTTCACCCAACTCTCTAAGAGAATATTACTTGTTTCATTCCATTTCGAGTATGATAAGGTAGCATTTGTTGGCAAGAATCTATAAATAACGCATCACGTCTTCAAAATAAAGTATATAAGTGATTAACTTTTCTCAACTAGCACCCTATTAAATGAAACTTCAAAATGAAAAATATAAGTGATTAACTCCTCCCAGCACCGATGCCTTTTGAGATAAAACCTCACACCTAAACTTAAAGAGTAGTTAAGTTGGGGACAATATCAGTGCTAGCGAAAGAGATTCATAGGCTCGGGCATGCGTGTGCATCTTAGCTGTAAGAAATTGACATGGTATCAGAGTCGTCGATTCGGTTGGGACCTGTCGAGAAAAAAAAACCTTGGATGAATTTCGGTCTAAGGTAGAGTATTGAAATTAGGGTTGCAAGTGGGGTGGGGAATCCCCGTCCCCATTGGACCCCGCACATGTAGGGCGAGGATTCCCCGCATTTTTGCCCCGCCGGGGTGAGACGTGTTGAGTTTTGGGGTTCATGCGCATCGGAAATTTCAAAACAATTTTGAGAAATACCACAAAAGGATCCGAATCTCATTCCATTAAAATATTTAAATTATGAAAATTTAATTATACCTTAGTCGTAATGTACCTTTCTGAAGGTTAATCGATCTCTAAAGCGCTGCCAATGACTAACGCCCTCTATCAACAGTCCACACACGAACGGCGGCCGAGATTTGAAGTGCTAGCTTCGAGAGAATACCAAACTTTTTTGTTTCTCTCCAAAACGATCCAGGGCATACCAAAAACCTTAAGTCGTTTCTAATACAAAAATAGACTTTCGGCCTTTTTATCTTTCGTTCATGTATTCTAACTCAAAGCGTCTATTTATACAACCTTTGTATATAGACGGTTAAGTAAATTACACATATACCCCTGCTTAAATAAGTATAAGTGTAATACACTACAAGGACGTTTCTGTCATGAATTTTATCATATAAAATTCATTTTTCTGAACCATCTTAAAATCTCGCAAAACCATTCTTAGTGTGTGACCCAATAGGCTCATACGACGTTGGCAGTGTACCAAAACACATTTTGGTATACAAGTCATAAGCGGCCTCTAGCAAGACATTATGACTACCCAAGTTGTACGAATATCAAATCGATACAACCTAATCAATAGTGTATATAACATTCTTTTGTCACACGATATCCTTTTGATCAAACATAAGGCATGGAATTGTCATCCAACATGTTCAGTCTTACTAGTCTCGATCTCTAGGTAGACTGAAAACATCCAAATGACATTGATCAATATCAATTCACTTAGACTAGGCCTTTTAACAGTCTAACACATCGAGGGATCAACTAGATATCTCTCTTTATATGAGAGGGACAAATTCTATCTCGATTACACAATTTCATCACATTGCTCACATAGTAACCAATCACAACCTTTATAATCGTCCGGTTAAAGACAACGTTTGATAGTGTCAAATCACTATGTTCCTAACTTTGAAGTCTCTAGTAAACTCAAGTCAGAGGACTGAAAAATATACCTATCATGAGAAACAACTATGACTTAATCCATGTGATGTTCTTATAGCGGGTTGGTCCAGTACTTTATTCCCTAACAAGTACTCGTGATCTTGATTCGTATCCCTATATGTATAATCATTATATGATCATCAATCAAAACTCACACTAGTTTTAATTCATTATAGTTCCCAGTATAATGATCGACTAGGGACATTTAGGATATTTCTGCAAATGCCCATGGATCTTATTATAATGTAAACATGTAAATTTATTGTAATAAACATCAAATGAAATCCTTTATTTTATTAACTAAAAGTATTCGTAAAGACAGTTAATGGATTGACTTAGGGCACATTCCCCAACTAGACGTAGGGCGAAAGTTCGCCTCGTATAACGGGACAGGGCGGGGCAGGGAGGGGGCGGGGATTACCCTTGCCCCGCGAGTTTTCCCCGTACCCCGCCCCACGGGGAATCCCCATCTTCCCAACCCGAACCTCGTCACACGAGGAATCTATTTTAAAAACTAGTCAAAATCCCACGTTTCGACACAGGTAAGAATAAGTGTCAACACATTAGTTAAAAATAATTGACTTAATGAGAAAAAAATTGAAAATAAAACTAAAAAAATAATTTTGCTACATAATCTCAAATAAATTTTAAGTGAAGAATAATATCATTTAATTTTTTGTAGCAAAATTATAGAATATGTGCTTTGAAAGTTTAAAAACTTTTTGCATATGATCCTAATAAAATTAATTTAATGAGAAAAAGGAAGTGATAAAAAGAGAAAAAAAACTTATGTAAATATTGGTGAAATCCCAATTTAATGCTTTATGAATATAAGCTATATTTTAAAAAAATGATTAATTAAAATTTTGTTGCCACAATAAGGATATATAGCAAATTGACATCTTCTAGAAAAAATAAAAAAAGGGAGGTCGTTGATCTAAACAATGTATACAGAGATTGTCGATCAGTATATGCCATTTTTAAAATATTTTTATTTGCCCTTGAAAAGAAATATAAAAAAGATATCGAAATAAAAACTCAAACGTAAAAATCTGAATATAAAAAACACCGAAATCTAAATAGCTATAAAAAAGTCGAAAAGAACAAAAAAATAGTTGATAAAGTAGCCAAGTGACAAGAAAAAGACTAAAGATAAGGATTAAAACATAACGTGCGCGAACGAAATTAAATAAGAAACTAATTACATAATCATAATCAATAAGCAAATTAAATCAATTAATCATCAGGACGTAGTTTTCGATAATGTTCTAGAACAAACGTTGATTGATTAAGTCTCTCCCTTGAAATACCATTAGCATACAATTGATTAAAAAATTTGCTTCATAGATATTCAATTATTAATTAGTATGATTGATTTATTCTAACTAATTATATAAATTTTGGAACTAGTAGTACTTAGGTACAGATGCGTTGTATGTGCATCAAATAAAGACATAAAAAATTCCAAAGATTGCGGATCAAAACATAGACTTATATAAAGTCCACGTCCTACGGGTAATCGACGGGGTGGGGCTTGGGGCGACAAAGTTTGACCTGCGGAGAATTTTGAGAATAAATCCCTACCCCGCACCCCGTGGATATGGGGATGGTATCTTCAATCCCCGCTCCACCCTGCCTCACTTGCAACCCTAGTCGAAATATGTAGACTGAAATAAAGTCTCACATTGGATAAGTGAAACTTCTGAATGAAGTATATAAATAATTATTTCCCCTCTAATAGAACCGAAGCCTTTTGAGATAAAACCACACACCTAAAGTTTGGGTGGTTAAGTTGAGGATAGTATCGGTGCTAGCAGAGGAGATCCACGGGCTCGCACACGCGTGTGCGACGCAGCCTTGATACAACATAATCATCAAAATGGGATAGAGGACAAAGTTGGTTTATATTGGTTTCACCTAACTCTCTAAGAGAATATTACTTGTTTCATTCCATTTCGAGGATGATAAGGTAGCATGTGTTGGCAAGAATCTATAAATAACGCATCACGTCTTCGATTATTTTCCTTAAGTTGCAAAGTAACACAGGCCCTCACTATGAATGAGCGCTGAGGCTTGCGAGTCCGTGAACCTGAAATGCAGAAACATTTTCTGATCGATCAGCACAGTTTAGTAGTAATCAGTTGTCATGAAGCACCTCTTAAACTAGTATCTCAGAGTTGGGTGCATCCCTTCATCTCTGTGCTTCTATACTTATCTATTCTATTGAATGAAAGTTATTTTTGTTTACTTTTTTTTTCTTTCAAAAGAATATGGCCTTGCTCGATCAACATCTCATGACCGATCTGAATTAAGGAAGATCCAAAACACCAGCTGCGAACTATGTTCTTCTAGTTCAGACATTCGACACTGGAAATAAATTGCAAGGATCAATGGACACGCGATTGGCTTATGCCACGTCGGTAATGAGAAGTTGGCCATGAGTGCAGAAAGCTGTTCTTGATTGAATTTTGTTATTCTTAAGACAAATATAGTGAAATTGTGATAGATGAGAAAAATTTTAGTTCCGGACTTTCAGTCCACCTAAAAGGAGTTGTTAGGAATATGAGAAAACCTCAGTCCACGTAAAAGGAGTTGTTAGGAATTTGGTGTCTAACTATATGTTCAGGGGCGGTCGCCCTCACTCGGCCTCCAGGAACAGTCTTTAGACACCCCACCCCAGCCCACCCCACCCCACCCCACCCCACCCCACCCCGGCCCCTTCCCTGCTCCCCTCTGCACGCGCCCTCCCCTCGAACACCTTTTCACCTCCGACCTATTCCCACCGCCTTTCTATCGACACTCTTCTAGTAGAATAATTGATCATGTTATGTACAATAGAAATCCAAAAAATAAATTTCTTTATGTATTTCTTTTTGAAACTTAATTTTTTATGTATTTAGGAACATTGTTGAATAACACTTGTAAAAATCGCAAGTTGTAATGATATTGAAGCTTAGTTTCACCAAAATTTTATGAAACTCAATTCCGGGTTGCAGTTAGAAAGTTATAGTCAAAATACACACTTAATTAAAGATGATAAAACTTATATTTAATTACAAAATATCTCCATAAAGATAAAGTTTAAAAAGTGCTCTCAAACCTTTTTTATTATTTTAAATTATAAAATAATTAATTAAGTGAAAGCTTGGGAGGAGGAAAAATAATTGATCTAATATACTTTTTTATTTAACAAAAAACTGCAAAATTAACTTTCTTGTGAAATTTTGCTTGTATCTTATTAATTTATATTACAAATCATTATGATTATTACTTTATTATTTGATTAAAGAATTTTTACTAATTTATTTTCTAATTTGACGCAACCCAAAATTTATTATATGTGACCCGCCCAAGTATGATATGGCTTGAAAGTGGGTTGTAGGCATATTCAACTCAATATGTTCTTTGATAACTTTTTTTTAAAGCTAACTAATTCATTTTAAAATAAGCACTAACATATTTTATAATTAAGTTCTACAAGGGCACAATTTGAGTCGATATATGCAAATTTAAACTTGTCTGTTGAATTATTGAGCTTTTACAATCTTGAATAGGGCCGAGTCTATATTAGCCTTACAGCCATTACAACTCAAGCTTGATCCACATTAGAAGACCGAGCTAATGATTATAGGCCCAGGTAACATCCGCCCTGAACTAAATTTTTTGGTTCCGCCATTGGTTATGCTTGACATTGAGAAGATGCCTATAACATTCCTCAAGCAAGAGTATTCATATTAAACCTTGCCGGTACCATATTACAAAAAAAATGAGATTGAAAAGGATGGTAGACCGGAAGCTATGTCTATACTAGTTTGTTCCAAAATTGGCAACAACTCATGTTCTTCGCCTCGTAATTATTGATTTTTTTTTTCAAGATTTCCTCATAAGAGGATACAATGAAATCTGATTTTGCATCCTAATCCACTAGAAAAAGAGCATTTTGAACTCACTAGGATTATTATATATTTATGCCACTGAGCCTTGACATTGTAACCCATTTATGCCTTTGAAGCTTAGATGAATAAGGTATATATTCCACGATTATATCCAAATTTATCTATTTTTCTGTTTAAGTGATACTCTTGACATATATGATTCATGGAGGGAGCTTTCTTAGCACATGGAGATTAATTTAGATTTCCTACTGTCACATAAGATATTTGGTTAGAATGCCTAATATGATTTAACGCAAGAGAAGTGCAATATCTTTGTCTGTTGCTGTTGCTGTTTCTGCTGTTGCTGCTGATGCAGTTATTAACAAAGTTGATGCATTGTTATGACAGCTATTAGCTAGCCATACTCTCTTATGCATAAAGCTGTAAGGAGTTTCCTACCTCTGTATTGCTTTTTCGTATATTATAAACAAAATGTGCTAGTGAGACTCATTTTGTCGACAAATTTAATCCGCTGAAATGTCAAAATCATTTGTTGTTGAATTTGATACCACTGAAAGTGATGTTTCTGTTGTTTTAGAGCGAGACAGGCCAATAGCTTTCTCGTACCGAGGCCTTGCAAGGAGTATATTTACAAAAAATCTGTTTGGACGATGTTTTTGAAATTTTTACAAATCTTAAGGGAGTTTTACAAGTTGTTATTTTGAAGTCATTTATTGCTTGAGGATGACTTTGAAATAAAAAAAAAAATTCAAAGACCCATTAGGAGTTCGGACTCATGAGTCTAAGTAGCACTACTTGAATATTTATTTAGGGTTGCTATTTCAACCCTACCAACCTATCTCCTCACCCATTTTAAAAAAATAAAATTATTTACTAAAATACCCATTAAGCCAATGACTATGGTACCCTTGCAAAAAACCCACCCTCAAAGTCCACTCAACTCGAATCTCTCCTCCCACCCACTCCCTTTTAGCCTCTCATTACTCTGATCTCCGACAAGACTCTGATGAGATATCCCTTTAGCATTTTGATGTATTTGGTTTAAGCCTATTTTGATCTATTTGAGTTGTAAACCACTTTTCCCCATTGATAAGTTGTTATTTATGCATATTATATATAGTTTATTTATATATTTTAGTGTTGATTCTCCGAATTATGGGCTCAATTATTTCTATTTGTCATTTTCAGGACTTTTGGGGTGTATGGTTGGATCCAGGGCGGAAAAATACTCAAAATAGAGTATTTACTTGAAGAAATCGGATACTGGAGGGTTTGTTTTGGGGTATACACAAGAGTAGGTGAATGAGAGTTCGAAATATGCCACTTGTCGAGTCCCCATTAGACTGACCGTGTCACACACAATCGTTCGGCGAATCAGATTGTGCCACGTCGCCCATCTCCACTAACCGCGTTGTGCCACGCCGCTCTCACAGCTCATCTTCTCACCTACACCGCACGATCTACCTCGGGATGCGTGCTCAACCGCACTTCCAGATCTTTGCACGACTCCTCACTCACGCACTCTCTCCAGCCCACCACGTGGCACATTCTGATTCGTCCAGCGAGACACACGGCAGCGGTCCAGCCACTCACAGTGTGCCACGTGTCAGCGCCAACATTCACGGCACATCACCGATCCTCCTTTCCTCCAATCCGCTGCCGCCACGTCAGCACGTCTCAGTTTTTCAGCCAATCACACTGTGACACGTGGCAGTCTAGAAAAACACAAAAAAATAGCCATAGATTGTCCTTGACGCACATGTCATGTACCAAACTCGAAAATAGGCATTGGAGACTAAAATTTGGGAGTATTAATAATGGTTTTTAATATGGAATTAGACATCTATTGTTTTCTTCTTTTCTCAGTGTTTTCTAGTATTTTTCTCCTCTTTTTCTATACTTTGTTTTTAGATTTTAATGGAGTTTATGATGTCGATGGCCGGCTAAACTCATCAGTCTGAATCGGAAGTGGATCAAATCCCTCTTTTGGCATCAAAACATATATGAGATCTATTTTATTATTTATTTAATTTGTTTCTTATAGTATTTTATTTTCTTCAGTATTATTTGAACAATTGAAGTTAAACACTAGTTTAAACTTCAATTCATATGCCAGTGAGTCGTAAGCACCCATGCTTGTGCAATAAGACCACACTAGTGGCAATTGACCTTACCAATTGATTAAAACCTTTTGGGACCGGTTAAATACCTTAGGGATCTAGGCTAAATCGGGAGCACTAGCGATCCGATTGTCTAAGTGTAGTGCCTTAACAAAGCCCATTGCAGTCAGCGCATTAAATCCAAAACACTAGAATAGGGTTATGCGTTTGACTAGGGAAGTGGTCATTGTCGTACCTTGACCATCGAGATAGGGAAGTGCGAGGACCTGCATACATTACCGGGTCTATAGCTATGCTAATTTACTACTATTTGCATGCTTTGATTAGATTGAGGACCATATGTAAAATTACGCCAAATTGAGGAGATTTGTAACACTGATGGTTTGGATTGTTCTTATCCGTCTTAATTGATTTATTTACTTTATATTTTAGTTATTGTTTTTAGTAAAATTAGAGATTACTTTTGTGAACACTCTAAGTTAGTTTAGTTTCGTACCCTAGGTTGAAAACTTAGTTTTCGTGGTTCGACCCCGAGCTTACCACTACTGCAGTCTTTGTAGTTTTCGGTATAGAATCGGAAATTATATTTGACGTGTTACGACGCTCATCAAATTTTGGCGCCGTTGCCAGGGACCAAGTTCTTTTTGACTTAGATTTTTTTGTGTTCACCTTTACGTGCCACAGTCTTCGTTGATCGTTGTCCGCTGGATCTTTACTCCCTTTTGATCCAGAGATCGAAAAGACTTACCGTCAGAACTCAAAATAAGCTAGGCAGATGAACCAATCCTCAAGAGTTCAACTGAACGATGAGCAACTCCCTCCGATGGCTGACCACATTGGGAACCCACATGTACACGTTGCACCACGTGAGGGACGGGAGGAACCCCTAGTTATTCCTCTCGACAGTTTGACGCACCAGCTGAACCACGTGCACCAGTGGAAAAGCAAAGGCCTGTAGCACACTGGTATCAACCATTCAACTAAAGAGTGGTTGATCCTCATCAATAAAGGCCACAAGCTAACCTTTGGGCACAACCTCAGGCCGACCATCGCATTACCATTGGGATGGCGAATGATGAGATACAAGATCTCCTAGCCCATCATCCACACTGCATCGCATATCCAGCCCACAGGGGAAATTTTGAGCTCAGATCAGGTTTCATTAACCTGCTCCCCATCTTTCATGGACTGGATCGTGAGGATCCAATCACCTTCATCAAGGACTTCCATTCTAAGTGTAGGACCATGATTCCCCCTCGACTCGATGAAGAAGAAGTCAAACTCTCTGCTTTTCCTTTCTGCCTAAAGGATAAAGCTCAAGACTGGCTCTTCTATCTTCCCTATGGTTCCATTACAAATTGGAAAGACATGATTTCTGCATTCCTCATAGAGTTCTTTCCTGAATCTAGAGCTTCCCAACTTACTAGAGAGATATGTAGTATCAAAATGAAATGTGGCGAATCTTTTGGCAATTATTGGGGTCGTTATAAGCGCTTACTTGTGCAATGCCCCAACATAGCTAAAGCAACCTCTCCATTATTCGTTTATTCTATATGGGACTCACATTGAGAAACGGATGATTGACAATGCCTGTGGAGGCGATTACAGATGTAAGACCACTGAGGAAATGTTTGATCTGTTCGACTCTATAGCAAGTTAGTCGCGTCATTACATTGATGACGAGGATGATTGACCTTCACAAAGTCTTTCTGATGGAGTAGGGTCAAATTCTGCCAATAACAAGCTTGATAAACTCATTGATCTCATGGAGCGATTCCTCACCTCGGGAAAAGCTCAAGTTAAAGCTTGCGGCTTCTGTACAGCCAAGGACCACTCAACTAACTCGTGTCCTACCTTGTTCGAGAACGAGCAAGCGAACGCTTTAGGTGGCGGATTCCAAGGACCACCGAGGAATCAATACGGCAACAATTTCAATAACACTTATAATAATGCCATTAAAAGCCCCTATTTAAGTTATGGGCCATAAAATTAGAACTTCTCACAGTTTGTTCCGAGGGGACAATCCCTCCCTCTACAGCCCCAACCCGCTCAGAATTCGGGATCTTTAGAAGAAATGACGAGGACACTCATTGCTAGTCAAAGACAGATTCTCTAAAGAATTGACCCAACTAAAAAATGAAACCATCACGAGCCATGCTTCTAGCATTAAAAGTCTCAAGGTACAATTAGGGCAATTGGCCCTACAGGTTGGGCGTACGGATGAGAAATGCAGGCTTCCTTCTCAACCGCACCCGAATCCAAAAGCGAATGTCAATGCTGTCGCACTTCGTAGCGGCAGAGAGTTGGAGGAGGTCCATAAAGACCCTAAGCCTAAAGAGGCCACCCCTAAATCCAAGGAAGTCAAGCAGGAGCTCGAGGTTCAACCATCTCACACTGAAACAGTAGACTTGGATAAGGAAGCGCAACCTTCTCTTAAGATTTTACCCCTCATTCCCTCAACGCCTCAATCAACATAAAAAGGCAGGAGAAGAGAAGGAAATTTTGGAAATCTTTAGGAAAGTGGCAATAAACATCCCACTTCTTGATGCCTTAGCACATATGCCCCGCTATGCTAAGCTGCTCAAGGACCTATGCACCAACAAAGGTCGCCTCAAAGGCAACGAGAAAATTACTGTAGGTGAGAACATCTCAGCTATCCTACGCAAAAAGTTGCCCACCAAGTGTGAGGACTAGGGCATGTTCACTGTCCCTTGCACAATTGGTGAAGTTGAGATCCAGAAAGCTATGTACGACCTCGGCACCTCTATTAATGTCATGCCACTATCTATATATGAGACATTGAAGGTTGGCCCTCTAAAGATACTGGGATTGTTATACATTTGGCTGACCGATCTGTCGTTCGTCCTGTTGGTGTCTTGGAAGACATCCTAGTGAAGGTTAGTGAGCTCATCTTTCTTGCTGACTTATACATCATCGATATGAAGACTCGGCCATACCCCCATTTCTCCCCAGTCTTACTTGGCAGGCCTTTCCTTTAGATCACCAAGTCCAAGATTGATGTTCACAGTGGTGCTCTGACCATGGAGTTTGATGGTGAACTTATTAAGTTCAACATCTATGATGTGATGTGTCATCCCTGCGATGCCTCTTCTATGGTGCTTGCCTTGGACAATGTGAACTCACTTGTCCAAGATACCTTTCTCGTGAAAGGTGATGATATGAAAGTGGTGTTAGAGAATCATCTCGACACCGATTACTTACGAAAGAAATGTTTCATCCTCGATACTGAAATTGAGGAGCTGATCTCTGAGTTGGACTCTGCTCCACTCTATTTTCCCACCCTGGCCTATCTCGACTTACCTGCTTTGAACTCTACACTTCTCCCCTCTATGGTGTGAGAACCCATACTGGAGCCCAAACCATTGCCCACCCACCTCAAATATGTGTTTTTAGGTGAGAATGATATATTACCAGTGATCATCTCCACCAAACTCACATTACCAAAGGAAAAGAAGTTGATTCATATGCTTAAAAGTTCAAAGAAGCCCTAGGGTGGACAATTGCTGACATCAAAGGTCTTAGCCCTTCCACATGCATGTATCAGATACATATAGAAGAAAGGTTTAAACCTTCACGAGAAGTGCAACAGAGACTGAACCCACCAATGATGGATATGGTTAAAAAGGAGATTCTGAAGCTCCTTGACGCTGGGATGATCTACCCGATCTCCGACAGCAAGTGGGTCAGTCCCATTCAAGTGGTTCCCAAGAAAACAAGGATTGCAGTGGTCACAAACTTACAAAGTAAGTTAGTCCCAACTCGCATCCAAAACGGATGGCGAGTTTGCATTGATTACAGGAAGCTCAATGCTTCCACTAGGAAAGATCACTTCCCATTGCCTTTCATCGATCAGATGTTAGAGCGTTTAGCAGGCAGGTCTCATTATTGTTGCTTGGATGGGTACTCTGGTTTTCACCAGATTCCCGTAACACCTGAGGATCAGGAAAAGACCACCTTCACCTGTCCTTTTGGTACTTTTGCTTACCGGCATGCCATTTGGGCTATGCAATGCACCTGCTACTTTTCAAAGATGTATGATGAGCATCTTCTCTGATTTCGTTGATCATTTCATCGAAGTATTCATGGATGATTTCACCATTTACGGCGATTCATTCGATCTATGCCTTAGTTATCTGACTAAGGTTCTTCACCGATGTATCCAGAAGAACTTGATCCTCAATTACGAGAAATGTCACTTTATGGTGGATCAGGGTCTTATCTTGGGTCACGTCGTATCTGCTAGGGGTGTGGAGGTAGACCCGGCAAAGATTGAAGTAATTCAAAAATTGCCTTACCCCATGACCGTGAGAGAAATTCGATCATTTCTTAGCCATACCGGTTTCTATCGGTGATTCATTAAGGATTTCTTCAAAATTGCACAACCCCTCTGTCGCCTTCTTCAGAAGGACGTACCTTTTGATCTTGATAAGGCATGTAAGAGTGCATTCGATGCGCTCAAAGACTCTCTCATCTCTACTCCAGTGATTTGAGCTCCCAACTGGGAACTACCTTTTGAGATTATGTGCGATGCCAGCAACTACGCTGTGGGTGTTGTGCTTGGGCAACGAGTTAGGCGCGCTTCTCATGTCATATACTATGCTTCCTGAACTCTTAATCCTACCCAACTAAATTACACCACTACAGAGAAGGAGCTTCTAGCTATCGTCTTCGCCTTGGAGAAATTTCGACCTTATCTCTTAGGAACTAAGGTGGTCGTCTACTCTGACCATGTTGCCTTAAAGTACCTTATGGCCAAAAAAGGAAGCTAAACCTCATCTCATTCGATGGATACTCTTGTTACAAGAGTTTGACATCGAGATTAAAGATAAAAGTGGTGTCGAAAATCTTATTGTTGACCATCTCAGTTGTATCGAGAATGGTAAAGCACCTGTACTGCTACGAGATGATTTTCCTGATGAACATCTCTTAGTAATTTTTGAGGAACTCCCTTGGTTTGCAGATCTGGTAAACTACATTGTTACACGAGAGTTTCCACCTCATCTTACGTGAGCCCAGAAGGATAAAATTCGAAGTGATTCCAAATACTATGTATAGGATGACCAATACTTGTGGAGGTTTTGCTCAGACCAGGTTATTCGTCGATATGTCTCCCAGATGGAGACACAATCTATATTGGCATTTTGTCATTCATACGCCTGCGGCGACCATTTCGGTCCATGTAGGACTGTTATAAAGGTCTTGGAGAGTGGGCTCTACTGGCCCACCATTTTTCACGATTCATACATATACTCCAAAACTTGTACCAGATATCATTCGACTGGCACCCTGAGTCACAGGAATCAAATGCCATTGACCTCAATCGTATTATGTGAGATTTTCAATGTTTGGGGAATTGACTTCATTGGGTCATTTCCACCGTCACATGATTTTCTTTATATTTTATTGGCGGTGGACTACGTGCCCAAATGGGTGGAGGTCAAAGCCATTCGCAATAATGATTCATCAGTTGTATGCGATTTCTTAAAATCACAAATTTTTTCAACTTTTGGCACTCCACGGGTTTTGATCAGTGATCGAGGTACCCATTTCTGCAACCGTATGGTTGAAAATCTCCTGCGTAAGTATAATGTTACACACCGTACGTCGACGGCTTATCATCCTCAGACTAGTGGCCAAGCAGAGGTGTCAAACAGGGAGATTAAAACCATTTTGGAGAAGACTGTAAACCCATCATGGAAGGATTGGAGCACGCGCCTTGATGACGCAGTATGGGCTTATCGAACGGCGTTTAAAACGCCAATCGGAATGTCTCTATATCGCTTAGTTTTTGGCAAATCATGCCACTTGCAGGTCGAATTAGAGCATAAATCTCTATGGGCTATCAAACAGCTCAACATGAAACTTGATGTAACTGGCAAAGAGAGAAAGTTGGACCTCCAAGAATTGGAGGAGATCTGGAACGATGCCTACGAGTCCGCTCGAATTTGTAAAGATAAAACCAAGGAATTCCACGATCGCAACTTATCTCGTAAGACTTTCGTAGTCGGCCAAAAAGTCTTGCTTTATAATTCTAAATTAACTCTCCATCAAGGGAAGTTGAGGTCACAATGGCTCGAACCTTTTGTTGTTACTGATGTGTTTGGACATGGTGCAGTTAAGATCAGGAGTCAGTATACAGGGAAAGTTTTCAAGGTGAATGGGCATCGACTGAAGCCATTCTATGAGAACTTCCCACAGCACGAGATCTAGAGCGAGACTCTAGCAGTTGTAGAGTACCTTGACTGAGAGAGAGTCAGGCTGAATCGAGCCAACGACGTTAAAAAAAAGTGCTATTAGGAGGCACCCCATGCTTCTATCCTTTTGGTTTTATTTTACTCTTTTCTGTGGTATTTTTACTATTATCTCCTTGTGATATTTACAGGTGTTGTGACCTCTGCCTAGCACACTAGATTTTGAGAGCCTAGTATTTCTCTGACGGCTCCTCACATGTCTGTACATATGGCTAGTCACATTGAGATCTGGTAAGGTTACCCATCTTCGTTTCGTTCGTGGATTTAGGATTAGTATCAGTCTTATGCATGATTTTGTATCATTTCCTTGCTTCTATATCTATCATGTTCTTTTACCCTATTGTGTGTGTTCATGTATGCCTTCTAACCTTTTTTGAACCTTGAGGACAAGGTTCGAAATAAGTTTGGGGGTACTTTAGAACTTGTGGATTGAGTTGGATGGTGCTCTATGCGAAAGACCCCAGGTGAGATCGTTTAAATTTTTTCAATTATATGCGGTTGTTGGATGGTATTGGTGGTGTCTAATATCTATTGTTCGTTCATTTCTTCCATTTCTCTTCCTTCCATATCTCATTTTCTCATTTCACTAGGAGTTGATACACGTTCATGCATGTTTTCAGTGTAGTCTATATTATCTAGAGTTGCCCGAGATTTTGTTTCATGCGTTTGGTTATGGATGAGTACTTTATGGTTGCCTATTGACTTGAACCTTAGGAGAAATTAGGAGAAACACCCAATCAAGTCGTAGCCCAGCATTCTTAGGACTTCATGATTAGAGACTTAGTATGTTGGTTAAGCTTGTACTAGATACCAAAATAGGCAGAAGGTCAAAATTGTGCAAGTGATAGTATTTTAACCCACATTGGGGAATTTGCTTGATTATAGTGAAAGTCAGAAGGGCTAACAAGAGTTTTCTTAATATTGAGAGTCCCACAAGTTTCCATAGGAAATAGAGCAGGGAAACTTGTGGTGGAAAAAAGTGAGAAAATTGGTCCATAGGAAATGGAGCAGGGACCGTGTTACTTGAAAAAAAAAAGGAGAAAAGAATAGAGAATAAAAAAAGAATAAAGGCGGAAGTTTACGAAAACTCCTCAAATAAAAAAGATTAAGCTCGAGTGCTTTCACTAAATTAAGTGGGATTTTAAACTTATGTGCTATAATGTATAGACTAAGAAAACCCGTGAGTAGTTGATGGTGTTTGTCTTGACTGCATCTTTGTCTTGAAAGTGTGATCTTAATTGTGTTTGGGTTGCGGTTCTTGACATATCATAACTCCGAAATTTCTAGAGTGGCTTGTTAGCTTGGCGACTATGTAAACCATAGGTACTCCATGAACTTCTGAATCGGGTATAGTTTAGTTGAATCAGTGAATAGTTATATTAAGAGTCTAGTTTGTTTGTTTGTCATTTACACCTTTGCTCAAGATGTGCAAAGTCCTAAGTTTGGGGGTATTTGATAAATTGTTATTTATGCATATTATATATAGTTTATTTATATATTTTAGTGTTGATTCTCCGAATTATGGGACCAATTATCTCTATTTGTCATTTTCAGCACTTTTGAGGTGCATGGTTGGATCCAGGGTGGAAAAATACTCAAAATAGAGTATTTACTTGAAGAAATCGGACACCGGATGGTTTGTTTTGGGGTGTACACAAGAGTAGGAGAATGGGAGTTCGAAATATGCCACGTGTTGAGTCCCCATTGGACTGACCGTGTCACACACAGTCGTTCGGCGAATCAGATCGTGCTATGTCGCCCATCTCCACCAACCACGTCGTGCCACGTCGCTCTCACAGCTCATCGTCTCACCTACGCCGCACGATCTACCTTGGGATGCATGCTCAACTGCACTCCTAGATCTTTGCACGATTCCTCGGGATGTGTGCCTTGGGATGCCTCAAGATGCGTGCTCTCCATCCTGCCACGTGGCGCATTTTGATTTGTCCAGCGAGACACACAGCGGCGGTCCAGCCACACACAGTATCCCACGTGTCAGCGCCTACACTCACAGCACGTCACCGATCCTCCTCTCCTCCAATCCGCCGCCGCCATGTCACCACGCCTCAGTTTTTCAGCCAATCGCACTATGACACGTGGCAGAGTCCAGAAAAACACTAAAAAATAGCCACAGATTGTCCTCGACGCACATGTCATGTACCAAACTCGAAAATAGGCATTGGAGACCAAAATTTTGGTGTATTAATTAGGGTTTTTAATAGGGAATTAAACATCTATTGTTTTCTTCTTTTCTTAGTGTTTTCTAGTATTTCTCTCCTCTTTTTCTACACTTTGTTTTTAGATTTTAATGAAGTGTATGACGTCGATAGCTGGCTAAACTCATCAGTCTGAACCGGAAGTGGATCAAATCACTCTTTTTGGCATCAAAACATATGTGAGATCTATTTTATTATTTATTTAATTTGTTTCTCATTGTATTTTATTTTCTTCGGTATTATTTGAACAATTGAAGTTAAACGTTAGTTTAAACTTCAATTCATATGCCAGTGAGTCGTAAGCACCCATGCTTGTGCAATAAGACCACACTAGTAGTAATTGACCTTACCAATTGATTAGAACCTTTTGGGACCGGTTAAATACCTTAGGGATCTAGGCTAAATCAGGAGCACTAGCGATCCGGTTTGTCTAGGTTTAGTGCCTTCACAAAGCCCATTGCAGTCAGCGCATTAAATCCGAAACACTATAATAGGGTTATGCGTTTGACTAGGGAAGTGTTCATTGTCGTACCTTGACCATTGAAATAGGGAAGTGCGAGGACCTGCGTATATTACCGGGTATATAGCTACGCTAATTTACTACGATTTGTATGTTTTGATTAGATTGAGGACCATATGTAAAATTATGCTAAATTGAGGAGATTTGTGACACTGAGGGTTTGGATTGTTCTTTCCTCTCTTAATTGATTTATTTACTTTATATTTTAGTTATTGTTTTTAGTAAAATTAGAGATTACTTTTGTGAACACTCTAAGTTAGTTTAGTTTTGTACCCTAGGTTGAAAACTTGGTTTTCGTGGTTCGACCCCGAGCTTACCACTACTGCAGTCTTTGTAGTTTTCGGTGTAGAATCAGGAATTATATTTAACGTGTTACGACGCGCGTCACCCATTCTCAAAAAATAAAATTATTTAAGCTTATTTTGATGTATTTGGTTCAAGCATTTCTTCAAACAATTCTCAGTTAGTTTTGAAGCCCCTGAAGTGAAGAAGAAAGGCGGAGACTCTCTTTGACAACCACCTATTTTTGTCATAGCATTCCCCACCACCACTGCCACAGCGTCTTCTCAAAATCCCATCTTTTCAGATAAAACCTCACTTCAATCTCCAAAATTCACCACCCATTTCACGACAAACCATCCCACATCAATACCCAAGAATTTATTCTCATAAACTACAATCAAATACTCAGTTGTCGCAACTGCTACAACTCATCATCGATGGTCCCAATTCATCTCTCTTGAAAACAACCAAAGTCCCCAACCAAATCCACCCCCACAATTTAGATGAACTATCCATCGCAGACTTCAAAAAACTTTACACAATTCTGCGACAATTCTACTCCAGAGTCCCAAAACTAGAATTAGCATTACAAGAATCCCAAGTGCCTATCACGTTAACACAAGATTGATTTCTTTTAGGGTACTTTCTGGATCTAGAGAGTGTATTTTATTTAGGGATTTTGTTGAGAGAAAGAGGGGTAACCAGGCAAACAGTGATTGACGAGCGCGGACTGTGGGGGCAAGCAGATGTGGAGAATAAAGAGGTCGAGCATGGCAAGTTGTGGAGAGGGCTAGTTGCCTCGACGTGTTGGTGTTGAATGGGTAAAGAGTTATTAAGGGTATTATAGGGATTTACATAATATTGTTGGGTGTAGGGATGTCAATGGGTAGGGTATGAGGCAAGTACGCCATACCTATACCCGCCTCATCATATGGAAGTCATACCCGTACCCTACCCTTTTACCTTATTTTTTGTGGGGCAGGTATGGGTATTATCCGACTGGGTAGCAGGGTACCCGTGGTTATTAATTTCCATTATCAATTTCCATTATTAATTAATATGATTTAAAAAAATTTAAAATTTAAAAGGAGTAAAATAAAATTTTTGAGAAAAAAACTAATAGAACCCACACACCAAATTATTTCTATAATTATTACAAAACATAAATAAAAATGTACGTTGTCTCTAATAATTATTCTAAAATTTGAAATGTTAAAGACTTCATTTAAACTAAAAAAAGCTTTCAATCCTCGAAAATTGTAAGAATGTACCTTTAACCTTCGATAATAGACATATCCTAATAGTAAAACCAAGTTAATATATATAAATAAAAAATGTAATATAAATGATTATAAGGTGGGTAATTGGGTAAATAGAGCTGGTAGAAGTTAATACCCTTACCCTACCATACCCACATGAGTATCTCATTAATAAACTCATACCCATACCCAACGTATATCGGGTCGGGTACCCATACCTATGGGTCTAATTGCCATCCCTAATTGGGTGGGTAAATAGGATTTTGAAATAAGATGGGGTGGTTAATTTAAAATGGGTGGGAAGATACTTATAACGGGTTGAAATAGTAATTAGATTGTATCTTAATCAAGGGGATCGCAGCGAAAATAAACAATAATCCATTAAATATCTCAATAAAGAGGAAATTAGGATTAACCTATAGTCTGGAAACCCTAAGAATGCTGGATAAACATGTAAATCTGGTGACCAAATATAACAGTACGATAATACATGATATCCCTAGTCATTCAATCTTAAAAAAGTATCACATTGTTATCAAAAACATAAGATACAATAATCACAAGTCAAAGGCAAAACCTGCAATATAACAGGAAAGAAATTGCTCCGAGAGTCCTCAGGAAGTCTCCAAGCATCGGTTCTTTTCCCTTGCTAGTCTCTGCCCAATCTGCATCCACCATTACAAACTAGACCGTGAGTACGTGAAAAATTGAAAATAAAGATAGAAAAACATAAACAATAATTAATGAATAACCAATAAAGCATTCTAAGAATCATGCAGTATTGAAAGGCATATAATCAACACAAATTACATGATAAACAGACTAACCAATATTTCAATGTTATTTTAGTGTCTAAGTCACATGACGTCGATAAGTAGTCTATATCCACAACCAATCTATAACCATTTCCACAATAAATCCACAACAATCTAGTACTCGGGGAGAAACTCATGATTAGGTGGATGGATAACACTCCTACAAAAGTGCTCACGTTAGCCCAGCTAACATGATCTCATAAGTACTTTCACGACACACTTAGACCGAAGACACACAACCAAGGAATATAAGAATGGAATTCTAACAAATGGATCAATTCAACAGAAACAACAATAATGGAAAATGAATTACTATGCACTCCTTACTGGCTTACTAACATACAAACGTACCTCAAATCGATCACAAAACCTCGTTCCTCACGGGACTCTAACTTGTCAATTTGATTTTTCCAATTCCTGGCAATCATTTCAACTCAATTTGGTTGAATTAGAGTCATTCCATGACCCTAGAAAAATCTCCAAAGTTTTCCAAAAAAGTTTTGAAAATAATTTGAAAATTCAATGTTTTACTGTTCCAAATGCCGTGGGTGACGCCGCCACGTTCAAATCCCCACGAAATCTTTTAAAACGCCTAATTGTCGACTCTCTGTTCTAGATGTCGTGAGTGATGCCACTAAGGGTTTGACCTATGGCGTCACTTAAAGCGTCAAACCCATTAAATATCTAGTTTAGACCCTGTAATCAACGCCGTGGGAGATTATACTCTACGGCGTCCCTTGCGGTGTGACACCCTGAACCCTTATCCTGGGTTTTTCGGAACCCCGACTCATGTTGCTGCGTTTCGAGCCTATCCCAAACTCTTAAGAACGTCCAAAACCATTCAAAACCACATTCCCTTTGTTTCAAAACCTCTACAAAATCCCGATTCAAAAATTATGTCAAAATCCTCAAAAACACCAATAGCTTTTAAATCCTTAAAACAACTATTAAAGTGCCATTTAATCAACCCACTGTTCATACTTTCTCAACCAAAAACCCTGTCAAAACCAAAACTTAAAATGTCGCCCGAAAACATCACGACAAAAACCCTCAAAATATGAGTCAAAACGTAGACTATCACATGAGGAGTCGAGATCTCACCTTATAACGCATAGTTGGTAGATCTTTTAGCGTGCATTTGAGCTCTAAAGTTCCGAAACACGCGCTCAAAATCCCATTTTGTTGGAGAGAGAAATGAAATTAGATGAGAATAGAGAGAAAAGGTGATGGAATGAGCTTATATACCCTTCACTCATCTTCTGTCACATTCGAATCCCGAGGCATATCCTAAGGTCCTCATTTGGCCCAGCCAACATGTGACGGCCCCAAATTCCCAATGCATTCGGGTACGCCCGGCCTAGACCCGTGCAGGTCCCGAGTCAGCGCTCGGCAAGCCTGACGAGCCTAGTCAGCCTCAAATCATCAAATTTCAAGTTTTATGAAAGAGTTATTGCAATTATAATACACGGATGAAGCAAAAATTCATATTTTTATCAAATAGTGGGAAATAACTCAATCAAAGGGAAATTAGGAACCTATATAAATGTGGAAAACCCCAATATGTTCAATTCTAAGTCAACAAAATGGATTGATGGAATCCACCTCAAAACATATTCCCAGTTCTAAAACAACCATATATATAAACGATATACATAAAACAAAACATATGGAAACCTACAAGGTAGTCTCCAAGTCCATTTGCTCACAAAAAGTCTCCTAGGCAAGGTCCTTTGCCTCTACCGCACTCCGCCCTATCTGCACCCACCGTCACAAACTAGACGGTGAGCAACCGAGAGAAAATCGAAAGTAATGCCGAAGAATATAACAGTAATTCATGAAATAACAACCAAGGCAGTCTAAATATCATGCGGGTGCTGAAAGATAGGAATTTGAATAAACAAGAATGCATGATAGACAGACTGAAAATGAAAGCAATCGAAACATGCGTGTTCTACGAGTCAAGAGAGGCCATAAGTGGTCTATATTCCACAACAATACCACAACAATCCACAACAATATCCACAACAATCCACAACAATCCAGTACATGGTATCACACAATCACTAGGGGTGGTCAAACACTCGTGCGCTCGAGTGCCCGCGTTTTATCCCTTCTAGTGCAGGCCGCATGTACCTTCGAGACACTCACTTATGCCAAGAACACACATACAAGGAATAAGGAATGGAAAGCCAATAATTCGATAGTAACAAACACAAGGAAGTGAAAATGAATCACATGATATTTTCTAAACTGGCTTACTAACGTACAAATGCTTTTTAAGGCAAATGTACTTACCTGAACTATCGTAACCCGCGTACAACGCTCCCGCGAATCCTAACGCGTATCCCTGAGTTTCCCGCTACCTGACAAGGTCGGAAACTCGTATTAATAGGTCAAGTCATTAACTAAACTAGGTTTAACCTTATCATTTCCCAATGTTTTAAATGACTTGAACAACGTGACAATTTAATCGAAAAAAAATGAATACTCTCTCTCTCGGGTTTTAAAAACACAATATTTATAAGCCTCATCGCGAATCATAGGCTCGACTCAGTCGTATATGGGTCATGTCATGGTCTCGAGGACCGGCGACATGACTACGACGTCATAACCATTCATCGCCACGCGATGTTTCGATCCAAACCAACACTCAACCATAACTCCTCGTGAAAACCGCACTGACATGTACAAACAAACATGAAACCTCGCTGGTGTTGTCCGACGTCGGGGAAGGTTATCACGGCATGGGAACGCCGGAAAACCCTCCACCAGTTCGGAAATTACGTCAACACACAAATTACGACTCGACGACGGCAACACATGAAATCACGTCAAAATGCCTTAATAACATTATTTCGGACTTAACCAAGGGTTGCGAGACGTCAACCAATGTTAGGTGAGATCTCGACAATCTTCACTGGTCATGGTTCGACCGGTAGCACCGCCGGCAGTGGCGGTTTCCGGCGAGGCTCCGACATACAAAACACATGAAATGACGACTCTTTCGCGCGGAATAAAACTGTTTTCGACCACTCTTAGGGTTGTGGGACCCACGTAGGAGTTTGGTGGGGTCCCCGACAGCATCCCGGTCATGGTGGTCCGGTGGTGGCGTTGCCGGTAAGGGCGTTTTCCGGTCAACAAACACCACCATACACATGAAATAACAAAATTGTTTAAAACGCAACTGGATATTTTATTTTTTTGGACACACCGGAGGGTTGTAGGACATTTGTATGGGCGAGATCTAGTCCCCGACAACCTCCCTGGTGCGGCGGTCCGGCCAGCAGCGCCGCCGGTCACGGCAGTTCCGGCGAGAGGGCAAAAACCCTATAAAACCAACTTAAAGTGTGTAAAATCAGTAGGGACTTTGCATGGGCCATGAGGGAGGTGCTCCGGGACGGTATGGACTCCGGTGAGTCACCGGAGGTCGTCCACGACTGGTCCTCGTCATGGCAGCCACTCCAACACACCATGCATGTAAACACATGCATGACCACCGTGAGAGAATGAGAGAAAAAGAGAGGAAGGGAGAAGGAAAGGGAACCTTCGATGGACTGCCCGGTCACCTCCGAACCTCCGACGACCGGCGAGGACTTGGCCAGGCCGAGAGACAAGTGAGCCGAGAGGGAGGGAGGCCGAGAGGAAGAACAACCGAGAGAGAGTGAGAGAGCAACTCAAAAGAGAGAACCGAGAGTTCGAGAAAGAGGAGATGAGTGCTTACCTCCGGCGTCTCGACTCCGGTCACCGGCGAGGAGGAGAGGCTGGTGAGAAAAATGGAGGGTGAGGGAGGCCGTGAAGAGTGAAGAGTGAGGGTAGAGATGAAGACCGTGAGATGAGAGAAAATGAGAGAGAGAGAGAGAGAGAAGTGACGTGAATGAGAGTGAAAATGAGAGAGGGAGTGACGTGAGAGAGGGAGGAGTTGTTTGCATGACATGCATGAGATGGGAGAGGGAGGTGAGTGACGTGAGAGAGTGAGTGTGTAAGAGAGTGATGTGAGTGATGGGATGGGTGTGAGTGATGGGATGGGTGTGAGGTGATTTGAGTGGTGTGAGTGATGGGGGTAGGTGTGTGTTTGAATTTTTTTAAATGGGGTGTTAGTTGTGTACACCCATTTCTTTACCAACCCACACATCTCAAAGTTAAACCCAAGGATTCCCACACACCCGTATTTTCCCAAATATTTTTCCCCGACACATCTCACTTCCTCGGTCCGTATTTCCCCGTCACATGCATACTTTCACCTTGTCTCGCACCAATAATTATTTAAATTATCCAATAATTCCTTTAATTAAGTTTTTTTTTTACTGTATTTTCTCCCCCGGTTACCTAGGCGGGACCTCACTCACATTGACTATTGCCTGAACGGCCCGCGACACGTGTTAATGTAAAATACTATTACACTCATCAAAGAATCATAAAATTACCTCGGTGTCGACTCCCAAGGTTCGAAATACAGTCCAGTATCGCGTAGCCGGGTCACAATCCTGACACGTGTCACCAAAGTCAGGTTAAAAATTGAGGGATGTTACAGTCTCCCCCACTTATTAGAATTTCGTCCTCGAAATTTACTAATAAGTAAACTAGATTTAAAACTCATCGGAATCAAATAGATAGGGAAAGTGCTCTCGCATGTACGACTCTAACTCCCAAGTCAGTTCCTCGTTCCCATGAAATTGCCATTTCACGAGGACCGAAGGAATTTCCTTGTTCCTCAGTGTTTTGACCTTGCGGTCAATAATTTGGATTGGCCGCTCCTCGTAAGTGGCATCACCCCGCAACTCAATTTGACTCAGTCCACCGTTTGTCGTCGTCCTCTCGCCCGACTTGTCTAGTCGAAGCATTGAAATGTGAAACACCGGATGAATGCCGGCGAGCTCTGGCGGTAACTCTAGCTGATAAGCGACCTTACCGACCCTCTTCACAATTTTGAAGGGACCGATAAATCTAGGAGCGAGCTTCCCTTTGATTCCGAATCGTTTGTGACCCTTCAGAGGTGAGACTTTCAGGTATGCATAGTCTCCCACGTTGTACTGAAGCTCATCGTGATACTGATCATAGTATTTCTTTTGCCGTTCTTGGGCACTCTTAAGTCTCTGACGAATCTGTCGTACCTTCTCAGTGTGATCAACAACAGTCTCGGGACCAACTATCACAACATCCTCCGGTTCAGCCCAGCAAGAAGGTGATCTACAAGGCCTACCATAGAGCGCCTCGAACGGTGCCATACCGATACTCGCCTGATAACTGTTGTTGTACGCGAACTCGCACAAATGAAGGTACTCTTCCCATGACCCGCCGTACTCCAACACACACATCCTGAGCATGTCTTCCAACACTTGGATTAGCCTCTCGGACTGTCCGTCTGTCTGCGGATGGAACGCCGTACTCAACTCTAATCTGGTGCCGAACTGAGCCTGCATGCTCTGCCATAACAACGAAGTAAAGCGCGCTCCTCGATCCGACACAATCGACAACGGAACTCCGTGCAATCCGACAATCTCGCGTTCATAGATAATGCTCGCTTGTCAACTTGGTGTGTAGTGGATACCAAGCATGAAATGAGCAGATTTCGTCAATCGATCCACCACTACCCGATGCTATCGTGACCACGAGGAGATCGGGGCAAGCCACCGACGAAATCCATAGCAATGTGCTCCCACTTCCATCGAGGAATGGGTAGGGGCCGCAGCAATCCTCCAGCCGTCGATGCTCGGCCTTCACGCGCCGGCATATCTCACACGCTCTAATGAACTCCGACACATCGGACTTCATTCCTGGCCACCAAAAGAGACGTCTCATGTCAAGCATACATCTTAGTTCGACCGGATGCACGTAAAAACGAGAACGGTGAGCCTCCTGAAGTATCTCGGTGCGTAAGTCAGCCGCCAATGGAATCCACAGTCGCCCACGATACCTCAAGCAAGAGTCTGTCGACCGACTCCAATCTGGATATTCTGAACTGTCTGCCATCTCACTGAAATGCTGGTAAGACTCATCGCCCTGGTGTCCCTCGAGAACAGCCTGCAGTGAAACGGTCTGCAACCTCATCTGACCACAAATCTGAGTTCTGGTAGTCGTCGGCACGTCCGCTGAACTCATCAACTCGGCTGCCTCAAGAAGACCATACTCGTGGGTTATTTGACATACGACCACCTCAGCATCAAATCCTCTACGGCTCAAAGCATCAGCAACCACGTTAGCTTTCCCCGGATGATACTCTAACGAGAAATCATAGTCCTTCAAGAATTCTAGCCAACGTCTCTGTCTCAGGTTCAGTTCTCTCTGAGTGAATAAGTACTTCAAGCTCTTGTGGTCTGTGAACAACTCGAAACGAACGCCATACAAGTGGTGCCTCCATATCTTTAATGCGAACACTATCGTAGCCAACTCTAAGTCGTGTGTCGGGTAGTTCCTCTCGTGAACCTTTAGCTGTCGAGATGCATAAGCGATAACTCTGCCCTCTTGCATCAACACACAACCCAAACCAATCTTCGACGCGTCAGTGTACACAACTAAGTCTTTCCCAGTCTCGGGCAACGCTAACACAGGCGCGGTAGTCAATTTCTTCTTCAAAGTGTTGAATGCATGTTCACACTCCTCATTCCAATCAAACTTCGCATTCTTCTGAGTCAATTTCGTCATCGGTGCGGCGATCTTGGAGAAGTCTTGCACAAATCGGCGATAGTATCCTGCCAATCCCGTAAGCTCGCGAATTTGCGTAACGTAGTCGGCGTAGGCCACTCAATCACCGCTCTAACCTTCTCTCGGATCAACAAGAACACCGGTAGTTCCAACAACATGCCCAAGGAATCGGACTTCCGACAACCAAAACTCACACTTGCTTGAACTTGGCAAACAATCGATGATCTCTCAAAGTCTGCATAGCATTGCTCGTAGATGTCTTTCATGCTCCTCACGAGTCCTGGAATAGATGAGGATATCGTCTATGAACACAATCACGAACCGATCAAGGTATTCCCTCATCACGCGATGCATGAGATCCATGAACATTCTTTGGCGCATTAGTCAAGCCGAATGGCATGATCGTAAATTGAAAGTGACCGTATCTCGTGCTTTGAACAGCCGTCTTTTCTCGATCTTCCGCCCTAATCCCGAGTGGTGATAGCCGACCTTAGATCTATTTTCGAGAACCACTGCGCTCCAGTCAACTGATCAAACAAGTCATCAATGCGCGGCAACGGGTATTTGTTCTTCACTGTGATTCGGTTCAGTTGGCGATAATCTATGCATAGCCTCAAACTACCATCCTTCTTCTTCACAAACAGTACTGGTGCTCCCCATGGTGACATACTCGGACTGATGAAACCAAGCTCTAACAACTCGTCTAGCTGACTCCTCAACTCCTCAAGCTCTCGAGGTGCCATACGGTACGGTGGTATCGAGATCGGCTTAGTCCCTGGTACAAGGTCAATGATGAAGTCGATCTCCCTCGGCGGTGGTAATCCTGGTAAGTCCTCCGGAAACACATCTGCGAAGTCGCACACGACTGGTACTTCTGTAATACGAATCTCTTGTTTCGCCCCAGTGCTCATGACGCTCGCAACAACCTTAATCTCGCCACTATTGGCTTCCCTGCCTCTGGTGATTGGAAGTAGCGATGCTGTGTACCCGAATGCGATCTCCGAACCATCCACTAATGGAATCGTGATCCTCTTCTCATAACAACCAATGTGAGCATGAAACGCTCCTAACCAATCCATGCCGAGCAAAGCATCAAACTCCAAAAACTCGAGCACTCTCATATCTACCGGTAACTCGTAACCCCTATCTCTAGGAATATCGAAACACAACAAATTCGGATAAATCCTATCTCCAAGAAAGAAGTGCTAAGGATGAGGGGTTTACTAAGCCTAACGGGTTTCAAACCTAGCTTATCTACCATTCGACCCGCAATAAACGAAACAGTGGAACCGGAATCGAACATGGTATGCATGAAAGTACCAGTAAATAGAAATCATACCCTCAACAAGGTTTCGGGACGCCCCCGGTCCGGCTCAACAACCGCCGAACACGCTCCCTCTCAGTGCTTTGGTGATCTTTGCGGTGGTCTCGGTGGTTGAGGGCACTCCCTCCGAATGTGGCCAACCTTTCCGCACCTAAAACATGTGCGAGTATCCTGCGATCCCCGAGTCGGCCGCTCGGCCTCGTCCCCGTGCGGAACTCGAGTCCGAGTTTGACCGGACCTCTCGTGTCCTCCTCGCCTGTCTCCTCGCTCGCACCCCTACTCTCAGTCCGTCGCCTCTCGCGATCGCTGTCTGGTCGACTAGGCTGCGGTGGATGATCGGCAAAACTCAGACTTGGAGGAATGGTCTCGTGTCGGACGAGTAGTCTGCTGTGCAACGGACCCTACACTCTGAGTCCTACGGTCACGGTAATTCCACCTACCCTTCTTCCTCTTCTTGTCCTGATGGTGTTCCTCCGATCGAAACTCTGATCTGGCCGGTCTAGCCTCCTCTGGATGAGTAAGCAGGTAACCCTCACGTGCTAGACTCCGCTCATATGTAATCTGTAAGGTCTCCGACTGCGTAGTGACTACAAAACCTCCAATCGCAGGTAGCAAACCCTCAGTGAAGTAGTAAATCCTATCAGTCTCTGAAACAGCTGATCCTCCCGCATAAGGCAATAACTGAATGAATCTACCCATGTAATCCATAACTGACTCAGTAGCTCCCTGCCTCAACGCCATAAACTCATTCCTCTTTGCTCGAAGAACCGTCGGTGGAAAGTATTTCTGATTAAACTGGGTCTTGAAGTCGATCCAGTCTCTCGGAACGCCTCTGGTAGTAACGATAGTCGTCCACCGGTCATCTGCCTCCCCCTGTAACATAGACGAAGAGATCGTCGCTCGCATACTATCCTCCGTGGCAATAATCGAGTGAATCTTCTCATGATTCTTGAGAAATAACTCCGCTGCTCGGACATCAGTACCGCCATAGAACCTCAATGGATCATGTCTTTTAAATTCCCTCCACTGCTTCGCCTCAGCAGTGGCTCCCACACTCTTCTCTGGAGTCGTAGTCGGAGTAACTTCAGTAACTACTGGCATAATCGGTGTCTCCTCCGCTCGTACTATCTCATTCTGTAACGGAGGTGTCTCCTCCTCGGTCTGTGTACCTGACGCAACAACCACTCCCTCAGGAATCGCTGCTAACGGAATTGGAGCTGTAGATGCCGCAACAATCGGAGTTTCTGCTCCTCGAGTAACAGTAGGTGGTAATGGTGTAGTCGGAGTCGATGGTGTAGTGGTAGGCGGTACGAGTGTCCTCAACATTCGTAACATCTCCCGTAATCGCTGGTCCCGTGTCGCAACTCTCTGTGTCAAAGCGTGCACATCGTCCGCGCTAGCATATCGTGTGCCGGAAGTGCCGCTATCGTCGCTCGGACCGGTCTGATCCGCCATCGTCGTCTGAGTCAAGAAAACGGACTTTTCGGATCAGTCTATAGCTACCGTATACTACAATAATACACATAACAATCATAATATGTATTAAAATAATTCGACTCAACCCATTACTTCCCCGACTATGTTTCTACGGGACCCTAGGGTTTCCACTTCTCAGTTTGACCGTTCCTAACTTCCGCTGGTTTTAATGGCTTGTGTTTTATGAATTTACATCAAGAGTCAGGTCTATATAACCTTGGGCTCTGATACCAACTGTGACGGCCCCAAATTCCCAATGCATTCGGGTACGCCCGGCCTAGACCGTGCAGTCCCGAGTCGGCGCTCTAAGCAAGCCCGACGAGCCTAGTCACCTCAAAATCACAAATTTCAAGTTTTATGAAAGAGTTATTGCAATTATAATACAGCGGAAGCAAAAATTCATATTTTTATCAAATAGTGGGAAATAACTCAATCAAAGGGAAATTAGGAACCTATATAAATGTGGAAAACCCCAATATGTTCAATTCTAAGTCAACAAAATGGATTGATGGAATCCACCTCAAAACATATTCCCCAGTTCTAAAACAACCATATATATAAACGATATACATAAAACAAAACATATGGAAACCTACAAGGTAGTCTCCAAGTCCAGCTGCTCACAAAAAGTCTCCTAGGCAAGGTCCTTTGCCTCTACTGCACTCCGCCCTATCTGCACCCACCGTCACAAACTAGACGGTGAGCAACTGAGAGAAAATCGAAAGTAATGCCAGAAGAATATAACAGTAATTCATGAAATAACAACCAAGGCAGTCTAAATATCATGCGGGTGCTGAAAGATAGGAATTTGAATAAACAAGAATGCATGATAGACAGACTGAAAATGAAAGCAATCGAAACATGCGTGTTCTACGAGTCAAGAGAGGCCATAAGTGGTCTATATTCCACAACAATACCACAACAATCCACAACAATATCCACAACAATCCACAACAATCCAGTACATGGTATCACACAATCACTAGGGGTGGTCAAACACTCGTGCGCTCGAGTGCCCGCGTTTTATCCCTTCTAGTGCGGGCCGCATGTACCTTCGAGACACTCACTTATGCCAAGAACACACATACAAGGAATAAGGAATGGAAAGCCAATAATTCGATAGTAACAAACACAAGGAAGTGAAAATGAATCACATGATATTTTCTAAACTGGCTTACTAACGTACAAATGCTTTTTAAGGCAAATGTACTTACCTGAACTATCGTAACCCGCGTACAACGCTCCCGCGAATCCTAACGCGTATCCCCGAGTTTCCCGCTACCTGACAAGGTCGGAAACTCGTATTAATAGGTCAAGTCATTAACTAAACTAGGTTTAACCTTATCATTTCCCAATGTTTTAAATGACTTGAACAACGTGACAATTTAATCGAAAAAAAATGAATACTCTCTCTCTCGGGTTTTAAAAACACAATATTTATAAGCCTCATCGCGAATCATAGGCTCGACTCAGTCGTATATGGGTCATGTCATGGTCTCGAGGACCGGCGACATGACTACGACGTCATAACCATTCATCGCCACGCGATGTTTCGATCCAAACCAACACTCAACCATAACTCCTCGTGAAAACCGCACTGACATGTACAAACAAACATGAAACCTCGCTGGTGTTGTCCGACGTCGGGGAAGGTTATCACGGCATGGGAACGCCGGAAAACCCTCCACCAGTTCGGAAATTACGTCAACACACAAATTACGACTCGACGACGGCAACACATGAAATCACGTCAAAATGCCTTAATAACATTATTTCGGACTTAACCAAGGGTTGCGAGACGTCAACCAATGTTAGGTGAGATCTCGACAATCTTCACCGGTCATGGTTCGACGGTAGAGTAGCACCGCCGCAGATGGCGGTTTCCGGCGAGGCTCCGACATACAAAACACATGAAATGACGACTCTTTCGCGCGGAATAAAACTGTTTTCGACCACTCTTAGGGTTGTGGGACCCACGTAGGAGTTTGGTGGGGTCCCCGACAGCATCCCGGTCATGGTGGTCCGGTGGTGGCGTTGTTGCGGTAAGGGCGTTTTCCGGTCAACAAACACCACCATACACATGAAATAACAAAATTGTTTAAAACGCAACCGGATATTTTATTTTTTGGACACACGGAGGGTTGTAGGACATTTGTATGGGCGAGATCTAGTCCCCGACAACCTCCCTGGTGCGGCGGTCCGGCCAGCGCGCCGCCGGTCACGCGATTCGGCGAGAGGGCAAAAACCCTATAAAACCAACTTAAAGTGTGTAAAATCGTAGGGACTTTGCATGGGCCATGAGGGAGGTGCTCGGGACGGTATGGACTCCGGTGAGTCACCGGAGGTCGTCCACGACCGGTCCTCGTCATGGCGGCCACTCCAACACACCATGCATGTAAACACATGCATGACCACCGTGAGAGAATGAGAGAAAAAGAGAGGAAGGGAGAAGGAAAGGGAACCTTCGATGGATCGCCCGGTCACCTCCGAACCTCCGACGACCGGCGAGGACTTGGCCAGCCGAGAGACAAGTGAGCCGAGAGGGAGGGAGGCCGAGAGGAAGAACAACCGAGAGAGAGTGAGAGAGCAACTCAAAAGAGAGAACCGAGAGTTCGAGAAAGAGGAGATGAGTGCTTACCTCGGCGTCTCGACTCCGGTCACCGGCGAGAGGGAGAGGTGGTGAGAAAAAATGGAGGGTGAGGGAGGCCGTGAAGAGTGAAGAGTGAGGGTAGAGATGAAGACCGTGAGATGAGAGAAAATGAGAGAGAGAGAGAGAGAAGTGACGTGAATGAGAGTGAAAATGAGAGAGGGAGTGACGTGAGAGAGGGAGGAGTTGTTTGCATGACATGCATGAGATGGGAGAGGGAGGTGAGTGACGTGAGAGAGTGAGTGTGTAAGAGAGTGATGTGAGTGATGGGATGGGTGTGAGTGATGGGATGGGTGTGAGGTGATTTGAGTGGTGTGAGTGATGGGGGTAGGTGTGTGTTTGAATTTTTTAAATGGGGTGTTAGTTGTGTACACCCATTTCTTTACCAACCCACACATCTCAAAGTTAAACCCAAGGATTCCCACACACCCGTATTTTCCCAAATATTTTTCCCCGACACATCTCACTTCCTCGGTCCGTATTTCCCGTCACATGCATACTTTTCACCTTGTCTCGCACCAATAATTATTTAAATTATCCAATAATTCCTTTAATTAAGTTTTTTTTTTTTTACTGTATTTTCTCCCCCGGTTACCTAGGCGGGACCTCACTCACATTGACTATTGCCTGAACGGCCCGCGACACGTGTTAATGTAAAATACTATTACACTCATCAAAGAATCATAAAATTACCTCGGTGTCGACTCCCAAGGTTCGAAATACAGTCCAGTATCGCGTAGCCGGGTCACAATCCTGACACGTGTCACCAAAGTCAGGTTAAAAATTGAGGGATGTTACAGAACAAATCTTACTCCAATAGAGGACTTGGACTTCAGAACTGAACCAATTCTTACTCAACCCTCGTGTTTTCAAACTCGTACCTGTAACGACCCCAAAATCTAACTCATGTCACGTCTCATTTTAGGTTGTACGCGAATGTCTTGTCATGATACATGTGAACAATTCTCGGTTGTTGACGCTGAGGTCTGTTATTTTTGTTTAGTGTTGCGTATAGTATGGTATTCCGTTCCGAAGTTAGAGGCTGTTGAGGTATAACCTCAATTTTCGTTATAATCAGGATCGATAGTAGTGTAAAATGAGAACAAAATTGGTACAAAATATTGCCTCGAGTTTTATGTCAGTTAGCGGTAGTCAAGGTTAAGATTGAGTCTAAATTGGTGCAAGTTTAGTTAAGTATGACAAGATAATTGGTCTATAAAAGTTTGGTATGTCATAGAAAAAGTTAAGAATTTTGGGGTTTTGGTTTTACAAAGACTATCGTTATGAAAATTTTATGAAGATGGACTGTTTTGCCAATATTTTGGCTAAATTTGGTGAAAAATCGGATCAAAAACGGGCACTGAAAGCCAAAACACGTCAAAATAGAGATTTATGAAAATTAATAAATAAAAAGAAATTAAGTTGCTGAAAAGCAGCTGAAGGTTTATATATAAATATAAAAATTAAAAATTTCAATTGTTCAACAAAACGAATGTTTTTTTTGGTTTCTAAAGCTCTCCAACCTTTCCCTCACACGTGAAGCTCTGTACATTCAATTCTCATTTTGTTTCTCTCTGCAAAATAGTAGAACATCGCGAGACGATCAGTTTGAGCTAAGTTGTTGCTATGGAAACGAGGGATTCAGCCCAAGATTTGGAAAAATCTCAATTCAAGGTGTTTTTCCTCAATTCAATTTGAAATATATTGTTATCAATTGTTATGAATTGATATATTGGATTGATTTGCGTCAATTTGGCATAAATTCCACCGGCGTGGGATAGGGTTTTTGTGATTTGAAGTGATGCGATTTAGTTGATAACTGTTTTGAAGATATTTTTATAGTTGATATTGATTTATATTGGAATTTTGGATGAATTGAATATTAGTTTTGATCCAAATTGACTCCACGGGCTGGGGAAATATATTTAATTTGAAGTCGAGTGATTTTTTGGCATTGGTTATCGAGATTTGAGGATTTAACTACGAAAATATTAATTTGGAGAAGTTTTTGTTGGAAATGTGCCCTAGGTCAATCCATTAATAGTCTTTATGAATACATTTTAGTTAATAAAATAGAGGATTTCATTTGTTGTTTATTATGATTGATTTGCATGTTTACATTATAATAAGATCCATGGGTATTTATAGAAATATCTTAAATGTCCTTAGTCGATTATTATACTGGGAACTATAATGAATTAAGACTAGTGTGAGTCTTGATTGATGATCATACGTATAGGAATACGAATCAAAATCATGAGTACTTGTTAGGGAACAAAGTACTGGACCGACCGGCTATGAGAACATCACATGGATTAAGTCATAGTTGTTTCTTATGATATGTACATTATTCAGTCCTCTGACTTGAGATTACCAGAGACTTCAACATTAGGAATACAGTGATTTGACACAATCAAATGTTGTCTTTAACTAGATGATTATAAAGGTTGTGATTGGTTACTGCGTGAATAATATGGTGAAGTTGTGTAATCGAGATAGAATTTGTCACTCTCATATAGAGAAAGATATCCAGTGGATCCCTCGATGTGTTAAACTGTTAAAAGACCTAGTCTAAGTGAATTGATATTGATCAATGTCACTTGGATATTTTCAGTCTATTTGGAGATCGAGACTAGTACGATTGAACACATTGGATGACAATTCCATGTCTTATGTTTGATTAAAAGGATATCGTGTGACAAAAGGATATTATATACACTATTGATTAGATTGTATCGATTTGATATTCGTACAACTTGGGTAGTCATAATGTCTTGCTAGAGGCCGCTTTTGACTTATATATTAAAATGTGTTTTAGTGCACTGCCAACGTTGTATGAGCCTATTGGGTCGCACACTAAGAATGGTTTTGCGAGATATTAAGATGGTCCAGAAAAATGAATTTTATATGATAAAATTCATGATAGAAACGTCCTTGTAGTGTATTACACTTATACTTCTTTACGTAAGGGTATATGTGTAATTTACTTAACCATCTATATACAAGGGTTGTATAAATAGATGCTTTGAGTTAGAATACAAGTACGAAAGATTAAAAGGCCAAAACTCTATTTTCGTTTTAAGAAACGACTTAAGGTTTTTGGTATGCGCTGGATCGTTTTGGAGAGAAACAAAAGGTTTGGTATTCTCTCGAAGCTAGCACTTCAAATCTCGGTCGCCATTCATTTGTGGACTGCTGATAGAGGGCGTTCGTTGTTGGCCGAGCCTTAGAGATCGATTAACCTTCAGAAAGGTACATTGCGACTGAGGTATGATTAAGTTTTTATAGTTTAAACGTATTTTAATGGAATCAGATTCAGATCCTCTTGGGGTTTTTCTCAAAATTGTTTTTGAAATCTCCGCTGCGTATGAACCCCAAAACCAACAGTGGTATCAGAGCCTTCGAGTTTGATTCCATTAAACTCATTGCATTTTTTCTTATGATATATGATTGAAAACATGTTAATAGTTGATGTATATGTGATATACATAAGTTTTCTATGAGATTTATTATCATGTTTTGTGTATATGATACATATATTCGTGATTTAATTGAAATTAGTTTCGTACATGCTAGTAACCATGTTAAGTCAATTTGAATAATTTTAATGAATTGAGTTTTGTGTTCTATGATCCATGAAGCCATTAGGTTCGATTGGGATAGTAGTTCATGATTCAATTACATGTTTGTGATTATTTGGATGAAGATCGAAATTGCAAATAATTAATTTTTGAAATTATTTACTTATAAATAATTAATTTTTCGAAACTATTTATTTATCTTGTTATATCTATTTTGTTATGAAGTTTCTATTTGATAAAGATAGAAAACAAATTAGAATAGGAGATAAATATCAAGAATCTTGTTATTAGTGATATACTAGGATTCAAATATCTTAAATCCAAAATTAATAATTAATTTTTAAAATTATTTACTTATCTTGTTATATCTATTTTGTTATGAGGTTTCTATTTGATAAAGATAAGATAACAAATTAGATTAGGAGATATATGCAAAATCGGTTTCATTATCCCTATTGGATAGGAGATAAACATGGAGAAGTTTGTTATTGGTGATATGCTAGGATTCAAATATCTAAAGTCCTAATTAGATTAGGATAAGATGATTAATTAGATGTGGACCCGAGTTAATTAAAAATGTTTTAATTGACTTAATTTTGGATAAATTAAGGGGTAAATTTGGTATAGTAAAATTATCGAAAAATATAATTTTCTATAGCGAATTTCAATTTTCGGAATTGAGATTCGTCTTCTAAAAAAAAGGCGCTACCCCCTGTACCCCTGCTCGTTGACCGGCCAGCGGGACCGCCTTCTAACTAATCCTAGCGCACGGAAATTCTTCTATTAGTGAATAGCATAAAAATTTCCTAAATTGTTTAGTGGTTCTACAAATCAATAAAATATATTATATTTCATTATTTACTTAAAAATCACTAAAACTAAATAAAATTCCTCTATTAAATCTTAAGTCTTGTGCCATCCAATTTTAAACACTTATCAAGGCCTCGATTGCACTAATATAATTTCAGCCATAGCTGGGTGTATTGTGTTATCTTGGTGAGATAAGTTGGGTAAGAGTTACCTAAATGTTTAAAATGGTCCGACTTAATAAAGCCATCAAAATAGTTTTGAACTTTAGGCAAATGATGAGATAAAAACATGCTAAGACATAAGATGTCCCATATCTCATAAAAGGATCGAAAATTACATAAGATGTAATTGGTAACTGTTACCTACCTAAATAATCTAGTTCTATGTTTCATGTCATAGCTGTCACAGAATTAGGTGAAATATGGATTTTAGTCCCCTAAATAAACATTATGTTTTAGGAGGGTTATTAATTTAGTGGAAGCCTATTCCTCTATACTAAAATAAATTCTGTATAATCTTTATTGTAGATCAATGGCATCTTCAAGTAACAATAATCCCCTTTCACTGCGATGTATCCTTGAGAAGGATAAGCTATCTGGGACTAACTTTCTTGACTGGTTCAGAAACTTGATAATCATTCTCAAGCATGAACATAAGTTGTATGTTCTGGATGCTCCAATCCCTGAGGACCCACCAGCCAATGCTACGAAAGCTGTGAAGGATGCGCATAATAAGCATGTCAATGATTCTACTGAAGTTGCATGCATTATGTTGGCAACTATGGTTCCTGAACTTCAGAAGGACATGGAACTAATGGCGCCTACGACATGGGCATGTACATTTGAAGGAAATGTTCCAACAGCAAGCTAGGCAAGAAAGGTTCGAGACAGTCAAGAACCCGCATTCTTGTAAGATAACAGAGGATGCGTCAGTTAGTCCTCATGTTCTGAAGATGAAGGGCTATGTTGACCAACTTGATAGACTTGGATTTCCCATAAGCCAAGAGTTGGCTACGGATTTGATCCTAAATTCATTACCGAAAAGTTACTCACAATTTGTGATGAACTACAATATGAATAATATCTAGAAATCAATTTCAGAGTTGCATTTGATGCTCAAAACTGCTGAACAAAATATCAAGAAACCCTCTAGTAATGTGTTGATGGTCCAAAAGGGAAAGGGAATGAAGAAGAAAGGCAAAGGCAAGGCTAAAGTTGCCAAGGTACGACCGTTGACTACTTCCCTAACCAAACACGCAACCTGATCGCTAGTGCTCTAGATTTAACGCATTGGCCGCATTACTTCGATTCGTGAAGGCACTACACCTAGACAACCAGATCACTCATGTGTCCGATTTAGCCTAAATTCCTAAGGTATTTAACCAGTCCTAAAAGGGTCTAATCAATTGGTATGGTCAATTGCCACTAGTGTGGTCTTATTGCACAAGCACGGGTGCTTACGACTCACTAGCATATAAATCAAGGTTTAAACTAGTGTTTAACCTCAATTTTTCAAACAATATCAATGAAAATAAATCATAGAAAAGAGTCAATAATAATTAAAAATAAATAAACCTGATAAAGGATTCCCAAGTCGTAGGCTTAACTGATCCACCTTCAACCTAGATGAAGGAACTAGCTAGACATAATTAAAAACTAAACTAAAAGAAAAATTAAAATAAAAAATAAATTAGATCCCCCTGTTCTATTCCTAAGTCCTAATATATATTCCTAAAATTTGGTCTTTGGAGGTGAGAAAAACTAATTTTCGTAGTTTCAGGAGTGATTTTTGGATTTGGGAGTGTTTTGGGCGTTTTGTGCATGTCAGGGCACTTGGCAGGCTATGATTAGTTGAAATTCAGGTATCGGCTGACGTGTCTGATAAGTTAGTATTTATAGGACTTTATTGTCTATTTTAATATAGTTTAGTGTGGAAGTTTATAAAATATATATCTAACTATATTTACTTTTGGTTTTTAGGTGAAACGAAGTGCACGGTTGAATCTGGGGCGGAAAGCTGTGAAGGATGCGCATAATAAGCATGTCAATGATTCTACTGAAGTTGCATGCATTATGTTGGCAACTATGGTTCCTGAACTTCAGAAGGACATGGAACTAATGGCAGCCTACGACATGGCTGTAACGCTGAAGGAAATGTTCCAACAGCAAGCTAGGCAAGAAAGGTTCGAGACAGTCAAGAACCCGCATTCTTGTAAGATAACAGAGGATGCGTCAGTTAGTCCTCATGTTCTGAAGATGAAGGGCTATGTTGACCAACTTGATAGACTTGGATTTCCCATAAGCCAAGAGTTGGCTACGGATTTGATCCTAAATTCATTACCGAAAAGTTACTCACAATTTGTGATGAACTACAATATGAATAATATCTAGAAATCAATTTCAGAGTTGCATTTGATGCTCAAAACTGCTGAACAAAATATCAAGAAACCCTCTAGTAATGTGTTGATGGTCCAAAAGGGAAAGGGAATGAAGAAGAAAGGCAAAGGCAAGGCTAAAGTTGCCAAGGTACGACCGTTGACTACTTCCCTAACCAAACACGCAACCTGATCGCTAGTGCTCTAGATTTAACGCATTGGCCGCATTACTTCGATTCGTGAAGGCACTACACCTAGACAACCAGATCACTCATGTGTCCGATTTAGCCTAAATTCCTAAGGTATTTAACCAGTCCTAAAAGGGTCTAATCAATTGGTATGGTCAATTGCCACTAGTGTGGTCTTATTGCACAAGCACGGGTGCTTACGACTCACTAGCATATAAATCAAGGTTTAAACTAGTGTTTAACCTCAATTTTTCAAACAATATCAATGAAAATAAATCATAGAAAAGAGTCAATAATAATTAAAAATAAATAAACCTGATAAAGGATTCCCAAGTCGTAGGCTTAACTGATCCACCTTCAACCTAGATGAAGGAACTAGCTAGACATAATTAAAAACTAAACTAAAAGAAAAATTAAAATAAAAAATAAATTAGATCCCCCTGTTCTATTCCTAAGTCCTAATATATATTCCTAAAATTTGGTCTTTGGAGGTGAGAAAAACTAATTTTCGTAGTTTCAGGAGTGATTTTTGGATTTGGGAGTGTTTTGGGCGTTTTGTGCATGTCAGGACACTTGGCAGGCTATGATTAGTTGAAATTCAGGTATCGGCTGACGTGTCTGATAAGTTAGTATTTATAGGACTTTATTGTCTATTTTAATATAGTTTAGTGTGGAAGTTTATAAAATATATATCTAACTATATTTACTTTTGGTTTTTAGGTGAAACGAAGTGCACGGTTGAATCTGGGGCGGAAAAGTCTCAGAATAGAGTATTTACTTGCAGTAATCGGATATTGGGAGAGTTCGTCTCAAAATATACACCGACAGTGGGGTAATAGGGGTCCAACATTGCCATGTGTCAATTCATTATTGGTCCAGCGTTAAAACATACACCAGCAGTGCCACGTGTCATCGATTGATTCATCCAGAGAGCCACGTGTCGATCCGTGATTCGTCAAGCTGCGTCACACAGGCAAGTCTCCAATAGGAAAGCGCCACATTGTCACACAACAGCGTTTGCACTAGTCACAGACTACCACGTGGACAAGAACAGTTTCTCGTTTCCTCCAGCTGCTCGATCTGCCTCGAGATGCGCATCCACAAGAACTCCCAGATTTTCGGTAAGAATCGTGCGAATTCGCCCAATAAAGTTGCCCGCCACGTGTCACTCCGCGACTGGTCTAGCAAGGCGCCGACTTCCAACTCCAGCCTATCACAGATTGCCACGTGTCGCCAGAGCCCTTCACAGCAAGTCACCGCCTCCACTCTCCTCCAATCACGTTCTGCCACGTCAGCGCGGTACCAGTCTCTCCTCCTATCACGTTGTGATACGTCAGCAACACCGAGAATTGACCCAATCCGGTTCTAATACGTGTCAAGGATGAAAAACACCCAAAAATTGTTTTCTCTCTCTTCCATACACCAATTTTAGTAGTTTTACACATTAGGACTTTAGGTATAAATAGAACATCAATTATTATTCATTGAAGAACTCTCTCTGCATTATTTTGTGAGTAGCCATGTCCGGCTAATCAAGTCATTACTTAGGTCGGAGGTGAAGCAATTCAAGATTATGGATTCATGGCATAACTTGTGAGATCTATTATTTTATTATTTATTTAATTTAATTTCTTCTATTTCATTATTGTTGATTTTAATGAATATGGTTTAAACTTAGGGTATGTATGTGGCCAGTACATGCTTTTAGGTGGATAATCTATAGTTAATTGACTCATTAGTATCCGTAATAGTACTTTTAGGACAATATAAGTAACAAACATTCCCCCGATTGCCGTAAAAACCTTTCGATTCTTGAGTGTGCATCAATTGAATCTAGGTTAAATCGGGAGCGGACGCAATCCGGTTATCTAGGATTAGTATTCCTATAGAACTTTATTATTGCGGTTAATGTGTTAAATCTTATGACGGATGTCTAGGGTTATGCATTAATTAGGGAAGTAGTTAGTGGCGGATGTCCTAGCTATCGAGATTAGGGGAATTAGGAATTTCTGGCGGATATCGATTTTCCATAGCTAATCTAGAGGAACTTGAATTAATAATTGTTTTGGGAAAGATTGACGACCATGATATGCCATTGAATCTTGATCTTGACTTGTGGAACCATAGACTTAGGTATTTAAATTAATTGTTCGTAGTCTTAGATATTTATTTTAGTTATTTAATTTATTAGTAATTAGATTAATTAATTAAATCATTTTCTCTAAACCCCAGTTTTCCTTTATTTTAGAACCTTAGAAAGATTACCAATCTCTATAGGATCGACCCTTTGCCACTATCTGCAAATAGTTGGTTTAAGAAAATATTTTATTGACATGTTCGGTGCGCATCAATTTTTGGCGCCGTTGCCGGGGATTGGTTTTTCTTTTTTTGGTTTTATTTATTTATTTATTTATTTGTAGCTACTTTATACCCTTGTCTCAAGCATGTTTGCAGATAACTCCACGATGGCCTCCTATTCCGACAATTATAGTCAATTCAAAGACTCATACTATGAATGGGGTAGGTATGTCAAATTATGGACGTGAATTTTCTAATTGGCCTTCTTTTATGCAACAGGTTGAGGTTTGTGGAATTTGCGGAGATAATACTCATCCTACCGATGTTTGTCCTTACGAGCCTGAATATGAGAATTATCCTTATTCGGGTAATGCATCGCCACAACCCGACTTGAGTTATCCCTTTTCCTGCCACTGATTCCTCGACAAGATAAGCAATCTCCTGAAGATATGTTCAAAGAATACTCCTCTGTCAATCAAAGGTTCCATCAAGACATATTACAATATCAGGAAAACTCCACCATGGCCGCCTCTTCACAACATTCTTTTAGCTGGCCCTATGCAGTACAATAGGATCCTATCAAAGCTTGTGATCTTTTTAGTGGTTGTCATCATTTTCCTAATGTATGTCCCTTTGACTACTGGAGTAATTCATCGCCACAGCCTGACAAATATAGTTCCATGCAGAATAGACCTTTAAGGGATAAAATAAGGTTTCTTTTAGAGACTGAGCAGGACATATACCTCACTGAGACAGAATTAGACCAATGGATTCAAGAAAAGAATCAAAAAGCTGAAGATGAAATAAAGTTAATTCTCCAGAAAAGATCAACGAATACCATAAGTGCAATTCCATTAAATAGTGTTGAGGTGAAAGATGAGGAATATAGGAGTGATTACGAAGAGTCAGAGGGGGAACTTGAAGTGTCTCAATCAGAGCTGGAGATCGTTATGGCACAAACTTACGAAGAAGAAGCCTAAAAAGAGATCGAAGTCACATTAACAAGGCCGGAGGATCTACAATAAGAGAGCAAGGATGACCAATCCTTTGTATTGGTCAACCCACCCACCCTCCTGTATATGTTTGATGATTTTGAGATGGAGGTGGATGTAAAGGAGCGTTCGAAGACTGCTTGCACTGCCGACACCTTTATGTCGGACGATCTGAAAATTATAGATTCATATGTACTTGAAGTCCCGGATAAGCTCCCATTTCTGAACAGGTGCGTTTCTGTTTCACTGTCCAATGCTAGAGGAGAGAGTATCATTCTTGGATACTCATTATTGGAAGGCATCACGTGAAGACAACATACGCCAAGTCGAGCCAAAGACTTTAAACAAAAGTGTTATTGGGAGGCAGCCCAAATTTTGATAAGTATTATTTAGTTTTTTTATTTTTTTATTTTTTTATTTATTATTATTATGCATGAACTTATATCATTTCCTTCTTCTTATCATTATCATGTTCTTTCACTATTTTCTTTGTTTTTTTTGTGTTTAGACCACTTGACTTGTTTTGAACCTTGAAGACAAGGTTTGGAATAAGTTTGGGGGTATTTTAGGGAATGTGGATAGTGTTGGATGGATTTTCTTGCTAAAGACCGCAGGTATGATCATTATTTTTTTTTAAATTATGCGGTTGAAGGATGGTAATGGTGGTGTTATTCTCATTCTCTTATTCTTCCATCTCCTTTTCTTCTGTCATTGATACTTCCATCTTCCATTTCATTAGGATATGATACATTTTCATGCATGCATTTAGTATAGTTTATTAGGAGTAGACATGTGTCTATCTATGTTTGTTCTTGCATCTAGACCTTACATAGTGTCATAAATTGTCATATGTTGCATTTAGAGTCACCCAAAACTTTGGTTCATGCCTTTGGTTGTGGATGAGTATATTATGGTTGTTTTTTACTTGAAACTCAGGAAAAATTAGGAGAAACATTTAATCAAGCCGTAGCTCAGCATTTTTATGATTTCATGACTAGGGACTAAGTATGATGGTTAAACTTTGTGCTAGATACCAAAATGAGTAGACGTTCAAAATTGTGCAAGTAATAGTGCTTTAATTCATATTTGATAATCTGTTTAATCATACTGAAAGTGAGAAGGGCTAACAGGAATTTTCTTACTATAGAGAGTCCCACAGGATTCCATAGGAAATGGAGTAGGGAATTTGTGTGGTGGGAAAAAGTGAGAAAAGCGGTCCGTAGGAAATGGAGCAGGGACCGTACTACTTGAAAAAAATATTATGAAGAAAAAAATGGAGTGTATTTATTGAATAAAAAAGGCAAAAGTCTATGAAAACTCCTCAAATAAAAAAGATTTAGCTCAAGTGCTTTCACTAGATTAAGTATGATTTTTAAACTTGCATGGTTGAATGTATAGACCAAGAAAACCCATGAGTAGTTGATGGCCTTTGTTTTGACTAAATTTATGTATTTAAAGTGTGATCTTAACTGTGTTTGAGTTGCGAGTCTTGACATATCATAACTCTGAAATTTATTGAGTGGCTTGTTACTTGGCAACTATGTAAATCAAAGGTACTCCATGAATTTTGAATCGGGTATAGGAATAGGTATAGGTATAGGTATAGGTATAGGTATGAGTTTAGTTTTAGGATTAGTTTAGTTAATGCATTAGGATCTAGTTTAGTATGTGTTGTCAAATATACCTTTGCTCGGGACGTGCAAAGTCTTAAGTTTGGGGGTATTTGATAGGTATTTATAGGACTTTATTGTCTATTTTAATATAGGTTAGTGTGGAAGTTTATAAAATATATATCTAATTACATTTAATTTTAGTTTCTAGGTGAAACGGAGTGCACGGTTGAATCCGGGGCAAAAAAATACTCAGAATAGAGTATTTACTTGTAGTAATCGAATACTGGGAGAGTTCGTCTCGAAATATACACCGACAGTGGGGTAATAGGGGCCAGCATTGCCATGTGTCAATTCATTATTGGTCCAGCGTTAAAACATACACCAGCAGTGCCACGTGTCATCGTGTGATTCATCTAGAGAGCCGCGTGTCGATCCGTGATTCATCAAGCCGCGTCACACAGGCCAGTTCAGCCAATAGGAGAGCACCACGTTGTCACACAACAGTGTTTGCACCACTCACAGACTGCTACATGGACAAGTACAGTTTCTCGTTTCCTCCAGCTGCTCGATCTGCCTCGAGATGCGCATCCATACGAACTCCCATATTTTCGGTAAGAATCGCGCGAATTCACCCAGTACAGTTGCCCGCCACGTGTCGTGTGACGGCCCCAATTTCCCCGTGCAATTGGGTACGCTTGGCCTAGACGCATACAAGCCCTGAGTCATCACTTGGCAACCTGACGAGCCCAGTCAGCCTCCTATTTACTCAATTTAGTAATTTATGAAAGAGTTATTGCAATAATACACAGCAGAAGACTAAACAATTATAACAAAGAGGGAAATAACTCAATCAAAGGGAAATTAGGAATTCTATAATGTGGAAAACCCCGGGTATTCATGTACAATTCAATTAACCAATATACATGACACCAATCTCAATAACATTACCAAGTTCTATAAACCAAAACATACATATATAAAGCGATATACAGATTAGCAAAAACATATAATCTACTCTATGGTTCCTCAAGTCCAACCGCTCATATAAAGTCTCCTAGGCAAGGTCTCTTGCCTTTACTGCACTCCACTATATTTGCACCCACCATCACAAACTAGATGGTGAGCAACTGAGAGAAATCGAAAGTAATGGCCGAAGAATATAACAGTAATTCATGAATTATCAAACAAGGCAGTCTAAATATCATGCAGGAATTGAAAGACAGGAAGTTAAATAAACAAGGTGCATGATAGGCAGACTGGAAACAATAACAATCGAAACATGCATGTTCTACGAGTCAAGAAAGGCCATAAGTGGTCTAAAATCTACAACAATACCACAACAATATCCACAACCATCCACAATAATCCAGTACATGGTATCACACAATCACTAGGGGTGGTCAAACACTCGTGCGCACGAGTGCCAGCTGGTCAAACACTCGTGCACACGAGTGCCCACGATTTATCCCTTCTAGTGCAGGTCGCATGTATCTTCGAGACACACACTTATGCCAAGAATACACATACAAGGAATACGAAATGGAATTTCCAACAAGTAGATAATAACAAACACAATTGAATGAAAATGAATCACATGATATTTTCTTAGCTGGCTTACTAACGTACAAATGCTTTTTAAGGCAAGTGTACTTACCTGAACTATCGCGACCTGCATAACAACACTCTCGCGTTTCCTAACACATCCCCGAGTTTCCCGCTACCTGACAAGTCGGAAACTCTAATTAGTGGGTCGAGTCATTACTAAACCTATGTTGGTACCCTAGTATTTTCCCAATGTTTTAATGACTCGAACAATTCGTTAACTCAATCGGTAAATCAAACCAAAATTACAACGAAACACAATGTCTCTATTGGGTATTATAACCACACCTATGTAAGCCTAATTATAGGTCTTAGGCTCGACTCAGTTGTATGTGAAATCACACCATAGTCTCAAGGATCGGCGGTGTGTCCACGACGTCATAACCATTCAACCAACGTGAGACACAACTTCGATGTCTCCCAACAATTACGACTCAATACTAAGCTTAACGTGACCATACACCGGCACGTACGGAACCCCATGAATGTGTTATGGGGCCTACCTTTTCTTTTTTTATGGGTCAGGTCCTTAACCGTTGTTAAAGAAGTCTTGAAGAAGAAGAAGATTGAAGAAGAAGAAAACTGGAGGAGAGGAACGGCTGCTCACCGTCTCTCACATCCTTATATATATATAGGAAAAATCACGTGTTATACACGTGAGAATACAATTACAGCAAACCCTAACACATAGTAAATAAAACTTACAGCAGTAACTAATGATTTACTCTAACATCCCCCCTCAAACGAAGGGGGAGAGCAACGACACCAAGTTTGCTCTTAAGAAAAGAAAACCGAGAAGCAGCAAGAGCCTTTGTGAAGCCATCCGCAATCTGATCAGAACTTGGAACATGACGAATCGCAAGCTGTCCTGCCAACACCTTATCCCTCACATAGTGAATGTCCAACTCTATATGTTTTGTTCTAGCATGATATACAGGATTATGAGCAAGAGCTTGGGCGGAAATGTTGTCACACCAAATCACTGGAGCAGTAGGAAGAGAAAACTGAAGTTCAGACAGCAATGACTGAATCCATGTAATTTCGGCCGAAACCTGAGCTAATGCCCGATATTCAGACTCCGTACTTGAACGAGCAACTACATGTCAAGATATTAAATTTGATCCAAAGAAGACTGCAAATCCAGAAACTGATCTCCTATCGTCGGGAGAGGCTGCCCAATCTGCATCAGGAAACCCCGTGACAAACATATGTGTACTAGGTCTAAACCAAATACCCCAATCAATAGTACCTTTAAGATATCGTAAGACTCGCTTCAGCGCTTGCCAATGTATCTGAGTTGGACAGCTTTGATATTGACTCAATCTATTCACGATAAACGCAATATCTGGTCTAGTGTGAACTAGGTATTGCAAACCACCAAGTAAACTACGATATAACGTAGCATCTGAGAAATGAGGGGATGTATCAAAAAATAGTGGCTTGCCCACTAACGCAGGCGTATCAACTGCCTTAGCCTGGAGCATACCACCTTTCTGAAGTAATTGTTTGATATAGGCTGTTTGAGTGAGAAAAAGTCCAGTAGTATCACGTCTAGCCTCCATTCCCAAAAACAATTTTAAATCACCGATATCTTTTAAAGCAAAAGAATCATTTAACCGAGAAACAAACTGCTGGATTTGGTCAGAATGAGATCCAGTGACTATAATATCATCAACATAAACCAATATGTATAAAACAGCCAAAGAAGAATGAAATATGAAAAGTGAGTTATTAGCTTTAGAATTCACAAAACCTCACGATAAAAGAGTGGATCGTAATCTGTCAAACCAAGCACGAGGGGCTTGACGAAGACCATAAAGTGCTTTATGAAGTTTACACACATAAGTAGGGACTAAATTATCGAGAAAGCCTTTAGGTTGGTTTGTATAAACATCTTCAATTAACGACCCATTTAAAAAGGCATTATGAATATCAAGCTGATGAATCGACCAACCAAATTGAATCGCAATCGATAAAATAATTCGAATAGTGGAGGCCTTTACTACTGGACTGTAAGTCTCATCAAAATCGATACCCGGCAACTGTTTGAAGCCCCGAGCCACTAATCTAGCTTTGTATCGATTTATTAAGCCATCTGAATTCTTTTTCACGGTGAAGATCCACTTATTATCAACAACATTTTGAGAAGAGTGAGCAGGTACCAAAGACCATGTACCGTTCTTGATAAGTGCTCTATACTCATTCTCCATGGCCTCTCTCCATTTCGGGTCCTTGAGAGCCAAGTCCACAGATTGAGGAATATCCTCAGACACAGATGTAGTAGCAACAAACACATTTTTCTTAGAAATACCATCCTTAGCTCGAGTTACCATTGGATGAACATTTTGTGGTGTCTCAGATTCATTGTTGTCCACATTATTACCTTCTGTAACTGAAGGAACTGGTGGTACATGTGACAGTTTTATTTAGAGACACATCAGAAGAAAGATTCGATCGATCGAGGAGAGGGAGGGCGAGACATAGGCAAAGAAGCAGAAGACCTTTCAGGAGCAGATGAAAAGGGGAAACCAAACGTAGTCGAGGGTACTGGTGGAATGCATGATTCATGAGACGTGAACTGTGGAGCTGGAAGAGTAACTATTGATGATCCATTAGAAACAGGAGGCATGGATATGGAAGTAAAGAGGGTTGAGTAAGGAAACTCATCTTCATTAAACAAGACATGACGAGTGATATACATTCTCCCAGATTTATGAAGACATTTATAGCCTTTATGAGATGAACTATACCCCCAAAAAAAGAGGCATTTCTCGGATCGAAGCTGCAGTTTATGAGCATTGTATGGACGTAAATATGGAAAACAGGTACACCCAAACACTTGTAAGATCGAATAATCTGGAGGACGACCATACACCTTCTCGTAAGGAGACTGACCCTGCAAAACTCTAGATGGAAGTCTATTGATAAGAAAAATTGTTGTCTCGCATGCATCCCACCAATATTTATAGGGTAACTAACTATGAGCTAACATTGTTAAGCACATGTCAATGATATGTCGATGCTTACGTTCAGCTCTCTCCCATTCTGTTCATGAACATGTGGACATGAGTGTTGAAAAACAATGCCACAAGAGTCGAGAAAAGGCTTCAACGACCTATACTCCCCTCCCCAATCTGATTGAACCTTCTTGATGCGTGTAGAAAATAGATTTTCAACCAAATTTTTAAAATGCAAAAAGGCATTGAAAACATCAGATTTAGCCTTCAATGGATAGATCCACGTAAACCGTGTGTAATCATCCATGAAGTGCACATAGTAAAGAAAACCACCAGTCGACCGTACATGAGAAGGACCCCAAACATCAATATGAATGAGATCTAAAATATGAGAAGACCGGTGAGTAGACAATTGAAAGGGTAAGGCATGACTCTTACCTAGAGGACAACTGGAACAAAAATCAATAAACTTATTTGACACATTCACCAACTGTAACACCGTCTGCAATGTTTGATGTGCAGGATATCCCAGTCTGGAATGCCATAATGCAGGTAAATTCTTGTTGAATGCAACAAGAGCAGACTGTCTGTGAGAAGAGGAGGGAGGTCCAAAAAATCGATACAAACCATTGTGAAGAGTACCATGTAGTAGAACCTTCCTAGTTCTGATATCCTTCACAAAACAATCACGAGCATGGAATTCAATTAGAACCTTATTCTCATGAGCCAGCTGAGACACACTTAATAAATTTTTCTGAATTTGAGGCACGAACAATGTGTTACGAAAGGACAAACTCGAGCTAGAAGATGGTATCGTTGCAGTACCAACGCCAGATATAGAAAGAGAATTTCCATTACCAATAAGTAGAGAATGATTACCTTGATAAGGTGTGCAGTTGTGCAACTGAGAAGGATCTGAAGTGATGTGTGATGTAGCCCCACTATCTGCATACCAAGAAGTGTCCAAACCTGGTTCAGAAGTAGCATAGAAGGTACTTGGGGGTGGATGAGGGGATCCAGTAGGTGTAGGGTTGAATCGCAGTTGTTGAGATGAGGCACCCTGTTGTTGTTGGGCACTCGGAGCGCCCATATACTTCATGTCCTGCCGGAAATAGCAGACCGCCGCGGAGTGTCCAAATTTTCCACATATTTGGCATGTCGGTTTATTACCGTTCTGGGATCGAAAACCCCCTCGTCCACGACTGCGACCACCGCGATTGCGAGTATTTGAGCCACGACCACCACTGTTTGATTGTTGATGTTGGACACCTACTGGTACTTGTCTGATCTCTACCGAATTCACCGATGGTGTGGCATCATGAATAGACAAGGAGCTGATACTGTTGAGACCATGAAACTGACTCAAGGTCATCTCAAAACTCAATAGAGATGCCTGCAATTCTATCCATCTTATGGTTTCCTTTTCTTGTAGAACGGAGATGATCGGAAGGTACTCACCACCCAGTCCAGCAAGAGTATTGGACACCAGATCATCATCAAATACTGGAGAACCTGCCGTTGCAAGAAAATCTGCCATCTCCTTCATTTTCAGTAAGTACTCGGACATTGTCATAGAGCCTTTCTTTGTATTCTGGATCTTTCGTCTGTACACTTGAACTTGAGCCCGATTGTGAGATCCACAGTATCTTCAATCCTTTTCCATGCTTCATGAGCGGATTCAGCACCGACCACTGCATGAGCAACCTCGTTGGACATCGCACTTATGAGCCATCTAAGGCAGAACTGATCCTTTCCATACCAGTCTTCGTATGCCGGATTCGGATCGCTCGACTCTGGTAAGAACTCCGATGGACTCTTCAAGGTTCCTAACAGATGTCCATCTAGACGGCACCCTCGGAAGATCGGTAACACCATTGCCTTCCAAACCAAGAAATTGTTGCGATCTAACTTCATAGAGACGATTTGGTTAAGAGAGTTACCAAACGGAGTCATCGCCAGATGTTGAGTTGTAGATCCTAATGAACCAGATGTAGATCCGGTCACCATCGATCCAGATCCCGTCTCTCTCAAACCAGATCTGAAGAACGACGTCTGGTCATCTGCCATTTTGGAGACTGTCTTTGTTGAGGAGCCGCTTCCTTTATTCCGGTGGTGGTGGTGGTGATCCCGGACCGATCACGACGCGAGCCTTCAAGGCTCTGATACCATGTTGAAGAAGTCTTGAAGAAGAAGAAGATTGAAGAAGAAGAAAACTGGAGGAGAGGAACGGCTGCTCACCATCTCTCACATCCTTATATATATATATAGGAAAAGTCACGTGTTATACACGTGAGAATACAATTACAGAAAACCCTAACACATAGTAAATAAAACTTACAGCAGTAACTAATGATTTACTCTAACAACCGTACACTTTGAAGCATTTGTTTGGGTCGGTATCGCCTTTAGATCTCGATCCTCCTTATCGTCTGGCATGTCAATTAGGAGCCCTCTCAACTTCTCAATAGTCTCTAGTACTATGTTAAATTTTTTCATTGTTTGAGACCTAAGATCCGCTATTTGGGAGCATGTTGTAAGGATAACATCATATCATTCAAAAGCTGTGGACGCACTAGCATTTAACTCTTCTATACCCCTCTCTCGCTCGTAAGCACGTTTGAAGTCTTTCCTCCAACTGTCCATGATGTAATGTGGTGGGATGTGCATGATATCACACCCTCAAAACACGCATAAAGCATGGCAACAAAGTATCCTGCGAAACTCATATGATAGGCATATACAGTGTACCTCCTCAGTCACCACCTCGTACACTACATTATAGTTTTTGATGATCACATTTGTCACAGCCAGGGCACTTAAAAATTCGTCTCACATCATAGAAGGTATATACTTCCTCATTGTTCAATACTTTTGCCTTGCAGTCCAAGACCAGTCTGCCCTCATCTTTGAATTTTGCAAACATGTCATTCGTGTATATTTTTTGCATTTGAAACTCATATGGTTGATTGCAAGTTGTGGGAAGCGACTTGTAAAACAAGTTGTAATATGAATCCTTCTCCGCCTCATACCTTTTATTCACTACCCTTTCGTATTGAGTGATGAATAACTTAAACGATGTCTTGGCACTAACAAATCCGTAAAAAAACGAATTAGTACTTTCACTTCTCTGTGTCATCAACATCCCAGCCTAAAAATACTTCTTGACATAGATATGACCCATTTCTTCCTAATGTTGTACATTGACTTTAACCAAGTACTTAAGCTTTCACCTAGTTCGAACTCCATGAACAAAGTAGCAAATGCATTTTCAAATTCATTTTCAGTGAGTGTATTGTAAACTACTAGTTTCAAACTTGATATGATTCGCTCTCAGTCATGATGATCCCCAACCTTCTTAGGCACCTTTTTCATGATGTGCCATAAACACAGGTGGTGCCATGTATTAGGGAATACTTCGGTGATGGCATGTCTGATGGATGGACATTGGTCTGTTATGTTGCCTTTCGATGCCTTTTCCATACTCTCAAGCCATGTCTTGAATAGCCACACATAGCTTTCCTTGGTCTCGTCGCCCAATAATGCATAACTAAACATATAGATTGCCCGTGATGGTTCACACCGATAAATAGAGTAAAGGGCATGTCATACTTGTTAGTTAAGTAGGTTGTGTCGAAGGAAACCTCGTCCCCAAAATGCTCATAAGCTGATTTACACCTACTATCGACCTAAAATACATGTCTGAGCTCATTTTGTTCACCAAGGGCCAACAAATGGAAGAAGTTTGGATTCTACTTTTGTTTTTGCATAAAATGTTGTTGAATAGCCTCCGCATCACCCTCACCTAGCCTAATCCTTTGTTCAGCTTTTATGTGGTTCCTTATATCCCTTTAGTTAAATGTCATATTTTCCTCCAACACGAACTGACTCTGCCATATAAGTCTTGCAAGGTGGAATGCCTACAACAACGTTCAATATAAGTCTCTTCTTAGTTGAAGTTAGCATTAACTTGTTGCACTTATAGAACCTCGCCATTGAAGGACTGGCAACATGATTATGCTATAAAAATACTTTGGTAAGGTGCCACTTACCATCAGCGAACAACTTAGCATTCACTTGAGTACGACAACCACACCTTGAAGTTAGACCCCCAGTTCTATATACTCCTTTCGATCTCTTATGGCCTTCCTTAGAACACGTGAAAACATACTTCCAAACTAGACCATTCTCATACTTGTCCGTTGACCGAACTTTCATTGCAAAACTGATCCTTTTGGCATATTGATCGAAGAAAAGTTTCACATGGCCAGGAGTGTCAAAAATCATCCCCATCTCAGTGGAAGTTGCAGTTTCGGAGCCCATAACTGATCCTACTACCTGTACTTTATCTGATCCCTTTATCTCTGGCTCAGCAAAACCCTCTACTTGTGGCTCAATTGCTCTATCTTTGCCTTACCTGAACCCTCTACCTCTGCCTCAGTTGATCCACAATGTAAATTATCCCTATGATCTGAATTCAAATCAATTGAACCTTCCATAGGCTCGTTCAAGTCAATAATGTGCTCCATAACGCCAACTACAATCAAATGCACAAAAAATTATATTATGCTCCAATAAAGCCCTAACAAAATATTGCCATTATGATCAAATTTAATTCTGTAAGTGTTTAATTCTTAATGTTCAATGTTGCACCGAGATTTTCCATCGTTAAAGGCCTAAATAAACCATAACATATGCAATCAGTTAAGGAGACTCATAAGTTGAGCCCCATTTTAATTAGCTACTAACTTGTAAGCCATAAAAATCCTATGGAGAATGCAATCAAACCCTAACAAATTCAACAAGCCGAGCCCTACATGGTCCCAACAAGCCTAGCCCCATATCGCAAGCCCCATATGGTCCCCCATTTACAACTATCAAGAGAATAAAGGAGATAGATGGTCATTTAGGATTTCTTATCAAAACAGAGATTCCTTACCTCAAACTTGAAGAAAGGACGTCTCCTCAACCTTCTCTACTCGAATGCCCAGTCAGTCCCTCCAACAAAAATCACGCAGCCAATCTATTTCGATTTTTAGGGTTAGGCTGTTGAGAATGGGAGCAAACGAAAATGGGGAAGAGGATGGTTATGTTCTTTATTTGTTAATCTCGAAGTGAAACGAAGAAAAAATGGAGGGAATTTCAAAATTTTTTGAGCACATCATGCTACAATGACTGCCAACAGACTGTTAGCCAGTTGTTAGTCAGCTGAAAGTCAGCTTTTTGACTTTTATTTTCGTTTTATTTTGTTTTTGGTTTTTGAAGAGAGAAGGGAGGAGAGATGTCCACTGACAAGTTTACGCCGGATCCACATTAGACGGTGCCAAAAAGTCTTTGTTTTTTTTGGGTTACTATAACATTTCTCATAAAAATTTCTACATTTAGCTAATTACGGCCTCGTTTGGTTCATTTTACTAGCTTTTAGGAAAGTTTTCTTTTAGGAAAGTTTAATTTTTTGGGAAGTTAACTATTAAGGAAGTTATACTTTCATGTTTGGTTCAACTTTAAACTTCTTGGGAAGTTTCATATTTTAAAATAATAAAATAATGTAATTGCCATAATTGTCTTTTTCATTGTTTTTTAGAGAGAAATGGTAGGGAATAAAGGTAAAGAGAGAATATTAAACGAGGGTAAAAGTGTAAATTCTCCCTTAGGAAGATAACTCACTCACCCTCTCCTAAGTGAGTTATCTTCCCCTATGTGAAGAAGTTGAGGGTTAAACTTTAAGAAAAGTGTTTTGAAAATATCCAACTAAATAAGATGAATTAGAAAAGCTAACTAATACGTAGTTAAGTCCTACATAGTTGGGATTAGGGCTTAATTACAATATTAGGTCGAGCGGTGCCGTATTTAAAAGAATGGGTCGTCATACGGTTGGTGAGTAGTTTTAATACCCTTCCCACTTCCCTACTAAGATGCTTTCATTAACCCCACCTCCCCACCAACCTACATCCATTAACTCCCCAACAAATTGTATCTTCAACCTTTTATCCAACTCCTCCCCATCCATTGCCACCACTTGTCACTTTAACTATATAAAAAGATAAAAATAGAAGAAACAAATAACAAATTACAAGTTAGACTTCAAAATTTCACTTGTAGTAAATTGAAATTCATAAATTAACTTGTAGTAAATTAAACATCAAAAAAATTACTGTAATTTATAATGTACTTCACATTACCCATTGATAAGGAATGTAACTCCCATTACCCCTCTAAAGTGGATAGCATTATGATAATAAAATCAGACTTCACAAAAAATTTATTGTAATTCATCAAACAATACATAATATCTAAATATCATGGTAAATAAAGCTAACAATACAGATGTTCGATCTGATCTCACGAATTACCATGATAAATAAAATACACCCAAAATAATTTATCAAAATACTAAAGTCTACTCTAACCAAAGAAGTCCACAGTAAGGTCATGAATTGTTTGACTCCCACTCGTGAATTCTTGAGATTCCAAATGTAGTGCCCAATTGTACGTATCAATAAACTATTGAGTTGCATCCCCCACCTATAAATTAAATAGTTAAGTTTCATGTTGTTTTGCGTGTTGCAGTCTTTACTTACATTATTCATGTATGCACTCTCAATCACTTGAGAATTCATCCCTTCAATTGTTTCGTAATGGTCATTCTCACGCATTACTTTCCCCTATGACATCACATTAACACTCCATTCATTATATGGAATAAAGGGTCAATTTTTAATCTAACGAGAGATTATGGATTTCTTTTATTACCTTCTTAAGCACAACACCCTTCTTCTTCGACTTCTTCTATGACGTTGCAACCTTATTAACGCAACCCTTACCACCTTGGAAGTCAAATGGAGGTCGGGAATTGTTTTTCTCTATCACCTGTTGCTAATAGTCCATCTCATTTAGGTCATCCGCATTAGGATTAGAATCCTTACCCTACAAAAGTTTGAACTTGTTCAATTATTTTTTCCACATACATAACATTGACAAAATCACATTTTTCATGAAACAATTATCTTCTTTTTTGACTTCTCTGGTCCCCCTTTTATTCTACTCTTATGGGGCCTACCTTTTCTTTTTTTATGGGGTCAGGTCCTTAACCGTACACTTTGAATCATTTGTTCGGGTCGGTGTCGCCTTTAGATCTCTATTCTCCTTTTCGTCTGGCATGTCAATAAGGAACCCTCTCAACTTCTCAATAGTGTCTAGTACTATGTTAAATTTTTTCATTGTTTGAGACCCAATATCCGCTATTTGGGAGCATCTTGTAAGGATAAAATTATATCATTCAAAAGCTATGGACGCACTTGCATATAACTCTTCTATACCCCTCTCTCGCTCGTAAGCACGTTTGAAGTCTTTCCTCCAAAGGTCCATGATGTAATGTGGTGGGATGTGCATGATATCACGCCCTCAAAACACGCATAAAGCATGGCAACAAAGTATCCTGCGAAACTCATATGATAGGCATATACAGTGTACCTCCTCAGTCGCCACCTCGTACACTACATTATAGTTTTTGATGATCACAATTGTCATAGCCAGGGCGCTTAAAAATCCATCTCACTTCATATAAGGTATATGCTTCCTCATTGTTCAATACTTTTGCCTTGCAGTCCAAGACCAGTCTGCCCTCATCTTTGAATTTTGCAAACATGTCATTTGTGTATATTTTTTGAATTTGAAACTCATATGGTTGATTGCAAGTTGTGGGAAATGACTTGTAAAACAAGTTGTAATCTGAATCCTTCTCCGCCTCATACCTCTTATTCACTACCCTTTCGTATTGAGTGATGAATAACTTAAGCGATGTCTTGGCACTAACAAATCCGTAAAAAAATGAATTAGTACTTTCACTTCTCTGTGTCATCAACATCCCAGCCCAAAAATACTTCTTGACATAGACATGACCCATTTCTCCCTAATGTTGTACATTGACTTTAACCAAGTACTTAAGCTTTCACCTAGTTCGAACTCCATGAACAAAGTGGCAAATGCATTTTCAAATTCATTTTTAGTGAGTGTATTGTAAACTACTAGTTTCAAACTTGATATGATTCGCTCTCAGTCATGATGATCCCTAACCTTCTCAGGCACCTTTTTCATGATGTGCCATAAACACAGGAGGTGCCTTGTATTAGGGAATACTTCGGTGATGGCATGTCTGATGGATGGACATTAGTCTATTATGTTGCCTTTCGATGCCTTTCCCATACACTCAAGCCATGTCTTGAATAGCCACACATAGCTTTCCTTGGTCTCATCGACCAATAATGCACAACCAAACAAAATAGATTGCCCGTGATGGTTCACACCGATAAATAGAGTAAAGGGCATGTCATACTTGTTAGTTAAGTAGGTTGTGTCGAAGGAAACCTTGTCCCTAAAATGCTCGTAAGCCGATCTACACCTACTATCGGCCCAAAATACATGTCTGAGCTCATTTTGTTCACCAAGGGCCATCAAATAGAAGAAGTTTGGTTTCTGCTTTTGTTTTTGCATAAAATAGTGTTGAATAGCCTCCGCATCACCCTCACCTAGCTTAAGCCTTCTTTCAGCTTTTATGTGGTTCCTTATATCCCTTCAGTTAAATGTCATATTTTCCTCCAACACGAACTGACTCTGCCATATAAGTCTTGCAAGGTGGAATGCCTACAACGACGCTCAATATAAGTCTCTTCTTAGTTGAAGTTGGCATTAACTTGTTGCACTTATAGAACCTCATCATTGAAGGACTGGCAACATGATTATGCTATAAAAATACTTTGGTAAAGTGCCACTTACCATCAGGGAATAACTTAGCATTCACTTGAGTACGACAACCACACCTTGAAGTTAGACCACCAGTTCTATATACTCCATTCAATCTCTTATGGCCTTCCTTAGAACACGTGAAAACATATGTAACAACCCCAAATTTTTAACTGACTTGTGTTGCACTTGTCAGAAATTGTGACCCGGCTACGTGAATACTGGACAGTATTTCGAACTTCGGGAGTCGACACCGAAGTGATTTTATGATTCTTTGATTGTGTGTATTAGTATTTTAGTATTTTACGGGTTTCGAGCCGTTCGGGCGGTATTTAATTGAGTGAGGTTTCAACTAGTTAAACGGGGGAGAAAAACAAGTAAAACATATAAAATAAATGAATTTTTAATTAATTAGTTGGCGAGACAAGGCGAGACTACATGCGTTACGAGAGTCGGAACAAGGAAAAACGGACCGAGGAACGTCATTTGAACGTGGGAATTGGATTTGTTAAATTGACACAGTTCAATGGTGAGGAACCATAGATTGACCTCGAGATGTGGGTGTGTTGAGGTGGAGAGTTATGCAAGTGACAACACACACACACTTTAATGTGTAATAAAGAGAAATAAATAGAATGGTTACACACTTTAATGTATAATAAAGAGAAATAAATAGAATGGTTACACACTTTAATGTGCAATAAAGAGAAATAAATAGAAAAGTAAAAAGACCCATAAGGGTAGTGTTTTAAAAGTGTGTAGGAATTAAGTTGGGGGTAAAAATGTCATTTGGCCTTATATATATATATAAAAAAAAAAGAAAACCCTACACTATTCACCTCCTTCTCCAAACACCCACCGCCGCCACTTATATTCTTCCTCCCTTCATCTCTCTCGTCGGTCTCCCACTCGGTCTCCCTCGCGAACCTTCACCGAGGTCCGCTTTCTCTCTCTCTCTCTCTCCCACTCTTTCTTACGTTTTTTTTGTTTTTTTTAATTTATTGTTGTTTTGGTTTCGCCGGAAAACGCCAAGCTTGGCGGCGCTATCGGCCGTCGACCGCCGCACCGGGGAGGTTGTCGGGGACTAGATCTCGCCCATACTAATGTCCTACAACCCTCCGGTGTGTCCGAAATCCGATTGCATTTTAAAACAGTTTTATTATTTCATGTGATTGTTTTTGTGTTGTATTTTATCTTATTTTTATTCTTTCTTTTGCCGTAAAATCGCATGTTTGAAAGGATTTGCTGGTTGAACCATTGGTGTGGGGGTTATCACGGATATTGCTCATGTCCTCGATGGTCTCTCGCGGTTTTGGTTCATCTAAAATACTATTAATATTGTTATTTTGACGAATTACTTGTTACGATTTTTATTAAACAATTGGACTCGTTGTAGTTTCTTAATAATGTTGCATGGTTTCGTGTTTTGATCATTCTTTGTTGATGACGTCGGTTTTGAGTTTTCAGTCAAAGTTTTGTCAATTTGGGTTTGATTTACCGATTGAATTGTCGAGGTTTTCGAGTCATTTAAAAGGATGGGAAAATGTGAAGGGTATCGACCTAGGATTAATTAATGCCTCGACCCACTAATTAGAGTTTCCGACCTTGTCAGGTAGCGGGAAACTTTGGAATACACGTTAGGAACGAGAGTGTTGTACGCGGGTTGCGATTAGTCAGGTAAGTACATTTGCCTTAAAAAGCATTTGTATGTTTGTAAGCCAGTAAGAAAATGTCATGTGATTCATTATCATTTATTCAGTCTTGTTATACTCTATTATTGGTATTCCATTCCATTTCTTGTTGTGTGTTTCCCGGCGTAAGTGTTTCGTCTCGAAAGTACTAGGACCTGCACTAGAGGGATAAAACGCGGGCACTCGTGGCCACGAGTGTGTGACCACCCTTAGTGACCGTGTGACACCGAGTACCGGGTGGATGGGTTCGAGTCCCTTTCCGATCATAGTTGTGCCTTCGCTTGTGTCGATGCCCGGGAAGACCTCGCGAGGTCTTCGCCGTTATGTTATGATTTAGACCACTTATGAGCCTCTTTTGATTCTTTGGAACACACTTGACTTTCGATTGATATCTATTAGTCTGTTTATCATGCATCTTGTTTATTTAAATTCCTGTCATTTTTATTACCGCATGATATTTAGACTGATTTACTTGTATTATCATGAATTACTGTTATTTTCTTCTGGCATTACATTCATTTTTCTCCAGTTGCTCACCGTCTAGTTTGTGACGGTGGGTGCAGATAGGACGGAGAGCAGTAGGGGCAAGGGACCTTGCCTAGGAGATTTTTTGTGAGCAGCTGGACTTGAGGTACCGAGATGTAGGCTCATGTTTATTTCTTTTTGTATGACGTTTATATATATGATTGTTTTGGAACTGGGGAATATATTTTGAAGTGGATTCCATCAATCCATTTTGTTGACTTAGAATTGAACATATTGGGTTTTCCACATTTATATAGATTCCTAATTTCCTTTGATTGAGTTATTTCCCCTTTATTATAATTATTTTAGTCTTCCGCTGTTTACTGATGCAATAACTCTTTCATAAATTACTAATTTGATTAAATTGAAGGCTGACTAGGCTCGTCAGGTTGCCGAGTGATGACTCGATGCTTGTATGGGTCTAGGCCGGGCGTACCCAATTGCATGGAGAAATTGGGGCCGTCACAACATACTTCCAAACTTGACCATTCTCATACTTGTCCGTTAATCGAACTTTGATTGCAAAACCGATCCTTTTGGCATATTGATTAAAAAAATGTTTCACATGGTCAAGGGTGTCAAAAATCATCCCCATCTCAGGGGAAGTTGTAGTTTCGGAGCCCATAACTGATCCTACTACCTCTACCTTATCTGATCCCTCTATATCTGGCTCAGCAAAACCCTCTACCTGTGGCTCAATTGAACCCTCTACCTCTGCCTCAGTTGATCCACAATGTAAATTATCCCCATGATCTGAATTCAAATCAATTGAACCTTCCATAGGCTCGTTCAAGTCAATAATGCACTCCATAACGCTAACTACAATCAAATGCACAAAAAATTATATTAAGCTCTAATAAAGCCCTAACAAAATATTGCCATTACGATCAAATTTAATTCTGTAAGTGTTTAATTCTTAATGTTCAATGTTGCACCGAGATTTTCCATCGTTAAGGCCTAAATAAACCCTAACATATGCAATCAGTTGAGGAGACTCATAAGTTGAGCCCCATTTGAATTAGCTACTAACTTGTAAGCCATAAAAATCCTATGGAGAATGCGGTCAAACCCTAACAAATTCAACAAGCTCGAGCCCTACATGGTCCCAACAAGCCTAGCCCCATATCGCAAGCCCTAGATGGTCCCCTATTCACAACTATCAATAGAATAAAGGAGATAGAAGACAAAAAAAAGAATAGTCGATCAGTGACCAGTGACTGACTGACTGATCAGCTAAAAGTCAGCTTTTTGACTTTTATTTTCGTTTTATTTTGTTTTTGGTTTTTGAAGAGAGAAGGGAGGAGAGGGGTCCTTTGACAAGTTCGTGTAGGATCCACATTAGATAGTGCCAAAAGTCTTTGCTTTTTTTGGGTTACTATAACATTTCTCATAAAAATTTGTACATTTAGCTAATTACGGCCTCGTTTAGTTCATTTTACTAGCTTTTAGGGAAGGTTTCTTTTAGGAAAGTTTAATTTTTTGAGAAGTTAACCATTAAGAAAGTTGTACTTTTTATGTTTGGTTCAACTTTAAATTTCTTGGGACGTTTCATATTTTAAAAATAATAAAATAATATAATTGCCATAAATGTCTTTTTCATTGTTTTTTAGAGAGAAATTGTAGGGAATAAAGGTAAAGAGATAGTATTAAATGAGGGTAAAAGTGTAAATTCCCCTTAGAAAGATAACTCACTCACCCTCTCCTAAGTGAGTTATATTCTCCTATGTGGGGAAGTTGAGGGTTAAATTTTAAGAAAAGTGTTTTGAAAATATCAAATTGAATAAGGTGAATTAGAACTTTTTTGAAAGTTATCTCACTTCCTTCAACTTTCCCCGAACGGAACAAAGCCTACATGTAACTAAACTAAATGTGACCGAACAGCAGACAAAACTAGAAAAGCAAAGCAGGACAAAAGTTCGAAATAACTAAAATTGGAGAATATTCAGCAGAGAAAGCAGACATGGGAAGCGATAATGGTGGCTTTAAATTCTAATTATCGAAAAGTCTAGAAAAAAACATCGATAACACGCAGTTAAGGACGGTGAGCACGTGATGCTGTCGCATCTTGCACATTCAAATGTAGCAAAAGTTCAATAATCGATAACGTATTAAGTTGGCACACTTCAAACGCTGGAGAAATAAACTTCTGACAAAAATATAGCGTCATTTGTCCAATCAACTATAATACAACTTGTTGGAATCTCCACGAGAAAAAGGAGAAAGTTTTTGTCGTCGCGTTCTGTTGAGCATATACGAAGAAAACGACAAGATAAAACCGATAAGAACGTGTTGGAGATGTACCTCGAGATACGACAAAAAAACTTTGAGTAAAAAGTAGGGATTCTCCCTATCTGCTCGCAATGGATGCATTTATTGAGGAGAGTTAAAAGGGGTTGGCGGGGAAAGGGAATGACTTCGCATTTGATTCGCTCAAAGAACTCTATTTTGATCTGTTGGTTTGATTAGGCGCGATGGTGAGGGGAAAGACGGAGATTAAACTGATCGAGAACACAACAAGAAGGCAAGTAACGTTCTCGAAACGGAGAAGCGGGTTGTTTAAGAAAGCGTTTGAGCTTTCTTTGCTTTGCGATGCTGAAGTTGCTGCCATTGTCTTCTCTCCAACTGGAAGGCTGTACGAGTACTCAAGCACCAGGCATGATCCTCTCTCTCTCTCTCTCAAAATATCTAGTTAGCGTTTTTTTTTTTTTTTTTTTTTTTTTTTTTTTTTTTTTTGCTTTTTGAGAAGGTTGTGGGGCACCTGCACCCAATGGGTCTCGCTGCGTTTCTAACAGTGGTGAGGCCGATTGTCCACGTTGTAGCTTGGGTGGACCAAAAAAAAAAAGGTGTACTAACTGGGTAACTAAAGAATTTTTCAGGACTACTGTTCCATCCTTGACTCCCACTCTACGCCTGCTTCTAGCAGTAATTACTTTTTTTTCTTGGTTTTTTACACGGCAAATCGACTGATAATTCTTCTCTTTCGAATTCAAACCTATAACTTCTTAAACCTTACTTTTTAGCAAGTGACGTTTAATCCGTACCAAAGATGCTTTGGGATCGATTAATGAAATTTTAATTGTTTTCAAACTTTATTTAGACAATTTTATACTAAAATAATCGAACTAATGTTTTAGAAGGAACAAATATATCTCCCAAAACTTTATCTTTTGGAAAGTGATCTCTACTATCTCACCAAAGACCAGAGATGCTTTGACAATTTGATACAATAAATAAGTTAAAATAGTAAAAAAAAAACATAGATCAATTTGATACAATTTTTTTTTTAAAATAGTATAAATATATAGATAGATAATGATCAATTTGATACAATTTTTTTTTATAAGAAAGAAACATCTTACCCCATCAGGGTTTGAACCCATGATCACTTACTCTGGAGTGGGTAAGTGCCTTGGTCAAGCAATAAGCTATCTGATCCAAGGTTGGAACATACCGAACATCCAAGGATTTGGTCAACACCATATCTCGGACAAAATGAATATCGATTTCGATATGTTTGGTACGAGAGTGAAACACCAGGTTGGAGGCCAATGATCCAACACCAAGATTAACAAACCAAACAACAGGAATAGAGGGAAGAATATAGTGCAATTCCAGCAACAAGGATTTTAATCAAACTATTTCAGCAGCAGAATGAGCCAATGCACGGTATTCAGCTTCCGTACTCGATCGAGCAACAACGTGTTGTTTCTTAGACTGCCATGAGACGAGAGCACCACCAAAGTAAATAGTGTAACCGACAATAGATCACTTGTCATCAAAGGAACAAGCCCAATCTACCTCGGCTAGTCCAAGTAATAGACAGTGAGGTGAAGCTTTGATATGCAAAGCATCAAAATAACGAGCCTTTCAAGTATCGAGAACTCGTTTATGCGCTTGCAAAGTGAGAGGTAGTCGGAGCTTGTTGAAACCGACTTAGCTTGTTCACAATATGTGCAATATCGGCCTGGTGTATGTAAGATATTGTAAGCCACCAAGAACACTTCGATACAAAGTCACATCATTAAATTGAGTTGAATCATTTAGGTACAATTGCTTTGTAGTGACAAAGAGGAGTGGAAGCAAGTTTAATATTCTCTAAACCAGACTTCGTAATAAACTTTTGATATAAGAAGCTCTGTTCAAAAAGAAACTAGTTGAATCACGGAAACCTCGATCGAGAAGTAAACTCAAATCCCCAATATCCTTCAACGCAAAGACATTATTTAAGCGATGAATAAACCTTTGAACAAGTTGAACTGAATTACCGATAATCATAATATCATCAACATATATGAGGACATAAACTAGAGGAGCCAGAAGCGTAAACAAAGAGGGATGAGTCACCTTAGAATTGTTGAAATTCCAGGACGATGAAGGTAGACTTTAAACGATCAAACCATGCTCTAGGGATTGCCTCAAACCATAGATTGCTTTATTGAGTCGACAAACATGATGAGGAAGAGCAACACCAACAAAACCGAGAAGGTTGTGGCATGTAAACAGATTTGAGAGAGTGTCCATGTAAAAATGCATTGTTGATATCCAGTTGCCTCACCCCCAATTAAAGGAAGCTGCAATAGCTAACACAAATCGATAGTTGATGCTTTGATAACAGGACTATAAGTAGTCAAAAAATCAATCTCTCGGTATTTGGGTAAAACCCTTGGCTACCAACCGTGCTTTAAAACGATTCACCGAGCCATCAATGTTCCTCTTTAGCTTTTATAACAATCGGTTATGAACCAAAGTGTAATCTCGAAGAAGGTGGGACCGAAGTCCATGTCTTGTTAGCTAGTAAAGCATCAAACTCAGCTTGCATAGGTTGAACCCACTTTGGATCTTTAAAAGCCTCTTTGATAGATTTAGGCTCTTTTGGGAATTACTCCAAGATCAGTGAGAAAACTTTGGGTTTAAAAATTCCATTCTTCGATCTTGTCACCATTGGGTGAGTACAACGATAGTCCCAATAGTAGGTAATGATGGCACGATTGGAGGATCAACAGATGATTGAACGGTAGGTATAGAAAAGGACTGGGGTAGGAGGTATTGTGGTAGGAGACACATGGCTCAAAACAGAAGTGGATAAGGGTGAGACATGCATAGAATGTATAGGTGAGGGGACCTGAATTATCGGTATGTATTGGTGTAGGTGAAGGATCAGTTGTATGATGGTGATGCTACTCGAGGTATTAAATGTAGAGGATAAGAAAAGTGGACATGAGAGAAGAAAGATCAACAACAGCAAACGGAGTAGGTTGTGTAGACTGAGTGTTCGACACATTAGGAAAAAGAGTAGAATATGGAAACTCAACTTCATGAAACAGCACATGCCTACTAATAGAGACTCGTCCTTGTGGACTTAAACATTTATACCCTTTGTGCAGTGGACTGTAACCAATAAAAACACACTTTTCATAACGAAAATTGAATTTATTTTTGTTATAAGATCTGAGGTAAGGAAAACAAGAGCATCCAAATACCCTGAGAAGAGAGTAATCTGGTAATTGTTTCCACAACAATTCATAAGGGGTTTTATTATTGAGAACAGGACTAGGCAATCGATTAATCAAAAATGTAGCTGCATGACAAGCATCTCACCATAATGTAAAAGGAAGGTGAGCATGAGCCAACAATGTCAAAGTTGCTCAACTATGTGTCTATGCTTGCGTTCTGCTTGTCCATTTTGTTGGTGAGTATATGGACAAGGGTGTTGAAAATGATTACCACAAGAAAGAAGATAATTTTCGAATGGTCTATACCCACCACCCCAATCTGATTGAACACTTAATAGAAGTGAAAAATTGCTTTTCTACACACTTTTGAAACTAGACAAAAATAGACAATGCTTCACTTTTACGTTTCTTGGGATATACCCAGGTAATCCTAGAGTAATCATCTATAAAATGTAGATAATATGCAAATCCATCAGTAGAATGTACAGGGAAAGGTCCCCAAATATCTGTGTGTATTAAAGCTAAAGGAGAAGATGCATGAGAACTTGAAGTAGGAAAGGGTAATGCATGAATTTTCCCTACTTTACAAGCATCACAAAAATCAGGCACAACAGAAGTATTACAAACAATTTTGTTACTATTCTTGACTAGAGAAAGTATGTGTGCAGAAGGATTCCGAAGCCTTGAATGCCAAATTGTAGAAGTTTTATTTGTAGAGGCTGTCAAAGCAGTAGAATCTGAAGAAGTGGTAGAAGACACAGATGAAGATGGGAACATGCACAATCCATCCTTAAGTATCCCTCTGAGCAGAATCACTTTGGTGTGAAGATCCTTAACCAAGAAATGATTGGAATGAAATTCCACAAAAAACATCATTATCAATGATCAATTGGGAAATGCTCAAAAGATTTTTAGTTATTTGAGGAACGTATAAAGTATTAGGCATTTGTGAAGGAGATGGACTATATGAAGAAATAGCAGACCCAACATAGTCAATAGGAAGTTTATAACCATTGCCAACTGTGAGAGAATTAGTATCTGCATATAGGGAATGATTGTAAAACTGGTTCTGGTCGTGGGTGATATGGTTAGAAGCACCACTGTCGGCATACCAATTTGTGTCAAGCACAGATTCAGGAGAAGCATAACACCTAGTAGGAGCAGCAAAGAATGCATTAGGGGGAGTTGTGGGAGGCCTGAACTGTTGTTGTACACCAATCTGAACATTTCCACCATTGTTTGAAGACTGAAGGTGTTGGCCCATGTATGTCATATCACTACGATAATAACATACAGCTGCAATGTAACCAGTTTTCCCACAAATCTGCCACACAGGCCTATTCCCATTATTGTCTCGTCCACGACCTTTGCATCTAGTTCCTTTATGACCATGAAAACCACTCGTGATAAACCATTCCCTTTATTAGTATTGTTGTGATTCCCTGGAGAACTCTTCACTTTAACATTAGGAGACACACTCAAATTAGTCATACTATTGTTCAAACTTTGCATCCTCAACAACTGTGATTCAAAATTCAGCATGGTAGAGTGTACTTCAGGCCATGTAAGGTGATCTTTTTGCTATAACACATCTGAAATTGGCAAGTACTCGGAATCCAATACATTCAAAACACATGATATCAAGAAAGAAGTAGATATCAGATCTTCTGCTGTTTCAAGGGAATCAACAAATTCTTTCATAATTTGCAGATATGGAGCCATTGTTTTTGTGCCTTTCCTTGTATTCTGAATACCAGCACGACATTCTTGAATTCTAGCCCTATTATGTGAACCACACAACTCTTCAAGTGTCTTCCAAGCCTCATGTGAGGTTTTACATTTAATGACTGATGTAGCAACATCTTTACATAGGGAATTCAAGATACACATCAACAACGTTTGATCCTTGGAGACCCAGCATTGATAGACTGGATTATGAGCTCCAGTAACTGGATCAACAGGTGATGGATAGGGAAATGTCCCAAACACAATACTCTCTAAACCATTTCCTCAAAGGAAGGGCAGTAATAATGATCTCCATAACAAGTAACTGTTCAATTCAAGCTTAATTGAAAATGATTGGTTCATCGAGTTACCAAAAGAAGGCAATCATGTTGATTGCTAGCTTGGATATATTGGCATGTTAGACATTTTCAAAAGAATTTGTTGTAATTAAGTGGGTAGTTAAACAATAAATGGGCAGTTACAAAACCCATTCAACAAATTAAAGTGGAGCAGTTACAAATTGACCACTTAATTAATGTAAAGCAGTTATCATTTGACTACTCAATTGATAACGGTCCACAATCCCACTCATTTCTCTAACTATAAGAAGAGAGGCATGAGAGTAAGAAAGGACATGACATAAAACACAAACGCCAAAAAAACCTCACAGTATTTGCTCTGGTTTGATTTTCTCTATTGTCAGTATAAATTGGGACCTCATTGTATCCTATTGGATTTTTGTTGGACTCTACAATAGGAATGCCAAGTTTCCTTTAGGAAAGTGGCATTGTTACACGCTCTGAAGCATTGCTTATCACTCTATTCTAACAATCTAAAGGAAACTTTTATTGTTGCAATGATTTTGATCAAGGAACTGTCGGTGAACATTGTCAAGCTTGATTGCTTTGATGGAGGAGATTTCCTAAGGTGGAAGAAGCGCATGCATTTCCTGCTGGTGGCGTTTCATGTGGTGTATGTTCTGAATACACCTAAGCCTGTGCAATCCAGTGATTGTGAAAATAAAGTGTGTAGATTACCTGGTCATGAAAATAAATTGTATAGATTGCGAAAATCATTATATGATTTAAAGCAAGCACCAAAACAATGGCACCAAAAATTTGATGAGGTTGTACATGCTAATGAATTCAAAATAAATGAATACGATAAATGTGTATATAGCAAGTTTGATGGAAAAGGAAATGGTGTCATTAATTTTTGGAACTGACTTGGAACAAGTTGATGTCATTCTCAGGATTAAGATAGTAAGAAAAGAGGGGAGTATAACTTTAGCTCAATCTTATTATATTGAGAAAATTCTCAATAGATTTAATCATATGAATTGCGCCCCTGTTTCTACCCCGCTAGACCCAAGTATTGAGCTAGTGAAAAATACCGGCAATCCAGTTTCGCAACTAGAGTATTCTAGATTAATTGGATGCTTAATGTATGCAATGACATGCACTAGGCCGGATATTGCCTTGGCAGTAGGCAAGTTGAGCAAATTCACAATTAATCCAAGCGAGTTGCGTTGGTCTTCAATTCGAAGAGTTTTGAAATATCTGAAGAAAACAATTAACTATGGGTTATGCTATAGTGCATATCCTTCGGTCTTAGAAGGATTTTCAGATGCAAGTTGGATTGTGAATAGTGTAGTATCTATGTTGAGAGAGTTATATGTGTGATCGGTTTATGCTACATATCAAATAGAATCATTAGTTCAAAGTTTATCTACCATATAATTATGATATGATGTAATGAACTTCTCACAAGTTAGTGGTTCAAATCGCAAGATACCATTATTTATGCATATAATATTTAAAATGTTCTTGGATCAGTGATCTGTTTATTTTGAAAATGACGGGGGTTTGTTAGACATTTTCAAAAGAATTTTTTGTAATTAAGTGGGTAGTTAATAGATCCAATAAATGGGCAGTTACAAAACCCATTCAACAAATTAAAGTGGAGTAGTTACAAATTGACCACTCAATTAATGTGGAGCGGTTATCATTTGACCACTCAATTGATAGCGGCCCACAATCCCACTCATTTCTCTAACTATAAGAAGAAAGACATAGGAGTAAGAAAGGACATGATATAAAATACAAATGCCAAAAACCTCACAGCATTTACTCTGGTTCAATTTTCACTATTGTTAGTGCAAATCGGGAGTATCTTATTGGATTTTTGCAGGACTCTTGCAATAGGAGTGTAAAGTTTCATTTAGGAAAGTGGTATTATTACACGCTATGAAGTCATTGTTTATCACTTTGTTCTAACATGGTATTGCATACATCGAAGTTGACATTGACACAATTCCTGCAATTGGTGAAGAATAGTAGATCTGAATAGGAACAATTGCCACGCCAAACATTTGAGAAGTTGCTCCACTTATTCTTGAAATTTGTGAAGGAAAAATTGTAATCGGAATTCTTATGAAATTCCTCACATTGTGACCTCCTGATTCAAGAATCGGTGCTTCTTTGGCATTCATCGAGTAGATTTGGGAAGGAATTCTTGGAATGCTCAACTGAGGCGATTTTCTCAGTTCAGAACTCAACACATTAGTGGAGTTCATTGGAGCAGTTGTACTCATCGAAGCTGACATTACTGCATCTATAACTGAAGCGTTCAGATTGTCGGCCATGAATTATTGATCAAATTGCTCTGATTCCATCATAGATAGTGAACAGAAGAGCACTCAAGGCGGGAAACAAAAAATAAAATTGAGGCCTTGTTTGGTTCGGGGGTAAGTTTAAGGAAGTGAGATGACTTCCAGGGAAGTTCGAACTCACCTTGTTTGGTTGGATATTTTCAAAAAACTTTTCTGAAAGTTTGACCCTCAACTTCCCCTACATAGGGGAAAATAACTCACTTTGGGGGGTGAGTAAGTTATCTTCCTCAGGGGGAATTAACACTTTTACCCTCATTTAATGCTCTCTCTACCTTTATTCCCTACAATTTCTCTCTCAAAAACAGTGTAAAAGATATTTTTGTCAATTACATTATTTTATTATTTTTAAAATGTGGAACTTCCCAGAAAGTTCAAAGTTAAACCAAACGTGAAAAGTGCAACTTTCTTAGTGGTTAACTTTCCAGGAAATTAAACTTCCTTGGAAATTAGTAAAATGAACCAAATGAGGCCTGAGAGTCTCTGTTCAACAGAGCAAGAGAGAGAGCTTTCAGTATTTATATAAAGGGGGTTTTAATCCTATCCGTACATGTGTATACATCCAATAATACACTCTAACTAACCTCACGCGACTTGCACTTTTACATGATAACTCTCTCAACATAGATACTACACTATTCACATATACACACAACTCACTATATTAACGAGCTTCTCTTACTCGCATCAACGGATCACAACTACATCCATTCCATATAAATAGCCACTCCTTCCCACATTTGAGGTATTCTACATTACTCACTCTACTCTTGATTCACTGCAGCCTGCTTACTAACTTAAGTATCGGAGTGGCTTTGGCTGGCACGACACGGGTGTATTAAGGCTTATAAAGTGTTAGTGTGTTGCAGGTCAGGTTGAGTTCTCCTAGGTATAAGACAGTCACACTGCTCGTACCTTACCCCCTTCTAAGTTAAACCTGGTTAGGCTATTTTTGGTTTAAATAGTTGGCGGCGCCGTCCGTGGGGGTGATTAGAGTGACATTCTTGGGAAGTCGACTATCAAGACATGAGTAATCAGCAGTATTCAGACTTACCCATGTCGAAACTCAAACAACCAATGTTAGCATTTGATGTAGGCGGGGAATAGGAAAAAAAAATGGGCTGGAAAGAAGACCTTTAAGGCCTAATTGCATATAGAGATTCTGCGAAGAGAGGTGGAAGAACTAAAAAGAGAACGACACGAAGCTTTATCTGTAGCACGCATAACAACTGAAGCTACAGAGATGGTTCGAGCGGTAGCTAGGTAGGCAGTAAGAGCTATTAACGTTTCTACTAGTCGTCATCAAAATTCTAAAAAACACACGGATCATCAATTTCCCAACCTCATGGAGCAAACCCAAATTCCTACTAGCAAGAAGTGCCAATGAAAACCACCACTCAAGGGAAAAGACATTTGTCGCTTATGAGAACTAGCATACAAAATGGACCAAGTGAACACTTGCAAGTAGGGGATGTAAGCCATTCCTTGGAAGTTCGGAAACGTCAATGAATAGAGAAAGAGGTTGAAGTTATTAATGCTTCCAGATTTGAGGAATCTCATATGAAACTTGCAAAAGAAGTCAAATACCTGAAAGCTCAAATAATTGAGATAGCCTAAGGAACTCCTACCCATGTTGAAACTCATGCAATCAATGTTAGCATTCGACGTGGGCAAAAAGTTCAAAAGAGGCTTGGGGCAAGAAAAAAAGCTCTCATGGCCCAATGTCTAGTAGCAAAATTACCAATTAAAATTGAAGATCTTATGAGAGAAAGAAACCAAGCTCTTTCTACCACACATGCTACAATCAAGGCGGCAAAAGTAGCTTAAGAGACAACTGTCCAAGCAATAGAAGCAACAGAAGCAATTAATAGAACTTAGTCACTCAAAGTGAGCTAATAACTCTCCTTATACAAACTCATTAACACGGGGCGTCTTTACTTTGTATACAACTCAAGGAAAAAGGCATCGCCGACTTTCACCCGCTAATGACAACCCTAAATGTCGTAAGAGCAACTACTTACAAGCAGGAGACCTCAAACACTTGTTGGATAATAAAAAATGCAAAAGGCCTGGAAAAATGACCTACACTTCTCTCAATACCTCCATCAAGCAAGTATCTGCAGAAATGAGGCTTTGTGATATTTTTGAAAGATAACAGCCTATGAAGGCGATTAATCGTGATTGTAGCAAGTTTCGTCGTTATCATAATGATCACAGACATATGACTTCAAAATGCATTAATCTGAAAGAAGAGATTGAGAAACTCATTAAAAAAGGGTACCTATAAGAATATGTCGCACATCGATGCCCATAAGAGAGCTGAACCAAAATGAAGTTCACATTAGAAAGCAGGTGTTGCTTCAATAAGTGAAATAATCTCCTCTTTAATGAGATATTGACAAGCATGTAATGGTTTTTCTTGTTAATAAAAATTCTTTTGTCAGCTCCATACATTGGTAACCTATGAGTTTGAGACAATGCGCCAACAAACAAATGTGTCATGTTGTTCGTTCCACTAGGGCCACTCGCTTAAACGCAGGCGAAAAACTTAGGACCATGTATTACTAAACAAGGCTATCACATTGAATTCTCTTGACTAGGGCTTTGCGCCCAAACATAAGAAGAAAGCCCTCTACGCCACCAAAAAATGGAGCTACATTGTTTACTCAACAAGGGCTACACGACAAAATATAGGCGAAGAGCCTAAGGCCATGCACCACAAAAAAATGGAGTTACATTGTTAACTCAACAAGGACTACATAATGAAACATAGGCGGAGAGCCTAAGGCCACGCGCCACTAAAAATGGAGTTACATTGTTTACTTCACAAGAGCTACGTACATGACAAAGCATAGGCAGAGAGCTTAAGGCCACACGCCACCAAAAAATGGAGTTACATTGTTAACTTAGCTAGGGCTACACGACGAAACATAGGCCAATCCTAACCTTGGGAAGAAAGTATTCCATCTAACTACTTATTTCCTTGCTCTCTATTGTATTAAGTAAAGTCATAATATAAACAAATGTGTTACCTACTACCAAAATTGGTTTACTCGGATGCATATGGCAAAAACATGCAAAAAGGCTAAAAAGGAACACAAGGCAATGGAAAAAATGAAGAGAATACAAGATGTTTTATTTCAACTTGAGTTTTACAATAGTCGGAGGATTTCTATTTCTAGTAAAGAATGCCTCTTTTATTCATACCACATGGCAGAATGTGTGACGTTTTGTATTTGTTTTTCCACCACCTCACCATCTCAACCTACACATTTCTTAATTCTCTTACATCTTTTTACACATCATACAACACTCCCGATCTGCTGACATCGTGGTTACAAAAAACGAAATAAACTTGCTCCACTTCACCATCTCCACCTACACATTTCTTACACCTTACACCTTCCATCTCATACTAATGTCCATATTTGTTGACATATACTGACACAAACAAACAAGAATTTTACACAAAGCATTATAATGACTCTTACACAAAACATCATCATCACAATAAAACACACACCCATAAATGCTAGAAGGCTACGAGGGTTTTTATTTGACACGCATACATTAAAAGCGTGTATACTGATTTCCATCCTCTAATCGATGAATGGTCCATGCTGGTATTTCTGTATTCTGGATCAATGTCATCTAAAAGTACATTGTGCATATATTCATCTGGCTCATTCTGGAATTTGAAAGCAGGTGGTTCTTCGAATTCTGAAGAATCCTGTGGAGGATCATATGTTGATGGTTGATCTCTTTAACATAGTTGATGATACATGGCATCAACACCCTATATGTTCTAACCTTATGATTCTTGCTTCATCTGTGAATGGATATCCTATATATGGCCCGACTGAAGATGTAAAGTTTTCTTGGGAATCATAATGGTTGATCTCATTAAGATAGTTGATGAGACATTGCATCGCCATTCTGTTTTTCTCTTCTGGTATAATGAGACTATTATATTCTTCCATATGTGCCATAGAAAATAGTCTCATAGGCCCGTCATGGAAAGGTTAATGGACTATAAAGACAGATTGGATTACATATAAAGGGTATTTTTTCCTGGAAGGATTATATTATAAAGGGGCTTTCTCCAATCTGCAAGAGGTGCAAACCATTCAAGGAGATCCAGAAAGGACTAGGTTGATTATCTGAATTTTGAAGGTGGGCTAAAACTAGTGATGGTTCAAGGATAATGGCTATAGGGTGTTTGACAAACATACACCAAAGGTACAAAAATAATGAAATTGGTATTTCATAAGGATTGATGATTAAGGCTATATTTAGGACTTGAGTATCTTGTCTGAAAATTCCTGTGTGTCTGTGGAGAAGGCCTCATTGATCCTATAAACTCATGGATAAACTGGAATAATTTCATTTGGGCCAAGGTTTTGACATGTTGGGTCGTTTCTGTAGAAAATGAACTTGTGGGAAAATTCTTTCGGTATTGGGTTGGAAGGGTTGAAAATTGGGTGGAAGTTTCAGCCATGTGGATAAGTAGGATAGTTTGTATCTGGGTGATGAGGTTAACAAGGTTTTTTTCCTTCCTGGATAAGAAATCGGCCAAAATATTGGGTTTTCCTTTAATGTGCCGAACTTGGAAATCATAGTACTAAACCATTCCTTAAGTCTGAGAAGTTGTGGGTCTGGTATAGTTTTGTTTTTGAAATCCATTACTTTGAGAAAACTGGAGTCTTCGAACAAATGATGTCAGAGGTAGAAATTGAACTTCTGAATTCCGAATTTGACAGCTAATATTTCTTTGAAAATGGTGTGGTAGTGCAACTCATCAGGACTGAAGTTGATGTATTATTCACATGAATATCAACTTGAAACCAATATTCTATAATAATTTTAAATATCAGTCCATGGGGGTTGCTTCTAGGAAATTTATTGTTTAGTTTATTGTATATTCTTGAGAAGTAAATTGTTTTGAAAGGATTTTACATATTCTTAACCAAACCATAATTATGAAACACTGTTATTCGAGAAGTTATTTGAATTTTATATCATCCTTAATGCGTTCAATAATATTCTCTTATGTCTGTGGTTTTATCATAATTTAGCAAAACCATAACTTTTATGGTATATTTGCTTTTTTTAGGCCTAATAGGTAAATATATCCTAACGTTTCAAAGTTTTTGTAAAAATATCCTAATGTTTCTGTTTTAACAAAAATATCATAACTTTCCAGTTTCTTGTATACTAATTAGTTGAGTGCATTACACTTAAATATATGAAAAACTATGCAGACAATTGAGAATATTATTTCATATAATGCAATGGGTATGCAATTTAGTGATCATTGTTTGGTTGTAGTTTAACACAATAATTACAAACAATGATACAATACGCATGAAATCTAAAGTTTAACATGTTTTTGAAAAAGTGAAAATGGTGGGGTATTTTTGTGAAAACTTTGAAACGTTAGGATATATTTTCTTATTATTAAGCATTTTTTCTTCATTCTAAATTGTTAGTCAAGAACATTCTGCAAAATACTTTCTACTTTGTGTAGGTTTTAGAAATTCGTAGGTACCTATGATTTTTCAGCTATGTTACCTGGACTCGGGTATGGGTGTTGGATACGGGTGCATATCTAAGAGTTGGATTTGTTATTCTTTAAGTAAAAGGATACGAGGACCCGACTCGATGTTTCCAAATATTTGGACACGGGTACTTGGACACGGTAAAGGATAAAAACATAAACATACAACCAAGTATATTATATGGGCAGTTAGTATATAATTTTTTTATATGTTTTAAAATGTTGGACAACCAGTATTCTATTATTGGGTTGAAAAGTAAATAACGTAATGGGAAGCATTGATGTGCTGCATATAATTTTACTTTTCAAAAGTAAGAAAGTAAAAAAGCATATACATAAACAACATTGGTCCATCTTAAAGTCAAAACTACCTTCAATTTTCCCCAACTTTCTCACTCTATCAGCTATGCAACTCGAATGGCTGTCGACTTCTTCGCTCCCTATCTCAGGCTCTCCTTTGCATCTCTCTTCGCTGAAAGTCCCAAATCTGGTATTTCTGAATCCCTTTAAGGAGAAAGATCTCAAGGAGAAAAGGCATTCATCCATTTTGCTTAAACATTGTTGTTGCAAACAAATGACCTATAACCGTGCATACTCATGATGTAAATGTAGAACTCCAATGACTTACAAAAGCCTACCAAGTATATAGCAAAATCACCTTATGGATTTGTTATATACCATGGTATATTAGCCCTAGTTAGCAGTGGTTAATTAGGTGGTGTTGCAGCCGCTTGTGTAGGGTTCTATCAATTTGCTAAAAATAACTACGTAAGCACTCTAATCTTTATACATATAGCATATTGCATGCTTCTATAAAATTTACGGTATATACAATATTTAAAGGCATCAATTAAGGGGAAAAAAAGGGATATTGTCCAAGTTTGAGAAAGTTTTAATGGGCTTAAAAATGTTGCTAACTCCTAATTAATATATAATTCCAATGTTAAAAGTATTATTAATTAACTAAAGTTAACATATGATGTACACCAAAAATTAAGCCGCACTCTCAATTTAATTGGGTTGCCTACATGCATAAAAACTCTTCTATTCATCATCTCAATTTAATATAGTTTGAGTGTGTTTTCAAATTTTCGAGATTCTTTAAATCCTTCAAAATCAATGCATCCAAGTTATCTTATGTTTATTTTTAAATTTCTATCACTTTTATTCTATCTTAAAAAAATCTATATTTTGTATTATTTGATTTCTTTGATTAATCGTATTATTTGATTTCATTATGCATTAATTTGTTTATAAGAAAAATGTTTTTTATAACATACCAATCTCCTCATATTTATCACATATATATTTAATAATTTTTGCAACAACATTCATTATTGCATAACACATTTTTATTATGGTGTTCACACAAAAAATTACAAAATAAGCCTATAATAGCTAGTTCATCATTGACTTCTTAATTAACTCAATCTAAAAATAGTAATGCTTACAATTCAAAAATGAGAGACGCAATCTAACTCATTGAATTAGCCAAAATAACTTATATTACGACGTGATTGTTAAAATCTATTATTAGTTTTATCAGTAATTGTGCAATACTATATTATAGTAGTCTCACGTCGATCTTCTCCTTGCCCAGCGTGCTACTCAACAGATTTGCACACAAGCCATCAACACGAGATGACGAGTCCAGTAATTAAATCCTAAAGGCCACTTATCCACATTTCCAAATATACAAAAGGTATCTAAAGCATATAAATAGCAAGACATGTTGAAATGAAGATATGCTTGAAGGACCACAATTAAATAAAGTGAAACTGACTTGAGTATTAATAATGATCTAGGTTCGATTAGCCGTGTGTTCAACACATCGGTCTAGCTATTAACCTTTTGGTTGTGAACTTAGTCAACCAACCTCATGTAATAGCTCAACTAGCCATGCACATAGGTTCTACCTTTTTTGGTTGTGAACTATATCACAATGACCTCATGTAACGGGTCAGTGCCCATGCACTTCGGAATTTCCCTACTCGGTCATAGGTTTTGCCACATCAACGTCATGTAGTAGGTTAGTGTCACTAGCTACATGGATGCCGACTACCCCGTGTCCCATTTTCCATGTGCCGTGCACTCCCTAAATCAACTCAGGGAACCTAGACGCAAGTATTGCTTTGACATGATCAAGATTTGACATAAACACGGAATTCAAGGCAAGACATATTGCTTACACAAAGTACAAATAAATACGAGTACAAGTCACAACCCACTACACTAATAGCATGCTATTTAAATCATAAATAATCAAGCAGAGACATTACCACGCAAATATGAGGTATAAACAAAGGCAAGTCATGGCATCGAGAATACAACAGCTACACTAGTCCAAAAAATATTGTAAACAAGATATATAAAAGGGAGTTGAAATGAAATAAGTGCCCGACAGGTTTACGAGCCTCAATCACAAGAAATTCTAAGCTATTCAGCTCTTCTGACACCCCGAAACTCGCATACGACTCCTCGGTACTCTTCTTTAAGCTCCTGAAGTTAATTAGGGTGATTTAGGGCTTGTTTGAGTTGTTAAATATGGGTAAAAATCATTGCAAGAAAGCCAAAGTTTTATTTTAAAAACATTTAAAAACTCAGGGTGTGACACCATCGGTGGCGCCATGTGTACAAACCCACGTCACTACTCGCAACGCCGACCTATTGAGTCAAGAAAGGGCACGTCGCTGCAATGGCGTCACGCGTTTAGATGGCACGGCTTCATGACGACGACGTGCTTCTATCCCTCTTCTTGCCTGCCATGCCGTGCCACAGTGCCGGCCACGACGCCAGACACGGGCTGCACCTCAATTTTGCTCATTTTGGCCATGGCTAGTCTCCATCGACTTGGTCCCTCACTCCCTTTCGCTAATGGTCTGATACACTCTCCTTTGCCTAAAAAACAATATTCGCTTCAACATAATCATCAAACCATCATTTTGAACATGTACTTATATCAAAACATCATTTTTTTTGTTTTCAAGAACACATAATTTCAAAACACGATAATGTTGACATTTCAAATCCAAATTAAGAACTTCTTTATAGCAAATTTAGTGTTTTTTCGCAAGAAATTCGAATATGTATACTAATTTCAAAAACTCCATCATTTACCCTTTGAAAACGACCATAAATCAGAACTGATGTTAAACTCGTTTGGGCCAAAAACATGAATTTTGAAAATGGAGACTTGAGACTTTAAATTGGGGCTTATAATGGAACAAACATCATCTACTACAACTCCAAGCTCGTTTTTAGATAAAAATTTCATGATTATAGACCCCTATTGCATCAAATTAACATAAAAGAATGGAATTTTGGTTACCTAGGTTGTAGATCAGTCCTAACACTTGAATTCTTAAATTTCTAGCTTCATTTGCTTCCTTAGGCCTTTTGATTTTCTCCAATTTCAACAAGAGATGCTCCCGAATTTTCTCCTATTATGTTGTGATTTTTGTTCATTTCATGCATGAAAGCAAAATTGGGGGTATTTATATGCCAAGTCAAATCTCGATCCTTACATCTCTAGGCAAATCAATGGGCTACATTAAGTCCATCACTTTCCATTAACTCTCTCTTTCCACTACCTCATAATTCAAAGCTCATGGGACTCACCTATAACCCATATCTCGAGGTAACACTTAAGGTTTTATTTTTTATAACTTAGGCTCTTCATTTTTTTGATTAAATTCATATCATAGGTCAAGACTTTTGATTTTTAGTCACATTAGAATATAAAAAGTAGAATTGAGCCCTTATCACGTCTCTCTCTTTACCTGCCCCCACACTTGCACAAATCTCGCAGTGTGTCCTTACTCGCGTGCTAATTTAGCGTATAATGTGCACACATAAATTACAATAGGCATCAATCACTCGTAAATAAGATATATCTCGGTCTTTGAGCCGAATGTAAGACTGTATACCAGTCATCGGGCCAGGTCACGGGTCGGTGACCCCAAATTAAGGTCAAATCCACTATTAAGAAATTTGGGTCGTTACAGCTTGTGCCATGCCCAACCTCGTCGATAAAACACACATACACATGTGGGAGTGAACTAGCAACATTATGGGACAACGCAACAACACAATTAAAGAACTGAATGTGTTGTTGCATAAAAATGAATTGAAAAATAATATCTCATGGGTTTACTTATAAAAATCATTGCCCCAAATTAAGGACAAATCCACCAGACGCCCCATCAATTTCACAACAACTGAGTTCTTCCATGGCTCCTGCAACAACTGTTTGAGACAGGGGGAAAGCTGAATATGAAAGCTTTGGCCATCATCTAAGATAGCAAAATCATTGCCTCAAATTAGATCATATAGCTTTTGCCAATCCGATTTACATTCCACCTTTGCCTTATAAGACAAAGAATCTTGCCCAACATCGTCATACAAACATCAGGGGATGTGGCTCCCACCTCTGTACCTTAAACACCTTCCATCGACACCATCTATGTAGGTCCATTCACGATGGATCCAACCAGATTGGAGCTGCCATTTGCCGCATTCTCCTTCGTCGTACGCACACTTTTTCAAGGGTCTATCGCTACGCATGACACCATTTCTACACTTTTTGGATTAGGGCTATTTGTGCTTGTTTTGACATCCCATAAAATGAGTTTTAGTTTATTAACCATTGAAATAAAAAATTCTTAAACTTCTCTAAGTTAGCAAATTTTAACCAAAATTCTCCTCTTCGAATTAAACTTCTCCGAAATAATTCTAATTATCAAGAGGGCGAATTATAAGGTGAAACCGAAGTTTCAATCTTTATCAAAGTAGGTTATTTTTGTATTTTTATAAAGTCAAATAATATCTAAATCCACTAGTTCAGAATGAAAATTTGAATCTGATTTGATTTGGATTTAGATTTAGATGACCTCGCCCAACCTTGCCTTCAATTGTTTTCATTAGAGTTTTATAATTATGATGATCCACATGAAAAACTGTCTCCCTGTCCGTAGTATGTAATGCCTTCTAATATTAATTTTGCAGAATGGAAGGAACCGTAGAAAGATATCAAAGGCAAGTGAAGAATTTTCCTTTATACTGTGAAACACTTGGCCAAAATATGCAGGTAAGACCTATGAGATTTTATATTAATCTCTGTTATTTATTTATTTATTTTGGTTAACTCTTCTTTTTTGGTTAACATTAATCTCCGCTATTCCAATCGTATTACATTATAGATCATATACAATATCATTTCTATATTTTACTGTAGTCGCAAGTATATACGTTTTGGCATGCTTAATTGACTACTATATTACGAATTTGTTTTCCATCTTATTTAGTTTTGATTTGGATTCACTTCACCTTTGCCTCTTACTGTTTGAACAAGTCGCTCTTTGCTGTCCTATTTGTGTTGAGCGCATGACAATACATTGCAATTAGATTTCGTGATACAGTGAAATACATGGTAAATTCTGCAGTTGCTATTAAATGACAATTCAAAATTTTACGATCTCATCTTGGAGCTGAAGTGTTATTGCTTGTCAAGGTACTCTGTGACTCTTTTACAATGCTTTGTTAGGTGATCTCATTTCCACTTGAATGATCACCAAAGTTGTAGTAGCATAATTCTTTTTTGAAAAGGTTATGTTATTAGTGAACTTTATCATCACTAAACAAATAAGTAGCTTTGGCTTAAAGTTAAGGTGGACTACGTTAATAACTATTGTATACTTTTTTTTTTTTTGGATAAAAACTATTGCATACTTAATAGACATAGATTTTATATATAATTCGTCTTGTTTCTAAACATAGGTAAAATATTAATGGATTCCTTCATGTTGTTCTACTAATCGAATGGTCTTACTTAATAGAAAGATTATGGGTGGAAAAGTAGAAACCAATATTAGCTTGATCTCTGTTGCCAAGAAATAAGTTTTTGAAAAAACAATTGTTGTAGATATTGAAGAAGCTATATATTCTCAACCACAAAGGTTGTTATGGTTGCTTCCTTCATTTCAAGTGCCGGGCATAAAAGAGACTAGATGTTTTTCTTTCCATTTCACCCTTTCATATAAAGACACACATATTAAGGAATGTATTAATTGTGGGTTCAAATTACATTCTTGCTCGTGCTTTAATTAGGTGGTTAAATATACATACCCATTATTTTATCCAATAAAAAGAGAACCAAGTGCTTAAGTGCAATTAAATGTTTAAAGGTAAAATGGGTAAATCAGTACAAAAGTTCTTTAGAATTTCGAAAATGGCATATACTTTTTGACAATGTTTTTGTAGGATGACTTGTAAAAATGATCGAAGGTACGTACTATTTTTTATTAAATTATCAAATTTGCATTAGCTGGGCACCATGCATGACAATAATCAAGCAAATTTGATAAGCTACTAAATCCACGGAGGGGTGTGTTCTGTCTCCTCAATCCATTTAAATTAAAATGCTTCAAATAAAAGCAAATGTCTAGTCTAGTCAGGACTTTATTGGACATTGGAGAGATATTTCTTTGTGGGGAACTGGCATGTCAAGTTTTGTACGTGTAGGTAGGTCTAGTCTATGTCTTGTGGGTGTGGAGAAACTAGTATTTTTTTTCTTATGTCAAGGCAACTTAGGCAAGAAACGTAGATGACGCATTAAAAATCAATGAATCTCAATAAGCCTAAGCTATTCTATGGACATGGTATATATAGAGATTTGCATAGTACAATGTATGGAAGGTACAATATGTGGAAACTACAGAGTATGGAGAGAGGATAGTATATAGAGCTAAACATGTATAGAATGGTGAACTTGAGGAAACTAAATACATTCTTTAACACCCCCACACTTTGAGAGGGAGGTGGCTGAATGCTTAGAATGAAGCAAAATTTATAGAACAAAAAGCTCGGTAGGCCCTTAGTCATCATATTGGTAAACTAGAGCGATGAAGGAGCATGGAGAATTCGAACGGTTCCATCAGCCACTTTTAGCATGTTTCCTATCTTATCTCTATTTCTGTATTTGTCTCTTTAATAAAAAGAAAAGCAATATGTAGAACAAAACAAATAGACATTGACAGAGAATGCAAAAGGATTTGAGGGAGTAGAAAGTAGACAGAGTTCATACTGAGGCTTTCTGCTGAAATCAGTATTTTTCTTTGTAACTTCTCTTGAATAATGAATTTCTTTACTGCTCAAAAGAGTCATTGATGTTTCCTAAATTATGGTTTTATCACATAAAAAATTCTAGTGTCTCTTGTTTATTTTAATTCTGCAAAAATTTCAATTTCTTTATTTTCTTACTGATTATTGGGATATTGGGATAAATTGAACATCAAAGCCAAATCAGGATGTGTGAAAAAGTAAGATACTTTTTAGAAGTGAGATCATAACATCGGTAACCTTTTCGATACTGTGGGTATCCTAAGATAAAACACATAAGTTGGATTAGGGAGCACATAGAATTCAAGCTGGATGGAAAAAATGGAGTGCAACTGGTGTGATCTGTGATAAAAAAATATGTCTACCAAGTTAAAGGATATATGATTACAATTAGGCCAGTTATGCTCAATGGAAGTGAATGTTGGGCTGTAAAGCAACAACTACATAAAATAAACGTAGCAGAAATGAGGATGATTAAGTGAATGGGTGGTAAAGCTCGTAAAGATATAATAAGAAATACAAAAATTCAAAGACAAGTAGGAGTAGCACCGATTGACTCTAAGATTAGGGAATAACGGTTGCGGTGGTTTGATCACCTACAAAGACAACTTACAAATGCCCTACTAGAAATCTTGACTTAATAGAAACTGAAGAAATTCGACGAGGTAGGGGTAAATCGAAGTTAACTTGGGATGCATTAATTAGGAGGGATTTGAATGTTTTGGAAAGCTCACCATCAATTGCATTAAATCAAGCACAATGGAATAGTTTGATCCATGTAGTCGACCCCAATTAATTTTGGACGGAGGCTATGTTGTTTTTGTTGTTCACTACAAAAAAACAGTTGATCAGAAACAGAAATTTTCGTTGCAAATTAGCAGATATTTCGTCTCTAATCCAGTTTTGCAACATATTAGAGACAGAATGTGTTCCATTTCTGAAATCGTTGTCGCTAATTAATCAGCAATGGAATTTAAGTTCAGTTGCTAAATTCATACGAATTTGAAACGGAACAGGGACGGATTCAAAGACGGATCTGAGACGGACACCTATCCAAGGCGAAGGGTTTGGTTTGTGTTCCGTCTCTAATCCGTTTCTGATCAGCAACGGATCAGAAATGGATCATAAACGGACATCAAGTTTTACCAATTCTCATGGTTTGATTCCCTTGCTATTCCGTTTCTGATCAGCAACAAATCAGAAACGAACATCAATTTTTAAATATTCTCAGCATTTGATTCCCTTGCTATTCCGTCTCTATTCCCTTTTTAAACCTATCTTACCCAGTTTATGGAATAATTTTCCTTGCTATTCCGTTGCGAATTAGAGATGGATTATTCCGTTGCTAATCCATCTCTATTCCGTTTCTAATTTCGGATATATTTTTTTTATTTTCACTGAAATCAAAATGGTTCTCTGAAACTTCAAAACATGCAAACAGTAGCAAAATGACCTTCTCCATCGCCTGCACCCCCTCCAACAACTCCTTGGGGGTGCTAACATTCCCCAAAAGGCAAAGTTTCACATACACACACTAATCAACAATATATATCAATAAAAGATGCAAATAAGAAAAAAAAACTATACAATTTGAAAATCTAAAAGATTTACATATCCACAAAAGGAGTAGTTAACCATAAAAGATATAGAAGTTACTTAAGCATCCACAACAGAACTACCAAATCAAAAGTTTTACAAGCAACCATAAAATATACCTAAGTATCCCCAAGTTTTTCATCCCTCGTAACTCAATCCTCTTAATATCCACAAAAAAGAACTACCAATCCAAAAGTTCTACAAATAACCATAAAAGATACCCAAGTATCTCCAATCTGCTCATCCCCTACAACCCAGTCTTGTCTCTCCCGATTAATGTCGTCTTGCTGTAGTGGCTCAACTGGATCCATCTGCACCTGCTGTTGTTGCTGCTCCTGAGGTGGTGGTGGTGGTGGTGGTGGTTGAGACGGGCCCGCACTGTCCATGGTCATCCCGAACTGGCTCTACATGAACGCCACAACCTGTCTTAATTGATCTGCAATATTATCGAACTCCAAACGTGAAACCATCGGCTCCTGGGACATGCTAGCACCAGAATCATCATATCTTCTCTTTCTGCTCCCTAACGACCCGAGATCGTAGACACGCCCTTTGGGACAGTCACCCACCACATCGTAGTACAGTGTCATCTCATCCACAGATTGGTCTGGTTTAGCCTGTGTCAGCTCCTGACATCTGCTCTCGAGCCGAGCCTGCATGGATCAACAATAAACAACTAAAACAATATGGTTTTAAGTAAAGTTATTACAACTTTAGCTCATATTTCTATACTTACATAGAACCGCGCCGATCTAGTATCGATGAATGTCACCCCATCATGATTTTCCGTGTAGAGATGCAAATATAAGTCATTCACGGTAAAAGTCCTCTCAGATGCACGAGTTTGCACAACATCAAATTAAAGCTTGATTCACTACAACAAAAATCACTTTCCACAACTCAATTTTTATGACATTGAAATTAAGTTAAGCATGGCAATTTATGAATAAAATGTCATTGAAAAGTGATAAGATTATACATAGAACTAACAATGTTTTCAATGACAGATATGTTAGCTATTAATGGCATTTATATAATGACATTAATAGAACTACTAAGTCACTAAACCGATTACTGCCGAGCTCCCATATAACTCTCTCAAAATGGAAAAAATGAGACTGCCTACATTCAACGAAGTCCCCGCCAAGATTCGCGTTCGTCGCTCTAGTAGTGAAAGGCAAATTAGTCATTCGACACTCAAAACACAAAAGCGACATATACTCATGTTGGTAGTGCATGTTTCATGCTATCCATGTTGCTTGTGTTTATGGAACTCAGCTATCTCTGTTTCACGCTAATGGACAATATAAGAGTCATTCTTATGTGCAGTGGTAGTTGTTGAAGGTGATTTGTAGTAGAAAAGTTTCTTAATGGGTCACATACTATTGTTGGTAGTGTTTTTGGAGAGCTGAATATTCACTTGTATTTCTTATGTTGCAAATGTTGTTAAACTTGGAGGATTCAATTTATATCTCATTGACCTTTGGATTGATTGTCTTTAACACTTGATTGATGTTATTTAGTGGTCATGACTTCCTAAAACTTATTCCTATGCTTATACTTGAAAAAGAGGCTACAAACTTTTTTTTAACAGAACAAAGAAGAGGCTACTAACTTACTTTTATGTATGTAGTGACCAAGTAACCATGTAAGGAGAGTCATTAAGTCATTTGTTTTTTTTTTTTTTTTTCTTCTTTTTGATAAAGAAAAAATATTGGGCTGACTTGCATTATATTACTTGAGTTGATTGAAAGGTTAATTATAATGTATTTATGACTGTTTGATCTATGGTTAAGTACAAGTTGCATTATATTTTTTGGTCTAATTGAGAGGTTAATTATTTAGTGGCCATGGCTTCCTAAAATTGATTCCTATGATTATTTTCTATATACTTGAGTCTACAAACTTACAATTTCAAAGTTTTTGAACTCAATCTTGTGAATTTTTGGAGTCCATTGCGTTCTTTGTATTTCAATTTATTAGCATCTCTACTACAAAAGGCTAATTTGAGAGGTAAGGAGTTAGATTCATTATAGTGTTATTACTAACACCTCTCATTAGGCAGTATGCCATCACTCTCTGCAATACCTATATGTGCATTAATCATTATTTATAATATAAAAAACACTTACCAATCTTTCATTAGTTGTCACAAAAGACATCGAGCCGCCACCGTGCTTCGAGACTTCAGTCCCTGGTCCTTCCACCTCAGTGTTCCTATTCTCAGACGCCTGCTTAGACCTGGCAAGAAAGTTTTCACTCTCCTAGTACTCCTAGTATCTCCTCCACGCCTCATCTATAACAAAGTCTAGCTGGACACAAATCTTCTTCAACTTACTCGTAAATGCGGTGTATCTGATGCCTACCTTTGTTTCGTATGTTGCATTAATGAGGTTGTCGTGAATCGTGGAGTCCTATCGAAAATGTACCTGAAAACTAACAAGTGCTATTATTATGGGAAGGAAAAACTAACATCTAACATCTGTAACTTATATGAAGTTCCTGGAAAAAAATTTAAACTCAGTGGAAGTGTGGAACTTTCCATTCTAACTATTAATAATCCCCAGTAGGATGCTAGCAACGTAAAAAAACATCATAAGACCCATTTAACAACTACGAAAATGGATCGGAAAATTATAAAATTATCACATAACATACTAGTTACTGTCATTACAAAAATGTCATAAGACCCACTTTACAGAATTTAAACTCGGTGGAAATGTGGAACTTTCCATTCTAACTTGTCAATGACTTACTAGTCACGGTCATTACAAAATTATTCATTGCATACAAACTAAGTAACCAATACTTATTCTCTCATGTGGAATAAGAGCTACTTAAGTCATATTCAAAACCTCAGTCTGAAATTGAAATGGATGACAAGCATTGCTTGAAAGATCCATATCTCTTCACCCAAAAAAAAAAAAAAGATCCATATAGATAAGGCAAACAATTTTCTTTCACTACTTTTCTGTTAAACCACCAACCTCCAACTGCTTGTAAAATGGTATGTTAGAAATAAGGTAGAGAAGATAAAGGAAGTGAACTTCAAGATAGCAATTGCTATCTTTTAATAAGGGGAAAAAAGAGTTTTTAGTAAGAATTGTAGGATTCTCTTTTAATCAGACATGTAACATTAGGAAATTAACCGATCTGAAATCAAATAAAGGTTTCAAAGACATGAACAAGAAGGACCGATTGATGTGTTAATTAAGAAAAATGACCCATGACCAATAAATGAGAATTCTAGATGAAGGGGAAAATGACAGTAGCTAATTTCACAGAGTCTTAGAGTGAATGCCTTGGTTGTAGAGGGATAAGACATGCATAGCTTGTTGAAAGCCTGAAAGAATGATATGCAACATAAATTCTCAACTTGAAGTCAATAAATCACAACCAGAAGGAAACATCCTTACACCTCCACATAGGCAAGACAATAAAATTTCGTAGTATACGGAAAAATACAAATATACTCCTAGATAAGACTTTTATATTGAACATATAATACTTGTGCAATCATGTTAACTGTTTGGCTAAAAATTCGGAAGAGATAACGACGTTATAGTAAGTCAAGATTGTAATAAAAATGGGAAATGCAAGTAACTCACACTATTCTGCCTCATGTGGCTGGCTAAAGAAGTTAGAGATTCGACGATGAATGTTCAACTAAGCATTCCAATAGGTTCATAAGATAAGGATATATCAAGAAAAAAAAAGACGGTAGACAAGTATTGATCCACTGATATTGAGAGCAAGTGCGGGAGTCTCCATCTCTTTTTCATGACTCAAGTTGTGCACCTCAAGTATGTCAATTCAAGGCACCTCAAGTATGTCAATTCAAGGTATCATTTCCACAAACTCATTCACACCAAGGTTGAAGCTGGTGTTATAAAGATCAGTTTTCTTTGCAACCAAACAAGCCTGTATTTTCTCACAAGAATGTCAATGATCATTCCAAAGATACCAAACCTTATTTTGAAATTGAACTAATCTTAATTAAGTTGACTTCGCATGGCAAATTAAATATGTTAAAAGTTGAAAAATCAAAAAATAAAAATCAGTTCAAATAACAATCTATCATGAACTGATAGCATTGCTAAAACATAAACCAATATTTTATTCGTGAAAGAAGAAATACCAAAATTCAAAAATTCAATGATTTTTAGTAGGAATAGCTATCTTCAAAAATAAAGACGATTGCCTATTTGTTGTAGCTACATGTGTTCATATGAAATAACTCAAAACAATGATTTGATAAGGGAAGCCTTGAATGGTAAGAACTAATTTAAATTTTCAAGGTTCACAGAGAGGTAAACCATATCCTATATTACAGAATATAATTTAATTAGGCATCCTAAACTAAAGAATAGGCTTATAGCACTCATTGACTGGGGTTTAGGTCAAAACAACTTCAATTAACTCAATCAAAAATGACTCGAGAACCCTAAAAGGTCCATATGGATATAAGGTATCACGCATATATAGGAATAAAGTCTCAACTACATTTTGTTAACCCACTTTTCTAATGCATGTTAATACTCGAGGAGGCTACAAACAATGTCAAATGTGAAATTCAACTAAGTCAAATAAATCTATAGGTAGAAGCATATGCAGCAATTTGTTCAATCCAGTGCTAGCAACACAAGATTCATATGGAAAAAAAAAATTATGCAAAACATCTCATGTATATTCTAACCACTAAAAAGATAGTTGTTGAAGGAACCTTTAAAAGCAAATAAATTAAGTAAAATAGTTGCAGCTTTATCAAAAAGGACATAGGAGTTATGGCTAGAATCAACCTGCGGTGCCAAACCCTACCCATCACCATTAACTATACCAATCTAAACTTAAGATACTTTTTCAAACATCGATTTCTTCTTAAGATTGCACGCAAGAACAATATACAATCCAAACCAAATCAAGCTACAAAACAACAGTAGTAGAGATCCTAATAATGAGATGCATCAGAGAAATGTGAAGAATCAGACAGATTACTCAACAGCACCAACAACAATAACAATAAAATCCTAATTGAAACTTATCTCCTGTGGTTGCCGGTAAGGAGAAGGGTGGTGCTGGGTGGTGGCTCCAACACCAACAGGGGAGATGACCAGCGAGGGATAGAGACCGCAAGAGAGAGAGAGGGGGTGATGACGCTTACAAAAAAAACCTGAGTGAATGTACAAATCAAAGCAACTGCACAAATCAAACGAAATATGGAAGTGATACGAATTAAAACGAAAGAGGAAAGAAAAGAGACATAAGATAAATGACTGATCCTCTCTTATTTCAAATTTCTTTTCATTATTTTCAGTTAATAATTATAATAATAATTAAGAAGAAGAATATGTGCCACCAAAAACACAATACAACTTCAATTTAAGGAGACAAGTATGACATCAAGCCTACAAAATATAATAAAATATTGTCAAATGTGGAAATCCACCTCATTATGATGTGTCTTAACAAAATCCAGACTGTTTAAATTGGGAAAGCTTGTTATTTCACATCTGTGCGTCTAAGAAAATATTTTTACATAAAAAGATAGAAGAAGAAAAAAATCTTGGCCCATGTGCAACAATGCCTTGTGAAACAACAATAAGAGGACTACAAATCAATATTTTCTCATAAACGCGAGAGCTTCATGTAGAGAAAAAATCCTTCAAACATTTAAATGGAGATCGATAAGAGAGATAAAAAAGAGTGGTACTAATAAAATGTTGAAGTATAAAGATGGTGGAAAGGCTAGTATTGCAATAAAGAGGGTGAAGATTTGGGGAACAAAAGCAAAAGGCAGAGCCATTGAAGAAGTGATTGATTAATTGGGTGATTGAAATTGAAAAGGCATACATAGTGTTTTACTATTGAGCAATTGAGAAGGGGCTGAGTTAGTTAATTAAGACATAAAGAGTAGTGTGGGTGGGGAAATCCCATTTCCCTATTCTTAGTCGTCATATATAACCATGGCCCATGGCATGATGAAGAATTAATAGGTGGGCCAATTATACAAGTGAGTGAAGTGAAGAAGGTGAGGTGGGGTAAGTGCAAAGGAAATCTAAACCTGAATTGCAGTCATTGATTTAGGGTAATAAGAAATTAAGGACATATTTCAAGTGTACTACTCCACTCAGTCTCCACTCTCCAGCATAGAAGAAGGGTTTATTTAGGGTAAATTGCAGAAAAATCGCATATTAGCAAATCTAAGGAGTAATAGTTAATTGGAGGTGGAGTGAGGGAGAGTCACTCTCAGATCCATCGATACTAACTACAAATCTAAGGCGACATTGTATCGCAAAGAACAAAGATCAAACGAAGTGCCTTTCTCTTCAAATCTCACTGAAATCGGTGAGAACTTTAGGAAAGGTTTGATTTTGGCGGTTTTGCTTTTTGTTGATGAAAGCAGCGTTGCTTGCTGCTTGTTGCTAGATGTGGTGACAATTGCTTCATTCAACAAGAAGAAATGGCATAAGAAGATATAAGGCATAAGATGCTTAACACCCATATTTGAAAAACAAGTTAATCGGCTTCAAAAAAAATGAATCTTATATTCTTGAACATAAATACCAAAAGAAACACAAATTAAAGAATTTCCTAAACCACAAATTAAACATACAAAAAGAAACAAAAGAATATTTTTTAATAGCGAGGTTCAGAATTGTTGAAGACTAGTTTGAGATTCGTTGAATTTCGTTAGACAATGAAGAATAGAGAATGGGTGAGAGGAGCACAAGGGTAATGTGGTAATCCACTCCATAGACAGTTTAGTAAAAAAAATTAGTTTCCTTGATTGGTTGGGAAGAGAGGTTCAATGAGTTGAAATAGCAGCCCTCTTTAATAATTATTGTGGGAGGAAAATGGACACAAAGACAACATTAAGCGGCTTTAACCTCGCCTAAACTATGATATAACAATCCAAACGTGTGGACCGAAAACATAACATTGATAACATTGCAAATGAAACTCTCATTCCATGACAATATTATTTCCTTTTCATTATGAATAAAGCTTAAACTCAATTAAAAAGCAATGCATTCAAACACGAAATCATTCATCATAACAACTCATTTATGGTGTAAAAGGCTTAGCACAAACAGTAACTGAGGAAACATGAATTAAAGTAGAGAAGAGGGTGTAGGACAATACAAATTCCAAGACAAGGAATGCATTTGCAAGTAGTATTCTTCCCTATCTTATTAAAATAACTCACAAGACCAGTCCCCTGGCAACTCCTACACTTTCCAGATTAGTCCAAGACAACCCCTAAAACGCCACAAAAACCAGATGATACACATTTCACAGCCAAAACATGAAATGGGCAAATCCCTATTCATCAAAAACATCAAAGATTCAGCAAACCAAACAAGCCCATTAACGAAAACATTCACAATAGAAACCGTTACAAACCCTAGCTCCTTTAACTCTAAGAAGACCAAAACTAAACACATTTTCGCCAATCCTTGCATGCTCAACATCCCAAACATCACTTAAGAACAAAAAATAGTACTTGTAAGCTTCTGAAACAAATGCAAGACTAAGAAAACTCCACCGTGGCAACCCTATCTATCTGAACCCTAACACAATACAACAACATAGCTTAAACCCCAAATTAGTTAAGCGTACAATACAGTTGTTGGCACCTTTAAACAATGCACATCTAGATGTACAAATTGATGTGTACTTAACAAATGTATGTCATGAAAAAGTATATATGAGTGCACTGAGTCATTCGACTATAAATCGAATGATGAAAATCCAAAAAAAGAAGGATATATCGTGTTTTTTTATAAGAACTGAGTCTTTATTCAATATAACCAAAAATATTTACAATAGCTCGAAACCATGTGTTTCCCTCCAATAAAGTAAAAAAAAAAAACTAGAAATCACTAGAAATCAACCACAACCCATGCCCCTTTTTATGAGAATTGAGACTATAGACAACTTTTTTTTTAATGAAAACCACAACTGACGCCCCTTTTTTATATTTTTGACGAAATCACTCGAAATCAACCACTCTATCAACCCATAACAACACTTCAAATTCTTACCTTCTGTGGTCGGCCGTTTGGGAGAGGGGTGGTGGTGAGTGGTGGCTATGACGCGAGGGACATAAACGTTGACGGAGAGACTGCAAGAGAGCGATGGCGATGATGCGAGGGACATAGACGTTGACAAAGAGAGGGAGCAACGACGTGAGAGCTTTGGCAGCTATGGCAGTGGCGTTGACAGAGGCGAGAGTGGATGTGAGGGTTAGGGCTCAGGCACAATAAGGGTTGAATGTGGGAGAGGGTTGTGCGCACGAATGAGAGAGGGTAGCAAATATGTGGGCCTTATTTTAATTAAAATTATTATTAATCTTCCTGGGTGAATCTCGAGGCGTGATGGGTGGCTATAAAACAACTGAACTTGTCAACTTTTTGCGGGAAAGCTGGAGCCATTTATTTAGAAACGGAATTTAATTCCGTTGCTAAATTCCGTCTCTATTCCGTTTCTATTATGTCTTTATTTCGTCTCTGACTAGTTAAACGATTTTCCACCGTAGTTTGTTCTATTCCGTTTTTAATTAGCAATATTTCACTGTTTATTTGTAGTGGTTGTTGTTAAGGAAGATGTTTCGGCTAACATGCACTTACAAAAACTTGAAGATGTTGATGTGAGGGTGTTTCAAGGTAAAGAGATTGTGAGAAGATTTACACTCAAGTAATGGAGTAGGAAAGTGGTTAAGAATATGACAAGCAATACAAAGTGCTTCAACCCAAAAAGAAGATATTGAGGCTTGTATTAAGAGAGTGCGAATAATATTCCCAATGGTATGATTCATGCATTCAACTTTCCCATTTTGTTGTGAGGTGTGGAGACATGAAATTCTGAAATTTATTCTACGAGATTGGAAGAATTCCCAAAATGAAGAATTTGAATATTTAGAAATCCCAAAAAGGCATGTCCTTGGGAAGTCGTGGTTTGATTCCCACTGAAGTAAAAAAAAAAAAGTATGGAAGTAAAGAAAATTAACAAAGTCATTTTTATGTTTTAGAGGGCACTAGCCAACAATAATAATTTACATCAGTATGAACCAATTCGAAAGGAGACAAAGCTTGAGATTTTGATACGGGGCTACAACTAGCTAGGAGGTGATGTATCATTAGAGATTGTTGTACCTAAATGTGAAATACTTGCAAGTCAAATTGTCTTGAAGGACTTGCTGAAGGCGCTACTACGTCATGTTGGGCACAAATTTTTTACTTCGCTTGGTCCAGTTGTATGGGACCTATTCGAGAATTTGTGTGTTAGTAGATTCATTTGTTATCACGTAGTAAGTAGATTGTCCTGTGATCAGCCTAATTCCAACTCAGGAACCTAATTGATGATTTTGTTGGATTGTCAGTTTATAACTGGTTTCTTACCTGCTATACTAACTATTTGGCAAGTAATAGAGAGTCAGGGTGTTATTTTATTTGTAATAGGCCAAGTCCAAGTCATTAGAGAGTGTAGGAGTGACAAGTTTAATCTGTAGGCTTTAGTTTGGAAGTGAGAGAATTCTCCAAAATGCCAAGGCAAGTTGGAGTTCCCACTCCCAAACTTATAACCATTGTATTTCATTTTATCTAGTCAATGTGAGATTATTCCCTTATCTCCAATACTCTCCCTCAAGTCTAAGTGGTGGTCTAAGCACTTGTGACTTGCTTCTAATTTGGTAAGCCTGGTCTTGTGTTCTTTTTCGAACCTAGGTCGCAGGTCTTCCAACATTTTTATAAGCTTGGGCTTGTGGTTTTTTTTTGGAACCTCAGAGGCCTCAGGTTTTCTGACATGGGTCTACCTTCATTATTGTTAGCCTTTTTTTTTTGAACTTTGGATCTTTAATGGGTTTGTTAAGCTACTTCGGGCTCTGATACCAGATTTTTTTTTTTGTAATAGGCCCAAGTCCAAGTCATAAGAGAATGTAGTAGTGACTGTGGGCTTTAGTTTGGAAGCGGGAGAGTTCTCCAAAATGTCAAGGCAAGTTGGAGTTCTCATTCCCAAACTTATAACCATTGTATTTCATTTTATCTAGTCCATGTGGGATTATTTCCTTATCTCCAACACTCCCCCTCAAGTCCAAGTGGTGGTCTAAACACTTGTGACTTGCTTTTAATTTGGTAAGTCTGGGCTTGTGTTCTTTTTTGAACCTTAGAGGTCTCAGGTCTTCCAACATTTCTTTTTCGTTTCTGGACTTGTGTTTTTATAAGCCTGGGCTTGTGTTTTTTTCGAACCTTGGAGGCTTCAGGTCTTTCGACATGGGTGTAGCTTCATTATAGCTAGCCTTTTTTTTTTTGACTTGGGATCTTTAATGGGCTTGTTAAACCACTTTGGGCTCTGATACCATATTATTTTTTTTGTAATAAGCCCAAGTCCAAGTCATAAGAGAGTGTAGGAGTGACTAGTTTAATATGTGGGCACGGGGAAACATGCAGTACAAACTTTCGTTTGAAGGCAATGTTAACTTGGCCACCGTCTCTTGACAAGCATGAGACTTTAAGGAAGATATCGAGGACAAAGTTGCTTTATATTGGTTTCACCTAACTTTTTAAGAGAACACTAATGTTTCATTCCATTTAGAGGATGATGAGGCACCATGAGTTGGCAAGAATTTATAAATAACGCAATACGTCTTCGACACTGGAATTAAATTGCAAGGAAGATCTGAAACACCAACTATGAACTGTGTTCTTCTAGTTTGACATTCGACACTGGAAATAAATTGCAAGGATCGAGGGACACGTGATTGGCTTATGCCACGGCGGTAATAGGAAGTTGGCCATGAGTGCAAAAAGTTATTCTTGATTGAATTTTGTCATTCTTAAGATGATTATAGTGAAACTGATATAGATGAGAAAAATTTCAGTTACGGACATTCAGTCCACTTAAAAGGAGTTAGGAATTTGGTGTCTAACCATATGATCTGGTTGACATTGAAAAGATGCCTATAACATTACTCAAGCTAGAGTATCCATGTTATACCTTGCCGGTACCATATTACAAAAAATATGAGTTTGAAAATATGGTAGACCAGAAGGTGTGTCTATACTAGTTTGTTCCAAAATTGGCAATAGCTCATGTTATTATTGGCCTCATAATTTGACCATTGATGGGTTGGAGCTAGGAAGCTAGCGTTGGTTTATTTCAATATTCCCTCAGAAGAGGATACAATGAAATCTGATTTTGCATCCTAATCCACAAGAAAAAGAACATTTCGAACTCACAAGGATCATTATATATTTATGCCACTGAGCCTTGACATTGTAATCCATTTGTTAGGAAACTAATATTATGTAACATCTATATAGATTATGTAACGTTTACACTGATTGTGTAACGTCTACATTAATCGTGCAACGCCTCCACTGATTATGTAACGTCTACATTGATTATGTAACGTCTACACTGATTTAGTTTTGTACCATTCTATAAATAGGGCACTATACTGTACATTCGAAATATACAATAAACTTATTCTATTATGAAACTATCATGGTATCAGAGCATAGGTTCTAATCCAAGGTCGGTCGACCTTTGAGTCGACGACTGATCCTTAATACATCTTAGTGCTTGTTCTTGTATTCGATTATGCTCTTGTTTTGATTTCCTCTTGTTTCTCTTATGTAGCTTCACACAGGTTTGTCGGTTGTACCAGTCCGTTTGCCTCTTCCGCGTCGCTCAGTCAGCCAATTCGCCTACCATGTTGGCACAAATTTGATGCCTTCCAACTCGCATAACCATATGCCTATCTTGAGATCCCCACTTCTTGTCTTGCCTGTCGTCGACTCTGGTGTCGATCTGTTGTCGACTCTGTCAACTCTGCCATCCGTCTGCTCCGTTGTCTTGTCATCGACTTCATTGTCCGTTGTTCTGTCGACTCAGCTCCGTTAGTCGTTCCGCCAACTATGTTGTTCCGTTAGTCGTTCCGTCGACTCAGCTCTGTTAGTTGTTCCGCCGGCTATGATGTTCCGTTAGTCGTTCCGCCGACTATGTTGTTCCGTTAGTCATTCCATCGACTCAGCCCCGATAGTCGTTCCATCGATTCCGTTGTTCCGTTGTTTAGTTATTTTGTTGCTTGTCCGTGCACTGTCCGCTAATTTGAGCGCAGTTAGCGATGCCTGTCACGCTTGTTATCCGCGTATTGTACGTTGTCGAGCGCAGTTCACGATGTTTGCCTGTCTCATGTACCCGTTTCAAATCTGGCTGTTTTTTCGGCCCGTTTGTCAATTCTGTCCGTGATCACTTGCATCCGTTCGTCACGATCTGGTGTCCCCACGTAGAATTGTCGCCGACTTTATGTATCCTCATCTTATTCGTTTGCAAAATCAAGTGGTTTCGTTGCCACCACCTTGAGTTTGAGGGGGGATGTTAGGAAACTAATATTATGTAATGTCTACATTGATTATGTAACGTCTACACTGATTGTGTAACGTCTACATTAATCGTGTAACGCCTCCACTGATTATGTAACGCCTACATTGATTATGTAACGTCTACACTGATTTAGTTCTGTACGATTCTATAAATAGGGCACTATACTGTACATTTGAAATATATAATAAATTTATTCTATTATGAAACTATCACCATTTATGCCTTTGAAGCTTTGATAAATAAGGTATATATTCCACGATTATATCCAAATTTATCTATTTTTTTGTTTAAGTGATACTCTTGACATATATGATTCATGGAGGTAGCGTTTTTAGCACTTGGAGATTAATTTAGATTTCCTACTGTCACATAAGATATTTGGTTAGAATGCCTAACATTATTTAACGCAAGAGAAGTGCAATATCTTTGTCTGTTGTTGTTGTTTCTGATGCTGCTGCTGCTGCTGCTGATGCAGTTATTAACAAAGTTGATGCATTGTTATGATAGCTATTAGCTAGCCATATTCTCTTATGCATAAAGCTGTATGGAGTTTCCTACCTCTGTATTACTTTTTCGTATATTATAAACAAAATGTGCTAGTGAGACTCATTTTGTCGACGAATTTAATCCGCTGAAATGTCAAAATCATTTGTTGTTGAATTTGATGCCATTGAAAGTGGTGTTTCTGTTGTTTTAGAGCGAGACAGGTCAATAGCTTTCAAGTATCGAGGCCTTGCAAGGAGGATATTTATTAGTATTATGCAACAGTATATTATTTGGATCATCGTGATGGCCATGCAAATTGTTGCCTAATTTCATTATCAATAACACACGAGATGCAAGAGAAGGATAGAGAAAAGGAAATATTATGAGATTTTTTACTAATGAATTCTTGATCGATTCCTTGAAAGTTACATGGAAGAATCATTTGTGAGTTGGTGCATATGTCAACAAAACAAGGCTAAGCTAATTATATAACTGGTTATAATTTATGAATGTAGATTTATTGGCTTAAGAATATCTCCTTATATTTATTCCGCAATTATTATCCTTTGTTTAGCCAATGTGTATTTCGTAGGTTTATTTGTTTAGGCGTGTCAGACCGTTATTTGAGCCTGGTTTAGGTGGGCTGGGAGACCCGACCATAAGTCGGAGACGGGTCGTCACAAAAAACTTCTAAGATTTTAGGGATATTTGGATGAAGAGATTTCAACAAATTTGATAGTTTGGCCCAGGGAGTTTAGTGCAATGGTAATTATGAGATGTCAACATAACTTTGACTCCCATAATGTTTGTGGGTTCGAATAACTCGCGAAATTAATCGAACCAAAGTAAGGAGTAAGGAGTGGTTGAAAAGGTTGGACATAAATTTCATAGTCAGTGAAATATAGATATTATAACTTTAGTACTAATTTAAAGTGCGTGGCATCAGTTAAGTAGGGCTAAATTATGTTAGTTTCTGATCCTAATTGAATAATTCAGTGACACATCGGCTAAAACAATATACGCTGATCTTATCTACAACTCTGTTTGGTACGCACAAACTAGCTTATCAACATGATTATAAGCTGCTTCAGCTCTGGTTGGTAAGCACAAAAGATTATAAGCTAATTCAACAAATAAGTTGTGTTTGGTTGGGAATAAGCTCGATAAAACTCTAAAATTTGAAACGTTGGTTGAGGTAGCGTTTGGTCTTAAAACGCCATATTACTTTTTTGCTTCATTTTTACCCTTATTTATTTGTGCCTATTTATTTGTGAAATTGAATTGTAGATTAATTCTGATTTTTGGTACTTGCAAGCGTTAAACAAATTGTTTTCACTGTTGTGTTAAAGTATTTAGGCCCTTTTTTCATTTGGGCCCATTTGGTGTTAACATTTTTTTGTATGGTATACATTTATTTCTATTAATATATTATATAATAGTACAAACCATCTCAATTATTATTTTTTTCTTAGTTTCGCATACAGTGTCTAGAACCAACCACATCGACTAATATATGTATAGGCACTATTGGGCCCCATTCAAGCGGTGGCCCTCTTAAACTAGCTTTCTCTATTTGCAAGACTGGAATTCAAGATTTTGCTTAAAATAGCGAGTCCTTTACCACTCGAGCAAACAAATTATTGGTAAAATATTATTCTTTATTAATATGTTTATACAAATAATGTAATATTAAATAATACTTCTTGTGTGAGTATATATACATATATATTTTTAAATAAATTTATTAACAAATAATATCCTTTTATGTAATTTAGCTATTAATTAATTGATAGCTAAAAGCTGATAATTCATTTAAATTTTATAACAATTAGTTATATGATTATATAATTATTACACTTAATTGTATCATATGCCCTTTATGTCATTTTGTATTTCTCAGCTACTCAATCAACTATCATTTCAAACAGTTTTTATTTTATCAGCTAGATTATCATTGTTCTGCTATCAACTACTAAATTATTAACTATCAGCTAGATTTTTAGCTGTCAGTTAGATTATCAACTATCAACTAGATTATCAGCTAGTATTGCCAAACAGAGCCTTTGTCTAATAAGTTATATTTGATAGTCTAGCTTATTTTAAAATAATCTAAATGATCAACTGAAATTTTAAACGCTACTAGCTTTTTGAAAAAGGAAGCGACTAAACGGATCCTACCTTTTGCTGAGGGACCCCATTACTTTGTTGTACCCCAGTTTTAAATTATTTTTAATTCATTTACCACAATTTTTTTTTTGAAAATTTCAAAAATACCCTTACTCACCCCATCACCCACACCCTCACCCCCCAACACTCATTAATCCTCTTCATTTCTCAGTTTGAGTCATTATAGAGCACTTGTATTAGGTCGCAAGTGTCGTAAGATAGTTTTTTTTTCTTAAACAAGGTCACATGTGGTCGTGTTGTGCCCTAGAAGTGAAGAAGTGAGGTGTCGACCTTGTTTGTCCAAGACTAATGGACTAATGGGCAAGAAACGAATAAAAAAATTTCAAAACTCCTAAACATGCATGAAAAAATAAGCAAAAAAATAGTGGGTTATTTTGTTCAAAATTGCTTGAAATTTTCAATTACATTGCCATTTTATACTTATAATGCAAGAATCAAGCCCAAATCAAAGCTCTAAACCTAACGACAAAACCACAAATACTATCGACTAAAAAAAACAAAAAGAATCCAAAAAAACTATAAATCGACACGAAAAGAGGCAAGAAATGTACCCATAGCATTGAATCAATGGAGTTTCGTTTGGATTTCCTTGAATTTAATTGAGTCCGAGGTGAGAGTGTGATTCAAGAGATATGTCACTGGGGGGTATGGATGAGTGGAGTGAGTGGGGCGTGGGTGAATAAAAACCCTTTTTATATAGAGGGGTAGTTGAGTCATTTCACTAGGGATGAAAACAAACTTTAAAACTAAGGTCACCCTAAGCAAAAGGTTAGGATCGGTTTAGCTACAATGAAAATCTCGGTTAATTAATCAATAACTATCCATTGACTAATTGCTACATGTGGCCCACCAACAACTTAATTAGCTTCTTTTTAATGATCGCCCTGTTTGGTTAATTTTATGTTTTTTACGATTAGCCTACGTGGTGCCGACGTGGCAATCAAAACTACCACAATAAGTGTGATTCTCAAAATCATCTCCCTACATGTTTTTTGTTTGTCATAAGTACTTATTCATGTCATCAAAGCATAAGTTAAATGTACAAGCTGAACCAAATGGGGCTCTTGTTGGTACTGCGCGACTGCGTACGTGTTGTATCTTAAGCCAACGGGCTAATCACCTTTTGATCCAACAAAAAAATTAAAAATAGCTCAGGTGGGTATGTGCAAATAAAAGAAACTAGCTCGCTCATACCTATTTATCGTTTACACAGTGCCAAGATAAAAATATATTACATTACATGCATAATATGATAAGGGAATAAAATCAGTACGTATATTTTCAAAAGAAAAAAATAAAAATCAGCGCATATACATTTTTTGTTATTTGTAATGTTTATTTTTAGAAATTTTCTTCAGAACTGTAATAAAAATAGAAAAACATTTGTACATTTTCAATAGAAATTGAATTCAGAATTGTAATAAAAATTGAAAAAGGTGGATGTACTTCAAAGTATAGAAGATAAGTATTTCACAACATTGATAATGTGTATTTGAATGATAGATGCATGTCATTGGTAATACTAGATAACTACATATTGAAAAAAAGGGAAAAAAAAAAAGAAAAAAAAAAAACTATGAGGTCAAAGAATTCGAAGATAACAATAAAAATGACTAAAATGAGTTTTTTTTTTTTTTTTTTTTTTTTTTTTTTTTTTTTTTTTTTATCTTCAATGCCCTCAATGGAAGAATTTGTTTGTAAAAATTAACATAGAAACATAAAAGAATGATGACGAATCTATTGAAAATTAGAATGTACGGAGTTGAGAATAAATGCAAAACTTTTATTCACCATCAACCCAGTTGACAAACTCTGAGAGGAGGACAACAACAACAACAACAACAACTACATAGCATCTGTCCCAAATTAATTGTGATCGGCTACATGGATTAAATTCTTTCATTGTGCTCGATATAGTGGAATTGATGGTGAGCTTCTAAGCTCTCAGAAGTGAGAGGATGAGAAAAAAAAAGGAAAACCAGCAAGAGATGGGCTATTTGCCCTTTGTTATAACAGGTCTAGGAGCCCGTCATGTTGCAATAAAACCCTTCTTCGCCTTCTTCTTTGGCTCCATAGGCATTTTATCTTTGAGTTTCCTCTTGAGTAAAGCAAGAGGAATGGTCTCATCTTCATCCATGGGTTGTTCCTTAGGTTCAGCTAAAATGAACTGATCCTCCAGTTGATCAATTTCAGTACTTTCATTCGGCTTATCATGTTCATACTGATCCTCCATCTGATCAGCTACATTCTCTGTCGTAGTCTAACCTGATTTAGGCAAGTTCTCCATCTGCTCAGCATCATTTGGCAACTCTTTTTGAGAAGTTCGATTAGGAAATGGTTCTGACCCTTGTGTTTCAACACCGGAAACTTCACCAGAAATTGATTCTGCCCCAATCTTCTCAGTCCTTGATGTAGGGAAACATACCTAATCTCTGTGGGTTCATTGATGGCAGTGTCATCTTGGGCTCGAATAACCTCTTTAGTATGCATATCTGGAAGATCTGTTGTAACAAGGACAATGTCCTGTTGTGACAGACTATGATTCTCCTCCATGGGTACAGATGTCTCAAACAATTGCTCGGAAGTCATCCCTATAGGCCTCAACTCATTGTTTGGTGCATTATCATATTCGGAGGTTGAAGAAGATGCAAAAGGTGCAGCACGCTTCTTAGGCTTCTCTAATGGTCTCTTGATTAATGGTGGTAATAGGTCCAGGGGCCCGTCCTATTGCAACATAACCCTTATTCGCCTTCTTTTTTGGCTCCATAGGCATTTTGCCTTTGAGTTTCCTTTTTTGTAAAGCAAGAGGAATGGTCTCATCTTCATCCATGGGTTGCTCCTCACGTTCAGCTAAAATGAATTGATCCTCTAGTTGATCAGTTTCAATACTCTCATTCTGCTGATCATGTTCATATTGATCCTCCATCTGATCAGCTACATTCTGTGTCGTAGTTTGACCTAATTCAGGCAAGTTCTCCATCTGCTCAATATCATTTGGCAACTCTTTTTGAGAAGTTCGATCAGGAATTGATTCTGACCCTTGTGTTTCAACATTGGCAACTTCACCAGGGACTTCACCTGAAACCGATTCTGCCCAATCTTCTCAGTATGTTCTTGATGTGAGGAAATAGACCTAATATCTATGGGTTCATTGATGGCAGTGTCATCTTGGGCTTGAATACCCTATTTACTATGTAGATCTGGTTGATCTGTTGTAACAAGGACAGTGTCCTACTATAACAGACTCCTATATGGGTACAAATGTCTATGGCAATTGATCGAAAGTTGTCCTTGCAAGCCTCAACTCATGGTTTGTTGCACCATCGGATTCAGAGGTTGAAGAGGATGGAAAAGGTGCAACAGGCTTCTCTGATGGTGTCCTGATCAACGGTGGTAAGCCTTAAGAAGACGACACCATTTTCTCTTGTGTCTGGACCTCAAGTGGTGGAATGCTCTACAAGGGTACAACATTAATAGGATATGTTCCTCCCCAAGCCTTCTTCTTTGTCAATTTGGGCGGAGGTTCCTGAGGCTTTGGCTTTGGTGGTGGCTTGGATATGGAACCTTTGCCCCACTTCGTGTTACAACCACTGTGGCAAGCTTGTTTCAAGTGCAGATTGAACAAGAAACACTACACGAGCAAAGGATGATTCGCACAAAGCACAAGTATAGAAGAAGAATATGATAAGTTAGGGTATTCAAATCAACCAAGGATGCCAACAAACACCAAATAACTTTCTCACCAACTCAAGATAAATACAACCAAAACAAACAAATCCCCACAAAATTTAGTCGTTTATCATTAATGTGTCCAACGGCTCTAATAAATAAATGCTATAATAAAAAATTAGTCTAATGATGACTTAGCGATAATTACAAACATAAACACAATAACAAAGATAACGAACGATATATATCTCCCCTTTTTTTATCAAAATGAAACTTTATTAATGTTTGGGGGGGGGGGGGGGGGGAGAAACAAATATCGAATTTACTAAACAGGAAATGAACAAAGCCCTAACTCACCCTTTAACTTCTCGAACTTACCCTTTAACTTCTCGAACTTGTTAGCATCCAATGACTTTGTCAAAATATCAGCTAACTAATCATCAATACTTATGTATTGAATCGCAAGTTCCTCAAATCGTTTCCCCTTGAGATGAGCAATAACAGATCATGAGGTAAGGCATATATGAGGGAAGTCGATTTAAGGTAGAGCCAAGACACTGGGATTTCTCTACAAGGTGAGATTGTTCTAGATGTGTGGACCAAAATAATACTCCCATAGTTAAATGTGATTTTATAAAGAAGTACTTAATTGTTGATCTTTCCCCAAATAGTACCGAGGTCTTTTGAAGGTCGGTAGGTGGGTACAATTCAGTTTTAATTAGATCCATAGACCCGCAAGTACAGGCACAGGCGTGTCCAACAGTAAGTGTTTCTCAATTTGATTTCCAGGTATGAAATGCAAAAAATAAACATTTTCTCCTTTCTCTTTCTTGCATTAATTAGTATCGCAATCCTCTTTTCATTATTTATGTTCGCGATTATTGATTAATTATTATTTATTTTTTATTTTTAAGTTTAAAGAGTCAATAGTCGAATAGAAAATTTTCATACCTATTCCTTTATGATGTATATATAAATCTCTATACTCCTTATTGTACAAATTTCCTTTGTTGTGAATTTGTTGCTAGACATGCTTTGACGAGGCAATGACAACTCTATTCTTATTAATTCAATATCTTTTTCTACTAATGTTTTAGACTTTGAAAGATGAAATATTGAATATTCAGAAAAGGACTGAAATGATTGAAGTATCCCGGAGGTTGGCAAATCTCAAAAAAGCTCATTCAAAGTTTATTTTCTTACTTTTTTGTACATAAAAATTATATGTTGAATCTTTATTCATTCAGGAAGCTTTTAGGAGATGACTTGAGTGAATGTTCTATAAAGGAATTACAAGAACTCGAAAGCGAGTTGGAGAAAAGTATAAGCATCGTCAAAGGAAGAAAGGTACAAGTTTTAAAGTTGATTGGATCATCATTTGGCAAAAAAAAAAAAAAAAAAAAAAAAAAAAAAAAAAAAAAAAAACCTCTTATGTAGTATCTTTAGTGTGCATGTGTATTGTTTTTGACATAATGCCATTACTTTCTCATTTCAACATTATATGTAATTATGTTGCAGAATTATCTATACTTGCAACAAATTCAACAGTTGAAAGAAAAGGTAAAACATTCTTTAATTTCTTGAAAAATTAAGTATTATTTATAAGTTATCATAACTGATTCATTTATTTCTTTAGTGCTAATAAATCATATTCATGGTGTAAAAATCAGGAGAAGATTTTGAGAGATGAGCGAGCAATGTTGTCTCAAAAGGTAACACCTTTTTTTTTTTTCTCCAGTTTAAACATCTAGTGTCACAAATGAATTTCTAGTCCAAGTTTCATATCCCTAAGAGCATCTCCAACCATAACGAGAAAATAACAGTGCGACTTTTTCACCATTTTTGTGAAATTCTTACATGAAATTTTCTTATCTTCTTTGATCCACCACACTATCTCTTACACTATCCTACATGCATTATTTTATTATTTTTAAATATGTTTCAAAAATCTAATCTTTTATATATTTTCACCTTCTCAAAAAATATTTTTGTAAATTTATCAATTATATATTTAATAAATAACTAAATAATTTATACATGTCTTTACTAATATAAATTGAAATATATTTATGAAAATATGAGTATATAAACCAACACGTATGTTTTAATAAAATACCTAATTATCATAATAAATATTTGGTATGCTATGTACATATTGTATGTTTTTCGGACGCATATTACGTCTTTAATTATTTTTAAATTAACTAATTCTTTACCATATAAACTTAATTGTATTATGTTTCAAAAAATAAAATACGATAAAAATAATTACAAAGATAAACATAATACTGTCTTTTTTTAAGAAAAATACACAATTGCTTTAATCAACGTATGCGTTAACCCTAAACTGATTGCAATAAAATATTATTTATTAATTAACTATTTCTTTACAATATAAACTTAATTATATTATGTTTCAAAAAATATAATTCGATAAAAATGATTACCATGATAAATATAAGATTGTCGTTTTGTTTAAGAAAAATACGTAGTTGCTTTTAATCAAAGCAGACGTTAATTAAAAACAAAATAATAAAAGGGTATGAATAAGGACAAACACAACATGAATAAGAAAATAAGATGAATACAATAACTTGTTAACACTAGCTGATATGACTCACAAAAAGGAAACAACGATTTGACTTTAGGGTTTGGAATCAAAATAAAGAGTTTTTCTAAAAAGCTACACTTGAGTTTGGAAACATTTTAAAAGTCAAATCGTTGTTTCCTTTTTTGTGAGCTTTATCACTAGCCTTGTTATTGCTAGCCTTAGGATTATTCTGAAAAAAAAAAAATACAATAGTTATAGCATTTTACAACCAATATTTTTTTTGTGATTCTTTTGTTAAAACCACCACCGATCTTCTCTTTTGATCGGCAGTGGTTCTAATAACAATATTTTTATTTATACAATAAAAGTCGGATCTATTCAAATATGAGATGTTCAATTCGTTTGGCCTGCAACAATTGTCAATTCATCATTGACACCACTTGCCTCTCCTCCACACTTGCATCTGTTATCATTCAATTTCGTCCACACTTCTATATGCTCATATATGGATCTGCGCTAGTTGTTGGTTTGATATTTTCACTAGGTTTTCTTTTTCAATAAATTGTTGTCTTCCCTTGTTGGAAGTCTGTGTTTGTCTTCCCCCGTAGGAAGTTTTTGTTTGTCTTCCCTTATTAGAATTTTTTTTCTTGTTAGGGATAAACCCACATTAACGCGCATCAACGTAGCAGAAATACAATCAAAGAACAATCTTTATTCAATACTAAAATATTTAACATACTCCCCAACGTGGTACACAAGGCACCACGGGTGCACACTCGAAGCACACACAAAACTAACCTATACTAAGTCCTTTATATAGGACACAAACTTCTAATCACTTTCAAACTCTTAACTCACAATCCCACTCAAATACAAATACTTCTAAAACAATCTAATCCTACTAAAACTCAAACATACTAATTAGATACATACTTAAACAATAATTCCTAATTAAATTAGGACATGAAATTTGAGCCAAAAACCCAACAATCTTCGCCTTGGCGAAAAACTCCACCAAACACAATCCAATCGAACATAGCTGTCGCGAACAACCACGTTCAAATATCCAATCAATCACTAGCATCAACACATCGAATCATGTGTGCACAAACATCCAATCTGCGAAGGATCACAAGCAATGAGACAAACCTCGAAAGACTTATGTTATGCTTCCTTTAAATGTTGCTCCACCTCACACAATCTACCAGTTTTTTCTGGTTACACACACTGAATCAACTTGATCCTTCACGCAAACATCCATCTAGCTTGTGCAATAATCATCCATCAACGATTAACCACTAAACAATCACACTGCAGCAAAATACTCGTCCACTCTTCAATCGAACACTCAATCTAGAGAAGAAAACTACACTTCGAACAAACACCTCCTCATCCCATGCACACAATCGCCCTTCAATTCACTCCTAGGTTTATTATCGTGACAGACTTCTCAATTCAATAGTTCTTGATCTTCTGACTCTTCCACAAGCTAGCATTGACGAACGAATCAGTTTCGAGCACACATCTTCCCATCTCGCACATGGCTTTTCTTCAATCAAAACGAGACATCGCAACAATAATCACTTGATCTCCATCCTTCCCAATCGTCCAAAGCTCTAATACCACTTGATAGGGAAAACCCACATTAACGCACATCAACACAGCGGAAATACAATCAAAGAACAATCTTTATTCAATACTAAAATATTTAACAATCAAACTCCTCAACGTGTTGCACAAGGCACCACGGGTGCACACTCAAAGCACACACAAAACTAACCTATAGTAAGTCCTTTATATAGGCCACAAACTTCTAATCACTCTCAAACTTTGACTCACAATTTCACTCAAATACAAATACTTCTAAAACAATCAAATCCTACTAAAACTCAAACTTACTAATTAGACACATACTAAAACACTAATTCCAAATTATATTAGGATATGGAGTTTGAGCCAAAAACCCTAAATTTTTTTCGTTATGGTTCTATTGTTGTAGATGGAAAAGAAAAGTGTATGAGTTGCACATAAGTTTGCAAACTTTCGCAACGTCGAATTGATCTCATCAAGGAGTAGGAAATGCTGCTATTGATGTAATTTCATTGTTAAATCAGATGTAATAACAATTTCTACGAATGAAAATATCTTTTCGTCAAAAAAAAAAGATGAATACAAAAGAAAAGAATAATAATAAAAATAGTGTGGTGGACAGGGCCCGCACTAAAGCTTTGCGCCATCCACATAAGATTGAATGCAACAAAGTTAGTAAAGAACTACTACTTCAGTTGGCATGAGATTAAATGAAAGCACCATCACATTAGTGATAATTTTTTTTAAAAAAAAAAACAAGGCCTATTAGGCAAATATATGCCAACGTTTCAAAGTTTTTGTATAAATATCCTAACGTTTTAATTTTTGCAAAAATATCCTAACCTTTGATTTCAATCAAATTGTATCCTTGCTTGTAGTTATCATGTGTTAAACCACAATTAAAGTGATGAATGATCGTTAGATTGCATACAAATTGTATTATGTGAAATAATATTCTTAATTGTGTGCATAATATTTTATATTTTTAAGTGTAATTTATTCAAAAATATGAAGTGAGGATACAATTTACAAGAAATCAAACGGTTAGGATATTTTTGCAAAAATTGAAACGTTAGGATATGTTTGCATATTAAGCCAAAAAACAATGCATACATTAATAAGTGTTGGCACAGGCCATCCCTGAAATTTACAAGTCCTCTCAGACCCCGCCCATATAAAATCAGTCCAATGTGAGCTAGGGCCAAAGTCAAACCTAAGCCTTACAAAATTGTGCAAGCACCACCCATTCTTTATGGGCGCGGGCGGGCGGGTCACTGAAAAGTCTACTCATGTATATATTGATTGGTTATGAAACATGCATTGTACTTCTAAAATACATATGAGAAATCTTGAATGTGTTTAAATTAGTGAAATTGCTTGTAAAACAATAACTTATAGTGAACAAAATGGTTTATTTCAGTGTGTACTTCCACAATCGAATGACGAGCAAGGACAGATTATATAACACACGAGAGCACAGAAAATATGGAGGCAGAGAGTATTTATTGGAATTGGATTTCAAAAGGCAGCATACATGACTCTTTGCAAAGTTGATTTATGAATACATTTATCTAGTTATGGGTTGTAGTCTTATGGATGGGCCCTAACATCTTTTCATGATGTCACGAATTAATTAGCTCTCGACTTAACAGTAAATGATCTTTTAGCTACAATGTATCACAATATATAGCTAAACACACTTACACATTATTCTCATAAGATGTCCATTTGATGTGTTAACTTGTAGTGATATATATATATATATATATATTTTTTTTTTTTGGTATTAAACTTGTAATGATTTATCTATAATCACATAGCTTTTCTACTTTTTTTTTTTTTGGTAAATTGTTTTTTTCTTTTTTCTTTTTTTAAGTGGGCATAAGAATTTATAACTTTATAGATAAATTGTTTTGTCAAAAAAAAAGGCTTTATTGATAAATTGTTACTCGTTGTTGTATTACTATTTTTTTGGTCAACCGTATATGTTGGTATGTAACTAGTAGTGCTCTGTTCATTGGCTTGTTAAGGTCATGCTTAAGTGAGCCTAACATTTTAAAATTTTGTTTAAGCACACCTAGGCTCACTTATGTCAATAATTTAAAATAATTCTTCAATATCATTAGGCCTAGTTAAATTTTCTTTTTCTGGTGAATAGATTCCTTTTTTTAAGTAATCTTAATTAAATTTCTTAATTTTTATTTTTTGTCATGCATATATATCTTTGTTAGAAGATGTGAACTCAAGAAAATTGTTTGGTTAATTGACAATGTGACATGATAGCAGTCACATTATCTCATGTCACATTATCTATTAACCATTTACTGTGGCTCGTCTAATACTTTCATATCTTCCTTTCAGAATTGATATCAGTATACCAAAGTGCTATTGTTTCTGGTCGACAAATCCCAGGCAACGTGATTGTAGCCTTTGAAATGCTACACTCCCTACACAAGAAGAAGAAAGGCAAAGGGGGATACTTGGCCCTTAAGCATAATACGAGCAAAGCCTATGATAGGGAAGAATGGAGTTTCATCTCGGCAACATTGACATAAATGGATTCCCTTCCCGCTGGATCAGACTCATTATGGACTTCATCTCCATCATCAGATTTGGATTCTATGTGAATAGCGTCGTTGTGGGGTAATGTGACCATCTAGAGGGCTGAGACAAGATGCCCACTATACCCAAACCTATTCCTCCTATGTGTTGAGCCTCTATCCAAGCTACTGACATAAGCAATCATAACTAAGAGAGTCCAAAGGATGAGGTGCTCACGCTTTTGTCTTAAACTTAATGGTGTCCTGATGCCACATCGTACGACACCAATAATAGTCCCAAATACTAGACTACTAATTAAATGTAGTAGTGGAAAATGGGGTCGATCCCACCAAAATTCGTTTGTCTATTTCTAGGTGAACAAAATGGAAAACTGGGGGGTTTTTTAAAAACAAAACTTTGACTAAACTAGTGACTAAAACAAAACTCAATTTAAAACGCGATTACTTAAAAGAATATTCAATTAATGGAAAACATCTAGATTAAGGTATGATAAAATATTCTTGGGATTGAATTTGGTCGTCAGTCTCAAAAGAATGTGTCGGTACCGATTCTCATAGTTAGGCTTATAGTGATTTTCATCACCTTGTTCTCCTCACGACAGTGATAGGTCAATTAACACTATAACACACTAACTAACCTACAAGGCTCCCGAAATCTCGTAAAATTCTTCAACGAGCTAACAGCATTACGGTAATTGAGAACACCTAACATGAGCGATAACTAGCAATCACTGCTACCTTTCTCATATCTTAAAAATACAGAGGCACACCTGTTGTCAATAGACAAGGCCTTAGTTGTCACCTCACGTAATCACCCATACTAATCTGGCATCAGAATTATAGACTATAGTTTAAAACCAAAACTGAAGCATGCATGCACTTACACAACGAAAGCAGTAAAACTTAAGATCAATTGTCGTAACAAAAGTATCAAATTAGTAGTATAATTAAAAATACGAAAATCAGAACGTATCACATAAATAAATCAAGTACAAGACCTGACGAATTCATACGCCTAAGAAAATCAATTGCCTTAATCTAGATAATAGAGAACTTGGCCACACATTGGCTTTGAATCAAACATCATATTAATTGAAAGCCAATAAATCAGTGATAATAAATAAAAACGAAACCTACTTACAAAGATCCAAGCATAAGTAAATGGATACATCTCTTGAGAAGAAAAAATCGCAAACTCTCCTTGCTCTCAGTCAAAAACTCTCAAAACTCTCAAGTGTGTAAAAAATGACCATAAACCTGTATTAGGATTGCCTATATATAGTACATAAGTCATAGTAGGAAATTTAATCCCATATCTAGCAAAATACCATAATTTAGAAATTTAATGTTTCGGTTTGATTCAGTGTCGTACACACAAACTGTGAAATTGCTAACAAATCGTTGTGGAGGCATTGTTGTACTCATTTTTCTCTTCAATTCTGTTCCAAAACTGTGCCCAGGGTCGTATGTACACTCCAAGGCGTTGTCAAGGCTTATCCTTGTCTAATTTTAGTGTTTGTTCTTCAATATGCACAAACCAAATCATTCCTTAGCGATTTAGACTCTGCTGGAGGCGTTGTCTCTTCTCTTGGTTTTTTCACTGAATTTTGATGGAAAATTCTTCCTTTTCGCCTAATCACCTATTTTAACCCTGAAATGACAAAAACAAGGGTCTAATAGTATAAATGGGTACAACAGACTCGGGAATCATAGCAAAATGACACCAAAACATAGCACATTTGGCGTCTTATCAAATGCTCCCAAACTTAGAAAACTATTCGTTCCAAACAAGGGAAGTATAAGACGATCATCATGCATACACAAAACACAATTCAACTTTAATAAAGCCCCAATTCTAACATAGTGGTTTTGCCCAATTTGTATTCAACAAAATTGCCGATATGAAGCAAAAACACTTATGCTTAACTGGTTACTTTGAGTCAGATTTTTCAGCCACTTTCTCGAGGAATACTTCGTAAAACACTAGGCTTTGTCACGGCTAAAGCCTTCAATGACTCATGAGTTACCTCAGAACTTCTTAACAAGTCGAAAACTTTTATCTCTAAATAGACCATTGAATATTAAGATTCCACATATAGAAACTTAAACAACCAATTTGCAATAATCATTATTAAAATATCACTTGCAGTCAATAGGACTTTCTTTTAGGTGATCTTGGTTGGGCTGGGGTAATAAGGAAAGGTAATACATGGATTCAATATGTTGAAAAACTTCGACTTCGACCATCAAAAGATTTTTTTTTGTAGAAACCGTCAAAAGATTTTCAAAGAATATGAAATGTTTTACACTGCACTAACTTTATTTTTCTTTTCACTTTGTGCTGGCCTTACCTTTTTCCAACCACTCGGCTCCCTGCTCCATTTCCTGTGGATACCGTTTTAGGTAGGACTCTCTAATCATGGCTTGATTTTCTCATCATGATTAATTTCCTCTTATTTTGAGTATGTAAGCAATTTTTCACTCTATTATTTTTCTTCTTCTTTTCATGTCTCTTTTTAATGATTTCAAATCTAAAATTAGTTTCCAACTAGGTAAAGGATTAAAGGCTAAGGTTATAGGTTTCATAATAGGTGATGAAAGAATCAGGATAGGTTGGCTCAACTGGGCTAACTAGAGGTAAATTATAGTTGGGACAAGGCTAAGTGGCTAAAACAGACACGCTTATATCTTCCCTTAAACTTTTTCTAACTAACACTCAGTTTCAAATGGATGTAATCCTATACTAGAATCGATAGTGATTCGGTTGATTCTTGTCTTATTGTGACCTTCTACCCGCTTTCATATCTAGCATAGAGTCTCGACTCCACACTAGAACTTTTTGGTGTAGCCTCAATCACCAGAAGAATCACCATAACATGATTCTAACCTATGCTCTACCTAATGTCATGTCCATTTATGACATTCATTAATCCACATTGAATTCTCAAATTGTCAACCATTATTCTAAGCTAGAATCTAGCATTCATTTAAGCTCAAAACAGTGAATGGAACAAACAAAACGAAACGTAATTCACAAGTTATGAAAATGTGCTCAACCTACTAATCCATCAATTCATGAAATAAATGAAACCGTATTACCTGAATTTTGCCAGAAATATCAAAAAAATTCTGAGAATTGCAAAAATTTTACCATAATCCATCCAAAAGCACGATTCTTCCATGTAATTCATCAATCCTACATACCCCAAACTTATGTTGAACCTTGTCCTCAAGGTTCAAGAAAGTCCGACAATCATACACATCTTAAAAGAACAAGTAAAATCTAATAATGGAAAATAAAAAATGATATGAAGTAAAATGAAGCTTGATAAAAATGAAGTTGATAGTATGCAAAATGAAGTGTTGTGTGGTGATTTTATAAAATCACTGCGTGGTGATATTACAAAGTTACTACTCATCAACAGTATCTAATCCGAGATATATTACAAACCGAAATGTATCATGTATCTCTCTCTCGCACAAATATATAGACAGAGTAATAATATCAACTCTCATAAACACTGGAGCTGTCATGTTGTTGTGCACTCTGATGTGAGGTCCGTTGCAGAGTATGATAGGGTTTGAGCACTTTGTGAAGTATGGGAAGGTAACCCGACTGCAAACTCCTCGTGAGCTTGATAAACCTGATGACCCAGGAGAATGATAAACAGACTGTCCAGAATCGAGGGAGCTAGCTCATTGGGGCGGTCATGGGCCTATTAGTTCCACACTGTTCCCATGTACAAGAATATGCTAATCTCCCTCTAATTATAGAGACTCATCTCCTCGTGGGACATCTGTGCTACTGCTCCATTTGATAGCGGTGTTGATACACACGCAGAAGGTGATGAGGCTCCTCTCCTCCTTGCCGCGGCTCTTCTAGCCTAAGCCTACTGTTGTTGTTGTTGTCATGTTTCTTTCTCTCCTGTGCTCACTCTGACTCCATAGAATTCGCATCCTCCAGCTTGGCAAAGCCAAAAGTGTCATCATCATAAATTGTCAGCTGGGGTGGAATATCATGTGACGGCTCCAAATTCCTAATGCATTTGGGTACGCCCGGCCTAGACCTGTGTAGGTCCCGTGTCGGTACTCAGTGAGCCTGACGAGCCAAGTCAGCCTCCAATTAATCAATTTAATAGTTTATGAAAGAGTTATTGCAATTATATGCAGCGAAAAAACTAAACAATTATTGGGAAATAACCCAATCAAACGAAAATCAGGAAGTCTATATATATATATGTGTGTGTGTGTGTGTGGAAACCCCGAGTGTTCATCGTATCCATCTCAAAAATGGTCCCCAATTCAATAACCAACATCGTACATATAAATCATCATACAATCAACAATAAACATGAATCAATCTAACCTAATCCTGAAGTCGCGTACTGTGAGAGGTCCTCAGAGAAAATCACCAAGTTTAGGGCCCTTGTCCTTGCTGCACTCTGGGATATCTGCACCCACCGTCACAAACTAGACGGTGAGCAACTGAGAGAAATCGAAAGTAATGCCATAAGAATTTCACGGTAATTGATGAATATCAAATAAAGCAGTCTAAATATCATGCGGTAATTTAAAGACAGGAATATAAATAGATCAAATTGCATGATAAACAAACTGAAATGATAGCAATTGATAGAAATCGAAACATGCGTGTTCTAAAAGTCAAAAGAGGCCATAAGCAGTTAAAATCCACAACAGTAACCACAACAATCCAGTGTCCAGGTTCACACAACACCAGGGGTGGTCAGGCACTCCTACAGAGAGTGGCTCGCGTTTCCCCAACTGGTGCAGGCCACATGACACCTTCACAATCAGTACCCAGGTTCACACAACATTGTGGGTAACAGTAATTCTGATAGGAAATACCCAAGTTTCCCCAACCTGTGCGGGCCACATGATACTATATCGACACACTTACGCCAAAAACACACATACCAAGCAAATAAGGAAATTTGAATGCCAACAATGGATAATAGCAAGAATAGCAATAAATGATAATGAATCACATGAGAATTTCTTAACTGGCTTACTAACGTATACATGCTTTAAGGCAAGTGTACTTACCTGAACTATCGTGACCCGCGTAACAACACTCTCGCGTTCCTAGCATGTATCCTTGAGTTTCCCGCTACCATTGCTCTACCACAAGGGGGGTGTGCTCCGGGATGGTCAGGACTCCGGTGAGCCACCGTGGGTCGTCCAAGACTGGTTTCCATCATGGCAGCACCATCACAGTGAGGAAAAATCGATAGAGAGAGAGAGAAAAAGAGAGACCGAGAGAGAAAGAGAAGACAACCTCAACTACAGTGACCATGTGGAGTCATCACCGACGACGATGGTCACCACACCAGTCTGCCAGATCTCGGCCAGAGCCCATGACAGTGAGCAACGTGATACCAGTGAAGAATGAACCCAAAACAGTGAGGTATTTAACAAGAGAGAGTGAAAACCTCCGATGGGGGTTTCAGCACTCCAGCACAGTTGTGAGAAGTGGTGGCTCGTCAAGGGAGGAGGAGAGTGAGCAAGAAGAGAGAGGAAGAGATTGAGAGAAAAAATCGAGAGAGTGAGAGAGAGACCGAGAGAGAGAGCACCTCCAGTGAGGTCCGGCTACTCAGAGCTGGTGGTCGACGGTGGCGAACCAAGGAGGAGGAGAGGGTGGAGGAGTGGTGGGAGTGAGTGTGAGGGCGGTGGTGAAGAGAAATGAGAGAGATGATTGGTATATATATAAGGATATGTGAATAGTAGATGAATACTAGGGTAAGTAATGTGTTGTCACATGCCTAGCCCTTAATCTTCCCCTACACACACACCTCGAGGCTGATCTATGGGCTCTCAACTATTGAACTGTATCACTTTAACAATCCTATCCCATGGTTCGTTTGTTATGCAATTATCCAACTCCCGTGTTCAAACGACGTTCTTCGGTCCGTTTCGCCTCACCGCGCACGTAATCCCGCCTTATTTCTTCAAACAATTATTTAAATTATCCAATAATTCATTTAATTATGTTTTTACTGTATTTTACTCCCCCGTTTACTTTGACGGAACCTCACTCAGACTAAAAATTGCCCGAACGGCTCAAGATACGTAATGGACTACAATACTAATACACACATCATGGGAACATAAAATCACCTCGGTGTCGACTCTCGAGGTTCGAAATACCGTCTAGTATCACGTAGTCGGGTCAAAATTGAGGGTTGTTATAGTCTCCTCCACTTATTAGAATTTCATCCCCGAAATTTCACTAATAAATACACTTAAAACTAACGGCCTTACTGAACCTCTTCACCATCTTGAAGTGACCGTTAACCTCGAATCGAGTCTTTCTTTACTTCGAACCGGTCATGACCCTGCAACGGAGAAACCTTCAGGTGTACATGGTCTCCCCCGAATCATATTGAAGCTCATCGTGATACTCGTCAAGTATTTCCTGTCACCCCTGGGCACTCTTATATTTCATATGAGTCTGTCGTACTTTCTTAATATGACCCAACTACAGTCTCAGGACCAACCGTCACAACATCCTCTGGCTTAGTCCAACAGGAAGGAAATCTATAAGGCCTGTCACAAAGCGCCTCGAACGGTGTCATACCGTTACTTGCCTGGCAACTGTTGTTATGCGCAACCTCGCACGAAGTGAAGGTACTGCAGATCTCATAAATTTGTACACAATTACCCAGATGCTATCGTGACCACGACGAGATCGGGAAAATCACTGACGAAAATTCATAGCACTATGTTCCCACTTCCACCGAGGAATGGGTAGGGGCTACAGTAATCCTCCAGGTCGTCAATCGATTAGTTCTTCTAGCGAACTTTCAACTATTTAAATGCATAAACGATCACGTGGCTTTCCTGCATCAGTACGCATAATACTTGCGAAGATCTCCAATTTGCCTTCTCGTACCAAACGATTCGAGCATGGACTGCTCCTAACCAGTTCGTACCTTAACAAAAACATTGAACTCTAAAACTCCAGTACTCTCATGTCCACTAGTAGCTCTTAACCGCTTATCTTTATCGAAATATCACGATTATGCAAATTCGGGTATATCTAATCCCAACAATCGTGCAAAGGATTGGGGTTTGCTACGTCTAACGGGTTTTCAATCACCATGAGCACAACAATCATGGAATCAACATAACTTGAATCGAATATGGCATGCATGAAAATAATGCAAATGGACGTCATACTCTCAACAAAGTTTCAGGACGCCCCCTGATTTGGCTCAACTACTGCCTGCAGCCACTCCCTTTGGTGCTGATGATGTTGTGTCTATGTCCTCTCAGGCTGAGTACACTGAGCATGGATGTGGCCAACTCTAACGCATCTGTAACATGTACGTGTATCCTGTGTACCCTGAGTCTGACCCTGTCCTCGACTCTGTGTAGATCTTTGGGTCTGAGTCTGCCCTGACCTCTATGTCTGTCTCTGTCTAACTTCTCTGCCAGAATCTTTACTCGCCATAGGCTGTCCTTGTGACTGTTGTACAGGTCGCGTAAGCTGTGGAGGGTGACTAGCAAAGCTTGGCACTGGTGGAGTCGTCTGTGTCGATCGAGTAGGTGCAATGGATCCTACACTCGGAGCTCTGGAATCTCGGTAACGAAGTTTGTTCTTCCTCCGTTTCTTGTCCCGATGATCCTCGGAACTGGTCTCCAGTCTGGCCGGTCTCGCCTCCTCTGGGTGAGAAATCAGGTAACTCTTTCTAGCCAGACTCAACTCGTATGCTCTCTGTAGAGTCTCTGGCTCGGTAGTAACCACTGAACCTCCAATAGCAGGGAGCAAACCCTCTATCAAGTAGTAGATACAATCGATCTCTGAATCTCCTGACCCTCCGGCATAAGGTAATAGCTGGATAAACCTACCTATGTAGTCGATCACCGGCTCTCCTATAGACTGTCGCAAAGAAGTGAACTCGTTCCTCTTCGCCCGTAACACTGTCGGCGGAAAGTACTTCTAGTTAAATTGGGTCTTGAAATCGATCCAGTCTCACGGAATGCCTCGGGTAGTGACAATGGTCGTCCACCAATCATCTGAATCTCCCTGTAGCATGGATGATGAAATCGTCACCCTCATATGATCCTCAGTCGCGATGATGGTACGAATCTTCTCATGATTCTTCAGGAAAAGCTCAGTCGTTGTTACGTCTGTACCACCGAAAAACTTGACTGGGTCGTGACTCTTAAATTCTCTCCAGTGTCTCGCCTCAGCAGTGGCCCTGGGACTTTTCTCTGGAGTAGTGATCGTAGTGGTCTCTGCAGCAGCTACACGTGTCAATGGTGTCTCCTCAGTTTGGATCGGATGTGTAACACCCTCAGTCTAAACTATCTGTGCAATTGTAGTCCCTAGCATCACTATAACCAGAATCGGTGTTGTGGAAGCTATAGTCACTGGAGTCTTCGTCCCCTGAGTAGTAGAAATAGGTGGAAAAGGCGTAGTCGAAGTCGATGGTGTCGTGGTAGCCTGTGCGGGTGTCCTCAATGACCGCACTAACTCCTCAAATCTCTGGTCCTGCGTCACGGCTCTCTGAGTCAAAATCTTGCCGATATTGTCGCTTGGACCTGGCTGATCCACCACCGTCGTCTTAACAAGGAAACGAATTTCTCGGATCAGTGGATAGCTATCGCATATAATATATTACAATCAACAATCGTAATACGTATAAACATCACATTTGACTTATCCTAACTCATCCCTCCAAACTAGAGTTGTAATTAGGATCTTAGGGTTTTCCACTCTAAGATTAGCCATTCCTAACTTTCGCTGTCTTAATGGTTTGTGTTTTAAATCAAGAGTCAGGTCGTTATAACATTAGGCTCTAATACCAATTGTAACGACCCCAAATTCCCAATGCATTTGGGTATGCTCGTCCTAGACCCGTGTCGGTTCCATGTTGGTACTCATCGAGCCTGACGAGCCTAGCCAGCCTCCAATTAATCAATTTAACAGTTTATAAAAGAGTTATTGCAATTATACGCAACGGAAAAACTAAACAATTATTAGGAAATAACTCAATCAAACGAAAATCAGGAAGTATATATACATATATATATATATATATATATATATATGTGGAAACCCTGAGTGTTCATCGTATCCATTTCAAAAATAATCCCCAGTTCAATAACCAACATCGTATATATAAAACATCATGCAATTAGCAATAAACATAAATCAATCTAACCTAATCCTGAAGTCGCGTACTCTGAGAGGTCCTCAGAGAAAATCATCAAGTAAAGGGCCCTTGCCCTTGCCGCACTCCGGGATATCTGCACCCACCGTCACCAACTAGACGGTGAGCAATTGAGAGAAATCGAAAGTAATGCCAGTAGAATTTCATAGTAATTCATGAATATCAAATAAAAAAGTCTAAATATCATGCGGTAATTTAAAGACAGGAATATAAATAGATCAAATTGCATGATAGACAGACTGAAATGATAGCAATCGAAACATGCGTGTTCTAAGAGTCAAAAGAGGCCATAAGCGGTCAAAATCCACAACAATCCAGTGCCCAGGTTCACACAACACTAGGGGTGGTCAGGCACTCCTGTAGAGAGTGGCTCGCGTTTTCCCAACTGGTGTAGGCCACATGACACTTTCACAATCAGTACCCAGGTTCACACAACATTGTGGGTAGCAGTAATTCCGATAGGAAATACCCAAGTTTCCCCAACCTATGCGGGCCACATGATACTATATCGACACACTTACGCCAAGAACACACATACCAAGCAAATAAGGAAATTTGAATGCCAACAATGGATAATAGCAAGAATAGCAATAAATGATAATGAATCACATGAGAATTTCTTAACTGGCTTACTAACGTACACATGCTTTAAGGCAAGTGTCCTTACCTGAACTATCGCGACCCGCGTAACAACTCTCTCGCGTTCCTAGCACGTATCCCTGAGTTCCCGCTACCATTGCTCTGGCTCGAGGGGGGTTCTCTGGGATGGTCAGGACTCCGGTGAACCACCGTGGGTCGTCCAGGACCAGTTCCCATCGCGACAGCACCATCACATTGAGGAAAAATAGATAGAGAGAAACCGAGAGAGAGGGAGATCAAGAGAGTAAGAGAGGACAACCTCAACTCCGGTGACCACGTGGAGTCATTACCGACAACGATGGTCACCACACCAGTCAGCCAGATCTCGTCTAGAGCCCATGACAGTGAGCAACGCGACACCAGTGATGAAAGAACCCAAAACAGTGAGGTATTTAACGAGAGAGAGTGTGAGAACCTCCAGTGAGGGTTTCGGCACTCCAGTGCCGCTGTGAGAGGTGGCGGCTCGTTAAGGGAGGAGGAGAGTGATCGAGAAGAAAGAGGAAGAGATTGAGAAAGAAAATCGAGAGAGTGAGAGACGAGAGAGAGTACCTCCGGTGAGGTCCGACTAATCAGAGCTGGTGGTCGGCGGTGGCGAACCAGGGAGGAGGAGAGAGTGGAGGAGTGGTGGGAGTGAGAGTGACGACGGTGGTAAAGAGAAATGAGAGAGATGATTGGTATGCATATATATAAAAGAAGATGTGAATAGTAGATGAATAGTGGGGTAGGTAATGCGTTGTCACATGCCTAGCCCTTCATCTTCCCCTACACACACATCTCGAGGCTGATCTATTGGCTCTCCACCATTGGGCTGTGTCACTTTAACAATCTTATCCCATGGTTCGTTTGTTATGCAATTATCCAACTCTCGTGTTCAAACAACATTCTTCGGTCCACTTCGCCTCGCCGCGCGAGTAGTCCCGCTTTGTTTCTTCAAACAATTATTTAAATTATCCAATAATTCATTTAATTATGTTTTTACTGTATTTTACTCCCTCATTTACTTTGACGGAACCTCACTCAGACTAAAAATCGCCCGAATGGCTTGAGACACGTAATGGACTACAGTACTAATACACACATTATGGAAACATAAAATCACCTCGGTGTCGACTCCCGTGGTTAGAAATACTGTCTAGTATCACGTAATCGGGTCAAAATTGAGGGTTGTTACATATCAAACTGTAGGCCATCGAGAGGAACTCCAACTCGTCAGGACAAGTCTGTGATGAAGAGAGGGAAGGCAAGACTAATTCTTAGGTGTGTCCAGCCTCTCGTGTATCACATCATGAATGAAAGCTCGTTTGCCGATGCGACCTACGTAAGCCCAAAAGTGGTAGAGCATCGCGCATCAAGACTGTGTGACGTCCTCGTGCTGAGTGGTCAAATAAAGAGAGGTATCAATGAAATAGGACCATACCTTAAGAGTCTTCTTGAAATAGGTCTTGACCATATGCTTAGGGTACTGGGAAGAGGCGCATGTCCAGTCATGGTGAGGAAAGCAAGTGAGAGTTGCCCTGATGGTATTGTAGGGGTAGGACGAGTCGACGATGTAACACAAATGTGGGATATCAGTTGGTTCCAAGTTTGAGAAAGTGGGTGGCCATAATAGGCATTAAAAGCCTGAGCACTATAGGCAATAATGTCTCTTCGGCGGCATGTCCGTTTGCGTAGAACTTGCGAACTAACTGCTCAATTACATTCCTGGATCAAGTCTAGGTTATAGGGGTGTCTAGTTAATGCTTGATAACCTCGAGTAAAGAACTCTCAACACCTCTCTCTGATGATCGAAGTGATTCTCCTCTCTTGATCCCAAATTCCTTCTCGGCTAATGGCTTCCTCATTTTCTTATTGAGATCATTATCACATCTCTTGGCAGTATTCTCACTAGTGAACAAGAATTGATCATGTGGCATAGGTGTGCTAGGGGGATGGCCTCTACCTTTAAGGGTGGCAACCTACTACCTCTCCTAGTAGGTCCATTCCGCATATCCACTGTGCTTGCCTCTCTCCATGGCACAATAAATAACAACACAAACAAACAGTCCCAAAAATTTTTAATGCATAAATATTACAAACAAATCAGTCCATAGCACTCAGCAAATCAAAGATCATCACATCCAAAACTAAATAAAATACTCGAGTTAACTCATGGCTTCGAAATCCAAGACAATTGCAATTTTGAAAAAAAGTAAGGTAAAAACTCATTTTCGAAACCCAGATATTGGCAAAAGACAAAATCAGTCCACGTATACTCTGCATATCATTACAATCAACATATTAGAGTACATACATGCGCACACATTCACCCACAATTTAAATTAGACCAAAGTGTCGACGCTACAAATTTTCAACAAAAATCGAACCTTGGAAATTCAAATCCTTGCGAGTCATCGGAATTGGGCTTTTCGGATTTTCGACGGGCCGTCGAAATCCTGTGATGATCGGAGTCAGCGTATCCACCAGGGGTTTCGCCGTTAAGGTCCAATCTTAAAAAACCCAATTGTCGGCGGCTTTGGTGGCGGTTTTATGGTTTTAAGTGCTACTGTTATATGACTATTAATTTTTTTATTAATGTGCCCTTTTAATATTTTTTTGTATAGCATGCTAACAAAGTGCAATAGTTAGTCTTGCATAATTTTTTTTTTTTTTGTGATACTAAAGTATAAAAATGTCTGATTTATCAGTAAAATCAATTCTTTTGATTAATTGTATCACATTTTTTTAAGAAAATGAAATTAGTCACATAATATAACCAAAAACATTTTTTAGACATGGCTCACGAATAGGAGTGGCAAATTTTCTTGGAAGCAACTATTGATATTAGGCGCAACAATATTTCAACGCACTGTTATTTAAAATGTATTTTTGATATAAAATATATAACTACGCCATAATAAAAAAAGAGTCACGCTATGTGCACCCCAGTATCCTCTCAGGGTGCCCCATTGATCAAGACACCCCATCAATTTATCAGGGCACCCGAGACTTCTACCAAAATGTCCTTTCGTTTGAAGCACGAGCATCCCACCACCTAATCAAACAAAACCATTCCTTCCTCCCATCACGTCATCAATTTCTCTATATACGAAATCTCCTCATTTTCTTGCTCGTTTAAGGTAGATTTGTTGTTTTTAGGGTCGGGTGAGTGTTTAACTTCAATCCCGTAGTGTTCGGCCACACAGGGTCGTGATCTGTCTTTTGGTCTCGAACGCCCATTAACGATATCATTGTGTAAATGTCGGCTAATATCAACCGACGCCTAAGTGAGAAGGACCCTAAGACCACGTGGTTGTGTATCACTGAGACTACTAGTTTGGTCTCGGTGACATGTTACCGAGACAATAAGCTATGTCTCGATTACTTTTTCTAACCGTGTAATAAAGAACTACGTTTGTGATTAAACTTGGTTAGTAGTAACCAATACCTTTTGGTAGTTATCGGTTATAGGTTACCGAGACACTACAACATATTTCGGTCCTATGTGACCGATAAATTTGCTTCCGTCATTCAACTTCGGAAATGGGAAGAAAACCATAAAAAACCATGAAAACTAACCTTATTGTATGGGACGTCTGCCTCCTGCTTATTTTTTTTAACCATCAGACCTTAAAAGCGCTTAAAACTCATTGAATATTTGGTCGAAGACGGATCGACAAGCGCGATTGACAAGGTTGGTGCGTACTCTTTGATCGACAAACACAAAGCTTGGTCGGCGACAGATCAACTTGACTTGGAAGAAATATCGAAGTTTCGATATTGGGGTACCCTGAGAGGGCATTTGAATGGGCATATAAATCATTGGATTGGGCGAGGCATTTTTGTCCATTGTTTATAAAACCAGTTTTAATTAAAAATGGCGGGGTGCACTGAGTGGATACCGAGGTGCACAAAGTGCGACTCTAAAAAAAATAGTTTTTGGTGAATCATAAAGAATGAGGTTAGTAGCTACCAGGCTCCCTCGAAGCTCCTTGAAAATCCATGGCAGCGTTCATTTAGAAGAAAACTTCTGGCTATATTTTTTGAGAAATTTTTTTTATGAACTTATTGAAAATATAACACCAAATTCGTAGAGGAATTTAAAAGGAGCACTGCATAATATTAATATCCACCAAAAAGAGTTGCAATTGATGTGCATTTCTATTATCATAAAGGTTATATTACATCACTCTTGCTTTAATTATAGATTAATGACATAAAACGGGAAACAAAATTTGCGCGAATTATTTTAAGTAATAATAATTATTTTTGGGATTACAAGTGATGATTGTAAGTATAACGAACTTTCTATACCCATTAATTATTATTAATTATTTAAATTGAATTAGGCTGCAAATAAAGTGATTGATTATAAATTGAATAATCAATCTAATGAATGTGTGATTGTCATTAGAATCCATGGCTTCAACGTCTAAAAATATAGTTGTTGAACTAAACAAGGGCGAAGAACTCAATAAGGAAAACTATGACATTTGACATCGAAAGAAAGTTGTAATGCATCCTCAAAGAGCAAGATGTCTTAGAGAGTCTTGATCAAGTGATCATGAAGCCTGAGGTCGGCATGACTGCTAAACATAAGAAGGGTCGTGAAGCATTTCGAATGTGGAATTGTAAGAATTGCATTGCTTGCATATTGTTGTTGAGCTATCTGCAACATGATCTAAAAAGTGAGTTTCAGCAGTATGACACAACGCGAGAAATTTGGATTGCCTTGAAGAATAGATTTGGGCTAACATTCGCAACAGGGTTGCGTGAACTAATTATCATGTTTGATAATCTAAAAATACCTTGTCATGCGGATTTGGATGGAAAGTGCTTGGTAGTAGCTAAAATTTCCAATCACAATGATTGAGCTATCAAGTTCCCAAAACTCTTCTTCTAAACGCATGGGTTATTGGCAGGCGAGAAAAGCTGCTAAAAAAAGTCAAACACATAGGTGATCACTATTTGAAACAAAAAATGCCAATCGCAAGCGAGGTGGCAAGGACAAGAAAGAGATGTCATGCTACACGTGGCTTGAAAAGATATTTTCTAGAGAATGACATAAAGCAAGAAAATCGTAGGTATTTCTTTTCAAATGCATCTCCTCATTGCTTTGTGTTTAGCAATGTTTAATTTGTTGACGCTAATCCTTTGTAGATTATTGATTCAGGAGCAACAGACCATGTAACGAAAGCCCGTGAGGTTTTCGTTGAGTATCGCCACATTCAAGTGGGAGCACAGTGGATATATGTTGGAAATATTGCGCATGTAGTTGTTCAAGAAATTGGCACATGCTAACGGGTGCATACTACTGCATGATGTCTTAAATGCCCCAAAATTAAGACGAAACTTAATTTTTGTGATTGTCCTTAGTTTAGGTTTCAGTTTGAACTTCAGTAACAAGGTGTCACTATGTTTTTGACACCACACTTTATGGTTTTGGATACTTGCTAATGGTTTTATTATTTTGGGCATCGAAGGTGATGCTAAAATTAATAATAATATTTTTTTTTTTCGTTTTTGCATCATCAGTTTCTATTAATTATGGATGCAACCACATGATATGCAAGATTAGGTCATATAAGGCAAGATCAAAAAACATTTGCTAGAAAAGAAGGCTTACTCTCATAGTTTGATTTGCCTATTTGTACACATTATCTAGCTTGAAAACAACTACATAACCATTTAAAGTTGTAAGAGCTGACATTCCATTGCAATTAGTACATTCAAACATTTGTGGTCTTATAAATGTAAAAGCGCGACATGGTCATCATATTTCATCACTTTCATTGATCATTTTGCACATTATGGTCATGTATTCTAAACTTACATATTTGTGAAGCATTTGATTGCTTCAATAATGTGTAACTCTAGTTGAAAGTCAGCTAGAGAAACATGTCAATATGTTAAGAACTGACCATGGATGTGAATATCTATAAGATCAACTTAAAAAAATATCGTGTGGAAAAAGGTTTGCAGTTAACTTGCAATCCCAACTATTTCGCAAAAAAAATGGTGTTGCAGAATGACACAATCGCACTGTATTGGATATGGTTCGATCTATGACGGCACAAACAAGTCTTCCAATTTCATAATGGGGGGATGCATTGCTAACTGCAACTCATGAACTAGTACAATCAAAATCAATATTTTTCACTACTTGTACCCTTAAGATTGCGAGACATCTCAATCTTATTGCACCCTTGGAGTTGCGCATCTTATGTTCATTCCCGGTCCAATAAATATGGAAAATTGAGACTGAAGGGAAAGAAATCTAATTTTCCATTAGATGTTTTGAACATTCAAAAAGGTCTGTGTTCGTTAGTGAACTAGATGAAAATTTTATTGAATTTGAAATGACAATTTTTTTGAAAATGAGTTTCCTAGCAAAAAAAGAAAAGAATGTAGTAGTAAGAGATCTCACTTTTTATGAAGTTGATGATTCTTTACAGAATGTAGTCCCAGAACTAGATTCAAATGCAGTTGAGACTAATCCAAATTTGGCTCCTATTCTTGGTTCTAGTCAGAGTGATATTCCAATAGATGCTTCAAATACATAAGAATTGCGTAGAAGCAGCCGTAGAAGTGTGCCTCGAAGATGTTTTGAAATTGAGGGTCAAGCTTTTATGATTGCTACGCATGATGAAAATGAGCCCCATAATGTTAATGAGGCTTTATCATCATCTGCTAAGGAACTATGGTTAAAAGCAATGGATGAAGAAATGGAGTCAGTGAAACATTGAAATCTAACCATGTCTGGGACTTGGTTAATCTACCTTTTGGGCGTATTTCAATTGCGAACAATTGGGTTCTCAAGATCAAATGCTAGGCAAATGGATCAAAGATTTAGATCACATTTAGTGGATAAGGGGTTTACACAACTTTAAAGGAATATATTATGTGGAAACATTTATCACCAGTTGTAGTTGTAAGGTTTGCCTCTATTCATATATTACTTGCCATCGTTGCACATATGAATTTAGAATTACATCAAATGGATGTAAAAATTGCTTTTCTGAATGGAGAATTGAGTGAAGACATATATATGCAACAACCAATAGGCTTTACTGTTAAGGGACTAGAGCGCAAATAGTGCAAGCTCTGAAAGTCTATATATGGTCTTACACAATCTTCAAGACAATGGTATATGATATTTCGTCAAATCATTTTTTTTTAGATTTAATATGATTGATTAAGACCATTGTGCATATACCTAGTATTCAGATCAATAGTTTGCAATATAATCCTTATATGTGGACGATGTACTCTTAGTTGGAAATAAAATTGATTATGTTGTCACCATTAAAGAAATGGTTGTCCTCTATTTTTTATATTAAGGACATGGGTGAAACAAACTTCATACTGGGTGTGAAGGTTCATAAGAATTGTTATAGAGAATACTTGCTTTATCGCAAGAACAATATATTAAAAATATTCTTGAACGATTCAAAATGACAGATAGCTATCCCATTGACACTACAAATGCTTAAGATGAAATCCAAAGCACAAAAAAGTTCCCGTTGACCCTAAATGAGAAAGATAAAATATCCAATATACCATATGCAAGTGCAATTAGAAGTTCAATGTACACATTAATGTGTACTTGTCCCAATAAATCATACGTCGTTTGTTTAGCCAACATATATTATAAATATCCAGGTCAAGCTTTATTGGAAAGCAATTTAAAAGATCTTGGTATATTTAAATGTTACCATTAACTTGTGCTTATATTATCAAGGGCATGATCTGCAATTACTTGGTACTCGGATGCCAATTGGAATGGCGATCCTGAGGAACACAACTAAGCATTAGGAAATGGTTTCCTATTCAATAATGGTGCAATTTAATGAAGCAGTAAGAAGCAAAATTGTTCACGAAGGTACATGGTTTAGACATTTCCAAGGGCATTGCTTATTATAAAAGAGCATTGAAACGTGTGACTATATTTATTGATATTCAAAAAGCTATAGCTTGTGCAATAAATAAGAAGCATCATGAAAAGACCACATTTACGCAAAGTAGAACTTTGTGAATGATTTCATAGCAAGAAAAGAAGTAATGAGATAACATATACATGTGCAAAGGATGACAGTAGATCCTTGAGATTGCGAAGATTGTAATTCATATGTTATAACTTCTTATTTCAATTCAATAAATAAGCTTTATTGAAATTTGTTGTTTCGTGCTATGATATAAGTCATTATTGACTGGATGTATGCAACATGCATTGATTGGCTTTCTCATACAAGCAATTGCCTTTGGCGCTTGTTATAGCAAGCAAAGATGAGACATTAAAACTGATTTGATAAATGTTACCTTGATCAGAGTCAAGATGAGATCATTTTGCAAGACCGTAATAGATTTCTCACTATCTATTAAGCCTGTGAATAAAAACTAGATGCGAGATCTAGTGTTTAACGCCTAATTATGCCAAACTGCACAGATTTTGGGCTAGGCGCTTTGTGAGTGACTGAACTAAGATCTGCACAGTGTATTAAGAGCATTGCATACCTCTTATAGAGAATTGATCCACTATGACATGTAAAGTATTACATGTGTTTAGTCGACCACTTAGAAGTTAGTAGATAGTAAATGCCTATATCCTCACTATGTGAGTCTAATTGAATGAAGTTCTTATATAGTTGAGACTTGTATTGCCCTTATGATTTCTGACTATCCTATGAAATAAGGAATTAGTGCTTGCTACTTTAGTGAGTAACATAGAAAAAATTACATCCGTACGGTATTTTTTTTTTAATTCGTAAATTATTGTAATTTTCTTTTTTATTCTTTAATTAAGGTATATCGCATTTTCAAAAGGCGTAACTAAGCTGATGTGGCGCACCAACACGAATGGCGCCTTTTGTAAAGGCGCCATTCGTGTTATGTGGCGCCACGTTGGATTGCATGAATATATATTATATATAATATATATATAATATATATTATATATTATATATTTTTTATATATATAATATATATAATATTATATATATTATATATTATATATATATATATATATATTTTTTATATACCCGTCGTCAATGGATTTTGACGACGGAGATCCCGTCGCAAATCGATTTTGGCGAAGGGGAGCCCGTCGCCAATCGATTTTGACGACAGGCTCCCCGTCGTCAATCCCGTCACCATTTCATAAAAATCACCACCTCACCGCCACATCACGCCACGTCATCGTCAATAACGCCTTTACTAAATGAGATATACATTATTTTTGAAATTCTAAAGAAATTTACGAATTTAAAAGAAAACCAACCCTATTTTTTTAATAAGCCCCTCTCCCTCTCGGCTGTTCCCTCTCTCTCTTGGCTCACAAACTTAATCCAAACACACACACAGATTACATCGCGCTTTGTGTTCGCCGCCGCATTCCTGCCTCCTTTTGCCGTCGCCGTCGCTATCGCTCTCTCTATCTCCCACACACTCTCTTCCTCTCTCTCGCACCGCTCTCTCGCTCTCTCCTTGCCTCTCTCCCTTTCCCTCTTTTAAACACTTAAACACCCCTCACTGTCCCCAACCAACATTCAACCCCCCATTGACGACCCTAGGTTGTCGATAGGGGGGTTGTAAGGGGTGCTTGCAGAGATTCTCTGCATGCATGTAAAGAATCTCTGCAACGCGTCACTGCTCTCACTGCATGCGTGGTTTCCTCCCATATGGCATCCCACGCGTTACTGCTCTCACTGAATGCGTGGTGTCACGAATGGCGCCTTTACAAAATGCGCCATTCGTGTTGGTCCACCACTCTGTGTTTCACGCTAATTACGCCTTTTCGAAAGGCGATATACTGTAATTAAATAATAATAAAAAATCACAATAATTTACGAATTTAAAAAAAAATAATAAAAAAAAACAACCGTACGGATGTAATAGGGCCGACGGAGAGAGGAAGAGAGTGTCTGAGCCGAGAGAGAGAAGGAACAGTATTCAGGAATATATATTATATATATAATATATATTATATTATATATATATATATATATATATATATATATATTGTTTTATAATATATATTATAAAACTTACCCCGTCACCAATCTATTTAATATATATATAATAGATTGGCGACGGGGAGCCCCGTCGCCAATCTATTTTTAATATATATAAACCCACTCCATCACGAATGGCGCCTTTACAAAAGGCGCCATTCGTGCCATGCCATCTGTCACATCACGAATGGCGCTTTTTGTAAAGGCGTCATTCACACACGTCACACTTAACAACGCCTTTAGTAAAGACAAAATACATTATTTTTAAAATTTTAAAAAAATTTACCTTATTTAATGAATTTTAAAGTAAAACAACCTTACTTTCTTAATAACCCCAGTAACCTATGATCAAGCATGATTCGATCTAAAGGTGCTACATTAGGAAATCAGTAGATTCTAAACTGAGTAGTGGAGGGCAAAGGAAGATGATATGGAATCATGTCATTTCATTTTGTATTCTATGTCTCGAAACTGATGTTGCATCAATTGGATGACAATATTATTTAGAATATAATGCTATGAATTTAAGGTTCAAATATTGCTCTTGACGAGATTAGAGAATGGTTTTGAACAAACGTGACTTAATGGATCTGGGGCAAAGTGAGATATGCATATGTTTTAAAAGAGTAGATGTCTCTATGCTGACTCTAATTGTGTTGCCAGTGTAGAGCCCCCGCTTGCAGATTACCCCACAGTCACACGACCCATTAGTTACAATGAAACACTGTCAATTAAGAACTGAATATTTTTTTCACACAAACGATGTGCGAGTGGGAGATATATAAGTTATCGGACTCCCATGTGTGTGATCAACCCGACCCGACCCGACCCGACCCGACCCGACAAGATTTTCCATACACGATGTGTGAGTGAGAGATGTTGGACACATTTTAAATAATGTCAATAAAATAGGTAAACTAAGATTTGTTTTGATAACTGATATCCTAACCACCCTAATCTCTTGAGAAGTCCCAAGAGATTATAGGATAATAAATCACGTACTAGGTAATTTAGAAAATAAGGCTTTTGGCATTTTTGTATGGTGTGAAGAAAAGAGTTCTCTAGAAGTGTTTTCCAAACTTTTGTGTTGTGGTAAAGACAGGAGTTCTACACAAACAAAATAGGTGAAAAATGTGCTTCTGCCAATACTCTTTCAATTCCTAGTTAGTCCCATATCGATTAAACGAAACTTCAAAATGAAGTATATAAGTGATTAATTCTTCCCAACTAGCACCCTATTAAATGAAACTTCAAAATGAAAAATATAAGTGATTAAGTCCTCCCAGCACCGAGGCCTTTTGAGATAAAACCTCATATCTAAAGTTGAAGAGTAGTTAAGTTGGGGACAATATCAGTGCTAGCGAAAGAGATCCATGGGCTCGGGCACGCGTGTGTCTTAGCTGTAAGAAATTGACATGGTATCAGAGTCGTCGGTTCAGTTGGGACCTATCGAGAAAAAAAAACCTTGGATGAATTTCGGTCTAAGGTGGAGTGTTGAAATTAGGGTTGCAAGTGGAGCGGGGAATCCCCGTCCCCATTGGACCCCGCACTTGTGGGGCGAGGATTCTTCGCATTTTTGCCCCCGCCGGAGCGAGACGTAGGGCGAAAGTTCGCCTTACATAACGGGACGGGGCGGGGCGGTGCGGTGCGGGGGCCGGGCGGGGATTACCCTAGCCCCTCGAGTTTTCCCCGTACCCCGCATCCTCATCGCCCCGGCCCGTACCCTGCCCCATGGGGAGTCCCCATCACCCCAACCCGAAACTTGTTCCACGAGGAATCCATTTTAAAAAAACTAGTCGAAATTCCGCGTTTTGGGCACGGGTAAGAATAAGTGTCAATACATTAGTTAAAAAAATAATTAACTTAATGAGAAAAAAATTGAAAAAAAAACTAAAAAAATAATTTTGCTACATAATCTCAAATAAATTTTAAGTGAAGAATAATATCATTTAATTTTTTTTGTAGCAAAATTATGGAATATGTGCTTTTGAAAGTTTAAAAACTTTTTGCATATGATCCTAATAAAATTAATTTGATGAGAAAAAGGAAGTGATAAAAAGAGAAAAAAAAAACTTATGTAAATATTGGTGAAATCCTAATTTAATACTTTATGAATATAAGCTATATTTAAAAAAATGATTAATTAAAATTCTGTTGCCACAATAAGGATGTATAGCAAATTGACATCTTCTAGAATAAACTAAAAAAAGGGTGGTCGTTGATCTAAACAATGCATACAGAGATTGTCGATCCGTATATGTCATTTCTAAAATATTTTTATTTTCCCTTGAAAAGAAATATAAAAAAGATATCGAAATAAAAACTCAAACGTAAAAATCTGAATATAAAAAATACAAAAATCTAAATAGCTATAAAAAAAGTCGAAAATAACAAAAAAAATAGTTGATAAAGTAGCCAAGTGACAAGAAAAATACTATAGATAAGGATCAAAACATAACGTGCACAAACGAAATTACATAAGAAACTAATTACATAATCATAATCAATAAGCAAATTAAATCAATTAATCATCAGTACGTAGTTTTCAATAATGTTCTAGAACAAACGTTGATTGATTAAGTCTCTCCCTTGAAATACCATTAGCATACAATTGATTAAAAAATTTGCTTGACAGATATTCAATTGTTAATTAGTATGATTGACTTATTCTAACTAATTATATAAATTTTGGAACTAGTAGTACTTATGTACAGACGCATTGTATGTGCATCAAATAAAGTCATAAAAAAGTTCAAAGATTGCGGATCAAAACATAGACTTATATAAAGTCCACGCCCTGCGGGTAATCGACGGGGCGGGGTTTGGGGCGGCAAAGTTTGCCTGGAGGGGAATTTTGAGGATAAATCGTCGCCCCGCATCTCCGCAGATACGGGGACAGTATCTTCAATCCCCGCTCCACCCAGCCTCACTTGCAACCCTAGTTGAAATATGTAGATTGAAATAAAGTCTCACATCGGACAAGTGAAACTTCTGAATGAAGTATATAAATGATTGTTTCCCCTCTAATAGAACCGAAGCCTTTTGAGATAAAATCTCACACCTAAAATTTGGGTGGTTAAGTTGAGGATAGTATCGGTGCTAGCAGAGGAGATCCACGGGCTCGCACACACGTGTGCGGCGCAGCCGTGATACAACATAATCATCAAAATGGGATAGAGGACAAAGTTGGTTTATATTGGTTTCACCTAACTCTCTAAGAGAATATTACTTGTTTCATTCCATTTCGAGGATGATAAGCTATGAACGAGCGCTGAGGCTTGCGAGTCCGTGAACCTGAAATGGAGAAACATTTTCTGATCGATCAGCACAGTTTAGTAGTAATCAGTTGTCATGAAGCACCTCTTAAACTAGTATCTCAGAGTTGGGTGCAGCCCTTCATCTCTGTGTTTCTATACTCATCTATTTTATTGAATGAAAGTTATTTTTGTTTACTTTTTTTTCTTTCAAAAGAATATGGCCTTGCTCGATCAACATCTCATGACCGATCTGAATTAAGGAAGATCCAAAACACCAGCTACGAACTATGTTCTTCTAGTTCAGACATTCGACACTGGAAATAAATTGCAAGGATCAATGGACACGCGATTGGCTTATGCCACTTCGGTAATGAGAAGTTGGCCATGAGTGCAAAAAGTTGTTCTTGATTGAATTTTGTTATTCTTAAGACAAATATAGTGAAATTGTGATAGATGAGAAAAATTTTAGTTCCGGACTTTCAGTCCACTTAAAAGGAGTTGTTAGGAATATGAGAAAACCTCAGTCCACGTAAAAGGAGTTGTTAGGAATTTGGTGTCTAACTATATGTTCAGGGGCGGTCGCCCTCACTCGGCCTCCAGGAACAGTCTTTAGACACCCCACCCCAGCCCACCCCACCCCACCCCGGCCCCTTCCCTGCTCCCCTCTGCACGCGCCCTCCCCTCGAACACCTTTTCACCTCCGACCTATTCCCACCGCCTTTCTATCGACACTCTTCTAGTAGAATAATTGATCATGTTATGTACAGTAGAAATCCAAAAAATAAATTTCTTTATGTATTTCTTTTTGAAACTTAATTTTTTATGTATTTAGGAACATTGTTGAATAACACTTGTAAAAATCGCAAGTTGTAATGATATTGAAGCTTAGTTTCACCAAAATTTTATGAAACTCAATTCCGGTTGCGTTAGAAAGTTATAGTCAAAATACACACTTAATTAAAGATGATAAAACTTATATTTAATTACAAAATATCTCCATAAAGATAAAGTTTAAAAAGTGCTCTCAAACCTTTTTTATTATTTTAAATTATAAAATAATTAATTAAGTGAAAGCTTGGGAGGAGGAAAAATAATTGATCTAATATACTTTTTTATTTAACAAAAAACTGCAAAATTAACTTTCTTGTGAAATTTTGCTTGTATCTTATTAATTTATATTACAAATCATTATGATTATTACTTTATTATTTGATTAATGAATTTTTACTAATTTATTTTCTAATTTGACACAACCCAAAATTTATTATGTGTGACCCGCCCAAGTGTGATATGGCTTGAAAGTGGGTTGTAGGCATACTCAACTCAATATGTTCTTTGATAACTTTTTTTTAAAGCTAACTAATTCATTTTAAAATAAACACCAACATATTTTATAATTAAGTTCTACAAGGGCACAATTTGAGTCGATATATGCAAATTTAAACTTGTCCATTGAATTCTTGAGCTTTTACAATCTTGAATAGGGCCGAGTCTATATTAGCCTTACAGCCCTTACAATTCAAGCTTGATCCACATTAGATGGACTGAGCTAATGATTATAGGCCCAGGTAACATCCGCCCTTAACTAAATTTTTTGGTTCCGCCATTGGTTATGCTTGACATTGAGAAGATGGCTATAACATTCCTCGAGCAAGAGTATTCATATTAAACCTTGCCCGTACCATATTACAAAAAATATGAGATTGAAAAAGATGGTAGACTGGAAGCTATGTCTATACTAGTTTGTTGCAAAATTGGCAACAACTCGTGTTCTTCGCCTCGTAATTATTGATTTCTTTTTCAAGATTTCCTCAGAAGTGGATACAATGAAATCTGATTTTGCATCCTAATCCACAAGAAAAAGAGCATTTTGAACTCACTAGGATTATTATATATTTATGCCACTGAGCCTTGACATTGTAATCCATTTATGCCTTTGAAGCTTAGATGAATAAGGTATATATTCCACGATTATATCCAAATTTATCTATTTTTCTGTTTAAGTGATACTCTTGACATATATGATTCATGGAGGGAGCTTTCTTAGCACTTGGAGATTAATTTAGATTTCCTACTGTCACATAAGATATTTGGTTAGAATGCCTAATATGATTTAACGCAAGAGAAGTGCAATATCTTTGTCTGTTGCTGTTGCTGTTGCTGCTGTTGCTGCTGATGCAGTTATTAACAAAGTTGATGCATTGTTATGACAGCTATTAGCTAGCCATACTCTCTTATGCATAAAGCTGTAAGGAGTTTCCTCCTCTGTATTGCTTTTACGTATTTTATAAATAAAATGTGCTAGTGAGACTCATTTTGTCGACGAATTTAATCCGCTGAAATGTCAAAATCATTTGTTGTTGAATTTGATACCACTGAAAGTGATGTTTCTGTTGTTTTAGAGCTAGACAGGCCAATAGCTTTCTCGTACCGAGGCCTTGCAAGGAGGATATTTACAAAAAAATCTATTTGGACGATGTTTTTGAAATTTTTACAAATCTTAAGGGAGTTTTACAAGTTGTTATTTTAAAGTCATTTATTGCTTGAGGATGACTTTGAAATAAAAAAAAAATTTCAAAGACCCATTAGGAGTTCGGACTTATGAGTCTAAGTAGCACTACTTGGATATTTATTTAGGGTTGCTATTTCAACCCGACCAACCTACCTCCCCACCCATTTTAAAAAAATAAAATTATTTACTAAAATACCCATTAAGCCAATGACTATGGTACCCTTGCAAAAAACCCACCCTCAAAGTCCACCCTACTCGAATCTCTCCTCCCACCCACTCCCTTTTATCCTCTCATTACTCTAACCTTCGACAAGACTCCGACAAGATATCCCTTTAGCATTTTGTTGTATTTGGTTTAAGCCTATTTTGATCTATTTGAGTTGTAAACCACTTTTCCCCATTGATAAGTTGTTATTTATGCATATTATATATAGTTTATTTATATATTTTAGTATTGATTCTCCGAATTATGAGCCTAATTATCTCTATTTGTCATTTTCAGGACTTTTGGGGTGCACGGTTGGATTCGGGGCGAAAAAATACTCAAAATAAAGTATTTACTTGAAGAAATTGGACACTGGAGGGTTTGTTTTGGGGTGTACACAAGAGTAGGTGAATGGGAGTTCGAAATATGCCACGTGTCGAGTCCCCATTGAACTGACCGTGTCACATACAGTCGTTCGGCAAATCAGATCGTGCCACGTCGCCCATCTCCACCAACCGCGTCGTGCCACGTCGCTCTTATAGCTTATCGTCTCACCTACCCCGCACGATCTGCATCGGGATAAGTGCTCAACCACACTCCCAAATCTTCACACGAATCCTTACTCACGCACTCTCTCCAGCCCGGCACGTGGCGCATTCTGATTTGTCCAGCGAGACACGGCAGCGGTCCAGCCATTCATAGTGCGCCATGTGTCAGCGCCTACACTTACAGCACGTCACCGATCCTCCTCTCCTCTAATTCGTGGCCGCCACGTCAGCACGCCTCAGTTTTTCAGCCAATCACACTGTGACACGTGGCAAAGTCCAGAAAACACCAAAAAATAGCCACAGATTGTCCTCGACGCACATGTCATTTACCAAACTCGAAAATAGGCATTGGAGACCAAAATTTGGGAGTATTAATTAGGGTTTTTGATAGGGAATTAGACATCTATTGTTTTCTTCTTTTCTCAGTGTATTATAGTATTTCTCTCCTCTTTTTCTACACTTTGTTTTTAGATTTTAATGGAGCTTATGACGTTGATGGCCGGCTAAACTCATCAGTCTGAACCGGAAGTGGATGAAATCACTCTTTTTGGCATCAAAACATATATGAGATCTATTTTATTATTTATTTAATTTTTTTCTCATAGTATTGTATTTTCTTCGGTATTATTTGAACAATTGAAGTTAAACACTAGTGTAAACTTCAATTCATATGCCAGTGAGTCGTAAGCACCTATGCTTATGCAATAAGACCACACTAGTGGCAATTGACTTTACCAATTGATTAGAACCTTTTGGGATCGGTTAAATACCTTAGGGATCTTGGTTAAATCGGGAGCACTAGCGATCCGGTTGTCTAGGTGTAGTGCCTTCACAAAGCCCATTGCAGTCAGCGCATTAAATCCGAAACACTAGAATAGGGTTAATTGTTTGACTAGGGAAGTGGTCATTGTCGTAGCTTAACCATCGAGATGGGGAAGTGTGAGGACCTGCGTATATTATCGGGTCTATAGCTACGCTAATTTACTACGATTTGCATGCTTTGATTAGATTGAGGACCATATGTAAAATTATGCCAAATTGAGGAGATTCGTAACACTGATGGTTTGGATTGTTCTTTCCCCTCCTAATTGATTTATTCACTTTATATTTTAGTTATTGTTTTTAGTAAAATTAGAGATTACTTTTGTGAGCACTCTAAGTTAGTTTAGTTTCGTACCCTAGGTTGAAAACTTGATTTTCGTGGTTCGACCCCGAGCTTACCACTACTGCAGTCTTTGTAGTTTTCGGTGTAGAATTGGGAATTATATTTGACGTGTTACGACGTGCGTCACCCATTCTAAAAAAATAAAATTATTTAAGCTTATATTGATGTATTTGGTTCAAGCATTTCTTCAAACAGTTCTCAGTCAGTTTTGAAGCCCCTGAAGTGAAGAAGAAAGGCGGACTCTCTTTGACAACCACCTATTTTTGCCATAGCATTCACCACCACAACTGCCACAGCATCTCCTCAAAATCTCATCTTTTCAGATAAAACCTCACTACAATCTCCAAAATTCACCACCCATTTTACGACAAACCATCCCACATCAATACCCAAGAATTTCTTCTCATAAAACTACAATCAAATACTCAATTGTCACAACTGCTACAACTCATCATCGATGGTCCCAATTCATCTCTCTTGAAAACAACCCAAGTCCCCGACCAAATCCACCGCCACAATTTAGATGAACTATCCATCGCAGACTTCAAAAAACTTTACACAATTCTGCAATAGTTCGACTCCAGAGTCCCAAAACTAGAATTAGCATTACATGAATCCCAAGTGCCTATCATGTTAACACAAGATTGATTTCTTTTGGGGTACTTTCTGGATCTAGAGAGTGTATTTTATTTAGGGATTTTGTTGAGAGAAAGAGAGGGGTAACCAGGCAAACAGTGATCGACGAGCGTGGGCCGCGGGGGCAAGCAGAGGTGGAGAATAAAGAGGTCGAGCATGGCAAGTTGTAGAGAGGGCTAGTTGCCTCGACGTGTTGGTGTTGAATGGGCAAAGAGTTATTAAGGGTATTATAGGGATTTACATAATATTGTTGGGTATAGGGATGTCAATGGGTAGGGTATGAGGCGAGTACGCCATCCCATACCCGCCTCATCATATGGGTATTATTCGACTGGGTAGCAGGGTACCCATGGTTATCAATTTCCATTATTTATTAATATGATTTAAAAAAATTTAAAATTTAAAAGGAGTAAAATAAAATTTTTGAGAAAAAAATATTAATAGAACCCACACACTACATTATTTCTATAATTATTACAAAACATAAATAAAAATGTACTAATTATTCTAAAATTTGAAATGTTAAAGACTTTATTTAAGCTAAAAAAAGCTTTCAGCCTCACATTATTTAAACTCATAGACCTAGTCATGTGTTAAAATTTCATTTTGAAACTCCAAATTACCTCATGACTTTTGAAAATTAGTTTAAGAAACTTGATATGCATGGTCTAATGCATTTGGCTTGCGTGAAAGAATTTGAATACCTTACATCAAAATTACAAATTGTAGTTCGATCTTTCGTCTTCGTTCTTTCATGAATGCCGAGTCTTGAACTTGTATGACTTGAATACCCGTGATGTGTTGTTTTGCATCTTTTAACAAAAACTGAAATACACTTGATATTAATTAGTACATTGTCACCTTGTTTTTTTCCATTAAAATCCCGGTCGGAGTTAGAGTGACTAACCACTTAGTCCAACAATCTCCCCTTTTTTATGATAACAAACAATGTGAACTTTAAAAGTGTAAAACATAATCTAAGTGTATATCGCATTCGAGATTATACATTTCATTTATGCAAATTTAAACAAATCAACATTTTCAAGTTCAAGCACATTTTCTCCCCCATTTGATAACATCAAAAAGTGGGGCAAACTCCCCCGTTTATAGAATACAATGATGCATAATAGAATCAATATGAGAAATATATGCTCCCCCTTACTCTATGCATATCAAGAGACAATAGACGGAAGCAGTACACAGTCAGATATGATGAATCATAGCGAAGCAAGAAAGAGCCATATATAAACTCAGAGATACGCAAAAGAAAGTCATGATATAGATAGCATAAAACAATGAGAACATAGTTGTGGCTTAAACATGAGCAAAAGAAAAATATTTAGAAGATCAAAGTCTAACAGTTTGAAGCCTAGTGCTCACCTACATATAATGTCTCTATACACCTAAAAACGACCAAATGGAACCTAATGCTTAACGAGCCATAAAAATTCTAAACACTCCTCCTCGAGGACGATGGTCGACGTGCAGAGCTGGAGGAACGATCATTACGCGCGGGGTGGCTGGAAGCAACTGACCCTTGATGCGACGAAGACAATCATTCTGATGCTGGATACTCGCCTCGACGGAAGCGAAGGTCTGAGTCATGTAGGTGTGCAGGTAACCCAGCTGTGCAGAGACGTACGCCGACGAGGGAGACATATTCAGTGGAGGCGTGAATCCGCCAAACGTAGAAGGAGGTGGAGGCTGTGCCGTCTCATAGTGCTGCGGCTACGGGGGTGGAACTGCAAAGTCGTGATGTGCTTCTTCATCGCTCTCATGGTCATCATTGCCAGCAAAGCCTTCATCGTCAGCATTGTCATCATCTCCAAAACTGTAGCTATACTCCAAGTAGTCGGGCGCATCAAAAGGAGCAACTGGAGGGTCCGTCGGTAGTGGAGACTCATAGCTGCCGTAATACTGACCGTCCGGGATGGCATCTTCCCATGTCCACCGCTGCCTATCGCGCATGTAGCGATACTTCATGGCCTTTAGAGTGGCCATGTCGATGGTGTCATAGACAGTGAGGGGACGACCTCCTAATGCGAGATCCACTTGGGCGGACTCCAAATAGGATGTGATAATGTGTGCATAAGGAAGATGACGACTCGAGCTACACGTGCTCGTCATATAGCCAATGATAATGTGGGGCAAGCTGAGAGGAATTGCTCGAAGTAGATGCCCAAGGACAAACATATCAAGAAGAATGACATAGTTCATACTCCCACCTCGAGGAAGAATAAGTTTGTGAAGGACTTTATGAAGGAGGTGGGGTATGAGTTTAAAGTTGGTATCCGTTATACCGGTAGGATATACAGTTAAAGTTCTTTTTGGCCGAAGAAAGGAATTAAGGACTTCAAGGTGATCAAACGACCAACTAAGAAATTTGCACACAACTGTAGTGGTAGGACGTTGCAATGGAAGGTGAAGCCGTTGAGCGAGATTTTCAGGTGTTATCTCAATGGATCGACCACCAACGGATGAACGTAGGACAAAATGGTTCATTGTTTGAATATTGGAATAGAAAACTCGAACCAATGGGGGGTTGTAGTTAGCGTTGTGGGCACAAAAAGTGGTCCATCCCGCCGTGTCAAAAATCTCCCAAATTGGGAGATGAGCCCTATCAAAGAAACCGAAATCTATAATGGCGGGCCGTAGGATTTTGGCATCCGTTAACCATGGAGCCACTGACTCGAGAACCGATGTGGACTCATGGACGGACTTGGCGCGACCCTCACGTTGTGGGGCTTTCGCCGGAGTGGGGGCAGGATGGCCATGGGTGGAGGGTGAGGACTTGGACTCGCTCCCGGATAAGGATTGGACAACACGTCGGGCAGAGGGGCGACGTGGGGCAAAGGGGCGACGTGGGGTGGTTGGGGCGGTTGGACGGGAAGGGGTGGGAGCGGCCAGTGTAAAGATGGACGGGCAGAGGTGCGGCGAGTCAACATTCGGAAAAAAATAGAGAGTTCGTGGTGGAGATGACAACGAAATTGAAGAAATTGACAAAGAGAGGTAAGGATTTTACCTGAACGTGGTGAGATCGTGGTGGAGATGACGAGAGGAGAGGAGAAATGTGAGTTGTGTTGTGTTTTTAGGGTAAAAATGAATTTATACATGTCTGGGCGAACGACATTAGCGCGCTAATGGCAGAATTAGCGCGCTAATGTGTCGATTCGTATTCTGGGCCAGTACATAATTAGCGCGCTAATTGCTGAAATTAGCGCTAATTTCCCTCTGGAAATTTTTGACATGAAATTTTTGGATTTTTGACATACAGCTCCGATTGACCTCAAACTTCTTGGACACTTCACAAACACCATATAAAGAGGTTTAGAACAACTAAAACATGTGTAGAAGGTCCGATTCTCGAACCATGCCTAACTCACGCCGAATCTTGGAAAATTGATCTCTAGGCAAAGGCTATATCGGCTAGTTGGTCCTCTGTGGGCACATGGAGGAGTTTAATATTGCCCTTTTGAACATGATCACGAAGAAAATGGTGCCTAATCTCAATATGTTTTGTTTGAGAGTGTAACACCGGATTTTTCGATATGTTTATTGCACTTGTGTTATCACAATAAATTTCAACACACCCAACTAGGATTTTATAATCCTCAAGTGTTGTTTCATGTATAGAACTTGAGCACAACAACTCCCGGCAGCCACATATTCGGCTTCCGCCGTAGATAAAGCCACTGAATTTTGCTTTTTGCTAAACCATGAGATAAGTGAGTTTCCTAGCAAATGGCAAAATCTGGAAGTGTTTTTTCTATCAACTAGACTTTTCGCATAATCAAAATCAACAAAGCTTCGGAGTTCAAAACTCTTGGTTTTGTTGAACCACAATCCTAAGTCTTGTGTTCCACTCAGATATCGAAATATGCGCTTTACACATTTCAGGTGGGACTCTTTAGGATCGGATTGAAATCTAGCACATAAGTACACACTAAACATAATGTCGGGTCTACTAGCGGTCAAGTATAGGAGGCTACCTATCATTCCACGGTAAAGTTTAGGATCTATGGATTTTCCTAGTTGGTCTTTGTCCATTTTGATAGTAGAACTACTAGGAGTGTCACATGCTTTCAGATTTTAAAATTTGAACTTCTTCAACATGTCCCTCACATACTTTGCTTGATTTATGAAAATGCCATGTTTAGATTGCTTTATTTGTAAGCCTATAAAGTATGTTAGTTCACCCATCATACTCATTTCAAATTCGTTTGTCATTAATGATGAGAATTCATCACATAAACGTGTGTTGGATGACCCGAAAATGATATCATCAAAATAGATTTGAACAAGTAGCATATCATGTTTTTTGATCAAAATGAACAAAGTGGGATCTAGTGTTCCTTTCTTGAGTCCTTTCTCGAGTAAAAATGCATTAAGTCTATCATACCAAGCTCTAAGGGCTTGTCTTAGTCCATACAAGGCTTTTTGAAGATGATAGACATGGCTTTGATGTTCATGATCTTCAAAACCCGGTGGTTGTTCTACATATACTTCTTCATGGATGAACCCATTTAGAAATGCGCTTTTAACATCCATTTGGTATAGTAGAAACCCGTTGTAGCAAGCATAAGTGAGCAACATGCGAATTGCTTCTACTCTTGCTACGGGTGCAAAGGCTTCCTCATAATCAATTTCTTCTTCTTGATTGTAACCTTGTGCAACCAACCTAGACTTGTTTCTTACAATTTCACATTTTTCATTCTTTTTGTTTCTAAAAACCCATTTGGTACCTATGATTGTGTGGTCCTTAGGTCTAGGTATTAATGTCCATACCTTGTTCCTAACAAAGTGGCTTAGCTCTTCTTGCATAGCCATTACCCAAAACTCATCTCCTAAGGCATCATCTATCTTGGTGGGCTCAGTTTGTGACACAAAAGCTAAGTGTCCTTCATCTCTATGCAATGTTGACCTAGTGATTATTCCTTTGTTTGGATCACCTATGATTTGTTGAGATGAATGGCCAATGAGGAGTCTTGAATTCTTAGGCACACTTGTTTCGAATTCCTTGTTTGCCTCAAGCTATTGACTATTTGAAGTTTGTCCTAGAGTGCCATCATCTTCATCATCAATCCTCAATTTTTCAAGATTTTGCATTATCTTAACTTTGGGATCTACTTCATCAAATTTCACATGGATAGACTATTCTATGGTTTTGGTTGATCTATTAAATACCCTATATGCTTTGCTACGTGTGGAGTAACCTAGAAAAATACATACCTTAGGGTCAAATTTGTCTAATTGATCCCTATCATTTAGAACATAACAAGTGCAACCGAACACCTTAAAATAACTTATGTTAGGTTTTCGGCCTTTCCATAGTTCATAAGGAGTCTTTTTCACTTGCTTTAGGACATTTACTATATTTATAACATAGCATGCTGTGTTAATGGCTTCGGCCCAAAAGTGCTTAGCTATGTTGTACTCATTTAGCAAAGTCCTACACATTTCTTGGAGTATTCTATTTTTTCTTTCAACATCTCCATTTTGTTGGGGTGTTCTAGGAGAGGATAATTTGTATATATAACCTTGTTTAGCACAAAAATCCTCCAAGTTCCTATTCACAAACTCACCACCTCTATTACTTCTAATGATGGTGATTTTGTATTCCTTTTCATTTTCTACTAAAGCACAAAACTTTACAAACACATCAAACACTTCATGCTTGTGAGATAGAAAATACACCCATGTAAACCTTGTAAAGTCATCAACAATGGATAAGTTCTAAGGCTCGAGTCACATTACTTGTTACTTTCGTCTTAAATGACGATTTCACTTGTTTACCAAGAATACAAGGTTCACATTCCTTATCTTTCTTAAAGGTGCATTTGGGTAGGCCCTTAACTAAATCGTGCTTAGTCAATTTTGACAATTTTTCCATGCTAGAATGTCCTAATCTACGGTGCCACAACCATGCTTCACAATTACTTTGTGCACTCAAACATGAAACATTTTGTATATTCATCTCATCAAAGTTGATGGCATAAACATTCTTATCTCTATATGCGATAAACAAAGTTTTATGCTTCTCATTCCTAACAATGCATTTCGATGATTCAAACATAACATGAAATCCTTTGTCACACAATTGACTAACACTAAGCAAGTTATGTTTCAAACCATCAACAAGATAAACATTAGAAATAGAAAGTGAATGGTTACCGACAGTTCCGAGATCAATAACTCTTCCTTTGTTGTTGTCTCCAAATGTAACCTTTCCACCATCATGTCTCTTTAGCTCAATGAATTGATGTGCATCTCCGGTCATGTGTCTTGAGCACCCGCTATCTAAGTACCATGGGGTGCTCTTCCTTGCATCCTACACAATGGGAAACACACTAGATTTTGGTACCCAAACACCTTTGGGTCCGAGATAGTTAGTGTCATAAACATTTTTTTACTACCCACGCTAGGCTACCCATTTTGGCTTTTTGTAAGGCACATTTCCCAACTACATGAGACCTATTGCACTTTGAACATCTACGATCATCATTTAGTAATTCCTTATAACGTAACAAGTTTGCTCCATAACCTATGCCCCTTTTGTTGAGTGCACGTCGTTATGCTCCCAACATCATGTCAAGCATTTCTTTGCCATTGGTGAACTTATGCACTGTGCTAGTCAAGTCCTCTACTTCCTTGACTAAGGCATCTCTTTCCTCTAGGACTTCATTCAAGTCATTTTGGAGATCATTGATGGTCTCATTTTGTGACTCTATCTCACTAATTGCTATGGTTAGGCTCTTTTTGAGTTGTTTGGTCTTTTTGACCTCCTTTTCCAACTTTTTCCTAAGTTCATCAAGATTTGGAGCATTATCCAAATCATCAATATCATCAAAGTTAAAAGGGTTAGAATTTACCTCGTCTTGTGCCATAAGACAAAGTATTGCCTTCTCACTCTCCGATTTGGATTCCGAACTTGATGATGATGAGTCATCCCAAGTTGCCTTGAAACTCTTTTTTCCTTTCTTCTTGTCAAACACCTTCTTAGATTTGCAATCCGCCTTGATGTGACCCGGTTTGCCACAACCAAAGCATATAGTTTCATTTGACTTTCCTCCCTTGCTTCCACTTCGAAACTTCTTATACTTGTCTCGCTTGTATATGGCCTTGTTGAGCTTTCTTGAAAGCATGGCTACTTCCTCCTCAAGATCATTGTCATCACAAGATTTTTCATCTTCAATGATCTCTACCGATGCACTAGGGGAGCTATTTGCCTTCAAGGCAATCTCTTTTCTTGAACTCTTTGTACCTCCGCTTAATGCTTCCAATCTTGCTCGGTCTTTGACTTCGAATTCATGGACCGTTAACTCTTCACACAATGCATCGAATGTGTAGTCTCCAAGATTTTATGCCAATTGGATAGCATACTTCTTGGCATCCCATTCCTTAGGCAAGCCTCTAAGGAATTTATATATCGATATCTCTTGATCATAATTCTTTCCAAGATTCTTGATCTCATTTAATAACTTAGTGAACCATGTAATGGCGGTGGCTATATCTTCATCGGATCCAACTCGGAAGGTCTCATAGTGTTCCTCAAGGATCCTCAGCTTTGTCTTTTTCACTTGCATGGTACCTTCATAGTAGACCTCAAGCTTTTCCCATACTTCCTTGGCCGTTTGACAAGCACTCACTCGGTTGAACTCATTTTCGCTTAATGCACAAAATAGGTGATTCATGGCTTGATCATTTGAGAGCTCACTCTTGATCTCCTCGGCAGTGTACTCTTTCAACGACTTGTCCGGTGGAGTGTAGCCACTTTCAATTGCGTCCCACAAGAATCTATTTTGTGCTCTTATGTAAAACTTCATCCTCACTTTCCAATGAGCGTAATTGGTTCCATCAAAATACGAAGGCCTACTCGAGGAGTTGCCTTCCCTAAGGCGAGCCGGATCTAAACTTTGCATCCTTGCACAAAAACACTCAAAGATACGGTAGTAATGCTTTGAGCAATAACCCGCTCTGATACCAATTGAAACCACACCCAAGAGGGAGGTGAATTAGGTGTGTCGAGAGGTTATTGCCTTTTTAATATTTTTATGCACAAATAACAATGAATGTCTATGCTATGCAAGTGAACGGGATAGAAGAGATGGAAAGTGACACACGATTTATAGTGGTTCGATCTAATGATCTACATCCACTACCTAACCTCCCCGGTTAGATTTTTAAACCTTCACTTATATTCCAAATAAGTGTTACAACCTAACCATGCAAGCCTAGAATGCCTAGTTACAATTAGGACTTCCTATCTAGTCGCAACTAGAGTTTGTGTCTAGCCTTAACTAGGTCTTTCCCTTTCACTTAGATTCCACTAAGTCTTACAATCATGCAATTTCAACAATTTGCTGGAAAATAATGAAGCACACTTTACAATATAAAGTGGTATCAAATTCAAACACTAGCAAGCCTCCTAGAGCCTAACAACTCTAATGCATGCAAGTATGAGAATGAATGGAATATGCAAAATATGTCACTGATTTTGTTGCAAATCCCAAGTGTGAAATCATTTTAAAATCTAACGTATTAGTGCAAAACCGATTTCAAAGCTAAGAAAAATAGTTTGACAAAAATCAAGTTTAAGTGCAAAACTTTTGTTCAAAATCAATCTTAGGGTTTGATAAAATAAGTTTGAGTGCAAAACCCAAGATGAAGGTGTTCAAACATACAAAAAACTGATTTTTAATTCAAACACACAAAACTATGTAGATTAGGCATAAGTAAAGATTCTAGAACAAGGACTTTCTTACAACCAAGAAGATGACAAGGGAGATCAGCTTTGAAGAGATTCTTGTACTCCTTTGGAAGCCTCAAAAGTGCTGGATTTTAGAGTTAGTGGACAACAACAAGAATCTCCTTTGTCTCCTTCACAAAAATCAAAGTTCTTCTCTTTGTATATTTTGAGCTTTTGAGTGTGTTTGTTCTTTGTTGTGAGAAAACCATGTTCTTGGTGGTTTTATAGTGTTAAGTATCTCATTGTGACAGCTTATGACCGTTCTAGAGATCTAAGGGTCCAAAATTCATCAAGAATTCAAATTAAAGTTCGTTTTTCAACTTTTTAAAAAAAGCTTTCAGGTGGTCAATTAGCGCGCTAATGCTGAGACCTAATGCGCTAACTCTGCACTTAGCGCGCTAATGGCAGTATTAGCGCGCTAACTGCAGGGAGCTCAAAATAACTATTTTATCCCTTTGTGTTAGCGACCCTTAAACACGTCCGGGACCCAACCAACCCTTATATAACACGTTATACACGTTTGTTCTGGGTCATTAAGCCTAATTGGGTGGTCCGGACATTTTCACAAACCCCGAAAATGGGAAATCATGATTTCATAACTTGCGAGGGACTTTTCTGCAAATTTGCAGTTTTTCCATTCAAAAACCTTTCAAAAACAAGTTTTTCAGTTTTGAAAACTTCAACAATGATCTCTGATATGCAAATAATCATTAACACACAATCTCACATTATTTAAACTCATAGACCTAGTCATGTGTTAAAATTTCATTTTGAAACTCCAAGTTACCTCATGACTTTTGAAAATTAGTTTAAGAAACTTGATATGCATGGTCTAATGCCTTTGGTTTGCGTGAAAGAATTTGAATACCTTACATCAAAATTACAAATTGTTGTTCGATCTTTCGTCTTCGTTCTTTCATGAATGCCGAGTCTTGAACTTGTATGACTTGAATACCCGTGATGTGTTGTTTTGCATCCTTTAACAAAAACTGAAATACACTTGATATTAATTAGTACATTTTCACCTTGTTTGTTTCCATCAAAATCCCGATCGGAGTTAGAATGACTAACCACTTAGTCCAACAGGCTTCAGCTTCCTTTGCACCCTCCTACCACTACGGTCGTGTGCAAATTTTTGAATTGGCCAATTGATCGTCTTGTATTGCTGAATTCATTTTTGTAGTCAAAAAGGAAGGCAACTGTATACTCGACTGGAATAACTGACACTAATTTCAAACTTATACCTCACCTTCTTCATATGGTTCTTCACAAATTTATTCTTCCACACGGTGGCAGTAAGAATTGTGTCACTTTACTCGACATGTTTGTCCTTGGGCACTTAATTCATATGATACCTCTTAGTTTGCCCCATATCATTATCGGTTATATAACGAGCACGTGTAGCTCGGGTCGTCATCTTGCCTATGCTCATATAATCACATCCTACCTGGAGTCCGCCCACGTGGATATCACTTTAGGTGGTCGTCCACTATCTGTCTATGACACAATTGACATGGCCACTTTGAAGACCATGAAGTACCGCTACATTCGTGAAAGGCAGAAATGGATACGAGAAAATGAAATCCAGGTTGGTCAGCACTACAACGGTTGAGTCTCCACTACCTACAGACTCTCCAATTGCTTCTATCGATGCACCGAACTATTTGGAATACAGCTATGCCTTTTCTCAAGGCGATGATGGCAATGATGGCGATGATGAAGCTCATCCAGAGTTTACAGCTCCACCGCAGAAGTTGCAACATCCGTCGATGCAGCCTCCACCTCCTTCGACTTTCGGCGGATTTACCCCTCATCTAGAGATGTCTCCATCGTCAGCATACATTTCTACATAGCACTGCCTTCGACACGAGTCTTCAGTATCAGAGTAATTGGCTACATCGCATCGAGGGTCAGTTGCTACCCGCTACGCCAGCGCGCGATGGTCGTGCCTCTGGCTCGGCAAATCAGCCATCATCCTCAAGGAGGAGTGTTTAGGGATATTCTTGTTAGAAGAGCATTAGGCTCATAAATGTTAGTTTTAGATGTTTTAATGACAAATTTCTCTTTTGTAGACTCATGTTTAACGCCACAACTATGCCTCCATTTCTCTATACAATTTATATCATGAAATTTTTGTACATATCTCTGAGTTAATATTATGCTTCCATCTATTATTTGCATCGATTACATGGGTAATGTTCTTCGTTGATATCTATGATTCATTGTATATGCATGTGCGTGTTGTTATTTTTTGATATGCATGAAGTGAGGGGGAGCTCATTTTCTTATTGTTCATTCTATTCTTCGTTTCCTTCTCTATAATGCTTGCTATACGAGGGAGCTTGGCCCCACTTTTTGATAGTATCAAATGGGGGAGAAAATGTTGTTGAACATGAAAAAATGTGGATATGGTTAAACTTGAACATTTAAATAAAAGTTATATGATGTGTACAACCATGAATGTGATATGAATACACTTGGATTATGTTTTATGCTCTTCAAGTTCACTTTGTTTGTTATCATCAAAAAGGGAGAGATTTTTGGACTAAATTAGTCACTTTACTCCGTCCAAGATTTTAATGGAAACAAACAAGGTGAAAAATATATTAATAAATATTAAATGCATTCAATTTTTCAAAGGTTGCAAAACATCACATTATGAGTATTCGAGTATTCAAGCCATACAAGTTCAAGATTTGGCATACACGAGGGAATGAAGATGAAAGACTAAACTATGTGTTGTAACATTGATGTAAGGTATACAAGTTCACTTACGCAAGCCTACTGTATTAGTTCATGCACATCGTGTTTTTAAAATGGATTTTCAAATGTCAAGTGATAACTTGTAGCATTAAGTTAAACTTAACACTTGACTAGGTCTTATAAGTTTAAACAATGATAATCTATGTGTTTATGACCACATTGTATTTTGAAAACAATTGTGGAAGTTTTCGAAAAAGAAAAACTGGTTTTTGAAAAGAAAAATTGCATATTTGCAGAAAAACCCCTCACATGTCATGAAACTGAGATTTTTCGTTTTCGGGATTTGTGAAAATATCCGGACCACCCAAATAGGCTTTATGACCCATAACAAACATACGTAATATGTTATATGAGGGTGAAACCACACCCAAGGGGGGGGGGAATTGGGTGTGTCGAGAGGTTATTGCCTTTTTAATACTTTTATGCACAAGTGACAACAAATGTCTATGCTATGCAAGAGAATGAGGTAGAAGAGATGGAAAGCGACACACGATTTATAGTGGTTCGATCAAATGATCTACATCCACTACCTAACCTCCCCGGTTAGGATTTTTAACCCCTCACTTATATTCCAAATAAGTGTTACAACCTAAGCGTACAAGCCTAGAATGCCTAATTTCAATTAGGACTTCCTATCTAGTCTCAACTAGAAATTGTGCCTAGCCTCAACTAGGTCTTCCCCTTTGACGTAGATTCCACTAAGTCTTACAACCTTATCCTTACAAAAATTTGCTGAAAAGAAATGAGATACACTTTACAATATAAAATGATATCAAATTCAAACACTAGCAAGCCTCCTAGAGCCTAACAACTCTAATGCATGCAAGTATGAGAATGGATGGAAAAATGCAAAGTGTGTCACTGATTTTGTTGCAAATTCCAACTATGAAATCGATTTAAAATCCAATGTGTTTGTGCAAAACCGATTTCAAGGCAAAGAACAATAGTTTAACAAAGATCAAGTTTAAGTGCAAAACTTTTGTTCAAATCAATCTTAGGGTGATAAAATAGGTTTAAGTGCAAAACCCAAGATAATGGTGTTAAAACACACAACAAACTGATTTTGATTCACAACACACAAAACTATGTATATTAAGCTCAAGAAAAGGAATCTAGAACAAGGACTTGCTTACAACCAAGAAGATGACAAAAGAGACCAGCTTTGAGGAGATTCTAGTACTCTTTGAGTGCTTCAAAGTGTTGGATTTTTGTGCTTGTGGACAGCCTCAAGAATCTCCTTTGTCTCCTTCACAAAAATCAAAGTGCTTCTTTTTGAATCTTTTGAGCTTTTGAGTGTTTGTGTTCCTTGTTGTGAGAAAACTATGTTCTTGGTGATTTTATAGTGCTAGGTATCCCATCTTGACAGTTTGTGACCGTTGTAGGGATCCAAGGGTCCAAAATCCATCATAAATTCAAAATAAAGCTCGTTTTCCAACTTTTTAAAAAAGCTGTCAGGAGGGCAATTAGCGCGCTAATACTGTGACCTAGCGCGCTAACTCTGCACTTAGCGCGCTAATGGCAGTATTAGCGCGCTAACTGCAGGGAGCTCAAAATAATTATTTTTTCCCTTTGTGTTAGCGACCCTTAAACACGTCCGGGACCAAACCAACCCTAATGTAACATGTTATACATGTTTATTATGGGTCATTAAGCCTAATTGGATGGTCCGGATATTTTTACAAACCCCGAAAATGGAAAATCACGATTTCATAACTTGCGAGGGGCTTTTCTACAAACTTGCAGTTTTTCTTTTCAAAAACCTTTTAAAAACAAGTTTTTCAGTCTTGAAAACTTTAACAATGATTTCCAAAATGTAGATGATCATTAACACATGATTTCACCTTGTTTAAACTCGTGGGCCTAGTTATGTGTTAAATTTCATTTTGAAATACCAAGTTACTCCATGACTTTTGAAAATTGGTTTTAAGACTTGATATGCATGAACTAATGCATTTGGCTTGCGTGAAAGAATTTTGATACCTTACATCGAAATTACAAATTGCAATATGGTCTTCCATCTTCATTCCTTCACGAATGCCGGATCTTGAACTTGTATGGCTTGAATGCCCGTGATGTGTTGTTTTGCATCCTTTAACACAAAAACTGAAATACACTTGATATTGATTAGTACATTTTCACCTTGTTTATTTCCATCAAAATCCCAGTCGGAGTTAGAGTGACTAACCACTTAGTCCAACAATCTCCCCCTTTTTGATGATAACAAACAATGTGAACTTAAAAAAAATATAAAGCATAATCTAAGTGTGTATTTCATTCAAGATTGTACATTTCATTTGTGCAAGTTCAAACACATCAACATTTTCAAGTTCAACCACATTTCTCCCCCGTTTGATAACATCAAAAAGTGGGGCCAAGCTCCCCCGTTTGAGAAATACAATGATGCATAAGATAATGAAAACAAGACCAAATACGCTCCCCCTTACTCTATGCATAACCAAAGACAATAGACGGAAGCGATACACAATCAGATATGATAATACATAGTGAAGCACTAAAAAGCCATATAGAAACTCAGAGATACGCAATAAAAGAAATCATGATATAGATAGCATAAAGCGGTGTGAACATAGTTGTGGCGGAAACATCAGTAGAAGAAAAATATGTAGAACAGCAAAGCCTAACAGTTTGGAGCCTAGTGCTCACCTAGTGGTTCTATACAAAAAAATAACTACCGAATAGAACCTAATGCTGAGCATGCGATAAAAAAGACTAAACACTCCTCCTCGAGGATGATGGTCGACGTGCAGAACTGGAGGAACGATCATTGCGCGCGGGATGTGCTGGAAGCAAATGACCCTCAATGCGACGAAGACGATCATTTTGATGCTGAAGGCTTGCCTCGACGGTAGCAAATGTCTGAGTCATGTAGGAGTGCAGATAACCTAGCTGTGCGAGACGTAGGCCGACGAAGGGGACATATCTGGTGGAGGTATGAAGCCGCCAAAAGTAGAGGGAGGTGGGGGCGGGGTCGTCTCGTAGTACTGTGACGGCGGGGGTGGAACGGTGGAGTCATGATGAACTTCCTCATCGCCATCATGGTCAGCATCACCAGCAAAGCCTCCATCGTCATCATGGTCATCACCACCAAAACTGTAGCTATACTCTAAGTAGTCGGGCGCGTCATATGGAGCAACCGGAGGTCTCGTAGGCAATGGAGACTCATAGCCACCATAATACCTACCATCCGGGATTGCATCTTCACGTGTCCACCGCTCCCTATCGCGTATGTAACGGTACTTCATGGCCTTCAGAGTGGCCATGTCAATGGTGTCGTAGACAGTGAGGGGACGACCGCCTAACGCAAGATCCACTTGGGCAGACTCCAAGTAGGATGTGATGATATGTGCATATGGGAGATGACGACCTGAGCTGCACGTGCTCGTAATATAACCAATGATAATATGGGGCAGACTGAGAGGAATGGCACGAAATAGATGCCCAAGAACGAACATGTCAAGAAGAGTGACATAGTTCTTACTGCCACCTCGGGGAAGAATAACTTTGTGAAGTATTTTATGAAGGAGATGGGGCATCAATTTAAAATCGGTATCAGTTATACCGGTTCGATATACAGTTAAAGTTCGTTTTGGCCGAAGAAAAGAATTAAGCACTTCGAGACGATCAAAAGGCCAACTTAGGAATTTGCACACTACCGTAGTAGAGGGAGGGTGCAATGGAATATTGAGCCGTTGGGCAAGATTGTCAGGCGTAATCGCAATGGAGCGCCCACCAACAGAAGAACGTAGGACAAATTGGGCTGATGTTTCAAGATTCGAGTAAAAAACACGAACCAAAGGGGGGTTATAGTTTGCGTTGTGAGAACAAAATGTGGTCCATCCCGCGGAATCGAGAATCTCCCGAATTGGGAGGTGGGCCCTATCAAAAAATGCGAAATCGACAATGGCGGGGCGAAGGATCTTGGCATCCGTCAGTCGCGGAGCCACGGACTCGAGGACCGAAGTGGCCTCATGGACGGACTTGGCGCGACCCTCACGTTGAGGGACAGTCGCCGGATGTGGGGCGGGTTGTGAGGATTCCGACTCACTAGAGGAAGAGGAGGACGGTTGGGCAACACGGCGTCGCGATGGACGACGAGAGGACGTGGCTTGGGTAGGACGTGAAGACGTGGTGGGGGGGGCGGTTGGGACGGGGATTGGTGGTGGCGGTCGGACGGGAGGAGGGACGGGTGGAAGTACGACGAGTCGACATTGGGGAAAATGGAGAGAACGTGATGACGATAAACAAAGAAATTGAAGAAATTGACAAAGAGAGGTGAGGAGCTTACCCGTAGGAGGCGAAATGGTGGTGGAGACGTTGAGAGGAGAGGAGAGATTTGTGAGTTGTAGTGTTTTTAGGTTTAGAATGGTATTTATACAAGTCTGGCCGAACGTCATTAGCGCGCTAATTCTGGATATTAGTGCGCTAATGGGTCGTTTCATATTCTGGGCCAGTAACGGATTAGCGCGCTAATGTCTGGAATTAGCGCGCTAATTTCCCTCTGGAAAATTTTTGGCACACAACCATTAGCGCGCTAATTACCACCATTAGCGCGCTAATTTCCCTCTGGAAATTTTGGACATGAAATTTTTTGATTTTTGACATACAACTCGGATTGACCTCAAACTTCTTGGACACCTCAAAAACACCATATAAATAGGTTTAGAACAACTAAAACATGTGTAGAATGTCTGATTCTCGAACCATTCCTAGCTCACGCCGAATGTTAGAAAATTGATCTTTCGGCAAGGGCTTTGTGAATATATCAGCTAATTGGTCCTCTGTGGACACATGGACAAGTTTAACATCGCCCTTTTCGACGTGATCACGAAGAAAATGGTGCCTAATTTCAATGTGTTTCGTTCGAGAGTGTAACACCGGATTTTTCGATATGTTTATTGCACTTGTGTTATCACAGTAAATTTCAGCACACCCAACTAGGATTTGATAATCCTCAAGTTGTTGTTTCATGTATAGAACTTGAGCACAACAACTCCCGGCAGCCACATACTCGGCCTCCGCCGTAGACAAAGCCACGGAATTTTGCTTTTTGCTAAACCATGAGATAAGTGAGTTTCCTAGCAAATGACAAAATCCGGAAGTGCTTTTCTGTCAACTAGACTTCCCGCATAATCGAATCAACAAAACTTCGAAGTTCAAAACTCTTGGTTTTGTTGAACCACAATCCTGAGTCTTGTGTTCCACTTAGATATCGAAATATGCGCTTTACACATTTTAAGTGGGACTCTTTAGGATCGGATTGAAATCTAGCACATAAACACACACTAAACATAATGTCGGGTCTACTAGCGGTCAAGTATAGGAGGCTACCTATCATTCCACGGTAAAGTTTAGGATCTATGGATTTTCCTAGTTGGTCTTTGTCCATTTTGATAGTTGTACTACTAGGAGTGTCACATGCTTTCAGATTTTCGAATTTGAACTTCTTTAGCATGTCCCTCACATACTTTGCTTGATTTATAAAATGCCATGCTTGGATTGCTTTATTTGCAAGCCTAGAAAGTATGTTAGTTCACCCATCATGCTCATTTCAAATTCATTTGTCATCAATGATGAGAATTCATCACATAAACGTGTGTTAGATGACCCGAAAATGATATCATCAACATAGATTTGAACGAGTAGTATATCATGTTTTTTAATCAAAATGAACAAAGTGGGGTCTAGTGTTCCTTTCTTGAACCCTTTCTCGAGTAGAAATGCACTAAGTCTATCATACCAAGCTCAAGGGGCTTGTCTTAGTCCATACAAGGCTTTTTGAAGATGATAGACATGGCTTGGATGTTCATGATCTTCAAATCCCGGTGGTTGTTCTACATATACTTCTTCTTGGATGAACCCATTTAAAAATGCACTTTTGACATCCATTTGGTATAATAGAAACCCGTTGTAGCAAGCATAAGCAAGCAACATACGAATTGCTTCTAGTCTTGCTACGGGTGCAAAGGCTTCCTCATAATCAATTCCTTCTTCTTGATTGTAGCCTTGTGCAACCAATCTAGCCTTGTTTCTTACAATTTCACCTCTCTCATTCTTTTTGTTTCTAAAGACCCATTTGGTGCCTATGATTGAGTGGTTCTTAGGTCTGGGTACTAATGTCCATACTTTGTTCCTAACAAAGTGGCTTAACTCTTCTTGCATAGCTATTACCCAAAACTCATCCCCTAAGGCATCATCTATTTTGGTGGGCTCGGTTTGTGACACGAAAGCTAAGTGTCCTTCATCTCTTTGCAATGTTGATCTAGTAATTATTCCTTTGTTTGGATCACCTATGATTTGTTGAGATGAATGACCAATGAGGAGTCTTGAATTCTTAGGCACACTTGTTTCGGATTCCTTATTTAGCTCAAGCTCTTGACTATTTGAGGTTTGTCCTAGAGTGCCATCATCTTCATCGTCAATCCTTAATTTCTCAAGGTTTTGCATTAATTTAACTTTGGGATCTACTTCATCAAACTTCACATGAATGGATTCTTCTATGGTTTTGGTTGATTTATTAAACACCCTATATGCTTTGCTATGTGTTGAGTACCCTAGAAAAATGCATACTTTAGACTTTGGGTCAAATTTATCTAATTGATCCCTATCATTTAGAGCATAGCAAGTGCAACCGAACACCTTAAAATAACTTATGTTGGGCTTTCGGCCTTTCCATAGTTCATAAGGAGTCTTTTTCACTTGCTTTCGGACGTTTACTCTATTTATAACATAGCATGCCGTGTTAATGGCTTCGGCCCAAAAGTGCTTAGCTATGTTGTACTCATTTAGCATAGTCCTACACATTTCTTGGAGTGTTCTATTTTTTCTTTCAACAACTTCATTTTGTTGGGGTGTTCTAGGAGAGGATAATTGGTGTATATAACCTTGTTTATCACAAAAGTCCTCCAAGTTCCTATTTACAAACTCACCACCTCTATCACTTCTAATGATGGTGATTTTGTATCCCTTTTCATTCTCTACTAAAGCACAAAACTTTACAAACACATCGAACACTTCATGCTTGTGAGATAGAAAATACACCCATGTATACCTTGTAAAGTCATCAACAATAACAAAGCAATATGATTTACCTCCTAGACTTTGTGTTTGGGTAAGTCCGAATAAATCCATATGGATAAGTTCTAAAGCTCGAGTTACATCACTTGTTACTTTCGTCTTAAATGACGATTTCACTTGTTTACCGAAGATACATGGTTCACATTCCTTATCTTTCTTAAAGGAGCACTTGGGTAGGCCCTTAACTAGATCATGCTTGGTCAATTTTGACAAATTTTCCATGCTAGAATGTCCTAGTCTACGGTGCCACAACCATGCATCACAATCACTTTGTGCACTCAAACATGAAACATTTTGCATATTCATCTCATCAAAGTTAATGGCATAAACATTCTTATCTCTATATACTATAAACAAGATTTCATGCTTTTCATTCTTAACAATGCATTTCGATGATTCAAACATAACATGAAATCATTTGTCACACAATTGACTAATACTAAGCAAGCTATGCTTCAAACCATCAACAAGGTAAACATTAGAAATAGAAAGTGAATGGTTACCGACGGTTCCGAGACCAATAACTCTTCCTTTGTTGTTGTCTCCAAATGTAACCTTTCCACCGTCATGCCGCTTTAGCTCAATGAATTGATGTGCATCTCCGGTCATGTGTCTTGAGCACCCGCTATCTAAGTACCATGGGGTGCTTTTCCTTGCATCCTACACAATGGGAAACACACTAGATTTTGGTACCCAAGCTCCTTTGGGTCCGAGAAAGTTAGTGTCATAAACATTTTTAACTACCCAAGCTAATCTACCCTTTTTGGCCTTTTGTAGAGCATATTTCCCAACCTCATGAGTCTTATTGCATTTAGAGCATCTACGATCATCATTGAGCAATTTCTTGTAACTTAACAAGTTAGCTCCATAACCTATGCCTCTTTTGTTGAGTGCACGTCGTTGTGCTCCCAACATCATGTCAAACATTTCTTTGCCATTGGTGAACTTATGCACCGTGTTAGTCAAGTCCTCTACTTTCTTGACTAAGGCATCTCTCTCCTCTATGACTTCATTCAAGTCACTTTGGAGATCACTAATGGTCTCATTTTGTGACTCTATCTCGCTAATTGCTATGGTTAAGCTCTTTTTGAGTTGTTTGGTCTTTTTGACCTCCTTTTTCAACTCTTTCCTAAGTTCATCAAGATTTGGAACATCATCCAAATCATCTATATCATCAAAATTAAAAGAGTTAGAGTTTACCTCGCCTTGTGCCATGAGACAAAGTATTGCCTTTTCACTCTCCGATTCGGATTCCGAGCTTGATGATGATGAGTCATCCCAAGTTGCCTTGAAGCTCTTCTTTCCTTTCTTCTTGTCAAACACCTTCTTCGATTTGCACTCCGCCTTGATGTGACCCGGTTTGCCACACCCAAAGCATATTGTTTCGTTTGACTTTCCTCCCTTGCTTCCACTTCGGAACTTCTTCTTATACTTGTCTCGCTTGTATATGGCCTTGTTGAGCTTTCTTGAGAGCATTGCAACTTCCTCCTCAAGATCATTATCATCACAAGATTTTTCATCTTCTATGATTTCCACCGATGCGCTAGGGGAACTGTTTGCCTTCAAAGCAATCTCCTTTCTTGAGCTCTTTGTACCTCCACTTAATGCTTCCAATCTTGCTCGGTCTTTGAGTTCAAATTCATGGACCGTCAATTCTCCACACAATGCATCGAAAGTATAATCTCCAAGATTTTGTGCCGATTGGATTGCATACTTCTTGGCATCCCATTCCTTAGGCAAGCCTCTAAGGAATTTGTATACCGATTTCTCTTGATCATAATGCTTTCCAAGATTCTTGATCTCATTTAACAACTTAGTGAATCGTGTGATGGCGGTGGCGATATCTTCATCGGATCCAACTCGGAAGGTCTCATAGTGTTCCTCAAGGATCCTCAACTTCGTCTTCTTCACTTGCATTGTGCCTTCATAGTGAACCTCAAGCTTTTCCCATACTTCTTTTGCCGTTTGACATGCACTTACTCGGTTGAACTCATTCTCGCTCAATGCACAAAATAGATGATTCATGGCTTGATCATTTGAAAGTTCACTCTTGATCTCCTCGGCGGTGTATTCCTTCAATGGCTTGTCGGGTGGAGTGTATCCACTTTCAATTGCATCCCATAGGAATCTATTTTGCGCTCTTATGTAGAACTTCATTCTTACTTTCCAATGTGCGTAATTGGTTCCATCAAAGTATGGAGGCCTACTCGAGGAGTTACCTTCCCTAAGGCGAGTCGGATCTAGACTTTGCATCCTTGCACAAAAACACTCAAAGATACGTTAGTAATACTTTGAGCAATAACCCGCTCTGATACCAATTGAAACCACACCCAAGGGGGGGGAATTGGGTGTGTCGAGAGGTTATTGCCTTTTTAATACTTTTATGCACAAGTGACAACAAATGTCTATGCTATGCAAGAGAATGAGGTAGAAGAGATGGAAAGCGACACACGATTTATAGTGGTTCGATCAAATGATCTACATCCACTACCTAACCTCCCCGGTTAGGATTTTTAACCCCTCACTTATATTCCAAATAAGTGTTACAACCTAAGCGTACAAGCCTAGAATGCCTAATTTCAATTAGGACTTCCTATCTAGTCTCAACTAGAAATTGTGCCTAGCCTCAACTAGGTCTTCCCCTTTGACTTAGATTCCACTAAGTCTTACAACCTTATCCTTACAACAATTTGCTGAAAAGAAATGAGATACACTTTACAATATAAAATGATATCAAATTCAAACACTAGCAAGCCTCCTAGAGCCTAACAACTCTAATGCATGCAAGTATGAGAATGGATGGAAAAATGCAAAGTGTGTCACTGATTTTGTTGCAAATTCCAACTATGAAATCGTTTTAAAATCCAATGTGTTTGTGCAAAACCGATTTCAAGGCAAAGAACAATAGTTTAACAAAGATCAAGTTTAAGTGCAAAACTTTTGTTCAAATCAATCTTAGGGTTTGATAAAATAGGTTTAAGTGCAAAACCCAAGATAATGGTGTTAAAACACACAACAAACTGATTTTGTTTCACAACATACAAAACTATGTATATTAAGCTCAAGAAAAGGAATCTAGAACAAGGACTTGCTTACAACCAAGAAGATGACAAAAGAGACCAGCTTTGAGGAGATTCTAGTACTCTTTGAGTGCTTCAAAGTGCTGGATTTTTGTGCTTGTGGACAGCCTCAAGAATCTCCTTTGTCTCCTTCACAAAAATCAAAGTGCTTCTTTTTGAATCTTTTGAGCTTTTGAGTGTTTGTGTTCCTTGTTGTGAGAAAACTATGTTCTTGGTGATTTTATAGTGCTAGGTATCCCATCTTGACAGTTTGTGACCGTTGTAGGGATCCAAGGGTCCAAAATCCATCATCAATTCAAAATAAAGCTCGTTTTCCAGCTTTTTAAAAAAGCTGTCAGGAGGGCAATTAGCGCGCTAATACTGTGACCTAGCGCGCTAACTCTGCACTTAGCGCGCTAATGGCAGTATTAGCGCGCTAACTGCAGGGAGCTCAAAATAATTATTTTTTCCCTTTGTGTTCTTAAACACGTCCGGGACCTAACCAACCCTAATGTAACATGTTATACATGTTTATTATGGGTCATTAAGCCTAATTGGATGGTCCGGATATTTTTACAAACCCCGAAAACGGAAAATCACGATTTCATAACTTGAGAGGTGCTTTTCTGCAAACTTGCAGTTTTTCTTTTCAAAAACCTTTTAAAAACAAGTTTTTCAGTCTTGAAAACTTTAACAATGATTTCCAAAATGTAGATGATCATTAACACATGATTTCACCTTGTTTAAACTCGTGGGCCTAGTTATGTGTTAAATTTCATTTTGAAATACCAAGTTACTTCATGACTTTTGAAAATTGGTTTTAAGACTTGATATGCATGAACTAATGCATTTGGCTTGCGTGAAAGAATTTTGATACCTTACATCGAAATTACAAATTGCAATTTGGTCTTCCATCTTCATTCCTTCACGAATGTCGGATCTTGAACTTGTATGGCTTGAATGCCCGTGATGTGTTGTTTTGCATCCTTTAACACAAAAACTGAAATACACTTGATATTGATTAGTACATTTTCACCTTGTTTATTTCCATCAAAATCCCGGTCGGAGTTAGAGTGACTAACCACTTAGTCCAACAGAGGGTTGGTTGGGTCCTGGACGTGATAAAGTGTCGCTAACCAAAGGGACAAAAATATTTATTTTGAGGTCGCTGCAGTTAGCGCGCTAGATCTAAATATTAGTACGTTAATTGCTCTCCTTATAGCTTTTTTATAAAGCTGAGAAACACACTTTAATTTAAATTTTTGATGGAATCTTAGCCCTTGGATCCCTAGAACGGACATAAAACTATTATATAAGAACACAGAACACTCTCAAACACCGTGAACAAGAGTTTTGTCCCAACAAGCAAGAAAACACACAAGAGCTCAAAACTTTCAAAAGGAGAAGCTTGGATTTTTGTGAAGAACACAAAAAATATTCTTGAGGCTATTTATTCACTCTCAAATTCAGCTTCTTTGAAGCTTTCTACGGTGTACAACAACCTCTCCAAAACAGTTTTTCAAGTCACCTTCTTGGGGTTGTAAGAAAGCCTTTTGTTCTAGCTTTTTCTTGTGCTTAAATTCCATAACCTTGTGTGTTTGACTTGAAAAATCATTTGTTGTGTCTTTGAACACACTCATCTTGGGTTTTGTGCTTAAATTTATTTTATTAAACCCTAGGATCGGTTTGGACAAAAGTTTTCACTTAAACTTAATTTTTATCAAACTTTTGTTCTTTAGATTTTAAACCAGATTTGTTATAATCGATTTGTTTGAAACGGTTTCATATTTGAGTTGTGCATAAAATCAGTGACAAATTTGTATTTCTCAATTGTTTTCATACTTGCATGCATTAGAGTGGTTAGGCTCTCGGAGGCTTGCTAGTATTTGATTTTGGTGCCACTTTACTTTGTAAAATGTATTTCATTATTTTCAGTTATTGATTCTTATTGAATAATTGTACGACTTAGTGGAATCTAAGTCAAAGAGAAGACCTAGTTGAGGCTAGGCATAAATCCTAGTTGCGGTTAGGTAGGAAGTCCTAATTGTGACTATGCATTCTAGGCTTGTAAGCTTAAGTTGTAACATTTATTTGCAATATAAGTGGGGGTTCAAAAATCCTAACCGGGGAGGTTAGGTAGTGGATGTAGATTATTGAATCGAATCACTATAAATTGTGTGTCACTTTCCATCTCTTCTATCCCATTCACTTGCATAGCATCCATATTCACACTTTGGTGAGCATATAGCATCTTGATTATTAAATTAAATTAAAAATGACGTTAACTTCTCGATACACTCAATTCACCCTCTCTTTTGAGTGTGGTTTCATTCCTCGGGTTCTCGGACCCCCCCGGCTTGTCATCGCGGTCCGCACTCGTCCCATCCTCTCATGAATCACTAAACCAATCATGAGAAACCAAACACCTTCAACAAAACCTGTCTAAGACGAAAACCCCAAGATTTCTTGGCTAAAACTCGAAAATCCAACCAAAACAAAAACAACAACAGCATCATCCTCATACTTGCTTCAATTCAAACCTTGAAATCATATCAATACCCTACAAACTAGTGTGCTCAACCCTCGTCCCCGATACCCTCGTCAAAACACAAGAAATTATGCCCGAAATGTAAAGAACGAAAAGGAGAGTTTGGATCTAAGCTTGTCTATCGAGTTCTAAGCCTTTCAGTGCTCCAAATGGCCTCCCAAAACTCACAAAGCCTTAACACCACTTCACCAATTTTCTAACTTTGTCAATAGAGGAGAGAGAAAAGGTGACGAGGATAAGAAATACACATATTTATAGGTTCAAAGTCATCTCATGTGATGCGGCCATCCCAAGGATCATCTTATGATCAAGATTGGGTCAAAAAAGTCCATCCATTGGTGACTTGTTTGTGTGAGTTGCTCTCTTGAACTTATCCTTCTCAACTCAATACAAATGAACCTTTAGGCATTCTGGTATCCAGTCCCGCACTGTGTCGCGTGCCAATCACGTACACTCGCGTCACTAATCAATAAACGACGTTCTATATTTATTATTTAACTCATTTTTAGTATTTATTATGTGTATATAATCTCCCGGCCTAGTGTATTAGTCATTTGCCTACCTAGTACCCTCGTCTACACGCTACTCAAGGCGAATACCCGTTACACTGTCTCTCTCGGTAATAATCAATATAACCGCACATATTGCAATGTAATTAAACAAAATTGAACATACACATCGTAAAACAAATCAATAGCGCTCAAAACAGACTATTACTTCATTCGGGCATGCCCTGACCTAGCTACGGGGTCAACGAGCGTCCAAACTGGCATCCACATTTGTGATTACGTCACAAATAACAACAAATTAGATTTAGATTGTTACAATGACAATGACAAATCCTTTACTAGTTCCCTGCCTTTGAACCCATTTGACCGCCTAAACCCTACATCTAAATGGCTTGTCTGTCTTAAAGTTATTAGTGTAGTCAAAATACTCAAAAGAGCAAGAGTTTTCCTGCAAGATGGTAAGTCATTAGACCTTGATTCAAGAACAACAAAAGATTACAAAGCAAACCCTGAATATAGATTGTTCAGTCAACGGTCGACTAAAACTATTTTGTTCGGTAATGAGTACCGAAAATATAAGTATTGATCGGCCAATATGTACTGACCAAACAAAACTTGATCGATCTTTCTTCACCGAACATACTCGGAATTCTTTAAACAATTTCGTTCAGTCCCTATGGATCGATCAAATTCCATTAGATCGGCCCTGCATGGCCGAACCAGAGGGTAGAAACCTGCGTTTTAACACGGAAAAAAATGAAGAGTGATTCAAAACTCATTAAATACCTCTCCATCTTGCACATTTGCATCTCGTACAATTTCTTCCTCCATCTTTTATGGTAAATACACACCGAACAACACAAACAAACAAAGACCTAGCAAAACACCAAAATTTGTCCAAACCATTTCAATTGCTTACCAAAACATTGCATCTTAAACATTTTCCAACAACAACTACGAAATGGACTCTTATGATGGTAGAGGCCTCTAAATTCGCGAGTTTGCATCGTCGGTAGTTGGAGGGGATCGTCGGAGTCGAAGCTTGAACTTCAAGCTTCCTTTTATCGAGTGCATACGTCTTGAGTGGGAAAGGGTATGTGAGAACTTGTGGGACCGGTGAGGGGTAAAAAAGTCATTTCTTATGGGGGTATATGTGGAAAATGAGTTACCGGTTTGCCCATAATAAAAATTTGTTTGCACATAATCGGGTCGTGTATATATATATATATATATATCAACTATATAAAAGCACGAATCTTCAATTTTTTAGTGGCAAGCAAAAGTCTTTTTTGCCCTTGTTTATGTGTTATTTTACATACATCTTCAAATTATCTTTTTTTTTGCATTCATATACATCAATGTACATGAATTGTATCACCCCAATTCTCTATATTGGTCTCCTTGGTATCTTCAATTCATAAATTTTTTTATTATGTCTCCTTTCTTTGATTTGTGCACTATGTGATTCACATTGTAAATTGCATGCTTGTAACCTTACACAGTTCACACACACACACACACACACAAATACATAATCCTATTTTAATTAAAATTAATTCTCCTATCCTATTTTAATTAAAATTAATTGGAGAATGCTAAGGTGCCCACTATGGGCACTCACTACGAGTACGCACATTGATTTTTTTATTTTATTACAATTTTGTCCACGCCTCCACCCACCACCTCATTTCTCTCTACACACACCATCGACTACAAAATTTTAATAAAAAAATGTATGCGCTCGTAGTGAGTTCCCGTAGTGGGTCACCTTAGCATTCACAAAATTAATTATTCTATTCAAAATTTTGTTTTATTGTTTAATATTACTAATATAAGAACGATAATGATATTTCATTGCAACAACTTTAACGAAACACTGATTGACAGTCACATCACTAAGCACCACTTGCACTTGAGAACTTTTCAACATTAGAATAACAGTGACAACATGACCTTCATCTCCAAAGACCTCCATTGTGTCTTCAATGAAGTTTTAGTCGTCATCATCAAACTTTGGTGGCTCATCAAAGTTGACATAATTTTCCTCGTCTTCAAATCCACATTCCCTATCAGAAGAGAAATCTTCTTTTGTTTCTTCAAAAATAGTAATTTCCCTTTTGACAGTTTCAAGTAGGGTCGTCTCCAACCCGAACCCTCAACAACACTCTCATAATAGCCATATTAGCAGACAATTCATTCAACTACGTCTACAATAAAATTTGAGCGAATCGCTGCTCATTCTAGGCTTGATTGCGTTGATGATAAATATCTTCTACTCGTTGGTTCTCTAATTTTTTTTCGGCACCATGATTATCTCTAAATCACGGTTTATGAAGGCTTTGATACCAATTAACGTAGCAGAGATCTTCTAAATTAGATGCTCGAACACCACGAACAAACAACCTAGGGCCAGAGAATTAATAACTATATTCTCAAAAAAAAAAATTATTCATCCATCAATCAACTCATGTGTTACATATAGCCTATATATAGGCTAAAAAAACAAAAAAAAAAAACTCTAACTTTTGGTTAAATTAAATAACACTCTTCCTAAATAAACCGTGATCCAAATAAAACACTTACTATAAAACGTTTAGAAGTCACTTACTATAAATAATTGTCTCCTAATCTAATTCTTCTCACACTAACTAATTAGAAAGTTCTTATATATGTACTACTAAATAAAAAAAAAAAATTCTAATTACATAGATATATTGTAGCACTACTTGAACTTTTTAAATTCACGAAGTGAGGACCACATATTCGATAGACCAATTCAGCAACAATCTCGTGATAAACATTGACGCTTCAAACCAACCATGTCTGCATCAATATATTAGAGTTTGGTTAAGTGCACCCCCACCTTTTACTAAGTGCACCCATTTTACGTGGCACCCCAAATTCAAATTTAACTTTCTAAGTATGCACCCCACATTTTGACCAAAATACCCTTTCATCCAAACCGAAGCATCCAACTCCAAAACCTTGGTCGAGACATCTATTTTAGGTTCTGTGACATGTAGCTGAGACTTATCCACTAGGCTCCGTGTTGTCCAACCGAACCTCTTTAATGAGATTTAGGGTTTAGGGTTTGGTGAGATTAAGTTGACAACTGTTGACCTAAAGGTCTGATGGGTTCCAACCGACTCTCCAATTAAAGGTTTAACAAGCTGTAATTGAATCTCCAGCTAGAGGTTTGGTGGGCTCCGATTGACTCTCCAATAAGAGATTCGAACCTTCAAGATCAAACCCCTTGATGATACCTACAAATCATAAAGAACAAAGTGTGTGGGATGCACTTAGAAATTGTAGTCACTACAATAATCGGTTGATATTAGCAACGGGAAACGTCGCTGAACTGTTGATGACAATAACGACGGGGGTAGCGATGGCCCCCGTCGCTATTTGTTGGGTGGGAAAACTCCAGCCCAAAAGTCGCTACCCCCGTCGCTATTTGTTGGGCGGGAAAACTCCCGCCCAAAAAAAATTGGCCTCAGCTACGTGGTGTCCTGTTGCCACGTGGTCGAATGTTCATTGGGCCATGTTGGGGAATAGCGATGGGAAACCACGTCGCTGTTTCGGGAAATAAATCCCGAAAACAGCAACACCCATCTCCCTCTGTTCATCTTCTTCTTTGATCCCCTATTCACCCCTATTCATCTTCTTCTCCTCTCCTCGATCAATCGTTCAATTTCCCTCTCTTAACACCCATCTCCCTCTCTTGAGCCAAGCCCTAAACCTTCGCCACCCGATTGGCCCAAGCCCTAAACTGCCACTGCCAACGTTGCCGCTCCAGTGCCGCCGCCACCACCGCTTCTTCGGTGCTCGCCTCGGGTGTCCTCCCCCCCCCCCCCGACTTTTGCGTTGGTGTCGCATTCCGCGGACCATTTAGGTATATTATTTTTGAAATTTTTGAAATTTTTAGAATATATATTTTTGAAATTATTTAGGTTTTTACATATGTTAATATTTATTTTTTGCAAAACAAAATATATATATATATATATGTTAATATTTGTTGTATGTAAATTATGTTTTTTGGACAAATTTGTGTAAAAGGCATTTTTTAGATTTATTTTTAGTATTTATGAAAAAAAAATTGTTAAAAATGAATTTTTAGATTATTTTATTATGATAGTATAATATTTATAAATTAAAATTGTTTAAATTAATATTTAATATGAATTTTTGTTGTGGTGATAATATATATTCATGAGGAAACATTGTTTGAAATGATAATTGGTATTCTTATTAATATTTATGTTTACAATTATATTGTTTGGATAAAATTGATTATTTAATTTTGATGTTAATTTGTATATAATTTGAATGAGAAAAAGTAAAATAATATATGTAAAGCATGTTATTAGTTTGAAGAACAATTATTATTAAAATAGTAAAATGAAAATATTAATTAATAGTGTACATTTTAGTATTAAAATCTAATTTAAATGATAATTTACATTTCAATTAGGAGAAAAAGTAAAGGACTGATATATATTATTTAAAAGCAGTTTAAAAGGAATATAGAAATATATAAGTTATTGACAAGAATTACATAACAATGCTTAATTTTATACTCTATATATTTCTCAAAAAAAATTATACTCTATATAAAAGTTAAATAGTTTTGTGATATGTTATGTAAAAAAATTAGATCGATTATACCAAAACTTTTAAATTAGATTGAAACCCTAAAAACTTCATTATATATATACTATATGGATTGATGAAATGTACGAATTATACTATATATATATATATATAACTTATATTATTAATTTATTTGTAAAAGAGAAGCACTTAAAAAATTATATATAAGTTATAATAATTTATAGTATATATGTACGCGGTTATTAATGTACTATAAAAGAAAAGTACTTGGAACTTATAAAGTAAAACTAAAGAACATGTATTTGAAACAAAAAAATAGTAGTTACGTTAGTTCATCAAATCTCGTCTAACATTCGAGTAAACAAAATATATATTTTACAAAAAGTAAGTACAAATGAAACCAATTAAATTGTCTATGTAGAAATAAAACTCGACTAAAAATGTATAATAAATATTACGCAAAGTATGTGCAAATGTAATCAATCAGACTAATTACTGTTAAAATTTGACTAAAAATGTATAATAAATATTACGCAAAGTATGTGCAAATGCAACAAATTCGACCAAACACGGTACCATTCGACAAGAACGTGTATATTTGTTATTGTGTAAGTCTGTTTAACTGGGACTATTTGGGTCTTTCGAGATGTCTGTGTCTCGATATTGGATGTACAACCGCATTGAAGGTGGTTACATTTGATTGGACTTTGTGGCTGCCGTAAAGAAGTTTATAAATTTTGTCATGCAACACTGCACGACTTTTCAACATGAAGGGAAAATTTGATGCCCATGTCGAAAATGTCACAACGAGAAATACTTCGATGTAAGCACAATAGAGTTTCATCTAGTGAGTCAAGGATTCCTTCCTGATTATTATTGTTGGACAAAGCATGGGGAGTAAGAATTATCGTACGAAGGTAATGATGATCTAGTGGACGAATATCTGATGACATCACGAAATGATACACGACCACGCGGGACCTAGTTTCAATTGGAACCATGAGGAGGAGCCGAACCCTAAAGCGAAAAATTTATTCGAAATGATTGACACAGCGAATCAATTGCTTTGGTCGGGTTGCGAGAAGATGAGGAAATCGTCAGCAATGGCACGTTTGTTGACGATAAAGTCAAATCACCACATTCTGGAGCAAGCATTCGATGAAATCTTGGAGGTGTGTAAAGACATGTTACCCGAAGACAAATGTTTGGTAGATAGCTTTTACAAATGTAAAGGTTTAATGCATTGGTTGGGTCTCCCGTATGAGCAAATTGACGTTGTCCCAACTTATGCATGCTTTATTGGGAGCTCGATTCTAATCTTACGACTTGCAAGTTTTGCGACGAAGGTAGGTTTAACTCCAATAAACGGCCACACAACACAATGCTTTACTTTCCATTGGCCCCTCGTTTAAAAAATTTGTTTGCATCGAAAGCTACAGCGAAACACATGCGATGGTATGCAGAACACGTGAGAGATGAGGACCATATGCAACATTGCTCTAATTCCATTGCGTGGAACCACTTCAATGAAGTAAACTGTAGCTTCACCTCAAAAGTTTGTAACGTTTGACTCGGGTTATGCACTGATAGGTTCCAACATTTTGGAATGACTGGCAAACTATACTCCTTGTGGCCAATGATTTTAACCTCGTATAACATGTCGTCGCTGATGTGTATGAAGAAATAAGTGATGTTATTAACGGTGATTGTACCAGGGTTGACCAATCCCTCACAAAAAAATTGGCGTGTTCCTCCAACCGTTGGTGAAAGAATTACAAGATTTGTGGAATGTCGGATTGCCTACTTACGATGTATCGACTAAGACGAACTTTCAAATGCGCGCAGCACTGATGTGGACTATAAGCGACTTCCCAGTCTACAACATGTTTTCGGGATGGAACACGCACTGGAGGACAGCTTGTCAGTATTGCATGGATGACACCAACGCCTTTCAATTGAGGTTTGGCAGGAAAACAACTTGGTTTGGCTGTCACCGACGTTTCTTGTCGCGATATTCAAAGGAAAGAAAAGACAAATTTAGTTTTCGTAAAGGAAGAACTGTGACAAGTAAGCCACCAGTCCATAAATTGGGTGAAAATATCTTGGGTGAAATTGAGGCATTATAGTTGATGAAGGTCATTGAATTAGGATCTGATGTTGTAAATAGTGAAATCTCGAAGAATAGTGGGTGGAGAAAACGAAGCATATTGTGGGACTTGCCGTATTGAAAAACGAACCTTGTAAGGCACAATCTAGATGTAATGCACATCGAGAAAAATGTGTTTGACAACATTTTCAACACAATTATGAGTGTACCAGGAAAGACAAAAGATAACGCAAAGGCCAGGGAGGACTTAAAGGAGATTTTTCATCGGCCATAACTACATTATTTCCCGGTATCAAAGAAATATCCTAAAGCACGATACACCTTGGACAAGCAAAGAAAACTTGTATTGTGTTCATGGATTAAAAAATTGTGTTTTCATGATGGTTACGCATCTAATATCGAATGTTGTGTAGACTCCAAGAAGTTGAAGATGTTTGGAATGAAAAGTCACGATTGACATGTATTCATACTACGATTGTTGTTGATTGCATTTTGGGATGTCTTGTATGAGGACATTTGGATTGCAATAAGCGAGTTTAACATTTTCTTTAGAGATTTATCAACTAGAAACTTAAATGTTGCAAATCTACAACTTTTGCATGAAAACATTCCAAAAATATTGTGTAAGTTAGAAAAAATCTTTCTCCTAAGTTTTTTCGACACAATGGAGCATCTTCCTATCCATCTGGCACATGAGGCTATTCTTACAGGCCTAGTACAATTTCGATGGATGTATCCATTTGAGAAGTAATAAGTTACATGTATTGCTTGATACTTTTATTGTACAAAATTGTGTTCAATTGATATGTTTAACTAGTTGAACTCTATAAAAATGTAAGTATTTGAAATATTTGAAAAATAATGTTAGAAATAAAGCAAGGGTCGAGGGCTCGATATGCAATGCTTATTTGGTGGAAGAGGCGACATCGTTTTGTTCATATTATTTCGTCTCCACATCGCACAATCGTCTACCCTGCAACTACGATGGTGGAGTTGGTCCAAGTCAAAATTTAAATGGGACATTCTCAATCTTCACCCATCCAGGTCGAGCCATTAGGAGATCAAAGAGGCGTTACCTCACGGATGAAGAGTATAGTGCCGCACACTCTTACGTGTAGTTAAATTGGCCCGAAGTTGCTCCTTTCTTGAGGTATACATGAATACATCATTGTCAAAAAAGTTTTTAATGTAATTTGTTTAGTTTTATTCGATTTAATCTTAAGTCTTCATTTCTTTTATGTCTTGTAAGGATGTATATATCGGAGCTGCGATCGAAACATTCAAATATCACACAAAGCGCAATTGATCAATATTTTGAGAAACAATTCTCAACTTGGTTTCAACATTTTGTAAGTTATTAATAAATGCAATGTATTTACACAATTCTTCTTGTTATGTAATATAGTCGAACATTTAGTTTATCATACAAAATTGATTTGAATGTAGGCGTCATTGAACATTCAAGATCTAACTCTTCTAATGCTTTCATATGGCCCAAGTCGTCTTTGCACCGTATATCTCACATACCTTGTTAATGGCTACAAGTTTCAGTCAACATCACATAGCGCACACAGTGAAAATACGCATGGCAATGGGGTGTGCGGTAGAGGCACAAATTACGTGAAATGTGATAGTGACTTCTATGGCCAATTGGAAGAAGTGATCGAAATCGAATACAGTGGTTGTTTACACACTGTGATGTTCAAGTGTGAATGGTTCGATCCCACACAAAACATGGGTACAAGAGTACATCGTTAGTTAAAACTCATCGACGTACATCGAAATCTGCGATTGAATAAGTACGAGCCTTTCATTTTAGCGATGCAAGCTTCTCAAATGTACTATCTTTCTTACCCGAGTGTAAGAAGTGCACCGAGCAATTGGTAAGCCACGTGCAAACTTTAGCCAAAGTTCATCAATGAACAAAACTTGGTTGAAAATGTAGACAGTGCGCCTATCCTAGAAGATGTTTTTCAGGAGCAAGTGCCTGAGCATGACGCTGAGGTTGATATTGACAACAATATTGCAATTTCGCTAGCTAATCCTAATGGCGCACAAATGTCGAACGTCGACAAGGATGAAGATGATACCGATAATTCAAAGTATTCATCAGATGATGAGAATGATGACAACGAACCATGATATAATTACTTTTGCTTACTCTTATTTTTTTAGTAAAGTCATGTCAGGCAGACGATACAATAGTCCTTTACAGGGTGATAGTTCAGATGAATGTTCCAGTGGATGTTCCAGTGGGCGTTTCAGAGGACGATCCGGTGGCAGCAGAGGTAGTTAATCTCACCACTCGGGTCGTTCAGACTTCCGATCTCCAGACGATGTCGCTCCTGGCCCTAGCCAGGGGCAACATCCCATCTATGATCAGTATGCTCAGCAGCAGCCCCCTATGCAGGCCCCTTCATATCATCCGTACCTATTCCCACCCTATCAGCAACATCCCTTATTCCATCAGACACCCCCCTCTTATTCACATCTACCCCCACTTCTTTCAGTGTACGACATGCCTTGGCCATCTCTATTTTTGGACGAACCGTCCTCCATGCAGATGTTCTCCATACTCCTTTCGCAGTTAGCGACCACGTGACCATGTCATGGCTCATCGACTGGATCGGCATCTCCATTGCATCAGAGAGATCGTGATACCACTGCACAACCCAGTTCATTTAGTTTACATGCCACTGAGTCACCAAGTGACCCGTCCCTTGGTGCTGCCTCACAAGGTTGGCGACAAGACGCTTGGGGCGCTAGAGCATCTAGATGCAACACTGAAAGGCGAATATTCCTAACTGTTAAGGACGATGAATTGTAAATATACGTCATTTTGTTATAACTAAAATTAGGTTCGTTACGTTAGTTCGGTACGATAAAATCTAACATAAATTTTTAATATAATGGAAAAAAGTTACACCTGTCCGATAGAACTTCAAGTGAGATGATGAAGATGTACAAACACAATTTACACATGGATGGCAACTGCTGGGAGTTTTTTTCCCAGCACATGGGATTTGTATTTGGAACCAGTGAAGGGTAACTACTTTTTTTACTCGAAACATTTTTTTTTTACAAATTAGCATATAAGAACTAAATTACATTATGTTTGTAGGTAGCCCCATTTTGATTGGGATTCTAAACAAGATGCAGATATCAGAGAGGCGTACGACAGGCAAATTGCCACCTGTTACGCTGACTACCTCAGCAAGATGTTTGCCAAGGATGAGAAGCCAGGTAATGTAGCCATCGAGATCTTTGAGCACTACAAAAAGATGCGATCAACCCCTGAATTCAAAAAGAAATATGAGTGAGCAAGTAAGAATAGGAGTAGCAAGATAGGAGGACCCAGTACAAGCATTGTTGTCAATACAGGTGGTTCCATATTCATCTATCAGTACGCAGAGAGGCTGGTGAGTTATGTAATAACAAATTTATACACAAATATATATATATATAATGTTATTTACTTTTAATTAAATATATATTGTTAAGGAAACATTAGTTAAGGAAACAATATAGGAAACATTAGTTAAGGAAACAATATATATTGTTTCCACCAGTTAAGGAAACAGAATATTCTGTACATTGTGTAGTTGCCTTTGTTGTTAAACCTTCCTAAATTGTACTCTAGACATATGTATAAATATAGGGTACCCGTGTATACAAGAAAAACAGAATAAACTTATTCCATTCAGAAACTAACATGGTATCAGAGCCATAATCGTGGTTCCTCTGTTATTCTATCTCAGATTGTGTGAATATTGCCCCGCAACATCATCTGTCCGCACCGTTTGTCCCTGCCTCTGCTTGCACTTCACGTGCCCTGAAACGCCTGCCCAATCTGTCCGTTTCTACGCTGTCCGCATCCACGCCCGTGTGCGCTGTTCACGTCCGACCGCGCGTCCGCCACACACATCGTCCGCGCGTCGCCTCCGCGCATCCGCCACACCCGCCTTGCTTGCTGCCCGCGCCGCGCGCTCGCCGCTTCGCGCTGCTAACGCGCTTCGCTTCGCTGCCCATGGCCTTCGCACGCGATCGCCGCCCGCCGCTGCCCGCTCGCTCGCTGCCATGCGCCGCGCCCCATGACAGCCGCTCGCTTGCGCAGGCGCTTCGAGCGCTCGATCGCTGCGCGAACTAGCTCGCTCGCCGGCCGATCTTCCGTCCTCCTGCTCGATCACCAGGCCTGTCATTCTCTAATCGGACGTGTTTTATTCTTCGATGGAGAAAAGTGAAGTCTCACAGCCTATCTCCATAATTCTTGATGGTACCAATTACTCACTCTGGTCTCAACGAATTAAAAGTTTTTTAATTGGTAGAAAACTTTGGAGAATAGTTACGGGAGACAACCCTACACCAGAAAAGGATGCCACAGAGACACAAGCCAAGTTCCTTGACCGACTTGATGACTGGGATAGTAAGAATCATCAAATCATCACCTGGCTTTGTAACACATCTACTCCCTCAATTCATATTCAATTTATTGATTTTGAGACGGCTAAAGAAATTTGGGATTTCTTAGCCGTTAGATACAAAACTTCTGGTTTGGCACAGTACTATCAATTGTTCAACACTTTGAACAGTTTGAAATAAGAAGCTGGTAAGTCTATCAATGAGTTCTTAGCACTCATTCAACCAATCTGGAACCAGTTACAACAGGCCGAAATCAGCAAAGACCACCTTCATCTCATTCAAGTTCTCATGGCTCTTCGCCCTGAATATGAGTCAGTCCGTGCCGCCCTCCTGCATCGCGATCCACTGCCTTCTCTTGATGCAGCTGTCAAAGAGATTTTGTTCGAGGAAACTCGACTTGGCTTGGTCACTCCTGTCTCTCAATCAGAAGTGGCCCTAGCAACTACTCAATCTTGGTCTAAATCTGCCCCTCAACCTTGCAAGAATTGTAGAAAACCTGGACACTCATTTGCTCATTGTCCCATAATTGAGTGTCGCTACTGTCATGAACGTGGTCACATAGTGCCGAACTGCCCCAAAAAACGATCCCGCCCCAAAGGAACACCTAAGTCTACATCTGCCTCTCACACTGGTTCCTCTGTTGCTGCTGCTGTATCTGATCAATCACCTTCCTCTCCGATGTTCACTATGACTGATTTGGAAGCAATCATCAAACAGGTGCTACCTACTCAACCCACTGCCCTATCTGTAACCTCAGGTAACCAATGGTTCTTTGATTCGGGTGTTGTCATCATATGACACCAAATCTATCCCTATTGTCTAACAAGTAGTCCTTCACCGCATTCTTTGGGAATTCAAACCGCAAATGGAAGCTCCATGTCGTTACCCACTCAGAAGCGTGTCCAACCATAGTTTAAATCTCCCGGACACCCATTGTGTTCCCGACCTCACCTTGAACTTAATTTCGGTCGGTCAACTATGTGACCAAGGCTTGATGTTTTATTTTCTCCCACCTGGTTGTCGGTACGGGACATGCAGACGGTCGGATTCTCGGGAACGGGGATCAAAGTAGGACGATTATTTGAGCTCACGTCACTTCACATACCGTCGTCAAACAGATTTTTCTGCAGCAGTCTCCACCCCTTCGATCTATCGGTGGCACCTTCGCTTGGCCATACATCATCCAAGTAAACTCCGTACTCTTGTTTCCCGTGGGTCATTGGGTATCTCTAAATTTGAATCTTTTGATTGTATGCATTGTCGTTAGCAAAACAACTCGCTTCTTCCTTCAAAGATATTAATGAGTCCATCAATAATACACCATTTGGGTTAGTTCATTCGATGTTTGGGGTCCCGCACCTACTTCCACCATGAATGGTTATCGATATTTTGTCTTGTTCATTGATGACTACTCCAGATTCACTTGGATATATTTTCGAAACATCGATCTCGAAATATCTCAAACATATATTGAATTTGCTAATATGATCAAAACTCAATTTGCACGACCAATCAAAATAATTCGCATTGACAATGCTTTAGAATACTGAGATTCAATCCTACTTCAATTTCTTAAACAAAGAAGGTACCACTTTGTTCAACGTTCTCGCCCGTATACCTCCCAACAAAATGGTCGAAATTTGAAAGAAAACATCGCCATATCTTAGATTCGTCCGTGCCCAACTACTCTCTGCATCCTGTCCTGAAAAGTTTTGGGGTGAAGCTGCTTTGAACTGTGTCTTTACCATTAATCGACTTCCCACACCAGTATTACAGAACATCTCTCCTTTTGAACGACTTTATGATACACCACCAGACTATTCTCCTCTTCAAGTATTTGGTTGTGCATGCTTCGTTCTCCTTAACCCCCCTGAACATACCAAACTTGAACCTCGTGCTCGTCTGTGTTGTTTTCTCGGGTATGGAATTGAACATAAGGGGTATCGGTGTTGGGATCCGCTTTCTAAGAGATTGCGCATCTCCACACATGTCACTTTTTGGGAAAAAATATTCTGTACATTGTGTAGTTGCCTTTGTTGTTAAACCTTCCTAAATTGTACTCTAGACATATGTATAAATATAGGGTACCCGTGTATACAAGATCAACAGAATAAACTTATTCCATTCAGAAATTTACATGGTATCAGAGCCATAATTGTGGTTCCTCTGTTATTCTGTCTCTGATTGCGTGAATATTGCCCCGCAACATCATCTCGTCCGCACCGTTTGTCCTCGCTCGCTTGCACTTCACGTGCCCCGAAACGCCGCCCAATCGTCCGTTTCTACGTTTGTCCACATCCACGCCCGTGCGCTGTTCACGTCCGACCGCGCGTCCGCCACACACATCTGTCCGCGCGTCGCCTCCGCGCATCCGCCACACCCGCTGCTTTGCCCGCGCCGCGCACGCGCTTTCGCCGCTTCGCTTGTGCGCTAACGCGCTTCGCTTCGCGCTTCGCCCGCCGCTTCGCACGCGATCGCGCTCGCGCGCTCGCGCCTCGCTCCCTTCGCGCATGCGCTTCGCACGCGACGCATCGCTGCCGCCGCGCTGCGCCGCGCGTGCGTTGCGCGCGCTGCTTCGCTTTGCTGCCCCCGCATGCGACACTTTACCCTTTGCCGAAGCGCTGACCTTCTGCGCGAACTAGGCTGCTCGCGCGGCCCGATCTTCCATCCGCTTTTTTCGATCACCAGCTCGTCATTCTCTAATCGGACGTGTTTTATTCTTCGATGGAGAAAAGTGAAGTCTCATGACCTATCTCCATAATTCTTGATGGTACCAATTACTCACTGGTCTCAACGAATTAAAAGTTTTTTAATTGGTAGAAAACTTTGGAGAATAGTTACGGGAGACAACCCTACACCAGAAAAGGATGCCACAGAGACACAAGCCAAGTTCCTTGACCGACTTGATGACTGGGATAGTAAGAATCATCAAATCATCACCTGGCTTTGTAACACATCTACTCCCTCAATTCATATTCAATTTATTGATTTTGAGACGGCTACAGAAATTTGGGATTTCTTAGCCGTTAGATACAAAACTTCTGGTTTGGCACAGTACTATCAATTGTTCACCACTTTGAACAGTTTGAAACAAGAAGCTGGTCAGTCTATCAATGAGTTCTTAGCACTCATTCAACCAATCTGGAACCAGTTACAACAGGCCGAAATCAGCAAAGACCACCTTCATCTCATTCAAGTTCTCATGGCTCTTCGCCCTGAATATGAGTCAGTCCGTGCCGCCCTCCTGCATCGCGATCCACTGCCTTCTCTTGATGCAGCTGTCAAAGAGATTTTGTTCGAGGAAACTCGACTTGGCTTGGTCACTCCTGTCTCTCAATCAGAAGTGGCCCTAGCAACTACTCAATCTTGGTCTAAATCTGCCCCTCAACCTTGCAAGAATTGCAGAAAACCTGGACACTCATTTGCTCATTGTCCCACAATTGAGTGTCGCTACTGTCATGAACGTGGTCACATAGTGCCGAACTGCCCCAATAAACGATCCCGCCCCAAAGGAACACCTAAGTCTACATCTCGCCTCTCACACCTGGTTCCTCTCGTTCTTTCTTTCGTATCCGATCAATCACCTTCCTCTCCGATGTTCACTATGACCGATTTGGAAGCAATCATCAAACAAAGTGCTACCTACTCAACCCATCGCCCTATCTCGTAACCTCGGGTAACCAATGGTTCTTTGATTCGGGTGTTGTCATCATATGACACCAAATCTATCCCTATTGTCTAACAGTAGTCCTTCACTGCATTCTTTGGGAATTCAAACCGCAAATGGAAGCTCCATGTCGTTACCCACTCAGAACCGTGTCCAACCATAGTTTAAATCTCCCAGGACACCCATTGTGTTCCCGACCTCACCTTGAACTTAATTTCGGTCGGTCAACTATGTGACCAAGGCTTGATTGTTTTATTTTCTCCCCACTGGTTGTCAGTACGGGACATGCGACGGGTCGATTCTCGGGAACGGGGATCAAAGTAGGACGATTATTTGAGCTCACGTCACTTCACATACCGTCGTCAAACAGATTTTCGCAGCAGTCTCCACCCCTTCGATCTATCGTGGCACCTTCGCCTTAGCCATACATCATCCAAGTAAACTCCGTACTCTTGTTTCCCGTGGGTCATTGGGTATCTCTAAATTTGAATCTTTTGATTGTATGCATTGTCGTTAGCAAAACAACTCGCTTCTTCCTTCAAAGTATTAATGAGTCCATCAATAATACACCATTTGGGTTAGTTCATTCGATGTTTGGGGTCCCGCACCTACTTCCACCATGAATGGTTATCGATATTTTGTATTGTTCATTGATGACTACTCCAGATTCACTTGGATATATTTTCGAAACATCGATCGAAATATCTCAAACATATATTGAATTTGCTAATATGATCAAAACTCAATTTGCACGACCAATCAAAATCCTTCGCACCGACAATGCTTTAGAATACCGAGATTCAATCCTACTTCAATTTCTTAAACAACAGAAGGTACCACTGTTCAACGTTTCGCCCGTATACCTCCCAACAAAATGGTCGAAAGTGAAAGAAAACATCACCATATCTTAGATTCGTCCGTGCCCAACTACTCTCTCGCATCCCGTCCCGAAAAGTTTTGGGGTGAAGCTGCTTTAACCGTGTCTTTACCATTAATCGACTTCCCACACCAAGTATTACGTAACATCTCTCCTTTTGAACGACTTTATGATACACCACCGAGACTATTCTCCTCTTCGAGTATTTGGTTGTGCATGCTTTGTTCTCCTTAACCCCCCCGAACATACCAAACTTGAACCTCGTGCTCGTCGTGTTGTTTTCTCGGGTATGGAATTGAACATAAGGGGTATCGGTGTTGGGATCCGCTTTCTAAGAGATTGTGCATCTCCACACATGTCACTTTTTGGGAAAATACCATGTTCTCTCGCCCTATCCAAGTTCGACACTCATTATCCCGCCCTCAACCATTTTTCACCAACCCGTCTACCGAACTGTTCCCATCTCCTACTGCAGGTACGACAGCTGAGCGCAACGATCGTGACTCCGTTCCTCCACCAGTTGTCGAAGAATCGCTCCCTCGATACTCCTGTACTCGCCCCCCCCCCCACTGGGTCTCGAACGGTATCTGAACCTCCCCCTTACCTCAAAGATTATCATTGTTTTTCTGCTATTTCTTCATTACATGAGCCCTCCTCCTATCGAGAGGCTAGTTCTGATCCCTTGTGGCAGCAAGCAATGTCAGAAGAATTGAATGCACTGGAAAAGACTCACACTTGGGACTTAGTAGAGCTACCCTCTGACAAAACTCCGATTGGTTGCAAGTGGATTTACAAGATAAAGACTCGCTCTGATGGCTTTGTTGAGCGGTATAAAGCTCGTCTGGTCGCAAAAGGGTATACTCAGGAATATGGTATTGACTATGAAGAAACGTTTGCCCCTGTAGCGCGCCTGACTTCTGTCCGAAGCTTACTTGCAGTAGCAGCTGTCCGACATTGGCCTTTGCTTCAAATGGATGTGAAAAATGCTTTCCTCAATGGTGATCTTGCAGAGGAAGTTTATATGTCCCCACCTCCTGGCTATACTCACTCTCCGAACCAAGTTTGCCTTCTCCGTCGTGCTTTATATGGGCTTAAACAGCTCCCCGTGCTTGGTTTGCCAAATTCGTTCTACTATTTCACAATTTGGTTTTCGATCGAGTCCTCACGATTCTGCCTTGTTTACTCGCCGAACTGACAGGGGCATGGTTCTTCTTCTACTTTATGTTGATGACATGATCATCACCGGTGACGACTCAACTGGGATTTCTGACTTACAGCACTATCTCAAAGGTCACTTTGAGATGAAGGACTTGGGTAACTTGAGCTATTTCCTTGGCCTTGAAGTCACTTCTACCTCTGATGGATACTATCTTTCGCAAGCGAAATATGCATTTGATTTGATCTCTCGCTCCGTGATCACTGACACTTCTATTGCATCCACTCCTTTAGACACAAATGTCAAGCTGACTCCATCAGATGGTATGCTTCTTTCCGACCCTACTATATATCGTCAGCTCGTGGGAGCTTGGTTTATCTTATCGTTAGCCGTCCGGGACATTGCTTATCTTTGTTCACATAGTCGCCAGTTCATGTCGGCCCTCGTATCGCTCACTTCTCGCTTGTTCTTCGCATCCTTCGTTACGTGAAAGGTACTCTATTTCATGGCCTCCACTTCTCTGACAACTCTCCATTGGAATTATCAGGTTACTCCGATGCAGATTGGGCTGGTGACCCTACTGACCGACGTTCTACCACTGGCTATTGTTTCTTTTTGGGAAACTCCTTAATATCATGGAGAAGCAAGAAACAAACTGTAACATCTCGATCTAGTACAGAATCTGAGTATAGGGCTCTTGCTGATGCTACTTCTGAATTGCTTTGGCTTCGATGGCTACTTGCAGATATGGGGATTACACATGCTTCTGCTACAACTCTGCATTGTGACAATCAAAGTGCGATTCAAATTGCACACAATGATGTTTTTCATGAGAGAACAAAACATATTGAGAATGATTGTCACTTCATCCGACAGCATTTGGTTCGGGGCACTCTTCAACTCTCTTCTGTTTCCTCCTCCAATCAGACGGCCGATATCTTCACTAAGGCTCATCTTCCTGGTCGTTTTCTTGTGTTGATCAACAAACTCAAGTTAATTTCTACGAAATCATCTTGAGTTTGAGGGAGGATGTTAAGGAAACATTAGTTAAGGAAACAATATATATTGTTGTTAAGGAAACATTAGTTAAGGAAACAATATATATTGTTTCCACCAGTTAAGGAAACAGAATATTCTGTACATTGTGTAGTTGCCTTTGTTGTTAAACCTTCCTAAATTGTACTCTAGACATGTATAAATATAGGGTACTCGTGTATACAAGATCAACAGAATAAACTTATTCCATTCAGAAACTTACATATATTTTCTAGGTGGAGAAATTAGGTTGACCTCCGACTGCTTTGAAGATATGTCTATACTTGCACACCAAGGATCATGACGGCATCACTTTCCTCGATGAGAGAGTAGCAGGGATTTTCGTAAGAAGATAATTTTATTTTTAAATTTTGTTTAATTAATTAATACGATATGTATCAATGACTGACTTGTAATTTTAATTCTTAATTTAGATGGAGATCGAGCGCAAACGAGCAAAGTTGTATTTGTCCATTGTGGAGCGTAAGGACAAAGGACTGACATCTAGATAGGGTGGACACCATCAGGGTTACGGTGTAGAGGTTCTTGAGCTGGAGTTGGAGATGGTGTTGGATCTTCCCGACCTATTTCTACTCATGATGAGCCCATTGAGCAATTGCAGAGAGACTTTAACCAAATGCAGAGCAATATTCTTCGGGTTATGGAGGATAACACATTAACCCGTCATCAGTTGCATGAGGTTCAGGGACAATTGCGCAGCATGGAGCAGGTCGTGATGGACGGACTTGGGATTTCATTCGCACCTCCCAGAGATGTTCCTATGATGCGTTGACGACGAGGACAACGATTGAGTTTTTTTTTTTTTTGTAGGAACGATTGAGTTATTTTCTTAATTTGTTCATATTCGTTGTAACAAACTTTTTTACTGTACATATTAACTCTTTTAGTTAATTTGTTCATATTCATTTACTTCTTTAAATTAATTTGTTAATATATTTTTTATTAATGTTTTTATATTTATTTAATTATACATAGTTTATATTGTATTACTATTAAAATAAAATATTTATTTCAAAATAATATTTATTTAAAAAATTATATACCAAGAATGGTTTTGTGTTATTTATTTTATTCAAATAATATTTATTTCGTAATTATTATTTATTAAAATAAATTAAATATCAAAACTCATATCTATTTAATAATTATTCAATTTCTAAATTAATATTTTTTTGTTTTTACATTTATTTATTATTAAATAATTATTCAATTTCCAAATTAATATTTTCTTTAAAATAAATTAAATACCAAAACTTTTTTTTGGGCATTTATTATATTAATATAACATTTAATTAAATTAATATATTATTTTTTGTATTTTTATTAATTTATTATAAAAAAAAAATTTATTCAAAATAACGACAGCGTGGCACACTCAAAAATATTTAGCGACGGACTGTTGCGAATCCCGTCACTAATCGTGATTGGCGACGACTTAGTCCATTTTTGTAGTGAGTGGAGTGCTATTTTGTAGTAGAATTGATTTTTTTTTAAGTTTCACTTTTTTTGGAGTGTACTTGTTAAAAGATCGGATGCTCTTATCCGGACTTATATATTATTAATTTAGTACCCCTTCCCATCAAAAACAAAAGCCCAAGAGATTCCAAAAAGTTATAAGAGGCCCACCTAATTAATGCTTTTAATTCCTTATTTCCTGTGATAACCAACCACACCTACATTTCTGTTGGATGCTTCACAGACTCCTCCCATGATATCCCATCGATGTACACACGGTCTCGATCGGCAAATATTATTTGCACACACCATGACATTACGGTTGGAGAGAGACGTTCGGTGAGTAAACTGGTCTTCATGTTAGCATAGTCTGATGTCGTACTCTATCGATCTGGATCGCATATATATATATATATATATATATATATATATATATATATATATATATATATATATATATATCAATATAATAAAAGTGAGAATACTTCACATTTCCTTCGTCACTTGAAATTCCTATTTTACACCCCCTTCCTTTGTAATCTGAGTTCAACACAAACATGAATCATGAATTCTGCTCTTTTGGTGCTCTTTTGGTTTCCGTTTTTCTCCAGTTCACCGTAATCCGAGTTCAACACAAACATGAACTCTGCTCTTTTTGTTTGCTGAACCTGATTCTCACACACGACTCATCTCTCTCTCTCTCTCTCTCTCTCTCTCTCTCTCTCTCTCTCTCTCTCTCGTCCGCCCTATCCCTATCTCTTCCTTCCGCGCTCTGATTTCCTTCGCTTCTCTTCTACGCTCGACTTAGTTGATGCCCTAGCATTCTCTGGTATGTCTCTTCTTCTTCTTTTTCTTTTCTTTTTTTCTTACATGTCATATGATGTTGGTTTTTCGTATTGTTGCATACACACCAATTGTTTCAGAATCTGAATTTCAATTCTCTGTACTGATGGAAGTTGATTACATGGGTTTTCATTGAATAACTTTTGGTTTGAATTGATAGTTTAATAGGATGCTCTAAAATTGTTTGATGAAATGCCTATGGGAATATTGGTGTGGTAACTTAGATAGGTCAATGTTACCTGCTCGGCATTAAGGAAATCTGACTTTTCTTCTCTTCACAATCTCGTCTCTCTCTCTTTTCTCTCTCTCTCTCTCGACTAAGTATATGAAACTCAATCTCAGGGATCTTAAAGTTAGCTCCATTAGTTGATGTACCAACTGCAATTTTGCCCATCTACATAAAAAAAATAGATGATTGATTAGTTAGGAGATAAGAAGAAACTAAAGTAAATGTTAGCTATCTTACATGATCAATTACAGCCATGGAGATTGTATCATGGTTTTTGATATCTACATGAGATGAACTTGATGGAAGTGATCCCAACATATCGTCTCCAGGACATGTCCCTTCTTGAAGCTCAGCAGTTAACAGAAAGTAGTCATTTGGATGATAAGGACAACATTATTCCGAAAATTAGGTAGGCAACCATTGGCTTTCCATTTACTCCACTTCTCAACTGATTACTCTAAGAAGAGAAGTCTACCAAATGAAAATATTTCATATATCTTCACCTCTGCTGGAAGTTGTATGCTTTGACTCCAAATGCAAATAAGGAAGCAAAGAGCACAGTGAAACCTACCAACGCTTCAGCAACCACTCCCATGTAATCAGTGTGAAAACCATAATGATTTGTTGTATAAAACTTGATAAGGAAATCGGACTTTTCTTCTCTTGACAACATATTTGTTGTATAAAACTATTGGTAAAACTAGATATTAGGGAAATGCTAAGAAATTTAAAAAATAAATAAATAAATAATACCTCGATGAGATTTAGACATTCTTGGTTGTCTTCAAAATGAACATTTTTCCAATCAATGCCATCCTTTTCATATTCCTGCATCATTTTTATTCATATAAAACAAGTTGAACTAACTATAACCATTACATTAACTTGAAAGTTGAAGTAAATTGTAGGCGATCAGATAAACAAAACTCCAAGTCCGAAAGTAGAAAGTAACCATATAAAGCGTAAATTGTGAATTGCAATATGAGATTCATATTAAATATCTGTTCAATGTGCAATCAAGTTATAACTTAAACCACAAAAAGAGTACAAATAAGATCATTCAACTATTATTGCAACTGTTCGTAAAACTCAAAAGGACTATTCATCAGGTGGGAAAAAGACATACAAATTGGCTAGAATCAGCATGCTTGGATGTTTTTGAATTTCCAAAAGCCTCTAGGATCACACGAGTCTATTGAAGCTTTTGTTAAGAAGGTTAGTCAAACATTCAACCACTACTGTCGTTGTTTGAGTTTTTCCAGCTCCCTTTCACCACTACAGTAGAAGTCCAAATATGATTCCCCAAATGATACTATGTCAAGTTAAAAACTTAAAATTTCAGTAGATCTCTAAAGAATTTTTAAGTGCAGAGACAGACTCAAGGTGATTACAAGAAGAAGAACAAAGCTACTGTACCACATAAAATCAAGATGGAGATAAGAAAAAGGCATATATACTTGAGAATCAAATCAGATGTCATTCCTGAACATGTAATCTAACAAAAAAAATTTATTTTCACCATTCATCATGACATTAAAGGCATCTTTAGCCCAAGACTAGATGCCAAGAAAACACTGGGCTTTTTCCTGCAACCTGCGAGTAACATGTGCTTCAGCCCCTTTGAATGGATTCGTCGCAAGTAAAACTGGCCATGCTTTAGTCTATAGAAAACAAGGTGAAAGTTGATGCTAGGAGAGAAACGATCAAATAAATTTGATTGCCTAGATGAAATAATTTGCACAAACATACATAAGTTTTGTTTTGAGAATATCTACAGCAGAGATTGTGAATAACTGAAGGCTCGTTAAAGAAGCTCAACTGTACAAGATCGGCAGTATCTTCAAGGACATAGGAATTTGCAGGCAAAACACTTCCCTTTGACATTGTCAAAACCTATAGAAATATGAAGTACATAAAGTTTTAAGTACTTGAAACCAAATGACATTGTCACTCATCTATAAATACTATTGTGTACTCTGTGATTGACAAAGTTTGATAGAAAAACATCTGATCTACGTTTTAAAACGACAATTTAGTGAATTCTAAACTGCACTTTAGTGATGAAAAGCTTAGGACATAGAACACATTTTTTTCTACTAAGAAATCAACAAGTTGACTCTACTATGATACTATGAGTCGTAATTGAAAGAGCTTCTAATTAAGCAACTTTTGGTTTACCAAAACATTATTTTAGCCAAGTCAGGTTGTCTTCTCGGAGTGGTGGCTAGTCAAAACTCAAAACTCTAAAATTAGATATTGATTTCTCTAACTATAATCAGTATAGTAGCGAGACCAAGTACAAACTGAAAATCAAAGGGAACTGAAGGTGACGAAGAATTACGTACTTCACAACGGCAGAATCAATGCCCTTCTCTCGCTCAATTTCGCTTCATATAGAGCCTGCTTTGCATCAATTGATTCAATGTAGCCAACCCCTACTAATTTGGGATTCATTTTGTTTCGGAAATAAAGTATTCTCTATTTGAGATGTCAATTTAATTGATTAAATTGAGAGTTCGAGTTGAAGCGATGATTGGAGAAAAGCTTTAGAATTTAGATGGTTGTAGATTAGTAGGAATACAAGTGTATGCATGTGGTGAATGCAGTTTCTAATGGAAGTGCAAATGCAAACAGAGAGACCACATACATAGGCGCAAGAGCTGAGATTTGAGAGGCATTGTTGGTATTTTATTTTCATTCACCTATTTATTGGGAGGGGCAAAGAAGAAATGAATTTATATAATATATATGGGTCTAAGGACCAATTAAAAAAAATTGGGTTAAGTTGAACAGTTCTTCTAGAATATATAGTATATAATCAAGACATTGCTTTAGAGTTGAATTACTTATTGATATAAGAAGAACTCTATTCAACTACCCATTTTTTGTTGGATGGGAACAAAATGTTGGGCAACAACTCAATATCTCAAATTAGTTGGGATCAGATTCACGGATCAAAATCTTCCATTCTACTTGATTTAATGTTGGCAATTGAGAAAATCTGAAATATCATGTGGGGAATCGATTCTAAATGCGTAATTAATGCATATGCAAGTGTCACTTGATTGTATTAATAGAGGTTCCTTTTACATTTGAATTGCAATATATGCAATTTTGTTGCTCCTCTGAATTCTAAAAATAACTTTATTTGCTTTTGCAGGCTACACACCAAACATTAGTCATCACTGCAACAGTGTGTTGTTGGAAGATGTAAGTACTTACTTTCTGATATGTTGTAGCTACAATTTTAAAAAAAGAAATCTAGGTTATAGTTACACTTACTTGCATCAAGTCCAGATATTACATGCCTTAGGTTTTGTTGAGCTTGATTTTTGGCCTGCAACGACTTCTCTCTTGTTTTGATTATACATGCCTAATGAACCAATATCCATGCACCATATATCCATGCCGTTGAATGAGAAGAAAAAATTCCCGTTGGTGAGAAGATGCAAAACCTGAAATGATGGAATTTTATAAACGATGCCCCATAAGTCAACGCTCTTGCCAGGGATGAAATATACTGCTGATTCAACCCAATAACATCGAATAGGAAATATCACTTCAATTAGATATTTGATAACTAAAATCACAGCAGTTAGTTCTCGAGAAAACTCACAAGATAGCGACTCATTTTTCACTAAAGTATTTGCATTTCTGCAACTCCTTGTAGAGCTCGCCTCTGGCTGCATATTCTAATATGAAATAATCAGTTTCAATTCAACTGACTTTAAAGTTGTAGGGAAAACAATCTAAGTTGATACCTTTTCTGGTATGGAAGGTAACACAGAGGGGATCTTCTAAATTGATTATTCGACACTACGAATAATGCAATTCAGGGCACTAGAGAATAACTCCAATTCTCTAAAGAAAAACTTAAGTTTTCATTAAAAATCAATAATCAACCTAAACTATTACATATAGCCTTTATATAGGCTAATCAGAAAGTTCATATTCTAGGTTGATAATTAGGTGTTGAGGAGCTTTAGATTTGTGAGGCATGACATCCTTTTCAATTCATCTTTGATTCCATTTTTAGAAGATATACTAATGCAAATTGTTTGATGTTAGTCACTCATTTCTTGTGTTTGTTTTAATCATTTGTTTAGAGTTGTTAAGTCAACAATGCATGAATTAGATGTTTCCAGTGTTGATTTTTTTTGACAATGTTAAAGTGTTTGATGCTGTTGAGTTCCTGTTTTGTTTTTCGAAAATGTCTCTTGGATGTTTATTTAAAAGGATAGTTGTTGACATCTCTTTAAAATTAATTAAGACAACAACAGATGTGTTTTAAAAAAAAAGATATCAGCAGATATAGTTGTAATTGGATAAAGACCCTTGAATTAATTAAGATAGGCACATGTTAAGAGTGATATTTTTCTACTAAATTAGGATAATGTGGGCTAATCAGAAAGTTCATATGCTAGGTTGATAATTAGGTGTTGAGGAGCTTTAGATTTGTGAGGCATGATATCCATTGCAATTCATCTTGGATTCCATTTTTAGAAGCTATACTAATGCAAATTGTTTGATGTCAGTCACTCATTTCTTATGTTTGTTTTAATCATTTGTTTAGTGTTGTTAAGTCGACAATGCAATCATTGGCTGGAATGGCTATCGAAGATGTTGATCCAAGGTTACTCAACTTCCTAAGAATACTTTATTATCATTTGTGAATTCATTATATACTTTTTATATGTGTTTTGTAAACATGTAAATCTAACGAAGTTTTGTATATTATATTAATCTATTTAACACAGTGGAGTTATGAGAAAGGCTAGAAATAGTTTGCGTAGAGAGGTAGATAGGTCAAACCGTTTGTCCATGACAGAAGAGGAAAAACAGAGGAGACGATCACGTCAAAGACAACTATATAGGGAAAAAAAAGAGACGAATGCAACGGGTATGTGCCAATTATCTTTAACTTGAAAAAATGTATTAGTTTAACTTCTATAAAAAGTTATGCCACTTGATCATACGTAAGTGTTACAAAAGGTTGTGACTATTGGTTAGAGAGTAATACATCTTTATTCAACAATTAGAAACTTAGTCTTCTTTGACCTTTTCTGTTGGTAATATAGGATCAAGAAATACACAAAGACGTTCTGTGGCAATGGATTTTGATAACATAGTATGTTCAGCAGATATATTACCATCTGTAGCCTCTTGTCAAAATTGTGGTGCTCGAAGATTCGTTCATGAAACTAAGGGTTTTTGCTGTTCAAATGGACAAGTGTCTCTCATCCCTAATGTTGTCTCCCAACAAATGTTTGACTTGTTCACATCAAAAACTAAAGAAACAGATGAATTCTTGAACTATGTTCGTACCTATAACAACAATTTTGGATTTACATCATTTGGTGTGAAGTGTGATAAGACACTTTCAAGAAATAATATGGGGTGTATATACATTTAGAGTGCAAGGGCAGATTTATCATTATATAAATAATTTGCGCCCTGTCAGTGATGATCCCTCTTTTTGCAATTGTACTTTTATGATACTGAACATGAAGTGCAGAACCGAATGTGTGGCAGTGGCTCGGATAGGATGGATGAGAAAATTTTAAAACTACTAATTGGTATGATGAGTGATAACCCATATGCAAAGTTTTTCCGTAATTTAAGTACGAAAATCTTGGACAATCATGATGTTGAGATAGTTTCGAGTGTCAATCTTGATCAAAGACGATTCAACAAGCCTTCTGTTAGTCAAGTTGCGGCTATTTGGGTAGATGATGACTTATGTGCGCAACCAACTAAGCGGGATATCCTTATATATAACCATTCTGGAGAAGGTAATAGAATCTACTATCATTACGGGTGTTATGATCCTTTACAATATCCTTTATTGTTCCCATATGGAGATGTGGGTTGGCATCAAGGCATTAAGAAAAAAGGCTCTACAGGAGTACATGCTAAGTACAATGACAATTTTAATCTTGATCCTCATTTAATAAATTCACCTTTTGAGTTACTTCACAATGAAAATGAAGGTAAATAATATAACTTCTTCTCGTAGTTAGTTTTACTCTAATACTATTTTAATTTTTAAAAGACGTACTAATTTATTCATATTTTTTTATAGTGAATTCTACAAAAAAAGAAAATTGTGTATCTTGTCGCGAATACTACTGCTATAAACTTCAAATTAGAGACATGCACAATTCCATTATTCTACATTCGGGTAGGTTGTTGCAGCAATATGTGGTTGACATGTATGTTAAGATAGAGACATCAAGGTTAGATTTTATTCGTTTTAGGCAAGACGAGATACGATCTGAGTTATATCAAGGGATCGTTGATTCTATGAATACAGGTGAGACTACTAGTTCAAACATCGGACGTAGGATTGTTCTTCCAGCATCTTTTATTGGTGGACCAAGAGATATGCGAAAGAGATATATGGATGCAATGGCATTGGTTCAACGTTTTGGAAAACCAGACATTTTTCTCACCATCACTTGTAATCCTTATTGGCCTGAAATACAACAAGAGCTTCGACATAGAGATGAGATGCAAAATAGACCTGATCTTGCTGCACGCATATTTAAATCGAAGCTAGAATGCCTTAAAAATGAGATTGTGAAGAAACAGATCTTCGGTCCTGTTGCCGCATATGTCTATGTTGTTGAGTTTCAAAAATGTGGTCTTCCTCATGCTCATTTTCTTATTGTCTTGGAACCAACATCAAAATAGATAGACCCAATTTCCTTTGATTCTTTCGTTTGTGCTGAGCTTCCAGTCGAATCAGATCATCCTCACTTGTATAAAGCTGTTGTGTCACACATGATGCATGGTCCATGTGGTAACTTAAACCCTAATAATGTATGCATGGATGCAAATGGTAAATGTCGTAATAATTACCCCAAAGCTTTTCGTGATTGTACTGTGCATGGGAAAATTCATATCCAAAGTATAGAAGACGTGATGATGGAAATAGACCAATGGTTAGAGGAGAAGAATTAGATAATCGTTGGGTTGTCCCGTATAATCCGTACTTGCTTGCTAAGTTTAATCGCCACACGAATGTTGAGGTTTGCTCAACTATTAAAGTGTTAAATATTTGTATAAATACATATACAAAGGACATGACAACGTAGCATTTCAATGCAATGACAACAATGAAAATCTTTGGGATTGATGAGATTGAGAACTTCCAATCAAGACGTTGGGTAGCAGCTCAGAGTCAATGTGGCGCATCTATGGATTTCATCTAAATGAAATACATCCACCGATCATCACATTACAACTTCATTTGGAAGGAAAGCAATTGGTCAAGTTTAATAAGAACGACACTTTACAAAATGTAGTTGATAATGGATTGTCATCTCGTTCCATGTTAACCGAATTCTTTAACATGAACAAGAATGATGAATTAGCTCGCACCATATTATATCGAGAATTTCCTGAACATTTTGTTTGGAATCAACAGACCAGAAAATTGTCAAAAAGGATAAAACATCAGGTTATTGGTAGAATTGTTGCAGTGAGTCCACTAGAAGGTGTGAGATACTACCTTCGTCTACTATTAAATCACATTAAAGGATGTACATCTTTTGAAGAACTAAAAGTTGTCAATGGTATTCGTGTGGAATCATATAAAGAGGCAGCTGTGTTGCACATGTTACTTGAGGCTGATAACAGTTTGGAGTCATGTTTGGAAGAAGCATCAATGTATCAAATGCCGTTTAATTTGCGTCGATTGTTTGCTACAATATTGGTACATTGTAACCCTAAGAATCCTCGTTCTTTATGGGAGAAATACAAAAGTGAAATGTGTCGGGATATTGACCGTCAACATTTATCATCAGCTGAAGTGGATTTCAAAGTACTGCAGGAAATTAATACTATTCTAGAGTCAACGGGAAAAAGTATTACAGAATTTTCTTTAGTTGATTATCCAATTGTTTTTGATGATTCTTATCACAACACGAGAGAAATAAATGAAGAACTAGGCATCGTTGTTGATAGTAATGACTTCGAGGCTGCATCAAAGTTGAATCGTGCCCAAAAATATGCATATGATTCTATACTTGATAAAGTTTTCAAGAATGAATCGGCTTTATTTTTCGTAGATGGTCCTGGGGAACTGGAAAAACCTTTTTATACCGAAGCGATATTAGCGAAGGTTAGATCCAAGAAAATAATTGCATTGGCAACTGCATCGTCAGGTGTAGCAGCTTCATTATTACCTGGAGGTCGAACTGCACATTCTAGATTTAAATTACCAATAAATATTGATGGAAATAGAACATGCAACATTAGCAAACAGTCAATGTTAGCAAAATTACTATTAACCACACAATTGATTATCTGGGATGAAGCACCGATGTCAAATAAACAAGTTATCGAAGCACTAGATTCTATGCTTAGGGACATAACGGATAATGACACACCTTTTAGAGGAAAAGTGGTTGTTTTCGGTGGTGATTTCAGGCAGGTGCTTCCTGTAGTACCAAAAGGCAGTAAGCAAGATGTGATAAACTCGACATTGACTACTTCATATATTTGACCTCTATTAAAGAAAATCAAGTTAGTTGAAAACATTAGAGCAAGACTTGATCCTGAATTCTCTAAATTCATACTTCGGGTTGGTAATGCTACAAAAGAAGAACTTCCAGGAAATCTCATTGCCATACCTTCAAACATCATTATGCCTTTTGTCGATGACAATGTCTCTTTGGATAATTTGATTACAGTTGTATATCCCAACTTGAATGAGTATGCAATTCAAAGTAGTGCAATGTCAAGTCGTGCTATTTTGACAACGAAGAATGAATTTGTTGACGAAGTCAATACTTTATTGATTCATCGGTTTCCTGGCGAAGTTTTTAGATATTACAGTTTCGATGAAGCTATTGATGAGAACATCAGTTCTATAAATCTGGAGTTCTTAAACAATTTGTCCTTAAGCGGCTTCCCTCCACATGAGTTGATATTAAAGAAGAATTGTCCAATTATGCTCCTGCGCAACATTAATCCATCAGAAGGGTTATGTAATGGAACTCGATTGATTTGTCGAAAATTCGGAAAAAACGTTATTGATGCTGAGATTGCAACAGGTCATTATAAAGGAAAAGGAGTTTTCTTACCAAGAATTCCTTTTATTCCTAACAATCAAGATAAAACACCATTCAAATTCAAGAGACGACAATTTCCTGTTCGATTGTGCTTCGCAATGACAATTAATAAAGCACAAGGACAAACATTGGACTTTCTTGGAATTTATTTACGAGAACCTGTATTTTCACATGGTCAACTTTATGTTGCGCTATCACGTGCTACAACAAAGATCTCGCCATCAAAGTTCTTGTCAAGCCTTCTTATAATAGTAATCAAACAAATCGAACCAAGAAAATTGTCTACAAAGAACTGTTGTCTCTCGTGAATGCTACTTCTGTCGAACCACTTTAGTTCATAGGTGAGTTTAAGAACAAATGACTTGAAACCAAGGTCCTTATGATGTTAGTCGAACCACTTTATGTTAGTGGTTGGTCACAACAGTAATGGTGGCGGTGCTTATGATGTTAATATTGTTTTGAGATTGATAAGGGTGTTTGTTGGAAAAATTGGTTTAGAATAGTATGTTTGTTTTGTTTTTTATGACGAATTTATTTGATTTTCTGTTCTATCTTTTTCCAAATTATTGTTAGTCATTGTCTTGATTTCGACGATCTACTTTATCAGGTTGGAAAAGATGTTGCTGAGAGTTTACAACATGCATTGATCAATTGAGGATTGAACTTGCAGGTGCCAGCATTGATAACTTAATTGTATTTATGTTTTACTTGCAATGAAAAATTACTTGTTTCTTGTATGTGTAGGATGAAAAGTAGAGAGAGCCTTCTTTGAATGAAAGTATTAAGACAATCCAAAGTGAGTTGTTCTTTTTTGCTTCACTATTAAGCGTATTATGGATAATGATTTCTTGCCTTCAAAGCAAACGGTGAATAACCTTCAGGACTGCCAAAGCAAGGACAGTACAGTTCTCAAATTTAAGAGAAAACAAAACCTGAACATTGTAGAATGTTTCCAATTGGTTATCATATTTTTCAGGTTGCACTACCTTCACTCTAAAAAGATTGTGCACAAACATGTGAAGAGGAACATGCATGACTTCTCAATAAGAATCTAACTATTAAACTTGCTCATGATTTTGGTATTACTGGTCATGTTGAGAACTCAAATCCGGAAGACATAATTTACATGGCTCCAGAGGTAATAAGATTAGAGCTTCACTTATTACGATTTTCTCCTAAAAGACTGCAGGTCTTGTTACCGCAGCTTGCAGTGAAACGCATGGCATGACTAAGCTGCATAAAGTTTCTCACTTTTTTTTTCCATAACAGATCCTCAATGGTAACCCATACGACAGGAAGTGCGACATTTACAGTTATTGTATCTGCTTGTGGGAGATATATTGTTGTCAAAGGCCCTACTCCAATCTCAGTTTCTCAGAATTGACATCTGCTGTACTCCGTGAGGTTTGTTTGTGCCATAAAATTGGTGAGCAGCAACATTGTGTTATTACTTGAGACTGATATTTGAATTAGCATTCAAATATAACCTTTGTTTTGATGTTGTTGAATTACTCCCATGTAATCAGTGTGAAAACCATAATGATTTGTTGTATAAAACTTGATGCTCTGATCTTTTGATACGGGTAGCTTAATTATATCCTCTACATCTCCATAGTGTGACACGATCAGCCCATAAACAGTCCACGCGATTGGACAGATCCAGTAGTTCTAGGTTTTCTCTTTCTTTTTCTTATTGTTGTTGTTGCTTTTAATATTTGTTGTTCTTGTTCTAGGTTTTGTTCCCTGATTTGTATTTGCTAATTGATTGTGACCTTTCAAGTAATTTAGGGATTATGAAATATTTTTTAGTCTACCTATTCTCATAGAACTTGAAGCTCCTATTAAAACTTTGTGGTGATGGACTTCTCTCTCAATCCAAGCAATTCAGTTTATTAGGAGTTATTGGATATTGGCTATGTATTGGATACTGGCTTATTGAAGAACTTGGTGTGGTCGACTACAATTGCTTGCAATCCGCTCTGTATTAAGTCTCTTTTTTTATACTATATTAAGTCTCTTATGGTAACTAAAATAGTCTGAAAATTGTGTGGCTTCTTTAGAGAAGACTAAATTTTGTTAATGGAAGTCGTCCAATTAACTGAAGTGCATTGTCAATAATGGAAGTCGTCCAATTAACTGAAAACTCACTTGATAGAGTGGCAGGTTGTTGTATTGATTAATCAAGAAAATGGAAAGTAGAACCACTCTTAATAGTTAAAGATGTATAAAAAAATGCTACATTGATATTAATTATTGAGACATTAGACACACCTAAATAGCTTATTCTGTTTTGTGAGGAGTGCCTCAAATTACGATGAACATGTGATTTGAGGTACATGAAAACAGGCTAACAGCTTGATAGATAAAGGACCTTTTGAGTACTTGAATTGCTCTTATGCATTTTTATTTTTATTTTTTGATATTTACAGGAGTCTAACCACGACCTCCTGAAACTTTTACCTTTTATAAACTAATTAATCATTGTACATCACTTATATATATGAATTTAATTATGACTGTTAGTACTACATTTTTTTTCTTCATTTAATATATATTGATATATGTCGATTAATTGGTTGATTGTAATATTGGTGATGATGCGAGATGATTATCTCGAGTCTTGAATGTAACAAAGAGTTCTTGGACCGCATGGACATGTTTCTAAAGTCGGGAGGGTACACATTTAAGGGAAACAAATGTGATGTTGAGGAGGTTGTGAATATAATCTCTCGTAGTTATTTAATTTGCTTGCTGTTGTTGGCCGGACGGGTCCTTCATAAACCCTGATTTTGATGACAACTCTTCAAAATTAATTAAATAGTATCCATGGATGCTAATTAACTTTCAATTCAATAAGAACTTGTACTAATTATATGTTTATTGGCTTAGCATGTACTTTGGCTTGTAAGAACTGATGGATTCAAGTTTCTTCCTACTTCTGATCATCATAACTCGTTGTCTCATTATTTATATGCACTATTGAATTAACAAACCAAAAGGAAAATAATATTTTAATCGAATGAGTAAGAGTTAATGCTCTTTTTATCATAAGTCGATATGTTAATTCATATCAGTTGGCTCATAATACTTTTTCTTATGAGAAAGAAACTATAAGCTCCAACGTCCAACCTCTCACTCAAATAATCTCATACTAAATCAATGAACCATCCACTTGATTGGTAGTGTCTTTTAATGTCATTATAGATTACCATAATTTTTGTTATATAACAATTACGAGTATCACAACAACAAAAAACTCAATCTCAAATCTGATTATGCTACGTGGAGTTGGAGATGTGTGTGGACATACATCCCACGTCAGTTAAAGATGAGTCATATAAAGTATAAAGTGTGGATTTTCCTAACTAATATTTCCTACTAATATATATAGATTTTTGAATTAAAACACAATACCTATGAGTTGGAGGTGGTAGTACTTCTCTATTCGCTCTCTGGATTGCATCAGCTGTTGTTGGCGCTATTGATGCCATTCCCCTGGTATGTTTTACATTTGTATCTCTTTCTACAAATTAAGTAGTGGCTTAAAACTCGTGTTCCAGTATTCCACCTTATCCACAAGTCTCAATTTCTTAATTATACGTCGCAAACAGGTTCCTAAGGTGCTACAATTTGTGGGTCTTGGATACAGCGTCTGGTTCATCTACCAATATCTGATATTCAAGGTGGATATGCAGATATTACTGTGGTTCAGCATACCTTCTTATTCTGGATAGCCTTACTAACTACTTTAATTTTATTCCATGGTCTTTTTGTCAGGATAATAGGGGCGAATTACTCGCTAAGATCGATGAGCTGAAGAAGGAAGTAATTGGCGAAGATTGAATATTGGAAGTATTTTGAGAAATACTAGCAATCCATCCATAATGGTTTTAAGTTCTTATCGAAGTATCTCAAAAAAATAAAAAAAAAATTGTTATCGGAGAGATAATGTAGGTTCGGTATTGGTTTTTGTAGATGCCATTTTGTCATTCTGTAATAGTTAACATATAGTACTATGTCTTCAATGTTAAGGTTGACATGTAACATATTTAATCTGATTTGTTCAAATTACCATCAGTCTATATTATCTGTACCAATTGAAGGATACACACTCCAACATAAAAAAAAACCACCATTTCATTCATAGGATAATAGCACAAAGTATGTTAAATTTGCTATTGCATTTTATTGTTAGGTTTTTTTTTTAATGAAAAAGGTTGCATGCATATTTCATGAGCATGCTAATTAAAAATCTTCTAGCGCAATCATGCTGCTCACTCCAATAGACAATAGTAAGCAATTCAAAAAACAATGATACAATGAAGAAAATAATCATAAACATTCTGAATATTTTTTCTAATGTCAACAAGAATAATACGATGCTAAATAATAGCATACAACAGTAGCAAAACTAATAATTCTATATAATCATAAATCTGATATAAAATAAAAGATAATTCTAAATCTAATATCTAATAATCTTAACATCTGTTTAAATATAGGCAACCGAATTATAAAAAATATATATATATATATATATATAAATGATTGTGTTGAATGCATCCAAACATCAACAAAAGAGGATGAACCCCCAACCCCCAAATACAATCATCTCCGTCTTCATAAACTTCAACCCTCTTCAACTTCAATTGTCTTCAACAACAATTTCAACCCTCTTCAACTCTCCGTCTTCTTCAACTTCAACTGTGTTCAACAACAATTTCAACACTCTTCAACTCTCCGTCTTCAACAACAACTTCAACCCTCTTCAACTCTCCGTCTTCAACAAATCACAAATCAACTTTCCGTTTGGTGATCATTTTTTTCACCTTGTGCGGAGAGGAATAGGGATTGGGTATTTTTACCTTTGCAATCTCCGACTTCGACAACAACTCCATGTGCATTATCCGACTTCGACAACAATTCCAACAGGTATTGATCTTCTTCGAAAACAACTCCATCAATTTTATCTCCTCTTTTTGCTTCTTCAACAACAACTCGGAGAACTCTAACTGCAGTGTATAAATATGGCATATGTAAGTCGCTACTCTGTATCTCTCAAAGCTCTCTCTATTCTCAATCATAATCATTGCTCGATCTCAATTGCAGGTAAGTTTTTACTTTTCACTTAGGTTTGAATCAATTCTATTCTTCAATTTCTAAAGGGTTTTCAATTATGTGATTGGGTTTTACATGTTTTGTTATCATAAATCCCCTTTTATTTGGTTTTGGTATATTTATGATTTGATTTCTCAGTTGTTGATTAATCACGTTGAAGGAAAAGATATTACCTAAACTTACAAATAAACTAACTGTTGGAGATATTAAACCATTTTTTTTTCAAAAACTTCTTTTTTTTCCTCCTTCAATGAGATAAGATTAATTTTTATAGAAACTAGGCATTAACTTTCAGCCCATTTTATTTTAGTATTTGAAACCGTTTTAGCCTTTTGGGATGCGTTTGATAAGGATATCACTAATTCAAGAGAATTTTATGGGATCCTGAGTAAGCTTCAACGATTCTCTTTCTATGTCTTCTTGGCAATGAAACCTAAAAACACTCTCAATCAACTGGTACAGCAGCAGAGACATTGAAGAAGAAATATATCCACCACATAGGCCTTATCGTTGGAATTTATAGGTTCTTCATGTTGAAGTCAAGTTTGATGGTTTTTTATTATGGAAAAAAAAAGTTACATGCATTCTTTACTATATATATTATGTACAAGATATGTACAAGATGTGTCTAATAATGATGTGAAAAGGAAGTCGTATCCATCTATTTTCGATTGATTTTGGTGTTATTGTTATTATTTCATATTAATAGAATTGATTTCATATTGTACTATGTTTGGAAATTATTGATACATAAACAAATAGATGGATGTAATGATTTCAAATAGTTTACATCTTTGCAGTTTGAACATTGTATTACTAATAAAATCTTATTAATTCTATCTAACATTTTTTTTCCTTTCTCTTTTATGATACTTCCTTTTACTTATTATTGAAGATTCTTGACAATGTCAACATCATTGACTCCAATAAGAGATATCTGCACAACTGAAGATACACTTGAGGTGAGAGCGAAAATAACAAGGAAGTGGTATTCGAGGCATCTCAAAACAGATGCACTCATGTCAATGGATATCATTTTGCTCGATGAGAATGTGAGTTTCTATTTTAGTTCTTTTAAATGTAATTATTTCTTCTAAAATATTACTTACACTAACAATATATAACAAACTTTTGGCAGGACGACCATATACATGCAACTATACCCATCTATTTGGTTGATGATTTTGAGCACCTCACAGAAAGCAAGGTCTACAACATTTCCAACTTCAAAGTGGAAAGAATATATATGCACAAGGTTGTAAGCCATGAGTACAAGATACGCTTTACAGGCGATACATCTGTGCAAGAAAACAACAACAACGTACAAATTTCAAACCACAAATTTGAAATAGCTTCATTCGAAGAATTGACAAAACGGAAAGACAATTTCGTACAATCATCAGGCAAGCTAAAATACATGAATTACATTTGTTCATATATATATAACTTTTAGTATTACTAATAATTTTGTTCTCTATAGATGTACTTGGACGTCTTGTTGGAATAGGCGCGCTTGTAGATCAAGAAGTTCAAGCAAAACAAAGAAAAGTCAAAAAAATTGTTTTGCGTATTCAAATCAGCAGGTATATATTTTTTGTCATAATCATTTTTTAGAAAAAAATTATCCATTGTGTTATATAACTTAATCCTACGTTTCGTCTACATAAACAAAGAATTGAACGCAACATTTTGGGGCCAAAATGCAATCGAAACAAGTAGTAAGTTTATAAATTGCAAATCATCAGACTCATTGGTGATTGTCATTACCTCAAATAACGTCAAGACTTATAGAGGTAATTGTTATAAATTTATATATTTATAATATACACAAACAATGTCGCTTAATTTCTACATACATTTAAACTTTAATGATCAATTTATTTATAATCTTTTGATACATGCAAATATTACAACTTTTGTCAATAGGTGAACTATCACTTTCCTCTACAAATGCTACAAAGATTTACACAAGTCCAGATATCAAAGAAATTGCATCATTCATTAAAGGGTATATAACTTCTTCTAACCATATGTGTTGTTTACTAATACTTAAATTACCTTGCATTACAAATTCTTATCTTTATCTTTTTCAATTGCAGAGAACCAATGACTAAGGAAGTTCAATTGATTCGGAAAGAAAATGAGATTTTTGATGTCAAGGCAGAAACTATGATAGTAGAGGAGGTTAAACGCCAAAGATCTATGGCTAAAGTAAGACATTATTAATTATATTCAAAATATTAGTATATGACTTGGTTCACGTTATTAAACTAAATGATGATTTTTCATACAGGAATACTACGCAATTTGTAAAGTGAAAATCACATCGATCAATTCAAGTGGTTATTGGCATTACCAAACTTGTCATTCACATTATGTCAAGTTAGAAAAAGATGGATCAAAATATTATTGTAGTAAGTGCAAAGGATTTGTTACAACACCACTTCGGAGGTACGCTAAAAGTATATTATACATAAATGCATGTTAATTTTACATATTACGTATATCTCCTTAAAGTTTGTCTTTGACACTTATCTACCTTACATAAAAAATAAATATTATTAGTTTTCAATTTGATAAAATTTTTAGTTCGTGTATTGTGTAAATATATCTTGACAAAACTCTAATTGATGACCATTGCATATGTTCTTAGGTTCAAAGTGCATGTGCGCGCCGAAGACAATTCGGGATCCACTACTTTAACTCTATTTGACAGCATAGTGAAAACCATTATAGGTGATGACGATGGTCAAAGAATCTTGGATGGAGTATCTTCGGTATATCTTTTCTTAATTCAAAATATAAAATTAATTCAATGCACAAACAATGTTTTATATAATTTATATTTTAATTCATTTTTTAATCACATTTTATAATAATTTATTTTCTGCTTATATTGCCAGACATACGAAAAGAATGTGATTCCAATAGAACTTTATCAGATTGTAGGAAGAAGTTTTACTTTTAAACTAAAACTTACTGATTACAATTTAACCCATGGAAATGAGAATTTCACCGTTTCCACTATATGTGATGAAGAAAATGAAGAAAAATTTCATCAAAATGAGGTATTTATTTTACTTTACAGTAACTTAGAAGATTACATTTGGAATTTTATTTCATGTTAAATGTTCTTTTATTCTTGAAAATGACAGAGGAAATTCTCAAATGACATTTCAACTAAAGAATGCATAGTCGACAGTAGCAAGAAAGTAAACATAAAGAGACAATGCATTGATAATGATTTAGAAATGAAAAAGCGTCCAAGAACAAAATGCTTTATTGAGTAAGTTCTATGGACTACCATATTATTAATTAGTTAGTAATAATAATTATAAAGAAACTAATATTATATATTTCTTTTGCAGTGATGACGATGAGGAAGTTTAGTCAACAACATCATGAATGTTCTACATAATCCAATATTTCAAAAAGAAGATAAATAGACTTTTTATTTTTAATTTCTTTAATTAAATCATTCTAATTTTTAGTAATAGGTATTTGATAGTTTGTTAGATAGTTTGTTAAAACTCATATATATTATTTTAATTTCAATTTTATATTCAATTGCGTATTAAATTTACATAGTTTGGATTTTTTATAGTTTGAAGGTAAAATCTAATTGTTGAATTCAGTTTATTGGAGTAACATTAATTTATTAACCAATTTTTAAAATGTTACCATTAATAACTGATAAGTTTTATCTCATGCTTTGAATATATTTATATCAGGTTGTCTTTCATTCTTGAATACTTTGCTTAGACCAATCTCAAATTTAATCTATAAGGATGGCACTTTCCATTGAATATATTGGCATTCAGTTTACTACATTAGAATAGCTGGTCGGTTTCCATTGAATATATTGGCGCTTTTAATTTACTTTGTTTGGAAAGGTCATGTTGTGATATTGATATTTAATGCCAAGAACATTTTTGCAGACATTCCCTATGGTTCAAAGTATGATATTAAATCCTTAGGTAAATGATATGGAGGTTTAATATTTGAATTTATGGCCACATGGACTCACTGACCAACTTTTAAAGCTTTTTTAACTCTCGTCCTCCTTAAGTTTTAAATGTGTGTGTAAAATTACTCTTTTTGTAAGAACATTTGTTATGTTGCTAACGGTGATACTGAGAAAATGAGGAAGTTGATGTGAATGACAATTTCCATGTATGGTAGAAACAAAGACAACTCCTACCAAAAAAAAAAAAAAAAAAAAAAAGTGGCCTGATGGAATACCTGATTTTTGCTATGTGAAAACTGGCTTGATGGAATACCTGATTTTTGCCCATTCTGGAGCCATAGCTCTTTATGCGCCTGCTCATAATCTAACTGGTGTTGATCCAACCCTTGAGCAGTGGAATCAAATACATGCCAGTCGATGACATCAAAGGGTTGGTTACCTTTCTTTCACAATGCGTATCAGGTAACTTTTGCAGTTTTTTGATATGCTAATTAATTTCATGAAGTGTCATTGGATTTTCTTTTTGAAAAGGAGGTGTAATTGGATTCTTAGTTGAATGTTGATCTTTTCACCTTGTGTATGTAAGGCATTTCTGATTTGTGGATCAATGCTAAGTGTTAACTATATGATTGAGCATTGGCCTAAACTGACTATTAATGTGGTATCATAGGACTAGAAATTGGTAGTCTGTATAAACCTTCCATGCGATGATCATTTGTATAGATTGATGTGTATGATTTGTGACCTTTTTTGGTATGTTTAATAATCTTCAGTTAGCAGATTTGGAACCTCCTTATCCGCGGCCAAAGACATCGGTGAGAACTACCCAGAGATTGATTGCTCAAGGAATGGGACAGAAGATTCCTAAATCACCTTTCGGATCAAATTAATTGCAAAAACAGGACAAAGCTCGAAGGAAACGCATAACAACGAGGCAAGCTTTGATAGTTGAGGCGTATTTTGCTACCATATATGTGTTTGTAATCCCCTATTTAATTGGGCTTCAAAAAAAGAAATTTGTGCATACTTAAAACTTAAATTAATAAGTTCACAAAAGTGGTTGTATGGAATAGATGATAGTATGACATGCATGTCTGTGTGCCTACTAGCGCTTATACATGTGAAATGTTTAAGTATTTATGGGTTTGTTGGTTACGTTATCCGAATCATTGTTTAACTGAATAGTTTTGCAGGTGGAAAATGCATTGAGACGAAATTTTAAGTCATATGGAGCATGTGAACATAAAAAAGGGGTTTTAAGAAAGGAATATTCATCTGTTGATCAGGATCTTCAACTGTTAGATCAGTTCCAAAAGGCTGATTCCCGAAATTTCCATGCATGGAATTATCGGAGGTATATTCTGCTTGGCACAACTGCAGGTATGACAGATAACTGATTTGTCATGTTTGGTTAAATAACTTACAGTTTTAGATGTGAGGGAGTCGAGAGATCTGCATGTTGCCCAAGGAAATAGGACAATAGTCTGCTTAGGGGGCTCAAACACCATTGGTTATGTGCCTACTAGCGCTTATGCATGTGAAATGTCTAAGTATTTGTATCCAAATTATTTGACACTTATAAGTTTTACCGAGTCCCCATGTCTCCAAAGTTTATAATACAGTTTAGGTAACATAGACATGGAGAGAAACCTCCAAATATACAGTTCTCCTTGATTTTTTTTCTTAGATGTGCATGTCAGATAAGGCGAAAAATTCAGGAAAAAATAGGACATCTTCATGGACTGACATATGCCAAGCTTGTATTATATTTTGTCATAAAGTTCATTGAAAATAGAGAGAGATGGGTTATATTTGGTTATTTATGATCAATATGGTTGGGAGGAGCAATAAGGCTTTTAAAATGTGTGACGATATTTTCCCTCAACCAATCTATTTTTTCATGCAAGTTCAGGTGGCGAAGGTTTCATCCGGGTTAGTGCCATCGGTCATAGAGAGAATGTATTAGAAGCGTGTAATCGGTCTTTGCAAGAAGAGGATATCTGATAAGGAAATCAAGGTCGAACTACCATGGCTCCATTGTTGATCTTGTCAAATGTGGCCAATTGAGATCTGATAGAAGAGTCATGTATGTTTCCAGTCTTATCTTTTCCTTGTTCTTCTGGTGGTTCTACTTCAAATTAGCACAAAAGTTCAGACCTTTGAACAGCTTAAACTAAATTGTTTATTTATTGTTCAAAGAATGATTATATTCTCTCGAGCAATGCAAATCCTTCCCTATGTTGGTAAAAAATGAGAGTTTCCATATGATTAGAAGGTATTGCACTTTTCGGTATTATTTTTAATTAATAGTTGGCCTTTTGTCGGTACTCTTTTTGCGACTAACACAATTTTTTTTTATCGACATGCGGTCGAGGTTGGGGAGAAGTTGCCAGAGTCGGTTGATTAATAAAAAAGAAGCATGCTTAGTATATATGAATATATGCTTGGCATTAGCTAGACCTTGTGAGATGTTTATCCCCCAAATTTAAGTTTGAAGGTTACCAATAATTATTTCATAACTAATGAGTGTTAGAACCTTATTCAGCCCCTCCTTACTCGACTAATTCTACAAGAGTTAGTTAGGTATCCCAACCCCTTGTGAATGTAACATTGCTTTCAAGGAGGGGATTTGTTAATCTAATATGAAAGGAAGTCATATAGAGAAGCTTAGATTTCAATATTATCTTGTTATATTTCAAATTCTTTACATTCGTTTTACTATTTTATTTGGTGTTGGTGAGGAGAAATTGAAACATTGCTTTGATGTTGTGTGAAAAAAAAAATGATGCAGGGAGTTGCTGGGCCTTCCCAACTGTTGTTGTTGTGGAAGGTATTAACAAGATTGTGGCAGGCGATCTCATATATCTATCAGAGCAGGAACTCGTGGATTGTGACAGATTAGAGAACCAGTGATGCAATGGTGGTCTTATGGACAATGCATTCAAATTCAAAAGCAAGGGGTTAGTGTTGTCTGCAATGTAGCATGTTTTAAGTGAAAACAATTCCAGTTGAAACTTTAAGAATCGTAGCTGAGTGTCTTCAAGATAAATCAGTATGTCTATTTTCTATCTCAAGCATGTGTTATGTGTATATGTTTGTATATGTACTAGGACTTGTAATCATTTCTATTCTTGTTATAAAGAATCTATCCAACTATATTGTTTTATTTTATCTTCACATTTTCAGCTTCTTGTCAAAAGATACACAATGGATAGGCTTGCTGAAATATATAGATTTCATTGCTTGAAGTCTTCTTATTTCTCTATAAACTCTGTTGATTATGAATGGATCTCCCCCTGGGAAGATATTAAGGTGTTTCTATGACAAAGATTATAAGGGAGTTATTATCCATGCAAGTAATAATGCAATGCACTTTCTAATATGTATGATGATTTTGTAAGCGATCCTAACACTAGCTTCCATCAAGCATGGATGTGTCTGGTACTACTCTTTATTGGTTATTGAGTATGATAAATACCATTTTGGCAATGATGAGGATGTTTCTCATATTTTTGTGATTTCCGAATAAGTTGAAATGTACATAGACATAAATTTGCAATTGATTTACCCTTACTTTTTTTAATTCTTTCATGTGTTTTCTACTGTGGGTAATGTTTGTTTTGTGATTTCTGTGTAAGGTAAAGAAGTGTTGAGCTTCATAGCTATTGCGCTTAACATTGACATCAACAACTGAACGCGGCCTTCATTTTGGGGCTTCAACTTGAGTTCATTGGGTATACTCTCACACTTTCTCTCTCTGAATTTGGTGGGATCAAGGATGTTTTAATTACTTGGCAATCTTTAATTTCTATGGTTTTTGAGAAGAAGGGCTTTAGAGATGGTTGTTTGTTTATGTAATTAGGTTATTGTACATGTAGCGTCTTTTGTTGCTGAATTTGATTTCAAAACTTAAAAAAAAATAATAAGGTATGAAGTGTTGAATGTGATATGGTTTTGATTTCATTAGAGACCCTGTAGATTGTCTCATTAGCCCTATATCTGGTAGAAATGTTTGAATTTAGATAAGGATTTCGATTGTGGCTTCATATGGGACATCAGTGCGCATTTGCATTGTCTGCTGACTTTTATCTTGGATTTTAAGGTAATTTATGGAATCAACAGGAGATCCAATTCTGGTCATCAAATGCAAGTCAAATTGCAAATTCCCTTCAATGATTGTTATTCAATGGCAAGCATTTTCTTCTCTCCTCTCCATCAATGAGAGATTCAAGGGAGATGAAGAAGCAGAGAACAAAATTAAAGAGGTGCAGTGTCTTCTGATGCAGTTGTAGTAGGCTCAGTGTCTCTTCTTCAGAAGGCATCGAGCGCAGCTCAAGTTCTGATCGGTTGCCGACGAAATTTATTACTATTTTTTTTTCTTCTTTATTTTTGATACTTTCGTATGTAATTAACATTATTTATTTCTTTAATTAAATTCCCACGAGTGAAACGAGCGGGCATAGTCATGCGTAGCACGATCATGAAACTAGTATATATATATATAAAAGTGTGTTTGTGTGTGACGGTTAGGATAAACTAAAGACATCCTTCACCGATTTCTTGTTAAAAAGATACGCATTAAATACCAATTGGGTGGGCCCCAAAAAAATTCTCTAACTTTTCATTGCTTTTTCAAAATGATATCTACTTATCTCAAATCAGTATACATATATCCATAAATAAATTTTTATTGCCTATTTACCTTCTAGTAGTTTCCTATACAAGCAATTTCCTAAAATAAATAATAACCTTTTTATACAAAAGAATGACTGTAAAGATAAATAATAAAAGGAACGACGGACACAAATATACAAAAACACTAAAAAATTGAAAAAGGCAAGCTTGACTTTTTATTTGTCTATTCGCATTCTCTTCTCAATTCCAAATCTAAATGGACTAATATTTACAAATTTTGAATTTCAACTTTCAATTGATGTTTATGTAAAGCATGCTAGTCTTGAAGATTCAGTGATTGTGATTTCATATCATATCATAATTCTTTTTTTTTTTGAGAAAATCATATCATAATTCAATTGAATCAATTGATCTTTGCAAGTTGGTACAAACTAAATTTAAAAACTCTTCTTGCTCATTTTTTAATCTATTTTTTATATGCCCCTTTTTTAATCTAGTTAAATTTGTATTATTTCAATTTGAAGGTTTTTTGTTGCTAGTGATTAGTGAACTACATTTTATCTTTAACTTGTTTTGATATTATGTGTTTTGTGTAATTATGTGGGGGAACATTTGTTTCTAGTTGTGTTTGTTAAACATTATTAAATAGATACGGGTCGAAAGTATGCTTTTCAGATGTAAAGAAAAAAGAAACAAGTTATTTTTTTTGGAAAAACAAAGAAAAAAACTTTCTAACTCCACCAAGTAAAACATTCTTCGTTGCCAGTCTCAAGCTTAAAAAATGAGGGAAAACGTTATTTTAAAATCTATAAGAATTTTGTTCATTTATTTTTTTCAATAAAAAGTGGCCCTGCATTAAAGTTCACCTCGAGCCTCCAAATAGTTAGGACCGGCCTTGCCCCATATAAAGCAGTTATGGTCCCATGCCACATAACCGACTTCTGATTTTATTCTGTATCCCATCACAAATAGAGTGTTATTGAGAATTACTTGAGGTTCTCAAATAGAGAGTTATATTGGTCTGAAAGATCAACTGCACCTAATCAATCTTTCAAGCAATGGACTCATGTAGGCTTATGTGTTCAAGTTATTTTTATGTTCTCAATAATTCAATATGTGTTCCTCGTGATTTATTGGCATTGAAAAATCCCAACATAACTAACATAGACAAGCCTAGGTGGCATTCCATGTCTTTAAAAATTGTCATGCAAGTAATCATGTAAGCAAATTAGCGTATCTCTGCATATTATAATTGTGGTTGTCATCTTTTCGAGACTCCTTTAAGCCCGACTAATTTTACAATAAACCAATCGAAACTCATCTTGACTTTAATCTTCTTTTTCTTCATAATCATTGGCGTTTTGTTACGTTCACTCGATTAATCGTAGTAGAGCATAACAGATATTGTTGTTTTTTTTAAAATATATTGTTGTTTCAAGAGTGTGAAGATTAAAAGTATTTTTTTTCCTCAAAAATATTAGAATTTAATTTTCATTTGTGCATTAACACTTTGCCTACCTAATTGTTTGTTAGGTTTAATAGGCAAAAATATCCAAATGTTTCAAGCTTTTTGGCAAAAATATTATAATGTTTTGATTTGGTGTAAATTATATCCTTATCATTTTTAAAGTACATTTCACTTAAAAATGTAAAAAATAAAAATAAAAATTATGCATACACTTGATAATATTATTTTATATAATGGCTATATAATTCAAGTGATTCTTCATCTTTTCATTGGGGCTTGACACGTAATTATGACAACAATGATACACTTTGTAAGAAAATAAAATATTAGGGCCTCTCTTCAAAAAAAAAAAATGTTGGGATATTTTTGTTAAAGTAAAATGTTAATATATTTGATGTAGTACTCATGTGGCCTTTATATTAGAATTACATTTATTCTGTGTTAGGGAGTAAATTAGTCTTTAGGTATTAGGGTTTCCTTATAAAAGGAGAAAACACAATTTGTTTGGGAGTTTTTTATAAAATCAAATGAAAATTATGTGTTGAAGCTCTAGATTGGATGTTTTGATATATTTACTTTGTTGTTCAATCCTTTCTACTCAATTATCTGCAGAAGTGGTATAAGAGCTCAATATAGCATCTATTAATGGTAAAGAGTGAAACTGATCGAGCACAGACACTACGTGCAGTTCTTTAACGTATGGATGGAAAGCTTGATGAGTTTGAACGAGAAATTCTTCCTCGTCTCAAAGCCTTAAATGAAACATCAATCCCGTTCACTACCCCAGCAGTCTCGCCATCTCCATCTTCAGTGAAACATCTCCATCTCCATCTTCTCTCCAGATCTGCATCTCACTTCGTCCCTCATTAAGGACCTCTTCAATGTTGTTGAGCCCTCGATCATCGTTCATATCCTTAACTCCTCGAGGAAGCATCGATCTCCAGCAGTTCTGCAATCAAATCTCTCCGTTCTTTCTCAATGGTTGTTCTTGTTCAAGCATAATGTCAAGAAGCGCGTCACACCAATTACACTAAACTTTGATATTAGAGAATTGAAGATCTTTGAGGAGGTGATGAGCTCTCCGGCGTTTAAGTGGGCTGCAGAGTTAGGACATCCTTTTGTTAAACCCACAAAGTTCAGAATATCATTGCTTAATGGGTATGTTAGTGAGCATCTCATTTGGCTATTGTTTGCAGATATAAATGTTGTTAAAGTCTCTTTACTTAATTTTGATGGAAGAATTGTTGGGAAGCAATTTGGAACTTCAACAATGATCATAAGTTTGCACGTTCAAGATGGTTCTCTTATCGCTAGAAATCTTTCCCTTTGCACAATACATATGACACCCTACGTAGCATTGCATCAAGTTTGTTTGAAGAAATGTCTGTGAGAGAAGTGTACATATGGGATTTTGCGTTTGCTCAGTTTTTTCCTACATTGATAACGTTCTTGGTAGTTCATGATTGGGCTTCCTTGAAAAACAAACTGTATGGATCTTATTCATCTACTCCCTAGTCTTCAACTTAAGGAAATTGTCAATATATTATTGAAAATGCAACAATTGGAGTGGAGGTACCTAGCTGTTAGTATGCATCAATTGATATCCTCCGTGGAGGTCGATGTGAAGCAGGTCATCTTTATAGTAGAGTTTGGTGCACTTTGTTGGCAGTTTTCCAAGACACCCTTTAGTGTACACATGAGCAATGCATTACCAAAGCTATGGGCAACTTCCCTTACCTTATTTTGTGTCAGTTCAATTGATTTTCTTTGTGACGAAGCATGTGTGCTAGTTGTGGTGGTAAGCGTTGCATTTGGAGACACCTTTGTTGTGTTTGAGTTGTTAACTATTGAAGACATACTTGGAGAATTGCTACCCACTTCTTGTGTAACGGCCTATTTTTCCAAATAGTCTGTCTTACCAGCAACAACTGTGCTCTACATTGGATTATATCCTCCATTTTATCTTTTTACACCTTATTAATTATCCTATTACTGATTAAGTTGTATTGAAATCAAATTATATGTTAAGTCATCCTGAAATCCTCAAATTAACACAGCAGAAGCCTTATCAACACATTTACTTGGGTAATGATACTATAAATGTGTAACATAAATTATAAACCTAATGTGAAAAATCTATATACAACCATAAATACCTCTGAAGTCACAAAAATATCAATATACACAAGGTATCTCAAAATATCTCAAAATCCTCAAACCCAAAATGAAATAAAATATATATAATACAAATGTACGAGTCAGGCAATCTCAGATCAATGGTACTCTGGCAGCTTGCCCTTGTCCTTGCTCGTACTAGGATCTGCACTCAAGTCATCATAAAAGGCAGATGACGAGTCTAGAGTGAGTATTCCCAAAGAAATTAAGTGAGCAATACTGAAAGTAAATACTGAAATTTAAATAAAGCTATTAAATAAACATGCGAAAATAAATACAGGCAACTACGGTCATCGCATGAATAAATAATAGAAAAAGCTCAAAGTGTATTCCTAGCCCCTAGGGTCAGACTATCACCATAATTTTGGACTCTTCCACAGAATATTGTCGGCAAGTCCTACTTAAGTAGGGCCAGTATCTGGATCCGCTCGATGACCGGTGTTATACCTACGGCGCACTGACACATGCCACGACGTGATACTCGGGTCGTGCTATTCACCGAGATCGACCTGGTAGCACGTTCTATGGTGTAGTAGACATACACACAGGAATGGAACGGAGGGAGCCCCGCTCAACGTCCGCCCATATAGCCATAACCAGAGTAAAATATTAAAATGAAAGAAATTGAATTCAAATACTAAAAGAAGTAAATACTCAAGTAATTTTAGTTGGGATACTACACACTTCAATTCGCACTCCGCGTCCTGAAAACCAAACCTCGGTCTAGCTCCAATAAACACCCGACAATCAAAATTATCACCTGAATGTACCTAATATCATTTGTCATTGAATTAGCTTCAATTGAGTATATTATGTCAATTTTACGTTTTACGAGGTAAAAACTCTGACATAACATCTCGTCAAAATCCCGAATACCTTTACTTATAAATTCTCATTTATTTGATCAAAATATAATTTTTCTAAAATTTTCCTATTTTTTCTGAATTTTCTATTACTTTTTTTAATGGATTAAGAGGGAGGGGAGACGACATGGGTGTTGTCTCCCTTCTCGGATGAACTGCTCTTGCAGTTCGTCCGAGCTCCTGAGCTTCTCCCCACTCCACCACCGAACCACCGCACCAACAAACAACAACAACAACCACAACAACAAGCCAACAAAATACTCACCTTCGACATCGCTTTGTCTCTCCAACACAAGCTCGACCTCCTCCTCCTCGATTCCTTCTCTCGTCTTTCTCGGTCTCTCGATTTCTCCTCTCTTTTCGATCAAAATGGTGAGAATTGTGGTGTCGGTGGTGGTGGTGGTTATCAAATTTTGAGGTCAAATGACCAAAATGTCCCTATGTTCTTATCCTCATTCTTCATAATCAAATGCCCTTTTTGGTCATTTCACAATTATTTATTTATTTCTGATTTTAATATATATTTATGTATATATATAAATACATATTTTAAATTACATATATATATATATTCATCTATATTTTCGCGCCTACAATTTGGTCGTGCACGCCAACGAGCGTAAGCGGGCATGCACACTACCGCATCACCCACGCGTGTCGACCACGACCCCGCGTTTCCCTAGGCGTCCACCAATTTACTATTTTGTCACATTTAATTCATTTAATGTGTGTATTATTTTCTTCGACCTAGTATTTCATCTTTTAGTCTACCCGGTAGCCGCGTAGACACGCGTATCGAGGCGAATACTTAACACACAATCTCACATGTCAATTGAAATATAATTACACACATCGCGATGTCGTTTAACTAACTTTAACATAAACATTCAAAATTAGACAAAACAACACACAAAATAACTATTTACCTAGCTCCAGATGCGTTTTAGCCTAACTGCGGGTCCCATGGGTGTCTGAGCTGTCTGCCGCGTCTGCAATACGTCACAAATAACAGCGAATTAAATTCAGACCGTTACATCTTGCTTCCTTGTGGGACTTTGTTGTTGTTGACATGCATAATTTCACTTGGTTAATCAATGGAACTATACTGCAGTTGTTACCCGTTGCAAAAGCTTTTCCAATTTGTTGGCGTCCACCAACAAAGTTATTTGTCCTAGTTGACAAGTTTTCTTCACAAAAGAAATCTGGAAAGATTATCAAGAGATAATTTTGATGGGTTGTTGATAGTTATTGGTGATAAAGTACAAAGACTAGTCCTTGTATCATGTCAGGCTACCTTGAACACAGTTGGTAGGTTTCAATGTGAAGTTGAAAGCTTGGCGATAGTGTTTACTTTCTTTATTCATTGCTTGCTCTCCGGTGGGCTTGCTCAGATGCCTATGGGATTAGATCGAAAAGCATGCATGATAGACACAAGGGACAACTACTTTCTTTCCTATCACATTCACTTCGAAGTTCTTGAAGTACAATTTCATTGTGAGCGCTGCAGTCTCTTCTCCTTTGATGATCACCACCTTTGCTTAATTGTTTTTTATTATGCTACTGCTACATGGCATCCTCTGCGAGTCTCCTTTTCGTTTAACAACCAACACTCCATGGTTTTCTTGTTTGATTATGCTTCAGCGACGGGCTGACCACCAGATCATGCTCCTTGATGGTGTTTTTGAAGGTCACTCAAGAGGGGGTGAATTGAGTTACCGAGTAGTTATCGTCTTTTTAAAACTTTATGCGTAAATAACAATGATAATGCATATACCAATAATAAATATCTATGATATGCAAGTGAATAAGGTAGAAGAGATGGAAATGAGATAAGCGATATATAGTGGTTCGATCCAACCGATCTACATCCACTACCTAACTTCCCCGGTTAGAATTTTCAATCCCACTTATATTATCAACAAGTGTTACATCCTAAGCCTACTAGCCTAGTGAATGCCTATCCTCAACAAGGACTTTTATACAATGTCTTATCACAATAAGGTCTTATACAACCACCTAGCCGCAATTAGGATTTCCCTACCTAGACCCACCTAGGATTTATGCATAGCCTCAACTAGGTCTTCCCTTTCGACTTAGATCCCACTAAGTCTTACAATCAAGATTTGAAGAATACAATGAAATACATTTTACAAAGTAAAGTGGCACCAAGTTTAAATACAAGCAAGCCTCTTAAAGCCTAACCACTCTAATGCATGCAAGTATGAAAACAATTGAAAAATGCAAATATATAATTGATTTTATGCAAAACTCAAATATGAAACCGTTTTAAATAAATTGATAGGAACAAAATCGGTTTCAAATTCAATGAACAAGAAGTTTGATAAAAATCAAGTTTAAGTGCAAACTTTTGTCCAAATCAGTCCTAGGGTTTAATAAATCAAGTTTAAGTGTAAAACTCAAGATAAGTGTGTTTAACAACACAAGTAATTTCTTAAGTCAATCACACAAGAATATATAATTTAAACACAAAAAAGCTAAGAAATGGACTTTCTTACAACCCCAAGAAGATGACTTGAAAATCAGTTTTGGAGAGGTTGTAGTACTCCTTAGAGTGCCTCAAGAGTGTTGGTTTTGATGTTGAATCAACAGCTTCAAAGTATGACTTGAAAACTCCAAGCTCCTCCTTTTCAAAAATTTGAGCACTTGTGTTTTTCTTTGTTTTCAAAACCAAATTTGTGTGCTTTTGTGTTTTAGAGTGTTCTATATATTTATAGACCAGTTTACGACCGTTCTAGAGATCCAAGGGCTGAGATTCCATCAAGAATTCAAATTAAAATGTGTTTTTCAGCTTTATAAAAAAGCTGACAGGAATGCAATTAGCGCGCTAATATCCGACCTAGCGCGCTAACTGCAGTAACCTGAAATAAATATTTTCGTCCCTTTAGTTAGCAACACTTTATCCGCGTCCGGGACCCTACCAACCCTCATATAACATATTATATATGTTTATTATGAGTCATTAAGCCTATTTTAGTGATCCGGATATTTTCACAAATATCGGAAACGGAAAATCTCGGTTTCATAACATCCGAGGGGCTATTATGCAAATATGTAATTTTCTTTTCAAAAACATTTCAAAAACAAGTTTTTCATTTTCGAAAACTTCCACAATGATTTTCAAAATGCGATGTGAGCATAAACTCATAGTTTGACATTGTTTAAACTTCTAGACCGAGTCAATTTTTAAGTTTCACTTAAAAACATAAACTCATTGTTTGACATTTGAAAATCAATTTAAAAAGCTCGATGTGCATGAACTAATGCAATAGGCTTGCGTAAATGAACTTGTATACCTTACATAAATGTTACATCTCTTAGTTTGATCTTTCGTCTTCATTCCTTTATGTATGCCGAATCTTGAACTTGAATGACTTGAATACTCAAATATTTGTAATGTGATGTTTTGCAACATTTGATGAAACTGAAATACACTTGATACGCTTATTAGTATATTTTCACCTTGTTTGTTTCCATCAAAATCTTGGTCAGAGTTAGAGTGACTAACCACTTAGTCCAATAATCTCTCCATTTTTAATGATAAACAAACAATGTTAACTTGACAAACATAAAACATAATACAAGTGTATAAACATAACATTCATGGTTATAAAAATTACAAAATTTGTACTCTCTCAAGTTCAACAACCTTTCTCCCTCGATACCACCAAAAAAAGGGGCATGTAAAATTATGATGCAAGTAGAGTAATGGTGAAGGAATGAATCCCAAAAAATAGAATTCAAATACATTCTCCCACATTTTATAAAAATGATACCAAATGATGGCTCCCCTATCAATATGCGTCATATGTAGCTTAAAAAAATAATTGAAAGTATAGGCTCCCCCTATCAACATGCATGTTCAAGTTTGTGATACCAATATATTTCTAATTTTGGGTACAAGTCTTACCAAAAAAATTTAGATACTAACAAAAATGGGTATAAAGTCTCCCCCTATTAATATCATTCACATTATCTAAAATTTTCCTCCAGTATAAAATAGTGTATGCATTTGGGTCAGGGGGTATTAGCGCGCTAATTTTCAGACCTAGCGCGCTAATTCCTCTATGGAATTTCGGAAATAAAAATTTTGAATTTTTGCCACACAACTCCGATTCACCTCAAACTTTATGGACACTTTATTAACATCATATAAAGAGGATTAAAACCCCTAAAACATGTGTAGAAGGTCCGATTTACGAGACATACCTAATTCATGTCGTGTTAATGATTTCGGCTCAAAGGTGTTTGGCTATATTATTTTCATTTATCATGGTCCTACCCATAATGCATATGAAATGTAAGCATGACATAAAAAATAACAATATAAGCATGCTATGTGTATGTGACTAATGCAAGATCTATCATGTTTATTTCCTATTCATAAACTATCATTTAAGCACATTCATGCTCCAAAGTAAATCTAATTCACTCTATGAATTATGGACTTTGGTACCCATACACCTTTGTGTTCCATAAAATGTGTATCATATACATTCTTTTTTACCCATGCTAGTTTACCTCTATTGGTCTTATTTAGGACACATTTGCCAATATTACGAGATCTATTGCATTTGAAGCATCTCTTAGATTCGGCCAAAAGCTTTCCATAGCTCAATAGGCTTGCACCATAGCCTATGCCTCTCTTGTTGAGTGCACGTCGTTGTGCGCCTAATATCATGTCAAACATTTTAGTACCACTTGTGAACTTGGTCACCGTGGTGTTCAAGTCCTCTACTTCTTTTGCTAAGCCATTTTTCTCATTTATGACCAATTCTAAGTCATGTTAGAGATCATCGATAGTCTCATTTTCAGATTCAATCTCACTAATGGCTTTGATCAAGCTTTTTTTTAGTTGCTTGATCTTTTTGACCTCCTTTTCTAATTCATTCCTAAGGTCGTGAACAATAAGCATATCATCCAATGCATTTACATCATCATAATTAAAAGAGATAGAGTCACTTACCTCACTCTTTGCCATAAGACAAAGGATAGCATTCTCATTTTTCGACTCGGAGTCGAAGCTAGATGATGATGATGATGAGTCGTATTTCTTGCTTCTTCTCATGTACTTGCATTCCGCTCCTTTATGTCCCGGTTTGCCACACTTATAGCAAATCATCTCGCGTGATTTGCTTGCATTGTTTGCTCCTTTGTACTTCTTCTTGTACTTGTCTCTTTTGTATGTAATCTTTTTGAGCTTTCTTGACAATATGACCACTTCTTGTTCAATGGAGTCACTCTCACTTGAGCTTACATCATCTTCGGTTGGTAAGCAAGTAGCTTTCAGGGCATGCTCCTTTTTTGACTCTTGGTTGGTCATTCCACCAAGTGTTCTCAATCTATCATGGTCCTTTAGCTCAAATTCATGGATCATCAACTCTCCACATAATGCATCGAAAGTGTAATCTCCAATGTATTGTTCCTATTGAATAGCGTGCTTCTTCGCATCATTCCTTAGGTAAGCCTCTAAGGAATTTGTACACCGAGTTCTCTTGTACACCGAGTTCTCTTGATCATAATATTTGCCAAGGTTTTTAATCTCATTCAAAAGCTTTGTGAACCTTGTAATGGTCGTGGCTATGTCTTCATGGGGCTCAACTTGAAAAGTCTCATAATGTTCTTCAAGAATCCTCAATTTAGTGTTCTTGACATGTTGCGTCCCTTCATAATGCACTTCAAGTTTTTCCCACACTTCCTTGGCCGTTTGACAAACGCTAACTCGGCTGAATTCGTTCTCACTTAATGCACAAAACAAATGATTCACGGCTTGATCATTTGAGAGCTTAATCTTGATCTCCTTGGCAGTGTATTCTTTCAAGGGCTTGTCCAGTGGAGTGTAGCCATTCTCAATTGCATCCCACAAAAATCTATTTTGAGCTCTAATGTAGAACTTCATCCTTACTTTCTAATGAGCATAGTTTGTCCCATCAAAGTAGAGAGGCCTAATAGATGAGTTGTCTTCCCTAAGGCGAGCGAAATCAAATGATTGCATCCTTGCAAGAAAACACTTAAAGATATGTTAGTAACACTTTGAACAATAACCCGCTCTAATACCAATTGAAGGTCACCCAAGAGTGGAGGTGAATTGGGTTACCGAGTATTTATCGCCTTTTTAAAACTTTATGCGTAAATAACAATGATAACGCATACACAAACAATAAATATCTATGATATGCAAGTGAATGGGGTAGAAAAGATGAAAATGAGACAAGCGATATATAGTAGTTCGATCCAACCGATCTACATCCACTACCTAACCTCCCCTGTTAGAATTTTCAAGCCCCACTTATATTATCAACAAGTGTTACACCCTAAGCCTACTAGCCTAGTGAATGCTTAGCCTCAACTAGATCTTTTACACGATGCCTTATCACAATAAGGTCTTATACAATCACCTAGCCGCAACTAGGATTTCCCCACCTAGACCCACCTAGGATTTATGCCGAGCCTCAACTAGGTCTTCCCTCTCGACTTAGATCCCACTAAGCCTTACAATCATGATTTGAAGAATACAATGAAATACACTTTACAAAGTAAAGTGGCACCAAGTTCAAATACAAGCAAATCTCCTAAAGCCTAACCACTCTAATGCATGCAAGTATGAAAACAATTGAGAAATGCAAATATATAACTGATTTTATGCAAAACTCAAATATGAATCTGTTTTAAATAAATTGATAAGAACAAAACTAGTTTCAAATCCAATGAACAAGAAGTTTGATAAAAATCAAGTTTAAGTACAAACTTTTGTCCAAATTAGTCTTAGGGTTTAATAAATCAAGTTTAAGTGTAAAACTCAAGACAAGTGTGTTTAACAACACAAGTTATTTCCCAAGTCAATCACACAAGAATATATAATTTAAGCACAAGAAAAGCTAGGAAATGGACTTTCTTACAACCCTAAGAAGATGACTTGAAGATTAGTTTTGGAGAGGTTGTAGTACTCCTTAGAGTGCCTCAAGAGTGCTGGTTTTAATGTTGAATCAATAGCTTTAAAGTATGACTTGAAAACTCCAAGCTCCTACTCTTCAAAAATTTGAGCACTTGTGTTTTTCTTTGTTTTCAAAACCAAATTTGTGTGCTTGTGTGTTTGAGAGTGTTTTATATGTTTATAGACCAGTTTATGACCGTTTTAGAGATCTAAGGGCTGAGATTCCATCAAGAATTCAAATTAAAGTGTGTTTTTCAGCTTTATAAAAAAGCTGCCAGGAATGCAATTAGCGCGCTAATATTTAGACCTAGCGCGCTAACTGTAGGGACTTGAAAATAAATATTTTCGTCCCTTTAGTTAGCAACCCTTTATCCGTGTCCGGGACCCTACCAACCCTCATATAACATATTATACATGTTTGTTATGGGTTATTAAGTCTATTTTAGTGGTCCGGATATTTTGACAAATCTCGGAAACGAAAAATCTCAGTTTTATAACATTCGAGGGGCTTTTCTGCAAATATGCAGTTTTCTTTTCAAAAACATTTCAAAAACAAGTTTTTCATTTTCAAAAACTTCCATAATGATTTTCAAAATGAGATGTGAATATAAACTCATAGTTTGACATTGTTTAAGCTTTTAGACCGAGTCAATTTTTAAGTTTCACTTAAAAACATAAACTCATTGTTTGACATTTGAAAATCAATTTGAAAAGCTCGACATGCATGAACAAATGCAATAGGTTTGCATAAATGAACTTGTATACCTTACATAAATATTACATCTCTTAGTTTGATCTTTCGTCTTCATTCCTTTATGTATGCCGAATCTTGAACTTAAATGGCTTGAATACTTGAATACTTGTGATGTGATGTTTTGCAACCTTTGAAAAAACTGAAATACACTTAATAAACTTATTAGTATATTTTCACCTTGTTTGTTTCTATCAAAATCTTGGTCGGAGTTTGTGACGGCCCCAATTTCCCCGTGCAATTGGGTACGCCCGGCCTAGACCCGTACAAGCCCCGAGTCATCACTCGGCAACCTGACGAGCCTAGTCAGCCTCTTATTTAATCAATTTAGTAATTTATGAAAGAGTTATTGCAATAATATACAGCGGAAGACTAAAACAATTATAACAAAGGGGAAATAACTCAATCAAGGGAAGTATATGAATTCTATAAGTGTGGAAAGCCCCGGGTACTCAAGTACAATTCGATAAGCATATATACATGATACCAGTCTCACCAAAATACCAAGTTCAATAATCCTAACAATATAAGTATTAACAATATACAAATCAGCAAAAATTATAAACACCTACTATAAAGTCTCTCTGATGTCGCTGCTAATCCTCACAGTAGATCACCTAGGCAGGGCCCCTTGCCCTTGCTGCTCTCCACCCTATCTGCACCCACCATCACAAACTAGACGGTGAGCAACTGAAGAAATCGAAAGTAGTGCCAGAAGAATGTAACATTAATTTATGATTTCAACAAACAAAGCAGTCTAAATATCGTGAAGAAATGAAAAGGGCAAGAAAGTAAGTAAATCAAGTGCATGATAAGCAGACTGATAAATAAACAATCGATATTTGCATGTTCTAAGATTCAAAAGAGGCCCATGAGTGGTCTATTTCACAACAATACGGCAAAGATCTCGCAAGATCTCCCCGGGCAATGTCGCAACACTAGTGCAGCGTGAAATCGAGAGGCATCACAACACCTCTCTAATCTAGTACCCAGTATACACATCACTAGGGGTGGTTAGTTACCCCTGCAGAGGGCACCCTCGTTGTCCTAGCTAGTGCGGAACCACATGATACCTTCGAGACATACACTCATGCCGAGAACATACAACCAAGGAAAACGGAATGGAATTTCAAACAAGGGAATTAATTCAACAATATCAATGAATAGAGGATGTATAAATCACATGTTATTTCCTTACTAGCCTACTAACGTACAAATGCTTTTTAGGGCAAGTGTACTTACCTGACTAATCGTAACCCGGTATTCACTCTAAGACTTTAACGCGTTTCCTGTGTTTCTCGACTACCTGGCAACGAATCAAACCCCGAATATCGTTTTAGAGTTCGTGTTTAGTTTTAGGGTGATTCTCATAAACTTGGTTTGAATTCATTTAATTAACGTAACCCATACTATAGTTGATGCCCTTTACACCCTGATTGGGCTCTTGTTAGGTTCATGTGTCAAGCCTATATTCACCTAAGTAGGCTTAATAGGTTAACACTTGTTGGACTTAGGTACATATGGGCTATTTCCTTCATTTTATGCATGTATTTGGGCTTTAAGTTGTACCTATTGTATTGGGCTTTTATTGTAATATGTGTTAGATGTATGTTGGGCCCTCATTACAATGTGTGTTGGGCCCTTATTGTTATAGGTGTTGGGTGTGTGTTGGGCCCTTATTGGGCCTCAACGCAAGCCCATACTCATCATTTCATTTTTTGAATAAATGTCCATCCACTTGTTTTATTTATTCACACACACATATAATAATGTACTTTATGGTCACACACACACAACTGATGTGTACACCCCACTGGTGTGCGTACTCACACTTCACACACCCCGCTGTTTTGTGCTCACAAGACCCCGTTGTTGTGTGCACCCCACTGTTATTTACCCCCCATGTTCACATGCATTAATACGTCACTTTATTACTTAAAACTATATTATATACACATTTTCACCATGCACACACATATACAACTGTTGTGTACACCCCACTGTGGTGTACACACACAGTGCTATGTACACCCCACTGTGGTGTACACACACTGTTGTGTACACCCCATTGTGGTGTACACACAGTGTACACCCCTTGCACACAACCCACACCAAAACGTCATACACTACACACCAAAGCAGTCCACACAACATTGTTGTCCATATCACTATACCCATGAAACAGTCCCACATGGTACCCCACACCCCAACTGGGTTGTGCACATACACAGCCATACACCCCGCCCAACACGCACCCACACACAACAACAATCTCAACAGCAAAGAAGGGACGAAAGATTTGAACAAAACACACCTATAACTCACACAACTGGTACACCTTGAAGGACCACCTCCGGCCAGTGAAGTTGCCGGAGGTTCACCTCCAATCAGCTGTGACCGGGGACGGTCCCACCGGCCACGGCAGTCCCAAAACAGTGGCAAAACCGTCACATAACAGGGTGCAAAGTGAGCAAAACGTAGCTGTAAGAAAAAGAGAGAGAAAGCAGTCGAGGCAGCTCACCTTGGTGTCTCCGGTGGGTGGCCGAGGTTCCCAACACTGTGGTGAGTGGCGGTGGTGACTGGTCGAGAGAGAAGACAACCAAGAGTGAGAGAGAGGACGTGACTGTCAAGAGAGGAAGAGAAGAAAGAGAGGGAAGAGAGGAGCTCACCTAGCGTCTTCGGTGGTGGTGGAGGGACGTCAGGCTCGGCGATGGTGGCGTTGGTGGTTGTCCAGCCAAGGATGGGAGGACTGTGGCGTGAGGGAACCGAGAGCATGGAGAGAAAAACCGAGAGTGAGTGAGTGAGAAAAGGAGAGAGAGAGGGAGAGAGAGAGAGAGATGTTCACCTTGTCGGGGTCAACGTCGCCGGTGGGAGGCGGTGGCAGTGGCGAGAGGAAGAGGGAGGTGAACAGTGACGACTTGGAGTTGGAGAAGATGATGAATAGTGCACATTAGGGTTTTCTTTGTTTTTATATATCTGTAACAACGTGAAATGACCCTTTTGCCCTTGAGTTTAAAACTTGCACACCCCTTGGACAGCTACCCTTATGGGTCATTTGCCTCATCATCCCAATTTAACACATATACACATCTCTATGACCATCCAATGATTCTCCTCACCCAATTGTGTCACTTTAACAATCTTATCCTATATTAACCCATTAGATTAATTTTATTAAATTATAAATAAGGTCACACAAATTCTCGCCTACACGGTACACAGTGCCCCGTGTCTGACACGCTTCTCGAGGCGGTCCCACACTTAGTATTCAAATAAGTTTCCTCATGTCTAAGTTATGCATTATTGATAAAATTGAATTATCTCAACTAAGGTCATATATTTCATTTGACTTTGTTTACTAATAATGTCCACTAAAACGGTTCCCGAAAACCCCGTTTAACTAAGCGACACCTCACTCAATTAAAAATATAGCTCGAACGGCTCGAGACCCGTAGAATACTAAAATACTAATACACAAAATCAAAGAATCATAAAATTACCTCGACGTCGACTACCGAAGTTTGAAATACTATCTAGTATCCACGTAGCAGGGTCACAATCCTGACACGTGTAACACAAGTCAGTTAAAAATTCAGGGTTGTTACAGGCTCCCCCACTTATTAGAATTTTGTCCCCGAAATTTAAACTAATAAGTAAACTAATTTACAAACTTACTGGAATCAAACAGGTAGGGAAAATGCTCGCGCATGTAGGACTCCAACTCCCAGGTCAACTCCTCGTCTCCATGAAATTGCCATTTCACGAGTACCGAAGGAATTTCTTTGTTCCTAAACGTCTTGACTTTGCGGTCAACGATCTGGATCGGTTGCTCCTCGTATGTAGCATCGTCCTGCAACCCGATCTGGCTCAAGTCTACCGTCGGTCGTCGCCCTCCACTTGACTTGTCTAGTCGAAGCATCGAAATGTGGAATACTGGATGAACACCGGCGAGCTCTGGCAGTAACTCTAACTTATATGCAACCTTACCGACCCTCTTCACAATCTTAAAGGGACTGATAAACCTTGGAGTGAGCTTCCCTTTGATTTCGAACCGTTTGTGACCCTTCAGAGGTGAGACTTTCAGGTATACATAGTCTCCCAAGTCGTACTGAAGCTCATCGTGATACTGATCATAGTATTTCTTCTGCCGTTCCTGGGCACCCTTAAGTTTCTGACGAATCTGTCGTACTTTCTCAGTATGATCAACAACAATCTCAGGCCCAACTGTCACAACATCCTCTGGCTCAGCCCAACAAGAAGGTGATCTACAAGGCCTACCATAGAGCACCTCGAACAGTGCCATACTGATACTCGCCTGATAACTGTTGTTGTATGCAAACTCGCACAAATGAAAGTACTCTTCCCATGACTCGCCGTATTCCAAAACACACATCCTGAGCATGTATTCCAACACCTGAATCAATCTCTCGGACTGTCCGTCTGTCTGTGGATGGAACGCCGTACTCAACTCTAGTCTGGTGCCAAACTGAGCCTTCATGCTCTGCCATAATAACGAAGTGAACTGCGCCCCTCGATCTGACATAATCGATAACGGAACTCCGTGCAATCTGACAATCTCGCGCTCGTAGAGGATGCTCAGTCTGTCAACTCTATGTGTAGTGGATACCGGTATGAAATGAGCAGATTTCGTCAATCGATCCACAATTACCCAGATGTTGTTGTGACCACGAGGAGATCAGGGCAAGCCACTAACAAAATCCATAGCAATGTGCTCCCACTTCCATCGAGGAATGGGTAGGGGCTGCAGCAATCCTCCAGGCCGTCGATGCTCAGCCTTCACGCGCTGGCATATCTCACACGCTCGAATAAACTCCGACGCATCGGATTTCATCCCTGGCCACCAGAAAAGACGTCACATGTCAGCGTACATCTTGGTTCGACCCGGATGCACAGAAAAACGGTAACGGTGAGCCTCCTGAAGTATCTCGGTGCGTAAGTCAGCCGCCAATGGAATCCCGATCGCCCACGATACTCAAGCAAGAGTCGTCGACCGACTCCATCTCGGATACTCGCACCGTCGCCATCTCACCGTAATCTTTGGTACGACTCATCGCCCCGTTGTCCTCGAGGACGCCCGTAGTGAAACGGTCTGCAATCTCATCTGACCACACATCTGTGTCCTGGTAGTCGTCGGTACGTCCGCTGAACTTATCATCTCGGCTGCCTCAAGTAATGCATACTCGTGAGTCATACGACATACAACTACCTCTGCATCAGATCCTCTACGGCTCTAAGCATCGGCAACAACATTGGCTTTCCCCGGATGATACTCAAGTGCGAAATTGTAGTCCTTCAGGAATTCAAGCCAACGTCTCTGTCTCAGGTTGAGTTCCTTCTGAGAAAACAAGTACTTCAAGCTCTTGTGGTCTATAAACAACTCGAAACGCACGCCATACAAATGGTGTCTCCAAATCTTCAACGCAAATACGATCGCCGCCAACTCTAAGTCGTGGGTTGGGTAGTTCCTCTCATAAACTTTCAACTGTCGGGATGCATAAGCGATAACTCTACCCTCTTGCATCAGCACACCACCCAAACCAATCTTTGACGCATCGGTATACACGACTAAGTCTTTCCCGATCTCGGGCAATGCTAAGACAGGTGCGGTCGTCAATTTCTCCTTCAAAGTAGAGAATGCCTGCTCACACTCTTCGTTCCAATCAAACTTCGCGTTCTTCTGCGTCAGTTTCGTCATTGGTGTAGCGATCTTGGAGAAATCTTGCACAAATCGACGATAGTAACATGCTAATCCCAAGAAACCGCAAATCTGAGTCACGGTCGTCGGAGTAGGCCACTCAATCACGGCTCTAATCTTCTCTGGATTAACGGCAACACCGTCAGCTCCAACTACGTGCCCTAAAAATCTAACCTCTGGTAGCCAAAACTCGCACTTGCTAAACTTAGCGTAGAGTAGGTGGTCCTTCAGAGTTTGCAACACTGTTCGTAGATGTCCCTCATGCTCCTCACGAGTCCTGGAATAGATGAGGATGTCGTCGATGAACACAATCACGAATTGATCTAGGAAATCCCTCATCACTCGATGCATCAGGTCCATGAACATCGTCGATGCATTAGTCAATCCAAACGGCATAACTGTGAACTGGAAGTGACCGTACTTCTCTTAATCCTCAGCCCTGATCCTGAGCTGGTGATAGCCTGACCTCAGATCTATCTTAGAAAACCACTGTGCTCTGGTTAACTGATCAAACAAATCGTCAATGTGCGGTAACAGGTACTTATTCTTCACTGTAACCTTGTTCAATTGCCTATAGTCGATACAAAGCCTCAAACTACCGTCTTTCTTGACAAACAACACTGGTGCTCCCCACGACGACATACTAGGACTGATGAAGCCCAACTCCAGCAACTCATCTAGTTGACTCCTCAGCTCCTCAAACTCTCGGGGTACCATCCTATACGGTGGTATCGAAATCGGTCTAGTCCCTAGGACTAAGTCAACTATGAAATCGATCGTCCGCTGCGGTGGTAATCCTGGCAGATCCTTGGGGAATACGTCAGTGAACTCGCACACGATCGGTACATCTTCTATGTCAACCTCTTGTCTCACACCAGTACTCATGACGCTCGCAACAACCTCGACATCGCCATTCGTGGCCTCTCTGCCTCTGGTGATCGGAAGTAATGGTGCAGTACCTTGAATGCAAATCTCCGAACCGTCTGCCAACAAAATCGTGATCATCTTCTCGTAACAACCGATATAAGCATGGTATGCTCCTAACCAATCCATGCCCAATAAGGCATCGAACTCAAGAAACTCAAGTACTCTCAAGTCAGCAGGAAACTCGTAGCCCTCTATCTCTACCGGACACTCAACACATAGAAAGTTCGGGTAAATCTTGTCCCCAGCAGCCGTGCTAAGGATCAAGGGTCTACTAAGTCTGATGGGTCTCAACCCTAACATGTCTACCATACGTCTGGAAATAAACGAAACAGTCGAACCAGAATCGAACATGGTATGCATGAATGTACTACAGATAGAAATCATACCCTCAACTAGGTTTCGAGAATCCCCCGGATCTCGCTCAACCGCTGCCTGCACCCGCTTCCTCTGGTGCTGATGATGCTGTGTCTATATCCTCTCAGGCTGAGTACACTGAGCCTGGATGTGGTCCACTCTGCTGCATTTGTAACATGTGCGTGTATCCTGTGTACCCTGAGTTTGACCCTGTCCGCGACTCTGTGTAGATCTCTGAGTCTGAGTCTGCCCTGACCTTTGTGTCTGTCTCGGTCAACCTCCTCTGCCAGAATCTCGGCTCACTCTAGGATCGTCTCTCTCGCGATCGCGCAGACAGTGTCTTGTAGGCTGTGGAGGGTGACTAGCAAAGCTCGGCACTGGTGGAGTCATCCGTGCTGGTCGAGTAGGTGGTGCAATGGATCCTACACTCGGAGCTCTGGAATCTCGGTAACGAAGTCTGTTCTTTCTCTTTTTCTTGTCCTGATGATCCTTTGATCTAGTCTCCAGTTTGACCAGTCTCGCCTCCTCAGGGTGTGAAATCAGGTAACTCTCTCTAGCCAAACTCCGCTCGTATGCCCTCCGAAAAGTCTCTTGGCTCGGTAGTGACTACTGAACCTCCAATGGCAGGTAGCAAACCCTCAGTGAAATAGTAGATACGATCGGCCTCTGAATCTGTTGATCCTCCCGCATAAGGTAATAGCTGAATAAATCTGCCCATGTAATCCATCATTGGCTCTCCTATTGACTGTCGCAATGAAGTGAACTCATTCCTCTTCGCCCGTAACACTATCGGTGGGAAATACTTCTGGTTAAACTGGGTCTTGAAATTGATCCAGTCTCGCGGAATGCCTCGGGTAGTGACAATGGTAGTCCACCAATCATCCGCCTCCCCCTGAAGCATGGATGAGGAAATCGTCGCTCTCATGTGATCCTCGGTCGCGATAATAGTATGAATCTTCTCATGGTTCTTCAGGAAAAGCTTCGTCGCTGCTACATTTGTACCACCGAAAAACTTAACTGGATCGTGCCTCTTAAATTCTCTCCACCGCCTCGCCTCAGCAGTAGCCCTAGGGCTCTTCTCCGGAGTAGTGACCGGAGTAGTGACTGGAGTAGTCTCTGCAGCAGCCACCGGCGTAGTCAGTGTCTCCGTCATTCGTACTAGCTCTATCTGTAACGGAGGTGTCTCCGCCTCGATCTGTGTACCTGTCGCAACAACTGCTCCCTCAGGAATCGCCCTAACGGAATCGGGGCGGTGGAAGCCGTAGCTACTGGAGTCTCCGTCCCCTGAGTGGTAGAAACAGGCGGCAAAGGCGTAATCGGAGTCAATGGTGTCGTGGTAGCCTGTGCGGGTGTCCTCAGTGACTGCACTAACTCCTCAAATCTCTGGTCATGCGTCGCGGCTCTCTGAGATAATGTACGTATCTCCTCAAGACATTGTGACAAAATCACGTCGATATCGTCGCTCGGACCTGGCTGATCTGCCATCGTCGTCTAATCAAGAAAACGAATTTCTCGGATCAATGGATAGCTACCGCATACAATATATTACAATCAACAATCGTAACATATATAAACATCGCATCCGACTTATCCCAACTCATCCCTCCAAACTAAAGTTCTAATTAGGATCGTAGGGTTTTCCACTCTAAGTTCAACCATTCCTAACTTCCGCTGTCTTAATGGTTTGTGTTTTTAAATCAAGAGTCAGGTCGTTATAACCTTAAGCTCTGATACCAACTGTGACAGCCCCAATTTCCCCGTGCAATTGGGTACACCCGGCCTAGACCCGTACAAGCCCCGAGTCATCACTCCGGGCAACCGGACGAGCCTAGTCGCCTCCTATTTAATCAATTTAGTAATTTATGAAAGAGTTATTGCAATAATACACAGCGGAAGACTAAAACAATTATAACAAAGGGGAAATAACTCAATCAAGGGAAGTATAGGAATTCTATAAGTGTGGAAAACCCCGGGTACTCATGTACAATTCGAAATACCAAGTTCAATAATCCCAACAATATAAGTATTAAACGATATACAAATCAGCAAAAATTATAAACACCTACTATAGAGTCTCTCTGATGTCGCTACTAATCCTCACAGTAAATCACCTAGGCAGGGCCCCTTGCCCTTGCTGCTCTCCACCCTATCTGCACCCACCGTCACAAACTAGACGGTGAGCAACTGAAGAAATCGAAAGTAGCACCAGAAGAATGTAACAGTAATTTATGATTTCAACAAACAAAGCAGTCTAAATATCATGCGGAAATGAAAAGGGCGAGAAAGTAAGTAAATCAAGTGCATGATAAGCAGACTGATAAATAAACAATCGATATTTGCATGTTCTAAGATTCAAAAGAGGCCCATGAGTGGTCTATTTCACAGCAATACAACAAAGATCTCGCAAAATCTCCCCGGGCAATGTCGCAACACTAGCGCAGCGTGAAATCGAGAGGAATCGCAACACCTCTCGAATCCAGTACCCAGTACACACGTCACTAGGGGTGGTCAGTTACCCCTGCAGAGGGTACCCTCATTGTCCTAGCTAGTGCGGGACCACATGATACCTTCGAGACACACACTCATGCCGAGAACATACAACCAAGGAAAACGGAATGGAATTTTAAACAAGGGAATCAATTCAACAATATCAATGAATAGAGGATGTATAAATCACATGTTATTTCCTTACTGGCCTACTAACGTACAAATGCTTTTTAGGGCAAGTGTACTTACCTGACTAATCGTAACTCGGTATTCACTCCGATACTTTAACGCGTTTCCCGTGTTTCTCGACTACCTGACAACAAGTCAAACCCCGAATGTCGTTTTAGAGTTCGTGTTTAGTTTTAGGGTGATTCCCATAAACTTGGTTTGAATTCATTTAATTAACGTAACCCATACTATAGTTGATGCCCTTTACACCCTGGTTGGGCTCTTGTTGGGTCCATGTGTCAAGCCTATATTCACCTAAGTAGGCTTAATAGGTTGACACTTGTTGGACTTAGGTACATATGGGCTATTTCCTTCATTTTATACATGTATTTGGGCTTTAAGTTGTACCTATTGTATTGGGCTTTTGTTGTAATGTGTGTTAGTTGTGTGTTGGGCCCTTATTGTTATAGGTGTTGGGTGTGTGTTGGGCCCTTATTGGGCCTCAACACAAGCCCATACTCATCATTTCATTTTTTGAATAAATGTCCATCCACTTGTTTTATTTATTCATACACACATATAATAATGTACTTCATGGTCACACACACACAACTGATGTGTACACCCCACTGGTGTGCACACTCACACTTCACACACCCCGCTGTTGTGTGCACCCCACTGTTATTTACCCCCCATGTTCACATGCATTAATACGTCACTTTATTACTTAAAACTATATTATATACACATTTTCACCATGCACACACATAAACTGTTGTGTACACCCCACTGTGGTGTACACACACAGTGCCGTGTACACCCCACTGTGGTGTACACACACTGTTGTGTATAGCCCATTGTGGTGTACACACAGTGTACACCCCTTGCACACAACCCACACCAAAACGTCATACACTACACACCAAAACAGTCCACACAACATTGCTGTCCATATCACTATACGCATGAAACAGTCCCACATGGTACCCCACACCCCAACTGGGGTGTGCACATACACAGCCATACACCCCGCCCAACACGCACCCACATACAACAACAATCTCAACAGCAAAGAAGGGACGAAAGATTTGAACGAAACACACCTATAACTCACGCAACTGGTACACCTTGAGGGACCACCTCCGGCCAGTGAAGTTACCGGAGGTTCACCTCCGATCAGCCGTGACCGGGGACGGTCCCACCGGCCACGGCAGCCCCAAAACAGTGGCAAAACCGTCACATAACAGGGTGCAAAGTGAGCAAAACGTAGCTGTAGGAGAGAGAGAGAGAGAAAGCAGTTGAGGCGGCTCACCTTGGTGTCTCCGGTGGGTGGCTGAGGTTCCCTGCTCCGTGGTGAGTGGTGGTGGTGACTGGCCGAGGGAGAAGACAACCAAGAGTGAGAGAGAGGACGTGACTGTCAAGAAAGGAAGAGAAGAAAGAGAGGGAAGAGAGGAGCTCACCTAGCGTCTTCGGTGGTGGTGGAGGGACTTCAGGCTCGGCGACAGTGGCGGTGGTGGTTGTCCAGCCAAGGATGGTAGGACTGTGGCGTGAGGGAACCGAGAGCATGGAGAGAAAAACTGAGAGTGAGTGAGTGAGAAAACGAGAGAGAGAGAGAGAGAGAGAGAGAGAGAGAGAGAGAGAGAGAGAGATTTTCACCTCGTCGGGGTCAACGTCGCCGGTGGGAGGCGGCGGCAGTGGCGAGAGGAAGAGGGAGGTGAACAGTGACGGCTTGGAGTTGGAGAAGATGATGAATAGTGCACATTAGGGTTTTCTTTGTTTTTATATATGTGTAACAACGTGAAATGACCATTTTGCCCTTTAGTTTAAAACTTGAACACCCCTTGGACAGCTACCCTTATGGGTCATTTGGCTCATCATCCCAATTTAACACATATACACATCTCTATGACCATCCAATGGTTCTCCTCACCAAATTGTGTCACTTTAACAACCCATTAGATTAATTTTATTAAATTATAAATAAGGTCACACAAATTCTTGCCTACTCGGTACACAGTGCCTCGCGTCTGACACACTTCTCGAGGCGATCCCACACTTAGTATTCAAATAAGTTTCCTCATGTCTAAGTTATGCATTATTGATAAAATTGTATTATCTCAACTAAGGTCATATACTTCATTTAACTTTGTTTACTAATAATGTCCACTAAAACGGTTCCCGAAAACCCCGTTTAACTAAGCGACACCTCACTCAATTAAAAATATAGCCCGAACGGCTCGAGACCCGTAGAATACTAAAATACTAATACACAAAGTCAAAGAATCATAAAATTACCTCGGTGTCGACTACCAAAGTTTGAAATACTATCCAGTATCCACGTAGCCGGGTCACAATCCTGACACGTAACACAAGTCAGTTAAAAATTCAGGGTTGTTACAGAGTTAGAGTGACTAACCACTTAGTCCAACAGTTTTCACTTTAATTAGTTGCTCGAGGTCGAGCTCTTTTTTAAGAAGGGGAGAATGATGTAGTACCCATGTGGCCTTTATATTAGAATTATATTTATTCTGTGTTAGGTGTAAAATAGTCTTTAGGTATTAGAGTTTCCTTATAAAAGAAGAAAACACAACTTGTTTGAGAGCTTTTTATAAAATCAAATGAAAATTGTGTGTTGAAGCCCTGTATTGGGTGTTTTGAGTTATCTTCTTTGTTGTTTAATCATTCCTACTCAACTCTCTGCATCAATATTCTTGCCAAAATCTTGAAACGTGTGGATTGGTGGCCACCGATTTTTAAAATGCTAGCCCATATCTCTCACTCATTTGGTAGCAGTTTTGCTAAGAATAGGTAGAACACGTAATGAGTGAACCAACACATATTTGGTGGTTTTCTCCGAAAAAAAAAAATCCACAAATTTGGTGACTTGCTCCATCACTTTTGTTAGGGTTTAAAAGTCATTTTGTGTAGCAAATATTTTGAATCAAAAGTAGGCTTCTTAATCTTTTTCATAATTCTTCATTCATAAAAAAATATCTTTTTCATAATTAATTCAAAAAAAGATGTCTTTCATAATTAAGTAAAAAAATAAAAAATTTCATAATTAATAACTTGAATGGTTACTAAACATAACTCAAACACATTTCTTCAAAAAAAATAAAAATAATAACGCAAACATGTGGAAAGAGACGTGGGATGTTCCCTTCTTAATCCGCGGGACGCGGGTAGTGAAGACGGGAAATCCGACGTGTCACCCTTCCACGTCGGACGCGCCCTCCCATCTCCCGCCATTTCCCCTCTTCAGCCCTACTCTCCCTCCATAAAACCGACCGAACTCTCTCCCGCCATCTCTCTCCCACACTACACACAGCAGACCCGACGAAGATGAAACCCATCCCATCCCCCCTCCGTTCCTTCAAACCCAAGAAGATCGTCCAATCGAGCCCCAATTCTTCCGCAGATCCAAACACCCCCGAAAAGCCGCTTCGGCCGCCACAACGGCTCCGAAACCGCTCCGCCGCACTGTCTTTGAAGGATGTGAGGACGGCCGCTCTAGGGCTCCGTCGATCTGGGAGAGTTTCTTCATTGGATCCACCGGAATCCACCGTTTCCCAAAGAAATGGGTCTAGGTCAAGTTCAAATCTTGCTGCCAAATCTCGCAAACCCCCAATTAGACTCCCGGAAAAGTAAGTTTCTTTTGGATGATTAATGAAGAAATGATGTTTTTTCTTTTTTTTTTTTTTTTTTTTTTTTTTTGTGGTTCATGATTTGGGTTTTTTTAGGTATGAGATTCTTGGCGAGTTCTTTGATAGGATGGAGTCTTCGATTAGGTTACTTCAAGCGAAAAGGCGAACGAGGACTTTTACTAACATTGGCAAAGGAGTTGAATGTATGATGGACAGGTAGGTTTTCGCGATTCGATTTGGGATTGATTTAGTGTGATTTTCTTCTATGTGTGGAAATGCCTTTTCAGTTTAGGTTCTTATTGGGTTTGTTTCGGATTTCGGTTGCAAACCAGGAGGTTTACACACACACATTTGGCTCAGATGAAGCACATTTTACCAGAAGTTATTGAAATTGAGAAAGTCTTGTCTTGCGACGAGCAAACTCTCTGTATGAAACCTGATCTTCAGATTACCCTTCAAGGTGATGCACTTGAAAGTAAAGTGGAAGAGAAAAAAGGAAGTGGGTACACCGATTTGAGGAAAGTTTTTCGATCGCGGCTCTCGGAGTTCTATAAAGCTCACCCTGAGGTATGCTCATTTTTATTGATGAATGCATTGTTTATACTGAAGTTCCTGATCTTATCTGAATATCAGACTAGTATTGCATTGTAAACTGTTTGTGCAATCAATAACACTCCATTAATAACCAAATGTTCATGTTTTCTAATTTCCCTCAACTGGTCTTTTTACAGTTAATCTTGTAGAAATTCAGCTAAATGGAAGTGATTATAAACATAAAGTTAGTTCTTTCATGTTCAATTCGTAGCGGAGTGATAAATATTTTGGTGGATCTTTTTTTTAATTCTCTTATTGATCTTTGAGGATATTGGTTAAACATTGGTGTTGCTGGTTCTCTTGTCTCAGGTAGATGATATTCCGGAGGAACCACTGCCGGAACCTTTCAATCAGTCGAAACAGAATGTTAGTATGAGTACGAACCCGACCAGCATGCTCTCATTGCCTGCTGCTTCATCATCTAATACACTCAATGTAGATAACGGTATAGTTGCCGGCCATCTGTCTAGGTCAATTGTGAGACGATTTGTGGGGAAGGTTCCGATACCTGAATCAAAGAAAAGCCAGCTGTTGGCGACCACTAGTCAGCCTTCATCTTCCTCCATTTCTATCTTAGAAAGTGGTTCCTCTAATGGGAATTCCTCTTCATCTGTGATCTCTCATATCAAGCCTTCTTCAAAATTGCCCATCATTCAGTCGCAACCGTCATCTGACGAGTCCTTTGTTGAAAGATGCCCTTTGAGTTCGGATGGAAATGGTGTTGATACTGTGGGGCAAATGGAGAAAAAGCATTCTTTCCGATTGGAAATAGATCAACACCAAGTTACCCCAGCGAAAAACATCTTAACTCCAGCGAGGCTGATGACCTCAACACCTGATTTACAGACACCAAAGAGATCTTGCATTAGCCACGACGATGATATCGCTGTCTCACCAGACAAGTTGCTTAGACGCCCTCCCGCGATTAGAACATTGTTGTTCCCTACTCCAGTAAAAAATAATAAGGCCAAGGATGAGATGAGCAACCAGGGAAGATTATCATCTGATGCAGATATTGTTAAATTACTGCCAGAGTCACTCCTGCAATCAGTAAGTCCTCGCATTACAGTGCTATTATATTTGGAAATTCAGTGTTTTTCTTGTGTAAAAGCTTTCCCAATCCCTAATTTTCCCATCAAAGTTCATTAACAGAAATTTTGGTTTGATAAGAATTTCCTGAAGTTGGTTTATTGTCTTGTTTCAATTATGTCTTTCCTTTTTTTTTTCTCATTAGTGCATGAAGAAGATATTAAATAATCAATGTTCCAATAATTTTGTTTGAATAGTTTAGTCTAGTACTAACCATAATAATAATGTTGCAGATAAGAGAGAAAGAGAGAAAAGCTGCCGAGGGATTTGATATAGCTATCTCCCAAGCAAAGAGGCGACGACAGATGATAGCCTCCCTTCCTAAGTTGTTCAATATGATTCACCTCATATTTCAGTCAACCAATCGTTGCGTTCTTACAAAAGAGGAGCTAATCCACAAGACAATCACTAGTCACTGTGATATAGTTGATAGAAGTAAGGCCTTGCGTTGATTGTAAAGTGGCTCGATAAATTATCTTTCACACGTAATTGAAACTTGAGAAAAGTTTTAATAATGTGTTTGAATTTGCAGATGAAATTGAAGAGCAGTTTAAGTTATTGCTGAAACTAGTTCCAGATTGGATTTCTGAGAAGGTGAGGTTCAGTGGCGATGTTCTCTTAAGGTATTCTCTTGGTATTCTCTTTAGTAAATAAGTTATATTTTTGAATGATTCCTCAGCTCAAGTCTCTGATATACAAAAATACTTAAAAATAATACTTGGGGTTATATATGAATAAATCACTTTGATCCATTTGCAGTGTCAACAAAACATCTTCTCCGGATTTGATACGAAGGACTCTTGCAGAAGCTTTATGATTCATGAAGAGTACTCAAACTTCAACAATTATTTTTTGTCGGACCCATTGTAACTCTATGAAAGCAGTCTTCGAGAAAGCCTGCTTTCTTTGCATATTTTATTGTGTAGTCTTTTTGTTGGGCACCCCATTTTTCATAGAACTTGCTTGACTGAAAATCCAGGGTTAATGATATTGGAGCAATAATGTTCATAGTTATGTGGAAGTATTTTTATGATTGTGCCATGCTTGAAATTAATCCATTAGTCTACCGCTTCGATTTTCCTGTTGTTTACTTCGGAATAGAAGCAGAATTTGCATGATGGATTTCCAGCTGTGAGAAAGTTGCGTACATAACCAAACTGGTATAGAACATCACTTCTCATTGTTCTTATTCAAAACTTTTAGGGAGTGACTATTAGCCTTCCTATTATTTCTATAGTATAACCCCCAATAAATTAAAAAATATACTAAGTGCCTCCCTCAACTAATAATAAACTTCCCAATATACCCTCAAGTTAATCCCCACATTTCACGACTTCACACCTATACTATCCGACTCCCACCAACCCACCCCCCATCAATAATCGATCTTACTTCATCTATGTCAATGAAATCAAGAAACACCACAAGCACCCATAAAATCCCCCTTTGCTTCAATTGCAAAAATTTAGTCCACTTGTTTACAAGGGTTTTCTCAAAATCACCAAATACACAGAAGTACATAAATCTCACATAATCCCCAATTGTTCAAACTGCAATAAACAACAAAATTGATAGGAGAGAACAACAAATTAAGAAAAAAATTGGGGGACATGTTTTGATTCATCTTCTTCAATGATCGAGACTCCACAAAGTGATGTGAGGATTGAAGAAAAGACGCAAAGTATCAATGATTGTGTGGCACAGATTTGTCTATGGACTACTGCCACACAAGGAAGCGGCATAGAACATATGCCACTGTCACAAGTATGGCCGCTTCCATGTATAGCAACGACATATGCTTGTGACTGCTATCATGGGTGGTAGCGGCTGCAAACCCATTTTAACCGAAGGGCTTATATGTAATTTTAAGTGAGGGTGTTTTATTTTAAAAAATTATTATCTTGATAGGGGGACTGATATAGAGTGGGGAGTTGGGGGGTGGGGGTGATATAGATTGGGTACGCGCACTGCATCTCACGACACCTACTTAGTTGGTCTCAAAAAGTGGGTTAGAAAATCGTGTTCCTATAAAAAAAATATACATTAATTTTAGCCCAGGACTAGAAAAAAACCTGGCTCTGCCCTTGGACTAAATCCAAGCTTAGACTAAAACAAGTTAGGCATACCTCTAAGTATTCTAAAGAACACACTCCCCACCTCTAAGAGTTGCCTCGAAATTAGAGATTCGAACTCATTATCACAATCTTTACGAAGCTTAAGAAAATGATCAGTATAGAAGTCTAGCAACTATACCAAGATAATGCTATGATGGTATTTGTGTTGCAATCCTTGGATTCAACAGTGGTTAAGAACCCTCGGATGCATGAACATGTATATGCCAACCTGCATGCTGAAACGCTCACTCACTGTTAGCGTCAAGACCATCAGTTATGATTGAGTTCGACCAGTTATATTGTTATCATGTTGATCAACTTAACAGTTAGGTAAATGACTCACCTAAAGCGTGGTCCACTGACGCAGCGTAAACGCTTAAACAAGGAATAATCCTTAAAGTTTTTGATAAAACTCGAAATTTGAATAAATTGGTAATAATTGATAATGATTACAGCCCTAATCATGGTTTTATACAGCCCATTAGAAACTCTAATCCTTATACAACTCAAAACGTAATCCTTCTACGACTCAAAATCCTAATCCTTCTAAGACTCTAAAAACGACTTAAATAAATCCTTCTATGACTCAAAATGCATAATCCTTCTAAGACTCTAAAAACGACTTAAATAAATAAATTACGAAAATACCCTAACCGAACAATAAAATTAGAAACTCCCGATGAAGGCCGAAACAAAGGAATTTAGATCCGCGAAACCCAATCCCAGAGAGCGATGCTCTTGGGACAGCTGTAGAGCACGAAACGCCATTTCCAAAAAGATATTATAATAGTTAATCGGATTCCTGGATCAAAAGTTATGACCTCGTAAAACATCTGTAACTGCCACGACATCATTCTCTCCCACTTGAGAAAAACTCGACCTCGAGTTTTCTGGATACAAAGGTTCATCATCTGGATAAAATGGAAAAATATCCGCCACATTAAATATTTTGGATATTCTCATACTAGTAGGCAGACCAACAACATATGCATTATCATTGATTTTCCTCTCAATCAAATACGACCCATATTTCTTGGACTGCAACTTACTGTACTGGCCAACGGGGAATCTCTCTCTTCGCAAAAACACCATTACCTGATCACCAACAGCAAAAAACTTTTCCTTGCGATGCTTGTCAGCTGCCTGCTTGTACTTGGCATTAGATTCCTCAATCTTCCTTCGAACTGCCTCTGTAGTAGACTGCCAATTCTCGGCCATATGCCTAGCTGCTACACTGTTGTCTTTCTCCTTTGGCAATGTCAACAAATCTAAAGCATGGGCAAGTGCTTTCCGATAGACTATAGCAAAAGGTGTCATGCCAGTAGTACGATGAACTGAACTGTTGTAAGCAAACTCTGCCTGTGCCAATGCAGTATCCCACTTCTTCGGTTGATTTCCCACAATGCTGCCAATCAAATTACCCAGGGATCTGTTGGTAACCTCCGTCTGTCCGTCTGTCTGAGGATGGGCTGTACTGCTATAATTCAAAGACGAATCAAACCGGTACCAAAGTGACCGCCAGAAGTGAATGAGAAATTTGGTGTCTCTATCAGATGTAATGGACTTCGGTACACCATGCAAACGGACAACTTGCTCAAAATAGAGCTTAGCAATGTTCTGGGCATCAGCAACCTTCCTGCAAGGAATAAAATGGACCATCTTCGAGAAACGGTCAACAACGACAAAAATAGAATCTGAACCCCGCTGAGTGCGAGGAAGACCAAGGACAAAATCCATCGACACGTCCTCCCAAATGTCCTGTGGTACTAGCAAAGGTGTGTAAAGACCAGTATTATGTGAATGTCCTTTGGTTGTCTGACACACATAACAACGCTGCACAATCTTGGTCACATCCCTACGTAAATGCGACCAATAGAAACGTTCCACAACAACAGCAATAGTCTTATCTCTGCCTAGATGACCAGCTAAAACACCACCATGTAAATCACGAATCACCTTCTCCCTTAAAGACGACTCAGGAATACAAAGTTGATTGCCCTTCATCAAAAACCCATCATAAATGTGAAAATCCTCATAAGGCTGCCGAGCACTACATTTACCCTAAATCTGCCCAAACTCTGCATCATCAGCATACAACTCCTTCAAACAATCAAACCCCACTATCTCATTACTCAAAGTCACTAGTAAAACAACTCTCCTACTCAACGCATCGACAACTTTGTTCTGAACTCCCGCCTTATGCTTTAGTTTGAATGGGAATTTCTGCAAAAACTGAGTCCATCGAGCATGCATATCTTTACTAATGTGGGTCTGGCTATTTAGGTGTTTCAAAGCACCACAATCAGAATATAAAACAAACTCCTGACCCACCAAGTAATGCTCCCAAGTTCACAAGGCACGCACAACCGAATAAAACTCCTTATCATAAGTGCTCCAACTACGCCTAGCATCACTAAGCTTCTCACTGAAGAATGCTACTGGTCGTTTCTCCTGTGACAAACTGCACCAATCCCAACTCCACTCGCATCACAATCTACCTCAAACAACTTCGAGAAATCTGGCAAAGCTAATACTGGGGCAGTACACAATTTCTCCTTCAATAAGGCAAAGGCAGACTCAGTCTCATCACTCCATTGAAACATCCCTTTCTTCAAACACTTAGTCAAAGGAGCTGTAGCACTACTGAAATGTCGGATGAAGCGTCGGTAGAAACTAGCTAACCCCAAGAAACTTCGCAATTCAGACACTATTTTCGGGGCCGGCCACTCTCTAATTGCTCGAACTTTCTCATCATCTACCTGAATGCCATCTGCACTGACTATAAACCCCAAGAACATCAACTTATTCTTTAGGTTCACATACAGCTTATTCTCGTGCAACACAGTCAACACACTCCGCAGATGTTCTAAATGCTCTTCTTCTGAATGACTATAGATCAGGATATCATCAAAGTACACCACCAAAAATTTGTCATGGAATGGCTTGAGAACCTGGTTCATAAGTCGCATAAAAGTGCTAGGAGCATTTGACAACCCGAAAGGCATGACCAGCCACTCATATAGACCGTCCTTTGTCTTAAAAGTTGTCTTCCATTCGTTTCCCATCCTGATACGAATCTGGTGGTATCCACTTCGCAAATCAATCTTGGTGAATATTCGAGCTCCACTCAGACGATCCAACATATCTTCCAAGTGTGGAATGGGAAATTTGTACCCAATCGTAATCCTGTTAATTGCCCTACTATCAACACACATTCTGTAACTTTCATCCTTCTTCGATGTTAACAAAGCAGCAACAGCACATGGACTCATGCTTTCCCTGATATTTCCTTTCTGCAGCAACTCTTGCACTTTGTCATGCAAGACCTCACTCTCCTTTGGACTCATTCTGTAGTGTGGGAGGTTTGGCAAACTAGCTCCAGGAATTAGGTCAATGTGGTGCTAAATATCGCGCATAGGAGGTAATCCGTCTGGCAACTCGTCTGGTATAATTTCAGCAAATTCCTCCAGTAAGGGTTGGACCTGCCCTGGTATCTCAGAAACTGACTCATTCTCATTCCCTACAAGGATCTGTCTCAGCACCAACGCATGCACCACCTGTGACTCCTTCACTGCTTCGTCCATCTCATGCTCAGTTTGTGTCATTATAAGGAAAGATCGTTCCTCCACTTTACAAGTCTTGGGACGGTTACTTGCCTTTAAAGGAAGCAAGTTAAACGTCACTCCCTCCTTCTCCAATTTATACACATTATCTCGCCCAGCGTGTTGTGCATTAACATCAAACTGCCAAGGTCGTCCAAACAGCAAATGGCAAGCATCTATATCTACCACATCACAATATACCTCATCCTTGTAAGAGCTAATGGAAAAAGGTACCCTGCAGCGCTCTGTCACCTGCACTTTCTCAGTTGCCTTTATCCAGCCTATAGAGTAAGGACTAGGATGCTTCTCCATCTTCAGTTTCAGTGCCTCAGCTGTACCTCTACCAATGATGTTCTCACAGCTTCCACTATCTATGATCAGTTCAAACACCTGGCCATTGATAGTGCATCTCGTCCGAAACAACTTGTGTCGCTGACTGTCATCTTCTAGTTTAGGAGTTAACATCAGCCTTCTGACCACACAATTATGTCCCTCTCCTTCATCATAGTCATTACAATCATCATCCTCTCCATCAGAACAGCAATAAACTTCCTCTTCTTCATCTCGTTCAATCACATTAACCTGCTTTCTATTGGGACATTCATTCGATCTGTGACCAGACTGCCCACAACGATAGCACTTGCCCACAATAGGCTTAGCATAAGGATTTGCAGTTGCCTTTTGTCCCTCTTTCTATTCGACAGGTTTCTTTCCAGGTCCCTTATCATCCTTCCGTTCAGTACCTTGATCCTCGCCCTGGGTGGACTTACTCCGCTCTGCAAAACTCCTTGAAGTTTCCTTCTCGCTATTATTCCTCTGGTAATTATCACTACCATAGGTTCGTCGATTGCCCTCATATCGATTTTCACCTCTGTCCTGCATCATTAATTCAGCCTTAATGGCTAAATTTTTCGCCTAGGTGACAGTTCTTATAACTTGCACTCCAATTTTCTCCTGAACTTGTATTTTCAATCCATCCAGGTATCGTGTAACCTGATGAACATCATTCTCCCTTAAATCATTCCTCTCAGTCAATCGCATAAAATCTGCTGTATATTCATGAACAGATCTCTGACCCTGTCGATAGCGTTGGTATCGCTGAAACAATATCTACTCATAATCTCGAAGCAGAAAATCTCGCTGGAGCAACTGCTTCATTCTATACCATGTCCGAACAGGTTGTTTACCCTCTCTGTAGCGCCTACTCTGTAGCCTCTCCCACCAGGCAGATGTTCCACTCTTCAAACGACAAGCCACCAATTTCACTCTTTTTTTCTTGAGGAATTTCCATATACTCAAAAAAATGGTCTACTTCGGCGATCCAATCAACAAAGTCCTCAATGTTCAGATTACCAGAGAAACTAGGAATGTCCACTTTCAGCCTAAAGTTGCCCCAATCATGGTTACCCCTATCATAATAATCATGATAATGCTGATTATTGTTGTTATTATATCTGCCGACTCGATCTCTCCTAACAGGTCTGCCCTGATCCTCGGCCAGAACCATATCCTCATCCTCGTCACTAGAGTCACCACCAGCAACTCGACCTCTAAAATTCGCAGCCACTGGTGCAATAGGAGCATCGCCTCGAGCACGCTGATCACTTGGACGTTGTTCACTATCACCTTCGTGTCTGTTGGCATTCACCCCAAGGGCATCAAATCTGTTAATCACCGCATCAAAGCGCTCGTCTATACGCCGGAATTGTTGATCGAGATTTGTTTCCAAGGTTCTGATTGCCGCCTCTTGAGCCTCCACTTTGGTTCGCAAGGCTTCAACATCCTGAACGACGTTCTGAATGCCACCGCTTCCACCGGACATCATTAGTACGAACGGAATTCACGCTCTGATACCAACTGACGCAGCGTAAACGCTTAAACAAGTAATAATCCTTAAAGTTTTTGATAAAACTCGAAATTTGAATAAATTGATAATAATTGATAATGATTACAGCCCTAATCATGGTTTTATATAGTCCATTAGAAACTCTAATCCTTATACAACTCAAAACGTAATCCTTCTACGACCCAAAATCCTAATCCTTCTAAGACTTTAAAAGCGACTTAAATAAATCCTTCTATGACTCAAAATGCATAATCCTTCTAAGACTCTAAAAACGACTTAAATAAATAAATTACGAAAATACCCTAACCGAACAATAAAATTAGAAACTCCCGATGAAGGTCGAAACAAAGGAATTTAGATCCGCAAAACCCAATCCCAGAGAGTGACGCTCCTGGGACAGATGTAGAGCACGAAACGCTATTTCCGAAAAGATATTATAATAGTTAATTGGATTCCTGGATCAAAAGTTATGACCTCGTAAAGCATCTGTAACTGCCACAACATCATCCGCATGCTCAAAATCAGAAGAAAAACTTTGGGTGATTTGGTGAAGATACGAGGTTGCAACAGAATGCAGATTGTGCAGTTGCAACTGAACCTCTGAATAAGTTTGTTGCAATTTTGATTTTATCTACAACCAACTGAAGACCAATTGAAGATCTCTTGGAAGATGGTGTTTCAGTTCAGAGGCTTATCACCACGTGTATGTGCAAAGATGTAGTTGCTTGAAGTTGAATATTGGTTTGATCCTAACCGAATTGTTGAGATTTGTTGTTGGGATTTAATGTACTTAATTGTCTATATAATGTGTCAAAGTGATTGAGTTTGTACTCGGTTGGGTCAATTCATTTGCTTTGTATTATGAACGTGTTGTTTACTTCTTTTATCGAGTTGTAAAACACCAAGGGGACTTGGGTGTTCCAGTAAGGGCGTGTCTTACACACAAGAGGAGTCTTGTGCACGTAATTCCACATAGAGGAGTGTAGGATGGTGAAAAGAGGAGCTTAGTAAGGGAGTCACGTCAAGAGTCCTGTAATTTGTTGTTGTTATATTGTCACGGCTTAAATTTCTAATCCTAGATTTTGGCTATAAATAGGGTCACTGACCCGTGACGTGGGACCCGCATTGGCACACGTGCACTAGCCGAGGCATGTGGCCATGGTATGTTTTATATTTGATGTAGTGAATGCTTAATGTATTGTATGTGTACCCTATACCTGGAATAGTTAAGTTCGATAATTTCGACAATTCGACGCGTAGGGAAGCGCCTCGAGTTACGTGCGAGCATGGGCACCGAGTATCGGGTAGTCGGGGGGTTAGTGTGGCATTATATGTGATTTATTGGTCAATATGACAACCCTAAGATAATTGTGTGAATTTAATTAGGCCAAATCAATCATAGGCCTATAGTTGGAGTTAATAATTTAGGACCTTGGATTGACATGAGGGTGATCCTAGATTTGTGGTTACAAAGATTGATGAGTCATTATGGTGTGTCATTAGTGTTGTGGACAGCTCAGCCAAGGACCCTAGGACAAACCTCGAGAATTGCACATGCACTAGATTGGAACAAAGTATAAAAGCATCTCCAACCATGTTACTCTATTTTTCTGTCTATTTTATAGTTCTATCACATCAAACTCTATTTCTTCTCCAACCACAAACTCTATTTCTCCTCTAAAAAGGAATATTCTCTCACTACTATTTTTTACATATTACTTACAACTCCTCCCTTTTCTTTTTTTTCTACTCACTCCTAACAACACACAAATATATATTAATATTATTTAACATATTATAAGAACTAATAAATTAATATATATAATTAGCAAATAACGTGATTAATTAATATAATAAATAATTAGATTATATTTCTAATTATATAAATATATTTATAATGAATTAGTAAATCTATTTATTACTATATGACAACATGTCACCGAATGCTCGCAAGAAAATAGTATAAACGTTTATTAATTTGATAATACTATTACTTTAAAGGGACGACAACAATTATTGATGAAACATTGAAGATTGACTCTTCATTTTTCATAAAATAACCACAAAGGGAAGAATAACATTTATTTAATCATCTTCATTTGTGTACTCATCCCAAATATGATCAATCAAGGCATTATGAAGCGCATAATGAACATCTTTATCTCTAATGTCTTTGTTGCGTTTAAGAACTTCATCGAATCTTTCTTTTACATCCAAGGCCACTTCAATATCAGGAATTGGTGCTTCCCTTGCTTGTCCAATTGGTACACTAAGATCTCGTTTGTCTTCAATAATCATGTTGTGCAAAATAATACAGGCTCTCATAATGTCTTGCAATACATTTGTAGCCCAAAAACGTGACGGACCTGCGACAATTGCAAATCGAGCTTGAAGAACTCCAAAAGCATGTTCCACATCCTTCTTACACGCTTCTTGCTTCATAGCAAATAATTTTTTCTTTCGCATCTGCGGCTCACGAATAGTTTGAACAAGAGTTGCCACTTTGGATATATGTTATCAGTTAAATAATAACCCATGGTGTACTCTTTACCTTGAATAGTGTAATTAGCTTAGGGGGCAATGCCGTTGGCAAGATTAGAAAAAAGATTAGAGTTGTCTAACACATTAACATCATTATTGCTGCCTGGCATACCAAAGTAAGCGTGACATATCCAAAGATCGTAATCTGCATCTGCTTCAAGAATTATAGTTGGGGAGCCACTTCGACCAGTATATTGTCCAGCCTATGCAATTGGACAATTCTTCTACTTCCAATGCATACAATCTAAGCTGCCCAACATTCCAAGAAAGCCACGTTGTTGACCAATATAAAGCAGCCTTGCAATGTCATTGGCATTAGGTTCCCTTAGATATCGATATGAGAATATCTCCACGACAGCACGACAAAATCTTTTGATACCTTCAATTGCAGTGGACTCTCCGATTTTTAAGTATTCGTCTGTGGCATCTGCTGGTAAGCCATATGCCAACATTCGGAATGCATCAGTTACTTTTTGTAAAGTCGATAATCCCAATTTACCAACTCCATCTCGTCGTTACTGAAAGTAATTATCATGAGATTTCACTGCATCAACAATACGGAGGAATAAATTTCGTGACATTTGATACCTGCGACGGAATTTGTCTTCATTATACCTTGGATTCTCAACAAAGTAGTCATCGAATAAATTACGATCAGCATTTTCTCGATTGTGACTAATCGTTGTGTGACCAGGAACAGAGCCAACACTAGTGCTTGTCTTATTGCCTTGTCGCTCCAAGTAGTGCATTAGAGTCTTGTTGTTGTTCATAATCATACGAGATATCGTCTCCTCCGTTTGAGCAATCTCTGCCAGCAAGAAATTATCTTCAGAGTCATTTAGCAAGTAAGATGAACCTCCTCTGTTAAAACTCATTTTGGATACCGATTTTGAAAATGAACAAAATAATTATAATGAAATTTTACTATCAAATAGCCGGTGCCTTAACATCATAATGGAGTTTGTATTTATATCTTGCAAGGTTGGAAATGTGGATTTCTTATCCTCTACGCATTGGATAATGTTCGTGTTTTTCAATATTCTTTTTTGCCTTGTCTTGCACTCCAGTGGATACTTCCTCAATCTAACGGTCATATATTGTAATAAAATCCAATCAAACGGTCATTTTTTTGAAATATGGATTTCTTATCCTCTATGCATTGGAGAATGTGTGTGTTAATATTCTTTTCTTGCCTTGTCTTGCACTCCAACGGATATATTCTTAATCTAACAGTCATATATTATAATGAAATCCAATCAAACGGTCATTTTTTTGAAATGTGGATTTCTTATCCTCTATGAATTGGAGAATGTGTGTGTTTGTCAATATTCTTTTCTTGCCTTGTCTTGCACTCCAACGAATATATTCTCAATCTAACGGTCATATATTGTAATGAAATCCAATCAAACAGTCATCTTTTTGAAATGTGGATTTCTTATCCTCTATGCATTGGATAATGTGTGTGTTTGTCAATATTCTTTTCTTGCCTTGTCTAGCACTCCAACGGATATATTCTCAATCTAACGGTCATATACCGTAATGAAATCCAATCAAACGGTCATCTTTTTGAAATGTGGATTTCTTATCCTCTATGCATTGGAGAATGTGTGTGTCATGTGGATTTCTTATCTTATACGTATTGGAGAATGTGTGTGTGCGTGTGTGTTTGTCTATATTCTTTTCTTGCCTTATCTTGCACTTTAAAAGTGAATCAAATGGTCATCTTTTTGAAATTGAATTTTCTTATCTTAAAGCCTTGGACCATTATATATAGCAACCTTGCATTGGTTAGCAAGCACCACTACACGTTTCATATCCTTCAAACAAGTTTTGTACTCATATATTTATTTGTTTTCTTCTTTAACAATGTCTCGATCAACTGGGTACTCTGCTCGTAAGGATCATATTCTATGCGAAGCATGGCTTGAAGTTTCTCAAGACCCTATTGTAGGTCAATATCTGCAAATAACTTTTGGGGTCGTATTGTGGCAAAATATTACGAAACACTTAGGGAACAAGGAGAGTGTCGCAGTTTAAGATCCATACAATCTCGCATGTACAACATATTAACGAAAGTAAAAAAACTGGTTAGTTGCGTGACAACGATTGAGAATAGGCATCAAAGCGGTGCTTCAGATGAAGATAATGTAAGTTTCCTTTTTTTTTCTCCTCTAGTTGTATTATTTAATACTTCTTATTATTAAGTTATAGCATCATTCTTATGTATTTTTCATATAATTACATATGCGCCAGGAAAAAATATTATTTATGCACGATGCGAAGTACAAAAAGGGGTTCAAATTCGATCATGTTTGGCATATTATGAAGGATATTGAAAAATTCAAGGACAATGTTCCTATCGTGAGGCATATGTGTAGGGAACCTAACTATGATTCTTCGCAATCTGAAAAGGGTTTTGATTCTCCTTGCACAGAATCTCCCGGTCTTTCTCCATTTGCTTCTTTAGATGAGCTTAAAGATAATCCCGTTGCAAATTCATCTCGGTGACCTATTGGAGTGAAGAAAGCCAAATTGAAGAGGAAAACAAGTGAGGAGTTGTCAACTGCAGTGAACGAGATAAGAGAAGAAAATTGACAACTTTTGGAGCTGTTACAGGATGCAAGAGTGACGGTTAGAAATAAGACAAATACCATCTCTATCGGTCACGTGTTTGGGCAACGTCCTTTAAAACCACCCCCACGAGTCCGTCGATAAGTTTTCCGCAACTACAAATGCAACTGGAAATAGGTGTCCATTACCATCAGCTGATAGGGCAACCATTAGTTTACCACTATATTTGCCATACAAGAACGTCGCGTCAATCTGTAGAAGAGGCCTACAATGCTTGAACCATTCGATTGATGGTTCAAATGCAAAGAACACGCAGCAAAATTGAGGATGCTCTGTCCTAATATCATATGTTGTCCATTGTCTATGTGACCACTCAATCTTTGTCCCTGGGCTTTTATTCTGTACAGCTGCCAACCATCTTGGTAACCTAGCATACGACGCGTCCCAATCTCCGAATGCATTTGCAACTGCTTTCATTTTGGCATCCCACATTTGCTTATAGGGAACTTCATGTTCGTATTTTAGCTTAATCCTTTCTACCAAGGCCCTGATAGTAATTGTCTGATCTATCTGGACAAAGCTTTGTATCTCACGTGCAAGCATGTTAACGTCGAGTTGAGCATGACCGCGTTCTATACCAGGATTTATACAGCTGTGCGACTCTTCTAATTGTGTGATCTCCCACAATTGTTTCTTTTTTCGTAAACAAGCACGGAGATGCCACATGTACCCAACTTCCGACACACTTTTGCACTTCACCACCCACAAGGTTGTAGTTGACTCCATAACATGGTCTTGACAATGTTTGTTAACATGTCACACTTTGATGGCATGTTGCAAGTCTTTCTTATTGTTAAAGCTCATTCCTCTTTCCAACTCAAAATTAGGTATGTCTCATCCAATCGAATGATGAGAATGTTGGGTCATAGTAGGATTAGCCACTTCCCAATCAATTTTATTATACACCGGCAAAGGTTGGTAACTTCATCGCTTACTTCTCCCATGTAATCCTCTTCATCAATAGCAAATTGTTCATCATCTTGCAAGTTTTCAGCTCCTGGAGGTTCATAGTTGGGTCGTTTGTAACAATATTTATATTTTTTCAATCAATAGATTGCGCAGCATCCTCGAAGGGACATACGACCTTGTTGACGTCATTGTCATCACCCTCGTTAGGGTCATCACTTGGGGCACTAATTTCTTCATCAATTGGAGTAACAACTCTACCTTGCACAACATCACCTATAGGTGATTGCATATGTAATCTTTCCAATATTGATGTAGGGCTCGGAGGCTCGATTGGTTTGAAGGTTTAATAAATCTCTACCATTGTTGCTAATGGTAGATTCGACACTGTTGACCACATCAACTCGATGTGGGTCTCTTCTTACAACGACACGGGGATAAAATATTGTAAACCTGATGGATGGGTTATTACATGATGATACGTCATCGTAATCTGAGTCTCAGTGGACGAGATACCAAACACGTTATACACATGATCTATCAACTCATGTTTACTCATTCCAAACTTAAGTATCAAAAACATTGATGGAGGTATGTTGTACTCGATGCCTTGCGAAACCTTAACAATTTCTCCGTATGCATAAAATAGAAATGGGATATTCCTATGTTCCACGACCTACATAATTTACCGCATTGATAATGTAAAAAAAATTACATATATATCAGGCCAAAAAATGATCAAAATGGGGATTTGAGGCGTGAGCGAACTGTTGAAAAAATCACCGTAAAAGATTATTCTTATTCTTATATCAAAATGGAGCATCTTATAGTAATTTTTAAAAATGATTTGAGTTTTATCCTAGGGTTGTTCCAGAAGCCTCTTGGGAAAGGAACGAGACCCTTCTAAGGAACTTAGTATCAACTACCTATTCAATTTTCTTAGAGTTCCATCTGGGGAAAGGGAACGACTCCCTTCTAAGGCACTTAACTTAGGTTTAGATTTATACTTAGAGAAAGCTGAGTGCAATAAAAAATGCAAGCACAGTTTTAGGGATATATTCGATTTTCAAATATATTTTGGAGTCTTCTTATCTTTTTTTAGATATTAGAAAATACATATCATATTCAATTTTCATTTCTTTTACTCTTTTTTCCTTATTCATTCGCAAGTCAATATGACAAATAGATTCATATTGAATATAACAATGTTTATATTGGTTGACATGGACATATAAGTCATGTTATACTGTTGAATAACAAACCTTCAATTATTCTGAATAAAAAGAATTACATTTTTTATTACTCAATTGCTGTATCTATTTTTAATTTTTGAAAATTGTTTTAATACAAACAATAAGTTATGACAACCACTACTAAAAATTAGTTTTTCTATTCCTTTAAATTAATTCCACCTTTCTTAAAATGCAATAAAACACAGTCATTACTTAAAAATAAAATGAATACATCTTAATTTAAATGGTCTTAATAGGGTTTAACTTTTGTAAAGTAGCCATTTTTTAAAAGCAATTAGTAGTTACATTAACTAAAAGCAATGAATAGTTAACCTAATTAAAAAGTTGTTTTTAAAGCACGAAATAATTAAAAACACATTTAAATTACACACACCATGCAATAAACACATGCTACTTAACCACATTTTCTTAAAAAAAACTATGCAATTACACAATATAAAAATAATAAATAAATGAATAAATTTTAGTTCTTACTATTTTCCTACCGTTTTGTTCTTCAATTTAATATTCCCTAACCAACAAAAGAAATTAATATTCCCTGTGAAAAAATTATATTTAGTTATTTTATTCAAATGAAAACTAAACAACAAAAAAATTCATAAAAAGACTAATTAAAAAAAAAACTTGAATAAATGACCTCTGATTCTCTCGGCCAAACGTCCCCCAAGCACCCAATTTTCTCTAAATACACACAAACACACACACACACACACACTCTCTCTCTCTCTCTCACAACTCTCTTTTTCCTTTGTAAACCCAAACACACACTCTCGCTCACTCTCTTTTGTAAACCCAAACACATACACACATAAACTCTCTCTCTCTCTCTCTCTCTCACACACACACACATACACACTTTCTCTCTCTCGGCTCTCACTTGGTTTCCTCTCGCTATGTAAATCCAAACACACACACATACACACACTCTCTCTCGCTCTCCCAAACACACACATCTCTCTCTCTCTCTCTCTCTCTCTCTCTCGCTCTCCCAAACACACACACATACACTCTCTCCCTCTCTCGGTCTTCTTCCCCACGTCCTTACTGCTGCTCTTTGTTGCCTGATCGTTGTTGTTGCTGCTCTCCTCGTCACCTGATCGATGTAGTTGTTGCTCTCCTCGTCGCCTCCTTGCTGCTACTCCCTTTCCCAACGTCGCCTCCTTACCGCTGTAGTCTCTCTTGCTCTCCCTACCTCTTGTTGGACTAAGTGGTTAGTCACTCTAACTCCGACTGAAATTTTGATGGAAACAAACAAGGTGAAAATGTACTAATAAATATTAAGTGCATTTCAGTTTTTGTTAAAGGGTGCAAAACATTACATCACGGGTATTCAAGCCATACAAGTTCAAGACTCAGCATTCATGAAGGAATGAAGACGAAAAATCAAGCTCCAAGCTGTAATATTGATGTAAGGTATACAAGTTCATTCATATAAGCCAAATGCATTAGTTCATGCATATTGAGCTTTTCAAATGAATTTTCAAAAGTCAAGTGACTACTTTGAGTTTTTAATGGAACTTAACACATGACTCGATCTATAAGTTTAAATAATGTTAAACAATGTGTTTATGTTCATATCACACTTTGAAAATTATTGTGGAAGTTTTCGAAAAAGAAAAACTCGTTTTTGAATGGTTTTTGAAAAGAAAACTGCACATTTGCAGAAAAGCCCCTCGCACGTTATGAAATCGTGATTATCCATTTTTGGGATTTATAAAATTATTCGGACCACCCAAATAGGCTTAATGACCCATAACAAACATGTATAATATATTACATGAGGATTGGTTGGGTCCCGGACGCGTATAAAGGTCGCTAACACAAGGGACATAAATAATTATTCTGAAACCCCTGCAGTTAGCGCGCTAATACTGCCATTAGCACGCTATATGCAGAGTTAGCTTCCTAAGTCCCAGTATTAACGCGTTAATTGCATTCATAACAGTTTTTTTAAAAAGCTGAAAAACACACTTTAATTTGAATTCTTGATGAATTCTGAACCCTTGGATCCCTAGAACAGTCATAAACTGGTAAGATGTGATATCTAACACTATAAAACAACCAAGAACATGGTTTTGCCACAACAAGGAAGAAACATACTCAAAAGCTCAAAACCTACAAAGAGAAGAACTTTAATTTTTGTGAAGGAGAAAAAGAAGATTCTTGTGGCTGTCCTTTAACTCCAAAATCTAGCACTTTTGAGGCTTCCAAAGGAGTACAAGAATCTTTTCAAAACTGATTTCCTTTGTCATCTTCTTGGTTGTAAGAAAGTCCTTATTCTAGCATCTTTTCTTGTGCTTAATCTACATAGTTTTGTGTGTTTGAATTGAAAATCATTTTGTTGTATGTTTGAACACTTTCATCTTGGGTTTTGCACTTAAACTTATTTTATTAAACCCTAAGATTGATTTGAACAAAATTTTTGCACTTAAACTTGATTTTTGTTAAACTCTTGTTCTTAGCTTTGAAATCGGTTTTGCACTAATACATTAGATTTTTGAAACGATTTCATATTTGGGCTTGCAACAAAATCAGTGACATATTTACATATTCCATTTATTCTCATACTTGCATGCATTAGAGTTGTTAGGCTCTAGGAGGCCTGCTAGTGTTTGAATTTGATACCACTTTACGTTGTAAAGTGTATTTCATTATTTTTCAGCCACGTGTTGTAATTGAATGATTGTAAGACTTAGTGGAATCTAAGTCAAAGGGAAAGACCTAGTTGAGGCTAGGCATAAACCCTAGTTGCGACTAGGTAGGAAGTCTTAATTGTGATTAGGCATTTTAGGCTTGTATGCTTAGGTTGTAACACTTGTTTGAAATATAAGTAGGGGTTTAAAAATCCTAACTGGGGAGGTTAGGTAGTGGATGTAGATCATTTGATCGAACCACTATAAATCGTGTATCACTTTTCATCTCTTCCATCCTATTCACTTGCATATCATTCACATTCGTGTTTTGGTGAGCATATAGCATCTTAATTATTGAACTAAAATTAAAAAGGCGATAACTTCTCGATACACCCAATTCACCCCCCTCTTTGGTGTGATTTCAATTGGTATCAGAGCAGATTATTGCTCAAAGTGTTACTAACGTATCTTTGAGTGTTTTTGTGCAAGGATGCAAACTCTAGATCCAGCTCGCCTTAGGGAAGGAAACTCCTCGAGTAGGCCTCCGTATGTTGATGGAACTAACTATGCTCATTGGAAAGTGAGAATGAAGTTCTATATTAAAGCACAAAATAGATTCTTATGGGATGCAATTGAAAGTGGCTACACTCCACCAGACAAGTCTTTGAAAGAGTACACCGCCGAGGAGATCAAGAGTGAGCTCTCAAATGATCAAGCCATGAATCACTTATTTTATGCATTAAGTGAAAATGAGTTTAACCGAGTTAGTGTTTATCAAACGGCCAAGGAAGTATGGGAAAAGCTTGAGGTACAATATGAAGGTACCATGCAAGTGAAAAAGACAAAGTTGAGGATTCTTGATGAGCACTATGAAACTTTCCGAGTTGGATCCGATGAAGATATAGCCACCGCCATCACTCGGTTCACTAAGTTATTAAATGAGATCAAGAATCTTGGAAAGAATTATGATAAAGAGATATCGGTATACAAATTCCTTAGAGGCTTGCCTAAGGAATGGGATGCCAAGAAGTATGCTATCCAATTGGCACAAAATCTTGGAGACTACACATTCGATGCATTGTGTGAAGAGTTAACGGTCCATGAATTCGAACTCAAAGGCCGAGCAAGATTGGAAGCATTAAGCGGAGGTACAAAGAGTTCAAGAAAAGAGATTGCTTTGAAGACAAATAGCTCCTCGGTTGCATCAATAGATGTCGTTGAAGATGAAAAATCTTGTGACGAAAATGATCTTGAGGAGGAAGTAGCTATGCTTTCAAGAAAGCTAAACAAGGCAATGTACAAGCGGGATAAGTACAAGAAGAAGTTTAAAAGTGGAAGCAAGGGAGGAAAGTCAAGTGAGACTATATGCTTCGGATGAGGCAAACCGGGTCACATCAAGGCGGAATGCAAATCCAAGAAGGTGGTGGACAAGAAGAAAGGAAAGAAAAGCTTCAAGGCAACTTGGGATGACTCATCCTCATCAAGCTCCGAGTCCGAATCGGAGAGTGAGAAAGCAATAATTTGTCTCATGGCACAAAGTGAGGTAAACTCTAACACTTCTAACTTTGATGATATTGATGATTTGGATTATTATCCAAATCTTGATATGCTTAGGAAAGAGTTGGAAAATGAGGTCAAAAAGACCAAACAACTCAAAAAGAGTTTGACCATAGCAATTAGTGAAATCGAGTCACAAAATGAGACCATTAATGATCTCCAAATTGAATTGAATGAAGTCCTGGAGGAGAGAGATGCTTTAGTCAAAGAAGTAGAGGACTTGACTAATACGGTGCATAAGTTCACCAATGGTAGGGAAATGTTTGATATGATGTTGGGAGCACAACGACGTGCACTTAACAAAAGAGGCATAGGCTATAGAGCAAATATGTTGAGTTACAAGAAATTGTTAAATGATGATCGTAGATGCTCTAAATGTAATAAGACTCATGTGGTTGGGAAATGTGTCTTACAAAAGACCAAAGTGGGTAGACTAGCATGCTCGGACCCAAAGGTGTTTGGGTACCAAAATCTAGTGTGTTTCACATTGTGTAAGATGCGAGGAAGAGCACCCCATGGTACTTAGATAGTGAGTGCTCAAGACACATGACCGGAGATGCGCATCAATTTATTGAACTAAAACGGCATGATGGTGGAAAGGTTACATTTGGAGACAACAACAAAGGAAAAGTTAATGGTCTCAGAACCGTCGGTAACAATTCACTTTCTATCTCTAATATTTATCTTGTTGATGGTTTGAAATATAATTTTCTTAGTATTGTCAATTGTGTGACAAAGGATTTCATGTTATGTTTGAATCATCGAAATGCACTGTTAGGAATGAGAAGCATGAAACTCTATTTATTACATATAGAGATAAAAATGTTTATGCCATTAACTTTGATGAGATGAATATGCAAAATGTTTCATGTTTGAGTGCACAAAGTGAATATGATGCATGGTTGTGGCACCGTAGATTAGGACATTCTAGCATGGAAAAGTTATCAAAATTGACTAATCATGATCATATCAAGGGCCTACCCAAATGTACTTTTAAGAAAGATAAGGAATGTGAATCCTGTATCCTTGGTAAACAAGTGAAATCGTCATTTAAGACGAAAGTAACAAGTGACGTTACTCGAGCCTTAGAACTTATCCATATGGATTTGTTCGGACCCACCTAAACACAAAGTCTAGGAGGTAAATCATATTACTTTGTCATTGTTGATGATTTTCCTAGGTATACATGAGTGTATTTTCTATCTCATAAGCATGAAGTGTTTGATGTGTTTGTGAAATTTTGCGCTTTGGTTGAGAATGAAAAGGGATACAAGATCACCATCATTAGAAGTGATAGAGGTGGCGAGTTTGTAAATAGGAACTTGGAGGATTTTTGTGCTAAACAAGGATATACACACCAACTACCCTCTCCTAGAAACCCCAACAAAATGGAGTTGTTGAAAGAAAAAATAGGACACTCCAAGAGACATTTAGGACTATGCTAAATGAGTATAACATAGCTAAGCATTTTTGGGCCGAAGCCATTAACACGGCATGCTATATTTTAAATAGAGTAAATGTCCGAAAGCAAGTGAAAAAGACTCCTTATGAACTATGAAAAGGTCGAAAACTCAACATAAGTTATTTTAAGGTGTTCGATTGCACTTGCTATGTTTTAAATGATAAGGATCAATTAGACAAATTTGACCCAAAGTCAAAGGTATGCACTTTCCTAGGCTACTATATGCATAGCAAAGCATATAGGGTGTTTAATAGATCAACCAAAACCATGGAAGAGTCTATCCATGTGAAATTTGATGAAATAGATCCCAAAGTAAAGATAATACATAACTTGAAAAAATTAAGGATTGATGATGAAGACGAAGGCACCGTAGAACAAACATCAAATGGTCAAGAGGTCAAGGTAAACAAAAAATACGAAATAAATGTACCTAAGAATTCAAGACTACTTATTGGTCATTCCTCTCAACAAATCATAGGTGATCCAAACAAGGGAATAATCACTAGGTCAACATTACATCGAAATGAAGGACACATAGCTTTTGTATCACAAACTGAGCCCACCAAGATAGATGATGCCTTAGGAGATGAATTTTGGGTAATGGCTATGCAAGAAGAGCTAAGCCACTTTGTTAGGAATAAGGTATGGACATTAGTACCTAGACCTAAGGATCACACTACCATAGGCACCAAATGGGTTTTTAAAAATAAAAAAGAATGAAAAAGGTGAAATTGTAAGAAACAAGGCTAGGTTGGTTGCACAAGGCTACAATCAAGAAGAAGGAATTGATTATGAGGAAGTCTTTGCACCTGTAGCAAGACTAGAAGCAATTCGCATGTTGCTTGCTTATGCTTGCTACAACGGGTTTCTACCATACCAAATGGATATTAAAAGCACATTTCTAAATGGGTTCATCCATGAAGAAGTATATGTAAAACAACCACCGGGTTTTGAAGATCATGAACATCCAAGACATGTCTATCATCTTCAAAAAGCCTGTATGGACTAAGACAAGCTCCTAGAGCTTGGTATGATAGACTTAGTGCATTTCTACTTGATAAAGGATTCAAGAAAGAAACACTAGATCCTACTTTGTTCATTTTGATCAAAAAACGTGGTATGCTACTTGTTCAAATTTATGTCGATGATATTATCTTTGGGTCATCCAACACACATTTATGTGATGAATTCTCATCATTAATGACAAATGAATTTAAAATGAGCATGATGGGTGAACAACATACTTTATAGGCTTGCAAATTAAGCAATCCAAACATGGAATTTTTATAAATCAAGCAAAGTATGTGAGGGACATGCTAAAGAAGTTTAAATTCAAAAATTTGAAAGCATGTGACACTCCTAGTAGTTACACTATCAAAATGGACAAAGACCAACTAGAAAAATCCATAGATCCTAAACTTTACCATGGAATGATAGGTAGCCACCTATATTTGACTGCTAGTAGACCTGACATTATGTTTAGTGTGTGCTTATGTGCTAGATTTCAATCCGATTCTAAGGAGTCACACCTAAAATGTGTAAAACGCATATTTCGATATATAAGTGAAACACAAGACTTAGGATTGTGGTTCAACAAAACCAAGAGTTTTGAACTCCAAAGTTTTATTGATTCTGACTATGCGGGAAGTCTAGTTGATAGGAAAAGCACTTCCGAAATTTTTTCATTTGCTAGGAAATTCACTTATATCGTGGTTTAGCAAAAAGTAAAATTTCGTTGCTTTTTCTACGGCAGAAGCCAAGTATGTGGCTGCCGGGAGTTGTTGTGCTCAAGTTCTATATATGAAACAACAACTTGAGGATTATCAAATCCTAGTTGGTTGTGCTGAAATTTATTGTGATAACACAAGTGCAATTAACATATCAAAAAATCCGATGTTACACTTTCGCACAAAACACATAGAGATTAGGCACCATTTCCTTCGTGATCATGTCCAACAGGACGATGTTAAACTCATCCATGTGCCCACAAAGGATCAACTAGCTGATATATTCACCAAGCCATTGCCTAAAGACCAATTTTCTAAGATTCGGCGTGAGTTAGGCATGTCTCGTGAATCGGACCTTCTACAACTGTTTTAGTTGTTACGAACCTTTTTATATGGTGTTAGTGAAGTGTCCATGAAATTTGAGGTAAATCGGAGTTGTATTTCAAAAACTCAAAAATTTTAGTCCAAAATTTCCAAAGGGAAATTAGCGCTCTAATAGCAGAAAATTGTATTTTCGACCCATTAGCGCGCTAATGTCGTTCTGCCAGGATTATAAAAATTGTAATTTGACCTAAAATCTCACTCACCTTACAAATCTCTCCTCTCCTCTCGTCGAATCCATACATCTCCACTCTCCTCTCGATGACACCACCGTGATTCCTTTACCCATAAGGTAATACTCTCACTCTCTTTGTCAATTTCTTAACTTTTCATCACACTAATGTCGACTCGTCGAACCTCCGCCCGTTCATCTTCCCGTCCGGTCACCCCCACTACGTCCCGTCCAACCGCCCCACCACTTCACGTCATCCCTCTGCCTGACGTGTTGTCCAATCCTCCTCCTCCGGTAGCGAGTTTGAGTCCTTACCTTCTACCCATAGCCACCCCGTCCCCACTCCGAAAAATGCCCCACGAATGGAGGGTCGTGCCAAAACCGTTCACGAGTCCCCATCCATCTTAGAGTCGGTGGCACCACGGCTAACGGATGCCAAAATCCTAAGACCCGCCATTGTCGATTTCGCTTTTTTTGATAAGGCTAATCTCCCAATTCAGGAGATTTTCGATAAGGCGGGCTGGACTACTTGTTGTGCCTATAACGCCAACTATAATCCCCATTGGTTCGAGTTTTCTATTCAAATCTTGAAATAACAAACCATTTTGTCCTAAGATCATCTATTGGCAGCCGATCCATTGAGATTACGCCTGAAAATCTCGCTCAACGGCTTCAACTTCCTTTGCACCCTCCTACCACTACTATTGTGTGCAAATTTCTCAGTTGGCCTTTTGATCGTTTTGAAGTACTTAATTCGTTCTTTCGACCGAAAAGAACTTTAACCGTATATCCGACTGGTATAACAGATACTGACTTTAAACTTATACCTCACCTCCTTCATAAAGTCCTTCTCAAAGTCATTCTCCCTCGAGGTGGTAGTAAGAATTATGTCACTCTCCTTGACATGTTCGTTCTTGGGCATCTAATTCGAGTAATTCCTCTCAGCCAGCCCCAAATCATTATCGGTTATATGACGAGCACGTGTAGCTCGAGTCGTCATCTTCCTTATGCACATGTTATCACATCCTACTTGGAGTTCGCCCAAGTGGATCTCGCATTAGGTGGTCGTCTCCTCACTATCTATGACACCATCGACATAGCCACTTTGAAGGCCATGAAGTACCGCTACATTCGTGCGAGGCAAAGGTGGACGCGGGAAGATGCCATCCCGGATGGTCAATATTATGGTGGCTATGAGTCTCCATTACCTACGGATTCTCCCGTTGCTCCTTTCAATGCACTAGACTACCTGGAATACAGCTCCCATTTTTCTCACGATGACGAAGGCATTGCTGGCAATGATGAACATGATGGCGATGATGAAGTTCATCAGGACTTTACAGCCCCACCGTAGCAGTAGCACCATCAGACGACGCAGCCTCCACCTCCTTCGACGTTCGGCGGCTTCATCCCTCCACCAGATATGTCTCAATTAACGACATACGTCTCTGCACAGCTGGGATACCTGCATGCATATATGACTGAGACGTTCACTTCCTTCGACACGCGGCTCCGTCATATCGAGACTGAGTTGCTGCCATTTGCGCGAGCACGCGATGGTCGTGCCTCTGGCTCCGCGAGTTGGCCGTCGTCATCCCGAAGGAGTGTTTAGGGATAGTATTATTAGGAGAGCATTAGGCTCCGCAATGTTAGTCTTCTATGGAAACTTTTTAGACTCATGTATAATGCCACAACTATGCTTCCATTTATTTATGCTAGTTATATCATGAATTTTTTTTGCGTATCTCTGACTTTATATATGACTATTTCTTGTCAACTATGATTCATTGTATATGAATGGGTACCGTTTCCATCTATTGTTTCTTGATATGCATAATGTGAGGGGGAGCATATTTTTCTCGTATTGCTTCTATTCTGCTTTATTATGTTCTATTTACGGGGGAGCTTGGCCCCACTTTTTTATGGTATCAAATGGGGGAGAAAATGTGGTTGAACTTGAAAATGTTGATGTGGTTGAACTTGCATAGTTAAATGAAAATAGATGATATGTATAACCAAGAATGCGATATACACTTAGATTATGTTTTACACCTGTCAAGTTCACATTGTTTGTTATCATCAAAAAGGGGGAGATTGTTAGACTAAGTGGTTAGTAACTCTAACTCCGACCGAGATTTTGATGGAAACAAACAAGGTGAAAATATACTAATAAATATCAAGTGCATTTCAGTTTTTGTTAAAGGGTGCAAAACATCACATCACGGGTATTCAAGCCATACAAGTTCAAGACTCGGCATTCATGAAGGAATGAAGACGAAATATTAAGCTACAAGCTGTAATATTGATGTAAGGTATACAAGTTCATTCACGCAAGTCAAATGCATTAGTTCATACATATCGAGCTTTTCAAATGAATTTTCAAAAGTCAAGTGACTACTTTGAGTTTTTAATGGAACTTAACACATGACTCGTTCTATAAGTTTAAGCAATGTTAAACAATGTGTTTACGTTCATATCACACTTTGAAAATCATTGTGGAAGTTTTCGAAAAAGAAAAACTCATTTTTGAATGGTTATTTAAAAGAAAACAGCACATTTGCAGAAAAACCCCTCGCGCGTTATGAAACCGTGATTATCTATTTTTGGGATTTGTAAAATTATCTGGACCATCCAAATAGGCTTAATGACCATAACAAACATGTATAATATGTTACATGAGGGTTGGTTGGGTCCCGGACGCGTATAAAGGTCGCTAACACAAGGGACGGAAATAATTATTCTGAACCCCCTGCAGTTAGCACGCTAATACTGTCATTAGCGCGTTATATGCAGAGTTAGCGCGCTAAGTCCTAGTATTAGCGTGTTAATTGCATTCCTGACAACTTTTTTAAAAAGCTGAAAAACATACTTTAATTTGAATTCTTTATGAATTCTAAACCTTTGGATCCCTAGAACAGTCATAAACTAGTAAGATGTGATATCTAACACTATAAAACCACTAAGAACATGGTTTTGTCACAACAAGGAAGAAACACACTCAAAACCTACAAAGAGAAGAACTTTGATTTTTTTGAAGGAGAAAAAGAAGATTCGTGTGGTTGTCATTTAACTCCAAAATCCAGCACTTTTGAGGCTTCCAAAGGAGTACAAGAATCTCTTCAAAACTGATTTCCTTTGTCATCTTCTTGGTTGTAAGAAAGTCCTTGTTCTAGCATCTTTTCTTGTACTTAATCTACATAGTTTTGTGTGTTTGAATTGAAAATTATTTTGTTGTGTGTTTGAACACTTTCATCTTGGGTTTTGCACTTAAACTTATTTTATTAAACCCTAAAATTGATTTAAACAAAAGTTTTGCACTTAAACTTGATTTTTGTTAAACTCTTGTTCTTAGTTTTGAAATCAGTTTTGCACTAATACATTGGATTTTTGAAACGATTTCATATTTGGGACTTGCAACAAAATCAGTGATATATTTGTATATTTCATTTATTTTCATACTTGCATGCATTAGAGTTGTTAGGCTCTAGGAGACTTGCTAGTTTTGAATTTGATACCATTTTACGTTGTAAAGTGTATTTCATTATTTTTCAGACACGTGTTGTAATTGAATGATTGTAAGACTTAGTGGAATCTAAGTCAAAGAGGAAGACCTAGTTGAGGCTAGGCATAAACCCTAGTTGCGACTAGGTAGGAAGTCTTAATTGTGATTAGGCATTCTAGGCTTGTATGCTTAGGTTGTAACACTTGTTTGAAATATAAGTGGGGGTTTAAAAATTCTAACCTGGGTGGTTAGGTAGTGAATGTAGATCAATAGATCGAACCACTATAAATCGTATGTCACTTTCCATCTCTTCCATCCCATTCACTTGCATATCATTCACATTCGTGTTTTGGTGAGCCTATAGCATCTTAATTATTGAACTAAAATTAAAAAGGCAATAACTTCTCGATACACCCAATTCACCCCCTCTTGGGTGTTGTTTCACCTCTGCCTCATAACACATCCATTTCTCTCTCTCAGCTGCTGCTGATGCTGCTCTCCTCTTTAAACTCCCCACCGGAACGCCCAGTTAAAGCCCTACTACTCCTACTACTCCACAGCTTCAATGAGAGAGTGGGAAAGCCGATTCACAAAGAATATATTCTCTACAAAAGGGAAGGCGTGGATCACGAATTACACCTTCCCCGAAGGCGTAATTCATGTTTAAACGTGGAGTTGACATGGACACGAATAGCCCATTTTCAAAATGCGTTATTCGTGTGCTAGAGATCCACGTCGGCTCCACGTGGAGAGAAGGAACATAAATTCAAAACACGAAAAGCGCATTTTGAAAATACGTTATTCGTGTCCACGTCGCCTCCACTTTTAAACACGAATCAAAATGCGTTATTCGTGTAATAGCACTCCACGTCGACCTTCACGTGGACACGAAACCAAATTCAAAACACACGAATGACGCATTTTTCGTACGCGTCATTCGTGTGTTGTGGAGCGGATCCATGTCACACATAGCGCATTTGCAAAATGTACTATTTGTGTGACCGATCCACGTCACCCTCCAGGTGGACGACACACCCACAGTTTCAAAACACGAATAGCGCATTTTCCGTATGCGCTATTCGTGTTTTGCCTAGTCGATCCATTTAACACGAAAATGCGCTATTCGTGTTAAGTGGTTCCACGTGGACATGCCACGTCACAACAAATAGCGCATTTACAAAATGCATTATTTGTGTTCTTCCTCCCAACGAAAAACTCTCATATTTTCTTAAGAATTACGCCTTTTCAAAAGACGGATAACATTATTTAATGAATAAAAAAAAAAAAAAAAAAAAAAAAAAAAAAAAAAAAAAAAAATATTGTACTTTTCAAATTTGAAAGTAAGATTATAGTACGGCAGTAAATTTTTTCCAATTTCCATGCCGAATAGGTTCTTTAACCTGTACGTACCTACTTAATTAATTGCGTTCACGAGAAAGTCTCGTTGGAATCCCGTTTGGGTTCTCTTTTTTGGAATACAGTATATGGTATCTGGTGTTTAATAGCCTTTAATTTGACACGTACATTTATTTTTTTATTTTTTTATATTTTTTATATTTTATATTTTTATATTTTTATTTTTTATTTTTTATTTTTTTATTTTTTTAGAATTGACACATACATTTGCTACATAAATAAATAAATACTTATGTAGGGACGTCTAAATAAATATTATTTTATCCACCTAAGCATTGTCATTGCCGTCTATGCACTCCCTCACCTAGACCAAGGATTTTTTTTTTTTTGAGAGCTTTTGGTATTTCCATTTAATCCACAATAATGTAAATTTCTTTGAGATTCATGTGACATATATCTCAATTATTATCTATTAGTCAATATGATTATATTTTAATATATAATTCAAAAGTACTAATAAGCCGGTCTTTATATAACAGTAATCATGTTAAGATTTTGTTGTTAGGTAAGTATTTGTTATCAAAATTAATTATAAATAACTCCTTCAAGTTTTTAAAAATTATTTAGGACACCGCCTAAACGACGCCTTTCAGTCACTGTTAGAATCTAGAAGAGCCCTTGATGTATTCCACAAGAATCAAGAATAGTAATTCAAGTCCATATGAGATAATAAAAGAAATGAATGCATCAATGGGAAATAAGTCACACAGATTAACAATAACTATGAATGCTCAGAATAATTAAAGAAGAAAGGTCACTAAGTTCTTCGCATAAGCCTAATCTCGGGTATCAACAACACTTCCTAGTCAGTGGCCGCTAACCAGTCTGTCATTGGTGGCCCACCACTCACGATATGTATCCATCTAAGGAATCCTACTGGTCTTACTTGTCTCAAACAATGGCGATAATCCAATGGAATCCGATAATCCCCACATGCCTTAAAACTCATGCCCAACACCCCTCTACAGATTCCCAAGTTTCCAGTGTCCTACTAATCGATTTGAGTAGTTTAGAACCTATAAGTTGGTCCCAAAAAGCCTCCTGAGTTTTTACCAAAACTCCCGGGTTTCTGACGACACCAATACCCAACTACTTGCTATCTCATCGTCAAATCAGCAGCAATACCACGAATTTACCACAATATGGAGCAACTTGTAAGTATCAATTTAACATCAAAACTTCGGTTTTTCAAAGAAATGTCAAGCTTCTTGCTCAAAATAGTTTAGGCATCAACCAAAACTGAAATTTTCTTCAAAACCAGGGTTGGAGCCCCATAAATTTGTGGAAAGTCAGCGGTTCAAAACTCTTTTTATAAAGGAAAATGATAATCTTACACACTTTGAACGCACACTTGGAGTGCACACTTTGTCTTTTAGCCCATTTATAGCTATTTCTTGTCTCCCAAGGTGTGGGCCTACATATAACAAAACACCATAAATGAACTAAAAGACAAAGTGTGCGTCCCAAGTGTGTGCCCAAAGTGGGTCATTTTATCATTTTCCTTTTATAAAAGCAATGAGAGCCGTGCAAACCACAAATCTGCTAATGAATCAAAATAGAGTTAAACCGAAGAAATAAGCTAGTAAATAAGGAATGCTACGGCGACTCACTACAGACACTCCTACAAGTATGCACCTTGATTTTTTATTTATTTTTTATTTTTTTAGTAATTTTTTAGTCATAGTGAGTATTCATAATGGGTAACCTTAGAATTATCCTCAACTATAAAATTGTAAAAAAAGTAAAAACAAATTAAAAATCAAGGTGTGTGCCCTTAGTAAGTGTCAATAGTGGGTGACTTTAGCATTTTCCCAAGTAAATATATGGTGATGATAAAAACAACTCTTTCACCAAAAAAAAAAAAAAAGACAACTCATAACCCACTTAAGTTGCATTATTCCTAGGACAAATTAGCTTAGAAATTTATTTTAAGGAAAATGATGATATAATAAACTTTGAGCGCACACTTTATTTTTTAGTCATTTATGACTCTTTCTTGTTACCCAAGACGTGGGCTCCACATCTTACAAAACACTATAAATAGTTAAAAAGCAAAGTATGCGCCCCAATTAAGTGTACGTCCAAAGTGTGTTAGATTATTTTAAAGCCTCATTTTATCTCACATAAGCCACTCAGTTCTCCAAACCATCGCCTACCCCAATACTCGTGCTAACGCCTCAAAATAGTAATAAAACTATTCCCAGGACAAATTAGCTTAGGGACTTATTTTAAAGCCTCATTTTATCTCACATAGTAAAGCCACTTGGTTTTCCAAACCATCGCCTACCCCAATACTCGTGCTAACACGCATCTCAAAGTAGTAGTAGTAGTAGTAATAATAAAAATAAAAAATCTATTTGGACTCTTAGAGTTCAGACTCTTAGGGGGTTTGAAATTTCAACAAAGAATCGGTAAATGGGATTGTAATTATAGACAGAATGGTAAGAGTAATCTATGATGAAGAATTGAAACTGGAGAAAGAGAGTTGAAACGAGAGTTAACAAAATTTTTAGAAGCTTAACTTTCGAATGAATCTTAGTTCATTCGTTCATTCTATTTATAGACAAACAGAAGTACATACAGACAAAACTGTCACTATTGGACATTATTACAATCACTATTCATAGTTGACGCAATTATAGCCGAACACTATTCATCGGCACTATTCACTACTGTTCACATTATTGTCGATTACTATTCATCGACACTATTCAAACACTACTTGACACTATTACAACAACTTTTACATCTTATAATAAATAAACCCGACAACACACAATAATTTACATAAAAAAACAAAATTTGTGACTGCTTTTGTCACATCGACTTTATTAGCTAGATGATTCTGACTTGATGATGTCTGATCTTTGACAAAATTGTTAACTGCATTATTGGGCTTCTATTGATGACTTGATCTGAGATGATGTCAATTTCTTCTGACATTAACTATTCTTGATAAGCTTCTTGATTGTTCTTGATAAGCTTCTGGATAAGCATGCATTTGACGACATTGACGTGATGCTTTCTTGAGGGCGACTTGATTTGTAATAATCTTATCGGTATAGGCAATGATATTGGCAGGCATTGGGCCTGGAGGCATGGGCCTGGATTATGAATTGGCATGGGCCTGAGGCAGGCATAAGCCTGGTGATGGCAGGCATGGGCCTGGAGGCATGGGCCTGGAGGCATGGGCCTGAATTCTGAATTAATGGCATGGACCTGAATAACTTCATGGGCCTGAATGACACTGAATTAATATAGATCGATGATATACTCAGGAGCGCCTGAGCTTCCTTCATGATCTAAATTATTTCTTGATGAGGCAGATTGAAATTCTCCAATTCTTTGAAGTCTTGCATTCATTTTCCTGGATTCTTCTTGCATTTTCTTCAATTCTTGAAGAATGAGACTTGATGTGTCGATTGTGGCTTCTGATGATGATGATACTTGAACTGGATTTTCATTCTTGGCTGATTCTGGTTTATTTTCATTAATCTTTAAAGATGCTTCTTTATAAGTCTTTGGAGGAGGCATTATACCGGATGATGGAGAAAGCTGGTATGCAGCTTCTTCTTTAAGAGAAGTAATGTCAAACTTATCCCACCATTTGACATAAATTTCTCGAACCAAATGAGTAACTGAATTTCCTTCAATATTCTCAATTGAGGTGGTATTGTAATTCCATTTTAATATCCAAGGTATGGTATATTGAGTGACAAACATGAATAAATTTAATCCTCCTTTTTTATAAAAGGCCTGAACTTCAGGAGGAAAGATTGCTTCAGTAGGACCGAATCGAGGTAACCATTCATGAAAAAACCATGTAGGAAAATTATGTCCTAATGGTTTTTTATAAGTGATATACCATGAATGACCTTCTGCAGGCTTTTTATAAAACAGTATGACTTTCCAAGCTTCAACATAATTGTTGTAGCTTACCGATACGGTTGTCTGTTCTTCTAAATTCTTGATATTCTTCAAGGTGATAGGATAATGATTATGGCAAGGCATTGTAACTAAGCTATATTGCTGAGACCATTCATTACTTGATAAGATTTTCTGAATCTTGAATTTGGAGTAAGCAATCTCTTCTGAATTAGGTTTTTTGAAATGATAAAAAATAACTGAGACTGTTTGCGAAAGTAAAGCTTCATAAAATTTTATTGAGACATTTGGTCGTTTTGGGCTGAAATTATGAGGATGAGGAATGAGGGTATTAACCTGATTTTCAAGACTGAGACTATGATGAGGACCATCAAGAGGATAAATAGAGAAAAAACTTTTCAATTGATAACTGGATCTTTGATCAGGATTGGAGGCTGTATTGTACTGGCTGAATAATGGAGAGAATTTATTTTGTCTTTGATAAGTGTAAAAAGATTTACCCTTATCCATGATGATCTGAAACAAAGAATGAATTTATAGGGTTACAAGGAATTCTCTGGATAAGAAATCAGGAAGGGAGTTATTTTCCCCTTTTATATATTCGATATCAAAATAAAAAATACTTAAAATAGCTTGTCATCGAGCAAATATTTGTTTTAAAACTAAATTTTTATATCTTTCAAAAGTATTTCTTTTGCTGATTTACAATCAACTCTTATAAAAAAATTTTGATTCAAAATATCTGCTTGAAATTTATGAACGGATAAAACAATTGCAAGAATTTCCTTTTTGACCGTAGCGTAATTCTTTTGGGTGTTATTCCAAAGTCTTGATGTATAACAAACAAGTTGTTCATTTCCTTCAGGGTTTTTTGAAGTAATATACCTCCATAACCTATGTCTGAGGCATCTGTTTGAATTATTTTTTGATAAGTAGAATTGGCTAAATGTAAACATGGTAATGCTTTTACTTTTAACTTAATCTTTTGTATTGCTTCTGTATGATTAGGGGTCCAGATAAATTTATTATCTTTTATAAGAAGTTCTAAAAAACATTTTTTATCTATTGCTGAATTTTTATAGAAATCGGATAAGTAATTTAAACAACCTAAAAATCTTTGTAACTGTTTTTTATCTACTAATTGATCAGGGAATTTATTTGCAAATTCTATAACTCTATTGATTGGAGTTATTGTTTGATTCTGTATTTGAAATCCTAAAAAGTTTATAGTTATTTGAAAAAGTTTTATTTTCCTTTGGGATAATACTAATCCATTTTTAATTATTATAGATTGAAATGTATACAAATGCTTCCAATGTTCATCAATTGATTTGGAAAATATAAGGATGTCATCTATATAAACTAAGATATATTCATAATAAGGATGAAATACTTCATTCATCATTTTCTGAAATTCTGATGGGGCATTTTTGAGACCAAATGGCATAACATTCCATTGATACTGACCAAATGGAGTGTTGAATGCTGTTTTATATCTATCTTTATTTGTAATTTGTATTTGCCAAAATCCTGACTTTAAATCAAATTTTGAAAAAATAAGTAAATTGGTTATTCTCTTTATTAAATCATTCTTATTTGGTAATGGATATCTTATTGTTTTTAAAACATTGTTTAATGGTTTATAATTTATAACAAGTCTTGGGGCTCCTCGTTCTAATTCTGCTGCATTTTCTACATAAAAAGTTGTACAACTCCATGGAGATTTAGATGGGGTTATTAATTTCTTTTGTAACAAATCTTTTATTTCTTGATCACATAATTTTAATAATCTTTCATTCATTTGTGAAGGATTGGCTTTCGTAGGTATTTTATCTTCATTAAAATCATTAATGTAAGGTAAAGAAACTTGATAAGTTTTTCTATCCCAAAATGCTGAGGGGATTTCAGAACAACACTTGATAATTAATTGATCTTGAAACATTTTAATTTTCTGTTGAAAGGATGAAGTATTTATTATCTGTTCTGTTTTTAAATTCTTAATTTCTGATTTTAATTGTCCTATAAAAGTTTGTTTATGTTCTACCAGATTGATTAATTGATTTAAATATCTAGTTTTTGGTTTATTAATAAAATTGAAATTAACTTCTTTATTTTCTATACTTGATTTTATTCCACTTGATGTAACCGAGAATGGTTGAATTTTTTGTAAGAATGGGGTTCCTAATAACATATCATGTTGTAAATCTTTAACTACTATAAAGGATGTTGGTATACAAACATTATTTTTACATATATGAGCAATAGGAATTTTTAACTTAATTATTGATTTATTTCCTTCTGCTGTTGATATTCGACTATTTGTTTTTTCACAGTATTGTAAAGGGATTAAACCTTCTCTTATACAATTTAAATCTGCACCTGAATCTATTAAAGCTTGTAATGAGCATTTAAAATCTTTTATTTTTAATGTTATTGGAGTAAACCATCGCTGATGAGTATAGGATGTAAGTGTTTCTATGAATACATTATTATCATAAACTGAAAAGTTTTCATAATTTATATTTATATTTTCGTCTTCTATTTTAATTATTTTTTCCTTAAGAATTTTTATTTCTTCTTTTAATTGATTTATTTCATGTTGTAATGAATTTATAGTTGGTCCTGTAAAGGATTTAGATCTTTTTATTTACATCTTGAATTATATCTTTCATAGTATGATAATTATTATGTAAGTTAATTTGGCTTTAAAATTTTATTTCATTTTCATTTATCTGTGAAGTATTTTCGATGTCTTTTTCTGTAGTTAAAATTTCTGTATAATATTTATATTTTAATATTGGATCTTCTATTTGTTCACCAATGTCTAAAATTAATTTTTCATGTGCTGTTAAAACATTAATTTCATTTTCTGAATCTGAGCTAGATCTAAATATATTCTGTATATTTTCTATGCATTTACATGTTTCTGAAGAACTAGAGTTATCTCTTTTTGCTACTTCATTTACTTTCTTTTTATAATTTTTTAAATGACATTTATTTGCATAATGACCTGGTTTTCCGCATTTAAAACATTTATTAGTTTTATTTTTGGTAAATTTATAATTTTTCTTATAATTCTTTCTCTTAGGTTTATAATAAAAATCTTGATTGTTTTTATTATTAAATTTTTGTAATCTTCTTCTTCTGTATTTTGTTTTATTAGCTTATGATTGTGTTTGAGCAACTTCATGACCGAATTGATAACAAAAATCACCTATATCTCTACGATTATCTTTAGAATCTTTATGTAATTGTCTTTTTAACTTTATATCATTACATATTGATAATCCTACTATCTGAATTGTTTGAATTATATCACCATAAGTGAATCTGTTATAATTTAAAGTTCCATCACATTTTTCTCTTAATATATGTCTAACTTTTTCTGCAAATGAGTATGGTAAACCTGAAACAAATCTCTCTTTATAAAATGGAGTTTCATCTGAAGTTAAAGTATAAACTTTCGTTAAAAATGTATCTTTATACCATCGAAAATCGGATAATGTTCTGCATCTTAAACTTTGTAATTGTTCTCTAATTTTTTCTTCTATATGACTTAATATTCCTATGAAATGTCAAATTATATTGGTTAGCAAGGTTCTTACACCATTAAATTGTTCTCTACCATTGTTATCTAATACTGGATTTCCGTTTTCGTCTCTAGATATAGAATTTATGATTTCTAATCTTTGAGTAGTTGATAAAGAATTATTCCACCAGCCATTCATTTGACCAGTAAGTCCTACGGATATTGCACCTACTATAGTAGGTTCTGGATGATTTTGAATTTTGCATGTTGTTGCATAAGTTAACATTTGTTGCATTACTTGTAAAACTCTATATTCTGATAATTCATCGATATTCCATTCATAAATTGAATTTTCGTCAAACTTAATTCTTTTATCACCTTTTTCTTCTAATATCATGTCTACAAGAGATGGTCTAGAATAGTAAGGTTTAGTATTCCATTTATTATATATTTTATGTTTTGTAGGATAATGAATTTTATTTATATCTAAATCTGATGATGTTTCAATGGTAGATTCTGTCATTTTTATTGGACTGATTTCTAATGAATTTTCTGATAAACTATCAGATGTTATTGATTGATTCTCTTCTAAAATATTTATTTCAGGCATCTTTTCTTTCGTATCTTTTTGATTTATTTGTAAAGTACTAATTTTTGATGCTATTGTTTGTAATAATTCTTCTGAATAATTTGGTTTTATGATAGGTAAATTTCTTAAATTATCTTTCATCATAGGCTTTTTTAGTATTAATTCATTTTCTACCTTTGTATTTTTAGAATTTTTAGTATTTTTACTAGTAGAGGGATTATTATGAGAAATATTTGATAAAGAAGATAAGTATATATTAGTATAATTATTTTGTTCAATTATATGATTTAAATCTTTTCTAGATATTGGTTTTTTTTCTTCAAAAGTAGTTTTTAATGGTACTGCCTTAATGTTTTTATTGATTTTGATAGAAGTTATTGGAGGATGAGTTTGAATGTATTTTTCACCTTTTGTTCCTTCCCATACGGTATTTATCTTATGTATTATTTTTGGACAGGATAATGTTAAATAATCAAAAAACTGAATGTTTTGTTTATTATTTTTAATATAGGCAAAATATTTTTCTCTGAATATTGCTTGTTGAAATTTTGAACAAATCTTACAGAATATTGGTGTCAATGGATGTTTAAGAAATTGTTCTTTTAAATTATGATAATCTATTTCAAAATCTTCTTCATAATCTATTTTAACCATATTAACTTGGTAATCATTAAAATCATTTATGGAAACATTATCTTCTGTTGGTGTAACAGGATAAGCTATATGAGTTGGTAATTTTGTTGTTGATGCATAAACAGGTTGGGTTTCATAATAATTCTCAGTATTTGATGAAGATGGAATTGTAGAACAAGATTTTCTTGATGCAAAATTTATTTCAACTAGTCCGTCATCATGGGCTATTATAGTATGTATTTGATCATTTATTTTATCTACAAGATTCTCTTCTTTATTTGTATCTTGAATTAACCATGTTTTTGGTACGTCTATATCTTTCCAACTTAATTATTTTCTAGTTATTATTTTATTTGCTAGATTTGTTAAAAATAAAGTTGATGTTCCTTTTTGTAAATTTGTATATGCTACTTCAGGGATTATTGTATGCATTAATTTATAATAAATTCGATAAACTACTGCAACATTTGAACATATTCCTTTCATTTCAAATCTTTGTGTATATAAACTTAATGTTGATGCTTCATGTGCGAATTGATCATGTAAACTAATTGTGAAATTAGGAAAACAATTAAAGAAAATAGGTCTTTCTGACAAACTTCCTTCAATTATTCCTAATAACGAATCATTAAACTTTATGTGTCTTTTATCTCTAACGGATGCTAATACAGAAGTATTTAGTCCTAGAGCAGTTAATGGCTTTATTGCAACTTGTATTAATCCTATATGTAAATATTTATATTTTTCTTTATAGGTGTTTATTTTTTCTGGAGAAATTAACAGTATTTCTTGTCCTTCTGCATCAATTGATCTAGTTTCTTCTTCTAATTTTACTATATAATCTTGCTTTTAGAGAAAGTTCCATGAGTATATATCTGTTTGGGATCTATGGTTGGTAAATTCCAATTTTGTAGTGATTGTTCTATATCTACGTATGATATTTCACTTATATTTCTTAAATCTAATTTTGATTTCATTTTTTTTGGCTCTATGATTGATTGATGATCAGATTTTGATGTCGAGGTGGATGATTCAAACTTAGGACTATGTTTTCGTAATGAAAGAGAAGATTTCATTTTCTTCATTAATTCACTCATGTCTCACCTGGGTTCTTAGAGTTCTAGCTTGGTCAACGATTTACTGCTAGACTTACGCTCCCTTCTGCTAGCCTTACTACGCGACTAGGAAAGCTCCTAACTCCAATGGCGAAGGTTAAACACAAGATAAATTATCAAAAAGAAAATGAAATTTTAACTTTTAAAAGAAACTTTATAGTAATAAGTTTTGCAAATCCTTTTCGAAATCACAGTCGAAATCATAATCAAACTTAAAACGAAACTGGAAATCGATAGTAAATACTTACAGGAGATGAGAATAGAGAACTTGATTTATTTGATGATGGCACTGGATTCTTTGATGAGTATGGCTCTGATACCAATACTCGTGCTAACGCCTCAAAATAGTAATAAAACTATTCCCAGGACAAATTAGCTTAGGGACTTATTTTAAAGCCTCATTTTATATCACATGGTAAAGCCACTTGGTTTTCCAAACCATCGCCTACCCCAATACTCGTGCTAACACGCATCTCAAAGTAGTAGTAGTAGTAATAATAAAAATAAAAAAATTTATTTGGACTCTTAGAGTCCAGACTCTTAGGGGGGTTTGAAATTTTTACAAATATCAAAGGATTTTTACAAGTTATTTTGAAGTCATTTATTGCTTGAGGATGATTTTGAAATAAAAAACTTCAAAAATCTCATAAGAGTTCAGACTATGAGAGTCCAAATAGCACTACTATAATAATAATAATACTAATAATAATAATATACACCACTATTTCATGCACATACAAAAAATAACCATTTAACCCTCGTTCTTGCACCCGAGTTTCGATTGAGTAATACACGTCAGCTTGAATTATGAATCATTAATCATTATGATTAGAGCTAAATCCGATTTAATTAATTCGAGCCGCCACAAGGGTAAAAAAAAGCTAGGGATGGGTATATTGAGGAGTTTACTAACAATTAAAGGGGGTTGTTAGAACACGAATTAACTTAATGGAGGCTACAAATAATGTCGAATTAAATGGGGGTGGGGGAATATATGTAGATGGGCGCTAATAGTCATTCCTTAAAATAATGCACATAGAAACCATTGCCAACTTTCTAAATCATCAACTCGATGTTGTCATTAGTTTTTTTTTTTTAGCACAACATGTGACGTCCGACAAAATCATTTTCAATTCATACATTTTCAATCTCTAGCATAAGTAATAGAAAATTCCCAAATAAAACATTCATCAAGTAACTCACCAATCCTCTAAAAATTAAGATAAGTTCATAAGCCTTACCAAAGTCTCCATATATTAGAGTGCCTTGCAAGCTTAATATCAGTCGTGTACCTATCCTGATCTCTCCTAGCTCCTTCCGCTATGCGATCTCATCTTTTGTGACGACCACATTTAAATCCAGGCCGCCTCTCGGCAGTAAACCGTTACCTAATCACTTATGAATAGAAATTATCTTATATAAAGATTAGAGTATTAAAGATCAAATTAGATTACAATTTACAAAAGTCACTTTATTAATCACTTCGAAAACTTCGGTTGCACATGGCAATCTGAAATCTGATATCCAAAAGCTCAAAAGTCAGATTCAACCTAAGTCAGTTAAAGAGTTCCCAAAATTTTCCCTTTCTTTATACTCCTATAAAATATCAAAAGTATTTAAAGTAATATACACACATAAACATGCAAGTCGTTTCGACTCCGTATGCAATATAACTCAATTGAGTTTCGTCTTTCCTAGTCTCTGCTAGGCCCTAAAATTGTCAAATCCGGATTCCAACAATTTCAAATACTTAAATGCTAGAGGTTGTCTCACAGTATTCAAAAAAGTAAGAGTAGTGCTACTTGGACTCATGAGTCCAGACCCTTAGGGAGTTTTTTGAAAATTTTTTATTTCAAAGTCATCCTTAAGCAATCAATGACTTCAAAATTATAACTTGTAACACTCCTTTAATATTTACAAAAATTTCAAAAATCCCCCTTTGAGTCCGGACCCTTAGTGTCCAAATAGATTTTTTGAGAAAGTAATAAGAGGAAACTTAAGATCATACAAGTATTGAAATAAATAATGAAGAGCAAGTATGAAAAGAAGCTACCAATTTGTAAAAGAATAATACGAGTGCAACGAAAACTAAACAAAACAAGCATGGGTCCAAAATCCAGTAGGTTCCGAGAAACATCACATCAACCACCTTGAACCGCCGTGAGCAACGTCACATTAGCTAATAAGGTGTAAATTAGTCGTGAACAACGTCACATTAACTGGCCGAGTTAGCGACAACGACTGAGGAGCTAACCTAGCTTGCAAGCACCCACATGGAATGACAAAGAAAGAGACCATGCTCAAAAGATAACAAGAAAGTACTGAATCCAAATGAGAAAACCTGTTGGTTTTACGTAAGAGTTACAACCCATATGCGACTCCATGCCTTAGTCGGGGTTCTCCAATTCGTGAAGTACACCAATCCCCTTGATTCAACCTACTATGGTTTTTTTTTTTTTTAAGAGAAACCTATCACTACAAAAAAATTGGCAAAACAGCGAGAGAAAAATCCCCTCGCTTGCTATGGTTGTATGTCCTGTCGCTGATTACAATTAGTGATGAGAATAATGATGGGTGAGCCTATCGCTGCTTTTCGCGTCGTTGATTGTAAATAGCGACAGTGTCAGAAGGCAGCAACGGTAGACCCATCGCTGTCCTCTGACAAAAATCTGATGGGATCAGTGACGGGTCAATGCCCGTCGCTCCCCGTCGCTGAATTTTTTTTAGTTTTTATATAATTTTTTGTTTATTTTCCTGCAATGTATTTTCCTGCAAGTTATATAATCAATATGTAATCAACATATAAACTAACTGAATCTAAAATTTATAAGGCAACAATCAATTCATATATTCCAATCAAGTTTCAATACATATATTCAGTGTTATATACAATTTCATTCTCTATACATACGTCTCATAAAAATGTCTCTTTCCATACCAATACAAAAAATTAAAAAAAAAAATCAAGACAGAATAACACAAATTAAGTTTGCAAAAAAAAACCCATAGAACACAAATTAAAACAATCCATCATACCATATTCAATTGATTTCCTACAAAAAAATAAAATAAAATAAATAAGCTTTGAGTTATACAAAATGGAGATTCACATGTATAAAAGTCATATATTTTACAGACAACAACCTAAAATAAAGAGAAAATCATATTTTTATCAATAAAAAGAAAAAATAGATACAAACTAGTAAAATTAATTAACAGCAATACAAACTAGTCAAATTAATTAACAGCAAGCGTATATAGATTTGAAAGTTCAACAAATTTTTTTTTTTCACTCATATGAAAACAATAGGACAATATTGCATTTAAAAAAGTGATGCAACATTCATGTGTCAATATTTTTAGTGCATAGATTATATAATACAGATAGAAAGAGACGAAAGAACTGAAAGTCCATTAATCTAGCTAATGTCAAAACTACTATTACAACGTCCAAACTACTATTACAATTTTTGGTTTTTTTAAAAACCTTCATAGGTAGTTGAAATGAAAGGGTTAAAAGAACATTCTAAATGGTATATTATAGAACCATTGCTATTTTGAATATATATATATATATATATATATATATATATGATTTTAAATTTTAGACCTATGATAATTAGTATGGAAGTGTTCTTGATTTTAAACTATAACACAATTGAGGATTGTATTTGTATTCAATAAAGCAAGTCTATGGCCATAGTTACAGTTGAAAATCAAATGTCACCTTCACAACAATTCTTTTCTTGTGTAGAACTAATTCTAAATAAAAGATGTTAATGTAGTTTCAACAATTTTTTCTTGTGTAGAACCAATTAAAACACAAAATTCCAAAATCAATCTTAAAAAACATTCAATCTAGAACTAAAACAAACATTCAATCTAGACTAAAACCTTTTTGAATCTCTCAATTCAATATTCAAATGAAGAATACATTAGGAAAAACTAGTGAATAACAAGCACAACTCCAACAATCTTGATTCAATATATGATTTTATGATTTATGTCTCTATAATGGTTCCTAATAAGATCATAAGATTCATAACCCCATTTCAACATGATCATGACCATAGCATCCTTGCACATGATTACTAAGTGAAGTCACAAAAACATAAGTATCACCCCACTTCAAAATATGAATTGGTATATATAAATTTGAAACTCGTAGAGAGTTTATAAACATACAAATGGGAACTTCTCACTCAAGCAAATTACGAGAACCTTAGTTATATCTTCAAATAGACCTCAAAGTTCTTCCTCGTTAATTACTAGCCAATAAAAATACTTATAAGTACCAAGTCAAAACTGAACCAAAAAAATATAGCATTTTTGGATGTTGTAATGTGCGAGAGTATAGTTGTATTCGAGTTGCTTCCTTGCGAAGATTAACCTCTGTTGGTTAGGTGGAATCCTTACAATCAAATTAAACAAAGAGAACACAACTAGAACCCTTAAAAGAAAAATCAATTAAGGTTTGTAGAAGGGTTTTAGATGATTGATACCTTGTGGCCATGAATAGATTAGAGATTCCAAGACCTTGAAAACATTGCATGACATATATAAAATAGGTAAAAATGAAATAAAAGAATAAATAAAGATATAAATGCATAAATAAAGAAAGTGCATTAAACGAAATTAAAAAATCAAGTGTTCAACAATTGTAAAGAGGAAATCATCATTCATCATCTTCAGTCGCTAAGTCACTGTGAGCATCATCATCATCACCATCAACATCATCTTGCATTCAACTAAATTAAAAAATCAAGTGTTCAAGAAGTGTTCAACAATATTTTTGGCATGTTTTTATGCAAGAGATGCAGATTCTGAACATTTAAATTTCTCCCAGTTAAGTCTCTAAAGAAAATGTCTAACTCGCTGATTGCAATCCATATGTTCTCCTCTGAGAGCTATCGAAAAACAATTGGCTAAAGTCGTTGCATGAATACATGACAATCGTGACTTTTTATCCCAAACTTCTTCAACTTCTTAGAATCCACACAACGACTGAGGTTAGACGCGTAACCATCAAGAAAGTTAAAGTCTTTAATCCACTTACACAACACTTGTTTTCTCTGCTTGTCAAGCGCGTATCACGCTTTTGGACACTTCTTAGAAACTAGATCATAATGAAGTTCTGCTCCATAACAAATCTCCTTTAAGTTTTTTCTGGACTTGGGGTTATCTTTCGTCTTGCCTGTAACATTTATGATTGTATTGAAAATGTTATCAAAAACATTTTTCTCAATGTGCATTACATCTAGGTTATGTCTGATAAGATTCGTCTTCCAGTACGGTAAGTCCTACAATATGCTTCGTTTTCTCCACCCACTAATCTTTGAGATCTCGTCATTTTTTGCATCCGACCCCAATTCGGTAACCTTCATCAACCCTAAATCTTCAATTTCACGCAAGATATCTTCACATGATTTTATGGTCAAAAATTTATGTGTTACCATTCTACCTTTTCGATAATTAATCTTGTATTTTCTCTCCTTTGAATATGGAGGTAAGAAACATCAGTGACAATCAAAGTAAGCCAAGTTTTTGCCAAACCTTAACTGAAAAGCATCGGTATCTTCCATACAATATGGGCAAGCTGTTCTGCAATGCATGCTCCATCCTGACAGCATGTTGTATGCTAGAAAGTCGCTAACAGTCCACATAAATGCAGCACGCATTTGAAATTTCGTCTTTGTTGATACATCATAGGTTGGCGCTCTGTAATGCCATAGATCTTGTAATTCTTTCACCAATGGTTAGAGAAACACATCAATTTTTTGTGACAAATTGGTTGGTCTAGGCACGAACACCGTTAAGAACATCATTTCTTTTTTCGTGCACATCGACGGAGGTAAGTTGTATGATGTTAAAATCACCAACCAAGAGGAGCACGATTTGCCAGTCATTCCGAAAGGTTAAAACCCATCGGTGCATAACCTTAATCGAACTTTACGAACTTCTAAGATGAAAGAAGTCGTTCCATGCCATAGAATCAGAGCAATGATGCATGTTCTCCTCATCTTTGATGTGTTCTGCATGTCATCGTATGTGTTTTGATGTGGCTTTCGAGGCGAATAAACATTATACACGAGGCGCCAAGGGAAAGTAAATTATTGTCTTGTGTGGGTGTTGTTTGGAGTCCAACCGAAGTTCTTCGCAAAACTTGCAAGATATAAGGTTGGAATCGGGACCCCAATAAAGCATGCATACTTGGGGACAACAGTCAATTCGCTCATTCAGCAAACCCAACCAGTGCATTAAAGTTTTACATTTGTAAAAACTATCTAGGTACCAAGTAATTATCTTCAGGCAACATGTCTTTACAGACCTGCAAGATTTCGTTGAATGCTTGATCTGAAATATGATGATTCGACTTTATTGTCAACAAACGCGACATTGCTGAGAGTTTTGTCATCTTCTTGCATCATTTCCAAAGAGGTTCATTCGCTGCGTCAATCATGTCAAATAATTTTTTGGATTCAGGGTTCGGCTCCTCCTCACAGTTCTAATCGAAACTCGGCCCCGGATAGTCATGTACCATGTGATGATATGACGTCGGATATTCGTCCATTAGATCATCTTCATCATCCACCGCGTATAACTCTTCTTTCTCTCCATGCTTGGTTCAACAATAATAATTGGGAACGAAACCATACTTCACTAGATGAAGCTGCACTGTCTCGAGATCAATATATTTCTTGTTTGCACATTTTGTACATGGACATTGAGTTTTCTTTTTGTGGAGGTAAGTTGTGTAATGTGTTGTCACAAAGTTTTACAAACTCTTTCATGCCACCCAAAACCTCCAATCGAGTGAAACCATCCCTAACGTGATTGTACATCCAAGCTCGAGATGCAGACATCTAATGCATTTCAAATAAAGATCATACATATAGTATAAAAGCATTGTTATATGTTCATATTTCTCAATCAATTACATATTTTTTTGTAACATATATATTTTCTTTAATTAATTTTAAAGGGAGATGTTTGTATATATATATATAATATTAGTCTTTTATTTTTTTTCCATTGAAATTTAATTAATTTAAATGAAATTTTATTAAGTGAAGTGTTGTTTGTCATTAATTTTTAATTTTACGAGATTTTATTATTAAAAAGTGTACCGATCACAATAAATACTTTTACTACGTTACGTTATGTCCAACGTCTAATGTAAAAAATAAAGATTATACATATATCAACATAAAAAATTATTTCACAATAAAAAAGATCATGTATATGTCAAAAAATTATATACAAACATCACAAATATATATATAAAAAGATTGTAATTACACATTTTACTAAACAACTACAAAGCGAGGGGAAAATTCCATTTTGACACCGTCTCTGTTTGTAAACTGCAACAAAGAAAGGAGTGATAGGCCCACCCGTCATTATTCCCGTCGTTGTTCCTCTCTAGCAACGAGTTGTACATCCATAGCTATTTTGACAAGTTTTTACACAAAAATATTAAGTTATGACAATTTTTTTTTAACATTCAAACATATACACAAATATATTGTATATGAAATCACAACATATATATATATATATATATATATATATATATAACAAAAAATGATTAATTAAAAAATACCTTTTAATGCAAAATGAGTCACTATCGGGAGAGATGGTTGGTTCGCGATTTCAACTACAATACAATACACGCCACACAATTACAACTAAAAAATTAATTAAATAAATTATACAGATTTTTTTTTTGCAAAAATGATAAATCTAAAAATTAAAAATAAAACTGAAAAAAAAATAAAATAAACCAATGTTATATATATAAGGAGAAGGAATCGGTGGTGATGAGCGGTCGGCGGTGGTGATGGAGGCAGTGAGGACAGATCTGGTGGTGGAGATGGAGGTGGTGACGGTAGAGTCACTGGCGGTGAGGAGGCGGCGGATCGACCAGAGAGCAGAGAGTTTGAGAGATCGGTGGAGAGATTGAGAGATGATATTTGAAATTGAAAGCAGAGAGTTGGGTGTGGGTGAGGCGGTGAGGGTTGGGGAAATGTATAGATAGAGTATTGAATGTGAGGTTGGGAAAGTTTTTGTTGAAAAAATAGGGATTGGCGATACTACCTCTTTGTATTCTGTTAGAGACATGGCATGTATGGTTTGCAAGCGCTTGCATAGAGTTTACTCTGATTAGTGTAATTGCTACTTCATGTATCAGTATTCTGTATTCAGTCGAATCCTTTGAGGAGAAGAATGGTGTGAAGTTGCCGTGTTGCAGAGGAGATAGTGTGAATGGTGATGCTTTTGATGAGAAGTCTAGAGTTCCGGATCCTCAAAGGATGATGCGAGCTTACTGTGAAATGAGTGACGGGTGATTTTTTTTTTTTTTTTTTTATTTCTTTGTTGTTTATTTTTCTTGGAAAATAATAATTTAACACACTTTTGACGCATACTTTGAGTGCACACTTTATTTTTTAGCTATTTATAACTTTTTCTTATCTCTCTAAGAGTGAGCCCGACATATAACAAAACACCATAAATAAATTAAAAAACAAAGATTACGCTCAAAGTGTGCGCCCAAAGTGTATTAAATTATCATTTTTCTTTTCGAAATTCATAGATGAAAACATGGATATCTAATGAAAATTGCACTTTAAGGCTAATTCATTTTTCCTATCATGGGGTTGTTTGCAAAACAGATTGTCTTGCTTTTGTAATTTTGCTTACATTGCACGTCTTGATGTACTTGAAATTGTATGGTTTCAAAAATTCCAAACATCTACTAGAACACATGTTCATGCTAATTAAGAATATGGAAACAGTAGGAATGCAATGTTTATTCTGAATTTGATGGTTGTTGTGTTGGTATTCAATAGGTACCATGAGCTTGCCAACAGGTTGGATGAGGCGTAAGGCTTCATGATTGTCGCGGGACTTACAGTCGACCATCCTAGCATGACCACTACTGAATTCCAAATTTCCCATGAATGCTTGCTATGCCTTAATTATGAGCAGGCCCTTACCAAACAGTACTCTAACTTCTAGCCTTCACTATGATTGCTCAGCTCAAATGTTTGGTAGGATAGCGAACAAAGCTGTTTAATTGACGACGCCCAAGTTGAGTTCTTGAGAGGAGTTGCTAATCCCCTTAAACTGAAAAAATAGGGACATTCTACCCCATTGTTAAATGTTGATCGACTTTGCCGTTTCGTGCCGTTTTCTCTTTTGCGTCGGCAAGCTGGTGGTGTGAAGAAACATGTGGGCCCCACACGTGGGACCCACATGCAAGGAACATGCAAGGAACATGCAAGGAAAATGCACTTGACACGTCTTTGATTGATTGATTGATTGATTGATTGATTGATTGATTAATTGATTGATTGATTGATTGATTGATTGATTGCTTTGACCAATGCGTCTTTGGTTGTCTATAAATAGGCCCAACGCGTTAGAACAAAGCGTAGAGAAGCAGAAGCTCAGAGCACAAGATAGCAGTGCAAAGTGCAAGTGTGCTCTGTTGTGAGCAAATAGAGAGTGAGTGTTCTCCTATTATAAAGAGAGATATTTTCAGTGTTTCTCCTTTATAAATAGAGAGATTGTGTAACACCTATTATTTTTCTCATAGTAAATTCTTCTATCCTTGCCCGTGGTTTTTACCCTAATTTGTTTGGGGGTTTTCCACGTAAAAATCTCTGTGTCCATTTTTCTTCACTTTTATTATCCCAAATTATTTGTCGTGGTCTTGCTCTATTCGGTCTATTTTTACAACAAGTGGTATCAGAGCCTGGTTGAGATAATTTGTGATAGAAGCAATGGCGACAAAGTTCAAGATTGAGAAATTCAACGGGAGTAATTTCTCACTGTGGAAATTAAAGATGAAGGCTATCCTGAGAAAGGATAATTGTTTGGCGGCCATTAGCGAAAGGCCAGCTGATTTCGAAGACAACGCCAAATGGAACGAGATGGACGAGAATGCTATTGCAAATCTTCATCCGTCACTAGCCGATGGAGTATTGTCAAGCATTGAAGAGAAGAAAACCGCCAAGGAGATGCGGGATCACCTTGGAAAATTGTACGAGGCCAAGTCACTCCACAACAAAATTTTTCTCAAGAGGAAATTATACACTCTACGGATGGCGGAGTCTACTTAAAGTGACGGAGCACATCAATGCGATGAATACACTATTTTCTCAACTCACATCATTGAGTTATAAAATAGAATCGCAAGAACGTGCTTTGAACTTCGCTTCAAAGTCTACCGGATTCGTATGATCAACTCATCATCAATCGACAAATAATCTCTTAACCGATTGTTTAGCCTTCGATGATGTTGCATTCTTGCTGTTCTAGAAGAAGAAAATCGGCGCAAGAACAAAGAAGACAGCAGGTGATTCACAACAAGTGGAGGCCCCGATCGTGATGAGAGGAAGATCAACGAACGTGGCCCCAGTGGGAGTCACAATCATGGTAGATCAAAGTCAAAAAGCAAGAAGAATTTTAAATGCTACAATCGTGGCAAGAAGGGTCATTTGAAGAAAGAGCTGTTGGAGTTTGAAAACTCCGATCCTCAAGGAAATGTGGCTAGCACTTCAAATGATGGAGCGCATTGTGTTGCGAAGCGGCAACAACAACTAAAAGCAGGAAAAGATTCTCTCGATGCCTGGATTATCGACTCAAAGTGCGACGTATCACATGACCTCTCGAAGAGAATGGTTCCATCACTATGAACCTATTTTAGGAGGATCTCGTGTATGCAGTTGTAATGACCATGCTCTAAAGGTCATTGGCATCGGAACCATCATGTTGAAGATGTATGACGAGTGATCGTTCGCACTATCCAAGAAGTGCGACATGTGGAAGGCCTCAAGAAGAATCTCGCTATCTTTGGGACGATTTGATGATCTTGATGTGAAATCAAAGTCAAGAAAGGGATCATGAAAGTCAGTCGAGGAGCGCTTGTACTTATGAAGGGAGAAAAGGTTGCTGCAAACTTGTACCTGCTCATGAGAGAGACTCTTCAGGAAGGCGAAGCATCAGTTGCTTCAAGTTGTTCAAGTGAGAGATCTACAATGATCTGGCACCAGAAACTTGGACACATGTCCGAACAAGGAATGAAAATCCTTGTTGAGAAGAAGCTACTTCCAGGCCTCACAAAGGTGTCACTACCATTTTGTGAGCATTGTGTAACAAGCAAGCAACATCGGTTGAAGTTTAACACATCAAATTCTAGAAGTAAGGCTATTCTAGAATTGGTCCACTCGATGTATGGCAAGCACCAATCACATCAATAGGAGGAGCAAATTATTTTGTGTCCTTCATTGATGATTACTCCAGAGATGTTGGGTGTATCCAATCAAGAGGAAGGCGAGATGTGTTCGAAATCTTCAAAGTGTTCAAGGCGCGGGTTGAACTTGAATCGGGAAGAAGATCAAGTGTTTGAGGACCGACAATGGAGGAGAATATACTGGAAATGAGTTTGATAGCTTATGCAAAAAGGAAGGCATCAAAAGACAGTTCACTACAGCATACACTCCTCAGCAAAATGGAGTGGCAGAGCGGATGAACAGAACTCTACTAGAAAGAACAAGAGCTATGTTGAGTACCGCAGCTTAGAAAAAAGTTTTGGGTCAAAAATCAACACCGCCTGTTACGTGATAAATCGAGCTCCATCAACGGCAATTGAGTTGAGGACACCGATGGAAATGTGGACTGGTAAACCAGTTGACTATTCAAACCTCCATGTATTTGGAAGTCCAGTGTACGCTATGTACAATACCCAAGAAACTACAAAGCTAGATCCGAAATCCAGGAAATGCTTATTCTTGGGGTATGCTGACGGAGTGAAGGGGTATCGCTTGTGGGATTCCACTACCCACAAGTTTGTAGTCGCAGAGATGTTCTCTTTACGAGGACAGGGTACAACAAATAGAGAAAGATGATAGCATGTCGAAACTACAACAAAGACGGGTGGAATGTGAATCGAAAGAAAGGATTCTTTCGAAGTCGTACTGCAGTATGAGGAGAATGAACCAGGTGAACCGAAGTTCCGAACCTCGTAGATCATCTCGCACGAGAAACGCACTGACCGGCACTCAGATTATATTATGGAAAGCAATGTTGCATACCGTCTTCTAACCGAGGAAGGAGAACCATCAACTCTTCAAGAGGCAATGCATGGCTCGGAAGCATCTCAAAGTGGATGGCAAAGAATGCAGAAAGAAATCGAAGCTCTCCATAAAAATAAAACATGGGAGCTAGTGCCATTACAGGAGAGGGGAAGCCCATTGGCAACAAATGGGTTTACAAGATCAAACGAAACAAGCTTGATGATGATCAAGTGGAGCGGTATCGTGCAAGATTGGTGGTGAAAGGATATGCTCAGAAAGAAAGCATTGATTTCAATGAGATATTTTCCCCTGTGGTTCGACTTACAACAGTTCGAGTAGTTCTAGCAATGTGTGCTACTTTTGATCTACATCTAGAAAGCGGCCTAGATGTTAAGACAACTTTTCTTCATGGAGATCTTGAAGAAGAGATTTATATGCTCCAACCGAAGGATTTGAAGAACAAGGAAAGGAGAACTTGGTTTGTCGGTTGAACAAATCTCGTACGGTTTAAAGCCAGGCGCCGAGGTGTTGGTACAAGAGATTTGATTCCTTCATAATGAGCCTTGGTTACAACAGACTAAATGCAGACCCTTGCGCATATTGCAAGAGATTTGGTAACAATGATTTCATTGTTTTGCTGTTGTATGTAGACGACATGTTGGTATCAGGCCCCAACAAAGATCGTATTCAAGAATTGAAGGCTCAATTGGCTAGGGAGTTCGAGATGAAGGATTTGGGACCAGCAAACAAGATTCTAGGGATGCAAATTCATCGAGACAGAAATAATAGAAAGATTTGGCTTTCTCAGAAAAATTATTTGAAGAAGATCTTGCGTCGTTTCAACATGCAAGACTGTAAGCCAATTTCTACCCCACTTTCTATTAATTTCAAGTTATCCTCAAGTATGAGTCCTAGCAGTGACGAAGAGAGGATGGAAATGTCTCGAAAGCCGTATGCATCAGCAGTGGGAAGCTTAATGTTCGCGATGATTTGTACACGACCAGACATTGCCCAAGCAGTGGGAGTAGTTAGTCGGTACATGGCGAATCCTGGCAGAGAGCATTGGAATGCTGTAAAGAGGATCCTACGATACATCAAGGGTACCTCAAATGTTGCATTATGTTACGGAGGATCAGACTTTATTGTCAGTGGATATGTTGATTCTGATTATGCAGGAGATCTCGATAAAAGCAAATCCACCATTGGATATGTGTTCACACACTTGTCGGGGGACAAGAAGTCGGGTTTCAAAGCTATGATCGGTTGTGGCTACGTCAACAACAGAAGCAGAATATGTCGCAGCTACACAAGCTAGTAAAGAAGCAGTATGGTTGAAGATGGTGTTGGAGGAACTCGGGCACAAACAAGAGAAAATTACTTTGTATTGTGACAGTCAGAGTGCCTTGCATCTCGCAAGGAATCCGGCCTTTCATTCAAAAACAAAGCATATACGAGTTCAGTATCACTTCGTTCGTGAGAAAGTGGAAGAAGGAACCGTGGACATGCAGAAAATTCATACTACAGACAACCTAGCAGATTTTCTGACGAAGACGATCAATGCTGACAAATTTATCTGGTGTCGATCCTCATGCGGCTTGACAGAAATGTAAGCAACATGGAAATAGCAAGGAAGAAAGAATGGTGTGAAGATCTGATTGATTCTCAATCAAATCTTCAAGTGGGAGATTGTGAAGAAACATGTGGGCCCCACACGTGGGACCCACATGCAAGGAACATGCAAGGAAAATACACTTGACACGTCTTTGATTGATTGATTGATTGATTGATTGATTGATTGATTGATTGCTTTGACCAATGCGTCTTTGGTTGCCTATAAATAGGCCCAACGCGTTAGAACAAAGCGTAGAGAAGCAGAAGCTCAGAGCACAAGATAGCAAAGTGCAAAGTGCAAGTGTGCTCTGTTGTGAGCAAATAGAGAGTGAGTGTTCTCCTATTATAAAGAGAGATATTTTCAGTGTTTCTCCTTTATAAATAGAGAGATTGTGTAACACCTATTATTTTTCTCATAGTAAATTCTTCTATCCTTGCCCGTGGTTTTTACCCTAATTTGTTTGGGGGTTTTCCACGTAAAAATCTCTGTGTCCATTTTTCTTCACTTTTATTATCCCAAATTATTTGTCGTGGTCTTGCTCTATTCGGTCTATTTTTACAACAGGTGGGTTCCACAATGTAATAAAAAACTTTAAATTATTTTAAGAGATAAGTACAACTTAACTTTGGTTCGGAATGCACTTAATTGTGCATGTTCCTTTTATGCACATCAAGATGCATGTCACACATCTCAGCAAAAATGAAGGGACGTGAAACACCTACCTACCTGATGTGCATTTCACACTCACATTTTTCATAATTTTATGGAGGGTGAATCTCAATCTTCAATTTTTTGATAGAAACTTCAAACTTTATTTTTGATGTGCACCCTCAAGCATTCAAAGACTCCAAACTAAGAGAATTAATAAAAAAAAGTCTTCGTTAAATTTTGTTCTATATTTTGTATTTAAAGATATAATGTTTACCTCATTGATAAAATATTTTTAATTTTATTATTTTTAATATGATAAATATTTTTATTAATTTAATTCTTTTAATTTTTTTTAATATGTTATACTTTTAAAAAAAAAATTTATTTCTACAAAAAGAAGTTTTATATTTCTTTTATTTTTAAGTATATTTATCTTATTTTAATTAATAGGTGATTCATTAATTAAATTTTATATTAATAATTTATCTTTTAGTGTGATTAATATTAATTATTCATAAATAATTAAAAATTTTTGTGTTGCCTTTATATTTATATGTTTGTAAGTAAAGATACATTAATTTATTATTTCATTATTTATTAGATATGTATTTAACTAATTTTTTGTGGAGCCATTAATGCTAACAAATTAATTCTTTTGATGTATAGAGAAATATATTTAAAATAAGTAAAAGATTATATTTTAAGAAAAATAAAATAAAATAAATAATGATAAAATAGGATATTGTAAAAGATAATGTTGTTGGGTTGAAGAGGATAACAAAATCTGATATAAAAGTTACACTTAAATATTTGCACCATTGTTTCTATGTAATTAAACAAAATAAAAAATTGCACAAGTATTCTCATGTAATAAAAAAAAATTGCATTGTCAAAGTATCTCAGGTGAGATGATAAAGACATAACTTGTCAAAAAGGCAAGACTTTGGGAGGTCATGGTTCGACTCCCACTGAAAGAGATTAGCGTTATTGTTCGATTAAAAATGGATCATGAAGATCTAACAAAAAAATCGATCACAAAGAGCTTAGCGCTAATCCCGTGATGATCATCGCAAACAATGTATCCCTTGAGCAAAGTGAGTTTCAGAGATTTTTTATTGCATTGTGAGACCTACCAGCTTGCCAATACATAGGAGAAAATGGCACAAAACGGCAAAGTCAACCAACATTTAACAATGGGGTAGAATCCCTTTTTTGTTCATTTTAAGGGTTGAATTCCACCTACTATTACTTTATGGGTTAATAGCCTCTTCTACCTAAAGTTTAAGGTCTGAAATCCCCCTTTTCCTAGGACATGGTATATATCTTATCAGAAAATGTTGATGGCAGCTCAACAACCCTTGATTCGCAGGGAGCACATGCATCATCTTAATCAATGTACAAGAAGACATTGTTGACTTTGTCTGTTTCACTTATGCTTGTATGAAATAGGTCTAAAGTTTTTTGTTCGGGAAAATGAGGATTTTAGCCCCTAAAGTATAGGTGAAAGGAAATTACCTGTTAAAGTGAAGTGAGGAGATTTCAACCATTAAACTTAGAAAAAGTTGAGGATTTTAACCCTCTTAAGTTTTCCATCATCTCAATATTATCTAGCTAATGTGGCATGATGAGATGGACAAAAAGTGGGACCCACACATTTTTTTTTAGCAGAAAAGAAAAAATTATGACCAAGAGCATCCCCAACTACAAACTCTAGAAGGCTTAAAAAAAGGCTTAAAAAAAATTACAAACTCTATATATTTTTCCCTCTATTTTTTTATTCAGGACACATCAAGCTCTACTTCTTCAACCACAAATGCGATTTTAACATCAATACTCTATTTTGTGTTTCTCTTTTTTTATTTTTTTAATAATTTTTTTAAAAAATATATTAATATTTTAAAAATAAAAAATAAAGGCAACTGTTATATTTTCCAAAAAGTTTTTATAAAATAAATAAAAAACAATGGAATAGTGAAAGGATGGTGGGTCCCCACACTAAAACATTTTAGTGTTGCAACACTGCCTCCTTATTTCAACCCTATGTTAAATTGATGATTCCCTGTTATTATATATATATATTGTATTGAATTATAATTTTGTAACAATTAGAGTTCGGATATGATTTTAATACCTAAGTTTTATACCAGTTTTGGATATGTTGCATTTACTGAAAAAGTTTTAATTTTCGCTGCGTTTTGATTTAATTATTATTCAATTAGCAAGATATACAGGTTGTTATCAGGAATAGGAGATAGGTTATTGACTCTAATTAGGTCCGATATGATTTACCGAGGCTTAATTAGGGTTTCAGATCGAGTATTGCCCTATTTGAGATAGGACATGCTACATAGACTTTTGTCTATTCCTCCACCAATTGAGAAGCTCAAAGAATAAGACAAGGAAGATAAGTACAGAACCAATTACAATGGCCAGCACATGGCTCGACTAAGAGAGGGATGTGCAAGGGCTTGTGGAAAATGAAAGCCTCGAAAAATGCATATCCCTATAACAGAACAATTCCCTGAAATGAAAATCTTTGATTTTGTTTCTGAATAAATTGATAAAATCAAGGCTTAATGAGTTGCATATATTACAGGGAATGTATTCAATGCTGTTATTGGATACATCAATACAAGTTAAAGTAGGGTATACGCCAACAAGAGATGAGAGCAATGCACCAGTCAAACCATTGTTGTGAACATTGAGGAGAGAAAGAGATGCCATGTCATGTTTGAGACTGACTCAGGCAGGGGGCCATTGTAAAGATTGTTACTGGCATTTAGGCAAAAAATAAAGCTCATAGGAAGTACACTGTTAATGAATGTGATTAGACGTGTGAGTGAATTGATACTGATATCCAAGTCGTTCAAGCTTTTGAGAAGGAAGACGAATGGTGGTAAGGAGCCAGTACATTTGTTGTTTCACAAATTTAGCCCCACTAAACTTGCATAATCCAATCTAGGTTGTTGGGAATCAAGCCACTCAGCTGATTGTGAGAGAGTAACACTACTTGAAGGTTTCTCGTTTGAAAAAAGTGGGGGAATGCTGGCCCTATCAAGCCATTGGAACATAGATCGAGGTGAGTCGAATTTGCGAGATTTGGCTTTGAGAGGGGTTTCCACCACTTAACTTGTTCCTTGATGTCAGCTTGAGAACTATGACATAATTCTTAATTGATGGTGGATGAAACCCACAACTTCATTGTATGACAAATCAATAATGTCATATTATTGTTGGTATAATTTTAAATTAGGGAAAGACCAATTTTGAAATCCAGAGCAGATCTCACCAGAAATTGTCCCGAAAGGAGCTAGATTATTACTAAGTATAAGATTGTCTAGTTCTAAGCTAGACTAGATATGAACTTAGGAATTGGACTAGTAATAAGTTCCAATGATACCAGATTTGTACAATTCAATACTCTAGTGGCATCTATTTAAGTTATTTCTAGGGCTGACAATTGGACCATGGTTATAGGTACTCAAGGGCACCCAACCCTTATAGACAAGGTAATACCCGACCCGATATACATAGGGTAAAGGTATAGGTTTATGAATGAAATACCCACATATGTATAGGTAGGGTAAGGGTATTAACATCTACCCACCCTGTAACAACCCTCAAATTTAACTTTACTTGTGTTATACTTATCAGGATTGTGACCCGGCTATGTGAATACTGGATGATATTTCGAACCTTGGGAGTTGACACCAAGGTAATTTCATTATTCTTTGATTGTGTATATTAGTATTTTAGTATTATACGGGTCTCGAGCTATTCGGACAATTTTTAGTTGAATAAGGCTTCACCCAGTCAAACGGGGGAGAAAAACACAATAAAGAATACAAATAAATAAATTTTTAATAATTTAATTAATTAGTTGATGGGATGTGGCGAGAGAACGGGTGCGGCGAACCAAATTACAAAGTAATACTGACCGAAGAAACGCAATATCAATGTGGGAGTTGGATAGTCTCGCAACATACGGGCTATGGGATAGAAATTTTAAAGTGACACAGCATAATGAGGAGAGCCATGAGATTAGCATTAAGATGTGTATGTGTGTTGAGTGAAGATGATGAGGTAAAAGACCCATAAGGGTAACTGTTCAAAAAGTAAGCAAGTGTTAACTTAAAGGCAAAAGCATTTTACACTTATTACATATATATATAAACAAAAAAAACCCTAATACACACTATTCATCATCTTCCCAACTAAATAGTCGTCACTGTTCATCCTCCTACCTTTCGTCACTGCCACTCGCCCTACTTGCGAACGACAGACTCCAACGAGGCCAGAGAGACTGGAGGACCGCTGTCGACGTGGTGAGACCCTTCTCTCTCTCTCTCTCTCTCTCTCTCTCTCTCTCTCTCTCTCTCTCTCTCTCTCCTCTACCTCTCGGCAGTTTGTACAACACCTCCTCCTTCTCCTCTCGACTGGACCGTCACCACTGCCATCTACCACGACGTTAGAGCCTCCACCACTCATTGGAGATCCCTAAGTGAGCTTCTCTCTCTCACTCTCTCTTTCTTCTTCTCTCTCGGTTATTTGGTTACTGTTTTCTTTTCTTCTTTCTTTCCTCTCGTCTTGGACGTCGTTCGACTAGAATGTCGTGAGCTGTGGGTGGTGGGCTTGCTTCTAGTCAAGATCGGTTGGAGGTGGTCCTCCGACGACTCTACTGGCTGTAGGTGGTGCCCCCATGTGCTGCTTGAGTGAGCTCGATTGGAGTGTGTTTGGGAAGCCTATGTGAGTTCGGTTTTCATGACTATTGGGACTATTTTGAGTTTCGTCATGGCTGGTTTATCAACTCCGGTCATGGCTGATCGGAGACGACCCTCCGACAGTCCCACTGGCCGGAGATGACCCTCCCCCATGTTCAACAGTTGCATTTTTGGAGTGGTGGTGTGTAGTGTTTGTGATTTCGGTTTTGGGTGCGTGTAACATGTGGGTGTGCACAACAGTGGGGTGTACTTAGTTGTGGGTGTGTCATTTCATGTGTGTATTGAATAAAAAGAAATAATGTATATGGGCCTTTAATACTTAGTTTAAAATTGTGTAAAATGTAGGTTATGGGCTTGTGTTAAGACCCACTAAGGGCCCAACACACACCTTACCTAATGAGGGCTCATAACACACATTAGTGTTATGTAAATGGATTAGGTTAGGGCCCAAATAAAAGCCCAATAAAGGCCCAATTCAAAAGGTACAACATGAAACCCAAAAAATAAAAACATAAAATATAAAGTGGGCTTATGGATTTAGGCCCAATAAGAGTCCATACAAATATATTACTTAGGTGAGTATTATTGGGAAATGTGCCCTAGGTCAATCCATTAATAGTCTTTATGAATACATTTTAATTAATAAAATAGAGGATTTCATTTGCTGTTTATTATAATTGATTTGCATGTTTACATTATAATAAGATCCATGGGTGTTTACAGAAATATCCTAAATGTCCCTAATCGATTATTATACTGGAAACTATAATGAATTAAGACTAGTGTGAGTCTTGATTGATGATCATACGTATAGTTATACGAATCAAGATCATGCATACTTGTTAGGGAACAAAGTACTGGACCGACCCGCTATGAGAACATCACATGGATTAAGTCATAGTTGTTTCTCATGACTTAATCATACGCAGCGGAAATTTCAAAAACAATTTTGAGAAAAACCCCAACAGGATCTGAATCTGATTCTATTAAAACACTTTAAACTATAAAAACTTAATCGTACCTTAGTCGCAATGTACCTTTCTAAAGGTTAATCGATCTCTAAGGCACTGCCAACGACGAACGCCCTCTATCAGAAGTCCACACACGAACGACGCCTGAGATTTGAAATGCTAGCTTCGAGAGAATACTAAACCTTTTTAGTTTCTCTCTAAAATGATCCAGAGCATACAAAAACCCTAAGTTGTTTCTTAAAACGAAAATAGAGTTTTGGCCCTTTTTAATTTTTCGTCAGTGTATTCTAACTCAAAGCGTCTATTTATACAACCCTTGTATATAGACGGTTAAGTAAATTACACATATACCTCTACTTAAAGAGGTATAAGTGTAATACACTACAAGGACATTTCTGTCATGAATTTTATCATATAAAATTTATTCTTCGGAACCATTTTAAAATCTCGCAAAACCATTCTTAGTGTGCGACCCAATAGGCTTATACAACGTTAGCAGTGTACCAAAACACATTTTGGTATACAAGTCATAAGCGGCCTCTAGCAAGACATTATGACTACCCAAGTTGAATGAATATCAAATCGATACAACCTAATCAATAATGTATATAACATCCTTTTGTAACACGATATCCTTTTGATCAAACATAAGGCATGGAATTGTCATCCAACATGATCAATCATACTAGTCTCGATCTCTGAGTAGACTAAAAACATCCAAGTGACATTGATCAATATCAATTCACTTAGACTAGGCCTTTTAATAGTCTAACACATCGAGGGATCCACTGGATATCTCTCTCTATATGAGAGGGACAAATTCTATCTCGATTACACAACTTCACCACATTATTCTCACAGTAACCAATCACAACCTTTATAATTGTCCGGTTAAAGACAACATTTGATTGCGTCAAATCACTGTATTCCTAATATTGAAGTCTCTGGTAATCTTAAGTCAGAGGACTGAATAATATACATATCATGAGAAACAACTATGACTTAATCCATGTGATGTTCTCATAGCTGGTCGGTTCAGTACTTTGTTCCCTAACAAGTACTCATGATCTTGATTCATATTCCTATACGTATGATCATCAATCAAGACTCACACTAGTCTTAATTCATTATAGTTCCCAGTATAATAATCGACTAGGGACATTTAGGATATTTCTGTAAATACCCATGGATCTTATTATAATGTAAACATGCAAATCAATTATAATAAACAGCAAATGAAATCCTCTATTTTATTAACTAAAATGTATTCATAAAGACTATTAATGGATTGACCTAGGGCACATTTCCCAACATCTCCCACTTGCTCTAGGGCCAATCATTCATGCATCTAATGCCTAATGATCTAACATGACCATCATGTTTCGCTTGTGGAAGAACCTTTGTCAATGGATCCGCAATGTTGTCTTTAGTAGGTACTCTGCAAATCTTCATGTCTCCCCTCTCAATGATTTCTCTGATGAGATGAAAACGCCTGAGTATATGTTTGGATCTATGGTGTGATCTAGGTTCCTTATCCTGTGCTATTGCCCTATTATTGTCACAATACAAACAAATAGGGTTAGCAATACTTAGAACCACACCTAGTTCAGAAATGAACTTTTTGATCCAAACTGCCTCCTTTGCTGCATCGGACGCTGCAATATACTCAGCTTCTGTTGTAGAATCTGCTACAGTCTCTTACTTTGAACTTTTCCAAACCATCGCACCCCCATTCAAAGTAAACACATATCCAGACTGCGATCTGGAAATCATCTATATCAGTTTGAAAACTTGCATCTGTGTAACCATTTACAACTAGATCATTTTCAAAACCTCCATAGACCAAGAACACTTCTTTAGTCCTTCTTAAGTACTTAAGGATGTTCTTTACTGCTATCCAGTGACTCTCACCAAGATCTGACTGATATTTGCTTATAGTGCTCAAAGCATATGATACATCAGGTCGAGTGCATAGCATGGCATACATGATAGATCTAATAGCTGATGCATATAGAATCTTATTCATACGATCTCGCTCGTCATTTGTCTTAGGGCATTGAGTCTTGCTGAGACTTATGCCATGAGACATTGGCAACAATCCTCTTTTAAAATCTTGCAAACTGAACCTATTCAGCACCTTGTCTATGTAAGCACTCTGACTTAGACCAATTAGCCTCTTAAATCTATCCCTATAGATCCTTATCCCTAGGATATAGGCTGCACCTCCTAAGTCTTTCATTGAGAAACACTTCCCTAACTAAGACTTGACACTCTGCAATGTTGGGATGTCATTTCCAATGAGTAATATATCATCAACATATAGTACCAGAAAAACAACTACACTCCCACTGACCTTCTTGTATACACAAGGCTCATATTCGTTCTTAATAAAACCAAAATCCTTGATTGCTTCATCAAAACAAAGATTCCAACTCTGAGAAGCTTGTTTTAATCCATAAATGGATCTTTGAAGCTTGCATACCTTCCTAAAATTCTCATGATGTACAAAACCTTCAGGTTGTGTCATATACACGTCCTCAAGCAGCTTTCCATTAAGAAATGTTGTTTTCATATCCATTTGCCATATCTCATAGTCATAATATGCAGCAATGACAATTAAAATTCTTATGGATTTAAGCATGGCTACCGGCGAAAAATTTTCATCATAATCAACACCTTGAGTCTGCCTGAAACCTTTTGCTACAAGTCTTGCTTTAAAAGTATGCACATTGCCATCCATGTCAGTTTTCTTCTTGAAAACTCATTTACATCCAATGATCTTACCACCTTCAGGTAAATCAACCAAGTACCAAACTTGGTTATCATACATGGATTGCATCTCAGAATTCTTGGAACTTGGCCATTTATCTGAGTTTGGTTTAGACATAACTTCCTGATAAGTGATGGGCTCATTTTAATCCATAAGCAACACATCACGACTATCAGTAATGAGAAATCCAAATCTCTCTGGCTCATGTCTTACCCCATCAGATGTACGTGGGCCTTGTGTCACTTGCGGAGGTTCAACTAGTTCAGAACGTTGTTGAACTTGCAGTAGCGGTTCAGTGTTTATCTGTGATTCTTGAACTTCTTCAAGATTTATTTCTCTCCCACTAGTGTCTTTTGAAATAAACTGTTTTTCCATAAAGGCACCATACCGAGCAACAAACACTTTGTTCTCAGCGGGATTATAAAAATAATATCCTTTTGTTTACTTAGGATACCCCACAAATAAACACTTATCAGATTTAGGTGCTAGTTTTTCTGAGACTTGTCACTTTACGTAGGCCTCACAACCCCAAATCTTAAGAAAAGACAAACTAGGTCTCTTCTCGTACCATATCTCATATGGTGTTTTATCAACCACTTTAGAAGGAACTCGATTTAAAGTGAAAGCTGCAGTTTGTAATGCATAACCCCAAAAGGATAATGGAAGATCCATATGACTCATCATAGATCGAACCATATTTAATAAGGTTCGATTTCTCCTTTCAGAAACACCATTCCATTGTTGAGTTGCTGGTGGAGTTAATTGTGAGACAATCCCACAATTTCTAAGATGATCATCAAATTCTTAGCTCAAATATTCACCACCTCGATCTGATCGAAGTGCTTTGATAGTTTTACCAAGTTGATTCTGCACTTCATTTTGAAATATTCGAAACATCTCAAATGATTCAGCTTTATGTTTCATAAGATATACATAACCATATCTGCTAAAATCATAAGTAAATGTAATGAAGTACTGATAACCTCCTCTAGCCATTGTGTTTATAGGACCACATACATCAGTATGTATTAGACCTAATAAATCACTTGCCCTTTCACTATGTCCAGTAAAGGGACTTTTAGTCATCTTGCCTAGTAAACAAGATACACACATTTCATATGATTCCAAATCAAATGAATCTAGAAGTTCATCTTTATGGAGCTTCGTTATGCGTTTCTTATTTATGTGGCCGACACGACAATGCCAAAGATAGGTTTGATTCAAATCATTTAACTTGAATCTCTTTGTATTAATGTTAAAGACTAGAGTATTAGTGGACCTTTTCATGCTTAGAATATAAGGACCATCACACAAATTAGCATTTGCATAAAAAATGCCTTTACGAGAAATTGAACATCTATTATTCGCAATAATAAAATCAAAACCATTCATATCCAAACATGAAACATAAATGATGTTTCTGCTCAAGGCAGGCACATAATAACAATTATTTAAAGTTAAAATAAGTCCACTAGGTAAGACTAAGTCATATGATCTAACAGCCAGGGCAGCAACTCTTGCTCCATTCTCTACGTGCAGGGTGACTTCTCCTTTTTTCAGCTTCTTACTTTTGGTGAGTTCCTGCACATTTAAACAAATGTGAGATCCACATCCAGTATCCAATATCCAGGAATCACTAGTAGATAAATTAATTTCAATAACATAAATACCTGAAGTGGTAGTCGCACTACCCTTTTTCTTCTTTAGATCTTCCAGATGGAGTTTGCAATTTCTGAACTAATGTCCAAGTGCATGGCAAAAATAACAATTTCCTTCATTTTCCTTTTGGTGCTTTGAAGCAGGAACAGGTTGGGGCTTGACTTGTTCCACAGGCTTTGTGACAGGTGCAGAAGTAGCCTTAGCAGCTTTAGCCTTGCCTTTGCCTTTCTTCTTCATTCCCGTTCCCTTTTGGACCATCAGCACATTACTCTTGATATTTTGTTCAGCAGTTTTGAGCATAAAATGCAACTCTGAAATTGATTTCTCCATATTATTCATATTGTAGTTCATCACAAATTGTGAGTAACTCTCCGGTAATAAATTTAGGATCAAATTCGTAGCCAACTCTTGGCTTATGGGAAATCCAAGTATATCAAGTTGGTCAACATAGCCCTTCATTTTCAGAACATGAGGACTAACTGACGCACCCTCAGTCATCTTACAAGAATGCAAGTTCTTGACTGTCTCGAACCTTTCTTGCCTAGCTTGCTGTTGGAACATTTCCTTCGGCGTTACAGCCATGTCGTAGGCTTCCATTAGTTCCATGTCCTTCTGAAGTTCAGGAACAATAGTTGCCAACATAATGCGTGCAGGATTTCTTCAAAATCGTTGCACCGATGATGAAACTGACTTAGAAGAATGTGAAGTTTGATTGGAATGAGGAGTGTGAGCAGCGTTCTCCCCCTAAATGAGAAATTAACGGCCACACCTGTCTTAGCTTTACCCGAGACAGGAATGGACCTAGTCATGTACACCGGTGCATCAAAGATTGGTTTAGGGTGTGTCCTTATGTAGGAGGGCCGAGTTGTCGCTTATGCATCCTGACAGTTGAAGGTTCATGAGAGGAACTACCCGACCCACGACTTAACGTTAGCGGTGATCGTATTTGCGTTGAAGATTTAGAGGCACCACTTGTATGGCATGCGCTTTGCGTTGTATACAGACCACAAGATCTTGAAGTACTTGTTCTCTCAGAAGGAGCTAAATCTGAGATAGAGGCGTTGACTTGAATTCCTAAAGGACTACGATTTCTCACTCGAGTATCATTCGGGGAAGGCCAACGTTGTTGCTGATGCTTTGAGCCACAGAGGATCTGATGCTGAGGTAGTTGTATGTCGTATGACTCACGAGTACGCGTTACTTGAGGTAGTCGAGATAATGAGTTCAACGGACGTGCTGACGACTACCAGGACACATATGTGTGGTTAGATGAGGTTGCAGACCATTTCACTGTAAACTATTCTCGAGGAACAGTAGGGCGATGAGTCGTACCAGCATTACAATGATATGGCAGACAGTTCAGACTATCCAAATTGGAGTCGGTCGATAGACTCTTGCTTGAGGTATCGTGGGCAACTGCGGATTCCATTGGCGGCTGACTTGCGCACCAAGATATTTCAAGTGGTTCACCTTTCCCCTTTTTCTATACATCTAGGTCAAACCAAGATGTACGCTAATATACGACGTCTCTTTTGGTGGCCAGGGATAAAGTTTGTGTCGAAGTTTATTCGAGCGTATGAGATATGCCAGCGCATTTAGGTTGAGCATCGACGGCCTGGAGGATTGATGTAGCCCCTACCCATTCCTCGATGGAAGTGGGAGCACATTGCTATGACTTGCCCTAATCTCCTCGTGGTCACGACAACATCTGGGTAATTGTGGATCAATTGATGAAATCTACTTATTTCATACCAGTATCTACTACATACCGAGTTGATAGACTGAGCATCCTCTACGAGCACGAGATTGCTAAATTGCATAGAGTTTTGTTGTCGATTGTGTCAGATCAAGGGGCACAATTCACTTCGTTGTCGTGGTAGAGCATGCAGGCTCAATTTGGCACCAGACTAGGGTTGAGTATGGTGTTCCATCTGCAAATAGACAGACTGTAACGACCCGAATTCTACCTGACCCGACTCGAGGGTAATTTAGTGATTTTCAATACTGAATGTGTGCAAGTGTGCTTTGTGAATTGTTTAAGTGTGAAAAGTATAACTTAGGATAAATAAATATTGGGCCTAACAAGAGTTAAGTGGATGTAAATGATATGGAGGCCCATAAGGGTATTTTGGTAAAATAACAAGGTTGTACACAACCCTACTCTAAAACCTTACCTATATAAACCTTTTATAAAGTTTGTAGCATCTTTTGTGTTGAAACTCTAAACTTGTGATGGGATTGAAGTGGAGGAGGGTTGATGATGAAGAAGGTGATGATGAAGTGCATTTAAACATTCAAGAAGGTAACACACCCTCCCCTCATCCCATCTAAGCTTTTATTTGTTTATTTTATTGAAAAAAATGGAGTTTGGACAAGGAAAATGACCCAAGGAAGGTGGTGGAGCTGCAACGACACAACCGCATGTGGTGGGGCGGCGTTCCAGTCACCGCCGCCAGAGACGGCAGGTGGGGCCCCACTAGGGAGCCCCACCACTATGGGTTGTGAGGAGGAGGGGGGAAAAGGGGTGGTTGCCACCACCTCTCCTCCCCCACTACCTCTTCCCCGACAGCTGGCCGGAGGGCGGCGACCCTCCGACCAGCCGTTGGGATCCCTCTAGCGGGGTTCGCGCTGGAGGGAGGTGAGGAGGGCGGTGGCTTCCATGGAGCAACGGACTGGTGTGTAAGACGACAAGCGCGGAGACGTGTCGACCATGGTAAACGGATAGCAGTCAGGTAATGGCGTGGACGCGAGGGGGTCCTCCATCACAGTTTCAGCCAGGGAGAGGAGGAGAGGGGTGTTTTCCCGTCACTCCTCTGCTCCCACTCTTTCCTCCAAGGCGGCAGGCCAGAGAGGCAGTGACCATCTGGCCAGCCGCCAGAGATCCCCTCCGTCGCGTAAAAGCGACGAAGGATGATGGTGGTCGGGGTCGAGGAGGGAAAATGAACTTCCCCCCTACCAGGTTGACTAGTCAAGGGTCAGTTGACCCTAGACCAGTTGACCAGGGGCTAAACTGGCCCCTGGACTCAACCAGGGACCAGTTTGGCCCTGCACTGTGATTTAAGGGACTGGAATGTCCCAGCCCCTCCACACCTTCATCGGAAACGCGCGCGCTCAACCCAGGGGACCAGACAGTGGTCCCACCCCTCGACACACTACGGGGGGAATTTCGATGAAGGTTCCGAATGATATGAAACCCGTGGGACTTACACTAGTGGGTCTCCAAAGACAAATAAATGGAAAAATACTTAACTTTAAATCAAGTAACTACTTATGTAATGTTGTATGATTTGTTTAGATTCGCGAGGCGATTTACATCGGACCCCAAATGTGCGAGGAGTCCGTGTAGGCATCACGGCGTGTCTATGTAAGTGGGGAGCTTGCTCAATTATCAAATATGACATGATTATTAGTTATGCTTAGGATTCATAATTTGAATTAAAGACTTGGGATTTATGGGTTGCGTCATGGTATTGGCTCGAATCTACGTATCTATGGAATGTGAATGCACTGTTATTCATGGCCCCAGAATGTGTGGAGTTCCACCGAGGGTCTTATTAGCAAGTAAATTTATAAGAATACCTCAGAATGTTGTGGGTACCACCGAGGGTCGTTAACACCCCAGGATGTGTGGAGTTTACCATCGAGGGCTTTACTTGACTAATTGAATTCATAAGTATGTCACGTAGGGACATGAGTTGGAGTTACCTTCTCTTGTACTCTTGAGACATAGGGATGTGCATCGGTGATGGCTTGGACGAACCTACTGTTGATTTGATGGGATAAACGAGAGGGCACATAAGGCATGTGCGCTAGCTGGTTGTTTCCATCACTTTGAGAGTAGGAGAATCGGTCACCGGATTCTTGTCAATATCTAGTACGCATTGAATGGAACATCGACTTATCGTATTATTATATTTTATAGTACATAATCTCGCAAAACCCCCTCCTTTGTATGAAAGTTTGAAATTATGAAATGATTTGTCAATCTCTTTAATGTTATTCATGATTATTGTTGTTACAATTTATGGCTTATGAATACGTGGTATTTGTTATGAAAGGATGAATTCCTATTTAATTGTGACTTACGAATCTTATGTCTATGATAGTACTTGATGGTTCATTATAAGTCTATTTCTTATGAAATCCTGTTACCATGTTAATATTCAATAAATCCTTGTTTGTTTTTAAAATACATGCTAGATTTTGCATGCTTATTAGGTATTACTTGCATATTTGATGGTTGAGTTGGTTTTCCGCATTACTGAGCTCCGTTGGTTCTTTTAGCTCACCCCACTTACATCTCAGGTATCCACGACAGCACTAGGTTGAGGCAAGGGAGAGACGAGGTTGAAGTCTCCTCTTGATGTGAGTTTTTGTATATATATATTATGTATGTTTGATTTTGAAACTATCAACTTGGGGTTAAAAATTAAAATAGATCTTTGGTAGCTTGAATCCTAGTTACCTTTAGTTGATCCATTTCGGAGATTATAATAAACTTGTTTAGTTCAAATGAGCATGAACCGATGTATAATTTTTATTAATGTTCTATGAACTTAAATCTATTGGCTTAGGATATCTTTTTATAATCATTCCGCAATTATTATCCTTTGTTTAGCCAATGTTTATTCCGCAGGTTTATTTGTTTAGGCGTGCCAGACCGTTATTTAGGCCTGGTTCAAGTATCGAGTCCAAGTGGCGGTCTGGGCCGGGCGACCCGACCCTAGGTCGGGGAAGGGTCGTCACACAGACAGTCTAATAGGTTAATCCAGGTGTTGGAAAACATGCTCAGGATATGTATATTGGAGTACGGCGGGTCATGGGAAGAATACCTTCATTTGTGCGAGTTTGATTACAACAACAGTTAGCAAGCGAGTATTGGTATGGCACCATTTGAGGTGCTCTATGGTAGGATTTGTAGATCACCTCCTTGCTGGGCTAAGCTAGAGGATGTTGTAACAGTTGGTCCTGAGGCTGTTGTTGATCATACTGAGAAGGTATGTCGAATTTGTCTAAGACTTAAGGGTGCCCATGAGTGGTAGAAGAAGTACTATGACAAGTATCACGATGAGGTTCAGTATGATTTGGGATACTATGTATACCTCAAGGTCTCCCCACTAAAGGGTCAAAAACGGTTCAGAATTAAGGGAAAATTCGCTCCTAGATTTATCGATCCCTTCAAGATTGTGAAGAGGGTCGATAAAGTTACGTACCAGTTAGAGTTACCGCTAGAGCTCGCTGGTGTTCATCTAATATTCCATATTTCAATGCTTCGACTAGACAAGTCAAGCGGAGGGCAGCGACTGATGGTAGACTTGAGCCAAATCGACGTGCGAGACGATGCCACGTATGAGGAGCAGCCGATCCAGATTATTGACCGGAAGGTCAAGACGCTGAGGAACGAGATTCCTTCGGTTCTCGTGAAATGGCAATTTCCTGGAGACGAGGAACTAACCTTGGAATTATAGTACTATATGCGCGAGCACTTTCCCTACTTATTTGATTCTGGTGAGTTTTGCCTTTAGTTTACTTATTAGTTTAATTTCAGGGATAATATTCTAATAAGTGGGAGAGACTGTAACAACCCTCAAAATTTAACCCGACTTGTGTTACATTTGTCAGGACCATGATCCAGCTATCATGATACATCAAGTATTTCGAACTTCGGGAGTCGACATCAAGGTAATTTTATGATTCTGTGTTGTTTTGTATTATTATAATAGTCGAATACGTGTCTCGAGCCGTTTGGGTGACCGTTGATTATGTGAGGCTTCGCCTAGGAAAACGGGGAAGTTAAAACACATAAAAAACCTAAATAAATGAATTTTTGAATAATAAATATAATATTTTATTTGATTCGGAACATGGATGAGACGACGCAACGGTCGAGTTGCATTGCGATATGGTCCAAGGAGCATAGGATCAACATGGGAGCTAGATAGTTAAGTGACACTTGAGTCACTTAAGGGAGTCAACAAGTGGTGTTGAGAGTTGTGGTACTGCTTAAAGGGTAGGTGTAGGATCTACCTAGGGATAAGTGTGTGTAGATTGATCAAAGGGGGTCCTATATAAGGGCTTCACTCATCACTTTTTCCCCATTTCTCTTTTTTTCTCTCTCCTCTCTTCTCCTCCTCTTCTTCTCTTCTTTGTTTGGAGAGCAAGCCACCACAAGGGGTAGTGCTGGACGGCCGGAATCCTCGCCGGAATCTAGGTGAGAACCTTGCTCTCTTATCTCTCCTCTATATTCATGTGTTGTTACTCTTTTATATTTGGGGTGTTTTAGTGGCCCAAGACATTTTATTTTTGAGTAAAAGGCCTACGGTTTGTATTGTGTTTGTCAAATTCGATCTATGTGAAACGTTTTCACATGTTGATTCATCATGACGGATTGCAAGGCGTTGTTTTCTTTTTCTCGTTTTTAGTCTATTTCAAACTGATTTTAAAATAAACTTTGGTTTATCTTAAGATTAATTAATGACTATAAACCCAATATTCTTTGCCAGGTAGTCAGGAACCCGTGGGAAATGCATTAGAGTCGCGAAGTGGTACCGGAATAGTGTTAGACAGGTAAGTACACATGTGCTATGTATGTGTGTATGTTAGTAGACCAGTAAGGAAATATCATGTGATTTATACATCCTCTATTGATTGTTATTATTGAATTGATCTCATGCTTGGTATTCCATTTTATATCCTTGGTTGTGTGTTCTTGGCATGAGTGTGTATCTCGAAGGTATCATGTGGTCCCACACTATCTGGGACAATGAGGGTGCCTCCTGCAGGGATAACTGACCACCCCTAGTGTTGTGTGTAATGGGTACTGGATTAGAGAGGTGTTGCAATGCCTCTTAATTTTCAAGCTGCGCTAGTATTGTGACATTGCATGAGGAGATCTTGTGAGATCTTTGTCGTATTGCTGTGAAATTAGACCACTCATAGACCTCTTTTGATTCTTAGAACACACATGCTTTCGATTTCTATTTATCAGTCTGTTTATCATGCACTTTGATTTATTTATATTCCTGTCTTTCAATTTCCGTATGATACTTGGACTATCTTATTGTTAAATCATAAATTACTGTTATATTTTTCAGGCACTACTTTCGATTTCTTCAGTTACTCACGGTCTAGTTTGTGACGATGTGTGCAGATAGGGTGGAGAGCTGCAAGGGCAAAGGGCCCTGTTTAGGTAATTTCCTTTGAGGACTTAGCGGTAGGACCTCAGGCATTATTAGAGTAAGTTTATTATTTGCTTGCTTGTACATCGTTTCTTTATATACGTGTTTTGAGTCATTGAACTTGGGATTATATTGAGATTGGTATCATGTATTTATGCGTTTCTCATATCGGATTGTACATGAATACTCGGGGTTTTCCACATTTATAGATTCCTAAATTTCCTTTTGATTGAGTTATTTCCCTTAGTATAGTTTGATTACTTTCCGTTGCGATTAACGTGCAATAACTCTTTTATAAAATGTATAATTATATGAACGGAGGCTGACTAGGCTCGTCAATTTGCCCGAATTTTGATTCGGGGGCTTGTATGGCCAGGTGTACCCAATTGCACGGGAAATTAGGGCTATCACACGAATAGGCAGTAGGATCAGCAGGATCGACAAAGATAGGACCAACGTCGTTAATAGGGTGATTGGCAACATGATTAAGGTCGTCAAGGTATCAGGGATCGACGTGATGATCAATAGAGACGGGATGACAGACAGACAGTTTTAGTTATTGCACATACCCGTACTGAGCATCCACGACAGCTGTGACGGCCCCGCTTCTAATCTAGGGCACCGCCCGGCCTAATCCCGTAATTAAGCCCTAATCACAACACATAGGACCCGATTACGAATTAGTCACCTTTATTACTGTGTTCTCTTGTTTAAACAATCATTTTATTTAGCGGAAGTCTTTAATATTTTAGCGGAAATTTTTTTTTTTTTTTTTTTTTTTTTTTTTTTTTTTTTTTTTTAAAGCCTAAGTGTGGAATCCAGGAAATAACGATCACCATATATATGCAAGTAAACGGCGAACATATATAAACGAAGTGAAAGCCAAAGTCGGGTAATCTAACACTCATCCCAATAACATCCCAAAAGATAAAGACATAAGTAAACATAATACAAAAAGTACCCTACGTGTACGGCAGCCTACGCGCTCGGAGCTCGAGGTAGTCGCCGATCTTCTCCTGCCCGCCTACTGGTGTCGCTCGATGGACCTACACCCACCGTCACAAACTAGACGGTGAGTATAGTGATATTTAAGTGATAACTGGGGAAATCTAATACTACATTTCCAATTTAAACAAAAGGTATTTAAAAGCATATGTAGCTGAAGAAATGCTGAATAAATAATGCAAGTAAATACCAACGTTAACAGAGACACAAACTGACACAGGCTAAGTCGAGATGATCTACGTCCGGTCGGCGGTGAGAACTATCACCTAACATTTTCCACTACTGTATGGAGCTGTGCTCAACATATGATAATAAATCTCTCTCTTTTTCTTTTCTTTCTAATAACCTCAAATGGCGAGCTATGCTCGGCGTATTTAAATCATTTATACTTGCCGACAACCCCGTGGCTCATGCCACGTGTGCGCCCAAGTGTAGTGGCGAGTGCCGGAGACCCCGAAAGACCGAAATCCTCGTGAATCCGCGCATCTCGTGTGCAATGGACACTAGATAATCCCTACTTTAGTTTTCAAGAATATATATCCTAAAATGTTATGATTTCAACAAGAGTTGGGCTACAAAGCCCCAAGGGAAGTAGAACACAAATCCAACATAATAGATAACCCTATAGCATGCATTTTCTAAATATTCATTAGCCACATTCCAAGACAAAAATTGAGCATATAGGACACATGGAGTCAATGATATAATAAACAAGGCATCATGCTATATCGATATTCAATACGAATGGAAACAAGGAAAACATGATGTGGGAAATAAATTAGCTAGTCTACAAATAGATCGAAAAATTTATAAATGACTGGAATGAAATAAAGTAAAGAGTTCCCGCAGTTTCACTTACAAGTCAACGCAAGTAGTCCTAGCTATCCGCCTCTCGACACCCCGACTCAGTGCACCCGAACTTCCAAGAATTCCCTTTAATTCCCGAAGTTCATTTTTATAGCATTTTAATTGGTTTAAAGCCTCAATAAGTGGATTTATGATATTTAACTAAAATTTAGAATTTTATGTCAATATTTAATTGTGGCACATTTTTCGAGTTATTTCGGGGTACCAAAAATACTCGAGAAGTCCCGAATCATTTTTTTCTACCTTTTTCAAATTTTCTATATTTTTCTAGAATTTTTTCCAATTTTTCTGATATTTTTCCCCTATTTTTCCTATTTTCCAAAGAAATTAAAACTGTTTTTTTTTTATATATATATAAATAAAAATATTATTTAAATATATTATTTAAATAATATTTATGTGGGTCCCCGAACCGGTCGGACCCGACCCAACCGGTCGGACCCGACCCAACCGGTCGGCCGGTTCGGCCCCTTCGGGTCGGTCCGGTCGGGCCCGGCCCAGCCCACTCGGGTTGGGGCTGGGGCCGGCTTGGCCCGCCACCCGGATGGGCCCGGGCTGTGGCAGCCGCCCGCCTGGGGGTGGCACGCACGCACGCACGCGTGCGTGCCCCCCTCCCCCATCTTCTTCTTCCTACCAGAGGCGCACCGCCGCCTCGTTTTTCGTTTTTTTTTTTTTTTTTTTTTTTTTTTTTTTTTTCCGATCTTCTTCTCTTCTCCTTCATTTCCAAACTCATCTTAAACATCATGGAGATCAATAAGGCACCAAAATTTCACCGCAAATCCACAAAAACAAACCCCAATTTTTCGGATCAAAATACATGCAAATAACCCAAAAATTTACCAATCACCTCAAATTTTCCACAAATTCGATCCCAATTGATAAGATTCATTAAACTAAACCTCAAGAACACCAAATTGACCTCCTAAAACCAAGTAAAAGTAAATAAAATCCGAATTCACCACAACCCATTTTAAATCACATTTTTATCAAAAAATTCATATGAAATTGGGTAAAAGGAATGGTGGGTGAGATTACCTTAGTTTGGATCTCTGATTCTCTCCACTCCTAGCTCAAATTTCTCTCCAAACTTCTCCAAAATCTCCCTCCCTTCCGTTCTATATGCTTTGCATGTAAATAGTGCAAATTTTTGTTCATCAAGTTGTATATATAGGTGTTGTTAGGATCTAGTGTGTATTGTGTATCTCGAGGTAAATCCAATGGTCACTGAACACCATGTGTCACCAACTTCTTGAACACCTTATCATAACATTCATTGCCTTGTTTTACTTTGTTGTGCATCTCGAGGTTAATCCTATGCACGCTGATTTTTCTTTTCAAACTATAGGACTTCAATTTATTCATTAATACATTACTTCAACCTTAGGTTAAATCACCTTAATAAATCATATAAAATTCATAAGTGCATCACCTTAGCACTCGCCTACCCTAAGCAACCCATGCCCCGCACCCGCTACCCAAATACCCGGCACCGTGTCCCAACTCGCACGCAACTCGAGGCGCTTTCCCGTGCGTCGAACGTCGTATTTTCCAACTAAATTAAATAACTTAATTTATGTTAAGGTAGATTTGAAATAAATTTGTTATTTCCTAGCCTAGTCTCGCTACCCGGTAATTCCACTAGATACTCATACTTGCACGCACTCCAAGGCGTGTCCCCGCTCACGTCAACTCGACGTCTATGGTTTGCAAAAATGGACTTAATTAGTCTACACACATACAAAACACTAGGCATACACCAAGACAAATATAACATTTACCTCGCCACGTGCCTCTGGCCAATGTTCGCATCTCATGCGGCCCCACGTCACGGGTCGGTGATCCCGATTAAGCAAGTTAATCAAGATTAGAAAATTGGGCCGTGACAAATATTCCCAACAAAATGGAAATTTCGTCCTCGAAATTAAATTCAAGTGTTAGGATTATACCCGACTCGAAAAGGTACGGAAACGATCTCGCATATAGTCCTCCCGCTCCCACGTGAGTTCCGAATCGCCGTGGAACCGCCACTTGACGAGCACCTTTGGGATAGACTTGTTCTCTCAACCGTTGTACCTTTCTTGGTCTAGGATCCGGATAGTCGCTCCTCATATGAGAAATCCTCGCTCAGTCGATCTCGACTCAAGTCAATCGTTTGTCGTGCGCTCGCTTTCGACTCACCAGTCGAAGCATCGAAATATGAAAGACCGGATGAACACCGACATTTGCGGAGGAAGCTCTAACTCGTACGCAACCTTTCCAACCCGTTTCCTTACTTTGAATGGCCCGATGAAACGCGGTGCGAGCTTGCCTTTCACACCAAATCTCGCAAACCCTTCCGAGGGAGACCTTAAGATAGACGTAGGCTCCCTCGGAATAAGTGAGATCGTCGTGGTACTTGTCTCGCATACTTCTTCTCGCTCTCTTGGGCTGCTTGAGTCTCGTCGAATCAATCGTACCTTCTCGTGTGGTCAACAACAATCTCAGCCCTATTGTCACTCGTCCTCCGGCTCTCACCCCAACACGAGGTGAGCGACACGGCCTCGCCATATAAATCCTCAAATGGTGCCATCTCAATGCTAGCCCGATAACCGTTGTTGTATGCAAACTCACACAATGGTAGATACTCCTCCCAAGATCCACCGAACTCTAACACACAGCCCGCAACATGTCCTCTAACCCGATTCGCTCTCTCGTCCGTCCGTCATCCGAGGATGGAAAGTCGTGCCGAATCGTAGGCGTGTACCGTATCGCTCTTGCATACTCGCCACATCCCGGAAGTATACGTAGCATCTCTCGTCTCGATGTGATGGTCAACTGCACCCATGCACCCTAATGATCTCCTCTCGAAAAGTATACTCACCGATCAAACGTGTAGTGCGCCGCAATCGCGCAGAAAATGAGCAGACTTTGTAAGTCTATCAACTATCACCCAAATGGAATCATGTTTCTTGGTCGTCCTCGCAACCCTCTCGATGAAGTCCATGGCGATGTCTTCCCATTTCCATCTCGGAATGGGTAATGGTTGTAATAACATCCTCCAGTCTACGATGCTCGCCTTCACTTGCCGACAAATCTCACAATTCCCGATAAACTCGACACATCCGCTTTCATCCTGTGCCACCGTAAATGTCTCTTCATGTCGTGATACATCTTAGTCCCGCTCGGATGAACAAGAATCGGGAATGGTGTGAATCTTGAAGAATTTCCTCTCTCAACTCCGCATCTCGGTATCCACACCGCCCCTCGAATCTCGACACCGATCGATGTCTCGTCCAATCAACACAATCTAAACTCCGCGCTAGCTCGCTGAATTGCTTGGTACAACCTCGTCGGTCCTCGACCCTCGACACACTCGTGTAGACACGGTATGTACTCGTCTCGTGCGCAGATCTCAATCCGGTATCGATAGAACGTCGACCGACCCATCGTCATCGTCGCTCAAGTAATCCGTACTCGTGCGTCATATGACATCCGACAACCCGGCGCTCTCGGTCGGTCTCCTACTCAAGTGCGTTGGCGACTACATTCGCTTTTCCGGGTGATATTCCAAGAAAAGTCATAGTCCTTCAAGAATTCTAACCACCGCGCTGTCTCATATTCGGCCTTCCTTCGTGTGAAGAGATACTTCGACTCTTGTGATCGTGAAAAGTGTGAACCTCTCTCCATACAAGTGGTGTCTCCACACCTTCGGCCGCAAATACGATCGTCGCTAACTCAAGGTCATGCGTCGGGTAGTTCCTCTCATGTATCTTCACTGCCTCGAAGATAAGCCACAACTCCGCTATCCCGCATCAACACGCATCCAAGTCCCGTGTGTGAAGCATCGTGTATACTAGGAATCCCCGTCCAACCTTAGGCAAAGTGTCAATATCGTGTGCGGTCGTCAACAACCTCTTCAATCGCTCAAATGCGTTCTCGCATTCTCTCGTCAAATCATACACAACGTCCTTTCGTGTCGTCTAGTCATCGGCGAAGCGATCTTAGAAAAATCCTTCACAAACCCGCGGTAGTAGCCCGCTAATCCCAAAAAACTCCCGATCTCCGTCATCGACGTCGGTGTCGCCAATCCATAATCGTCTCGAATCTTGGCCGATCTACGGCAATCCCCGTTGCTCCAACAACGTGACCCAAAACTTGACTTCCGAAAGCCAAAATTCACACTTGCCGAACTTGGCATATAAACGGTGCTTCCTCAACATCTGGCAATGTCTCCCTGAGGTGCTGCTCATGATCCTCCCGTGTCCTCGAATAGATCAGAATGTCGTCGATAAAGACTACTACGAACTGGTCAAGAAATGGCCTGAATACTCGGTGCATAAGGTCCATAAACACGGCGGGGGCGTTGGTTAGCCCGAACGGCATAACCGTAAACTGGTAGTGTCCATATCTGGTGCGGAACGCTGTCTTAGACTGGTCCTCGTCCCTGATCCTAAGCTGATGATACCCTGATCTCAGGTCTATCTTGGAGAAGAACCGCGCTCCTCTCACCGCTCAAACAAATCATCAATCCTCGGTAGCGGTACTTGTTCTTGATAGTAACCTTATTCATTGCTCGTAGTCGATGCACGTCGTAGACTACCATCCTTCTTTTTCACAAAAAGTACCGGCGCTCCCCACGGCGACATGGAAGGTGTGATGAATCCTTTCTCCCCATGTCCTTACTCGAGCCCTCAACTCCTCTAGCTCCTTCGGGGCCATGCGGTAAGGTGGTATCGCGATCGGTTTGGTGCCCGGTACTAACTCAATGATGAAGTCTACCTCTCGCGGCGGTGGTAGTCCCGGCAACTCCTCAGAAAGACGTCGGAAAACTCTCTAACAATCGGTATGTCCTCAAGTCGGGGTCCCCGACTCTCTCGCTATAGTATACAAGGCTACTAGAGTCTCCATCTCCTCACTAGTCGCCAATCTACCTCTCGTGGTATCGACTCTCTGTACTACCCTGTACGAACATCGGACGTCCCGGGATCTCAAATATGACAGACTTACTAAAACAATCTATGTGAGCATGGTATGCCGATAACTGGATCCATCCCGAAGAGAGCGTCGAACTCTAACATCTCAAGGACTCTAAAGTCGGCGGTAACTCTATCCCACTAATCTCTACCGGAACTCTCTCCACTAGACTATTAGGGTAAACCCTATCTCCCATGGCGGTGCTCAATATCAAATGTACTCCAAGCCTAATCTGTCAATCCTAGTATGCCTAACATGCGTCCCGAAATGAAGGAAATAGTGGAACCCGAATCAAATAAAACATAAGACTCTCTACCAACGATAGAAATCATACCCTCGATGAGACTCCGCGTAGCGCTAGTATCCGCCGTGCCACCATGTGAGCCGCTCTCGACTCGTGGTGGATACACCGTCGCTGGCCGTGGACACTCCTCACCAAATGTCCCACCCGTCCGCACCTATAACATGAAACCCGTTCGCGCCGGCCGGACCGTGGTCGTCCCCGAACCGGAGTCTGTCTCGTCCCCGACGGGGTCCCTCTCGCTCGACCCCTACCTCGCCTCTACCACCCCGTCGCCGATATCGTCGTCAGTGCCGATGGTGCCGAAGAGTAAGTCTCTCGGCGCCGGTAATGTCGGCCTAATCGATGGTGGTGGTAAGGAACGTCCTCTCCCCGAGCTCGTGCCGACGCGACATAAGACACCCGAGGTACCACCGATGTGAAACGTGAAGTCATCCCCGATCCTCGAGAACCTCTATCCCATGTCCTAGGTGCCTTGCCACCCCGTCGTCTCCTCTCAAAATCTACGCCCGCTCTAATGTCAATCTCTCGCCCTAGCCTCGCCTCTCGTCGCCTATTACACCAAGGTAGTAGGTCTCGTGCGAAAGTGCACGCTCGTATATCTCGGTAAGTGTCCTAGCGCCCGTCGACTACGTGATAGCCAATGTCCGCTCTCGACCCGCCCCAAAATGATACACATCTCCCAACTCATCTCGGACCAAATCCCCCGCAACCGCCTCGTATACCCGTATCTATCTCTGCATCCATAACCGACTCATCTCGCTTCTCTCGCTCAAACTCATAAACTCTCTCCTCAACCTCATCATGATCGCCGGCGGAAGTACCGCGATAAAATTTGGCCTTAAAGGCCGTCCATGACTCAAAGTCCCCATCGTAGCTATGGTGGTACGCCACCGCACGTCGCATCTCTCTCGTAGCGTATAAGAAGACAAATCGGGGCGTAGTCTATCCTCGATCCCCAAAATCCGATGTAGCTTCTCTTGTGATAATATCCATCCCTCAATCTTCTCAAAGTTTTCTCCCCGTCGAAGTACACCGGTCGAAGGCGGAGAAAGTCCTTCACCACCGAATCCCCACCGCCGAGCCCGGGTGTAGGTGTGGAAGTCTGAGTCATCATCGCTACCTCCGCTCGTCGAAACGGTCACTACCGGAAGAGTCGGCGTCACTACCGTGTCCCGAACAATAGGTGGGTCTAGTACGGTGCAAGATCTCGGAACGCCGGGTGGTATAGTAGTAGGTCCGGTCGTCGGATGTGTGGTAGTCGCAGGAGTAGTGGCGACGCGCCGAGTAAGGGCGGTGATCTCGTGCTTGTCATGAAGGCCATGAAATCGCCATTCGTCGTCCTCGTGCCGCTACTCTATCCGCCAACCTCTCGATAGTCGTCGTCTCGATGTAGTAGAGGCCGACTCATCGCTAGCACCCCCATCGCTCGTCTCGCGTGCATCCGTCATCGTCGTCGCATGTGGATAACGATTTCCTATCACTATTACGAAGTATACCACGTATATACGTATACATATTGAAAAAGATAACATATATATAAAAATTCCCAACTCACTTTCACTCAATTCCCAACAAAATAATTCCTAGGCAAGGTTCATCTCGGTTTCCACTTCTAAGGTTTATGTTTTATGCGAATTTATGTTTTACTCCTTGATAACATAATCTTTGATACCAATCGGAAAATTTGTATCAAAATCCTTATTAAACACTATGCTTTGCCCCTAAGGTTCTAAAGCCTAAGCTCGATACCAACCGTGACGGCCCCGCTTCTAATCTAGGGCACCGCGCCTAATCCCGTAATTAAGCCCTAATCACAACACATAGGACCCGATTACGAATTAGTCACCTTTATTACTCGTGTTCTCTTGTTTAAACAATCATTTTATTTAGCGGAAGTCTTTAATATTTTAGCGGAAATTTTTTTTTTTTTTTTTTTTTTTTTTTTTTTTTTTTTAAAGCCTAAGTGTGGAATCCAGGAAATAACGATCACCATATATATGCAAGTAAACGGCGAACATATATAAACGAAGTGAAAGCCAAAGTCGGGTAATCTAACACTCATCCCAATAACATCCCAAAAGATAAAGACATAAGTAAACATAATACAAAAAGTACCCTACGTGTACGGCAAAGCCTACGCGCTCGGAGCTCGAGGTAGTCGCCGATCTTCTCCTTGCCTACTGGTGTCGCTCGATGGACCTACACCCACCGTCACAAACTAGACGGTGAGTATAGTGATATTTAAGTGATAACCGGGGAAATCTAATACTACATTTCCAATTTAAACAAAAGGTATTTAAAAGCATATGTAGTTGAAGAAATGTCGAATAAATAATGCAAGTAAATACCAACGTTAACAGACACACAACCGACACAGCTAAGTCGAGATGATCTACGTCCGGTCGGCGGTGAGAACTATCACCTAACATTTTCCACTATCGTATGGAGCCGTGCTCAACATATGATAATAAATCTCTCTTTTTCTTTTCTTTCTAATAACCTCAAATGGCGGAGCTATGCTCGGCGTATTTAAATCATTTATACTTGCCGACAACCCCGTGGCTCATGCCACGTGTGCCGCCCAAGTGTAGTGGCGAGTGCCGGAGACCCCGAAAGACCGAAATCCTCGTGAATCCGCGCATCTCGTGTGCAATGGACACTAGATAATCCCTACTTTAGTTTTCAAGAATATATATCCTAAAATGTTATGATTTCAACAAGAGTTGGGCTACAAAGCCCCAAGGGAAGTAGAACACAAATCCAACATAATAGATAACCTATAGCATACATTTTCTAAATATTCATTAGCCACATTCCAAGACAAAAATTGAGCATATAGGACACATGGAGTCAATGATATAATAAACAAGGCATCATGCTATATCGATATTCAATACGAATGGAAACAAGGAAAACATGATGTGGGAAATAAATTAGCTAGTCTACAAATAGATCGAAAAATTTATAAATGACTGGAATGAAATAAAGTAAAGAGTTCCCTTAGTTTCACTTACAAGTCAACGCAAGTAGTCCTAGCTATCCGCCTCTCGACACCCCGACTCGTGCACCCGAACTTCCAAGAATTCCCTTTAATTCCCGAAGTTCATTTTTATAGCATTTTAATTGGTTTAAAGCCTCAATAAGTGGATTTATGATATTTAACTAAAATTTAGAATTTTATGTCAATATTTAATTGTGGCACATTTTTCGAGTTATTTCTGGGTACCAAAAATACTCGAGAAGTCCCGAATCATTTTTTTCTACCTTTTTCAAATTTTTCTATATTTTTCTAGAATTTTTTCCAATTTTTCGATATTTTTCCCCTATTTTTCCTATTTTCCAAAGAAATTAAAACTTTTTTTTTTTATATATATAAATAAAAATATTATTTAAATATATTATTTAAATAATATTTATGTGGGTCCCCCGAATCGGTCGGACCCGACCCAACCGGTCGGACCCCGACCCAACCGGTCGGGTCGGCTTCGCCTCGGGGTCGGTCCGGTCGGGCCCGGCCCAGCCCACTTGGGTTGGGCCGGGGGCCGGCTTGGCCCGCCACTCCGGATGGGCCCGGCTGGGCCGCCCGCCAGGGTGCACGCACGCACGCACGCACGCGTGCGCCCCCCCCTCCCCCATCTTCTTCTTCCTACCAGAGGCGCACCGCCGCCCGGTTTCGGTTTTTTTTTTTTTTTTTTTTTTTTTTTTTTTTTTTTTTTTTTCCGATCTTCTTCTCTTCTCCTTCATTTCCAAACTCATCTTAAACATCATGGAGATCAATAAGGCACCAAAATTTCACCGCAAATCCACAAAAACAAACCCCAATTTTTCGGATCAAAATACATGCAAATAACCCAAAAATTTACCAATCACCTCAAATTTTCCACAAATTCGATCCCAATTGATAAGATTCATTAAACTAAACCTCAAGAACACCAAATTGACCTCCTAAAACCAAGTAAAAGTAAATAAAATCCGAATTCACCACAACCCATTTTAAATCACATTTTTATCAAAAAATTCATATGAAATTGGGTAAAAGGAATGGTGGGTGAGATTACCTTAGTTTGGATCTCGATTCTCTCCACTCCTAGCTCAAATTTCTCTCCAAACTTCTCCAAAATCTCCCTCCCTTCCGTTCTATATGCTTTGCATGTAAATAGTGCAAATTTTTGTTCATCAAGTTGTATATATAGGTGTTGTTAGGATCTAGTGTGTATTGTGTATCTCGAGGTAAATCCAATGGTCACTGAACACCATGTGTCACCAACTTCTTGAACACCTTATCATAACATTCATTGCCTTGTTTTACTTTGTTGTGCATCTCGAGGTTAATCCTATGCACGCCGATTTTTCTTTTCAAACTATAGGACTTCAATTTATTCATTAATACATTACTTCAACCTTAGGTTAAATCACCTTAATAAATCATATAAAATTCATAAGTGCATCACCCTAGCACTCGCCTACCTAAGCAACCCATGCCCCGTGCACCCCGCTACCCAAATACCCGCATCTGTGTCCCAACTCGCACGCAACTCGAGGCGCTTTTCCCCGTGCGTCGAACGTCGTATTTTCCAACTAAATTAAATAACTTAATTTATGTTAAGGTAGATTTGAAATAAATTTGTTATTTCCTAGCCTAGTCTCGCTACCCCGGTAATTCCACTAGATACTCATACTTGCACGCACTCCAAGGCGTGTCCCCGCTCACGTCAACTCGACGTCTATGGTTTGCAAAAATGGACTTAATTAGTCTACACACATACAAAACACTAGGCATACACCAAGACAAATATAACATTTACCTCGCCACGTGCCTCGGTCAATGTTCGCATCTCATGCGGGCCCCACGTCACGGGTCGGTGATCCTGATTAAGCAAGTTAATCAAGATTAGGAAATTGGGCCGTGACAACAGCAGATCCAACAGGCCAAAGACCGGGGAGGTCGTGACAGATGACAGAGGAGTCAGGGTCCGGGTCAGGTACAATAATGGCTCAAACTGGCTAGCAAGAGAGAGGGCGATGCTTCAGGTGCCATCAGACGGGGCGTATGAAAGTTAATTGAACGATAGCATCAACACCACCACTACAGATTGAGCAGGCCAAAGATAGGGCTTACGCTATTGCATATATTGTTGCTCACCCGGATCGGGAGGTGACTTGACAGCTAGTTGAGGGTACGTTATTTATTTATGGTGTTTTGATGCATGTCATGTTTGATTCCGGTAGTACCTTGTCTTTTATTGTGGGTTGCATGGTAGGACAGTTACGGTTACAGACACAAACATTAGATACACACCTTGTCATCAGTACAGCTGCTGGGGATAAGATATACCCTAACCGGATATGTCGAGATTACATAGTAGAGGTTACGGGACACCTGTTATCGACTGATTTACGAGTGTTGAAGTACCTAGAGTTTGAGGCCTTACTAGGCATGGATTGGTTGTCAACGTATCGTACATAGATTGATTGCTTTAGTAAAATTGTGACTTTTGACATATAGGGTATTCCAGTATTTACATTTGTTGGAGTCACGACAGCTCTACCGATTACTAGAGGTTGTTTGGCGATAGTTCAGGAGATGAAGGCATTCACAGTGATAGTTGAGTTAGGGTCGTGGAAAGTCATACATGTAGATATGTCCCACTTGTTTGCGAATTTCCTGAGGTTTTCACCGATGATCTGCTAGGTTAACCACTACCTAGAGCAGTTGAATTCATCATCGAGCTGATACCGGGGACATAATCGATTTACAGTCGACCATACAGGATGTCAGTGTAACAACCCTCGAATTTTAACCTGACTTGTATGATACTTGTCAGGACCGTGACCCGGCTACACGATACAGGACAGTATTTCGAACCTCGGGAGTCGACATCGAGGTAATTTTATGATTCTTTGGTTTTGTGTATTAGTATTTTAGTATTTTACGGGTCTCGAGCCGTTCGGGCGATTTTTAGTTGAGTGAGGTTTCACCTAGTTAAACGGGGGAGAAAAATACAATAAAAACATAATTAAAAGAATTATTGGATAATTTAAATAATTATTTGTAAGAGACAGACGAAAATACGCATGTCACAAGTCGGGGAAAATTGTTGGAAAATACGGGCATTGGTTAAATACACACCAAATAGACAAAGGTGTAGGATTGTTAAAGTGACATTACTTGATAAGGAGACCCATGAGATTGGCATTGAGATTTGTGGGTGGTTTGAATTAGGATGATGAAGTGAATGACCAACAAGGGCAATTGGTTGAATTGGGTAAAAAGTAACTTAAAGGGTCAAAAGTGTAAATACACATTGTTACATATATATATTTATATATATATATATAAGACAAACAATAAAACCCTAAATACACTACCCATCTCTTTCCTAAAACTCACCACCGCCGCCCCCCCTCTTCCATCTCGGTCTCTCCCCTCCACCACTCTCTCTCGGCCTCTCCTTCCTCTCCACTCTCGGTCTCTTCTCCATCTTCATCACTCACGGCCTCTCATCTCTCCCTCACTCTCGGCCTCTCCATCTCCACTCTCTATTTCCTCACTCACCTCACGGTCTCTCACCCTCACGGTCTCACTGAAGCCGCCGCCGCCCTCCTCCTCTCGCCGACGAACTGTATGTCCCCGGGAAGCCTCACTAGCCGAGGGTAACTCTCTCTCTCTCTCTCTCTCTCTCTCTCTCTCTCTCTCTCTCTCTCTCTCTCTCTCTCTCGGCCTCACACCTCACGGTCTCCCTCTCTCGGCCTGTTCTCTTTATTCTCACTGGTGGGGTGCATGAGGTGATGTGTGGTGTGTGTGGACAGTTTGGTGGTGTGAGTGTGGTGTGTGCATGTGCATACATGCGGGTGTATGTGCATGCATGCATGTGTGTGCATGTGGGTATGCATGTGTATGCATGTACACCCCACGGATGGGGTGTGGTGTTGTGTGATCGTGTGTGTACACCCATTGGTGGGGTGCATGATGGGGTGTGGGCAGTTTAGCAGTGTGTGGTGTGTGCATGTGCATGCATGTGTATGCATGTGCATGCATGCATGTGTGTGCATGTGTATGCATGTACACCCCACGAGTGGGGTGCGTGATATGGTATATGTGTGGACTGGACAACCAAGGTAATATGGAGTGGGGTGTGGACAGTTTGTTAGTGGGGTGGTGTGTGTGTGCATGTGCATGCATGTGTGTGTAGTGTGAATGGGATGTAAAACAGTGGGGTGCACACAACAGTGGGGTGCACACAACAGTGGGGTGTGTCATAACATGTGTGTGTGTAAATAAAATAAAATAAAATAAAAGAGAGAGTATGGATAAATTAGAAATATCATAATGTATGTAAATGGGCTTGAGTTAGGGCCCAATAAGGTCCCAACATAACTAATATATAATAGGGCCTCTAATAAGTGAATAATTTTATGGAAATGGGCTTAAGTATTGAAGCCCAACAAGAGTCCAACAAATGAAACACTAATGTGTATATGGAGTTAGTGTTTGGGGCCCAATAAGGGCCATAAGAGGGACAAGTTTATGTTAAGGCTCATAACCTATAGAAGTAAGAATATATTCACCGTATTGAGGGACTTTTTCCAATGGTTTGAGTCGCCTAAACAAACAATCCTAAAACAAATTTATAGACTCACCCTAAGACTAAATACAAAGACTTAAACTGATATTTGGGACTTAAAACCTTATCAGGTAGTCAGGAAGTCGCGGAGGACGCGTCAGAGTCTCGGAGTTTGTTACGCGGGTCGCGATAGTTCAGGTAAGTACACTCGTTTTAAAAAAACTTGTGTACGTTAGTAAGCCAGTTAAGAAAATACCATGTGATTTATTTTCATTCTGTTGTGTTTTTTATACCTACTTGTTGGCATTCTATTCCATATTCCTTGTATGTGTGTTCTTGACATAAGAGTGTGTCTCGAAGGTACATGCGGCCTGCACTAGAAGGGATAAAACGTGGGTACTCATGCGCGCGAGTGTTTGACCACCCCTAGTGATTGTGTGATACCATGTACTGGATTGTTGTGGATTTCAATGTTGTGACATCTTTGTTGTGGATTTGTTGTGGATTTTAGACCACTTATGGCCTCTCTTGACTCGTAGAACACGCATGTTTCGATTGCTACTTATTTTCAGTCTGTCTATCATGCATCTTGTCTATTTATATACATGTCTTTCAATACCTGCATGATATTTAGACTGCCTTGTTATTAGTCCATAAATTACTGTTATATTCTTCTGGCGTTACTTTTGATTTCTCTCAGTTGCTCACCATCTAGTTTGTGACGGTGGGTGCAGATAGGGCGGAGTGCAGTAGAGGCAAGGGACCTTGCTTAGGAGACTTTTTGTGAGCAGCTGGATTTGAGGTATCGAGATGTAGGCTCATGTTTGTTTCTTTTTGTATGACGTTTTATATATACGATTTTTGTTTGGAACTGGGAATAAATTTTGAGGTGGATACCATGAATTCGTTATGTTGACTTGGACATGCAAAGATCGGGGTTTTCCACATTTATATAGATTCCAAATTTTTGTTTGACTGAGCTATTTCCCTTTAATTGATTTAGTATTAAATTTGCTTCCGCTGTATTATAATTGCAATAACTCTTTCATAAAACTTGAAATTTGAGGATTTGAGGCTGACTAGGCTCGTCAGGCTCACCGAGCACTGACTCGGGACTTGCACGGGTCTAGGCCGGGTGTACCCAATTGCACGGGGAAATTGGGGCCATCACAGTCAGCTTCCAAGCATGAAGAGTCGAGGACCTAGTTAGAGGAGTTGCTGTAGAAGGGTTTCATTCACCTTAGTATGTCTCCTTAGAGCGTTCCAGTCCTTTTTGTTAAGAAGAAGGACATTAATATGCAGATATGTATAGATTAGAGGAATTGAATCAGGTGACGATTCAGAATCGTTACCCACTTCCTAGGATCACTGATTTGTTCGACCAATTGGCAAGAGCCAAGTTTTTCTCGAAGATTGATCTACGCTCAGGCTACCATCAGGTGAGGATTCAAGAGAGTGACATCGAGAAGACGGCCTTTAACATGAGATATGGCTTGTTTGAGTTTATAGTCTTATCGTTTCGGCTAAAGTCCTGAGGTCATTCCTGGGTTGATATGTGATAGAGTTTATCGATGGCATCTTGATATACAACAAGACTCATGTGGAGTACGAGAGATATCTCATGGAGGATTTGTTGACGCTGAGAGAGCACAAGTTGTATGCCAAGTTCATCAATTGTGACTTTTGGCTGAGTGAAGTGAAGTTTCTCAGACACGTCATTAGTAGTCAAGGTATATGCATTGATGGTGACAAGATTAGAATGATCATTAACTACATGACACCTGAGTCTATTTTTGACATTTGAAGTTTCTTGGGACTGGTGGGCTACTATCGGCGGTTTGTGCATGATTTCTTTTCAATTGTAGCGCCGATGACGAGGTTGACTAAGAAAGAACTTAGGTTTAATTGGTTTGAGAAGTGTGATTACGCATTTTGGGAGTTGAAGATTAAGCTAACTCTTGCACTTGTTCTGGCATTACTTGAGGCGAGGAGAAGGTTCTCAGTCTATACGGATGCTTCTGGTACTAGGTTGGGATGTGTGTTAATGCAAGAGGGACACCCAGTTGCATATTTGTCTAAGCGATTGAAACCACACGAGGGGAATTATCTGGTCCATGACTTGGAGTTTGAGGCAATTGCATTTGCACTGAAGGCCTGTAGACACTATCTCTACAGAGAACGGTTCATATTGTTCATGGATCACCAAAGCTTGAGGTATTTATTCGTTTAGAGGGATCTAAACATGCGACAAAGGCGATGGCTCAAGTTATTGAAGGACTACGACTTCGGGATTGAGTACCATATTTGGAAAGCGAACGTTGTAGCTGATGCATTGAGCCAAAATGGCATTGAGAGTCAGACTAGGTTACGGAGGATGACACATTAGCATAGATTGTTGGAGGCATTGTTGGTGATGTGTTTGATTGAGGTTATTATTGAGCTGCAGATTTATTGTCAAACACGAGTTTCTACTGTGTCTCTAGAGCGGGTTACTAAATGTCAAAGAGTTGACGGACATTTTACTCACTTCAGTTGTTTGGCTTAGAATCCAGGTTACATAAATTGGTCTGGTTCATTAAACGGGTGTTTTGAGACACAGGGCAAATTGTGGATACCTGGGGTACAAGAGCTACGGGACAACATTCTGGAGGCACACACTGTTCTTAATACACAGTTCATCCTAGCAGGACCAAGATGTACCATGATTTGCAACGTTTGTTCTAATGGCTAGGGATAAAGGCTGACGTGGGTTTGTACATCAGATCATGTCATATTTGCCAACAGGTGAAGGTCAAGCCCAAAAGACTAGTTGGGTTACTTCAGTCATTGCCCATTCCACAATGGAAGTGGAAACACATTACGATGGATTTCGTTAGTAAGTTACCATGCACTGCGAGGCGTCATGATGCAATTTGGGTGGTGATTGACAGATTGACGAGTCAGCACACTTCACTCCTATCTCTATAAAGTACTATTTTCCCCAGCTGAGCATTATCTTCGAACGAGAAATCGCAGGCTATACGGAGTGCCGATATAGATTGTGTCTAATATGGATCGCAGGTTGACACCGAAGCTTTGGGAGAGTATACGGTAGCAGTTTGGCACTAGGCTTCAGTTCAGTACAGTGTATCATCTTCAGACAGATGGTTACTCAGAGAGGTTGATTCACATCTTAGAAGATATGTTCGAGGCATGTATTTTGTAGTTTGAGGGGTTTTAGAGAGGAGTATTTTTCGTTATGCAAGTTTGCGTACAACAATAGCTATCAGACGAGCATTAGCATGCCACGGTTTGAGGCTTGGTATGGTAGACCCTACAGATAACCTGCTTGTTGGGCAGCACTAGAAGATACAGTTATTGAGCCTGAGGTTGTTGTTAACCACACAAAGAAATTTAGACAGATTCGATTGAGACTATAGGCAGCGCAAGACAGACAGAAGAAGTATGCAGACAAGTATCTCGAGGGTTTGAGCAATGAGATTGGTAACTTGGTGTATCTGAAAGTTTTGCCTTGTAAGGATCATTAGAGGTTTGGCATCATTAGACCGTTCAAGGTTGAGGCATGCATCATCACTGTAGCGTACATATTAGAGTTACCACCACAATTAGCGGGGGTTTATCCAGTTTTTCATGTATCTATATTGAGGCTAGCTAGGTCAAGACTGAGACTGATGATTGATGTGAGACAGATTGAGGTTCGGCCTGATGTGACCTACGAGGAGCAGCCAATGAAGATTATGGATCATAAGATACAGACTCTGCAGAACAGGGAGATCCCAAAGGTATTAGTGTGTAGGCCGCATCACGGGACTGAGGGACTCACTTGGGGGCTCGAGTCTACTATACGTCGCTGATACCCTCAGCTATTTGTCGGTAAGAATTTTGATTGATTTAAATTTCGAGACGAAATTTCAACTAGTTAGGAAGAACTGTAATGACCCAATTATTAATTGTTGTTATTTATGACGTCATTACAGACGTGGACGACACCTCGGACGCTCATAACTGCAGCTAGGTCAGAGCACGCCTGGATTAGGTATGCAGTCTATTTTGTGTGCTTTTTGTTGTATTTTAAAATGTATTTGTTCAAATTAGTTTAGTTGCATTGAAATATGTGTGTTTATATTGTATATGTCGAACATGACAGTGTGGTAGGTATTTGCCTCAGGTAGCGCGTAGACGTGGGTACTAGGGAAGCAAATGGCTAGTACACTAGGTCGGTGGGTTCATATACACATAATAAATGATAGAATGCATTAAATAATTAGTATAAAATGAAGAATATATGTTAGTGACGCGAGAGTATGCGTTGGACACGTGAAATAGTTCGGGACCGGGTATTAGAATGCCCGAGGATTAGCTTGGTTGTTGTGAGCAAGGATGAGGATGTGAGAACAAAATCCCCATTTAAGTCATTTTTTGATGACTAGTTAACCCTATAAGAACCACATGATCAAGCCTAAGGATACAACATTAAATCCCTATTAAGGGTTATTTTTTTAATAAACCTAACTTAAACCCACCTAACTCACTAAGAAAACATTAAATCAATTAAAATGATATCAAATGGACTTCAGGGACTAGGAGGACCATAGCTCAGGTATCGGGGAGCTAGGCAGGGTCAGATTTGGGAGTTCGAGGAAGTCAAAATGCGTATTGAGGTGCATAAAACCCTTGAGAATGCTTCACTTATTTCATGGCGATGTTTTTATCGAATATCGAATCGGTTTCATATGTGACTGTTGGAGGTCGCACATGGGTTTTTCATCTTTGGTTATGGCTAGATCTCTTGCACGGGCAAGCTTGCGACAACGACTGTGTCGATGGAAATAGTATATATCTATGACTGTCGAAAGAGAATATGGGTTCCATTGACTTGAAATAGCGTATGGAAAGGTTCGTTCGGTTACTAAAGTTGGGATTTAGTCACTGTAAGCCTGTACAAGTAGCGCAAGGTAGCGCTTCATTCCTAGATTTGTTCTATCGTATGACCGAGTTAGGTCGGGGTTTCTCGTGGTTAGTCGGACGATGATTTATTTAATTAATTGTTATTCATTCGAGCCTATTTATTTATTCATTCTACAATTTGCTGGTACTTTGTGATGTTTTATATTTCTTGTGGACATTTTGTGTGGTATATGTTTCCTACTAGCCATGGGAATATGATTATCTGTTGCCAAAGGTCATATTCACATGTCTCGTAGATTTATCAGTTTATTTCATGATTATTGTGTGAATTTCTTTCGGGAATTTACTCATTGGACTCATCACTGTATTTGTTGGGTGACTGAGTGCATATCCTTCGACGAGCCAAAGCAAGGGTAAGGAGGTACTAGGTAGTCCTTTGAGTTCGTTGTTGCTGCAGCTCGTGTTTTGTAGTACAATATGTATTTATTTACATGTTTTTGTTGGGTTTTGGAGACTATAGAACACTGAATACATGTATATGGATTTTTGTTTATATTTTTGCCTTAGTTATATGCATGGTATTATTTCTAGGTTTTCCACTATCTACGACTGTTTAATATTCATAATTTACTCATTTAAAAACTTCTGCTGAAATAAACAAGTAAATGTCTAACATATTAAAATAACTGAGGATGACGTGATTAGTCAGATAGGACGAGCCGTTGTCAATGGAACTGCGAATGTGGCAGAGGTTAGTGACGTGACCAGGGACGCGGCAGGTGCGAACAGGCCTACGGGTGGAGAGCAGCAGGCCACAGAGCGACCTCAGGATTTGGAGCCACCACAACATTGTCTGAGTCATTGTGTCCAGCGGCGCACAGACACTGCATGACATGTACGATCGGGCTCTCTCACATGAGATATATTTCTTACAAAGTGACAGCCGACATGGATCTATGGTGATAGAGAGGCAGACCGAATAGGGTTCCGCCAGATCATAGACTGAAGAGATAGAAAGAGCGATACGACGGGGATGATAGACAATATGGTCGTGATCATAGGGACGGTGATTGAACCATCAGAGCGTATGATGTACCAACATTACCGGCGCCATTGCAGAGGTATGTCCAAAACCAGAGATAGTAGGGTCAGGGCCGAAGGTCGGGATATGGATTTTTTCCGATAGGGTGTTGGCAATATGGCCAGGAGGGGCACATTAAGAGGGACTATCCACAGAAAGTGGTGAGTCCAATAGTAGTGACAATGGTCCAGACTTGAGAGCCAGTGCACGTGTTGATTGAGCTAGCCGAGAGACGTCCCAAAGGCAGGTTCAGGGTAAGAAATTTAATATAAGTTAATTATCACTGTAAAGTGCATGTATACATGTGTGTTTAAGTTAGATGATGTTATGGTCAGATAGACCATGGTCAGTTATAATATGGAAAAGTTATCATGTTGTAATACATGATGGAAAAGGTCTAGTGTTGTATGATAAAATGAGCTATGGTTTGTCGATGTGTACTAGGTCTATCATGTTATGATGCATGAAAGGAGGAAGAGATGGGGTTATCTTCTAATAGGTAACTAGGTCAGGTTTATCATCTACGACAGTTAGATGATGTTATAGCTAGTTAGGCCATTAACGGTGTGGTATGTCGAGGTTATCATGTTCGGACACGATGGGGGAGATTTTCAGTCAACCGGGTACTAGGCAATTAGGTTAGTGAAGACTTGGACACTGTTATAGGTTGAGGATTAGGTTACAGGTGTTGGACGTGATAGGTACGTCACGTGGCATGCGCCTATGACTCACGATCATAACGGAGTGTTCAAAGGATCATTAAAGGGTACAAGGTATGAGGGTGTCACACAAGAACTGGTTCGGTGAACCGGAGTTTTGGGAGATCTAAATTTTGGGGACGAAATTCTTCCTAGTTAGTAAGAATTGTAATGACCCAAGTTTTAAATTGACGTCATTATTCGAGTATTTTCGGATATAGACGTCAGCTCAGGTTCACAGGTGAGCCACGTTGGCAAGAAATGTTATTTTTTATTGATTGATTTTCGTAACTGCGATGGTAATTATTATTTTATGACTTATTACATTGCATGCGTGAGTTTATTTTGTTGATACTAATTGAAATAGTGTGATGGGTAGTTGCCCCGAAAAGCGCATAAATGCGGGTACCGAGCAGGCAAATCACAGGTACACTAGGTCGAAGAATGGGTTCACATGGACAAATATAATTAAATGTGACAATTAATCGTTATAGGAACATGGTGTAGGGTAATTGTGTCATCGAAGTTGAGTACGATAGTTCTAGAGGCGGGGTATTGGGTACCGAAACGCGAATACCCCTTCCCGACAAGTAGTTTACCACCTCACTCACCATATGCTTGGCAGGATATATTGTACCCAACTCCTTCGGCAACTCCATCCACTTCAAAGAAGCGCCCATCGCACGCCTATTCCGTTGTTGAAAAAGAATGAGAGTCAATTAAAACATAAAAATATTTGCATAGTATAGGGAGAAACAACCACCAAATAATGTACTCTAACAAGTCATTATCAACAATAGTAGTATCCCTATCTTTCAGTTGATTTGGGTTTTGGATAACCGAATATGAGATTTGTAAAAACTAAGGAAGATAATATGGCATAGCCATGAACTCAAATTGCGCCTTTTCACCTCGAGCTTCAGGGGCCAACAAATGGTTACACCACCTCACTTAGTTCTTCTATTGGAAGAGATACTTCACTGAGTACTTGAGTGCTAATGGGCCTCGAGATGCTTCTATTGGTGAATATGGAGCGTTAGGTACACCTTGCACATGGCCAAGCTGTCTTAGGAACCTTTTCTAATGGTAGGCCTCCACGATGTCCATGTACTTTAACGTGCCACTGTAAAACGTCATCAGGTGCACATTACCAATGGGGTGGACTTCATGGTACGAGTCCCAAGTTACCTACTCCAATAAAAAAAGGAATTAGTAACAAATAAGGAAACATAATTCTTGTGAACACAAACACAATTCTTGTGAAACAAAATTGAGTACAAACACACCTCACTTGACTGCGACCTGTCCAATGTCCTTCGAATAGCCCTTAACTTGTTAGTGTTTGAAACTATCTCCTATTTTTAGATCCACCGCAAGACCTGAGCTTGATGCAGCCAGCCTGAGTTTGAAATGCTCGTACACCCATCCCAGCTAACTCATAAAGATATAAATAACTATATGTGAAGTAATAACAAAACACTAGTACAACTACATTGGTTAGAGTAACAACTATTACCTCAAGCAAAAGTGAGGTAGCCGACAATCTATGATACATTTACTCTGCTAGCGAACTCAAGGTGACAATACAAATACACCAATGTCGTTGCGCACCATGTATAATTACCGACATCATCCAAATGCTCTAGAATCTTCAATAAGGCAATATACACCCGTAATCCACTCTTTTTGGCAAAAAGAGTGCAATAGAGCAGGTATAACAAGTACGCACGTGCAGTGCATTTAACGGGCGGGTAAGTAGTCAGCTTTGAAGCTTCTTTGCTTTCATTGCTGGGGCACCAATGAGACTTCAACCAACAATTTCGCATAGTAAACCCCCTAGTGATGTTCACCTCTTGCTCCGCATTTTCCATGCTAACCCCGAGTATCTCAGAAACCAATTTAATCGCCTCTAAGCGAGACACATCGGTATACCTTGCAAAGACATTCACTACAACGAATTTGCCCGTCACAAGGATCTTCAGTATAATGCTTAAGTCCTCTAAAGTGATGGACATTTCACTGAAGGGTAGGTGAAATGTATTCATCTCCGGATGCTACTGCTCGACAAATGCAAAAATCAGCTCCTTGTTGCCTGAACGATAAGAATAGTCTATGAGAGGAATTAACCCAAAATGATGAATAATCTTCTATAGGCCTTGGGTGTTGGGATTGCATGATTGCAAATCCCATTTTTGGATTTGAAACCCGTAGTTGATGCACTTTAGTAAATCACGTTCCTGCAATAACAAACCAAACTAAAAAATCAGGTCAACTAATCATAAATGTTGTTATAAAGTACTAGAATAATAAATTTAAAGACGAATGTACTTTATTATTCCAAATAGCGAGTGTGACATGATATTTGAAGCTTTTTAATAAAGATTCGTCGATTGGACCACTAGGGACTGTTCTTTTTCCGTTACCTTGTCATTTCGGGAGCCTTTACCACTTGTACTCCCACTTCATGGCTTTGTGCTTGACTTCTTGCCTCTCCACGAGACTCATCCCTAGACTCGGATGCCTCCTCCATTTTTCACCGCGAGCAATGACTAGATCCTAATCCCTTTCCTGAAGTCAGCAATATGAGAACTCTCATCAACCACATCAGCCTTCTGAGCACGGTTACCCGTAGCCTTAGCCTTACCCTTGGTGGCCGTGTTTTGTTTCTCCTTCTGATATGATGCGGTTTAAGGTATCTGAACGGCTCACTACCTGCCTCCTCCCTTACATACAATTGTCTTGGCTTGAGCCATATTTGCAAAACATAAAAAAGGGAAAATGAACAAATCAACAATAAAAGGTAGTCTCGTAGCTACTGGTCAGAGCCTCAAAGCCATGTCTCAGTTTTGGTTCACCAAGATTGTAGTATAACATCGGATGTTGTCAACTGAGAAATACCAAAACTACAATCACATAATTGAACTCGATAGAAACCTAAGACTTGTCATTGATGTCTCGGTAAGCTACCAGACTAATGACCATACAAATCAAACCACATTGGTATATTTATCTATTCTTGGTAGGTATCAACTGATACATGTGCTTATGACTTGGGTACCTTAGCTACGGGACTAAAATGGAAATCTCGGTTGGTACGAACCAAGCCTTAATAAATTCAAAATAAACTCATCTTTACTCTCGTTGGGTAGCCAACAATGCATCACAGATACGTTTCGATTGAGTATAATCAACAATGCATTACGAGTCATAAGCCTATATGGCCGAACATCACAAGTTTCAATAAATGAAACGCGTTAATGTATAACACGTGAAAAGCTAACCACAAGATAACAAATCATGCAATTTCGACTTTAAACGTACCTTTAAGTTTGAAGTAGTGCCTCCAGAGATTGACACCCGCTTCACCAACCTCAAAATCACCCAATTCACGTGAAAACCTAAACCTAACTTCCTCACACGCTTCACCAACCTTCAAAAACCACCCAACTTAGAATCAAACAAACACAAATTTGATACTAAACAGGGGGAAAACAAAGAAAACTGGGATTTTTGGCTTGTGCCTAGAGAAAGGTGTAGGGGAGAATACAGGAAGTTAGGGTTTTGCGTTTTTTGTAGAAATTTGAGAAATTTCTACAAAAGGGTGCACTCGTTGGAAGGAGGGGCAATTTCGGATGTTCTCTTCATTTTGTTGGGTGCCTGGTGCCCTCATCAAAGGGTTGCCTTCATTAGCCTAACGAAACTAATTCTATAAGTTCGACATGATTTAACCGGGATTTATCAATAAGGTTCGTTTGGTGTGACTGATAATGTATATTTATTTATGGCCTTGCGTGAACGACAAACACGGGATTCCAGAAAACCCTAACTTCCAAAAAAACCAAGAACACACAAACAACGCCACAACAACACAAAAAACGCAACAACATTTAACTAACAAAAAACATTAGAATTCAAATCGACTGAAAACATATCTTCACGCCTCGCGAGATCAAATCTCCAAATCCGAACCTTCACCACAACCAAATCAAACCGCACAACACGAAGAAATTGGACTAATCAGAACCCCAACAAAAAGTGAGAGTAGAGATTTACAAGAGAGAGAGAGGTAGGGAAGACGAAGTGGGGTGCCTCGGCTAGGGAGGTTTTGACGAATTGAGGTGGGGTGCTCACGAGGGGTATTTTTGCCATTACACCTCGATTTTTTGAGCGCCCTTAGTGAAGGACTTGGTGTCCTCAACAATGGGATGCCTTCAGTAAACAGTTGGGTGCCTATAGCGGGCCTAAAAAAACAAAAAAGCAAAAAAAAAAACAAAAAAACAAAAAAAGGCTGGCCTAGGTCAAGGCCGCCCGTAGTACCCGTCTACAGACTAGTTGGTGTCCGGCATCCATCCGGGTTCACTTCTCGGCAGCACTTTTGTGTCTGTATTCTTGTTAGAAAATGTCAAAGTTGGACGCACCTCGCTCGCTCGTGTTGATCCCATCGTCCCTTCATTCGCCAAAACCGTAACAAACAACATATCAACCCTTGTCGCTCTCTCAATTCGCAATCTCGAAATGGAAATCGGCTCCGCCGTGGCCGCGGAGGAGGAGGATCAACCGCGCAGAAACGAAGAGAAGTTGGAGGAGAAGAGCGAGGAGAAGAACGAGGAGGAGGAGCGCTTGTACAAGACCAAGGTCGTCCAGTTCTTGGGCCGCAAGACGCCGATCATTCTCCAGAACGACAATGGACCGTGCCCCCTCCTCGCGATCTGTAATTCCGATTCGCTTTTTCTCTTAATCGTTCGTTCTTCAATCTTGATGTTGTTGTCGAGCAATGGTTAGGGTTTCGTCCGGTTTGTGGTTTTTCGTTTGTTGATTTCCGGTTTTGTTGCGGCAGGTAATGTTCTTCTCTTGAAGAATTGTTTGAATCTGAGTCTCGACGCATCTGAGGTTTCGCTTCAGAAATTATTGTCGCTGGTTGCGGAAAGGTTGATAGATTCTAATAGCAATACCGAGGTACGGTTTTGGTTTTCGCTTCAGAAATTGTTGTAGCTGGTTGCCTTACATGAGTTGTGTTTTTTGATTTGAATTTAGAACGTAGATGCTGGATTTCTTGAGAATCAGCAACAGAACATCGCCGACGCCATCGACCTCCTTCATCGTCTTGCCACGGGAATTGATGTCAACATTAAATTTCGGAGGTATATTTTTGTGCTCTGTTTTAATTGTGGTATATGCATTTCTCTGGGATTATGGTTTGTTGAAGTACAAATTGTTGTTCTATCATTCTATGCAGAATTGATGATTTTGAATTTACTCGAGAGTGTGCGATATTTGATCTGCTCGACATTCCACTATATCATGGTTGGATAGTTGATCCCCAGGTATTTGTTTCTTGGACATTGGTTGATTGTTTCTAAAACTATCGACAATTAATGTCCTCATTTCTTCCTTTCGACTCAAAATGGACAATCATGATTTTTCATTGAACAATGTCGATCGATTCATAGTTTTCATCTATCTCTTAGTCATGTACTTTTTTTTACCTAAACTTTCCTTGGGGATGTGGAGTTAAGCTTAATAACTCAATAATTAAATAATTACTGTTACATTGATTTCATGTTGCTGTTGTCAATTTGATAAATGACATAATATTGGTTACGTGCAACTTTTGTCATTGACCCATATGATGTTGTCATCATTAGCTATGCAATGAATATTGAATCATGGGGCCCAAGGTTTCTGATAGCTTAGGTTTTAGTCTTTTAGATATTGATTCTTGCTTATATGACCATAGTGGAGAAAAATGGTAGGTATACATGACACACAAATCTTAATTTGAAGATGGCAGTTTATGTGAATCACTGATACTACTAAGCACTAATTCTCCTAGAGTCTCAAAGGACTGAATTCAGTAACAAATATCAAACAAAAGCCCAAGAAGTCAGCAATTTCTTCCTTTTTATTCTTTACTGAGCGTTCTGTCCTCTACGAGAAATAAGAAATAAAATTTGAAAGATTATGTTGGTTTTATACCAGGCCCTATAAATCATAACACTTGTCCTCAAGTTGGTGCACCGGGTATTCATCATGCCTAACTTATTTATTTAAAGAGGAGCTCAAAATGAGGTTCAAAGGGTCCTTTGTTGCGCATATTGACTATATGCTGTGTATCGAAATGAAAGGCATGCAAGTAGTTTTCAGAGTCAAATCTTCTTTTTAATGAAGAACTTATCATTTTTCACTTGTTTCATCTAATCACCGTGCACAAGTTTTTGTGCAATGTTGATGGCAGATTTGTGTTACAGTTGAACATGATTGGCTTTGACAATTTTTTCAATCGTAACATAACATCTCACAACTCTTTCATATATGACCTTTTATTCTGTCTCAACAACTGCTCCATTCAACAATATGTTCGCCTCTCTTTATGAACAAGTTTTCCAAGAAATAGTACAGGATTCTAACATGGATTTCTTGTCAAGAATTGATCCAATTAATCTATATCAGTTTATCCTTCTTTCTCCAAAATAATCTATAACGATGTACAGTTCAATGTTTTACCATGTGGTCTTTTAGAAGCATTAACATTTGGTTGGAGTGCTTCTAAAGTATCAAGATTTTGATAAAATTGCTTCAAGGTTTTCATGTAAAGTGAATGTGTATAAATTGGCATACCAAACTCACAACAAAAGTATTTGTCTCTTAAGGGATTCGTTTATCAATTTCCTTACAAGCTTTTGATACTAAGAAGATTAAGAACATACATCCACTTACAAGCACAACCATAAAGCCTCTAAATTAGTTGGGTTCAGTTATAGGCATTGAACATATTTTTTCAGCTTGATTTAATGCATTTGATGTGAAATTATGTGATTTGATAATCTTGTAAGTCTTTTTATTGTTAATGCATCACAAGATGTGCAAGGTTTTATTGGGGGTGATAATTCATTTTTGAACTCTTAATCTTCATCCAGAGCATCATGAATTTTTATTTTTTATTTTATTTTTTTCAGTCTTGTGATTGTTGGGAGGCAAAGAAACAAGTGCATCTAGTGTTAGTGGAAATGAGGATGCTTTGGTGGATGTGTGGTAAAAGTCGTAAAGATAGAATAAGAAATACAAAAATTCAAAGAAAAGTAGGTGTGGCACCAATCGGCATAAAGATTAGGGAAGGGCGGTTTTGTTGGTTTGGACACTGCCAAAGACGGCCTACAGATGACCCCACTAGAAAGCTCAACTCAATCGAAACCTTGGTGATTTTAAAAAAATAACATAAAATATCAATGGTCATTTGAAATGCTCTAAGATCCTAATTTCTCTATTTATATACTAGTCGATTGGCATGTGCGGAGCACATGGTGCAAATTTTTATTTTTTTTTAAAAAGGAAGTTGATTGAAATTTAAGAATATTTTTATGAACACTCTACTGCTTACCTTCCGCTGTCTTTTACATTACCCTCAATAATTAAATTTCATACTCCAAATTGTATATTTTCTAAAAAGAAAGGCTTTTGATCAATTAATTGTATTTTTCAACCTTCATGTTATGGCATTCTATTAAGCTATGGTAATAGTATTGAAAAAAGGCAAGGCGAAATATTGGAGGCTTAATTGCCAAAGAAAAGAGAAATATTGGAGGCTTGAATACGTTACTTGTTGAGGATTGTTTTCTCATAAATAAAATTATAAGGGTTGAAAAAAGATTGCGACGCATAGATCCTTAAATCTACAAAAATAATTTTTTATAAAAAAAACCTTGATATATCATTCGGAGAGAGAGAGAGAGAGAGAAACTCTGTCCTACAAAAATTAATAATATTTTTAAAAAATGCATTGCACAAAGTTTGTATTCTTGTCGATACATTGCATATCAAAATAAAAAGACATTTTCCTTTAAAAAAAAGATGAAAAGACATTATAAGCATCAAAGTTGTGATTACCATATATCAATGCCTCCATCATGCATTTGTTCGAAGAACAAGATAGAAATCGTGAGAGATTGTATTAAACAACATAATTTGATCAATAAATGTGAGCCCAAACCACCTAATTTTATTTCAAGCAATAATGTGAATGAATGTTTTAACAAGCTTTACCTAATTTTTGTAAAGTTCTTCCCATTACGTTTATGGCTCTTGTTTGACACTAGGGGAGTTTATGAGAGTATTATGAAAACTTTTATTTTTTTTTTATTTTTTGGGTGAAATCATATTAAAACAGTTTTCATGGGTTATTTAGGAAAACGTTTAAATTTTTCTTTCCATTTCCGCCTTGTTTGCGTGGATTCTCCACATCCTCACTCACCTCTCTTATCAGCTTTGGAAACCTCCTAATAATATATGTTTGGCAAAAAGTTGATACGTGGGTATATATGAGAGAGAGAAGTGAAAGAAAATGGGAGAAAATTACAGAGAAGTTGTGTTTTTTTTTTTTTTTTAAAGAAAGTTGTATAAGGTTCAATTAAAAAAACTAACCATCTGTCAAAAAAAAACTAACCATAATTGTATTTGTTTTCCTCAAATGCCCTCGTGTTTTAATTTTTTAAATTTTCTCAAACCAATTCAAAAAATCAATTTAAGGGCAATAGTGGAATAAGCATAATTTTTTAATTAATAGGATCCTGGGTGGATTGGCATTATATAGTGTGTGTGTGTGTATATATATATATATATATATATATATATATATATATTATGTATGACGTGCATATATATTTGGGCTCAATTTTCTTTTTGACGATTGGATTTAGATCCAACGATCATTTTGATAGCTAAATTAATGACTTTTAAATGTATGCACAAACCCTCAAAAACTTTATTATCCAATGATCAAAAATGAAAATCACCATCTATGGTGACTTTTTTCCATCACCATGGTAGAATCACACACACACACACTCACACGCACTCACACAAACAATTACAATAATGTAAGTGTTAAACACAAAAAATTAGCCCAAAAACAAAAACTAAATAGAAGAAAGCAAAATAAAAATAATAGTTGATATGCCGTGGAATAAAATGAAAAAAGAAAAAAAAAATATTTATTAAAGAAAACAACCATATTTGTGTATTTTTTTAAAAAAGTTAATTTTTACATTTTATTTAACAAAAATGAAAATAATATTTGTCACCTCATCAGTTGAAAGGTACAATTCAGATTGTGCATTGGAGAGCACTTTTGAAATCCAATGTCTATTTAAGCCACGTGAGATAGACATTCTTCCATGTTGATGACATAGCGCAAATCCATGACTCCAAGCCACATTTTGCATTTGAGATGCTCTAAGATCCTAATTGCCTCTTGCAAGTTTGCCAAACATTTTATTTATTTATTTATTTTAGTTATATTTTCTAGATGTGTGCATAAAATGAAAGTAGCAGAAATGAGGATGCATAGGTGGATGTGTGGCGAAACTTGTAAAGATAGAATAAGAAATACAAAAATTCAAAGAAAAGTAGGAGTGACACCAATTGACACAAAGATTAAGGAAGGGCGGTTGCGGTGGTTTGGACACCTGCGGAGACGTCCTACAGATGCTCCACTAGAAAAATTGACCGATAGAAACTGAAGAAATTTGACAAGGTAGAGATTGACCGAAGTTAACTTGGGACGCATTGATTGAGAGATATTTAGATGGTTTGGAAAGCTCACCATCAATTGCATTAAATCAAGCACAATGGAAAAGTTTAATCCATATAGCCGAACCTAACTAATTTGTGAATAAAGCTATATTGTTGTTGTTGTTGTTGTTGTGTCTAGATGTGTGTCATTTATAAAAAGATGAAAGGAAAAGGAAAAAAAAAACAATTCTTTTGGAGGCTAAATGCAGCTATGCTTTATAGAAGTAAATGTTGGGCGATAAAAAAAACAACATATTACATAAAATGAGTGTGGCAGGAATGAGGATGCTTAGTTGGATGTGTGGTAAAACTTGTAAACATAGAATAAAAAATATATCCTTTCGAAAAAAAATTGGAGTAGCACCATTAAAAGGACCTTTTGAAAGTTCATCCCCTTTTCCAACCTCTAGGCAATCGAACCAAAAATTAGGGAAGGGATGTTGCGGTTGTTTGGACACATCTAAAGGCGAGTTGCAAATGCCCTAGATAGAAAACTCAATACTGCAGAAGTTGAAGAAACTTGACCGTATGGAGGTAGACCTAAGATAACTTTGGAAGCATTGATTTGAAAGGATCTAATGGATTTTGAAAGCATGTCGTCGGGGGCATTGAATCGAGCGGAATGGAAGTGTTTGATCCATGTAGGCAACCACAACTAATTTGTGCTTTAGGCGTTGTTGTTGTTGTTGTTGGGAGCTAAAAGTGATTGCCCATTCTCCTTTAACGAGGGTTTCTTGTGGGTTTTTTGTTAGTGTGGAATTTTGAAATCAATCTTGTTTCCTATTTGCAAAAAGTGTCATCACTTCGATCCTTGTGGTTAGGCAAAACAAAAGATGATGGTTAATTATCTTATCCTTCATGAATCTTCTTGGTTCTTGGTGTGATTTAAAGAGAGTGAATCTTCTTGATAATGTTTGAAAGAATCATTATTTGGCTAAGGGACTATATCTCATGAATCTTCAGTTTTTTTCTTTTTAAACTTCAATGGAAAGAAGAAGCATCAAATAATCTGAATTCATTATTTCTCTGGGCCTCTATGTTTTCTGTTCCCTTTGTTTTCAAAGGTTTGACCTTTTGATCGTCAAAAGTAAAGATTTTTTTGATAAGCAAAAATAAAGATTTCACTGCTTGCGTTACAAATTTAAAACAAAATATTGGTGATTCTTGTGTGTATGTGTTTAATTAATTTATTTATTTGCAGTATGAGCCTCCTTATTTTAATTAAAAAATATGATTCAATCATTTCGCGGTGTTGGCATCATTTTCTTTTGGGTTTTTTTTTATAGTCTGTGACTATATTTTTATTATTATTAGTTTGTTTGACAAATATGAAGGTTTGATAAATATGAGTGACATTGTTGGTGATTCTTAATTTCTCTTTGTTATGGAAATCTTTAATGCAATGTTTATCGTCAACAAGGTAGTTGAAGAATATATAGGCAAGAAGAAATTTGGCGTATGATCTTCAAAGTCTTTTCATTAGAAAGGCTTTGGAATTATGTGGATTCGATTTGCACTCCAAAGTACTCTTTTTTCTTTGATCATATTATTGTGATGCCGAGAGAAAAGTTTAGTACAACTATATATTAGACATGGTTGCACTTTACCACCTTCCCTTGTAATTTAATTGGACATGTGCCTAGTAGATTGATTAGTAGGGCTAGGGAAAAATTAGTTGGTAGAGGATTTTTAATTTAGAAGGAAATGTTTATTTTTTACATTTTCAATATGCAAATGATATTCCTTTATCCTTGAGCAAGAAGAGAATAACGTTAGACGGGTGACTCATATTTTGAAAAAAACATTATGTGTCAAGGCTAAAGGTTAATATGGCTAAGAGAGGCTAGAGAGCTCTCTAAAATAAAATGGCTAAGAGCTAGTTAATAGTCATCAGTATGGTGATACAATCTCTTGGAAGTTCCCTTATTGCATGTAGCAGTTTATTAGAAGTTTTTATTCTAGGAAGTTACGAATTTGATAGTTTTCCTTATTCGTTTATTAGAATGTTCCCTTACTAGCTCAACTCTTCTTTAGTAGTTTCTAGTTCTAATAGTCTTCCTATTGTAAGAAAGGTCTATAAAGACCAATGCTATGGAATAATAAAATAATCCATTACTTGTGAATAAATTGGTCTAAGGAGAAGCAGTCATGGACTATCTTCTATGCTGCAAATAGGTTGTAGTATTTAAGAGTTCAACTTGGGAGGGAAACATTCTAATAAACGGATAAGGGAAACTATCAAATTATTAGCTTCCTAAGAGATCGTATAACAAGGAAACTTCTAGTAAACTGGTGCTCCGAATAAGGAAAGTTCCAAGAGATCGTATAACAAGGAGATATTCACCATGCTAGATTGTGGAGGTTTTAGAATGTCTAGTAGCATCTTGCTCATTGACTAATCTTAGCATGTCATTTTGTAATCCTTGTTGCTGAAGTTTTCTTGAAACCCATCATATACGAAATTACACAACCTCTTGATGGATGAGAGAAAAGTTTTTGGTCCTTTGGATGCTGAATCACTTTACTTTAATTATTGTATAATCTACTGCCAAACTGCTTCTTGTGTCCAACCCCTAGGGAAAACCATGCATTACATCTCATTTATTATGAGATTGCTCAAAAGGCCAACAATGAAGGCTGGTGGTTATTTGGAGATGTTCTTATCTGGAAAAGGGCATTAGTCTTGAGTTGTTATTTAAATTTCCAAAAAGGCATGTGTTATACGTGTTGAAAATTAGAAAGCAAAGTAAGTCTCAACATGATAATAGGAATGTTGAATAGCAAATGGATTGATTTCTTTTGTACGTATTCAAACTCATGGCTTTTTTCTTCTCTACCCTTTCACCTCTTTGGAATCTCATATAGTTGTAAATGGTGTAGTGAGCACATTAAGTTTTGGGAAGCCAAGTGTTGTGGCGACTCTCTTTTCACTTCCTACTTCATGTCCCTCTATATGACTTCTTGATTACATTCAAACCCTATAATTTACTTTATTAGCCCTTTTCTTCCCAATCCAATGATGCAATATCTTGGAATTTTGTCTGTTAAAAATCTACTCCCCGATGGGAATCTATAGAAGTTAAAATGCCTCAACTTTGGATGGTATGGCTTTTAGCTATGTTTACATATGGAATCTGATAAACTTCATTCCATAAATAGTAAAGCATATCTATATGCTGTCTCTTGTGATATCATTCATTACTGCATCATCCTCCAAATTAATTAAATGATCAATTATTTACTTTCTGTTTTTTTGCCACATCTGGTGTAATTTTTACAAAGTTCCTGTATTTCCTGATGGAGACTAAATGATCTATCCCATGTTCCAGTTTATAATGTTACGGCAACTCTCTTCCACCCTTCCTTACTTTTTTTTTGTTCCCACGAATGATTATTATTCATAATATTATTAATTTCTCTAGATTCCGTAACTAACCGCTCGTTCTGGATTATATAGCCAGCAGGCCCACCACTTGACAAAGTTGACACGAGAGTAGTGTCCTCGAGAAATCAAGTGTTTGTTGTCCTCTCATCTTTGTTTTTGTTTTTTTGTTTTAATTCTTTAGTACCATTTGTCATGCACACATCTTTAGCTTACTACCATATGCATCTTTATTTAATTGAGCTATGAATGAAACTGAGCCCAGATAACGGCCAAAAAAAAGCACTAAGCTCCGATGACAAATCTGGCTATTTTCTGCCTTATGAGCAGTAACGCTTTCATTGTTCAAATTTTGTCCCGCACATGCAGATTTTGCTCAATTCAAGAAAGAATCTGTTGTATTTAGTAACCACAATTATACATACCTAAACGACAGTAAAAAAAAATATCAATATTTTATTGCATTCTTGACAGATGTATACTAAGCTTCACCCTAGAATGATGCATGAGGTACCGAGGGTGCTCAATTATTGTACAAAATTCAAATTTCACCAAATGGGTTTCTTGAATAGTATTTTCACTGTTAATTGTGGCATGAAGGTTTATGTGACCTTTGGAAAGCTTGGTAGTATATAGTAAACTTAAAATTTTTTAAAAAAGTTATATAGTTATCACATTGGGTACTCTCATATCTTCCACTACCTGATCCATTTATTGGCATGCTGCTACCATGACACATTTTTTATATGATGCATGCCAGGATTATAATACTGCTGATGCCATTGGGTCCAAATCATACAACACTCTCATGGGTGAGCTTGTTGCCCTTGAAACAAGAAATCCTGAAAGAGAAAATGAAAGTACAGAAGATGATGGTGTTGATTTTGCTGCTGCGACAACAGCTGCCTTAGGAGTTCCCTCTCCATGCCTTTCACGAGGAATGTCATTCGACGACTCTCCACATTCTGTATCAAGCGATCACAGAGTAAGAAAGGGTGACAGAGAGGAAGAAGAGGAGCTCTTGAGGGTCTTGAAATTGACAGAAACTGAAAGGACAAATTCGTTGGAGGAATCTCTTATAGATGAGAAATACAATAATGATTTGTCATCATGTAAAGCTGAAAGCCAAGAAAACAAGATTTACGAATCAGGGGGTCCTGCAGATGTCTCCGGGTATGAACATAGGGACAAACAACAGGTCCAGCACTCAGAACATTTAGTGTTACCGGATTCTAGTCCCTTGACCAGTTACAGAAATGACAGATCATCTGTAGAGACTAGCTGTGGAGAAGTAGATCACTTTGACCACTTAAGTATAGAAGAAACCAAGCAAACCAGAAATGTCCCATTTGTTCAGAATCAAAGTGAAACTTTGCCATCAATAGTGGAAGATTCTTCTATCTCATGCAATGACCACATTCAGAAGCTAGTTGCAGATCAAGAAGAAAAAATACCTTGTCCTCAGGGTATGCCCTCAGGTGATCATGAGAGAGCAATGAATCAAAGCAGTTGTGACGCTGTGGTGTCTGTTCCTTCCACATCAAAGTCACATCCTGATCTTCTTGATGATATGACACAGCTTGTAGACCCTCCTAAGTGTGACTCCTCAAGCCTCGATGGCAGTGAACCCTTATATGAAGGGGAGGAATGCATACTTGATCCAGGACGTGACATATACGAAAATCGGGAGCCCATGTATGAAGGTGAGATAATTCTGGCCGAGCAAGCTGACAAAGGCGCAGAAGATACTTCTGATACTCATCCAAAGGATGATATCACTCCACAAAAGGGTAAGGTTTGCTGCTACGCTTTAGTTGAGTCGATAATTGAATTGCATTGACTATTTGAAATATCCTCTTCTTTTAAGTACTGCATTTATTGGAGCACTTCCTCTCTTTCTATTTGAATTCTTTGCAGGTGAACTCATTAAGAACTTTTTGAAAAGCAACGCAAGCCAGTTAACAGTATATGGGTATTCACGCTCCTCTTGTTACCTCATTGTAATTTTTTACCATGTTCATTTTTATTATTTAGACGAATTGATTACTTTTTTTTTTCTCAGCTTATTTTGCCTTCAGGAAGGTCTGAAAGAGCGCGAGCTCTGTGTTTTTTTCCGCAATAACCATTTCAGCACCATGTTCAAAGTCAGTTGCTATAGCATGCCATGTTTGTCCTTCCTATGTTTTTTGTTTAATTTAGCTAATAGCCTTTCCTGAGTAATATACTATCCATCACCACAAGCAAATATATTCTGACAAGCTGTTGGAATTATTTGCAGTTCAGTGGTGAACTTTACCTTCTAGCCACAGACCAAGGTTACATAAACCAGCCAGATTTAGTATGGGAAAAGTTGAATGAGGTAATGATTTCTTTTCTCTTGGCGAAGAAATTGGTTATCGACATTGTGAACTCTATAATTAGTACTTGTTTAATTACTCGTGGAACAATCATGACAATCATGACTAAACTTATTTGCTTATTACTTTATCTTCACTGGTCTTGTTATTGTTTGTCTCATTGCTCTTAGTTTGCTGTTGAGATTACTTTTCAAGATTTCCATGCATTTGCTTGTATCTATAGAGTGACTGATCTACTATTAATGTGTAGAAGAAGCTCATTTATCTTGTCATCCTTCTTGCAACTGTTTGTTTTGAAGCAATTAAATAAGTAATTTTTTTTTTCGTAATGAATACTTTTAAAATATATTGTGCTTTCTTTGTTTTTTTGGTCCTCAATCCCCTTGTATCTGGTACATAAATTGGGTCCCAAGTTTCGACTTATCTAGAGTGGTAGAGCTCTCCTAGCGATCATTTGCTCCATCCACAAGTGGCGAACTTGAGACTTTGCTTTAGTGCTTCGGTTTCCTACCACCTGAGCCAACAACCGTTGGTTACACGTGCATTCTTTGATAACTCTTTGTGACAATCTAAGTTGTAAAAAGCATGCCCTGCTATGTATATATATATAGGGTTTACGGTGTCTTGGGAACTTTATTTTGGACCATTAAGTCTTAATCTAATGACTCGTACATTTGTGTATTAATTCCTACATATATGGGTCATAAGTGCTTGACAAAACACAAAAAACATAGTTCACGTCATGTGGGCATATATTTGTGTTCCATTATATATTGATATAGATATAGATATGTTTTGTGTTTTATTTTGAATTCCTATTCCTTTTTGCGAATTGTGAATATAACGTCAATGCACCATTCGTAGGTCAATGGGGATACAGTGTTTATGACAGGCAACTTTACGAAATTTATGATTGAGCATCAATCTAGTGACAAATGGGATGAGCAGAATGTTGTGGCCAGTACTGCGGTGAGTACCATTTTATTTAGTCATTCGATAGTGTGCAAAAATTCTTGCAAATAATTGATGATCATAATGTGGCTTTCTCAGGACTATCTTGCAAGCATCGACAAATCAACGCCAGGCGGCTCAACTATGAAGTAATTTTTACTTATTGAATTCGATGCCTACAAGTGGTCTAGAATATTTGCTTTAAACATTGTTTTGATCATAAAAAAAATTGTTGTGAACATTAGGACTATAAATAATTGCTAGGCCTATTTCTTTATTAATTTACAACTGTGTTGCCATTCCTTTTTCTTTCACCTCAATTTTAACAGTTACAGTATATGGCCATCACATTCTTTGATGGATGTGATGAAGAAACTGTTTCAGATTTTTCACCCAATTACCTATATTAATTGATTGGGTATCTTACACAACTAATGTTAATTCATTTCTATACAAGTCTATATTAGTGTCTGATGTTTTTTCAATATTTTTTGTCAACATAATGCTTCTTTTTTTTTTCAATTGAATGACAATCCATTTGTGGTAAATTTTTTTTCACAGTTCTGATTTACAATTGGCAATACAATTACAACAGCAGGAGTTTGAATACCAGCCGAAACGTCATAACAATTCCCAGCAGGCATCCGTTAGTGGCAGTTCAAGGCTTGTGACAGGCCCACAGGTATTGTGCTTGGTTCCTCTTCCAATATTTTCTATTTTTTCTTGATAGTTAAGTTTTTTTTTTTTTTTTTCAAGGAAAAAGTTGGAAGGTTTTTTTTGTACCTCTCCTTAGTTCTTACTAGCATGCATCGTGTGCTATCAAAAGCTATCTAACGGAGTATGTTTCTCGTGAGTTTTATCATGCATGTAAATTGTCAAGCTTGGCACTTTAATTAGATCTCTTGCCTGGAGATTTAGTGTGCTGCTCATTACTCTATTCTCGAAGTTAGCTAACCCGATCTTTATGCTTGATTCTACATTTTGGGTGATGATGTTAGACGACCTGAAGGTAGATAATTAGTTGGTTTCAAATTGAATAGATCCTTTATTCAGATATAAGAAGATTGTTCCATTTCTCTAGGCGATTCTCACATCAATAACCTGACCTTTTCCACCTACAAGTAGTTATAGACGATTTGCTTTCACAGTAAATATTGGATGTGAAGAATGGCTCAAACAAGAATCATTCAAGGAAAGGAACATTTATAAGTTGCTTTGATCATGGTGATCTAATTAATCATACTGCTTCACATAAAATGGCATGTCCTTTGTTTATCAAAAGATGGAAATGCATATGATGATGTTACGCTTAGAATTCAAGCTAGATGGAAGAAGTGGAGTGCAATGGGTGTAGCATGTTTCAAAAAAAACTCTTAAATAAAAGGAAATTTTGAATTGGGATGCATTATTTATAAATGATTTAAAAGACTATGAGGTCACACCTTCTATTGCATTAATTGAGCGTAATGGAAACATTGGATTTATGTAGCCAATCTAACCAATTTGGGACAGAGGCTTTCATAGTTTGTATTCATGCAATGATGTGAGCCAAGCAATGACCCTGGCTGATGAAATAATAAGGCATTTCCAAATGAAGGAATGAAAGTGAAATGAGATTGGTCAATAATCAATAGAATATGATAGAATTAGGACTTGCCGAGTGCCGAATAATGAACTCTCCTAATTCTTTTGATCAAGTACTTTCTTGAACCTAACTTTGCAGTCTGGAGCTTCCCTGTCTTGAATGGTGTAAATCAAAATTCCTTTTCGGAAGGCTTCTTAGTGTGGAGTTTGGGGCAAAGTTTGATTCTCAATGAATAAGGGAGTAGTCATTTCTATGCAAAATGAACAAAGATAGAGGAGAGGAGCAGATTTGTTGAACTACTAATCTACATTATGTACCTTCCCAAAGTTTTGCTGAACTGTTATTTCTCAGGTTTATGTCTGATGTGTGGGAGAATAAGGGAAGAGGAGTTTGTGTGGGCTTCCATGGATGATTTTTGAGGGGGCTATCTTGCATCCCAACTATTATTTGGAATTCAACGTCTGACTGGAACGACTTGAACCACATTTGTTAAATCACTATAATTCAAGCCTTATCATGACCATTAAGATTTAATTTCAAATGTAATCACTAATTCCTTAAAAACAATAGCATTTTATTTTAATCAAATTTTAGATTCTCGTAAGATTTCTCTATACAGTCAACTCAACATTGTCTAGAACTTGTTTTTAACATCTTTGCAACTTCTTTATAGTGTAAGGCGAAAAACTTGAGATTCCAAAAGCTTTACACTTGCCTTCATTAAATTCTTGAATAGTAAGATACGCTGTACGCGACGCTTTCTTCTTCTTGGGTATAAAGATTGATGTTTTTCTATCAAATCAGATTTTGTTTGCTGTACAGTTTCAAAGACAGGAAACTGCTATTTTTTGCGTCAAGAATAAAGAACAGAAAAAAAGAAAAGAGTATACAAGAAATGATAGCTTCATTATATGAATATATCATTTTTAGTGTTTTTAAAATGATCAACTTTTGAAGGAAAGGAGGCTTAGTTATGACAAAAATCATAAAATGATTTATGCGAACTGAAAATAAAATGAACATTACATAGGATAAGAATAGTAATTATGAAATAATTTACTAGTTCAAATTTGTTAAAATACATTGTATTTGTTTTTATAATTTAGGGTTTAGGATGCTAAAGTGGATGTGTGGTAAAAGTAAAACTCGTAAAGATATAATGAGAAATACGGAAATTTGAATAAAACTAGGAGTAGCACTATTTGATGCAAAAGTTATGGAAGGGGGATTGTGGTGGTTTGGACACCTCCAAAGATGACACGCAAATGTCCCAATTAGTAGACTTGACTCAGTAGAAATTGAAGAAATTAGACGATGTAGGGCTAGACCTAAGCTAACTTGTGATGTATTAATTATGAGAGATTTAAAAGATTTGGAAAGCCCATCATTAACTGCACTAAATTTTAGCGCAATGGAAAAGTTTGATCCATGTAGCCAACCCCAACTAATTTGGAATTGAGATTTTATTGTCGTTGTTGGAAAGCGCACCATCAAGTGGACTAAATCGAGTGCAATGGAAAAGTTTGATCCATGTAGCAAACCCCTAATATTTTGGGATTGAGGCGTTGTTGTACCTTGTAGTTATGTTTTACATTTATGAAAAATAAAGATACACAGTTTGATTTATTAAGTGAAATCTATCCCACCATTAACAATGTTACAATTGGATTATGATTTATAAAAATAATTCACTGTACAAGGAAGATGCTTCTATTTAGATTTGTCAAAAGGCCAAAATCCAAAAACCACTTGCATCATTGCATGTAAATGTTTCGATTCTGCTCAAGATGGTACCAATGGAAATAACTTTTTTTTATCTTCTGTCCTAATTACTTACTGCCACACCATTAATACTATTATTACATTCTTAGGTCCATATATGCACAAAAAGATTTCAAAATTCTTTCCAAGTTATCCACCTTGTCATTAGGAAGTTCAAAGAATAAAATAGATTCAGTTGGAATTATTGTAGACACTCATTGGAGAAGTCGACAAGGCACAATTCCTACTATCAAGTAGGAATCCCATTTTTCCCCCTTCTTTTTTTTCTCTTTTAGATTTTAAATTTTTGCAATTCCCGTGATGTTCACTGTTTTGAGATTTTTTTTGTTAGAAAATTAGTTTGAGGTTAACCTTAAAAAGTTTGACATGTTGCTGTTTCAGAGTTGCAATCAGAGTTTATAATTAAGATTTTGACTCTTTCTATTTATTTTCTTTAGATTTTTTCTCATTGGTTGTTAATCTTTGTAATATTTTAGATGTTCAAATGTTATCAATAATTTCAATAGTATTATAAGATTACACTTTTAAAGTAAATTTTAATTTTTATATTTAACTTTACTATCAATAAGTAATTATTTTTTATTTTGATTATCAAATAAATAGGTATTTAAATTAGTTGTTATTTATGATTTGTGAATTAGTTCTGAATAATTTTAAAAAAACTCAAGATGGATAATTGCAAATGAAGATTTCTGCTTAAAAAGGGAATAATCTTACTTTAGTGACTAATATTTCATAATTGTTAGTTTCAACAATTAGTAATTTTCTTATAAAAGCAAATTTGTTATAGAAACTGAATTGTAGTAAAAACAAAACCTCAAGTTATTTATTTTGTTAATATTGATTTAACAATAAACCAATCTTATTAATTATACTGTTCAAGTTGTACTTGTAATATAGTTATTATTTTTCGGCACAGAGAAGAAGCTATGCAATAAAGCACTGAAAATTATAACTTTGCTCAGTATTGCGAAAGTCTTGATAATCATGATAGGGTGTTATTCGTAGGAAATTTGTTGAATTCCCATTGCCAACCAAATATTTTGATAGCTCCGTGAAATATTGTATTACCTTGCATTACTTTTTCAGAAATTTCTCTTAACCTGACCACCTTGCAAGATTTTTCCAACAATGTGATTTGGTTGCTACTCTAGGATTACAATGTACTGAAAACCCTTGAAAGTTTGCAAACTCACTACTACTTCGTAGACCCTTCTACACTCTTTTCTTTTGTGTGAAAAAATGGTAGCATTTGCAAATTAAAGATGAATAACTTTCTCTTAACATTGTTTTTCTTTTAATTGAAGAAAGGTGCCTTACTCTTCTTATGACAAACATTACCACATCAATCAATTGCGGAATAACATAGATTGTAGACATTTTCTCTTACCTTTACAATTACCTTATTTTGCATAATCGAGTCAAGGAAATTGTGATCAACAGAGTCATAGGCTTTGAGAAGGTAGTTACGATTTAATAAATCCTATTCTCTTTTTCTTGTTCGCACGATGGAAGAATTTGATCCATGTAGGCGACCCTAACTAATTTGGGATTGAGGCAATGTTGTTGTTGTTGTCCTTTTTTCTCGTACAATGAAAAACTTTAAATAACTTTGTTTTTATAAATGCTGCTTCCAAAATTTGCCTCCCATGATAAAAAAATTGATATTCTTTCTTGATAGAAATGAGTGCACGTTTTAGTTTCTTGACCAAAATCTTGGCAATTACATTGTATAACTTTAATGTTAAGGTAATAGGATGATAATTGGCACCCTAGAAGAATCAAAATTCTTCAAACTGAGGCAAATGTAAGTTTCATTTTTTTCGGTATTGATAATGTCATGGAGTAATATTACGTGCTAGAATTAAATGTGTTTTTGAATGGTTATAGACGATAAATCTGTAGGCTACTCTAAGCAACTGTGACTTGACTACTTGCATAATGTGGTGGTAATTTTTCAATTGGTTGGTTTGCTGTTAGACTAACAGTTAGTGCCACAGCTGTCTGTGTACATATTTAGAGGGTTTTTTTCAGTGACAAGTAATTTCATTTCCTTGTACAAAAAAGGGCTAGCATTCTGGAATTTATCGATCATTTGCATTTAATAACATTTTAGCATAGTAAAACTTCTTTGAAATAAGAGTCAAGGTAAACACATCAGCATCCATCATTTTAGTGTTTATTCTTTCCATAGAAATTGGACACTGATGCTCCAACTTATTTTTTCTCAAAAGGCCTCTCCCGACTTGAGATTCTGGATGAAAACTTAAGCTCCAATCCAACCTTTTGTTCTGACAAAGAATCCCTGTCTTCTCATACAGAATTTCTAAGAATGAGATGATTGTGGCTGATTATGCGTCTTGGTTAGTTAGGTGGTCATCTTCTACCTATTTCTCTTTATTGAGTTTTGGTCTTTCTATTCAAAACTCTGTGAAAGGATTTTGATTTCTTCTTAATTCCTTAGACGATTGCAATGTAGGTTGTTTTTCATGTCTACTGGCCTTTCTACACAAAAATTTCCATTTCCTTTCTGGCTGTTCAAGCCGCATCAAATTGGTGACACTATGGCCTCCTTTCATGGTTGAAGCTTGCTTGTAACCTTAGGGCCTGTTCAGTTCAAGCATTGGGGACCTCCAAAAAATAATACCCAGGCAACACGTTCCTTACCTTTGTTCAGTTCCCGTATTGAAGAATAATTAGGTTTAAAAAGAATTACTTCTACACCCTTGCTGCACCCGTACTGAAGAATGATTAGGTTTCTTCTCCCTCCCTCCCTCCCTCCCTCCCTCTACATTTGGGACATAGTACAAAATTCTTCAAGGTCATTCAATACGATTCTCGCGAGTTTGAGACAAGGAATCTCAATTTGACGAAATGTTATGCCCATCAGCCCTTGTTGTTGGCTTTTTTGGTATCATATTGTGCTTCTGAAAATTTTGTGCTCTCAATCTTTAGTTAAAAATTGCCTTCAAAGTCTTTCAAGAAGCCTATCTTGGTTATTCATCCCCAAACTCCTAATCATGTTAATCCTCGTAATCTGCCTTTAATTTTAGGATGCCCATCTTACAAAACTCATTGTGTATTCTGATATCCTATAGAACTTAGCTATGATACCACTTGATACAACATGAGAAACTTTATGCTCAGTTTCCAAGTTTAGAGTTTTTAAATGAAGAATTTAAGAAAAGGAAGTTTGTTGCAAGCTGTAAAGAATTGATACAATCTAAAACTTGAGTATTCCAATCTGTAGATTTATTACCTCAACAATAGAGAATACTACAAGCGAAAATTGACAAGTTTTTTAATGGAGTTAGAATGCACTGTCTAACAAAAGATATGACAAGTTTTTTAAAACACGGTAGAAAAGAGAATTCTCAAAACTATAACGAACAACTAGTTTTTGGTTTAATGATACTTGTGCTTTTATGTAGGCTTCATCTCAAGACTCTAAATTAGACATTGTTTTCTTATCTTAATTTCCATTTTAGATACTAATTACTTGATTTGACTAAAAAATCAAACCCTAAAATATGTTCTAATTCAACACGTCATGAACAAGGAACATGAGGACTCAAAATGATAGGAATGTGCTGGAGTCCGATCTGTCAACTTCAATAGTGTTTTTGTCCATTGAAATGTTGGTATTTGAAGACATTTGTAAAGGTAAGGTCTATGAGCCTTCTTTTTGATGAATCATGAAGTTTCTCAGTCATAGTTTGAACAAGAGAGATATATGCCTAATAATCCCAACTAGAGAAACTTGCCTTGGGCTGGATTGTATCAACACGCCTCATCACCTTTATAGATGGAAGAGTTACCCATACTTTAAACCTCGATTACCAGAGACTATTTATCCATTGTTTATAAACTCCTTGAAATCCAATAACGATGGAGGCTAAAAGGAAAAAGAAAATTAGCTAGCAAAACACATGATAAAGCTAGATCCAACCTCTAGTTGGTGATGACTACTGACAAGTCACAACTCGTAGACCAGTTGGACTTATGGGGAATGTTAAATATGGGAATAATCCCAGATCATACCTTTGCTTTATAGTCTCGCACATCATCCCTGACATCAAGTCATATCTCTCATTATTGATATAAAAATGTAATCCCTAGCACCTTATCAGTTGTGAGTTTGCTCCACAGTCGCGGTTAGGTTAATGGGCAATTAGCAAAGACATGGGTGGAATAGATATACCAATTTAATTTTTGCTGAAGAAATGGCTGATTAAACAAAGTGAAATTCAAGAATCAAGTCTTACTTTGTCAAGACTTGATTTGAATGAGATTCAAGACTTGCTTTGTTACCGCTTGAACTTTTATTTCATTGATAAGAGCTATGTTACCTGGACTCAAGTGCGGGTGTCGGGTATGGGTATGAGTCTAAAGGTCGGACCCACCTATTCTCTAATTTAAGGACACGGAGACTCGGCAAAAAGTGTCTAAAATTTGCGTGACATATGCTTATATATATGTAATAACATATATTACATATATGTAATAGCTTATACACCTATATTTTTTTCATTTTTCATTTCTTACTCTACACTAAAAAGTTCTTGTTAAGTTTTTTTCTTTATTCTCTTACATTTTAAATCTTTTTATACAAAGAGCTCTTTAAATGGATTATCTATGTCTTTTTAAGTGTCAGACTCGTTGTAAGTGTCCGACACGGGTACTTTGGGTTAGAGTGAAGGGTCCGGGTAACATAGGATAAGAGTGTCCAAACCATTGTCTATTTTGTTAGAGTAGTATACACACATACACACACACATACACACACACACACACACACACACACACACACATATATATATATATATATATATATATGCATCATTGTATGAGGTTTGAATGTCATTTGCTATTCCGTGAGTGCTATTGCTACTTGATTTGGTCTTCTTGGTTTATTGTTATCCATCTTCCTTGTGCATTTCTACCTTTGAAGCTTGTGTTTGTTTCTTTGGAGACTTTGATTTTACAATGGTGTTTCTATGTTTGAGAAAGTGCCATTTTCTCGTATTTTTACTTGTCAATGCATTGATTTGCGATTTCATACCGTTATGTAAGACATCTCGATTAAGATTTCCAATGCTTCTAACCCGGTTGGGTTGCCACAGCGGTAAAGGCGAAGGCGGGGTTGTGTGAGTTAAACGCACGACCTCAGTTTTGATTTCCCTCTGTGTCAAGTTCGATTGTGCTACTGGAGTTTCTTACGGGTCGGTTTTCGGGGCCCCTTGAAGATTACTCAGGGTGGGCTCGGATACCCAAGGGTTATCAAAATAAAAGATTTCCAATGCTTGTTATTTGAGATGTCGAGATTAGGATTGTAAAAACTCTGCAGGATTGTCAACTCTACGGATAGAAGCTGGAACATAACTAATGTTTCACTTGTAAAATTCCAGGCCCTTGAAAACACATCTAGCTTGTTCCTCTATCCTAAAATATGGTCCAATGCAAGATGAGTTAGGGCTCCAACAACAACAACAACAACAACAACAAAACCTCAATCCTAAATTAGTTGGCGTCGAAGTTGGGGCTCCAACCTTTTTAAATTTAAATAAGTACTTTATATGTGACTTTTTTTATCTAACATTATTGTCATTCATTATATTATGCTATTTAGCAAAAGTTTTTTTTTTGAAGAAATAGAAATTTCATTAATTATTAATGGTTCTCAATACATGGAATAGGACAAACATAGATTTAATCATCATAGCAAATTGATTTGCTAATCCTAATCGTTCAAAAGAACATTCAATCGTTATAAGGTTGGCTTTCAAGAACTATGATTGTAACGATTGAACAATTTGGTAATCAATGACTATTCTGTTGACAAACATCTGAAACACAACAATACACAGATACACTACTTGAACAATAACGAAAAATAAATCTTTCAACAAGGGAAGTAAACATGAAACTTAGCAACGAGGGAAGACAATCTAAACCTTCCAACAAGGGAAGGAAACAACTACCTATGAAGTAAAACTTAAAAATGAGCAATAACCCCATAAACGCAAATCCACGCATAATCTTTAATAAGGATGCAGATGTAGAGAAGTAATTGTTGCCAATAGTGAATATGATGACCATAACGGAGATGAAACATATCATCTTATTAGAACTAAGTAGATTTGAAACTTATTTGAGCAATACGATATAAAAAAGGCTGTTGGAACCCGCCCTTGCCAATCAAAAGCATAGATCGGCGATGGTTCCAAAGGTTGAAACCCAAGACTGAGATTTGATACTAGCCAAAATATTTTTTGCTATTTAACGAGAGTTGATTCGGTTGTATTTTGATAAAAATGATGCTGGTTTGTTTAATGATTTTTCTAGTACATTTGGCCCCTACTCCTAACTCTCTTCCCTAAGTAATCAGTTAGTATTTCCCTAAAAACAATTATGGGACAGTGTTACGTTTTTACCTTAAGAAAAAGGTAGGATGGTTCACTTTTAACAACAAATTAAAATGAGACCTATAAATTCTATCTTTACTATTGCCAAACTTTTTGATGCTTCATAGTCTCTTTTGTGATATATTTTTGTAAAAAAAAGGACTAAATAAAGTTCCCGTCGCAAGAAAATTTTCTATTTTTTAGTAATACTTTATGCTAAATAATTGTAAATTATGCATTTAATAATTAAGAAAAAGGAAAATCAGTTGCATTCCATCTCAGTTCTTAATTTTTTAATTGATTGACTTTCATTCAATGAGATGGAATTAAGTAATTAAGGTAAGAAATATGTAGAATAATTTCAGCAATAAACGTAGTTGTAAAATTTATCTTTGTAAAGCAACGAAAATGAAAATAAAATTATCTCATTATCAAAAAAAAAAAAAAAGAAAATAAAAATTACCTTGCTGAGGAAGTTTTTTCTGTTTTTTTTTTTGGTGAACGGAGGAAGTATTTCAGTTTGGACTTTGGAGTGACTATAATATTATTGTTTAATACTTTATTATCTTTAAATGATTGGGAGAGGGAAACTTAATAGAAATAATTGAGAAAAGAACTCTGACATATTAGACGGTGAAAGTTTTAATTTTCACTTTAGAAATGCATATACAAGCCCATCTCGTTTCTAATGTATGAAATTGGCACTGTACAAGATTCCTGGACTCTATTGAAGTGAAATATGAAATACTTGTATTACTTTTGTGACTTGTTATTAGGGTTTTGGTCAAAAGGTCACTGATTATTAATTAAGTAGATTCTTCTTGTATTTTTGTATGACGAGAACGAGTAAAATTTTGTGGGAAGCTTCGACCTTATTCCTTGAATGTTTGTCTCCATAGTTTATCTTCTTCAGTTGTGACTTCTATCTGGAAGCAGACCCTTTTAACTCTTTTTTATTAGGTTCCTGATTTAGGTTATATTAAACTTCACGCCAAATACATGCACGTTGTAACTGTTTTCTTGGTTAATCAAAGAGGTTGGAACACTTTTTTCAGGTTCAGAGGAGTCATGCTAGCTCACCACATTCCAAGCAGGATTCAAAGTCAAAAGAGAAGTGTATTGTCATGTAAGTAAGCAATGTGGATCGATTTGAGATGTAAATTCTGTATTTTGTGTTCATTTCTTTTCTTTCTTCCGTTTTTTTCCCATTGTATTTCAAGACATTACAAGACTAACACAATACTCTCTAGTTCTACCCAGTTTTGGCTGTAAATAAATTTTAGAATAAATGCTCCATGAATGGATTCCTAACCTCATTTTTTGGTGGTTATAATGCCTACTTTTTGGTCATTTATTGATCCTACCCTTGCTGAAGTTTTACCTCGCGTTGCCAACGCTGTTGAAATTGCTCGTCATCTGACTACATTTAATACTGAATGCAATTAGAGGTGCTTTCATTTCTATTTTATGTTTAGGTAAAATACAAAATGCCCCTGAGGTTTGATATAATATTCCCTTTAGTTCCCGTGTTTTGAAAAATATGCACTTTGGTCCCTCCTATAAATTTTTGCCTAAATCTTGGTTGAGTCAAGGTGAAAAGATAAAAATGTCACTACAAAAGACAAACACAACAACTAATTAAACTTAACACCTTTTTCAAAAAAAATTTTAAACCCAACACGTTTAGAAAAAAAAAAAAAAAAACTAAAAAACTAAAAAACCTTCTTTACTTCCCACTTAAGCTTTTTCTAATATAGAATTAATTATTGGGACACTTATTGTATTGGATTTACACATTATTATTACAAAATTAACAATTATTTTTAGTTATTAACTTATTTTTGTAGCTTTAATGATATTTTTTGTGTGTTCTTAACAAATTATAGAGTAGTGTTTCTTCAAAAAAAAATAAAATAAAATGGTGTAAATTGAGAAGACAAAGGTAGGAATTTAATTAATAATTTTTTACTTTTTAGTATAACATTTTTTATAGGCAGCGGTTAAAAGGACCTCAGTTTTTGCTACAAGGATCACAGTTTTGTGAAATTACTTAACTACCTGGTTTTTACTCACCCATATCCCACTTACCTAACTCACCCATGATCCACTCACCTCTCTCTCAAATCGCACTCATCAATAACTTAAATTTGACGAAATTCGAGTAAAATCACATGGATTTAACGTTGTAGGTGCATTCATCTCTTTTAGTGTCAATTTCGAGGATTTTTTTGGTTTTTTTTTCTTTTGAGTCGTTTTGTTTGTAAATTTGCTTTTGGGTTTAGGGTTTCGATTTGAAACTTCAATCTTGCATTTTGGATACAAAGCTTCGATGAAAATGAAAATATTAAGCAATTTTGAGTAAAATCTACTATTTTTTTACCATTTTCATGTATTTTTTTGAAAATTTTGAAGTTTTTTTATTCGTTCTGGTCGCTCGCGAGTTTCGAACTTATATAGCCGAAACCTCTGAAGAGATTTCAGACACACAGGGTCGACACCTCTAAAGAGGTTTTGGCTTGATCCTTCACTCACCTACCGAGACTGAGTTACGTTCGTATTATTGGTTGGAGTCTGCCCAGACCTCTAAAGAGGCATCGACCCTGTGTGTCTGAAACCTCTTTAAAGGTGTCGGTCATGTGTGTCCGATACCTCTTCAAAAATATCGTCTCGATTCGTCCAAAACTCGCGGGCAACACTTCTTTAAAAGTAGGGTATGGGTAATGGGGTGAGCAATGATATTTTTGGAATTTAAAAATAAAAGTGGGGTAAACTAAGTAAAAAGTGGGGTACACGAAATAAAATTTCAAAATTGGAGTTCGTTTAGTAAAAATTGGGCCTTTTTATATATTTACTCGTTTCATGGTGAAAATCAACTTGGGTTTATTATTTTGGTTGATAAGTCATTTTATTAAACATGATTTTTCAATTTATTATCATTAAATGATAAATATATTTGCATTTGGATTATTATTTTTTAGTTTCAAACTTGTGATTTTATTAATTCAAAACATATAATATATGAGTAGTACTACCATGGAACCATAAAAATACCCATGACATGAGAACCTTATTTATAACCATTGGATTTGAATCCAACCTATAAATCGATGAGTTATAAATGCATAACGAATTTTTGTGAGGTTCTCATGGCATGAGTATATATTTGGGCTCCACTAATGTAGAATTTTCTTATATATTATATATATAGAGTTGTATTATAGCGAAATATATAAATACATAAATACTAAAATTCGCATAAAGTGACTAAAGCAGATTTTTTTTTAGATAAGGAAAAATATGTAAAACTTCAAGGGTATTATTAATAGAACAAAAATTATCACATCATCAAAAAGTAATATAATAATAATATTTCGACACAACATTAATACAATGATGAGTAAATTAGAGAGATTAAAGTGTATATTTATAAAAACATACGGACTAAAATGTATATTTCATTAAACCTTTATGCATTTTGTATTTTACCCTTTATGCTTCACTCTTTATGTCTTTCTTCCGTGGTGTGCGCATTGGCGGGTTTTAGTTTTGTCTTTCCTCGCTTGTATGTGTTTGCTTGAGATCCCTTGGGTCTTGCGTAAGAATGAACTGTCGTTACGTCACTCTTCTGCTTCAAAAGGTTTAGTCGTACTCTGTCTAATCTCTTATGAGAATGTTGGATTTCTCGACTTAAGTAGTTCCTTCACTGAGCTTCATATCAAGATAAGTCTAGCAGAAAATAGTGAGCATGTTGATAGGACACCGATATTAAATCAAGGGACTTTGTATAAGTGTGTAATGTTTGTCCGTCTTCCCTACCGTAAAAAAAGCATTGTCCAAAAACATATCTTCCCGGCCAGCTAGAGCATCTCCAATGGGGATGTGAATGTACGTCACATAGGTCTGAATAAACATTAGAACAAAAAACCTTTTCAATGCAAATGTGTATTTTGAATGTTGAGCTGACGTGACAAATAAGGAATAGATAATGTCTATTTTCAATGTCTGCTTCTAGATGGTGTTATCTATAGTCACGTCAGCAATTCTGTAAAATATATAGAAAACAATAAAATTTTAAAATAAAAAGTGTAATTCACATTGACCATTAGAGAACACTATTGAACTTCAATGTTTATTTAAGCAACATAAGATGCACGGGTGGAGCCAGCCTCGAGGTAGAGGGGGGAAAGTTGTTTGTGTGACATTGAAGTTAAAAACTAAGGCACAAGGCACATGACGCTAAGGAATTCCCTCAAGGCTTCACTGCTCTCCCATCGCCGTCTGACCGTATCACGATCCTTATGGATGATGTGCGAGGGGTCCCATTTCCCCAGAATGTGCCCCATGTAATAACCCATGTTTTCGAGCTTTGTCCCCCTTATTTTATCCAAAAAATGATCATGGTAAAATTTCATATATAATTATCACTTTTATGATGTAAATGCTCTCTAATTCTTTCTCAATCACATTTTTTTAAAGGAAAATTTTTCACAGCTCAGTTCTTTCTTTAAGTTATGGCAATAAAATATGGAAAATACTAGGATGAATTGTTTTGGGAAACCTAGTTGTTGGTGTCTATTCATTTCTGCATTCAACGTTTGTGTGCGCATAAATCGATTGTACTAAATGGACACTAACAATCCGGTGTCCCAGAAAGGTTGTCCTAGTATCTTATGTAAAAAATTGCGCATGCCCTTTGAAAATATTCATGCTAACAGCCTAACGCCTATAAAATTGGTCCTTGCGTGAATGTGAATACGCGTATATTATCTAACTTGTTTATATTTTTCGAAGAATAACTTTTTTTATAAGAATGAAGTTACTCCAAATTTAATCAAGTGTTAGAATCAAGGATGGTTTGAACTGTTAATTAAGTTAACTTTAGACGTGCATTTGTAGTACTGTGTTATACCATGAGCTGAACCAAAATTTAATCAAAATGTGGTCAAAAGTACGTTTATTTAGCATGTGAAGCCACTAATAATCATGTGTAACATATGTGTATACTTCTATATTTTATTTGGTGAAAATATTTGTATATTTTCAAAACAACAATTAGCAGTAGCTTCATTATACTAAATATAACAATTTACAGTAGTTGGGGCTTCGTCCCAGATAGAATGGACATCTTTTTCAACATGACATTAATCCACTCCTACCATCCACATTTTCCATTAGAGAGGCTTATTGCAAATACTTTAACTACCACTGTAGTAGCAACTAGTATCAATTCATGATTGTGTGATATACTTTTGATACTTACAATTTTTTCCACAGTTTCTTATACCCCCTTCGTTTGTGCATCCTTTCTCGAAAGACAGGAATATTCGTTTATTTTTTTATCAATTTTTTTTATTTTTTATTTTATTTTTTATCGAAGTCAAAAAACACGAATATTTACTTACCAAAAAAAGAGACACGAATATTCTCTGATATACAGCATAGTAGAATATATTCATGTTTTTGTCCAAAAAAATATTTATTTACTCGTAATTTGTTCTACTATTTAAAAAAAATGAAGATAATGCCTTGTGAAGGATTGTTGGGCCCAACCCCACCTTTATTCATAGGTCCGTGGATCTTACTATGATCGATACTATTCCCAACTAATTAGCCGCCTTGTACTCGGGTCTTACTCTAAAAGGCCTCGATACAATTGGAGAGAGATAAACACTTAAGTCCTTCTTTATTAAGTCCCACTTAACAGATGTGTGACTATATTTTGGTTTATACATCCCAACAACCTCTACTTTGGGCCAAAATCTCAGGTGCCTTGGCTCCACCTTAGACCGACTCCACATGATCTATCATCACTCATCTTGAGGAGATACGACTCGAGCAACCCGCGACTACTAACAGTCTTGCCTTGTTCCAATCGAACCATCTGCTCTAATGCCACTCATTGGGCCCACCCATACCTTTATACGTGGGTCCATGGATTTCACTAGGATTGATATTATCCCCAACTTAACCACATTATTACCTTGTACTTACACAGGTGTGGGGTTTTACTCTAAAAAGCCTCGATACTTTTGGGGAGAGATAACCACTTAAGTACTTCTTTATTAAGTCACACTTAACTGATGTGTGACTATATTTTAGTCCACACATCCCAACAAAGACGCTAGTCAAAGATAAACCATATTGTAGAAAGATTAGATTTACAAACAATTGGTTGATGATATGTGTGACGACCTCAATTTTCCAACCTTAAATTGGGCCTCGCCCGGCCTAGACTTACGTGGACCCCGATTCAACGCAAGCCTAGTCAACCTTCCTTACCATTTACCATGTATTAAGTTATTTAAGGTTGAGTTATTTATATTAGTGAGTTATCGTATCATAGCGGGGGCCTTAAAAATTCTCAAACTAATAGCAATAACCATAAGACACTAGTCAAGACAACCTAGAGTGTGGAAACCCCGCATATGTATTCATCTAAACGGTATGACAAGTGAAAGGAGAGTCAAATACTGTATACATGTCCCAAAACCTTTCACAAACCCATATTCTAGTGTATAAAAAACATATAAGTTCATAGTACAAAGAACCTACATTGTAGGCAAGAGGAGGTCACCTAGCTGTTCTCAACGTCAATCGCCTGTTTCTGGACTTTTTCCCTTGTCAATCCTGCAGTATGACGGGGCTGCATCTGCTGTCATAAAAAAGACGATGAGTACAGAAGATAACAGTAATAACTATGTGGATTTTCAATATAATTTTAAATGTCAAATACACAGCTAATGTAACGACCCGAATTTAATTCGCCGTTATTTATAACGTATTGCAAACGTGGAAAATAGCTCAGACTCCTGTGGGACCCGCAGCTAGGCTAGAGCGAGCCTGGAGCTAGGTAAATAGTTATTTTGTGTGTTATTTTGTCTAATTTTGCGATGTTTATGTTGAAATAAGTTAAATGACATCGTGATGTGTGTAATTATATTTCAATTGACATGTGAGATTGTGTGTTAAATATTTGCCTCGATATACGTGTTAACGCGGGTACAGGGTAGGCTAACTGATGAAATACTAGGTCGAAGAAAATAATACACACATTAAATTAATTAAATGTGATAAAATAGTAAATTTGGTGTATTTCTAGTGATGTAGGGTTGTGGGCGACACACGTTAAGTCATATGGTAGTGTGCACGGCCGAGTGTGCTCTTTGGTGCGCACAACGAAATTGTAAGCGCGAAAGAATAGGCGAATATATATTTATATATATAAATGTAATTTAAAATATATATATTAAAATAAGAAATTAAAAATAATTGTTAAATGACCAAAAAGGGCATTGGATTATTAAGGATGCGGATAAGAACATAGTGGCATTTTTGTCATTTGACCACAAAATATTGATAACCATCACTGACATCCCATTTTTCTGACCATTTTCGATCGAAAGGGATAGGAGAAGGAGAAGGAGAAGGAGAAGAGAAAGAGAGATTGACCGAGGAGGAATTCGAGCTCGTGTTGGAGAGGCAAAGCATGGACGAGGTGAGAAATTGTGTTATTTTGCTGCTTTTGTATTTGTTGTTGTTGTATGTTGGTGTGGTGGTTCGGTGGGGGGTTTGGACGAACTGCCATGGTAGTTCGCCCAAGGATGAGCATGGCCGGGGAGATGTCTGCCATGCCAAGAGAAAATGAGGGGTTGGGGTTGAGAGCCAACCTCGATTGAAATCGGGAAAAAAAAAGATCGAAACAGAGCTTCTGTTTTGATCTCTTGGAGAAGAAGACCCAAAATGGCTGTCCTGAGCGAGTCAGATCGACCTGGTTTGCTGGTTCGGTTAGGTCGAACCGGACCCAGATGAACCGAATCCAGTTCAGCCCAACCCAAAAAAATTAATGAATTAATAAAAAATTTAGAAAAAATAGAAAATTTTAGAAAAACTATATTTTGATCAAATAAATGAGAATTTATGAGTTTTTATGAAAAGTAAGGTATTCGGGATTTTGACGAGATGTTGTCAGAGTTTTTACCTCGTAAAATGTAAAATTGACATAATATACTCAATTGAAGCTAATTCAATGACAAATGGTATTAGGTACATTCGGGTGATAATTTTGATTGTCGGGTGTTTATTGAAGCTAGACTGGGATTTGGTTTTTTGAACTCATAGTGCGGATTGAGGTGTATAGTATCCCAACTGAAATTACTTGAGTATTTACTTCTTTCGGCATTTGAATTCAATTTCTTTCATTTCAATATTCTACTCTAGTTATGGCTATATGGGCGGACGTTGAGCGGGGCTCCCTTCGTTTCATTCCTGTGTGTATGTCCACTACAACATAGCACGTGCTACTAGATCGGTCTCAGTGAATAGCACGACCCAAGTATCATGTCGTGGCATGTGTCGGTGCGCCGTAGATGTAACGCCGGTCATCGAGCGAATCCAGATACTTGCCTTGCTTGAGTAGGACTCGCCAGCAGTATTCTGTAAAAGAGTCTGAATTGTAGTGGTAGTCTGACCTTAGGGGCTAGGAACACACTTTGAGCCTTTTGTATTATCTATTCATGCGATAAGCGCAGTTGACTGTATTTATTTTCACATGTTTATTTAATAACTTTATTTAAATTCCAGTATTTACTTTCAGTATTGCTCACTTAATTTCCTTGGGAATATTCACTCTGGACTCGTCATCTGCCTTTTGTGATGGCTTCAGTGCAGATCCTAGTACGAGCAGGGGCAAGGGCAAGCTGCCAGAATACCATTGATCTGAGATTACCTGACTCGTATGTTTGTATTATACATATTTTGTTTCATTTTGGGTTTGGAGATTTTGAGATACCTTGTGTATATTGATCTTTTTTGTGACTTCATAGGTATTTATGGTTGTATATGGGCTTTCCACATTAGGTTTTTTTGGTTTATGTCACACATTTATAGTATCGTTATCCGAGTATATGTGGTAGTAAGGCTTCTGATATGTTAAATTGAGGATTTTAGGATGATTTAACATACAATTTGTTTTCAATACAACTTAATTAGTAAATTGACAATTAATAAGGTTTAAAAAGATAAAATGGAGGATATAATCCAATGTAGAGCATAGCTGTCTCTAGTAAGACATACTGTGGGCTCGCATTGGCCCCCGTGGCGGTCTATTTAGAAATGGGTCGTTACATTTTAGTGTCAGAGCCTAGGTTTAGGAAAACCTAGGGCTCGAATTTGAGGAAAACCTGATCATAAACCTATTAAATAAGCTTTAGATGTGGAAACTCAAAGGAATTGCTTAAAGTCTTAGTTGGGAAGCAATGAGAGATGGGTAAAAATCAGGGATATACATGTTATGTTTTTGGTTGTATATTACATACGTTACACATATATACGGTACAACTCAATCAGAGGTTGGGGATACTAGTGATCCCATTAGGCCGACATTGGCATTAGAGTCGTTAGCGTGGACAGTGGATGATAGGTTCATACAGTTGTTGGATTTATTGAGGACTCATGAGACTACGACAGCTCCTACTACAGTCATACCTGCACCATTGGTTACTACTCTTGCAGTTGCTGCTCCCATTACTGCTAAGACTCAAGGGCAGGCTATAGTATTCGAGACACATGCCGAGAGGGCTATACCAGTGGTTGTTCCAACAGAGACTATGTTAGTTGTGACTCCTTCGACTACCGAGCAGCCAGCTATAACGTCTTCATCAGGGAGTTTGACGATAGTGGAGGCGAGGAAGTTGAAGGACTGCCTTAGATTCTCTCCAGGATACTTCTACGAAGCCGGAGACCCAGAGATAGCTGGGAGGTGGCTATTGGCTCACGAGAGATTACACGAGATGTTATTGGTTGATGTGGTTGATAGACCGAGATTAGCTAATTACTGCTTGAGATCTGTTGCTGCTGTATGGTGGACCACCTATAAAGCGACACATCTTGCCGGTTACTACTTGAGTTAATTTCAGAGCATTGTTCATGGATGAGTATATAACTATGGAGGTCAGGATTCGATTGAGAGAGGAGTTCTTAACACTAGTTCATGGCGATATGTTTGCTACCGAGTACATGGAGAGGTACAGATATTTATTGTCTTACTCTATGGATCTGTAGGAACTGACAGGCTACAGATGTATTACTTTGTTCGAGAAGTGGATGAAAAAATAGCTACTACAGTTGTTTCCAGTGGAGCGACTACTTTGGCTCAGGTATACGACAGGTCTCATTCTTAGGAGACTTATATAGTACAGAGTGCTAGTAGATTGGCGATTCAAACTACGCTGCAGGATCAGCAGAGTCATCCAGTTCAGGGCTCTCGGTTTAATTAGAGGCCGAAGAGATAGAGGAAAGATCAGGGTTGACAGGGACAGGGCCAGAGACCTCGTAGAGGTAGAGGTGATTGTAGTCAGATCAAGGTCGCAGAGGCGACAGAGATCGTCGGGATGATCGGGATAGACACGATGATCGCGAGGTAGCGTATTTTGCGACCTCTACACTAGTTGATCGACTGAGACAGCAACAAAGGTTGGATAGAGGTCAGGGTGACGCGCGCCGAACGCGTCAATAAAATAAATATATTAACCTAAACTAACTATTTTGTAGATAGTGGTAAAGGGTCGATCCCACAGAGATTGATTTCTTTCTTAGGTAAGAAATATACAAAAAAAGAAGAATTTGAGTTTTAGAGAAAATATATATTTTAAAAATAAAGAAATTAAAGGGAACGATAATCTAATGGGACTAAATCTAGGTATTCAGTTTCACAGTCTTGCCATACAACTTGGGATTGAATTTATTAATTGTCGGTTCATGAAAATTATGAAACTAATCTATGATCTAGTGCAGCTATAGACCCGATAGAGCACTCGATTCCTCGCACTTCCTAATCTCGATAACCAAGGTACGACCGTTGACTACTTCCTTAACCAAACACGCAACCTGATCGCTAGTGCTCCAGATTTAACGCATTGGTCGCATTACTTCGATTCGTGAAGGCACTACACCTAGACAACCGAATCGCCAGTGCTCCCGATTTAGCTTAGATCCCTAAGGTATTTGACCGGTCCCAAAAGGTTATAATTAATTGGTATGGTCAGTTGCCACTAGTGTGGTCTTGTTGCACAAGCACGGGTGCTTACGACTCACTGACATGTAAATCAAGGTTTAAACTAGTGTTTAACCTCAATTGTTCAAATAAATACCAAAGAAAATAAATCATATAAAAGAATCAATAATAATTAAAAATAAATAAACCTCATGAAGATTCCCAAGTCGTAGGCGCGACTGATCCACCTTCAACCTAGATGGAGGAACTAACTAGACATAATTGAAAACTAAACTAAAAGAAAAATAAAATAGATCCTCCCCCCGTTCTATTCCTAAGTCCTAATATATATATCTTCCTAAAATTTTGTCTCTAGAGGTGAGAAAACTGTTTTTGGGTGTATTTTCAGTCTTGACACGTGGCAGGCGGTCATTAGGCTTTTTCTGTGCGTTGCTAACGAGTCACGTTCTGATTGGAGGAGCTGCTGTGGCGCGCTGACGTGGTGGCTCCTGATTGGCCAAAACTGTTATTGATGACATGTTGGTGATGACTGGACCGAACACGTGGCAGCGTGTTAGTGGCTGGAGGGTGAGCTGGTGACGCGGTGGACGAATGGGAAGCGGACACGTGGCGGCTGAGTTGGTGGAGAAGAATTGCGCGACTATCACCGAAAATCTGGGAGTTCGTGTTGGCACGCATCTCGAGGCAAATTGAGCGATTGAGGCGAGACGATGAGCTGTGAGGGAGACGTGGCGCGCTGCGGTTGGTGGAACTGGGCGACGTGGCAGACGCTGATAGGCTGGAACGTTCTGTGTGACGCGGCTCAGCCAATGACAGCGCGACACGTGGCACTGCATAACTCCAATTACCCAACTCTCGCGTATACTCGAAACAAATCCTCCGGTGTCCGATTTCTTCAAGTAAATACTCTATTTTGAGTATTTTCTGCCCAGATCCAACCGTGCACTCCGTTTCTCCTAAAAACGAAAATTAAATATAATTAGATATATATTTTCATATTATTCCAATAAATCACTAATTTCTTAAAATATGCATTTATCACTATAAAATAAAATAAATATAGTCCAATTACACCTAATAACTTATACTAAATTATGCCTAAATGAACACTTATCAAACACCCCCAAACTTAGACTTTGCTCGTCCTGAGCAAAGGAGTGAATGAAAACCTATGCTCTATTCCTATACTACAATGACTAATCCTAAAAAAAAAACCTATGCCCTTTACCAAGTCAAGTATGAGTTCTTTTTTGATTTAAATATGTCGCTCAAGTAACCATCACCCAAAAGAAGTTCAGAGTTAAATAGTGTGAAAACAGAATCCAAACATCAATGAGAATCACCATTTCAAAAACTAGAATCAGTCCAGACAAGAGCCTTCAACTACTCAAGATTTTACAGAGCCATTACATTAAGGCACACAAGTTCAGAATTTCTTATAAATAGTGCATCAACACCGAAAAAGGGACTATGAACGAAAAAATACAACTCACTATCCATAAAATGTATACGAGACACACCAGAGAGATAATCAGACTTAAATATGAAAATGTGGAACAACACATTGGAATAACTTAATTGATCTAGCTATATGCACTCGGTCAAATCTTTTAACTTAAGAGTTTTCATAAACTTCCGCCTTTATGCGTATATACACTCTATTTTCTCCAAAAATTTTAAAAGTAGTACGGTCCCTACTCCATTTCCTGTGGAAATCGCTTTTCTCACTTTTTCCCACTATAAGATTCCCTGCTCCTTTTCCTGTGGATTCTGTGGGACTCTCTAAATTTTTTTTTAGAAAACTCTTGTTGACCCTTCTCACTTTCACTATAATCAAACAAGTCATCCAATGCATGTTCAAGTCTAAATTATTCCCAAAAAGTGGTCAAGTCATGAATTGATGTCTCAAGTGAGCTACATTCTCGTTCTAACACCTTAGAAATCTGATAACTTGCAAAATATGACTACCTGTTTTTTTGGTCTCTAGCATAATGCCTAAACTTCATACTAGCTCTCTTATAAGCAACCTCAAAGATGTTGGACCACACTCTAAATTAAGTACAACTCCTAATAATCAAAAGGGTTCAAGTCTCAAAAGTAGCGTAATTTGAACTTATATCCACAATAAAACAAACACTTAGCAAGGTTTCAGGCGACTCTACATGCATAGACACAATAATGCATCTAAATAACTACAAAAATGTATAAACTAATATAAACAACTACTAACCTAAATGATGCAATGCATAGCATGTCATAATGAGAAAATGATGTGAAAAGAATATAAAAACACCACCATAACTTACGATACCTATGGAATACGCATAAAAATAATAAAACGATCATACCTGTCATGCGCTAATTCTATTCATTCAACACTCCACTATACCTGAAACACCCCCAAACTTATCTCAAACCTTGTCCTCAAGGTTTAAAACAAAAATGAGGCTATCAAACTACAACATGAAGGGAAAAGAGGTGAAAAGAACATGGAAGTGGAAGAAATAAGTAAGGGGAAATAACATGCTAAAATGAATATGTAAAACATAATGGACTATAATATCTCATAACATATAAAGCAAGGTGATAACAATGCACAACTCAGGAAATCAAAGGAATATACATCTAATTACCTCCAGTAAACTCAAAAACTATCCTAATAATCTAAAACCTAGAACTTACCAAATCCCAATAAGACTAACCATGTATACCAGAGAACTGCAACAGTGATATTGGGCTCTCAACTCCGGTGCTTCAAAAAACGAGTATCAAACACCTGTAAATAGTCAAAAACAAGATAATGGTGAGTACACTAAAAAAATATAAAAATAAGCAAGCTAAAAAAAATAAAAAATAAAAAATAAAAAAAACTTGGGCTACCTCGCAATAGCGCTTTTGGTTAAAGTCGTTAGCTCGACTTATCGTGAATGATCACGTGATGCCCTCTCCTTTCGAGATGTCGACAATGAATGACGCATCTATAGCTTTGGGCAATTCAACAAACATGCCCTCCTTCAGATTTAGGAGCTCATCCGGGACCTCTAACACATATGAATCTATCACATCATCGTCATCTGACACAAAGGTGTCAGCCGTGTAAAAGATCTGTGAACGCTCCTTTATGACCACCCCTTTTGTAAATTTAACATGTAAGCATGGGAGGGTGGGTGGCGTCACCAACACCAGAGGTTGGTCTTCCTTGCTCCTTTTTTGCAGTTCCTCCGGCCTTTCTAAAATGACATCAATTTCTTTCTCGGCTTTATCTGCTTCATTCTGTGCAATGCTAATGTCCGGTTCATATAAAGAAACTTCAATTGTTTCCTCTGGTTCACTCCAATAGTCCTCTACTGGTGTAACCTCATTCACTTCAACACTCTCCAATGGAATTGCTCTCATGGTCTCAACTGATATCTTCTGGAGAATTGACTTTATTTCTTCTTCAGCTTCTTGATCCCTTTTTCAATCCATGGGTCCAATTCTTGCTCAGTGAGGTTCATGTCTTGCTCAGTCTCTAGAAGAAACCGTATTATATCCCTTGAAGGCTGATTTCGCATGGAACTATACGTGTCCTGCTGATATGATGAATTACTCCAGTCGTCAAAGGGGTATTTTTTAGTGCTTGGAGAAAGCCAGTCAGAGATCATGTCTTTCTCCATGTCTTCAATGGTTCTCCATTCTTGTTGAGGACTCCGTGGACTTGGCCTAGACATATAGAAGTCGGGTTGTGGCGATGCATAGCTAGAACCGTGATGATTTCCATACCTCGGATGGTAAGGACAAGCATATGTGGGATGAAAGGATTCCCCACAAAAATCACAAGCCTCGACCTGTTGCATAAAAGAATTCAAGTTAGAAAATTGATGTCCATTATGTGACATACCTACCCCATTCATACCATGATAGTATGGGTCTTCGAATCGATCATAATTATGGTAGTAGGAGGCCATCGAGAAATTTCTTGCAAAAGTATTAGAAACAAGGGACTATATACAAAAATAAATAAATAAATAAAAATAATAAATAAAAATACAACAAAAATAACCAAAGAAAGAAAAACCAATCCCCGACAACGGCGCCAAAAATTGACGCGCGCCGAACGCGTCAATAAAATAAATATATTAACCTAAACCAACTATTTTGTAGATAGTGGTAAATGGTCGATCCCACAGAGATTGGTTTCTTTCTTAGGTAAGAAAAATACAAAAAAAAAATTTGCGTTTTAGAGAAAAAATATATGTATTTTAAAAATAAAGAAATTAAATGGAACGATAATCTAATGGGACTAAATCTAGGTATTCAGTTTCATAGTCTCGCCATACAACTTGGGATTGAATTTATTAATTGTCGGTTCATAAAAATTATGAAACTAATCTATGATCTAGTGCAACTATAGACCCGGTAGAGCACTCGGTTCCTCGCACTTCCTAATCTCGATAGCCAAGGTACGACCGTTGACTACTTCCCTAACCAAACACGCAACCTGATCGCTAGTGCTCCAAATTTAATGCATTGGTCGCATTACTTCGATTCATGAATGCACTGCACCTAGGCAACCGGATCGCTAGTGCTCCCGATTTAGCCTAGATCCCTAAGGTATTTGACCGGTCCCAAAAGGTTCTAATCAATTGGTATAGTCAGTTGCCACTAGTGTGGTCTTGTCGCACAAGCACGGGTGCTTACGACTCACTGACATGTAAATAAAGGTTTAAACTAGTGTATAACCTCAATTGTTCAAATAAATACCAAAGAAAATAAATCATATAAAAGAATCAATAATAATTAAAAATAAATAAACCTCATGAAGATTCCCAAGTCGTAGACGCGACTGATCCACCTTAAACCTAGATGGAGGAACTAACTAGACATAATTGAAAACTAAACTAAAAGAAAAATAAAATAGGTCCTCCCCCCCCGTTCTATTCTTAAGTCCTAATATATATATCTTTCGAAAATTTTGTCTCTGAAGATGAGAAAATTGTTTTTGGGTGTATTTTCGGTCTTGACATGTGGCAGGCGGTCATTGGGCTTTTTCTGTGCGTTGTTGACATGTCGCGTGTTGATTGGAGGAGCTGCTGTGGCGTGCTGACGTGGTGGCTCCTGATTGGCTAAAACTATTGTTGATGACGTGCTGGTGATGACTGGACCGAACACGTGGCAGCGTGTTAGTGGCTGGAGGGTGAGCTGGTGACTCGGTGGACGAATGGGAAGCGGACACGTGGCGGCTGAGTTGGTGGAGAAGAATCGCGCGACTATCACCGAAAATCCGGGAGTTCGTGTTGGTACGCATCTCGAGGCAAATCGAGCGACTAAGGCAAGACGTGGAACTGGGCGACATGGCAGACGCTGATAGGCTGGAACGTTCTATGTGACGCGACTCGGCTAATGACAGTGCGACACGTGGCACTGCATAACTCCAATTACCCAACTCTCGCGTATACTCCGAAACAAATCCTCCGGTGTCCGATTTCTTCAAGTAAATACTCTATTTTGAGTATTTTTCTGCCCCAGATCCAACTGTGCACTCCGTTTCTCCTAAAAACGAAAATTAAATATAATTAGATATATATTTTCATATTATTCCAATAAATCACTAATTTCCTAAAATATGTATTTATCACTATAAAATAAAATAAATATACTTCAATTACACCTAATAACTTACACTAAATTATGCCTAAATGAACATTTATCACAGGGGTCAGAGAAGCCAGAGCTGAGGTCAGAGTTAGGCGTAGAGTCAAAGGACTACTGGAAGATCAGACACGCATGCTTGTTATCGTTGTGGTCAGGTGGGACATCTTATGGCAGAGTGTACCAGACCAGTGCCAGTACAATCACAGACAGACCAGGCCAAAGATAGGGCCCAGACAATTGTTTTTAGGGTTGCACAGCCAGACTGGGAGGTGACCAGACAGCTTGTTGAGGGTATGTTATCTGTCTGTGATACTTTTATGCATGTTATGTTCGATTCAGGCAGGACACTTTTCCTTATATCTGGACGTATAGTAGGATTGTTAGGGTTAGGTTGTCACAACCCCAAATTTTTAACTGACTTGTGTTGCACTTGTCAGAATTGTGACCCGGCTACGTGAATATTGGACAGTATTTCGAACTTCGGGAGTCGACACCGAAGTGATTTTATGATTCTTTGATTGTGTGTATTAGTATTGTAGTATTTTACGGGTTTCGAGCCGGTTGGGCGATATTTAATTGAGTGAGGTTTCGACTAGTTAAACGGGGATAAAAAAAACAAGTAAAACATACAAATAAATAAATTTTTAATTAATTTAATTAATTAGTTGGCGAGACAAGGCGAGACTACGCGCGTTATGGGAGGCGGAACAAGGAAAAACGGACTGAGGAACGTCGTTTGAACACGGAAGTTAGTTAATTACGCAACATATGGTCTACGGAATAGAAATTGTTAAAGTGACAAAACATGTTGATGAACAACCATGAGATTTGCATTGAGATGTGTGTGTGTGTTGAGATGTGATAAAGGGACAAAAGACCCATAAGGGCAACTGTTTTGAGGTGTGTAAGAAGTAAATTGGAGGGCAAATGGGTCATTTCACCTATTTTACACATATATAAACAAACAAAAACCCTACTTCACTATTCATTTTCTTCTCCAAACACCACCACCGCCGCCACCTCTCCTCTCCTTTGTTGTCCCACGCCGAGCCAGATCACACCGGAGTGCTGGTCGCCGGAGATCCTCCCCCACTCTCTTTCTCTCGGTTTCTCCCATCCTCACGATCTCTCGCTCATGCTCTCGGGTTTTCTCTCTCGGTCCCTCTCGCTGGTCACGTTCTCTCCCACTTCTCCCTCTCGGTCGACACTCCTCTCTCCACTCGGCCTCACCGGACCGGACCACGCCGGAGGTCCGTGTTTACTCTCCCTCTCGATCTCTCTCTCTTCTCTCCCGGTTTGTTTCCCTCCCTCTCGTTTTCTCACTGGTTTTCTTGTCGTCACCGCTGTCCGCTTCTTGCCGTCGCTGCCGTGGGTGACAGTGGTCGGGGACGGACCCTCGTGGCTGACCGGAAGTGTTGCCGCCGTCCAGCCCTCCTTAGGGGTGAAAACAGTAGTGCATGTGTGCGTGATTATGTATAACGGTGAGTATAGGTGGGTGTGTGCGTGATTGTGTGTACACCCATCATTTGGGGTGTACCATATAAAAAAAAAAAAGAGAAGAGAAAGAAAAAAGAAAGAAAAAAAAAAAAGAAGAGAAAAGAAGAAAGAAAAGAAAAGTTTATGTTAAAACATATAACCTAGGAAAGTGGAAATGTATTCACCGTATCGAGGATTTTTATTCGTGTCGTCATGTCATGTGATTCCGTTGTATAGTTGATTGACTTAATTTTGAGTAAATGATCGGACTTGGCGTAATTTCTTATCAATGTTGCGTGGTTTTGAGTTTCGATCATGACGACTATTCTTTATTAATGACGTCGGTGTTGAGTTTTCAGTCAAGGTTTTATCAATCTAGTTTGAATGTTTTATTGAAATCACTTGAATTAATAGCACATCGTGTGTGAGAACGAATTTATGTTGGAGTTGCGTGCTCATGCATGGTTTCCTCGCGGTAGTAAACGTGAATGTGTTATTTCATGTGTTTTTGTCATCGGAATTTCATTATTTTGTGTTGAGTTTATTTCATTTCAAAACTCATGGCATGAATACATGATTTAGTGATTCGAATTCATGCATACGTGAGAATATACAAGGGTCGGGTATTTGTTTAGTATAGATGTGTATTGAGTGTTCGAATACATGGTTATTTCGAGTTATGATGTGGTTTTCAAAAATCTAAAAGAGTTGTGTTTCGATTGATTTTTCAGTCGATTTGCATCGAGTCGTTCGAATCATCAAAACATTGGGAAAAACACTAAGGTATTCAACCTAGGTTTAGTAATGACTCGACTAATTAGAGTTTCCGACCTTGTCAGGTAGTGGGAAACTTTGGAATACGCGTTAGGGAGAGTGTTGTACGCGGGTTGCGATTAGTCAAGTAAGTACAATTGCCTTAAAAAGCATTTGTACGTTTGTAAGCCAGTAAGAAAATGCCATGTGATTCATTATCATTTATTCAGTCTTGTTATGCTCTATTATTGGTATTCCATTCCATTTCTTGTTGTGTGTTTCCCGGCGTAAGTGTTTCGTCTCAAAAGTACTAGGACCTGCACTAGAGGGATAAAACGTGGGCACTCGTGGCCACGAGTGTGTGACCACCCTTAGTGACCGTGTGACACCGAGTACTGGGTGGATGGGTTCGAGTCCCTTTCCAGTCATAGCTGTGCCTTCGCTTGTGTCGATGCCCGGGAAGATCTCGCGAGGTCTTCGCCGTTATGCTATGATTTAGACCACTTATGGGCCTCTTTTGATTCCTTGGAACACACTTAACTTTCGATTGACATGTATTAGTCTGTTTATCATGCACTTTGTTTATTTAGATTCCTGTCTTTTTATTACTGCATGATATTTAGACTGCGTTACTTGTATTATCATGAATTACTGTTATCTTCTTTTGGCATTACATTCGATTTTATTTAGTTACTCACCGTCTAGTTTGTGACGGTGGGTGCAGATAGGGCGGAGAGCAGCAAGGGCAAGGGACCCTGCCTAGGTGATCTACTGTGAGGATTAGCAGCGACACCAGAGAGACTCTTTAAATAGGTGTTTATACTTTTGCTGATGTGTATATCGTTTTATATTTACATTGTTGGGATTATTGAACTTGGTATTTCTTTTGTGAGACTGGTATCATGTATATTTACTTATCGAATTGTACATGAATACCCGGGGTTTTCCACACTTTTAGAATTCCTCTACTTCCCTTGAATGTGTTATTTTCCTCTTTATTATAATTGTTTTAGTCTTCCGCTGTTTATTTTTGCAATAACTCTTTTATAAATAACTAAATTGATTAAGTTGAAGGCTGACTAGGCTCGTCAAGTTGCCGAGTGATGACTCGGGGCTTGTACGGGTCTAGGCCGGGCGTACCCAATTGTATGGGAAAATTGGGGCCGTCACATAGGTGCACAGACTTTAGATACACATCTTGTTCTCAATACGGCAGCTAGGGATAAGATTTACCCTAATCGGATTTATTGAGATAATGTGGTTAAGATTGAGGGACATCAGTTTCTGGCTGACTTGAGAGTATTAGAGTACTTGGAGTTCGACGCGATGTTCGGTATGGATTGGTTATCATCGTATCACGCACAAATGACTACTTTAGCAAGACGATGACATTTCACATCGAGGGGATTCCAGAGTTTTTAATTGCCGGAGCTGCGTCAGTATTGCCTATCACTCGAGGTAGACTAGCTACATTGCAGGAGATGGAGACATACGTGGCTATGGTAGAGCCAGAGCTTAGGACAGTGATTAGGGTTAAGGATTTCCTTGTTGTTTGTGAGTTTTTTGACATATTTCCTAAGGATTTGTCAGGAATGCCACCACCAAGAGCTATGGAGTTTATCATTGAGCTGATTCTGGGGACTCAACCGATTTACAGCAGGCCGTATAGGATGTCAGCATTGGAGCAGGAGGAGTTAAGGACCCAGTTAGAGGAGTTACTGCAGAAGGTATTCATTCACCCTATCATGTCACCCTGGGGAGCTCCAGTTCTTTTTGTGAAGAAAAAAGACAGTTCGATGCGAATGTGTATGGACTATAGGAAGTTAAATCATGTTACTATTAGGAACCGTTACCCACTTACCAGGATCGATGACTTGTTTGATCAATTGGTAGCAGCCAAATTCTTCTCGAAGATTTACCTCAGATCGGGATATCATCAGTTGAGGGTTCGAGAGGGAGATGTCGAGAAGACCGCTTTCAGGACGCGATATGGGTTGTACGAGTTTACAGTCATGCCATTTAGGTTAACTAACGCATCGACGATCTTCATGGACTTGATGCACAGGGTGCTTAGGCCGTTTTTGGATCAATACGTCATAATTTTCATCGAAGACATCCTGATTTACAGCAGGACTCGTGTGGAACACGAGAGGCATCTCAGGCAGGTGTTGGTGACGATGAGAGAGCATCGACTTTAAGCCAAGTTCAGCAAGTGCGCATTTTGGCTGAGTGAGGTGAAATTTTTGGGGCACGTCATCAGCGATCAGGGTATATCAGTAAATATTGACAAGATTCGAGCTATTATTGATTGGAGGACACCCGAGTCGGTATCTAATATCTAGAGTTTCCTGGGTTTGGCAGGATATTATAGGCGATTCATACAGGATTTTTCGTTGATTGCAGCGCCAATGATGAGGTTGACTAAAAAGGATGTCATATTTGACTAGACACAGAAGTGTGAGGATGCTTTCTGGGAGCTGAAAAGGCAGTTGACTTCTATGCCAGTTTTAGCATTACCTGTGGCAGGTAAGGGTTTCATAGTTTACACTGATGCGTCAGACACTAGGTTGGGTTAGGTTGTGTGTTGATGCAGGACGGACACTAAATGGCCTATTTATCGCGACGATTAAAACTTCATGAGAAGAGTTATCCAGTGCACGATTTGGAACTTGCGGTAGTCGTGTTTGCACTGAGGGCTTGGAGGCACTATTTGTACGGTGAAAGGTTCGTACTATTTACCGACTACCAGAGTATGAGATATCTGTTCACCTAGAGGCAATTGAACATGAGACAGCGGAGATGGCTCGAGTTACTGAAGGACTACGATTCTACTATCAAGTATCATCTCGGGAAGGCGAATGTCGTAGCCGATGCGCTGAGCAGGAGTGACATCGAAAGTCAGATGGGACTCTGGCATATGACACACGAGCACGGGTTGTTTGACGTTGCGTCGGTGTTGTGTGTGACAGAGTCTATTGTTGAGCTACACATTTGCGGCTAGATACGAGTTCCTATGGTGTCTCTAGAGTGGGTTGCTGAGTTGTAGAGAAATAAGAGCCGGTATTTACAAATCAGTGGACTGGCTCAAGATCTAGGGTGCACTGAGTGGTATGAGGGTTCAGATGGTTGCTTGAGACACAGGGGTCGTTTGTAGATACCAGAGGTACCGAAGCTCAAGGACAGTATTCTCGAGGACACACACCGGTCTTAGTTTACAGTTCATCCTGGTCAGACCAAAATGTATCACGACCTTCAACGACTGTTTTGGTGGCCAGGGATGAAGGCTGATGCGGGGAGGTATGTTCGGAGTTGTCATATTTGCCAGCAGGTGAAGGCTGAACACAGGAGACCAGCTGGGTTGCTACAGCCGCTGCCCATTCCTTAGTGGAAATGGGAACTTGTGACCATAGACTTCGTCAGTGGCCTACCGCAGACTACGAAGAGACACGACGCAGTTTGGGTAGTTATCGACAGGTTGATGAAGTCGGAACATTTTATATCGATCACCATGAGATATTCAGTTACACAGCTAAGCACTATTTTCAAGAGAGAGATTGTCATATTGCACGATGTACCGGTTTCCATTATTTCTGATAGAGATCCGAGGTTTACTTCAAGGCTTTGGGAGAGTATACAAGAGCAGTTTAGCACTCGACTACAGTTTAGTACTGCATACCATCCTCAGATTGACGGGCAGTCGGAACGATTGATTTCAGATTCTCAAGGATATGCTTAGGGCGTGTATTCTACAGTTCGGTGGATCGTGGGAGGATTATCTGCCATTGTGCAAGTTTGTGTACAACAACAGTTATCAAGCGAGTATCGGGATGCCACCGTTCAAGGCACTATATGGTAGGCCCTGCAGGTCACCAGCATGTTGGGCGGCACCGGAGGATACAACGGCTATAGGACCTGAGGTTGTGGTGAATTACACTGAGAAGGTGAGACAGATCAGGCAGAGGCTTCAGGCGGCGCAGGATAGACAGAAGAAATATGCGGATATGTATCACAGGGATCTGAGCTATGAGGTTGGAGACATGGTGTACTTAAAGGTTTCGCCCTGGAATGGTTATAAGAGATTTGGCATTAAGGGGAAATTGGCACCAAGGTTTATTGGACCGTTCAGAGTTGAGGAAAGTGTCGGCAGAGTGGCATACCATTTAGAGTTATCACCACAGTTAGCAGGGGCACATTCAGTGTTTCACATATCTAATATTGAGGCTAGCTAGCTCGGGATCGAGACTTATGGTTGATGTACGTTAGATGGAGGTGCGACCAGATGTGTCATATGAGGAGCAGCCTATAGAGATCATGGATAGGAAGATTTAGACTTTGAGGAACAGGGAGATCCCGAAGGTTTTAGTTCGTTGGCAACATCATAGAACTGAGGGACTCACCTGGGAGCTCAAGTCTACCATGCGACGACGATATCCCCACTTATTTACCAGTAAGTATTTAAGTTTAATTTAAATTTTGGGACGAAATTTCACCTAGTTGGTAAGAATTGTAACGGTCCGAATTTAATTCGTCATTATTTATAACGTATTGCAGACGTAGCGGATAGCTCAGACTCCCGTGGGACCCGTAGCTAGGTTAGAGTGCGCCTGGAGCTAAGTAAATAGTTATTTTGTGTGTTGTTTTGTCTAATTTTGTGATGTTTATGTTAAAATAGGTTAAACGACATCGCGATGTGTGTAATTATATTTCAATTGACGTGTGAGGTTGCGTGTTAAGTATCTGCCTCGATATGCGTGTCGATGCAGGTACCGGGTAAGCTAACAGATGAAATACTAGGTCAAAGAAAATAATACACACATTAAATGAATTAAATGTGATAAAATAGTAAATTTGGTGGATTTCTAGTGTAGGGTCGTGGGCGACACACGTTAAGTCATATGGTAGTGTGCATGCCCGAGTGCGCTCTTTGGCGCACATAACAGAATTGTAAGCGCGAAAGAATAAGCGAATATATATATTTATATATATGTAATTTAAAAAATATATATATATATATTAAAATTAGAAATTAAAAATAATTGTGAAATGACCAAAAAGGGCATTGGATTATTAAGGATGAGGAGAAGAACATAGGGACATTTTGGTCATTTGACCCCAAAATATTGATAACCACCACCGACACCCCATTTTTCTTACCATTTTCGATCAAAAGGGAGAGGAGAAGGAGAAGAGAAAGAGAGATTGACCGAGGAGGAAGTCGAGCTCGTGTTGGAGAGGCAAAGCGTAGACGAGGTGAGGAATTGTGTTATTTTGCTGTTGTTGTATGTTGGTGTGGTGGTTCAGTGGGGGGCTCGGACGAACTGCCATGGCAATTCATCCGAGGATGAACATGGCTGGGGAGATGTCTCCCATGCCAAGAGAAGAGGAGGGGTTGGGGTTGAGAGCCAACCTCAATCGAAATCGGGAAAAAAATAAAAAAAAAGATCGAAACAGAGCTTCTGTTTCGATCTCTTAGAGAAGAAGACCTAAACGGGTCGGGCCAACCTGACCCTGTCCTAGGCGGGTCAGGCCAACTCGGTTGGCTAGTTTGGTTGGGTCGAACCAGACCCAGATAAACTGGGTCCGGTTCAACACAACCCAAAACAAAATAAAATAAAATAAAAACAGTTTTGAAAAAAAAAATCTAAAAAATTAATAGAAAATTCAGAAAAAGGACAATTTTAGAAAAAACTATATTTTGATCAAATAAATGAGAATTTATGAAAAGTAAGGTATTCGAAGTTTTGACAAGATGTTCGGGTTTTTACTTCGTAAAACGTAAAATTGATATAATATACTCAATTGAAGCTAATTCAATGAAAAATGGTATTAGGTACATTCGGGTGATAATTTTGATTTTCTGGTGTTTATTAGAGCTAGACTGAGTTTTGGTTTTCGGGACGTAGAGTGCGGATTGAGGTGTATAGTATCCCAACTGAAATTACTTGAGTATTTACTTATTTTGGCATTTGAATTCAATTTCTTTCATTTCAATATTCTACTCTAGTTATGGCTATATGGGCAGACGTTGAGTGGGGCTCCCTCTGTTCCATTCCTGTGTGTGTATCCACTACACCATAGCACGTGCTACCAGATCGGTCTCGGTGAATAGCACGACCTGAGTATCACGTCGTGGCATGTGTCGGTGCGCTATAGGTGTAATGCTGGCCATTGAGTGGATCCAGATACTTGCCCTACTTGAGTAGGACTCACCGGCAATATTCTGTGGAAGAGTCCGAATTATGGTGGGGGCTAGGAACACACTTTGAGCTTTTTCTATTATCTATTCATGCGATGAGCGCAGTTGCCTGTATTTATTTCCGCATGTTTATTTAATAGCTTTATTTAAATTCAAGTATTTACTTTCAGTATTGTTCACTTAATTTCCTTGGGAATACTCACTATAGACTCGTCATCTGCATTTTATGATGGCTTGAGTACATATCCTAGTACGAGCAGGGACAAGGGCAAGCTACTAGACTACCGTTGATCTGAGTTTGCCTGACTCGTATGTTTATATTATATATATTTTGTTTCATTTTGGGTTTATGGATTTTGAGATACCTTATGTATATTGATCTTTTTGTGACTTCAGAGGTATTTATGGTTGTATATGGGCTTTCCACATTAGATTTTTTTTGTTTATGTCACATATTTATAGTATCATTATCTGAGTAAATGTGGTAGTAAGGCTTCAGCTGTGTTGAATTGAGGATTTTAGGATGATTTAACATATAATTTGTTTTCAGTACAACTTAATCAGTAAATTGACAATTAATAAGGTTTAAAAAAATAAAATGGAGGATATAATCCAATGTAGAGCACAACTGTCACTGGTAAGACAGACTGTGGGACCGCATTGGCCCCTGTGGCGGTCTATTTGGAAAACGGGCCATTACAGCTAAACTAATATTATGCGTGAATATCACAAAGATGATAAAAGACTGCATGATAAATAATCACTGAGATATCAACGATAAATGAGAGTCGAGAGCATAAAGTAAAAAGGCATATAAGTGTTCCAAGTCCATCAGGTTGCCACACAGAGTTCACAACCCGACTTCTGAGACAGATCTTAGTCCTAATTAAACAAACTGCTTTAGACAACTTAGGATGAGTCACCCTACCAGAGCCCATACACAGTTCAACTCACAGTTAGACTACCAATTCCTAAACTACGGGTTTAGGCACGTCCAAAATTAGTGTCGTTACAGTGGTGAAAGAGATCACTAAGCAGTCTCACCGCACCTGTAACCACTATGTCGCCCACTTAGACCCAAAAGCCACTCATTAAGGAATCCATGGAAAACAAGGCCGATAATCAACCAAGGACATACACAATGGAATTCAAGAAAACATATTTCACCAAAAAATACTACTCGACAAGGATAACAGCCCAATGTAAATGCACAAATGAAATAATATAAATACTCCCACTAGTTTTACTTACCGTCACTACGCGAAATTTCTCACTCGCGGCTCTCTCATGTCGCCTAACCGATCTTGTATGCTCGCCACCAGTTCACTAAGCACCTAGTATTAGTTCGGATCCAATTTGGTTACGTTAGAGTTTTATTTTGCATTTAATTTCAATTTCTATTAATTTTCCCATTTTCCAAATATTACCCATTTCCACTACTTTGGATCAATTCCTCGGGTATTAAATTGTATTCGGACTCATTTGGATACTCACGAGAAGTCCCGAAGTTTCCAAAATTTTTAAAAACTGGGCATGATGAATAGTGCCACGCCGTGGGGTCCAACCTTGGCGGCACCACTTAAAGCGTGGGGGCAGGACAACCCCAAACGTCGTGGCTCTTTGGCTCCATGCCGCTCTTGTGCGTTACAACCAGAATGTGACTGCTGGGGTTTTTCGCAACCCCAGCTCGTGTCACCGTGTTCCAAGCCTATCCCAACCTCATAGGAACCTCGATACCTATCCAAAACCACTATAAAAACTCATGAAAACTAACCCACCACCGATTCAACAATCGAACGAAAACCCACAAAATACATGCCAAAATGACGATAACTGAATGGGGAGTCGAGATCTCACCTCCGTTTGCGTCGCGGCGCGATCCCTTGGCATTGATCCGCGACGAAATCATCAAAACCCTCCCTCCCAGTTTTGTTTTCTCACGAAGAGAAATAAAGAAAAGAGAGAAATGATGGTTGACTTAACTATTTATAGGTTGATTAATATCTTGGGGTGTTTACGTATCTCGAGGTCCATCTTTTGGCCTCCAAACACACCAGCCAATTGTGACACACATAGAGACTTCCCCTTGTCCTTATCCTCTTTTGCACCAATTATTGGCCTTATCTCGGGCATACACCATGACTCGAACCGTGCACAAATGGAATCATTAATGACCTAAACATATTCCCGAATTAATTTATTGTTATATTTTATTTTCTGGTCGTTCACAAAAATCGTTTCCTGGACCCGTGTATTCGTATTTTGTCTGCCCGATACTTGTTCGACATGTTTTTCTAGGCGAACACTACTCACAACTCGACGTCACCGTTATGTCGCACAAACACGAGTATATATAGGTAATACACGTCGTCACACGTACATATCATATTTTTTGGGTCGTTACAGTGAAGGGTTAGATAGAGACTTGGATCACTTAAGTAAGGTTTTGATTTTTGTGGATAGAGAAATTAGCTTTATTGAGAGTGCCACCTTACATTTGAAGCACAACAATACCGAAAACATAATTTTTATTATTATTATTGTTAGAGTATTCAAGGCATAGCCCCAACTAATCTTGAACTTGTGGAACGTAGGACTATAAAGGCAGCGCCTCTAGCCAAGAGTTTTAAATTTTTTCCATTTCCAAAGTTCGAACTTAAGACATCTGGTTAAAGGAGGAGAGATTTGTGCCATCCTATCACAATCCTTTTGATATATACTTAAACATAAATCAATTAGCATGGTTCGCATCGAATATATATCATGTATAAAACAAACTAACAAACAATGCCAAACCTATTATTTGGTACTTGAACTTTATGTTTTTTATGTTTTTGGTTTGTAAACTTTTATTAGAGGTGATTTTGCCTATAAAGAATTAATTTTTTATTAGTTTTGAACAACAAAATTTTTCCTCTAATCAAATTTTGAGTACGAAATTTAAATTAGTTGGAAAAATTGTGACATCCCTGATTTTCAGTAAACCTGTATTAGGACTTAATTACGAGATTAGTGAGTCGTTATCACAACATGTGTTGTGGGTTAGAACTCGAATCGGTGAAAAAGAAAAATCACTACGTTAATGCTATTTTTGATTGGTAAATGCCTAATTTGTGTATTAGTATTTATGGAAATGATTGGAATTAATTAACCTATAATTAACCTATAATTGATTGAAGGTGAAGGAGTGAAAGGGCACCTCTACTCCAAAGAAACTGTAGGAACTCATTAAAGGCTGTTAGAGAAAGATCAAAGCTGTAAAAGAAAAAGGTTCAGACGAGAAGTTGAGGAACATCCATACTAGGTGAGCTTTAGTTCCGTATCTTTCTTATGATTTTTATGAGTCCGACTTCATGCCTTGGAGTCTTAGAGATGCTGTGGGTCTTGGTTTGGAGCGTTAGCTAAGTCTTGATCAAGGTTGAAAATTAAGAAATCAGTTGAAAATAAGGATGTGGTTGCCCATTGGCCTTTGAGTGAACTTGTTTATTGGTCAAGTTGGTTATAATATTTTAACCTCTTTCAACTTTTATTATTATATCATAACATTTTTAGAAACATTTCTAGAATGGTTAATGCGTAATATATGTCACTTAAGAAATTTAAATTTGATGATGTGACACTCAAATAATAAATATAAATAAATATAAATAATAAATTATATAATTATATTAGTAATTATGGATGATGAAGTGGATTTAAATTTATTATTTAAATGTCTCCTTATTAAATTTTAAGTTAAAAATAACATTAAAATCAAACAATTTAGAAAGGTTAATATATAATAACAAATGTCAAAAGGTTTAAGATATAATAATAAGAGTTGTGAAAGATTAAGTTATTTTATTTGATTGCAGTCATTAATAAGTGATTAATAAGTGAGGTGTATAGGCCCCCGTTCCCAAATACCAAATAGAAGAAGCAAGCATGAAGCACCAATTAAAACCGTCCATCGATGAACCCACCACTTCCCTCTATCTTATTTCCACAGACCCACGCCTTCGTCTCCTTGTTTGCTGGGTCCAAAAATCACATTCGCCCCCCACAAGCATTACTGAATAGACTCGACTTTTTCAGACCTTTTTAGTATGGCGCACACGCATGTTGAGTGGCCCAACCATCCCAACCACAAAATAGATCACCCTCACGTGGGACCACTTTTCAATAAAAAATTTAGTGCAACAAAAGAAAGTGTGGATAGGCACACCACACCACCCATCACTCCAGTACAATACATAAAATTATTCCAATAACCAAATTCGAAATTTAAATTCAAAAGGGTCCGTAGAGAGTAGAGAGTAGAGAGTAGAGCAGTAGTACATAAAATTAGCCTAATTTAAATCGTATGGTCCCTCTTTGGGCCTACCAACCAATCAAACGGTCCTACCGCAACTAAGCAGCACCAACCACGCCCCAGCTTTTTAACTAGCTGACAGCTGTCCCTCGCTCGCCTCTCGATACAACCATACGGAAGTGTTGGTGGGACCACCTCCACCATTGGGCCCCAGAGCCCACGTGAGTTCCCCATCCATGTGGCCCCCACTTGCCAACTATATTGCAGGGTCCACTCTACGGCACCCCCCTCTCTTCCCATCTTCTCATACTCGATCGTTGACCCACAACCACCACCACCAATGTGGGGCCCCCACCACACGTGCCCGCAGCTCGTGCACGTGCCGACGCTGGTCATCCATGGCGGAATCTCAATCTCTGATTTTCTCACGTTTGCTGGTGGTGTTGTTGTTGGTCTTGCCTCGCGGTCGCAGATCGGCCCTTCCCATTGAACTCCTTCTTCTCGTAGATTTCGAGCGAGAAGTCTCTGAGAAGCTGAGTCGTGGTAGTGGAACTGAAGCTCGGATGATGATGATGAGGAGGAGCACCCAAATTCGACCCTCCTTTAACAGATGACGTAGCAGTAGTGGTGGAACAAGAAGGCCCTTGGATTTCAACAGCAGTAGCAGTAGCAATGTTAGCACCACTACCTGACGTTGTCTGCGCGAACGCGGCGGATATGGGCCTGGCAGAGAGGTCCACGAGAGGCGCGGCCATGGCGGGCCCGAAGGCCGTCCAGAGCTGTGGCTGAATCATGGAAGTGGGTCCACCACCACCACCAGACCCTGGTTGTGGGATCACCCAGAAGGCTCCGGCGGGCACCGCGTTCGCACCCAGAACTCTCCCGTCGCTGCTAAACGCCCACATCGGCACGAACCCTTGCGGCGCCGCCGCCGCTGCTGCGCCCGCGATTGGAGTCAGCGGGGCGAACCCGGACGGTATAGTTAGATTCGTTAAAACCGGCCCCACATCGTGGGAATTATTCAGTACAAGCTCTGTCGCCGTGGCCGTTGGGGTTGCCTTGGTAGTAGTAGTAGTAGTAGTAATAGTAGTAGTGACAGTCTCATCAGTCTCGGTCCCGGCGTGCTCACCACCGCGTTTTCTTTTCGTATTATTATTATTATTATTCTTGGTGGGCTCAGGAGTGGGGGATGATTTGAGGGCCCCCTCGACGGACGAGGCGCTGGCTGGGACGGTGCCGGTGCCGGTGGCGGCTATGATGGAAGGCTCGGCGTTTTCAAGGAGCCACCGTACGGTTTCTCCGTCGGACTTGTGGCCGAGCTCGCGGGTCAATTGGAAAATCCGGGCGGCGCAGATCGCCGGGATGCGGATCCTCCGCCCTCGCCCTTCGACCTTCGCGTGGCGGTCTCGAGACGCCTTTTTCGCCTGAGCCACCGCTAGCTTTCCCATTTGCTGTTGCATCGGTGGCGGTGGCGGTGGCGGTGGCGGTGGCTCCTCGGTGTCGGCCTCCGTTGTCGGCTCTTCCTTCACGGCGGTTTGAGGTGGCTGTGGGGGCGGCGCCGCGGCCTTGAAAGGATTGACTATCTGTTTTCCACTCATTATCTGCTTGTAAATTTCTGAGCCAACGAGAGAGGGTGTTAGGAAGACGAAAACAAAGAAAACCGTTGTCCAATTATTCACACAAGTTACAACAACGTTTACAACATGAGTGATTTTGGGACTCGGGTTTTACTGAGTCGACTAGGTTATTGGTGGATCAATTCACCGAAATATTGATACCAAATGAATGAATAATGTTGAAATCGGTAGTGAGTGAAGCGTGTGGTGTGTGGCTCGTTGGGTCCGCTCGTTTGCAGTGTACTGTGTTGATAATTTATTAGGGGATCTGGTGCGGTCCCGCTTCGACGATGGAAAGTTTGGCGGACGTGGTGTTGACACGTGGTGGATTCATTCGTACTGTACCGGTTGTGTGGGTCAAAAACTCAAAGGTGGTGATGCTTTCAAAAAGGTTATAGTCTTGTTAATTTTTTGAACAAAGATAAACCATTCCATTAATCATTTAAATGGTTTGCATCCGGTTCCATGATCTCTCCAATTGCTAGTGGAACATCACAACATTCCATGGGATTACAGTAATACTTTGCTAGCTTAGCAAAGTAACCATATTCGGAGCCTCCCTTTATCATAGAGTTAACACCTTATACTACCATGAAGGAGTCTGATTCAAATACCACATTTCATAAACCTTGATATTCTACCCACATCATCGCCTCCCTTAAGACTATTGTTTCCCCCACTTTCCACACCCACGCAACAACGAGCTCCCTTGTTCCATCTGAGGTTGCTCCTTTCTACGTATCGTACACCATTCTTATAACCAAATATAGCTCTCCTGGACTAGCATATAGATCGGCTTTGCATCTTTCGACTACACTATGTTGTTTCTATACTTCCATGTAGCCCATAACTGCATACACCTTTACTAGTTATGCGTCTTATGCGTCCGTCGTATCCATCCATTCGAAGAACCATTTTCGAAAATCACTGTGAGATGTGAAATTGGGGTACTGATTCCTATTGCACCAATCCCCTCTTGTCATGCTACACTCAAATAATAAATGGATGAGTGTCTCATTAGGAACCTTACATAATTCACAAACATCCTCTATAGGCATACCACGCTCCACCAATCAATTCCTAACTGGTAAACATTCCTGTAAAAGACGCCACAAAAAATGTTTTTCCTTTAAAGGAAGTTGCAACTTCCATAACTTCTTCCATTGACCCTCAATGCCATGGTTCTCCTCTTCCTTATCAATCTCCCTACTATTAAATATATATATATGCCAAAATGAAAATACTATTAAATAAACATGACCGAGTAAATAATATATATATATATATGCCAAAATCAAAATACTATTAAATAAACATGCGGAATAAAAGAATCAAGCAACTGAGAAAAACCCTCGCATGTATATCTAATAACAGTGAATCAAAGTGCGTGCATGAACTAGGTCATACTAGCACCATACTTCGGACTATCATCTGGGCACCACCAGTGAATAAACTCGAACTAACTTAAATCCCTGAGTCAGCTTGGTAGCTGGCGTAGACCATGGCATATCGACATGTGTATAGGAAAAATTAGTAGTCGAGTCGACAATCCACCAACATACCCCCTAAAACACATGTTATGGCCTAGTGTCCACAATGCCAATGCAATAGAATAAACTCGGTGGGAGTCAACTACCTGTCAAATCAACCTAAGAACCTGATTTTTGATAAATTTAATCAATCCCAAAACCTCGAAAATCCTCATTCCATACCAAATTATCGTAAAAAATACCTATTAAACCTTCCTTATGGGTTCTATAAACACCTAGGTAAACCCCCAATAGGCCAAATTTATTTTAAAATTTTATTTTTCTGTCACTGTTTGGGATGCTGCTAGAGGCGCCGCCGTGAGCACAAGCTCACAGTGTCCTAAGCGCCGTGACGAAACGTCGTCACGCTTCCACCCCAACGGTGCCATTTAAAGCATGGGGTATAGGATGGCCTCTGGTCTGGATGCCACAGGTGGCGCTGTGGCTTCAACCCCCCACGGTGCCCCTAGCGACGTCTGAACCAGATACGCCTCCTAGGGTTCTTGGACCCCTTCGGCTTGTCATCGCGGTCCGCGCTCGTCCTAAACACTCATCAAACATTCAACTAACCATGAACAACCAAAAACCCCTGTCAAAACTCGTCCAAGACGGAGCCAAAACCTAATATTCAATCCAAGGCCAAAGCAACAACAACAAAACACCAGAAACCATCAATTGTTGCTTCAAATCCACAACTTGAAAGCATAGCAACACCCTACAAACCGGTGTGTTTGATTCACTACTCCAAAACCCTTGTCAAAACCCGAAAAAATATGTTCGATTGATAGAGAATGAAGAGGAGAGTTCGGATTTAACCTTTATATTCGATTTCCAAGCCCTCTTGTGCTCCAAATAGCCTCCCAAAGTTCAAACCCTCATCACCTCCTCCATTTTCGTCCAAGTTGATATGAGGAGAGAGAAAATGTGGTGACGTGAATTTGTGGTTATTTATACCAGAAATGTCATCTTGGGTGTTTGTTGATCTCAAGACTTGATCTTGTGGTTCACATGTGGTCAAATAGTCATCCAATTGATGACTTAATTGGGGACTTAATCCCTTGTTCTCATCCTTGCCTTTGCACAAACAATAAACCCTTGGGCGTTCTGCACCCGATCCCGCGAAACAACATGAGTCTTTCGCGCACTCTCACAACACGTGACTATTCGATGTTTCAATTTAATTATTAAATTCATTTAAATCATTTATTATGTATGTATAACCCCCCGGCCAGTGTACTAATCATTCGCCTCCTTGGTACCCATGTCTACACGCTACCCAAGGAAAATACCCGTCACACTATCTCGCTCAACAATTACAATATAAACACACATATTGCGATGCAATTACACTAAAGATATAATTACAAAACAAAGCAAAAGCACACAAAACGAACTGTATACCTAATCTGGGCGTACTCCGACCTAGCTGTGGAGTCCACGAGCGTCCAATCTGTTGTCCACTCTATAATGATGTCATAAATAACGACAATTAATAATTGGGTCATTACATGTATTATAGTAAGAGTGGTGTATCTGCATGCACTAGAATAATGATGTAAAACATAAAATAATGGAGTTGTGGTGTATCTACATTCACTAAATTGAAAAGAAAGAATGAAATTGTAACTTAATTACATTTGAATCAACTAGAATGGGAATGTGATAAGGCGGACTGGGATTGAGAAGTGAAGGCTAGTGTAGAAAATGGATTTTGTCCTTTGTCCTGAGATCAAGAAAAGGTGTGCCTAGAAATGAATTTCGCCCTTCATTCTCAGTAGTCAGTGGTTACCTTAGTCGTCTACTTTCCAGTTAGAGCTAGTAGTTATTTGTAACCCAGTTATGTTTATTTTAAAAGTAAAGTTGAAAAAAAAAAAGCTTTGATCAAGTGGTATCTTGGTGTAATTGCAAACAATAGACAAGCCAATAAAGGACATAAAAGTGGTGTAACCACATGTCAAATAATGAAAGTGGTATAGCCACATATATTAAATTGAAACTGATAATATACTGGTAAGTGTGACTATTGGTGTAACCAAGTACACTTATTCAGTGATGAAATTGAAACTTGGAAAGAAATTGAAAGACGACTGGTATAGCCAAGTTTGGAACCCTAAGAAGTTGGTATAACTAGTGAATTGAGGGTAGGAAGGATTAGGAGTTACAGTGTTCTCCATGTTTTCGAAGGTTTTAAGGCATGGTTACCTTAATTTCAAGAACAATTTCTTTAAATTGGGGAGAAATGTAATGTCCTAAAAACTAAAACCTAATTAATTATTATTAATTGTGGATTATCGATAATTAAATGTTGGGTTTAGCCTCAATTTTTTAGATTGATCAGTGGTGTAACCCCAAAAATCGAACGAGGGTAGTTCGATTAGTAGTAATATATGGTCCAAATTAGGAACTGAGTGATGTTGTGGTGTGTATAAAATAATACATAATTATTGGTGATTAACATGGGTTAATGAAAACCGTATAAGCCAAATGTTAATAATTAGTAAGCCGAGAATATGTCTCGTAAAACATGTAAGTCGTGGGGATGGTGTACACGTCCGAGTGAACTCATTGGTGTGTCCGGTAGGCTAATATACGAAAGAAAATAAAGGTGTATATATATAATTGATATATATGTTGTGAATTGAATTGAGACTTGCTAAGAACTAGAGAATGAAATAGAAGACTAAGAACTTCTACTACTACAAACTACTACTACAAAGGAGAAGAGAAGAAATGAGATAGTTCGAATGAGAAGTTTTCATTTAACTTGGTGTGTTTTTACAATGAGGTTGGCACGCTTTATATAGGCCATTTGGTGATGATGATAAATGTACTTCATACAATGTGTACAAACAACACATACACCCCATGTCATACAACACATCACAAGCAACATAGACAATTGTAGGTATTATTAAGTGAGAAATACAAGTTACATGACTACACAATATGTTGGTGTACATGCATGGTCATTCATATTCCATAACATTCCCCCTTGGATGACACTTGCTTGTGCCTTGTTAAAACTTCAACTAAGAAAAACCCTATGGGAAAAAATATAGTAAAAGAAAAAGAGTACATTATTCTCATAAATATTAAGATGGGTATAATATTGTTAATATTGCCTCATTAAAAACCTTGCTAGGAAAACCTAATGGGATAAAACCATAGCTAAAGGAAAAAGAGTGCAATACACTAATCAATAACTCCCCCTCATGTGAACATGGGCGAAACTTGTTCAGTTTCTTTATTTGCAATGTTTTTAAGTTTACGCAAGCCAATACCATATGTAAGCCTTTTAAATGTCGTAGTTGGTAAGGCTTTTGTGAATAAATCAGCAAGATTATCGCTCGATTGGATTTGCTTGACATCAATTTCACCATTCTTCTTCACCATTCTTCTGAAGCTCGTGTGCATAAAAGAACTTTGGTTAAATATGTTTTGTTCTGTCCCCTTTTATGAATCCTTCACTTAATTGTGCAATACATGTCGCATTATCTTCATATAATATGGTTGGAGAATCTTTTATTGAAGGCAATCCACATGATTCTTGAATATGTTCAATCATGTTTCTCAACCAAACACATTCACGACTTGCTTCATGAATTGCAAGTACTTCAGAATGATTGGAAGAAGTAGCAACCATAGTTTATTTTACTGACTTCCATGATACAACAGTATTACCACAAGTGAATACATATCTCGTTTGAGAACGGGTCTTGTGGGGATCAGATAAAAATCCAGCATCAGCATAACCTTGGAGATTTAATTTTACCCTTCTCGAGTAAAATAAACACATGTCACTTGTTCCTCAAAGATATCGAAAAACGTGTTTAACACCATTCCAATGTCTTCGAGTTGGTAAAGAGCTATATATTGCAAGTAGGTTGACAGCAAAAGTAATATCAGGTCTTATACGCACCAGTTGCACTTAAATATGGTACCTCTAGACCAATTAGCTCTTCATCGTCATGAGGTCGAAATGGATCTTTATCCACTTCAAGTGATCTGACAACCATTGGAGAGCTCAATGGATGTGCTTTGTCCATATAAAATCTTTTTAATAATTTTTCAATATAATTTGATTAATGGACAAGTACTCCACTTGAAAAATGTTCAATTTGCAAACCAAGACAAAGTCTTGTTTTTCCTAGTTCTTTCATCTCGAATTCCTTTTTCAAGTATTCGGATGTTCTAACGATGTCGTCGTGGTTTCCCACTATATTTAAATCATCAACATATACAACAATAAGCACAAATCCTGTTGATGATCTTTTAATGAAGACATATGGGCAAAGCGGATTATTTACATATCCTTCTTTCAGTAAATAATCACTAAGACGTTTGTACCACATTCGTCCGGATTGTTTCAACCCGTACAAAGACCTTTGTAATTTTATAGAATGCATGTTATGAGGTTTTGATTTTATTTCATCGGATATTACAAATCCATCAGGGATTTTCATATATATCTCACTGTCTAGAGATCCGTACAGATATGCTGTAACGACATCCATTAAACGCATATCAAGCCCTTCAGAGACTGCAAGGCTTATCAAGAACCAAAATGTGATTGCATCTATAACAGGAGAATATGTTTCCTCATAATCGATGCCAGGTCTTTGTGAGAAACTTTGAGCTACAAGTCTTTCTTTGTACCTTGTAACTTCATTTTTTTCGTTTCTTTTTCGTACAAATACTCATTTATATCCAACAGGTTTTACGCCATCTGGTGTTTGGATAATTGGTCCAAAAACCTCTCGTTTCCTTAACGAGTTTAGCTCTGCTTGGATAGCATCTTGCCATTTTTGCCAATCAGGTCTTTTTTGACATTCGTCTACTGATCGTGGTTCTGGGTCATCATCATTTTCATATATTTCAAAGGACACATTGAAAGCAAATATATCATCAGGAACAATTTCATTTCGATCCCAAATCTTACCAGAGTTTAAATAATTTATTGAGATCTCATTACTTTCATCTTTTTCATCTTTTTCTAGAGGAAGTTGTTTCTCATCAGAATCAACTTGTTCTGATAAACCCTTATTAAAGGATTCTTGTGCTTTCTCAGGAGTATTTTGATTTGTATTTATTTTTACTCTCGTTTTCCTCTTTTGAGGAATTGTATCCTTTGGCCCAACCGGTCTTCCACGCTTTAAGCGTTTCGTTTGTTCTTGTGCATTATGTTGTACAGAGACATAAATTCTTGCAGGAGTATTTACAGCTGGTATATGTAATTTTGTCACTTGTTTTGCATCATTAAATGCATCTGGTAATTGATTTGCGATTTGTTGCAAATGAATGATGTTTTGAACTTCAAGTTTACACTGATTTGTTCGTAGGTCAGAATGTGATAAAGTTGATGCATTCCAAGCAATTTCGCGCCATTCCTTTTGAATTGACTTCTTATCTCCCCCTAATGGTGAAAAAATTGCTTCATCAAAGTGTCAATCAGCAGAACGTGCAGTAAATAAATCTCCTGTTAAGGGCTTAAGGTATCTTATAATGGACGATGAGTTAAATCCAACATAAATCCCAAGTTTTCGTTGTGGACCCATCTTAGTTCTATTGGGAGGTGGTATAGGAACATACACTATACAACAAAAAATTCTTAAGTGTGAAATATTTGGTTGTTGACTTAAAATGAGTTGCATGGGGGAATATTCATGGTATGTAGTAGGCCTATAACGAATGATAGATGCTGCATGAATGACTGCATGTCCCCAAACTGAAGTTGATAACTTAGTTCTCATGATTAAAGGTCTCGCAATTAATTGAATGCGTTTGATCAGAGATTCTGCCAAACCATTTTGGGTATTCACATGTGGAACAGAATGTTCAATGATAATTCCTATAGACATGCAATAATTTTTAAATGCTTGAGATTGAAATTCCCTGGCATTATCAAGACGGATGGTTTTGATTGGGTTGTCAGGGAATTGTGCTCTTAACTTAATGATTTGCGCTAAAAGTCTAGCAAATGCAACATTGCGGGTCGAAAGCAAACAAACATGTGACCACCTAGTTGATGCATCTATCAAAACCATGAAATATCTAAATGGTCCACAGTGAGGATGAATGGGTCCACATATGTCTCCCGAATGCGTTCTAAGAAAACTGGGGATTCCACAACAATTTTACTTGGGGATGATTTAACTATCAATTTACCTTGAGAACAACTAGCACAATTATATTCACCAGCTGAAAATATTTTGTGACTCCTTAAAGGATGTCCATGCAAATTATTAATTATTCTTCGCATCATTGATGATCCTGGATGACCAAGTCGATCATGCCATAAAATGAATGTCTTTGGATCATTAATTTTCTTATTTAAGACGACATTCGTTTCGACATGCCTTATATGAGTAAAATATAATCCAGAGGATAAAGCTGGAAATTTTTCTAACACTTCTTTTTTCCCATTTGAAACCACTGTGACATAGAGAAATTCTCTATTATTTTCGTTCATGGTTTCAATGTGATATCCATTTTGTTGAATATCTTTAAAGCTGTGTAAATTTATTCTGGATTTTTCAGAGTATAAGACATTGTCAACATGAATTGTTGTTCCCCTAGGCAACATAATATTTGCTCTTCCAGAGCCATTAATCAAATTGGAGATGCCAGATATTGTTTGAACATTAGCCTCAATTAAGTTCAAATTGGAAAAATATTCTCTGTTTTTAAGGATTGTGTGCGTTGTAGCACAATCAGCAAAACATATATCGCTCTTATTTGATTCATGATTTGAACACATGATTTGTTGATCCATCTAGACAAATAATGTTTGGCAAATTAGAAAAAGAGTCATATTTCATTCATAATAAGAAACTAGTACATATAACTAAGAAGCATAACAAAAATCAGTACATAGAATTATTTAAAATCGTTACATATGATCATTAAAAATATCGAGATTAGTGTTTGGATCATCGTGAAAATTTGGGGCATCCATATAATTGATGTCCGACGAGCCATCTCCGACAGTGAAATTCATCTCAACTGTTTTGCCTTTCTTCTTTAAGGAGGCTTGATAAAGATCAATAAAATACTTAGGCTTACGGCATTTATAAGCCCAGTGGCCTTTTAGACCACATCTATGAAATGGTTGGTCACGATTACGAGCATGCCCATTTTCAGCAATATTTTTCCCCTTATTCTAAACGGCATCATTCTTATTCCATTTATTTTGGAAATTATTGCCACGAAATTTAGAATAGGGCTTGTCACGATTTTTGCTGATTGATCCTTTCCCATTTCCATGTCCGTGGTTTTTCTTTCCATGACCTTTTTTATGGTCATTATAGGATGCTGCATTTGCTTCATTAATTGAAGTGGAACCAGTTGGACGGGAGTTGTGGTTCTTCAATAGAAGCTCGTTATTTTGTTCAGCCACCATGAGACAAGAAATTAATTCTGAGTACTTTTTAAATTGGCGTGCTCGATATTGCTGTTGTAACAACAGATTCGATGCATGAAAAGTACTGAATGTTTTTTCCATCATTGCCTCATCAGATATATTTTCTCCATAAAGCCTCAAACGAGAGGTAATATTAAACATGGTGGAGTTATACTCACTGACTGTTTTGAAATCTTGCAGCCTAAGATTCAGCCAGTCGTTTTGAGCTTTTGGAAATATCACCATCTTTTGATGATCATATTGCTCTTTCAAGCTTAACAACAAGGTGAGAGGATCTTTTATAGTGAGATACTCACTTTTCAAGCCTTCATGGAGATGATGGCGAAGGAATATCAGTGTTTTCGCACGATCTTGCATTAATGTTTCATTTCCTTCTATAATAGTTTCTCCTAAGTCTTTAGCTTGGAGTTGTATCTCGGCATCCAGTTGCCATGGCAAATAATTATTTCCAGTGATATCAAGAGCAAAAAATTCAAGTTTTTGAAGGTTTGCTATAGTCTGAAAATATGTCAAAAATTGAGTAAATAATTTTCTCTTTTATAAAAAAAAATATATATATATATATATGATTAAATATATGTTCACAACATGATTATTAATATGCAAAATGTACTACTTGTATGAGTTGGTCGGACAACCTCTAGGTTAAGTGGTGAGACGAAGTCTACTAAAAAACCATGCCTCCTCGAACGGGATAACCCGTTTCCCTTTCAATGTTTAGCTTTACCGGAGACAAGGCTTACCCACTATTAAACCAAACTCATAACACTATTTGCAATATAAAAAAATCAAGAATGGAGCATAATTAATCATTTGTAGTATAGCGAGAAAACTAGTTATGTCACATATTGACTTTTGATTTCTGATGTAGAAGATCGTACAAGAAGCAACTACAGAGCATACTTTCGCAATCGGTGACGTTATAATGCATAGTATATGAATAAAATATGCATATAAAAGTAAAGCAACCAAGATAATATAGAAATAAATCGAACTCATAAAAGTTATACCTTCCTAGCTTTGTCTCCTTAACAAGCCTTCTTGAACTTCAAAATTTCCTTAATGCTAGAGCAAGCTCGTGCTGATAACGTGTTGTGAATTGAATTGAGACTTGCTAAGAACTAGAAAATGAAATAGAAGACTAAGAACTACTACTACAAACTACTACTACAAAGGAGAAGAGAAGAAATGAGATAGTTGGAATGAGAAGTTTTCATTCAACTTGGTGTGTTTTTACAATGAGGTTGGCACCCTTTATATAGGCCATTTGGTGATGATGATAAATGTACTTCATACAATGTGTACAAGCAACACATACACCCTATGTCATACAGCACATCACAAGCAACATAAACAATTGGAGGTACTATTAAGTGAGAAATACAAGTTACATGACTACACAATATGTTGGTGTACATGCATGGTCATCCATATTCCATAACAATATATATATATATATATATATATATATATTAAATCTTAAAGTTTGTAAAATAAATAATAAGCCTTTGATATACCTCGGTGTGACGGTCCCAGTTCCATAACCCTAAATCGGGCTCCGCTCAGCCTAGACTTACGTGGACCCCGAGCCAATCCCGCTGCATTAACACAAGTCTAGTCAACCTTACTTACCATTTTACCATCATTATAAACAGTTTAAATGAGAGTTATTCAAGTTAGTGAGTTATCAAAAAATAGTGGAAGCAATTAATCTTCAAACTAACAGAATTATCTGCAGCACACCCGTTAGGACAACTTAGAGTGTGGAAACCTAGCATATGTATTCCATCATTAAGTATAACAGGTCAGAGGAGAGTAATATTATAGTACACATGTCCCAAGATCTCGCACAAACTCATATCCTACTGTTCAAAACAAATATACCTAATAATACAAGAGTAGGAACACCTACATCAGTCAAGAGGGAGAAACCACTTTGGTATCCTCAAAGTAGATCACCCAACTGTGGAGCCTTTCCCTTACTATACTGCGAATCTGCACTCAGTCAAATATAAGAATGACGAGCCTAGGTAAGTAATGTCAAGTAGGATGTACAGAGCATTTGGAAAAAAATAAACACTCTAATTCATACAGATAGAAAGAAAGTTACTGGGAACACATGAATATATAAAGATTGTAAGTAAGATTGTAAGTAAATATGAATCAATCGAAAATGAGTGTCCAACAAATCAAACGGAGAGGCACAAGTAGTCCCAACCAAATGGTCATTGAATCGAGGCCAATTCAACAAGACTCGAAGTTTATGATGTAGTCAACACTCACATAGCCCTAAATCTGTGAAATCGAGAGTCTTCCTGGTAATCCAGCTAGGAACTCACATCTCGCACAAAAATCAATACAACGTGCAGTGCATCCCGAGGTCATGATGCTAGTACGTTACTTCAGACTGCCACTCCTCTTAAGGATCATAGTTGACCACTTGCCCTCGGACAACTCAATCAGAATGGAACTCCAAAATAGGAACAGAGCGATAACAATAACAAATTAAATCAATGAAATAAATGTACAATTCCTCATTGGTTTACTTATCTGTAATCCATACTACACACACTCACACAACTCTAACTCGACAACTATGAATCCTCGTATGCCCGCTACTTAACTACACCCCTACTAGTCATTTAATTGCAATTTCTGTTGATTTTCCTTAATTTACCCAATTTTTCATAATTTTATTTATTCCCGTAATTGGGTCAATTACTCAGGTATTGAGTCATATTCAGACCCATTTGGATACCCGAGAGATCTCAAAAGTTTTCAAAATTTTTCCAAAAATTGGTTTGTGAATAATGTCACGCCGTAAGTTGCCTCGAGATCAGTACCACCGTGAAACTTCTCTGGATGGTGTCGCTGGAACTCGCGAGCCTACCTCGCTTCAACCGTAGCCTAGTACCCGTGTCAGTCGACGTACTTGACATATCCTCGATTGGTGTATCTAGCGTAAATGGTACTATATTCGCCAGAACATGTGCCTCATTGGCGGTCATAGGTCATGTTTATACTGCAAAAGCTATAAGTGTGTCTTGAACTATCAGAGCACTCCCAACCTGCATAACTGGTCTTGCACACGTACAGGGTGAAGATGTAGGCTTGGTCCTTAACAAACGGATGATCTCCTAAAGCTGTTGGCCATGTGAAACAACTAGCTGGGACACTTCATTTAGTCTCCCATGAATGTCTCCCAGACCATTATCACTAGTCTCGGGCTGAACAACCATCGCAATTTGAAAAAGATAGCTATTTCACGATCAGGACAAAACTATCGATAATAGTATATACAATACATCAAATAGCTCATATAATCTAGTCTTAAATTCTCCAACTTTCCTCACTTCCCAATTAAGACTTAAGTCAGGATCGTAGGGTTCCAGTCTAAGTCCAACCATTGTCCTAATTATTACTTGGATTGTTTCTTAACTGGTTGTGATTTAATCAAGAGTCAAGTTTTAAAACTTTAGGCTCTGATACCAACTGTAATGACCATGGTTCCACAACCCTAAACTAGGTTCCGCACAGCCCAGACTTACGTGAACCCCTGAGCCAATCTCGTTGAGTCAACGCAAGCCTAGTCAACCTTACTTACCATTTTACCATCATTATAAACAATTTAAATAAGAGTTATTCAAATTAGTGAGTTATTAAAGTATAGCGAAAGCAATTAATCCTCAAAGTAATAGAATAATCTCTAAGACACCTGTTAGGACAACCTAGAGTAGGAAACCCTGCATATGTATACCATCGTCAAGTATTACAGGTCAGATGAGAGTAACATCATAGTATATATGTCCCAAAATCTCTCACAAACCCATATCACAGTGCTCAAAACAAATATACCTAATAATACAAAAGTAGGAACACCTACATCACTCAAGAAGGAAAAACTGCTCCAGTATCCTCAAAGTAGATCTCCCAACTGTGGAGCCTTTCCTATGCTAGACTACGGATCTGCACTAAGTCAAACACAAAAATGACGTGTACCCTCAGAATTTAACTCGACTTATGTTGCACTTGTTAGGACTGTGACCTGGCTATGTGAATACTAGACCATATTTCGAACTTCAGGAGTCGACACCAAGGTAATTTTTTGATTCTATGTTTGTTGTATTAGTATTTTACTTTAATACGGGTCTCAAGCCGTTAGGGCAACTTTTAGTCTGAGTGAGGCATCACCTAGGTAAACAAGGGAGTAAAACATAGTAAAAACACAAACAAATGAATTTTTTGAATAGTTTAAATAATTATTTAATGAGACAAGGCGAGACTACACGCGCGACGGGAGTCAAGACGAGGCAAAAAGGACCAAGGAGCGTCGTTTGAACACGAGGAGTTGGATGATTACACAACACACGGGCTATGTTATAGGATTGTTACAGTGACACAAATTAACAAAGAGGACTGTTGGATCAACCTCGAGATGTGTGGGTGTGGTGATCAAACAAAAAGTCTATAAATAGGACTCCACACCCACTTTACTAATTTACTATTCATCATCTCCCAATTTCTTCAATTCAGTTTCTCTCTTCTCTCCTCCCCCCTCCTCAATCTCCTCCCTTGGTGAGCCACCACTGGCCCTCAGCAGCTCCAGTAGTGGTCGAAGCTCGCTGGAGACATCCATGGTCGCTGTATTCTGGTGATTCTCTCTCTCTCTCTATTTCCCTCTCTCTTTCCTCATTGGTTTTCTCATTTATGCATTATCCGTGTTCTACCCAGTTGCAGGGGTGACTGGCGTGGTCGGTGGTAACCCAAAGAGGTCACTGGAGATCTAGAGTTACCTGGTTTCACGATGGACGTGGGGGTTCGGATATGGTTTTGTGTTTGTATGTTGTTTTGAACTATTTTCATTCTTCACGTCTGGTCGACTGGATGGGCACTGTCGTGACCAGTGACAGGTTTCGGGCGACATCACGGTGGCTCACTAGAGTCCCCAACGGTCCTAGAACACCCCATCACAGCATTGGTTTTTGTGTGGTGACTATTTAATCATTTTTTGCATGTATACCCTATTTTTGGTGTTTTGCTGCTACCGGACCTCCTAGTTGGGCGGCACCACCGTTGTTGACTATCGTAATGTGGGGAAATGTAGGGAACTCTTCACGATCATGTGGGTGCCTCCCAATCCCCAGAGAAAGCAAAACAACGGCGGGGGTGGTGTGTGCATCCATTATTTCATGTATTATTGTTGTATTTCTCTTCGCTGGAAACCACCATTGTGGTGGTGCTGCTGGTTGGATTCTTCATGTCCGAGAGACTGTCGGAGATCACTCCATGATGTTGTTGGTGTCTCGTAACTATTTCATGAGTTCGGATATGTAACGACCCTAAAAATGTAACTCGTGCCACGTGTCAATACAGGTGATATGTGGGCCCACGTTATGGTACAATTATCAATTCTCGGACGTCGACGCTAAGGTATGTTAGTTTTGTATGGTGTTTGTATTATATTATATTTCATTTGTGCAATTTTAAGTTTTTAACGGGTAAAGGCATTGTGCCCGAGCGTTGGTAGTCCAGGGAATAAATTTAATTAGAAACACTGACAAAAATATTAAATAAATAATAATTAAAAGGTTGTAAAGTCCATTTGTTACGTCGGTACGTCTGTGGTGACGCGACGAACAAAGTTAGTGTTATGAGTCGGGTGCGAGAATCCCCGAGGGAACCTTTGAGTGTTGTTTGAAATGGATGAGATCAAAAGACCAAAAGTCAACTAAGCCACCTAATTGAGTTATCAAAGTTGGTAGGTGAAATTGTGAAAAGACCAAAAGGGCAATAAAGTTGTAAAGGGTATGGATAAGGATGAGGGGTATTTTGGTCAAATGACCAAAATACCCAAATTTCATCACATCATCGTCACCATAACCCCATTTTCGATCAAAAAAATTGGGAGAAAAAGAGGAATCGATCAAAAGAAGGAGAAACTAAGGAGAGGAAAGCGGCGGTTCGCGGAGAGCGTGGACGCAACGTCGAGGCGAGATCCAGGTAAGAAGTTATTGAATTCATTGTGGGTGTTGTCGTTGTGGTGGTTTCTGAGATTTTGTTGTCGAGGTTGTTGTTGAGAGGATGGCAGATTTAAATGGTGAAAATGGGGGTGATGTGGTTGTTGATTGTTGTTGTATTGTTGTTAATGTTGTTAGAGAAAGAAAAAAGAAAAAAAATGATGACGCTGCTGTTGTTTGCTGGATTTTCCAGCAAACAAATGAAGAAGATGAAGAGAGAACCGGGCCGGGTCAAGGTGACCCGACCCAGTTTGGTTGACAGGGGCAGACCAGGTTTGACCCGGGTTGACCGGGTCCGACCCGGGTGGAACTGGTCAGGCCGGTCCTGACCCAACCCAGTCAAGTCGGGTCATACCCGACCCGCGACTCACCTACCCATTATTATATTAATAAAATTTATTTATTTCAATTAGATATATTAAAAAAGATTTTTAATTGAAATAAATTCCAAAAAAAAGGAAAAATTCTAAAAAATTATATTTTCATCAAATAAAGAGAAATTTGAGAATTTCTATAAAAGTGAAATATTCGGGATTTTTGTGAGACGTTATGTCGGGGTTTTTATCTTGGAAAACGTGAAATTTGGCAAAAATAACTAGAAATTTGGAAAATCATAGGGAATTAAGGAAATTGATATAAATTGCATTATCAGGATTATTGTACACATGAGGACCGTAAGGGCGTGTCAGAGTCCGTGTTAGCGCGAATAAGCTTGGATCGAGGTAAGAAAACCAGTGATGAACACTACAGTTATTTCTTGAGCTTTTAATTATTTATTGGTGTTGTTTCGGTACTATCTTGTCATTCCATTCCTTTTGAGTTGTCCTAAGGCAAGTGCGTCAAGCATGATCCTTACAGAATTCCGAGCTCACGGTGTACTACACCGGAGTTTACGGCTGGGGTTACGTGATTGGTTGTAATGACATGTACGGGGTGAGAGTTCTCCACCAAATTGCTAGGGACTCTACACTCGCGTAGGAGTCTTAGAGGAGATTCTGTCCTCGACTCCTAGCCTTTGAGGAGATTTTTTCCTCGGCTGAACGACTTTAATTGGTCGGGACCACTTGTGCCTTTCCCTTATATTCCGGGACACTCAATTTCGATTGCTTATTTATTTATTCAAAGTCTTTATATATTCATGCGCTCCCTGTCCTTTTCTTTCTATCTGCATGAATTGATTGTTCATTTATATAATTCGAAATACTGTATTTATTGTTGTTCCTGCTTGGCGTTACTTACCTGGGCTCGTCATACTTGTGTTTGACCGAATGCAAATCCGCAGTTCGACAAAGGAAAGGTCGTGCAGTTAGACGATATACTTTGAGCGGCCCTCCTCTGCTGACATAGGTGACTTTTTGGTTATATTAGTTACTTATGTTGTTTTTTTGTACATGGGGTTATGGGTTGAGAGATTTGTGAATATTATGACTTCGATGATACTATATTTGCTATACATGATATATATGATATACGGGGTTCCCACGCCCTAGGTTTTTGTCCTAACTTAGAGCTTTCGAAGTTGATTAATTAGTTGAGATTAATTACTTCCGCTTATTACTTTGATAACTCGCTAATTAATTGACTTCACTTTCAAATGATTAACAAATAATTGAATGGTAAGGATAGGCTCATTGGCCCCGCATGACTCGGCGGGATTGGCTCGGGGGTTCGCGCGAGTCCAGGCCGGGCCGCGCCAGATTATAGGGTTGTAGAATTTGGGGCCGTCACAGGATAGTGGTGACCATGGTAGTTTGTTGAGACTTTACGTCGTATTGAGTTCAACTATCCTTGCGTTTATGTGTGTGTTAAACTTTGACTAGGCGAAGTGTTTTCCCGATGTCGGATAGTATCAACATGAATTCATGAAGGTCTTAATTGTTGTTCGGTTGTAATTCAAAAGGATTTGTTGTTACAATTTAGTGTTTGAAGTTTGCGGATTAGTTATGACGTCGTGGTCACGCCGCCGGCTCCTTGAGGCTATAGCATGACCCACATATGACCAAGCCGAGCCTACAATTCATGAGTAGGCTTACATGCATTATGGTTATCGATGTTGTGATATCGTAGTCGTGGTTATTGTTGTGGTTTTTCAAACCCGAGAGAGTATTCATTTTCCTATTGATTTGTCGAGTTATTTGACTCCTTAAAACACTTAGGAAAAACATTAGGGTTTAATCTAGGTTTAGTTGATGACTTTACCTATTAACACAAGTTTTCGACCTTGTCAGATAGCGAAAAACTCAGGGATACGCATTAGGGACGCGATTATGTCTACGAGTTGCGATTAGTCAAGTAAGTACATTTGCCACAAGCTTATGTATGATTTGTAAACCAGTAAGAAAATGTCATGTGATTCATTATCATTTATTATTATTCGTTATGATCTATTGTTGGTATTTCGTTCCTTTCCTTGTTATGTGTTCTTAACGTAACTATTTCGTCTTAAGAGTACTATGACCTACACTAGAGGGATAAAATGCAGGCACTCTTGTACAGGAGTGTGTGACCACCCTTAGTGAACGTGTGACATTGATTACTGGGTGGGTGGGCTTGTGTTCCTCCTATCATGGTTGTGTCTTCGCTTGTGTCAATGCCCAGGAAGACCTCACGTGGCCTTTGTTGTTATGCTATGATTTAGACCACTTATGGGCCACTTTTGAATTCTTAGAACACACTTGAATTTCGATTGATATATATATATATTAGTTTGTTTATCATGCACTTGATCTATTTAAATTTTTGTTTTTCTATTACCGCATGATATTTAGACTGTTTACTTGATATATCATGAATTACTGTTATATTCTTCTGGTATTACATTCGATTTCTCAAGTTGCTCACCGTCTAGTTTGTGACGATGGCTGCAAATAAGTTGGAGTACGGTAAAGGCAAAAAGACCTGCCTAGGTGACTTCCTGTGAGGACTGAGCAGCTGGACTTGGAGACCTTAATGTAGGTCTATTATATGTTTTGCTTGATTGTATGACGTTTTATATATATATGTTTTTTATCATTGAATTGGGATCATTTTGATTTGGATATCATGTATATGGTACTCTCGTTTACATTTGATTGTACATGAATATTTCGGGGTTTTCCACATTATAGATTCTTGATTTCCCTTTAACTGAGTTATTTCCCATATTGTTTAGTTTAGTATTTTTTGTTGCGTTAAACTTGCAATAACTCTTTTATAAATTGTATAATTAATCGATTGGAGGCTAACTCGGCTCACCAGGCTCACCAAGTATTGACTTGGGGACCAATACGAGTTTAAGCTGGACGTACCCAAATACATTGGGAATTTAGGGTCGTCACAGACGAGCCTAGGTAAGTAACGCCAAGCAGGATGTATACAACATTTCAAAACAAATAAGCAGTCTGATTCATACAGATGGAAAAATAGGTACAAGGAACGCATGAATATATAAAGACTATAAATAAATATGAATCAATCGAAAATGAGTGTCCAACAAATCAAACGGAGAGGCGCAAGTAGTCCCGAACAAACAGTCATTGAGTCGAGGCCAATTCAATAAGACTAGGAGTTTAGGGCGTAGTCAAAAGTCACACAGCCCTAAATCCTCGAGATCGAGGTCTTCTTGGTAATCCAGCTAAGAACTCACATTTTGCACAAAAATCAATACAACGTGCAGTGCATCTCGAGGTCATGACACTGGTATGTTACCTCACACCGCCACTCCTCTCAAGAATCAAAGTTGACTCACTTGCCCTCAGACAACTCAATCAAAATGAATTCCAAAATAGGAACAAAGCGTTATCAATAACAAATTAAAGCTCAATGAAATAACTGTACAATTCTTCACTGGTTTACTTACCAGTAATATGTACTACGCACACTCACATAACTCCGATTCGTCACCTATGAATCGTCGTGTGCCCGCTACTTAATTACACCCCCTGGTAGTCATTTAATTGTAATTTTCTTTAATTTTCCTAAATTTACCCAATTTTCAATAATTTTATTCATTTACGTAATTGGGTTGATTACCCGGTATTGGGTCTTATTCAGACCCATTTTGATACCTAAGAGATCCTCGAAGTTTTCAAATTTTTTCCAAAAATAGGCCTATGAACAGTGTCACGTCGTGAGTGGCGCTATGGGGGTAAACACCCCGACATCACTTAAAGCGTGGGGAGAGGGGTGCCCCTATCCCAGATGCCGTGATCGACGTCGTAGGGCTTTAGACTCCATGGCGCTGCATCCAAAACGAGAATTCTGGGGTATTTTGAAACCCCCGCTTGTGTCACTGCGTTTCAAGCCTATCCCATACTCGTAAGGACCTCGATACAAACCCAAATCATTATTCATACCATGTCCAACACGTCTGAATTCATCAATTCAAGCTCCGAACGAAAAATCCCCAAAAATCATCAAAAATGGCCCAAAATTCCAAATCCTAATCAACAACCATAGCAACCTCGATACACACTACAATCGATCATCACATCCTCAATAAAACCAAACAAAAGTTCCTAGAAATTCGTGCTCAACTTGGTGTTTGAAAAATCACAACGATAACTTGCAAAAGAGGTGTCAAAACAATGAGAATCACGTGGTGAGTCGGGATCTCATCTTTATTAGCGTGGTTGGTCAACCCTCGCTCAAAAATTCTGAAACCCCAAGCTCCAAAATTGATTTCTCATTGGTGAGAGAGAAGAGAAAGAAAATGAAGAGAGATAAAAATGCAATCCCTTTTTACCATCATTTCTTCATCATCCACGCACGAATCTCGGGGTCAATCCAAGGATTCCTAACTACACCAACCAACTGTTGGGAAATGTGCCCTAGGTCAATCCATTAATAGTCTTTATGAATACATTTTAGTTAATAAAATAGAGGATTTCATTTGCTGTTGATTATAATTGATTTGCATGTTTACATTATAATAAGATCCATGGGTATTTACAGAAATATCCTAAATGTCCCAGTCGATTATTATACCGGGAACTATAATGAATTAAGACTAGTGTGAGCCTTGATTGATGATCATACGATGATCATACATATAGGAATACGAATCAAGATCATGAGTACTTGTTAGGGAACAAAGTACTGAAGCGACCCGCTATGAGAACATCACATGGATTAAGTCATAGTTGTTTCTCATGATAGGTATATTATTCAGTCCTTTGACTTGAGATTACCAGAGACTTTAACATTAGGAATATAGTGATTTGACACAATCAAACGTTGACTTTAACCGGACGATTATAAAGGTTGTGATTAGTTACTGTGTGAATAATGTGGTGAAGTTGTGTAATCGAGATAGAATTTGTTCCTCTCATATAAAGAGAGATATCTAGTGGATCCCTCGATGTGTTAGACTGTTAAAAGGCCTAGTCTAAGTGAATTGATATTGATCAATGTCACTTGGATGTTTTCAGTCTACTTAGAGATTGAGACTAGTACGATTGAACATGTTGGATGACAATTCCATGCCTTATGTTTGATCAAAAGGATATCGTGTGACAAAAGGATTTTATATACACTATTGATTAGGTTGTATCGATTTGATATTCGTACAACTTGGGTAGTCATAATGTCTTGCTAGAGGCCGCTTATGACTTGTATACCAAAATATATTTTGGTACACTGCCAACGTTGTATGAGCCTATTGGGTTGCACACTAAGAATGGTTTTGCGAGATTTTAAAATGATTTGGAAGAATGAATTTTATATGATAAAATTCATGACAGAAACGTCCTTGTAGTGTATTACACTTATACCTCTTTAAGTAGGGATATATGTGTAATTTACTTAACCGTCTATATACAAAGGTTGTATAAATAGACGTTTTGAGTTAGAATACAAGTACGAAAGATTTTAAAAGAGCCAAAACTCTATTTTCGTTTTAAGAAACGACTTAGGGTTTTGGTATGCACTGGATCGTTTTGGAGAGAAACAAAAAGGGTTTGTTATTCTCTCAAAGCTAGCACTTCAAATCTCGGTCGTCGTTCGTGTGTGAACTGCTGATAGAGGGCGTTCGTCGTTGGCAACGCCTTAGAGATCGATTAACCTTCAGAAAGGTACGTTGTGACTGAGGTATGATTAAGTTTTCATAGTTTAAACGTGTTTTAATGGAATCAGATTCGGATCCCGTTGGGGTTTTTCTCAAAATAGTTTTGAAATCTCCGCTGCGCGTGAACCCCAAAACCTAACACCAACCACTCTAGTGACTTCAATAGGTGACTCCCTTGACTTGGTCCTCTTGTCCTTATCCTTATCTCACACAATCAAAGACTTTCTCGAGCGTTCCCGCACTCGGACCGCATCACAACTCGTACCGTCGTGTGCTAACGGACATACCAACGTACCAGACACGTTACACATCGATTAATTATTATTTTAAATTGCATTTTGTCAGTGTTTTACTTCAATTTGTCCCCCGAACAGCTAAATACCCGACAATAGTTCGCCCAGCACCCGTATCGCACGTTTTTTTCAGGTCGAACTTTTTCCTCAACACTAATGTGCACATACAAATATCTTTACATATTTGAGACATTGAGATTTACATCCGGGTAATAAAATAAATAATGCAAATAGCAGACAAGAATAACATACCTTGGTGTCGACGATCAAGAATTGAACATGTGTATCACAACAAGTGGGCCAATGTACGACTTAAATTGACACGTGGCATGAGTTAGATTTTTAGGGTTGTTACACTCGGTGTGGCACACATGAGTCGTGGGTGGTTACGCCAGAGACTTAGACGTAATGGGCACATACTAGTTTACTAATTGGCGTTCTCAGATAAATTATAGGTGTGATAATAGAGGTGTATGTATATTTATATACATATATTGTATATATAAATATATAATGAAAAGAAATAATATATTGTCAGTGCGCTTAATAGGATAGCGAGGGGTTATGACTGACTCGCGTGAGATTTGTAAAAGTAATGTGCACACCTGAGTGTGCTCGTCGGTGGCGCACGACGAATTTATAGGCGAGATAATACAAAGGAATATATAATAGTTAATATATAAGTATATATATAATTATATAAATTGAATTAGCCTCGAGATTTGTATGATGTGAGTCTCGAGGAAATCTTATATTTATCTGGAACGATTCATCGCCTCACTGGGTTCGTTTTCGAGAGAGAGAGAGAGAGAATAAGGACTCGTCAAGGAAATCTAAGAGAAGGGAAATACGAGATTGAAGGTTTTCTGGAAGTCCGAGAAGAAGCTCGTGAGACTCGGAACGGTGTGAAATACGTAAAATTTTGAAAACGCGACCGAGGTAAGTAGGTTTTACTTATTTATCATTTATGCCATGCTATTAGTTATATTTTGAATTCAAGTAGCTTATTGGACTGAGAATGGAGAGTTGTGTACTTTAATGAAAAATATTTGTCTGTTTTAAAAGGTACTTAAATGGATATGTAGTGCTTGGTGATATCCGAGGCAATACTAATGGTGATATATCATGAGTGTAATCCCAAAACTGATAATGTTGGTGGAATCAGGTTAGGGGTGGCACCCTAGACTATTTGTAAATTTGAACTTGATAGATTAGTGCACAATTATATCTTGGTTCAAGGGTTTTGGACAAAGCTATTGGAACGTGGATACAACTGAATGAACAAATATTTTGCCAGAGTATTGGTTTAATCAGTTGGTATACTTGGGGAATGGTGGACTCGTTGATAAAATGAAAATGAAAACGTCACAGTATCACATGTTATGGAAACTAGTTGAATTACATATTGCTTATCTATTGATTATATGATTTGCAATCCCCTGTTTAAATGCGTTGGTTCATATTGTTATTGCATTTCCTTTGATAATTAGATGAATATATGATGGCTAAGTGAACACCACTTTACTAAGCCTGTTGAATGCTCACCCCCCTTTTCAACAATCTTAGGTACCTCGGCTAGCGTACAGGAACGAGAAAATAAGGCAAGCTTAGGAGTTTAGTCCTTTACATTTCGATGTTTGAATTCTCTTTTTAGCTATCACAGGGTTAGGAAACTTGAATATTTCATTGGTTTTATCTGGGTTTTGTAATTAAGTTTGGAAAATCGTATTTTAAAGTCTTATGCTATTATTATTCTCGTTTTATTTGGTTTTCCTCGAGATACCAAGTTATTTTATCAGGTACTACAAAGAGGATGTTGACTCTAGTTAAGTTTGGTTGGTGTATCCGGGGCTCAATTAAGATTCAAACCAAACGATGCCCTAATTAAGATTGGGGTTGTTACATAATACTCTTTAATTACAACTTAATACTAATGTGGTAAATCTGCTAAATACAAAAGTTCAAGTGATTGAGAAAGATGTTGAATATGACTTCAATGAAGTGCGAGTCGAGTAGGGTGGTTTAAAGGTGGGGGACAGACTGTGTTTGAAGGGGAAAAAACAAATTAAGTGACGAGTTAGTTTAATTAGACGAACCATTAACTAACTTCGAATGACTCTATTAGAAAAATTGAAAATACACGGAACTGTTTTTGAACGTACAAATAATCATTCATTGACTCCAACAACAATTCTAAGTGAGTTCATACGCTATTTCAACCATTTTACCTATTTGAAAATTAGGTTTTCTCTTTTTTGTCACGCTATGTGCACCCAACGTTATGTAAAAGCAAATCAATTTTTAAGGGTGCCATTATTGTGACAACCCTAACTCCTATAAACTGGGCCCATAAACTTACGTGGACCCTTAGAAATTCTCCGTAGAGTCATCGCGGATCTAGTTAGCCTCCTTTATAACAAATTATTCATCAAAGTTACTTATTAGTTCTCTAAGTTAACTCATTTTATCCTTTAACATTGTCGTGTGCAGCAGAAGCATTCTATATAACATCTCATTATCAATTTAAAGTTCAGGACAACCTAGATGTGGAAAATACTGTACCAATGAACTATCTCATGCATATATATGATGAACTGCAACCGAAAAGGAACAATATACATGTATCCTCAAAATATTTTAACTCCCAAAAAACCCAAAAGTATATAAAACATATGAATACATAGTCAATATACAACAAAATAATGAAGTACCTATTGAGTGTGAGCAATGTGTCTGACTCTGAGAGTGTCTTAGAGGATATCGCCAAGCATATGCGTGCCCTAACTTGTCTATTGATTTGCACCCACCGTCATAGAAAGGACGGTGAGTACAAAAAGTAATAGTAAACACAACAGCAATAGGGATCTTAACATAATTTATGAATAATAATAAGCAAGAGTTTATAAATCATGCAGTATTAAAAAAATGGAAATAGACAACAATTTGCATGATAAACAACTGAAATAAGCGTAAACAACGATAATTAATTGACTAGGAAACAAACAGATAGGCGAATAGGTAATCCTTTTTCAAATTGTGGGTCATAAGACCAACACAACTTGCAAATGAATCAACGGGCCCGAAGGTCACCTCCACTATTCAACTATATGCGACCCAGTGGGCTTGAAAGTCACCTCCACTGTCTGACACGATATGCTAGGAAAAGCTATAGACAAAGCTAGCTGCTGAATTCCTAACACACTACTGAAGAAAAGCTACAGTCGCATGTTGGATTTTAAATCCTCTGATAGGCTCAACGAGAAGCTACAGACTATGCTGACTACTAAGCTCGTGAGCTCTCTTTGTGGACTACCTAAATCCTAGGTCACTTGAACAAGAAGGGAGTACAATGTGGCACACATTTCAAAAAATAACCAGTCAAGAAATAGAAAAGAATTCATGTCGATGATATTGCTGGCTTTACTCACCTTGAATCTCGCTAAAACAATCTCATGTAGCTCCACACGTTCCCTAATTGTTAGCCAGTAATATGTTGGTTACCTGTCACTTATTTGAATCAATTATGGGTTTTGTTAGTGTTTCATTTCATTTATTTTACCATTTTGTTTCAATATTCAATTAACTCTTAAAATTCTCAAGCCTAATCCTATCACCCATTTCATATTATTTAGGTCGATTATCCGAGTATTTGGTCACATCTAAACCCATTGGTATGCTTGAGAAAAGCACCGAAGTTTTCAAAAACATTTTTAAAAATTCAAAATTTTAGTCTGGCACCGTGGGCATTATGCCCAAAGCGTCACCCATGGCGCCTTTAACGGAGCGCGCCAATCCTGACAATTCATTTTTTGAGTTTTTTTTAAACCCCAGCTTTATCGTCGAGTTCTGAGCCTATCTCAGTTTCGTAGGAACCTCGATTAACACCATATTCCACTTACAAACATTCCAAACAAATCCACAAATCCATTTTCCACAATTAAAACCAAAATTCACAAAATTTAATACCAAAATCATCAAATTACCATAACCACCTTAACACCAATTATCAACACTCCATAAATGACTATCAACATCACCAAACACATCTCATGAATCCATAAATTTAGTGAGACAAGTGTTGCTCACAAATTTTAGATGAAAACATGAAAAACTACGCTCAAAACGATGAGAATTGATCGATGAGGTGAGATCTAACCTTAATTAGTGTTGTTGAGCGATAACAAGCCTTCAATCACTAATTGAAATCATCAAAAACCTCACCAAATTTCGAATTTGTGCTTGAAAGGAGAGAGAAGTTGATGAAAACCACAAAAATCACCTATTTATACCCCCATGTCATCTTGAGCCATTTGTTCATCACTAGGCTCATCCAAGGTCTCAAATTAATCTATTTTCCCACTCTTTTGACTTAGTTTGTGACTTGGCCTCTTGGTCTTATCCTTCTAAAGCACAATAATTTAGTTTCCTCAGTATTCCGATACTTGGCTTACACCACGACTCGCACCGTCGCGTGCTATAACTAAACAAGTGCAACGAGTGGGTTTGGGTGGGCTCGGGCTGGGCCTAGGCGGCCTTTTTTTCAAAACCCTGTCTTAGCCCGTCCAGGCCCAAATTTGTATCTCTCAGGCCCAAGCCAACCCATGCCAAACCGGCTGGGCTTTGGCCGGGCTTAGATGGGCTTGTCAATAATTTGTAAGAAATAAATATGTATAATAAATATAGAATAGGAAACAAATAAGAAAGAGTTGGTCTAGTGGTTATAACATGCATTGGTAGTGAAGTGACTTAAGTTCAAACCTTCTTAGCCTCACTTTTCGAGTATTTTTAACAAATATTTATAAAAAAGTTTACTACATATCCAACGCGGGCCGGACCCAAGCCAAAAGTACAAACCCAAGCCTGCCAACTTAGTTGTTGGGGTTTAACGGGCTCGGGTCCTGGCTGAGCTTTGTAGTATATTTGAAACCCAAGCTCGGCTAATGACGGGCGGGCATGACGGGCCCCCGACTTAATGAACTGGTCTAGCTATAACCATACAATCTACTAGACTACAATTTCCCGTTAGTCATAATTATATTTCACATTAATACAATTATCCCCCCGGATATCTGTATGCCCATATCTTGTTCGCTCGATACTAGTTTAGACACGTTTCCCTAGGCAAAACCGATCAATAACTTAAACGTGTTACCTGATACGTCTTCACATGTTTAGTCAACTGGATTCACATTCGGGTATAAAATACATAATACAAACATCATACAAAAATAAAATACCTCGGTGTCTACTTTCGAGAGTTGGACAAGTACACCACGACAGCTGGGTCCCACAATAAGACCCTTAAATGACACGTGACACAAGTTAGAATTTTAGGGTTGTTACAATTGTATAGTATTTTGGGCACTCCATTTTTTAAATAAAGCCAAACTACCCCTTTCTCCTAAACGGGGCACCTCATCATTGAAATGACACTTAAACTCTCACAAGTCCCACTCATACCTTTCAATTTTGGTGTTTTCAATAATCTCGATGTCACTTTCTTTGTGTTTGATAGGGGTAGGGGGACCTATGTTTGAGGTTCAGTGGTGCCTTACCAAACCTTCTTTTGTTGAAAACTTGGTCGACAACCACGAAACTCAAAGTTTGATTTGCCCTAACCGACTCTTCAGCTAGACATTCAATGAGCTCTTTCTGACATTCTTTACTAAAAATTTGATGGGCTTCGATCGAAACTCCAATTAAAGGTTCAAATCTGCAAGATCAAACCACTCAAAAAATAATCGTTCCTACTTTTACCTATGGAAATTCTAAAAAACCATCAAATATAAAAAAAATACATATTCCCTTGCAAAAATGTTCTTCCATTGTATGATCCTTTGCCATGTTTATTTGAAAATAGGAAAATGATAATCTAACATAGTTTGAATGCATAGTCCTACGTGGCATTTATTTTGTTAGATGTAGGGCCCACATCGGTTGAGAAAACGGATACAAGAGACGAAGAGCTTGATTTACGTCTTCACTCACGTCGGTGGGGCCACTACTAACGGATGAACAGTGATGCCGTTAGCCTAACACCATTGAGAAGTGACACGTACTTTTTCACCATTACAGGGGTTTTGTGAAGGATGAATCTTCTCCAACATAGAAAAACATAAACAAAGGAGTTGCATTAGGTTAACGATTTCAATTAAAAATCAATCAAACACTTCGCAAGTTCCAATCTTTTATTAGGGCTTTGATACTCCACTTCTCCATGAATCGTACGACCTCACAATCAACCATGTTACGTCCCAAAATTGCCAACCATCATCACTATCCCTCCCCTTATTCGTCTTCCTCTTCATTGTCCATAGTTCAGCGAACACAAGACCGATTAATGCAGATCGTCCAATTGAAAATCTTCTAAACCGACCATTTCTGCTCCTTCACCCCAAACTCAATCATTTCCGAGAATCTATTTAAATCAGTAATCGACTTCAGACTCACATACCTCACAACAGAATACCCTCAAAAGCTCTTAAAATTCTGCGCAAACCTTGTATTCTTGACATCTCTCATGCCCTTAGTGACTTCTCCACTTGCAGCTCCGACATCTCTGACAAACTTCAAAGACTGGCCTCCATTCCCATGGTGGAAGACGGCGCCGCCGCCACCGGAGAACAACTACAAACCCACCACGATGACCTAAAATCGTGGCTAGGGTTTCTAGAAGATGAAATCAAGATTAATGAAGAACTGACGCGCGCCTACGTCATCCCTACTGTCACAGGGCCAATGAAAGAGGGGTTTTTCACTAGGAAATTTTTCTCTCAATTGAACCTGCGGTGCCTAAGGGCCACCTTAGTTCAGCACGCTAATACTCGAATTAAAGGGACAGCAAGCAATAGGCAACAAGGAAACGTTTACTAGCTCTCAATTGGAATTACAACTGTGGAACTCTATGCCTCCCCAAGCTTAGAGCCCTTGGCTTTATAGACTAGCCATTAGGTAGTTACATAACCAACTAGGACACATGTCCAGTGTTCATCAAACCATAGACCTGGTAAATCGCGACTCTCTTAGTAGTCAAGGCAGTTGCCGAACTGCCTTGTTCCCTTGCTGCCACCTGGTTCCGTAACCGCCTCCATTACTAGGTCAGTTAGCATATGCTCCATGTATTCGGGACAAGCCTGGACGTGGCTTGGTCATGGCCCAGCCATAACCAAGGTAGTTCCCCAACTACCTCGACTTGGTCTTCCACGTTTCAAGGGACGTGGTTCATGCTTCTCTAAGGGACAGGGACTGCGTCTCGTGGTGCCTGGCCGTGTCCAGGCACGTAGGGTTCTAATTCGGGGCTCGGGGTCGAGTCCCACCGACTCGGGGTGGCCGGACCATGGTCCGTGGGTCTTCGCCTTGGCATGGTGCCCAAGGCGTGCTCGAGGGCCTTCCTTGTCACTGTTGCCCATGCCACCCCTAGGAGAGAGCCCACCTCCCCTTATAGTAGATGTTAAGCCGTTTCCTCAGCTCCAATAGGAAACATCCCAAAATGAGACCAAGCGTACTTTGACCAGGGTCAATGCCCAAGTCAAGGAAAGTCAACTGTTGTGCCAAGGCCTTGCCTTGGCTTTGGCCTGGTCTTGCCTCGTCTTGCCTTGCCTTGCCTTGCCTTGCCTTGCTGTGCCTTGCCTTGGCCTTGCCTTGTCTTGGCCTTGCCTTGCCTTGGCCTGGCCTTGCCTTGGCCTGGCCTTGCCCGTGCCTTGGCCTGGCCTGGCCTTGCCCAGCCTTGCCTTGCCTTGCCTTGGCTTGGCTTTGCCCTGCCTTGGCCTCGCCTTGGTCTGCCTTGCCTTGGCCTGGCCTTGCCTTGCCTTGGCCTCGCCTTGGCCTGCCTTGCCTTGGCCTGGCCTCCCCCTGCCTTGGCCTCACCTTAACCTAGCCCAGCCTTGCCAAACCGTGCCCGTGCCAAGCCTTGCCCTTGCCAAGGCTTGTCTACTTAGGCACGAACCATGTACTAAACCCCAATCCGACTTTGGAGTTCACTGAAACCTCCCGAGTCTACCGAGACTCGTTCATCTGCTGAGTTATCATGCTGCCCGGCCCAGCATGCTCATATCCAGCTTATTGGGGTGGTAACAAACCTCCCCCGGCCGAAATGTTCGATGCCCTCATCGAACTGCTCGGTTCTTGCCACTTCTGGTAGTCTGAAATCTCCTTCTCAAACTGCCATAGGGTAGTATCTCGCTCCCAAGTAGGTTCCTCCACATCAACCCACTTGATTAAGTAGAAAATCCGCCTATTTTTCTTACTTTGCCTACGCACCTCGTGGTTTAGAATCTGCTCGATCTCCCCTGCAAATTCCTTCCGTATCAAGGGTGGAGCACGTCTGCCTTCACTCCGTCCTGGATCCTCCTGATCTGAATGGAAAGGCTTGATATAACTTACATGAAATGTAGGGTGTATCTTCAACCTTTCTGGTAGCTTTAGGCGATAAGATACCCTCCCCACTCGATTGACCACCTCAAATGGTCCTTCGTATCGCTGCACCAGGCCCTTGTGTGTCTCCTTCTTGTTGAATTTCTTCAATATCTGAGGAGTAATCTTCAACAAGACGAGATCTCCTTCCTGGAACTCTAAGGGTCTTCTGTGCTGGTCAGCATACTTCTTCATTCTCCTGACAACTTTGGCCAAACTATCATGAGCTGCTTCCCTCAGCTCCTGCTTGTTCCGTGCAAACCGATATGCCGCAGGGCTCAACCCCATCGACTTTGACTTGACTACTTCATGTGGAGTAGCCGGTTGTTGTCCTGTCGCCACCTCGAATGGACTCATTTATGTAGCTGAGCTTTTGTGTAGATTGTAACAAAATTGGGCTGTATCAAGTAAATCCACCCAATTCGTTTGACTGGCATTCACATAATGGCTGAGATAATCCTCCAGCAAAGCATTGATTCTCTCCGTCTGCCCGTCTGTTTGAGGATGGTTTGCTGTGGAAAATTTCAATTCTGATCCCATCAGATTAAATAAGGCAACCCAAAATCGTCTAGTGAACCGAGCGTCTCGATCACTGATGATGTCCTCTGGGATGCCTCAATACTTCGCCACATGTTTTAAGAACAGCTCCGCCGTCATGTCTGCATCACAATTCTTCGAAGCAGCTATGAATGTAGCATACTTCGAGAATTGATCGACCACCACCAGGACGCTGGTCATTCCCTGCACATCAGGAAGACCAGTGATGAAATCCATGGAGATGCTCTGGAAGGGCCTCTCTGGTATGGGTAGAGGCTCCAGTAACCCTGGTGCCTTATTCCTCTCCGTCTTGTCCTTTTGGCATACAAGACAAGTCCGCACATACTGATCCACGTCCTCCTCCATCTTCGGCCAAAAGTAAGAACGTGATAAGAGGGCATAGGTGCGCTCCATGCTCGGATGCCCAGCCCACCGAGCATCATGTGTCTCCTTCAAGAGTAGCCGCCTTAATCCACCTGTACTAGGGACATAAGGGCGTCCTCCTTTGGCATAGAAGACCCCATCATCACACCAGAACCTCCGAGTGACTCCCTCCGCTGCTAGCTTTAGCAACTTCTTACAAGTAGGATCTTTGCCGGTCTCCTCCTTGATTCGAGGCAGGAATTCACCTTCTAGCCTCACTACTGCTGTCACCATCTCAGCCACCACCTTGCGACTGAATGCATCCGGAACTGAATTGAGCATACCAGGTTTGTGTTCGAATTGTAAACCAAACTCTGCAAGGAAATCCAACCATCTCGCCTGCTTTTGGTTGAGCTTTTTCTGGCTCATGAAGTAGGTAATTGCTGCATTGTTTGTCCACACCACAAAACTGGTTCCCAGCAAGTAATGCCTCCAAAGATGGAGAGCATGAATTACAGCTAGCATTTCCTTCTCGTGAGTCGGGTACCTCTGCTCCGCATCCTTCAGTTTCCTGCTTTCGAAGGCAATGGGGTGTCCCTCCTGGACAAGCACCGCCCCCAATGCCCTATCTGAAGCGTCTGTATGCACCTCGAACGATAGTTCGAAGTTTGGTAGTCCCAACACTGGTTCAGAGGCAATGACCTGCCTCAACTCCGCCATAGCTTGGTTGCATCGATCCATCCATGCCCAAGCTCGATCTTTCTTTAACAAGTCTGTCAGCGGCGCCACCTTCCGTAAGCAGCCCTCCACGAACCGCCGATAGTAATTTGCCAACCCCAAGAATGATCGCAACTCCGAGACCTTCGTGGGGTTTGGTCATTCCATGATAGCCCGCAACTTCTCTGGATCCATTTGCAATTTACCCTAGCCTACAACATGACCAAGGAAAGAAATTGTTTGCGTAACAAACTCACATTTCTCCCTCTTTACATACAAATGGTTAGCCCTCAAGGTAGTCAGAACCATCCGTAAGTGATCCACATGATCATGGAGGTTCTGACTGTAAATCACTATGTCGTCAAGGTAAACAACGACAAATCTATCAATGAATTCCCTCAATACATCATTCATTAAATTACAGAATGTAGCAGGGGCATTTGTCAAGCCAAATGGCATGACTAAGTACTCAAACGAACCATACCTAGTCACCATGGCTGTCTTTGGAATGTCACCAGCTGCAATTCGAACTTGATAGTACCCCGACCTCAAGTCCAACTTTGTAAAGTAGGTCGCACCAGATAATCGATCAAACAAGTCTGCCACAAGTGGGATAGGGTACTTGTTCTTCACTGTTAACTTGTTTAGCGCCCTGTAGTCCACGCACATTCGAAGAGAACCATTGTGCTTGCGCTGAACAGGACTGGTGCTCCGTAAGGGGCCTTGGATGGCTGAATGAATCCAGCATCCAACAATTCTTGCAACTGCTTCCTTAGCTCCTCCAACTCCATTGGAGCCATTCTGTACGGGGCTTGTGCTGAAGGTTTTGAGCCAGGGATCAGCTCAATCTCATGGTCAATTTCCCTTTTTGGGGGTAACTGCTTTGGCAACTCTGCCGGCATCACGTCTCCGAAGTCCTCTAGCACTTCGGCGACTATATCAGGGACCTTTAATGTCGTTCTTGCCTTGGTCTCCACCAAGGCTGCTAAGAATGTGGGTTCTCCCTTCCTCAGTCCATCTTTCACCTGAATGGCTGAAAGATGGGATAGCTTCGTCTTCTCCTTTCCTGCAATTGTGTTAGTCGTAAGGACAAAACAAGGGTGGGACTTGTTCATCACGAACAGTCCTTTCAAGAACGGCATCAATGTAATGCTCCCTAAGTGCAAAAAGTCATTCCCTAGGATGACATCGAAATCATCCAAGGCAACAGCCATTAGGTTGATCTTTCCCTCCTAAGATCCAACCTTCAAATTCACATCAGTGGCTATACCTTGAATTCGCTTAGCCTCCGAATTCATTGCTTTCATTCGACTGGAGTTCTCAACGAGATCCAGTCCCAATTTTCCCACCATATGGTCTGCCACGAATGAGTGAGTAGCTCCCGAATCCACCATCGCCAAGACTCGTCTCTGGTTCACCTCATCATCCACGTACATTAGCCCCTCCGAGGGGCTCGTCTTGGCTTGTTGAATTGCATTTAACAACTGTAATGGGTTCATTCGGGGCTGGCCATCATCCTCCGCAATCAAGGCCGAAAGTTTCTCCTTCTTTGGGCAGTCTCGTGCCCTGTGAGGGCCATTACAAATAAAATAGCCCTTACCTAAGGAACTTGATGAGGGCTTCGGGTATGCTTCCTTGCCTCCTTAGCTCAGCTTGAGCCCGAGACTGCAATCCCGTGGTGAAATTGAAAACTTTGTCCTCCTCCGACATGTTTTTGATGTCCAGTAGGAGGGAGGAAAACTCCTTCACATAGTCACGCACCGATCCCGTCTGTTTGAGCTTGCGCAAGGCCTCCCGCGCTTGCCAAGCCGCATTGGTAGGAAGGAATTGATCCTTCAATTCCCTCTTGAGCACCTCCCAATCTACAATTTTGGGCCTCCCCGCAGCCCGTATTATCATCCACTCTGGTTCTCCACCAAAGCTTCGCATCACCCTCAAGGTACATAGGGGTCAGGATGACCTTATGATTCTCCTCCGTGCCAACAGTAGCAGCCAACAGTAGCAAAGTACTGCTCCATGTCCCAAATGAAATTCTCAAGCTCTTTGGCACTCCGCTTGCTAGAGAATTTCTTTGGTTCCGGCACTTTTGTTCGGGGCTTCGCCGCAACAACACCCTCCGAGGTTCCGCCCACAGCTCGCTTAAGTAAGCTCACCTCCACAGCCATTGTCGAGGCTGTTTCGGTGGTAAGTTCCCCTACCGACCGCACATTGGCTACAAGCTCCTCAAATCTTGATTCCCATATGGTAATCATGGCCTCTTGTGACTCTCCCCTAATCACCAAGGAAGCCACCAACATTTCCAAGGCTTCAATACGTCGGGACGCAGTTGAAGACTCCGCCAATTCCGCCGGAGTGGCCATCGTTGCTATCACATGCTCTAGGTGAGACACCCTCTCACCTAGATCGCTTCTTCTTAGGGTCGCCATTGTCTCCAAACGAGGCTCTGATACCAATTGTCACAGGGCCAATGAAAGAGGGGTTTTTCACTAGGAAATTTTTCTCTCAATTGAACCTGCGGTGCCTAAGGGCCACCTTAGTTCAGCACGCCAATACTCGAATTAAAGGGACAACAAGCAATAGGCAACAAGGAAACGTTTACTAGCTCTCAATTGGAATTACAACTGTGGAACTCTATGCCTCCCCAAGCTTAGAGCCCTTGGCTTTATAGATTAGCCATTAGGTAGTTACATAACCAACTAGGACACATGTCCAGTGTTCATCAAACCATAGACCTGGTAAATCGCCACTCTCTTAGTGGTCAAGGCAGTTGCCGAACTGCCTTGTTCCCTTGCTGCCACCTGGTTCCGTAACCGCCTCCATTACTGGGTCAGTTAGCATATGCTCCATGTATTCGGGACAAGCCTGGACGTGGCTTGGTCATGGCCCAGCCATGACCAAGGTAGTTCCCTAACTACCTCGACTTGGTCTTCCACGTTTCAAGGGATGTGGTTCATGCTTCTCTAAGGGACGGGGATCGCGTCTCGTGGTGCCGGCCGTGTCCGGCACGTAGGGTGCTAAGTCGGGGCTCGGGGTCGAGTCCCACCGACTCGGGGTGGCGGACCATGGTCGTGGGTCTTCGCCTTGGCATGATGCCCAAGGCGTGCTCGAGGGCCTTCCTTGTCACTGTTGCCCATGCCACCCCTAGGAGAGAGCCCACCTCCCCTTATAGTAGATGTTAAGCCGTTTCCTCAGCTCCAATAGGAAACATCTTAAAATGAGACCAAACGTACTTTGACCAGGGTCAATGCCCAAGTCAAGGAAAGTCAACTGTTGTGCCAAGGCCTTGCCTTGGCCTTGGCCTGGCCTTGCCTTGGCCTGGTCTTGCCTCATCTTGCCTTGCCTTGCCTTGCCTTGCCTTGCTGTGCCTTGCCTTGGCCTTGCCTTGTCTTGGCCTTGCCTTGCCTTGGCCTGGCCTTGCCTTGGCCTGGCCTTGCCCATGCCTTGGCCTGGCCTGGCCTTGCCCAGCCTTGCCTTGCCTTGGCATGGCCTTGCCCTGCCTTGGCCTCGCCTTGGCCTGCCTTGCCTTGGCCTGGCCTTGCCCTGCCTTCGCCTCGCCTTGGCCTGCCTTGCCTTGGCCTGGCCTCCCCCTGCCTTAGCCTCACCTTGGCCTGGCCTAGCCTTGCCAAGCCGTGCCCGTGCCAAGCCAAGCCAAGCCTTGCCCTTGCCAAGGCTTGTCTACTTAGGCACGAGCCATGTACTAAACCCCAATCCGACTTTGGAGTTCACTGAAACCTCCCGAGTCCACCGAGACTCGGTCATCTGTTGAGTTATCATGCTGCCCAGCCCAGCATGCTCATATCCAGCTTATTGGGGTGGTAACACCTACCACGGTGGGCACAATGCAACGGATGTTCCGTTAATTTTAAACTTGTGGACCCCATATTTAACAAAATACATGCCACGTGGGCAATGGTTTGAATTTGTGCGACAAAAGTGTCATTTTATCATTTTCTTTAAAAAAAACCCGAAAATAAGGTCAAATCTATTGAAAAATAATAATCTAAAACACTTTGGTGGACACTTTATTTTTTAGCTATTTATGACTCTTTCTTGTCTTCCCAGACATGGGTTCTACCTCTGACAAAACATCATAAATAGGCTAAAAACAAAGTGCGTGCTCCAAGTGTGCGTCCCAAGTGTGCGCCCAAAGTGCGTTGGATTATCATTTTTCAAATCCATAATGCCCTACAAATCACCCTAACTTAAAATGAATTACTTTTTCTTACTAAAGCTATCCATTCAACTTGGGCAAACTGCGCACGCACATGTAGGTGCCGTTGATGTGAGAATGGGTGGCATCTTGAGGTGTATCTTGAGATTATCATCACTAGGTCCCTTCTCTCTCACTCTTAAGCCTATGAGTTGCTTGCGTGGTCCTCTTAAGGTGCTAGGTTTTGATCACCACTGCTAACCTCAATTGAAAAAGTGAGCATGGATTCTCAGGCGCAACAACAACATCAATGGACGATGAGCGCGCAACCCCAAACCCACCAACCATCAACTTGGGCTGCGCCTTCTCAGCCGTACCATCAGCCGACCTCCATTGAAGAAGTTAGAACCCTCTGGATTGGTGACCTTCAATACTGGGCCGACGAGTCTTACCTCCATGGCTGCTTTGCTCACACTGGGGAGGTAACACAGTAACACACTCTCCTCGTCATATCTTTAATAAATATGATTTGATCAATTCCGACACATTCTTATTAGAAACACTTTCTTATTGGATGAGGCATCAATTGTTAAAAGGCAAGGTTTAGTGAGGTCGTGGATTCGACTCCTGTTGAACTCAAAATAAATAAATAAGTCAAAGTTTCATTATTTTGTTACTTTTGTTTTGGGATTTATGCGGCTATTTGTTCTATTTGTTTGGTTCAATTTCCTTTTTTTTTAAGGAATTTTTGTTTTCTTGACATGCCTTCATAATGATTATTGATGTGTGAAAATGCACGTTGTTTTTTATAAATTGTAGGTGCTTTCGATAAAAATTATACGCAACAAGATCACAGGGCAGCCTGAAGGTTATGGGTTTGTGGAATTTGTTTCTCATGCGGCAGCAGAAAGAGTTCTACAAACATACAATGGAACACCAATGCCTGGAACTGAGCAGTTATTTAGGTTGAATTGGGCCTCTTTTGGCATTGGAGAGCGACGTCCTGATGCAGGACCCGAGCATTCAATTTTTGTTGGGGACTTGGCGCCAGATGTTACAGATTATTTGTTGCAGGAGACATTCAGAGCTCAATATCCATCCGTTAGAGGTGCTAAGGTTGTGACTGATCCCAATACGGGACGTTCAAAGGGTTATGGATTTGTTAAGTTTTCAGATGAAATGGAAAGAAATCGTGCTATGACTGAAATGAATGGGATGTATTGCTCAACCAGGCCCATGCGCATTAGTGCAGCAACTCCAAAGAAGACCACTGGCGTTCAACAACAATATGCTATGACTAAAGGTAACCTATCTTATATTTTTAATGTATGTATGGTGTAGTTCGCTATGAATTGATTTTGTTTGTTACTAATGACGTGCTACCTATATGCACCAATTTTGATTTCCATGCCACCACAATAGGTTTCTGGTGTATTTTTATGGGGAGAATAGCTTTCTCATGATACATGTGTATATATATATATATATATATATATATGCTTATATATTTGAATGGATAATTGCTACTTGTTGATTCTGTTGGTACATTACATAAAGGAAAATAGAGCTTTAGGAAATACAGAGTCCTTGATAAACGCCAAATGTAAGGACTGGCACCTGTGCGTCATTGTGGTGGTTTTTAATGTGTAAATGAGTGCTAAGATTGATTCTGGTGACTATGGGGAACATCACTGGATCTAATCCATCAATTATCTTAATTCAATTGACTAGAAATACATGCATGGAGATTGTGGTTGGATTCCTCCCATGTAGTGCGGGCATGAACAACAGTTTGAATATTTAGTTTCTACTATTGGTCGAAAACCATATTGAATGAGCTGTTTATACTTTATCGAAACTCTTTATGTTGGAAATGTTTATATTTATTTATCTGTGGCTTTAGTGATTTTAAGTTTCTTTCTATTTCTATGACAGTTAGTTCCAAATTACAACTTTTCTTCAGTATATATAAGTCTTCAGTCATCGGGTTCACAGATTTAATGTCTTGAGAGAAGTGTTTCTTAAAGTGAGATTTAGACTTATTTTAGTACCTTCACCGTCCTGTAAGTTCATCTGATATGTTATGTTTTCTGGCAGCTGTGTACCCACCACCAGTTTACAGTGCTCCTGTTTTTCAGGCATATCCAGCAGCAGACAATGATGTCAATAATACAACAGTACGTCAAATGTGATGAAATCTAGTTGTTTTTTTTTTTTTTTTTTTCCTGCAACCCTCTCTCTCTCTCTCTTACCTATTTTTATGTTTCAGATATTTATTGGTGGTTTGGATCCCAACATTACAGAGGAGGAACTTAAGCAGATTTTTGCACAATTTGGTGAGCTTGTTTATGTGAAGATACCACCGGGTAAAGGATGTGGCTTTGTAATGTTTGGAGCTAGGTAGGTACCTCTAATTTCTAGGTTGCAACTGTGTGAAACATGTTTCTTGAATGTACAAGTGTTTTTTTCTTCCAGACTTCCAGTGATTATTAAGATTATTCATTATTGTAATCATTATCTTTTATATGTGAAATCTGAACTTTTTGTCTAATCTTATGTTCTATATACTCTCTTTTACTTTTTGTTGTATATTGAAAATTTAATATGTTTGATTTTCATTTTCACTTAGTTGTAGTGATGTTTTTTGCTTTTTCTGGCTAGGGCATCTGCAGAAGAAGCAATTCAAAGGTTGCAAGGGACTCTAATTGGTCAACAAACTATTCGTCTTTCTTGGGGACGAAATACGGCTGCTAAACAGGTGTGGTACATTTCACATTTTAATGTTCCAAAAATTCACCAATGCATGGAAGTGGTTTCCATATCATTTTATATTATTATCCATGAAAATCTGATAACATCTTTGACTGGTGGGTATTTTTACTAAAACCAAAGGCAAATTAAACAGGATATGATTCACAAGTAGTCAAAAGCATCATGGGTATTACATTACTTTTTAGTAATTGGTCTTCATTTTCTTGAAAAAGAAACTGAGTAGGTCTTGATGTTTTCAAAAATAAAAAAAACAAAAAAGGATTTGGTTTTTATCTTTTAAAAAAAACACAATTGTCTTGACGAATCATCATTGGACGTTGTAATGAAGCCATATTCGCACATACCAAAGTATGTGGGATCCTTCAATTTCAGGGTCAGACACCTCAATGGATTCTTACCCTGCATTAAGGATATGCTATTTCTGAATCAATCTCTGCCTTCGAGTGACGTCAAAGAAAAGTTCTGCTAAGGCTTGCTCTTTTCATGTTTTTTTTTGCATGAATTAGTTATTGGTTGGTCTACTTCTAATTAACGTGTTTGTACATGTTCTTTATTTGTCAACTTGTTTGGATTTGTTTTGGGATTTCTTTTTTGTACACATTCGCTGTGTTAATTATATGCCTATTGCTTAATTTTGTTTTCAGGATGCTTCTGGTGCTTGGGTTCAGGCAGATCCTAGTCAATGGAATGGCACTTATTATGGCTATGGGCAAGGCTATGATGCTTATGCATATGGATCTGCACAAGACCCATCTGTTTATTCGTATGGAGCATATGCAGGATATGGCCAGTACCCTCAACAGGCAAGTTTTTTAATATTATTGATTGGGCATATTACAATGTGGTGCAAAATTATATGATATCAGATGTGATTTGGAGAGGTGATGTTGAGTAAAATTTGTAAAAGGAATGCAACGTAAGACTTCATTCTTTGGTAGTAATTAGTGAAGCTTATAGGTCTAGAGAAAAAAATGGTATCTTGTAGACCTACAGATGGAACATAAACCTTCATGACCAATGCATGACTAAATGAGAACATAATTGATTTTGTAGACAACTGATGGAAAATGAATCAACGTTGATATGCCATATTGCAGTAAAATGCCAAAGTCTATGACTCGTATATTACAGAAGCTGCACAAAAACTTGTCTTAAGTAAAACGAATAATACACAATAAAACTTGAAGACTAGGTTTGTTGGGTGTAAGTATTTTTTGCTGACATGACATAATGTGGATATAGACACTGAATTTGTGCCACTGCACTTGTGAAGTTGGGCATAGCTATTCCCCGAGTTATCCTTCACATGATAAGTTATTGTATCTGAAACAATTAGTTCAGTTAGCATAGGCTTTACCCTTAGGTCCTTTACTAATGCAGTAATATTCAATAATGGTATTCCCTTAAATGACTTTTCCATTGTTGACCAAAAAGATGCTCTATTTTGATTTAAATCATTTCCTAGGTACAACCTACACATTCCTCCACTCCTTGGATATACTTTTGTTCCTTTCATCGAAATGAACCAAGCGATGGTGCAAATCACCTTTTTTTTTTTTTCTAGTTCCACAACCTTGTAGCCTTTGGAACCAAATAAGTGATGCTTGCTGTCTTTTGGAACTATCCCCAAGACCTCTATTCGTTAGTAGTCGAGGCATCAATTTTGACTTGCTAATCTGCAATGTTTGTATGTGTATAAAAAGAGTGGTTGGCTATTTTGGTATTCATTCTATGAAGCACAAAATAGTTTGGAAGTAGTGACATTTTCCGATCCTAGTAATTGTGCAATAATTTGCTTTTTATAATGAAATTGGATTTTTCAAATAAAGTTGGTGTGATAAAACATGGGAAATCAAATAATTGTTTGAAGATGGCAAAAGGGCCACTTTACTCCCTGTTGTCTCACTTAGTTGCTTACTCAGTCCCTATTCCCAGAGTTTAACTAGGGCCAACTCGGTCCCTCAACTTCCTTTACCACTTCAAATTAGGGTTGCGAGTGGGATAGGGCGGGGCGAGTAGCCGAGGATTGAAGTTCCCATCCCCGCGGGGCGCTAAGTGGGAATTTATCCTTGCAAATACTCTGCGAGATGAACTTTGCCGCCCCACGCCAGGCTAGCTGGGAATCCCCACACCCCATCAATTTTGTAAAAATGCACATTTTGATCTCCACTCGTTGGTTGTTTTGACACTTAACTACTTTCTCAATTTTTTTAGGAATCTCAAATCGAAAGATTAATTTAATTTTTTTTTTATATATTTTTTCAAATTATCATACTTAATTAAATGTATAATATTTATAAAATCAGTATGGCAAATATATTTCAATGATATTCTAAATATAATCCTTTTATATTCTTATGATGCAATATATATAGTAGGATTGGTTTAAGGAGGTTGTGACGTTTACCCACTTTGAACATCGAGTTAGGCGCACCTACCAAGTTGAAAGCACACGATGCACCTTGAGATGCGAGTTGCGCTTGCATCGAACGACGCCCATAGGTGGGTGCGCCTAACTCGGTGCCTAAAGTGGGTCAACCAATCATTTTCCTTGGTTTATGGTTGGTGGTCTCGAGTTTCGTTTCATACAATTGCATAAGTTTTTAGTAAAAAACTACATAATCTTTTAGTAAAAACATAAAAAATGGGGGATTTTATGTAGGAAATGCGGCGGGAGGTGGGGAATCCCAGAGGGGACCCATTTATTGGTAACCATATGATAATGTTGGAATTATGGTATTAGACAATAAACGCCAAGTTTTATCATATCAATTAGTGCCTTGTAATCTATGTTGTTAGCATGTGGCGAAACAGGAGAGCTCATTTCTTTTGTGTTTTTCTTGGGAATATTATCGGGGATTATAGTTGGTGGCCGTAAAAAGAATTTTATGCTTACAACCCCATGAATCCCATCCTTAGCCTTTGCGACCATTGGGTGAATTAATGATGGTAAAAAGATCGGTTAGGACAAAACCAGGTTCGGATTGATATAAAAGAATGTATGTAAGTCTAGACCCAACTATGTTTTAAATTCAAATAAGACTAGCTTGTCTAGTGTTTACCTTTGAAATCAGGTTGGCCTGTTATCTAGGTTTTATTTAAATTTGAAAGATTTTAATATTTAAAGCTTTCAAATATTAATTATTATGGAACTTTATTATGCATTATGTAGTTTTGCCAATATAAGTTATAAATTAACATTCAAGTTTTATTTAAATTCTTTATAGAAATTGTTGGAGATTTGGATTAATCCCACATCAACTAGTTAGAAAGAATAATATGGCTTATAAGTTTGGAGTGGGAACTCTAACTTTCCTTGACATTTTGAAGTAATCTCCCACTTTCGAACTAAGTCCATAATAAACTAGTACCACACTCTCTCTACCTTGGACTGGTCTTACACTACAAACAATTAACATGGTATCAGAGCCGATGGTTCGTCTGGGAAGAAGCAGCTTGGATGGATTTTGATCCAAGTTGGAGTGTTGGAGATGTGTGGACCAAAAGTCCCACATCGGATAAATGTGACTTCATAATGAAGTATATAAGTGTGGATCTCCCTTTCAATTAATACTTAGACCTTTTGGAGTAAAACCCCACACCTATGTTAAAGGTGGTCAAGTTGGGGTCAATATCGATACTGGTAGATAACCATAGGCTCAGTTCAAGGTAGAGAGAGTGTGGTGATTAGTTTATGTATGGGCTTAAGTTTGGAAGTGGTAGATTACTCTAAAATGCCAAGGCAAGTTGAAGTTTTCACTCCAAGCTTATAAGCCATATTATTCCTTATAACTATGTGATGTGGGATTAAATGATTAATCCACATCTCCTGAACTTTCTCTCAAGTCTAATTGTTGTACCAGTTGTGACTTGACTGTAGTCGCCATCAACTAGGAGGATAGCTTTATCTTCTTTTGTAGCTCATGTTAACCTCATATTAACCTTCGTTTTTGTTGGATGTCAATCTATTAGGTCCTTATATCTTATGGGCTATTAAACCAGCCATAGGCTCTGATACCATGTTATTTTTTCGCTTGCACATCTGCCGAGCTCGTGGATGGCCAGCATCGATATTGTCCCAACTTTACCACCTTCAACACATAGGTGCAGGGTTTTAGTCCAAAAGGCCTCAGTACTAATTGAAGGGAGATCCCCACTTATATACTTCATTATGAAGTCACATTTATCCAATGTGGGACTAACTTTCGGTCCACACATCTCCAACATAAATCACTATAATGTTAGCTACAACAACCCAATTATTTGATGTTTATTTCAAAAAACCAAGGACATATATATAGATAATGATGAATTAAAATTTTAATCATCTTCAAAAATATGTGCTAAAGCAGTATGTCTCTACATTTATTGATCTGTTTCTAGTTGCCCACTATCCAATATATGGTCCAGTTTTAAATTTAGGTTGGATTTGCAGCAATAGGGTTGTGTTTCTACCTAAATTGGATTTAATTCAGATTGGTCATGACTCAACATAAATTAATAAAAATCTTTTTTGTACCCAACGTGGTTTTAGTTCATACAAGTTTGAATTCGAGTCTTGCCATTAGTATGTGCATTCTATTGTGAGGTTCATAGAGCCCATCGATCACATGCCAAACCGATTAGGATTTTGTGTGACACAAACCATGATCCTAGGACCTTCAATTGATCGGGATGGACAAGGAGTAATTCGAAATAGAAACCATCAAGCTTATTGCCTCTAATTAGTGGTAGAATGATCAACTTATAGAATAAGGATTTGATTTATTTAAGCTAATTGTTTCACTTCAACTCAGTGAGTTCCCAAAAGGTGTTAATATTACAGAGATTATTTGGTTGGAGAACTCTTTGAGGATGGGACAGAGATCTAGGCCAGGTTAGATGCATTTCCTTCCATAGTGTTCGCCGTTTGCCTTTAAAGTGGTCTTCATTCCATCTCACAGAGATGATCTTGTTGGAGAACTCTATTATGCATTATATAGTCTTACCACTATAATTTTATGGAAGATGCTAGAGTGACCCGGTGATGGGACACCCGGTAATGGTGTCCATCCATTCGGCATTGATATTTGTGTGCACACACATCGATGCACGAAAGGATGGACACCATCACTGGGTGTCCCAAAACGGATCTTCCTAGTATTTTCCTTAAATTAACGATCAAGTTTAATTAAAACTCTTTATAGAAATCACTGTAATGTTGGCTAAAACAACCTAAGTATTTGATGTTCATTTAACAAATATTAAGGACTTATATCTAATGATGAATTAAAATTTTAGTCATCTACCAAAATATGTGCTAAAGCAATATGTTTTTATAATCTTATTGATCTCTTGCTAGGTGTCCATTATCCAATACATGCCAAGTCAATTAGGATTGATGAGATGCAATTGATCCTGTCGACACAAAACATTTTACAAGGACCTTCAATTAATTGTGATGGACTATGAGTAATTCCAAATAGAAACCATCAAGCTTATAGCCTTTAATAAGAGGTAGAATGGTCAACTTAAAGAACAAGTAGTTGATTGATTTAGCTTAATTGTTACACTTTGATTCTGTGAGTTCCCAAAATGTGTTAATATTATAGAGATTATCTGGTTGGAGAACTCTTTGAGGATGGGACAAAGCTCTTGGTCAAGTTAGATGCATTTCCTTCTATGGCATTTGCTTTTAAAGTGTGCTTCATACAATCTTACAAAGATAATTTGGTTCGAGAACTCTATTATGCATAATATAGTCTTATTAATATAATTTTATAAATTAACAATAAAGTTTGATTAAAACTATTTATAGAAATCACTATAATGTTTACTAAAACAACCCAAGAATAATTTTAAGGACTTATGGTGTGTTCGTTTGGCGTGATCCCCAAATCCAAGGGGTCACGGATTCATCAAGATGGGATTTGCACTCCCATAGTTCGACTTTAATCCTGAATACTCGAGTTGTTTGCTTGGTAAAGTGAGCGACGATGTTAACAAATTGGGGCACATTAAATTATGGTTGTACCCTCATCTTCTTCGTGGAGAAACTCAACAGTCTTTGCACTCCTCACACACCCCTACCCATTTTCTTGGCACCAATCTCTTACTCATGTTACGCATCGTCTTCTTTGACTCTTTAAAAAAAACTCTATTTAGAAGAATTCCAGGGTTTATTTCCTATTTAAAAAATAACTCTAGGTTTTTTGGGAATTCTATTACAGAGTAGTTTTTGTAGTTGTAATTGGTGAAGTAATTGACAAAATTGTGTACAATTGTTGTTATTCGATGATGGGGTGTAGTAGTGATGATTCAAATGTGTGGTTACTATTGATTTTAATGTGTTCGGTTTGTTTGTTGTGATTGATTTGTGATGTTCTTGGTTTAAGTTGATATACATCACATTTTTTGATCCACACTGTGACCCCAATTTCCATAACCCCCACCTAAACCGTCGCCAAACCCCTCAAGATGACCCAACGAGTTGGGCAATGATCTATTAAGTCTTAACCTGCAGAAATACAACAAGACACTCCACAAATAGACTGCTAAGACATATAAATGGTGTGGAATAAAAGTCTTCTAAGTCTATTAAGTGCGGAAATAAAATAGAAAGTCTTACAAGAGTTGAACAACCAGGCTATGGGTTTCACAAAGTCTACCCATAATAAAATCCCCTGTTTATTACATAAAACGTTTCAAAACCAAATAGATATAAATAAACAACCTTGCAAACGAGAAAAGAGCTTATATGCTATGATCTTGCTCTTTCCTCTGTCCTGAGCAACAGCTGAGGTACCTGGGGAGCAAAAGATCCAACGGGCTTAGTAAAGCAGGATATGCTCTATTGTCAATCACTCCAAGTAATACATAATGCATATTTAACTATCATGCAACAAGAGATTCATTTAAGAAATCCTATTATCATTCTTGGCATGAATAAGTAGCATAAGCAAACATATTATAACATGCAAGGTAAGATAAACATTTGTATTAAGTATGATACTTCAACAAGGATAAACAAAGAAGCATGAATACCATAGAATTGAAGGAATAGCAACTGAATATGTATATCCAACCCACCCGTAGGCCCATTGGTGTATGATAGTTTGTATACCCAATTGGAGCATAATATTATGATTACCCAGCCCACTCGTAGGGCCGTAGGCCCACTGGTGTAATTCGAGAATGTTTACATATCAGTTCCATTGGTATTCAAAGATAAAGAGAAGTAAAAAGGACGTCAATTAATAAGCAATTCATCAGCAAGATATCATGGAGGATTCCAAATAAAACATCAAATCTCTAAGTGAATCCTAGCATATCTACTAGCATGGCAATGATTGAAAGTAGAGCACACCCCACTTACCTCTAATGCTACTTCCTAATTCCAATCCTAGTCTCGAGAAGTTCCTATCCGGTCTTCCTCGAGCGTTTACATTGATTTAGGTTTATTCATCATCATTAAATGTGAGATAAGTTCAATTCTTTTAAAAACTTGAAATATATGGGATTTCATCCTATTTAGTTCATACAGTAAAAGAGAATCAAATGGTTAAAAGGCGTATTTAAAACATGTAAAGCTGTCTTTTAGATCTTTCATCCAACGTTTAGAGTTCATCTATTTTCAAGATCATTTGCAAAACTTGAAAGAAACGAGCAAGCTCTCTGTGAGGCATTTTGTCATACACAATGTATGCAAAGAAAATGAGTTATTGAGCAAATCAAGCTTTAGTCACATTCAAAACTTAAGTTCCTTATAGATTCAAGCGAAATTGCCAAGAATAACCAATTTGAAACCCGATTCAAGTGAAATTGCCAAGAATAAGCAATTTGAAACCCGATCAAACCAAAAGTTGAGTTCGAAGCTTCACAAGCTCAAACCAACTTACAAAGTGTAAAAAAACACAATAAGAAACTATTTAAGACCGAGACCATGAAAATAAACCAAAGATTTACAATAAAGATATGTATTCATCAAGATTTGGGGCTAAAACATGAAACCAAACCCCAAACCCATACAAACATCCATAGTAATGATCAAATTGACAATTGAGTGTGTAAATCTTTTGGAACTCAAGCTTGAAACCTTAGCTTGACATCAAATCCGAAAATTACATCCCATTTTCAATAATTAGTTTAGTTTAGGATTTTTATCTAGCTTGAGTGAGTGTCACCTCCATTTGTCTCCAAGGGTTGTCTCTCCTTTCACTTGTTATTTAGTTTGAGAAGACAAGGAGTGGCTACAAAGTTATAAGGAGTATTTATACATAAGTTATAAAGCTAAGGTTTTGAGAGCTTTCATCTCCACCCTTGATCTTTTCCCATCTCATTTAAGTTCTAAGACCATCTCAATGGTCATCCTTTAATCCATCCTTTTGTTCTTCCATTTAATTACCAAAATGCCACTGTGTTATTTAGTTCATTTAAACAAACCAATTTGGTGTTAATTAACCACTTATATCTACTAATTAACACATAATACACACAATAATCACACCAATACATGAATACCATGTATATTTACCAAAATACCTCCGATACTAGGGTTAAATTATAATTTTTTTTTGAAATTTAGGGCGTTACACACAATTCTTGTTTCAGCCGCTTTGATGCCCGAAATGGCCTCTCAAGAACATGAACGAACAGTAAGAAACCCAAACTGGAATTTAAGTCCTTGGAATCATCCCATTGATGAATCCTTCGTTGCCAAAGCGAATCGAAGATTGGCGTCGAAATGCGTTCCGCGCGAACAAATTAGAGTCTTAGATTGATTTGTGTTCGAGGGATTCAAGAGTGGAAAGATGGAACTTCGCAACGATGGCTGAGTGCAAGAAATGGGATGTGTCACACATTTTGTTTATAAATGGGAGGGGTATTTCGGTAAAATACAATCCCAAGACCTTTAGATTAAATAGCGAGGGGGGAGGTACCACTTTGGGTAATCAGTAAAGCTCTTGATTTGGTTGTCCGCACTATTAGCAAGTCTTTGACACAAACATTGGCTACAAACTCTATCGACGGACTAGTTAGTCTAGTCCACCCAAGCGAACATCTCATTATATCTAATGACGAATTAAAATTTTAGTCATCTCCCAAAATATGTGCTAAAGCAATGTCTTTGTACATTTATTGATCTCTTGCTAGGTTTCCATTATCCAATAGATGTCCAGTTTGATATTCAGGTTGGGTTTAGGCCAATAGGGTGTGTTTCTACCTAACCAGGTTTTAATTAAGACTGAACTTTGTCATGATTTGGCATGAATTGGTAAAAATCTTTTTGTACCTAACCTGGTTTTAGTTCATATAAGTTTGGATCCCAGTCCTACAATCAGTATGTGGATTCTATTGTGAGGTTCATAGAGCTCATCGATCACATGCCAAGTCAATTAGGACTTAGTGTGATTGATGAGGTGCAATTGATCCTGTCGAAACAAAACATGATCCTAGGGGCCTTCAAGTAATCGTGATTCCAAATAGAAACCATCAAGCTTATATAGCCTCTAATTAGGGGTAGAATGATCCAGTTATTGAACAAGTAGTTGATTTATTTAGCTTAATTGTTACACTTATACTCAGTGAGGTCCCAAACGGTGCTAATTTTACCACGATGATCTGGTTGGAGAACTTTATGAGGATGGGACAGAGCTCTTGGTCAAGTTAGATGCGTTTCCTTCCATGGCTTCTGCTTTTAAAGTGGTCTTCATACCATTTTACATAGATGATCTGGTTTGAGATCTTTATTATGCGTCATATAGTTTTACCAATATAATTTTATAAATTAACATTCAAGTTTCAGTAAAATATTTTATAGAAATCCGTATAATGTTGGCTAAAGCAACCCAAGTATTTGATGTTTATTTCAAAAATATTAAGCACTTATATCTATTGATGAATTAAAATTTTTGTCATCTCCCAAAATATTTGCTAAAGCAGTAAGTCTTTATACATTTATTGATCTCTTGCAAGGTGTCCACTATCCAATATATCGTCCAGACAGTCCAGTTTTAAATTGAGGTTAGGTTCGGGCCAATAAGGTTGTGTTTCTACCTAACCTGGTTTTATTCAGACTGGACTTTGTCATAATTTGGCATGAATTGGTAAAAATCTTTTTTTGTACCCAAGCTGGTTTGAGTTCATACAAGTTTGAATCCCAATCCTGCGATCATGCATTCTACTGTGAGGTTCATAGAGCTCATCTATCGCATGGCCAAATCGATTAGGTTTTAGTGTGATTGATGAGGTGCAACTGATTCTATCGACACAAAACATGATCATGGGACCTTCAAATTTATCGTTATGGACATGGAGTGATTCCAAATAGAAACCATTAAGCTTATAGTCTCTAATTACAGGTAGAATTATCAACTTATAGAACAAGTAGTTGATTTATTTAGCTTAATTGTTGCACTTCAACTCAGTAATAGAGATGATCTGGTTTGAGAACTCTGTGAGGATGGGAAAAAGCTCTAGGTATAGTTAGATGCACTTCCTTCCATAGTGTTTGCCTTTAGATTGGTCTTCATACCATCTTACAGAAGAAAAGAATAAAAAAAAAAAGAAAAGAAAAGGAAAATGGTGGTCAAGAAGCCCATAAAGCTGCTCATCCTTTCTGTTGAGATCCTTTATTTGTATTGACACGTGAAGGGATATAATTACATCCGTTCATGAACTGAGTGTCTCATCTTATGACTCTCCTATCAATACAAAAAGATGTATAACTGTAACCGAGCATATACCGTTATTGACTATGCCAACCTAACAATTAATCTATACACGATGTGTGAGTGGGAGATGTTGGAACGTTATTTATTTATAAAGTTAATAATAATATTAGTTTTGATAACTTTATGTCTTGTATATTTATCATGGAGATATATTAGGATTTAATTGAAATCCTATCTCTTAGTATTTCCAGTTTATCTGAAAATCTCAAGATTACACATATATAATCACATATTGTGATTTGATACGGAAGGTTTCTAGTTGGGAGTAAACCTAATTTTTTAGTTCTATCTTAGTGTTTCTATAGAATACTTTTGGGTTGTGGAAAAAGAGTATAGCCATACCATTATGTTGTGCTCGTGACCGCACAGATTTGTCACTGTGATTTAAATATCTCGAAAGTACGCTTCCGCAATAATCTTTGTTAGTTGGTATCCTGCGCTTCGCGCACGGGCAAGATTGAATGCCAATATATTAGATAAAAATATTAGTTTGATGGAAATTCCTTTTTTAAAAAAATTTATTATGTATAATATCCTACATATGCACTTGAAGCAAAATCGATAACAACCAATTTTTAGTAGGAAAAAGTGAAAAAATAACAATTAATAACACACAATTATAATAAAAGCATAAAAAAACTACGTAACACACTTAAAAACCGTAATATAAACTCGTCTCAACAATATCTAAGGATTCACCGAAGAAACTTATACGTCCTGTAACTTTACTACTACATCATCACGATGTCTACTTTTTTGTACACAATATATATATATATATATATATATATATTTCGTCTTAGTCCTACTTAACTTTTAATTTTTTTTAGAGAAAGGAGACGACACTCTCTAGTATTTTATTATTATTTTTCAAAAAAAAACAAAACCAAAAAAGTCATCCAATTCTAATAATTGTGTAAACTTTTTTTCGTTGTATCAACCATGCTAGAAAGTGCAAGGACACTTAAACAATAGTACATTAATTTTTATTCAAAGAAAATTTAGTCACATACAACATCCCATAGCTCATCATTAACTCAAATTAAAAGCCTCCTCCTATGTCTACCAAATAAGTACTATTATGTAGTTCCTTGTGTACCACTACCACACACTCAAGCAGTTATAGTGAGGTGTAACTCTTTATGGTAGAAAGTTCTTTCAACCAAATATCATTTGTGTACTTTATTGACTTAATATATTACCTCAAAAAGAACTTATACCAAAATCAATATTCAATTAACAAATCCATCCAAAAATGAAAGATGTAAACCAAAATAAAAGATCTCAGACTTAAAAAAAAATTATCTCATATTAATATAATTTTTTTTTTTTTTGATGTCCGAGGGTATCTAGACCTTGACCACATCGTAGCTGACACCTGTTGAAGTGGGCCTCCACCTAACTAGTCCCTCAGGGTCGATGACACGCCCCAATGCGACCGACCAATCAAACCACAGGAAATGGGGAGGGCAAGACTTGAACCCGCGTCCTCTGCCTCAAGTCAGTTGGTTGCAAGATTCGACTTGCCACTACACCAGCCCGACGGGGGCATCTCATATTAATATAGTTAATTGAGTTGTTAATATAGAGTTTTTCTTGGTCAATATTAAAAAAAAAATGAAGAGAGAATAGTTGTAGATTTGTTACGACAGGTGTCATCTCTATGACTCCTCTTTGTTCGATTTCTTCGTTTTTATTAATTCCAAAATAGGTATAAATAAAACAATAGCTAAATACTTCAAAAAAATTAGCTAAAAAAATGCCGGATCTGACACAAAAAATGAAAGAACTGTGGACCTAAAAAATATAGAAAAACTGATAAAATATAAAAATAGTCGAAAAAAAAAAAACACTTGTATAAGTTGTACATTACAATTTGTATTTTTACTCAACAAAACTTGTGCAAGTTCACATTATATGGCTAATTATGTTAGGCTAATAGTCGGTAAATAAGACTTTGTCAAGAGGCTATTTTGTAGGTGACATCTACCATATACAATTTGTGTCGCAATACAATTTGTGATTTGTGATGATGAGCGATGTATAATAAATTTTTTTTGTGAGGCAACTGAAAATAAAATAACTCAAAATTGAAAAAAAATTCGAAAGTCTGCCACATCACATGCCACGTGTCACATTGTGAGAGCTACTTACAGAAGATCTTCCTTTATATATATATATATATATAGATTTTTCTTTTGACCGAGCTTGACTGATGGTCAACTCGTGTTGACTAGATCTGAAAGCCACATCAAGGCAAAAACGCACTAGAATTTTTGGTTTTAGGCCATTGGGGACCCATTCTGTCAACTGGAGATATCCGCACGACTGAATTACTCTGGCCGATCACCTGATCTCAATGTCCAAAAATTGCAGCCTTTCTAGGTCAGTTTTCTTAGTTCTTTTTTACTTTTTGGTGACTAATGTCGCCAAATATTAGGTCCTTTGGTTCGGACTGATTCAACGACCACCCCAATGAGTATTTCGGCTTCGATCGTTGCTGGAAATTCTTAAAACCACCTTTTATTTAAGAAAGAAAAAACTTCAAAAAAAGAGATTTAGGATTTCACACCTAATTAGGTGAATTCCCAAAATCCAAATCTTGGTGTTCAGGATTCTATCCACCTAGTCTCTTATACCTATAAGAAATCAATGATACTAAGAAAAATAAAGATTATTGCGGAAGCATGTGTTCGAGATGTTAAAATCACAGCTTTTCATAGCAAGATTGGACATATCTGTGCGGTTACGAGAACAATACAATAATATGGTTGGACTCTTGTTCCACAGTCCAAAAGTATACCATAGAAACACTAAGAGGGAACTAAAAAATTAGGCTTATTCCCAACTAGAAACCTTCTATTTAAAATCACAATATGTGATTATTTAGACGTGTACTCTTGGGAGTTTCAGATAAACTCAAATACCAAGAGATATGATTTCAGTTTAATCCTAATATATCTCAAGATAGAATGCAATTATTAAAACTAATATTAATATTAACGTTGTAAATAAATAATGATCCAATCCAACTATGACATTCTTATGTTGGTATCCTGTGAAAGTATGCCTTTTTTTGCATCTTTTCTTTGGCGTTAGTTTTCTTTACTGGAGTTCTTCTGCTTCATGGTTGTATGCAACTGATAGGAAAGAGATGGTTGCCTCCGGTGTTTTATTGATAGAATGAACGAAAAGGGGATACAATCTCTATGAGAAGGACTCCCTAGACCCAGAGTAGAAGAGACTCTCTTCACTCAAACCCTAATACCCAAATACACAATTCTTAGATGATCTTGAGTGATGAACAGTCACTCATATTTATACTCCCTGATCCTAATCCTTCTCAAGAGCTGGACACACATTATCTACACACATAGACTCTATTAACCGACTCTATTGGACTCTATTTACGGACTCACTCAGACTACTCAACGACCTCCAGCATGGGCCCACAAGGACCCACCTCAAACCAAATTAAATGGGTTCCTTGCCAGCGTTCTTTACGCACTTACGTTTATACACATTAGTGATGGTCGGGCATTTCCGAGCACTATTAATACTTCCTCCTTGGAGAGCTACCTTGTCCTCAATGTGTAAAGTAGGAAAAGACTTGTGAACGTGGCGAACCAGTTCCCAAGAGGCATTCGAAGGGGGAAGAGAGTCCCATTTAATAAGGATTACAGGTCCAGCAGCCGCGAAGCAGTAAACTAATACTGATTCAGGTTCCAAGGGCACAATCACTGAATTATCCATGAAGGGTGGAAGAGAGGGAGAAACGTGGGAGGCGCCGACTGCCTTTTTAAGTTGAGAATCATGAAAGACGGGATGCACAGTCGACGAAGGCGGAAGCTCAAGGCGGTAGGCGACACTGCCAATCCTCTCCAACACGTTAAATGGCCCATAGAACTTGGGACTAAGTTTCATGTTGGTGCACCTCGAGACGGTGATCTGCCTGTAAGGGCGGAGCTTGAGATGAACACAATCACCCACTGCAAAAACCACTTCACGACGACCTTGGTCGGCTTGTTGTTTCATTCAATTTTGGGCAATGACTTACTGGTCCCACAATTCCCTCAATACAAGGTTGCGAGCCATCAGTGATTCTTCCAAATCAAAAGGAACCTGCGACGAAGAAATACCATAACTGAAAAGAGGGGGAGGATCCCTACTATAGACCACCTTAAATGGGGAGCACTGCAACGATGAACAATGAGAAGTATTATACCAATACTCAACACAGTGAAGCCATGAAGACCATTGATTGAGGTGTTGACATATGAAGAACCTAAGATAAGTCTCGAGACACTTATTGACGCAGCCTCTGTCTGGCTGTTGGTCTGAGGATGGTTGGCGGTGTTGCGATGCAACTGGGTGTGGTGAAGGCGAAAAAGCCTGCTCCAGAAATGACTAAGAAAAACCTTGTCCCTATCCGACACCATAGTCCTTGGAAACCCCATGCAGGCGAACCACTCCCTTAAGGAACACATCGGCCACACTCTTCGCTGAAAACGGATGCTTGAGGGGGAAAAAATGGGCATACTTACTCAGCCTATCCACGACCACCAAGATGGAGTTGAAGCCTTGAGAGACCGGTAAGCCCTCAATGAAATCAAGAGAGATATCTTCCCAAATCGCCGCTGGAATCGGGAGAGGCTGCAAAAGTCCTGCAGGAGCAAGCGTTTCATACTTGTTTTATAGACAAACATCGCAAGATGAAACAAAAGTCTTGATATCTTGGCGCATACCCACCCAATAAAATTCGGCTGAGATGCATTTGAATGTTTTCAGGAATCCCCCATGACCCCCTACATGCCCAGAATGAAACTCAGCCAAGATCTTGGGCTTGAGAGATGAGGAGGGGATGGCCAACGGGTTTTATAAAAGGAGGCGGCCATGATGCAAATGCCAACCTGGCTTGGAGTCGGTGTCTTGCAACAAGGTCGTCTGAATGGACTGCAAGAAGTGGTCCTTGGCGACTTCCCCGAATAGGTGGGCATCATCCAAGACTAAAGAAATAGAGATTGCTTGGAGTTCAGGAAGAGCTGGATAAGGGGATAGGGCATCTGCAACCACATTTGAAGGCCTTGGCTTGTAATGGATGTCAAACTGAAACCCCATAAGCTTAAGTAACCAGAGTTGGTATTCAGGTGCAACCATACGTTGTCCAAAAAGAAACTTCAAGCTACGTTGATTTGTTAAAAAACAATCGCCATAAGCTCCCTTTCGTAGGCCAATTTTGTGCGGGCGTGAGGAGAAAGCGCCTGGCTGAAGAAAGCAATTGGCCGATCCCCCTTGGAAAGTACTGCCCGACCCCAACCCCCGAGGCATTTGTTTCCATAACAAAAAATGCCAAAAAGTCGGGGGAAGAGCAAGGGTAGGTACCGACTGCATAGCTAGCTTGAGCTGATTGAAGGCGAACGTTGCGACGTCAGACCCCTCAAACAAGTCTTTCTTAAGAAGCTGAGTTAAGTGAGTGGCAATACGACCATAATCACGGACAAATCATCGATAATAACCTGTAAGGCCGAGAAATCCCCGTATTTCTTTGGGTGAGGCAGGCTGTGGCTAGAGTTCCATAGCCTTGACTTATCCGGATCGACGAGCACCCCTTCATTGGAGATGATGTGACCTAAGTAATCTAGCCGTGTAACAAAAAGAGAATGTGTTTGAAGGATAGAAAGGACCTGCAGAAGGTGATCACAGTGATCGGCCATAGTCTTGCTGTAGATGTGGATGTCATCGAAAAAAAAAGTATAAAACGCTGGATGAGCTCTTTGAAAGTTGAGTTTATAAGGGATTGGAAAGTGGTCGGGGCGTTGGACAACCCGAAAGGCATAACCCAGAATTCGTAATGCCCTTCATGAGTGCAGAAAGCAGTCCTGAATTTGTAATGCCCCTTATGAGTGCGGAAAGCAGTCTAGGAATATTACAGCCCGAACTTGAATATGATGGTACCCCTACCGTAGGTCAAGTTTGGAAAAGAAACATGCACCGTGCAGCTCATCTAATAACTCATCAATATTGGGGATGGGGAATCGATTCAGAATGGTGGCCTTGTTCAGTGCCCAATAATCTACTCAAAACCGCCAGCTACCATTTTTTTTTTCACCAACAAAACAGGGCTGGAGAAAGGAGAAGTATTGGGTTGAATAATCCTCGTAGCTAACATCTCATTAACCAACTTCTCGATCTCAGATTTTTGAATTTGTGGGTATCTATATGGGCGAACTCGAACGGGCTCAGTACCCTCCTTTAGTATGATGGCATGATAGCAATCACGAGCAGGTGGTAGATTCAAAGGCTTGTCAAATAGGGACACGAACTTATTAAGGATCTCCTTAATGCACAGCTCAACCAATCTTTTGTTCGGGTCAGATGAAGCAGACTCACCATTCCAACATTCGACCAGGAAGCACCCTAAAACTTTGTTGAAGGATCGCTGCACGGTGTAACATAGGGTCCCCTCGAATCAGCAACCCATGCCCTTCTCGGAAGATATACATGGTAAGGTTAGGCCAATCATTTGCCGTCATACCGAGCAATATCAACCACTGCATACCAAGGATCAAATTCGAACCAAGCATTGAATGCGGGAAAAAATAAGCCTACACTGTCAAACCTTGGATTTGGAGCAGCACATCCATGCACACCCTCGAGGCAGGTATCGTAGTCCCACCACCTACCAAAACACCATAATCAACAGTAGAAGAGACAAGTAAATCAAGGGCACTTACAAGATTGGAAGAGATGAAGTTATGGGAGGCGCCACAATCAATTAAAACCACCACATCTGTCCCAAGCACACGACCTTTAACCTTGATTGTGCGATGTGTCGACTTCCCCTCAACTGTGTGGGATGAGAACTCCAAGACAGCTATCTCCTGCTGTTCTCCTAGGGCCTCGGGAGTTGATCCTCCGTCGGTGCCATCGTCATCATCCACCAACATTACCTGTAACTCCTTCCGGTGGCAGCGATGACTAGCGAACCACTCCGAGCCATAGCGATAGCGCATGCCTTGTTTCCGTCAAGCTTCTACTTCAACCTTTGTAAGTCGCTTGAACTTAAAGGGAAAAACGCTAGGTGTGACAGCCTTGGATGTTGCTGGGCAGGACGAACCCATGGAGCTCGTAGAAGCAGATGGGCTTGCTTTAGAGACTAGGCTCGAGTGGGATGGGCTTTTTGCTGAAGTGGGCCCAGTGTCACGTGGGCTTGAGATGGCTTTAGTGACCCAACGCAAATACTTGGAATTTGTTTTAATTTGTGGGCCTGATGTCGATTGGGTGCTTTGGGCCTGAGGAAGCTACGAGCCCACATGCGTCACTGTCGCGATGCTTTCGCTCCACCTGCGTTGCTCGCTCGATCACCCCTTGTAGGGTTCGCAGTGTTTCGACCATCACCTCAACACGGATCCGGTCTGTTAAACAATTGACGAAGACCGCGATCTTCTGTGTCTCTGTGACTTCCTCCAGTTGCAAGATCAGCAACTCGAATCGCCGTTGGTGCTCCTCTACTGTGGACTCTTGCTTCAAGAGGAATAACTGTTGATAGATGCACAAAGGGTTAACATCCATGAACCGCCGGATCAACTGTACCTTTAACGCCACCCAACTCTCAAATGGTTTGGACTTCTCTTATACCAGCAGCCATATCTGTGCCGGACCGACTAAACAGATCCGAGCAACACGGAGCCTCGAGACCTCCATCATCTCATGTAGCGCGAAGTAGTGCTCGGCGTTGTTGAGCCAAACAAGCAGATCCTCTCCATCGTAGAGAGGCATCTTAATTTTTCGGACATCTGGTGTAGATTTGTAGGGCATCACACTCAGATTCGAGCGATCTCCTCCACTCAACTCGGTCGGAGGACCTGTATCTGGCAGATCTACTTGGATCTGAGGTGTTTTGCCACCGATCTCCCCTGTCTGGCTCGCTCCAGACCCTTGTGTGTTCTGCTGCGTGAACAAGGCCTTAATCTGTTGTAAAGCCCCTGGACCTCCATCTTCAGCTCGCCAAATGAACTCTCCAAGACTAGAAACCGATGCATCTGTTCCTCTAGAGTTTCCATGCGAGCATCGATTCACAAATCAGCTTTTGGACCCGTAGATCGCTCTGATACCAATGAAAGGAAAGAGGTGGTCACCTCCAGTGTTTTATTGATAGAATGAACGAAAAGGGGATACAATCTCTATGAGGACTCCCTAGACCCAGAGTAGAAGAGACTCTCTGCACTCAAACCCTAATACCCAAATACACAATTCTTAGATGATCATGAGTGATGAACATTCACTCATATTTATACTCCTTGATCCTAATCCTTCTCAAGAGTTGGACACACATTATCTACACACACATACTCTATTAACTGACCCAATTGGACTCTATTTACTGACTCACTTGGACTCTATTTACTGACTCACTTGGACTACTCAACGACCTCCAACATGGGCCCACAACAACCCACCTCAAACCCAATTAAATGGGATCCTTGCCAACGTTCTTCACACGCTTACGTTGATACACATTAGTGATGGCCGGGTGCTTCCGAGCGCTATCAGCAACATGTTCATATTTATTTCTATAATTCTGATGGGAATAAGAATCATTTCAACCTCCTACACTAAGCAAGCGTTATTAATGTGTGTATCGTAATTGCATTCATTTGTGAGTATGATTTTTTTCATCTATTGACTTTGTTCATAGCATTTTGTTTTTCTGAAGCACTAAGGTGTACGCCTTTCCCACTTAGCCAAAATGTTTTGGTAGGTCTCTTTTGTGCCTGTTTGTTGTTGTGATCGCCGTTCTTAGCTTTTTGTTTTGGTAAAGTCTTTGTAGCATTGATAAAAAGCTTTTGTCCGCTTCTCACCACCCACCAAGAAAGAATACGAAAAGGAAAAGGAAAAACACAAAAAATGAGCCGTTATTTGCTTAGATTTGCAACTTATTCTGTTTTTTATTAGTTAGAATGGCTATCCTGTGTTAGTTATTTGAGTTTGTCATAAATCTACGATGCATTTAGTCATTTCTTAAATTAGTTGTTCAATTTTGACACTTCAAAAATCTTGAATTTTTCTTTAATCAATTTAACATTCGATCAACAAAGAATTCCATCGCATTCAATCCAACGAAGGAAAGGTAAAGAGAACCGTATTTTTTTTTTATTTTTTTTTTCAGGTAGAAGGTGTACAGGATATGGTGGCCATGTCCGGTGCTATTCCGTCTGCTGATCAAAGAGATGAAGCGCCTGATCCCCTCTCTACTCCTGATGTTGATAAGTCAGTTTTCTCTCCTTCATGTTTCTGTTCCTTAATGGAATTTCAGAGAATAACGAAAGAGTGTCAATTCTTTTTTCTCAACTCATGATAAAATCTTTTTTGTTGATCCCCAGGCTAAATGCAGCTTACCTTTCTGTTCATGGAAGCACTATGGTGGGACGCCCCTTATGGTTGAAGACCTCGGCGCTCTCTCAGCATGCTTAGGCACTGAATGCTCTATATGCCAGTTTAAAGATGTCAATTCATGGTTAAAGTATTTTGAGCCTGGATAAATCGATCCGTTCTTTTTATTTTGGACACCTGGGTGAATCAGTTCTGCAAAGTACATATGTTCTCATACCCACATCTATGAGGCTGATTAAGTGTGTAGGTTACAGTAAATGTCTTACCTATATGTAATATGCTGATTATGTTTAGGAAATTAGATTCAGTCATCTTCTTATGCACTATTCCATTTACATTGTAAAGACAAGCTAAGTTAGTATTCTTTCTTGACAAGATTGTAGGGCTGTGCATTCTCGTGCGGGAAATGTTGTAGTAGCCCATTTTTGGCACTTAAATTGGATATCTAGTTTTTTCTTTTTTTGAGAAAAAATTGGATATCTAGTTGTTACATATAGGGAAATTCTACAAGGAAAATGCTAGCGTGCCACAACAAAGGCACAGAAAAAAAAAGGCTCGCTACTCGGCAAATGGTTGGCCCCACAATTTTTATTTTATTTTATTTTATTTTTTCATTTGGTTATTGACTTTTTCTTTGTTTTTTCTTTATTTTTTTCATTTGACTGTTAGCATTGACTGTCAGTCAGGGTTGAGTCAATTTTCCTTTTCCATTCTGCATTAGAGCTCAAATATATATCATAATGCTCAAATATATATCATGCCATGGGAACACCTCAAAATGTATTGTGCACTTATGACTTATAGATTAATGTGTTGAATTAAAATCTAAGAGTTGTAAATAATGTTTCCATGATATGAGTATTTATGGCAACCCAAACATATACACGTGCCTTTGGAACCCTGTTAAGAATGTACTTGACATTTAATATTTTGTGCATTTTGGACCCATGCATTTATTGATGTTCCATGTATAATTTGGCTTTATTGTCAAAAAAAAAAGTATGTCACCAACATCTTCCTTCCCATTAGCATGCACAACTTGCTCTCAATGTGTGGATTTTCGACGGTTTATGGGTTGTGATTTGGCAATGGCATCCTATTTGTACACTTCTCATACTAATTCACAACCTGATTTGGTTTTTCACTGCATCGATTAATTAAGACTCGAGCACTATCAGGCTCCATATTATGGGCATACCTAGGCCCTGCTGTGGGCGACCCCATTACACTATCTTCCTTCATTTAGGCCAGCCCCAATACAAATGACTGAAAGACCACCAGCGTCACTTTCCCTACCCAAAGGACCTAGCCCGGAACGACACCACCTTAGCAAGGCCCTATGTTGCCAAAAGAGGTGGAAAAAGCGGGAGAGGGGAAGAAAGAAGAGACGTATCCTCCGGCGAGCCACAGCCTTGGGAACCCAATTTTCCTGGCAATCTGAACTATAATAATTCCTGCAAATCGGATACCATTGCTAATTGTCAGATTGTGATATTATAAGAGCATCTCCAGTTGTAATGTGGACATGCATGCCCTCCATCAATTAACACACAAGAAAAGCTACGCACGTACCTGAAATGTAACTTTATTATAAGAAGGCAACAAAATACTGTATCATTTTTTATTTTTATTTTTTTTTCCAGCAACGGTCTAAAAGCTCATTAAATTCTAACGTCTACAGAGTAACGGTACAAAACATATCGGAATCTCAACAAACCCACACTCACTCACCTTTCCAACTTACCATTAATCCATCCATCGGCATTGAAGATTGAAGATTGAAGATTGAATTGCTTAGATTTCGCAGATCTGTAAATTGTTGAAGAGAATAACAATGGAGCCAGCGAAGATCGACTGGGCAACCATCCACTCGATCTATGTTGAAGACGACCTCTACGAACACATCAACGCTCCCAAGTGGGTCGATTTCTCAGCTCTCGACGACTCCGTCGCGGCCGCCGCAGACGAAGCTTGGTTTTGCAAGCCTGGTAATTTATGTCTTTATACTTAAAAGTCACTGATTTCACCCACTTTTATTAGTTTGATCAATTTGTCATTTAAGAATCAAAATCTTCAATAAATTCTTGTTAATTTGCAGATTGCCGGCATCCGAAAACTGCTGATGATTTTCGTACTCCTACTTGGAAGGTAGTGAATCCTGTTTTGCTTCAATAGATTTCATTCCAAAAATGAAAATAGTACTTGATGTTGTTGATTTTTCCATTTGTGATCAGGTAGAGCATGTGAGATCAGTTACTGATTCCGAGATTCTTCCGTTGAGGTATGGCGATTGCAAGTTGTGCCCAAGCCCTAGCTTTAGTTCCTACTTTCAGTAACGAATCTAAAGATTTACATGGATTTTGGAGCTCAATTAATATTGTTTTATCTGGATCGGTTCGATCTCTGAATTTGCAGAGACGCGAACATGAAAAGAAGGTTGGTAATTTCATCTTCGTTGATTCAATCCAGCAATGGATTGGGGAAGGAGAAGTTGAGAGAAGTTGGTGATGAGAATGAAAATCCGAACCTTTATACTCCAAATCATCAGCAGAGGAAACAAGTGAAAGCCACGGTTAAATCGAGTACTGAAAAGAAGAAACGGTTGATGATGATGAATGAACCGTTTACTCCAAATTGTTCTCATCAAGATGATCAACGAAAGGTTAAGGATGTCTCGGCGCGTAATCTAGGAAAGGAGATTGTGAACCACATATCGGAGATTTGTAGCGAGCTCAAGAAATTGGCGTTGGTAGAGGAAACACCGAATTCTCATAAGCACATTGTCGATGATGCCAAAGGGAAACCTCTAAATGAGTCAAAGAAGAAGGATGAGAAGCCATTGAACAAGAACTTGTGAGTTTTCTGCTTGTGAAAACCACTTTCATTTATTTTAAAATTATCAGTGCAAATCTGTCATTTTTTGTTGTTGACTTGTGTTTGTTTTGTTGGTTTTTGTTGTTTGATTTGTGTGTATTGTAGGAAAAAAGAAGGGATTTGTGTGGAGCTGAAAAAGTTTGGGAAGAGAGGAGAGGAGAATGTGCTGCAAGTTCGAACTTCTCCCCCAACACCTCAGTGTTTCTCAGCAACCTCCTCTCGTATGCCTCTCGGAACACTCAGAACCGCAACTGCCTTCAATCCTTCCACGATTCTGGTACTTCTGACTTCTATTAATTTTTCACTTTTTCTTGCAAATCAATTTCATTTTTTTTTTTCTGGGTTATTCATGCTTTGACTGAAATAAAAAAGAAAATGATTTTGGTTAGCATCCAACAAATCACTAACTAACAACAATATTCACCAAAAAGTTCTTGAATTCTAACGAATTGTTAGCTAAAGTGGAAAGAGCTTAAAGCCTCTTGATATATTAGCCATTGGAAGCTGATATATTAGCATATTCTCCAAGTAGAATTTAATGCTATAATTTGGGATATTATTAGAGAACTAAATTAGTTGGTGCCATGGAACCTCTGCCAAAACATCAGAACCACTTCCTTGCAGAACTGAAGCTGAAATCATCATTGGATGTCTCTTTCCACACTATGCGATCACCTTCTTCTTCACATAACTTGGGAAGAATAACAAAAACTTTCCATAACTGATGCAGTCCCATGTCCTCACATAATTGATGCACATAATTAACTGGCTTGGATCAACACAAGAGAGCATTCGGTTAGAACTTTGGAAATCCACATCCACAGTGAGATCTTTTTAAGAAAAACTATTCATCCACTTTCGCTACAAAGAATTCAATCCATAAATTAAAGTGCCGTTAACTTGCTTCATCATTCTACCATTACTGAAAGTTTTTTCAACAGCCACAAATAAATCATGTCAAACTATCTCCTAAGCTTTTCCAAAAAGTTAAGCGAAAAAAGCATCAGGGTTACTAAGTGTTTTATTTTGGTTTCATCTCAAACAAATGATACCTAATGTGCAGAAACGAAGTATGGATCGAGATAACAAGAATCAAAAACAGGATTAAGATATAAATTTGAAGGTAGCGGATCAAGATTGGGGATAAGTTTTTTCTTGCGAAATATGAATGTAGGATTTCTATGATAGAAGGTATGGTAAAAATAGTCTATGGTTGAAAGCTCTGAAGAAATTTTTAAAAGCTAAACTTTCGAATGAATCGTCTTTCATTCGAACGTCTTATTTATAGAGAAATTTCATTTACAAACAAGACAAATGTGACCTCCATTATTGGTCTCTAGCTGACGACGCATCTACTTTAATAAAGTAGATTCCTTACAGTATTGACATAATGATGGCAAACTGATTGACATAAAGGACATACACTGACATAAAGACCGAAAGACGACAAACTAATTGACATAAAGATGCATCTACTTTTTCTTAAAGTAGATTCTTCGTACAATAATTTATATAAAGACGCTCATACTTTAATAAAGTAGAATCAAAATAAAACAAAACAGTGACTACTTTTTGTCACATCACATAATTACATATCTTTATTGACTGGATGATTCTGGAGGATTTTGAACACGTAAACCGGGCCAAATTCTTGATAATCGTCAAGTTTCAAAATATCTGAATCTTAATGGCAGGCGGACTGGAGGCATGAGCCTGAATTAACGTAATTGGCATGGGTCTGGATTTGGATTAATATAAATCAATAATATACTCAGGGGAGCCTGAGTTTCCTTCATGTTCTGAATTATTTTTTGATGTAGCAGGTTGAGTTTCTTCAATTCTTTGAAGTCTCTCATTTATTTTTCTGGATTCTTCCTGCATTTTCTTTAATTCTTGAAGAATGAGACTAGATGTATCTAAAGGTGTTCAAATGATGATGATGAGACTTGAACAAGATTTACATTCTTGATTGGTTCCTGTTTCTTTTCATTTATTTTTAGAGATGCTTATTTATAAGTTTTCGGGATAATTTTGCTGAATGATGGAGAAAGATGTTGTTCAATTGGATTAAAACTTTCTTCTTTGATTGAACTAACATCAAACTTATCCCACCATTTTACATAAATTTCCCGAGCCAAATGTGTAGCTGGATTTCCTACTAAATCCTTGATTGTTGCGGTATTATAGTTCCACTTTAGTATCCATGGGATGGTATACTTGAAAACAAATTGAAATAATGTTAACCCTTTTTTTTCATAAAGGGCCTCGACTTCTGGAGGGAAAATTGCTTGAATTGGACTAAATTTAGGTAACCATTCATGATGAAACTATGGTGGAAAATTAATTCCAATTGGTTTTTTATAAGTAATGTACCATGAATGTCCTTCTACTGGCTTCTTGTAAAATAGTATGACCTTCCATGCTTCAATATAATCATTGTAACTCATCGGTATTGTTATCTATTCTTCTGAAGTTTTGATATTCTTTATGGTGATAGGCTGATGAAAATGACAAGGCATTTTAACTAAGCCTTGTTGCTTTATCCATTCATCACTTGATAAAATTCTCTAGATTTTTAGTTTTGAGTAATCAATTTCTTCTAAATTGGCCTTTTTGAAATGATAAAAAATTACTGAGCCTGTCTGTGAAAGTAAAGCTTCATAAAATTTCATTCAAACATTTGGTCGTCTTGGGATAAAGTTATGAGGATTGGTAATAATAGCATTGACTTGATTTTCCAAACTGAGGCTATGATGATGATAAACAAGAAGATAAACAGAAAAATAGCTTTTTAGCTGATAGCTGAATTTTTGTTCAGAATGAGTGGTTGAATTATTGAACCGATTGAATAATGGAGTGAATTTATTTTGGGTTGAGACATTTTGTCTATGATAAGTGAGGAGGGGATTTGCCTTTAACTAGAAAACAATTAAGTTGGAAAGATATTGATATACCAAAAACGTGGTTAATCCAAGATACAAATAAAGAAGAAAACCCTGCAGATAAAACAAATGATCAAGTTCATACTATAATAACTCATGATGATGGATTAGTGGAAATAAATTTTGCTCCCAGAAAATCTTGTTCAACAATACCATCCTCCTCAAACATAGAGGCTTTTTATGAAACTCAATCTGCACTAGCATCAGCCTCAAAATTACCAACCCATGTAGCCTATTCTGTTACACCTTCAAAAGATAATGTTTCCAAACTGAGGCTATGATGATGATAAACAAGAAGATAAACAGAAAAATAGCTTTTTAGCTGATAGCTGAATTTTTGTTCAGAATGAGTGGTTGAATTATTGAACCGATTGAATAATGGAGTGAATTTATTTTGGGTTGAGACATTTTGTCTATGATAAGTGAGGAGGGGATTTGCCTTTAACTAGAAAACAATTAAGTTGGAAAGATATTGATATACCAAAAACGTGGTTAATCCAAGATACAAATAAAGAAGAAAACCCTGCAGATAAAACAAATGATCAAGTTCATACTATAATAACTCATGATGATGGATTAGTGGAAATAAATTTTGCTCCCAGAAAATCTTGTTCAACAATACCATCCTCCTCAAACATAGAGGCTTTTTATGAAACTCAATCTGCACTAGCATCAGCCTCAAAATTACCAACCCATGTAGCCTATTCTGTTACACCTTCAAAAGATAATGTTTCAATAAATGATTTTAATGATTTTCAAATTAATATGGTTAAAATAGATTATGAAGAAGATTTTGAAATGGATTATAAAGAATTAAAAGAACAATTTCTTCAGCATCCATTGACACCAATATTCTGTAAAATTTGTCCTAAATCTCAACAAGCAATAATTCGAGAAAAATATTTTGCATATATAAAAATTAATAAACAGAACATTTAGTTTTTTATTATCTAGCACAATCTTGTCCAAAAATTATAAATAAGATAATACTGTATGGGAAGGATCAAAAAGGTGAAAAATATATTCAGAATCACCCACCGCTAACCACTATAAAAATAAAAGAAGATGTCAAGGCAGTACCATTAAAGAATACTTTTGATGAAGAAAGGCCTATATCAAGAAAAGATCTAAATCACATAATAGAACAAAATAATTATACAAATATTTATTTATCCACTTTATCAAAAGTACCTCATAGTGCAGCATCTACTAGTAAAATTGAAGAAAAATCAACAAATAAAAAAACAGAAAATGAATCAATATTAAAAAGACCAATAATAAAAGATAATTTAAAAAATTTACCTATGATAAAACCAAGTTATTTAAATGAATTATTACAGACAATAGCAACAAAACTTAATACATTACAAATAAATCAAAAAGATAAAAAAGGAAAAATTCCCGAAATAAATACTCTCGAAGAAAATCAATCAGTAATATATGATAGCATCTCCGAAAATTCTTTAGAAATCAGTCCCCTAAAGACAACAACATCTAGTACTGAAACATTATCAGATTTTGATATAAATAAAATCCATTATCCTAAAAAACATAAAACTTACAATGTCCAAACAACTAAACATTATTATTCAAGACATCTCCTGTAGACTTATTATTAGAAGAGAAAAATACAAAACGAATCAAATATGATGTAAATTCTATTTATGAATGGATATAGATGGATTATCAGAATATAGAACTTTGCAAACATTACAACAAATGCTAACTTACTCAAAGGCATGTCGAATACAAACCATCCAGAACCTAATATAGTAGGAGCAATAGCCAAATGTTTTAGTGGCCAATTAAATGGCTGGTGAAATAATTCTTTATCAGATAATCAAAGAGAAGAAATTTTATTTTCAGTATCAAGAGATGAAAATAATAATCCAATTTTGGATAATGAGGGTAGAGAACAATTTAACGGAGTAAGATGATTGATAACTAATATTATTTGGCATTTTATAGGAACTTTAATCCATATAGAAGAAAAACTTAGAGAACAATTACAAAATTTAAGATGTAGAACATTATCAGATTTTAGATGGTATAAAGATACCTTTTTATCAAAAATATATACATAACTTCAAATGAATCTCCATTTCACAAAGAAAGGTTTGTTGGAGGATTACCATCCTCTTTTGCTGAAAAGGTAAGGTTTATATTAAGAGAAAAATGCGGAGGAACTTTAAATTATAATAGATTTACTTATGGTGATATAATGCAGACAATACAAATAGTAGGATATCAATATGTAATGATATGAAATTAAAAAGACAATTACACAAAGATTCAAAAGACAATCGTAGAGATTTAGGTGATTTTTGTTATCAATTTGGCCATGAAGTTGCACAAACTGATAAACCAAACTATATAACAAGAAGAAGATTACAAAAATTTAATAATAAAAACAATCAAGAATCTTATTATAAAACTAATAGAAAAAATTATAAACTTAATAAACGAAACTACAAATTTACTAAAAATAAGACTAATAAATGTTTTAAATGTGGAAAACCAGGTCATTATGCTAATAAATGTCATTTAAAAAATTATAAAAAGAAAGTCAATGAAGTTCTAGAAAGTGAAGTTGCACAAACTGATAAACCAAACTATATAACAAGAAGAAGATTACAAAAATTTAATAATAAAAACAATCAAGAATCTTATTATAAAACTAATAGAAAAAATTATAAACTTAATAAACGAAACTACAAATTTACTAAAAATAAGACTAATAAATGTTTTAAATGTGGAAAACCAGGTCATTATGCTAATAAATGTCATTTAAAAAATTATAAAAAGAAAGTCAATGAAGTTCTAGAAAGTGACAGTTCTTCAGAGACTTGTAAATGCGTCGAAAATATACAAAATACATATACATCTACCTCAGATTCAAAAGATGAAATTAATGTTTTAACAACACATGAAAAATTAATCTTAGAACTAGGAGAACAAATAGAAGACCCAATATTAAAATATAAATATTACACAGAGATTTTAAATAATGAAAAGGAAATTGACAATACCTCTGAAGTATCAAAATCAAACGATAACAAAATAAATTTTCAAAAACAAATCGACATACATAATAATTATCATACTATGAAAGATATACTTAAAGATGTAAATAAAAGATCTAATTCTTTCGTAGGACCTACTATAAAATTCATTGCAATATGAAGTAAATCAGTTAAAAGATAAAATAAGAATTCTTAAAGAAAAAATAACTAAATTAGAAGATGAGAATATAAATTCTGAAATTTTTTTTTGTTTATGATAATAATGTATTTATAGAAACACTTACCACTTGTACACATCAAAGATTGTTTACGCCAATAACCTTGAAAATAAAAGATTTTAAATGCTCATTACAAGCTCTGATAGATTCTGGTGCTGATCTAAATTTTATAAGAGAAGGATTAATTCCTTTACAATATTGTGAAAAGACAAATAGTAGAATTTCAATGACAGAAGGAAATAAATCATTAAGTAAATTAAAAATCCCTTTTGCGCATATATGTAAAAATAATGTTTGCATACCAACATCTTTTATAATAGTTAAAGATTTACAGCATGATATGTTATTAGGAACTCCATTTTTACAAAAAAATTCAACCATTTTCAGTAACCTCTAAATAAATCAAATATAGAAAATAAGGAAGTTCATTTTAATTTTATTAATAAACCAAAAACTAGATATTTAAACCAATTAATTAATCAAGTAGAATATATACAAAATTTTATAGGACAATTAAAAATAGAAATTCAAAATTTAAAAACAGAACATATCATAAGTACTTCATCCTTTCAAGAAAAAATTAAAATATTTCAAGATCAATTAACAATTAGTGTTGTTCATAAATTTTGGATATTGTTATATCGGTTCAAAAATTTTAAGCAGATGTTTTAAATCAAAAGTTTTTAATAAGGGTTGATTGTAAATCAGCAAAAGAAATACTTTTGAAAGATATAAAGGATTTAGTTTCAAAACAAACATTTACCAGATGACAAGCTATTTTGAGTATTTTTTATTTTGATATCGAATATATAAAAGAAGAAAATAACTCCCTTCCAGATTTCTTATCCAGAGAATTCCTTGTAACACCATAAAATTCTTAATTTCAGATTATCACGGATAAAAGCAAATCCCTCCTCACTTATCATAGACAAAATGTCTCAACCCAAAATAAATTCACTCCATTATTCTGAACAAAAATCCAGCTATCAGCTAAAAAGCTATGTTTTTGTTTATCTTGACTATCATCATAATAGCCTCAGTTTGGAAAATCAAGCCAATGCTATTATTCCCAATCCTCATAACTTTATCCCAAGAGGACCAAATGTCTCAATGAAATTTTATGAATCTTTACTTTCATAGACAGGCTCAGCTATTTTTGATCATTTCAAAAAGGCCAATACAGAACAAATTGCTTACTCAAAACTAAAAATTCATAGAATTTTATCAAGTGATGAATGGATAAAGCAACAAGGCTTAGTTAAAATGTCTTGTCATTTTCATCAGCCTATCACCCTAAAGAATATCATAACTTCAAAATAACAGACAACAATACTAATAAGTTACAATGATTATATTGAAGCATGGAAGGTCATACTATTTTACAAGAAGCCAGCAGAAGGACATTCATGGTACATTACTTATAAAAAATCAATTGGAATTAATTTTCCACCATGGTTTCATCATGAATGGTTACCTAGATTTGGTCCAATTGAAGCAATTTTCCCTCCAGAAGTTAAGGCCCTTTATGAAAAAGAAGGGTTAACATTATTTCAATTTGTTTTCAAGTATACCATCCCATGGATACTAAAGTGGAACCATAATACCGCAGCAATCAAGGATTTAGTAGGAAATCTAGCTACACATTTGGTTCGAGAAATTTATGTAAAATGTTGGGATAAGTTTGATGTTAGTTCAATCAAAGAAGAAAGTTTTAATCCAATTGAACATCTTTCTCCATCATTCAGCAAAATTATTCCGAAATCTTATAAAGAAGCATCTTTGAAAATAAATAAAAAAAAACAGGAACCAATCAATAATGTAAATCCTGTTCAAGTCTCCTCATCATCATTTGAAACACCTTTAGATACATCCCGTCTCATTCTTCAAGAATTAAAGAAGAATCCAGAAAAATAAATGAGAGACTTCAAAGAATTGAAGAAACTCAATTTGCTACATCAAAAAATAATTCAAAGCATGAATAAAGCTCAAGCTTCCTTGAGTATATTAATCCAAATCCACCAGGCCAATTAAGTTAATTCGGGCCCATGCCTCCAGACCCCTGCCTGCAATCACCAGGCTTATGCCTGCCTCAGGCCCATGCCAATTAAGTTGAAGCCCATGCCTCCAGGCCTTTTTGCCTGCCATTAAGATTTAGATATTTTGAAACTTGAAGATTATCAAGAATTTGGCCCGGTTTACGTGTTCGAAATCCTCCAGAATTATCCAGTCAATAAAGATATGTAATTATGTGATGTGACAAAAAGTAGTCACTGCTTCGTTTTATTTTGATTCTACTTTATTAAAGTATGAACGTATTTATGTAAATTATTGTATGAAGAATCTACTTTAAGAAAAAGTATATGTGTCTTTATGTTAATCAGTTTGTCGTCTTTTGGTCTTTATGTCAATACTGTAAGGAATCTACTTTATTAAAGTAGATGTGTCGTCATCGTCAGCTAGTGACCAATAATGCAGGTCACATTTGTCTTGTTTGTAAATGAAATTTCTCTATAAATAAGATGTTTGAATGAAAGACGATTCATTCGAAAGTTTAGCTTTTAAAAAAATTTTCAGAGCTTTCAACCATAGACTATTTTTATCATACCTACTATCATAGGAAAAACTTATCCCCAATCTTGATCCGCTACCTTCAAATTTATATCTTCGTCCTATTTTTTGTTCGTGTTATCTCAATCCATACTTCGTTTCTGTACATTTTATCTCAATCCATACTTCATTCCTGCACATTTTGGTATCAGTGCCTTGTGAATCAAGTTCTTCATCATCTTCACCTGTAAGTATTATGATTTAAAATTCGATTATGCTTCTGATTATGATTTCGAAAAGGATTTTAAAGACTTACCACTATGATCTTTCTTTTGAAAGCTATTTTGTTTTCTTAACATTAATTCATCTTACTTGTAACCTTAGGGTTTAGGGTTTAGGGTTTAGGGTTTAGGGGTTTGAGTTAGAAGCTTTCCTAGTCGCATTGTAAAGCTAGCAGACGGAGTGTAAGTCTAGCAGTAAATCGTTGACCAAACTAGAACTCTAAGAACCTAGGTGAGACATGAGTGAATTAATAAAGAAAATGAGATCTTTGCTTTCGTTAAGAAGACATACTCCTAAGGAATCATCCACTTCGACATCAAAATCTGATCATAATTCAATTATAAAGCCAGAAAAAATGAAATCAAAATTAGATTTAAGAAACATAAGTGAAATATCATATGTAGATATAGAACAATCACTGCAAAACTGGAACTTGCCAACTATAGATCCAAAACAGATATATACTCATGGAACTTTCTCCAAAAATCAAGATTTTATAGTTAAATTAGAAGAGGAAAGATCAATTGATGCAGAAAGTCAAGAAATACTTTTAATTTCTCCAAAAAAAATAAATATATATAAAGAAAAATATAAATATTTACATATAGGATTAATACAAGTTGCAATAAAATCATTATCTGCATTAGGACTAAATACTTTTGTATTAGCATGAGTAAGAGATAAAAGACATAAAGTTTAATGATTCATTATTAGGAATAATTGAAGGAAGTATGTCCGAAGGACCCATTTTCTTTAATTGTTTTCCTAATTTCACAATTAGTTTACATGATCAATTTGCACATGAAGCTTCAACATTAAGTCTTTATACTTAATTCCTGCAATTGCTTATACAAATTTACAAAAAGGAACTTCAACTTTATTTTTAACAAATTTAACAAACAAAGTAATTAAAACAATGAAGTTGGAAAGATATTGATATACCTGTCCATTAGCCTCATTATAAATGCCCAAAATTCATCAAAAATATTGATAACCACATCCCCATCCCCCCCCCCCCACCTCTGAAACCGAGAGTTTGGTTCTTATGGCATTTATATTTTGGCCATTCTAATAATTGAATACGAGATTTCTCTCGAAATTTTCTTCATCTTATAAAACGTCCCAAATACTCTTTTCTACTTTGCTCATTACTAAATCACTGTTGCTTCAAATGGATTAGTCACGTACAACTTCACTTGTGCCTCTCCATACCATCTCATATCTGTTGAACTCTTGTTGAATATCCCTAAACTGAGATACTAAACACGAGTCCATTTGTAGAGAAGGCCGGTTTCGAAGTTCACGGACATTTTGTCTAGACTTCGCATTGTCCTTAGTTTTTTCCGGCGCACACATGTGTTGAAGATGTTTTCGAACACATTTTCTCCATGTGCATTACGTCCAAGTTGGTATGATCTATTTCATCTTCCAATATGACATGTCCTAGAAGACACACTTAGCCTCAGCACCGATTTTCGTCACTTTCATCAATACCAAGGACTGAGTTTTCCCTCAAAATCTCTTAGCCAGATTACATTAGGAGTGGTTCATCATTTATTATTTTTTGCCTCCGAAAACCTTTTTTGTCTTTCAAGTTTAGAGTCAAGCAGCAAAAAAAGACAATGACAGCCGCATGTTCTCCAACCCGACAACATACTATACGCGGGAAAATCGCTTACCGTCCACATCAGGAAATTCGATTTTGTCGAAATGTCGCACGTCATCAAACAATTGTGCCATAAAATCTTGCAACTCCCTCACGAGCGGGTGTAAGAAAATATCAATTTTATTCTGGCTAGGGTCGGTCAATCAGGGAACGATAACCGTTAAGACATAAATTATTATCCCATTTAGGCCAACTATTGCATAACATCATACAATATTTTCATATTCTCGCAACCTGGCCACAATTGCTCGTTACCAGCATCGATCATGTCATATATTTGTTGTGCTTGAGGTTTGGCTCCTCTTCCATGTGATTCCAATCAAAACTAGGACACGCCACGTTATGTAGCATCTCTTGGTAATTCAACGCCAACCGACCAACGTTGATGTCGATTTCATCATCATCGTTGTTTTCGAAATCATTGAAAGTGGGCGTCGTCCTCTCACTGTGTTCGTACCAATAATAGTATCAGAGAACGAACAACAGTTTTTGGGAATGAACCTGTACTAATGTGTTCGTACCAATAATAGTATCAGAGAACGAACAATAGTATTTGGAAATGAACTTGTACTAATTTGGTACTCAATTGTTTGGATGTCTAGGTACGGTAGAAGTTGACATTTCTTGCGTTACATGGCCACTGAATCCTATTCTCATTGTGGTAAGTGGTACAGTTTGCCTTTGAATGAAGTCGTTATCAAGGCGATTGTAAATCTAGTCTCTATTCGTGGTCGACATCCCTACAAAATACGTTGATTTTGACGCAAATGTGCACAATTGAGTGTTTATTTTGTCTATGTTTAAGTGATTATTCTAAGCTGAAATTTCCCTACAACCCGTTTAATTTAGTCGATGGTCGAGTTTACTTTAAAGATCTTTTTTTGAGAACAGTTTAAGTTAAAAGATCTTAAGTAGCAATTGTAAGCATCTAATAAATCAGACCAGTTTTCATTTTTCATCAATATAATCTATATACTACATGCACGCTAATTATATACACATACCAACCAATTTGGGAGTATGTATACATCAGTCAAAAGAAATGGAAAACACATATATACCAACCAATTTGGGAAGGTGGTGTTTGGTAACACTACTCCAACCTCTTATTTTGCTTAAGTCTTATTTAAAAAGAGGTTTATAAAAATAAGTGTGTTTGATAAATTTATTTTTACCTCTTATTTTAAATAACCTCTTAAAGAATAAGAGGTAAACCTCTTAACAAATAAGTTAAGTTTATTAACTTTTAAATACTGTAAAAGGTTTTTCACTTATCCGGCGGGTAGAGGAAGAGTAGTCGGCAATTTGGGAAGGTGGTGTTTGGTAACACTACTCCAACCTCTTATTTTGCTTAAGTCTTATTTAAAAAGAGGTTTATAAAAATAAGTGTGTTTGATAAATTTATTTTTACCTCTTATTTTAAATAACCTCTTAAAGAATAAGAGGTAAAACCTCTTAACAAATAAGTTAAGTTAATTAACTTTTAAATATTGTAAAAGGTTTTTCACTTATCCGGCGGGTAGAGGAAGAGTAGTCGGCAATTAATCTAAAAATTCCAAAATTGCCCAACTCTCTAAACGCACTCCTAAATCTTCTTTACCTCTCTGTCGTGCACATTTCATCGCCTTCTTCTCTTCAAACTCACTACGCACATCTCTCTCTTTCAGTTTTATGTACATCTCTCTTTCTCTCTCCCTCAGTTCTGTATACATCTCTCTCATATATCATAAGATTTTGTCTTCAAGTTCTGTCCACATGCTCTGTTCTCTATCTCCACATGCTCTAATTTTGTCTTCAAGTTCTGTTCTTTGTCTTCAACTTGAATCTCTTCATGCTCTATGTTATTCTCTTGTTGTCTTCAACTTGACTCTCTTCATGATCTGTGAGAGTCCGAGACTTTCCGATGCTAACCAAGAAGATTATAGCAAAGCTCCTCTCTCTCACAAATTAGGGCTTTGTTTCTAAACAAATTACATAAAATACCCTTATAAGAAATGCCAAATTTATTTTTCAAACACTCATTTTTTAAATAAGAGGTTATTAAACTATTTTTACCAAACACCGTATAAGACCTTATTTAATAAGTTCTTATAAAAAGTGTCTTAAACACATAACCTACTACGTTCACGCTAATATATATTATTTGATTACGATGCACGTTAATTAAAACAAACCCATTTGCATTATTCACCATTATAATCTACTACACGCACGCTAAGGGTTTTTTTTTTTTTTAAACATGCATGCTAAGTATACATCGCACTAAATTACAATTAATTGAAATGGAAAACACATTTACAGAAAAAAAAAAAAAAAAAAAAAAAAAAAAAAAAAAAAAAAAAAACCAGATTTATCTTCTTTTTTTTATCAAACAGATTTATCGAAAAAAAGTAAAAACAAATTTTCAAAAAAAAGAAGTAAAAACAGATTTTCAAAAAAAAAGTAAAAACAATAATAAAAGTGAAAAAAACAATTTAATACAAAAGTATATTGTAAATTTAAAAAAACGATAAAAAATTGTAAAAAGGTTAAAAAACAGTAAAATTTATAACAATCTACAACAATTTATATAAAATAGTAAATAAGTAATTAAATATTTTAAATTAAAAAAGTTTAAAAAACTGTAAAAAACAGTAATTTTTTTAAAAAAACCCTAATTGACAAAGGACAGCGGTGCTCTTGGTGTGCTCGGCGGTTGGTGGGCGGCGACCACTAGGGGCGGATAGGGAGAGGGAGAGGGAGAGGGAGAGGGAGAGAGAGAGAGAGAGAGAGAGAGAGAGAGAGAGAGAGAGAGACGAGGGGCGCCTGGAGGGCCTAAGGGTGCATGTTATCGACGGAGACAATGGTGGCCATAGGCGATGACGTGACTGGGTTTGCTAGACAGGAGGAGCTAGGGTTTGGTGCAAAAGAAAAAAAAAAATCAAAGACAAAGTGAGGAAGAAATTCGATTGCTCAGCTATATTTTCGATTCAGAGACGAAATAGAAATGGAATCTGGATTTGGTGACACGTCTCTACATGTACGTATCTATTTCGTCTCTACTACAGAATATAGACGGACAAGGGGGACACGTGGCACTCACATTATCTCAGTAATCTGTCCCTAGATTTTATAAACGGATTAGGGAGGGAATATTATGGGGGAATATTAGGTTCGAATTTTCAGACAGAATACCGATGAACAACTAAACGGGAAAATTTTGTGACCTAAGCAATTTCTGTTACCATTTCATCGCTGACTAGAGGCAAACCAGTTGACTGGTATTCTAACCAAGTTCTGTCTCTGTCCGTTGGTAATTCGTTTCAAATCAGAGACGCAATATTTTTCCATTTCTAATTTCTGATGGTAATACGTTCGATTTTTTTAGTGTTTTTGTGAGTGATACCCAAAAGATTTGAGTCCAAGATTTCATCTCTTGAAAACTCGAAGAACTTGTCTAAAATTTCTTTGAGTGAGCTTCTTCATGCCTTGCAACCTCAAGAACAATGAAGATCAATGAGACAAGACAATGAAGAGGCCTTTCTTGCAAAAGAAAAAAGAAAGCCTTTTCAAGGAGGAGAGGAGAAGCAATATGCGGAAAAAAAGGACGAGGATAAGAATAAAGACCAAAGAAACAAATGTAATGGTTAGAGAAGATATCCTTCATGCCCTCACACTGCAAGAAGAAGAATCATTCACAAAAGGTTTGTTGGTTTGACAATGGCGAGTTCGGCGATGAAGGATATTGAAAAAGTATGTAAATACTAGAGGGAAGAACAGGGACAGATTGCAGAAAATCATCAGCAACAACATACAAAAGAGTTATTTGTTGCTTCATGCTATGCAACATTTAGTTCTACAAATCCTTACCTCATTGATAGTGGTACAAACCATATGACATCTGATTCAAGCAAATTCAGAAAGCTTGATCACTCTACAAGTTAAAAATCAAGGTTGACAATGGCGAGTTCGGCGATGTCAAAGTTAAGTGTTGTTGTTGAGACTACACAAGTATCAAATACACAAGTGTAGGACAAATGCTAGAGAAGAATTACTCTTTGCATTTTGAAAATATAACTCGGTCTAGTTGCGCCACAATGGTAAGGGCGTTGGCAGGGTTGTGTGAGCACGTTAAGCGCATGACCTCGGTATCGATTCCCCGTTGTGTCAAGTATCAAATACACAAGTGTAGGACAAATGCTAGAGAAGAAACTCTTTGCATTTTGAAAATATAACTCGGTCTAGTTGCGCCATGATGGTATGGGCGTTGGTGGGGTTGTGTGAGCACGTTAAGCGCATGACCTCGGTATCGATTCCCCGTTGTGTCAAGTGTCAAATACGTAAGTGTAGGACAAATGCTAGAGAAGAATTACTCTTTGCATTTTGAAAATATAACTCGGTCTAGTTGTGCCACGATGGTGAGGGCGTTGGCGGGGTTGTGTGAGTTAAGCACACGTGTGAGTTAAGCACACGACCTTCGTATCGATTCCCGTTGTGTCTAGTTCGGTTGGGCCACTGGGATCACTCCCGGTCGATACACCAGGGCCCTATGGGATTAGTTGTACCCAAAGTGTGCGGATACCCATAGTTATCAAAAAAAAATATGTCCTACATCATTGTTGATAATGCTGGTTGTGAATTAATGACTGTCAAAATGATAGATAAAAGGTTTTCAAAAAAATGATAGATAAAAGCTTTCATATTAGGTGGAAAGAGACCAATTTGCATGCCTACACTAGTACAGCTGATGTGCTCAGCAAAGACATTAAATTTGATGAAAATTCAGTTTGGAATTGAGAGAAAAATGAGTTAGAGACTACAAATGTTGATAAAGTTGGGGTATCCTCACTCCAAGTTGTAGAAAACGTAGAAGATGAAATTGGTGCTAACAATTTTGATGATTTTCTAGTGAGAGGAGCAAGGCCACTTCACGAAATCTATGAGAGGTGTTACATAGCATTGCAAGAACCCACATGTTACATGGAAGCTGCAAATGAAAATGGGTGAAAAGTTGCAATGGCAGAGGAGCTGTAGATGATCAACAATAATTATACATGGAAACTTGTGGATTGGCCTAAAAATCAAAGAGTTATTGGTGTTAAGTCGGTTTACAGAATCAAACAAAATCTTAATGGTTTTGTAAACAAACTTAAGGCTAGGTTAGTTGTGAAAGGCTACTCTCAAGGGCATGGTGTTGATTTTTCAGATATATTTGCTCCAGTGGCAAGGCATGATACAATAAGGCTTCTAATGTCCCTAGCAGTGAAAATGGGATGGAAAATTCATCAACTCGATATGAAGTCAGCTTTCCTAAATGGGATGCTTGAAGAAGACATCTATCAAGCTTCACAAAGCTCTTTATGGCCTGAAACAAGCACCAAGAGCTTAGTACAACAGAATTGATGCTTACATTTTGCAGCAATGCTTCAAAAGAAGTGAAAGTGAGGCTACTTTGTATGCGTTGAAGACTCAAAACAAAGTTCAACTCATTGTCTCTCTTTATGTTGATGATTTATTGGTTACTGGTTGTACCTCAAAGATGTTGAAGCACTTCGTTATGCAGATGGAGCGTGAATTTGAAATGTCTAATTTGGGAATAGTGCAATATTTTTGGTAATGGAGAATTTTCATCTCAAATCAAAAGTATGCTTTGAAGGTCTTAAAGAAATCTCAGATGGACAAATCCAAACCAGTGGCAACACCATTAGTTGTGATTGAGAACTTATCAAAGAATGAAGTTGACAAGAAGGTGGATGCTTCCTTTTATCGAAGTGTAATTGGGAACTTGCTTTACTTATCTGCTACAAGGCCAAATTTAATTTTTTTCAGCAAGTCTACTCTCAAGGTTTATGCAATCACCTAATCAAGTTCATCTTAATGCAGCGAAAAGAGTTTTGAGGTACATCAAAGGCACAACTGACTATGACATAGTTCTTCAAAAAAGAAAACAATGAACTCCAAGGATATGCAGATCGTGATTGGGCAGGGAGTGTAGATGATTCGAAAAGTACTTCAGGTTATGCCTTTTTATTTGAAACTGGAGTTTTTTTAATGAAATTCTCGAAAGGAGGATGTGGTTGCTCAATCCTCAGCAGAAGCAGAATACATTTTTGCAGTAGCAGCTGCAAACCAAGCAATTTTGTTGAGGGAATTGTTGACAGATTTGGGCCAAACTCCAGTTGACGCTACTAAAATTTGGGCTGACAACAAGTCATTCATTGCTATTGCGAAGAATTCAGTGCAACATTGAAGAACCAATCAATAAATGTGAAGTTTTCATGCAATCAGAGAAGCTGAGAAGAATGGTGAAGTCAATCTTGTGCATTGTAGTTCAGAAAATCAGGTTGCAGACATTAATAAAGGCTCTTCCAAAGGCAAATTTTGAAGAGCCTTTATTAATCAGGTTGCAGACATTAATAGAGGCTCTTCCAAAGTCAATCCTCAGCAGAAGCAGAATACATTTTTGCAGTAGCAGCTGCAAACCAAGCAATTTTGTTGAGGGAATTGTTGACAGATTTGGGGCAAACTCCAGTTGACGCTACTAAAATTTGGGCTGAAAACAAGTCATTCATTGCTATTGCGAAGAATTCAGTGCAACATTGAAGAACCAATCATATAAATGTGAAGTTTTCATGCAATCAGAGAAGCTGAGAAGAATGGTGAAGTCAATCTTGTGCATAGTAGTTTAGAAAATCAGGTTGCAGACATTAATAAAGGCTCTTCCAAAGGCAAATTTTGAAGAGCTGAGATTGGAGCTTGAAGTATTGAAGAAACTTCTCGATTGTTAGAATTGATAATTTTCTATATACTCCAAAGTTATTTTATATATATAGGGTACTACTACCATGGGAATATACATATATAGTGGTCCGTAAGTATTTAAAATAGATTTGGTCCATTAGTATTTAACATAGATAAGTATGAACAAGGTTGTATTTTGGTTTATTAGTAGTTACCATTATGTTTTGTGTGACAAGTTACTACTAGTATGAAGAGCATGAGTTGCGTGCTTCTTCTTTAGATTAGTATCAGATTTCAACGGTTCTTTCGTTGCATATTTTACATATCCTCTTCTCTCCCATTTATGAACACCTTGTCATTAGTGGTTCAATGCCCTTAAACTTTCCGTAAAAAAATCAGTTTTGTCTACCCAACAGTTGAAAGTATTTAAAAGGCTTTGGATCAAAATTTACTTGTTGAGATAACGAGATCAATTATGGACTATAATCTGAAACATCTGGTAACATGATTTACCAAAGCTCTATCTAGCTTCCATAAAATTCTGCAAGGTCATATTTGCATATTATACCATGAAAAATGAGGGCTATTCCAGGGGGCATTAACCAATTCACTTTCAATGAACACAAGAATTAAACTTAGCAACTGCAGCAAGGGCATTCTCAACAGCTTCATGAACAACATTAAAATCACCCAAAAGCAATCACATTTGATCAACTTTTGTAGAGCCTTCTATCTGAACAGTAAACAACTAGGATTCCACAAAATTAGAATGAAATCCGCCAACAATGCTATCCCTTCGTCAGAAACATGCTTCATATACCACACCAACTCTTGTTATATTTCTAATGTGGAATTATATACTCCAACACTCCCCCTCAAGTGTAACTGGACCTCGACCAGTTGTCACTTACCAAACACAGACCTACTCTTAGAGGTTCGTATAAACACGCTTAGGCCTACTCTTAGAGGCTTTAGGTCCACACACGGGTCTAAATTCCACTAGCCCAACCGGGTCTTCAAACAAGAGCTCAAAATTATCTCGCTCTGATACCATGTACAAATCCATGAGCTTTGAGAGTGTTGGGTCATACGCACACATGTGGGTCTATAAATGTGGTTGAAACCCATATTGCACAAAACCAATTGACTTGTGTTAGAATCCAATCTACTCCACTCATATACCACAACAACTCTTGTTATATTTCCAATGTGGGATTATATACTTCAACAAGTTGGGCACATGATAGCTACACATTTACAATTATTTTCTGGTTTTAGATGCTTAAGATCATTAAAAGTAGTTTGGCAACTCAAAGTCGTAATATATGTAGTTTTAAGTTCAAATTCTTTTCACTACCTACCGTTATGCTAACTATTTGTTCTACCATGTCGATCAGGAGAGGAGAAACATACTTCAAGAAACAGAGCCGAATAACAGGGAAGTACCAACTGACTCTGATGATAACAACAACCAAAGAAACATTGCGGTATCTAGTACAGAAGCCAAGTCATTGGATATGTTTTGGTTCTTGAGGCCTTGCACGTTTTTAACCAAATAATACCTTAGGTATAGCGTGAGGTGCTCTTTTACATTTTCTTTCCTTTTTTATGATTTTCTTATTCTTTTTCAAGAGTCTCACCAAGAATATTAAAGCTTCTTCATTCATCTGATGATCTCAACATTCTTCCTTAAGTGTAGTTTTAGTTTAGGAGACCGCTAAAATTGTATTTGTGGGCCTCTAATCATTCTTTGTATATGTTTCAAATAAGGGTATATTTTTCCTTGAATTATCTTGGCAATGAGTCAGTCCACTAAAATTAGTATCAAATTAAATAATAAATATGAAGTAACTCGGTGCTTAACTCAATGTTGCTACACAATTGTGCAGCTACAAAAGTTCATTAAAATACATAACACTTCAAGTTTAATACATCATGCCATCAGATAGAACTTCAACACCTTTATTTTTCCACAACCAATGCACATATAGGATTAATTGCACACGCTCGCCCAAACATATATTAAGTAAAGCTAGCCTCTCTATGATTTAAAAAACTCTTCAAATAATTTTTTTTTTTTTTGGTAGGAATAATTAATATATTTCAGAACACTGATACTTCCTTATTTGTAAAGAAGAGGCCGGTAGGGCCATCATCTGGAAGCAAAACTAGCCTAACTATGCTTTCAGCACCTTCTTCAACCGTCAAGAGCCCAATGTTGAAGTTTATGTCTGTTTTCACAAAACCAGGGCACACACAGTTGATGCGGATCGAGGGGAACTTCTTTGCTAAAAATCTTGTGTAGGCATTCACCGCCGCTTTAGATAAAAAATAAGCTGCTAGTGATGGATTAGGCCATCCTTTGGCTTCTATTGAACCCTCCTTGAAATCTCCGAGGAACTCATTCAACAAGTCATCCACTTTTTGTTCAGTATTTTCATCAATATTGTTGAGCACTTCTACCGCTCTTTCATGACTGAAGTTCTATTTAACACAATCAAATGTAATTTACTAATTAGATGAGAAAGAAATGTGCCATAAGTATGATGTGAATGCCTTAAAAGTGAAGACATTTATGTGTCGTATTTCTCGAGATCATAAAACATTAATACTGTACCTGTAGCAGTCCTGCACCAGATGAAACATTGACAATCCTCGCTGAATTTGAAAGCTGAAGTAATGGAAGAAGTGCCTCAGTGACTCGTTTCGTACCATAGTAGTTTATGTCTAGACATTCTTTACTAGATTCATAAGTTCCTGATATATACTGCATGAGGTATTTCATCCTTTGTTCAGCCTACAAAATGCAATTTATTTCAATCTTCCTTATAATACTAATGGCATCGCACGCTTTCTTATCTTAAGAGCACGAATCGACATATATACCATGTTGAAGATCATAAGAATATGCGCTTGAGAATAAAAATAACGAAAAGAAGATGATTATATACTTGCCCCTTCGGGAAGCTTTTCTTTATCAAATGCATCATGATTTGTAATGTAACCCCTGACTGCAGCATTGTTCACCTGGACCAAAATATCAAGTTAAGATGATGATGTCTCCACTTTATACAGTAACTTGAATACTTGATGTAGGATTATTTTTAACACTTCCCCGTCAGGTTCAATAGGGGATAACTAAGCGACTTAAATTAATTAGGACAATTAACCAATTGAGACAACTCAAATCTAACGGGGCTTTGGATAACAACTTATTTTATTTCTCAGCTACCATAGTAAATGTAGGAGAAGTGTATATTTTTTTTGATGAAATAGGAGAAGTGTATGTGATGAGTAATGTTTAGAATTAGGCCAAATTAAGCTACTCATGGATAAATATTATAATTTGTAACTCACCAAGATATCAAGTTTTCCAAAACAGGTTTTGATGAAATCTGCCAAGGAAGCGACACTCAAAGGGTCAGCCACGTCGAGCTGATGAAAAACCACATCGGACAGCCCACATGCTTTGAGGCTCTCAACAGCTTCGGTGCCCCTTTTTTCATCTCTGGCCGTCAACACCACCAGCACGCCGTTCGAGGCCAACTGACGGCACACCTCATACCCAATCCCTTTGTTCCCTCCCGTAACAACTGCGCATCTGAACTCACAAAAGACAACATCAAATTAAGCTTCATCTTAAAAAAAAAAAAAAAAAAAGAAAAAAAAGAAACAAACATTTAAACGAATAGATTATTATTTTATGTTTTTCTTAGATCTTATTTCCCCTATATTTTATGTGATTGGTAGCTAATCTTGTTCGATCGGCTAATCCCACTACATCTAGTTGGGCATCTGAGCTTCATAATCCGAGAAAAATAACAACATTACCTCTTTGTTGCACCACTTTCGGCCATGATTTTCTTGGTCACAAGCAGGAAATGAAGCGTGCTTTGGAGCTCTCTTAACTAGTGTATATATATGTTTAGCCCCTGCAGTGATAATAGTAATAATAATAATAATAATAATAATAATAATAATAATAATAATAATAATAATAATAATAATAAAAGTCGGTGCCTCATAGCGTTCGTTGACGTATCCTTGGATGGGAATCAAGATGCGCGATAGGGGAATTTGCATGAAAACCAATGGACTCAAAACACACAGCCCAGTCCTTTATTTGATATGAAAATTTGATTTTTTTTTTTTTGTCCTGGCCGTAAATTGTCGATAGGATTCGAGAATATTGAAGAGTAGATGAGTAGCATTCGAGAATGTTGAAGGGTAGGAGCGTGTGTTCGCCAGACATTCTTGTATATATCTAGAAAAGTATAGAGTAATTTTGTGATAGGACTATTTATGACACTTAATTTGATACTGCGTAGGTGGTAGCTGACGTGGCGAAACTAGGTAAATGATGTGGCGGTATGAGCTGGAAACAAAGGGAGTGTGTGAAATGAAAAAAATATAGTACACTTTTAACAACATTTGACATTTTTACGTTTCACGTGCTTGACGTGGATTGGTACAAAATTTAAAGTACAAGTCAAATCAACTGACAAAAAAGACAATTCAAATGATGAACAAAAATCTGAAAAACATCTCTTTGCCTCAAATATCTTCTATCAAGAAGGTAAGCTCAAAGTTTGAACCAAAGCAACGGAGGAATTTTGACCATTACCTTTAACATAACTTAATTGATGAGGTTCAGTTTCATTTGAAAGCCAAAACATACATTTCATCCAACACTTTTTGATGTGGCACATCCACGTTGGCAGTGTTATGTGGTTGTCATGTGGTGTGTGGTGAGGTGGCGTCATCCACATCAGCAATGTCAACCATAGTGTGAAATGTGTTGTCCTCATAGCAGTACTCAAAAGTATACAGGTATATACCTTGATTTTTTTTTTTGTGGACCATTATTGGGTTACGTACCTTTAATACATATATGGGAGTGGTTGAACCGACCCCACTTGAACATACCTCATTAAGTATATACCTTGGATTTTTTTTTTTTTTTGATCAAAGTAAGTATACCTTGACGTTTGAATTCCAAGTGTTAAACCCATTTGCCAAAAAAAATAAAAAAGTGTTAAACGTACCCACCTTTTGTATAAATCCTCAAAATACCCTGATTCACCCAAAACCTCGCCCCATTACCCCTTAATCCTCTTCATCTCTCAGTTTTGGCCATTATAGAGTATTTTTTCTCGTTAAACAAGGTCAGACTTAGTCTAGCTAGTGCCCTAGAAGTGAGAAAGTAATACATGTGGATTTTAAACACACATGACCAAGATCTCTTTAGAGGTCTCCTCGATCAGGTTCATTCACCTCTCGCTGAGACCTTTGAAGAGATAACAGTCACGAAGGAAGGCAACCGAGACCTCTAAAGAGATCTTGGTGGGAATTAGCTAAGACCTCTCGGTGGAAGTCAGTCAAGACTTCTTTAGAGGTCTCTTTGGTTGGGTTCATTCACCTGCCACTTGAAAAAGGTCTCAGTCTCAGTGGAAGGTAACTGAGATCTCTTTAAAGGTCTTAGATGACTCCCACCGTAACCTCTAAAGAGTTGGTTGAGATAACTTGGTGGAAGTCAGTCGAGACCTCTTTAGATGTACTGACTTCGTGTCTAAAACCCACATGCAACAAGAACAAATAAAAAAACTCCAACGCACCAAAAAATACATGAAAACGACTAAAAATCACTGGGTTTTTCTTAGAATCTCTAGAAATTCTTGATCTCATCAACATTTTATGGCCAAAATGTGATATACAAGCCCAAAATCGATGCCCTAAACCCAACAACACAAATTGACTAAAAAATAACAAAACACCTAAGAAAACTCAAAAATTGATACAAAAAAAGGTGAAGAATGCATTCAAAGTGTTGAATTGATGTGATTTTTGTGATTTAGTCTTCTTCGTAGGTGTTAGTCATTCATTTATTGTTTTAGGGCACTTTAGGATACTTTTTGAACCTTATACAAATATGTTGACTTTTCTATTGCATTTTTGTCATCTTGTTCGATGTACATGATCCTTATGTTAGGTTTCCACTCTGTACGGTTTGTTATTTATGGGAAACTTGTTAATCTACTTCACTTGCATGCTATTTTAAAGACTTCTCCACTTATTAAACAAACATAATTGAAATTGCTAACTAAACAAATTGTAAAACTCTAGGACTTAGCTTATTTCATGGAAAGCGTTAAATGAAATTGAAATTTGATTAAGTCGTGTAAAATTTTCCTTAACTTGTCATTGTGACTTGTGAGCATAAATTACATCAAAATGCTAAGTAATTGGATATGTTAAATTGGTTAAAAAGGGCTTTGTATCATGGGTAGTTACAAATAAGCTTGCAGTGACGTCACATGGCTTAGTAATGTGTTTGGCAATGTTGCGGTGCCCGATTTACATTGGAGTATGAGGCCGCCACAGCTAAGTACTAATTAGGGGTGGGCAAACCGCGGTTTGATTTGAAAAACCACCAAACCGCGACCAAACCGAGGGTCTACGGTTTGGTGATTTTCCAAACCGCAACCAAACCGCAGATCACCAAAACCGCACCAAACCGAACCGCGGTTTTGCGCGGTTTGGTCGGTTTGGTTTCGCGGTTTTTATGCAATTTATTTTCAAAAAAAACCAAAGAAGCAAAAAAAAAAAAAAAGAAGCCAAAAAAAAAAAAAGAAGCCAAAAAAAAAAACAAAGAAGCAAAAATGAAAAAACAAAGAAGCAAAAATGAAAAAACAACAAGCCAAAATGAAAAAAACAACAAGCAAAAATGAAAAAAAGCAAGCCAAAATGAAAAAACAAAGCAAGCCAAAATGAAAAAAACAAAGCAAGCAAAAATGAAAAAAAAAAGCAAGCAAAAATGAAAAACAGCAAGCAAAAAAAATAAATCAGCAAGCCTAAACACTAACAGCAAGCCAGTGGCAGGCTGGCAGCGCACCACATTCAATAATCCTCATTTAATCAATACCCATTAACCAATCATTCATCAAAATGAACCCAATCAAAGTTAAAAATTCAATATCATATCTAAAGTTACAACAAAAACAAATAGATTAGAAGTTTAGAACAAATAAATTCAACAAGTAGGAAAATGCTTCAACTCCATTCCAAGTTCCAATTTCATTCTTTGTTCCTACAATAAAACAACAATTGAAAATAAAAAGTTAGCAACATAATAAGAGTTTTATAACATTTGTTATTCCTAAAATAAAACAACAATTGAATATACAAAATTAACGATATGATAAGAGTTTAATAACATTTAAAAGTTCAAAAAAGATTTACTTACCAAGTCAATGACTCAATGCATTTTGCTAATCATCTCAACTAATCATCTAAAACAAGTTGGTCCAAAATGTCTAAACAACATTTCAAAATGTAATATGATTAGATGATGATCGTAAAAGAAAGAATAAATGTAGTTAATAATTAACAAAATTAAAAGAAAAGTATAACCTGTTTAAAGCTCTTCAAGTTCCTGTAAATTTTCTTCAACTTCTAAATTTATTGTACCATGTAACCAATCCCGAGTACAAATAAGAGCTTGGAGTCAATGAGGTACGAAACTGATCAAGCACGCGTCCACCGGCACTAAAAGCGAACTCTGAAGCAACAGTAGAAACTGGAATGGCCAGGACATCACGTGCCATCATTGAAAGTGTTTTGTACTTAGAGACATTATTTTTCCACCAACCAAAAATGTCAAAGTCTCCATTTTGCTTCTCACATCCCTCATCCAAATATATATCTATCTCCGACTTGTTTGTCGTATTTGCTTCCTCTTCTAAAAATCTTTGAAATCCAACCACTGCCTTTTTAGCTCTGACATTACCAAACAATGAGTCTTTCGCCTCTTCATGTACACTAGACAATGATCTATTTTCACTAAACCACATAGACATGTAATTGTTGGAAAATGATTCATATTCCATGTATAAATGATCCAGAGCCTCTCTCACTTTCCTTATCATCTCAACAACTTGCTCGTTCGGATACAATGTACCATAACAATATTTCAGAAACTTCAACTTGTACCTAGGATCAAGAACCACAGCAACCAACAAGATCATGTTCACCTTCGAGATATCTCCCCAATACTTGTCAAACTTCACCTTCATCTTCATTCCTATCGAATGCACATATGAATCATTACTTGCCAAGCATTCATTGATAAGTGTTTCAACTGCATGCACCTCATGAAAATATGCATTAGCCGTAACACATTTAGATCCCGAAAGTCGAAGAGTGGCCCAATAAAAAGTTTCAAGAACCGCAATAATATACGTGCAACACTCCAATCTTCTTTTGTGGGAACTCCATTCTTCAACTCACTTGAAATCTTATTATATGACTCATACATTCTCTCAAATGCTCTTTGATACTTCACCGCTGAATCCAACATCAAATAAGTGGAATTCCATCTAGTTGATACATCTAAGGACACTGAAGCTTTACATAGTATTTTTTCAAGTTCAACACATTGCTTAAACTTTTTCTTCCTTGATGGAGAACTTCTCACTTGTTTCACTGCTTCGCGTATTCGACTAATGGAGTCTTTCACCTCTTTCAAACCATCACTAACAATGAGATTCAAAATGTGTCCACAACATCTTACGTGAAGGTATTTCGCATTTAACACGCTTCCACCCCAATTATTTATTTTTCTCCTTAGGTATTCAATTGCCAAATCATTAGATTTAACATTGTCTAGAGTTATTGTAAACACTTTCTCAATTTTCCAGTGAAGCAAACACATCTCAACAGCCTTACCAATATCATCAGCCGTATGGCCTTCAATCTCACAAAAATTAATTATTTTCTTTTGCAATTTCCAATCATCATCAACATAATATGCAGTGAGACACATATAGCTAGTATTTTGCAAAGAAGTCCAAGTATCAGTCGTCAAACAAACTCTTTGAGAATTCTTTGTTAAGATCTTTTTCAATTTTGTTTTCTCAACATTATACATTTCCAAACAATCTCTAGTCATAGTTCTCCTCTTCACTAACTTGAGTTTGGGTTGTATAACATTGCAAAATTTAACAAAGCATGGATGTTCCACAAAAACAAAAGGCAATTCAGCTCCTATTATCAATTCAGTAAGGGCTTCACGACTTAATGTTTGATCAAACTTCCAAAGTCCTAATTTACTTTCATCCTCCGACCCTTTAACTTGTAATTCTATAGTTTTTTGTTTCTTACACACTGAGTTCACATGACTATGTGGGTACTTGAGACATTTATTTAAATGAGCTGTTATTGTGCTTGTACCATTCCTACTAGGACAATGATACTCTTTACCACAATAATTGCAAGTTGCAAGTGTCACTTTTCGATGCTCATCTAATGTTTTAGAATAATGGTCCCGAACTCTAGAAGTTGTGTGACTACCTTTCGATTCTGTCTTCTTTGTTGATGATGCCAAACTAGATGAGTTTGGAGGAGCAACAACAGGTCCACCACTTTCAAACTCCATTGGTGTAGAACTTGCATCTGTCGATAATGTTCCGGCTGTTACATGATGTGAATCCATCTAGAAAAAAAAACACACACGATCAATGTTAGAATGAAAATGAACATTAAAAAGAAGAATTGAAATACAGAACTACAATTAAGTTACACAAAATGGCAATTAAGGTGAGGTGATGGATCAAAACTCTTTGACACAATAATGAAACCAAATAGCAAAGAAAGACATGAACTTTAAGTCTTTAATACAATACTTGTATTCACTAAAACAACAACAACAACAACAACAACAACATCAACATAGCCTCAATCCCAAATTATTGAAATTAATTTGGGAAGCAGATAAAGACTTGCTTCCAATTACTCATATGAGAACCTCATGCAAAATGGTACAAAATGTAATGCTTCATAAACATGTTTTCAAGGAGGTCAAAAAATGAAAATGGAATAAGTATTGACAAATTGACAACAATAAGCCGATTCTTCATAAAACAATTTATACTTGACCAAAACAATAATTAAGTGCATTTAATTTTTTTTTTTTGTTAATGAAGGGTTAATTGAATTTATGCCTGACTGGTGAGGGAATCGGTGAAGAGATGACCGAATAGCGCGAGAGGAAGATGGACAGCAACTACTCTATTTAGTATTTATGCAATGTTCGAAAGTCTCTCGGGGATAAGGGAGCTCCGGTGGGCCACGAGGGCCCGTTCCAGACCATCCCCGACCACCACCACCCACGGCAGCGACGTCCAAAGGCGAACAGCAGCCCAACGAGGAGAAGAAACCGGTGAGAACGAGAAGAGAGAGAGAGAGAGAGAGAGAGAGAGAGAGAGAGAGAGAGAGAGAAGGAGAGAAGAGAAGCTCACCTAGGTGTCTCCTATGGATGGTCGAGGTCCCGTGTGTCGGGAGGAGGGAGGTGGTGGCACGGTTCGGGGAGGAGGGAGAACGAACAGACCGAGAGGGAGATGAGAGAGAACAACGAGAGTGAGAGAGTCCGTGAGATTGAGAGAGAGCGAGATGAGGGCCGAGAGAGAGAGGAGAGATCGTGAGATGGGAGTGGAGAGATCGAGAGGGAGCGAGAGAGTGAGATGGGATCGAGAGAGAAGAGGCGCGTGTGGGGGTTGTTTGGAGAAGAAGAGATTTGTGGTTTTTTTTTTTTTAATTTTTAGGGTTTTTGGTTTGTATTTACCAAAATGCCCTCGGTTTTCTCAAAATGAAAACCGCGACCAAACCGCGAATATGCGGTTTGGTCGTTTTCCAAACCGCGACCAAACCGCGAGCTTCAAAAACCAAACCAAACCGTGCGGTTTGGTCGGTTTGAGCGGTTTGGGCGGTTTTTTGAAAACCGCTGCCCACCCCTAGTACTAATGGCCCACAAAACATAAATGTAAGACACCGTTAAGATTATATAGAAAATAATCAATTCTAACAGGTCTCTTTCAAAGTATTGAAGCTTCTTCATTCAAATGATTTCACAAGCTTTGCATTCCTTTCCTTAATCGTCAATTAAATGCCCTTAATTGTGAAGTTTAGTATAGGAAGGAAAAAGAATGAGACCGTAAAACTGTCTTTGTAGGCCTCTTAACTTTTTTTTCATGAAACATAATTATATATTACTGCCATCCAGAAAGAAATCTGGTAGGGGATTAACCCAAATACAACTCCGTCGATTTACTCAGCGCCGATTCAGCTAAAATGTCTGCTTGTACATTGTGAATACGTGAGATATAATTGAAATCTAAGGGGCCCCTATCCTTAATCAAGTTACGGATGTCAAAGATAATAGGATCAAGATTACAATTTATCAAAACTGGTGAGATGATTGCATCAATCACCAATGTAGCATCTGAATACATCTTCTCAATGCCAAGGTGATCTCCGCAATTCTGAACGGCTAAGAGTATGGCATTACATTTAGCAACTTCCATGCTCAAATTAAAACACCTAGGGAAAGATTCCGAAGTATGAAGTAACTGATCTGCCTAACTCAATGTTGAAGCAACCCAACAATTCATTAGACTACATAAAACTTCAAAATACAAGTACATCATGGACCATCATAAACAACTTCTACATCTTTATTCTTCGCAACCAATGCACACAAAGACATGATTGCAAGCTCGCTCAAACATGCGCGCGCGCACACACATACATATATATATATATATATATATATATATATATATATATATATATATATATATATATATTAAACAACAATTCTTCAAATATTTCCTCTATATATCAAAACACTGATACTTCCTTATTTCTAAAGAAGAGACCAGTAGGGCCATCATGTGGAAGCAAAGCTAGTCTCACTACGCTTTCAGCACCTTCTTCAACAGTCAAGAGCCCAGTGCTGAAGTTTATGTCTGTTTTCACATAGCCAGGGCACACACAGTTGATGCGGATCGAGGGGAACTTCTTGGCTAGAACTCTTGTGTAGGAATTCATCGCAGCTTTAGACAACATGTAAGCACCTAATGATCTATGAGGCCATCCTTTGGCTTCTGGTGAACCCTCCTTGTAATCTTCGAGGAAATCATTCAGTAACTCATCCAATTTTTGTTCAGTATCTTCGGCAATATTGTCGAGCACTTCCATTGCTTTTTTATGACCGATGCCCTAGAAAAATCAAATGCAAAGTACTAACTTAGACAAGGAATAAAATGAATTTTGGTAATAAGTGTGATCTGAATGCAAGCCTTAAAAGTAAAGATGTATTACAATTCCTATAATTATGAGGTGGTAGAACAGTACTACTCTACCTGTAGCAGCCCTGCGCTAGATGAAACATTGACGATCCTAGCTGAATTTGAGAGCTCAAGCAATGGAAGAAGGGCCTCGGTGACTCGTTTTGTACCATAGTAGTTTGTATCCAGACATTCTTTACTAGATTCATAAGTCCCTGATATTGACTGCATCATGTATACTAGCCTTTGTCCAGCCTACATATAGAATGCAAATTTATTTCAATCTCTCAAACAATTTAATGGCATCAATCTATTTCTATCTTAGAGAGAACAATCGACATATTCACCATGTCCAAGATCAAATGAAAAGAAAAAGACGATATATTTACTAGCCTCTTCTGGAAGCTTTTCTTTATCAAAGGCATCTGGAACAGTTGGCGTGGACCCACTTATTCCAGCATTATTCACCTGGATCAAATTCATGTCAATTAACTTAATTAGTACTCACTTGAAAACAAACTAAAGCTGCTAAACATTTTACACATATACATTATTCTAAAACACTTACTAGATAGAGAGTTTTTTTCTTTCATCTATAGGGAAGGAAATAATTGGGTTGCAATACTCTACCACAACTTTCTGTGGAATCGAATTATTGTGGTGTATATCCACCAAAAAAATTATTGTGGTGTATATATGGAAGGATGCCATGCCTATGGTTATCTATATTCGTGTATAAACTCGGATCTCTGATGATGAAATAAAAATTTAAACTTGTGGGATTTTACAAAAATAAAAAAAATAAAAAAAATCACCTACTGGCTAGAGTGAACTGTTGGAAAAGTCACAACTTTCCTACCAAAAAAAAAAAAGTCACAACTTTCGTTGAAGCATGCATTATTTCAAGGCAAACCCCATCATTCGGACCCTAAACTTTGTATTTTTTATGCTCTAGATCCCTAAATTGTTATTACTACACATTTGGTCTTTGCACTTTCACAAAGATCTACATTTAGTCCTTACACCATTTAAAATAAATTATGCCAATGCGGGCAACAAAAGTCCCACGTGACTAGTCAAAAAGAGTAACGTCATTTATATTACTAAATCGGACGACTCACATCGACCAAAAAAGCCAAAAATTTCTTTTAATTTCTCCCAAAAACATAAAAAACTCAAAGTTCAGGGACCAAAAGCATAAAACACACAAAATTTCAGGGACCAAATGTACATTATTGAAAGTTCAGGGACCAAGAACATTAAAGACTCAAAGTTTAAGGGCTAAAAAATATGTTTTGCCTTGTTTCAACTACCTAACCAATCCAAGTACCCTTGTTTTCTCTGGAAAGTAAACACAAATCCAAGTACAGGTACTCTTATATATAAATTAATTACTAGCTTTCAACCACAATATCACACAATCTAAATAGCACATGCATGGTCGTCCAATTGATTAGTCTTGAGCATCAAAATATTATAATAGATTTGGCTATTAAGCATTTTGTAAAACAATTTTGTAAAACATTTTGGAAACACTAAATACTCTATTGACCAAAAAGTCACCTAGCTTGGAAAACCCAAAAATCAATTATATTCAATTCAAGAATTAGGCCAAATGAAGCATCATCGATTAATATAACTTGTTTACTACTCACCAAGATATCAAGTTTTCCAAAACGGGTTTTGACGAAATCCGCCAAGGAAGCAACACTCAAAGGGTCAGTCACGTCGAGCTGATGAAAAACCACATCGGACAGCCCACATGCTTTGAGGCTCTCAACAGCTTCGGTGCCCCTTTTTTCATCTCTGGCCGTCAACACCACCAGCACGCCGTTCGAGGCCAACTGACGGCACACCTCATACCCAATCCCTTTGTTCCCTCCCGTAACAACGGCGAGCCTGCTCAACACATATAACAGGGACCCAGCCCCAAATTTTTACCAAACATATGTACCAAAATTTGTACAAATAGTTGTTTGTGATTGATCTAATTTTGGAACACATATGTACCAAAACATTTTGTAATTGATCCAATTTTGTTAGACCTTTTCGGGAGAAAAAATAAAGGAAACTAGATGGTTGAGAAGAGCTTTACCTCTTTGTTGCACCAGCTTCAGCCATGATTAATTTCTTCTTTAATTGTATAATAAGGAAATAAGAAGGCACTCTTTGAGCTGCTTAACGAGTGTGTATATATATATATATATAGTCAGTGATCCAGATCGTTGGGTCACGTGCGCCTCGTGCCGTTCCAATTTCTTGGTTGGTCTAAGAAATACGTCACTGTTGACGAAAAATTTGAGGTGACATGTTTAGTCAATACTGGCTCCTACGGAGTCTGCCACCAGCGAATATTTTGAAGGGAAATTTAACAAAATAGTTCAAAACGGACCACAATAATGTAAAGGAAAATGATAATCTAACACACTTTTAACGCATATTTTGGGCGTACACCATTATCTTTTAGTCGTTTATAGTATTTTATTATATGTGGGGCCCACAGTTGAAAAGACAAGAAAGAGCTATAAATGATTAAAAGACAAGAGTGTGCGTCCAAAGTGTGTGTTAAAAGTGGGCCATTTTATCATTTTCCTAATAAAAATATCCTATGTTTTTCATATTTTTTTTAGCCCTTATATAGAAGTGAAAAGTCTTTTCTACTCTTCAAGTTTTCAAAACACATCCTATTGATACTCTTTCAACTCTCTCTCTCCTTGCCTACACTCTATGTATATACGTTTCTACACTCACCCCTCTCTTCATCCTCTCTCTCTCTCTGCACTCTTGAAGGTCTTCTTTTCCCTCCCTCTCCGTATTACAATAGTCACTTTGAACACTCCATGTACAAGTGATTTCGATTCGACAAAGAGAAAGTTGGTGTCTAGGGCGTTTGGGTGGTGAAAAGTCTTATCCGTGTTTGGATTTTGCTTGAGAAGTTGTTGTTTGAGTTTGGGTGTGAGGAGGAGAAACGGAAGTTTATTTTTTTATTTTATCTTTAATTTAATTTATAATGGAAGGAGTTGAGACTTCTTGATCGGTTTTTGTTTGATTTCTTGGTGTTGATTCTTGTTTTATGTTATTTGTTGGTTTCAATTAAATGAGTTGTGATTCTAGAGTTTATGATTTTTTTGTTGACTCCTTACAAATGCATGTACTCCAATTTGAGAGGTTCCCTATATGAACGATATTTACAAAAATTGGAGATATTTTAAGCAAAAACCACCTAAAAGTCTTGTGTCTATCTTAATGCAAAAAAAAATCAATATCATACCAACAAAAATTTTCTCAAGCTTGCATCAACTCCAAAAAGGACAGATCAGCCTGGATCAAATGTCATTAGAAACTGCTAGCTTCTCAACATATCATTTAAACTCTAACCTAAAAACCTTTTTCTTGACCACCCACCTGCATATATATAAGCATTTGAATGTTGTCACATGCCTTAGAGCTTCTCACACATATATACAAAAAGTTCTTGACAATGTACATATACACAAGTATAACGTGGGTTATTCAACAATAATGACATATCTAACAAGTTTTATTTATTTACTTTTTTGGGTAGAAACAAGTTTTCTTTATCTTTGTATGTTGTTTCCAATGCATATTGCCAATCCTTGTATGTCATATCAATGCATATTGTCAATAAGTAAGATATAGATAATATGGACATAAAAGTAGTTACCACTTAGTTATATTTCATTCAAAATTCGATTGATTGATTGATTGAAGTAGCTCATAGGCTCATGACAATATTTATTGACAATATAGCTTATATAGACAATGTAGAAGAAATAGTAATTATTATTACTTGCAATTACAAACTTTCATTCAACACAAATCAATATGTTGATGTAAACCAAAAAGGAAAAATGACAGGTTGATTTACCTAGGCTTCATGTTTCCCTAATCACTATTGACAAAATATATTGTTAATATAGTCAATATTGTTAATATAATCAATATTGTCAATATTGACAATATCTATCCCTCCATACTTTTCAAGGTGTTTGATAACAAATATTATTGTAGAATAAATTATTGAGAAATTTAACAAAATAACACAAAAGAGCTCCCTATAATGAAAAGTAGCACAATTTTTTTGGATAATTTTTTTTAACCCAAACGTACCTGTGAAATGTCTTAAGTGCCCCTAGAATGGTAATCCAATATTTCACAGAATCGAGGACGAGACCAAAAAAGAACTAAACAAAAAGAAGTTGAAAATGGAGAACGATGAAAATGAATGATATGAGCATGCATGAAGACTAATTTCTCAGACTTTTATTTGGTATCTTCTATCTTGTTCAATCAACAACTATAGGTTTTCTTTTTCCAATATGAAAATTATGGTTTTGTTCAATCAAGGTGTTTGATAACAAATATTATTGTAGAATAAATTATCAGAAAATTTGACAAAATAACACAAAAGAGCTCCCTATAATGAGAAGTAGCCCAATGTTTTTGGATAAGTTTTTTTAACCCAAACCTACCTGTAAAATGTCTTAAGTGCCCCTAGAATGGTAATCAAATATTTCACAGAATCGAGGACGAGACCAAAAAAGAACTAAACAAAAAGAAGTTGAAAATGGAGAACGATGAAGATGAATGACATGAGCATGAAGACTGGAGAGAAGTAGGAGAAGAAGAATGCCAACACTAATTCCAAGCATCTGTAATTTCTCAGACTTTTATTTAGTATCTTCTATCTTGTTCAATCAACAACTATAGGTTTTCTTTTTCCAATATAAAAATTAGGGTTTAGTTCCTAAAAAAAACTAAGTTTTAGAACTACTTCTAGGCTATATATATTGCATATGAACAATTTATGCTATAATTAATTGTTCATAAATGCCCTCATCGGCACTGGGGATGATTTCTTTGGCACCATGTTTGAGGATCCACACAAGACGTAGTTGGTTTCCATCAAACTTTGACAAGTACTAGTTAGTTTTAAATGCAAACACACTCTTTAGATTTCTTTGGATTTCCTAATTAGTTTTCTTGGATTTTAATGCTTGCACTAAGTGACATTTCTTGAGCATTGCCTCTAAATAAACAATATTGACTATGTATGAGATGATAACATAAGGACGGTCTACAATGAAGTAACTTTATAGACAATTGACAATTTCAAATGGTATGTTGTTTCAATGGTTAAAAATTATATTTACTTTGAATAACTAGTTTTTTTTCTTTAACAAGTATGATGAATGGAGTCTAGGTAATTCGCAGAGTTATAAAAAGAAGTAGTACCAATCTTAAAGTTGAGAATTATCTTCTTCTTTGGTATAGAGGGAATCTCATTGAACTCTCTAGTATCAAAATGTTACAATGTGAAGTTATTAATATATATCGACACTAATCTACTTTTCAAGTGTACCTACACATGAAAGTTTGCACTGCCTAACAAAAACGTCTATTACTATTGATCGCCAACACACATTACATCATTTATATACTTGTATTGACAACAACCACATCTTATTTTATGCTTCTCTAACGAAATGTTTGTGAAGGGCTCTTGTAGTTGTATAAATCTCAAGTTTCTTTCTTAATGCTAAAAAAATATATTACATACAGAAGGAAAGATCAAAACTAAGCTTAGTAATTTATAAGTAGAAACACTTTCCCTATCCAATGTCATATTGTGATATATTTGTTTCCTAAGATTTTCAAAAAAATGAAGATAAAAAATAATACATTTTGAACTTGTTATACACTAATTCTTAATTGTTTTCATCTATAATGTTATTATTCTTAATCAGTGGTTATTTGAGCTTCAAGTGGTAGATAGTGAGTTCATATGTGATCAATTACGGTCGCAGTTAGCAACTTAGCCACTTCCTTGCATGACTGTGGCCAAAGGGGAGAAGAATGGTCTGACGTATTCAAAGATGAGTAGTGGCGGCTGCTTCTTGGATAGCTAATTTGCTTCAATGAATTGGCAGTTGCTTCCTAGAGATCCTTAATTTCTTCATGTACTTAAAGAACATGTTTGGTTTTTTTCATTGAACACAAACAGATATATTTGGTTCCAATTGCTACCAAGGTGAATGATAAACTTTCATGTATTGTCGATACTGTCAATATTGTTGATATTGTCAGTGTAGGGTTGTATTGATTATATATTCACATCTTGTTCGGCATATTAATAATATTCAAGCTATTGCCATTTTTATATGCGTTAAAGACCTACTAATCGGATGAACTTATTTGTTGCAGAAGAAGAAGTTCGAGAATGTAAAACAAATGAGTCTTAAAGACATGAACAACAGGGTTTCATCCAGATTTGTTTGTTCGAGTTCGTAGAGATGTTTTATTTGTAGATTAAATGTTTTGGTGGGGAATAAACATCATGCATCCTACCTTCCTACTTGCATGTATGCCTTAAAGAAATGCATCCTACTTTCCTACTCGTAATTACTACTTAAGGACTCATAAGAAGGATAATGTATATATGTGAATTTTTGTATAAATTTTTGAGATGCCATAATGCGTTTTTATTGGTATTTATGTGTTATTAATCTGTCTTTCCAGGATGTATTTTTATGAGTAATTTTCATTTGTTGCAACAAACTTATTGAAGTTGTTGTCAATATTATCAATATTATTTACATTGACAGTATTTTTTATGAAAACTCGTCCTACAGGGGCTTCTTATCTAGAAACATTTAACAATAACAACACTCTTCAAAGTACAATCCATCAACTTTTCTCATCTCCTCTTGGAGTTACGACCCATCAACTCTTCTCATCTCCTTTCCAAGCTAGAGTCATGTCCATTAACTCTTCTTGACCATCTACTCTTCAAGCTACTACCATCAATTGTATAGTCTGTCAACAATAATATCCTCTATGTTATAGTCACGTAACTCTCTTCAAGAAGCCAAGATCCACAGTATAGAGGACATTGGTGGTATTATACAATATACAATATAGTATATTTTCTCTTAGAACTTCCGTTTCATATCAAATTGATTTATATAAACACACATCTCTATTCCATATATCAATTAACCTCAAAGATTAACGATAATAACATTTATATACTTAATTTAAATTTGTTTATCTTTTCTTTCTTCCACCGAGATTTTTTTAAATACTTATGAAAAAACAAAGAACGACAAGTTTCTTTTACAACAATCCTAAATTTTTTTTCGATAGGTAATAGTCAATGTTTTTTTAGGACAGGTGATAGTCAATGTTAATTATAAGCTTTGGTGAGCCTAACACAAACTCATCGTTGACTCTACCATCAATGTTAATGTTAATGAATCAAATGTGAAAACACTGCAATAGGTAGTGATTATTTGTATTGTTGTATTAGTAATATCATCTGTGTGTGAAATACCATTGTCAATCTTGGTTATATCGTCTATATTGTCAATAATTATATACCAACCTTCGGTGAACAATAAGGAAAGGTAAGTTGCTCTTTGAACTAATATCCAACAAATAAAAATGATAATACCTTGAACTTTTTCAGTATGTCAAACAATTTTGAATATATAATCAATATAATCCTACATACATAACAATATTGACAATATCGATAATTTATCATTCACTTTTAATGATGCCCCTTGAACAATTGCGTCCACAGTCACCATGTCTACGACTACCAACTCATCCGCCTTCACCACAACCATTGTCACCCTAGAAAACTTCTCGTCCGCCCTTCCTATCCACCCACCCACATTCCTTCCATCTGTCCGTCTCTTATTTCTTCTTATTGAGCATGTATCAATTTGGTTAAAGGGTAATTTAGATATTTCACCATAACTTTTGGGTTATTTTACATGGGAAATTTGACAAAATAGCCAAAATAGGACCATAATAATGAAAATTAGCCCAATCTTTTCTGTTTTGTTTTTCTAGCCTAAATCTAAGGGTGAAAAGTCTTTTTTACCCTTCACTTGACAATACAACCAATTTCCCTCCACTTCTCCCTCTCCATCGTCCTCCTTCCCTCCAACTCTCCTCTATCCATCATCCTCCATCAGCTTTCCTCTCTCCTTCTCTCCATCATCCTCATTTTCATTCCCCCTCCAGGCCTCCTCTCTCCATCGTCTTCCTCTCCAGCTCTCCTCTCTCCATCGTCCTCCTCTCTAGCTTTTCGCTCTCCATCGTCCTCCTTTCCATTTCCCTCCAGCTCTCTCTCTCTCTCTCTATTGTCCTTTCCATCTCCCCCATCTCATCAACTTTTCTCTTTTCCCTTTTTTTTCTTCTTCCATTAAAGCAAGCTTCTTCATCTCTTCAAAATAGAAGATGTTAATTGCCTTCTAGACAAAGTATTGGTCTCATTTTAGGTTATTTTCATTCATTTAATCTGTTTTTTTAAACTGTTCTTTTTATTTGAGATTACACATTGTAGTCATGACTTATTTATTCTTTTATTTGCTTATGCATTAGCAAGTTTTATTGGCGTCATAGACAAGTTGCTCGCTCCTCGCAATCATCAAACGCACAAAGTCGGATACCTCTCATTATTTGCAACAACCAACTCTTGGGTTGTCAACATTATTGAATCCCTTGTTTCTATGTAAGTTCAACATATATGACTTTGTTTGCATTTATTTCTTTAACCTAAACCTTCTCAATCAACTAATTAATACATACATTTTACCCACATGATTATTTGATGATGTTGGGAGACTCCGTTGCCATGAATATGAGTTGTCCAACACATTTCATTGCTAGTAATGATTAAGTGTAGTTTTATAAATCATGGTTCCATTGTATTACAATGTTTATATAATATTACTGTGAAGTAACCTCTTGAATAGATTTACTCATAATAGTCTAGATTATAAATAGATATTTTCAGATGTAGTTTTTTTCATTCGTTATTGTGTCCATAACATCTATATTGACAATATCGTTTATATTGACAATCACTTAAATATTGACAACATCTTTCATAACAATAATAATACTTGTTATGAAAATAGATTGCAAATGGTTTATAATATAACTATTAAGTCTCTATTTACTCCTTTATTCATTTTAATAATATCTTTCAAAATGACAGAAATGCATCTCCAATAATTTTTTTTGTTAATAACATCTATATTGACAATATCGTCAATAATTACAGTAATTCTATTCATTTCTACAAACTACAATTAGTTGCACACATAATTTGTTTTCTAACTTGATAGACCATCAACTACTTTATCTCTTTCTATGATTCATACGAATAGTTTTTTTCTTAATTTCATGTGTACCTCATGTCAAAATTGTTGTGCAATATGGCGGAGAGTGGGTCACCACTGATGGTGGCAATAAGATGTACAATACCAACACTAATGCTGAGATGATATCAGTGCTAAGAAATTGCTCGTTCCAACAATTGGTCAAGGTTCTTGCTACTCATTTCAAGATTAACACTACATCTCACTCAGTTACATTAAGTTATGGGTGCAAAACAATTATTGACATAGTGGTAGTCAAAGTGAATAATGACGCAGATGTGCATCATTTTGTTCATGAGTTCAACATGTCTACAAACAATATAACTCCATTGTGCTTAAGTATTGAACTTATAAATCCACCAAGAAGTGGACATGCTTTTGAAGACCAACCTGCACAACCTTTCAATATGGTACAAGAATGCATGGAGTTACCTATTACAAGTCAATGGAAAGATTCTAATAAGAATGCTAATAGAAAAATCGGGTTTGACAACTCATGGGGAGATGCGGTCATCATTCCACTTGATGAAGAAGATGAAGTGGGGATTGAAGATAATGTTGGCAGTAACACTATTAATATTGGCATGGAATGTGATGATCATTGCATAGGTTTGGATGATGACTTCAACATGGACATGTATTCTTGCGAGTATGTCGGGCTTACAGATGAAAATCAAGGAAAAAATATTGACAATGATGACATACTAGAAGTTCAAGTTGGTGATAAGAAGAGTGGCAGTGTTCAACCATCCACCATGGCTTCTGAATCGTTAACATTATATGCTTTCATGAAGGATCAATTATTTGTCAATAAGAAAAAGTTGCGTCATTGTATTGGACTCTTTGCAATGAAGAACAATTTTGAATATAAAGTTTTCCATTCAACAAAAAAAAATTGTGGCTAGATGCGTGCAAGAAGGGTGCAAATGGAAAGTTAGGGCAACAAAGTTACCAACTTCTGATTACTTTCGATTGAGGAAGATAAACATGAATCATAGTTGTTCGAAAGATATTATGAACCATGATCATAGGCAAGCCAGTAGTTGGTTGATAAGAGAGTACATTACATCTAAATATGAGGGAGTAGGTCGTATCTACAAGCCAGATGACATTGTTAGTGATATATGCATAGAACATGGTGTGAATATAAGTTACGATAAGGCTTGGAGAGCCAGAGAGCGTGCTCTTGATTATGTAAGAGGTAGTGCAGAGGAATCATATGCATTGTTGTCACAATATTGTTCATTGCTTGAAAAAAAAATCTACGTACAGTAACACATATTGAAAAGGAGAATGGGATTTACTTCAAGTATTTCTTCATGGCATTAGGTGCAACTATCAGGGGGTTTCGTGGTAGCATTCGACCAGTCATTGTGGTTGATGGAACCTTCTTGACCGGTAAGTACCAAGGCACATTATTTGTTGCTGCGTTCATAGATGGGAACAACCAAATTTATCCCTTAGCATTTGGGATTGGTGACTCAGAGAATGATGCTTCTTAGACTTGGTTCATGATGAAGTTAAAGAGTGCGATTTTAGATGGAGTTGGTAGTAATTAAGTGTTTGTGTCAGATAGGAATAATAACATTACAAAGTCTATAAAAGAGGTTTTTCCAGATGCATTCCATGGTTTGTGCGTTTATCATTTTAGTATGAATTTAAGGGCAAACTTCCACAAAAGGGTTGATTCTATTATGCCTTTATATTTTGTTGCTGCGAAAGAGTACTTAGAATCGGATTTTAATAGGTTGCTTATGGAGATAGAGAATTGTGATAAAGATATAACAACTTACCTTCGAAATGTTGGAGTTGAAAAGTGGAGCAGAGCTTATTCTGATCAGAGGCGATACAGTATCATGACCACAAATATTGTTGAATGTCTTAATGCAGTCCTTAAGGAAATTAGAGCTCTTCCTATAATAATGGTGGTTGATCACATACGTGGGGTGTTGCAAGATTAGTATTACGAACGCAGGAACCTGCCATCAAACATGAATTGCCACTTGACAAGTTGGGCCGAGTCCGTATTAAGAGAGAAATCAGCAAAGTCAACACGATGGAGAGTGAAACCAATTGATTGTCATGAGTTCGATGTGTTTGATAATGAAAAGAATGGTCATGTCAATCTTTACACAAAATCATGCACATGCCGTGAGTTTGACTTAGATCAGCTACCTTGTGGTCATGCGATTGCTGCAGTTAGCCTTAGAGGGATTTCATTGAACTCCCCATCATCAAAATATTACACCGCGGATGCTCTTATGACGACACATGCAGAACCGGTGTATCCAGCTGGTTATCCTGCAGATTGGATGTTGCCTATTAAAGCAGGTGATACGATTCTTCCCCTAATTACAAGAAGAGCCCCGGGAAGACGTCGAAAGCAAAGGATACCATCAAATGGAGAAGAAAGGAAAAAGAAGAAGTGTGGCAGGTGTCATAGATTTGGTCATAATCGTCAAACGTGTAAGGAGCCCATCCCACTACATCATAGTGGTTCTGCTTAAGAAGTTGATTTCAGTGGATGGATTTTTTAGCACCTTTTTGAATGTGTGGGAGAATGTTCAGTATCGACACTATACTATCTTTTCAGTTTATGTCGACATCTAAACATCTTATAGTCACCTACTACATAGTGTCATAATGTCATCATTTTGTTTATATCAATTGTATACACTTTTTGTACATGTCATAATGTCATCATTTTGTTTATAGTAGTGCATTTTGTAACTAATGTCATAATGTCATCATTTTGTTTATATCAATTATATACACTTTTTGTAAATGTCAGTATTGTCAATATTGTCAAATATTGTTAGTATTATCAATAGTGCTAATATATCTTTTGTAGTCTAATTCTATACAAATCTATATTTTGGAACACCTACTACCTGTTGTCTTTTGATATTATATTACTTTACTGATATAGTAGTGCATTTTGTAATTAATTCTATAATGTTTTTTTGAAGTACCTAATGTCATCATTTTCTTTATATCAATTGTATACACTTTTTGTACATGTCAGTATTGCCAATATTGTCAATATTGCGTCTACTACCTATTGTATTTTAATTGATATTATCTTACTTTATTAATATAGTAGTGCATTTTGTAACTAATGTCATAATGTTTTTTTGAAGTACCTAATGTCATCATTTTCTTTATATCAATTGTATACACTTTTTGTACATGTCAATATTGTCAATATTGTCAATATTGTGTCTACTACCTATTGTGTTTTAATTGATATTATATTACTTTATTAATATAGTAGTGCATTTTGTAAGTAATGTCATAATGTCATCATTTTGTTTATATCAATTGTATACACTTTCCATACATGTCAGTATTGTTAATATTGTCAATATTGTTAGTATTGTCAATAGTACTAATATATCTTTTGTAGTGTAATTCTATACAAATCTATATTTTGGAACACCTACTACCTATTGTCTTTTAATTGATATTATATTACTTTATTGACGTAATAGTGCATTTTGTAATTAATGTCCTAATATTTTTTGAAGTACCTAATGTCATCAATTTGTTAATATTAATTGGATACACTTTTGTGCATGTCAGTATTGCCTTGTTAATATTGTCAATAGTACATGTCAGTATTGTCATGTTAATATTGTCAATTGTAGATTTCTTTTTTTTAAAACATTAATTGTAGTTTTCTAACAATTTTTTTGCAGGATTCTAATAGATTTGTAGTTTTGTCAATATTGTCACTTTTGACAATTCAAACAATTCTTGTAAATGTTGTCAAGTGAATAACATTTGGCGCTGATGCATTGCAAGTAAAATCTAAAGTGATTGTTCAACAAGGTAGAAAAGTAATACTTAAAACCTATTTAGTCACATGAAAACATGAAGTTGTTTGACAGTTCAAAAATGTAGTTTAACTACAGTTGTTTGACATTTACAAAATGCAATACACAAAAATGACATCTAAACATTGGCATTGACATCACCACTATGCATGGAATGTAATTCACTACAAAATGTCCACTATTCAATCATTTAATCTTCTCATGTTACTCCGCATCTTTAGAATTCGAACTTGTAGAAGTTAATGCTCCCCACCTAAAGAAATCAACAACCTTCTTTTTTCTGAATTTTGCAATTTTTGATTGAGTCAACAACTTTGGATCTTTTCCAAACACTAGGTACTCTAAGTGCGTGAGTGTGAATATTCCACAGTCTCCCCTGCCAAACAATTCGAACTTGAGTCAATGATTGGAAAACAAAATTATAATTGTATTAATAGAATAAGGATTGGTATCAATTACCCCATTTGTTGTGGTATTTTTGGGATAATTATTTTCAATTCATTGTTAGGCACCTCTCTCCCACACACAATGAACATCTTATCTATTGTGCTAGGGAAATATTCTATTTCTTTTTCCCAATGACTTCTACTACTCATCATAGAATCAAGAACACAAATAACAAGATCATTGATGTCACAATCAAGTGCAACCCAATGACTATTTCTAACATTGAATGCGAAGGCAATCTGCACCAAAACATAATATTAACAGTACATGCATATGGTTGTAAGTACGTATACAATAACATATAAATTAATTACCTCGTCTCTTTGAAAAAAAATAATTACCTTGTCCGCTTCCTTGAATGAAATTGACGAGTTTTGACTACAAAAATTTCTATCCATATGACTCAGTAATGTGTCATCAATTGTGATCTTGCTCCCTTGTTTATAAAGCATTGACTGTATCAAATCATTTCATATAAAATCAACACATTTTTATTGATTGACAAAATAAAAATGATGGGAGGGTAAAGTGCATACCGAAAACATTGTGTCAAGTATAGCTACGCATAATTTGTGATTAGGTGACTTCGACATTTTTCTTCCGCAACCACCATGTCCCCGCATCAAGATGCTACTCATATTGTTGGAAAAAAGAACAAATAAGTAGCATTCATAAGTGATCATCCATAATGAAAGTAATATTAAAAAGAATGAATAACATAATGATGTGAACATGAAGTTTGTATAGATATATTAAGAAAATATACCTTATTGCCCAACCACTTGTCTACTGTCCACAATATCTTAAACCATAGGCGGTCTCCAATGCAATAATTCAAATCAACTACCGCATCATCCTTAGATGAAAATCAATGTTTGATTCTCATAAAGTCATCATGGGGACGCTCTTCATTAGGGTCATATGAATCTTCATTTTTTCTTAACATCTTCCTTTTTGCAGTTGAGTCCACATATGGTTCAAGGCAAGACGAAGCCTTCTTCCTTTCAATACCAAACCAATGAGGTATACTGTCCAACAAATTTTCTAAAGATTTTTCTTCAATTTCATTTTCCTGTGCGAACTTCATTACATGAGGAGTGTAATCTTGACGGGTAGCTTGACAAATTTCGTCAACAACATCTTCTGCAGTGTCAAATGCTTGAGGTTTCCCATGTTGAAGCTTTACATTCTCATTTGTAAACTGAAAATCTTCATTTGAAGTGGACGTGTACTTTTTCTTTCGACTTGCATTCCCATTTGTAGCACATGGAGTTTGCTTCAACAACATATCTAGTTTCTCATGCATTGTCTTCATATCATTTCCTATATCACACTTCACTACATTAAAATCACACTTCATTGCATGAAAATTCTCTTGAATGCAATCTACTTTACAAGCTAAATTCTCCAACAAACTTTCAATGTGTTTTTGTTTCTTCTTGGGTATACCTTTAAATTCATTTTCACCATCAGAACATGTTTCATTGTCTTTGTTGTCGCCTTCGAAGATCGAGTGCACTACATCGTAGTTAGGCATTCCGTGAGCAATCCATTTAAAGATTGTATGAGCCCCTTCGACATATTCTTCATTAATTGAAGCATACAACTCCATTAATCCACTCAGCACCTTATAAGCCTAGACCTAAAAAAAGAGAAGCAGAAATGTGAATCAAACTTAAATCTTTTAACAAAAAAAAAATGAAATTGCATATACTAAGATGTAGTTCAAATACCTGAAATGCATAGGGAAATCCAGCAATACTATAACCCTTTTGTTTAGGTTTTTTCATCGCTTTCCACACCTTCATTGGTTTTTTCAGTGACTCAAGAGTCATCTTGTACACATATGAGCCCCATGAAAACTTATTAAATTTCTTCAAGTTATCCACTAGAGCTAGAATATTTGTATCCACATTTGTTTTTTCATCTTTTCCCATCAAACCAAGTTCAAGAAAGTAGACCAAAGTAAACCTAAAAAATAACTTGTCATCTGTCGTGTTCAACCCCTTGTAGGCTTCATCAAGTTCGGTCCTCTTGATCATGTGGTTGCCTCCAAAAAACTCTTTTACTATGGAACTTGTATTGATGTCTTGCTTATTTTTAGGAAAGCTAATGGACCCAATCTTTAACCTGGTTATCTTATGAAATTGTTTTGCATCGAAGATGTTGACATTGTCACCTATTACCACTGTCATAGAATCTGAATTTGATGCAGCTCCTTTTCTTAGCAACAAATTATGAATAATGTGTCCGGATAGATGTATTCTAGGAAGCTTGTAAATTAAGTCTCCAAAACAAGATTTTTCTACCATCGCACGATGTGTTGGAGACTCATTTGTTTTCTTTCTAATCTCCAACAATGTCTCTTGTAATTTTGAGCGTTGTCCAACACGTGCAGAAGTCTTTTTGTATCGATATGAAAACCTTTCATCCCATTTATAAGAACGGTCAACTGTGCTCCATTAGAAGAAAACAAAAATATAAGTTCAAATAATTGAGAATCAAAATGGACTAAATATGACAATACAAAGAACATAAACAACTTAAATGATATAGACAATAGAAATATAAGATATCGCATTTTATAGCTCTTTAGAAAAAATAATGCACTTAAACACAAACAATATAGACAATAAAAATATAAGATTTCCTATTACATAGTTCTTTAAAAAAATGATGCTCTTTAATTGAGATGTAAATCGAGATCATTGATTTAATGTTGTTGTAGCTAACTGTCCAACAACCTATACGATTTAATATTATATCACAACATCAACATAATTGATTAATAACAATAAAACATCTAACAAGGTTTTCTTTTTTTAGATATAAACAAGTATTTTTTCTAGGTCATATAAATGCTTATTGTCAATATGAAGGATATAGACTGTATGGATAAAACAATAATTTCTATTATAATAATTTAGGTGTCATTAATCATACTAAGTTAACCAATTAAAAGACATACTAATTGACTTGTAGTCTGTTGAGGTAGATTCAATATCTTTATTTGTTCAGTAGAATTTGAGTTGATGGCCTCTTTTCTCTTCCGCAAAGTCTTTGATTTGTGCTTCGCGACGTTCTCCATTCTTTGGCAAATATATGTGTAGATAAACAAATAGAAAAACAAGTGAATTATTAAAAAAATAAAAAGAAGATCAAATCAATATGTTACCAATAATATATTTCACAAATAACATTCATAACAAGAAAACAAAAACAAAGGATTCTAGCAACCTAACAATTACCTAAAGTCTCATTCCAATGGTTGATCGGATTGACAGTGATGGAAAAGATTCAAGTATTGAAAAACTTAATTCATGGAAGGCTTTTATCAAAGGAATAAAAATAATTAATGGAAGATTAATCAATATTAGTGACTCTTTATATGCATGCGCATAATGCACAAAAAAAAGATATACATATGCAGCTTTTATTGTATATTTAAAACATTTATTAGCGAGTCGATGGATAACAATTATTTATGTAAGGGAACCATATTTGTTATTGTTTTTTTTTTATCAGATACTAAAACAAATAAGCTACACAAATAATTTATTTTGCAATAATATTTGTTCTTTACGCATTTAGTGTTTTTTTTATATTATTTAATCCAAAAGAATTAGTTGCGCTCACATGCGAAGAGGAAAATGCTAAATTTATATTAATAGAAACATGAAAAATCCAATAAGAAACTATGATGAAGAAAATGAGAGATCATAGTTTTTTTACACTAAGTGGTAACTATATTGACAATATGGATAATATTGACAATTGATATTCACTAAATTTATATTGATAGAAGCATTTTGTATTTCATTTACATTTTTAATCTAAAAGAATTAGTTGTGCTCATGTGCAAAGGGAGTATGTTTCTTGACACACCTACATGTGTATTAATTCTCTTAAACACCTTGAAAAGTATGGATGGATGGATAGATTTGACAATATTGACAATATTATTAATATATTATATTAATAGTGATCAAGGAGACGACGACCCTTTCAAATTCAAACCAGAGCATATGAGGAAATACTTGAACTTAATTCAATGAGCAAAATGTTGAATATTCATTCACAGAAACAACATAACAATATCAAAAAAACATATTAGTAATTTAGTATTGAAAAGTAGCTATAGACCTTCTACAATGTCATGTCCTAACAAAAAACTTTATTCAAAACTGCATGTGATACCTATTCCACTTAAATCTTTTGTCTTCTTTTTCAAATTGATTGATCGAAGTATAAGACTTCAAATTACACAGTTCTCTTAAAAAAAGAAAGGTAGGAAACTAGTTGTTCAAGGTGCAAAATAAAAATTTATAATGGTTGGTATTGGACTTTCGTTCTTTGGCAAGCATATATCCTATTAAAAGAATTCTCACATCCTACATTGATCAAATAAAAGAACTTGATCTTCCAAAATCAGTAACATCTCAAATAATTAATGTCGCCCCTAATCAAGATTTTCACATTGAAAATGAGAACCTCATCCCCTTTGTCTCCAAACAAACAACATCTGCACAAACCAACAATCAGAAACCTCAATTGTTAGAGCTTGTCAAGACTTAAGTCTATTGGCTAGGAACCTGGGGAACAAGGAAGAGTTGGCTCCATTTACAACTAAAAAAAATATGCTTCCATCAAAGCCTTCTTCTCTTTGTCATTAAATAGAAAAATTTTATTTTTTAAGTTTCATTTTTTATAGAGTTTATAGCTCCACGGTAGCAAATGAATAGGTAAAATAAAAGAATTAGTTGTGCTCATGTGCAAAGCGAGTATGTTTCTTTACACACCTACATGTGTATTAATTCTCTCAAACACCGTGAAAAGTATGGATGAATAGATTTGACAATACTGACAATATTGATAATATTGATAATATTGACAATATTAACAGTATATTATATTAATAGTGATCAAGGAAACATGAACCCAATACAATATTGTCAGACCTCCAACAATGTCAGTAACAACTAAAATAATTAATTTCTCCTAAAATCAAGATTCCCTCATTGAAATGAAAACCTCATCATCTTTGTCCCTAAACACACGCATCTACACAAACTAACAATCATAAATCTCAATTGTTAGAACCTATCAAGACTTGCGTTATTGGCTAGGAACTTGAACAACAAGGAAGGGGTGGCTCTAGTTATCATCAATTCACAACTAAAAAAAGTATTTTTCCATCAAAGCTTTCTTTGTCATTAAATTGGCGAAGTTTTATTTTTAAGAATATTTTTTTTTGAGTTATGGTTCTACGATAACAAATGAATTGGTAAAAAAGGAAGACCAAAAAAAGTATTTTTTTTGTTTAAAAGTTGCAGGAAGAGATATCAGATTAATCCTAAATAAAAAATTCAACCTAAAAAATAATAAACAAGAATGGAACGCAATATTGTTCATAAACCCTAGAATCGGAACTCTTTTAATTGAAACCAACAAACAACATAAAATACAAGTCAATACCAATAAATCAAACAAAAACCAATCAAGAAGCCTCAATTCCTTCCATTATAAATTAAATCAAAGCTAAAGTGAAAAACAAACCTCCGTTTCTCTTCCTCACACCCGAACTCAAATAACTTCTCAAGCAATATCCAAAGACAATTAAGACTTCTCACCGCCTAAACGCCCTTGGCACCATCTTCCCCTTTGTCAAACAAAACCTATCTCTATCAACATTGACAAAAACACCGCAATGCAAGATACCCATATCAACATATGTTCGACATAACCCACAACAACATTGAATCTAGCATAACCCCGCCTCTATCAACATTAACAAAATCATCACAATGCAAGATACCCATAAGAATAACCAATCATATCAACATTCAATCTAGCATTAACAAACAAATATAACATAACATACCATACACCGCAATCACAATGCTCTTGTTATCCAGCTCCTAAATCTTGACACTCTCTCACGTCACCGCGCACAACCAATACCTATTCAGACTGAAATACAAAGCGTGGATTATCACCCCTGCGTCGAGCGAGTAAAACTTCTTCCCCTCCACCAAGTCTCACAGCAGCGTCACCTCATCCCTCCCTCCGCTCGCACACATCGAACCGTCCGAACATGGTGGAGAAGATGAACATTGGCGAACCGTCTGAATGTGATGGAGAAGATGAACAGGGGAAATGAGAACAGGGGAAATGAGATCTCGTTTGATTCAAAGGAATAGGGGAAATGGGATTAGGTTAGTGTTTTGAAAACATGAAGGGTAGAAAAGACTTCATATGAGATTTTGGGTTAGAAATACTTATTTAAAAAAGTTGGGCTATTTTTCCTTATCACCTTCGAAAATGGGTTATTTTATCAAATTTCCCATTTTACATCATGTTATAAAAAAGGGTTATTTTTCATTATTGGCTAGACTTTTGGGCAATTTTGTCAAATTTTCCTATTTTAAAGGAAAATGATAATCTAACACATACACGCACACACTTTGAGGTACACCATTGTCTTTTAACAATTTATAGTATTTTATCAAATGTGGGGCCCACATTTGGGGAGACAAGAAAGAGTCATAAATGACTAAAAGACAAGAGTGTGCACTCAAAGTGTGCATTGAAAGTGGGTAATTTTATCATTTTCCTATTTTAGTGGACAATGCCCGACGAGGAATTATCTTTCTTCAGTTTTCTTATACATTTTGAGCCCAACTAAGGGCATCCTAGTGTTTACTAACTGATTCTGAATGCACCCCAAATTCAAATTTTAATTTTTAAGGGCACCACACATTTTTATCAAAATACTTCTTCATACCAACTGAAGCACCCAACTCCAAAATCTTAGTCGAGACCTCTATTTTAAGTTCAACAACATGTATTCGAGACTTACTCTTCTAAATTTGGTTATGTCCAACAAAACCTCTTTAGTGAAATTTTATTGATAACTACCGACCTAAAGGTTCCGCTAGTTCCGACCGACTCTCCAATTAAAGGTTTGACAAGCTTTGATCGACTCTTTAACTAAAGGTTCTGTGGGCTCTGACCGACTCTTCAACTAGAGATTCGAACTTGTGAGCTCGTGTAACAACCCGTTACTTTAAGCACGTGATTAACAGTAATTCGAATCCAAATTAGTCCGAGTTAGGCTCATGGTTAAGCCCGGTTTGTCCCGATTAATGTTTGTGTGCATTTGCGTGATGTATTGTGTTTGTTTTGTGTGTAGTAGTACGTATACGTGAATAAATGAATAATAAGACTGATGAGAGAATGCCTAATACCATGTGTGGGTCATGTGGACACACAAGAGATGCGGGATAGCGTTGACGCTCGAGTGTGCTCGGTGGCGAAAATTACGTAATTATAGGCGTAATTATAGACATAAATATATATATATTTATATATATTATGGATATATAAATATATATTAAAATGAAAAATAATAAAATAATAGTAAATTGTCAAGCGTAGAGTGATACGCAGGGTCATGAGTAAAACGCATAGGACATACGAGGGTAACCTAGGAATAAATAAACTGTTTTTTATCGATGGTTTGGGGGGTAATGAAAGATAAAAGCTTGAGATATGTATTTTTGAGTTGATATTATATCTATGCGATAGATATAGTTGTAATGTCTTACCTAGGAATGAATCTGAGAGTCTTATCTCACATCTATGACTTGGTAAGTTAGAGGAAAATTGATGGTGAGGATTTTTGGAAACTTGGACTTAAGAGATAACGAGATAAAGGAAGATAGTGAAATGATAATAAGATGGTTTGTATCCATCTATTTCTCATGAAATGAGAAAGTACATATATTTAATAATATAGATATGGAAAAGAGGTGAGTTATAAATAATTCTCTCATTGAGTAGTCTTTAATGGTCTTGATTCTCACTGATATTGTCTGATGAGAAATAGTTAGTATTGAAGGAATAATGAGTTCTGGACTTAGAGACATAGGTCAGATGAAATGACCATAAAAGATGAAGGAAATATGAAATGATAGACAATGAAATTCAAAGGTGATGAGTCACTTTGATTAGAAAATATACTAGTGTTGAGACTAGTGAAGTTGGATGAAAAGTTATTAAATGAGGGAAATAGTGATGAATGATGATAAGAACCTTGTTGAGGTTAGGTAATTACCAATTATTCATGCTTCATGAATGATTATGAAGTATAAAATTTCAGATATAGTGCTAGTCTATATTGAAATAGTGAGAAAGAAATTTATTAGTATGGTTGCGGGGTAGCCGCATATACTGAAAGTAAGGTAAGAAAGAGGTTTATTAGTGTTGCTACGATGTAACTGCATGCACTAATAGTATAATAATAAGGAAGTCTGTCAGTATAGTTGAGATATAGTTGCACATACTGAAGGCAGAATAGAAAGAGTTTATTAGTGTTGTTATGAGTAACTGCACTCATTAATAGAGCAATGAAGAGAAAAGAATGATGATGTGGCGTAACCATACATAGAGAAATGAAATGTGAGGATACTAGATTGAGGTGAAGCTCAATGTTGAGGTGGTAAGGAAATGATGAAGTTATACTAAAAGCGAATAGCTACAACAAGAAATGAGAGTTGAAGAATTTGAGAGAAATTTATGTTGTTGGTCAACTCTATCTTGTTTGATGAATTATAATCATTGTTAGGGTAATGGTAAATCGAAAATGGAAGTGAAAGGTAAGTTGCAAATACGTAAGCCTAACGACTGGTAAGGTTAGGGATATAGGTTTAACATCAACTCATTTAGGAACTTTCTCGGCATGGAGGCAAAAAGGTTTACAAACCTAATAATCTTCTTATCGGAGATACCAGATAGGTACAAATAGTGTATTATTTGAGTAAGTTGAGAAAAATATAGCAGTGAGCTAGTAAGGTGTATCAATGTGATCATTTGGACTGGTACAATTTAAATTAGGGAGAATGAGTTGTCAATAAAGTTAAGGATTGAGAATCCAGAGAATGATGTACGAAACTAGGAATGAATAAGTGAACAGTATATTAAGAGGTTGATATTAATTGTGATCTAAATTGGAAAAGGTTGAAATTTATAAATTCTGCAAATGATGATTTGTGGAAATTCAGTAATCACTCAAAATTCAAATGGTTTGGGGTAAGAGAGTAGTAGGTTAGTAATGGAAAAACAAGCTTGATGAATGTAAGATTGTGAATTTAAGGTTTAAGTAATGTGTTTAGTAGCATTGCTAGAAATCTTATCATAATGTAGGTTAGAGGAATCATCAATTATTTGAGTTTCAATATCTAACCAATGATCAATTTCATTTTACTTTAATGTATTATGAAAATGGTATGAGTTTGAGAACTCAATTTGAGTGATAAATTAATTTGAAGTGAATCCCAAAGGAATAGTGATTCCCAAAATTGACAACTCAAGGGTTTAATTAAATGAAACTAATAGTTCTCAAAAGTTGATTGAGATTTGGTTATCATGGAGTAAAGATCAGAATCTTAGAGTATATGATCAAGCGATGGCTTGATAATATGAGAAAATTATGATGTAGATCATAGAAACTCACTAGAGCTCATCTTATGTTTAATAATAGAAAGATGTAGAGTTGTTGAACTCTATTGAGATAAGATCATTATTAAGTTGACAATGATGACGAATGTGAAAATAGTTGAAACTTTACCAAAAGCACAAAGTACTATTGCAAAGTTATGTGGAACTCTGACAATAGATTGACATATACCAAAAGCTGTACGTGCAATGGTTAAGTTCAACTGAAAACCACTAGGAGATGTGTTGAATCTTAAATTATGAGTCCAGGGATTTAACTGAGATTAAGACAATTGAAGAGTTGTCTTATATTCAACATAGAGATAGAAAAGTTGTGAAACATGAAATGATTGAAGGATACAAACAACTTATACAGATAACTGTAATATAGTTGTATTGTATATTCAATTAACTCTATAATGAAATGAGGATGAATTGTACATGATATAAAGGATGCCTTGAGGAAATTGAAATATAGTTTGACTACAATAGTTGCTTAATTATACTTGGATTACGGAAAAAGTTAGAGTTAGAGATGTATCTTAATATTTTATCCAAGTAGTTGTCTGTTGACACAATAAAGCAAGAGATTGTAGTAAATACATTTGATATAGTTCATGAGGAACTAATGTAAAATAATTGTGATGGTAAGAGTACCAAACTATTATAAAGCATCAACTGATAATGAAGAATTGAAAATATGCATTTCAAATGATGGATTGAATGAATTGCAAGAATAAGTCCTAGGGTAAAGACTTGAATATGATAAGATAGGGATGAAGATCCCAGTATTAGTATAAATTCAGTTGATTGGATAGAACGTGCAAGTTCATTCATTCATTAAGATGTTTTGAAGTACAATTGTGTCATGTACAAGGGTTTGAAGGGTATGAATATTGTTTAGTTATTCCTAAGATTGGAAGATCTTAGGGGAATCACTAAATGATAGATGAAAATTGTGAAAAACCAGTGAAACTGGTAACATGTGATTTAAGGGAAGCTTCAAACTATGAGAGTTTGAAGAGTATGATTATGCCAGAGTGAAATAAAATTTTGATGTAATGAGTAACTAGAATGTGAAAGATGATATATTCACTATGAGGAATCACTCATATAAATTGATTGACGATAGTTAATAATTGAATGAAAGAAAGGGGCAAGAGAGGTAATTATAATAGGAACTTCTCAGTATTATCTCATCAGAGAGATAGATAAAATTGATGAATAAGGGAAGTCCTGCGCAGGCATATCATCAATTGAGAGGTTGGAATTGATAATTACCAGTCCTTTCTTTGGAGTTCAAAATGAGACTGAACTCAGTAATGAATGAATTAATGGGTGATAGAATTGATTAAGAAATCTAATTAGAACTACTCAATGTGTCAGAGATTGATTATGAATGAGTAGTGTCCATGTAACGGCCCAGAAATTTGGTTATTTGTGAATGATGATGTGTAATATGTATTTATACTCGTATTTGAGTGACCGGACTGTGAAGCCGGTGAACGAGTGAGAAAAATGGATGCGCGGGATTTGACAACTGGGTTACGGGTACACGGGAGACTAAAAACATAATTAAAAGAATTATTTAACAATTATATAGTTCAATTGTGTGAGATAAAAGTAAAAGTGTGCACGTGACGGGAAAAAATGGGTCGATGAGGTAAGATGGGTCGGGGAACCCTTGGGTTAAACCTTGAGACGTGTGGGTTGGTAAAAAAGGGTGGACACAACTAGGACATACACCACTAGTCCTACCATACCTATTCAAATTTTAAACACTCACCCAACCCCATCACTCACATCTCACACCCCACCCACTCCCATCACTCACCACACCCATCCCGCCACTCACATCACTCTCTTACACCCCCCCTCATCTCACGTCACTCACCTCACCCTCTCCCATCTCATTTAAACACATCTCTCACTTTTCTCTCACGTTCTCTCTTCACTGTTTCTCACTCTCTCATTCACGAGCTCTCTTTGCTCATCCCTCACGGTCTCCCTCACTCTCCCTCTTCTCACCAGCCTCTCCTCCTCGCCGGTGACCGGAGTTGAGACGCCGGAGGTAAGCACTCATCTTCTCTTCCTCGAACTCTCGGTTCTCTCTCTTGGTTTGTTCTCTCCCTCTCCCTCTCGGTCCTTCTCTCACTCTCGGGTTGCTCTCTCACTCTCGGCTCTTTCTCACAACCACTGGCCCTGGCCGGACCAGTGGTGGCCGGGGTTCACTCTTCACCGGAGGTCTCTCTCTACCTCTCTATCTCTCTATCTCTTTCTCTCTCTCTCTTATTCCCTCTCTTGTTCTCGTTGGTCTCCACATTTTCACTGCTGCCGCCTCTAGCCGTCGCTGCCATAGGTGATGGTGGTCGGGGACTGACCCTCGTGGCCCACCGGAGTTCTCATATTCCCGAGGAGACCTCTGGTTCGTGATACATAGGGTTTTAGTGCCCATATTTTGTTTTATTGCATGTGTTGATGTTTTTGTTGGTCTCGCAGGAAAACGCCCTCAACGGCCGCGCCACCGCCAGACCACCATGACCGGAACGCTGTCGGGGATCCCTCCAAACTCCTACATAGGTCCCACAGCCTTTAGAGTGGTCGAAAACAATCTTATTATGCGCGAAAGAGTCGTCATTTCATGTAATATGTGTGGTGGAGCCTCGTCGGAAACCGCCACTGCTGGCGGCACTACCGGTCGAACCATGACCAGTGAAGGTTGTCGAGATCTCACCTAACATTGGTTGACGTCTCGCAGCCTTTGGTTAAGTCCGAAACAACGTTGTTAATGTGTTTTTGTCACGATTTCATGTGTTGTCAACTTCGAGTCCATATTTGCGTATGTTGAAGTAATTCCGAACTGGTGGAGGGTTTTTTGGCTTTCCCATGCCATGATAACCCTTCCCCGACGTCGGACAATACCAGTGAGGTTCCATGTTTGTTTGTACATGTCAGTTTGGCTTTCATGAAGAGTTATGCTTGAGTATTGGTTTGTATTGAAACATCGCGTGGCGATGAGTGGTTATGACGTCGTAGTCATGTCGTCGGTCCTCGAGATCATGACATGACCCACATACGACTGAGCCGAGCCTATGATTCACGATGAGGCTTATAAATATTGTGTTTTCAAAACCCGAGAGAGAGTATTCGTTTCTCGATTAAATTGTCGTGTCGTTCGAATCATTTAAAACATTGGGGAAAATAATAAGTTTAAACTTAGGTTTAGTGAATGACTTGACCTATTAATACGAGTTCCCGACCTTGTCAGGTAGCGGGAAACTTGGGGATACGCGTTAGGAGTCGCGGGAGCGTTGTACGCGGGTTACGATAGTTCAGGTAAGTACACTTGCCTTAAAAAGCATTTGTACGTTAGTAAGCCAGCTAATAAAATATCATGTGATTCATTTCCCATTCTTTGTGTTTGTTATTATCAAATTATTGGCATTCCATTCCCTATTCCTTGTATGTGTGTTCTTGGCATAAGTGTGTGTCTCGAAGGTACATGCGGCCTGCACTAGAAGGGATAAAACGCGGGCACTCGAGCGCACGAGTGTTTGACCACCCCTAGTGATTGTGTGATACCATGTACCGGATTGTTGTGGATATTGCTGTGGATTTCGATGTTGCGACATCGCTGTTGTGGAATTGTTGTGGAATTTAGACCACTTATTGCCTCTCTTGACTCGTAGAACACGCATGTTTCGATTGTTGTCATTTCCAGTCTATCTATCATGCATCTTGTTTATTTAAATCTCTGTCTTTCATATATCGCATGATATTTGGACTGCTTTATTTGAAAATTCATGAATTACTGTTATATTCTTCTGGCTTTACTTTCGATTTCTCTCAGTTGCTCACGTCTAGTTTGTGACGGTGGGTGCAGATAGGACGGAGAGCAGTAGGGGCAAGGGACCTTGCCTAGGAGACTTTTTGTGAGCAGCTGGACTTGAGGTACCGAGATGTAGGCTCATGTTTATTTCTTTTTGTATGACGTTTATATATATATGATCGTTTTGGGACTGAGAAATATGTTTTGAGGTGGATTCCATCAATCCATTTTGTTGACTTGGATATGAATATATCGGGGTTTTTCACATTTATATAGATTCCTAATTTCCTTTGATTGAGTTATTTCCCAATTCTTGAGTAGTATGTAATTTGCTTCCGCTGTGTTATAAATGCAATAACTCTTTCATAAAATGTGAAATTTTGATGTTTTTAGGCTGATTAGGCTCGTCAGGTTCGCTGAGAACTGACTCGGGACCTTGGCCGTCACAGTCCATATTAGATGTTTTAATGGAAATTGTGCTGGATGTATTAAATTCTGAAATGGAAATTTGATTCATGAGGAAGGTTAGACAAGAATGATTCTAAATATCTCAAGAATCTCTTTATATGTTGATATATGTAATGCTATACTATATTTGGGTATATGAACAAATTATAAATGGGTTGAGATGATGATAGATAGGGAGATTATAAAGAGATATGAGATGTATTCAGTATTTGATATTGAGTAGTGAAACCTAAAGAGTTAGGTAGAATCTTGTCTATACCTGATAAGAGAAACGAAATACGATTATAAATTTTGTAATGAGAAATAGACGTCAGCACAATGAATTATAGTTGATGAGGGAATTTAGTCTGCAAGATTCTTGTCAGTGAAGATATATGTTATGCTCGAAAGAATTAAGCAAAATAATTGTATGGGAGATGTGAGATGGTATGATATTAAAAATATTCCGGATAGAGATCCGAGACTTGCTTCCACTGAGGGAAGAAGTTATTGATATAAACTGAAAATCAGTCTCAATTTCGATACAGTATATTTTCCTTCGTGTTGACGAAGAGATTGTGTTACTAATTTTAATTCAACGAGTATGATTGAGCTTGTGTCTCATCATGATAATCACTGAAAGAATCAGTTTAACTGTGTGAGCTTCTCTAATGATCTTAGTAATCCGAGGGGTTACAGAATGAAGTATACTCTTTCTTATTCTACCATAGGGGTGAGAGATAAGAATGAGAGATACTGTACTAGAATGAATGAAGTAATAAAGAACTACATAGAGAAAATAGGGCAGACTAGGTAAAGTATAACTACAATATAAAGGAAACGAATAATATAAGGATAAAGTTGTAGTGTATAGATTGACGAAATCTATAAGGTTCAAGCAAGTATCAAAAAAAAATGATGAGAATGTTGTGTGATTAACCTTGCCATTCACCGGTGGGTGGAACGGAGGTAGGAGACACACATATATTGACCTTACTGTTCATTTGTAGTGGACAGAGGTAGGAAACATGATGATTGTTGACCTTACCGTTCAGTTATGGGATAAACGGAGGTAGGAGACACGATACTGTTGATACTAAGTGGATTCGTCAATGTTTAAGCTACAACAATCCTTAAGAAAAAGAGAAAACGTGACAAATATCATAGGTTGTTAGAGGTATCAAAAGATAAATGGTATCTTAGGAATCTCACCTATGAACGGGCTATAGAGATTCGGATTATGTGAAATTAATGGAATAATGTTATTCACATTTCATTAAACTGAAAGAGAAGAATAAAACGGTAATTTAGTTATGTTTATTCTTCAAAGTAAAGTTGAGATAAACTTTGTGCTAGTGATAGGGTGGTGCAACCACATATACTAGACAATCAAGGAATGAGAAATCTAAGGAATAGGAAATATAATGGAATAGTGAACTCCATTACTCTTCGAAATCATTGGTGATTTGTACGTACCTTTAATTTCGAGGACGAAATTGTTACTAAATTGGGGAGACTGTAACGACCCGTTACTTTAAGCGCGTGATTAACAGTAATCCGAATCCAAATTAATCCGAGTTAGGCTCGTGGTTAAGCCCAATTTGTCTCGATTAATGTTTATGTGGATTTGCGTGATGTATTGTGTTTGTTTGGTGTGTAGTAGTACGTATACGTGAATAAATGAATAATCAGACTGATGAGAGAATGTCTAATACCATGTGTGGGTCATGTGGACACACATGAGACGCGGGATAGCGTTGACACTTGAGTGTACTCGGAGGCAAAAATTATGTAATTATAGGCGTAATTATAGGCATATATATATATATTTATATATATTATGGACATATATAAATATATATTAAAATGAAAAATAATAAAATAATAGTAAATTGTCGGGCGCAGAGTGATACGCGGGGGTCACGAGTGACATGTGTAGGACGTACGAGGGTGCGCACGCTCGAGAGTTCTCGTTGGCGTGCCAACTGGAATTTAAGATGCAATATACCGATAAATATATATATATATATATATATATATTTATATATAAATTAGAATATATAAATATATATAATAAAATCAGGAAAATGTGAAATTACCGTCAGGGGTAATTGGTGTTAAAAGAGAAAAGGATGAGCTTAAAGGCATTTTGGTCACCCCAAACCGCCTCTCGTTTCTTTAAATCGCGAGAGAGAGAGAGAGAACAGAGACGATGAGAGACGAGGAAGAAGAGATGAGGAGGAGAGCTCGGGAGTTCCATGGAGTCGAGACCGAGGAGAGCTCAAGGTAAGATGTGTAGTTGTGTATGTTGTTGTTGTTGTGTATGGGTGTTGTGGTTGGCCATGGCCGAACTAGGAATCAAGGCAGGGAGGGTTGTCTCCCAACCCTCCCTTCTGTTAAATGTTGAGAATGATTGGGGTTGGGGATGGATGCCAACCCCAATTGAAAAGAAAAAAAAATAGAAACAGGCTGCTGGAGGTTGAAGACGACCCTGAATCGGGCCGGTTCGGCTCGGTTGAGCCGAACCCGGTTCAAGCCCGGTTTAGGGCAAAAAGGCAATTAAATATATAAAAAAAAGAAAGAAAAGAGAAAAAATGGAAAAGAAAATCCAGAAAATAGGAAAAATATGGAAAAATAGTATTTTGACCAAACAAATAGAAATTGAGGGATTTTTATGGAAAATGAGGAATTCGAAAGTCGGAGGAGACTTTATATCGGGGTTTTTACCTCAAAAAGCGTGAAATGGTCATAATATATTAGAAATTAGGTCCCGAGATGCCGAATTCGAATGAGACCAATTTAGGAATGTTAATAAATGACTATTAGACATAAGTTGATAATAGTTGGTCTATTTTAGGTAATGGACCGATGTGAAAAGGTTTGAGGACTCCGGAGAGTCGTACAAGTCGGTAAAACATAGAAAGCTCAGGACAGGTAAGTGGGACTTGTAGCATTTATCAATTATGCAATGTAAAATAGTATTATTAGAGCATGTAGTGTATTGGACTGTGAATGGGGTAATGTACCGTGATTTGGTTTTGTTTTACACAAATTGTTTTGAAATGAAAAATGAATTCGGAAAGAGGTTTGACGGGACGGATTGACCTGGGGTTTGGAACTGTGGTGGAATTGTTAACCATCACCGCGCCCCCAGTGACTTGAAAATTATCCCAAACAATGCTTTCCAGTTGAGTTGGCAACTCATTAATCATAAACTAATCAGATGAGCAGTGATTGGTTTAGTGATGACGAGGGAGTGCGACTCTATGTTTTATGAGTTGGCGGCACATTGATAAGAACTGGTTAGATGCCCAGTGATTAGTTCTTGAAGATGTGAGAGGGAAACTCAATGCAAATACGAATATTGGAAATACAAATCACGGGTACATTGCGATGAACCAAGGAACTTGCATCTGTTATATATATTGTTTATATTGATTCATATGCTGCTGTAGATATGCATTTGATTCATGTTGTTATACATTGCCTTGATATTAATTGGTAGTTGATAGTTGGTATGAGAGTCACTTACTGAGCATGTAGGAGCTCACCCACCTTAACATTTCCAGGTATGAATGTATGCTAGGACTTGGAACTCAGGAAAAGGAGAAGACCAGGGGTTTAGTATCTTCTCTACGGTGCAGTCAATTTCTTGTTATATATATATTGCATTTCTTTATAATTTATAATAATTGGGGTGGGACTACGAGTTCAATACCGATGTTAATGCCGGTATTGCATATCTTGTGTTTTATCGAAAAAGTTTTAAATTTTTCGCTGCGTTTGTTTTATTTTGTTCTTTAATATCAAGATATACAAGTTGTTGTTGATAATTGGTAAAAGGCTGCTGGCTCTAATTAAGTCCAATCTGGTTTACCGGGGCTTAATTAGGGTTTCAGGCCGAACATTCTCTAATTTAGAATAGGGGATGTTACAGCTCGGGCCACTTGATGATGTCCTACAAATCACAAGAAGAGAGTGTGTGAAAGGATGATGGTGGGGTGCACAAAACAAGAGGAAATGGTGGTGGGGTGCACCAATCATAGTGAGAGGCATGAGAGTCATTTTGCAGCAGAATTGAATTTTTTTTATGTTTGACTTTTTTGTTGGGATGCTCTTAGTAAACACTAGGCACACTTAATCGGGCTCTACCTTTTAGAGTATTTGTTCATTGAATAAGAGTCTCACTAAGTGCATCCCAGAAAAGTCAAACTTAAAGAAAAAAAAAACTACTACAAAATGCTGTGATTTGTGTACCCCACTACAATATCTAAGTGAACCCCACACACTCTCTTCTTTGTGATTTGTATGCATCATCGAGGGGTTCGTTCTTGAAGGTCCGAATCTCTTGTTGGAGAGTCGGTCGGAGCCCACCGAACCTCTAGTTGGAGAGTCGGTCACAACTTGTCGAACCTTTAATTGGAGAGTTGGTCGGAACCCACTGAACCATTAGGTAGGCAATTGTCAACTAAATCTCACCAAAGAGGTTCAGTTGGACAACACCGAGCCTAGTGAATAAGTCTCGGCTACATGTCGCCGAATCTAAAATAGATGTCTCGACCAAGGTTTTAGAGTTGGGTGCTTCAGTTATGATGAAAGGGTATTTTGGTAAAAATGTGGGGTGCATTTAAAAATTAAAATTTGAATTTGGGATGCCACACAAAATGGGGTGTACTTAATAAAAGGTGGGGTGCACTTGCCGGACTCTTGAATAATTGGATGTGGCCCATGTGGGATATGCGTGATCAATGTTTATCGCACGGACCTCAATGCCTATCGAACGGACATCGACAAATGTGTCCACATCGTGTGTCCGTGTTGCGCGTTAATGCCTACACAAATGTTTAATTTTTTCAAGTCTACTCTCAAGGTTTATGCAATCACCTAATCAAGTTCATCTTAATGCAGCCAAAAGAGTTTTGAGGTACATCAAAGGCACAACTGACTATGACACAGTTCTTCAAAAAAGAAAACAATGAACTCCAAGAATATGCAGATCGTGATTGGGCAGGGATTGTAAATGATTCGAAAAGTACTTCAGGTTATGCCTTTTTATTTGAAAATGGAGTTTTTTTAATGAAATTCTCGAAAGGAAGATGTGGTGGCTCAATCCTCAGCAGAAGCAGAATACATTTTTGCAGTAGCAGCTGCAAACCAAGCAATTTTGTTGAGGGAATTGTTGACAGATTTGGGGCAAACTCCAGTTGACGCTACTAAAATTTGGGCTGACAACAAGTCATTCATTGCTATTGCGAAGAATTCAGTGCAACATTGAAAAACCAATCATATAAATGTGAAGTTTTCATGCAATCAGAGAAGCTGAGAAAAATGGTGAAGTCAATCTTGTGCATTGTAGTTCAGAAAATCAGTTGCAGACATTAATAAAGGCTCTTCCAAGGGCAAATTTTGAAGAGCTGAGATTGGAGCTTGAAGTATTGAAGAAACTTCTCGATTGTTAGAATTGATAATTTTCTATATACTCTAAAGTTATTTTATATATATATATATATATATATATATATATATTTATAGTGGTCCGTAAGTATTTAACATAGATTTGGTCCATTAGTATTTACATAGATAAGTATGAACAAGGTTGTATTTTGGTTTATTAGTAGTTACCATTATGTTTTGTGTGACAAGTTACTACTAGTATGAAGAGCATGAGTTGCGTGCTTCTTCTTTAGATTAGTATCAGATTTCAACGGTTCTTTCGTTGCATATTTTACATATCCTCTTCTCTCCCATTTATGAACACCTTGTCATTAGTGGTTCAATGCCCTTAAACTTTCCGTAAAAAAATCAGTTTTGTCTACCCAACAGTTGAAAGTATTTAAAAGGCTTTGGATCAAAATTTACTTGTTGAGATAACGAGATCAATTATGGACTATAATCTGAAACATCTGGTAACATGATTTACCAAAGCTCTATCTAGCTTCCATAAAATTCTGCTACGTCATATTTGCATATTATACCATGAAAAATGAGGGCCATTCCAGGGGGCATTAACCAATTCACTTTCAATGAACACAAGAATTAAACTTAGCAACCGCAGCAAGGGCATTCTCAACAGCTTCATGAACAACATTAAAATCACCCAAAAGCAATCACATTTGATCAACTTTTGTAGAGCCTTCTATCTGAACAGTAAACAACTAGGATTCCACAAAATTAGAATGAAATCCGCCAACAATGCTATCCCTTGGTCAGAAACATACTTCATATACCACATCAACTCTTGTTATATTTCTGATGTGGGATTATATACTCCAACACTCTCCCTCAAGTGTAACTGGACCTCGACCAGTTGTCACTTGCCAAACACATACCTACTCTTAGAGGTTCGTATAAACAAGCTTAGATCTACTCTTAGAGGCTTTAGGTCCACAAACGAATCTAAATTCCACTAGCCCAACTGAGTCTTCAAACACGAGCTCAAAATTATCTCGCCAAAATTATTCCTTCGGACTTTGACATAACTTAATTGATGAGGGTCAGTTTCATTTGAAAACCAAAACATACTTTTCATCCAACACCTTTTGATGTGGCACATCCACGTTGGCAGTGTCATGTGGTGTGTGGTGTGTGGTGTGTGGTGAGGTGACGTCATCCACATCAGCAATGTCAAGCATAGTGTCTAATGTATTGTCCTCATAGCAGTACTCAAAAGTATCAAAGTATATAGGTAACCCAATGGTTTTTTGGGGACCATTTAGGGTTACGTACCTTTAATACATATATGAGAGTAGGGGTGGGCACAAAACCCGATGACCCGACTCGGGTCGGGTCACCCGACTCGGGTGGCGGGTCGGGTAGAGTGGTTAAAAAAAAGAGTCGGGTCAAATAACTCGACCCGTCGGGTATCGGGTCGGGTTTCGGGTATGATCAAAGTGCACTCGACCCGACCCGACCCGACCCGACTAAAATAACCCTAACTAAGCCCCAACTCTGCCCACTTCCAGAAGTTCGACGGCAAGACCGTAGTGGTGAAGTACAGTGTCGCCGCCATGTACTCGTAGACCACAAGCCTCTTCTTCTTCTTCTCGACGCAGTATCCCAACAGGGAGACCACGAATGGAGAGGAACCGATGGAGCCTAGTATCTGCAGTTCATTATGGAAATCCCTTTCTGATTGATTAATATTAATATTATTATTAGTAGTAGTAGTACATGAGGAGGAGGAGGCAGCGAAGTCAAACTTTTTGACAGCGACGGACTTGCCGTCGCGGAGGAGGCCGCGGAAGACAGAGGCGGAGGCGTCGCGGCCGAGGGAATTGGAGGGGGAGAAGGAGTTGGTGGCGGACTTGAGGTCGTGGTAGGACAATTGGTGGAGTTTGGGGAGGGGGAGGGGGAGGGGGAGGGGGAGGGTGCGGGAGCGGTTGAGGAGGGAGTGGTAGAGGTAGTAGAGGAGGAGGGAGAGGGCTAGGTGGATGAAGAGGGAGAGGGAGAGGGTGAGGGATAGGAAGAGGTGTTGTTGTTGGGGTGTGGGTGTGGGGGTGGAGGAGGGATAGGGAGGAAGGCTCGGAGGGCATGTTTTGGGGGGTTGATGCTCGGAGGAGGCTTGTTGGAGGTGGTGGTGGTGGCCCCGCCGTCAACTCCTGGCTCAATAGCCCTAACATCCCCTCCACCTTCCTCAATGGCCTCCTTCCCTCCCTCCCTCCCTCCCTCCCTCCCTCTTCTCCGTCTCTGCAGATCTAGGTTTTTTTTTAATTAATCTTTCAGTTTGTTTGTTTTTATAATCTTTTTGTGTTGATTGATTTGTTGATTGTGTATTTGTTTGATTATTGTTGTTGTAGTTGAAGTTTTCGACATAGTGTAAGCCTTTGAACAACTTCATTTTCTTTCTGACCATCACTACTGCTGCTGTTGTGCCGACTTTTTCCTCATCTTCTTCTTTCACTGGTAGTTGGTACTAGTGTTTGTGGTGGTGGGGAAGGGGTTTCTTGGGTTTTACGTTTTCTGTTTGGAGGAGAGTGATGATGAGAATCATAAAATTTGGAGTTGGTGGTGGTGGCGGTGGTGTGTTGGCTAGACTGAGAAGAAGACCACACTGAAGAACCCAGAAATCTCAGTGGATGCACTGTCCATAAGGTAAGCAGTTTAATCCAGTTGAATCTCACCCGATGACCTGACCCGACCCGACCCGACAACCGCTGTTTTTTTTTTTTTTTTCATGAAACCGGGTCACCCGATGACCCGACCCGACCCTAAGCGGGTCGGGTTTATATCGGGTCTGCTGCCTGTCGGGTCGGGTTACGGGTCAGTTTTCCAAAGACCCGACATGAGTCGGGTCGTCGGGTATCGGGTCGGGTCGACCCAAACCCGACCCGTGCCCACTCCTACACTCTATAATGGCCAAAACTGAGAAATGAAGAGGATTAAGGGGTAATGGGGTGAGGGTTAGGGTAACCTAGGGTATTTTGGGGATTTATACAAAAGGTAGGTACGTTTAACATTTTGTTTTTTTGGCAAATGGGTACGTTTAACACTTGGAATTCAAACATCAAGGTATACTTAGTTTGATCCAAAACAAAAAATCAAGGTATATACTTAATGAGGTATGTTCAAGTGGGCACGGGTCGGGTTTGGGTCGACCCGACCCGATACCCGACGACCCGACTCATGTCGGGTCTTTGGAAAACTGACCCGTAATCCGACCCGACAGCAGACCCGATATAAACCCGACCCGTTTAGGGTCAGGTCGTCGGGTCGGGTCATCGGGTGACCCGGTTTCATGAAAAAAAAAAAAAACAGCGGTTGTCGGGTCGGGTCGGGTCATCGGGTGAGATTCAGCTGGATTAAACTGCTTACCTTATGGACAGTGCATCCACTGAGATTTCTGGGTTCTTCAGTGTGGTCTTCTTCTCAGTCTAGCCAACACACCACCGCCACCACCACCAACTCCAAATTTTATGATTCTCATCATCACTCTCCTCCAAACAAAAACGTAAAACCCAAGAAACCCCTCCCCACCACCACAAACACTAGTACCAACTACCAAAGTGAAAGAAGAAGATGAGGAAAAAGTCAAGACACAACAAGAAAGTAGTGATGGTCAGAAAGAAAATGAAGTTGTTCAAAGGCTTACACTATGTCGAAAACTTCAACTACAACAACAATAATCAAACAAATACACAATCAACAAATCAATCAACACAAAAAAGATTATAAAAACAAACAAACTGAAAGATTAATTAAAAAAAAACCTAGATCTGCAGAGACGGAGAAGAGGGAGGGAGGGAAGGAGGCCATTGAGGAAGGTGGAGGGGATGTTAGGGCTATTGAGCCAGGAGTTGACGGCGGGGCCACCACCACCACTTCCAACAAGCCTCCTTCGAGCATCAACCCCCCCAAAACATGCCCTCCAGAGCCTTCCTCCCTATCCCTCCTCCACCCCCACACCCACACCCCAACAACAACAACACCCTCTTCCTATCCCCACCCCTCTCCCCTCTCCCTCCTCATCCACCTAGCCCTCTCCCTCCTCCTCTACTTCCTCTACCACTCCCTCCTCAACCGCTCCCGCGCCCTCCCCCTCCCCCTCCCCCTCCCCAAACTCCTCCGCGATGGCAAGTCCGTCGCTGTCAAAAAGTTTGACTTCGCTGCCTCCTCCTCCTCATGTACTACTACTACTACTAATAATAATATTAATATTAATCAATCAGAAAGGGATTTCCATAATGAACTGCAGATACTGGGCTCCATTGGCTCCTCCCCATTCGTGGTCTCCCTGTTGGGATACTGCGTCGAGAAGAAGAAGAAGTGGCTTGTGGTCTACGAGTACATGGCGGCGACACTGTACTTCACCACTACGGTCTTGCCGTCGAACTTCTGGAAGTGGGCAGAGTTGGGGCTTAGTTAGGGTTATTTTAGTCGGGTCGGGTCGGGTCGGGTGCACTTTGATCATACCCGAAACCCGACCCAATACCCGACGGGTCGGGTTATTTGACCCGACTCTTTTTCTTTAACCACTCTACCCGACCCGCCACCCGCCACCCGAGTCGGGTGACCTGACCCGAGTCGGGTCATCGGGTTTTATGCCCACCCCTAATAGAGTGTTTTTTTCTCGTTAAACAAGGTCGGACTTGGTCTAGTTGGTGCCTTAGAAGTGAGGAAGTAATACCTGTGGGTTTTAAACACACATGGCCAATACCTCTTTAGAGGTCTCTTCGATCGGGTTCATTCACCTCCCACCGAGACCTTTGAAGAGATCTCGGTCACAATGGAAGGCAACCGAGACCTCTAAAGAGATCTCGGTGGGAATTGGCTAAGACCTCTCGGTGGAAGTCAGTCGAGACCTCTTTAGAGGTCTCTTCGGTGGGGTTCATTCACCTCCTACTTGAAAAATGTCTCAGTTTCAGTGGAAGGTGACTGAGATCTCTTTAAAGGTCTTGGATGACTCCCACCGTGACCTCTAAAGAATTGGCTGAGACCACTTGGTGGAAGTCAGTCGAAACCTCTTTAGATGTACCGACTTTGTGTCTAAAACCCACATGCAACGAGAACGAATATAAAAACTCCAAAGCACCAAAAAATACATTAAAACGACCAAAATCACTGAGTTTTTCTTAGAATCTCTAGAAATTCTTGATCTCGTCAAACATTTTATGGCCAAAATGCGATATAAAAGCCCAAAATCGATGCCCTAAACTCAACAACAACACAAATCGACTAAAAAATAGCAAAACACTTTAGAAAACCCATAAATTGACAAAAAAAGAGGTGGGGAATGCACTAACGGTGTCGAATCGATGTGGTTTCACTAGGATTTACTCTTCTTCGTAGGTGTTAGTCATATGAATTTATTGTTTTTGGGCACTTAAGGAGACTTTTTGACACTTATACATATATTTTGACTTTTTATTGCATTTTTTTCATCTTGATCGATATACGATGCAGAAGACCAATACAAGGTTGCAAAAGCAAGACAAACTTGTTACAATAAGCATAATCTTGGTCTAGCAACCCCACCATAGCAACCCCACCAGCTGTTGTGCATTCTATTGTGACACAACCAACAAATTAGACACATTCAAAACATAAATCTCCAGTTTGCTTTTGGCCTAGAAGCACTTCAATCATCTAATCAAGATTCGTAAAGATGATCCACTAGGAGAAGCGGCCTCTAAGGCTCTCTTTCTTCCACTCCACAGCTTTTCTCTTCATCCACACCCTTCTCTCCCTCCATCAACTCTATCACAATCATCTCCACATCCTCTCTTCACATCACTGCTTAGAATACATGCAATTCATCGGTTGCTCCGGGAAGAATGGCCAACAGGTCATCGGCACGTTTGCACATATCACCTCAGGCGTCGGGTTCCACCCGCTATGCGTCAAGAATGCGCCAACGGAAACATGGCTAAGCAGTACCTTCTCTTGTGGACACCAACTTGTAAATAGACACCTCTCTGTAGTCTCTGATAGGAGTTCCTGTGGAAGAGCATCCAAAGAAGAGTTACTAGTTACTAGTACTAGTATCATTGCTTGTGATGAGATCAGGCCTAATGACCCAAAGAGAAGGATGGTTACTATTAATGAGACCCGAAGCGAATTCAATGAAGTCTTGAGTCGACATTGTTGTGATGCTCCCGAAGTTCACGTAGACGATAGAATTGCATAAACAAAACTTCCATGCTCAAATTAAAACACCTAGGGAAAGATTCCGAAGTACGAAGTAACTGATCGGCTTAACTCAATGTTGAAGCAACCCAACAATTCATTAGACTACATAAAACTTCAAAATACAAGTACATCATGGACCATCATAAACAACTTCGACATCTTTATTCTTCGCAACCAATGCACACAAAGACATGATTGCAAGCTCGCTCGAGCGCGCACACACATATATATTAAACAACAATTCTTCAAATATTTCCACAATATATCAAAACACTGATACTTCCTTACTTCTAAAGAAGAGACCAGTAGGGCCATCATGTGGAAGCAAAGCTAGTCTCACTAAGCTTTCAGCACCTTCTTCAACAGTCAAGAGCCCAGTGCTGTAGTTCATGTCTGTTTTCACATAGCCAGGGCACACACAGTTGATGCGGATCGAGGGGAACTTCTTGGCTAGAACTCTTGTGTAGGAATTTATCGCAGCTTTAGACAACATGTAAGCACCTAATGATCTATGAGGCCATCCTTTGGCTTCTGGTGAACCCTCCTTGTAATCTTCGAGGAACTCGTTCCGTAACTCATCCAATTTTTGTTCAGTATCTTCGGCAATATTGTCGAGCACCTCCATTGCTTTTTTATGACCGATGCCCTAGAAAAATCAAATGCAAAGTACTAACTTAGACAAGGAATAAAATGAATTTTGGTAATAAGTGTGATCTGAATGCAAGCCTTAAAAGTAAAGATGTATTACAATTCCTATAATTATGAGGTGGTAGAACAGTACTACTCTACCTGTAGCAGCCCTGCGCTAGATGAAACATTGACGATCCTAGCTGAATTTGAGAGCTCAAGCAATGGAAGAAGGGCCTCGGTGACTCGTTTTGTACCATAGTAGTTTGTATCCAGACATTCTTTACTAGATTCATAAGTCCCTGATATTGACTGCATCATGTATACTAGCCTTTGTCCAGCCTACATATAGAATGCAAATTTATTTCAATCTCTCAAACAATTTAATGGCATCAATCTATTTCTATCTTAGAGAGAACAATCGACATATTCACCATGTCCAAGATCAAATGAAAAGAAAAAGACGATATATTTACTAGCCTCTTCTGGAAGCTTTTCTTTATCAAAGGCATCTGGAACAGTTGGCGTGGACCCACTTATTGCAGCATTATTCACCTGGATCAAATTCATGTCAATTAACTTAATTAGTACTCACTTGAAAACAAACTAAAGCTGCTAAACATTTTACACATATACATTATTCTAAAACACTTACTAGATAGAGAGCTTTTTTCTTTCATCTATAAAGAAGGAAATAATTGGGTTGCACATACTCTACCACAACTTTCTGTGGAATCGAATTATTGTGGTGTATATCCACCAAAAAAATTATTGTGGTGCATATATGGAAGGATTCTATGCCTATGGTTATCAATATTCGTGTATAAACTCGGATCTCTGATGATGAAAAAAAAATTTAAACTTTTGGGATTTTACAAAAATAAAAAAAAAAGAAGAAATCACCTACTAGCTAGAGTGAACTGTTGGAAAAGTCACAACTTTCCTACCAAAAAAAAAAAAAGTCACAACTTTCGTTGAAGCATGCATTATTTCAAGGCAAACCACATCATTCGGTTCCTAAACTTTGTGTTTTTTATGCTCTAGGTCCCTAAATTGTTATTACTACACATTTGGTCTTTGAACTTTCACAAAGATCTACATTTAGTCCTTACACCATTTAAAGTGTTAAATTATGCCAATGCGGGCAACAAAAGTTCCGCGTGACTAGTCAAGAAGAGTAACATCGTTTATATTATTGAATCGGGCGACTCACATCGACCAAAAAAAAGCCGAAATTTTTTTTAATTTCTCCCAAAAACATAAAAAAAACTCAAAGTTTAGGGACCAAAAAGCATAAAAACACAAAAGTTCAGGGACCAAATGTATACTATTGAAAGTTCACGGACCAAGAACATTAAAGACTCAAAGGTTCAAGGGCCAAAAAATACGTTTTGCCTTATTTCAACTACCTAACCAATCCAAGTACCCTTGTTTTCTCTGGAAAGTAAACACAAATCCAAGTACAGGTACTCTTATATATAAATTAATTACTAGCTTTCAACCACAATATCACACAATCTAAATAAGTAAATAGGACATGCATGGTCGTCCAATTGATTAATCTTGAGCATCAAAATATTATAATAGATTTGGCTATTAAGCATTTTATAAAACAATTTTGTAAAACATTTTGTAGAAACACTAAAATACTCTATTGACCAAAAAGTCACCTAGCTTGGAAAACCCAAAAATCAATTATATTCAATTCAAGAATTAGGCCAAATGAAGCATCATCGATTAATATAACTTGTTTACTACTCACCAAGATATCAAGTTTTCCAAAACGGGTTTTGACGAAATCCGCCAAGGAAGCAACACTCAAAGGGTCAGTCACGTCGAGCTGATGAAAAACCACATCGGACAGCCCACATGCTTTGAGGCTCTCAACAGCTTCGGTGCCCCTTTTTTCATCTCTGGCCGTCAACACCACCAGCACGCCGTTCGAGGCCAACTGACGGCACACCTCATACCCAATCCCTTTGTTCCCTCCCGTAACAACGGCGAGCCTGCTCAACACATATAACAGGGACCCAGCCCCAAATTTTTACCAAACATATGTACCAAAATTTGTACAAATAGTTGTTTGTGATTGATCTAATTTTGGAACACATATGTACCAAAACATTTTGTAATTGATCCAATTTTGTTAGACCTTTTCGGGAGAAAAAATAAAGGAAACTAGATGGTTGAGTAGAGCTTTACCTCTTTGTTGCACCAGCTTCAGCCATGATTAATTTCTTCTTTAATTGTATAATAAGGAAATAAGAAGGCACTCTTTGAGCTGCTTAACGAGTGTGTATATATATATAGTTAGTGATCCAGATCGTTGGGTCACGTGCGCCTCGTGCCGTTCCAATTTCTTGGTTGGTCTAAGAAATACGTCACTGTTGACGAAAAATTTGAGGTGACATGTTTAGTCAGTGGCTCCTACAGAGCCTTCCACCAGCAAATATTTTAAAGGGAAATTTGACAAAGATGAGTGGCCACTGCTGCTTCTTGGATAGCTAATCTAAAGATATTTAATTTCTTCAGGAACATGTTTGATTTTTTTCATTTAGCATAAACAGATATATTTGGTTCCAATTGCTACCAAAGTGAATGATAAACTTTCATGTATTATCAATAATGTCAATATTGTTGATATTGTCACTGTAGGGTTGTATTGATTATATATTCACATGTTGTTTGACATATTAATAATATTCAAGTTATTGCTATTTTTATATGCGTTAAAGACCTATTAATCGAATGAACTTATTTGTTGCAAAAGAAGAAGTTTGAGAATGTAAAACAAATGAGTCTTAAAGCCATGACCAATACGGTTTCATCCAAATTTGTTTGTTCAAGTTCGTAGAGATGTTTTATTTGTAGATTAAATGTTTTGGTGTGGAATAAACATCATGCATCCTACTTTCCTACTTGCATGTATGCCTTAAAGAAATGCATCCTACCTTCCTACTCGTAATTACTACTTAATGACTCATAAGAAGGATAATGTATATATGTGAATTTTTGTATAAATTTTTTGTATGCCAGAATGCATTTTTGTTGGTATTTATGTCTTATTAATATGTTTTTCTAGGATGTATTTTTATGAGTAATTTTCATTTGTTGCAACAAACTTTTTGAAGTTATTGTCAATATTATCAATATTATTTTTATTGACAATATTTTTTATGAAAACTCGTCCTACAGGGGCTTCTTATCTAGAAATATTTAGCAATAACAACACTCTTCAAAGTACATTCCATCAACTTTTCTCATCTCCTCTTGAAGTTACGACCCATCAACTCTTCTCATCTCCTTTCCAAGCTAGAGTCATGTCCATTAACTTTTCTTGATCATCTACGCTTCAAGCTACTAACATCAATTGTATAGTCTGTCAACAATAATATCCTCTATGTTATAGACACATAACTCTCTTTAAGAAGCCAATAGATCCATAGTATAGAGGACATTGGCGGTATTATACAATATACAATATAGTATATTTTCTCTTAGAACTTCAGTTTCATATCAAATTGATTTATATAAACACACATCTCCATTCCATAGATCAATTAGCCTCAAAGATTGACGATGCTAACATTTACATATTTAATTTAAATTTGTTTATCTTTTCTTTCTTCCAACGAGATTTTTTTTAAATACTTATGAAAAACAAAGAACGACAAGTTTCTTTTACAACTATCCTAAAATTTTTTTCGATAGGTAATAGTCAATGTTTTTTTTAGGTCAGGTGATAGTCAATGTTAATTATAAGCTTTAGTGAGCCTAACACAAGCTTATCGTTGACTCTACCATCAATGTTAATGTTAATGAATCAAATGCGAAAACATTGGAATAGGTAGTGATTATTCGTATTGTCGTATCGGTAATATCATCAGTGTGCAAAATACCATTGTCAATCTTGGTTATATCGTCTATATTGTAAATGATCATATACCAACCTTCAGTGAACAATAAGAAAAGGTAAGTTGCTCTTTGAACTAATATCCAACACATAAAAATGATAATACCTTGAACCTTTATCAGTATGTCAAACAATTTTGAAGATATAGTCAATATAATCCTACATACACAACAATATTGACAATATCGACAATATTGACAATATTAACATTATCGACAATTTATCATTCACTTTTGATGATGCCCCTTGAACGACTGCGTCCACAGTCACCATGTCTACGACTGCCAACTCATCCGCCTTCGCCACAGTCATTGTCACCCTAGAAAACTTCTCGTCTGCCCCTCCTATCCACCCACCCACATTCCTTCCATCTGTTCGTCTCTTCTTTCTTCTTGTTGAGCATGTATCAATTTGGTTAAAGGGTAATTTAGATATTTCACCATAACTTTTGGGCTATTTTACATCTGGTTATAAAAAAGGGTTATTTTTCATTATTGGCTAGACTTTTGGGTTATTTTGTCAAATTTTCCTATTTTAAAGGAAAATGATAATCTAACACACATAAGTACACATTTTGATGTACACCATTGTCTTTTAACCATTTATGGTATTTTAACAGATGTGAGCCTCACATTTGGAGAGACAAGAAAGAGTCATAAATAACTAAAAGACAAGAGTGTGCACTCAAAGTGTGCATTGAAAGTGGATAATTTTATCATTTTCCTATTTTAGTGGATAATGCTCGACGAGGAATTTTCTTTCTTCAGTATTCTCATACATTTTGAGCCCGACTAAGTGCATCCTAGTGTTTACTAACTGATTCTGAGTGCACCCCAAATTCAAATTTTAATTTGTAAGGGCACCCCACATTTTTATCAAAATACCTCTTCATACCAATTGAAGCACCAAACTCCAAAATCTTAGTCGAGACCTCTATTTTAGGTTCAACAACATATAATCGAAACTTACTCTTCTAAGTTCGGTAATGTCCAACAAAACCTCTATAGTGAGATTTTATTGATAACTACCGACCTAAAGGTTCGGTGAGTTCAGACCGACTCTCCAATTAAAGGTTCGACAGGCTTTGATAAAATTTTTAACTAAAGGTTCAGTAGGCTCTGATCGACTCTTCAACTAGAGATTTGGACTTGTGAGCTCGGGCCACTCGATGATGACCTACAAATCACAAGAAGAGAGTGTGTGAAAGGATGATGGTGGGGTGCACAAAATGAGAGGAAATGGTAGTGGAGTGCACCAATCACATTGAGAGGCATGAGAGACATTTTGCAACAAAATTGATTTTTTTTTTTATGTTTGACTTTTTTACTGGGATTTTCTTAGTAAACACTAGGTGCATTTAGTCGAGCTCTACATTTTAGAGTACTTGTTCATTGAACAAGAGTCTAACTAAGTGCAACCCAGAAAAGTCAAACTTAAAGAAAAAGATCAATCATACTATAAAATGACCCTTATGTCCCTCACTGTGATTAGTGCACCCCACTACAATTTCTAAGTGCACCCCATACACTCTCTTCTTTGTGAATTGTAGGCATCATCGAGGGGTTCGACCTTGAAGGTCCGAATCTCTTGTTGGAGAGTCAGTTGGAGCCCACCGAACATCTAGTTGGAGAGTCGGTCACACTTGCTGAATCTTTAATTGGAGAGCGGTTAGAACTCACTGAACCATTAGGTCGGCAGTTGTCAACTAAATCTCATCAAAGAGGTTCAGTTGGACAACACCGAGCCTAGTTAATAAGTCTCGGCTACATGTCGCCAAACCTAAAATAGATGTCTCGACTAAGATTTTGGAGTTGGGTGCTTCAGTATGATGAAAGAGTATTTTCGTAAAAATGTAGGGTGCATTTAAAAATTTAAATTTAAATTTGGGGTGCCACGTAAAATGTGGTACACTTAGTAAAAGGTGGGGTGCACTTAGCCAGACTCTTGAATAATTAGATGTGGCCCATGTGGGATATGCGTGGTCAATGTTTCTCGCACGGACATCAATGCCTATCGAACGAACATCGACAAATGTGTCCACCTCGTGTGTCCGTGTTGCGCGTTAATTACCAAAGCTTCACTTTTTTCATGCTTTTTGCTTTGTTTTTTGTTTTTTGTTTTTTTTAATTTTATTGCTGTGAGGATCACATCTCACATGTCGTGTTCATGCGATAAAATGACAATGAATAGCTAGCATTTGAGAATCTTGAGTTGTCGCCAAGCAGGTGTGGCCGCCGTTGCTTATTTCAAATTTTGATCGAACTACCAACTAATATTATATTTGTCTTTTCCTATCTTGTTTAGTTAGTGAATTAGTTCTCATTGTTGCCAAAGCATCTTTCGATGAGATGGATAAGACATCAGTTGCCAAAATGCAAAGTTTATAAAGGTCGTGGTTTGATTCCCACTAAGTAAAAATAAAAGAATTATACCCCATTGTTAGCAAGGGTGGGGCCTACCAGTTAATGTTAGGCAGGCACCACCCTTTTTTAGTATTAGTTTTGTATACGTGCTACACAAGATCAAGCCCTCGTTGCGCTCGCAGGAAGTTAGTTCTAACACTTTGTTTTATATAAGCCAAATTAAATGATAAAAAATATTTTAACCTTTACAAGTTGTATCAATTATATCCTAATCTTCAAAATTCATCAATTATATCTTAATCTCTTCGATTTACTATCAATTCTACCATAAACTAATTTGAGGTTTTTTTTTTCTTTGAAATCAACTTATTAATCTTCTAACATTTTTTTCATGATCATCCACATTCACCTATTTACATCAAAATCTGTAAAGACAAAAATTTCATTAAAGCCGTTATTCACGTATTTTCTGACGTGGACAATAGCTCAGGCCCACAGAGATGCCACGGACAGGCTACGGTATGCCAGGATTGAGTAGAAATGTTATTTTTGGCTGATTGTTTGAATAACTGCAATGGTAAGGATTATGTAATGACTTATTATATCGCAAGTGTGATTTATATTGATTAGACCGAGTGAGGTAGTGTGACAGGTTTTCACCTAGAAATGCATGCTGACACGGGAACAGGATGGGCGAATGATGGAAACACTAAGCTGGGGAATGAGTTAACATAGATAAAAATAATTAAATGTAATAAATAATGAATATGGGACATGGCATAGGCCAGATGTATCATCGAAGCTTTGAACGGTGGGTCGAGTAGCTAGGTAATGGGTATCAGAACGCCCGAGAATGCATTAGTTGTTATGTTAAGAAGATAAGAACAAGGACAAGTCACCCATCCAAGTCACTTGAGGATGGATTTTTTAACTCAATAACAGCCACAAGATGGCCCTAGAGATAAGGTGGGCACACTTGATGAAAATCAAGGTATAAAAGATGGATTTTTGGATATTTTGACCACATTTTCTTTCTCTTCTCTCTTTTGGACAAAATTAGGGGAACAAACTTAAGGGTTTGGTGATGCTTGGGTTGTCATTCAGAGGAGCAATCAGCTAGGACTCGACGATATGAGGTAAGATCCACGATCTCCTCATCGTTCTTCATCTTTTGATCGAGTTTTCGTGGGTATTAGCAAGGGTTTCGAAGCCGAGCTCACTAATTTTTAGTGTGACAGCTATGGATTATTGTTGAGGTTTTGGGTTTAAGGTTGTGAATTTATTGAGGTTGTGGTTGTTAAAAAAATGGGAATTTTACGGCGGTTTTGCGAAAATCATTAGGTTTATCGATTCGGGCGCGATTTATCGAGGTTTGAAGTGTCATTATGGTTGTTTTTGAGAACCATAGTGGTTTGGATTGAATTTTGGTCGCAGTGATAGGGCTGGGGTTCCAAAAAACTCCAGCAAACCAAGATGCAGGGCTAGCACCGCCAATGGCACCGTGGGAATAAACCCCACAGTGACAACCATGACACAGTGAGCAGTAGCTCACAACCTACCCGGCACTGTGGGAGGCACATTGGGGAGATTACACCCTATGGTGCCACCTACAGTGCTGTGAACAGTGGAAAAATCTCAAACTTGTTTAAATGGCTTGGCATATTAGGGGCCTATCCCGGGGGCCTATACCGAGCATATTAAGGAATTAAAAATAGTGAAAATGAACATATAAATTAAATGAGAATTTCCAAATTGTGAGGTATTATATTGATTTTCAAAAATTAGGTATTGAGAATTATTGACGGGTGTTTGAGCACAAATTTGGAGGCGTGGAGTGACTGACTTGAGATAGTTCGAGCGCGGTTAAGGTGCGTAAACCTCTTAAGGAACACACTCGAGTATTTATTTGTTAGTTTTTCATTTGATCCAACTATTATTGTTTATCGTTGAATACTTTTTCCATGTGCTTACTTATGGCTATTTATTTCGCCATTGAATTTTGGTTTATTCTGAGGTTGTGGACAGATTTGGGTAGGTTGGACAATAGGGGCAAACTCAGGTGATGGACCAGTGGAGGAGGAAGTGAAGCCCATTGGGGAGATCCAAATATCTGGATTAGGGTTTAGTCCTGCTACATGACACACATCCATTTTAGGTTTATCAATGTTAATTATGCATGCATTTTATATACAGTTGCATGTTTAATGCGCATGCTTATTTAACATATTGTTGGCTTCCGTTATTATAAATGCTAGGTGATTTCTTTTTGGGTTTTACTCACTGGACTCATCATCTACCTTTTGTGATGGCTTGAATGCAGATCCTAGTACGAGCAGGGGCAAGGAGACGCTTGCAGAGTACCTGTGACTTACCACTGACTAGACTGACTCGTATGTATATATATTTTGTTGTTTTGACTTTATTTTAGTATTGGGAACCTTTGAGACACTGGTACATGTATATATTTACTTTCAGTTAATAAATATATAGTGTACATTACCAGGTTTTCCACATAGGACTGATGCTAAATGGAACAGTAAATTATCTTATATTAAGTCTTTCGCTAAATTAAAGTATTTTAAGTGTTAATAACTTTAATGATTGAGGATTTAAGAGATTGGTTGCGCGTAGGACACAACAAGGCGGTGACGTGGCAAGGCTGTGGGCCCACGGGACATCACGTGGCGGGCCTCGGGTTTTGGGGCCGCTACATTTAGTATCAGAGCCTAGGTTTGAGGAGCCTAGTGGATGAAACGTGGGTTATTTGTTAACTTTGATACCACTATATTTGGTATTAGAGTGAAGTTGATGAACCTTGGGAAAACGTAATGAAAGAGCATAAAACTTAATGAATAAATCTTAGATGTGGAAACCCGACGCACTTTCCCTAGAACCTTAGTTTGAAAGTGACACTAAAATGGGTAGAGTTAGTGTTATATACGCGTTATGTATTTGATTGTATATTATATATGATACACGTATATTAGAGGCTGATTTAGCGCATGTTATTCGATGCAGAGCATGCTGGACTAACAACCTACTACATTGCCAAAGATGGGACAGTCAGAGAAGAGTTCTCGGTTGTATTACAGGTCGAAGAGATAATGGGATGAGTTTGACGACCATTAATAGCGGTTTTGAGCATGTAGAGTTCACTGGCAGTTAGACTGGGGTTTTAGGGATGATTGAGAGTAGAGTGATGATCCGTTTAGCGATGATGACTATCAGGCTATACAGGAGATTGTACCTGCATTCGCAGATCAGCCTAGATGTCATATACAACTGTACCGATGGGACTGGGATAAGAGGGGATCAGAGTTGGGGTTAGAGATCCAGGGATAGGCAGGCTGGGAGATCAGAGACACGTCGTTTTCATCGTTGTGGTCAGATTGGACACCTTCAAGTGGATTGTGGGAGGGCATCATTACCATCGGAGCTAGTGTAGGTCAGAGAAAAGGCCCACGTTGTTGCACAGCCGATCCGAGAGGAGACTCGACAGCCTGTCGATGCTACACATTGAAGTATTTATTAATTTTATTCTTTAGTTCGTAGGTGCATATATATTGTTTTTATTACCTATGCGTTTGGGGACGATTGATGTACTCACCGGAGGATTTTGATAAAGACTTGATTGATCATGCGATACACTAGGCTATAGTGAGGGTTATCGAGTGATTGGCTAGGATTGGGTGTGATCACTGGTGGGATCCCAAATGGATGGGTTTTGGGTGATGAGCCAGGTGATGCATACACTAGTGGGATCCCAACACCGGAGTATGGTCTAGGATTGGGCCACGGATATGATGACGATGTCAGCTATTTTTTGCCACTGTTGCAGTTCCAAGGTTCGAGGTGGAAGTCAACTCCAATTTCGAGACGAAATTTCCCATAGTTGGGAAGAACTGTAACGGCCCAAATTTCATTAAGGTCGTTGTTCAGGTCCACGGAGAAGTTAATGACAGGCTACGGTATGTTTGGATTGGGCGAAAATGTTATTTTTGACTGATTGTTTGAGTAACTGTGATGGTAAGGATTATGTAATGACTTATTAGATCGCATGTGTGATTTATATTGATTAGACCGAGCGAGGTAGTGTGACAAGTTTTTGCCTAAAAATGCGTGTCGACACAGGAGCCGAACGGGCGAATGATGGAAACACTAAGTAGGGGAATGGGTTAACATAGATAAAAAAAATTAAATGTAATAAATAACGAATACACAATATAGGTTGAATTTATCATCGACGTTTCGAACGTCGGGACGAGTTGCCGGGTAAGGGGTATCAGAAAACCCGAGAATGCATTAGTTGTGTTGAGAGGATAAGAACAAGGAAAAGTCACCCATCCAAGTCACTTGGGGATGGACTTTTTGATTCAATAATAGCCAGAAGATGGGCCTAGAGATAAGGTGAGCACACTTGGATGTTTTGACCATATTTTCTCTCTTTTCTCTCTCTTGAATGAAAATGGTGGAGCAAACTTGAGGGTTTGGTGATGCTTGGGTGGTGATTCGGAGTAGCAATCAGCTAGGACTTGAAGATTAGAGGTAAGATCCGCGATCTCCTCATCGTTCTTCATTTTTTAGTCGTGTATTCGTGGGTTTTGGTAAGGGTTTCGAAGGGTAAGCTGAGCTCTCTGATTTTCAGTGTGGTTTCTATGGAATTTTGTTGAGGTTTTCGGTTTAAGGTTGTGGACTTATTGAGGTTGTGGTTGTTGGTTGTGAAAAAAGGGAATTTTACGGCGTTTTGGCGAAAATTGTCGGGTTTATCGATTTGGGCATGATTTATTGAGGTCTAAAATGGTTGTTTTTGAGAACCATAAAGGTTTGGATTGAATTTGGGTCACGAAGATGCTAGCGACGTCATGGGATCCTTGGGGAGATTATTCCCCACGGTGCCACCTGCGGTGCCATGAACAGTGGAAAAAAATCCCAACCTTGTTTAAATGGCTTGGCTTACTTAAGGCTATCCTGAGGGCCTATACTGGGTATAATGAGGAATTAAAAATAGTAAAAATGGACATATAAATTAAATGGAAAATTTTAAATTGTGAGGTGTTCTATTGATTTTCAAAAATTAGGTATTGGGAATTATTGACGGGTGTTTGGGCACACGTTTGGAGGCATGGAGTGACTGATTTGAGATAGTTGGAGCGCGGTTAAGGTGCATAACCCTTTTAAGGAATACACTTGAGTATTTATTTGTTGGTTTTTCATTTGATCCATCAATTATTGTTTATCGTTAATACCCTCTCCATATGCTTACTGTAACATCCCCTATTTTCATCTAGGGCACCGCCCGGCCTAATCCCATAATTAAGCCTTAATTACAACACGAAGGACCTAATTACGTATAAGTCAGCCTGTAATACCTATTATTTACATAATTATCAAATTAGCGAAAGTCTTTAACGTATTAGCGGAAGCATTGTATATAAATCCTAAATGTGGAAACCAGGAGATAACAGTCACAATATAAATATGAAATAACCGGCGATCATATAGACAAAGTGAAAGTCCAAAAGTCGGTTGAATTAACTCTCGTCCCAACAAAACAACCCAAGCAAAAGATGTACATAAACATAATACAAAAAATATGACCTACATGTACGGCAGTTACGCGCTACGAGTTCAGAGGTAGTCGTCGATCTTCTCCTTGCCCGGTCTGGTACTGCTCGACGGACCTACACCCACCGTCACAAACTAGACGGTGAGTATAGTGATATTTAAGTGATAACCGAGGAATTCTATACTTCATTTCCAAATTAAAGACAGATATTTAAATGCATAATATAGCAGAAAAAAAGGTGCTGAGAAAGAAATGCATATAAATATCACAGTTAACCGAGTTAGATAGACTGACACAGGCTAAGTCGAGATGATCTACGTCCAGTCGACGGTGAGAAATATCATCCAACCTTTTTCCACTATCGTATGGAGATACTCTCAACATACTTTGTAAATTTTTGAATATATATATATAGAACTTGCCGACAACCCCGTAGTTCAAGTACGTGATGCTACCCAAGTAATAGTGGTGAGTGCTGGAAACCCCGAGGTCCAGTGACCCCGTGAATCCACCCATCTCTCGTGCAATGGACACTAGATAATATCCAACTTTTGTTTCAAGGATTTTTATTTCTAAGGTTCTACAATATCAACAAATAAGTTAGGCTACGAAGCCCCAAAGGGAATGGAATACAAAACTAATTATCACAGTAACCCTAGTGCATGCATTTCTAACATCAATTATAACACAATTCTCAACGAATATGACATATCAGGAAATGAATCAATGAAATCATCAAAAGGCATCATGCTATTTCAACATTCAACTTGAATAGAGCAAGGAAAAACATGATGGTAGATTATTAACAGCAAGTCATCAAATTGACTGAAAGAGAATTAATATGAATGAAATAAAGTAGAGGGTTCCCACAGTTTTACTTACAAGTCACAGGATAGCTCTAGCTATCCAGCCTCGCGACACTCCGACTAGTGTTCCCGAACTCCCGTAACACCCCTAAGTCCCTGAAAAGTTATTTCATATCATTTATTTATTTATTTATTAATATTTTGTTACATAGACATATTTTATGTATATATACATGTGTATATGTACATATATACATACATGTGTATTTGTGTATATATATATGTATATGTATGTATACATATATATATATTTATTATTTTTTTTATTTTTTTTTGTAGATATACATGTGTATGTGTATATATAAATATACATACATGTATATATTATGTATACATATACATATACATATATACATATATGTATATATATTACATATATATATAGTATTTATTATTATTATTATTATTTTTATTTATTTATTTTATTATTATATTTTTTTTTAATTATTTTTGGGGTTGGACCGGGTCTGACCCGGTCCAACTGGGTCCCCCCTTCTTCTTCTTCAGGAGAGACGCTACAACAGCAGCGTCTCTGCTTCTTCCCTTTTTTTTTTTTCTTTACTTATTCAATCCAACACAACAACTCCAACACCAACATCAACATCATAGCATCAAAAATCCACCATTAACACATTGATTTCAAAAAAATCAACTTCATTCAACCTCACCAACATCACCATTAACGTCTACCACAACGACAACATCAACAACAAAAACTTACCTCGCCAATGTCGCCGTCTTCTCGATCTTTCGATCTCTCCTTCTCTCGGATCTTCTCTTCTTCTTCTTCTTCTTCTCCTTCTTCCTTTTTTGTGCGGTGGTGGCGGTGGGGGTTTTATTTGGTGTTTTGGGGGTTAAATGACTATTTTACCCCCTCCAACCCTATTCTTTTCCATATAAGCCAATGCCCTTTTTTGTCATTTCTCAAATCCTCTTTTTTTATTTATAAAATGTATATATATTTATATATATTTAATATATATATATATATGTCATTCAATTTAATTAATTTAGGGCTATAGCTATGATTTAATGTACATTAATTTGATTACATTATATTTTACTAAGTTTAGACTTACCGCAAGTCTCACTATTCGATACCCCGATTTACACGCAACTCAAGGTGCGTCCCCGATTACGTCTCGACGTCGATAACTGCAAATACTGACTTAGTTAGCCTACACACATACAAAACACTAGGAATACATCAAAACAAACATAAAATTTACCTCGGCCACATGCCTCGGTCTGTGTGCGTATCTCATGAGGGTCCCACGTCACGGGTCGAAAATCCTGATTAAGCAGTTAATCAAGATTAGCAAAATTGGGCCGTGACACTTACTTATATTGCACGGTTGGCTGTTTATTTCATCGCCGAATTCTGGTTAATTCTGAGGTGTGTGGGTGGATTTGGATAGGTTGGACAATAGGGATAGACTCAGGTGACGGACCAGTGGAGGAGGAAGGGAAGCCTATTGGGGGGATCTTGATATCTGGTTTAGGGTTCACTCCTGCTACATGGCACACATCCATTTTGGGTTTGTCGATGTTAATTATGCATCCGTTATATATAGTTGCGTGTTTAATGCGTATGTTTATTTAGCATATTGTTGGCTTTCGTTATTATAAATGCTGGATGGCTTCCTTCTGGGTTTTACTGACTGGACTCATCATCTACCTTTAGTGATGGCTTGAGTGTAGATCCTAGTACGAGCAGGGGCAAGAAAATGCTTGCAGACTACCTATGACTTGCCATTGGCTAGACTGACTTGTATGTACATATATTTTGTTGTTTTGACTTTATTTTGGTATTGGGTGTTGGAAAATGTGCCCTAGGTGAATCCATTAACAGTCTTTATGAATATATTTTGTTAATAAAATAGAGGATATCATTTGCTGTTTATTATAATTGATTTGCATATTTACATTATAATAAGATCCATGGGTATTTACAGAAATATCCTAAATGTCCCTAGTCGATTATTATACTGGGAACTATAATGAATTAAGACTAGTGTGAGTCTTGATTGATGATCATACGATGATCATACGTATAGGAATACGAATCAAGATCATGAGTACTTGTTAGGGAACAAAGTACTGGACCGACCCGCTATGAGAACATCACATGGATTAAGTCATAGTTGTTTCTCATGATAGGTATATTTTTCGGTCCTCGACTTGAGATTACCAGAGACTTCAACATTAGGAATACGGTGATTTGATGCAATCAAACGTTGTCTTTAACCTAGGATGATTATAAAGGTTGTGATTGGTTCTTGTGTGAGTAATGTGGTGAAGTTGTGTAATCGAGATAGAATTTGTCCCTCTCATATAAAGAGAGATATCCGGTGGATCCCTCGATGTGTTAGACTGTTAAAAGGCCTAGTCTAAGTGAATTGATATTGATCAATGTCACTTAGATGTTTTCAGTCTACCTAGAAATCGAGACTAGTACGATTGAACATGTTGGATGACAATTCCATGCCTTATGTTTGATCAAAAGGATATCGTGTGACAAAAGGATCTTATATACACTATTGATTAGGTTATATCGATTTGATATTCGTACAATTTGGGTAGTCATAATGTCTTGCTAGAGGCCGCTTATGACTTGTATACCAAAATGTGTTTTGGTACACTGCCAACGTTGTATGAGCCTATTGGGTCGCACACTGAGAATGGTTTTGCGAGATTTTAAGATGGTTCAGAGAAATGAATTTTATATGATAAAATTCATCATTTACGTAAACGTCCTTGTAGTGTATTACACTTATACTTCTTTAAGTAGGGGTATATGTGTAATTTACTTAATCGTCTATATACAAGGGTTGTATAAATAGACGCTTTGAGTTAGAATACAAGTACGAAAGATTTTAAAAGGGCCGAAACTCTATTTTTCGTTTTAAGAAACAACTTAGAGTTTTTGGTATCCTCTGGATCGTTTTGGAGAGAAACAAAAGGTTTGGTATTCTCTCGAAGCTAGCACTTTGAATCTCGGCCGCCGTTCGTGTGTGGACAACTAGTAGAGGGCGTTCGTCATTGGCAGCGCCTTAAAGATCGATTAACCTTTAGAGAGGTATTGCGACTGAGGTATGATTAAGTTTTCATAGTTTAAACATGTTTTAATGGAATCAGATTCGGATCCTGTTGGGGTTTTTGTCAAAATTGTTTTGTAATTTCCGCTGCGCATGAACCCCAAAACCCAACATTGGGGACTTATGAGACACTGGTACATGTATATATACTTTCAGTTAATTAATATATATACAATGTACATTGTCGGGTTTTCCACATAGGACTGATGCTTTTAAATTAAATGAAATGAAACAGTAAATTATCATGTATTAAGTCTTCCACTAAATTAAAGTATTTTAAATGTTAATAACTCTAATGAATGAGGAGTTAAGAGGTTGGTTGCTCGTGAGACACAATAAGGCCGTAACATGGCAAGACTGTGGGCCCACAGGGCATCACATGGCGGGCCTTGGGTTTTGAGGCCGCTACAAAATCTTTTAAGCGACATGTTGAAATTAAATTATGAGGACTCACAAAAATAATTTATTTTACAAAAAAAAATCAATGATACACATTGATACTCTAATCTAAATTTAATTATTCATAAATCACTAATAGTAAGTTGATAATCATGTGTATTTACATATAAAAATGACATAAAAAACTCATTAAAATGTTGTCCGTAGTTGTTTGATTTGACAAAATAATTATGTACTTAGATAATTTATGTATTTAAGTATGTATATGTAAAGACAACTATATGTGTTATATACATGAATACATAAAAAAAGAATTTTGAAATCTAATGCGTGAGTATGATGAATAAATCTTTAAATGGTATGATAAGAATGTTTTTTTTTTTTTGTCAAGGTATGATACGAAAGTTGAAGAGAATGATGTGTGAGCATATATTATGTAAGAGAAAATGGACCCAAATTAGTTGATGATAGAATTGATAGTAAATAAAAAAGGTTAGGATATAATTGATAAATTCTAAAGGTTATGATATAATTGATATAACTTGTAAAGGTTATGATATTTTTTATCATTAGGCCTTTCATATAAGTTTTCCATATGTGTTTTTTTAAAGAGAAATCGAAATTTCATTAATCATTCATGGCTCAATACATAACCAAACATAGAATCAAGCACATTGATTCGTTAATCCTATTTGTTCAAACAATTTGGCAGTAATTTGGCTGTAAATGTAAAATTGAAACAGTTTGACAATCAGAAACTGTTCTCTGCAATGTTGAAACTCATAACTAAAAATAAAACTATTAGAACTACAAAACGAATAACAAAATTTCCCAACAAAGAGAAGAAAACTTAAAACTTCTCAACAAGGAGAAGACAAATCAAAGACTTCTAATTAGGAAAGAAAACTAACTATAAAATTAAACTAAAAATGAGATCAATCAGCGTGTTGTACAAATCCGCACCGTTGATGAAGATGCACCGTAACAAGAATAGACTAATATCCACAAATTTGATTAGATTTTTTGTTTATTGTATGCATAAAGTGTAAAAGGGATTTGATTGGAACCACTGACGATCGAATAGAGGATTAGTGGTGGTTTAAGAACAAAAATCACAAAAGTGAATCAAGAAATGAATTTTGTTCCAATTCATTGAGATCACCAACCAATTTTTTTTAGGGTTTTGGAAAGAAAGAGAAGTAGTTGTTTCTCATTCTTTCAACATGTGTTACTTGAAATCAAAATTTTGATAAATGAAATTAAAATAATTTTTTAAAAGTTGAGCAAAATCTAAATAAGTGCCTGAAGTCAATATTTATGAAAATTTCACATTGATATAGTAACATTAATTAATTCAAAAATTTCAAACAAAATTACGAACAGAGCCAAATTTCATGGTGCATAAGCAAAAACATTAAATGAAAATAAATTTGCAGGACTTTTCATGATTAAAGCAGCAAGTTCTTTAGTAGAACCATATTCCTCTTTTTTATAAGAAAATTTTTTTTTTCTTGTCCCCTACGAGACTCAAACTTTACCCCCTTCAACAACAATACATTGCAAACTATTCGTTCACCCATTTAGCTGGTAGAATCATAATTCTCTTAAAGTAATTCTTGTTCCTTAATTTTTAACTAATAGAACGTCACTTTCTTTCCTCAATAACTAGACTATATGAGGAAGGGAGCAAAATAATTTTCAATCGCTAAAACATGAGACGATGAAGAGGAGACATGACCTGTAAAACTCTGCACATCATTTCGAAGGCTCGTCACTATCATGAAAATTGATGAAAATTGTGTGTAAGTAGAGTGTCATAAAATAGTAAACTTAGAAATTACAATTTCTCAAAATTGGAGATGTTGATAATTGATTCAAATGTTAGTGTAGTGTTAGAAGTAGGGATTAATGGCTTCTTTGCCAGCGACGAAACCACTGTTGAGCGTCGAAGGATCGCAGGGTAGAGTGAAGGAGAGAGGAAAGGAGCCGAATCAGAATGACTCAAGTATGGACATTGATGGGATGTCATATAAGGAACGACTTCTGGGGGAACAGAGAGATAAGTTTTTCCAAAAGATGGTGGTGAATGATAGTGACATCGAGATTGATAAGGATGATTTGGGTCCTTTAATGGCTATGTTTGAGAGGCTCCACTAGTTCATGGATCAACAGTTTGATCGGGCAATAGTGGTGAAGTTGATTGGAAGATCAATGGGAGACCAAATGTTATGTAATAGGATTAAGGCTCTTTAGAATCCAAATGGAGACTATCATGTTATGGATATGAAAAATGTATTCTATCTAGTTCGATTCACATGCGATGATGATATGGCCTAAGCCCTTAATGGAGGACTGTGGCCTATTAGGGGTCATGCTCTATCAGTGCAGAAAAACAACCCATCGTTTCGTGCTACTAATTCCCTAATACTAAGAGCAGTAGTGTGACAAACCAAACCACGGTGTGCCTGGACCGCCCAGCCTAGACCATCGCCAAACCCCTCAAGATGTTAGAGTGTTAAGCGATAATCTAGTAAGCCTTAATCCGCAGAATAATATCAACAACTCTATACAAATAGATAACTAAGGTAGTAAAGTTGGAAATAAAAAACTTCTATGTCTATAAGGTACAGAATAATATGTAGATAGTCATTACAACTTGAACAACTAACATAAGCTCTACGGCTCAAAGTCTACCCATTAAAATCCAGTCTATTATATGTTCCAATAAACATAGTAGATTAATTAATACATCCAACTCATATAAGAAAATAAGATCTTTTATGCTAGGACCTTTCCCTTTCATTTCTCTAATGCAGTTGACGAGGTACCTGGAGGGGGAAAAGTAATGAGATGAGCAAAAGATCTAACAAGTTCAGTAAGGCGAGGACCCGCTTTTATCGTCAATCGTCCAAGTAATACCAAAATGCAATATATAACTAATGTGCATCAATAAGTAAAGAGATACATGAATAATAATCTCAACTAAGGGATATAAAGAAATAAACATTTACCTAAGCAAGATTAATAGATATATTTGCAAATCACAATTTTTCATTATGCCCACATACTAATGACATCATTATAGGTAACCAATTTCTTGATCTTGGTGATGATAGGCCCACTAAACGACACATTGGCCTTTATGCCGTTTAATTAGGCTTCTCAATACAAGTAGTGTTCGTCCAAGCCATCCCCCTTACATATATTCCTAACCGACCCATGGTTCCTGAAGTTTATCAACAACTAATACTCTATCCATGTCCTTCATGTAAGCCACTTCAAACATGATGAATATTGATTAAAGTGGATCATGATGCTTGCAACGACGGCTCATGTATCCATGTGTTAGCACCAACCAACATGTTTGAGTAACAAGTGTGGTTCTCGCAACTAGGTATATGCATGCAAACGTAGATTATAGCAAGAAATTATGTCAATAACATATGACATCCCATCCCGAGTCTCTAACTTATGTGAGACCTAAGTTATACTAATAGCATGGCCTAATTGAAAATAAAGCGCATCCCCCACTTACCTCGATTCGCTGCAAGTCCTAATCCAATTCTCTACCATTAGAAGTTCGATGTGGTCCTCCTCAAGTATCTATATTAGTGTTGATCGACACAACATATTAATCCTTATTTTATTAAGGTAAGTTCATTTAACTTGTCTTGAAATTAAGAAAATATCGTTAAATACTCATTCGAATAAATGTCACGCCTTTGCCGCAACAACGACACGACGACAAATGATTTTGGGGTCAGTTATCATTGCCCCCGTCCTTGTCCTGGTGATGTACTTCAATAAAACTCAATAATTTTGGAAAACAGTAAAATACGATTTAATTCTAGAAAAATATCTAGCGCTGTCCCAACGCTGTAGGTTTACCTACAGGACGTTGGATGAAATCGCTGAATTACAAAATGACAGAAAATAAGTCCTATTGATTCGCCAGTTCCGTACACTTTGCGCTACGGCTCTGGAGAATCACTGGATCGATTTCCAGAACTCCCCAGGAAGCGCCATGGTTAGCACCATACTACTTGTGAGCAAGGCGTTAGTGTGACGCTGAGTGCGAATTCGGTATTTCCTGAATAGAAACCCAAGTCCTCCACTCACCCTAAGGGTGTAAATCCAATTAAAAACAATGACAAAACTTCGATTAAAATCACACAAACTTTCATAAATCCAACTTTAGATTCAAAATCAAAATCCAACATTAATGCATTGATTTCAAATCAAGAATATCAACAGAGATGGCGAGGAGAATTCAAAACAACAACGAAACCACTAGAATCCCTTTTCAATTCCATTAAAAACCTTGGTTTTCTTTCAAAACCAATCAAAACAACAAATATTGAAATCAAGGAGAAGAAAAGTTAAGAATTTACGTACTAGTTGTAGATTTGGTGTTGATTCCTCTAAATCTCAAATCCACCAAACGGGTCTCGTAGGTTTTTTTTTCCAACCCTCACTCCGTTATTTTATTTTATGAGAATACAAAGTGTGGCTAGCATCTTATAAGTTCTTTATATAGTTTTGGTTTGTGTAATTTGGGTTAGGAACTAATCTAGCTATTTCACCACAAGCCATTTTAGTACTAGAACCATCTCAATGGCCAATAATTAGTCTATCACTTTTATTTTTTTGTCCTTATTTACAATATTGTCATTAGAATATGTTTAAATCAATATAATTTATGAAACTTCATTAAATATGACTTAACTCATACTTATTGACTTTTTGAGTTTATTTTCCTTTTACTTAGGCTATTTCATCTCTAAGTTTCAATATCATATAATACAACCAATGTAAGCACACCATACATACATATTATATGAATTTACTAAAGTAATCTTGGTAATTATGAAAATTACCTAATTAAGAAATTCATGTCGTTACAATATCCTCAAATTTAGAAAATTTTGTCCTCGAAATTAAAAGGATTGTATGCCCGTAAATATGATGTAGGATATGCTCGCAAACAACTCCTCACATTCTCTTTCATGCCATTTCGTAACATGTCATTTGCCATTCCATTATGGCCTTAATTCTTGAGCAATGATCACCAAATCAATTCTCAAGTTTTCATTGTATTGTCGACAACCAACATGATAATGATGATTTGGGGAAGATGGGTCATGACTCCCATCACGACGACTGTCATACCCTTTTTTGGCAACAACCACTTAGGTTCTCCCTTCTTTTTTTGTGTCTGTGTGGCCACCACCACAGAGATCTCACTTTCCTTATGTGGAAATCACCACATATGTCCTCTTTTTTTCGTGATAAATATTCCAATCTATTCATTTTAAATTTGTCTTTTAAGGATTTTAAAATTTGTACATACACCAATATGTACCCCAAGCTTAGGTAAATAATTCCTGCCATACAAACTACTATGTATGTGTCCCTTGTCAAGGCATCAACCTCGAGCTCTCATATGTCTCACGACTTATCGATACCCTTGACCCTTCTAGACATTGTACCAACATGATATACTTTATTATTTGCATTAAAGGCAGATCCAAATATAGGATCTCCAATTTTAATTTGTCAACTATACTTGGTTTCATTTAAACGCATTTAAAATGACATCTCCTTATCAAAGTTGTCCCATTGGTAGGCCCACCATATTTTTGTTTCACTCCTTAACTTCCTATTTGTCATGCCAAACATTTTACATGCAGTTACTCTAGAGTTAAGCTTTAGTTTGGGATCCCTAATTTTAGTGACCTATTCATCTCATGTTAAGTTAGAACAACCTATCACTAAACGACAATGTTATCCGTTATAGTTAAAATCTTATTAGTCAACCATGTTTTTCTTAAGCGAAGGAATTTAATAGGTTGGCATAAATCGAATGCAGTCATATCGCGACTATGAAATGATTATGTTACATGCAATAAACTCTCTAGTGTCTCCTAAGTTTACTTTGACAACTGCGTGCGCTCTGTGCATCCTCAGTGTGGTAATGCTGCTCTCAGAAAACATTCGTAACTTTGGGCATTTCCTATGGAAATGACCCGCCATCCACAGTGAAAACATATCAGTCGTGTTGTCAGAAATGTCTGTGTCGGTTGCGCCACTGATCCTGAGACACTTTAACTCGGTCTTATCAGTCCTCTTTACTGAATTCCACCACTTATGAGCCTTTTCTTCCAAGAGATATGAAACAAGGAAAACCACTGTGGGATTATCAATATTCAAAACTTCATGTCTCTTTTCCATGCACATGATCCAATGTTCCGCTTCCCCAACCTCTCCATCCCCATATAATTGTGGTACATCATACTTCATAAACTCTTTTTGTATTTTAAGCATCTTGAGGGTCTCTTCAATTGCTGGTAACACTGTTGGTGCCATTAGACTAGTATATGCCTTTAATACTGACTGAGTTGCGTCATCCACCTCATTTCTAGTCTTTAAATTAGGTTCCAAACTGACTCCTTCAATGGGTGGTTGCATCTGTGGTGCTCTTTGTCCTCTAATAGCATCCAACAACTTTTTCATACGTCAATCATTTGCCTCAGATAACTTATCCAACGCCATATGATTACCCTTAGTAATCCTGGGTTACAGTGACGTTGACATGTCCTTAAATGCGTTGCGATGATTCTCAGCCATATTAGTCATCTGGCACTCTATATAAGCACGACATTGTTCATTGTCTCCATCTCTAACCTCCCCCAATCCATAGGTAGTCCCACATTGAGTACTCATCGTGCACTGTAAGTAAATAAAGGGGGTTAATACCAATTTCAGGAATAAGGATGGAGTAAGAAACGATATATCTAACGATATAAATTGTATTACACATATCAAATAGTGTTATAAAATGTATTTTACTCATTTTCACCTAACCCATCCTATGGTTAATTAATTACTTATGCACAATATGTTAATGGTAGCTAAAGTCAACTGTGAGCTCTAAACCTTAAATTTAGGATAGAACTGCACCTTTCCCTTTAGGTTCTAATTCCTAAACTTATATCACCAATTGTGATCTTTTCTAGGTGTTAATGCCTAGACATATACCAACAGAAAGAACTTTGGGTCCTCCTTAGGTACTAATACCTAGACTGAAATAAAATGGGCTTTCTATTGTACTCTAGGCTCTAACGCCTAAGCTCTGATACCAACTATGATGACCCAAAGCTCAGTGGCCTTGGACTGCCCGGCCTAGACCATTGTCAAATCTCTTGAGATGATCCAGCAAGTCGGGCGATGATCTAATAAGCCTTAACCTTCATAATAACATCAACAACTATCTACAAATAGACAACTAAGGTATTAAAGTGCAGAAATAAACCCTTTCATGTCTATAAGGTATGGAATAATAGGTAGATAGCCATTACGACTTGAACAACTAACGTAAGTTATACGAGCTTAAAGTCTCCCCATTAAAATCCATGTTCTATTACATGTTCCAACAAACATAGTGGATTAATTTGATACATCCAACTCACATAAGCAAAATGATATCTTCTATGCCATGACCTTTCCCTTTCATTTCTCTAATGCAGTTGAAGAAGTACCCAGAGGGGGAAAAGTAGTGGGGAGAGCAAAAGATCCAACATTCTCTGTAAGGTGAGGACCCACTTTACCGTCAATTATCGAAGTAATACCGAAATGCAATATATAACTAATGTGCATCCATAAGTAAAGAGATACAAGAATAATAATTTCAACTATGGGATATCAAGAAATAAACATTTACATAAGTAAGATTAATAAATATAAATGTAAGTCAGAATTTTTCATTATGCCCACATGTAGGGAAATGTGTCCTATGCCAATTTTGTAAATATTAGTTAAATATAATAAGTAGATGCATGTTTCTTTTATAATAGTATACATGAATAATTGTTGTATTATTCTAAACGTTCCTAGTCAATTATTATTGTGGGAACAATAATAAATTAAGACTAGTATGAGTCTTAATTGATAGTCATGTGATGATTATGCGTATACGGATATGAATCAAGATCATGAATATTTGTTGGGAACAAATACTGGACCGACCCATTATGAGAATGCTACATGGTCAATGTCATAAGTGATTCTCATGATAGTTATATCATTTAGGCCTTCGACTTGAGATCACCAGAGACTCCAACATTAGGAGCAAAATGAATTGACACAATTAAACGTCGTCTTTAACCAAATGATTATAAAGATTGTGATTGGTCATTGTCTGACTAATGTGTGGAAGTTATGTGATCAAGATGGGATTTGTCCTTCTCTTTTTGAGAGAGATGTATTGGGCCCTCGATATGTTAAACAAATAAATGACCAAGTCTAGTGAATTGATTGGATCAATGTCACTTGACAATTTCAATCTTCTCGAAGACTGAGACTAACAGATTGAACTATAAGGGTGGAATTCTATATCTTAAGTTCAATCACAAAGATATCGCGTGGCAAAAGGATATGATATACACTATCTATTAGGTTGTATCAATTTATTGATCTTCATGCAACTTAGGTAGTCATAATGTCTTGCTAGAGGCCGCTTATGAGTTGTGTGCCGAAAAGGGTTTTGGTTCACTGCTAACGTTGTATGAACCTATTGGGTCGCACACAAAGAACGAACTTGTGCGATTTAATATTATCTAGTTTGATGAATTTTATATGAGAAAACTCATTTTTGAAGATTCTCATTAAGCGTCCTAATTTGACTAGGATTTAAAACTTTCTTACATTTCTAGTGTCACTAAAATGCTAGTCTCTTAGTAAATCCTATTTTCAATAGGACTCTAATTGGAATTAAAGTATGACTTTAATTCTTATTTGAGTTTTAGATAAATTACAACTCTTATTAGATTAGTAATTGTAGACTATCAATGACTCTATCCTTTTTAGAGTTGAATTTTATCTAAGACTCTATTTAGAGTAGGACTATGAGATGGAGTTCTCTTACAACTCGACCTATTGAACTATAAATAAGACATTAGGGTCACAGTTGTATTATGTGAGAGACTTTTTGTGTGAGACTTTTCTAGCAAGTTCTTCCCTAGAATTTTTGGCGCTAGCACTCCGGATCGCGATCATCCGTTCGTGTGTGAATTTCTAATACAGGACGTTCGTCTTTGGCAACATCTTGAAGGAATCGATCAACACTAAACAAGATTGACATGGAGTTGTGCTTATTAAGGTATGATTTTTTTCTCTTGATATATTAGTTTAATGGAATTGATAGGATCTTGGTTCAGGGATATTCAAAAAGTTTTCGAAAATTCCGCTGTGCTTGATCCTTGAAACTTAAAAGTGTTATCAAAGCAAGGTTCATTCCATTAAAATCTAATACACGTTTTCTATTATAGAAAATTGTTGATTCGATCTAACTTTCATGATCTTAATTATTATATTGATCATGGAACGAATCATGATTACACCATGATACCATATGATTGCACTTAATTTATGGTTATTTTATGGATATGTGTATTGGCCTGTTGTGTTGCCATGCATGTTACATAGAGGTATGGATAGAGATATGGATACTATTTGAGCATCTAGGTGATTTTCTACATTACGACGTGATTGAATCCTATTGTAGACGGAGAGCACACCTATGAGATCAAGTTCTAGTCAATCTAAAATTGTGGGAACCAATTGCAGGTCAAATTGGTTAAATTATTGACCTTGGTTATAGGATATCATGATAATCCCTAATGTTACACACATTTTTCTTATTTCGGTTGCTCAATAATGTATCTTGACAATGTGGTGACTAGAGTATGTGCACAATTTTTCATGCCAAAATTTTATTTGTGAAATTGAATTTTGTTTTTTGCACCTACAGTCAATAAGAACTCTACTTTATTTAATTGTATCATATGGAAATTATTCTATTAGTAGATAAATATTTGAATTTCTTGAATATGTTTTATGATCTTTACTGTACATGAAATTGTTTTCAAATTATTTTATGATCTCTATTCCATGCATATTGAGCATATATGATATTTCATGATTATATATATATGATGCTAGAATTAATTATCATAAAATACAAAAAAAGGTCATAAAACTTATTAAAATCCCTCTTTAAAATCTTAAGTTAATGCCACCCAATTTTTAAACACTTGTCAAGGCCTTAATCATGTCAATATGGGTCTGCCTTCGTAGGGTGTATTGTGTTGTCTTGGTGAGGCAAGTTGGGTAACGGTTACCTAAAAGTTTTAAATTGGTTTGACTTAATAAAAAACTTAAGAGTTGTATGTGATGCAATTGGTAAAGGTTACCTATCTAAATAACTTGATTTTGAGTGTCATGCCTTAGCTATCTCAAAATTAAGTGAAATATGGATCTTAGTCCACTAAATTAATACATATGAGGGATATTGAATTTAGTGGGAGTTTAATTACTCATAATAAATGGTTCGACATAATCTTCGAGTTGTATATTTTAGATTCCTAGTGAAAGTAATCCAGTAACTGCGATCAATCCTTAAGAAGGATAAACTAATGTCTAAAACTAATTTTCTTGATTTGATTAAAAATTGATAAATGTTATCAACCATCAAAATAAGGATATATGACCTAGACTAATTAATATAGAATGGATAAAGGGAAGGTAAATGCTACCAAATATGTTTGTGTCGGACACATAAACTTTAGTTGTGAGCTAGACTTTGCCTAGTTCTAGAGATAAGCCTTGAAAGACGGATTAAGTTATTCATATAATGAAATTGTTCATTTTATAGTGAATTACAAATCCTATCAGGAAGACATAATTTTGAATTGTTACGAACATTTCAAAAAAACTCATATAAAAAAAACACTTGGAAAACTATTAACATACTTTGATGAGATCAAGATGGATAATATTTGAGCCAAGAGTTTAAATGACCATCTTTGAAATTGTGGGATAGTCTTGCAATTAACTCCACTAGGAACGTCATTTGTGAAATAATGTTTTAAAAGGAGAAATCTAACTATATATAATACAATTCGATTTATGATGTGTCACATTGACCTTCCTAAGAAGTCCATTTGAGGCTATACTTTAGAAACCACTGCACTTTGCACTAAACCTTATATTCCTTAATGTGGTTGATAAAATTCTATATACGATATGGAATAAAAAGACCTAATTTGTCTTTTCTTGAGATTTGAGGCGGAGAGACTTACGTAAAACGCTAAGTCACATAAAGTTTGATGCCTAAGTCATTTTGAGTCTAATTGTAGTTGAATATTATGCTACTATTTTACTCAATTGAGAACAAATTGTTTGTTGCCTAAAATGATGTCTTTCTAAATAAATAGTTTATTTCAAAGTCACTATTGGGAATAAAATAAATCTTGAAATGTTTAAGAGCCACAAATGAGATCTGGACCATTTTTTTGATAGGAGAACTGAACAATATTAGGATGCTCAACAAAGTTTTGAATTAGTTGAGTATACACAAGTAACATATATCTCTTAAAAAATCAAGAATAATAAGAAATTGGCTAGAGAAATATGAAATTTCTTATTATTAATAGTTGTGATATATTTTTGATACTGGATCAGAATGAATCCCTACTTATCAAGAGACGTGTCTTGTATGGATTGGATGAAGAGACTAAGTGTTAATGAACTCTGACTTTTAAATCATGTATGTTATTCAAGTTTGGAACTTGATTTATTTACTTGAAAGTGGTATGACCATTGGATGTAAATGATTTAAAATGACATGAAAAAAGAAAAAAGGTGCATACTAAAAAACACGACTTATAGAAAAATTTCAATTTAAATCAAGGTGATAATTATGATAAGATTTTTTATTAGTAGCTAAGCTTAAGTTCTAGAATTCTTATTGTCATAACTTCAAAGCTTGACTATAAGATATGACAAACAAGTATCAAAATAACATTGTTCTATGCACCTTAAAGATGTGTATGACACAACTTAAGAGTTTTGATTATCTTGAGAATTTTAATAAGGCATGCAAGCTTAAAGGATCCATTTGTGGATTATAGTAAGCTTATCAAATTTGGGATATATGTTTTGATGAAATAATTAATGAATTAAGTTCATTGAATCGATGATAAACCTTGTGTATACAAAGGTTAGTGGGAGCGCAATTATCTTTTTTGATTTTGTATGTTGATGATATATTATTCATTAGAAATAATGTCATAACCTTGCAAAATGTCAAGTCTTGATTGAGGAAAAGTTTCTCAATGAAATTCGTAGACAATTTGGCCTATATCCTTGTGATATAGATCTATAAAGATAGATTTAATAGGCTAATTAGTCTAAATTAGAGTGCTTAAATAGACAAATAACTGAAAAGGTTTCAGTGTGTAAGATTCTTAAAAGAATTCATATTTATGTCTCAAAGTCTTAGAACAAATGATGAGCGGGACAATGCGAGTATGATTTCATATGCATTAGCTATGAAAATCATCACATATGTTACACTTTGCATTTAACTCAATATGTCATAAATTTTTGACAAAACATACATATATCTCATAGATTCCAGTGAAGGTCACTGGATATTTTTTGATAACATTCTTAAGTACTTCGGAAGCACTTGTAAAATGTTATTGGATTTACAAAGGTTTGGAAGATATGAATCTTGTAATTGGTTACAAAATGCAAACTTTCAAGCTCGTATAAATTATTAATGATCGCAATATAGATGTGTTCACTTCATAAGAAGATGCAGTGAGTTGGAAATGTTCCAAACTCACTCTAACAAAGTTCTACAACATATATTGAGTTTAAGCGGCATTTGATGTAACCAAATAAAATGTTTAGATCATAAGGTTCATGATTGAATAAGGTGTGATTCTAAGTGTTGGAAGCAACGTTAGATTTTATTGTAAAACCAATGCACAACTTTATGTTATGGAATCTAAATCACACTATAGATTTAAACAATCACTCCAACATTTTTGTCTTATTAAATAAAGAACGTGAAGATTTGAAGAACAACAATATTAAATAATGTAGCAGATACATAAATAAAATTTCTTCCACTAAGAACGCATTAAGGTCACACAGTATTGGATACGTGTAGAATTGTACCTACTGTAAATGGGAGATGTTGGGAAATGTGCCTTAGGCCAATTCTGTAAATATTATTTAACTATTATAAGTAGATGCATGTTTCTTTTATAATAGTATCCATGAATAATTATTGTATTATTCTAAACGTCCCTAGTCAGTTATTATTGTAGGAGCAATAATAAATTAAGACTAGTATGAGTCTTGATTGATAGTCATGTAATGATTATGCATATAGGAATATGGATCAAGATCATGAGTATTTGTTGGAAACAAATACTGGACCGACCTGCTATGATAATGCTACATGGTCAATGTCATAAGTGATTCTTATGATAGTTATATCATTTAGTCCTTTGACTTGAGATCACCAGAGACGCCAACATTAGGAGCACAATGATTTGACACAATTAAACGTCGTCTTTAATCGAATGATTATAAAGATTGGGATTGGTCATTGTCTGACTAATGTGTGAAAGTTATGTGATCAAGATGAGATTTGTCCCTCTCTTTTTGAGAGAGATATCTACTGGGCCCCTCGATATGTTAGACTGATAAATGGTCATGTCTAGTGAATTGATTAGATCAATGTCACTTGACAGTTTCAATCTACTCGAAGATCGAGACTAGTAGATTAAATTACATTCCATGTCTTAAGTCCAATAAAAAAGATATCGTGTAGTAAAAGGATATGATATATACTATCTATTAGGTTGTATCGATTTATTGATCTTCAGGCAACTTAGGTAGTAATAATGTCTTGCTAGAGACCGCTTATGGCTTGTGTGCCGAAATGGGTTTTGGTTCACTGTCAATGTTGTATGAACCTATTAGGTTGCACACAAAGAATGGACTTGCGATTTAATATTATCTAGGTAGATTATTTTCATTTGATAAAATTCATATTTGAAAATTCTCATTAAGCGTCCTAGTTTGACTAGGACTCAAAACTCTCTTACATTCCTAGTGTGACTACATTTGATTTATGGTTATTTTGTGCATATATGTATGTTGGGAAATGTGCCCCAGGTCAATCCATTAATAGTCTTTATGAATACATTTTAGTTAATAAAATAGAGGATTTCATTTGCTGTTTATTATAATTGATTTGCATGTTTACATTATAATAAGATCTATGGGTATTTACAAAATATCCTAAATGTCCCTAGTCGATTATTATACTGGGAACTATAATGAATTAAGACTAGTATGAGTCTTGATTGATGATCATACGTATAGGAATACGAATCAAGATCATGAGTACTTGTTAGGGAACAAAGTACTGGACCGACCCGCTATGAGAACATCACATGGATTAAGTCATAGCTGTTTCTCATGATAGGTATAATTTTCAGTCCTCTGACTTGAGATTACCAGAGACTTCAACATTAGGAATACAGTGATTTGACGCAATTAAACGTTGTCTTTAACCGGACGATTATAAAGGTTGTAATTGGTTACTGTGTGAATAATATGGTGAAGTTGTGTAATCGAGATAGAATTTGTCCCTCTCATATAAAGAGAGATATCCAGTGGATCCCTCGATGTGTTAGACTGTTAAAAGGCCTAGTCTAAGTGAATTGATTTTGATCAATGTCACTTGGATTTTTTCAGTCTACCTACAGATCGAAACTAGTACGATTGAACATGTTGGATGGCAATTCCATGCCTTATGTTTGATCAAAAGAATATCGTGTGACAAAAGGATGTTATATATATACTATTGATTAGGTTGTATCGATTTGATATTCGTACAACTTGGGTAGTCATAATGTCTTGCTAGAGGCCGCTTATGACTTGTATACCAAAATGTGTTTTGGTACACTGCCAACGTTGTATGAGCCTATTGGGTTGCACACTAAGAATGGTTTTGCGAGATTTTAAGATGGTTCAGAAAAATAAATTTTATATGATAAAATTCATGACAGAAACGTCCTTGCAGTGTATTACACTTATACTTCTTTAAGTAGGGGTATATGTGTAATTTACTTAACCGTCTATATACAAGGGTTGTATAAATAGACGCTTTGAGTTAGAATAAAAAAAGGGCCGAAACTCTATTTTCGTTTTAAGAAACGACTTAGGGTTTTTGGTATGCTCTGGATCATTTTGGAGAGAAGCAAAAAGGTTTGGTATTCTCTCGAAGCTAGCATTTCAAATCTCGTCCGCCGTTCGTGTGTGGACTGCTGATAGAGGGCATTCGTCATTGGCAACACTTTAGAGATCGATTAACCTTCAGAAAGGTACATTGCAACTGAGGTATGATTAAGTTTCATAGTTTAAACGTTTTTAATGGAATTATATTCGGATCCTGTTGGGGTTTTTCTCAAAATAGTTTTTGAAATCCCCGCTACGCATGAACCCCAAAACCCAACAGTGGTATCAGAGCCATCGAGTTTGATTCCATTAAATTCATTGCATGTTTTCCTATGATATATGATTGAAAGCATATTAATAGTTGATGTATATGTGATATACATAAGTTTTCTGTGAGATTTATTATCATGGTTTATGTATATGATACATATATTCGTGATTTAATTGAAATCAGTTTCGTACATGCAAGTAACCATATTAGGTTAATTCAAATAATTTTAACGAATTAAATTTTGTATTCTGTGATCCATGACACCATTAGGTATAATCTTTATTTTCGTGTATTGATGCATGGATAAAATCTCTGTAATTCAGTATGCATATTTAGGTTACATTAATTTAAGTTTCTTAAATTGTATAAGTCTAAATGTTAATTCGAAACTAATATGATTAGGTTCGATTGAGATAATAGTTCATGATTCAACTACATATTTGTGATTATTTGGATGAAGATCGAAATTGCAAATAATTAATTTTTGAAATTATTTATTTATCTTGTTATATCTATTTTGTTATGAAGTTTCTATTTGATAAAGATAGATAACAAATTAGACTAGGAGATATATGCAAAATCGGTTTCATTATCCCTATTGGATAGGAGATAAATATGGAGAAGTTTATTATTGGTGATATGCTAGGATTCAAATATCTAAAGTCCTAATTGGATTAGGATAAGATGATTAGTTAGATGTGGGCCCGAGTTAATTAAAAACGTTTTAATTAACTTAATTTTGGATAAATTAAGGGGGAAATTTTAGTATAGTAAAATCAGCGAAAAATATGATTTTCTATAGCGAATTTCAATTTTCGGAATTGAGATTCTTCTAAAAAAAAAAAAAAAAAAAAAAGGGCGCGCCCTTGTTCCCGTTCATCGGCCGGTCAATGGAACCACTTCTTGATTGATTGGCAATGAGACCGCGCCGTGACCAGCCAGTGGACCGCGTCTAACTATTCCTAGCGCACGAAAATTCTTCTATTAGTGAATAGCATAAAAATTTCCTAAATTGTTTAGTGGTTCTACAAATTAATAAAATATATGATATTTCATTATTTACTTAAAAATCACTAAAACTGAATAAAATCCATCTATTAAATCTTAAGTCTTGTGCCATCCAATTTTAAACACTTATCAAGGCCTTGATCGCACTAATATAGTTTCAGCCATAGTTAGGTGTATTGTGTTATCTTGGTGAGATAAGTTGGGTAAGAGTTACCTAAATGTTTAAATTGGTCCGACTTAATAAAGCTATCAAAATAGTTTTGGACTTTAGGCATATGATGAGATAAAAACATGCTAAGACATAAGATGTCCTGTATATCATAAAAGTATCTAAAATTACATAAGATGTAATTGGTAACTGTTACGTACCTAAATAATCTAGTTCTGTGTTTCATGCCATAGCTGTCATAGAAGTAGGTGAAATATGGATTTAAGTCCCCTAAATAAACAGTATGTTTTTGGAGGGTTGTTAATTTAGTGGGAGTCTATTCCTCTATAATAAAATAAACTCTGCATAATCTTTATTGTAGATCAATGGCCTCTTCAAGTAACAATAATCCCTTGTCATTGCGATATATCCTTGAGAAAGATAAGCTATCTGGGACTAACTTTCTTGACTGGTTTAGAAACTTGAGAATTGTTCTCAAGCATGAACACAAGCTGTATGTTCTGGATGCTCTGATCCCTGAGGACCCACCAGCCAATGCTACGAAAGTTGTGAAGGATGCGCATAATAAGCATATCAACGATTCTACTGATGTTGCATGTATTATGCTGGCAACTATGGTTCCTGAACTTCAAAAGGACATGGAACTAATGGAAGCCTACGACATGGCTATAACGCTGAAGAAAATGTTACAATAGCAAGCTAGGCAAGAAAGGTTCGAGATAGTCAAGAACCTGCATTCTTGTAAGATGACTGAGGGTGCATCAGTTAGTCCTCATGTTCTGAAGATGAAGGGTTATGTTGACCAACTTGATAGACTTGGATTTCCCATAAGCCAAAAGTTGGCTACGGATTTGATCCTAAATTCATTACCGGAGAGTTACTCACAATTTGTGATGAACTACAATATGAATAATATGGAGAAATCAATTTCGAGTTGCATTTGATGCTCAAGCTCGCTGAACAAAATATCAAGAAACCCTCAAGTAATGTGCTGATGGTCCAAAAGGGAAAGGGAATGAAGAAGAAAGACAAAGGTAAGGCTAAAGTTGCCAAGGCTGCTGCTGCACCTGTCGCAAAGCGTATGGAACAAGTCAAGCCCCAGCCTGTTCCTGCTTCAAAGCACCAAAAGGAAAAGGAAGGAAATTGTCATTTCTGCCATGCACCTGGACATTGGTTTAGAAATTGCAAACTCTATCTGGAAGATCTAAAGAAGAAAAAGGGTAGTGCGACTACCATGTCAGGTATTTATGTTATTGAAATTAATTTATCCACTAGTGATTCCTGGGTATTGGATACCGGATGTGGATCTCACATTTGTATAAATGTGCAGGAACTCACCTGAAGTAGGAAGCTGAAAAAAGGAGAAGTCATCCTGTGCATAGGGAATGGAGCAAGAGTTGCTACCCTGGCTGTTGGATCATATGACTTAGTATTATCTAGTGGACTTATTTTAACTTTAAATAATTATTATTATGTGCCTGCCTTGAGCAGAAACATCATTTCTTTTTCATGTTTGGATATGGATGGTTTTGATTTTATTATTGCGAATAATAGATGTTCAATTTCTAATAAAGGCATTTTTTTATGCAAATGCTGATTTGTGTGATGGTTTTTATATTCTAAGCATGAAAAGGTCCACTGATACTCCAGTCTTTAACATAAATACAAAGAGATTCAAGTCAAATGATTTGAATCAAATCTATCTTTGGCATTGTCGTCTCGGCCACATAAATGAGAAACGCATAACGAAGCTCCATAAAGATGGACTTCTGGATTCATTTGATTTGGAATCATATCAAACTTGCGTATCTTGTTTACTAGGCAAGATGACTAAAAGTCCCTTTACTGGACATAGTGAAAGGGCAAGTGATGTATTAGGTCTAATACATACTGATGTATGCGGTCCTATAAACACAATGGCTAGAGGAGGTTATCAGTACTTCATTACATTTACTAATGATTTCAACAGATATGGTTATGTATATCTTATGAAACATAAAGCTGAATCATTTGAGATGTTTCGAACGTTTCAAAATGAAGTGCAGAATCAACTTGGTAAAACTATCAAAACACTTTGATCAGATCGAGGTGGTGAATATTTAAGTCAAGAATTTGATGATTACCTTAGAAATTGTGGGATTGTCTCCCAATTAACTCCACCAGTAACTCCACAATGGAATGGAGTTTCTGAAAGGAGAAATCGAACCTTATTATATATGGTTCGATCTATGATGAGTCATGCGGATCTTCCATTATCCTTTTGGGTTTATGCATTACAAACTGCAGCTTTCACTCTAAATCGAGTTCCTTCTAAAGCGGTTGATAAAACATCATATGGGATATGGTATGGGAAGAAACCTAGATTGTCTTTCCTTAAGATTTGGGGCTGTGAGGCTTACGTAAAACGACAAGTCTCAGAAAAACTAGCACCTAAATCTGACAAGTGTCTATTTGTGGGGTATCCTAAGGAAACAAAAGGATATTACTTTTATAATCCCGCTGAGAACAAAGTGCTTGTTGCTCGGTATGGTGCCCTTATGGAAAAACAGTTTATTTCAAAAGACACTAGTGGAAAAAAAGTAAATCTTGAAGAAGTTCAAGAATCACAAATAAACACTGAACCGCTACTGGAAGTTCAACAACGTTCTGAACTAGTCGAACCTCTGCAAGTGACACAAGGCCCATGTAAATTTGGTAGGGTAAGACATGATCCAGAGAGATTCGGATTTCTCATTACTGATAGTCGTGATGTGTTGCTTATGGATCAAAATGAGGCCACCACTTATCAGGAGGCTATGTCTGGACCAGACTCAGATAAATGGCTAAGTGCTATGAACTTTGAGATGCAATCCATGTATGATAACCAAGTTTGGAATTTGGTTGATTTACCTGAAGGTGGTAAGACCATTGGATGTAAATGGGTTTTTAAGAAGAAAACTGACATGTATGGTAAAGTGTATACTTTCAAAGAAAGACTTGTAGCAAAAGGTTTCAGGCAGACTCAAGGTGTTGACTATGATGAAACTTTTTCGCCAGTAGCCATGCTTAAATCCATAAGAATTTTAATTGCCATTGCTGCATATTATGACTATGAGATATGGCAAATGGATGTAAAAACAATATTTCTTAATGGAAAGCTGCTTGAGGACGTGTATATGGCACAACCTGAAGGTTTTTTCCATCCTGAGAATTCTAGGAAGGTATGCAAGCTTCAAAGATCTATTTATGGATTAAAGCAAGCTTCTCAGAGTTGGAATCTTTGTTTTAATGAAGCAATTAAGGATTTTGGTTTTATTAAGAACAAAGATAAGCCTTGTGTATACAAGAAGGTCAGTGGGAGTGTAGTTGTTTTTCTGGTACTGTATGTTGATGATATATTACTCATTGGAAATGACATCCCAACATTGCAGAGTGTCAAGTCTTGGTTAGGGAAATGTTTCTCAATGAAAGACTTAGGAGATGCAGCCTATATCCTAGGGATAAAGATCTATAGTGATAGATCTAAAAGGCTAATCGGTCTAAGTCAGAGTGCTTACATAGACAAGGTGCTGAATAGGTTCAGTTTGCAAGACTCTAAAAAAGGATTGTTGCCAATGTCTCATGGCATAAGTCTCAGTAAGACTCAATGTCCTAAGACAAATGATGAGCGAGACCGTATGAATAAGATTCCATATGCATCTCCTATTAGATCTATCATGTATGCCATGCTATGCACTCGGCCTGATGTATCATATGTTTTGAGCACTACAAGCAGATATCAGTCAGATCCTAGTGAGAGTCACTGGATAGCAGTAAAGAACATCCTTAAGTACTTAAGAAGGACTAAGGAAGTGTTCTTGGTCTATGGAGGTTTTGAAAATGATCTAGTTGTAAATGGTTACACAGATGCAAGTTTTCAAACTGATATAGATGATTTCAGATCGCAGTCTGGATATGTTTTATTTTGAATGAGGGTGCAGTAAGCTGGAAAAGTTCGAAGCAAGAGCGCGTGGCGAGATTCTACAATGAAGTTTCGAGTATATTGCAGCGTCCGATGCAACAAAGGAGGCAGATTGGATCAAAAAGTTCATTTCTGAACTAGGTGTGGTTCCAAGTATTACTAACCCTGTTTGTTTGTATTGTGACAATAACGGGGCAATAGCACAGGCCAAGGAACCTAGATCACACCACAGATCCAAACATATACTCAGGCATTTTCATCTCATCAGAGAAATTATTGAGAGGGGAGACGTAAAGATTTGCAGAGTACCTATTGAAGACAACATTGCGGATCCATTGACAAAGGCTCTTCCACAACCGAAACATGATGGTCATGTTAGATCATTAGGCATTAGATGCATGAATGATTGGCCCTAGAGCAAGTGGGAGATGTTGGGAAATGTGCCATAGGTCAATCCATTAATAGTCTTTATGAATACATTTAATGTTAATAAAATAGAGGATTTCATTTGCTGTTTGTTATAATTGATTTGCATGTTTACATTATAATAAGATCCATGGGTATTTATAGAAATATCCTAAATGTCCCTAGTCGATTATTATACTGGGAACTATAATGAATTAAGACTAGTATGAGTCTTGATTGATGATCATACATATAGGAATACGAATTAAGATCATGAGTACTTGTTAGGTAACAAAGTACTGGACCGACCCGCTATGAGAACATCACATGGATTATGTCATAGTTGTTTCTCATGATAGGTATAATTTTCAGTCCTCTGACTTGAGATTACCAGAGACTTCAACATTAGGAATACAGTGATTTGACGCAATGAAACGTTGTCTTTAACCGGACGATTATAAAGGTCGTGATTGGTTACTGTGTGAATAATGTGGTGAAGTTGTGTAATCGAGATAGAATTTGTCCCTCTCATATAAAGAGAGATATCCAGTGGATCCCTCGATGTGTTAGACTGTTAAAAGGCCTAGTCTAAGTGAATTGATCTTGATCAATGTCACTTGGATGTTTTCAGTCTACCTAGAGATCGAGACTAGTACTATTGAACATGTTGGATGACAATTCCATGCCTTATGTTTGATCAAAAGGATATCGTGTGACAAAAGGATGTTATATATACACTATTGATTATGTTGTATCGATTTGATATTCGTACAACTTGGGTAGTCATAATGTCTTGCTAGAGGCCGCTTATGACTTGTATACCAAAATGTATTTTGGTACACTGCCAATGTTGTATGAGCCTATTGGGTCGCACACTAAGAATGGTTTTGCGAGATTTTAAGATGGTTCAGAAAAACGAATTTTATATGATAAAACTCATGACAAAAACGTCCTTGCAGTGTATTACACTTATACTTCTTTAAGTAGGGGTATATGTGTAATTTACTTAACCGTCTATATACAAGGGTTGTATAAATAGAAGCTTTGAGTTAGAATAAAAAAAGGTCCGAAACTCTATTTTCATTTTAAGAAACGACTTAGGGTTTTTGGTATGCTTTGGATCATTTTGGAGAGAAACAAAAAGGTTTGGTATTCTCTCGAAGCTAGCACTTCAAATCTCAGCCGCCGTTCGTGTGTGGACTGCTGATAGAGGGTGTTCGTCGTTGGCAGCTCCTTAGAGATCGATTAACCTTCAGAAAGGTACATTGCAACTGAGGTATGATTAAGTTTTCATAGTTTAAACATTTTTAATGGAATTATATTTGGATCCTGTTGGGGTTTTTCTCAAAATTGTTTTGAAATCTCCGCTGCGCATGAACCCCAAAACCTAATAGTGTATTGGCCTGTTGTGTTGCCATGCATGTTACATAGAGATATGAACACTATTTGAGCATCTAGGTGATTTTTTTACATTACGACGTGATTGAATCCTATTATAGACGGAGAGCACACCTATGTGATCAAGTTCTAGTCAATCTAAAATTGTGGGAACCAATTGCAGGTCAAATTAGTTAAATTATTAACCTTGATTATAGGATATCATGATAATCCAAAAATTCTGTTGCGCTTGATCCCCGAAACCCAACACCACATACTATTAACATCATTACAATTGACTAATTTCCCGTTCCTGGTGATGATAGACCCACCAAATGACACATTGGCCTTTGTGTCGTTTAATTAGGTTACTTAACATAAGTAGTGTTCGTTCAAGCCATGACACTTACATCCCATGGTTCCCAGAGTTTAGCAACAACTAATACTCTTTCCATGTACTTCATGTAAGCCTCTACAAACACGATGAATACTGATTAGAGTGGATCATAATGCTCGCAACAACGACTAATGTATCCATGTGCTAGCACTAACTAACACGTTTGTGCAAAAAGTATGGTGTCACGACCAAAATTTCTATCCCTTGATTAATTCTTTAATCAGGATCACTAATCCATGATATAGGACCCGCGTGAGATACGCACACCTATTGAGGCATGTGGTCGAGGTATATTTTATATTTTTTTATGGTGTATGCCTAGTGTTATGTAAATGTGTAGACTATTTAAGTCGGTTCATGCAGTTATAGGTGTCGAGACGCGAGTGGGGACGCACCTTGAGTTGCGTGCGTGCTGGGAGACTGGGTAATTAGTTATATGGTGAGTCACATTTTATTTATGTGATTTAGTTTATTCATGTTACATAGCCTATGATTTTTAAATAATGCAAACCACATTAAAAGTCCTATAGTTTGAACTACAAAAATTGAGAAACATAAGACTTGCCTCGGGATATGTGCTAGCACACACTCCCATGAAGGCATGAGTCAACTGTTGGTGTCATGTTGGCTAAATTAGTGGGGTGTTAGGAGCTAATTGAGACCCTTGATTTCCTTAGTGATGTGTGAACACACACATGGTGAAATACACTTAGTATAAATACCACACTTAGGCCTTGCTTCTCTTTGCATCTTAACAAACAACAAAAAAATTCAGAGCTGCATTGTTCTTGGTTGGTTTTGAAGATTGAAGTGAGAAAAACTGAAAATCCAAAGTAGCTTAAGTGCCCACAATCAAACAAGAACCCTAGGTACAACTCTACAACTTACACACTCTAAATTCAAATTGGTTTTTGAACATGAATCATGGGGTTTTGCAATAAAATCAATTTTCATGTGTTTTGTTAGTGTTTCTAATAAAAATAAAGGCTTTGATTTGGTTATTCAAGTTTCATTTTTGAAATTATCAAATTTATAAAATCTAACTCCATTTTTAAATTCCTTGTTGAATTTCACTTGGGACAACATCAACAAGTTTTAAAAATCAGTTTCTAGTCTTTCATATGTTCATGCGGTGTTTGATGAAACGCATGAATGAATTAGGCTTAATCACAACTAATAAACCAGATCGCATAACTTTTTATATACATATCTGAATTGACTGATTTCCGAATATGTTGTTGATGGATTTGTTAGGTAGCTTCTCACCAAAAATCATGATATTTGGGTATCTATTTTGTTAGACTAAGTGGTTAGTCACTCTAACACTGATAGGGATTTTGATGAAAACAAACAAGGAGAAAATATACTAATGAATATCAAGTGTATTTCAGTTTTTGTTAAAGGTTGCAAAACATCACATCATGGGTATTCAAGCCATGCAAGTTCAAGACTCGGCATTCATGAAGGAATGAAGACGAAAGATCAAACTACAAGTTGTAATATCGATGTAAGGTATACACGTTCTTTCACACAATCCAAATGCATTAGTTCATGCATATCGAGCTTTTCAAATGAATTTTCAAAAGTTAAGTGACTACTTCAAGTTTTTAATGGAACTTAACACATGACTCAGTCGATAAGTTTAAACAATATTAAACTATGTGTTTAAGTTCATATCACACTTTGAAAATCACTATGGAAGTTTTCGAAAAAGAAAAACTTATTTTTGAATGGTTTTTGAAAAGAAAACTGCACATTTGCAGAAAAGCCCCTCCCACGTTATGAAATCGTGACTATCCGTTTTCAGGATTTGTGAAATTATCCAGACCACCCAAATAGGCTTAATGACCCATAATAAACATGTATAATATGTTACATGAGGGTTCGTTGGGTCCCGGACGCTTATAAAGGTCACTAACACAAGGGACATAAATAATTATTCTGAAGCCCCTGCAGTTAGCGCGCTAATACCGCCATTAGTGTGCCATATGCAGAGTTAGCATGCTATGTCTCAGTATTAGCGCGCTAATTGTATTCCTGAGAGCTTTTTTAAAAAGCTGAAAAAAACACTTTAATTTGAATTCTTGATGAATTATGGGCCCTTGGATCCTAGAACGGTCACAAACTGATAAGATGGGATGTCTAACACTATAAAACCACCAAGAACATTGTTTTGACACAACAAGGAAGAAACACACACAAAAACTCAAAACTTAGAAAGAGAAGAACTTTGATTTTTGTGAAGGAGACAAAGAAGATTCTTGAGGCTGTCCATTCACTCCAAAGTCCAGCACTTTTGAGGCTTCTAAAGGAGTACAAGAATCTCTTCAAAACTGATAATTTTTGTCACCTTCTTAGTTGTAAGAAAGTCCTTGTTCTAGCATATTTTCTTGTCCTTAATCTACATAGTTTTGTGTGTTTGAATTGAAAATCATTTTGTTGTGTGTTTGAACACTTTTATCTTAGGTTGTGCACTTACACTTATTTTATTAAACCCTAAGATTGGTTTGAACAAAAGTTTTGCACTTAAATTTGATTTTTGTTAAACTTCTTGTTCTTAGCTTTGAAATCGATTTTGCACTAATACATTAAATTTTTGAAACGATTTCATATTTGGGACTTGCAAAAAATCAGTGACATATTTGCATATTCCATTTATTCGCATACTTGCATGCATTAGAGTTGTTAGGCTCTAGGAGGCTTGCTAGTGTTTGAATTTGATACCACTTTACTTTGTAAGGTGTATTTTATTATTTTTCAGTCACTTGTTGTAATTGGATGATTGTAAGACTTAGTGAAACCTAAGTCAAAGGGGAAGACTTAGTTGAGGCTAGGCATAAACCCTAGTTGCGGCTAGGTAGGAAGTCCTAATTGTGATTAGGCATTCTAGGCTTGTATGCTTAGGTTGTAATACTTATTTGAAATATAAGTAGGGGTTTAAAAATCCTAACCGGGAAAGTTAGGTAGTGGATGTAGATCATTGGGTCGAACCACTATAAATCGTGCACTTTCCATCTCTTCTATCTCATTCACTTGCATATCATTCACATTCATGTTTTGGTGAGCATGTAGTATCTTAATTATTGAACTAAATTTAAAAAGGCGATAACTTCTCGATACACCCAATTCACCTCCCTCTTGGGTGTGGTTTCAATTGGTATCAGAGCGAGTTATTGCTCAAAGTTTTACTAACGTATCTTTGAGTGTTTTTGTTTAAGGATGCAAATTCTAGATCCGGCTCACTTAGGGAAAGAAACTCCTCGAGTAGGCCTCCGTATTTTGATGGAACTAACTATGCTCATTAGAAAGTGAGAATGAAGTTTTATATTAGAGCACAAAATAGATTCTTGTGGGATGCAATTGAAAGTGGTTACACTCCACCGGACAAGCCCTTGAAAGAGTACACCGCCGAGGAGATCAAGATTGAGCTCTCAAATGATCAAGCCATGAACCACTTATTTTATGCATTAAGTGAAAATGAGTTTAACCAAGTTAGTGCTTGTCAAACGGCCTAGGAAGTATAGGAGAAGCTTGAGGTACACTATGAAGGTACCATGCAAGTGAAAAAGACAAAGTTGATGCTTCTTGAGGAGCACTATGAAACTTTTCGAGTTGGATCCGATGAAGATATAGCCACCGCCATTACTCGGTTCACTAAACTATTGAATGAGATCAAGAATCTCAGAAAGAATTATGATCATGAGACTTCGGTGTACAAGTTCCTTTGAGGGTTGCCTAAGGAATGGGATGCCAAGAAGTATGCTATCCAATCGGCACAAAACCTTGGAGACTATACATTTGATGCACTGTGTAGAGAGCTAACGGTCCATGAATTCGAACTTAAAGACCGAGCTAGATTAGAAGCATTAAATGGAGGCATAAAGAGTTCAAGAAAAGAGATTGCTTTGAAGGCAAATAGCTCCCCGGTTGCATCTATAGATGTCATTGAAGATGAAAAATCTTGTGACGACAATGATCTTGAGGAGGAAGTAGCTATGCTTTCAAGAAAGCTAAACAAGGACATGTACATGCGGGATAAGTACAAAAAGAAGTTTAAAAGTGGAAGCAAGGGAGGAAAGTCAAGTGATACTATATGCTTCGGATGTGGCAAACCGGGTCACATCAAGGCGGAATGTAAATCCAAGAAGGTGGTGGACAAGAAGAAAGGAAAGAGTTGGAAAAGGAGGTCAAAAAGACCAAACAACTCAAAAAGAGTTTGACCATAGAAATTAGTGAAATAAAGTCACAAAATAAGACCATTAATGATCTCCAAAGTGACTTGAATGAAGTCCTAGAGGAGAGAGATGCTTTAGTCTAGGAAGTAGAGGACTTGACTAGCACGGTGCATAAGTTCACCAATGGTAAAGAAATGTTTGACATGATGTTGGAAGCACAACGACGTGCAGTCAACAAAAGAGGCATAGGCTATGGAGCAAATTTGTTGAGTTACAAGGAATTGCTAAATGATGATCGTAGATGTTCTAAATGCAATAAGACTCATGTGGTTGGGAAATGTGCCTTACAAAAGGCCAAAGTGGGTAGACTAGCATGGGTAGTTAAAAATGTTTTTTACACTAACTTCCTCGGACCCAAAGGTGTTTGGGTACCAAAATCTAGTGTGTTTTCCATTGTGTAGGATGCGAGTAAGAGCACCCTATGGTACTTAGATAGTGGGTGCTCAAGACACATGACCGGAGATGCACATCAATTCATTGAACTAAAGCGGCATGATGGTGGAAAGGTTACATTTAGAGACAATAACAAAGGAAAAGTTATTGGTCTTGGAACTGTCGGTAACAATTCACTCTCTATTTCTAATGATTATCTTGTTAATGGTTTGAAACATAATTTGCTTAGTATTAGTCAATTGTGTGACAAAGGATTTCATGTTATGTTTGAATCATCGAAATGCATTGTTAGGAATTATAAGCATAAAACTCTATTTATTGCATATAGAGATAAAAATGTTTATGCTATTAACTTTGATGAGATGAATATGCAAAATGTTTCATGTTTAAGTGCACAAAGTGAATGTGATGCATGGTTGTGGCACCGTAAATTAGGGCATTATAGCATGGAAAACTTGTCAAAATTGACTAAGCATGATCTCGTCAAGGGCCTACCCAAATGTACTTTTAAGAAAGATAACGAATGTGAACCTTGTATCCTTGGTAGACAAGTGAAATCGTCATTTAAGACAAAAGTAACAAGTGATGTGACTCGAGCCTTAGAACTTATCCATATGGATTTGTTCGGACCCACCCAAACACAAAGTCTAGGAGGTAAATCATATTACTTTTTCATAGTTGATGATTTTACTAGGTATACATGGGTGTATTTTCTATCTCATAAGCATGAAGTGTTTGATGTGTTTGTAAAATTTTGTGCTTTGGTTGAGAATGAAAAGGTATACAAGATCACCATCATTAGAAGTGATAGAGGTGGTGAGTTTATAAATAGGAACTTGGAGGATTTTTGTGCTAAACAAGGATATACACACCAATTATCCTCTCCTAGAACACCCCAACAAAATGGAGTTGTTGAAAGAAAAATAGGGCACTCCAAAAGATGTGTAGGACTATGCTAAATGAGTACAACATAGCTAAGCATTTTTGGGCCGAAGCTATTAACATGACATGCTATGTTGTAAATAGAGTAAATGTTCGAAAGAAAGTAAAAAAGACTCCTTATAAACTATGGAAAGGCCGAAAACCCAACATAAGTTATTTTAAGGTATTCGATTGTACTTGCTATGTTCTAAATGATAAGGATCATTTGGACAAATTTGACCCAAAGTCAAAAGTTTGTACTTTCTTAGGCTACTCTATGCATAGCAAAGCATATCGGGTGTTCAATAGATCAACCAAAACCATAGAAGAGTCCATCCATGTGAAATTTGATGAAATAGATCAAAAAGTAAAGATGATGCACAACTTAGAAAAATTTAGGATTGATGATGAAGATGATGGCATCCTAGGACAAACGTCAAATAGTCAAGAGGTCGAGGTAAGTAAAGAATCCGAAATAAATGCACCCAAGAATTCAAGACTTCTTACTCTCAACAAATAATAGGTGATCCAAACAAAGGTATAATCACTAGGTCAACGTTACATTGAGATGAGGGACACATAGCTTTTGTGTCACAAACCGAGCCCACCAAGATAGATGATGCCTTAGGAGATGAGTTTTGGGTAATGGCTATGTAAGAAGAGCTAAGCCACTTTGTTAGGAATAAGGTATGGACACTAGTACCTAGACCTAAGGACCATATTATCATTGCACCAAATGGGTTTTTAGAAACAAAAAGAATGAGAAGGGGGAGATTGTAAGAAACAAGGCTAGGTTGGTTGCACAAGGCTACAATCAAGAAGAAGGAATTGATTATGAGGAAGCCTTTGCACCCGTAGCAAGACTAGAAGCAATTTGATTGTTACTTGCTTATGCTTGCTACAATGGGTTTTTACTATACCAAATGGATGTTAAAAGCGCATTTCTAAATGGTTTCATCCATGAAGAAGTATATGTAGAACAACCACCGGGTTTTGAAGATTATGAACATCCAAGTCATGTATATCATCTTCAAAAAGCCTTGTATGGACTAAGACAAGCTCCTAGAGCTTGGTATCATAGACTTAGTGCATTTCTACTTGATAAAGGATTCAAGAAAGGAACACTAGATCCTACTTTGTTCATTTTGATAAAAAAAAGTGACATGCTACTTGTTCAAATTTATGTTGATGATATTATCTTCGGGTCATCCAATACACGTTTATGTGATGAATTTTCATCATTACTGACAAATGAATTTGAAATGAGCATGATGGGTGAACTAACATACTTTCTAGGCTTACAAGTAAAGCAATCCAAACATGACATTTTTATAAATCAAGCAAATTATGTGAGGGACATGCTAAAGAAGTTTGAATTCGAAAAATTTGAAAGCATGCGATACTCCTAGTAGTTCAATAATCAAAATGGACAAAGACCAACTAGGAAAATCCATAGACCCTAAACTTTACCGAGGAATGATAGGTAGCCTCCTATATTTGACCGCTAGTAGACCTGACAGTATTTTAGTGTGCCCTTATGTGCTAGATTTCAATCCGATCCTAAGGAGTCACACTTAAAATGTGTAAAACGCATATTTTGATATCTAAGTGGAACACAAGACTTAGGATTGTGGTTAAACAAAACCAAGAGTTTTGAATTTAGAAGTTTTGTTGACTCTGATTATGTGGGAAGTCTAGTTGATAGGAAATGCACTTCTGGATTTTGTCATTTGCTAGGAAATTCACTTATATCGTGGTTTAGCAAAAAGCAAAATTTCGTTGCTTTGTCTACGGGGGAAGCTGAGTATGTGGCTGCCGGGAGTTGTTGTGCTCAAGTTCTTTATATGAAACAACAACTTGAGGATTATCAAATCTTAGTTGGTTGTGCTGAAATTTATTGTGATAACACAAGTGCAATTAACATATCGAAAAATTCGGTGTTACACTCTCGCACAAAACACATTGAGATTAGGCACTATTTCCTTTGTGATCACGTCTAAAAGGGCGATGTTAAACTCATCCATGTGCCCACAGAGGATCAACTAGCTGATATCTTCACCAAACCATTACCTAGAGACCAATTTTTTAAGATTCGGCGTGAGTTAGGCATGTCTCGTGAGTCGGACCTTCTACATATATTTTTGCTGTTCCGAACCTTTTTATACGGTGTTAATGAAGTGTCCATGAAGTTTGGGATGAATCGAAGTTGTATTTCAAAAACTCAAATATTTTAGTCCAAAATTTCCAGAGGGAAATTAGCGCGCTAATGATTTTCTGGCCCATAACATGAATCGACCCATTAGCGCGCTAATTCTGTAATTAGCGCGCTAATGTCGTTCGGCCAGGGTTATAAAAATTGTATTTTGTCCTAAAACTTCACCTCACAAATCTCTCCTCTCCTCTCCTCTCGTCGATTCCCCGCGTCTCCACTCTCCTCTTGACGACACCACCGTGATCTCTTTACCCACAAGATAACATTCTCACTCTCTTTGTCAATTTCTTAACTTTTCATTATCCTAATGTCAACTCGTTGAACCTCCGCCGGTCCATCTTCTCGTCTGGTCGCCCCCATCACTTCCCGTCCAACTGCCCCCACCATTTCTCGTCGTCCTTTTGCCCCACGTCGTCCATCTGCCTGACTTGTTGTCCAATCCTCCTTGTCTGGCAGCGAGTCTGAGTCCTCACCTTCTACCCATAGCCACCTCGTCCCCATTCTGACAAATACCCACGAATGGAGGGTCGTGCCAAATCCGTTCACGAGTCCCCGTCCATCTTAGAGTCGGTGGCACCATGGCTAACGGATGCCAATATTCTAAGGCCCGCCATTATTAACTTCGCTTTCTTTAATAAGGCTCATCTCCCAATTCAGGAGATTTTCAATAGGGCAGGTTGGAAAACTTTTTGTGCTTACAATGCCAACTATAACCCTCATCTGGTTTGTGTGTTCTACTCAAATCTTGAAACCACGAACCATTTTGTTCTAAGATCCTCTGTTGGTAGCCGGTACATTGAGATTACGCCCGAAAATCTCGCTCAATGACTTCAACTTCCTTTGCACCCTCCTACCACTACGGTTGTGTGCAAATTTCTTGGTTGGCCATTTGATCATCTAAAATTACTTAATTCCTTCTTGCGGACGAAAATGAATTTAACCGTATACCTGATCGGTATAACGGACACTGACTTCAAAATAATATCTCATCTCCTTCATAAAGTATTTCATAAGGTGATTCTTCTGCGAGGTGGTAGTAAGAACTATGTCACTCTCCTCGACATGTTTGTTCCTGAGCACCTGCTTCGTATTATCCCTCTTAGCCTGCCCCACATCATTATTGGCTATATGACTAGCACGTGTAGCTCGAGTCGTCATCTTCCTTATGCACACATTATCAAATCCTACTTGGAGTCTGCCCAGGTGGATCTCGCATTAGGTGGTCGTCCCCTCACTGTCTATGACACCATCGACATGGCCACTTTGAAGGCCATGAAGTATTGCTACATTCGTAAGAGGCAGCGATGGATACGGGAAGATGCCATCCCGGATGGTAAGTATTACGGCGGCTATGAGTCTCCACTACTTACGGACTCTCCAGTTGTTTCTTTTGATGTGCCGAACTACTTGGAATATAGTCATAGTTTTGGCAATGATGACAACGCTGACGATGAAGGCAATGCTGGCACTGATGCACATGATGGCGATGATGAAGTTTGTCAGGATTTTACAGCTTCACCGCAATAGTCGCACCATTAGACGACAAAACCTCCCCCTCCTTCGATGTTCGGCAGCTTCACCCCTCCACCAGATATGTCTCCATCATCGGCTTACGTCTCTACACGACTGGGATACCTGCATGCGTATATGACTGAGACGTTCACTTCCTTCGACACACGGCTACGTCATATCAAGAGTGAGTTGCAACCATCTACGCGAGCACGCGATGGTCGTGCCTCTGGCTCTGCGAGTCGGCCATCGTCATCCCGGAGGAGTGTTTAGGGTTATCAATGTTAGGCGAGCATTAAGCTCCAACATGTTAGTGTTAAGATGTTTGTGAACAATTTCTCTTTTGTAGTGCTCATGTTTCATGCCACAACTGTGCCTCCATTTCTTTATGCTATTTGATTCATGAAAATTTTTTGTGTATCTCTGAGTTATATAAGGCTATTACTTATTAACTATGATTCCTCGTATATGAACGGGTACCGCTTCCATCTATTGGTTCTTGATATGCCTAAAGTGAGGGGGAACGTATTTTCTCGTATTGATTCTATTATTCTTTATTGTGTTCTATTTATGAGGGAGCTTGGCCCCACTTTTTGATGGTATCAAACGGAGGAGAAAATGAGGTTGAACTTGAAAATGTAATGTGGTTGAACTTGTATATTTAAATGAAAATTATATGATGTGTACAACCATGAATGCGATAAATACACATGGATTATGTTTTATGCTTGTCAAGTTCACATTATTTGTTATCATCAAAAATGGGGAGATTGTTTGACTAAGTGGTTAGTCACTTTAACTCCGATAGGGATTTTGATGAAAACAAACAAGGTAAAAATATACTAATGAATATCAAGTGCATTTCAGTTTTTGTTAAAGGTTGCAAAACATCACATCATGGGTATTCAAGCCATACAAGTTCAAGACTCGGCATTCATGAAGGAATGAAGACGAAAGATCAAATTACAAGTTGTAATATTGATGTAAGGTATACAAGTTCATTCACACAAGCCAAATGCATTAGTTCATGCATATCGAGCTTTTTAAATGAATTTTCAAAAGTCAAGTGACTACTTTGAGTTTTTAATGGAACTTAACACATGACTCGTTCTATAAGTTTAAACAATGTTAAACTATGTGTTTAAGTTCATATCACACTTTGAAAATCATTGTGGAAGTTTTCGAAAAAGAAAAACTCGTTTTGAATGGTTTTTGAAAAGAAAATTGCACATTTGCAGAAAAGCCCCTCCCACGTTATAAAACCGTGACTATCCATTTTTGGGATTTATGAAATTATCCGGACTACCCAAATAGTCTAAATGACCCATAACAAACATGTATAATATGTTATATGAGGGTTGATTGGGTCCTAGACGCGTATAAGGGTCGCTAAGACAATGGTCGGAAATAATTATTCTGAAGCCCCTGCAGTTAATGCACTAATACTGCAATTAGCGTACTATATGCAGAGTTAATGAGCTATGTCCCAGTATTAGTGCGCTAATTACATTCCTAATAGCTTTTTTAAAAAGCTAGAAAACAAACTTTAATTTGAATTCTTGATGAATTCTGGGCCCTTGGATCCTTAGAACGGTCACAAACTGATAAGATGAGATGTCTAACACTATAAAACCACTAAGAACATTGTTTTGACACAACAAGGAAGAAACACACACAAAAGCTCAAAACTTGCAAAGAGAAGAACTTTGATTTTTGTGAAGGAGACAAAGAAGATTCTTGAGGCTGTCCATTTAGTCCAAAGTCCAACACTTTTGAGGCTTCCAAAAGACTACAAAAATCTCTTCAAAACTGATCATTTTTGTCACCTTCTTAGTTGTAAGAAAGTCCTTGTTCTAGCATATTTGCTTGTGCTTAATCTATATAGTTTTGTGTATTTGAATTGAAAATTATTTTGTTGTGTGTTTGAACACTTTCATCTTAGGTTGTGCACTTAAACTTATTTTATTAAACCCTAAGATTGGTTTGAACAAAAGTTTTGCACTTAAATTTGATTTTTGTTAAACTTCTTGTTCTTAGCTTTGAAATCGATTTTGCACTAATACATTAGATTTTTGAAAAGATTTCATATTTAGGACTTAAAAAAAATCAGTGACATATTTGTATATTCCATTTATTCACATACTTGCATGCTTTAGAGTTGTTAGGCTCTAGGAGGCTTGCTAGTGTTTGAATTTGATTCCACTTTACTTAGTAAGGTGTATTTTATTATTTTTCAGTCACTTGTTATAATTGGATGATTGTAAAACTTAGTGGAATCTAAGTCAAAGGGGAAGACCTAGTTGAGGCTAGGCATAAGCCCTAGTTGCGGCTAGGCATGAAGTCCTAATTGTGATTAGGCATTCTATGCTTGTATGATTAGGTTGTAATACTTATTTGAAATATGAGTAGGGGTTTAAAAATCCTAACCGGGGAGGTTAGGTAGTGGATATAGATCATTGGATCGAACCACTTTAAATCGTGTGTCACTCTCCATCTCTTCTATCCCATTCACTTGCATATCATTCACATTCACGTTTTGGTGAGCATATAGCATCTTAATTATTGAACTAAATTTAAAAAGGTGATAACTTATCGATACACCCAATTCACCCTCTCTTAGGTGTGGTTTCATATTTTGGGAATTATGAATTTTCTAAGTTGCTGTCTTGAACTAGCTGTCAATTGAGATTGGTTCGATGTTTATGTGTAAATCCTTCGTTTTAAATTGAAACTGAGCAAACCTTACAATTTTGGAAAGCTAAGAAGAAGATCCTCAACTTTTTTATGGGGCGTGTTCTCCGAAATTGAAAATTTAGAGGTTAAAAATTGGTCTGCAATAGTTCAGTTGAATTAAACATCTTTTACGTAGAAAAAAATATGCACTTTCATGTTTTAAACTTAACTCATATAGCTTAGCCTAAACCTAACCTAACCAACTCTAATGTACTCTAAAACATATTAAAACAACCCCAGGAACCTAAGGGAGGTCTCGGAGTTCAGGAACGCGAGTTTGGGCGTCGGGAGGCCGAGAAATAGCTAAGAACTTTGCTTGAGAGTGAGTAATCCCATTTGAAATATTTATGCATTCATTTCATTCTAATATCACTGTCCTGCTATCCATTGTGATTGTTATTGCTATAGTATTTGAATATCATGATATTAGTCTGTTTCCTCACTTGTTGAGCTTCGGGTTTATGATATTACACTTTTTCAAGTTTCCTTGACTCTATTGATATTCCTATTGTTTTCCTTGTTGTGTTAATGTTTCTTATTTATTAAATAGCATGCAATTAGGACATTGCTTTAGAGATAACTTAGAATTATTTGTATTCATGGATTGTGTGCTTTGCATAGCATTTGTCCTTGTGTTAAAATCTAAAATCGAGTCTTCCTTGATATGATAAAGTAGTCTTAGAATCCAAGGCCCATTGCACAATATAGAGTGGGCTCACGGGGTCACTGGACTTCAGGGATGTCGGCACTCTCCACTATACTTGTGCGACTCACGGCGTAATGAACCAGGGTGTTTGGCGAGAATTGATATAGATGAAATATATGCGTAGAGCAAAACTCCTCCATTTAAGGAATATTAGAGTTTGATAAAATATGTAGAGCACAACTCCATATAGTAATGGAAAAAGCTAAGTGATATTTCTCATTGCCGACCGGACCTAGATCATACTACTTAGCCAAGTTAGTTTTGATTGTACTTTTCGGTATTTTCTACCATGTTTTATTTAGAGCAATTCTGGACTATTATTATGCTTTTAAGTATCGTTCTTTTACTTTGAAAATATGGATAAATATATCATTTTAGAATTACTGTTATACTTTTGTACTCACCGTCTTTTTTATGACGATGGGTGCAGATCCGTTGAGCAGTAGGTTGGGTAAGGAGAAGATTGACGACTACCTCTGAGCTCAGAGCGTGCTACTGTCACGACTAGTAGGTTTTTAATATTTTTGTATTATACCGTTATTATCTTTTTGATATTGTTTGGTTGTATATTGGGTTAAGCAATAGTTCCCTGACCTTTTGACTTTCACACTGTCTATATATTCGCCACTTCATATATATATATATATTATGATTGTTATTTCTTGGTTTCCACACTTAAGATTTATCTATTTGCTTCCGCATGAACTTTAAGACTTCCGCTAAATTTTGTTAAGACTTCTGCCAAATAATTAAACTATTAAATCTTTAAATAACTCTAAATTACTATAATTGGTAGGATTAGTGTATTATTTATCCTAAACACGATCAAGTTGATAAACGGGTTAAAAAGACTGATTGAATACGAATTTGGAATTCCATAACAGAATCCTAAATCCTCCACTCGCCTATCCACGTTGACCCCAAGGGTATAAATCTTACAAAATAGTGACAAAACTCTGATTAAAATCACAAAAACTTCCATAAATCCAACTTTAGATTCACAATCAAAATTCAACATCAACGCATTGATTTCAAATCAAGAATATCAAAAGAAATGGTGAGGAGAATTTAATACAACAACGAAACCACAAGAATCCCTCTTAAATCCCATAAAAAACCTTGGTTTTCTTTCAAAACCAATCAAAACAAAAGATACTGAAATCAAAGAGAAGAAACGTCAAAAATTTACCTACTATTTGTATATGTAGATTTGGTATTGATTCCTCTAAATTTCAAATCCACCAAACAAGTCTCCTAAGTTTTCTTGTCCAACCCTTTATCCGTTGTTTTATTTTGTGAGAATCAAAGTATGGCTAACATCTTATAATTCATTTATATAGTTATGGTTTGTGTAGTTTGGGTTAGGAATTAATCTAGCCCTTTTATCTTGCCACTACGATTGTGTGCAAATTTCTTAGTTGGTGATTTGATCGTCTTGAATTACTTAATTCCTTCTTGCGGACGAAAAGGAATTTAACCTAATACCCGACCAGTATAACGGACACTGACTTCAAACTAAAATCTCATCTCCTTCATAAAGTACTTCATAAGGTGATTCTTCTGCGAGGTGGTAGTAAGAACTATGTCACTCTCCTCGACATGTTTGTTCCTGAGCACCTGCTTCGTATTATCCCTCTCAGCCTGCCCCACATCATTATTAGCTATATGACGAGCACGTGTAGCTCGGGTTTTCATCTTCCTTATGCACACATTATCAAATCCTACTTGGAGTCTGCCCAGGTGGATCTCGCATTAGGCGGTCGTCCCCTCACTATCTATGACACCATCGACATAGACACTTTGAAGGCCATGAAGTATCGCTACATTCGTAAGAGGCAACGATGGATACGGGAAGATGCCATCCCGAATGGTAAGTATTACGGCGGCTATGAGTCTCCACTACTTACGAACTCTCCAGTTGTTTCTTTTGATGCGCCGGACTACTTGGAATATAGTCATAGTTTTGGCGATGATGACAACGCTGACGATGAAGGCAATGCTGGCACTGATGCACATGATGGCGATATTGAAGTTCATCAGGACTTTACAGCTTCATCGCAGCAGTCGCACCATCAGACGACACAGCCTCCACCTCCTTCGATGTTCGGCGGCTTCAGCCCTCCACTAGATATGTCTCCATCATCGGCTTACTCCTCTGCACAGCTGGGATACCTGCATGCGTATATGACTGAGACGTTCACTTCTTTTGACATACGGCTACGTCATATCGAGACTGAGTTGCTACCATTTGCGCGAGCACGCGATGGTCGTGCCTCTGGCTCTACGAGTCGGCCATCGTCATCCCAGATGAGTGTTTAGGGTTATCAATGTTAGGCGAGCATTAGGCTCCAACATGTTAGTGTTAAGATGTTTATGAACAATTTCTCTTTTGTAGCGCTCATGTTTCATGCCACAACTGTGCCTCCATTTCTTTATGCTATTTGATTCGTGAAAATTTTTTGCGTATCTCTGAGTTATATATGGCTATTACTTGTTAGCTATGATTCCTCGTATATGAATGGGTACCGCTTCCATCTATTGGTTCTTGATATGCCTAAAGTGAGGGGGAGCGTATTTTTCTTTATTGATTCTATTATTCTTTATTGTGTTCTATTTACGAGGGAGCTTGGCCCCACTTTTTGATGGTATCAAAGGGAGGAGAAAATGTAATGTGGTTGAACTTGTATATTTAAATGAAAATTATATGATGTGTACAACCATGAATGCGATAAATACACTTGGATTATGTTTGACGCTTGTCAAGTTCACATTATTTGTTATCATCAAAAGGGGGAGATTGTTGGACTAAGTGGTTAGTCACTCTAACTCCGATAGGGATTTTGATGAAAACAAATAAGGTAAAAATATACTAATGAATATCAAGTGCATTTCAGTTTTTGTTAAAAGTTGCAAAACATCAAATCACGGATATTCAAGCCATACAAGTTCAAGACTCGACATTCATGAAGGAATGAAGACGAAAGATCAAATTACAAGTTGTAATATTGATGTAAGGTATACAAGTTCATTCACACAAGCCAAATGCATTAGTTCATGCATATCGAGCTTTTTAAATGAATTTTCAAAAGTCAAGTGACTACTTTGAGTTTTTAATGGAACTTAACACATGACTCGGTCTATAAGTTTAAACAATGTTAAAGTATGTGTTTAAGTTCATATCACACTTTGAAAATCATTGTGGAAGTTTTCGAAAAAGAAAAACTCGTTTTGAATGGTTTTTGAAAAGAAAACTGCAGATTTGCAGAAAAGCCCCTCCCACGTTATAAAACTGTGACTATCCATTTTTGGGATTTATGAAATTATCCGGACTACCCAAATAGTCTTAATGACCCATAACAAACATGTATAATATGTTATATGAGGGTTGATTGGGTCCTGGACGCGTATAAGGGATGCTAACACAATGGACAGAAATAATTATTCTGAAGCCCCTGTAGTTAGTGCTTTAATACTGTCATTAGCGCACTATATGCAGATTTAACGAGCTATGTCCTAGTATTAGTGCGCTAATTGCATTCCTAACTGCTTTTTTAAAAAGCTGGAAAACACACTTTAATTTGAATTCTTGATGAATTTTGGGCCCTTAGATCTTTAGAACGGTCACAAACTGATAAGATGGGATGTCTAACACTATAAAACCACCAAGAACGTTGTTTTGACACAACAAGGAAGAGATACACACAAAAGCTCAAAACTTGCAAAGAGAAGAACTTTGATTTTTGTGAAGGAGACAAAGAAGATTCTTGAGACTGTCCATTCACTCCAAAGTTCAGCACTTTTGAGGCTTCCAAAGGAGTACAAGAATCTCTTCAAAACTGATTATTTTTGTCACCTTTTTAGTTGTAAGAAAGTCCTTGTTCTAGCATATTTTCTTGTGCTTAATCTATATAGTTTTGTGTATTTGAATTGAAAATTATTTTGTTGTGTGTTTGAACACTTTCATCTTGGGTTGTGCACTTAAACTTATTTTATTAAACCATAAGATTGGTTTGAACAAAAGTTTTGCACTTAAATTTGATTTTTGTTAAACTTCTTGTTCTTAGCTTTGAAATCGATTTTGCACTAATACATTAGATTTTTGAAACGATTTCATATTTAGGACTAAAAAAAAATCAGTGACATATTTGTATATTCCATTTATTCACATACTTGCATGCATTAGAGTTGTTAGGGTCTAGGAGGCTTGCTAGTGTTTGAATTTGATTCCACTTTACTTTGTAAGGTGTATTTTATTATGTTTCAGTCACTTGTTATAATTGGATGATTGTAAGACTTAGTGGAATCTAAGTCAAAGGGGAAGACCTAGTTGAGGCTAGGCATAAACCCTAGTTGCGGCTAGGCAGGAAGTCATAATTGTGATTAGGCATTCTATGCTTGTATGCTTAGGTTGTAATACTTATTTGAAATATAAGTAGGGGTTTAAAAATCCTAACCGGGGAGGTTAGGTAGTGGATATAGATCATTGGATCGAACCACTATAAATTGTGTGTCACTTTCCATCTCTTTGATCCCATTCACGTTTTGGTGAGCATATAGCATCTTAATTATTGAACTAAATTTAAAAAGGCGATAACTTATCGATACACCCAATTCACCCTCTCTTAGGTGTGGTTTCATATTTTGGGAATTATGAATTTTCTAAGTTGCTGTCTTGAACTAGCTGTCAATTGAGATTGGTTCGATGTTTTATGTGTAAATCCTTCGTTTTAAATTGAAACTGAGCAAACCTTACAATTTTGGAAAGCTAAGAAGAAGATCCTCAACTTTTTTATGGGGCGTGTTCACCGAAATTGAAAATTTAGAGGTTAAAAATTGGTCTGCAATAGTTCAGTTGAATTAAACATCTTTTACGTAGAAAAAAATATGCACTTTCATGTTTTAAACTTAACTCATATAGCTTAGCCTAAACCTAACCTAACCAACTCTAATGTACTCTAAAACATGTTAAAAACAACCCCAGGAACCTAAGGGAGGTCTCGGAGTTCGAGAACGCGAGTTTGGGCGTCGGGAGGCCGAGAAATAGCTAAGAACGTTGCTTGAGAGTGAGTAATCCCATTTGAAATATTTATGCATTCATTTCATTCTAATATCACTGTCTTGCTATCCATTGTGATTGTTATTGCTATAGTATTCGAATATCATGATATTAGTCTGTTTCCTCACTTGTTGAGCTTCGGGTTTATGATATTACACTTCTTCAAGTTTCCTTGACTCTATTGATATTCCTATTGTTTTCCTTGTTGTGTTAATGTTTCTTATTTATTAAATAGCATGCAATTAGGACATTGGTTTAAAGATAACTTAGAAGTATTTGTATTCATGGATTGTGTGCTTTGCATAGCATTTGTCCTTGTGTTAAAATCTAAAATCGAGTCTTCCTTGATATGATAAAGTAGTCTTAGAATCTAGGGCCCATTACACAACATAGATTGGGCGGCTCATGGGGTCACTGAACTTCAGGGATGTCGGCACTCTCCACTATACTTGTGCGACTCACGGCGTAATGAACCAGGGTGTTTGGCAAGAATTGATATAGATGAAATATATGCGTAGAGCACAACTCCTCCATTTAAGGAATATTAGAGTTTGAAAAAATATGTAGAGCACAACTCCATATATGAATGGAAAAAAGCTAAGTGATATTGCTCACTGCCGACCGGACCTAGATCATACTATTTAGCCGTGTCAGTTTTGATTGTACTTTTCGGTATTTTCTACCATGTTTTATTTAGAGCAATTCTGGACTATTATTATGCTTTTAAATATCGTTCTTTTACTTTGAAAATATGGATAAATATATCATTTGAGAATTACTGTTATACTTTTCTACTCACCGTCTTTTTTATGACTATGGGTGCAGATCCGTTGAGCAGGAGGTCGGGTAAGGAGAAGATTGGCGACTACCTCTGAGCTCAGAGCGTGCTACTGTCACGACTAGTAGGTTTTTAATATTTTTGTATTATACCGTTATTATCTTTTCGATATTGTTTGGTTGTATATTGGGTTGAGCGATAGTTCCCTGACCTTTTGACTTTCACACTGTCTATATGTTCGCCACTTACTTCATATATATATATATTGTGAATGTTATTCCTTGGTTTCCACACTTAAGATTTATCTATTTGCTTCCGCATGAACTTTTAAGACTTCCACTAAATTTTGTTAAGACTTCTGCCAAATAATTAAACTGTTATATCTTTAAATAACTTTAAATTGCTATTATTGGTAGGATTAGTGTATTATTTATCCTAAACGCGATCAAGTTGATAAACGGGTTAGAAAGACTGATTGAATACGAATTTGGTATTCCATAACAGAATCCAAAATCCTCCACTCGCCTATCCGCGTTGACCCCAAGGGTCTAAATCTGACAAAAATAGTGACAAAACTTTGATTAAAATCACAAAAACTTTCATAAATCCAACTTTAGATTCACAATCAAAATTCAACATCAACTCATTGATTTCAAATCAAGAATATCAAAAGAAATAGTGAGGAGAATTTAATACAATAGCGAAACCACAAGAATCCCTGTTAGATCCCATTAAAAACCTTGGTTTTCTTTCAAAACCAATCAAAACAAAAGATATTGAAATCAAAGAGAAGAAAAGTCAAGAATTTACTTACTATTTGTATATGTAGATTTGGTATTGATTCCTCTAAATTTCAAATCTACCAAACAAGTCTCCTAAGTTTTCTTCTCCAACCCTCTCTCCGTTGTTTTATTTTGTGAGAATACAAAGTATGGCTAACATGTTATAATTCATTTATATAGTTATGGTTTGTGTAGTTTGGGTTAGGAATTAATCTAGCCCTTTTATCTTGCCACCACCCATTTTCGTACTAGAACCATCTCAACGGCCAATAATTGGTCCATCACTTTTACTATTTTTCCTTATTTACAATATTGTCATTAGAATATGTTTGAATCAATTTATTTTCTCAAACTTCATTAAATATGGCTTAACTCATACTTATTGTCCTTTTGAGTTTATTTTCCTTTTACTTAGGCTAATTCATCGCCTAAGTTTTAATATCATATAATACAGCCAATGTAAGCACACCATACACACATATTATATGAATTTATTAAAGTAACCTTGGAAATTATGAAAATTACCAAATTAAGTAATGCAGGTCGTTTCAAGTAGCATGGATCAAGATTCCTGATCTTCCCATCAAATATTACCACGAACCGATACTATGGGGGGTTGGCAATATGGTGGGTAAAACAGTTAAGATTGATATGAAGACAAACATGAACTATAGAGGTCACTTTGCATGCATTGTTTTTGAGTTAGATTTATCTAAACCATTGATCGCTAAGCGCAGGCTTCATGATATATGATTAACGGTGGAGTGCGAGGGTATCTCTAAAATTTGATATTCTTATGGAAAGATTGGACATACAGCGATGGCCTGTCTGCTTCACACTCCTATGTTTTCAGTGCCAGCAAGTTCAGATACGAGTTCATCCTCGACACCTACAAAGAGTCAAGCTAATGCGATTAAGGAGATGATAGGAGAAGAGAACTTTGGGCCGTGGATGATCGTACAACGACGACCTTGCTGGAATCAACCCAAACCTAACATGCCAACCCAACAAAATCTTAGGGTTGCAAAGAATCAAGGATCGAATTTCTTGAATCGAAAGGAAAATACTAAGAGCATATCCAATGGTAAATGTGGATTGTGGGCGTGGATTCTCAATATGAAGAGGATGTCAATCCCATTTAGCTCAAATTGACATTGAACTTCAAAATAGGTCTTCAATGGTTGATGTGAATTTGTGGCTCAATTGATGAGGTGACATTTCTTTTTGTAATTTTATTAATTAAAATGTGAAAATAAAGTTTAAATAAAATAAGTAGATATTTTTTTGATAAACCTTTTGTCCAACATGGATGTTAATTTGAATGTTAAGAAGTGACATTTAAAATAGACAATGTCTATCCACGTCATCTTGACATTCAAAATGTACATTCTATTGGAGAATTTTTTTACTCCAATATCTATTTAGTCTTAAGTGACACACATTGATATTCAATCCATATTCCATTGAAGTCGCTTTAACGATTTTAGAAGTTTGACGAAGATACCAATTATTAGGCGCCATCAAATTTGGGGTATACCAATAACCTCATAATGGTATTTTCTAGTAAAGGAAAGGGGGCTAGTACCCAACACGTGGCGAGGAGCAAGGAGAAAAAGGGCAATGGACATTTCCCAAAATGGGTCTGAGCAAAGCCAAGATATTACCAACGCCACAGCCCGCTGAAGACAAGCTTGGCCTCATTAAAGGTGGGACTCTGAAAGATATCACGAACTGGAAAAATAAATCAGTCTGATCTGATCCAACAAAAAACAAGCCTAGTCTATCAGTTCCTTCCCCCTCAGCTGTGCTCCCATTTATGATGTTGAGATGGGAGAAAAAAGGAGTAGACTTGGAGACCTGCAGTGGAAGAAAGTTGAGCCTTCTGGATCTTTGGTGGGTTACACATAATGTTGAAGGACTTATGAAGACTGAGGAAGCTGTTCAACAGGAGGATAGTGGTCATGGGCGAGCCCCTTCTAGAGGTCACCAAAAGTGAACCACTTTTTCAAGATGCAAGGTCATTGGGTTATTGTTGTTCCATCAATCCAAACAAATTAATATTTCGTTTATGTCTTGGAAGTGTCAGGGGGCTAAAAATAAGAAATTTAAAGTTAGTGTGAAGGAGTTGATTAGAATCAATAATCCTAATGTCCTTTTCGTCCTAGAAACTCGGATAAGTAGGGACTCAACGGATACAATGATCCGTGGCTTGAGATTTGAGAATCATTTTAAAGTTGACGCAGAAGGTTTTTCTGTGGGTATTTGGGTGCTCTGGAATGGAGCCCAAATTCAAGTGTCGGTGGAGGCATTTGGCCGATAATGGGTCTGCATCTCATGGAAGAAGGGAGATGAACAAGGGTTGTGCACATTCATTTGCGCTTCCCCGAATGTCATGAGTTGCATGATTTCATGGACAAGAATGCTCTCCATGATATGGGGTTTCCTAGGCTCCAAGTTTACATGGGTGAGGGGTAGTGTTCGTGAACGAATTGATCGAGGGCTTAGCAATAATACTTGGAGAATGAAATTTGCAGAAAATGCTATCTACCACCTCACTAGACTGAAATTTGACAATTGCCCAATATTCCTCAAAACTAAGTCTGAAGCAGTTCCTAGTATCTCAGACAGACCTTTCCGTTTCCAAGCTTGTTGGTCTACTCATGAAGAATTTAAGAACTTTGTGAAACATAACTGGGAGGGAAGGGAAGCTATCCGAATGGCTTTGTTACGATTTGGTGAGAGATTGAAGTGGTGGAACATTAATTAATGTGTTTGGTAACATCTTTGTGCAAAAAAAGACGCTCCAACAATGACTGAACTACCTCGATGGTAGGCTTGACAATACCCCATTAGTTAGACTGCAAAATCAGAGGGAGGCAATTCACTCAAAACTCCAGGATGTATTAAATGGTGGCCCCAAATCCCAAGGTAACCCCGAGCACCGCCATGTCGTCGGACACATCACCAACCTCTGCCACGTCAGGCACTCCTATCGATGACGACCCGTGACTCGTTCGTTGCTTACACATTTTCCAACTAACCTAACTTACCAGTTATGAATTCTATTGTTGGTGATTTATTTAGTCATTAAAGGTTATTATTTTACCGCAAAAGTCTACATGAGATACGAATATGTAAAGTGGTTTCATTTTTAAATAACTACCTATGTGGAAAACCCAAAAATATAGTGCTCTCTATATAATGCAACAACATAATCAAAATGTAAATATATAAAGTACAGGTTTCTCTCAAGTCCCCTAAACCAAAAATAAAATAAAATACCAAAAATAAATACCTACGAGTATGTACCAAATGCCAACAAGCTAAAAGATAGTCACCTAACACCTCATAGCCCTTACTTATAGAAGGATCTGCGCTCGGTCATCCAACAAATAATATGACGAATCTAGTGAGTAAAATCCCAAGAGAAGTCAACATAATATTCATGAATAACAAATAAAAACTACAAGACATGCAAGTAATATATATGGTAACAGAAAGTCATACTTACATGAAATGTAGATAAGCGACGAATAAACAAGGAACAACAAGAAAATAAAGCCGCATGTAGTTAAACAAGCATAAATATAAAGCAAAAGTGAACTGTAAAGGAAAACCACGACTTAAATCGATTGATAAAACCAGGATAGGAATCGCGCATATACTCCAGTCTCCAGTGACTGAATCTCGACTATAGTTAAAGGTTGAATCCTCGACGCTAGCTCATGTCGAGAACACATCTTAAATCCCTCCTGCCGTACTGTAGATATGTTCCATGACCGAGAACACGAACACTAAATACAAGTGATCTACGTGTAAGAGATTTAGCTACAAACAATATGTAACGCGAATGAATTAAGAGTAGAAAACCCATGTGTCGCCACCACCGACCACACATGAAATTCGATAATCGATAAGCTAACAATGAATTTTGGTGAAGCATTCTAATGGGTTTTATGCACCTTATATACATTCTTCGACTTCCCCGGACTCTCGAATTAGACTCTACTAGCTTTCGGTACCCGAGCTACAATCTCTTTAGTCCCATGAAGTCAATTTACTTGTTTTAGATTGATTACAAGTGTTTAGTTTGATTGTGTAGTTCAAAAATATAAGACAACCCCTTAAATTTGGCTGTCAATTGTCATTAGCACGTTAGGTAGCTTGCCTAGTGTGCTATGTGTGAATAACGTGTTAGGGAGTTACCTAGTGCAATGCTGTTCTTTGTCACAAAGAATAGTTGCACGCTCAGACTGTATATCGTGTTATCCAGCCTGGGTAGCGCTCTATTTGTGCTGGGTGAAAATATTCTTAACTCGAGAATTCTGCCCCCAACCACCACCAATGCTGTCGACCCCATCTACTCATGGGGTATCTCCAACACTAACAAAATAGATTTATAACAACAATTTCACAGATTTACAAATTAATCATGCATTCTTTTGAATTTCTCGATTTTACCAATAACCCAATTTGTATGAAATTCAGTGGTAGAATTCAATTGTAGTAGTAAATAGACTCTAAATCCATGGGAGACTCCTTTAAAATAGGAAGTTAAGCTTGAAATTCGTTTTAGAAAGAAAACTCCATTTAAGCTCATTTTCAAGAATTTGATGAAGTTGTAGATGAAGCTATCAATTACCTAGATGATGAACTCTTAGATCTGATATTTCTAGCACCTCTGATTACTCAAAACTCCATATTCTCCCTATTTGATTTTTAGATTTGAATGGATTTGTAGAAAAATCCCACTAAGTTTCATGTATATAGTTGACTTCTAATCTAGTATGCTATTTGTATCTCAAGGACTATCCTAAGGCTCCTTTTCAAGCTGTCTAACTCACTTTAAATGACTCCAATGTGACACTCATTAGTTTATTCTAGTACTAACCCACATGACTCCTACCCGATGCTCGCTTTGACACACATCTCGAGGTAAACACTCTGTCACACCAACTCACCCGATAACGATGTATACATGCGATGCAATATAATAATATAATAATTTTAAACATCACCCATAAATAACTTATACCCTTGGTTCTCATGTTCAAGTCAATCGAGTTTTGCACATAGGCCCAAATTACATTTGTTAATCCCCGAGATTAGCGTTAAATCCAGTTTAATTAATTAAGGTCGTTTCATCTTATTACAAGAGGAGCTTTTATGGTACTGGAAATCAAGAACAAAATGGCTTAAGTTTGTCGATAAGAACACATTATTTTCACATGAGTACAATTGTAAAGAGAAGGAAAAATCAAGTAGAGGCACTCAAGGATTCAAATGGAACCTGGATAACAGATCAATCTAAGTTGAAGACTATAGTTGTCCAGTTCTATAGTAAGTTATATGCAGACAAACCCCAAGTCTCAACAAATGTACTAAGCCGGCCCTATTGTATTCCACAATTGCAGTAAATTGATTTGTATCAATTGACGAAGGGAGTGGAGGCCCAGGAAGTTAAAGATGCTTTATTTGGCCCTGATGGTTGGAGACCTGTTTTCTACCAAAATCAGTAGGAAACAATCGCCCTCTCAATCATTAAACATGTTCAGGACTTCTTCTATGAGGGAATGCTTCCAGTAGGCTTGAATGACACTCCATTAGTCTTGATTCCCAAGGTTGACCCCCCTTCTTCCTTTGCAGATCTAAGATCGATAAGTTTATGTAATGTACTATATAAAATTATTACTAAACTCATTTCTAACAAGTTAAAGCCTCTTCTTAACATGATGGGGAGCAGGAACAAATCTAAGTTCATCTCCAGATGCAAGCTGACGGACAATACAATAAACTTATCGGTCTTAGATGGGAACGACACTATATAAATGATTGTCAATTCATTTTTCCCATTCATTTCTCTCTTTTCTCTTTTATCTCACGTGAGAATCGATTTTCGAGCTGAGGCTTTTGCGATTTTAGAGCGAGGATCGACTTCAAGGGAGCACATAATGATGTAAACAGAGGCGAGGTCTCGACTCCTCGTTCAATTGTCGTCGTTTTGGCATTAGTTTTATGTATTTTCGTTCGAGTTTTGGATCGGTGGTTGGACATTTTTGTACGATTTTATGGTGGTTTTGAGTGGGTATCGAGGTCCTTACGAGGTTGGTATAAGCTCGGAACATAGCGATGCGAGTTAGGGTTGCAAAACCCTGGGATTTCATGTTCTGCACGTGGCACTGTAACCTACGGCGTGACATTGTTTATTAGGCCCAATATTTGAAAATTTTTGAAAACTTAAGGACTTATCTCAGGTATTCCAATGGGTTCAAATGTGACTCAAAACTCGGAGAAAAGACTTAAATAGAGGAAATGCATAATATTTGTAAAATTGGGAAAATTAACGAGAATATACAATTTAATAGAAATAAGACTATAACGCGACCAAATTGAATGGAAAATGATTACCAGGTGCTTAGTGGACTTGTGACGAACATATGAGATCAGTTTGGTGATTTGTGAGAGCCGCAAGCGCAAAGTTTCGCGTGGTGTATTGTGACTAAAAGCAATTAGAGCTTTGATATTATTTCATTTGTACATTTCAATGGGCTATTATACTTTTTGAACATTATCTCCTTGTGAATTATGGTTTAGGATTCCATTTATGATATCTATTGTAATGGCCCCGATTCCGCAACCTTAAATTGGGCTCCCCTCGGCCTAGACTTACATAGACCCCGAGTCAATACTCACGTAATCAACGTAAACCCAGTCAGCCTTTCTTACCCTATACCATTTATTAAGTTATTTAGATTGAGCTATTACATTTTAGTGAGTTATTTAAAGTACAACGGAAGCAAATTAAGCTCAGCTAATAATAATAACCCTAAGACACTAGTCAGGACAACCTAAAGTGTGGAAACCCCGAATATGTATACCAACATCAAGTCAGAAGAGGGTACATTAAAGTATACATGCCCAACATCTATCACAAACCCATATCCCAATGTGTTTAAAATATGTACATGTAATACAGGAAACCTACCTATTAGGCGAGATTAGATCATATAGTAGTCCTCCACTTTAATCGCCTATCACTGGTCCTTTACTTTTCTCAACCCTGCAATATGACATGGCTGCACCCACCGTCATAAAAAGACAGTGAGTACAGAAAGTATGATAGTAATAACCAATTGAAGTCTTAACATAATTTCAAATGTCAAATAAACGACTAATCTAGTATTATGTATAGATAGCACAGAGATAATAAAAGACAACATGATAATGAATCACTGAGATATCAACGATAAATGAGTGTCCAGGAAAACAAAAGAAAGGCGAAAGTAATCCTGACCAGTGAAGAATTGTTGAGTCGAGGAATTGAGATCAAGTACCAGACTCGAAGTTTAGGGCATTGTACACTTACACCATCTTAAAGTCCATGGAAATGCAGAATTCCCCAGTAATCTAGTGAAGAATTCTCACCCCTATATAGAACCAAAAATAATATCGTGCATCCCAAGTTCCTAGTTCTTGTAAATTACTCTATATACCTGTCCTACCAAGGATAGCATTGACTCATTTGCCCTTGGATCACTCAATTAAAATAGAATTCTATACCAGGATATAGCAATAACAAGAATAAATCAAAGCTCAACAAGAATAACAACCAACTAAATGCACAAATGAAATTATATAAATGCTCCGGTTGGTTTTACTCATCGTACAACGCAAAACCATGCATTCGCGACTCTTAACCATCCCCAAATCGATCTTGTACGCTCATCACCAGTCCACTAGACACCTGGTAGTCATTTTCGATCTAGTTTGGTTGTGTTAGAGTTCTATTTCCATTTAATTATAATTATCCCCATTTTCCAAATATTATCCATTTCCATTATTTTTGGATAAATTCCTTGGTTATTAGGTCGTATTTGAACCCATATGACTACCCAAGAGATCCCCGAAGTTTTCATAAATTTTTATAAATTTGTTCCTATGAATAGTGTCACACTGTGGTAAAAAACCTTGGCTGCATTGCCTAAAACGTGAAATACCAACTTGTACTGTTCCAGACATCGTAAGTGGTGCTGTGGGGTGAATTCTCTCACGGCATCACTTAAAGCGTAAGAATTTCAGATTTTCTGGTTTGGACGTCGTGGCTTACGGGCTCCACGACGTCCTTCGTGGCATCGACTCTTGAACAAGAATTCTGTCTTTTTCGACACCCCTGCTCGTGTCGTCGCGTTCCGAGCCTATTCCAAACTACTCAGGACGTCAATACCAATCTAAAACCACCAAAACCACCAAAAACTCCAAAATCGAACACCACCAAAATCCCAACTCGAATGAAAACACTTAAAACCATTGTCAAATTGATGAGAAGCTAGTGGTGAGTCGAGATCTCATCTTAACTCGAGTGTTTGCCACGTCTCTGTGTCATTGCGAGCTGCGAAACCCCGTCGAACCTTTCCTGTGTTTTAATAGAGAGATTAGAGAAAATAAGAGAGAAATGAGTGAGAGAGAGTGAGAACTGACAAGAGAGAGAGAAAGAGTTATACTAATTTCCTTCATCAATCCTCCAACGCGTATCCCAAGGTGCATCTGTCGGTCTTCACCTACTCCAGCTGCCACAACTGCCTCAGCTCGTTTACACAACTGTGTGACATAAAATGTTCCCAGTCACTTTCTGCATCCGGACCGCACCATGACTCGCACCAGAATAAAATATTAACGACTCAAACAATTTCTCGGATTATTAATTATTGTATTTTATTTGCTAGTCGCCCACAAATATCGTTTCCTGGTCCCATGTACCCATATTTCGTCTGCCCGATTCCCGTTCAACTCATTTTCTGAGGTAAACCCTATTCATAAACTGACGTCATCGTCATGTCACACAGACACGAATATATATAGGTACTACACAAAGTCACATAGACATAACACATTTTTTTGGTCGTTACAGTCTTCCCAACTAATAAGAATTTTGTCCTCGAAATTAAATTTAACTCATGTGAAATCTTACTAAAACTCATACAACAAGGAAGTACTGTCTAACCAATCACTTCACACTCACTCACGTGAACCCGTATCAATGTGAATAGGTGAAACCAAACTCTATAACTGGTAGCATACATAGCCAACCTAACTAGTCCATGGTCGTCCCGTAAATTACAAATTCACCTAAAATCTTTTTGAAACATATATCGATTTCACATAGAATTTGTGCACCTAGCACAAAGTCATCTAAGGGTTCCAAATCCATCAGATTGCAAAACATAGTACTCAACCTGACTTCTCAGACAAATAATAGACCTAAACAAATCCCCAAACAGTTTATGATGAGTCACCCTACCGTAGGACATATTTAGTTCAACTCACGGTCAGACTACCAAACACTAAACTGCAGGTTTAGACATGTCCAAAATCTGTCTAATCACGGTAGTGAAAGAGATCACATAGCAGACTCACCGAACCCGTAACCACCATATCGCCCACTTAGACCCAAAAGAATCACCGATATCCTACCAGAATTTACGAACCTACCTAAAGTATAGACTCTCGTAGAGTCTTGACAGACATCCTCATCCCCCATTTTGAAATATTGACCCACCTAGAGTCACTTTACATAGCTAGAGATCCTTTTAAAGGCACAAACTCATATAGAGTCAATAGCAACGCACCTTGCTAGTTCCACACTTTGAAAGTCGACTCACCTAGAGTCATCAAACAATGCTAAGTATTTATGATACTTCGAAGAATGTATTTACACAGAATTTCTCACCATTACTCACTTAGAGTACTTTCTAACAACTGACTCGCTCAGAGTCGTTTCCACAACTGACTTATATAAAGTCAATTCTAATCTCTAACTTACTTAGAGTCCATTCTTTAACACCTAACTCACCTAAAGTCAATTCTAACCCAGACTCACCTAGAGTCTCCTTAGGTCAGATCGAACATACAGACCCAGCAAATACAACCATGCCCAGACGTAAAAATAAATCTTACCCGCCCTCAGGTCTCACGTTGGCACTGAATCAGGATCTGTAACAACATGTGCTCCCTCCTGTATGTGTAACTGAGTACTATCCTATGGCATCCTCGCCATCAGAGGACAAACAGTAGCAATGTGTCCCAGTTGTCTACAATGGTAACACCGCCTTTCTCCCCCGTGATCTACTGCCTCTACTCTAAGTACTGTACGACTGATACTGACCCACCTGTACTATCTGAGATGATCGCCTAACGACACCGGTCGTTGGAGCATAAGAAACTGCCACCCTAGATAGCACACTTGCGGTGGAGCACCAGTCGTTAACTGTACCACCATATCATCATTCTCATAATCATCACCATGGATTTTCTCTTGTTTTACCTCAGCTGTTGCCCTAATACTCATATCTATGGGCGTACTCGGCTTACCTTCAACCTGAGTAATCGGTGCTGCTGAAGTAGGAAGCATTTTTGTGGCATGTGTCTTCAAGAGTCGAATAATCTTTCCAGTTGATATCCATGTAATGTAACCAGTTGAGATATTTCATCCAGCCCCTTTTTGCTAAAAATCCTCCGAACTGCCACCATTGGACTTTAGCTGATCGGCCATCGCAATCTGCCTCGAAAGCGTATCCTCGATTAAACTATAGATACCGATAGTAATAATATTCAACACATCAAATAGCTCATAGTCCAGTTTTAAGTTTCTCTACTCTCCTTACTTCCCAAATAAGATTTAGTCATGATCATAGGGTACCACTCTAAGTTCAACCATTGTCCTAACTACTATTAATTTGTGTCTTATGCTGGTTGTGATTTAAATCAAGAGTCAAGTTTTATAACTTTAGGCTCTGATAAATACTAACTATAACGTTGATATTAGGTTAAAGAATAACCTACACATCATTCTCTAGGCTCTACAAACCAAGGCTGTGATACCAATTGTGACGTTAATACCACAATTGTTTGAACCATAGAGTTGCAAACCTTTTCTCTGATACCACTTGTAATGTTGGTATCTCAATTAATTTAACCTCATAGTCATAGTACATACCTCTGATACCAACTGTAACGGCCCCAATTCCACAACCTTAAATTGGGCTCCGCTTGGCTTAGACTTACGTAGACGCCGAGTTAACACTCATGCAATCAACGTAAACTTAGTCAACCTTTCTTACCCTTTACCATTTATTAAGTTATTTAGATTGAGTTATTATATATTAATGAGTTATTCAAAGTACAGTGGAAGCAAACTCAACTCAAACTAATAACAATAATCCTAAAACACTAGTTTGGACAACCTAAAGTGTGGAAAGCTCGCATATGTATACCAACATCAAGTCAAAGGAGAGTACATTATAGTATACATGCTCAACATCTATCACAAACCCATATCCCAATGTGTTTAAAATATATACATATAATACCGGAAACCTACCTAATAGGCGAGATTAGATCATATAATAGTCCTCTACTTCAATCACTTATCGTTGGTCCTTTACCTTTCTCAACCCTGTGATATGACATGGCTGCACCTACTGCTATATAAAGGATGGTGAGTACGTAAAGTATAACAGTAATAACCAATTGGAGTCTTAACATAATTTCAAATACCAAATAAACGGCTAATCGAGTATCATGCGTAGATATCACAAAGATAATAAAAAACAGCATGATAATGAATCACTAAGATATCAAGGATAAATGAGTATCTAGGAAAATAAAAGAAAGGTGCAAGTAGTCCTGACCAGTGAAAAAGTCGTTGATCTGAGATCAACTACCATACTCAGAGTTTAGGATGTGGTACACTCACACCATTCTAAAGTGCATGGAAATGCAGAATTCCCCAAAGTAATCTAGTGAAGAATTCTCACCACGTATATAGAACTAAAAACAATATCATGCATCTCAAGTTCCTGGTTCTGGTAAATTACTCCAGATACTCGTCCTACAAATGATCACATTGACTCACTTACCCTTAGACCACTAAAAAAAATATATACAACCCCTCAGGTTTTTTTTTCATAATTTACACAAAAATATAGCCGAGTCTCTATGTCAATGCCTTAAACGTACTACTTAGATACGTTACGAACCTGGAGCTCGAACATGCAATGACTTTACATATACTAGTGCCATCAAGATCAATGGGCACTCCAAGTGTACATGTCCTTCAACCCTACAGTGTGTACACCTCTAAACCTATCGCGGTCTCTCCTATGAACCTCTGAGAGCTGGCGCAGTTGAACTTGGCTCATCTAGTGTACCAGTCGTGGTTAGTGGTTGTTACATGCTCTCACTCCTCACCTACTCGTACTGTCTATCCCGAACCTCTCTACGTTGAGACTCCTCTGCAGCCTGTCGTCGACTCCTATGATACTCTGCAACTGCGGCTGACGGTGTCTGGTAAATAGCCCTCAGGTGTCCTCTCTGTCTGCATCTGTAACACTTACACCTATCCACTCAATTACCACTAGGTTTGTGTCCCTGACCCTGGTCTCTATCGTCTCTAACTCCAATGTGCCTCTTCTTTGGTACTGCTCTAGAACTCTGCCCAGTCTGCCTCTCTGCACTCGCGAATCCCTGTCAACCATTTCTCTCATGCAACCTCGGGTAAGATCGTTGTCGATCTGGTGGCTCAGCCATAAGTGATGCAACCATTGCTGAAATCGTGGCACCCTGGTCCCATAATATTCGGAGTACTTCTATCATCTGAGCTTCCTGAGCTGTAAGTCGATCCTCAAGGCTCATTGTAGCCTACGAACTCCTGATAACCACACTAGTCTATCTCGTCTTCGGGGGTGTAGCAGACTGTCCATCGATGCTGATCTGCACTGAGAAATAAGTGTCCTATCAACCTTCATGGATATATGTATGCATATATAGTATACAGTAGAATCATAACACATATGTAGGGCTCTATCAACTACCCGTTTTACTGTTGTTTCCCAACTAAAAGTTCTAGGCAATTCATCAGGTTTCCACATCTATATTTATATAAGGTTTATGGTCTTTCAAAGTTTTTAAATTCCTCCTAGGCTTGCTAACCTAGCCTCTAATACCAAACTGTGACGGCCACAAAACCACATTAGTCCGCTACGGGGGCTACGCGGGCCCACAGTTGGCCACACAGCTGCCAGCTGTGCCTCACAGCTGCCAGCTGTGCCTCACAGCTAACTAGTCACTATATTTACCTAATTGTCAAGTTAATTATTGATATATTGAATGTGCGGAAGCTTTTGATTACCATAACTGAGCATAAATAAGTAAAACATGTTACACCTATCGTCGAAAACCTGAAACTACATAGTATATAGGCAACAACTGCCAACAATGAATATATATATACCAGTACTGAAAATGATAAGGTCACAAGTCCCCAATAACAATAAATAAAACAATTTAATAATAAGTATACATACCAGTAGGTCCTCGACAGTGGACAAGTAAAGATGTGTCGCTTATGATCTCCTTTCCCCTACTAATACACAAAATCTGCTCTCAAGCCATCACAATAGGCAGATGACGAGCCCAGTAAGTAAAATTCCAAGGAAAACCACTGTGCATTATTAAAGAAATAAATAGCATCCAAAGATAGCATTTGATAATCATGCGAAAAAGAAGGAAAACGCAAGCAACTGCTCAAAACTCATCGCATGAATATAAAATACCAAGAAAAAGACAAAGAAGATGCGACCCTAGCTGACTAAGCTATGTACTTTGGACCAGGAGCCCTGGATATGGAATATACCAATCCCTTCAATTGTGTCCTAGTGGTATTAGCCCTACTGGCGTACATCGAACATGTGAATCGATACTCAACTCGAGAATAGCATTTACTGAGGCCGCGAACATGCGCTACATACTTAGCAAGAGACCCAAACATCTCACATATACTTAGGTGGGAGTAACCTCAACCAATCAGTAAGAATAAACTCACATATTATCAAGAATAATAGCTCAAATGAATGGAAAAGTAAATGCAGTAGTGGTATTCAATTAGGATTTACGTACCTCAAATTGCGCTTAATGACCCCAAAACATCCCCCAGTCCGACCCCTGACTAGTCCCTCGACTCCCAATATTGTCCTGTGACACCTGAGATTGATTTTTTGTGTTTTATGGTTAATTAAGTGGTTCTATGAGTTAATTAGCACAAATGGCCTTGGTTATACACTTAACCAAAACCATGGTCTCGGTCCCCTGCGCGCTAGGCAGAGCAGCTAGCGCGCTGGGTGATTCTTCACCCAGGAAGGATACTCATCTTCCCTAACGTGCCCAACGCGCTGGTGTTCATCACCCAGCGCATTGGGTACGCCCCTACCCAGAATTCAAGCAGTGAATTATGGGTTTCTGGGGTTTTTCAAACACCCACACACACCAATCACACCTAATTCATCACTTAAACACCAAGAAAACACGTTTTTAAACCAAAATAGAGGATCTAACATGGATGTGTGTTAAATCCGATATCACCCAAATCAATATAATTTTCTACAAATTTGACCCAACTCGGCATACAATCAAAGTAAACCTCAAGATCGTCAAAACACACAAAAACAGTGGCAATTTCGTTAAGAAACTAGTTAAACCTCAAAACCCACCAAAACCATATTATCATGAAATTCCAAGTTTTATAATGAGAGATTACCTTAAATCTTGTGTTTAGGCACCTAAATTAACTCTCCATCTTACAAATTTGCCCCTCAACCACTGAATTCTATCTCTCAGACTCCCAAATATTTGTTAAGAATGCTTGAGTTTGCATGCTACCACTAATCAGTTGGTATTTATAGTTGTTCTAACTTGACGCACATACGCATCTCGTGGCTGATCTAATGGTCCCTGATCAGTTGGTGTCACTCCAATCCTCAATACCCTATCATGACATTGTTGTCCTAATCTCACTCTAGTGTGCATTTCGAGAATAATCCTATGATTGTTGATTTATCTGATTACAACTATAAGACCTTGTATATTTGAATTTATTTAATTTATATAACCTAGCTAACCCATCAATTAGATTCGATAAAATGGTAAATATAATCAAACTAACTTCCCGACTACCCGGCACTCCGTGCCCCACATCCGACACACACCCCAAGACGGTCCCACACTTAGTGTACCTAATTGATCTACTTAGCCTAAGGTTATACTAACCCAATTATCCCAAGTCCTCAATCAATCATCACATTATTATTTGCCTTAGTCCATCCTCAACACCCAGCCTTATGACTATCGAAAACACCTCAACACTCAACCTTGCCCATCATCAACATACATGTATGCGATGTGGCATTTATATTAATAAACTTTAACACCGCAATAATAGGCATACAACATACACAAATAACATATACATCCTGGGTACTCCTATCCGAGTCATCCCAGCTGTCCACATAACGCTTGAATTAACCCGTTAATCCTCGGGATTAACCTTAATCACAATTAATTACATTTGGGCCATTACAATTTTGTGATGGCCTCAATTCTTGAGGTCGTACCGTGACCCACGTGCTCCGTTCGCAAGCCCAATAGCGCCTGTCATGTTACCAGACAAGTCATCACCACTGCCACATCTGTAGCTCTGTGAAGTGACACTCCGTCTAAGTAATCCTATTATACTAAATTGTTTATTTATCCTAAACATCTAGCAGGTTAGTTAATCCTACCGTAAGCCTTTAATGCGTAATTTATGAGACTTTATTAAACTTAGATAGTGGAAAACCCATAAATAACACCATGTATATAACTAAGACGAAATAAACAGTAATCCATATACATGTGACAGTGTTCTAAAGTTCCCAAAACCTAGTAAAACAATATATACATACTTTGAATAAGCTAAACATGAGCTGTAAGCAGCAACAACCTCAGTGATAATCGCCTAGTACCTCTTTCTCCTTGCTCTTGCTCGTACCAGGATCTGCTCTCAGTCGTCCAACACATACAACAACGAGCCCAGTGAGTAAATTCCCAAGAGAACTCTACACGATAGTCATGAAAATAACGATAACCTGCGAGACATGCGAATATGACCCTGGCAATAGGAATCATATTCTCATGGTTGGCAGCAAACAACTAACACAGTACTCACATCAATCACATCAATCACTCATAATGAATATAAGGAAATCAAATATTCGTTATATGCAAAACCAATAATTAAATTGGCTCGAACGTATAAACAATAAATAAATAAATCACTACTCGATTAATCACGAGAGAAAAAACTGCGACCCTCGATGGTCGTACGCTATCAAAACAGGAATTCTTGGCACGGAGAGTGCAAACCCAAGTGCTGAAGTAGATAGAAAACAAGAATTCTTGGCACGGGAGAGCGCTAACCCCGGTGCCGAAATAAATAGAAAATGCGATTTCTTGGCACGAGAAAGCATGAACCCCGGTGCTTATTGACAGGCTTAACAATGACTACACCTCAACTCGGTAAATAGGCGTACTCCTTCCCAAGCTTTTTAGTTCTAAGAGTACCCTTAGTCCCTCGTGACGGTTGTAGATACATTCTACTCCCATCAACACGGTTACTATCGCCAGGCTAGTCCATGCTCAAACGTGTAGCCATAACCCAAATGAAAGACCATGCGTTACTACCAGTAGTCACCGTATACGATAAGATAATCGATAAAATGCACGCCATGAATTAAAGTGTAACTTTCTCAAGGGATTTACACACCTAAAATACGCTCTTCGACTTCCCGGTCCCGCCAATCCGACCCGCCTAGCTCCCCGATGCCCAAGCTACGGTTCCTTTGTCCCTGAAATCCATTTATAGTGTTTTGATATTATTTTAAAATCACCTTGAATAGATTTATGATATTATGTCAAAAATTATAATTTTCAGTTGTGGTATTTTTTCGAGTTATATCGGGGTTCTAAGAATTCTCGAAAAAGTCTTGAAACCATTTTTTTTTAACTTTTTCTTAATTTTCTTAATTTTCTAGAATTTTTTCCAATTTTTTTGAAATTTTTTGGCTATTTTCCCTATTTTTAAATGAGTAGGTGCCACTTGAACTGGTTCAGTTCAGGTGGTTGGATCTGACTGGCCAGTTTAGCCCAAGGGTCGTGTGCGTCCTCTTCCCAGGGATGATTTCGTCTCTGGTTCTCTAGAGACAAATCATCTCCACTGTTTTTTTTTCTTTGCTACCCTTCTCTTCTCTTTTCTCTATTCATCTTCAACCTCCCAACCCATTGAAGACCCTCAAGATACCATTAAATCTTAAAAGAACCACCAATTCAAACATTAATTTGCCAAAAATCCAAAAATTAACAAATTCCATAAAAAATAGATTTAACCCAAAATTCTCAACAATTTCGAATCCAACTGAAGAATTTTCATCAAATCAAACCTTAAAACCTAAAATTCAACACAAACCAGTGTGTATTCTTCAAGGAACCCGAAATCACCACAGGATTATCTCAAATCTTGTGTTTAACTCCTTAAATCTCCTCTATGGTTTTTGTATTTACCTCTCCAGCACTGGATTTCTTTCACCGCTCTCACAAGAATTGTTGTGGAAGATTGTATTTGCATGGACGCACTAATCAGGTTGTATATATAGTGTATGTTCTAATCTAGTGTGAATTCGTATCTCAAGGCTAATCTAATATTTCTTCTTAACTATTGTCATTCATATTCAGTGACACCTCATCTTGTGTTCCTCTATTGTGCATCTCGAGATTGATCCTATGTTTCTCACTTTTTTTGTTCATACTATAGGACTTGTTGATTTGTTCTAATTAAATCATATCACCCAAGTTAGGCTATCCAATAAATCCACTAAAATTGTAAACGTGGTCACACTTACTCCCGACTACCCGGCACCCCATGCCCTGCGTGCAGAACGCACCCCAAGGCGGTCCCACACTTAGTGTACCTAATTGATCAAGTAGCCTATGCTTATACTTTAATTCAATTAAATCCTTAAATTCCTCAACCATAGTCATATTATAATTTGACTTAGTCCCATTACCCCAACGCCCAGTCTGACAACTCCTCGGGTAACACTTACCCGATACTCGCATCGACAGGTACTTTGGGACATATACCTGACTTGTAACCTTGCCCGACATCAACATTCATACTTGCGATGTTTATATAATAAATACTACACTTCAACACTGCAATAGTAGGCATTACAACATGCACAAATACCATAAATAACCTAGGTACCCCCAGCCGAGTCACCCAGTTGTCTACGCAATGCTCGCATTAACCCGTTAATCCCTGTGATTAACACTAATCCTGATTAAATTAATTTGGGCTGTTACAATTTTTCCCAACTAGGAGAATTTCGTCACCGAAATTTTACAATTTCGAGTAACCTCCCCAGTTCACCGAACTGCTTCCTGTGTGAACACCTCACACATTTTCCCGTCAGTTCCACTACTGACTAACTCTTCTACAGCTTCTTGGACACTACCACACCCACTCATAGGGTCAATAATCAATACCTCTCGCACCTTCTGGCTGGGACGAGTCTTCAAACCGAGCTACAGGTGCATGTCATACATGAACATACCGTCACGAATTTTGCTTGACATCACCGTCACTTGTGCTTAACCAAAACCTGTGTCCAAAAAACTCTAACTCAGTCACCTATCCCCGATCGACTGACGTTTCTTCACCTATCATGTATCTCAACACGATAACTCTGACAAAACACAACTCATGGCTAATTCTACTATCAACATGACAACACACAACCATATGGCCCCACATACCATATAACAACATCACTGTAACCCATGGCTACCTTCCCATAACATCATCTAGCGGACATAGACGATAACCCACCGTGATTACCCATCCCAAGGTAATGCCATCTCTTTCTCCTATCACGTATCACCTCGTGATAGATCCCGCATGAAGTACGCCAACTCTGTAGGCCCGTTTGTCATAATATAGACCTCGTCGTGTTGTCTTGACGTCTGTGGTAATCCACTGATAAAATCCATAACATTGTGTTCCTGTTTCCACTAAGGAATGTGTAGCGGCTATAACGACCCGCTTAGTCGTCTGTGATTAGCCTTCATCCGCTAACTGCTATGTTAGCTCTAAACATACCCTCTAAGGTCAGCCTTCATCCCAGGCCATCAACTAATCTCCACAATTCAAGATACACCTAAGTCTTTCCTGGATAGACTGTGTAGTGAACCCTACAGAATACCAACTTCTGTGTCTCACGTCGTTCCTAGACCTTTACTTAGTCTGTCTAATTTGAACCACCATGCCTACGTAACTGATCGTTGTCTAGACACCATAAGGTTTCTAAGTTGCGTTTGGCCACATTACTAGTTTTTGTGCCAGTAGTTACGCTACTACACTAAACATATTCCTTAGAACCTAGCTTGTCCTATCTTAACATTTGTGTTTTCCTTTCCCTGTCAATTTTCCTCTTTTGTCTCGATTTCAACAATTTCTGATAAGCATTTAACATGTGTACCCTATTAATCTGTTCCTTTCTCCAGATAGAGTGGTGGTGTGGGCCCCACTGACCTCAATACCTAAATAAGCCATTAAATTTTTAGTGGACTTTCAATTGCTTAAAATGACACCAAATAAACACAAGAGACTTAGATGAACCAAATTAGGAACCTTAGATGGGCCTAAAGATGGGTGACTAAACCATAAGTAATTAGAATAAAAAGTTGGGGCTTTGTTTGTTTTCTCAAAACATGCAAATTTGGAGCATATGTGTTCTGGAGCAAATGAGTATAGAGGGTTGGATTTGGAGGGCTTTAAGAAAGGATTGCAGTTGGTTTTGGTGGATCTAAATCTAGGTAACTGAAACCCTTTCATTGTTCCTCATAATATCTAGGTTTTGATTCAATAATGGTAGCTCAATATTGGGGATTTCGACCCAAACAAATTTCAAAGATTTAAATTCTTGTTTCCTACTGTTTTGATACTTCAATTTCATCAATTAATAATTTGGAATTGAAGTTTGTGGGTACATTAAACTAATTTAGTATATTTGAATTTTTGAAGAAATTTATGATGAATTGATGATTTAATGGTGATTATTGTTGGGGCCCGACTATGTGCACCCACAAAACACTAAGGGCAAGCCATTTCTAGTGTTATGCTCTAACTAATTTGAGATCCATTGGCTCGTCGGGAACGTGCGTAATCGGACGATAATGAAGTTTTTTCAATTTTGTATCAAATCATTATCCACAGAGTTCTGAAATTCAATAATTCGAGAATAATCATAATTCTTTTACAAAGCTTATTGTGAGAAAAAATGTTGTTTAGAGACTAAAATTCACACATGGAACGTGGAAAATCGGACGATAATTAATATTTTACCATTTTGTATCATATCATCATTCTTAGAGTTTTGAAATTCAACAAGCCGAGAATAATCATAATTTTATAACAAAATCTTATTGTTACAAAAAATTGTTGTCGTGAACAAAAACATCATGTCGGGATCGTCAAAAGTCAGACAATAAGGAAGTTTTGTCATTTTGTATTAAATTATCATTCTAAGAGTTTTGAATACAACAAGCCGAGAATAATCATTTGCCTTAACTACGCATAGGAAACAAGGGAAATTGGACAATAATAAAGTTTTACGCATTTTGTATAAATCATAATCCTATGAGTTTTGAAATTCAACAAGCCGAGAGTAATCATAATTTTGTTACTAAGATTATTGTGATAAAAAAATCATTTTTTAAGCCTTAACTTCACGTAAGGAACATGAGAAATCGGATGATAATGAAGTTTTACCTATTTTGTATCAAATCATCATTCTACAAGTTTTGAAATTTAACAAGCCGAGAATAATTATAATTCTGTTACAAAGCTTACTATGACTAGAAATCGTTGTTTTGAGCTTTAGCATCACGTAGGAAACGTGGGAAATTCGACAATAATGATGTCTCTCATTTTGTATCAAATCATTATCCTCTGAGTTTTGAAATTTAAAAAGTCGAAAATAATCATAATTCTGTTAAAAAGCTTATTGTGAAAAGAAATTGTTGTTTTGAGCGTTAACTTCAAGTAGGTAACGTGGGAAATTGGGCGATAATGAAGTTTTAACCATTTTGTATGAAATCATCATTATATAAGTTTTGAAATTCAACAAGACAAGAATAATGATAATTCTGTTACAAAAGCTTATTGTGACAAGAAATCGTTGTTTTGAGCCTTAACTTCTAGTAGGGAATGTGTGAAATCGGACGATAATGAAGCTTCGCCCATTTTATATCAAATAAACTTCCGTATAGTTTTAAATTCAACAAGCCAAGAATAATCAGAAATCGTTGTTTTGAACTTTAACTTCACATAGGTAACGTGGGAAATCGGACGATAATGAAGTTTTACCCATTTTGTATCAAATTATCATTATAAGAGTTTTGAAATTCAACAAGCCGAGAGTAATTATAATTCTGTTACAAAACTTATTGTGACAAAAAATTGTTATTTTGAGCCTTAACTTCATGTATGGAAGGTGGAAAATCAGACAATAATGAAGTTTTAACTATTTTGTATCAAATAATCATTATAAGAGTTTTGAAATTCAACAAGCCGAGAATAATGATAATTTTGTTACAAAGCTTATTGTGACACGAAATCGTTGTTTGAGCCTTAACTTCTTGTAGGGAACATGGAAAATCGGACGATAATGAAGCTTCGCCCATTTTGTATCAAATAAACGTCCTCCGAGTTTTGAATTCAACAAGCCGAGAGTAATCAAAATTATGTTACAAAACTAATTGTGACTAGAAATCGTTGTTTTGAGTCTTAACATTACGTAGGAAATTTTGGAAATAGGACGATAAAGATGTGTTTAGTGTTTTGTGGGGTGCACATAGATGGAACCTTATCGTTGTTGTGTTGTTGTGGGTTGTTGATAAGGATTTAGAGAAAAAAGAAGAAAAAAATAAAATAATAATAATAAAAAATATATATGTTCTGTTGACAATTCGTCTATGTGGAGATGTCAAGGGGGCTCGCATGCAAGAAAGCGTGCATGTGTGCATGCGAGCTTGGACGGGATAGGCCCAAGATCAACCGAGTTGGTCCGCACCGGGCCCAGTTCAGGTGAGCCCAACCCCCATTAAATATTAAAAAAATAATTGAAATTGAAATTAAATAGATAATAAATAAAGTAAATTATATATATATAAATAGATCAACATTAAGAAAAAATTCAAAAAAATCATAGAAAATATTGGAAATTGGAAAAGTTGAGGTGGACAGAGAGACAATGGTTTATCAAATGACTCACAAGTATGCTATACTTGAGGTGACAATCACTAGTTTAGAAGACAGTTGAGGCATACATTTGCAGACAAATGAGACTTCCGACTGTTACCATTCCACGAGTCTTAGAGAGCTAGCGAACTGATGCGTTGTATCAAAAATTCAGAGACATGGCACGGAGTCCCGACTTCCCAGATTGGAGAAATGCGAGATGGATTCCGGCAATGGCAGAGTTGTGAGATGGAATTTTTCATGAGGCTCACAGATCAAGATATACAGTTCACCTCGACTGGAACAAGATGTACCAAGATAAGAAACGCTTGTTCTGGTGGCCCAGGATGAAGGCAAAAGTTGGCCAGTACGTGAAGGGATGTGAGGTGTGCCAGAAAGTAAAGGCTGAGCATCGGTGACATGGAAGACTTTTTCAGCTACTACCAATCCCTTAGTGGAAATGGGAACAAATCACTATGGACTTCGTAAGTGGGTTACCATGGACTCCACTCAAACATGATGTTGTATGGGTTGTCGTAAATCGACTAACGAAATCAACATATTTCATTCCAATTTCCATTTGGTATTCCTTTCCACAGTTGTACACACACTTCGAATGAGAGATCATCAAATTACACGATGTGCTAGTATTGATAGTTTCGGATAGAGACAAACGGCTTATGTCACAGTTAGGGAAGGCTATGCAGGAACAATATGGGACCAGGCTTCATTTAAGCACGACTTGCTATCCATAGATCAGCGAGCAGTCAGAGCAGACTATTTAGATACTCAAAGACATGTTCAGAGCTTGTGCACTTCAATTTGAGGATTATGGGAGAAGTATTTTCCACTTTGTGAGGTTGTCTGTGACAACAGTTTCTAGGCCAGTGTTGGGATGACACCATTTGAGGCGTTGTATGGGAGACACTATAGATCAACAGCTTGTTGGGCAGAGCTTGAGGACACAATTGCCATTGGGTCTAAGGTTATTGTAGACCACAAAGAAAGTTTAGCTGATTCGTTAGAGATTGCAGGCTACTCAAGATAGACAGACGATATACATGAATAAGTACCACGATGGGCTGAGCTATGAGGTAGTCGACTAAATGTACTTGAAAGTTTCTCCCTTGAAAGATCACCAAAGGTTTTGTATCAATGGGAAACTTGCACCGCGGTTTATTGGGTCATAATAAATAGTTGGGGAGGCTGCTTATCATTTTTTAGGGGTTCATGATGTTTTCCATGTATCCATGTTGAGGTTAGAAAGATCAAGGCCGAGACCAGTGGTAGACGTCACACAGATTAAGGTTAGGTCAATTGCGACGTACGAGGAGCACCTCGTTGAGATAGTAGACCGCAGTGTTTAGGTTCTCGATTAGAACTAAGAAAATTCCTTTGGTCCTCGTCCGTTGGCAGCATCACGAAAATGAGGGACGTACCTAGGAGAGAGAGTCTGTGATAGACCTAGTTTCACAATCCTAAACTGGGCCTTGCCCACCCTAGACTTACGTGGACCTTTGAGACAATCTCGTCGAGTCATGCAAGTCTAGTCAACCTTCCTTTACCATTTACCATTTATCAAGAAATTATAAGTTGATTTAATCAATTAGTGAGTTATCGCAGTTATAGCGGAAGCAATTAAACCTTAAACTAATCAATTTACCTCAAAACATATAAGTCAAGAAAACCTAGAGTGTGAAAACCCACATATGTATATCATTAATAATGAACAGTCAGAGAAAAGTAACATATAGATATACATGCCCAAGATCTCTCAAAACGCTTATAGAAACCCAATGTTTGAAAACAAGTATATACAATAATACAAAAAGGATAACCTGTATCAGACAAGTGGAAAGAACTGCTCTGTATCCTCAAATGATATCGCCAAGTTGTGGAGCCTTTCCCTTGCTGGACTATGGATCTGCACTTCGTCAAACACAAGAATGATGAGCCCTGGTAAGTAAAGCCAAGTAGAAAATAATTACATCATTTCAAAATAAATAAAGTAGTATAAATTCATGCCGATAGAAAGAAAGGTACAGGGAATGTATGAATAAATAAGACTGCAAATGAATAGCTGAGCAATAAAAAATGAGTGTCCTGGATAACAAAAAGAGGTGCAAGTAGTCCCGACCAATGAAAAAGTCGTTAAGACATGGGAATGTACTTCCAAGACTTGGGGCTTAGGACGTGGTACACTCACACCATCGTAAACCCCATACAGATAGGACATTCTCCAACAATCTGGTGGAGAACTCCCACCCCGTATGGAACCCAAACCAAATCGTGCATCCCTAGCCATAAACCTCTAGCATGTTACCTTAGAAGGCCCGGAACCTTGCAAGGATCACGTTGATTCATGTAAAGACCCTAAAATCTAACTTGTGCCACATGTCATTTTAGGTCGTACGTGGACCTCTTGTCATGATACATATGAACAACTCTCGGTAGTCGACACCGATATATATATATATATATATATATTTTTAGATGTTTGTATTATTATTCTATTTACCTGAATTTAAATTCCAATATCCCAAATGTGTGAGGGCGTTTGAGTAAGAGCATTGACGCGAAGAAATGGTTTCAGCTTAAGGAAATGTTATTGTAATGGCCCATTTTTTAATAGCCGTTACTGGTGACATCAACGCGGACGTGAAATAGCTACAAGGACCCACGAACATCCCATAGTGAAGACGGAGCACGATCGGATAGCGTTTATAGTCCATTTTGTGTGCTCTGGTGGTGAAGTTGCAATGTATAGGTCCAAGTTAGTTAAATGGCATCGCAATATGTGTGTTTACATTGCCATTAATGTGTGAGATTGTGTGTTAAGTATTCACCTTGATATGCGTGTCGACGCGGGTACTGGGTAGGCTAAAAGATGAAATTTAAGCCGAGGGGAAAGAATACACACATAAAATGAATTAAATGTGATAAAATTGTAAATTGGTGGGCGCCTAGAGACATGCGGGGCCGTGGTCGACAAGCGTGGGTGGTACGGTAGTGTGCACGCCCGAGTACGCTCGTTGGCGCGTACGACGAAATTACAGGCGCGAAAGTCACTACAAAAAAACAGCAAATCAGAAACGGAATTAGAAACGGAATTAAGTTCCGTTTCTAAAAAAAAAATTAGAGACAGAATTGAGACGAAAAATTCAGAGACGGAATTGAGATGGAATTGAGATGGATTTGAGACGGAATTAGAGACGGAATTAAATTCCGTCTCTAAAAAATGGCGCGAATATTCCCACCAAAACTTTATTTTGTTCTACCCGTTCATCAAATCTCGAGATTTGTTGCACAAATCTCGAGATTTCCCCTTTACCCCCTCTAATGCCCATCCTCGTTCTCCCCACCACCGAAAGAAAACCCTAACTCCTCCTCCTCCCCACCACCGAAAGCCCTAACTCCCACCACCGAAAGCCCTAACTCTTCGTCGTCTCTCTCTATACTCTCGTCTCTCCTCTAGACTCTGGTCTCTTCGTCTCTTCGGTCACCGGCCCCCAAATCTCCAACCCCCAACAAATCTCTCGTCTCGTTCCGTTGCTCTCACCCTCTCGGTCTCTGGTCTCTCGGTCTCTCGGTCTCTCTGCCTCTCTCGGTCTCTCTGGTCTCTCGGTCTCTCTCGGTCTCTCGGTCTCTCTCTCTCGGTCTCTCTGGTCTCTCTCGGTCTCTCTCTGGTCTCTCTCTCGGTCTCTCTCTCTCTCTCTCTCTCTCGTCTCTCCGGTCTCTCTCTCGGTCTCTCGTCTCTCCGAGTCCACCGCTCCCCAAATCCCCAACCCCCAACAAGTCGTCCACTCACTCCATTGCTCCCGGTGGTAGCGCCGCCCCGCTCTCGGTCATAGAGCCGATCTTGCACATTTTCGTCTGCACCTCTGCTCCTCTCGCTCTCGCATCGTGCTCTCATTCGGTCCCCTCTTCGACCTCTCTGCTCTCTCATTGTGCTCTCATTCGATCGGGGCCTCGTTGTGTTTCATTGGTGAGTTCTCCTCTTTCCTCTCGAAACATTTTTTTTGGTTAATTGGCGGTGACATGTTTTGTTTGCTTTTACAATGATCGTGATTTTTACTCGGGCGTGAGAATTTATTGTTTCATGTATGTAGTTGTTTGTTGCAAGTTTATTATACACAAGTTGTTTTTACAATGATATGTGATTGTTGCTTTTACAATGATCTGTGATTGTTACTTGTTCCACTTTGTGTACTCTTCTATTTACCTTGTCCACCAATTGTAGCTTGTAATCTTTGTTCAAAGTACATATGATCATCATGATCAAGGGCATATAAATGGAGTTCATTCTCTTGTACACAATATAAAAATTCTTGAAATACAATCTCTACATTATCTCTAACTCTCTTCTCTTTTGTTTCCCTTCTCTACTTGCTCTTCTAATTGTTAGTTTATTTAAGCCTTCCATGCTTAAGTCTTTAGCAAGGCCAATAGTTTTATAATAGTTTAATTAAGCCTCTCACTATGTTTCTCTATGGGTGTCCGTTCTTTTGTGTTTCTTGGTCAATAGTTTTGTAATACATGGGTGGTTCATTATATTGATTATATGTTTTATAATATCATGTTAGCATTAATTTGTTGATATTGCTCCTACGTTTCGTTATTAAATATTATACGGATTGTTGATGAGTTAGGTGAATCTAAACTTATTGAGCAAGTTGAAGTGTTGACCCTGTGACAAGTGATAACCCAAACCCATATGAAGACCCCTGTTTATTACATAAAAAGTAAATAGATAAATAGTATTAAAACCTACGCATGGAATAAAGATCTCTTATGTTATAACCATTTATTTATTTATTTTTAGATCAACAACTGAGGTACTTAAGAAGTAGTTATTGTAAACAAGTTAATCACTTAAGTATTTTCACTTGAGGAAATAAGTCTTAGAAAAAAACTTTGATCCTAGATATCTCTACAAGTCAAAATAATGCGCAAACGAAGTAAGTGAGGTTTGAACTATTATCAATCCTCCCATGCTAGTTTATATGCTTCGATTCATTTTAGTAGTGATTGAAGTTTAATTTGGGATCCATTATGGTAGTTCTTCACTAAGATTTTTTTAGCAGTTCCCTTTTAAACTCCTTATCGTTTAAATGCCAGTGGAATTGATATAACGTTGGATAATTTCAATTAGTACCTTGTAAAGTAGGGCCAATGGCACCCAGTGTGTCTCCCTTGCTATTTTATGATATTTTGATGTGTATAACTATTCAGATATCATAAGTGATATCTTGGAATTAAGGTCGTCACATTACATGTGTCAAACATGTTGAATAAGGCTTCTTTATATCGGTATTATTTATAAATTGTTTAGTTGGACACACAAGTTGTCATGTACCAAAGTGAAAGGAAGAAACTAGTTAACTAATTTAATTGCACAACACTTCAATAGAATGTCGTCTACAAGTCGAGATCGGATGTACAACCGGCTCGACAACGGTTACGTTCGAATTGAATTCGCGGCGAAGGTTAAAGAATTCATATCATTTGCCAAACAACATTGTCCTACATACCAAAGTGAAAGGAAGATTAGATGTCCGTGCAATTTGAAGAAATGTCGACTTGTACCGTGCACTGGACGTCGAAACGGTTGAGTACCACATATGTAGGTATGGATTTGTTCGGGATATCACTTGTTGGTACGAACATGGTGAGAACGGGGATGAAGGCCCGCAAAACTTTTACCAAATAGATAGCCATATTGGTGAGGGTGATGTGGGAGGATACGATCCGACAACTTACCGCGAGATGCTACACAACGTGGCGGGTCCAAGTTTCAATTGGAATCACGTGGAAGAATCACCAAACCCCAAACACGCCAACTATATGACATGATTGATGCAAGTAGGGACCAATTGTGGCCGGGTTGCGAAACCATGACAACGTTGTCCGCAATGGCAAGATTACTTGCGATCAAGTCGAACATCATATATCTCGAACGAGGGTATAATGAAATCATTAAACTCATGAAGGATTGTTTGCCAAATGACAATTCATTGGTTGAAAATTTTTATGCCACTAAAAGACTAATGCGAGGTCTAGGTCTACTGTTGAGAAAATAGATTGTTGTGAGGACCAATGTATGATTTATTGGGGAGTGGACTCGAGTTGACGTCATGTAAATTTTGTGGGAAATCACGCTACATTGCACATCGACGAGGTCGTGGTCGGAACACAAAAAACCGCCCTTGCAAAAAAATGTACTACTTCCCTTTGGGCCCTCGGTTGCAACGATGTATGCGTCGAGTCAACGGCAAAACATATGCGATGGCATGGAGATCATTCCTCGCGAAGAAGATGTTATGCAACACTGTTTCGATTCGATTGCTTGGAGACATTTTAATGATGTCAATAGAGACTTCGCCGCCGAGGTTCGGAATGTTCGTTTAGGATTGTGCACTGATGGTTTTCAAGTATTTGGGCTTTCAGGGAAATCGTACTCTTCGTGGCCCGTGATTTTGACTCCTTACAACCTTCCACCGTCGATGTGCATGAAATCTGAGTTTATGTTCTTAACGGTTATCGTTCCTGGACCGACCAGCCCAAAGCAGAAAATCGACGTGTTCCTTCAGCCGCTTGTGAAAGAGTTGCAAGATTTATGGAACAATGGTGTGATTACATACGACGTTTCCACAAAGACAAATTTTCTCATGCGAGTTGCCCTTTTATGGATTTGTTAGTGATTTCCCGCATATAGCATGTTGTCGGTTGGAGCACACATGGTAAGTACGCTTGTCCATATTGTATGGAGGATACAAATGCATTTCAATTGCGAAATGGTGGTAAGACATCGTGGTTCGATTTGTCACCGTCGTTTCTTGGCGAAGTCATCACCATTAAGGAAAGACAAAAAAATTTCATTAGAGGCAAAATGGTCATAAATGATGATCCGCCCGCTTTGCGTTCGGTGAAGAAATTTTGCGTAAATTGAATCGTTAGGCTTGATGAAAGTGACAGAAATCGGAGTGATTACGTGAATGGGCGGATAGCTAAGAATTCGGGATGGAGGAAGAAAAGCATATTCGGGACTTGCCGTATTGGAAGACAAACTTGATTCGCCACAACTTAGATGTCATGCACATTGAGAAAAATGTTTTTGACAACATATTCAACACTATTATGTGTGTACCAGGCAAGAGTAAGGACAATGCGAAAGCGAGACAAGATATTTGTGAATATTGTCACCGACCTTCTCTACACATTGATTCGGCGACAAATACTTACATCCTTGGATGCTATGCTCTTGATACATCAAAAAAACAAAAATTGTGCGAGTGGGTTGAAAAGTTGCGTTTTCCGATGGTTACGCTTCGAATCTTGGTCGATGTGTGGATCCAAAGAAATCGCGAATGTTCGGCATGAAGAGCCATGATTGTCATATTTTCATGCAACGGTTGATACCAATTGCATTCGAGAGAACTCCTCCCAAACCCGGTTTGGGTTGCAATTAGCGAATTAAGCCTTTTTTCCGATCCCTAATGCGAAATGTGTCGTCTCAAAGATATGGAGGTCTTAGAGTCTCGAAATACCAAAAATCATTTGCAAGTTGGAGAAAATATTCCCTCCAAGCTTATTCGACTCTATGGAACACCTACCAATCCACTTGGCCTACGAGGCTCGTCCGGCGGTCCGTTCAATTTCGATGGATGTATCCATTTGAGAGGTACTATCTTGAGCCCTTGAAATTATTTTCCCATTCAATAAGTTTTAAATCAACACTTCCTATAACATTCATACAGTACCTTAAACATTTGAAGAACAATGTGCGGAACAAAGCGAAGGTAGAGGGCTCCATGTGTAATGCTTATTTGGTCGAAGAGGTCACATCCTTTTGTTCTTACTACTTTGAAGATCACGTCTTTACATTGCATGACAAAGTGCAACGTAACGACGATGGCGTGTATCGGGCCCACACCGCATTTTGTCGGCAATTTCTCAATTTTCACTTATCCTGGTCGACCCATTGGCAAGTCGAAAGAGCGGTACTTAACAGAGCGGGAGTTTAATGCCGCTCATTCGTACATCCGCTTAATTGTCCAGAGATCGCTCCTTACGTCCAAGTACATCCGTCACTTTCATTCAATATTGCAAGTACATTCATTGTTCATATTTTACTAAGACAACCTACTTACATGTTCCTTTCTTCTAGGATATTCATCGATGAAATCACTCAAGCAATGGGGGAGTCGGAAGTTGATAGTAGTCTAGAGCACAACTTCCCCATTTGGTTTCAAACATACGTAAGGTCATTACTTTTGTGCGTTATAGATTCATAAATTTCTTCCATAAGTAATGTGTCATATTGCATTTCTAATTTTTTTCGAATAGGCTCGGAATTCTATAGTTGACGAGACGCTTGTTGATCTTTCTGTTGGTCCTAGTCGATCATGTACTTGTCTACCCTGGTTACCTTGTTAATGGGTATAAGTTCCACTCCGCAACATATGACGTTAATAGATCGGCACGAGAGCAGCGGTGTTTTGGTGAAGGGTTCAAACTACGCCGATGTTTCCCATAACTATTATGGAGTACCGCAAGAGGTTGTGGAGATTGAGTATATCGGCCTCAAGCGTGTGGTCTTGTTTAAGTGTGAATGGTATGACCCTACACCGAATCATGGTGTGAGGACTCACCCAACACTTCAATTGGTAGAGGTTCATCGAAGTCGACGATATAACAACTACGAGCCATTTGTACTAGCAATGCAAGCCACTCAAGTGTACTACCTTTCGTACCCTTCTATGAGGAACGACCGACAAGAATGGCTAGCAGTTTGTTGCTGTCAACCAAAATTCCCTGACGAGGAAACTCGCAAAGACGATAATGACCAGGGCTCGGTAGAGATTGCATTCCAAGATGGGATGGCCACCACGTGCGTAGTCGACGATGCAATCGTCGATATCAACAATCTGGATGATCTGAATGGGACTCGATTCATTGTTGAAGCGGGTCTAAGTGAAAGAAGTATATAGTGGAGATGATTGGAAGAAGAATCATCAACTTCTAATCATGAGAGTGAATTTGAAACGGATGATAGCGAATAATGTATGTATATGTTATGTCAACGTCCAATCATTTAGTTACTTTTATCAAGCATGGATCCCGTGTTATTAATTCCAATCATTTAGACTTAATTTCTAGTTTTTGTATGCCCTCCTTCTCGAAATTTTATTGCTATTTTGTTAGGTTTCATGGCGGGAGGTGGTCATCCACCACGTCGAGGTTTCCCATTAGGAGGACATCGTCCAGCGGAAGAGGTGGGCAAGACCGACGGAGGCGAAATACCGACCGGGCCTCATGGTCGAGCCACACGAGGGGTCCATAGAGGTCGTGGCGGTCGAGGTCGTGGGTCGATTCCGCATTATCGATTCCGACTTCTCGTTCTCTCGATCACGAGATAGCCGCAACGTCACCTTCGCCTTCCATACCGTCGGCGTCGTCGCTGTACCATCATCGTCGTCATCAAGGACTATACCAAATATGCAGTTCCAGTCACCATCGTTGACATCAAGGACTCCTTTACCCACGAGGCTGCACCCCTGCACACGCATCACCGTGCAAGCATCCCCACAATACGACGTAAGAGCGGGGTTGGAGGTGACAGCCCTCCGCGAGCACCTCGAGAGGATAGGGATGGAGCCCCCGACGTACATGAGATCCCTATCGATCGATTGCCAATGATACGTAAGTTTGTATTTGACTCATATATGTCGTTTTAAATATGAATGTAAATTATTGAAGAAGTAGTTAAGATGTTATGCATGTTCATGAAACACAGGGAGTTGCATCCTTCGCATTTTTGTGCACGGAGGATGACAAAAGTTTTCAAAAGATGGATGATTCTGAAGGGTATTGTTGGAAGTCGGTACCGCCTCATCATAAAGACAAATACCGGCGCCTTTGGAAGGTAAACACGACTACTAAATGTCTTATGATTTATACTATTTCCTCAATGTCTCGTAACAATAGCAATCGCCAATTTGTAGGTATTTTTTAGATGGGATGACACGATTCCCGAGGATCTCATTCGAGCGGCGTACGACAAAGCTTGCGGGCATAAGGTACACCGCATTGATGCACAAGTTAAAGAAGAAACGTGTGCAACCAGTGTATGTTATAGATGAGGCATGGAGGAGATACTTGGAGTACTGGGAGAGCGAGGACTTCCTTGCCAGGTCTAGTCAAGCGACGGCGAATAGGAACACTGAGGTCGAAGGCCCTGGGACTGGACCCTCGAAGCACAGTGGTGGTTCCGTGTCTTTTGTGACTACCCAAGAAAGATTGGTAAGTTTTTTTTAACCTCTTGGTTATTTTTTACATTTATACACTTGTTCACTATGCTTGGTCCTGTACGCAGAATGATTCATCCGAGACGCCACCGACGGTGAATGAATTGTATTTGCATCTCCACACCGTAAATCACGACAGGATGACATTCATCGATACTAGATCAGAGCGGTTCTATGTAAGTATAGAAATGAAATGTAAAATAGTATTAAGTTTACTTTAAACCATATCATGTATTTTGTTTGTTGTTGATATCTGCAGGATAGGCTCCAGAGGAGATGTCAGGAGCTCACCCAGGCTACACCGGACCAATCGGTGGATGATGAGGCGGTGTACCTCAATGTGGCGGGTGAGTGTCCCAAAGGACGTGTCTACGGTCTCGGGTCTTTAGGGAGAAAGAAGAGGAGATATGCAGATCCTGGTGCTAGCACGTCCGAGATGCCGGATATGGTGCCGCGTGCAGAGTTCAATGTCGTTGCAGAGCAACTACGAAAGGTTATGGAGTTCATGCAGCAGCATCTCGGGATGAACATGGACGGAGCAGCCTATCTCAAAGAACAACCACCACCACCACCAAGCACCGCCACCTCATGACCAAGCAGAATATGCCGCAAATAGATCTGGTCGATCCACCACAACAAGGGGACAATGTTGAGCATGAGACGTAAGCGTGGCTTCTGAGAGATGAGCAGCTTGGTGATACATAGGTATTTTACTTGTTGCTTGTGTAAATTCTTCGCATAACTTTATGATTGACATTTCTTTTTGTGCATATTTAGATTGATTGGAAAGGTAAAGTTAATGTGGCAAATGTGTTGCAAAATCGATGTCCATATCTTTATCTCTCTCCATCATGGTGTGTTCTTTGCAAACGAGATAATGAAACAATTGATCATGTGTTTCTTCAATGCTCAGTATCACATCGGATTTGGAAGGAGATGATCTCCGAGCTGGGGTTGATTGGAAGAACGCCTAGAAGTTTTCATGATTGCTTGGATGATGGAGAGGCTCACACTTTGAAAGGCCGAAGAGGAAATTTGGTCCATATGGGAGGAAAGGAACAATAGAATTTTTCATGATAGGGAACGTACTTGGGTGGAAATTTTTCATGATACAAGATAATCGCTTTTTTTTTTTTTTTTCTTTTTCTCTTTTCTTTTTGCTATGAAAAGGTGTGGTTTGCATAGATATAGATATATACTTTTGTATCTTTGGGTGTGGAACAAAAATTCCCATCCTATTTTTCATTCTGCAATGAATGACAGATATCTCTTTCGATCAAAAAAAAAATCTGCATGAAGCTCGGCCAACACTTCAAGAGCTAAATCAAATTTGTGAAGAGTTGAAGGAAACAAAGACAAACAATTGAGGCTATAGATTAGGTATGTTTTTATATGCTTAGATATTTTTGTAAATGGTCCTTTCTTTGGCGTGGTGCGCATGTATTTAATATTTCATAAACTGCAATATTTGACATTGTGTTTTTTTCCATGTTTCTGTGATCATGTAGCTTTAACATTGTCCTGCAGAGGTCTAACAGTTAGGCCAATCATTCCGATTTGCGGACAACAAGCTGTTGAAATTGGTTGTGGTTGTTTTCTCTGGAGAGGATTCAAGGATGCTTTTGAAGTACAACAGAATCACAAATTAGATTCACTTCAACTGCAAAATCTCCAATCCCTTGATAACCAGTGAATTCAACGACTCCATTGGAAGGTGAGTCATTAAACCTCATTTCAGTTTTCATTTCTATAAGATCTTTTCATAACTTTTTGCAACAAATATTTTGAAAAAAACAATGGTGAACCGGTTGATTAGCATTAGTTCCTTGTTCTTTTAATTTGTTTTTCTTGTTGGTTGAACTTCAAATTACCATATACTATTAATAGCTTTTTTATTTTGTTCTCATTTGGCAGAAGGGGCCCTCCAAAACAAATATTGACTTACTTTTAAGATATGGGAAATGAAGAACACACTTCACTGTGTTAGGAAGGAAGTAAATTCAAATTAAATTCCTTACTTCTTTTCCCAACATATTCAGCTTTTTAATCTCATCTTTTTCAGACCACCCTTGTAAATAAAGATGGAAAGGAAAATAAAGGGAGAAAACAGAATTTGATAAAGCAAGTGTATAATTTCCTGTTATGAAATGTGCGTAGCTATAAAGCAGTTCTTGTCCCCAAATTCCTTCCAATCCTTACTAGAAAAGAAAATAAAAAACTGAAGAAAGAAAGAAAGAAAGAAAAAAAGAAAAAGAAAAGAAAAGCGAAAAATAGAGAAGAAAACAAAGAAGAATCTCCCCTTCTACTTTTTTCTATAAAAAAAAAAGGAAAACTATTCTTATGATTCTCTCGTATAATTTAAGAGAGACAGTTACTATTCTATAGCTCCTAAGATACTATTTTATTTATACAAATTCCATAAGCACTTACTGTCATTATTAGGAACTGTTTTTAGTCTTAGTCTCATTTGACAGTTCTTTGACCTTGTTTGACGATTTGAAAGAATCAAAGTTGCATGGATCAGCTTCGATCAGTAACTGAACGACCTCATTCATCGTTGGACGATGGGCAGGTGAACTGCTGGTGCAACGGATTGCAATCCGTAGGACCTTCATCATCTCATCCCTGAATGAACATGATAATTGTTTGTCTAAGACCTCTGCGGCCCCTTCTTTTGTCTCCACCTTACATGACACCCAGTATATGATGTTTTTGCCTTCTCCAAACTCTACCTCTACCGGTTTCTTCCCTGTTAGTAGTTCCATCAGCACTACTCCAAAGCTGTAGACATCGCACTTGGTTGTTGCCTTGGATGTGTATGCATACTCTGTTGCAAACATAGACAAAGAAGAATTCTAAATATTAAACATGATGCTTCATCAACTGTTTTATCGAAACACTAAATTTAACTGAAACCAAACAGAATTCTTAAATAATGCATACATTTGAAGTACAAATGCAATGACAAGTTAAACTATCTTAAATTACCTTGTAATCTAGACAAGTGAGCAGATGGTTGGGATATTTCTCACGGTATGGGTCAAGAGTGATCTGAGAGTGATGTGCGAAACATGAAAGTCTCATGCGTCGGCAGAGGACTAACGGGATATCTTGGAAACAAGGTACATTACTATAGGTGAAGAAAAATTGTTGATTTGTAAATTTTATGTGGTTTTCAATCCTGGTGTACTTGGGCAGTTAACAACCTAAAATTTTCCATTTTACAGGGCACGATCTCAATAAGCATGTCGTTGCACCAAACAAGCTTCTGCTTTGTCTGTACTCACTTAACTTCAGGCCAAAAGGACGGTGATGAACTCAGAAGAAACTCCGACGTCAATGAGATATTGAGAAAGACGAGGTTTCCCAGGGTTCATGGCATGGGGGATGACAAGTCGCCGGAGACAATACTTGAGCATGAGTAAGAATGTTTGCTTACCTTTTTTAACTTTCTTCTTTAGGGGTATTTCACTGTTATCTGGATTCTTATCTTCAAACTCATAAAAGTGTTCAAGATGGTAATACTGTTATTCTTTTTTTATTTCTTTAATGAACTTTACTGATTGTGGTTCTGTTCCAATGTCTCTATTCCACATCATCCAGTCGAGTTATATGGCTTGGAGATTTGAATTATCGGATTGCTCTCTCCTATCGTTCGGTAAAGGCACTTGTCGAGATGCATAATTGGAAGGCTTTACTGGAAAATGACCAGGCAAGATATTTTCATAGTTACTTCTTTTAGTAGTGGGACTCAGTGTCAAAAAGCCATTATTATAGGCTATAGAGCTTCCTCTTTCATTTATTATATGGAGAACTTTTAGATTTCATTTGCAGTTCCATTTTTCTAATTTTGCCTAGCCTGAAAGTTTAATGGTTGCTTTGCAGCTTCGAGTGCAGCAGAAACAAGGCAATGTTTTTGTGGGATGGAGTGAGGGAAAAATATACTTCCCGCCTACGTATAAATATTCAAATAATTCAGACCGATATGCAGGAGATGATATGCATCCTAAAGAGAAGCGTCGGACACCTGCATGGTAATCACGAATTATCCTATATACATTTTTGTAGCACTGAATTTGTAATAACTTGTGTAGCTGACTCGATATTTACTCCATTGAAGGTGTGACCGTATCTTGTGGTATGGGGGAGGCCTCCGTCAATTGTCTTATGTTCGCGGGGAGTCTAAATTTTCTGATCACAGACCAGTTTATAGCATCTTTCTCGCAGAGGTTCAATCAATCAACCAAAGTTTCATTAAGAGAAGTATGAGTTGCTCTAGTTCTCGGATTGAAGTTGAAGAGCTATTGCCATACTCAAATGGATACACTGAATATAATTTCTTATAAGAGATAGAAATGACCTTCAACGATAATTAACATACGGTAATTTCCTAGAATACATTCGAATGGTATATTTTATATTAATTGAATAATCCTCTCAAATTCAGTTCTTAATATGTTGCATTACCAGGTTTTATTGTGGTATCCATTTACGACGTACATAGTTCTGCAGTGTCTACGAACAAACAGGTGAATATTTCCTCCGCCTTCTTAATCTTAATTAAGCTTCTCTTGATTATACTCGTCTAAGATGGTGGCGGTTTGTATTTTAACTTTTCTTTTGATTTGTTTCTTTAAGAACATGAATCATGATTGTTTTTCTGATGCACATATGTCCTAGAGAGAATTTGTGCTTGGCACATTATTTGAAAGTGATGTAGTGATTGTATCTCAAAAAAAAGAGTTATGTAGTGAATGGCATTTTCTACAAAGCTACCGGGAACATTTCTTAGTTATCCCTATTCTTATCTGCGAATGGTCCCCTTCTTTTTTCAGGCGAAGATGACTGTTACGAAGAAGTGAAGAGTTTTTATTTATGTGAATCTAGTTCTATTACTGAAAGTAGTTGGTATGCAGGTATATCAATTGTAGAGATTGAGCAAGCTGTTTGACATTTGATGAATTTGTTTGCTTAATGCCATTATGATTTCCGGATGATGTGAGTCATGGTTTTGATCTCTATATGATACTTCTACTGTGGGTCTGATGGACCAAAGTTTTTTGAGTTTCTCATCTCCCTTAATTTATACTTTGTAACACAAAGTTTTGATTTTGAGGTTTTGGAACTGATTGGATTTCGAGTTTATGGTTTAATACATGGAAATTAAGTTGTGTTATATGATATATTAAACTACTTTTCTTGTGCTTCTAAAGGTTTGGTTCCTTTTTAAGGTGGATCTATTAAGTGACTGGAAACTTTATCATTGTAAATGCAGGGTGAGCATCTGAAGAACTCTGTTTGGTCTTTGAAAGGAGAATAATCAGTGAGTACTTGTAGCTCATAAAATAATGCTGCATATTGTATTTGTTTTATGTTTTGGCCTTAAGTTTCTAGCTTCTATCTTTGGATTATGAAATAGTTGGCTCTTTCAGATTTGTTTCTTGTTCTTCAAGATTGTTACTCAAAATCTAGTTGTTGGTAGGGTTGAAACAATGTCATTCTCATGGATCACAATGTATAGTTTGTGTAGATTTCACCTTCATGTATGATCCAAAGTCACGGGCTTTGACACCAACAACTTAGTTATAATCAAGATCAACTGAAAATTCATTTGTCGGGGTACTCAAGGTACCACACTTGTTTCTCATGAGCTTAAACTATTTTATGCACATTAGACTTTCCTTTCATGGCCATTTTAGTGACGTCGACTCTTGCCCTACACTAGTTTATATCTACTTGTGACATTTATTTTCTTGTCTTCTTTTCTCGTTGAACCCGAACTTCATGTATAATGCACATGCGGATGCATTGGTTTGTTTTAGGTATTCGGCCTTGGCATTGCAAAAGAAATTTGTTGGTTTGGCGGTGTCCCCTTTTGTTTATTTTTTTAGATATATTTTTAAGTGTGCTGTTCTTACATTATATTCATTATATTTATGGTAGTAATCCTAACATTTTTCATATTTGTTCTTGCAATGCCTGCCAATTATTGCTTACTACTTATATGGGGTATTGATCATGTGTAATGCCTCTATTGCAACATTAGATATGGCAAGTCATTATTTTTGTATAGTCGATTTCAGTGTGCAACTAATCAACATTACATATACTTTCCAGCCTCTCCTCTCTTTTCCTATATATTTTTACTTCCTTGAAAGCTCTTGATGTTGTGTGGTGTATTGCTTTTACCGGACGTTGGAGCGGATCTGTTCCTAGGCGCTATTTAGCTCTCGTGGTTCAGATCGCTCGAAAGGAACCCCGTGAATATGCATTATCACTTTGGTTGTTGTCCTCGAGATGGAGAATCATAAGTGCTTCAAAGCTGCGTTATAGTTATTATGTGCATATTTATAGGATTGTAAGTTTTTTTTTTTTTTTTGTGGTTGTTGAACAATAGGATTGGTGGTTTTTGTGAATACTTACAACTTTGGAGCTTTTGTAATACAAGACAATTTTCGTGGATATATAAATCTTTTTCAAATTTTGATTTTTACATTTTTTTCTCTTTTGAATATTTGTTGATATATATTGTCGATGTATGAATGTCAAATTTGGTTTTTTTGTAGGATGTTAGCACCCCCAAAAAGTTGTTGGAGGGGGTGCAGGCGATGGAGTAGATCTCATGGTTGTAATTTCAAGTTATAGGTTGGAAAACCAATTGGATTATGTTTATGTTTGAAAATAAAATGAACAGGAAAATTAGAGACGGATTAGAGACGGAATTCAAACATTCCGTTGCTATTCCGTCTCTAATTTTCCAGAATATATGCATAAATCTAACACAGAATCAGAGACGGATATAAGAACTCCGTCTCTAAATCAGAAACGGAATCAGAGACGGATAAGTCCGTCTCTGATGATTCCGTCTCTGATTCTGTCTCTAAATCAGAAACGGAATCAGAGACGGATAATTCCGTCTCTAAATCAGAAACGGAATCAGCGACGGCTAATTCCGTCTCTGATGATTTCGTCTCTGATTCCGTTTGTGATTAGCAACGGAATCAGAGACGGATTGCAATTACAAACGCACCATTTTCGGAGAAATTCCATTTTGTTCGTCTCGTTCGTTTCTAATTTCTCGTCGCTAAATCTGTCTCTAATCGAAACGGAATTATTCCGTCTTTATTTCGTCTCTAATCGAAACGGAATCAATTTTCCGTTTCGATCGAATCGCGACGACGTTTTTAGAGACATGAATTGATTCCGTCTCTGTTCCGTTTCTGATTGCAATTAGAGACGGAATTTTTGCAAATCAGAGACGGAAATTTCCGTTTCTGATTTGCTGTTTTTTTGTAGTGAGTATAGGCGAATATATGTTTATATATATGTATATAGGTAATTTGTGATACCAAATGTAGCAACCCCAAATTTCACATTGGTCCATCACAGGAGGCCATGCGGGCCCATAACTGATCACGTAACTGCCAGCTGTGTACCACGCCCAATTATCCATCATCAATCAATTTCCTGTTAACTTTGATGTTATGTGTTAATAATTACTGATTCAAGTTAACTTAGGTTCCTTTAATATCATTTAACCTCAAATTACGATGCGGAAAATTAAATTAACAACATAAAGATTTAACATGTATTTTATGAGCATAATACCTAAGTGGAAACCATATCAAATGTACATCATTTACATATCATCTGAGTTATCAATAAACCTACAATTCATTACCTAGGCTCCTCAAAACCCAAAACCCAACATAATACAAGAAAAATAAACAAACATATGAGTAGGGATAGAGCTGTCAATCTATGTAGTCCTCAAGCTTTCCCTTCCCACGACTCATACTAGGATCTGCACTCAAGCCGTCACAAAAAGCAGATGACGAGTCCAGAGTGAGTAATCCCAAGGAAATTCACCAAGTAATTACCTAAATAAAATGTTGGAATTTAAAATACTATAAATAAACATGTGGAACTAAAGAATACAGCCAATGGTAAAAGATCATCACATGCATAAATATAGTAGCGAAGCAAAGTACGTGCACAGTAAAAATCAGACTAAGTCATACTTCGGGCTATTCCCGAGGCATGGCCCGAGTAAATACCTCTAACGGGTGACCCTGGACCCTCTAGGTGGTCCGCGTACATCCACGACGCACCCACACATAAGCCTATCATACCCGGGTAGCCTATTCACCGGCGTATGCCTAGACAAGTGCTATGACTTAGTGGACTCTATGCCCTGTAACGAATAAACACTAGGTGGGGAGTGATCTCAACACCGTAAAGACACCAGGTAGGAGTAACTCCACTACCGTAAAGACACCAGGTGAGAGTACTCAGTCACCGTAAAGCAATAATGAAATAGAGTAATGAATAAATAGGACTGGATTCAAATAAATAGAACAGTAAATACTAAAGTGAAGTTTAATTGGGATACTACACACCTCAATCCGCACTCCGCGTCCCGAAAACCAAACCCGGCTCAGCTCCAATAACACCTGACAAATCAAGTTATCACCCGAATTATACCTATTACCATTTATCATTAAATTAGCTTCAATTTAGTATATTATTTCAATTTTACGTTTTATGAGGCTGAAACCCCGACAATATCTCGCCAACATTCCAATAAAATCCCAAAATTCATTTATTTGATCAACATATAATTTTTCTAAAATTTTTCTATTTTATATGAATTTTCTATGAATTTTCCAGAATTTTTTTTCCTTCAATACTATTTTTTTAATTAATTAATTAATTAGGGGCGGTTCGGCCGAACTAGACTGAACCTGGTTCGGTTCAACCGAGCCGAACCGGCCCGGTTCAGGGCTGAACCAGCCCCTTCTTCTTCATTGGAACAGACTGCTCTATTCCAACAGTTTTTTTTTTTTTAAATTGAATTGGGAGAGGGAGAGGGAGAGGGAGAGGGGAGACATGGGTGTCGTCTCCCTTCTCTGACGAACTGCTCTTGTAGTTCGTCCGAGCTCCCGAGCTCCACCCCACCATCACCGAACCACCACCAACTCCCGCCAACAACAACACCAACAAAAACAACACAACGTTAACGACTCACCTCTTCCGCCCCTCCAACACGAGCTCAATCTCTCTTCCTCTTTCACTTGTTTCTCTTCTCCTCTCGGTCTTCTATTTTGATCAAAACAGTGAGAAAAAATGGAAATTGTGGTGACGGTGGTGGTGTTTATCAAATTTTGGGCTGAAATGACCATTTTGCCCCTATGATCTTATCCTCCTCCTTCACACTCTAATACCCTTTTTGGTCATTTCACAATTATTTTCTTAATTTTCTGATTTTAATATATATATAAATATATTTATTAAAAAAAATCAGAAAATAAAAAAATAAATAAATAAATAAAATTGTGAAATGACTAATAAGGGCATGAACTTTGTAAAGGATTGTAGAGATGGATAGGGGTATTTTGGTCATTTTACCCCAAATTGTTGATAATACCACCGTCACCACCATTTTCTCACATTTCGATCGATCGGAGAGACCGAGGGAAGAAGAAGAAGGAAGGAAAGAGAGAGGGATCGCGAGCTCGACGAGGTCGTAGCGAGTCGAGGTGAGTTTGTGTTGTTAGTGTTGTTGTTGTGCGTTGTGTTGGATGGTGGTGGTGGTGATGATGGTTTGGTGGTGGAGGTGGAGTTCGGGAACTCGGATGAACTACTCTCTTGCAGTTCGTCCGAGGAGGGAGACGATCCCATGTCATCTCCCCCTCCCTCCCAATTCCAATCAATTGAGAAAAGAAAAAAAATGGTGAAACAGAGGCGTTGTGCGCCTCTGTTGGAGAAGAAGATGGGGGGAGGGTGCAGACACGCGCGTGTGTGCGTGCACCCCCTGGGCCGGGCCGGACCGGCCCAGGCCCATCCTGGGTGGGCCGGGCCCAACTGGCCCTGGCCCGACCCGGTAGGCCTGGACCGGGCCAGTCCCAAACCCAGTCAAGGTAGACCGAACCTGGTTTGACTCAGTTGGGTCGGTTCAAACCCGGTTAAGGGGACCCACCCCATATTATTTAAATAATATTTTATTTTATTATTTTATTTAAATAAATTAAAAACAGTTTTAAATAAAATAAAATACAGAAAAATAGGGAAAAATAGCTAAAAATTATAGAAAAATCCAGAAAAATACGAGAAATTAGAAAAAGGGTTTATAAATGAGTTTCAAAAATTTTCTCGGAATGTTGGCGAGATATAGTCTTTACCTTGTAAAACGAAAAATTCAAATAATATATTAAATTGAAGCTAATTTAACGACAAATGATCTTACGTATAATTCGGGTGGTAATTTTGATTTGTTGGACATTTATTCGAGCTGAACTAGGTAAATTAAGTGCGGTATAGGTGCGTAAACCCCAACAGAAACATATATGGAGTATTTAATTTTTTAAATTCTTGCGTTTATTATTCTTAAAATTCATATTCATTGTGATCATGTGTTGGTCTGGTTATTGGTCGGTGTTGAATTTGTTTTCATTATCAAAGTTTATTCGGGACGGTTGTAGCACGTAATCAAGCATGCTAGATTGTAGCACGTAATCAAGCATGCTTGATAGCTACCCGAGTCGCGAGGTGCACGTGTTCGATGGATTTGTGAGTGTTTCTAATTACCGTTAGTGGTCCGGGTGGATCCCATGTGTGATGTGTTCCTTTGGGCACTCGGATGGACGAAGTATGATCTAGTTTGTGAGCTTACGTTCTATTTCTGTCTGGTTTTATCGGAATTGTTGTTGATCATATTGTTTTCATTATGATTATTCGTTGATCATCTTGCATGCTTGTTACCTACATACGCAGGGTTTTATGGCTGCCCATACTCTTTGCATGTGTAGCTAACGTTAGTTATTGGCCTCTGAATCTGTTTATTATTTACTCGATGGTTTTCTTTAAAAGTTTACTCACTAGACTCGTCACCGTATGTGTTGGGTGGTTTGAGTGCAGGATTTGATATGTGCAGGGGGCAAGGAGACACTTGAAGATTATATGTGACTGACGACGGGGACTACTCCTCTTATACGCCTGGTTATTTGTATGCATTTATTTGTTTTATGTTGGGTTTGGGTTGTGAGAGTTACATTTTAGTTTGTTTATGACTTTGAGGATCACACTTGATATATATTTATAGACTACATTTTAGTATGGTTTCCACATTAGATTAATTGATATTTGAACTTGTTACATTTGGTATCATTTAATAATTTGAGACTTCCGCTGCATAATTTGAGGTTAATGATTATAATGAGTCCCTAAGCTAACTTGAACTATAATTAAAGAAAATAATATTAAGTTAGCAATAATTGATTGGTAATGGGTAATAAGTGGCCGTGGGACACAGCTGGATGGTGAGTTGGCAGAGTTGTGGGCCCGCGGTGCACGCCGTAGCGGCATATGGATTTGGGGCCGCTACATTTGGTATCAGAGCCTAGGTTTGTGAACCCTAGGCTTGATTGGATATTTAATAAGAGCATAAAATTTAATAAACCTAGATGTGGAAACCAAAGTGAATGACTAAAACCTTAGTTGGGAAGTGATGAGAGATGGGTAGAATCAGGAATATATATATAAATATGTATGTTTTGATTGTAAAATAAAGATTATACGCGTACACATTGAGTCTAATCCACTGCACGTTGGTTGTGCAGTTTACGATGGACAGACAGACTCCTACTACTACTCTGCTGACCACACAGCAGAAGGTTGGGGACACTAGTGGTCTTACTACTAGTGAAGCAGCAGATGTACAAGCCATGGTGCAGGGAGTGACGGAGCAAAGAAGCAGTTACTACAGCAAGCACAGATGGCTGAGTTGATGGAGTATATCCGGAGTTCGAGGATACCAGCAGTAGCACCTACTGCTGAGTTAGTTACGTCTACCACTCCGGTAGTGATTGCACCGGTAGTTGACACACAGGCACCAGTCATAGAGATAGTGATAGAGAGGGTTGAGCCTATTATGGCACCAGCTGAGACTACTGAGGTGACACCTACTACTACAAAGCAGTAGGCAGTGGCTTCGACTGCCAGGAGTAGGATGTCAGAGGCAGCGAAGATGGTGAAAGATTTCATGAGGTTTAACCCTACATACTTTACTGGAGTCAGTGATCCTGAGGTTGCAGGACGTTGGTTGATGACACACAAACGATTACATCAGCTGCTAGAGGTACCCGAGGCAGATCAGGCACGTATCTTAGGGTACTGTTTGAGGGGTCAGGCAGCGATTTGGTGGACTACCTACACCAACACTCACTCCATACCGTCAACATGGACAGAGTTTCGACAGCTGTTTTTAGATAAATACATTCCGATAGGGGTACAACTGAGGCTTAGAGAGGAGTTTCTCGCGTTGAGGCAAGGTACCTGTCTGTACTTACATATATGGAGAAATTCAAGCACTTGTTACAGTATGCCATGGATGTAGCGAATAATGAGAGACTTCAGATTTATTACGTTATTCGGGCTTTAAATGAGCGGATTGGTTGTGTGATTGTCGCAAGTGGAGCCCAGACTTTACAATGCATTTATGACTATGCACTGGCTTGTGAGACATACTTGTTATAGAGCGAGGAACAATCAGATCATCGAGCACCCAAAGATGATTTGCGATTAGATTAGGATTTCAGTGACGATCGTGATTCGAGAGATGATCAGCACGAGTATGATGACGGACAGATGGATTGGAGTCACGAGGACGACCAGGATCAGACTGATGATCAGTTTAGCGATTACGATTGCTAGGCGGTACATGAGATTGTACCCATACCGACAAAGCAGCCGATACAGTCATATCGATAAAATTGGGATTAGAGGGACCGGAGTTGGGGTCGGAGATCTGAGGGTCGACAGTCTGGAGGACGTAATAGACGCAAATGTTATCGATGCGGACAGAGAGGTCACATCAGTGTGAATTGTCGTGGAGCCTCTCCAGCATCAGAGATTCCACAGACCGGGGAGAGAGTTCACGCTATAGTACCGCCAGTCAGAGAGACGACCCGACAGCATGAGCAGGGTACGTTGTTTCGCTAGTCATTTTTCATGCATTCGTTGCATATAGGCTGGTTAGTTTATTTTTGAACCAACGTGTCCTAGTTGATGTGTTTACTAAGGTTATTGTGAGATTGGTAGATGTGTTCACCAGGAGGTTGTGAAACTAGTTGATTAGTTCACCAGGAGTCCATTTGCAACTAGTTGTTGTGGGATTGGTTCATGTGGTTCACCAGGGACTGGTCGATGTGTTCACCAGGGAATTGTTGATATGGACTGGTAGATGAGTTCACCAGGGATTGATTTGTACACCAGGAGTTAGTGGACGACTGGTTAATCAGTTCAATAGTGGCAGGTCGATTTTTATCACCTAGGTTGAGATTGCAAGCAGCTCAAAATAGATAAAAGAAGTATGCTGATAGGTATCTTGATGGTTTGAGTTATGATGTAGATGACTTGGTATATCTGAAGGTTTCACCTTGGAAAGGTCATCAGAGGTTTGGGATCAAGGGGAAACTAGCACCGAGGTATATTGGACCTTTCAGAGTTATAGCACATGTTGGGACAGTGGCATACAGGTTGGAGTTGCCATCAGAGTTAGCGGGCATTCATCCAGTGTTTCACGTGTCGATGTTGAGGTTAGCTAAGTCAGGACCAAGGCTGATGGTGGATATTAGATAGATTGAGGTTCGTCCTAACGTTTCATATGAAGAGAAACCTGTAGAGATTATGGATCGCAGGATACAGACTCTGAGGAACAGGGAGATTCTGAAGGTGTTGGTACGATGGCAGCATCACGGGACTGAGGGTCTCACCTGGGAGCTTGAGTCGACTCTGAGATGAGATATTAGTCATCTCAAATTTGGTGGATCTAAATCTAGGTAACTGAAACCCTCTCATTGTTCCTCATAATATCTAGGTTTTGATTCAATAATGGTAGCTCAATATTGGGGATTTCGACCCAAACGAATTTCAAAGATTTAAATTCTTGTTTCCTACTGTTTTGATCCTTCAATTTCATCAATTAATAATTTTGAATTGAAGTTTGTGGGTGCATTAAACTAATTTAATATATTTGAATTTTTGAAGAAATTTATGACGAATTGATGATTTAATGGTGATTACTGTTGGGGCCCGACTATGTGCACCCCACAAAACACAAAGGGCAAGCCACTTCTAGTGTTATGCTCCAACTAATTTGAGATCCATTGGCTTGCCCTTAGTGTTATGTGGGGTGCACATAGCTGGAACCTTATCGTTGTTATGTTGTTGTGGGTTGTTGATAAGGATTTAGAGGAAAAAGAAGGAAAAAAATAAAATAACAATAATAAAAAATATATATGTTCTGTTGACAATTCGTCTATGTAGAGATGATGAGGGGGCTCGCATGCAAGAAAGTGTGCATGTGTGCGTGCGAGCTTAGGCGGGACTGGCCTAGGATCAACCCAGTTGGTCTGCAGCGGGCCCAGTTCAGGTGAGCCCAACCCCCAGTAAATATTAAAAAAATAATTGAAATTGAAATTAAATAGATAATAAATAAAGTAAATTATATATATATAAATAGATAAACATTAAGAAAAAATTCAAAAAAAAATCATAGAAAATATGGGAAATTGGAAAAGTTGAGGCAGGCAGAGAGATAGTGGTTTATCAAATGACTCACAAGTATGCTATACTTGAGGCGACAATCACTGGTTCAGAAGACAGTTGAGGCGTACATTTGCAGACAAACGAGAGTTCCGACTGTTACCATTCCACGAGTCTTAGAGAGCTAGCGAACTGATGCGTTGTATCAGAGGTTCAAAGACATGGCACGGAGTCCCGACTTCCCAGATTGGAGAGATGCAAGATGAATTCAGGCAATGGCAGAGTTGTGAGATGGCATTCTTCATGAGGCTTACAAATCGAGATATACAGTTCACCTCGACTGGAACAAGATGTACCAAGATAAGAAACGCTTGTTCTAGTAGCCTAGGATGAAGGCAAATGTTGGCTAGTACGTGAAGGGATGTGAGGTGTGCCAGAAAGTAAAGGCTGAGCATCGGTGACCTGGAAGACTTTTTCAGCTACTACTAATCCCTTAGTGGAAATGGGAACAAATCACTATGGACTTCGTAAGTGGGTTACCATAGACTCCACTCAAACATGATGTCGTATGGGTTGTCGTAGATCGACTAACGAAATCAACACATTTCATTCCAATTTCCATTTGGTATTCCTTTCCACAGTTGTACACACACTTCGAATGAGAGATCATCAAATTATATGATGTGCTAGTATTGATAGTTTCGGATAGAGACAATCGGCTTATGTCACAGTTAGGGAAAGCTATGCAGGAACAATATGGGACCAGGATTCATTTAAGCACGGCTTACTATCCACAAATCGACGAGCAGTCAGAGCAGACTATTTAGATACTCAAAGACATGTTCAGAGCTTGTGCACTTTAATTTGAGAATCATGGGAGAAGTACTTTCCACTTTGTGAGGTTGTCTGTGACAATAGTTTCTAGGCCAGTGTTGGGATGCCACCATTTGAGGCATTGTATGGGAGACACTATAGATCAACAGCTTGTTGGGCAGAGCTTGAGGACACAATTGTCATTGGGTCTAAGGTTATTATAGACCACAAAGAAAGTTCAGCTGATTCGTTAGAGATTGCAAGCTACTCAAGATAGATAGACGATATACATGAATAAGTACCGCGATGCACTGAGCTATGAGGTAGTCTACTGGATGTACTTGAAAGTTTCTCCCTTGAAAGATCACCAAAGGTTTGGTATCAATGGGAAGCTTGCACCGCAGTTTATTGGGCCATAATAAATAGTCGGACGAGTTGGGGAGGCTACTTATCAGTTTTTAGGGGTTCATGATGTTTTCCATGTATCCATGTTGAGGTTAGAAAGATCAAGGCCAAGACCGATGGTAGACGTCACACAGATTAAGGTTAGGTTAATTGCGACATATGAGGAGCACCTCGTTGAGATAGTAAACTGCAGAGTTTAGGTTCTTGATCAGAACTAAGAAAATTCCTTTGGTCCTCGTTCGTTACCAGCATTAGGAAAATAAGGGACATACCTAGGAGAGGGAGTCTGTGACGGACCCAGTTTCACAATCCTAAACTGGGCCCTACCCAGCCTAGACTTACGTGGACCTTCGAGCCAATCTCGTCAAGTCACGCAAGTCTAGTCAACCTTCCTTTACCATTTACCATTTATCAAGAAATTATAAGTTGAGTTAATCAATTAGTGAGTTATCGCAGTTATAGCAGAAGCAATTAAACCTTAAACTAATCAATTTACCTCAAAACATATAAGTCAAGAAAACCTAAAGTGTGAAAACCCACATATGTATATCATTAATAATGAACAATCAGAGGTAAGTAACATATAGATATACATGCCCAAGATATCTCAAAACCCATATAGAAACCCAATGTTTCAAAACAAGTATATACAATAATACAAAAAGAATAACCTATATCAGACAAGTGGAAAGAACTGCTCTGTATCCTCAAATGATATCGCCAAGTTGTGGAGCCTTTCCCTTGCTGGACTATGGATCTGCACTTCATCAAATACAAGAATGATGAGCCCTGGTAAGTAAAGCCAAGCAGAACATAATGACATCATTCTGAAATAAATAAAGTAGTCTAAATTCATGCCGATAAAAAGAAAGGTACAGGGAATGTATGAATAAATAAGATTGCAAATGAATAGCTAAGCAATCAAAAATGAGTGTCCTGGATAATAAAGAGTGGCGCAAGTAGTCCCGACCAATAAAAAAGTTGTTAAGTCATGGGAATGTACTTCCAAGACTTGGGGCTTAGGACGTGGTACACTCACACCATCCTAAACCTTACACAGATAGGACATTCTCCAATAATCTGTGGAGAACTCCCACCCTGTATGGAACCCAAACCAAATCATGCATCCCCAGCCGTAAACCTCTAGCATGTTACCTCAGAAGGCCTGGAACCTCGCAAGGATCACGTTGATTCATGTAACAACCCTAAAATCTAACTCGTGCCACATGTCATTTTAGCTCGTACAAGGACCTCTTGTCGTGATACATATGAACAATTCTCGGTAGTCGACACCAATATATATATATATTTCTGATATTTGTATTATTATTCTATTTACCTGAATTTAGATTCCAATATCCCAATTGTGTGAGGGTGTTTGAGTGAGAGCATTGACGCAAAGAAATGGTTTCAGCTTGAGGAAATGTTATTGTAACAGCCCAATTTTTAATAGCCATTACTGGTGACATCAGCGCGAACGTGGAATGGCTATAAGGACCCATGAACATCCCATAGTGAAGATGGAGCACGAACGGATAGGGTTTACAGTCTGTTTTGTGTGCTCTGGTGGTGAAGTTGCGATGTATAGGTCCAAGTTAGTTAAATGGCATCGCAATATGTGTGTTTATATTGCCATTGATGTGTGAGATTGTGTGTTAAATATTCGCCTCGATATACGTGTTGACGCGGGTACCGGGTAGGCTAAAAGATGAAATTTAAGCCGAGGGGAAAGAATACACACATAAAATGAATTAAATGTGATAAAATTGTAAATTGGCGGGCGCCTAGAGACACACAGGGTCGTGGTCGACAAGCGTGGGTGGTACTATAGTGTGCACGCCCGAGTATGCTCGTTGGCGTATACAACGAAATTATAGACGCAAAAGTATAGGTGAATATATATATATATATATTTATATATATATATATATATGTATATAGGTAATTTGTGATACCAAATGTAGCGACCCCAAATTCCATATTAGTCCGCCACGGGAGGCCACGCAGGCCCACAACTGATCACGTAACCGCCAGCTATGTCCTACGCCCAATTATCCATCATCAATCAATTTCCTGTTAACTTTGATGTTTTGTGTTAATAATTACTAATTCAAGTTAACTTAGGTTCCTTTAATATCATTTAACCTCAAATTACGCAGCGAAAAATTAAATTAACAACATAAAGATTTAACATGTATTTTATGTGCATAATACTTAAGTGGAAACCATACCAAATGTACATCGTATACATATCATCTGAGTTATCAATAAACCTACAATTCATTACCTAGGCTCCTCAAAACCCAAAACCTAGCATAAAACAAGAAAAATAAACAAACATACGAGTAGGGATAAAGCTGTCAATCTACGTAGTCCTCAAGCTTGCCCTTCCCTCGACTCATACCAGGATCTGCACTCAAGCCATCACAAAAAGCAGATGATGAGTCCAGAGTGAGTAATCCCAAGGATATTTACCAAGTAATTACGTAAATAAAATGTTGGAATTTAAAATACTATAAATAAACATGTGGAACTAAAGAATACAGGCAACTGTAAAAGAACATCGCATGCATAAATATAGTAGCGAAGTAAGGTACGTGCACAGTAAAAATCAAACTAAGTCATACTTCGGGCTATTCCCCAGGCACGACCCGTGAAAACACCTCTAACGGGTGACTCTGAACCCTCTAAGTGGTCGGCGTACATCCACGACACACCCACACAAGCCTATCATACTCGGGTAGCTTATTTACCGGCATATGCCTAGACAAGTGCTATGACTTAGTGGACTCTATGCCCTGTAACGAATAAACACTAGGTGGGGAGTGATCTCAACACCGTAAGGACACCAGGTAGGAGTAACTCCACTACCGTAAAGACACCAGGTGAGAGTACTCAGCCACCGTAAAGCAATAATGAAATAGAGTAATGAATAAATAGGACTAAATTCAAATAAATAGAACAGTAAATACTAAAGTGAAGTTCAATTGGGATACTACACACCTCAATCCGCACTCCGCGTCCCGAAAACCAAACCTGGCTCAGCTCCAATAACACCCGACAAATCAAATTATCACCCGAATTATACCTATTACCATTTATCATTAAATTAGCTTCATATTAATATATTATTTCAATTTTACGTTTTACGAGGCTAAAACCCCGACAATTTCTCGCCAACATTCCGATAAAATCCCAAAATTCATTTATTTGATCAACATATAATTTTTCTAAAATTTTCCTATTTTATATGAATTTTCTAAGAATTTTTCAGAATTTTTTTCCTTCAAAATTGTTTTTCTAATTAATTAATTAATTAGGGGCGGTTCTGCCGAACTGGCCCCTTCTTCTTCATTGGAACAGACTGCTTTGTTCCAACAGTGTTTTTTTTTTCAAAATTGAATTGGGAGAGGGAGAGGGATAGGGGAGACGACATGGGTGTCGTCTCCCTCCTCGGACGAACTGCTCCGAGCTTCCAAGCTCCACCCCACCACCATAGAACCACTACCAACTCCCGCCAACAACAACAATAACAAAAACAACAAAAACAACACAACAATGTCAACGACTCACCTCTTCCGCCTCTCCAACACGAGCTCAATCTCTCTTCCTCTTTCTCTCGATTTCTCTTTTCCTCTCGGTCTTCTATTTCGATCAAAACAGTGAAAAACAATGGAAATTGTGGTGACGGTGGTGGTGTTTATCAGGTGGAATGACCATTTTGCCCCTGTGATCTTATCCTCCTCATTCACACTCTAATACCCTTTTTGGTCATTTCACAATTATTTTCTTAATTTTTTGATTTAATATATATATATATTAAAAAAAAGGAAAATAAAAATAAATAAATAAAATTGTGAAATGACCTATAAGGACATGAACTTTGTAAAGAATTGTGGATATGGATAGGGGTATTTTTGTCATTTTACCCCAAATTGTTGATAATACCACCGTCACTACCATTTTCTCACATTTCGATCGTTCGGAGAGACCGAGGGAAGAAGAAGAAGGAAGGAAAGAGAGAGGGATCGCAAGCTCGACGAGGTCGTCGTGAGTCGAGGTGAGTTTGTTTTGTTGGTGTTGTTGTTGTGCATTGTGTTGGATGGTGGTGGTGGTGATGATGGTTCGGTGGTGGAGGTGGAGTTCGGGAACTCGGACGAACTGCACTCTTGCAGTTCGTCCAAGGAGGGAGACGATCCCATGTGGTCTCCCCCTCCCTCCCAATTCCAATCAATTGAGAGAAGAAAAAAAAATGGTGAAACAGAGGCGCACAGCGCCTTTGTTTTGGAGGGTGCGCGCACGCAGGGTCGGGCCAAACTGGCCCAGGCCCATCCCGGATGGGCCGGGTCAAACCAGCCCTGGCCCGACTTGGACTCGATCCAGGTGGACCGAACCTGGTTTGACCCAGTTGGGTCAGTTCAAACCCGGTTCAGGGGACCCACCCCATATTATTTAAATAAAATTTTATTTTATTATTTTATTTAAATAAATTAAAAACAGTGTTAAATAAAATAAAATACAGAAAATAGGGAAAATAGCTAAAAATTATAGAAAATTTCAAAAAAATCTAGAAAAATACGAGAAATTAGAAAAAGGGTTTATAAATGAGTTTCAAAAATTTTCTCGGATTGTTGGCGAGATATAGTCTAGGTTTTTACTTCGTAAAATGAAAAATTGACATAATATATTAAATTGAAGCTAATTTAATGACAAATGATCTTAGGTATAATTCGGGTGGTAATTTTGATTTGTTGGGCATTTATTCGCGCTAGACTGGGTAATTGAAGTGCGGTATAGGTGCGTAAATCCCAACAGAAACACATCTGGAGTATTTAATTCTTTAAATTCTTGCGTTTATTATTCTTGAAATTTATATTCATTAAGATCATGTGTTGGTCTGGTTATTGGTCGGTGTTGAATTTGTTTTCATTATCGAAGTTTCTTCAGGACGGTTGTAGCACGTGATCAAGCATGCTAGATTGTAGCACGTGTACTTGCGCCACCAATGGATAGCTACCCGAGCCGCGAAGTGCACGTGCTCGGTGGATTTGTGAGTGTTTTCGATCACCGTTAGTGGTCCGGGTGGATCCCAGGTGTGATGTGTTCCTTTGGGCGCTCGGATAGACGAAGTATGATCTAGTTTGTAGGCTTGCGTTCTATTTCTGTCTGGTTTTATCGAAATTGTTGTTGATCATATTGTTTTCATTATGATTATTCGTTGATCATCTTGCATGCTTGTTACCTACACATGCAGTTGTTTATGGCTGCCCACACTCTTTGCATGTGTAGCTAACGTTAGTTATTGACCTTTAAATCTATTTATTATTTACTCGATGATTTTCTTTGGGAGTTTACTCACTGGACTCGTCACCGTATGTGTTGGGTGGTTTGAGTGCAGGATTTGATATGTGCAGGGGGCAAGGAGACACTTGAAGATTATATGTGACTGACGACGGGAACTACTCCTCTTATACGCTTGGTTGTTTGTATGCATTTATTTGTTTTATGCTGGGTTTGGGTTGTGAGAGTTACATTTTAGTTTGTTTATGACTTTGAGAATCACACTTGATATATATTTATGGACTACATTTTGGTATGGTTTCCACATTAGATTAATTGATATTTGAACTTGTTACATTTGGTATCATTTAATAATTTGAGACTTCTGATGCATAATTTGAGGTTAATGATTATAACGAGTCCATAAGCTAACTTGAACTATAATTAAAGAAAATAATATTAAGTTAGTAATAATTGATTGGTAATGGGTAATGACTGGTCGTGGGACACAGTTGGATGGTGAGTTGGCAGAGCTGTGGGCCCGCGGTGCACGCCGTAGTGGCATATGGATTTGGGGCTGCTACAGTTATTTTCAAGAGTTGGGGTAAACTGTGGTCTGGTTTTTAATTTTTTGGGGGAAAAATTGAATAGAAACACTAACAAAATACAATAGACTATAATAATTAAACATGGTAAGACAAGTATGGTAAGAAAATTTGTCCATGAGAGGTTGGTATATCATAGACAAAGTTAAGACATATGGGGTTTTGGTGTGACAAATACCAGTGTTATGGACGTTTTATGAAGATAGACTATTATGCAAAAAGTTTGGCTCAATTTGGTGAAAAATCGGATTCAAAACGAGCATTGGAAGTTAGAATGTAACGACCCGTTACGTTAAGCACGTGATTAACAGTAATCCGAACCCAAATTAATCCGAGTTAGGCTCATGGTTAAGCCCGGTTTGTCTCGATTAACGTATGTGTGGGATTTCGTGATGTATTGTGTTTGTTTGGTGTGTACTAGTACATATATGTGAATAATCAGACTAACGAGGAAATGCCTAATACCATGTGTGGGTCATGTGAACACACATGAGACGCGAGATAGCGTTGACGATCGAGTATGCTCGGCGGTGGAAATTACGTAATTATAGGCATAAATATATATTTATATATATTATGGATATATATATATATAAATATATATTAAATGGAAAATAATAAAATAATGATAATTTGTCAGGCGCAGAGTGATACGCGGGGTCACGAATGACACGCGTCGGACATACGAAGGTGCGCACGCCCAAGATGTTCTCGTTGGCGTGCCAACCGGAATTTAAGGCGCAAGAGATCAATAAATACATATATTTATATATATAAATCGATATATATATATATAAATATATATTTAATAAACTGGAAAAATGTAAGATTACCATAAGGGTATTAAGGTTGTTAAGGAGGAGATAATATTTGAAGGGCATTTCGGTCATTTCCCCACCAAAAACTGCCTCTTCTTCTTCTTTAAATGTGAAACCGAGAGATCGAAGAGAGAGATCGAGAAACACAGTGAGCGAGAGAGATCGCGAGGAAGAGGAGGAGAGCTAGGCGATGGCGAGCTCCCGTGATCAAGACGAAATCAAGGTGAGATTGTGTTCATTGTAGTTGTCTCGTTGGTTGCAGTTGGTATGGTAAGGATGATGAGCGCCATGGCTGAAAATTGAAAGTGATATGAGGGTGGTGACGGCAAGGGAGTTGTCTCCCTTGCCAAATAGAGTTGGGGTTGGGGTTGGGAGCCAACCCCAATTGAAGAAAAGAAAAGAAAAAAAAAAAAAAAAAGAACAGCGTACTCGCTCTGTTTTCATCTCGTGAGGAAGAAGGTCTGAGCCGGGCGGTTCGGCTCGGTTGAAGCGAACCGGTTCGGTCCGGTTCAGACCAAACCTTAAACAAAAGAAAAAAATGGAAAAGAAAATCCAGAAAAATAGGGAAAAATATGGAAAAATAGTATTTTGACCAAACAAATAGAAATTGAGAGATTTCTATGAAAAAATGAGAAGTTTGAAAGTCGGAGGAGACTTTACACCGGGGTTTTACCTCGAAAAGCGTGAAATGGTCAAAATAGGTTAAAAATTAGGTCCCGAGATTCCGAATTCGAATGGGACCAGTTTAGAAATGTTAGTAAATGAGTATGAGACTTAAGTTGATGATAATTGGTCTATTTTAGGTAATGAACCGATGTGGAAAGGTTTGAGGACTTCGGAGAGTCGTACAAGTCGGTAAAACATAGAAAGCTCAGGACAGGTAAGTGGGACTCGTAGCTTTTATCAATTATGCAATGTAAAATAGTATTATTAGAGCATGTAGTGTACTGGACTGGGAATGGGGCAATGTACCGTGATTTGACTGTGGTTTTACAAAAATGCTTTGAAATGAAAAATGGATTCGGAAAGAGGTTTGACGGGAAGGATCGGCATGGGGTTTGGGAACTGTGGTGGAATTGCTAACCATCACTGCGCCCCAGTTGCTTGGGAATTATTTCGATCAATGCTTTCCAGTTGAGTTTAGCAGCTCATTAGTCATAAACCAATTAGATGAGCAGTGATTGGTTTAGTGATGATGAGTAAGTGCGACTCGGTGTTTTATGAGTTGGCGGCACATTGACAAGAACTGGTTAGATGCCCAGTGATTAGTTCTTGGATATGTGAGGGGGCGACTCAATGCAAATACGAATATATGGAATACAAATCACGGGTACATTGCAACGAACCAAAGAACATGCATCTGTTATATATATTGTTTATATTGATTCATATGCACCGGTAGATATGCATTTGATTCATGTTGTTATACATTACCTTGATATTAATTGGTAATTGATGGTTGGTATAAGAGTCACTTACTGAGCATGTAGGAGCTCACCCACCTTAACATTTCCAGGTATGAATGTACGCTAGGACTTGGAACTCAGGAAAGGAGAAGACCAGGAGTTTAGTATCTTCTCTACGGTGCAGTGAGTTTCCTGTTATATATATATTGTATTGCATTATGATTTGTAATAAAATGGGTGGGAATACAAGCTCAGTACCGATGTTCATGCCGGTATTGTATAGCTTATGAATTATCGAAAAAGTTTTAAATTTTCCGCTGCGTTGGTTTTCGTTTATTTTATTTTGTTAATGAATATAAAGATATACAGGTATTGTCAGAGAGTTTTGATAAGGCTGCTGGCTCTAATTAGGTTCGATCTGGTTTACCGGGGCTTAATTAGGGTTTCAGGCCGGACGTTCCTTTATTGAAATTAGGGGATGTCACAGTTGGTATCAGAGCAAGGCTTTACAAACTTAAGTTTATTATTGGTCTCAAAGTAAGAGACAGTTTTGATATAGATTGATATAAGAGATTATGTTGTAAAGCTTGGTTTGATTAGTCCACTGAGAAGGCAATGGAATAACTCTGATATAGATTAGTATCAGAGACTAATGTTGTCACTTTCGATCCAGTTTCGAAGTGATGTGATAATACTGATACCGTTTGGATTGAAATTTTGAGTTGTACCTGTATATTGAAATTAAAATTTCAGTTAACTGACTTGGAGATTGATTCTCAAGTCAGGGATAAACCAAGATTAAATGAACGGTTTTATCGATGTTTTGGGGGGTAATGAAAGATAAAAGCTTGAGACATGTATTTGTGAGCTTTATATTATATCTATGCGATAGATATAGTTGTACTGTCTTGCTTTGGAATGAATCTGAAAGTCTTATCTCACATCTAGGACTTGGTAAGTCAAATGAAATTGATGGTGAGGGTTCTTGGGAACCTAGACTTCAGGGATATTGTGATAAAGGAAGACAATGGAACGATGATAAGATGCGCTATATCCGTCTATGTCTCATGAAATGAAAATGTATATATGTTGAGGGTTAGGGTTTGTGGAACCCTGAACCTAAATGATATAGATATGGAAAGGAGATGAGTTATGAATAACTCTTTTATTGAGTAGTCTCTAAGGGTCTTGATTCTCACTGATATTGTCTGATGAGAAATAGTCAGTGTGAAGGAGTAATGGACTCGGGACTCAAGAGACATAGGTCAGATGAAATGACCATATAAAGGTGAATGAAATATGAAATGATTGACAATGAAACTCAAAGGTGATGAGTCACTTTGAGTAGAAAATATACTAGTGTTGAAACTAGTTCAGTGAGATGAAAAGTTATTCAATGGGAAAGATTGGTGGTAAATGGTGATGAGAACCCGGTTGAGGTTAGTTAATCACTATATTATTCATACTTCAGTATAAAATTTCATATAGGATGCGGATCCATATTGAAATAGTGAGAATGAAACTTGTAAGTATGATTATGGTATAGCCGCATATACCGAAAGTAAGGTAAGAAAGAGGTTTATTAGTGTTGTTACGATGTAACTGCACGCACTAATAGTATGATAATAAGGAAGCCTGTCAGTATAGTGGAGATATAGTCGCACATGCTGAAGGCGGAATAGAAATGACTTATTAGTATTGTTGTGGGTAATTGTACTCATTAATAGAGCAATAAAGAGAAAGGAATGACGATGTGGAGGAACCACACATAGAGATAAAATATGAGGATATTAGATTGAGATGTAGCTCAATGTTGAAATGGTTAAGAAAGGATGAAGGTAACATTACTCTAAAAGTGAAGAGTTAAAACAAGAAATGAGAGATGAAGGATTTGAGAAAAATTTATGTTTTTGATCAACTCTAATTTGTTGAGGAAGTGGAATCATTTGTAAGGAAATGGTAAATTGAGAATAAAGTGAAGAGTAAGTTGCAAATATATATGTTGAAGGACTAGAAAGGTCAAAGTTAGAGGTCTAACATCAAAGTATTTAAGAATCTTTTGGAGGCATTAATACATAAAGATTCATAGATATGACAATCTTGTCATCGGAGACATCTGATGTAGATAAGAGGGGTACTGTTCAGGTAATTGAGAAAAACATAGCAGTGGGCTATGAGGTGTTTCAAAATTGATGTGTAGACTAGTACAGTCTAAATTGGGGAGAATGAGTTGTCAATAAGGTTAAGGATTGAGAATATAGAGAATGATGTACAATACTAGCAATGAATATGGAAGCAGTATATCAAGAGGTTGGTATTGACTGCAATATATGATGGAAAATGTTAAAATTTATAAATTTTGGGAATGAGAATTCGTAGAAATTCAGTAATCATTCGAAATTCAAATGATTTGGGTTGAACAAATCGATAATAGGGTAGTAAGGGAAAAGCAAGCTTGATGAATGTAAGATTGTGAGATTAAGATTTCAAGTAAGGTGAATATTAGAAAGGCTTGAAATCTTATCACAATGTAGGATAGAAGATTCATCAAATTATTTGGATTGTTGACCAAACCACTGATTAATGTTGTTGTATTTGAGGTATTATAAAAAAAAATTGTATGAGTTTGAGAACTCAAGTGGAGTGACAAATTAACGTGAATTGAATTCCAAGGAATAGTGATTTCCCAGAATTGACAACTCAAATGTGTAAATCAAATGAAATCAATAGTTCTTAAAAGTTGATTGAGATTTGGTTATCATGGAGTAAAGATAAGAGTTTTGGAGTATATGATCAAGCGATGGCTTGATAAGGTGGAAGATTATGGTGTAAACCATAGAAATTCATTAGAGCTCATGCTATGTTTATGAATGAAAATATAGAGTTGTTAAACTCTATTGAGATAAGATCATCATTAAGTTGACAATGATGACGAATATGAAAATAGTTGAAACTGTATCAAATGCACAAAGTACTATTCCAGAGTTATGTGAAACTCTGATAATAGATTGGTATATACCAAAAGTTGTAGGTGTAATGGATAAGTTTCACCTATACATCTTAAGATATGTGTTGAATTTTAAAGTTATGAGTTAAAGGAATTGACTGAGGTTAAGACAATTTGAGAATTGTCTTATATTCAACACAAAGAATGGAAAAAGTGATGGATCATGAAATGATTGAAGCATACAAACAACTTAAACAGAGAGTTGTGATATAGTTGTATTGTATGATCAGTTAACACTATAATGAAAGAAGGATGAGTTGTACATGATACAAAGGATGCCTTAAGGAAATTGAAAATGTAGTTTGACTACATTAGCTGTTTAATTATACCTGGATTACGGAAAAAGTTAGAGTTAGAGGTGTATCTTAATACTTTTATTCAAGTAGTTGTCTGTTGATATAATAAGGGAATAGATTGTAGTAAATATATTTGATATAGTGTAAAAGAAATTAATAGGAAATAATAGTGTTGGTAGGAGTACCAAACGAATATAAGGTATCCGTGATAATGAAGAACTGAGAATATGTACTTCAAATGATGGATTGAATGAATTGCAAGAATAAATCTTAGAAGAAAGACATGAATATGGAAGATAGGGATGAGGATCCCAGTATTAGTATAAATTCAGTTGATTGGATAGAACGTGCAAGTTCATTCATTCATTAAGAGGTTTTGAAGTACAGTTGTATCATGTACAAGGGTTTGAAGGGTATGAATGTCGTTTAGTTATACCTAAGATTGGAAGATCTTAGGGAATCACTAAATGATAAAAGAAAATTGTGAGAATAAATGAAATTGGTGAAATGTGAATTGAGGAAAGCTTCAAACTATGGGAGTTTGAAGAAAATATATTTGTCAGAGTGAAGATAATTGAGGTGGAATAAGTCACTCGAAGGTGAAAATAAGCAGTGTGAGACTGGTATACTCACGTGCACTGAAATGCTGGTGTCAAAAAGGAAATAGTGGAGTGGTGGTGTAACCACCCTCACTAAATTAAAAAGCATAATGAAATTGTAACTCAGTTATATTTGAGTTAATAGGAAAAGGAGTTTGGCATATGTTCTCAGTAACCAAGAATTACTTTAGTTGTCTACTTTTCGATTAAAGCTAGTAGCTATTTTGGGTTTCAATCACTCTGAGAAATTACTCGCACAAAGTGATTGACGGTGGTTAATATTTAAATGAAAGGAAGAGGCATGAGGGGTAATTATAATAAGAACTTCTCAATATTATCTCATCAGTGAGATAGATAATAATTGATGAATGAGTGAAGTCCTGCGCAGGCATATCATCAATTGAGAGGTTGGAATTGATAATTACCAAGTCTTTTCTTTGGAGTTCAGAATGAGACTGAACTCAGTAAATGTATGAATTAATGAATGATTGGATGATTGGGTTGAGAAATCTAATCGGAACTACTCAATGTGTTATAGATTAACTATGAATGAGTAGTGTCCAGGTTTGACGTTGTAATGGAAATTGTGCGGGACGTATGAAACTCTGAAATGGAAATTTGATTCATGATGAAGGTTAGACAAGAATGATTCTGAATATCTCAGGAATCTCTTTATATGATTGATATATGTAATGCTACAATATATTTGGGTATATGAACGAGTTATAAATGGGTTTAGATGAGGATATATATAAGGAGATTATGAAGAAATATGAGATATGTTCAGTATGTGAGGTTGAGTAATGAAACATGAAAAGTTAGATTCTTGTCTATACCTGAAAAGAGAACAAAATACGATTATAGGCTAGGGATGTGAAATAGATGTCAGCACAATGAATTATAGTTGATGAGGGAATCTAGTCTGCAAGATTCTTGTCAGTGAGGGCATATGTTATGTTCGAAAGGATTGAGCAAAATAATTGTATTGGAGATGTGAGATGATATGATATTAAAAATATTCCGGATAGAGATCCGAGACTTGCTTCCACTGAGGGAAGAAGTTATTGATATAAATTGAAAACCAGTCTCAATCTCGATACAATGTTTTTCCTTCGTGTTGACGAAGAGATTGAGTTACTAATTTTAATTCAAAGAGTATGATTGAGCGTGTGTCTCATCATAATAGTCACTGAAAGAATCAATTTATCTATGTGAGTTCTTTAATTATCTTAGTAACTGAGGGGTTACAGAATGAAATATGCTCCTTCTTATACTACCATAGGGGTGAGCTATAAGAAGGGAAAACACTGTACTAGAATGAATGCAGTAATAAAGAACTACACAGAGGAAATAGAGCAGACTAGGTAAAGTACAACTATAATATAAAGGAAACAAATAATATAAGGATAAAGTTGTAGTGTATAGATTGACAAAATCTATAAGTTTCAAGCAAGTATCGGGAAAAAAAATGATGAGAATGTGGTGTGATTGACCTTGCCATTCACCGATGGGTGGAATGGAGGTAGGAGACACACATATGTTGACCTTGCTGTTCATTTATGGTGGACAGAGGTAGGAAATGTGATGCATGAATATGTTGACCTTGCTGTTCATTTGTAGTGGACAGATGTAGGAGACATGATGATTGTCGACCTTGCCGTTCAGTTATGAGATGGACGGAGGTAGGAGACATGATATTGTTGATCCTTAGTAGATTCGTCAATGCTTGAACTACAACAATCCTTAAGAAAAAGAGAAAATGTGACAAATATCATAGGTTATTGATGTATCAAAAGATATATGGGATCTTTTAGAAATCTCACCTATGAACGGGCTATAGAGATTCGGATTACGTGAGATTAATGGAATAGTGTTATTCACATTTCATTAAACTGAAAGAGAAGAATGAAATGGTAATTTAGTTATGTTTATTCTTCAAAGTAAAGTTGAGATAAGCTTTGTGCTAGTGATAGGGTGGTGTAACCACATATACTAGACAAGCAAGGAATGAGAAAGCTAAGGAATAGGAAATATGATAGAATAATGAACTCCATAACTGTTTGAGATCATTGGTAACTTGTACGTACCTTTAATTTCGAGGACAAAATTGTTGCTAAATTGGGGAGACTGTAACGACCCGTTACGTTAAGCACGTGATTAACAGTAATCCGAATCCAAATTAATCCGAGTTAGGCTCATGGTTAAGCCCGGTTTGTCTCGATTAACGTATGTGTGGGATTTCATGATGTATTGTGTTTGTTTGGTGTGTACTAGTACATATATGTGAATAATCGGACTAACGAAGAAATGCCTAATACCATGTGTGGGTCATGTGGACACACATGAGACGCGAGATAGCGTTGACGATCGAGTGTGCTCGGCGGTGGAAATTACGTAATTATAGGCATAAATATATATTTATATATATTATGGATATATATATAAATATATATTAAATGGAAAATAATAAAATAATGATAATTTGTCAGGCGCAGAGTGATACGTGGTGTCACGAATGACACGCGTCGGACATACGAAGGTGCGCACGCCCGAGATGTTCTTGTTGGCGTGCCAACCGGAATTTGAGGCGCAAGAGATCAATAAATACATATATTTATATATATAAATCGATATATATATATATATATATATAAATATATATATAATAAACTGGAAAAATGTAAGATTACCATAAGGGTATTAAGGTTGTTAAGGAGGAGATAATATTTGAAGGGCATTTCGGTCATTTCCCCACCAAAAACCGCCTCTTCTTCTTCTTTAAATGTGAAACCGAGAGATCGAAGAGAGAGATCGAGAAACACAGTGAGCGAGAGAGATCACGAGGAAGAGGAGGAGAGCTAGACGATGGCGAGCTCCCGTGATCGAGTTGGGGTTGTCTCCCTTGCCAAATAGAGTTGGGGTTGGGGTTGGGAGCCAACCCCAATCGAAGGAAAAGAAAAGAAAAAGAAAAAAAAGAACAGCGTACTGCTCTGTTTTCATCTCGTGAGGAAGAAGGTCCTGAACCGGGCCGGTCGGCTCGGCTGGTTGAGCCGAACCCGGTTCGGTCCGGTTCTCAGACCAAACCTTAAACAAAAGAAAAAAAAAATGGAAAAGAAAATCCAGAAAAATAGGGAAAAATATGGAAAAATAGTATTTTGACCAAACAAATAGAAATTGAGAGATTTCTATGAAGAAATGAGAAGTTTGAATGTCGAAGGAGACTTTACATCGGGGTTTTACCTCGAAAAGCGTGAAATGGTCAAAATAGGTTAAAAATTAGGTCCCGAGATTCCGAATTCGAATGGGACCAGTTTAGAAATGTTAGTAAATGAGTATGAGACTTAAGTTGATGATAATTGGTCTATTTTAGGTAATGAACCGATGTGGAAAGGTTTGAGGACTCCGGAGAGTCGTACAAGTCGGTAAAACATAGAAAGCTCAGGACAGGTAAGTGGGACTCGTAGCTTTTATCAATTATGCAATGTAAAATAGTATTATTAGAGCATGTAGTGTACTGGACTGGGAATGGGGCAATGTACCGTGATTTGACTGTGGTTTTACAAAAATATTTTGAAATGAAAAATGGATTCGGAAAGAGGTTTGACGGGACGGATCGGCATGGGGTTTGGGAACTGTGGTGGAATTGCTAACCATCACTGCGCCCCAGTTGCTTGGGAATTATTCCGATCAATGCTTTCCAGTTGAGTTTAGTAGCTCATTAGTCATAAACCAATTAGATGAGCAGTGATTGGTTTAGTGATGATGAGTAAGTGCGACTCGGTGTTTTATGAGTTGGCGGCACATTGACAAGAACTGGTTAGATGCCCAGTGATTGGTTCTTGGATATGTGAGGGGGCGACTCAATGCAAATATGAATATATGGAATACAAATCACGGGTACATTGCAATGAACCAAAGAACATGCATCTGTTATATATATTGTTTATATTGATTCATATGCACCCGGTAGATATACATTTGATTCATGTTGTTATACATTGCCTTGATATTAATTGGTAATTGATGGTTGGTATGAGAGTCACTTACTGAGCATGTAGGAGCTCACCCACCTTAACATTTCCAGGTATGAATGTACGCTAGGACATGGAACTCAGGAAAGGAGAAGACCAGGAGTTTAGTATCTTCTCTACGGTGCAGTGAGTTTCCTGTTATATATATATTGTATTGCATTATGATTTGTAATAAAATGGGTGGGAATACAAGCTCAGTACCGATGTTCATGCCGGTATTGTATAGCTTATGAATTATCGAAAAAGTTTTAAATTTTCCGCTGCATTGGTTTTCGTTTATTTTATTTTGTTAATGAATATAAAGATATACAGGTATTGTCAGGGAGTTTTGATAAGGCTGCTGGCTCTAATTAGGTCCGATCTGGTTTATCGGGGCTTAATTAGGGTTTCAGGCCAGACGTTCCTTTATTGAAATTAGGGGATGTCACATAGAAACTGTCAAAATTGAGATTTATGAGAATTAATAAATGAAAAGAAATTATGTTGCTAACAAGCAGTTGAGGGTTTATATATATAAAGTTAACAAATCGTTTAACCAAAACGATTTTAGTTTCGTTGAAACGAAACCTCTAAATTCAGTTATTCGCACGCGGAGCTTTTGATGTCTGATTTTCATCCGATTTCTCTCTGCAAAACAGTAAATCATCGTGAAACAGTCTGTTTGAGCCAATTTGTCATGGTGGAAATGAGGGATTCGGCCTGGAATCTGGTACAATTAGAAATCTCATGATTTTTTAGTTTCTTTCACAGGGTTTTAATAGGAATTGGTATCAATTTTTGTGAATTGATGTATTGGGTTGATTTGCGTTAATTTGGGATAGATTCCACTGACGTGGGATAGGGTTTTTGTAATTTGAAGTGATGCAACTTAGTTGATAACAATCTTGAAAATGTTTTTGCAGTTGACATTAATTCATATTGGGATTTTGGATGAATTGAATATTGGTTTTGGTTTAAATTGACTCAACGGGCTATGAAAATATTTGAAAGTTGGTATTGAATGGTTTTGTGGTGTTTGTTGGCGAGATTTGAGGATTTAACTGCGAAAATATTGATTTGGAGAAGTTTTGTTCGTTCAAAACAAATAAAGTTTGTCTTGTCAATAGGTCATATGGGAAATTCATAACTCATGTTTTTTATCTGATTTAAGTATTTTTGGAGTTTATGGAAAGTATGATATGTGTACAATAAGTTTCATTTTGGTCAGTATGACAAATATTGAGGTTTTCAAGGTTAAAATATTACCCCAAGTTAGCTAGTTGAAGTTAGTTGAAGTTATAAATAATTATTTTTGGAACTAGCTCTCGAGCATATTTTGGTCGCAGTTTTCACGATATTTCGTGATTTGGTTTCATTTGAAGCTTGACCATAATATAATTAGGTATGCAGGGTAGTTATTGGAAGCATGTGAGTACGTAGTAACATTGGACACAGGTAAGTAAACCAGTGGGGAAATTTACAGTTATTTCTTTGACCTTTAATTTATTTTTTGTTATTGCTCTGTCCTATTTCGAAACTCTATTCTAATTGAGTGGTCTAAGGGCAAGTGAGTCAGCGTGATCCTTGAGATTTGGGGGGATGTATGTTACTATTTTGGAACTTGATATTCACGAGCTGATCTTTTGGTTCCTATATACGAGGTATGAATTACTTCACTAGATTGTTGAGGAATTCCTATTCGTGTTGATTTTAGGATGGTGCGAGTTGGCCACGTCCTAAAAGTCCGAGTTGCGATGGTGAATTGCCTTAGCTTTGCAAGAGCTTGATAGATGTTTCTCCTCGACTTAAATGATTGTTTCACTAAGTCGGGACTACTTGCGCCTTTCCTTTTTGATTTCTGGATACTTATTATAGATTATTTCATATTTATTTTCATTCTTTATTTAATCATGCTGTAATGGCCCTTTATTTATTAACGTCGTTATTTTAATAATTTCATATTAGGACGCCAACTCAGACGACAATTGGACGCCGCGTATAGGCTATGCATGATCTGGACCTAGGGACTGACTATGTATTGATGTATGCCTTAATTCTGTTATGTATTAATATTAATATTATTATGTATTGTTCATCACAGGTGTGTATTTATATTTACTTATCAGACGAGGTTGAGCACAGGGGTTTCTTGTAGTGAGACAGGCCAACGTGGGGGTTCGGTAGCAGTGAGGCTGGGCATTGGGATGTGATTAGATTTAAACAATATAGCATGACTCTAGTTTAGGAGTTAAATATAATGAAATTTGAATATAACTTTAGGATAAGTTGTAAATCAATTAGGCATACTAAGTGTGGGACCGCCTCGAGAAGCGTGCTAGACAAGTGGCACGGGGTGCCGAGTAGTCGAGAAGTTAGTGTGACCCTATTTACAAATTTATGGAATTTATTGATGAATAGAATAGGTGTTATGAATTAAATCAAATTGGAATAAATAAAATCCTATAGTTTGAACTGAATAATCAGTACACCTAAGATGCTTCTCCAGATGCGCAACGGGTAGATTCGAGACAGATGGTGTCATGACAGGGTGTCCAGGAATTAGGTGACAAAAGGTGATCAGTGATCGTTGGATTATCCTCAAGATGCGTGTACACAGTAGATTAAACAACCACCTATATATACGATTGATCAGTGGAAGGCATGCAAAATTTAAGAATTTTAATTCGATTGTTCATTGTTCTGAGTGAGAAATTGTAGATTCTGAACTACAACTGAGGGTTTGGAGGCTGGATTAGGTAATCTAACAATATATAAGGCAATCTACCTACAAATTTCTTGAATTTTCCATTAAAATGGATTGTTGGTGAAATTCATATTACATTGATTTTTAATGGTTTTTGGAGGTCATCTTGAAGGGTTTTGAGTTTCTTATGATGAATTACACTTGTTTTACTTGGATTTGCGTGAATTGGTGACCAATTGGGTAATTTCGTGATTTATGGTTGTGCATGTTGATTCGAGAATTGAGTGTTGTTTTTGTTGATTTGTGGTGAAATATTGAGGTTTTGAAGGTCTCCGATGGATTGAGAGAGAGAGGAATGGAGAGGAGGGAAGAAGAGGCAACATTGAAGAAGAAAGAAAGGAAAAAAAAAAGAGATGGGGAGAAACAAACTCGTCTCTGGGTAGGGGACGCAAGTGTTGCGTAAGTGCGTCCCCCGAAATGTGCCAGACTGGCCAGCCAGGCCGGTCCAACCGCTTGGACCGAACCGGTCCAGGTGGGCCACCCAATTAAAAAATGATTTTTTTAAATTAAATAAAATTAAATAATATATATTATTTCCTAGAAAATAGGAAAATAATTAAAAAAATATCAAAAAAATTGGAGAAAATTCTAGAAAAATATAAAAAATTTAGAAAAAGGTAAAAAAGTGGTTTCGGGACTTTTCGGGTATTTTTGGAACCCCGACATAGCCAGAAGGGGTACCACAACTAAAAAATTAGAAATAAAATATAATATCATAAAATTATATAATATCATAAAATTATATATTTTCAAAAAGTATAAAACACTATAAATGGACTTCAGGGACTGGAAAACTATAGCTCGGGCATCGGGGAGCTAGGTTGGGCGTACCGACGGGTTCAGAAAGTCGGAGTTCGTATTTTCGGGTACGTAAAACCCAACTGAACACCACTACTGCATTTACTTATTGTTATTCAATTTGAGTTGTTATAATTGATAATCTATGAGTCCATTCCTACTGAGACGGTTATGGTTCTGTCTATGTATCCAGGTTGTGTGGTCGTTTGCTGGGTGTGTGGTCTAGGACAAAGTCGTAAGGTCGATGGTGTTGGCCACGATAGGGCTCCTGGTCCTCAGTTCACATCTAGGATTAGCTGGTTCACACCTATTTTCATATCTTTGAATTTATATTCATGCGATGAGCTTTGAGCAGTTGTTTGCATTTTGCTTCAAATCCGCATGTTTATTTAACACTATTTATTGATTTCATTTTACATTCTTAAATTGTGATGCACGGTGGTTTTCCTTGGGATTTTACTTGCTGGGCTCGTCATATGCATTTTGTGATGGCTGAGCACAGATCCTAGTACTAGCAAGGGTAAGGGGATTCTCGGCTATTACATCTGACTTACCTACGCCGGGGTTGTCGGTATGGGTGATGACTATTATATTTTGATATTTTGTATAACATTTTGGGAACTAGGAGACTATATTTCACACCTGTACTTGTATATATTAATTGTTATAGTTGATCGCCATATGTACAGTACTTTTCGGGATTTCCACTATAGGATAAATAGTAATTATATATATTTCTTTTGGTTAAATTTAGACTTCCGTTGTAAAATTATAAAATATTGAATTAATTAGCTCAAAAAATCAAGAGTGACAGGTAATAGATAGTCGAGTGACGTGGCAGAGGTTTCCGATACACTAGCAAGAGAAATGGGGAGCCACGGGGTGGCCTCAGAATTTGGGGCCGTCACATTTTGGTATCAGAGCAAGGTCGATAAGTCCTTAAATTAAATAAGTTAAGGAAAGAGCATAAACTTTAAACCAAATTAGATGTGGAAACCCGACGAATTGCCTAGAACTTTTAGTTGGGAAGCAATGGAAACGGGTAGAGTTAAGATTGTTATATGATATATGTATTGTTGTATTTATATATACTATACGCATACGTATATTGGGTACAGATCCGGACATGAAAATCAATGCAGACCACTATGGACGGACAGACTCCTACACCTATCCCTCCGACTACTCAACAGGAGGTTGGGGAGACTAGTGGTCACACCTTTAAGGAGGTAGCCAATCTGCGATTCATGGTGCAGAGAGTTACGGATCAGCAGTTATTGCATCAGGTACAGATGGTTGAGCTTATGGAGTACATATGGAGCTCGAGGATACCTATATTAGCACCGTCTGCTGAGTTAGCTGCACCTACCCCTTCAGCTGCGATTGCACTGGCAGTTGACATACAGGCAGCAGAGACTAAGACAGTGATTGAGAGAGCTGAGCCTGTTGTGGTACCAGCCAATACTATTGAGGTGACGCCTACTACTACCGAGCCACAAGTTGTTGCTTCGACTGCCAGGAGTAAGATGTCAGAGGCAGTGAAGATGGTGAAAGACTTTATGAGGTTCAACTTCACCACTTTACTGGGATTAATGATCCAAAGGTTGCAGGACAGTGGCTGATGACATACTGGCGCTTACATTAGTTATTAGAGGTACCGGAGGCAGATCAGGCACGTATTTCAGGGTATTGTTTGAGAGGCCAGGCAGTGGTTTGGTGGACGACCTACACCGACATCCATACCATACCGTCTACATGGGTTGAGTTTTGACAGTTGTTTCTGGATGATTATATTCCCACCGAGGTGCAGTTGAGGCTTAGAGAGCAGTTTCTGGTATTGAGACAGGGCACCGTGACAGTATCACAGTACATGGACCGATTCAGGTACCTTATATTGTATGCCATGGATGTGGCAAATAATGAGAGACTCCAGATCTACTATTTCATCAGGGGTTTGGATGAGAGGATTGGTGGCGTGATAGTTGTGAGTGGAGCTGAGACTTTACAGGCTGTATATGATCGAGCATTATCACGTGAGACATACCTACGACCTAGGGGTGAGCTGATAGACAGGTCTGGGCGGAGTTCTCGGTCTGATTAAAGGCCGAAGAGACAGAGGGATCAGTCAGATCGGTAGAGGCAGGATCAGGGTCGACGAGATAGGCGTCCTGAGCAGTGGAGAGGAAATGAGAGGCATGTGGTGTATGCTACTACATCTACACCTGTTGAGCAGCAGTGACGGCAGCCTCAGTAGCAGTATCAGGACAGGGATCAGGGTGGCCGTGATAGGGGTCAGAGGGACCGAGGTCAGGGTCAGAGATCTGATGATGGGTAGGCTGGGAGGTGAGAGATGCGCAAAATGTTTTAGGTGCGGGCAGAGAGGACACTTGAGGTTTGAATGCAGAGCACCATTGCCACGACGTGATCAGGGTCCGGATAGGGATAGAGTGCATGCAGTGGCACAGCCAGATTCGGGAGCTACCAGGCAGCTAGTCGAGGGTATGTTATCTATTCACAGTAGACTAGTTCATGCTATGTTTGACTCGGGTAGTACTTTATCGTTTATTGATGGATGATTAGTTGGGGAGATAGGGTTAGTTGCACACACACTTGAGACCCATCTTGTTCTTAGCACGGCTGCTGGGGATAAGATTTACCCTAACCGGATAATTCGGGACGTCATGATTGAGGTTGTCGGACATCAGTTGCCAGCTAATCTTCAAGTACTGGAGTACTTAGAGTTTGACGCACTCTTTGGGATGGATTAGCTATCGATGTACCATGCATGGATAGAATGTTTTGGGAAGAGGGTATAGTTTAATATTTTGGGTTTGCCATACTTTTCATTAAGCGGGACCGCGTCGGAGTTACCTATTACGAGAGGTAGATTAGCGACTACTCAAGAGATGGAGGAGTTCGCAGTGATTGTTGAGCTCGAGATTAGAGTACCTATTAGGATTGAGGATATACCGGCAGTTTGAGATTTTGCTAATGTCTTTCCAAATGATTTACCTAGTTTACCACTACCACGGGCGATATAGTTCATTATAGAGTTGATACGAGGGACCCAGCCTATATCTAGCAGACCTTATCGGATGTCACCGATGGAGCAGAAGGAGGTCAGGAGACAGTTAGAGGACTAGTTGGTGAAGGGTTTCATTCATCCGAGTATGTCATCGTGGGGAGCGCCAGTATTATTTGTGAAGAAGAAGGATGGATCGATGAGGATGTGTGTAGATTATCCGAATCTGAATCAGGTGACAATCAAGAATCGTTATCCACTTCCGAGGATCGACGATTTGTTTGACCAGGTGATGGGTGCATAATTTTTTTCGAAGATTGATTTATGCTCTGGATATCACCAGTTGCAGATTCGAGAAGAGGATATCAAGAAGACTGCTTTCAGTTACAGATAGGGTTGTTCGAGTTTACGGTGTTACCGTTTGGGTTGACAAACGCTCCAGCAGTTTTCATGGATTTGATGCATCGAGTGTTGAGACTTTACTTGGAGAGATATGTGATAGTTTTTATTGACGATATATTGATATACAATCGGACGCGAGGGGATCACGAGAGTCATCTTCGATCAATATTGACGACGTTGAGAGAGCATTAACTGTATACGAAATTCAATAAGTGTGAATTTTGGATGAGGGAAGTGAATTTTTTGGGACATGTGATCAGCGGTCAGGGCATTTCTATGGAGGTAGACAAGATTAGAGCGGTGATTGACTGGAAGAGACCAGAGACTGTTTTTGAGATACGAAGTTTCTTAGGTTTAGCGGGTTACTATCGCCGATTTGTATAGGATTTCTCCACGATTGCAGCACCGATGACGAGGTTGACGAAGAAAGATGTTCCTTTTGTATGGTTTGAGGAGTGTGAGCAGGCATTTCTGGAGTTGAAGAAGAGATTGACTTCTGCACCAGTATTGACATTACCTGAGCCAGGGAAGAGTTTGACAGTTTACACTGATGCATCGGGAACTGGACTGGTATGTGTTCTGATACAGGAAGGATGACCAGTGGCTTATTTATCTAGACGATTGCGACCACATGAGTGTAACTACCCCGTACACGATTTGGAGCTTACGACAGTTGTGTTTGCGCTGAAGGCTTGGAGACACTACCTCTATGGAGAGAAGTTTGTTCTTTACACGATCATCAGAGTCTACGATATCTTTTCACACAGAGAGATCTGAATATGCGTCAGAGGAGATGGTTAGAGTTGCTGAAGGATTATGATTCCACGATTAAGTATCATCCTAGTAAGGCCAATGAAATGGCGAATGCTTTGAGTAGATGCAGAATTGACAGCTAGATCGATACGCGACTTATGGGACTGTTGGAGGCAACATCACTTCTGAGTATGTCAGACATTGCAGCTACGCACGATGTTCAGATTTGTGGTCAGATGAGAGTACCGACAGTGTCTCTGGAGCGGGTATCAGAGTGTTAGAGGGCTGATGGGCTTTATGAGCGGTTCAGTGGTTTGGTACGGGATCCTGAGTGCACTGATTGGACAGAGACGGTGGATCGATGTTTGCGGCACAGAGGTTGACTATGGATACCGGCGGTACCAGAGATCAGAGATAGTATATTAGAGGATGCTCACTGGTCACATTATACAGTTCATTCAGGCAGAACCAAGATGTACTACAACTTACGGAGATTGTTTTGGTGGCCAAGGATGAAGGCTGATGTTGGCGATTATGTTCGAAGGTGTCACATATGTTAGCAGGTAAAAGCGAAGAATAGATAACCAGGCAGATTGGTACAGTTGTTATCCATTCCTTAATGGAAATGGGAACACCTTACTATAGATTTTGTCAGTGGATTACCGCAGACGTTCAGGAGACATGATGCGATTTAGGTAGCGATTGACAGACTGACGAAATCGACACATTTCATACTAGTTTTGATGCGATACACGTTTCCTCAGTTGATCAGACTGTTCGAGCAGGAGATTGTTAGACTGCATAGGGTGCTAGTCTCTATTGTATATGACAAGGATCCCAGGTTTACTTCGAGATTCTGGGGAGCGTTGTAAGAGCAGTTTGGCACTAGGTTGAAATTTAGCATGGCATATCATCCTCAAACAGATGGCCAGTCAGAGAGATTGATACGGATTTTAGAGGACATGCTGAAGGCTTGTATTCTGCAGTTTGGAGGTTCGTGGGAAGACTACTTAGCACTGTGTGAGTTTACTTACAACAACAGCTATCAGGCTAGTATCGGGATGCCGCCATTTGAGGCACTGTATGGGAGGCCCTGCAGGTCACCAACGTGTTAGGCAAAGCCGGAGGATACAATTACTATCGGGCCGGAGATAGTTGTTAATCACACAAAGAAAATTCGACAGATTTGTCAGAGGCTTCGACCAGCACAGGACAGATAGAAGAAATACGAGGATAGATACCACGAGAGTCTGAGCTATGAGGTAGGCGATATGGTTTATCTGAAGGTTTCTCCTTGGAAAAGCCAGGAGAGGTTCGGGATTAAGGGGAAACTGGCGTCGAGATTTATTGGACCTTATCGAGTTGCAGAGAAAGTTGGCAGTGTGGCGTACAGATTAGATCTACCGACGAAGTTAGCAGGAATTCATCTTACCTTTCACATTTTGATGTTGAGATTGGCTTGGACCGGGCCACGACCCATGGTTGATGTTCAACCTGACGTAACTTATGAGGAGCGGCCATTGGAAGTATTAGATCATAAGATCCAGACTCTCAAGAACAGGGAGATATCGAAAGTACTCGTACGGTGGCAGCATCATGGTATGGAGGGACTTACCTGGGAGTTGGAGTCGACCATGCGGGAGCGTTATCCCCAGTTATTCCACGGTATGTCTTATATTAACTCAAATTTCGGGATGAAATTTCTTTAGTTGGGAATAATTGTAACGGCCCGTTATTTATTAACGCCGTTATTTTAATAATTTCAGTTTAGGACACCATCTCGGACGAAACGTAGACGCCGCATATAGGCTAGGCATGATCTGGACCTAGGGACTGACTATGTATTGATGTATGTCGGAGTTCTGTGATGTATTAATATTATTATTATTATGTATTATTCATTACAGGTGTGTATTTATATTTAATTGTTGGGCGAGGTTGAGCACTGAGGTTTCGTGTTGTGAGACAGGCCAACGCGGGGGTTCGGTAGCGCAGCTGGGCATTGGGGTGTGATTAGATTTAAACAATATAGCACGACTCTAATTTAGGAGTTAAATATAATGAAATTTAAATATAACTTTAGGTTAAGTTGTAATCAATTACGCACACTAAGTGTGGAACCTCCTCGGGAAGTGTGTCAGACACGGGGCACGGGATGTCGAGTAGTCGAGAAGTTAGTGTGACCCTATTTACAAATTTATAGAATTTATTGATGACTAGAATAGGTGCTATGAATTAAATCAAATTGGAATCAATAAAATCCTATAGTTTGAATTGAATAATCAGTACACCTAGGATGCTTTTCGAGATGCACAACAGGGAGATTCGAGACAGATGGTGTCATGATATGGTGCCCAGGAATTGGGTGACACAAGGTGATCAGTGGTTGTTGGATTATCCTTGAGATGCGTGTACACAGTAGATTAGACAACCACTTATATATATATACGGTTGATCAGTGGAAGGCATGTAAAATCTAAGAATTTTAATTCGATTGTTCATTGTTCTGAGGGAGAAATTGTGGATTTGGAACTACAACTGGGGGTTTGGAGGCTGGATTAGGCAATCAAACAACAAGATAAAAGGTAATCTACCTACAAATTCCTTGAATTTTCCATTCAAATGGGTTGGTGGTGAAATTCGGATTACATTGATTTTTAATGGTTTTTCGAGGTCATCTTGGAGGTTTTTGAGTTTCTTATGATGAATTACACTGGTTTTACTCAGATTTGTGTGAATTGGTGGCCAATTGGGTAATTTCGTGATTTATGGTTGTGCATGTTGATTCAAGAATTGGGTGTTATTTTTGTTGATTTGTGGTGAAATTTTAAAGTATTGAAGGTCTCCAATGGATTGACAGAGAAGGGGAATGGAGAGGAGGGAAGAAGAGGCAACATTGAAGAAGAAAGATAGGAAAAAAAAAGAGAAGGGGAGAGACTAACTCGTCTCTGGTTTACACCAGAAAAGTGGTTTCAGGACTTTTCGGGTATTTTTGGAACCCCGACATAGCCAGAAGGGGTACCACAACTGAAAAATTAGAAATAAAATATAATATCATAAAATTATATAATATATTTTCAAAAAGTATAAAACAATATAAATGGACTTCGGGGACTAGGAAACCATAGCTCAGGCATCAAGGAGCTAGGTGGGGCGTTCTGACGGGTCCGGGAAGTCAGAGTGCGTATTTTTGGGTACGTAAAACCCAACTGAACACCACTACTGCATTTACTTGTTGTTATTCAATTTGAGCTATTATTATTGATAATCTACGAGTCCATTCCTACTAGGACGGTTATGGTTCCGTCTATGTATTTGGGTTGTGTGGTCGCTTGCTGGGTGTGTGGTCTAGGACACAGTCATAGGGTCGATGGTGTTGGCCACGACCAGGCTCCTGGTCCTCAATTCAAATCTAGGATTAGTTGGTTCACACCCATTTGCATATCTTTGTGTTTATATTTATGCGATGAGCTTTGAGCAGTTGTCTGCATTTTCCTTCAAATCCGCATGTTTATTTAACACTATTTATTGATTTCATTTTACATTCTTAAATTGTGATGCACGGTGGTTTTCCTTGGGATTTTATTTATTGGGCTCGTCATCTGCCTTTTGTGATGGCTGAGTGCAGATCCTAGTACTAGCAAGGATAAGAGGATTCTCGGCAATTACATATAACTTACCTACACCGGGGCTTGCTGGTATGTGTGATCACTGTTATATTTTCATATTTTGTATAACATTTTGGGAACTAGGAGACTATATTTCACACATGTACTTGTATATATTAACTGTTATAGTTGATTGCCATATGTACAGTACTTTCCGGGATTTCCACTATAGGATAAATAGTAATTATATATATATTTCTTTTGGTTAAATTTAGACTTCCACTGTAAAATTGTAAAATATTGAATTAACTAGCTTAAAAACTCAATAGTGACAAGTAATAGATAGTCGAGTGACGTGGCAGAGGTTTCTGATGCACTAGCAAGAGAAATGGGGAGCCACGGGGCGGCCTCAGAATTTGGGGTCGTCACACATGCATTCCTTGTCCTTTTCTTTCTATCAGCATGAATATTGACTGTTATTTATTATGAAATACTGTAAACATCCTACTTGGCGTTAATTACTTGGAACTCGTCATTCTTGTGTTTGATTGAGTGCAGATCCACAGTCGAGCAAAGGGAAAGCTCCTTAGCTTGGTGATTTGCTTTGAGGATAACAGAGTTGTTCTATCTTTAGACTCGACTTAGGTTTGATTTTGTATTACTATAATTATAAGTTTTAAAACCGGGTTTTGGGAAATGAGAGATCCTAGACATAGATATGATGATATTCTCTTCCGTGATATGACTTTTGGTAATGATGTATATATTTGTTGGGTTTTCACATTTCTAGGTTATCCTAACTTATGTCTTAAGGTTGTTATATTAGTTGGAGATGTTAAATGCTTCTGTTTATCTCTGAATAACTCACTAATATTAATAATTCTCACTAAAATTGTTTAGTAAATGGGAAAAGGTAAGTTATGGCTGACTAGATTTGCGTTGACTATGTGAGAGGGACTCGGGGTCTACATAAGTCTAGGCTGGAAGGGGTCCAGTTTTAGGTTTGTAGAACTAAGGCCATCACTACTTTCCCTCGAACAACTCAAAAGAAAGGAATTCCAACGATAGATATAGAATAATATCAATAACAATTTAAAGATCAAGAAATAACTGTAAAGTTCCTCACTAGTTTACTTACCTGTATCCAAGCTATCACACACTCAGACAAACTCAGACTTGCCTCCAATGAATCTTCGGGTGACGCGCCAATCAATATTTCTCCTGATGATCAATTAAATTACAAATCCTATTAAATACTTCCTAATTTACCCAATTTTCCATAATTATTTCATTAATGTAATTAAGCTGATTTCTGAGGTTTCGGGTCGTATTCGGATCCATTTGGACACCCGAGATATCCTTGAAATTTTTTAAAATTCTTATTATTTTTTCCACTGTGAACAGTGTCACGCTGTGGTGGCATCGTAGGATCAAACCCCGGCGGCGTCACTTAAAGTGTAAGCAGTAATTTCCTTACTTCCTTAGACGTCGTGAATCGATGTCCCACGACGTCCCTCACGGCGTGAGTTCCTGCACTCACATCCAAGGTTTTTCTGAAACTCTGGCTCGTGTCGCTGCGTTCCGAGCCTATCCCAAACTCTTAAGGACGTCCGTTACAACACTAAACCACCTTCGGTTTACGTCAAAACCTCGACAAAAACCCCCAATTTCGAAAATCATTCAAAAATCCCAAAAATTCCCCAAAAATTTTACAACTTCTTAAGTCACCTAAACAAACTACAAATCCACTAATTTCATTCCCTTAACCTCCATCAACAAAATCCATTAAAAACACCACTCCAAAATTGTCCCTAAGTCCATCGCGACAAAAACACTCAAAATCATCACCAAAATGTAGATACACATGTGGGGAGTCGAAATCTCACTTTAGAATTTGAATTTGGTTGATCCCTTTGCGTTAATCCGTATCGCAAAACCCAAACACGTTGTGTTCGTAAGGACAGAGAATGAGAAAATGGGAAATGAGAGAGAAAAGTTGGTGGGTTTGTTTTTATACACCCCTTCAACTACTTTTACACAACATGATGACTTCAATGGGTGACTCTCACTCATGTCCTCACACGTTTGGGACATTGAAATTTACATTCGGGTAATAGAATATAATATAAAATACCGAACAAAAATAATATACCTCGGCGTCGACGACTGAGAATTAGACAACTATATCACAGGGTCCACGTATGACCTATATTAACACATGGTATGAGTTAGATTTTTGGGTCGTTACAGTTTTTCCAACTAATTGGAATGTTGTCCTCGAAATTAAAATGAACTAAAAGAAATACTTAACAAATTAGAAGCGGTAAGGAAAATACTCGCGCATATAAGACTCAATGTGGCGGCCCCAAACTCCGAGGCCGCCCCGTGGCTTCCCATTTCCCCTGCTCGTGCACCGGAAACGCCTGCCACGTCACTCGTCTACCTTCGTACTTAGGGTAGTTATCGTATAAGTTGTTATAGTCACTTAATTGATCATTTAGAAGAAATTAACCAGCGGAAGAATTTCTAAGGTTAACAAAATGCATTCACATTATATATATGTAAAAGTCTACTGATCAAACCTATAGTGGAAAACCCTACATTTGCATCTTGTGCATACAAAGCGATCAACCGTAATAGTATGTATACCAAGTACAAGTGTATATCCAGTTTCCCAACCCAAAAGATAATACAAAATATCAAAACATGATAATATTTGCACACATACCAAGCGAGGCCTCGGCGTAGGCAAGTCGATGAAATCGCCGATGATCCCCTTGCCCCCTGCTAGTACTAGGATCTCGCGCTCGGCCCACCACAAAAGCCGGATGGCGAGCCCAAGTAAGTAAAATCCCAAGGAAAACCACCGTGCATAAATAATTAATGAAATAATTATCGGAGCCATAAAGTAGTGTTCAATAAACATGCGGAAAGAAGGAAAATGTGCAGACAACTGCTCAAAGCTAATCGCATGTATATAAACACATCGATAAACAAAGAGGGGGGTGAACACAGCTACTAAGTGCGTACTAGGACCAGGAGCACTGGTCGTGGCTCATGCCTCCGACCCTACGACTGTATCCCAGCGATATTAACCCTAGTGGGCTAATCGAACGCGTGAAATGGAGTCCAACTCGGGATATCATCTACCGAATTCCTAGATCACGCGCTACACACCCAGCCAGCGACCTCAACCACCCATGGATACATAGACGGTACCATAACCGTCCCAGTAGGAATATAAATCATAGATTTTCAAGGAATATAAAGCTCAATGGAAATAAATAAGTAAATGCAGTAGTGGTGTTCAGTTGGGTTTTACGTACCCGAAAATACGCACTCCGACTTTTCGGACCGTCAAGACGCCCCACCTAGCTCCCCAATGTCCAAGCTATGGTTTCCGGTCCCTGAAGTCCATTTATAGTGTTTTATACTTTTTGAGAACATATTCTATAATTTTATGTTATTTTATAAAAATTTACAAATTTTTTAGTTGTGGTACCTCTCCTAGGGCTATGTCGGGGTTCTAAAAATACCCGAAAAGTCCCGAAACCACTTTTCTACCTTTTCCTAATTTTTTATATTTTTCTAGAATTTTTTCCCAATTTTCCGATATTTTTCACATATTTTTCCTATTTTCCAAAGAATTAGTATATATATAATATATTATTTAGATTTATTTATTTTAATTTTTAATCTTTTTTTTTTTCTAGTGGGCCCCACTGGACCGGTCCGGTCCAGGTGGTTGGACCGGCCCTGTGGCCGGTCCGGCCCGATTTGGGGGACGACGCGCGCGCTGCGCGTCGTTCCTTCCTGTAGAAGACGAAATCGTCTCTGGTTTCTCTCTTTTTTTTTTTTTTTTTTTTCACTCTTCAATCTTCTTCTCTCCTCTACTCCTATCGATTCTCTATCCATCGAAGACCTCCAAATCCTCCAAATTTCACACAAAACCCCAAGAACAAACCCAATTCTCGGATCACATAGAATTTTTTTTTCAAAAATTCGAAATCCACAATACACCTCCATTTTCCACAAATTCGATTCCAACTTAAATGGTTTATCAAACCAACCTCAAAAACACCAAATTTAAACAAAAACAGTGATGAATTCTCTCAAAATCACAATTTCACTCAAATACCCATTTTAATGAAAAATCAACAAAAATGAAAATTTATTACCTTAGCTTGAGTGTTAGACGCCCGTAATCATCTCCCCCAAGCCTCAAATCATCCTCTCCAACCTCGGACCTCTCCTTGATCTCCTCACAATTTCTTGAAAAACAATGCTTCCTTTTGCATGTTTGATCCATCGATTGTGTGCATATATATAGTTGGATTTTTAATCTAGCGTCGTGCGCATCTCGAGGAAGATCGGACGGTTCTGATCACCCTGTGTCACCAAATTCCTAGAGACTTATCAAGACACCATCTAGCCTTGAATCTCATTGTTGTGAATCTCGAGGCTTATCCTAAGTGTACCGATTATTCGGTTCAAACTATAGGATTTTATTTACTCCAATTTGATTTAATTTATAACACCTATTCTAGTCATCAATAAATTCTATAAATTTGTGAATATGGTCACACTAATTCCCCGACCACTCGGCACCCCGTGCCCCGTGTCCAGCACGCTTCCCGAGGCGGTCCCACACTTAGTGTACCCAATTTAATTTCCCTACCTTAGCTTAAGACTATATATTTGCATTTAATTAAATAGAATCCTCAACCATAGCATGTTTAATAATTTAAATCTAATTAAACCCCAACGCCTAGCCTCAACTACTACCAAACTCCGCGTTGGCGCGTTCACCGAACTAAAACCCCGGCTCACAACTCGCCCGACAAGTTTATTTTAAATGCACACCGGTGACAGATATTACATCATTATCAAGAAAATGAAAATATCAATAAATCACCACAATTAGAAAAAACAATATTACACAGTCAATACCTAGGTCCGGAACATGCCTAATCTATCTCATGCGGCGTCCACGTGTCGTCCGAGCTGGCGTCCTAATCTGAAATAAGGTAAATAACGGCGTTAATAAATAACGGGCCGTTACAATTCTTCCCAACTAAAAGAAATTTCGTCCCGAAATTTGAGTTAGTTTAGAACATACCGTGGAATAACTGGGGATAACGCTCTCGCATGGTCGACTCCAACTCCAGGTAAGTCCCTCCGTACCGTGATGCTGCCACCGTACGAGTACCTTAGCTATCTCTCTGTTCCTGAGAGTCTGGATCTTACGATCTAATATCGCCAATGGCCGCTCCTCGTAAGTTGCGTCAGGCTGAACATCCACCTGTCGCACGTCAACCATGGGTCGTGGCCCGGTCCTAGCCAATCGCAACATCGAAATGTGGAAAGTAGGATGAATCCCTGCTAACTCCGCCGGTAAATCTAATCTGTACGCCACACTGCCAACCTTCGCTACAACTCGATATGGTCCGATAAATCTCGGCGCGGTTTCCCTTAATCCCAAACCTCTCGCTGGCCCTTCCAAGGAGAAACCTTCGGGTAAACCATACCGCCAACCTCATAGCTCGATCGTCGTTGTATCTCGTCCGCGTATTTCTTCTCGCCTATCCCTGTCTTTGCTCGAAGCCTCTCGACGAATCTGTCGAATCTTCTCTCGTGTGATCAACAACTATCTCCGCCCAATCGTAATCGTATCTTCCGCTCGCCCAACACGCCTGGTGACTGCGGGGCCTCCCATCTGGCGCCTCATAAGGAGGCATCCCGATACTAGCTCGATAGTTTGTTGTTGTAGGCAAATTCACACAGTGGTAGGTAATCCTCCCATGAGCCTCCAAACCGTAAAATGCACGCTCTCAACATATCCTCTAAAATCAGTATCAATCTCTCGGGACCGGCCATCTGCTCGCGGGTGATAAGCCGTCTTTGAACCGCAACCTAGTACCAAAGCGCTCTGCATCGCCTCCCAAAATCTCGAAGTGAACTGGGATCCCGGTCGATACTATGGAGATTGGTACCCCATGCAGATACGATGATCTCCTTTCGAACAATCGCTTCAATCGGTGAAAAGTATACCTCATCGAAAGCGGTATAAAGTGTGCGATTTCGTCAACCTATCTATCACCACCCAAATTGCATCATGTCGCCTCGAAGTCTGGGGTAATCCACTGACAAAATCCATAGCGAGGTGTTCCCACTTCCACTGAGGAATGGGTAACGGTTGCAGCAATCCTCCAGGTCGCCTATGCTCCGCCTTCACCTGCTGACATATGTGACATCCTCGAACATATTCACCAACATCAGCCTTCATCCCCGGCCACCAAAACAATCTCCGCAAGTCATGGTACATCTTGGTTCGCCGGATGAAGCGTGTATCGCGACCGATGAGCGTCCTCTAATATACTATCTCGTATCTCTGACACGGCTGGTACCCATAGTCGACCCCGATGCCGCAAACATCCATCAGATGTCTCCGCCCAATCAGTGCACTCGGGATCCCGTGCCAATCCACTGAACCGCCCATAAAGCCCATCAGCCCTCTGACACTCCGATACCCGTTCCAGTGACACTGTCGGTACCCTCATCTGACCACAAATCTGTAGATTTTGCATAACCGAAAGGTCTGACATGCTCATAACTGACGCCATCTCCAACAGTCCCATGTGTCGAGTCTCGGTCTGATTGTCAACCTCACATCGCTCAATGCATCGCCCACTACATTAGCCTTTCGGGATGATACTCAATCGTAAAATCGTAATCCTTCAACAGCTCTAACCATCTCCTCTGACGCATATTAAGATCTTTCTGTGTGAAAATGTAGCGTAGACTCTGATGGTCCGTGTAAAGCACAAACTTCTCTCCGTAGAGGTAGTGTCTCCAAGCCTTCAGCGCAAACACAACTGCTGCAAGCTCCAAATCGTGTACAGGGTAGTTATGCTCATGCGGTCGCAATCGCCTGGATAAATAAGCCACTGGTCGTCCTTCCTGCATCAGAACACATCCCAGTCCAGTTCCCGATGCATCAGTGTATACTGTTAACTCCTTCCCTGGCTCAGGTAATGCCAACATCGGCGTTAGATCGTCAACCGTTTCTTCAACTCTAGAAATGCCTGCTCACATTCCTCAGACCACTCAAATGGAACATCCTTCTTCGTCAACCTCGTCATTGGTGCTGCAATCGTGGAGAAATCCTGTACAAATCGGCGGTAGTAACCTGCTAAACCCAAGAAACTCCGTATCTCAAAAACAGTCTCTGGTCTCTTCCAGTCAATCACCGCTCTAATCTTGTCTCCCTCAACTGAAATGCCCTGACCGCTGATCACATGTCCCAAAAACTTCACTTCCTTCATCCAGAATTCACACTTACTGAATTTCGCATACAGCCGATGCTCCCTCAACGTCGTCAACACCGATCGAAGATGACTCTCGTGATCCTCTCGCGTCCGGCTGTATATCAGTATATCGTCAATGAAAACTATCACGTATCGGTCCAAGTAGGGTCTCAGTACTCTATGCATCAGATCCATGAAAACTGCCGGAGCGTTCGTCAAACCAAACGGTAACACCGTAAACTCGAACAACCCGTATCTGGTACTGAAAGCCGTCTTCTTGATATCCTCTTCTCGAATCCGCAATTGGTGATATCCCGAGCGTAAATCGATCTTCGAGAAGAAGTGTGCACCCGTCAGTGGTCAAACAGATCGTCAATCCTCGGAAGCGGGTAACGATTTTTAATCGTTACCTGGTTCAACTTCCGATAGTCCATACACATCCTCATCGATCCATCCTTCTTCCTCACAAATAACACTGGTGCTCCCCACGGTGACATACTCGGTTGAATAAATCCCTTCGCCAACAATTCCTCTAGCTGTTTCCTGACCTCCTCCTGCTCCATAGGCGACATACGATAAGGTCTGCTAGATATAGGCTGGGTCCCTGGTAACAACTCTATGATAAACTCTATCGCACGTGGTGGTGGTAATCCGGGTAGATCATCTGGGAAAATGTCCGCGAACTCTCGGACTATAGGTATGTTCTCGATCCTAAAAGATACTCCGGTCTCAGACTCAACGATCGCTGCAAAGTCCTCCATCTCCTGAGCAGTCGCTAATCTACCCCTCGTAATAGGCAATTCGGAGGCGTTCCCGATCAATGTAAACTCTGGTAAACCCGGAATACGGAACTCTACCCTCTTCCCATAACAATCTATCTGTGCATGGTAAGCTGCCAGCCAATCCATACCAAAGAGTGCATCAAACTCTAGGTACTCCAGTACTCGGAGATCGGCCAGTAAGCGATGTCAAGCAACCTCAACCATGACGTCCCGAACTATCCGATTAGGGTAAATCTTATCCCCAAGCAGAACCGTCTTGAGAACAAGATGGGTCTCTAGTGTGTGTGTGTCCAACCCTAACTCCCCCACTAACCGTCCCGCAATAAATGACAATGTACTACCCGAGTCAAACATGGCATGAATAAGTCTACTATGAATAAGTAACGTACCCTCAACTAGCCGTCTCCGGTGGCTCCCGGATCCGGTCGTGCTCCGCATGTACCCCTGTCTCTCTCTCGACCCTGCTCCCGTCGTGGAGATGGCACCCGGCAATCCAATTTCAAATGTCCCCTCCGACCGCATCGGAAACATCTCGCGTGTCTCCCGTTTCCCGGTCCGTGCATCATCCGATCTCGGCTCCCGACCCGGTCCCTCGACCCCCTGTCTCGGCCACCCCGATCTCTAACCCGGTGTGCTTGAGGCGCGCGCCGCTTTGTGGTGTTGGAGCTATGGTGTGTACTGAGCCGCTGTCCCTATCGATCCCCGCCATCCCGACGTCCGTCTCGCCATCCCGGCGACCTCTACTAAACCGGTCCCATTGTCTCTTCGGCCTCCTATCCCGTCGAGAGCTCGCCCAACCTCCCTCGGCCGATCTTTGTCATAGGAAGACCATTCTTCGCATCAAGAACGTCTCGTAGGTAAGTGCTCGTTCAAACATCGCTGAACTCGTCGGTGCCCGGACGATACGATCGCGGCGGCAATGTCATCCCTCACTCCCCGAATGAAGTAGTAGATCGTAATCGCTCGTGCCGGCGATATCCATCGAGAGCTGCAAAGCAAATATCGGTACCTATCCATATCGCATCATGCTCCGGTTTCCCCGCCTCGGGGATAAAAACTCCTCCCTCAATCTCAATCGTACCTCCATAGGTATGAACTGGTCATAAAATATCTCTCGGAACTCTGCCCAAGTTGCGGGATCAGCATGCGTCTCCTGGTAGTTAGTCCACCACACTGCGGCATCTGATCTAAAACACGTCCCAGATAGTCTCGCTCTGAACCTCTCTTCCGTATTCAACTCCTTGTGTAGGCGCTGGTGCGACAAAATCCAATCTCCTGCAGTCTCAGGGTCTCCTCCTCCATAAAAGTAAGCGGGCTGAAACTTGAGGAAATCCCGTAACCTCCTGGCCTGCGGATCCATCACATACTCTGACACTACCGTCGGGGTAACCTCTCCTTGCGGTAGGTGTAGGAATCGGTGTCTCCACCTTCGCTACACGGGGTAGTATCGATCGCTCGAACCTCGGGTACCACCACCCGAGTAAGAGTAACCGGGGTCTGTGGGTCCCGTAGTCGCCATCGCCTCCCTAGACATAGCTAATCCGGCCATCATAGCGGCCGCTTCTCTCAATAGTCGTAAGATCTCGGCTATCCGAGTCTCATGCGCCGTAACTCGATCCTCTAAGGAACCGACGATCAGGAAGCCCTCGCGGTATCACTAGATCGTCCATCCATCATGTCCCGCATCGTGATGCGTGTCCGTATCGCCTCGTATATACGTATTCGTAAAGTATATATATACAACAATACATATATCACATAACAATCCTAGCTCTACCCGCTTTCTTGCTTCCCAACTAAAAGTTCTAAGCGGACCCATCGGGTTTCCACATCTAGTTTGTTAAAGTTTAAGATCTTGTGAAACTTTTTTTTTTTTTTTTTTTTTTTTTTTTTTTTTTTTTTTTTTTTTTTTTTTTAAATTCAGAGCCCTATCAACCTTGCTCTGATACCAACTGTGGCGGCCCCAAACTCCGAGGCCGCCCCGTGGCTTCCCATTTCCCCTGCTCGTGCACCGGAAACGCCTGCCACGTCACTCGTCTACCTTCGTACTTAGGGTAGTTATCGTATAAGTTGTTATAGTCACTTAATTGATCATTTAGAAGAAATTAACAGCGGAAGAATTTCTAAGGTTAACAAAATGCATTCACATTATATATATGTAAAAGTCTTCGATCAAACCTATAGTGGAAAACCCTATTGTATCTTGTGCATACGAAGCGATCAAGCTGTAATAGTATGTATACCAGTACAAGTGTATATCCAGTTTCCCAACCCAAAAGATAATACAAAATATCAAAACATGATAATATTTGCACACATACCAGCAGGCCTCGGCGTAGGCAAGTCAGATGAAATCGCCGATGATCCCCTTGCCCCTGCTAGTACTAGGATCTGCGCTCAGCCACCACAAAAGCCAGATGGCGAGCCCAGTAAGTAAAATCCCAAGGAAAACCACCGTGCATAAATAATTAATGAAATAATTATCGGAGCCATAAAGTAGTGTTCAATAAACATGCGGAAAGAAGGAAAATGTGCAGACAACGGCTCAAAGCTAATCGCATGTATATAAACACATCGATAAACAAAGAGGGGGGTGAACACAGCTACTAAGTGCGTACTAGGACCAGGAGCACTGGTCGTGGCTCATGCCTCCGACCCTACGACTGTATCCCAGCGATATTAACCCTAGTGGGCTAATCGAACGCGTGAAATGGAGTCCAACTCGGGATATCATCTACCGAATTCCTAGATCACGCGCTACACACCCAGCCAGCGACCTCAACCACCCGTGGATACATAGACGGTACCATAACCGTCCCAAAGTAGGGAATATAAATCATAGATTTTCAAGGAATATAAAGCTCAATGGAAATAAATAAGTAAATGCGGTAGTGGTGTTCGGTTGGGTTTTACGTACCCGAAAATACGCACTCGACTTTTCGGACCGTCGACGCCCCACCTAACTCCCCAATGTCCAAGCTATGGTTTCCGGTCCCCGAAGTCCATTTATAGTGTTTTATACTTTTTGAGAACATATTCTATAATTTTATGTTATTTTATAAAAATTTACAAATTTTTTAGTTGTGGTACCTCTCCTAGGGCTATGTCGGGGTTCTAAAAATACCCGAAAAGTCCCGAAACCACTTTTCTACCTTTTCCTAATTTTTTATATTTTTCTAGAATTTTTTCCCAATTTTCCGATATTTTTCACATATTTTTCCTATTTTCCAAAGCAATTAGTATATATATAATATATTATTTAGATTTATTTATTTTAATTTTTAATCTTTTTTTTTTTTTTCTAGTGGGCCCCACTGGACCGGCCCAGGGCCGGTCCGGCCCGGTTTGGGGGGACGCACGCGCGCTGCGCGTGCGTCCCTTCCTGAGACGAAATCGTCTCAGTATAACCGAGACGATTTTCGTCTCGGTTTCTCTTCTTTTTTTTTTTTTTTTTTTTTTTTTTTTTTTTTTTTTCACTCTTCAATCTTCTTCTCTCCTCTACTCCTATCGATTCTCTATCCATCGAAGACCTCCAAATCCTCCAAATTTCACACAAAACCCCAAGAACAAACCCAATTCTCGGATCACATAGAATTTTTTTTTCAAAAATTCGAAATCCACAATACACCTCCATTTTCCACAAATTCGATTCCAACTTAAATGGTTTATCAAACCAACCTCAAAAACACCAAATTTAAACAAAAACAGTGATGAATTCTCTCAAAATCACAATTTCACTCAAATACCCATTTTAATGAAAAATCAACAAAAATGAAAATTTATTACCTTAGCTTGAGTGTTAGACGCCCGAGAATCATCTCCCCCAAGCCTCAAATCATCCTCTCCAACCTCGGACCTCTCCTTGATCTCCTCACAATTTCTTGAAAAACAATGCTTCCTTTTGCATGTTTGATCCATCGATTGTGTGCATATATATAGTTGGATTTTTAATCTAGCGTCGTGCGCATCTCGAGGAAGATCGGACGGTTCGATCACCTGTGTCACCAAATTCCTAGAGACTTATCAAGACACCATCTAGCCTTGAATCTCATTGTTGTGAATCTCGAGGCTTATCCTAAGTGTACCGATTATTCGGTTCAAACTATAGGATTTTATTTACTCCAATTTGATTTAATTTATAACACCTATTCTAGTCATCAATAAATTCTATAAATTTGTGAATATGGTCACACTAATTCCCCGACCACTCGGCACCCCGTGCCCCGTGTCCGGCACGCTTCCCGAGGCGGTCCCACACTTAGTGTACCCAATTTAATTTCCCTACCTTAGCTTAAGACTATATATTTGCATTTAATTAAATAGAATCCTCAACCATAGCATGTTTAATAATTTAAATCTAATTAAACCCCAACGCCTAGCCTCAACTACTACCAAACTCCGCGTTGGCGCGTTCACCGAACTAAAACCCCGGCTCACAACTCGCCCGACAAGTTTATTTTAAATGCACACCGGTGACAGATATTACATCATTATCAAGAAAATGAAAATATCAATAAATCACCACAATTAGAAAAAACAATATTACACAGTCAATACCTAGGTCCGGAACATGCCTAATCTATCTGCGGCGTCCACGTGTCGTCCGAGCTGGCGTCCTAATCTGAAATAAGGTAAATAACGGCGTTAATAAATAACGGGCCGTTACACTCAAGCTCTCACGTCATCTCCTCGTCCCTGTGGTGCTGCCACTTGACTAGGACTGACGGGATCTCCTTATTCCTCAAAATCTTCACCTTCAGGTCCAATATCTGAATAGGCTGCTCATCATAGGTGATTTCCTCCCTCTAGTCTATCTAGCTTAAATTCACCATTGGGCGCCTGCCTTTTCTTGACCTTTCTAGTCTGAGCATAGAAATGTGAAAAATAGGGTGAACTCCAGATAACAAAGGTGGCAACTCCAACTCATATGCAACTCTGTCTATCTGCTTCCAAACTCTGAACTGACCAATGAATCTTGGCACAAGCTTCCCTCTGATCCCAAACCTCATGTGACCTTTCATTGGAGACACCTTCAGGTAAACGTAGTCCTCGAACTTGTACTCTAATTCCCCATGATATAAGTCATAGTATTTCTTTTGTCTCTTCTGCGCACCTTTCAACCTCTGTCTGATGAGGCATATATTCTCTGTGTAATCCACAACAATTTTTAGCCTAATAGATGCCACATCCTCTGGCTCTGCCCTACAAGATTAAGATCTATACGACCTCTGGTATAATGCATCAAACGGTGCCATACCAATACTGGCCTGATAACTATTATTGTATGCAAACTCATACAGGTGTAGATACTCCTCCCATGACCCACCATACTCCAACACACACATCCTCAACATATCCTCAAGTATCTGAATTCGATGCCTTGATTGTACGTTAGTTTGTAGATGATACGCGATGTCGAGATCCAACCGCGTGCCAAACTGCACCTGCATGCTCTGCCAAATCTGCGATGTAACTGTGCCCTTTATCAGACACAATCGAAAAAGGTGCACCGTGCAGTCAAACTATCTCTCGCTCGTACAAACTAGCCAACCTATCCACCTGATGTGTCATCGAAACCGGTGTAAAATGCATAGACTTCGTCAACCTGTCCACACTCACCAAAATGCTATCATGACCGCGCTGAGATCGAGGTAAACCACTGACGAAATCTATGGCGATATGCTCCTACTTCCACTGAGTAATTGGAAGTGACTATAATAGCCCGCTAAGTCTGCTATGCTCAGCCTTAACTCGCTGACAAATCTCACACCCTCGAACGTAATAAAAACATCAGTCTTCATCCCTGACCACTGAAAGAGACGACGCACATCATCATACATCTTGGTCCTGCTCGGATGAACCATAAAATGCGAGCGGTGTGGCTCGTGAAGTATCTCATCACGTAGCTCAACCACTGATGGAATCCACAGTCGCCTTCTTAACCTCAAGCATGAGTCTATCGACTGACTCCAATCTGGATGATCTGAACTCTGTGGCAACTCTAAAAATCTTCTGTACTGTTCGGCAACCCGCTGACCATCAAGTACATTCTGAATATAGACAGTTTGAGACCTCATCTGCCCACATATCAATACTCTGGTGCTAGTCAGAATATCAATAGAATACAACCTCTCGACCGCCTCGAGCAAACCATACTCGTGTGTCATGTGGCAGGTAACAACCTCCGAGTCAACCCCTCTACGGCTCAATGCGTTTACAACCACATTGGCCTTCCCTGGGTGGTACTCAAAAGAGAAATCATAATCCTTGAGGAACTCAAGCCAATGCTTCTGCTCATATTCAGATCCTTCTGAGTAAACAAGTACTTCAAACTCTTATAGTCAGTAAACAATACAAATCTCTCTCCGTAGAGATAGTGGTGCCAAATCTTCAGTGCAAATACCATTGCTACTAACTCCAAGTCATGCGTAGGGTAGTTCTTCTCGTGAACCTTCACCTATCGCGGTACGCAGGCAATCACTCTACTGTCTTGCATTAAAACACAACCCAAACCGACATTAGAAGCATCGGTGTTCACCTCAATTCCCTAACTTAGGCAATACTAGCACTGGCGCGGTAGTCAAACGTTCCTTCAAAGTCTCAAATGCTTGCTTACAACTGTCTATCCATTGAAATCTAACATCTTTCTTCGTCAACTGCATCATAGGTGCCACAATCTTTAAGAAGTTCTGTACAAAGAACCGATAATAACTTGCCAAGCCTAGAAAATTGTGTATATCTGACACTGATCTTGGTGTAGGCCAATCTATAACTGCTCTGACCTTAGCGGGATCCACTGATACACCACTAGTCTTGAAAATGTGACCTAGAAATCTGACCTCTTTCATCAAAAACTCGCACTTACTGAACTTAGCATACAACATATGCTCTCTCATAAGCTGCATCACCAACCTGAGATCCTCCTCGTGATCCTCACGTGTCATGGAGTAGATCAAGATATCGTCGATAAACACAGTGACGAACCGATCCAAGTATTGTCTCAACACTCGATGCATCAGGTCCATAAACATCGTTGGTGCATTAGTCAGCCCAAAAAGTATGACTGTGAAGTGGTAATGCCCGTATCGATTGCGAAATGCAGTCTTCTCCGTATCATCTGCTCTTATCCTCAGCTGATGGTACCCAGATCTCAAATCTATCCTCGAGAACCACTGTGCTCCTGTCAGCTGATCGAACAAGTCATCGATAAGTGGAAGAGGATACTTGTTCTTCACTATCATCCTATTCAACTATCGGTAGTTGATACACAATCGCAGGCTGCCGTTTTTCTTCTTGACAAACAAAACTGGCGCTCCCCAAAGTGACATGCTCGAGTAAATAAAACCCAACTCTAATAATTCATCTAGCTGACCCCTCAGCTCCTTTAGCTTCCTCAGAGCTGTCCGGTACGACAGAATCGAAATAGGTTTATCCCTATGACTAAGTCAATAATAAAGTTGATATCCCTAAGTAGTGGTAATCCTGCTAGCTTTGTTGGAAAGACGTCAGGAAACTCGCATACCATTGGTACCTCCTCTAACCTAGTCACAACTTGCTCCGTCGTACTCAATATACTAGCGAATACCTCAACATCTACGCTAGTGGCGACTCTACCTCTAGTGATAGGCAAACTAGTCGAAGTCCCCTGAAAACTAAACTCTGGATGCCATAGACTCTTAAATGTGACTCTTTTACTGAAGCAGTGAACCTATGCATGATACGTACCTAACCAATCCATGCCTAGTAATGCATCAAACTCAAGGAACTCTAACACTCTCAGGTCTGCTGGCATGATATGACCTTCTGTTTCAATCGAATGTCAATACAAAACAAATTCGAGTATATCTTGATCCTCACCAGCTGTGGTAAGGATCAAGGGTCTCTCTAATCTAGTAGGTCTTAAACAAAACTCATCAACCATACGACCCGAAATAAAAGAAACACTATAGCCTGCATCAAACTTGACATGCATAAAACGACTGGAAATGTAAATTATACCCTCAATCAGATTATGGCTGGCAGTTGATTCTGGTCTAGCATCTACGTGAACTTGCTCCGGCTCTACTCCTGCTGCCCTAGGCCTAGTCGTGGACATGCATTGATGAAATGCCCTATCTGCCCACACTCATATCAAGCTCTCTAGGATCTCGCTCTAGACTGACCGCTTTGTCCCTGTATCTATGACTGAAAAGAACTCTGACCCTATCCCGAGTCATATCTCTAGCCCTGCCTATACCTCTATTTCTGACCACTGCCTCCGCCCCTACCACATCCTCGCCCTCGCTCGGCCGTGATATCTTTGTCTCTAACGACCCGATTGTCTTGTTGTTCGTGGGGTGAACTGGCATAACTCCGTACTGGAGCAGATGGTACTTTAACGGTAGTAGGTGGAGACGCAACAGATCTTACATTCTGTGTTCGCTCTCTCCGAACCCATTGTCTGGACCTCTTCCTCTTCCTGTCACCTTCAAATCCTCCCACTGGCTGTAAAGGTGTTGACGATGCCACTGGTGCTCTGGAGCGTGCGCTCCCAAAGCCCTTGCTAGCCATAGCCCTATCATAGGTCTCCTGTAATGTGCTCGGAGCCATCATTACTACAGCAAAACCTATCGAATCCAATAGACCCTATACAAAGTAGTAAACCTGGTCAGAGTTAGTATCGGCTACACCCCGGCATACTCCATCTACCGCAAGTACCGATCCATATACCGCATAACAGACTCTTCGGTCTGCTGTCTAATCGTCTGAACCTCGGTCATCTTCAGATTACGGACCATAGAAGGAATGTACTTCTTGTTGAACCTCTCTCTGAACTCATCCTAGTCCTTGGGCTTCCCCTTTGACGCTATCGCAGTGCATCACCAAACATCGGCCTCGCCGGACAATAAGGCTGAAGATATACTCGGCTGCATGTGTGTCGGTATAGCCAATACGTCATGAATCCTCTCATGGTTCCTCATAAATTTCTCTACAGCCTCAATGTTAGTACCCCCGTGGAACTTTTCCAAATGATGTCTTAGAAACTCGCGAGCCTGCCTCGCCTCAACTGTCGCCCTAACACACTTATCAGTCAGTGTACTCGGTGTATCATCAGCTGGTGTCTCCAGTGTAGGAGGTACTACCTCTGTCTGTAAGTGTGCCTCTTTAGACACTACAGGTCCTACTGTAACTATTAGTGTTACAGGTATGTCGTGAACTGTAAGAGCACTCCTAGTCTGAGTAACTGAAGTTGCTGATGTGGTAGGTGATGTTGTTGACTGTGCTCTTAACAGTCTAAGAATCTCCTTGAAGCTGCTGGTCATGTGATGTAATCATCTGCGACGCGCCATCTAAATGCCCCTATACATCACCCGTACCACTATCACTAACCTCAAGCTGATCGACAATCACTAACTGAAGAGAAAGTGATTTTTACGATCAAGACCTAGTTATCGATAATAATGTATACAACAAATTCAATAACTCATAGTTTAGTTTTAATTTCCCCAACTCTCATCACTTCCCAACTAAGACTTAAGTCATGATCATATGGTTCAACTCTACGTTCAACCATTCCTAACTTTCGTTGGTTTATGTCTTAATGGCTTGTGATTTAAATTAAGAATCGAGTATTTAAAACTTCGGCACTGATACCAACTGTGACTGCCCCAATTTCACAATCCTAAATTGGGCCCCGCTTAGCCTAGACTTACGTGGATCCCCAAGCCAATCTCACCGAGTCACGCAAGCCTTCCTTTATCATTTACCATTTATGAAGCAATTATAAGTTGAGTTAATCAATTAGTGATTTATCATAGTTATAGCAGAAGCACTTAAACCTCAAACTAATCAATTTACCTCAAAACATACAAGTTAAGATAACCTAGAGTGTGAAAACCCTGCATATGTATATCATCAATAATAAACAGTCAGATGAGAGTAACATATAGATATACATGCCCAAGATCTCTCAAAAACCCAAATATTCAAAACAAGTATATACAATAATACAAAAAGGATCACCTATATCAAACAAGTGGAAAGAACCACTCTGTATCCTCAAATGATATTGCCAAGCTATGGAGCCTTTCCCTTGACTGTGGATCTGCACTTCGTCAAACACAAGAATAATGAGCCCAGGTAAGTAACGCCAAGCAGGAAATAATTACATCATTTCGAAATAAATAAGGCAGTCTAAATTTATGCCGATAGAAAGAAAGGTACAGGGAATGCATGAATAAACAAGACTGCAAATGAATAGCTAAGCAATCGAAAATGAGCATCCTAGATAACAAAGAGAGGCGCAAGTAGTCCCGACCAGTAAAAAAGTCGTTGAGTCATGGGAATGTACTTTTAAGATTTATGGCTTAGGACGTGGTACACTCACACCATCGTAAACCCTACACAGATGGGACATTCTCCAACAATCTGGTGGAGAACTCCCACCCCGTATAGAACCTAAACCAAATCGTGTATCTCCAACTATAAACCTCTGGTATGTTACCTCAGAAAGGCCTGGAACCTCTCAAGAATCACGTTGACTTACTTGCCCTTTTAAAAAAAAGGAATCCCAACAACAGATATAGACGAATATTAATAACATTTTAAAGCTCAAGAAATAACTTTAAAGTTCCTCACTGGTTTACTTACTGGTATCCAAGCTATCACGCACTCAAACAAACTCAGACTCGCCTCCTACAAATCCATGACTGACCCATTAATCCATTTTACTCCTGATAATCCATTAAATTACAAATCCTATTAAATACTTCTTAATTTACCCAATTTTTCATAATTATTTCATTAGTGTAATTAGGTTGATTTTTGGGGTTTTGGGTCATATTCAGACCCATTTGGATACCCGAAAGATCTTTGAATTTTATGAAATTTTATTAATTTTCCATTATGAACAGTGTCACGTCGTGGTGGTGTCGTGGGGTCAAACCCCAGCAGTGTCACTTAAAGCGTGAACAGTAATTTCCTTACTTCCTCAGATGTCGTGAATTGATGTCGTAGGCATAAATGCCCACTACGTCCCTCGTGGCGTGAGCTCTTGCACTCACATCCGCGGTTTTTCTGAAACACTGGCTCACGTTGCCGCGTTCCGAGCCTATCCCTAACTCTTAGGGACGTCCGTTACAACACTAAACCACTTTTGGTTTGCGTCAAAACCTCAACAAAAACCCCTTATTTCGAAAATCATTAAAAAATCCCCAAATTTTCCTAAAATTTTTACTTCTCAAGTCACCAAAACAAACTACAAATCCACTAATTCGATTCCCTTAATCTTAATTCCATCAACAAAATCCATTAAAAACACCACTCCAAAATTGTCACCCAAATCCATCGCGACGAAAACACTTAAAATCACTGCCAAAATGTAGATACACATGTGGGGAGTCGGGATCTCACCCAGAATTCAAATTTGGTCGATCCCTTAACGTCAATTCGCATTGCAAAACCTGAAACCCTCACCGTTTTCACGTTCTGTTCGTGAGGAGAGAGTGGGATATGAAAGAGAAAAATTGGTGGGTTTGTTTTTATACCCCCTTCATCTACACCCACGCATGAATCTCGAGGCACATTACATGGCCAACAGTTAATTCATCTAGCCACTTTGATACAACATGATGACTTTAATGTGTGACTCTTACTCACAACTTAGCCATTTCTCGCACAATACTCGCGTTCTTAGACCCGTTCCGCACCACGTCTCACTCGTCGCGTATTCCCGAATGTTTCAACATATCGAACACAATATACGACTTTTATTTAATATTTATTTTGTATTTAGTCAGTGTTTTTAATTCATTAAATCTCTCGAACTACTAATTACCCGACAACTATTCGCCCGAAACCCATTATCCAACACCAACATTCACACTCAAACGTCCTCACATGTTTGGGACATTGAAATTTATATTCAGGTAATAAAATATAATACAAAACATCGATAAAAAATAACATACCTTGGTGTCGACGATCGAGAATTTGACAACTGTATCACGACAAGGGTCCACGTAACATGTGCACGAGTAAAATTTTAGGGTCGTTACAGAGTCTACTATGCGCGTGAGATATCCCCAGATTTTCCACGGTTAGTACTTTAAGTTTAACTTGGATTTCAAGACGAAATCCATTTAGTTGGAAAGAATGTGATAGCCTGCATAATTTAATAATTAATTAATTGTGTAATTTCAAACTAGGACTTAGCTCGGACCCATGTGAACATCGCGGAGAAGTCTAGGGTACGCTTGTCATGGTATAATTATGGTTGTTTTTGTGTGATGCTTGTTTAAATTGTGTGTATTTTAACTTTGAATATCATTAAACTACTCAATTCCTAACTTGCTACATTTATCAAGAGTTAATGGCGCAACGTGTAGCGCTTTGGGATGCAGCGTGTAGCACGGGTACAGGGTTGGTTTATGGAATTTGAATTCATAAATATATTATAGGCTAAGCTAATTAAATTGATCAATAAGCCTATAATTTGTGTGTTAGTGTATTAAATGGTGTAATTTACTTCGATTAATTAAAATGACACCAAATAACACATGAAACTTGGATGGACCAAATTAGGAGCCTTAGATGGGCCTAAATATGGGTGACTAGATCATAAGTAATTAAAATAAAAAGTAGGGGCTTAGCTTGTTTTCTCAAAACATGCAAATCCGGATTTTGAGGGCTTTAAGATAGGATTCTTGCTGGCTTTAGTGGATCTAACTCTAGGTAACAAAACCCTTTCATTGTTCCTCATAAAATATCTAGGTTTTGATTCAATAATGGTAGCTCAATATTGGGGATTTTGACCCAAATGAATTTCAAAGAGTTAAATTGTTGTTTCCTATTTTTTTGATACTTCAATTTCATCAACTAACAATTTGAATTTCAAGTTTGTGGGTGCATTAAACTAATTTAGTATTTTTGAATTTTTGAAGAAATTTGTGATGAATTAATGGTGATTATTGTTATTGTTGTTGTGTTGTTGATGAGGATTTAGAGGAAAAAGAAGAAAAAATAAATATATGTTCGTTTGGCAATTCTTCTATTTGGAGATGATGAGGGGATCGAACGCATGACAACGTGCGTACGTGCGAGCCTGGTCGAGCCGACCCTGGCCCTACCCAGTTGGGTCAAATCGGAATTGGTTCAGGTTGGCCCAACCCCTATTAAATATTAAAAAATAATGTAAATTTAAATTTAATAGATAACAAATAAAGTAAATTATATATATAAATAGATAAAAATTATGAAAAAATTCAAAAAAATCATAGAAAATATGAGAAATTGGAAAAGAGGTAGTAAAATGAGTTTCGAGATTTTTTTAGGCTAAAACCCCAGCATAACTCGAGAAATGTGCTGCAATTGGAAATTTGTAATAGAATTCTAAATTTCGGTTTAATTTCATTAATCAACTTATTGTGGCCCTAAAACCATTAAAATGATGCCTTTTGACACCAGGGACTTAGGAGTATATTGTGGGTGTCGAGTACACAGTTTGAGTCGTGGCTGAGACTTTTTGAGGGCGATTCATGATTGCTTGAGGTAAGTAAACCCCACGAGAAAAACACTTGGTATTTATTTCATTATGAAATCAATTTTACTACTTTTGAAATAGCAGTATGGTACTGCTTGATCACTCCACTCCCACGTGTGTCTATATATGCTCGATGGGATAGTATGACCCTTTCCGGCACTCTCATAGGTAATGACCCAATTGTTTCAATGGTGTTGGTCTTCTTTTAGACTTCGCATAAGAAATTACTTTGCGAGTCGATGATTTGAGAGTGCGTGCTCATGATGGCTTGCCTTTGATACAAATTCCTCTCCTTAAAGGTCGTTGGCTGGTAGTTTAAACTTTCGACCAACAGTATACCTCATTGATCTTGGTGTAGTGGCGGGTGTTCCTCGTCACTAGATTCTTCTTGATCTTATGTTATGAGTCCTATAGTTTGGCCGAACATATATCACACTTGCGTCCGTTATTGTTAATTCTCAACGACTCCTCTTCATGCTATTTCATGTTCTTTCTATTGTATTGCTTTTGACTGGCATGACTGGTAGCCACTTTACTTATTGGACTCGTTGTCATCAACTTTCTTGCATGGATGATCGAGTGAAGATCATTCTATGATCCGTGGGAAACGTAAGCTTAGCGACTACCTCTGATCTCAGAGAGCTCCTTTCCAACAGACTCGTAAGTGTTGTACATATTATATTATTGTTTTCCATTTGGGATATTTGGGAGACTTTTATTACACTAATACATGTATATCGATTATCATTGTACTTTTATCGTTGTTGATATACATGTTATCCTTTTGATAGGTTTTCCATTACTTAGGGTTTGTCAATTAATGCAAATCACTATTATTTATTTCTTGCATGTTAATTTTAAGACTTCTACTATTAGAAATACTTGTAAACTGTAAAACATAAATAATTAGTCTGTAAAACATGAGAAATAGTAAAATGCTTGTTAAAATAAGTAAGTACTTCGACTATAGCCTAGCCAAATTGATTAAGTGCAAATTTTCATAATACACTCAAATAATTAGTTTAGTTAAACAAATAGAAAAAAGTTAGGTGGATGTCGTGGGTTGTCATGGAGTGGCGTGCAGGTGACATGACATGACCTGGTGATGTGTCTGACGACGTGGCAGGTCTTGGTCACCCTTGGGATTTATGGCTACCACATTTGCTATCAGAGTCTAGGGCATGAAACATTACTCTATAACATGATCTCAGTGCCACAGTTGGTATCGCAGTCTAGGTTCAAGGAAACCTATGGAAAAGCTAATGAAACCGAATAACTCTTAACAAACAAACATAGAAAATAGAAAACCCGATGACCTAACTTATAACCTTAGTTGGGAAGTGTAATGAGGTGGGTAGCTTTGGGTTTTTATACGTGCATGTTTTGACTTGTAATGTGTATATATATGCGTATACGATATTGATTGTAGCACATCCGCGTTTGCAGATTCGAGATGGATGGACCACTAGTTCCTTCTATTGTTGCTGACGAGGGTCAAATAAGCGACCTAGTGAGAGTCAACTCAAATCAGATGTTTTGCAACACGGTCACCTTGCATAGTGCACAACTCAAGGTGATATTGCTATTGCTTCGATTACAGGTCGCGGCTACTCAGGTCACTAATATGCTCATTGCTACTACCACCATGACACCCACTACTACTAAGATAGTCGTTGCCCCGGTTAGTTAGAATGTGCCGATAGCGAACGCTAGGGTTGATATTCCCGTAGAGATGGTTACACCCATAGAGACACTAATCCTCACGCCAATTATAACAGTACCAGATGCACCACCACTTACGTTAGTGCAGTTGACGGTGTTTGAGGCAACCTTGATAGCGGAGGCTAAGCTGATTAAGTAGTTATCAAAATTTCAGCTTGGTTTCTTCCATGGAGGCAGATACCCAGAGGTAGCTGGGAATTTGGTCCTTGCACATGAGAGACTTCATGGATTACTGAGGGTTTATGACAACATACGGGTGAGGATATCCTGATATATGCATAGAGGATATGTCGCAGTATGGTGGACCGCGCACACCGCTACCCACGGAGTGGCAACTAGTTGGGCTGTGTAACGGCCCCAAATCTCTCGAGTTCGCCCCGTGACCCACGCCCTCTGCCCGCAAGCTCAGCAGCGCCTGTCACGTCACTAGACACGTCATCACTGCTGCCACGTCCGCAGCTCTGTGAAGTGACGCTCCGTGTAACTAATCCTACTATATTAAGTTGTCTTACACATCTAGCAGGTTAGTTGATAATTACAATAACATCATTAGCGGAAGCATTTAATTTGTATTTTATGATAATTTATTTAACCTAAATAGTGGAAAACCCAGAAATAAACACCATGTATATAACTGAGACGAAGTAAACAGTAATCCGTATACATGTGATAAAGTTCTAAAGTTCCCAAAACCCAGCAAAATAATATATACATACATGATATCAAAACACGAGCTATCAGCAGCAACGGCCTCAGAGATAGTCGCCTAGTACCTCCGTTCCTTTGCTCTTGCTCGTACCAAGATCTGTGCTCAGTTGCCCAACACATACATCAACGAGCCCAGTGAGTAAATTCCCAAGAGAATTCTACACGTTAATCATGAAAACATCGATAACCTGCGAGACATGTGAATATGACCCTGACAACAGGAATCATATTCCTATGGCTGGTAGTAAACAATTCATCACAGCATCACATTATTTACACATCAACTGTAAATGTAAACATCCAAAACCTAACGAATAATCAACTAGATGGCTCGAACGTAAACTCAATGGGTAAATAAATCATCACTCGTTTAATTACGATAAAACCATGACCCGCCAGTCATTCGATAGCAAAACAGAGTTCTCAACACAAACCAATGCTTAATAACAGGCTTACAATGATCTACACCTCAACTCAGTAACAGGGCGTACTCCTTTCCAAGTTTTTTAGTTCTAAGAGTACCCTTAATCCCTCATAACAGTTGTAGATACATTCTACTCCTATCTACACGGTCGCCGTCGCAGACTAGCCGATGCTCAAGCGTGTAGTCATAACCAAAATGAAAAACCATGCGTGACCACCAGCAGTCACCGCATACGATAAGATAATCAATAAAATACATGCCATGAATTTAAAGTGTAACTTTCTCAAGGGTTTTACGCACCTGAAATATGCTCTCTGACTTTCAGACCAACCAATTCAACCCGCCTAGCTCCCCGATGCCCGAGTTATGGTTCACCAGTCCCTGAAGTCCATTTATAGTGTTTTATATTATTAATAAAACACATTATCTAATTTTATGATATTATATCATATTTTCAAATTTGAGTTGTGGTACCTCTCTCGGACTATGTTAGGGTTCTAAAAATACCAAAAAGTTCTGAAACCATTTTTCTACCTTTTTCTAAATTTTCTATATTTTTCTAGAATTTTCTCTAATTTCTTTTGATATTTTCAACTATTTTTCCTATTTTCCAAAAAATAAAAAATAAAAAATAATTTTTTTTAATTTTTTAATTTTTAATTATTATTTTTTATTTAAATAAGTGGGCTCCACCTGAACCGGTCTGGCCCAGGGTTGCACGCGCGCGCCCTTGCGCGCGTGTGCTCCCTCTTTCTTCCAAGAGAAGAAATCGTCTCTTTTTTTTCTCTTCTTCTTGCTACCCTTTTCTCTTTTCTCCCTTGCTCTTCTCTTTCAACCCATTAAAGACCCTCAAAGCATCAAAATTACACCACAAATCCTCCAAAACAACACCAAATTTTCGGATTAACATACATGTCAATAACCCAAAAATTTACCAAATTCAACTCAATTTTCCACAAATTCGATTCACAACAATGAAATTCATCAAATTCAACTTCAAGAACCTCGAATTCATCAAAAACCAATGATGAAATTCATCAAAAATCCAAGTTTTATCTTTAACCCACAAACCACATTTTTTTTATCAAAAAATTACATTTAAAATGAAAATATTACCTTGAATCCGTTGTTGAATGCCCGAAATCACTCTCGAGGCTTTGAATTCACCTTCCCACAGATTTCTTCTCTCTGTTTGTCATATTTTGTTGAGAAATTGTTTTGGTTTGCATGTTGTCCATCGATCAAGGTATTTATATGTTGTTCTAATTAGCTATGTACACGCATCCCGAGGAGGATCTAACGGTTCCTGATCACCCTGTGTCACTAAAGTTCTTGACACCTTATACTAACAACACTTGCCTTAGTTTCCCTTATTGTGCATCTCGAGGTTTATTCTATGCACCCTGATTTTTCCTATCACACTATAGGACTTCAATTAATTAATTAATTTATTATTCAACCTTAGGCTAGGCTACCTTAATAAATCATATAAATTCATAGGTGAGGTCACACTAGTATTCAGCTACCCGGTAACCCATGTCCCATACCCCGGCTACCCGAACCCGATCCCCGACACGCACTTCGGGACATTCACCTGACTCGTCGCCTTACCCGATATTAACTTACACACATGTGATGTTTATATAAATATTAAATTCCGACATCACAATAATAGAGATACAACATACATAAATAACACAATATAACCTGGGTACACATATCCGAGTCAACCCAGTTGTCTACGTAACACCCGAATTACACACACAGGCTGACTTTCGACAGGTGTTCTATGATCAGTACATCCCTCAAGAGATCCAGTTGAGATTGAGAGACGAGTTCTTATCACTGGTTCAGGGTAGTCGGACAGTGATTATGTACATGGTGAGATTTCGATATTCACTACAGTTCGCGTTTGACATTGCGGGGACAGAGAGACAACAGGTCCATTACTTCATTTGTGGACTCCGACTAGACATCGGAGGATTAGTGGTGTCGAAAGGGGCGAGGACACTTTAGGAGATATATTAGCGAGCATTGGCTCATGAGAATTATGATATGAAAGGTGGAGCCACCCCTACTCCCATGCAACAGGGCAGATAGGCCCAGGTAGGTCCGACAAGAGGGGTAAGAGGGGCCGCCCACATCGAGATGAGAGGGGATAGAGGTGCAGGTAGGATGACGCTCATGTAGTCACAACTTACACAGTTACACCCGCACCACCACAGTAGGTCATTATTATTCAACACCCACATGCACAGACTCAGGGATAGGGCCAACATTGCATGGGCTAGAGTTAAAGGAGCAGTGGACAGGCAGGATCAGGATCAATAAACAAAAGGTCAGCAGGGAGAGAGCTCAAAGAGTAGATAACACATCATTTTTTTACTGATGTAGGTAGAAGGGGACACTACTAGAACTAGTGTGCCAGAGAGTTGGCGCCATCAGGTGTAGCTCCGTTAGTACAAATTAGGGAGCAGGCTCATGCAATCGTCGAGCCCAATTGAGACGCATCGCGACAGCATGTTGAGGGTATGTTGATTATTTACGCACGTTCCATGCGTACATTGATTGATTCTGGGTCTAGCTTGTTGTTTATTTTGGGACGAATGGTAGGAAAGTTGAGTTTGACGCTAGATATCGTAGACAAGCACCTTGTCCTTAGCATGACCACTGGAGATAAGATTTACCCTAACCAAATATGTAGAAACTATCCAGTCGAGGTTAGTGGTCACCAGTTACTTACAGATTTTCGAGTTTTAGAATACCTAGAGTTTGACATACTTTTAGGCATGGACTGGTTATCGGCTTACCACGCTAACGTGAATTGCTTTAGTAAGACTGTTACCTTTCAGATGCAAGGGATCCCTGAGTTCACGTTCACCGGAGTCGCGACCGTACTTCCGATGACAAGGGGTAGATTAACGACCACATAGGAGATGGAGACCTTATTGGGGACAGTAGAGCAAGTTTAGAGGCCAGTTATTAGATTAGAGGATGTTTTGGTCGTTTACAAGTTTTTCGATATCTTCCCTGAGGATTTACTTGGGTTAATGCCAGTTAAACTGATCGAATTCTTAATAGAGTTGGTGCCAGACACTCATTCGATAGCGAACATACCTTATCGCATGTCGCGAGTGAAACATGATGAGTTTAAGGCTCAGGTTAATGACTTTTTTGAGAAAGGGTTCATACATTCGAGTATGTCTCCCTAGGAAGCACTGGTCCTATTTGTGAAGAAAAAGGATGGTACCATCCGCATGTGCATAGACTACAGGAAGTTGAATCAAGTGACAGTCAAAAACAAATGCCCACTGCCTAGCATCGACGACCTATTCGACCAGTTGGCCAAAGCACAGTTCTTCTCCAAAATTAATCACAGGTCAGGTTATCACCAATTGAGGATAAGAGAGGAGGATGTATCGAAGACGACATTCAACACACGTTTTAGGTTGTTTGAGTTTACAATGATGTCGTTCGGACTAACAAATGCATCGACATTTCTCATGGACCTAAGGCATTGAGTCTTGAGACCATTATTGGATCGATTCATAATAGTCTTCATCGATGACATCTTGATCTATTCCTAGACCTGTAAGGACCACGACAGGCATCTTAGAAAGATATTGAAGTCTCTAAGAGAGCACCGGTTAGACTCTAAGAGAGCATCGGTTATATGCCAAGTTCAGTAAGTGCGAGTTTTGACTGTTTGAGGTGAAGTTTTCAGGCCACGTGATAAGTGGCATGGGTATATCAGTGGACTCGAGTAAGGTCCATGCTATAATCGATTGGCGCACACCATAGTATGTGACAAACATTAGGAGTTTCTTGGGATTAGCAGGCTACTACCAACACTTTGTAATGGATTTTCTAGGATTTTGGCCACATTAACCTTGAAAGATCTCGAGTTTGTGTGGTCCAATGAGTATGAGGCCACCTTCTTAGAGTTGAAGAGGAGATTGACTTCTACAACATTATTAGTGTTGCCAGAGCTAGATAAGGAGTTGATAGTACGAACGAATGGATGTGGCATTAGATTAGGTTATGTTCTAATGCAGGATGACAACGTTATTGCCCATTTGTTGCGTTAGTTGAGGAAACATGAAAGGAGCTACCCAGTGCACGATTTGGACCTTGCAACAATCGTGTTTGCATTGAAGACTTGGAGACATTATCTCTTTAATGAATGATTCACACTTTACACATATCACAAGAGTTCAAAGTATATTTTTACTCAAAAGGATCTGAATATGAGACAATGATGGTGGTTATAGTTGCTAAAGGAATACAACTTCTCTGTCGAGTACCTACCTGGGAAGGGGAATGTTATAGCGGATGCCATTAATAGGAGTGGACTAGACATAAAGACAGTGGTTTGCTAGATGATTACTTGAGGCGACCGTCATTGGTTCCAGAGATAGTTAAGGCACACATATGCAGACAGATAAGAGTTCCGACTATTTCCATTCCATGAGTCCTAAAGAGCTAGCAAGTTGATGTGTTGTATCAAAGGTTTTAAGACATGGCATAGATTCATGATTTCCTAGATTGGAGAGATTCAATTGATGGATGTTCGCGGCACTGAGGTAGATTGTGGATTCCGGCACTGGCAGAGTTGCGAGATGGCATTCTTCAGGAGGCTCACAGATCGAGATATACAATTAACCCTAACCGGAACAAGATGTACCAAGATATGAAACGATTGTTCTGGTGGCTCATGATGAAGACAAATGTTGGTTAGTACATGAGGGGATGTGAGGTGTGGCAGCAAGTAAAGGCTGAGCACCGGTGACCTGGAAGACTTTTACAGGCGCTACCCATCCATCAGTGGAAGTGGGAACAAATCACTATGGACTTCATTAATGGGTTACCACGGACTCCAAGCAACCATGATGTCGTATAGGTTGTCGTAGATAGACAGACGAAATCAACACATTTCATTCCAGTTTCCATGAAATATTCCTTCCTACAGTTGTACACACTCTTCGAATGAGAGATCATCAGATTACATGGTATGTCGATATCGATAGTTTCAGATATAGACATCAGCTTATGTCACAGTTATGACAAGATATGCAGGAGAAGTATGGGACCAAACTTCATTTAAGCACAACTTACTATCCACAGACCAAAAGGCAATTAGAGCATACTAGTTAGATACTTGAGGACATGCTCAGAGCTTATGTACTTCTGTTTGGGGATCATTGGAGAAGTACTTTCCACTTTGTGAGCTTGCCTACAATAACAGTTTCTAGGCCAGTATTGGGATGCCACCATTTGAGGCATTATACGGGAGACCCTACAAATCAAACAACTTGTTGGCAGCTTGTTGACAGTTTGTTGGGCAGAGCCTAAAGACACAACTACCATTGGGCTTAAGGTTGTTGTAGACCAGACAGAGTTCAACTAATTCGTTTGAGATTGTAGGCTGTTTAAGATAGACAGTCGAAATACTTAAGTAAGTACCGCGATGGGCTAAGCTATATGGTAGGCGACTGGGTGTACTTGAAAGTTTCTCCCTTGAAGGGTCACCAAATGTTTGGTATCAAAGGGAAACTTGAGTCGTGGTTTAGTGGGCCATATTAAATAGTTAGACAATTTGGGGGATGTTGCTTATTAGTTGTCAGGGGTTTACGACTTGTTCTACCTATCAATGTTGAGGTTAGAGAGATCAAGGCCAAGACTGATTGTAGACGTCATACAGATAAGGGTTAGGTCATATACGACGTACGAGGAGCACCCAGTTGAGATAGTAGACCGTAGAGTTTAGGTTCTCGATCAGAACTAAGCAAATTCCTTTGGTCCTCTTTTGTGGCAGTATTACAGAAATGAGGGTCGTACTTGGGAAAGGGAGTCAGCATGTAGCACGGGTGTAGGGTTGGTTGTAACATCCCTCGATTTTTAACCTGACTTGTGTGATGTGTCAGGACCGTGACTCGGCCACGCGATACTGGACTGTATTTCGAACCTTGGGAGTCGACACCGAGGTAATTTTATGATTCGTTGATGCGTGTAATAGTATTTTATATTAATGCGTGTCGCGGGCCGTTCAGGCAATTGTCAATGTGAGTGAGGTCCCGCCTAGGTAAACGGGGGAGAAAAATACAATAAAAACACAATTAAAAAATTATTGGATAATTTAAATAATTATTGGTGCGAGACAAGGTGAAAGTATGCATGTGACGGGGAAATACGGACCGAGGAGGTGAGATGTAACGGGGAAAATATTTGGAAAAACACGGGTGTTGGGGAAACCTTGGGTTTAACCTTAAGATGTGTGGGTTGGTAAAGAAATGGGTGGACACAACTATCATACCCATTTAAAAATACAAACACACACCTACCCCCATCACTCTCATCACTCAAATCAACTCACACCCATCCCATCACTCACATCACTCTCTTACACCCCCATCACCCACATCACTCTCTTACACCCCCATCACTCACGTCACCTCACCTCACCCTCATTTAAACACTCATCTCACGTCACTCACCTCACCCTCTCCCATCTCATGCAAACACAACTCTCACTTTTCTCTCACTCTCCTCACTCTCTCACGGTATTCATTTCTCTCACTCTCCTCACTCTCTCACGGTCTTCATCTCTCTCACTCTCCTCACGGCCTCTCTCACTGTCCAACCTCACCACCGCCCCAAGCTCGTCGTCGATGACCCAAACAAACTGTCGGAGGGTGCTGTTGACCGGAGGTATGTGCTCTCCGTTTCTCTCTTTCCCTCTCGGTCTCTCTCTCACTCTCGGTTTCTTCCTCTCCCTCGGCCATGTATGTCTCCTCTCTTCACGGTGGTGGTTGTCCACGATGTCGCCGGACAAAGATGGTGACCATGACAGTCGGAGATGGCCCTTGGTGGTCACCGGAGTCGAAGTCGTTCCCTATCTCCCTTCCCTTCTCTTGGTTTTTCCACTCTCACTATTTTTATTTTGTTTTGTTGTTGAAACCGTGATGAGGTGTGTGTCGTATAAGTGTTTTGGTGAAAATGAATGGGGTGTGGCGTTGGACTGATGTGTGGTGTGTGTGGACAGTTTGGTAGTGGGGTGGTGTGTATGCATATGCATGCATGTGTGTGCATAATGCATGTGCGTGTAGTGTGAATGGGGTGCACATAACATTGGGGTGCACACAACAATGGGGTGTTGTGTGCACACAACTGTGGGGTGCACACAACAGTGGGGTGTGTGACCATAAAGTGCATTATTGTATGTGTGTGAGTAATTAAAACAAGGGAAGTGTATGGACATTTTGAATACAAATTGTAGTCTTATATAAAGGCCCAATAAAATAGGTACAACTTGCTAAATGGGCCCAACAAGAGCCTAAAGAGGGATATGTTTTGTAAAAAGGACAATAACCATAGAGATGGATTGATCCACAATGGTTTAAGTCACCTCAATTAAATATATTTGAACTAGACATGCGAGAAACACCCTAAGACAAAATACTAACCTTAAAAGAACATTCGGGATTTAAACCTTATCAGGCAATCGGGAAGTCGCGGAAGACGCGTTAGGATCTCGGAGTTGTCACACGGGTCGCGATAGTTCAGGTAAGTACACTTGCCTTAAAAAGCATTTGTACGTTAGCAAGCCAGCTAAGAAAATATCATGTGATTCATTTTCATTTCTTTGTGTTTGTGATTATCAAATTATTGGCATTCCATTCCCTATTCCTTGTATGTGTGTTCTTGGCATAAGTGTGTGTCTCGAAGGTACATGCGGCCTGCACTAGAAGGGATAAAACGCGGGCACTCGAGCGCACGAGTGTTTGACCACCCCTAGTGATTGTGTGATACCATGTACTGCATTGTTGTGGATTGTTGTGGATTGTTGTGGATTGTTGTGGTATTGTTGTGGAATTTAGACCACTTATTGCCTCTCTTGACTCGTAGAAAACGCATGTTTCGATTGTTGACATTTCCAGTCTATCTATCATGCATCTTGTTTATTTATATCTCTGACTTTCATATACCGCATGATATTTGGACTATTTTATTTGAAAATTCATGAATTACTGTTATATTCTTCTGGCTTTACTTTCGATTTCTCTCAGTTGCTCACCGTCTAGTTTGTGACGGTGGGTGCAGATAGGACGGAGAGCAGTAGAGGCAAGGGACCTTGCCTAGGAGACTTTTTGTGAGCAGCTGGACGTGAGGTACCGAGATGTAGGCTCATGTTTATTTCTTTTTGTATGACGTTTATATATATGTTTGTTTTGGAACTGGGGAATATTTTTTGAGGTGGATTCCATCAATCCATTTTGTTGACTTGGATATGACTATATCGGGGTTTTCCACATTTATATAGATTCCTAATTTCCCTTTGATTGAGTTATTTCCCATTATTTGATTAGAATATGATTTTGCTTCCGCTGTATTATAATTGCAATAACTCTTTCATAAATTTTGAAATTTTGATAAATTGAGGCTGACTAGGCTCGTTAGGTTCGCTGAGAAACTGACTCGGGACCTGCACGGGTCTAGGCCGGGCGTACCCAAATGCATTGGGAATTTGGGGCCGTCACAGTTGGTATCAGAGCGTAAGGTTCTAAAGACTTTGACTCTTGATGTAAATTCATAAAACACAAGCCATTAAAATCAGCGGAAGTTAGGAACGGTCGAACTTAGAAGTGGAAACCCTATAATCCTGTAGAAACTTAGCTGGGGGAGTAATGGGTTGAGTCGGTTAATTTTTATACATATTATGATTGTTATGTGTATAAATATAATATACGGTAGCTATAGACTGATCCGAGAAGTTCGTTCTCTTGATTCAGACGACGATGGCGGATCAGACCGGTCAGGGCGACGATAGCGGCACATCCGGCATACGATATGCTAGTGCGGACGATGTGCATGCCTTGACTCAGAGAGTTGCGACGCAGGATTCGCAGCTATAGGAAATGTTACGACTGTTGAGGACATTCGTTCCAGCTACCGCTACACCATCGACTCCGACTACACCATTGCCACATACTACTACCCGAGGGGCAGAGACCCCGATTGCTACGGCATCTACGGCTCCGATTCCGTTAGAGGCAGTACCTGAGGGAGTTGTTGTTGCACCTGACCCGCAGACCGAGGCGGAGACACATCCTTTATCGACAGAGATAGCTCGAGCGATAGAGACACCAGCTACGCCAGCAGCTACTGCAGAGGTTACTCCAGTTACGACTCTATCGAAGAGTCCAGGAGCCACTGCTGAGGCGAAGCAGTGGAGGGAATTTAAGAGACATGATCCTATGAAGTTCTATGGCGGCACTGATGTTAGAGCAGCAGAATTATTTCTGAAGAATCATGAGAAGATTCATTCGATCATTGCCACGGAGGACCACATGCGAGCGACTATCTCTTCGTCGATGTTACATGGAGAGGCAGATGATTGGTGGACGACGATCATTACTACTAGAGGTGTTCCGAGAGACTGGATCGACTTCAAGGCCCAGTTTAATCAGAAATACTTTCCACCGACGGTGCTTCGTGCAAAGAGGAATGAGTTCATGGCATTGAGACAGGGCGCTAATGAGTCAGTGATGGAGTACATGGGTAGATTCTCATCATTATTACCTTATGCTGGAGGATCGGCCAACACCGAGACTGATCGAGTCTATTATTTCACTGAGGGTTTGTTACCTGCGATCGGTGGTTCCGTAGTCACTACGCAGCCAGAGACTTTACAGATTGCATACGAGCGGAGTTTAGCTCGAGAGGGTTACCTACTTACTCATCCTGAGGAGATCAGATCGGTCAGACCAGAGTCCCGATTGGAGGAGCACCAGCAAGTCAAGAAGAGGAAGAAGAATAGGTGGAATTTTCATGACCGTAGGACTCAGAGCGTAGGGTCCGTTGCACAGTCGATTACTCGTCCAACACATACTGCTCCGCCAGTACCAAGTTTTGCCAGTCATCCACCGCAGCCTAGTCGATCAGGACAGCAGTCACAGAGACAGACTATTGAGAGTAGGGGTACCGACCGAGGAGACAGGCAGAGGAGGACACAGAGGTCTGGTCAGACTCAGACACAAAGTTCCGCACAGGGACGAGGCCAGAGCCAGACTCAGGGATCGCAGGATACCCGCACTTATTTCAGGTGCGGAAAGGTCGGTCACATACAGAGGGAGTGCCCTCAACCACCAAGAGTACCGCCACAGCATCATCAACATCAGAGAGAACGCGTTCAGCAGCTGTTGAGCCTGACTGTGGGGCATCCCGAAACCTTGTCGAGGGTATGATTTCTATTTGCGATACTTTCATGCATACCATGTTCTATTCCGGTTCCACTGTTTCGTTTATTACTGGTCGTATGGTAGATAAGCTAGGTTTGAAACCTGTTAGGCTTAGTAAACCCCTCATCCTTAGCACCGCTGCTGGGGATAAGATTTACCCAAATTTGTTGTGCCTCGATATTCCGGTAGAGATAGGGGGTTATGAGTTACCAGTGGATATGAGAGTGCTCGAGTTTTTAGAGTTTGATGCCTTATTGGGCATGGATTAGTTGGGATCGTTTCATGCTCACATTAGTTGTTATGAGAAGAGAATCACGATTCCGTTAGTAGATGGTTCGGAGCTCAGCATTTAGGGTACGGCATCGCTACTTCCTATCACCAGAGGCAGGGAAGCCACGAGTGGCGAGATTGAGATTGTTGCGAGTGTCATGAGCACTGGGGCGAAGCAGGAGATTTGCTTTTCTGAGGTACCAGTTGTGTGCGACTTCCCAGATGTGTTTCGGAGGATTTGCCGGGATTACCACCACCGAGGGAGATAGACTTTATCATTGACCTTGTACCAGGGACTAAGCCGATCTCGATACCACCGTACCGTATGGCACCTCGAGAGCTTGAGGAGTTGAGGAGTCAGCTAGACGAGTTGTTAGAGCTTGGTTTCATCAGTCCGAGTATGTCGCCATGGGGAGCACCAATACTATTTGTGAAGAAGAAGGATGGTAGTTTGAGGCTATGCATAGATTATCGCCAGCTGAACCGAGTTACAGTGAAGAACAAATATCCGTTGCCGCGCATTGATGATTTGTTTGATCAGTTGACAGGGGCGCAGTGGTTCTCGAAAATAGATCTGAGGTCAGGCTATCACCAGCTCAGGATTAGGACTGAAGATCGAGAAAAGGCGGCGTTCAGGACGAGATACGGTCATTTTCAGTTTACAGTCATGCCTTTCGGCTTGACTAATGCACCAGCAATGTTCATGGATCTCATGCATCGTGTGATGAGGGAATACCTTGATCGGTTCGTGATTGTGTTCATAGACGACATCCTCATCTATTCCAAGACTCGTGAGGAGCACGAGGGACATCTACGAGCAGTGTTGCAGACTTTGAGAGATCATCGACTGTTTACCAAGTTCAACAAGTGTGAGTTTTGGTTATCAGAAGTCCAATCCCTTGGGCATGTTGTTGGAGCTACCGGTGTTGCTGTTGATCCAGAGAAGGTTAGAGCAGTGATTGAGTGTCCTACGCCGACTACCGTCACGCAAGTTCGCAGTTTTCTGGGATTAGCAGGATACTATCGCCGATTTGTGCAAGGCTTCTCCAAGATCGCCGCACCGATGACGAAATTGACTCAGAAGAATGCGAAGTTTGATTGGAATGAGGAGTGTGAACATGCATTCAACACCTTGAAGAAGAAATTGACTACCGCACCTGTGTTAGCGTTGCCCGAGACTGGGAAAGACTTAGTCGTGTACACTGACGCGTCGAAGGTTGGCTTGGGTTGTGTACTAATGCAGGAGGGCCGAGTTATCACTTATGCATCTCGATAGCTGAAGGTTCACGAGAGGAACTACCCGACACACGACTTAGAGTTGGCTGCGATAGTGTTTGCATTGAAGATATGGAGGCACCACTTGTATGGCGTACGTTTTGAGTTATTCACAGACCACAAGAGCTTGAAATACTTATTCATTCAGAGAGAACTGAACCTGAGACAGAGACGTTGGCTAGAGTCCTTGAAGGACTATGATTTCTCGTTAGAGTATCATCCGGGGAAAGCTAACGTGGTTGCTGATGCTTTGAGCCGTAGAGGATTTGTTGCTGAGGTGGTCGTATGTCAGATGACCCACGAGTATGGTCTGCTTGAGGCAATCGAGTTGATGAGTTCAGCGGACGTAGCGGTGACTACCAGGACACAGATTTGTGGTTAGATGAGGTTGCAGACCGTTTCACTGCAGACTATTCTCGAGGGACAGCAGGGCGATGAGTCGTACCAACAATTCAGTGAGATGGCTGACAGTTCAGAACATCCAGATTGGAGTCGGTCGATAGACTCTTGCTTGAGGTATCGTGGGCGATTGTGGATTCCATTGGCGGCTGACTTACGCACCGAGATACTTCAGGAGGCTCACCGTTCTCGATTTTCTATGCATCCGGGTCAGACCAAGATGTACGCTGATATGCGACGTCTCTTTTGGTGGCCAGGGATGAAATCCGATGTGTTGGAATTCATTAGAGCGTGTGAGATATGCTAGCGTGTGAAGGCTGAGCATCGACGGCCTGGAGGATTGCTGCAGCCCCTACCTATTCCTCAATGGAAGTGGGAGCACATTGCTATGGATTTTGTCAGTGGCTTGCCCCGATCTCCTCGTGGTCATGATAGCATCTGGGTAATTGTGGATCGACTGACGAAATCTGCTCATTTCATACCAGTATCCACTACACACCGAGTTGACGGACTGAGCATTCTTTACGAGCGTGAGATTGTCAGACTACATGGAGTTTCGTTGTCGATCGTGTCCGATCGAGGGGCACAGTTTACTTTGTTATTGTGGCAGAGCATGCAGGCTCAGTTCGGCACCAGACTAGAGTTGAGTACGGCGTTCCATCCACAAAAAGACGGACAGTCCGAGAGGTTGATACAGGTATTGGAAGACATGCTCAGGATGTGTGTTTTGGAATACGGCGGGTCATGGGAAGAGTACCTTCATTTGTGCGAGTTTGGTTATAACAACAGTTATCAGGCGAGTATCGGTATGGCACCGTTTGAGGCACTCTATGGCAGGCCTTGTAGATCACCTTCTTGCTGGGCTGAGCCAGAGGATGTTGTGACAGTTAGTCCCGAGACTGTTGTTGACCACACTGAAAAGGTACGACAGATTCGTCAGAGGCTTAAGAGTGCTCAAGAGCGGCAAAAGAAATACTATGATCAGTATCACAATGAGCTTCAGTACGACGTGGGAGACTATGTATACCTGAAAGTCTCACCTCTGAAGGGTCATAAACGGTTCGGAATCAAAGGGAAGCTCGCTCCTAGATTTATCGGTCCCTTTAAAATTGTGAAGAAGGTCGGTAAAGTTGCTTATCAGCTCGAATTACCGTCAGAGCTCGCCGGCATTCATCCAGTGTTTCACATTTCAATGTTTCGACTAGACAAGTCAGGCGGAGGAAGGCGACCGACAGTGGACTTGAGTCAGATCGAGTTGCAAGACGATGCCACTTACAAGGAGCAGCCAATTCAAATTGTCGACCGTAAAGTCAAGACACTGAGGAACAAGGAAATCCCTTCTTTTCTCGTGAAATGGCAATTCCACGGGGACGAGGAGTTAACTTGGGAGCTAGAGTCATACATGCGAGAGCACTTTCCCTATCTATTTGATTCCGGTAAGTTTGAAGTTTAGTTTACTTATTAGTGAATTTCGAGGTCGAAATTCTAATAAGTGGGGGAGACTGTAACATCCCTCGATTTTTAACCTGACTTGTGTGATGTGTCAGGACCGTGACTCGGCCACACGATAATAGATTGTATTTTGAACCTTGGGATTCGACACCGAGGTAATTTTATGATTCGTTGATGCGTGTAATAGTATTTTATATTAATGCGTGTCGCGGGCCATTCAGGCAATTGTCAATGTGAGTGAGGTCCCGCCTAGGTAAACGGGGGAGAAAAATACAATAAAAACACAATTAAAAAATTATTGGATAATTTAAATAATTATTGGTGCGAGACAAGGTGAAAGTATGCATGTGACGGGGAAATACGGACCGAGGAGGTGAGATGTGTCGGGGAAAATATTTGGAAAAACACGGGTGTTGGGGAAACCTTGGGTTTAACCTTGAGATGTGTGGGTTGGTAAAGAAATGGGTGGACACAACTATCATACCCATTTAAAAATACAAACACACACCTACCCCCATCACTCTCATCACTCAAATCAACTCACACCCATCCCATTACTCACATCACTCTCTTACACCCCCATCACTCACATCACTCTCTTACACCCCCATCACTCACGTCACCTCACCTCACCCTCATTTAAACACTCATCTCACTTCACTCACCTCACCCTCTCCCATCTCATGCAAACACAACTCTCACTTTTCTCTCACTCTCCTCACTCTCTCACGGTATTCATCTCTCTCACTCTCCTCACTCTCTCACGGTCTTCATCTCTCTCACTCTCCTCACGGCCTCTCTCACTGTCCAACCTCACCACCGCCCCAAGCTCGTCGCCGACGACCGAAACGGACTGCCGGAGGGTGCTGTTGACCGGAGGTATGTGCTCTCCGTTTCTCTCTTTCCCTCTCGGTCTCTCTCTCTCACTCTCGGTTTCTTCCTCTCCCTCGGCCATGTATGTCTCCTCTCTTCACGGTGGTTGTTGTCCACGATGTCGCCGGACAAGGATGGTGACCATGACAGTCGGAGATGACCCTTGGTGGTCACCGGAGTCGAAGTCGTTCCCTATCTCTCTTCCCTTCTCTCGGTTTTTCCACTCTCACTGTTTTTATTTTGTTTTTGTTGTTGAAACCGTGATGAGGTGTGTGTCGTATAAGTGTTTTGGTGAAAATGAATGGGGTGTGGCGGGTGTGGCGTTGGTGTGTGTGGTGTGTGTGGACATGTTGGTAGTGGGGTGGTGTGTATGCATATGCATGCATGTGTGTGCATAATGCATGTGCATGTGTAGTGTGAATGTGGGTGCACATAACGTGATGGGGTGCACAGGTAATAATAATGGGGTGTTGTGTGCACACATGCATGTGCGTGCACAAATGGGGTGCACACAACAGTGGGGTGTGTGACCATAATGTGCATTATTGTATGTGTGTGAGTAATTAAAACAAGGGAAGTGTATGGACATTTTGAATACAAATTGTGGTCTTATATAAAGGCCCAATAAAATAGGTACAACTTGCTAAATGGGCCCAACAAGAGCCTAAAGAGGGATATGTTTTGTAAAAAAGGACAATAACCATAGAGATGGATTGATCCACAATGGTTTAAGTCACTTCAATTAAATATATTTGAACTAGACATGCGAGAAACACCCTAAGACAAAATACTAACCTTAAAAGAACATTCGGGATTTAAACCTTATCAGGCAATCGGGAAGTCGCGGAAGACGCGTTAGGATCTCGGAGTTGTCACACGGGTCGCGATAGTTCAGGTAAGTACACTTGCCTTAAAAAGCATTTGTACGTTAGTAAGCCAGCTAAGAAAATATCATGTGATTCATTTTCATTTCTTTGTGTTTGTGATTATCAAATTATTGGCATTCCATTCCCTATTCCTTGTATGTGTGTTCTTGGCATAAGTGTGTGTCTCGAAGGTACATGCGGCCTGCACTAGAAGGGATAAAACGCGGGCACTCGAGCGCACGAGTGTTTGACCACCCCTAGTGATTGTGTGATACCATGTACTGGATTGTTGTGGATTTTTGTGGATTGTTGTGGTATTGTTGTGGAATTTAAACCACTTATTGCCTCTCTTGACTCATAGAACACGCATGTTTTGATTGTTGTCATTTCCAGTCTATCTATCATGCATCTTGTTTATTTATATCTCTGACTTTCATATACCGCATGATATTTGGACTGTTTTATTTAAAAATTCATGAATTACTATTATATTCTTCTGGCTTTACTTTCGATTTCTCTCAGTTGCTCACCGTCTAGTTTGTGACGGTGGGTGCAGATAGGACGGAGAGCAGTAAAGGCAAGGGACCTTGCCTAGGAGACTTTTTGTGAGCAGCTGGACGTGAGGTACCGAGATGTAGGCTCATGTTTATTTCTTTTGTATGACGTTTATATATATATGTTTGTTTTGGAACTGGGGAATATGTTTTGAGGTGGATTCCATCAATCCATTTTGTTGACTTGAATATGACTATATCGGGGTTTTCCACATTTATATAGATTCATAATTTCCCTTTGATTGAGTTATTTCGCATTATTTGATTAGAATATGATTTTGTTTCCGCTGTATTATAATTGCAATAACTCTTTCATAAATTTTGAAATTTTGATAAATTGAGGCTGACTAGGCTCGTCAGGTTCGCTAAGAAACTGACTCGGGACCTGCACGGGGTCTAGGCCGGGCGTACCCAAATGTATTGGGAATTTGGGGCCGTCACATTGGTCTATGGAATTTGAATTCATAATTATATTATAGGCTAAGCTAATTAAGTTGATCAATAAGCCTATGATTTGTGTGTTAGTATATTAAATGGTGTAATTTACTTCAATTGATTAAAATGACACCAAATAAACACATGAAACTTGGATGGACTAAATTTGGAGCCTTAGATGGGCCTAAAGATGGGTGACTAGATCATAAGTAATTAAAATAAAAAGTTGGGGCTTAGCTTGTTTTCTCAAAACATGCAAATCCAGATTTGGAGGGCTTTAAGAGAGGATTCTAGCTGGCTTTGGTGGATCTAAGTCTAGGTAACAAAACCCTCTCATTGTTCCTCATAATATCTAGGTTTTGATTCAATAATGGTAGCTTAATATTGAGGATTTTGACCCAAATGAATTTCAAAGAGTTAAATTGTTGTTTCCTACTGTTTTGATACATCAATTTCATCAACTAACAATTTGGAATTCAAGTTTGTGGGTGCATTAAACTAATTTAGTATTTTTGAAATTTTGAAGAAATTTGTGATGACTTGATGATTTAATGGTGATTATTATTGTTGTATTATTGTTGGGTTGTTGATGAGAATTTATAGGGAAAGGAAGAAAAAAAAATATGTGTTTGGTTGGCAACTCGTCTCTACGGAGATGACGAGGGGGGGGCTCGCACGCATGCAAGTGTGCATGCGTACGAGCTTGGGCTGGGTCGACCCAAGCTCATCCCAGTTGGGTCAAACTGGACCTGGTTCAGGTGGGGCCAACCCCATTAAATATTAAAAAATAATTTAAATTTACATTAAATAGATAATAAATGATGTAAATTATATATATATGTATATAAATAGATAAAAATTATGGAAAATTCATAAAAAAAACATAGAAAATATGAGAAATTGGAAAAGAGGTAGTAAATCGAGTTTTGATACTTTTTCATGGTTTGGAACCCCAATATAACTCAAAAAATGTGTTATAAATAGAATTCTTGAATAAAATTCTAAAATTTGATTTAATTTCATTAATCAACTTATTGTGACCCTAAAAAAATTAAAATGATACCTTTTGACATTAAGGACTTAGGGGTATATAGTCGGGTGTTGGGTACGTAGTTTGAGGCATGAACGAGACATTTTAAGGGCAATTCGCGATTGCTTGAGGTAAGTAAACCCTACCAGAAAACACCTGACATTTATTTCATTAAGAAATCAATTCTACTACTTTTGAGATATCGGTTTGGCACTGCTTGACCACTCCACTCCCGCGTGTGTCTGTATATGGTTAACGGGACAGTATGACCCCTTTTGACACTCTCGTGGGTAGTGACCCAATTGTTGCAATGGTGTTGGTCTTACTCTAAACTTAAGGCAGATTACTCCACGAGTCGATGATTACAGAATGCGTGCTCGTAATGGCTTGCCTCCGACAAAAATGCCTCTCGTTATAAGTTAAAACTTTTGGCCAATAGTATACCTCATTAATCTTGGTGCGGTGGAAGGTGTTCCTCGTCACCAGGTTCTCCTCGATCTAGTGTTATTAGTCCCAAAGATCAGCAGAACATATATCACACTCACATCCGTTATTGGTTATTCTCAATGACTCCTTTATGCTATTTCATGTTCTTTCTATTGTAGTGCTTTGAGTGGCATGATTTATAGCCGCTTTATTTTTTTATTTTCATTATTAATTTTGGTTCTTCTAGGTTTTACTTATTGGACTCGTTGTCATCAACTTTCTTGCATAGATGATCGAGTGCAGATCTTTCTACGAGCTGAGGGACGGGTAAGCTTGGCGACTACCTCGGATTTCATAGAGTTCCCTTCCAGTAGCCTTGTAAGTGTTTTACATATTATATTACTATTTTCCTTTTGGGATGTTTGGGAGACTTTTATTACACTGATACATGTATATCAATTATGATTGTAATTTTGTCGCCGTTGATATACATGGTATCATTTTGATGGGTTTCCACTACTTAGGGTGCTAATTAATGCAAATCACTATTATTTATTTCTTGCATGTTAATTTTAAGACTTCCGCTTTTAGAAATACTTGTAAACTGTAAAAACATAAATGCTTAGTTTGTAAAGCATGAAAAATAGTGAAATGCTTGTTGAAATGACTAAGTAATTTGATTATAGTTTAACCAAATTGATTAAGTGCATATTTTCATAATACACTCGAGTAATTGTTAGTTAGACTAACAGAAAAACGTTAAGTGGATGTCGCGGGTCGTCATGGACAAGCTTGCAGGTGACGTGTCCGACGATGTGGCGAGGCTTGGTTAGGCTTGAGATTTTGAGCCACCATAGCTGCCCTTGGTAGGGAGAGTGACGCTAGCCATGTCCTGTCAGCAATTGATTCAAGTGTTCCATATGCAAACAACCACATTATCTTTCTCGATTTACGATGAGGTTGATAAGATAGTGGAGAGCGGTATGGGGGTCTAACCAGAAGAGAAAACTTCATCTTATTGGATAGGATCCGTTATGTCTAGACAAGGAGTTGGGTGGATTGGGATTTTGTAAGGCCAGAGAAAATAATACCGCTTTTATGCTGAAGTTATCTTGGGAGTGAAAGCTTCTAAAGAATTGAATTTCATTAGATTAGATTGCTAAGTACAAACTACTTGTATATATATATATTAAAGAAATCAGAATCCATATCTAACACAAAGTCTAATAAGAATCCATATATAATACAAATTCTACTAACACCCTCCTTCAAACTTAAGATGGATTGGTGGAGACCAACTTGAGTTTATCAATCAAATCATGAAATCGTCCTAGAAGATGAGCTTAAGATGTCTGTTGTCTGATTAACAGAAGAGACTGAGACAAGTTGAAGTGTTCCTCGGAGAAGGTGTTAGTGGACAAAGTGACAATCATTCTCAATGTGTTTCGTATTCTCATGAAAGACATCATTATGAGCGATCTGAACTGCATTACGATTGTCGCAGTGTAAGAGAGTAGCAGTAGAATTGTACACTCCCATATCCTCAAGTAACCAACGTAGCCAGAGTAATTCAGATGTAGCATCAGCAAGTGCTCGATACTCAGATTCTGTCCTAGAGCATGAAGTCACCGTTTGCTTCTTACTTCGCCAAGATATAAATGAAGTTCAGTAGTGGAACAACGATCAGTCAAATCACCAGCCCAATCCGCATCTGAATAACCAGATAACACTGAAGAAGAGGTTGCAGAGAAGTGTAACCCATAAAACAATGTGCCTTTAACATAACGAAGAATACGAAAAATAGCTCTGAAGTGTGCAGTACAAGGGGCAGACATGAACTGGCTAACAATATGAACAACATATGCAATATCTGGTCGACTGACTGTAAAATAAACCAAACTACCAATAAGTTGACGATATAAAGTAGGATCTAGAAGAAGTGTACCATCACATGGAGTCAACTTAACATTTATATCCAAAGGTGTGGAAGCAATAGAGGAATCAATAATCCCATAGCGAAAGATCAGGTAAGATGCATATTTGGCCTGTGATAGATAATAGCCGTTTGAAGAAGATGTAACATCAAGTCCCAAGAAATAACTAAGAAGGCCTAGATCCTTCATCTCAAAATACCGTCGAAGATAGTGTTGCAGCTCAGAAATGCCAGCAGAGTCATCCCCAGTGATAATCATATCATCAACATAGAGCAGTAGAAGGACTACCCCTTTAGCTAAGTGGCGAGTAAACAAGGCCAAGTCATGAGGACTTAATGTGAAGCTAAATTTTGTTATTGTCGTACTAAACTTCACAAACCAAGCATGAGGAGCTTGCTTAAGCCCATACAATGCTCGTCATAAAAAACAAACGTGGTTTGGAGAATGTGCATATCCAGGAGGAGGACACATATATACTTCTTCGGCAAGATCACCATTAAGAAACGCATTCTTAACATCCATCTTAAAAAAAGACCAGTGTCTGATAGCAGCAACAACTAACAAGCTTCGAGCAAATGTCAAGCGAGCCACATGAGCAAATGTCTCTTCATAGTCGATGCCATACTCCTGTGTGTAACCTTTTGCAAACAGACGAGCCTTATATCGCTCAACAGATCCATCAACGTTTTTATCTTATAAATCCATTTGCCCCCAACAGGAGTCTTGCTTGAGGGAAGATCCACCAAGTCCCAAGTATGTTTCTTTTCTAAAGCACACAACTCTTCTGACATTGTTTGTTGGCAATTAGGGTTAGTACTAGCCTTTCAATAGGAGGAAGGCTCATGTAAAGAAGAAATGACAGAGAAACAATGATAATCTTTAAGGTAAGATAGAGGTTCAGTTACCCTATCAGAACGACGAGGAGGAGGAACATGATCATTAGAAGGAGCATATTCTATAGATGTCGGAGTGGTAGTGCAATTATTGAGCTCAACTGGATTACCTGCAACAGAAGAGGAATAAAGCTCGATAGACGAGTTAGTGAAAAAAAGGATGAGAACTAGAGAGGGAAGTATCAAACTTGGTTGGCTTAGAAAACATTGTAAATTCCCAAAAAGTGACATGTGTGAAGATTTGCAACCTTCGAGAAATAGGATCCCGACATCGACAGCCTTTATGTTCAACTTCATACCCAAGAAAACAACAAAGACGAGCATGCGCTCTAGTCTAGTGTGCTTAGGGGGATTGAGAAGAACAAAACATGCACAACCAAAAATTTGAAGATTTGTATAATCTGGTGTTTTGCCATATAAATGTTCAAAAGGGGAGATGTTTTGTAAAATCAGAGTAGGAAGTCGACTTATGGTTTGAACGCATGTTAGGGCAGCCTCTCCCCAAAACTTTTCTGGACATGAAGCCTAAAAAAGTTTAGCACGAACAGAGTCCAAAATATGGCGATGTTTTCTTTCAGCTCTGCCATTTGTTGAGAGGTATAAGGATAGGAACGTTGAACAATGGTTCCTTGTTGCTTAAGAAAGTCGAGAACATAATCTTGATATTCCAAAGCATTGTTAGTACGAAATATTTTGATGTCACATGAAAATTGAGTTTTAACCATAGTTGCAAAGTTAATATAAACATGTGACAACTCAAACTTATGCTTTAGAAAATATATCCAAGTAAACGTGAATAATCATTAATAAATGTCACAAAATAACGATAATCATTAACCATGGAAGAGGCTGCAAGACCCCCAAATGGAACAGCAACAATATAATCACTAAGACTAAAAAATGATGCAGGTTGTTTAGCCAATTGGCAATGTATACAATCAAAAGACTGAAATTTTAAAACACCTAATGACCCACTAGAAATAAGAGGACAAAGTTTATTAGCAGATGCATGTCCTAGACGAAAATGCCATTCGTAAACCGAGGGAGAGAAAATAGCAGCAGATAATTTTTGAGAATGAGGCAAATGAAGAGATGTGAGCTCAAATAATTGTCCCACCTTGGTCTCCTATCCAAGAATCTGACCTGTCTAAAAATCCTGAACCTAACAACCATTAGGAGAAAAAGATACAGATAAGCCATTAACACATAACTGACCAACGTAAACTAAATTTAAGGAAAGATCTGGGACACAATGAATGGCAGGCAGAGTTAGGTGGGGAGTAGAAGCAGTTCCTGTGTGAGTAATAGACATAGAACTTCCATTTGCAGTTTGAAAAGAAGAAAAAGACGGAGCAATTTTGCAATTGGAAAACACAGATAACTGAGAGGTCATATGGTTACAACAACCGAAATCAAGAAACCAAGGTGTACCTAGGGCAACAAATAATGCAATGATTTTAGGGGATATCACCTGTTTGAGGAGTGCTTCTATCTCACTCAAAGTCATGGTAGGAGAGGACGGTGACCCAGCAGAGACATCAACAACAGCAGAAGAATCAATCTTAGATATAGGCTTTATAGAACCCTTGGGATGAGGAGGACGAGTTGGACAGTTCGGCACTATATGACCACGCTCGTGACAGTACCTACACTCAATAGTAGGATAGTTAGCAAACGTATGATCGGTTCCTTTACAATTCTTACAAACTGAGGATCCAAATTTTGAGCGTGATGGAGTAAGTGCTAGAGCAAGTTCTGAGGAAGTGGAATGAGGTTTAACCAATTCCAGCTTGGTTTCTTAAAATAAGATTTCTTTGGCAGCTGCATCAAAAGAGGGCAATGGATCACGATGTAGCAAGGCTGCATGAACTAACTCATACTCAGGACGAAGAGCCATCAATATTTGTTTGAGATGAAGATGATCCTGAGTTATTTGAACTTGTTGTAATTGATTCCAAATTGGCTGAATGAGGGCTAGAAAATTATTAATTGACTGACCACGTTCTTGCTTCAAATTGTTTAGATTAGTAAATAACTGGTAATACCGTGCCAAACCAGAAATCTTGTATCTAACTGATAAAAACTCCCAAATAACTTTAGCAGTATCAAACTCAACAAATTGAATATGAATAGAGGGAGTAGTAGTGTTACTAAACCAAGTGATGATCTTGTGATTTTTACTCTCACAATCTTCAACACGATCTAGAAACTTGTTATCATATTCTTTTTCACTTTGTTCATGCTTAACAATATCTCCCGTCAAAATACGCTAAAGCCTTCAGCTAATAAAAAAACTCTTGATTTGTTACGACCATAACAAATAATTAGAAACATCAAGAATTGTTGTGATTGGTTGCCCTATCTCATTTTTTTTCCATCAGAACTATTAGACAAGACGAGGCAAATCACACGGATGAATGACGTGGATAGGGTGCAGCCAAAGGGATGCGTGGCGTGCGCAGGGAACAAGTGCAGCAGCAAGTACGTAGGATGGAGCACGAGTTGCGGACTGGGCAAATATATATATATATATATATATATAATTAAAAAATAAGAATTCATATCTAACGCAAAGTCTAATAATAATTCATATCTAATACAAATTCTACTAACAGGGAGTTTCACACAAAAAAGACTTACTGTGGGTCCAGGTCCTTACATGGAAATACTGCAAGGGAGGGGAGTGAAACCTGTTGGGACTTAAAAAATGCTTCAAGTGAGTTTGAATAGAAAAACTCTTTAGTCCTACATTGTTCACTTCAAAGAGTACAAACTTTTTATATACAAACATCTACTCTAAAGATTTTCTTTAGAGAAACCCAGTAGATAGAGCCCAAATTGGCATCCATTGGGTAATAGGTGTATATATATAATAATTATATTTAAAATCAAAGATAGGGCCTTGGGTTTTAGACTTAGATTTGTTAGCCTTGTAAAATCAAATAAATTTTTATATTTTATTTCGAAATTAGTTGTTTGACAGTTAATTTCGTTATTTGGTGAACAGGTGCGACTGTTGAATATGTTGTTTTTGAAGTTGAATAGTCACATTGGTTTGAACCAGTGCCTCAAATTCTATTTAAGTGGAACTAAAACACTAGAAACTTACTAGATTTCGATTTTTAGTTTTTTCAGAGATAGAAGGAAAATCACAGTTTGACAGACTTTTGAACTTAGTGATTTTTGGTTCGAAAGGACATCCGGTTGTATCCTGGGGGCAAATCTTTAAAGAAAATTCTATCACCAAATTTAAGAAAATTTCTGTTTTAAGACATTGCTTCTGTCCAAGTCTCTGGTTAAAAATTTATTTTGTTGATTGATTCTGTTATTAATTATTTGTAAAACTTGTTTATTTATATATATATATATTATCATTATTTATTGTTGGGGACAACAAAACCCTGCTTGGACAGATACCAACCGGTATCCATGATCTGGAGGAGCATATGTAACAATTGGAATCTATTTAAGGAGGGGCTGACGAAACATATTGATGCTAGAGTAGCTCATTTTCTCTATTGTGTGTGGTTGCTGGGATTATGCCAAACTTTCCCATGTCCTACCAAATGATATATGCAGGAGACTGACGGCTGTACGGACGCCTAGTAGTGACAAAAACATGGATAAATGCATGTGGCTTTATAGTAAGAACAACAGATTTTCTATGAAAAAGGCTCATCAATTAGTGACAGAACATGGTGATATGGCGACCGATAAAGGGTGGAGGAATATGTATGGAAATGGAAAGGGCCGCAACGAATTAGTTGTTTCATCTGGCTGGCCAAGAATGATCGTTTTCCAACAAAAATGCTCTGCCATTGGTGGCTCATAACTCCTGATGATTAATGTAGTAGATGTGGGGAAGGCTTTGAATCTGTTATACATGCTCTTCGCGAATGTCTGGAATATAAGCAGGTTTGACATTGTCCTACAAGGACAGTCCAGATTGGGTTTCTTCATATGTCACTTGTTGATTGGTTGGATAGTAATTTGGGATAAGGAGGCCCAATGGAAAATTATGTTTGGAGTAGCCTGCCGGTTTGTGTGGTTTCCAAGAAATGAATTTGTGTTAAAACGAGTGTTGGATGTTTGGATAAGGCAGGCCTTCATCAATTGCCTATGTTGAGATGTGGGACCGAAATGATAGTCCCGTATTAAAAAGTAAAACTTCTAAATAAAATATATTAGTGATTATCTTTCCTCTAATAGTACCGCAGCCTTTTGAGATAAAACCCCATATTTAAAAATGAAGAGTGGTTCAGTTGGGGAGACAATATCGATAATACAAAGATCAATGACTCGCAGAGAAGTGTCGTGGGTGGCCGCTTGTGGGTAATGTACCAACACGGTATCAGAGCCGATGGTTCGATTGGGATCTATTGAGAAAAATCTCCTTGGATGAATTTCGATATGAGGTGTAGAGTTGAGATATGTGGACTGAAATAATAGTCCCACATTGGAAAGTAAAACTTTTAAATGAAGTATATTAGCGATTATCTCCCCTCTAATAGTATCGATGCCTTTTGAGATAAAACTCCACACTTAAAAAATGAAAGGTAGTTAAGTTGGTGACAATATCTGAGAGAAATCAATGACTTTTGGAAAAGTACTGCGGGCGACCGCTTGCGGGTAACATGCTGTAAGATGAAAAAATTCAACAGCCTACGTCTCAAAAAGGGAATGGAAGAAACCAGAGGTAGGGTGGGTCAAGCTAAACTGCAATGGGGCTGCTACATCAGATTGATCACAGGCAGTGGCGGCGGGCCTGCTGCAAGACCAAAAAGGTTAATTCATTGTTGGGTATCAAGACAACCTTCGGAGTTGTTCACCACTCTTGTTAGAGATTTGTGGTATGGAGTCTACGTGGTGAATGAGAAAGGCTACAGAAGAGTAAAATTGTGGGGACAGACTCTATTGAAGCATCTTCATTGGTGCGATACCTATCAAATCGGATCGTTTACGACAATTTGGTACTTGACATTAGAATTTGAGGGAAGTAGAATGAATTGTATCTTTAGAGGGAACAATTTATTTGCGTACAATCATACAAGTCCATATTGTATTTCTTTGATACTTGAGCATGAAAAATGTAATTGAATAACATAAACCTTGGCCAAGCTGGGCGCTGTTTTCACCAAAAAAAATGTTAGCGTAGTCTGTATAGGATTTTTTTTTTAGGTCTATTCTGTATAGTTGTGAATTTGAGAAAGAGCAAAAGGATACTCAGCTTGACGTTCAAAGAAGAAGAAAATAATGAACAGTATGAGAATTCATAGCTAAAGTAATAATTTTATGCAAACAATGAGACATCTCAGAATGTCTTAACTTTAGTTGGAGCATAACTTTTTGTAATTGCTATGTCATGTAACCTAAAATTGACAAGATGAAAACAGCTTTTAGAATCATTGAGAATTGTCATTATTGAATATAAGAAAGACGTTAAAATCAAATATGACGATAGTTTCTTATGGGCGCTAAGGGCACCCTGCCATTTTTAATTAAAATTGATTTAATGACTAATTGACAAAAATGTCCTCATCCAACCCAACAATTTACATACCCATTCAAATGCCCTCTCAGGGCACCCCACTTTTGAAAACTCAATTTTTTTACGAAGTCAAGTTGATCCGTCGCTGGTCGGACATCGCGTTTATCGATCAAAGATTGCCCACTAACCCTTGTCAATTGTGTTTGTCGATCCATCGCCGCCCGGAGATTCGACGAGTTTCAAGTGTTTTTAGAGTCTAATGGTTGAAGAAAATGAGTAGGAGGTGGACGTCGCACACAACAAATTAGTTTTTATGGTTTTTGTGAGAGTTTTTTTCCATTTTTGAAGGTGAACCACGGAGACAAATTTATCGTTCACACAGGATCGAGACATGTTGTAGTGTCTCGGTACTCTATAACCGATAACTAACAAAAGGTGTCAGTTATTACCAACCGAGTTTAATCCCAAACGAAGTTTTTTATTACACTTCAGTTGGAAGCAACCGAGACATAGCTTAATGTCTCGGTAACAGGTCATCGAGACCAAAACCAGTTGTCTTGGTGATACACAACCATGTGGTCTAAGGGTCCTTCTCACTTAGGTGTCGGTTGGTATTAACCGACACTTACACAATGGTTTCGCAATGGACGTCTAAGACCAAAAGACAAATCACGGCCCTGTGTGATCGAATACTACAGAATTGAAGTTAAACACATCATTCGACCATAAAAACAACAAATCTACCTTAAACAAGTAAGAAAGTGAGAGGATTTGGTATATTCAAGCCTTGATGTGGTGATGGAAGGGAGAAAAGAAGGGTTTCATTCGATTTGGTGGTGGGGTACTCGCACATCAAACGAAAGGGCATTTTGGTAAAAGTACCGGGGTGCCCTGATAAATTGCTGGGGTACCCTAATCAGCAGTGCGCCCTGAGAGGATTGCGGGGTGCCCTTAACGCGACTCTAAAGCAATATGCAAAAAACATATATCCTTTATAAGCATACCAACACAGGGTAGCAATGTCGTAAAGAACACATGGTACAATATAAATTTCAGATAATTTATGTTGCATCAGCAACCTCGAGATGTGGAACACAGATCTTCACGAGGAGTTCTACAGACTTGTCGCTCAAGTTCCCAGTGGCAGCCAGCAAGAAAGATCCCATAGGTGGGGGCTCCAAGAGAGATACTCTTATGCCTAAGTTAGAACAGAGAACAGGAAGGCTTTAGAGTTGATGAATTGTAATTTGTGCGTACCTTGGTAGAGAGCCACCCTTTCTGATCTATAGTGGTGGAGTTTCCAATATTTATTGTTTCCTAAACTGTCGTATTGTCTTATGAGTTGTAGGAAATTGGCAATCATGCACTTAGAGCGGCCTCAATAAGCACCAAAAGACTCACCGATCTTCATCTTAATGATGCATATCTCAGATATGAGTGGAGCTACCTTATCCTCAGGGAAGTATTCCCTAAGGAACTCATCTATCATGTCGTGCCATGAGTTAATGTTGTCAGGGCAGAGATAAAAAAGTCATTGCTTGTATTTATCCTTTAAGCAAAATGGGAAAGTTTGGAGCTTTACTGCGTTTTTTACCTCTTGAAAAGGTTTCATAGACTGGAACTTGTCTGAAATTCCTTTAAAAACACCACTGAGTCTTCACTCTTCATGCCATGGAAGGTGGGCAGGAGGTGAATAAAGACGAAATTAAGCTCGAAGGCTTCATCGTTCGGTGGAAATGTTATACACAAGGGCTGTTATGCAAGAAGATGTTGGAAATCTACATTGATGCACCTTATCATAATCTGACAATCATTGCCCACGTGGCGAGTAGTGTAAGCCATTATAGAAGGTTAGGGAAAACTTGACTCTTAGTTAAGAGCTTCCCAAGCCAACCTTCGGTAGGTTTTGTCGATTTTTGGATCAAAAGACAATAATGAAGTAGTGGTAAGCATGGGGTCGAATCTATAGGATTTAGTCAATTTAAGTTCAATAAAAAAGAAAACAAACAAAAAGGGAAATAAGGGGGTTTTGAAAGAGTTTTTCTAACAACTACTAAAATGGAATAAAGTAAATAAGTTGTAAATCAGAGAAATAAAACATACCTAAGTCTAGAAATTCACAATCTAGCTCTATGTTGTCTCCATGTCATGTGTTATTGATTTAGAAAGATGGGTTTTAAAAAGTTTCTATAAAGGCCCAATTATAATTTCTTGTTATTTATGGCATCATTACAGATAAGGACGATAGCTCGAACACTCGTGGAACCTGCAGCTAGGTCGGAGCACGCCCAAATTAGGTATACAATCCGTTTTGTGTGCTATTTGATTTGTTTTACGATGTATATGTTCAATTTAGTTAAATTGCATTACAATATGTGTGTTTATATTATTAATTACCGAACGAGATAGTGTGATGGGTATTTGCTTTATATAACGTGTAGACACGTGTACCGAGTGGGCGAATGACTAGTACACTAGGCCGGAGGGTTTAGATACAAATAATAAATGATCAAATATGTTAAATAATTAATATGAAATGTTGTATATACGTTGGTAACGCGAGTGTATGCGTTTGGCATGTGACACAGTGCGAGAGGATTGGTTGGTTTGTTGTGGGAAGGATGAGGATAACGGCTTAAGTCCCTGTTGATGTCATAGTTGGATGACTATTTGACTACATCTTAACCCAACAAATGAGTCTAGGGATTTGATCAACACATTGATCAACACATTGGATGAAAAAATTTAGTGTAAAAAATTGAGAAATATTTCATTTCATCACCTTTCCTCTCTCCTCTCTTATGTTGGACAAAACTTTGGTGATGGAAGCCAGGGTTTATGAACTATGTGAGGCTATTTGGAGCACAATAAAGCTTGGATATTGATAGGAAAGGTTATGTGATGGCCCCAATTTCCCCGTGCAATTGGATACGCTCAGACTAGACCAGTGCAGGTCCCGAGTCATCACTCGGTAACCTGACGAGCCTAGCCAGCCTTCAATTCATCAATTTTAACAATTTATGAAAGAGTTATTACAATAATACACAGCGGAAGACTAAACAAGTATAATATAGGAAATAACTCAATCAAAGAAAATATAGAAATTCTATAAGTGTGGAAAACTCTGGGTATTCATGTACAACTCGATAAGCATATATACATGACACCAGTTTCATCAAAATGCCAAGTTCAATAATCTCAAAACATATGTATAAAACGATATACAAGTAAGCAAAACATAAACACATACTATAAAGTCTCCCTGATCCCGCTGCTAGTCCTCAAAGTAGGTCTCATAGGCAGGGCCCCTTGCCCTGCTGCTCTCCACCCTATCTACACCTACCGTCATAAACTAGACGGTGAGTAACTGAAAAAATCGAAAGTAGTGCAAGAAGAATATAACAGTAATTTATGATTTAACAAGTAAAGCAGTCTAAATATCATGCGGAAATAAAATAGCAGGAAAGTAAGTAAATCAAGTGCATGATAAAAAGAATAATAGATAAACAATCGAAATTTGCATGTTCTAAGATTCAAAAGAGGCCCATGAGTGGTCTAATTTCACAGCAATACGACAAAGATCTCGCAAGATCTCCCCGGGCAATGTCGCAACATTAGTGCAGCTTGAAATCGAGAGGCATCGCAACACCTTTCGAATCCAGCACCCAGTACACACAACACTAGGGGTGGTCAGTTACCCCTACAGGAGGCACCCTCGTTGTCTCAGTTAGTGCGGGACCACATGATACCTTCGAGGAGACACACACTCATGCCAAGAACATACAACCAAGAATATGGAATGGAATATCAGACAAGGGATCAATTCAACAATATCAATGAATAGAGGATGTATAAATCACATGCTATTTCCTTACTGACCTACTAACATACACACATACAAGGTACGTATGTACTTACCTGACAACGCGACCCACGTAACGACACTCGCACGAATCCTAACGCGTACCCCCGAGTTTCTAGCTACCTAACAAGGTTGGAAACTCGTGTTAATAGGTTAAGTCGTTAACTAAACCTAAGTTAATTTCTTAGTACTTTCCCCGTATTTTAAGGACTCGACGACTTAATAACCAATTGATAAAATGACCAAAAACACATTGAAACACAACTCTTTTGGGTTTTGAAATCACAACACATATGCAACCCTAATCACACATCTTACGCTCGGCTCAGTCGTAAATAGGTTACGCTATAGTCTTGAGGACCGGCGGCGTGACCATAACGTCACGACCATTGACAATACATAGACTCACATGAAATCATCATTACGCTTCACGCCCATTTGAAACCTAAATAACATTCCAAACCCTTTACTCTATGTCGCATTTTATGTTCAAATCAATACTGCGAGGAAACCATGCATGAGAATGCAACTCCAACATAAATTCGTTCTCACACACAACGTGCTATTAATTCAAGTGATTTCAATAAAACATTCAAACCAAATTGATAAAACCTTAACTGGAAACTCAACACCGACGTCATCAACAAAGACTAGTCATCATGATCGAAAATAATAAAAACACAACTGGCTCAGACACACCGGATGAATGCAGGACACTAGCAAGCGCAAAACTTGGTCCCCGACAACCTCCATGGTGCGGTGGTCCGGCCAGCACCGCCATCGGTTACAGCAGCTCCGATGAAAGGGCAAAACAATAAGTTTACATGAAAACAGTGTGTAATAAATCTCCACCTTTGTTGCTGCTGGTGTAGACTTTCTGGAGGTTGGGGGGACTTTCACATGATGTTACTGAAGTTCCCAACTATTCCCCAGCTCCGACGGGTGTCAACAGTGGCGCCGCCTATCTAGGGAACTTCGACCGTCGACTACAAAAAGAAGAAAACAGGGCATCAAATGACTTTCAGCTCTACAACAACAATCACGAAAATGGGGAGCTCTGGATCTCGGGTAAGCTCCTTGGGTCGTCTCCAACCTCAACGACCACCATTGCAATTGAACCGCAGTGTGGACAAAAAGGGTGTCGATGAATCGAGAGAAATAGAGAGAATCGAGAGAAACCGAGAGAGAAGAAAGAGAGAGGAAAAACTTACCTCGTCAACGGCGGTTCTCTGGTCTCTCGGGCATCGTCGGAGTTGGCCGGTCGCAGGTGGGGGTGATGGTAGTGACGGGAGGTGGGAGGTGTGTGAACAGTGTCGACTGTTGGTAGGAGAAGAAGATGAATAGTAACGTTTAGGGTTTAGTTGTTTATATATATGAATAAATGGGTAAAATGACCCTTTTTCCCTTCATCCTCTTTCTCATACACTTCAAAACAGCTACCCTTATGGGTCTTTTACCCCTTTATCACATCTCATCATACATACACATCTCAATGCCAATCTCATGGCTCTCCTCATTATGATGTGTCACTTTAACAATTTCTATCCCATAGCCCGTATGTTGCGAGACTATTCGACTCTTGCATTGGTCTTGCGCTCCTCGGTCCATATTTCTCTGTCACAAGCGTAGTTTTGCCTTGTCTCATACATAATTATTTAAATTATGCAAAATTTCATTTATTTGTATTTTAACAGTGTTTTAAATCCCCCGTGTACCCAATTTTCCTACTCGTTCACCGACTTAATTGTCCGGTCACTTAAATACGAGTATAATATGTAATACACATCATCATTCATAAATAGCCAAATTTTCAAGTCGTTATAGGTTAGATCTTCGATCTACTTTTCGTTCTTTGCATTTCGGGCATATTTTTTTGGGTTTTGACGAGGGTTTCGGGGTTGTAATATGAGCATACCGGTTTGTAGGGTGTTGTTATAGTGTAAAGGTTTGATTTGAAGCATCAATGAATGGCTTTTGGTGTTGATGTTGTTGTTTTGGTTTTAATAGGATTTTAGGGTTTTGGTCGAGAAATCACGGGGTTTTCATATCGGATAGGTTTTGTAGAGGGTTTTTGATTTCTCATGGTTGGGTTGATGTTTAATGAGAAGTAGGGACGAGTGTGGACCGCGACGACAAGGCGAGGGGGTCTGAGAACCCTAGGAGGCGTCTGTGGTTTAGATGACGCCAGGGGTGCCATGGGGGTTAAAACCCATAGCGTCACCTACGGCGTTCAGACTAGAGGCCACCCTCCACCCCACGCTTTAAGTTGTGTTATGGGTGTGGAAGCGTGACAGCACGAGTCACGGTGCCAGGATAAGTTCTCATTGTTTTGGGTGCTGTGAGCACTTGCTCACGATAGTGCCACTCATAACGTCTAGAATAGGAACTGAAACATAAATTTTAAAACAAATTAGCCTATTGGGGGTACACCTAGGCTTAGTATGGAATGGGGGATTTTCGAGGTTTATTGAACTCATATGGAAGGTTTAATAAGTGTATTGGACGAGGATTAGTATGGAATGGGGGATTTCCGAGGTTTGGAAATTGAATAGGTCTATCAAAAATGAGTTTTTTAGGTTCATTTGACTGGTAGTTGACACGTTGTTGGTGGCATGTATTGGCATTTTTAGATTAGTGGAGCGCGGTTTGAGGTGTGTAGTATTCCAACTGAAATTCATTTTTAGTATTTACTGCTTAATTATTTGAATTCATGTCCTGTTCATTTAATCTCATTTCCAGTATTTATTTACGGTTAGTTAAATTTACTCCCACCTAGTTTATTCTATTACGTTGGCACAGTGGTACACTAGACCATAGCATGTGTTTTAGAGGTATGTTAGTGGATTGTCGACCCGACTCATGAGTTTTTCAAAGCATTTGTCGGTGCACCATAGTCTACACTGGCCACCGAACGAACTCAAAGATTTCAATTAGTTCGAGTTTACTCACAAGCAGTGCCTAGTGATAATCCAAAGTATGGTGCTATCCTGACTTAGATCGTGCACGCACTATGATTCTCTACTGTTTGATATTCAAGTGAGGGTCCATCCTGGTTGCCTGATTCTTTTCTCCCACGTGATTATTTATTAGTATTTTGATTCCAGCATTTATTTATATTATTTACTTGGTGAAGTTCCTTGAGATTACTCACTCTAAACTCGTCATCTGTTTTATTGTGAAGATGGAGTGAAGACCCTAGTACGAGTAGGGGGAAGAGCATGTTGGGTTTCGGGGATCAGGCACAACGGAATTTTCAAAACCTTTTTCGAATATCCCCGAATCTGGATCCTATTGATTCCAATAAAGTGATGTATCAAGAGAGAAAAACCATACATGAACAAGCACAACTCCATGTCTGCCTTGTTTGGCATTGATCGATTCCTTCAAGACATTCAAGCGCGCATCCTCAATCAGAAATCCACACATGAATGGATGATCACAATCCGGAGTGCTGGCGCAAAAAATTATAGGAAAGAAAATTATCACAAAACTCTATAGAAAAAGCTCTCTAGAAAAGTCTCATACGAAAAGTCTCTCTCATAATACAACTGTGACCCTAATGTCTTATCTATAGTTTAATAGGTCAAGTTGTAAAAGAACTCCATATCATAGTCATACTCTAAATAGAGTCTTAGATAAAGTCCAACTCTAAAAAGGATAGAGCCATAAATAATCTACAATTACTAATCCAGTAAGAGTTGTAATTTATCTAAAACTCAAATAAGAATTAAAGTCATACTTTAATTCCAATTAGAGTCCTATTCAAAATAAGATTTACAAAGAGACTAAATTTCTAGTCACACTAGAAATGTAGGAGAGTTTTGAATCCTAGTCAAACTAGGATTTTATCATATAAAATTCATCAACCTTAGATAATATTAAATCGTGCAAGTCCGTTCTTTGTATGCGACCCAATAGGTTCCCTTTTCAGCTCACAAGTCATAAGCGGCTTCTAACAAGACATTATGACTACCCAAGTTGCATGAAGATCAATAAATCGATACAACCTAATAGATAGTGTATATCATATCCTTTTGTCACGTGATATCTTTTTTTATTTAACTTAATACATGAAATATCACCCTTATAGTTCAATCTATTAGTCACGATCTTCGAGTAGACTGAAATTGTCAAGCGACATTGATCTAATCAATTCAGTAGACATGGCCATTTATCATTCTAACATATTGAAGGACCCAATAGATATCTCTCTAAAAGAGAGGGACAAATCCTATCTTGATCATACAACTTTCACACATTAGTCAGACAATGACCAATCAAGATCTTTATAATCATCTGGTTAAAGACAATGTTTAATTGTGTCAAATCATTGTGCTACTAATGTTGGAGTATCTGGTGACCTCAAGTCGAAGGACTAAATGATATAACTATCATGGGAATCACTTATGACATTGACCATGTAGCTTTCTCATAGCGGATCGATCCAGTATTTGTTTCCAACAAATACTCATGATCTTGATCCGTATCAGTATACGCGTAGTCATCATATGACTATCAATTAAGACTCATACTAGTCTTAATTTATTATTATTCTACAATAATAACTGCTAGGAACGTTTGGAATAATACAATAATTATTCATGGATACTATTATAAATGAAACGTGCATCTACTTATAATAATTAAACAATATTTACATAATTGGCCAAGGGCACATTTTCCAACATCTCCCACTTGCACTAGGTCTAATCCTACATGTATCCAATGCTGTGTGATCTTAATGCGTTCTTAGTGGAAGATTTTTATTTATGTATCTGCTACATTGTTTAATATTATTATTTTGCAAATCTTCACATTCTTTCTTTAATAAGACAAAAATGTTCGAGTGATTGTTGAGATCTATAGTGTGATTTAGGTTTCATAACCTTAAGTTGTGCATTAGTTTTACAATAAAATCCAACGTTGCTTCCAACACTTGGAATCACACCTGATTCAATCATGAACCTTACGATCTAAAAATTTTCTTTAGTTGCATCAAATGCAGCAAAAACTCAATTTATATTGTAGAATTTTGTTAGAGTGAGTTTAGAATATTTCTTACTCATTGCATCCTCCTATGAAGTTAACACATCTATATTGCAATCATTAATAATTTATATTAGCTTGAAAATTTTCATTTTGTTACCATTTACAAAACTCACATCTTTTAAACCTTTGTAAACATAATATCATTTCTCAAGTGTTTCCAAAGTACTTAAGAATGTTATTAATAAATATCCAGTGGCATTCACTAGAATCTATGAGATATATATATATATATATATATATATGTTTTGCCCAAAACATATGACATATCAAGTTGAATGTAAAGTATAACATATGTGATGATTCCCATAGCTAATTAATGCATATGAAATCAAACTCATATTGTCCCGCTCATCATTTGTCATAAGACTTTGAGTCTTGCTGAGACTTATGTTATAAGACATAAGTAAGAATTCTTGTAAGAATCTCGCACATTGAAACCTTTTCAGTTATTTGTCTATTTAAGCATTCTAATTTAGACCAATTAGCCTATTAAATCTATCTCTATATATCTATATCACAAGGATATATGCTTAATTGTCTAAAAATTTCAATGAAAAACTTTTCCTCAACCAAGACTTGATATTTTGCAAGGTTATGACATTATTTCTAATAAATAATATATTATCAACAAACAGATTAAGAAAAGATAATTGCGCTCCCACTAACCTTTGTGTATACACAAGGTTTATCTTCGATTCAATGAACTTAATTCATTAATTATTTCATCAAAACAAATATGCCTACTCTGATAAGCTTATTATAATCCACAATTGGATCCTTTAAGCTTGCATACCTTTCTAAAATTCTCAAGACAATCAAAACCCTTAAGTTGTGTCATACACATCTGTAAGGAGCATAGAACAATGATATTTTGATACTTGTTTGCCATATCTTGTAGTCAAGGTATGAAGTAATAAAAATAAGAATTCTAGAACTTAAGCTTAGCTACCAGTGAAAAACATTATCATAATTAACACCTTGATTTAGATTGAAAGTTTTCTATAAGCCGTGCTTTTAGTATGCACCTTTTTTATTTCATGTCATTTTAAATCATTTACATCCAACGGTTATACCACTTTCAAGTAAATAATTCAAGTTCCAAACTGGAATAACATACATGAATTAAAATTCAGAGTTCATTAACACTTAGTCTCTTCTTCCAATCTAGACAAGATATATCTCTTGATAATTAGTTATTCATTCTGATCCAGTATCAAAAAATATATCACAACTATCACTAATAAGAAATTTAAGATTTCTCTGGCCAATCTCTTATTATTCTAGATTTTTAAGAGATATTTGTTACTTGTATGTACTCAACTTGTTCAAAACTTTGTTAATCATCCTAAAGTGGTTCAGTTCTCATTTGTGGCTCTTGAACATTTTAAGATTTATTTTATTCTGAATAGTGTCTTTGAAATAAACTCTTTATTTACAAAAAGACATCATTTTGAGCAACAAACCATTTATTCTCATTTGAATAAAATAATACCACAATATTCAACCACAAGTAGACATAAAATGACTTAGGCATCAAACTTTATGTGACTTAGCGTCTTACACAAGTCTCGCCGCCTCAAGTCTCAAGAAAAGACAATCTTAGGTCCTTTATATTCCATATCGTATATGGACTTTATCTACCACTTTAAAGAATATAAGCTTTAGTGTGAAGTGCAGTGGTTTCTAAAGTATAGCCTCAATAGGACATCTTAGGAAAGTTTGTGTGACACATCATAAATCGAATTATATCCTATAAAGTTCGATTTCTCCTCTTAAAACATCATTTCACAAATGACGTTCCTAGTGGACTTAATTGCAAGATTATCCCACAATTTTAAAGATGATCATTTAAACTCTTGGCTCAAATATTATCCACCTTGATCTCATCAAAGTATGTTAATAGTTTTCCAAGTGATTTTTTATATGCTTATTTTGAAATGTTCGTAACAGTTCAAAATTATATCTTCCTAATATGATATCTAATTCACTCTAAAATGAACAATTTCATTCTATGAATAACTTAATCTGTCCTTTAAGGCTTATTTTTAGAGCTGGGTAAATGTGACGGCCCCTCTTCTAATCTAGGGCACCACCCGGCCTAATCCCGTAATTAAGCCCTAATCACGACACATGGGACCCAATTACGAATTAGTCAGCCTTTACTACCTATTTTTTTCTCTATATTTAACAATTAATTTAATTAGCGGAAGTCTTTACAAATTTAATGCGGAATTCTTAAATATTTTAGTGGAAGTAAATCTTATAATTATAAGTGTGGAAACCAGGAAATAACAATCACCATATATATATGCATATAACGGCGAACATATATATAATAAAGTGAAAGCCAAAAGTCGGGTAATCTAACGTTCATCCAAATAACATCCCAAACGATAAAGACATAAGTAAACATAATACAAAAAGTACCCTACATGTACGGGCAGCTACTCGCTTGGAGCTCAGAGGTAGTCGCCGATCTTCTCCTTGCCCGGCCTGGTGCTGCTCGATGGACCTACACCCACCGTTACAAACTAGATGGTGAGTATAGTGATATTTAAGTGATAACTGGGGAAATCTAATACTACATTTCCAATTTAACAAGAGGTATTCAAAAGCATATGTAGCTGGAGAAATGCTGAATAAATAATGCAAGTAAATACCAACGTTAACAGATACACATAACTGACACAGGCTAAGTCGAGATGATCTATGTCCGGTCGGTGGTGAGGACTATCACCTAGCCTTTTCCACTACTGTATGGAGCTGTGCTCAACATATAATAATAATCTCTCTTTTTTTTTCCTAATAACCTCAAGTGGCGGAGCTGTGCTCTGCGTATATAAATCATTTATACTTGCCGACAACCCCGTGGCCCAAGCCACGTGTGCCGCCTAAGTGTAGTGGTGAGTGCCGGAGACCCCGAAAGACCAAAATCCTCATGAATCCGTGCATCTCGTGTGCAATGGACACTAGATAATCCCTACTTTAGATTTCAAGAATATATATCCTACAATGCTATGATTTCAACACAAGTTAGGCTACAAAGCCCCAAAGGAAATAGAACACAAGTCCAACATAACAGATAACCCTATAGCATGCATTTTCTAAATATCCATTAACCATATTTCAAGACAAACATTGAGCATATAAGGAAGCATGGAGTCAATGATATATCAAACAAGGCATCATGCTATATCGATATTCAATATGAATAGAAACAAGGAAAGCATGATGTGGGAAATAAATTAGCTAGTCTACAAATAGACTGAAAATTTATAAATGACTGGAATGAAATAAAGTAAAGAGTTCTCACAGTTTCACTTACAAGTCAACGCAGTAGTCCGAGCTATCCGGCCTCTCGACACTCCGACTAGCGCTCCCAAACTCTCGAAACACCCCTAAGTTCATGAAAGGTCATTTCATATCATTTATTTATTTATTAATATTTTTATTATATAGATATATATTCTATATTATTATTATTATTTTATATTTATATTTATACCTATATGTGTATACGTATATATATACATAGATGTATGTGTATATATATATATGTGTACATACATGTATATATTATGTATACATATACATATATACATGTATGTATATTCCTATATATATAAATATATATATATGTATATATAACAGATGCATATATATAAAATATATATATATATATTATTTATATCTATTTTTTTCTTTTATTATGGTATTATTCCCTTTCTTTTTTTAATATATATATATATATATTTTTTTTATTTATTTTTTTTTATTTTTTATTTTTTATTTTTTATTTTTTTTTTTTCGGTCGAGTCGGGTCGGACCCGACCCGACCTCGGCCAGGTGCAGGTCGGTCGCTCGCCCGTGGGCCGAGCTCGACCGCTCGCCTCGCCCAGAAGAAGTGCACACGGCTTGCCGTGTGCATCTTCTTCTCACGCGAAGAGGAGTTTTTCGGTTCACGTGAGCAGCCCTTCTTTTTTTTTTTTTTTTTTTTTGAGTTGGGGTTGGAAAAGATCCCAACCCCAACTTCGATTTGGGATGGCAGAGGAGTCCCCTACCATCACCTTCCTCGGACGAACTGCCACAGTTCGTCCGAGCCACCCCCACCCCAACAAGAACATACCACACACAAACTCACCTTGTCAATGCCGGTGCCGCGCCTCAAGATCTTGATATCCCCATCTCCGATGACTCTCTCTTCCTCTCTCCCGGACTCCCCTCTCTCTCGGACTCTCTTTCCCTCTTCTTCTTCTTCACTTTGAGATTTGTTTGCATGTTAACAGTGAAACCCATCTCATCAAGTTGTATATATATGTGTTTGTGAAATCAAGTGTGCGTCATGAATCTCGAGGCAAATCCGAGGGTTACTAACTAGGCAGTCCAGTTCTCTTGATGACACCAAATTTGTGACTCTTATCATGGGAGTGTGTGGCAGCACAGATCTCAAGGTCTGTCCTCAGGTTAGTTTAATTCACAACAACTATAGGATATAAAAAAAATGTGATTTCTTAATAAATAAACTATAGGTTAAATCGATTAATGTACATTAATCCCATATGGACCATAATTAATTGGTCGCACAAATTTATAAAATTTATCTAAGTGGTCACACCGACTCTCAACTCCCCGGCACTCAGTGTCCCGACTCGCATGCAACTCGAGGCACTTTTCCCGTGCATCGAACGTTGTATATATATATATATATATATTTCTTTTTCAACCTAATGATATGATTTAATTTATGCAAAGGTACATTTGAAATTAATTACTATTTCATAGCCTAGTCTAGCTACCCCGAGTAATTCCAGTAGGTACTCGTACTTGCACGCACTCTAATGCGTGTCCCCGCTCGTGTCAACTCGTCGTCTATGGTTTGCAAACAAACTGACTTAATTAGTCTACACACATACACGACACTAGGCATATACCAGTACAATTATAACATTTACCTCGGCCACGTGCCTCGGTCTGTGTGCGCATCTCATGCAGGCCCCACGTCACGGGTCGGTGATCCTGATTAAGCAAGTAAATCAAGATTAGGAAATTAGGCCGTGACAAATATTCCCAACAAAATGAAAATTTCGTCCTCGAAATTAAATTCAGGTTAGGATTATACCTGACTCGAAAAGGTACGAAAAACGATCTCGCATATAGTCCTCCCGCTCCCAAGTGAGTTCCGAGTCGCTGTGGAACTGCCACTTGACGAGCACCTTCGGGATAAGCTTGTTCCTTAACTGTTGTACCTTTCAGTCTAGGATCTGGATAGGCTGCTCCTCATATGAGAAATCCTCGCTCAGGTCGATCTGACTCAAGTCAACTATCGGTCGTGCGCCTGCCTTCGACTCAGCCAGTCGAAGCATCGAAATATGAAAGACCGGATGAACACCTGACATCGGCGGAGGAAGCTCTAACTCATATGCAACCTTTCCAACCCTTTTCCTAACTCTGAATGGCCCGATGAAATGCGGTTTAAGCTTGCCCTTTACACCAAATCTCTGCAACCCTTCCGAGGGGAGACCTTAAGATAGACGTAGGCTCCCTCGGAATAAGTGAGATCACTGTGGTACTTGTCTGCATACTTCTTCTGTCTCTCTTGGGCTGCCTTGAGTTTTTATCGAATTTATCGTACCTTTTCGGTGTGGTCAACAACAATCTCAGGCCCTACTGCCACTCTGTCCTCTGGCTCAGCCCAACACAAGGGCGAGCGATACGGTCTGCCATATAAAGCTTCAAATGGTGCCATCTCAATGCTAGCCTGATAACTGTTATTGTACGCAAACTCACATAATGGTAGGTACTCCTCCCAAGATCCACCGAACTCTAACGCACAGGCCCGCAACAAGTCCTCTAGAACCTGATTCAGTCTCTCTATCTGTCCGTCAGTTTGAGGATGGAAAGCTGTCTTGGTCGAATCGTAGCGCGCGCACCGCATCGCTCTTGCATACTCTGCCACATCCTGGAAGTATACGTAGCATCTCTGTCTGATGTGATGGTCAATGGTACCCCATGCAGCCTAATGATCTCCTTCTTGAAAAGTATACTCAGTTGATCAAATGTGTAGTGCGCTGCAACTAGCAGAAAATGAGCAGACTTTGTAAGTCTATTAACTATCACCCAAATGGAATCATGTTTCTTGGCTGTCCTCGGCAACCCTCTGATGAAGTCCATGGCAATGTCTTCCTATTTCCATCTCGGAATGGGCAATGGTTGTAACAGTCCTCAAGGTCTACGATGCTCTGCCTTCACTTGCTGACAAATCTCACAATTCCTGATAAACTCTGACACATCCGCTTTCATCCCAGGCCACCAGAAATGTCTCTTCATGTCGTGATACATCTTAGTCCTGCCTAGATGAACAGTAAATCGGGAATGGTGTGAATCCTGAAGAATTTTCTCTCTCAGCTTCGGCATCTCGGGTATCCATAATCTGCCCCTGAATCTCAGACACTGATCAGATGTCTCTATCTAATCAACACAATCTAAACTCCACGCTAACTCGCTGAATTGCTGGTATAACCTGTCAGTCCTCTGACCCTCTGACACACTCTGTGTAGACACGGTATGTACTCTCGTCTGTGCGCAGATCTCAATCCGGGTGTCAATAGGAACGTCTGACTGACCTACTGTCATTGCTGCCTCAAGTAACCCATACTCGTGCGTCATATGACATCTGACAACTTCGGCGTCTCTGGTCGGTCTCCTACTCAGTGCGTCGGCGACTACGTTCGCTTTTCCTGGGTGATATTCCAAGGAAAAGTCATAGTCCTTTAAGAATTCTAACCACCAGCGCTGTCTCATATTCAGTTCCTTCTGTGTGAAGAGATACTTCAGACTCTTGTGATCAGTGAAGAGTGTGAATTTTTCTCCATACAAGTGGTGTCTCCACACCTTCAACGCAAATACGACTACTGCTAACTCAAGGTCATGCGTCGGGTAGTTCTTCTCATGTATCTTCAGCTGTCTCGAAGCATAAGCCACAACTCCGCTACCCTGCATCAACACGCATCCAAGTCCCGTGTGTGAAGCATCAGTGTATACTAGGAATCCCTGTCCAACCTTAGGCAGTGTTAATACTGGTGCGGTCGTCAACAACCTCTTCAACTGCTCAAATGCGTTCTCGCATTCCTCAGTCCAATCATACACGACGTCCTTCTGTGTCAGTCTAGTCATCGACGAAGCGATCTTAGAAAAATCCTTCACGAACCTGTGGTAGTAGCCTGCTAACCCAAGAAAACTCCTGATCTCCGTCACTAACGTCAGTGTCGACCAATCCATAATCGTCTGAATCTTAGCCGGATCTACGACAATCCCCGTTACTCCAACAACGTGACCCAAAAACTTGACTTCTGAAAGCCAAAATTCACACTTGCTGAACTTGGCATATAAACGGTGCTTCCTTAACATCTGCAACGTCTCCCTGAGGTGCTGCTCGTGATCCTCTCGTGTCCTCGAATAGATCAAAATGTCATCGATGAAGACTACTACGAACTGGTCAAGAAATGGCCTGAATACTCGGTGCATAAGGTCCATAAACACGACGGGGGCGTTGGTCACCGAACGCATAACCATAGCAAGTAAATTGGTAGTGTCCATATCTGGTGCGAAACACTGTCTTAGACTGGTCCTCGTCCCTGATCCTAAGCTGATGATACCCTGATCTCAGGTCTATCTTGGAGAAGAACTGTGCTCCTCTTAGTTGCTCAAACAAATCATCAATCCTCGGTAGCGGGTACTTGTTCTTGATTGTAACCTTATTCAGTTGCCTATAGTCGATGCACAGTCGTAGACTACCATCCTTTTTTTTCACAAAAAGAACTGGCACTCCCCACGACGACATGGAAGGTGTGATGAATCCCTTCTCCCCCATGTCCTTAAGCTGAGCCCTCAACTCTTCTAGCTCCTTCGAGGCCATGCGGTAAGGTGGTATCGCGATCGGTTTGGTGCCTGGTACTAACTCGATGATGAAGTCTACCTCTCGCGGCGGCGGTAGTCCTGGCAACTCCTCAGGAAATACGTCAGAAAACTCTCTAACGATCGGTATGTCCTCAAGTCAGGGTCCCTGACTCTCTGATATAGTATACAAGGCTACTAGAGTCTCCATCTCCTCACTAGTCGCCAATCTACCTCTCGTAGTATCGACTCTCGGTGTACGAACATCGGACGTCCTAGAATCTCAAATACGACAGACTTACTAAAACAATCTATGTGAGAATGGTATGCTGGTAACCAGTCCATCCCGAAGAGAGCATCGAACTCTAACATCTCAAGGACTCTAAAGTCGGCGGGTAACTCTATCCCACTAATCTCTACTGGAACTCTCTCAACTAGACTATTAGGGTAAACCCTATCTCCGGCGGCGGTACTCAACATCAAATGTACTCCAAGCCTAATCGGTATTAGTCCTTGTATGCCTATCATGCGTCCAGAAATGAAAGAAATAGTGGAACCCGAATCAAATAAAACATAAGACTCTCTACCAGCGATAGAAATCGTACCCTCGATGAGACTCCGCGTGGCGTTAGTATCCGGCTGTGCCACCATGTGAGCTGCCTCTCGACTCTGTAGTGGATACACCGTCTTCGGGGTCGTGGACACTCCTCACCAAATGTCCCACCTGTCCGCACCTGTAACATGAAACCTGTCTGCGCTGACCGGACTGTGGCTGTCCCTGAACTGGAGTCTATCTTTGTCCCTGACGGGGTCCCTCTCGGCCTCTACCCCTGCCTCGGCCTCTACCACCCTACTGCTGATTCCGTCGTGGTGCTGATGGTGCAGTAGTAGGTCCGGTTGTCGAAAGTGTAGTAGTCGCAGGAGTAGCGGCGATAGCACGAGTAAGTGCGGTTACCTGTGCTGTCATGAAGGTCATGAAATCAGCCATCTGTTGTCCCTATGCCGCTACTCGATCTGCCAACCTCTGATAGTCATCGTCTGACGTAGTAGGTGGCTGACTACTACTAGCACCCACATTGCCTGTCTCGCGTGCATCCGTCATCGTCGTCTGCATGTGGATAACGATTTCCTATCAACTATTACGAAGTCTACCACATATATACGTATACATATTGAAAAAGATAGCATATATATATACAAATTCCCAACTCACTTTCACTCAATTCCCAACAAAATAATTCCTAGGTAAGGTTCATCTGGTTTCCACTTCTAGGGTGTGTATTTTATTCAAATTTATGCTTTACTCCTTGATAAATGATCTTTGATACCAATCAGGAAATTGGTATCAAAATCCTTATTCAACACTATGCTTTATCCCTAAGGTTCTAAAGCCTAAGCTCTGATACCAACTGTGACGGCCCCTCTTCTAATCTAGGGCACCGCCTGGCCTAATCCCGTAATTAAGCCCTAATCACGACACATGGGACCCAATTACGAATTAGTCAGCTTTTACTACCTATTTTTTTCTCTATATTTAACAATTAATTTAATTAGCGGAAGTCTTTACAAATTTAATGCGGAATTCTTAAATATTTTAGTGGAAGTAAATCTTATAATTATAAGTGTGGAAACCAGGAAATAACAATCACCATATATATATGCATATAACGGCGAACATATATATAACAAAGTGAAAGCCAAAAGTCGGGTAATCTAACGTTCATCCCAATAACATCCCAAACGATAAAGACATAAGTAAACATAATACAAAAAGTACCCTACATGTACGGGCAGCTACGCTCTCGAAGCTCAGAGGTAGTCGCCGATCTTCTCCTTGCCCGGCCTGGTGCTGCTCGATGGACCTACACCCACCGTCACAAACTAGACGGTGAGTATAGTGATATTTAAGTAATAACTGGGGAAATCTAATACTACATTTCCAATTTAACAAGAGGTATTCAAAAGCATATGTAGTGAAGAAATCTTTGAATAAATAATGCAAGTAAATACCAACGTTAACAGATACACATAACTGACACAGGCTAAGTCGAGATGATCTATGTCCGGTCGGCGGTGAGAACTATCACCTAGCCTTTTCCACTACTGTATGGAGCTGTGCTCAACATATAATAATAATCTCTTTTTTTTCCTAATAACCTCAAGTGGCGGAGTTTGTGCTCGCGTATATAAATCATTTATACTTGCCGACAACCCCGTGGCCCATGCCATGTGTGCCGCCCAAGTGTAGTGGCGAGTGCCGGAGACCCCGAAAGACCGAAATCCTTGTGAATCCGCGCATCTCGTGTGCAATGGACACTAGATAATCCCTACTTTAGATTTCAAGAATATATATCCTACAATGCTATGATTTCAACACAAGTTAGGCTACAAAGCCCTAAAGAAAATAGAACACAAGTCCAACATAACATATAACCCTATAGCATGCACTTTCTAAATATCCATTAACCATATTTCAAGACAAACATTGAGCATATAAGGAAGCATGGAGTCAATGATATATCAAACAAGGCATCATGCTATATCGATATTCAATATGAATAGAAACAAGGAAAACATGATGTGGGAAATAAATTAGCTAGTCTACAAATAGACTGAAAATTTATAAATGACTGGAATGAAATAAAGTAAAGAGTTCCCACAGTTTCACTTACAAGTCAACGTCGTAGTCCTAGCTATCCGGCCTCCTGGCACTCCGACTAGCGCTCCCGAACTCTCGAAACACCCCTAAGTTCATGAAAGGTCATTTCATATCATTTATTTATTAATATTTTTATTATATAGATATATATATTCTCTATTATTATTATTATTATTTTATATTTATATTTATACCTATATGTGTATACGTATATATATACATCGGTGTATGTGTATATATATATGTGTACATACATGTATATATTATGTATACATATACATATATACATGTATGTATATTCCTATATATATGTATACTTGCATATATATATATATAACAGATGCATATATATAAATATATATATATATTATTTATATCTATTTTTTTCTTTTATTCTGGTATTATTCCCTTTTTAAAAAATATATATATATATATATATATTTTTTATTTTATTTTTTTATTTTTTTTTATTTTTTTATTTTTATTTTTTTCGGGTCAGACCCGACCCGACCTCGGCCGAGGTACCGGTCAGCTCACCCCGTGGGTCGAGCTCGACGACTGTGCTCGGCCCGCCCAGAAGAAGTGCACACGGGCCCAGCCCGTGTGCATCTTCTTCCTCACGCGAACCAGAGGAGTTTTCTGGTTCGCGGGAGCAGCCCTTTTTTTTTTGATTGAGTTGGGGTTGGAAAAGTTCCCAACCCAACTTCGATTTGGGATGGCAGGGGAGTCCCCTGCCATCACCTTCCTTGGACGAACTGCCACAGTTCGCCCGAGCCACCCCCACCCCAACAAGAACATACCACACACAAACTCACCTTGTCAATGCCGGTGCCACGCCTCAAGATCTTGATATCCCCGTCTCTGATGACTCTCTCTTCCTCTCTCCCGGATTCCCCTCTCTCTCAGACTCTCTTTCCCTCTTCTTCTTCTTCACTTTTAGATTTGTTTGCATGTTAACAGTGAAACCCATCTCATCAAGTTGTATATATATGTGTTTGTGAAATCAAGTGTGCATCACGAATCTCGAGGCAAATCCGATGGTTACTAACTAGGCAGTCCAGTTCTCTTGATGACACCAAATTTGTGACTCTCATCATGGGAGTGTGTGGCAGCACGAATCTCGAGGTCTTTCCTCATGTTAGTTTAATTCACAACAACTCTAGGATATAAAAAAATGTGATTTCTTAATAAATAAACTATAGGTTAAATCGATTAATGTACATTAATCCCATATGGACCATCATTAATTGGTCACACAAATTTATAAAATTTATCTAAGTTGTCACACCGACTCTCAACTCCCCGGCACTCAGTGTCCCGACTCGCACACAACTCGAGGCACTTTTCCCGTGCATCGAACGTTGTATATATATATATATATTTTTTTTTCAACCTAATGATATGATTTAATTTATGCAAAGGCACATTTGAAATTAATTACTATTTCTTAGCCTAGTCTCGCTATCCCGGGTAATTTCAGTAGGTACTCGTACTTGCACGCACTCCAATGCGTGTCCCCGCTCGCGTCAACTCGTCGTCTATGGTTTGCAAACAAACTGACTTAATTATTCTACACACATACACGACACTAGGCATATACCAGTACAATTATAACATTTACCTCGGCCACGTGCCTCGATCTGTGTGGCATCTCATGTGGGCCCCCGTCACAGGTTGGTGATCCTGATTAAGCAAGTAAATCAAGATTAGGAAATTAGGCCGTGACAGTAAAGTCTACCTCACAATTAAGGTTTTTGTATTCGACACAAATTCTTTTGGTAACTTTTACCTTCCCATTATTCATTCTATATTAATTAGTTCATTTGTGTTACATATCACCACATACATATCAAAGACTTTTTTGTAATATTTTGTTACAGATTTTAATTGTATCTAATGCAACTGCAAACAAATCTCTCCATGTCATTCATATTATATAGTTCAAAACTATTTTGATGAATTATAGATCAAATCTACTGTCAACTTTTGTCACATAAAGATAAAAGACGTTTTTAAGATAATCAATATATACCCTTTTGTGCAAACACGAAACATATTGATAAGATCACAATCGTTTTACAAGAATCTAGGAACTTTGTAATCTAATACTTTTCCCACGTGACATACTGTTGGAACATTTGCTGCAGCATCAAGGTCATTTTCATGTCATTAGCTTCCACGGTCCCAAATCTTTCCAAAAATTCAGTTTCATAGTTATTAACATGACATATAATTCTTGCAATAGTAGATGGTAATTCTAAAGGAACAAGTTAATCTGAGACATACATCCTTGATTTTATGGTTGAAAATATTTATCAAATTTCAAATCAAATCAAGAAAAATAGTCTTAGAAGTATTTTATCCTTCTTAGAGATTGATCGTAGTTACTATGGATTAGTGTTACTAGAAGTCTTATATCTACAACTAGAAAATTATGCAAAACCATTTATTAGTGATTAATGAAACTCTCACTAAATTCAATAACCCTCGTACATATCAATTTAGTGAACTAAGATCCATAATTCACCTTATTTTGAGATAGCTAAGGCATGCCTCTCAAAATCAAGTAATATAGGTAGGTAACCTTTACCAATTGCATCACATACAACTCTTAGGTTCTTTATGAGACTTAGACATCATATGTCACAACATATTATGTCTCATCTATGCCTAAAACCCAAAACCGTTTTGATAGCTTTATTACGTCAGACCAATTTAAAACATTCAAGTAACCGTTACCCGACTTGCCTCACTAAGATAACACAATACACCCTGCTCAAGAAGACCCATATTGATATGATCGAGGCCTTGACAAGTGTTTAAAAATTGGATGACATTGACTTAAAATTTTAATTGAGGAATTCTTATTTAGCTTTATGACTCTTTCTTATATTAAGACCTATAATTCTAACATTTAATCATGAAATATCCAATATATCAAATCATGCATAGAATAAAAATCATAAATAAATAGGAAACAAATTAATGTACACAAGCATCATAAAATAAAATCAGGAAATTTAAATTATGTACACTAATAGAAAATTTTCTGTACGCCATGACCGACGCGACTGTCGCGCTAGCAAGATGGCAAACAAGGGTTAAACGTTAGCACCCATTTGCAAGGTCTTTGGATGTGGTAGGCCTGTATCATTAACTTATATTTAATTTAATTAATATATATTATGCCAACAGACCAAAATTAATATTAGCCTTATTATGGTAAAATTATTGGATTTCTATCCATACATGCACGGCCATTGATATATCCATTTTAGAGTTCATTATGTCATATGGGAAACATATATTATTAATTAAGTTGAACTAATTATGCATTCCATGTGTCACACTAGAACTCCTACGGACTCTTGTCAATTAGAATATACTCTGGCACACAATACACAATCAATTGTGCCCACATATATCATATACAATCTCCAAAATAAACATATTGAACTAGGATTCTCAATCCTCTTTCCTTGTTTTTTTTTTTTTCTTTTGGTGAGGGCATCGTATTACAGGCAGCTATGATGAGTCACCATGACTTTCCCAAATCCAAGCAAATATAAATAGCCGATCCTAATTCATAGATGTTGATTGCAAAAAAACACACTATTCATGATTTAATTAAAACGCACAAATCAGAACACCATAGCCCGATGAGGTACTTAAATTTATGAAAATAATAATCATAATCTAATGATGAGATTGTACACAAAAATAGCTTATCGGTCTAGGAAAACCACACATCGCCACAATGCAAACCTGAAATTGCATAATTCCATCTCATGGAATTTGCAAGATCCTCGCAATGCGCCTTTTAAAAATATATGTCACATATACATTTATAAAACAACGCAATAAAATTTAATGGAATACAATCCATTGCTCTGATATCACTGTTGGGTTTCGAGGATCAAGCGCAACGAAGTTTTCGAAACTTTTTTCAAATATCCCCGAACCAGGTTCCTATCGATTCCATTAAACTGGTATATCAAGAGAGAAAAATCATACCTTAACAAGCATAACTCCATGTCTGTCTTGTTTGGTGTTGATTAATTCCTTCAAGACGTTCAAGCGCGCGTCTTCTATTAGAAATTTATACACGAACTGATGATCACGATCCGGAGTGCTAGCGCCAAAAATTCTAGGGAAGAAAATTCTGACAAAACTCTGTAGAAGAATCTCTCTAGAAAAGTTTCATACAAAAAGACTCTCTCATAATACAACTATGACTCTAATGTCTTATTTATAGTTCAATTGGTCGAGTTGTAAAAGAACTCTATCTCATAGTCATACTCTAAATAGGGTCTTAGATAAAGTCCAACTCTAAAAATGATAGCCATAGACAATCTACAATTACTAATCCAGTAAGAGTTGTAATTTATCTAAAACTCAAATAAGAATTAAAGTCGTACTTTAATTTCAATTAGAGTCCTATTCAAAATAGGATTTACTAATAGACTCAATTTCTAGTCACACTAGAAATGTAGGAGAGTTTTGAATTCTAGTCAAACTAGGACACTTAATGAGAATCTTCATTTTTGCGCAAGTCCGTTCTTTGTGTGTGACCCAATAGGTTCATAAACCGTTGGCAGTGAACCAAAACCCTTTTCAGCACACAAGTCATAAGCGGCCTCTAGCAAGACATTATGACTACTCAAGTTGCATGAAGATTAATAAATCGATAGAACCTAATAGACAGTGTATATCATATCCTTTTGTCACGCGATATTTTTTTGATTAAACTTAAGACATGGAATATCACCCTTATAGTTCAATCTACCAGTCTCGATATTTGAGTAGACCGAAATTGTCAAGTGACATTGATCAAATCAATTAAGTAGACATGGCCATTTATCAGTCTAACATATTGAAGTGCCCAATAAATATCTCTCTCTAAAAGACAGGGACAAATCCTATCTTGATCATACAACTCCCACACATTAGTCAGACAATGACCAGTCACAATCTTTAAAATCATCCGGTTAAAGACGATGTTTAATTGTGTCAAATCATTGTGCTCATAATGTTGGAGTATTTGGTGACCTCAAGTCAAAGAACTAAATGATATAACTATCAAGAGAATCACTTATGACATTGACCATGTAGCGTTCTCATAGTTGATAGATCCAGTATTTGTTTCCAATAAATACTCATGATATTGATCCATATCTGTATACGCATAGTCATCATATGACTATCAATCAAGACTCATACTAGTCTTAATTTATTATTGTTCCCACAATAATAACTGACTAGGGACATATAGAATAATACAATAATTATTCATGGATACTATTATAAAAGAAACATGCATCTACTTATAATAGTTAAACAATATCCACAGAATTAGCGCAGGGCACATTTCCCAACAAGGTAAGCTTGAGGACTTCTTCTGCTCTACTTCTGTGCCTGACTCATATGTGTTTACTTTTCTTTTATTTATGTTTGGTTTTGGGATATGAGAGACACACCGAACATATATATAACCTACTTGAGGTTTATTTTGATGTTTTGAAATATATGGATCATGTTATATATTGTTGATCTTTTGGTTTGGTTTGCACATTAGGAAAATGCTCTATCGCATGATTTACTACTTTATATTTGATGATAATCATGATTTAAGTTTTCCACTGAATAATTTGATATTAAACAGATGAAATGGAGTCCAATAGCTAACTTAACTGATTAAATTGATGAAAATGACAAAAGTTAGCAGATTTGAGTTGACAGATAGTACGCGGTGCGTGTGGGGCATAGCTAGGCCGAGTTATGGCAGGGTTATAGGCCCACAACGCATGGCGTGATATTCACGAATCTTGGGGCCGTTACATTTGGTATCAGAACCTAGGTTTGGGGATCTTAGGGCTTTGAGGAAGTTAAACAAGAGCATAAACTTTAATAAACTTTAGATGTGGAAACCCGAAGTGATTGCCTAGAACCTTAGTTAGGAAGTGATGTAAGGCAGGTAGTTTCAAGGATTATATATATGTATTATGTTTTATTTGCATAAAACATACGATAAACGTATATACTGAGGCTGATCCGATGCACATTTTGCGGTGCAATTTAAAATGTATGGACAATCTTCAACTACTACCCCATCGATAACTCAGCCAGAGGTCGACAAGATGAGTGACCTCATTCAGGAGATGCCGACTCTGCAGTCTTTATCGCAAACGATCATGGAGCCCCAGTTTGTCCACCAGGCACAAATGGCAGAGATACTAGAGTAAATTCTGGGGTAGAGAGTAGTGAAAGCAGCATCGATGACTATTTTAGCTATGCCTACTACTTAGGCAGTTGTAGTCCCGACTATCACTGCGTAGACACCAGTTCAGGGAGTAGGATTTGACACTTTAGTCAAGGGGACAACTCCAGTTATGGCACCTGTTGATACTACAGTGATTACACCTGTTACGACTAAGCAACCCACTGTGGCTTCTTATCAAGCAGTGCAATGTCAGTTGAGGCGAATAGGCTAAGGATTCCATGAGGTTTAACCCTAGTAATTTCTATAGAGTTGGCTGGGTACTGGTTATTGACTCATCAGTAGTTACACAAGATGTTGAAGGTTGAGGAGGCTGACTAGGCACGACTCTCCAGTTATTGCTTGTGGGGAGAGGTGGTTGTCTGGTGGATGACATGCACTGACACTCATCCAGAGCCATCGACTTGGGCAGAGTTTCGATAGCTATTCCTTGACGAGTACATTCCGATAAAGGTCCAATTAAGACTCAAGGAGGAGTTTCTGGCCTTGCGACAGGGTACCATATCAATGTTTTAGTATATGGAGAGGTTCAGATACCTGCTCTAATATGCTAAGGACGTAGCGACCATGGAGAGACTCCAGATCTATTATTTCTTCAGGGGTTTAGATGATAGGATTGCGAGCATAATTGTATCAAGTAGAGCCCAGACTATGCAGAAGATATTTGATTGAGCTTTGGCATATAAGACCTATCTACTGCAGAGGTTTAGTTGACCTCAAACTTTAGTATATCTAGATAAGCCTAGTTAGAGTTCTCGGCCTAAGCAGAGGCCGAAGAGGCAACGAGATCATTAAGGTCAACAAGGATTGAGTCAGCATGGTCGAAGGGGTGATTGGCAGTCTAATCAGGGTCGTCGAGCTACGAGAGATCGACGTGATGACTAGTCGAGACATGATGACAGACATGTTGTCTATATTGTTTGCACCTGCACCTACCGAGCGACCTTGATAGCAGTTCTAGCGGGCCAAGGACTGGGGAGGCCGTGACATGTGGTAGAGGAATTAAGGTAAGGACCAATGATAGGGTCAGGTACAGGCAGTGGCTCAGATAGGTTAGCAAGAGAGACGACATTGCTTCAGGTGCCATTAAATTGGGCATCTGAAGGTCGTTTGCCAGACAACATCGCCACCACCACCACTACAGACTGATGAAGCTAGATATAGGGCCCATGCAATTGCATATGTTGTTGCTCAGCCAGACAGGGAGGCAACTCGACATCTGGTTAAGGGTACATTGACTATTTATGGTACTTTGATGCATGTTATGTTTGATTCTTGTAGTACCTTGCCATTTATTACGGGACGCATGAAAGGACAGTCAGGGTTACAGACACAAAATTTAGACACACACCTTATCCTTAGTATGATTGTTGGGGATAAGATATACCCTAACTGGATATGTAGGGATTCCGTAGTATAAGTCGCAGGACACTAGTTACCAGTGGACCTACGAGTTTTGTAGTACCTAGAGTTTGATACCTTGTTAAGCATGGATTGGTTGTCAGCGTATCGTGCATAGATTGACTGCTTTAGTAAGACTGTGACTTTTGACATTGAGGGTATTCCAATGTTTTTGTTTACCAGAGTCACGACAGTTCTACCGATTACCAGAAGTCGTTTAGCGATAGTTTATGCAATTGAGACATTCACGATGACAATTGACCCAGAGCCGAGAATAGTAGAACGTGTCGAGGATGTCCCAGTTGTTTGCGAGTTTCCTAAGGTATTCCCCAATGATTTGGCAGATGTACCACCACCTAGAGCAATTGAGTTCATTTTTGAGCTGATACTGGGTACACAATGGATTTACAGTAGACCATATAGGATGTCTGCATTTGAGCATGAGGAGTTAAGGACCCAATTAGAGGAGTTGTTGTAGAAGGGTTTTATTTACCCTCATATTTCTCCTTGGGGTTCTCTGATTCTTTTGTTAAAAAGAAGGATGGTACTATGCGGATGTGCGTAGACTACAGTAAGTTGAATCAGGTTACGATTCAAAATCGTTACTCACTTCCCAGGATCGAGGATTTGTTCGATCAGTTGGCAGGAGCCAAATTCTTCTCGAAGATTGATTTACGCTTAGGCTATAATCATATGAGGATTCGAGAGAGTGACATCGAGAAGATGACCTGTAGCACGAGATACAACTTATTTAAGTTCATGTCATGTTGTTTGGGCTAACTAACAAGCCGACGATCTTCATGTACTTGATGCATAGAGTCCAGAAGCCATTCCTGGATTAATATGTGATAGAATTCATCGATGACATCCAGATATATAACAAGACTTGTGTTGACCACAAGAGGCATATCAGGGAGGTTCTATTGACGCTAAAAGAGCACATGTTGTATGCCAAGTTCAGCAAGTATGATTTTAGTCTGAGTGAGGTGAAGTTTCTCGAACATTTCATTAGTACTCAGGGTATATTTATTAATGGTGACAAGATTCGAGTGATCATTGACTAGAGGACACCTAAGTCTATTTTTGACATTTGGAGTTTCTTGGAACTGGCAGGTTATTATCGGTGGTTTGTTTAGGATTTCTTTTTTATTGCAGTGCCAATGACGAGGATGACTAAGAAAGATGTCAGGTTTGAGTGGTCTGAGGAGTGTGATGATGTATTTTGGAAGTTGAAAAGGAAGCTGACTTCCGCGCTAATTCTACCATTACTTGAGGCAAGGAAAGGTTTCTCAGTCTATACTGATGCTTCCAGCACTGGGTTGGGATGCGTGTTGATGCAGGATGAACACCCAGTTGCGTACTTATCTCGGTGATTGAAACCCTAGAGGGGAACTATCTAGTGCATGACATGGAGCTTGCAACAGTCTTGTTTGCACAAAAGGCCTAAATGCACTATCTCTACGGAGAGCGATTCGCATTGTTGACTGATCACCATAGTTTGAGGTATCTATTCTCTTAAAGGGATTTGATTGTGTGACAGAGGAGATGGTTTGAGCTATTGAAGGACTATGACTTCGTGATTGAGTACCACCCTAGTAAGATGAATATTATAGCTGATGCATTGAGCTGAAATGGCATTGAGAGTAAGATTGTGTTGCGGCAGATGACACAGGAGCATGGATTACAGGAAGCAAGGTCGATGATGTGTTTGATTGATGCTTTTGTCGAGTTGCAGATTTGTTGTCAAACACAGGTTCCTACTATGACTATACTGTGAGTTGTTGAGTGGCAAAGAGCTAACAGAGATTTTGATCGTTTCCGCTGTCTAGCTCAGGATCTGGGTTGCATAAATTGGTCTGGTTCATCAGACGGGTGCTTGAGACACATGGGCAGGTTGTGGATACCTGGGGCACAGGAGCTATGGGATAACATTTTGGAGGATGCACACCGTTCACGATATATAGTTCATGTTGGCAGGACCAAGATGTATCACGACTTACGACGTTTGTTTTGGTGCTCAGGGATAAAAGGTTAACCTAGATTCATATGTCGGGGGTTGTCATATTTGCCAACAGGTAAAGGTTGAGTACAGGAGACCAACCAGATTCCTCAATCCGCTGCCCCCTTCTACATTAGAAGTGGGAGCACGTGACTATGGATTTTTTCAATGGGCTACTGCAGACTACGAGACGACATGATGCAGTTTGGGTAGTGATTGATAGACTTACGAAGTCGGCACATTTCATTCCAATTTCTATGAAGTACTCCTTTCCCCAATTGAGCATTATCTTTGAGCGAGAAATTGTCAAGCTTCGCGGGGTGCCGATATCGATTGTTTTCTACAAGGATCCAAGGGTGACATCGAAACTTTAGAAAGTATGTAGGAGCAGTTCGGCATTAGGCTTTGGTTCAGTACGGCGTATCATCTTTAGATAGACGATTAGTTATACACGTTGATTAAGATCCTAGAGGACATGCTCAGGGCTTGTATCTTGTAGTTTTGGTCGTGAGAGGAATATTTACCGATTACCAGAGGTTGTTTAGTGATAGCTTAGGTGATGGAGACATTCAAGGCGACAGTTGAGCCAAAACCGAGGAAAGTGGTACGTATTGAAGATGTCCCAGTTGTTTGCGAGTTTCCTAAGGTATTCCCCGATAATTTTCTAGGTTTACCACCACCTAAAGCAATTGAGTTCATTATTGAGCTGATACTGAGGACATAGCCAATTTACAGTCGACCATACAAGATGTCAGCATACGAGCATGAGGAGTTAAAGACCCAGTTAGAGGAGTTGCTGCAGAAGGTTTATTCACCTAAGTATTTCTCTTTAGGGCGTTCCAATTCTTTTCGTTAAGAAGAAGGACGGTATATGCGGATGTGTGTAAACTACAAGAAGTTGAATCGGTGATGATTCAGAATCGTTACCTATTTCCCAGGATCGATGATTTGTTTGATCAGTTGATAGGAGCCAAGTTCTTCTCAAATATTGATTTACTCTCAGGATATCATCAGTAGAGGATTCGAGAGGGTGACATCGAGAAGACGACCTTTATCAGGAGACATAACTTATTTAAGTTCATAGTCATGTTGTTTGGGCTAATTAACGAGCCAACGATCTACATGGACTTGATTCATAGAGTCATGAAGCCATTCCTGGATCAATATTTGATAGAATTCATCGATGACATCCTGATATACAACAATTCTCGTGTTGAGCACGAGAGGCATCTCTCAAAGATTCTATTGACGCTAATAGAGCACAGGTTATATGCCAAGTTCATCCAATGTGATTTTAGGTTGAGTGAGGTGAAGTTTCTCGGATACGTCATCAATAGTCAGGGTATATTTGTTGATGGTGACAAGATTCGTGCGACTATTGATTGGAGGACCTGTTTCTAACATTTTGAGTTTTTTGAGATTGGTAGGTTATTATCGGCAGTTTGTGTAAGATCTCTCTTCGATTGCAATGCTGACGGCGAGGTTGACTAAGAAAGATGTCAGGTTTGAGTGGTCCGAAGAATGTGATGATGTATTTTAAGAGCTGAAGTGGAAGTTGACTTCTACGCCTGTTCTAGCATTACCTGAGGCAGGGAGAGGCTTCTCAGTTTATACTAATGCTTCGAGCACTGATTTGGGATGCGTGTTGATGCAGGATGGATATCCAGTTGCGTACTTATCTCAGCGATTGAGATCCCATAAGGGGAACTATCCAGTGCATGACTTAGCGCTTGCAACAATCGTGTTTGCATTAAAGGTTTGAAGGCACTATCTCTATGGAGAGTAGTTCATAATGTTGACTGATCCATAGAGTTTTAAGTATATATTTACTTAAAGGGATCTAAACATGCGACAGATGAGATGGCTTGAGATATTGAAGGACTATGACTTCGAGATTGAGTACCCCCTGTTAAGGCGAATGTTGTACCTGATGCATTGAGTCGGATCAGCATTGAGAGTTAAATTGTGCTGCAATGGATGATAAACGAGCATGGATTATAGGAGGCAGTGTCGGTGATGTGTTTTTTATTGAGGCTTTTGTGGAGCTGCAGATTCGTTGTGAGACACGGGTTCCCATTGTGTCTTTGGAGCGGGTTGATGAATGGCAAATAGCTGACAAAAATTTTGATCGCTTCCGTTGTCTACTACAGGATCCATGTTGCACAATTTGGTCTGGTTCATCAGTTTGGTGCTTTAGACACAACGGTAGGTTATAGATATCTGGGGCACATGAGCTACGAGATAACATTCTAGAGGACGTACACCATTCGCGATATACGGTTCATCCTGGCAGGACCAAGATGTATCACGACTTGCGACGTTTGTTTTGGTTGGCAGGGATGAAGGCTGACGTGGGTTTGTACGTCATGGGTTGTCATATTTGCCAACAAGTAAAGGCTGAGCATAGGAGACTAGCTGGATTACTCCATCCGCTGCCTCATTCCACAGTGGAAGTTGGATTACGTGATTATGGATTTTTTCGGTGGGCTACCACAAACTGCAAGGTGACTTGACGAAGTGTGGGTAGTGATTGATAGACTTACGAAGTCAGCACATTTCATTCCTATTTCTATGAAGTACTTCTTTCCCTAGTTAAGCATTATCTTCGAGCGAGAGATTGTCAGGCTTCATGGGGTGTCGATATCGATTGTGTCTGACAGGGATCCTAGGTTGACATTGAAATACAGGGAGGGTATACAAGAGCAGTTTAACACTAGGCTTTGGTACAGTACGGCGTATCATCCATAAATAGATGGTCAGTTAGACAAGTTGATTAAGATCCTAGAGGATATGCTTAGGGTTTGTATCATGCAGTTTAGAGGTTCGTGGGAGGTATATTTACCGATTACTAGAGTTCCTTTAGCGATTGCTCAAGCGATGTAGACATTCACTGCAACAGTTGAGACAGAGCTGAGGATATTGGTACATGCCGAGGATGTCCCAGTTGTTTGTGAGTTACTTGAGGTATTCCCCGCTAATTTGCTAGGTTTATCACAACCTATAGCAATTGAGTTCAATATTGAGCTGATATTGGGGAAACAGCCGATTTACAGTTGACGATATAGGATGTCAGCATCCAAACATGAGGAGTGAAGGACCCAATTAGAGGAGTTGCTGCAGAAGGGTTTTATTCACCTTAGTATTTCTCCTTAAGGTGCTCTAGTTCTTTTTGTTAAGAAGAAGGACAGTACTATGTAGATGTGCGTAGACTACAGGAAGCTGAATCAAGTGACAATTTAGAATCGTTAACCACTTCCTAAGATTGATGATTTGTTTGATCAGTTGGCATGAGCCAAGTTCTTCTCGAAGATTGATTTATGCTCAAGCTATCATCAGTTGAGGATTCGAGTGAGTGACATCGAGATGGCAACTTTTAGCATGAGATACAACTTATTTAAGTTCATAGCCGTTTAGACTAACTAACGAGCCGACGATATTCATGGACTTGATGCATAGAGTCCTGAAGCCATTCCTAGATCAATATGTGATAGAACTCATTGATGACATCCAAATGTACAACAAGGCTCGTGTTAAGCACAAAAGGCATCTTAAGGATGTTCAGTTGACGCTAAGAGAGCACAAGTTGTATGCCAAGTTCAACAAGTGTGATTTTTGGCTGAGTAAAGTAAAGTTTAACGGATATGTCATCAGTAGTCAGGGTACATTTGTTGATGGTGACAAGATTCGGGCGCTCATTAACTAGAGGAAACCTAAGTCTATTTCTGACATTTGGAGTTTCTTGGGACTGGCAGGTTATTATGTGCAGTTTGTGTAAGATTTCTCTTGGGATTGGCAGGTTATTATCTGCGTTTATGTAGGATTTCTCTTCAATTGCAACACTAATGACGAGGTTGACCAAGAAAGATGTCAGGTTTGAGTGGTAGGAGGAGTGAGATGATGCATTTTGGGAATTAAAAAGGAAGCTAATTTTTGCGCCAGTTCTAGCATTAACTGAGGCAAGGAGAGGCTTTAGTTTATACTAATGTTTCAAGCACTGGTTTGGGATGCGTGTTTAATACAGGATGAACACCCAGTTGCGTACTTATCTCAGCGATTGAGACCCCACGAAAGGAACTATCTAGTGCACAACTTGGTGATTGCAACAGTGGTGTTTGCACTAAAAGCCTGAAGGCACTATCTACATGGAGAGTGGTTCGTATTATTGATTGATCACCTAAATATGAGGTATTTATTCACTTAGAGGGATCTGAACATGCGACAAAGAAGATGGCTTGAGCTATTGAAGGACTATGACTTTGCGATTGAGTACCACCCTGGTAAGGCGAATGTTGTAGTTGATGCATTGAGCCGGAGCGGCATTAAGCGTTAGACTGTGCTGCGGTTGATGACACGCGAGCATGGATTACAGGAGGCATGGTCGGTGATGTGTTTGACTGAGGTTTTTGCTAAGCTATAGATTTTTTATCAGAAATAGGTTCCTACTGTGTCTCTAGAGTGGGTTGTTGAGTGGCGAAAGGCTGACATAAATTTTGATTGCTTCTGCTGTCTAGCTCTAGATCCGAGTTGCATAGATTTGTCTGGTTCATCAAACAGGTGCTTGAGACACAAAGGCAGGTTGTGGATACCTGGGGCACAAAAGCTACGGGATAGCATTCTGGAGGGCGCACACCGTTCACGATATATAGTTCATCCTGGTAGGACCATGATGTATCACAACTTGAAATGTCTATTTTGGTGGTCAGGGATGAAAGTTGACGTGGGTTCATACGTTAGGGCTCGTAATATTTGCCAATAGGTAAAGGCTAAGCATAGGAGACCTATTGGATTACTCCAGCTGATACCCCATTCCATAGTGGAAGTAAGAGCACGTGACTATAGATTTTGTCAGTGGGCTACCGCAGACTGCGAGGCGACATGATGCAGTTTAGGTAGTGATTAATAGACTTACGAAGTCGACACATTTCATTTCTATTTTTATGAAGTACTCCTTAGTTGGGCATTATCTTCGAGCGAGAGATCATCAGGCTTCACGTGGTGCCGATATCGATTGTGTTCGACAAGGATCCCAGGTTGACATCGAAATTTTGGAAGAGTATGCAGAGCAGTTCAACACTAGGCTTTGGTTTAGTACGATGTATCATCCTTAGATAGTCGGTTAGTTAAAGAGGTTGATTCAAATCTTAGAGGATTTGTTCATGGCTTACATTTTGCAGCTTGGGGTTTGTGGAAGGAATATTTGTCATTGTGCATGTTTGCGTACAACAACAACTATCAAGTAAGCATTGGCGTGCCACTATTCGAGGCTTTGAATGGTAGGCCCTGCATATCACCTACATATTGGGTGATACCAAAGGATACAACGATTATTAGGCCTGAGGTTGTTGTAGACCACATAGAGAAAGTTAAACGAATTTAACTGATGCTTCAGGCCGTTTCGAACAGACATAAGAAGAATGCGGACAAGTATCTCAAGGGTCTGAGCTATGAGATTGAAGGATTTGGTATATCTAAAAGTGTGACGGCCCCAATTTTCCCGTGTAATTGGGTACGCCCTGCCTAGACTCGTGCAGGCCCAGAGTCATCACTCGATAACCTGACGAGCCTAGTCAGCCTCCTATTTAATCAATTTAGTAATTTATGAAAGAGTTATTGCAATAATACATAGCAGAAGACTAAACAGTAAATAACAAGGGGAAATAACTCAATCAAAGGGAAATTAGGAATTCTATAAATGTGGAAAACCCTGGGTATTCATGTACAATTCGAAATGCAAAGGTACATGATACCAATCTCATCAAAAATTGCCAAGTTCAATAATCCCAAAGTATATATATGAAATGATATACATAAAAGCAAAACATAAGGAAACCTACAAAATAGTCTCCAAGTCCAACCGCTAATCCTCACAAAAAGTCGTCTAAGCAGGGTTCCTTGCCTCTACTGCACTCTGCTCTATCTGCACCCACCGTCACAAACTAGACGGTGAGCAACTGGAGAAAATTGAATGTAATGCCAGAAAAAGATAACAGTAATTCATGATATAACAAGTAAAGCACTCTAAATATCATACGGTAATAAAAAGACAGGAATTTAAATAAACAAGGTGCATGATAAACAGACTAATAGATATCAATCGAAAGTCAAGTGTGTTCCAAGGAATCAAAAGAGGCACATAAGTGGTTTAAATCATAGCATAATGGTGAAGACCTCGCGAGGTCTTCCTGGGCATCGACACAAGCGAAGGCACAGCTATGACGGAAGGGACTCTAACCCAACCACCCAGTACTCGGTGTCACACGGTCACTAAGGGTGGTCACACACTCGTGCACACGAGTGCCCGCATTTTATCCCTCTAATGCAGGTCTTAGTACTTTCGAGACGAAACACTTACGCCAAGAACACACAACAAGGAATGGAATGAAATACCAATAATAGAGCATAACAAGACTGAATAAATGATAATGAATCACATGGCATTTTCTTACTGGCTTACAAACGTACAAATGCTTTTTAAGGCAAGTGTACTTACTTGACTAATTGCAACCCGGTATCACTTCGAGACTCTAACGCGTTCCCCGTGAGTTCTCGACTACCTGATAAAGGTTTAAATCCTAATTGTTGATTTAGAGTTAGTTTTTAATCTTAGAGTATTCCCCATAAGTTTGGTTTACAATAATTAGTGAGATTAACTCGAACAGTTGTGGAATGTCCTCAACTTGGGTTGTGTTAGGTTTTCGCTTGAGTTTGTGGTTTCACGACACAAATACGGTGGTTTTCTTTTTATGACATAACCCATATACACTACACCAATGAACCAACACATTCACACCAAGAACATACACATTCACAAGGTATCTATGTTCCATACACAAAATAAAACTACTTGCATACACTTCATACTTGAAACCCTCACTATTATGGACTCCCACATATTATCACGCACCCCGCGGTGGTGTGCACACAACACCCCATTTGTGCGCATCCTACTGTTGTACATACAGATACACCTTTTCACTATACACACACATATACACATTTTCCCTATACACACACATACACATTTTTACTATGTACACACATATAACTGTTGTGTACACCCCATTGTGGTGTACACCCCATGCACAAACACCCACACCAAAACTGTCACACAACACTGCTGTTCATATCACCATACCCTTGAAACAGTCCCACATAGTACTCCCCCACACCCCAACTGGGGTGTGCACACACACATCCATACATCCTGCCTAATACTCACACACCACACACAAACAACAACCATCTCAACATCAAAGAAGAAAAGAAAGATTGGAATGAAACATACACCTATAACTCACACCAATAATGTGGTTATTGGACATGAGGGAGGGGTTATCTCTGGCCAACGGAGTCGTCGGAGACTCTAGTCTGATCAGCCGTGACCGGGGATGGTTCCTCTAGCCATGGCAGCCCCAAAACAGTGACCAAATCGATCTCAAAAACCATTCAAAAATGTCAAAATAGTGAGCAAAAACGTGATTGTAGGAGAGAGAAAATGCAACTGGCGAGAGAGAGAGAAACGAAAGAGAGAGAAGAGCTCACCTAGTGATCTCCGGTAAGTGGTGGAGGTGTCCGTTCCATCGTGGGTGGCGGTCCAACAGAGAGGAGGCGACGCAGCCGAGAGTAAGAAGGGTGGGAACGTGAGACCGAGAGGGAGAGAGAACGTGAGGCCGAAAGGGAGCAAATGAGAGGAAGAGAGAGAGAGACGTTGTCCCAGTCTCCAACCACCTCTGGCTTGGTCGGAGGCTCGGTGGTGGCGAATGGCAGTGGGGGAAAGAGTGGGGAGGAGGAATAGTGATGGCAGTGAGTTGGGAGAGATGATGAATAGTGTAGTAGGGTTTCTCCTTGTTTTTGTTTATATATATATATAACTCAAATGACCATTTTACCCTTGGACTAACACTTGTGTATTTTTAAATCCTTTGCCCTTATGAGTCATTTACCTCATCATCACATCTAAACATAAACACACATCTCAATGTCCATCCCATGGCTCCTCACCATTGGGCTGTGTCACTTTAACAATTTAAATTCCATAGTCCGAATGTTATGAGCCTATCCGACTCCCACGTTCAAACAACATTCCGCGGTCCGTCTTTTCTTGCCCCGACTCCCATAGCACGAGTAGTCTCGCATTGTTTCGCCAATTAATTAATTAAATTAATTAAAAATTCATTTATTTGTACTATTTACAGTGTTTTAAATCCCCCGTATACCCGTAACCCAATTTTCCTACTCGTTCACTGACTTAACCGTTCGGTCACTCAAATACGAGTATAAATATGTAATACACATCATCAACCACAAATAGCCAAATTTCTGGGTCGTTACAAAAGGTTTCACCCTGGAAGGGTTATCAGAGATTTGGCATTAAGAGGAAACTGTCACCAAGGTTCATCGAACCGTTCAAGATCGAAGCACGCGTCGGCACTGTGGTGTACAAATTGGAGTTGCCACCACAGTTAGCGAGAGTTTATCCAGTAATATATATATATATATATGTTGAGGCTGGCTAGGTTGGGACCGAGACCGATAGTTCATGTTAGACAGATTGATGTTCGGTCTGATGTGACCTTCAACGAGCAACCGATGGAGAATATAGATTGCATGATACAAACTCTGTGAAACAGGGAGATTCCGAAGGTATTAGTTCGATGGCAACATCACGGAACTGAGGGACTCACCTGGGAGCTCGAGTCTACTATGAGACGTCATTACCCTAAGATATTTGTCGTTAATAATTTTGTTTTGATTTAAATCTTGAGATGAAATTTCAACTAGTTAAGAAGAACTGTAATGGACTAATTCTAATTTTCCATTATTTATGACATCATTACATACATGGACGACAACTCGGACACTTGTGAACCGCAGCTAGGTTCGAGCACATCCGGATTAAGTATACAGTCCATTTTGTGTGCTATTTGATTTGTTTTGTGATGTATATGTTCAGTTTAGTTAAATTGAATAGCAATATGTGTGTTTATATTGTTAATTACCGAGTGAGACAATGTGATGGGTATTCGCTTCGAGTAGCATGTAGACGCTGGTATCAGGTTGACGAATGACTACTTCATAGGCCAAGGGGTTTATACATACATAATAAACGATAAAATACTTTAAATAATTAATATAAACATCGTATATACGATAGTGATGCAAGTGTACACGTTTGGCATGCGGCATAGTGCGAGAGCGGGTATCAAAACGCCCGAGGATTGGTTGGTTTGTTGTGGGAAGGTTGAGGATAAGGGCTTAATTCCCTATTGAAGTCATAGTTGGATGAGTTTTTGACTACATCTTGACCCCATAAGGAGTCTAGGGATTTTATCACCACATTGGATGAAAAAAGTTGAGAAATATCTCATCACATCACCTTTTCTCTTTCCTTTCTTGTGTTGGAAGAAAATTTGGTAAAGGAAGATAGGGTTTGTGAACTTTGGGAGGCTATTTAGAGCACAAGAAAGCTTAGAAATTTATAGGACAGGTTAAATCTTCTCTCTCATCTTCGTTCTTTACATTTCAGGTGTATTTTGTCGAGTTTTTACTAGTTCGGGGTTATAATATGAGCACACCGGTTTGTAGGGTGTTGTTATGGTGTAAAGGTTTGATTTGAACCATCAATGAATGGTTTTTGGTGTTGATTTTGTTGGTGTTTTGGTTTCAATTGAATTTTAGGGTTTTAGTAGTAAAATCTCGGGGTTTTCATCTCGGACACGTTTTGTCAAGGGTTTTTTTATTTCTCATGGTTAGGTTGATGTTTAATGAGAAATTGGGACGAGTGCATACTGCAACGACGAGCCGAGGGGGGTTCGAGAACCACAGGATGTGTATCTAGTCAAACGCGCTAGGGGCGCCGTGGAGGTTAAATCCCATGACGTCACCCGCGATGTCCAGACCTGAGGCCACCCTCCAGCCCACGCAATAAGTTTCTTTATGGGGTTGGATGCGTGACGGCGTTAGTTACGGCGCCAAGATCAGTTCTCATTGTCTTTGGTGTCGTGAGAAAATTCTCACGGCGACATGAACAAGAACGAAAAAATAAATTTTAAAACAAATTGGCATATTGGGGGTACACCTAGGGGTTTATTTAACCCATATGGTAGGTTTAATGGGTGTATTTGACAAGGATTGGTATGGAATAGGGGATTTCCAAGGTTTGGGAATTGATTAGGTTTATCGATAATAAGGTTTTTAGGTTCGTTTGACAGTAATTGACATGCAGTTGGTGGCGTGTATTGGCATATCTGGATTAGTGGAGCACGGTTTGATGTGTGTAGTCTCAACTGAAATTCACTTTAAGTATTTACTGCTTTATTATTTGAATTCATGTCATGTTATTCATTTAATCTCATTTATGGTATTTATTTACGGTTGGTTGAGTTTACTTCCTTCGGGTTTATTCTATTGCATTGGCATAGTGGTACACTAGACCATAACATGTGTTTTAGAGATATGTCGGTGGATTGTTGACACGACTACTGAGTTTTTCTAAGCACATATCGGTGCGACGTAGTCTATGCCAGCCACTGAGCGGACTCAAGGATTTCAGTTAGTTCGAGTTTACTCACTCGTTGTGCCTGGGTGATAGTCCGAAGTATGGTGCTACCCTGACCTAGATCGTGCACGCACTTTGATTCACTACTCTTTGATATTCATGCGAGGTTCCTTCGCAGTTGCCTGATTCTTTTCCTCTACATGATTATTTAATAGTATTTTAATTCCAACATTTATTTATATTATTTACTTGGTGAATTTCCTTGGGATTACTCACTCTAGACTCGTCATCTGTTTTGTTGTGATGATGGAGTGCATACCCTAGTAAAAGCAGGGGGAAGGGCAAGCTTGAGGACTTCTTCTGATCTATTTTTGCGCTTGACTGGTGTGTGTTTACTTATCTTTGATTTATGTTGTGTTTAAGGATATGAGAGACACAGAGGACATATATCTAACCTTCATGAGGTTTATTTTGATATTTTGAAACATATGGATCATGTTATATATTGTTGATCTTTTGGTTAGGTTTCCACACTAGGAAAATGCTTTATCACATGATTTACTGCTTTATATTTGATGATAATCATGATTTAAGTCTTTCGCTGAATAATTTGATATTTAACAGATGAAATGGAGTCTAATAGCTAACTTAAGTCATTAAATTGATTTGAGTTGACAGATCGTACGCGGTGTGCATGGGACATAGCTGGGCTGAGTTATGGCAGGGTTGTGGGCCCGTGATGCATGACGTGGCAGCCTCAAATCTTGGGGCCACTACAGTTTCCCTAGATCAGGTATAGGTGCTAGGATCGCCAACATCCTAGTTCCCCTATTCTTGATAGATAGGGCAACCGCTCTCTCAATACTTCTCTTACTCCACCGTCTAACCTTGGGCAACTGCTCTCACGATTTAGCACGTGAGTAACACTATTCCCTGTGTGAACACCGACCGCTAGATAACCTAGGGCAACAATTCTCAAGATATAACCTAGTTTTTGATGTTACTCGCTTAGAACAATAAGTGTGTCAGGTCTCTTGCTCCAAGTGATCGCCACTTCTTAACTCGGTTGGTTTCACAGACTCAACCCGATTGATAGCATGTCAATGGGTTTATGCATGGAGATTTGCAATGAATAATACAAACTCTCAAACTACCATTGAAACATCATGAAAAACAGTAACATAAAGATAAAGAACTAAATCAAAACACTATTATAATGAAAAATCTCAACAAGACATGAAAGATAAACCTACTACGAGCTAGAGAGTTTCATCCACAACTTAGGTATTAATGAACCTAGCCGGACATGGCTACTCTACCTTGTTCTACTCCTAAAACTTTCTTAATACAATGTGTTTTGTCCATTGAGGTCCCTCCTTTATATAGGTGAGTCTGGGTACAAGAATAAGAAATCTCTGAAAAATAAGAACTTTTTGAAAACTGAATAATTTCTATTATGCGAGTCTAGCACCGTCCATGGTGTTGTGGGTATAAAGGGGTAGAGCCAAGTGGTGGCATGGAAAATTATAGAAAATCTTGAACACATGTCAGTCTAGAACTTCTATTTTCTGCCGTACCGTCGTGGGTGGCATCGTACATTATAAATTTGGCGATGTTTGTGTATTTTTGATGTCGTCTATATTATTTTGTGGCGTTGTCTTTTTTGTCTGAAGACATCACATCTGCTGAGCTTTGACCGATAGTTGACTTCTTTCCCAAATTTGTCTAATTCAGGCATAAACACTCAAATACCTTGTAAATCTCCAAAGTAAACATATAGAACCATAAAATAATACTTTGGACTCAATTTGCATAGTCAATATACCTGTATTTATGTATCAAGTCTCCCCAAAAATATCTAAGAGACAGTAATATAATAAGTACAAATACTACGATGTCAGATAGAGGGGGATCTCCAATATCTGATGTAGTCACCTAGCACAGCCTTCCCCTGGCTCGTTGTAAGATTTGCAACTTCCCAAAAATAGATACAAGTTCAAGAGAAATTCAGTTAGCATTCAATAAATAAATCAAATAAAACGGCTACATTTCATGCAAGGATAATAAGGAAAGATAGGAAAGCAAATAGTATGAAAATAAATCGCATTGATAACAAATATGTCGGACGCGATTGTGGTATGTGTCAACTGAGCTCCGGGACGAGAAACGCTAGGCTAGGGAGACTGGAGAGACGGGGTAGTCCCCACCACTGCTCCAAAGTCAATAAGGAACTCTATTGGTTGGGAATTAGATTCTTGGACAAGCACCTCGAAGTAGAGGAACTCTGTGACAAAGGCGAGCCTCACGTTAACCCATTCTAGAAGTCATTGACTCGCGAAGAAGAATCTCAAGCAAAGTCTAAAGTATGATCAGCACTGCACGAAAACACCCGAATCATCATCAACGGTAGTCGTGGATTGTGGTCATACCATCCCGTCGACCATACACTAACACACGCGAGAATGGAGTAGTATAGCAAGCCTAACCGTCGCAAAATAACATTAAACAATGGTAATAATCAATGAGAGACAATAAGGAATACTAAGTGATTTTCTCGTGGGTCTACTTACATCAAATATAATGAAAAATTGATCCTCGTTGCTCGCTCGTACCCCAAAATACCCATCCAATGGTCCCCTAAGCTTCCCTAGGCCCTAAGTGTTCTACATATCAAATTTCAATTCAATCTGATGTGTTTTGAGTAATTTAAGGATTTAAGTCAAATTTCAGCCAAATTGAAGAAGTGTTGTAAAAACCAAAAATCAGAGCACGCAGCACGCTATTGGGGCTCATTAGTGCGCTACCTGCACTTCCGGTCTTGGCCCCTGCCCAAAAAAGGTAGCACGTTAATATGACCTATTAGCATGCTACCTAGGTTAAGGGCCAAAATTCCCAACTTTGGAATTTTGATCTTTTCGATCCCTGACACGTCTTCCAGCCTTCTTCATTGTCGTCGACCCCATCCTTGACTCATGGAAGAATCAAAACACCAAACAACCACAGATTCAACAGTTTATATACATCAATTTCATCATCTTCATCATGCATTCATGAACAACCAAAAATCCCACAGTTTTGAAATAAAAAAAAACTCCCAGGCATTAAATGTATCATTTTGAGTTTTAAAACAACGGATAAACTCATAATTCACAAGGAATGCAAAGTTTTAAGAGAAAAACAAGGGTCTTAGGTTTATATACCTAAACTTGGAGAACTTTTTTTCTTTGTACTTGCCACTAATTGCAGCTCTATTACTTTCTCAATTCTCAAGAATTTCAGCCACATGTAAGTTTTTTCCTCTTTGAAGATCACTTCAGCTCTATTTTTTTCTTAGTTTGAATGAAAGAACCTAAGTGTTCTTTATATAGGTCCCCTAACTAAATTATATAAACCCTTAATCAAGTGGTGCTACCCAAATCTTTAGACTTATCCTTGGCTCACATTGATCCATAACTACCCTTGAGTCCCACCATGCGTTACTTTAAGGCTCTAGATGGGCCATCACTAGTTTGATTAATGGTCCTAATAATGTACATTATCTTAGGACTTAGTTGCATTATTTAGTTGATATAAACATTCAAAAGAACATTAAGCTATCAAGTATCAATTAGCTTAGTGTATGGATTAATAGTAGTTCAGACTCCATAATTTGACTAAGTCTCGCCTACTCGGTTACTAACGCCTTTGTGCATCTTGGGGTGCGTCAAGTTCATTCTCGGCCTATTTGTGATTACTTTAAACCTAGTTCAGGTTAGTTCAATACTTAGCTTAGGATCAATCTTATTGCATATTAATTAATTTATTAATCCAAGCTATTATTTCATTTTTCCAACTTTTAAGTCCTCGTACCTGTGTTGCACACATCTCAAGGCACTACCCCATCGCACTTGTAACTCTCGTAAAACACGGAAGATATAAAATATTTAGTGCAAATGCTTAAGTTTAAGTAAAATACAAACAATAACAAGCATCACACAAAAATAATAATAATTGATACCTCGACATGCGTGCCCTAAACTAATTTGCAACATCCACATAGGTCTAAGTTGGGTCCTAGTATGAGATTAGACAATTAAAGTAATATTAAATTTAAGCGGGCCATCACACAACAATAATGTGAAATGCAATGTAAACTGAGTACAAAGCATTTGAAAAGATGAATAGTTAAATAGTAGAGGTCAATGTTGAGTTTATTGTACATTTGCATATGTATTCCTATACTTGACCGGGTGATACTTGTCAAAGCTACTTCTCTTAATTTTTTGATGAAGACTTCAATTGTTCATCATCGGTTTCACATACTTCCATATGGCCTACAAGTTCATTCATCTACATTTTATGAATTTTCTATTAATTCTTAGTATACTCAACCGATTCTCAAGCAAAACCACTTGAGAATCCTTTTTTGAGTATTTCATGCTTATTTTAAAAATATCTTAATCTTAAAGATGAATTCTCACAATAAAAACTCAATAAGCCTTAAAAATCCCTTCCAAATACAAATTCAATATAAATTTTCAATTACAGTTCAAAGTTATTAGTTTATCTCAAACCCACATTCATAAAACTGTTTCAACCTAAACTTTGGGATTTTAAGCTCAATTGATCGATTAGGCTCACTCACCTGCATTGCTTCCTGGAATGCATTAACATTTGAGAAGCTATTTTAAATATTGCATCTGGTGGGTCCCGGGCTCCACGAAACACCACCATAGTCCAAAGACAATCCACTGGATCATCTCCTTCGACCTGCTACTCTTCTTAGCCTATTTCAGCAATCATCACCACATATCATATCCTGGAAGTCCCACTCCTCGATCACTAACACCGTCCGAGAGCCAATAAATGCTCCAAGGGGCAGCAAACCAAAAAGCCTTTAAGAACTCACAGTGAAAAATGTATGGCTAGGAATTTCCTCCTTTATCAGGCAAACTGGGCACAGAGAATCCTACAAGAGTTTACATTTCCATAACGAGAGCTTCGAAGGAAAAGCATTCTGAAGACATATCTAAATGAAGAAATGGAGCTTTCGAGGGACCTTGATCTTTCACATTTTCTTCCACAGCTTGGCATTCTCTATTGACATATTGGATTCTCCAACTATGGGCCTCCCTCATTGTCCTTCTCTGTCCATGATGGTGGCCAGCGCTTATGTTGATTTAACCGACAAAACACATGAAAAAACACCCAATTTCTTATAGTGCCACACGAACTTATCCTCACATCTGTCTCTACTTATTGGAGTGGCCATTATGGTTTTTGCTTCATCCTCACTAAAATTTGCTATGATAATGTCACGGTTTCAGGTTCTCGCCGCTGGCAGTATTAGGTCATTAACTCGTTCTAGACCTTCCTTCTTTGGGGACTACAATTTCGATCTCTCTTTTTTAGCCAACCAAAAATTATCCCAAGTCCGAGCCTTACAGCCATCACTTGTTCTCCACCACAAGTCCTTTTTCAACCACTTTCCTACCCTCCAAAATCCCTCTCGAACCTCAAGAAGGCCGATTCCCCACCTAGCTGCAACTAGGATTTATGTCAAGCCTCAACTAGGTCTTCCCTTTTGACTTAGATCCTACTAAGTCTTACAATCAAAGTTTGATTAATACAATAAAATTGTGTTTTACAAGATAAAGCGGTATAAGTTCTCCTCTCACAAGCCAAATATAATCCTAATATGAATCGATGCAAGTGAGACTTTGCCAATTGAGATGCCTTGTAAATTTAAATTTTTATAAGCTAACTTTCAATATTGAAACCAATTAAAAAGAATATAGATTAAGCTCAACTTGGTTCCAATAAATGGCTAATTGATGCACAAATAAAAGACGCAATTTTAAGCTCAAGTTGTGCAATCAAAACCTTGAATCACAAACAAGTTTAGATTAAGAACAAGACCCTTGTAAATATGTTGTTAAAACAACACAAGCTTGAAACCACAAAATCAAGCATAGATTAAGCACAAGTGAGTTTCAAGTCAATATGGTACACTATGAAAAATCACTATTAAGTTTAAACAAATGCACTCAATATTTCGAGTTTATAGAAAATCAAGTTTAAGCCCAACTAGTGCAAATTAGTCTTAGGATTTATGACATCAAGATTAAGCTCAAAATCCAAAGACAACTATGTTCAAGAACACCACAAATGATTTCCAAACAATACTCCAAACAAAAAGTATAAATTAAACCCAAAAAAAGTAGGAAATCAAGAAATCTTACAACCCCAAGTATGAGATTTGAAAATCAATTTTGAGCAAGAGTTGTAAGCCTTAGAACACTTCCTTTGACCTCACTTGATGTGCATAGGTTCAGCCCCAACAATTCCCAAGTGAGTGCATGTATTAGATTTTCACTTTTCTTGCAAAATCATGATTTTGAGCACTTTGTGTGTGCGTTTTTAGCAAGAGAAGTCTAATGTATGTTCTTAGTGTTTTGTTATGTTCTACATTCATTTATAAGTGTTTATGACTATTCTAGGGATCCAAGGGCTCAGATTTCATCAAAGATTTAAATTAAAGTGTGATTTTCAGCTTTATAAAAAAGCTGTCAGGAAAGGAATTAGCGCGCTAATTTTTTGACCTAGCGTGCTAATTCTGCACTTAGCATACTAATAGTAATATTAGCGCCCTAATTGTCAGGGGCCTCAAAATTAATATTTTTGGCCAGAGTTAGCAACTCTTTATCGCATCCGGGACCTACTAAACCTCATATAACATGTCATACATGGTTGTTATGAGCATATAGCCTATTTGGGTGGTCTGGATATTTTCACAAATTCTGAAAACGGAAAATCCCGATTTCATGACATATATAGGGGCTTTTCTGCAAATATTTTTATTGCTAATCCAAAAGCCATCTAAACACATATCGGTGCATTCAAAATCAATTCTAATAGTTCATACACTTCAAATACATGTTATAAAACACATTTGTATGATTTAAAACATTTTGAAACTCGCAGAATTGGAAATCTTGAAATTCAAGACTTTAAGTGATTTAAACTCAAAAAATAATGAAATGCATGATTCTAATGCATTTGGTTTATGGAATTAAACTCTTATACCTTAAAAATGACGTACATAACTTCATACATGCTTTACGGTATCTTTCCTTGTCTTAATCACTTCTTGAGCTTTTCCGATGTCTTTTCTTCCACTTCGTTTGAACTTGTGAAGTTTAGCTTCATTTGAACTTGTGAGTCTAACAAAGTTTGTTATGCTGGAATACTTGACAAACTTGTTAGTACCATTTCACATTGTTTGTTGACATCAAAATATCGAGTGAAGTGCTTTATGACAACACTTAGTCCAACAATCTTCTCTTTTATGATGATAACAAACAACGTGAATTTAACAAACAAAGAATGGATATTAAGCACATATTAAGTTCTATTTTTCAAGTTCAACATTTCTCCCCCATTTGATAACATCAAAAAGTGTGGCATATAAGGTCAAGATGCAAAATAGAGAAATAGCAGAGAAATGAATCCAATAAATCGAGTTCAAATACATTCTCCTCCGTTTTATAAAAATGATACAAAATTAGGGCTCCCCGTTTCGATATGCATCAAGTATAAGCTCAAGGAAATAATTAAAAGCATAAGCTCCCCCTATAAACATGCATGTTCAAATTTATGATACAAATATAATTCTCATTTTGGGTACATGTCTCCCCATATAAAAAATGGTTGGATACCAACAAAAATGGGTATGAAGTCTCCCCCTATCAATATGCATTAATATTACTCACATTATCTGTAATTATCCCCCAATGTAAAACAATGCATACATAAGTTTTCCTCTTTGATAAAAAGTCAATCAAGACTAGATTCATTCATTCATAGGCATCAAGCAGATGAAATAACACAAAGATAAATAAAATTCGTGTCATTCCATAAGTACTACAAATAAGACAAATGACATTGTGTTGCGCATGCGAAAATAGAGCACTTAGCATATGCATGGAGACAATTAGTGAAAGTACAAGCATACATAAACTCAGTTGTGGCTTTAACATATAAGTCTACAACATAGTGAATGTATAGTTTGTCTAGTCGAGTGGCATTAGCGCGCTAATTACAAAGGTAGCGTGCTAATGTGTCAGTTTAACAATTTGGGCCATGGTAGATTAGCGCACTAATTTCCAAACCTAGCACGCTAATTGCTCTCTGGAACTTTGAAAATAAAATTTTAAAGTTTTATTTATGCACAACTCCGATTCACTTCAAATTTCATGGACATTTCACTTACAATATATAAAGAGGATTAAAACACCTAAAACATGTGTAGAAGGTCTGATTCACGAGACATGCCTAATTCATGCCCGTGTTATTGGTTTTGGCCCAAATGTGTTTGGCTATATTGTATTCTTTTATCATGGTCCTACACATAATGCATATAAAATGCAAGCATGACATCAAAAATAACAATATAAGTACGCTATGTGTATGTGACTAATGCAAGACCTATCATGCTTAACTCTTATACATTAATCTATCATTTAAGCACATTTATGTTCCAATGTGAATCTAATTCGCTCTATAAATCATGGACTTTGGTACCCATATTTCTCTAGTCTTAGAATTGGCCTCTATTAATGTTTCCCTTGGTACTCATGCCATAATTTAAGACTTATTTTTAGGATAAGTCCAATTTGTACTATAAGGTGCATTGGGCTTATTGGACCTCCTAAACTTTCTTAATTGAGCTTCTAAATGTAGGCACTTTTGTTTCTCTAGTGTAAGATCTAATTCAACATTTTCCTTCTCATTGGTGACGTGAGTTACCAATTTAGACTATTCATCTAGCTTTTCTTGAAGAACTTGATTTTGACTCTTTAAAGTCATGTTTTCTTCAAGCATGCTCTCATTTTTCTTAAGACTCTTATCGAAGTTGTTTGGAGAGTCATCAACTCATCCAATACAAGTTGAAGCATGTTCTTGAGCTTCTCATTCTCTTTAATGAGATCGTCCAAATCTAGTTCAAGATTCTTGCTCAAAGTAGACAATTCATCAAAAGAGGAATCATAAAGACAATCAATGTTAGTGTATGAATCAATAACATGATTACTTTCATTTACATGAGAGTGTATGGACCTATCATTGTCACCATTGAGAGAATAAGAATCCATAGGTCTAAGGTCTTCATGCATGTGAGCATTTTTATCATCATCATATGTAGCAATGTGAGTTTGCTCATCATGAAAAGATAATAGTACAAGAGAATCACTAGATGATAATGAATCATTACAAATGCTAGTTGACAATGAGGAGTGAGAATCACTAGTCAGCAAAAAATCATGACAATCATTATAAATCTCTTCTAGCTTTCTCCATATATCCCTATATGAGGCGCAAGATGAAGCTCTAACCTTAGTGTCATTACGAATACTAAAAATTAGAATATTTCTAGTTTCATCATCAAGTTTTACTAGTCTCTTTTCTTCCCTATTCTACTTTTTCTTTGGCTTAGACGCTTCAATATCATTCACAACTCTATATAGAATGTATGGACCACTTTCTAAAATACGCCACATCTCAAGTGATTGGGCTCTAAAGTATATTTTAAACCTAATCCTTCAACCCCTAAATGCATAATCATTAAGCATAAGTGAAATGGTAAAATCGGCACCAAAAGTAATGTCCATTGATCTTTGGCTCTAGGATGTGAATCCAAATATGAAGAGCACCAGCTCTGATACCAATTGAAGGTCACCCAAGAGGGGGTGAATTTGGTGCGATGGCCAAATGATACTTTTTAAAACTTTCTTTGCTAATTCACTAAGTTAGCTTGGGGAGTTGAGCTAAATGATAAAGTGTAGTAGTAACACACAATAGCAATGCGCCGAATAATTCAAGTAAATTGTAAACTACAGTAAGTGAAGGAGGAAGAAGAGTTGGAAATGAGACACACGATATATAATGGTTCGATCAAATCAATCTACATCCACTACGTAACCTCTCCGGTTAGGATTTTCAACTCCCCCACGTATATTACTAATAAGTAATACACCCTAAGCTAACTAGCCTAGTGAATGCCTTGTCTCAATTAAGTCTTTTATAGGATGCCTTATCGCAATAAGGTCTTATACAACCACCTAGCCGCAACTAGGATTTTCCTCGCCTAGACTCACCTAGGATTTTCCCCACCTAACCACAACTAGGATTTATGCCTAGCTTCAACTAGGTCTCCCCTTTTGACTTAGATCTCACTAAGTCTTAAAATCAAAGTTTGATTAATACAATGAAACTGTGCTTTACAAGATAAAGTAGTACAAATTGTTCTCCTCTCATAAGCCAAATATAATCCTAATATTAATTGATGCAATTGAGACTTTGCCAATTGAGATGCCTTGTAAATTTAAGTTTTTATAGGCTAACTCTCAATATTAAAATCAATTAAAAAGAGTATAGATTAAGCTCAACTTGGTTTCAATAAATGGCTAATTGATGCTCAAATAAAAGATGTAATTTTAAGCTCAAGTTGTGCAATCAAAACCTCAGATCACAAAGAAGTTTAGATTAAAGATAAGACCCTTGTAAATATGTTGTTAAAACAACACAAGCTTGAAACCACAAAATCAAGTATAGATTAAGCACAAGTGGGTTTCAAGTCAATATGGTGCACTATGAAAAATTACTATTAAGTTCAAACAAATACACTCAATATTTTGGGTTTATAGAAAATCAAGTTTAAGTGCAAAAACCCTTTTAGATATGTTTTACACACACTTCAATAAAACCAACAACAATACATATAGATTAAGCTAAATGTGGTTTCTCTAATTTCATGCACTTTGAAAATCAAGTTTAAGACCAATTAGTGCAAATTAGTCTTAGGATTTATAACATCAAGATTAAGCTCAAAATCCAAAGACAACTATGTTCAAGAACACCACAAATGATTTCCAAACAATACTCCAAACAAAAAGTATAGATTAAGCCCAAAAAGAGTAGAAAATCAAGAAATCTTACAACCCCAAGTGTAGGATCCGAAAATTAGTTTTGAGCAAGAGTTGTAAGCCTTTGAACACTTTCTTTGACCTCACTTAATGTGCATAGGTTCAACTACAACAATCCCCAAGTGAGTTTATGTATTAGATCTTCACTTTTCTTGCAAAATCATGATTTTGAGCACTTTGTGTGTGTGTTTTTAGCAAGAGAAGTCTAATGTGTTTTTTTAGTGTTTTGTTATGTTCTACATTCATTTATAAGTGTTTATGATCGTTCTAGGGATCCAAGGGCTCAGATTTCATGAAAGATTCAAATTAAAGCATGATTTTCAGCTTTATAAAAAAATTGTCAGGAAAGAAATTAGTGCACTAATTTTCTGACCTAGCGTGCTAATATTAATATTAGCGTGATAATTGTCTGGGGCCTCAAAATTAATATTTTTGGCCATAGAGTTAGCGACCCTTTATCACATCTGAAACCCTACCAAACCTCATATAACATATCATACATGTTTGTTATAGGTCATATAGCCTATTTGGGTGGACCGGATATTTTCACAAATCCTGAAAACGAAAAATCATGATTTCATGACATACATAGGGGCTTTTCTGCAAATATTTTTATTGTTAATCCAAAAGACATCTAAACACATACCGGTGCATTCAAAATCGATTCTAATAGTTCATACACTTCAAATACATGTTATAAAACAGATTTGTATGATTTAAAACATTTTAAAACTTGCGGAATTGGAAATCTTGAAATTCAAGACTTTAAGTGATTGAAACTCAAAAAATGATGAAATGCATAATTCTAATGCATTTGGCTTATGGAATTGAACTCTTATACCTGACAAATGACGTACATAACTCTATACATGTTTTACAGTGCCTTTCCTTATCTTAATCACTTCTTGAGTTTTTTCGGTGTCTTTTCTTCCACTTTGTTTGAACTTGTGAAGTATAACTTCCTTTGAACTTGTGAGTCTAACAGAGTTTGTTATGCTGAAATACTTGACAAATTTGTTAGTACCATTTCACATTGTTTGTCGACATCAAAATATCAGGTGAAGTGTAAGTATGACAATAATTAGTCCAACAGTAAGGATATAGACATCTGATGGTTAGGAGTCGCTTGAGGCACTGCCTTCAAGAGCACCTCCTTGCCTACTGGAAAAAGTAGCTACTCCCTCCAAGTAATAACCTTGTTAGCCAATCTTTCAATTAATCCATCAAACTGTTGTTTTCTAGCTTGCCCTTCATTGCGGAGAATACCCAAGTATTTGCCAAGCCCATTCGACACACTGATATTGGCAGCCTCTTATAGATGCCTCCGCAGAATTGGAGACACATTCTTGCTGAAATATAGCGAGCTCTTTCCTTCATTGATTTGTTGTCCTGAAATGTCCAAGTAGAACTGCAAAATATCCTTCACTACATTAATGTTATGGGGATCAGCTTTGCAAAAAAGTAGGGTGTTATCCACAGACATAAGATGAGAGATCGATGGGGAATGGACATTGAGCTTGAAACCTTAGAATTTGCCTTCTCTCTTACCTTTTGTTAACAGAAATAACAGTGCCTCCGAACAAATGACAAAAAGGAAGGGAGACAACGGTTCTCCTTGCCTAATGCCTCTAGAAGGTATAATAGATCTTGAAAGTTCACCGTTGACCATGACCATATAGGAAACTGAAGAAATGCAGTTGTAAATCCATGAACTCCACCTTGGTGAGAATCCCATTTGTTTAATCATCTATAAAATCATCGTCCACTCCAACTTATCATACGACTCAAAAATGTCTAGCTTAAGAGTTGCATTTAGTGTTATTCTACTGTTGTTACTCTTAGAGTGAAGAATCTCATGAGCCAAGAGTATATTATCTGATATTTGTTTACCTACAATAAGGCATTCTGGAAGGGAAAAATTAAGTTGTTCAAGATGGTCTTTAACTGGTTAGAAAACACTTTAGCTAGGAGTTTGTAAGATGAATTGCATAAGTTAATTGGTCTATACTCACAGACTTTTTGAGGAAAGGTTTCCTTAGGGATGAGGATAATGTGAGCTTTATTGAAGGCACGTTCCAAATGGCTAGAGTCAATAAATTTCAGAAAAAACTTGCATGAAATCCTCTCTAAAAGTCTCCCACTTCACCTGTAATAATATATTCGCTACCCCATCTGGCTCCGAAGTTGGATTCATTTCCCTAAGTGCTTGCAGAACCTATTCTTCCCTAAATGGTCTATCCAGTCTGCTTATATCCTCATCCGCAATTCTAGGTTCGAAACCATCCAAAGCTGTGAAAGTAATCTGATGTAGAACGTATGAAGCCTTATCCAAAACATTACAAGCGTAGAAGCAAAGATTAAGTTAGATTAGTAGTTTCTTTTATTGAGTCCTTGTTAGATTACAGGTTAGTTTCTATTTTGATTAGGATTAGAAATTTTTATTTTATTAGAAGTTTTATGTTAATAGAATTAGAAAGTCTTAATTATTTTCATCACTTTATTAAATGTACTTTTAAAAGGTCATTAGGACTTGAAATTCCTAATTGTATTAGGAGTTTTAAGACCTTAATCCTATATAAAGGTGTTTAGGTTAAATTTTATGATATAGAGCATTGAATAAAATTGATATTTGCTGAAAATTCCTACTTGATTTCTCTCCCCTAATCCTCCATTAATTTGGTATCAGAGCCTAAGTTCTAGTGCTCCCTCTTCTTCCCTTTCTTTCTCTCTTAAGCAAGAGGTTCTTGCATTCTTTCTTTTTCCCTCCCTTCTATTCCTTTCTTTCTCCTTCTGTATCGCTGCTATTGTGCTACTGCTTTACTACCGCTGTTTTGCTGTCGTTGTTTTGCTATTCTACTGCATATTGTTTCGTTGTTGCTTGGTGGTGTTGTTTTGTAGTTTCGTGACTATTTTGGTGTTTTTTGGTGTTATTTTGGTGCTGCTACATCGTGCAATTCGCTACTGTCTTCGCTGAAATTTATGGGGTAGCCATACTAATTTGCTTGCTCAATAAGTCACCAAGTAAGGTATAATTTCTTTATATTGGAACTGTATTTTTGCATCTTGGATGGTCAAGTCAATACTTTAAACCAATCCATATTACTTTCTTAAACCAACAAACCACACAAACTAAGCCTTCCCCATAGCCTTCTTTCATTAGTTAGCATAACCATTATCTTTACATCATCACTTTTGTGCATTTTCTTCTTGCATCCACATAGTTTAATTTTATAAGTTCATTATATTTTGCTTTGCATTCAGTCATATATCAGCAAAAATAAAAATCCTTTTTTCCCCGCATTTAAGCCTTTCACCATGACTACCCGTACTACTTTTGAAGTCCAAAAGAATTTACAAGCTGATATGGATAAGTTCAAGGAAAATATTGATGTTCGATTAGATGACTCGCATGATGTAGGAAATGATGAACAACTCATTAATCCCTTAGATAATCCGGATTCAAGTGATGAGCTTGAGGAGGATATGGATCATCCAGATGAATATTTGAATGTTATGAGGTGCATTTTTTCTTCTCTCGTCCACATTGACGAATGAAAGCATACTAGCATTTTCTTCACTAACATTAAGTGTGGAGATAAAGTATGCAAAATTGTAATTGATGGTGGGAGTTCAATGAATGTCGTGTCTACTTTAGGTGTTTTTAGGATGAAACTAAAGCCTGAACCACATCCCCAACCTTATAGAGTTGCCTGGGTAGATAAGACTTCTTTACCAGTGAGTGAAAGGTGTTTGGTTCCATTTACCTTAGGTGATTATAGTGATCGCATTTGGTGTGATATTTTACCTATAGATGTTGTGCATGTTTTGTTAAGGTGTCCTTGGTTGTATGATCTTGATGTCACCCACCATGGTAGAGAAAACACCTATGTTTTCAAATATAAAGGCAAATCCAGTAAGTTACTTCCTATGAAACTAGTAGATAGTAAGCCCACACCTCAGCCAGTGTCTCAGCCTATTGCATCTCAGCCTTCTAAACCTCCATCTCGAGCTTCCATCATTAAGCCATTGCATATTTTGACCCATAACAAGTTTGAGAAGGAGAGTGTGTCATCTGGGTTTGTGTTTGCATTAGTTGGCCGTGAAGTTAGCCCTAATGTGTCTGCACCTGAGTCTAAGTTACCCCTAGAGGTTAAGCCTTTTACTGGAGGAGTTTCAGGATGTCGTCCCTGATAAACTTCCTGATGAGCTTCCTCCTATGAGAGACATTCAACATGCTTTTTATCTTGTTCTAGGTTCACAATTACCTAATCTCTCATATTATAGAATGAACCCTAAAGAGCGTGCTAAACTTTCTAGGCAAGTCAATGACTTATTGGTCAAATGTTTCATTAGACATAGTTTGAGTCCATGTCCGGTTCCTGCATTGTTAACTCCTAAAAAGTATGGTTCTTGGCATATGTGTGTTGATAGGTTTTCTAAAATGGCACATTTTATTCCTTGTAGCAAATCTATTGATGCATCTCATGTTGCTAAGTTGTTCTTTAAGGAGATTTTTAGGATTCATGGGTTGCCTACCACAATAGTGTCTGATAGGGATGTGAAGTTTGTAAGTTATTTTTGGAAAACATTATGGAAACTTTTTAGTATAAACCTCAAGTTTTCTTCTGCCTTTCATCCCCAGACTGATGGTCAGACTGAAGTTGCTAACCGTAGTTTAGGTTCTTTGCTTAGGTGTCTTGTGGGTGAGAAACCTGGTAATTGGGATTTATTGTTACCTGTTGCTGAATTTGCCTATAATAGCTCAGTTAACCGATCTACTGGATTGTCCCCCTTTGAAATTCTCCTTGGTCATCGTCCTGTCAGCCTGTGGATCTTCTTCCATTACCACCAGATTGTCGTACCTCTTTTTTATGCCGAGTCTTTTGCCCGACACATTCATGGCCTTCATGCTGATATTCAACGAAAGCTTGCAATTTCTAATGAAAATTATAAAATTAATATTGATATGCATCGTAGGAATGTAGAATTTAATTAAAGTGATTATGTGATGGTACGCATTCGTCCTGAGCGATACCCTCCACATTCATATAAGAAACTACATGCCCGTGCCTCTGGCCCATTCCGTATCCTTCGAAAACTTGGACAAAATGCCTATGTACGTGACCTACCATCTGATATGCATATTAATCCAGTTTTCAATGTTGAGGACTTGTATCCTTATCAAGGTACTTTTGAGACTCCTTTGCAAGTTTTTGTTTCTACAGGTTCATCTTCTACAGCTTCAGAGCCACGCCTTCCAACTACTTCTGTATCTTTTGAGCATATTGCAAATTTCTTAGATGATGAGATCGTGTCTTCTTCTAATGGTGGATATCGTCAATATTTAGTGACTTGGAGGAATCGTCCAACTTTTGATGCTTCATTGATTTCTGAGGATGAGTTCATGCGTCTGGATCGTGATCTTTTGGAGAGCTACCTTGTTGCTAACTCGTCGAAGTCGAGTTCTTTCAAGATGGGGAGAATTGATGTAGGACGTATGAAGCCTTATCCAAAACATTATAAGCGTAGAAGAAAATATTGAGTTAGATTAGGAGTTTCTTTTATTGAATCCTTGTTAAATTACAAGTTAATTTCTATTTTGATTAGGATTAAAAGTTTTTATTTTATTAGAAGTTTTGTGTTAATAGAATTAGAAAGTATTTTCGTCACTTTATTTAAATGTACTTTTAGAAGGTCATTAGAACTTCAAATTCCTAATTGTATTAGGAGTTTTAGGACCTTAGTCCTATATATAGGTGTTTATATTAAATTTTATAATATAGAACATTGAATAAAATTGATATTTGCTGAAAATTCCTTCTCTCTTCTTCTACTTGATTTCTCCCCTAATCCTCCATTACAATCCCTCATCCTCTGGATTTATTCATCTCCCAAAAGTAGTCCTCATTCACCCTAATTATACTAAACTATTTTTGAACTGACTGCCCTTCATTATCAATTAATTTTGCTATTTAGTTTCCCCTTCTTCGAGCATTCACTTTAATATGGAAATAAGCAATGTTGTGGTCACCCCCTTTAATCCAATGCACATGGGCTTGGTTCCTCCAACACTCCTCTTCTCCTTTATTTACCTCTTTTAACTGCAACTCCAAACTTATAATGTAATCCATGTCACCATTGTCTGTTTTGTGAAGTGCCTTCAACTTGCCCCGAATTTCTAACAACAACCTCTTCGAGTTTGCCATTGGGAGTCTCTGTGCTTTCTCTCCGAATGAAGCATTAGGCCTGTGTGGATCTTCCTTCCAAACTTTTTCAATCAACTCTGAGCATTCTTTAATGTTTAACCAGCGATTGTCGAAGGGAAACACACTTTTCTTCTTTCTTTAAGTGTCCTCTATTTAGAGAAAGAGAGCCAAATGGTCGGAGCCAGTAAGACACAGGTGAGAGAATTTAGCCCTTGCAAACATGTCTAACCAGCTCTGATTTGCAATTCCCTTATCTAGCCTTGCAACAATCATTTGCTCGCCATGCCTTCTATTAGTCCATGTAAATCTTAGTCCATGAAAACCTAAATCAGTCCCTTGAATCTCGTTAATGAACTCCACTAATTCCATGTTTCCATCTGATGCCCAATGTAGTCCTCCCTTCTTTTCTCCTTAAGATGTTATGGAATTAAAGTCAACCACAACAACACTTGGTTCTGCACCTCTTAGGATCCTTCCACTCAGGCACTTCATTTGATTCACCCTTAACAGTTTGTTTGTGCTGAGATAAACACCATAAAGTCTCCACGGTGGTTGATTTGCTGAGGAATAAAATGGAGCTCGAAAAAGAAAAAGCTATACTTCGCTATCCACAACTGTGCTGAGGCTTTCCAAAGAACTACTAATCCCCAACCAAGCCGGCTGGGTCAACTGCCAACATGTACTCAAAATTGAACGTCCTATGAACTCCTTCTAAGACTCTCTCCTTGTTCTTAGTTTCACAGAGAATTAGGACATCTAGGGTAAGAACTCGCATAAAGTCCTTTAAAGGTCCTATTGTAGAGGCATCCAGTGGGCTGATGCCACCACCTTCATATGGTATTGGGTAACCTTCCTCCTTTTTGTTGTGATGTTAGGTTGAGCATTCTCCTTCCCTAAGTCGACCTTCCTTCTAAGGGGTAAGCAAGAGGACGATGATGATGGACCCCGCTCCTACCCAGATTTCATCTTTTTGTATCCTCCCTCTTTGGGGGATTAGCGGTTGTTTGGAAAATTGGTTGGCATTCAGAATTAGGAAAGACCCTGATTTTTGGCAATAGGGTTGATTAAAGTTTAGAGGCTTATGGGAAAATTGGTTGGCATTTAGAATCAGTAAGGTGAGCATGGTCATAAGCAACCGAATAAGTGGTTCTCTGATTCAGTGACCCATTCTAGTGGCCTGGTCATCGTCTGCACAAGAATGAGGGTTAGGGAATTGGCTCGATGATCAGGTTTTAATAAACAGGTTTGGCCACGACCTTGGTAAATGGAAAACCCCCAAAGTTCAACTCCATTTTAATTGAGTTTTTGAATCATAGAGGTGATGAAGATGATTACCTTGTGTTGATCTCTTCAGTTGTGCTTAAAATCCCTCCAAACTATCAAAAATCCAACCCTAAGCCCTCTCTTTTGTCACTATTTGCATGCAAATCCTTTGATTTTGATGAGAAAAATCCATCCAATTAGTATTTATACTTTTGTTGTGATCTAGTGCGCATTGCGGGTCTCGAGGTCAGTCTTATGGCTCCTAAATGGGCTGTCTCGACTCTTAGTGGCACACAACTTGACTCATCTAGCCTTAACTCTCTTACAAAAGATCATCCCCATGAATATCCAAGGCTTTCATAAATCCTTCCTAACTATAGGTTTGATTAATTTGCATCAATTAATTCACATAGGGATATTAAGGTTGTCACATAGGTTCTAAAATTTACTTTACAAGGTTACACTAATTCCCACTACCCGGTGTCTACGCTCGTATGCAACTCAAGGCATTTCCCCCGCGTGTGCCGAATTGGCAAAATCGTTAATCTTTAATAACTCTGGGTATAATGTACACACTTGCATCACATTAGGCATCCATCACACCAAAAATAATATATTACTTGGTCCCTGAGCTGAGTGTTAGTCCACGTACCCGCTCTCGGACCACGTCACAGGTCGGTGACCCGATTACAGTAAAAAATCTAGGATTAGAAATTTGGGTCGTGACAATTTATTTTATTTATCTTCTCATGACCCCTCTCTCTAGCGTAGTAAGCTAGCTTAACTCTAATGAATTCCTTCACCAGCTTGGCGTCCCTAAACAAGCCAATGGTCTCAGATGTAGTAGATGTGGGTGTATCCTCGGCTGGAACCACTGTCGGTACAGTAATAATAGGTAGCTCTAGAAGATGAGGCACTATCGGCTCGGTCAGTGCAACTGGTGTCTGTAGCCTTGTTGTAGTAATGGTCGGTTCCGTGGGAGTCTTAAAATTTGGGGATGCTATAGTAGTAGTAGCAGAAGTAGTGATGGGGGCGGGTGGTACAAGTAAAGTCATAGGCGTCGTCATGAAGGAAATAAAGTCGGCTAATAGTTATCCCTGAGCCGCTACTTAGTTAAACAGCCTATGAAAGTCATCAACAGAAGTAGTAGGAAGACTAACACTAGCTCTAGTGTCTCCGCCCTCACGTGGGTCTGTCATTGGTGTCTGCATGTTAACATCGTACTCGATATCAGCTACTACGTAAATAACCTATATATATACATATAGAATTAACATGTACATATAATAATCCAAACTCACTTTCGCTCATTTCCCAACTAATGGTTTTTGAGCAAGGATCGTCTGGTTTCCATTTCTAAGGTTTGTGTTTTATTCAAGTTTATGTTTTATTCATCGAGAAACTTAGGCTCTGATACCAATTGTGATGACCCGTTCCTTAATCTAAGGCATCACCTGACATAATCTCATCATTAAGCCCTAATCTTAGCTAAGTAGGACTTAACAATGTATTAATTAGCCTTTTGTCTTATTTACCTTGTTATTTGTGTTCAAGATAAGTATTACTCAATTCTCATTATTCGTGATTTTCAAAGTTGATTAACAAATTTTAACGGTTTATTAAATTTAGTAGATGTCTTAACAATTTATCGAAAGCAAATAAAATAAATCGTAAGTGTGGAAACAAGGAAACAACTATCACTTGAATATATAACTGAAGTGGCGATAAAATAGTGTTATAGTCATGTGTCAAGTTAGGGAACTATTCGTTCAACCCAATATAAAACCCAAAAGTATAATAAAGATATAGAGTATGTAAATACAAATAATATCAACAAAACCTACAAAATAGTGAGAAGTAACACATCGAACGCTAAGAGATAATATTTGATCTTCTCCTTCCTTGTTTTGCTACTCGTAGGATTTGCACGCACCGTCACAAACAAGATAGTGAGTACAATAAGTAAAAGTAATCTTGAAACCATTTGTTCTCATTTCCAAATACAATAAAAAATTATCTAAAAACATAAAAAATAGCAAAGAAATGCTGAAACAGGAATATGCTATAACATACCACAGTTAAACAAATGAAACTAACACTAGGTGGAGTAGTAGTGATCTAGATCCAGTCAACTGTGAGTTGTCACATCAACCTATATATCCATGCTACCACCAGGGACTCTAACCCTGATATGTCGACTACCCCAAGGATTCTAACCTCGTATGTCGCACAATGCTAGTAATAAGTGCCAACGTCCCTAAGTACTCCCATGTGTCGCTTACATCTCGATCAAATCAAGGGATCTGGATACAAAAACTACTTAATATTACAAGGAGAAACTCAGGTTCAGGTTTTCAAAACTTGGCTAATGCTTAAACAAAACACAAAGGAGAAAGAATACAAATCCTTAAATCATCTACACAAATAGCATGTCATTTCCATCATTTAATTTTCACAACCATAGTAATGAAGGCATAATACAAGAATAAGAGTCAATGAACAATAATGTTGTAACGCCCCCTTCCCTAATCTAAGGCACCGCTCACCTTAATCTCGTCATTAAGCCCTAATTACTGCCCTGTAGGACTTAACGATGTATTAGTCAACCTATTTTTACAATTTTCTCATTATACGTATTCAGGATAAGTAATACACCTGTCTCGTTATTTGTGTTTTTCATAGCTAATTAAAACTTTTATTGATTTAATTCTAATTAGCGGAAGTCTTAACAATTTATGTGAAAACAATTACAAAATAATCATAAGTGTGAAAACCAAGAAATAACGATCACATGGTTGTATAGTAAAGTGACAAATATAATCGGTGTGATAGTCATGAAAAGTCGAGAAACTAACACTCAACCCAATATATAACTCAAAAGTATAGAATGACATAAAAGTAATAATACATCAAAATACCAAAATAACCTACAAGATCTAAAGTAACAGCATGCCTATGGGCTCAGAGATAGTCATTGATCTTTTCCTTCCCCTGTTTGCTACTCGAAGGATTTGCACTCACCGTCACAAAACAAGGCGATGAGCATAATATATGATTTAAGTAAGACTTCCAGTTATTCATCCACAATTCCAAATATATCAAATGGTATTTAAAAACATATAAATAACAACGAATTACTAAATCAGACAATGTTCTAGAAAATACCAGAGTTAAACAAATGAGACTGACACTAGGCTAAATAGTAATGATCTAGGTCCAATCGGTCGTGAGATACGTCACATCAACCTATAATACCACAATATAACTAGGTACTTGAACCCTGGAGTCTCCAGAGACTTTAACCCCGGTGTGTCGACTATCCAAGACTCTAATCCTGCGTGTTGTACAATGTCAAGTAGTAGGTGTCGACATCCCCAGAGACTCTAACCCCATGAGTCGAGCGTATCTTGATCGAGTAGAGGGACTTAAATACTAAAACTGCTTTTGTTATTACTAAGGAGACTCAAGTTAGGAAGTCAAGGCATAGTTAATGCTTAAAAGCACAAATGATAAGAATACAAGTCCACACACAACTTTCATTTACAAATATCCTAATATCATGCTATTGAACACATTTCATCAATTAAAACAACAGCTGCTACCTGCAGCCATCTGTGAGAGGATCCAGGCTATTCTAGTACCTCATCCAGGAAGGGGTCCAAATCAAACTAGCTAGATGTTTGACAAAAGAGGGAACTTTGCTATTTCGAGAGCCTATGAACTGGCTCAGGGAGAAAACGATAATCTTTCAATACATCATTGTGAGTGTGTATGGAAATGGAAGGGGCCTCAACGCATTAGGACTTTCTTTTGGTTCACTCTACACAACAGGCTACCTATGAATATGTTATGTCTAGCAAGGTCAATCAGAGAAGATGGGAGGTGTGATAGGTGTAAGAGGGAGGACGAGTCAGTTATTCATGCTTTAAGGGATTGCCATTTTGCCCGCCAGATCTGGCATTCTATTTGCGCTTATACAGGGGTTTAACATTCATCAATTTGGGCCTCGAGGACTGGTGCACTACTAATCTGAAGCAAGAAGATCATATTGGGGGTCTCTTATTTGGGGTGCTGTTGGAGATTATGGGCGTGGATGAATGAGAATATGTTTGGTGACTGTGTGCTCTCAACGTTTGAACTCATTTGCTCAATTTACAATAGAGTTGATGAGATCTGCAGGGCAAAGGGCTTATTCAAGCGGAACAATAATGCAACAAGGAGCTTTGGCCATTGGGAATATCTACCTGAGGGCTGGGCTAAGATTAATTGTGACGGGGCAGTACGTGCAATTGGGGAGGAGGCTACATGCGCTGGAGTGTTTTGGGATATCGAATGGAAGTTTTTATCAGCTTTTCATCCTAAGTTGGGTTGTTCACCACTCTATGCAGAATTGTGGGGGGTCCAATATGGCCTTCAATTAGGCTGGAGTAAGAAAATTAAGAGGGTGGTTGTAGAGCTAGACTCGAGGGAGGCTGTGGAGCTGATTGTGAGCTCCCTACAGGGCCATATATATGATCCTCTGGTGCAGGACATCTGGGACAATGTTAGGAGGGAATGGGAGGTGATTGTCCGGTATACATTCCGAGACAACAACGCTTGTGCAGACCATCTGATAAAGGAAACATTCAGAATGAGAGACAATTTGAATTGTGGAGCTCTGCTCCAAATTCTATTATGTTACTCATTGAGCAAGATATCCTGTGTTTGAAATAATAAAGCCAACTTTGACTGTACAAAAAAAAAGTCATATTTTTTCACTTCCACAATCCCAGCTTGACAAAAGAGAGGGCTTATTAAAAAAGTAATGTCCTTTTCTTTTAAAATTCATTAAATAGGGTTAATTTCTTTAAAAATCACAAAACTAATGTATGGTGCCTTTTCAAAAGGCGTCATTGGTGAGTGACGTGGCAGGTGAGTGTGATGTGGCAATTGGATTGTATGAAAGACTCCTTTTCAAAAGGAGTCATTTGAACAAAATATGAAATGTATGAATGACTCCTTTTCAAAATGAGTCATTCATACAACTTGTATCCCACCCATACCCTCGCTCAATTAAAAATACTACACATACCTCAACCCAAACCACACTAAAATATATATTGGGTGTGTTCCATATTAAATCAAGGCGCATATAGAAACTCACACACTAATATGCGTTTTGGTATGTCCGTGTAGCATTCCTCAAACCCAACACCATTTTCATTGAATTCCTCCAACAATTAATTTTTCAAGTACACAATACAACGAAATTAACATTTTAAATTCATCAAGAGCAGCAATGCCTTAATCGGTCCCATCATCAATGAACACTCGTCGCAATTGGTGCGCAAATGTGTTCTAATATACAAAAAATAAGTGTTAGTTAACATTTTAAAATATGACTCATTAGGATAACAAGATAATAGTTTCAAGCATACCGCATATTCTCTGCGAAGGGGAAGGTGTGGATCACGAATTACGCCTTCCCCGAAGGCGTAATTCGTGTTTAAACGTGGAGTTGACGTGGACACGAATAGCACATTTTCAAAATGTGATATTCATGTGATAGAAGTCCATGTCAGCTCCACGTGGAGAGAAGGAACAGAAATTCAAAACACGAATGAAAATGTGCTATTCGTGTCCACGTCGGCTCCACGTTTAAACACGAATAATGCATTTTGAAAATGTGTTATTCGTATGATATTACTCCACGTCGACCTCCACATGGACACGAAACCAAATTCAAAACACACGAATGGCGCATTTTCTGTATGTGTCATTCGTGTGTTGTGGAGTGGATCCATGTCACACATATGGCGCATTTACAAAATGCGCTATTTGTGTGACCGATCCACATCACCCTCCACGTGGACAACACACCCGCAATTTCAAAATACGAATAACACATTTTTCATATGCGCTATTCGTGTTTTGCCAGTCAATCCATTTAACACGAATAGCGCATTTTGAAAATGCGCTATTCGTGTTAAGTGGTTTCATGTGGACATGTCACGTCACAATAAATAGCGCATATACAAAATATGCTATTTGTGTTCTTCCTCCCAACGAAAAAAACTCTCCTATTTTCCTAGGAATAACGCCTTTTTAAAAGACGGATTACATTATTTAAGGAATAAAAAAAATATTATTGTACTTTTGGAATTTGAAAGTAAAAATACAGCACGCAGTAAAATTTTCCAAAAGAGAGCGTGGTGTTCTCAAACACGTGACTCGAAATCGAACGCGGGACAAGAAGTCGATGCAGGGAAGAAACGCCACCTCTACCATCTTCTTCTTGGCGAACAAAACCCTAATCACCACCAACAATCAACTCCCACACCAAAACCAACACCAATGGCGGCCTTCTTCGACTTCAACGTACCATACCTCGAAGGATTCTTCTACGGATCGAAATCGAACAAACAACAGTCCTTGCCAGACACCAATCCCAATCCCAATCCCAATGCCAAGAAGAACACCAGATTGAAGATCGCGGTGAAGGCCATGGAACTTGGTTACTCTGGAATCGCCTACAACCGCTCCATCAAAGGCGTGATGTCGGACTCCGACAAGTGCGCCATTTCTCTCTTCCCTCTCCCTTCGCTCCTCAAGCTTGCGCCTTCAATGGACGCCACAGTCAAGTTCCATAGAGCCCTCTTAGGGCTTCCTCTAAACGCCCCATTTCGCCAGTACTCGCGATTGACTCTTGTGGTTGATAGTATGGTGCAAATTGCGGCCTTGAATACGGGGAATCCAGTGCTCAAGACTTACGATTTGGTCGCGGTTCGGCCGTTGAATCAGACCGTATTCGATCATGCCTGCAAGAGTTCTGAGGTTTGTTGTTTCATGAATTCTTGGATTGGTGTGAATTTGTGGTTGGCTTTTTTAGTTTATTTACCTTTTTTTTTCTTTTTTCTTTTTAATTTGGTGTAGGTGGATTTGATTGCAATTGATTTCTCGTTGAAGCTGCCATTTCGATTGAAGCTTCCGATGGTAAAAGCTGCTATTGAGGTAAAACCCTAAACCCTAAACCAGTGGCAGAACCAAAAAATCTTGTTAGGGTGGCCGACCCTTAACTATAGGGGGCGTCTGTAGACCATATGGGGGGCGGGAAGGGGTTGTGGTCGGCAAATACATAGGTGTACAATAGGGGTCCCGAGGGTTAGGGGACCGCCCCCCTGCCCCCTCTCTATATCCGCCTCTACCCTAAACCCTATATTTACTGAAGTTATAGTGGTAGAACTTTAATTCACTGGTGAGTGACACCTTAGCTGATTTTCTTGACGTGCATCTAAACCCTAAACCCCAAGCCCAAAATTTACTGAAGTTAAATTGTGATATAGCTTAAATTCATTTTTTTTTTTTTTTTTTTTTTTGTGTGCAGCGTGGGGTGTATTTTGAAATCACTTACGCTCCATTTATTTCTGATGTGCAAACTAGGAGACAAGTGGTTGCTAATGCCAAGGTAAATTTATTTATTTTTATTATTATTTATTTGTTAAATTAGAAGAAAGTTAAGCTTTAAATCGAGGAAGGGTAGCGATAGTAATGTTGCTTCCGATTTTATTCTACAGACTCCAATGGTAGTTTGTTTAATTTCAATTTTCATACATATTATTCTTGCCTTTTCAAATTGGTGGTGCTTAGGAGGTTCCTTTGGAATAGAGATATGTACCATGGTTTCTCTTATAGCATTTAGAAAGACTACCATAGTGAATAAATTGGTAATAGTGAAGAAAATATTAAAAGGAATCATGTAAATAGATCTTTTAAATTTTGTTAGATGCTCCAATATTTGATTATTATAAACTGATTTCAGGTGCTTGATGATGATATGTGAGTTCTATTCATTCTTTTATGGGTTTTCATCATGGTTGAAGTTGAACCATTCAACTTTGACTGCACTTCATGAGATACGCGTTTAATTAGTAATAGGGAGCAACTAAATGCCCACCTCTACTATATTTCAGCCCCCCTTTATTTGTAGCCCTCAGTAAGTTAGTACATGTTCGTACTCCTTCTCAATTGTTAGTGAACTCCTTAATGTATCCATACCATATGTTTGCCCTCACACTCCCCAACTAATTCCTTTCATTTTTGTCGCCCCCTCACTTGCGGTACATCTTCGACTACCCTGCATCATCTTCTACATTTCCAACTCCATCTCCCCATCATCATTTTCTTCCCCTACACATCTAATACGGTTTTGAAGGAAAGAGAAAAGACTAATAGAGGAGATAAAAATATTAAAGTGATTTCCACTACCTCATGAGATGAATATACAATTGCACATATACACAATACCTTGTGCTTCTCATCATAAGTACGTGTTTAACAAAACAAACTAAGTTAAGGCCTCATCACCATCCTCCTAAACCCACAACCATCACCTCCTTCCCACACAGGCAGTCATCATGGACCCCTTAGTCCCTTACCTAATGACGCAACCATTCCAGCAATCCTGCTGCTCCCCAATTGAGATGCAACTAACACCTATTGAGATGCAAGGGAGTAGTTGATGAAACCACACCCAAGAGGAGAGGGAATGGGTGTATCATAGGTTATTGCCAATTAAACCCTTAACAAATTATGCGCGCAATCAACTAATGATAGAAATATACCAAACAAATGCAATCGTGAAGAGGGATGAAGATATGGAAATGAGACTGGAGATCTATAATGGTTCGATCCAACCAATCTACATCCACTATCTAACCGCCAGGTTAGGATTTTAACCCCCACTTATATTCCAATAATTGTTTACAACCTAAGCCCTTAATCCTAGAATGCCTAATTATAATTAGGACTTCCCACCTAGCCTCAACTATTGTGTATGCTTAGCCTCAACTAGGTCTTCCCACTTGGCTAGATCTCACTAAATTTTACAACAATCCACTTTACAAGAATAACAATGAAAACACTGTTTTTATAAAGTAAAGTAGTATTAAGTCCAATTACTTACAAACTACCTAGAGCTTAACCACTCTTATGCATGCAAGTATGGACATGACTAAGATAACAATAAAAAAGTAAGTGATTATGCTCAAATCTTAGTCTAGAAACCGAGGAATTTAATTCGATTGAAAAATTTATATAAATAGAGATTAAGCTCCAAAACTTGTTAAAATCAATACTTGGGTTTAGAAAACCAATGTTGTGTTTGATTGGGCTGATATATCCGTCTTGATAAGGTTGGACTAAGGTCCATTGGACTAAGTTGCATCGGACAAATTTAAGGACTTGCTCGGTTGGATTGATAGGAGTTTAAGTGCTTTAGCCCGAATGACGTTTTTACACCTCCCTATATAACCAACCAACCACAAACACAAACACAAACACACTAACAAGACTCAAAACCAAACCTCACTAGAGCATCGACTCAATCAAACACAAACAAAATATGCAATCCCAAATAAATGAGACATAAAAAACTTAAGAAAAAGTAATGAAAAAGGAGTTCAGTATTTCCCCTAAAAAAGAGTTCAATAATCAAGAATTGGTGAACCGTGTACTATTTCACTGATGTATAAATAAATGTAATTGTAAGTTCATCGCTGCAACAAATTAAAACCACTTCAAATATGTGCATGAAATACTATTTCTACCAGCTAATCTCTTTATATACTGGACTAATATGACAACTATAATTAGATTTCTCTGACCAGCTGATGTTTAAAGTTTAATTTAAAAAAAAAAAGCCAAATGGTATTTTTAGGTTGGGTGGTCGAAAACTTTGATGAATTGTGTGAAGTGTTTTAAACCAAATGGGAGGGCAAAATGAGAAATAACTTGTCCCTTTAGGTTGAATTAGTTAGTGATAGGGTTGAGGTTCACTTTATTTGGTCACATGGATACAAGACAATATAATCCGTTTCACAACTTAGTCCACCTAAGTGAATAATGGACTAAAAGTTAATCCTAGGATTGACATTTTAGTCATACCAACCGAACACACCACAAGTTTAAGTGCAAAACCCAAGACAAATGTGTTCAAGAACACAACAATCCAACCAAAAAATGTAATTTAAGCACAAAAGAGTGGAAAATAAAAAAGCCTTACAATCCAAAACAAAGTGATTAAGATAGTTCTGGAGTGTGAGTTGTGAGCCTTGGAACAATTATATATCACCAACTTCATGAGCAAATCAGTGGCCTCAAAAGACTCCAAGTGATTGTTAGCACAACTTGACAAACAAGTTTAGTATGATTCATAAATCGCGTCAAAATCATCCGAATGATTTTATAGAGATTAAAAACTAGAAAACCATGTTTCATTTCAAAATTAGGGAGTTTTTTGCAAATATTTTACAAATAATCCGAAAATATGGTAGAGGAGGCATTTAGTTGCTCCAATCAGTACTGCGACAATGTCCCTGTTGAATGGTTTGAAATCACTCTAAAGTGTCAATATAAAAGGGCTAAAGAGGGCTTTGCAGGTTTTTATTGTTATATATAAAATTGTATTGCTTGATCTTGAATAGTAATGAATTTGTTTAATGACTCGACCTTTATAAGGAGAAATTAATTATTTTTGTAGTGAGTTTGTTGTGGTGTCGAGGCATTTCATTGTCTGTCATTGAGGCAAGACAATTTATAGGGCTTAGGGTTTAGGTTTTGTTACAAGAGTCGTCTGTAACTAAGCCCTAATTTGTATAAAAAGTTTGTTTTTTGCGCAGATGTCAAAAAATGTAGTTTATTTGTACTTCAACGTATTGTAGCATTCAAGATTGTGCCCATAGTAATTCATTTTTATGTCATGGCTCATCTATATAATCAGTGCTATTCATTAATTTTATCCTTAATTGTTGAGAATTCCTTTTGTTAGGTCATGAATGCTCAACTATTGCTTCTTTTCCTGGTGTTAATTGTTAAAAAAATGTATGACTTTTCATGTTTATGTTTCAATATATGTTGCTAGCTAAACAAGAACAACCGGATTAATTTGATCTTTCATTTTTCTAGAAATATGTTGAAGAGCTACGATTATTACTTTGTTTCTAAAATCTTCATAGAGCTGTCAATCAAGCTTGAGGTTAATTTGTCATGTAAACATTATGTTGCAATTTTAGTTGCTAGTGGATTGGACACGGGGAAAAAATCTCATTTTTTCAAGTGCTGCTGCTTCTGTGAACGAAATCAGAGGTCCAAATGATGTTGCAAATTTGTCGTCTTTGCTTGGTCTCTCCATGGAACGTGCTAAAGCTGCTATTTCAAAGAATTGCAGGTCTGATTTATCGTCCTGTTTGCATCATTGTTTTGTGTAGATCCTGAAAATGAGTTACAAGATAACTTGTAGTTATACCTGTCTGTTTTACATGCATTGCAGGTCTTTGATAGCCAGCGCTCTAAGAAAAAAACAATTTTACAAGGAGACAATCAAAGTTGAAAAGATTTCATATGCTATGCAAAAGGAGAGTGAGGAACCTTGGTTTGTGGATGTGCATAACTGGGACCCCATCTCTAGCAATGAGGGCGATATCCTTTTTGATGACATTGCAAAACTTTGCTCTACAACCTCAAAACTAAAAACATCCAAAGCTATTGATTTTTCTTCAATTTCACATGAAATGGAATCAAATGGTGTGCAATTAAAAGATTGGTTATCTGATGTGAGAAAGTTGCCAATGGAAGATACCTCATCTTTATCATCTGTAGTCAAGGAATCAATGGGCATGAATAATGAGTTTAGACTGTTACCAAATGATATCTCCATAACATCGACAGATTCCGAGGACATGGGAAGACCAACCTCTTCTTGTGAAAGGCATGCAAATCCAAGTGGTGCAGTTTCTGCTTCATTAGAAACCTGTTTGCAAGATATACCTCAAGATTCAATCTTTGCTTTGGAGAAACCTCTCATTTCAGACGATGCAGCTGTGGAGCCTATGAGCTCAAGTGATGCAAATTCCATTTCAGTAGAAACTCAATCACATAATACACTATCTCAATATCCAGAGGCTACTCTTGAGCAGAATCTTATTTTAGGAGATGTCAATTCAGAATCGCACTCCACAGCAAAGGAAAATGAAGATTCTTTAGAATTAAACAAAGTTGATGCAGTACTGGGTACAATGAATGAGAGAATGGAGAAAATCACTAGTGTGCTAGAAGAAAGAAATCAAACAGATGGAGATCATATGTCTGTGGACAGGGATCTCCCCCCAAGTAATTTCCACATGCTGCACACTGATGATGTAGTCCCAGTTGCTGATGACAAGATGGTTAGATTATCAAATGGTGAGATGCAAGCACATGTAACTTCATTAGCAGTTGACATGCAGTCTGAGGGAGCTGTTGATTTACTAAAAGATCAGAAGCATGAGACCCTTGTTGAAGTCAACATGCTGCCACATAAAGAATCTATCTCAGGTATATTTCTATCTTTGGCATCTTTGATTTATTCAGATTCACAGGCTTTTAGTTGCAGATAGCTTGTACAACTTATTTTAGTATCCTTCCCCTCAGTTTCTTGTTTTGAATGTTGGCTGCTTTAACTTGGCCATATGTTCATTTTTACTGCTTTAATCAGATGTAGAAGGCGAATTTGAATAAGTGATAATTTGCCAAAAATAGCTAGTACCCACTTCATTATATTTTTGGGAAAATCAAGCTACGATGTATTTTAAATCAGCGCTTACTTTTAACTTTGAAGTTCTTCCTTTATTACGTTGTTAAAAATTTAAAATATGCATATTCTTGCATACACTCAGTAGTATAAATAAGATAAACTTTCATTCATAGTTTTTTATTTAATTACTTATGTTCTCGAGGTCATTTCGCACAGGCAAAGCTAGATCCAAGCAAAGGAGTCATCTTCGAGCTTTACCGTTTCCTCTCAAGAGTTTACTAAAACCAGTAGTTTTCAAGAAGAAACCTCGAAACCCAAAAATCAGATGAACTTTTATATCAGGAATTCTTATCTCTACAAGGGACCAAGATGAGAATGAATGAGCTAAATTATTATTTTTTTGTTTTTTGTTTTTCTTTCTTCCTTTACGATTGTTTTGTTCCTTTTACAAGGCCTTTTCATATTCCTATTATTTTTTAAAACTGTAAAATTTAAGTTAACATTGAAATGAAAGAGATTATCATATTTACTTAAATGGTTAATATGCTCTGCCATCATGTTACTTTTGTAATCAGATGTTGTATCAGATGAACTTGGCTTAGGATGCACATGACCCTTTCAACTTTCATCGTGTATGTTTTATCTTATGCCTTAATGTCGTCCCTTGGTGTCGTAAAAAAGAGGATAAGAAGTTCTTAAGAGCCTACTTAATATTTGTGCCTTTTAGAAATTTTGGGCTTAGGCTTGTTTAAGGATTTTTCTAATGGAGTTCATTGTGAATTAGTCGCTCAGTATCGTACTGTAATGAAAGCCTAACTAAAGGATCCAAACTGGCAATATGGGTTAAGAAACTAAACAAATTTGGGGTAATTTAATAGATCTATTGTGATGGGAAAACTAGCAACTTTTCAATGTCCAAAGTATAGATGTTAGAACTTGTATTTGGAGTTGCTTCTTCCATTGTGTTGATTTGGAAAACTAAATTAGTTGGGGTTAGCACATGGATCAAACTCTTTCATTGTGCTCGATTTAGCGTAATTGATGGCGTGCTTTCCAAATCCTTTAAATCCTTCCAAATCAATGCTCCCAAGTTAACTTTTATCTACCCGTACATTGATGAATTTTTTCAGTTTCTATTTAGTCGAATTTTCTAATGGAGGCGCTTGCAAGCTGCTTTGGAGGTGTCCAATCGAAACCATTGCAACTGTCCTATTCTAATCCTTTCTTAATTGGTGCTACTCCTACTTTTCTTTGAATTTATGTACTTCTTATCTTATCTTTACGAGTTTTACCACATATCCACTTAAGCATCCTCATTTCTACTACATTCATTTTATATATTTTTTGTTTCTTTACCGCCCAAATTCACTTCCATGAAGCATAGCAGGCATAATTACAATTTGAAAAACTATTCCTTTTAGCTTGGTAGGGATATTTCGATCACATATCACACTTATTGTACTCCTCCACTTCTCTCATCCAACTTGAATTATATGTGTGACATCATTCTCAACCATCATTTTTTATGATTAATCATCTTGGAGTTGATTCTTTAAACTGTCCAAAATTTTTCATTTATTTTGCAAGCAATCTCTTTCTTTTCTTCTTTTAGCGAAGGCCAATGCATCAATGTAGCACAAGAGAGCATACACAATTTTACAGTTGTAAGTGCTAAGAGGCCAGACCATGGATTCTCCTACTGCAGAAAACCAGAAAACAACGAAGCCAACAACACAATTCTAACAAACAACATTTGAAAATTGCCTTTCAATCCTCTGTCCCTTCCATCTCTGTCTTCTAAATGCTTAGAAGATATGGTGTATATTCTTTTTTGAATCTCCTAAATTCTGTGATCTGAACTAACTATTAGAAGTTACTAGTGTTTCAACTAGATCAGTTCCCCCAAAAGAACGGATTCTGTTTTTTCCAAACATCATTGGAGAAAATTAGATAGATGAAAATTGTTATGATATGGATGAACAATTGATCAAGACTTTGTATGACTAATCATTGTCAAGCATGACTCTTACATTGAGTGGTAGTATCAAGCATGGCCCTTACTTGTATCCATATCAAATGTACTCATTATTCCATGTATTGTCAATGTTGCTTGTGAAGAGTTGTATGACATGTGATGTATGTGTTACTTGTAAACATTGTCTAAGTACATTTATCATCATCACCAAAGGGCCTATATAAAGGGTGTCAACCTCATTGTAAAAACACACCAAGTTGTATACAACTTCTCATTTCAACTCTCTCATTTCTCCTCTTCTACTTTGTAGTTGTAGTTCTTTGTAGTAGTAGAAGTTCTTAGTTCTTCTACTTTCCTTCTCTAGTTCTAGCAAGTCTCAATTCAATTCACAACACGTTATCAGCACGAGCTTGCTCTAGCATTAAGGAGATCTTGAAGTTCAAGAAGGCTTGTTAAGAAGACAAAGCTAGGAAGGTATAACTTTTATGAGTTCGGTTTATTTCTATATTATCTTGGTTGCTTCACTTTTATATGCATGCTTTATTCATATATTATGCATTATAATGTCACCGATTGCGAAAGTATGCTCTGTAGTTGCGTCTTGTACGATCTTCTACATCAGAAATCAAAAGTCAATATGTGACATAACTAGTTTTCTCGCTATACTACAAACGATTAATTATGCTCCATTCTTGATTTTTTATATTGCAAATAGTGTTATGAGTTTGGGTTGATAGTGGATAAGCCTTGTACCCGGTAAAACTAAATATTGAAAGGGAGACGGGTTATCCCGTTCGAGGAGGCATAGTTTTAAGTAGACTTCGTCTCGCCACCCAACCTGGAGGTTGTCCCACCAACTCATACAAGTATTACATTTTGCGTATTTATAATCAAGTTGTGAACATATATTTAATGGTATATTATCTATTTTGTATAAAAAGAAAACTATTTAGTTTATCCCTATTTTCATAAAGATTTTATTTAATTATAATTGAATTAATTACCTTAACAATATTGACAATACTAATTACTTGTCAAGGCAACGGGATGCTCAAATTATATATAAAGTATCTATGCAAGGCTATGCGTATAAATATTTATTCGTCAAATATCTCTTTAGACTCTTTAGAGATTTGAAAAGTGAATATTTCACTTTATATTATCATTTCACCTCATGGAGCTATCTATATCAAGGCCAAAATTGGTGATGCTCCAAAAGGCTCAAAATGAGCTATTTGGGTCTCACGCTACAAAATTTATATCATCAAATATCATTTATTATTCTCGCAATTTCAATTACCTCTATATTGAGGCTATGCGAAATATGACTGATGAGACAAATAAAAGCCACGTGGCTCGCCTCGATGTATTACTGCAACAAATTATCGAGCGCGCACGTTAATCCATTAAATATTAATTATGGATTGAATCCTTATCTCGTGGTAGCTGAGTAAAATAATAAGATATTATAAATATAATATCACTCATGTCCAATTGGTTTAGCTTCAAATTAAGAAGCATATGTTGCATATAATGACCATGGTCGCAATTACAAATTTATGGACGTGGAAAAGGTGAAAAGATATGGTAAAAGTCATATTGACAATTCCATTGATAGTCAAAATAAAAAGTGGTGCACCACTAGAAAGGGTAAATTAGTATTGACAAGGAGCGCTCATAATTGTGACATTTTTTTTGTCACGTATGAAAGGCTATGCTGTCTAAATATTGTCATATATACAATACCCAAATATTTTTGTGATATTTTACCATGCTTTTATTGACTAATGATCCAAAAAGTTTGAGATATTCGTATTTTATTACGAAAAGGGTATTTCTTTAATACCATATTGTTTTTCAATGTAGAAATGGATCATCAAGTTATTTGTTCAGATTATGGCGATATATGTCTTGTTGATTGTGCTACAACGCACACTATCCTCAAAAGAAGAGAATATTTCTCCAATTTGAACTCAGTTGAGGCTAATGTTCAAACAATATCTGGCATCTCCAATTTGATTAATGGCTCTGGAAGAGCAAATATTATGTTGCCTAGGGGAACAATAATTCATGTTGACAATGCCTTATACTCTGAAAAATCCAGAAGAAATTTACTCAGCTTTAAAGATATTCGACAAAATGGATATCACATTGAAACCATGAACGAAAATAATAGAGAATTTCTCTACGTCACATTGGTTTCAAATGGGAAAAAAAGAAGTGTTAGAAAAATTCCCAGCTTTATCCTCTGGATTATATTTTACTCATATAAGGCATGTCGAAACGAATGTCGTTTTAAATAAGAAAATTAATGATCCAAAGACATTCATTTTATGGCATGACCGGCTTGGTCATCCAGGATCATCAATGATGCGAAGAATAATTAATAATTCGCATGGACATCCTTTAAGCAGTCACAAAATATTTTCAGCTGGTGATTATAATTGTGCTAGTTGTTCTCAAGGTAAATTGATAGTTAAATCATTCCCAAGTAAAATTGTTGTGGAATCCCCAATTTTCTTAGAATGCATTCAGGGAGACATATGTGGACCTATTCATCCTCACTGTGGACCATTTATATATTTCATGGTTTTGATAGATGCATCAACTAGGTGGTCACATGTTTGTTTGCTTTCGACCCGCAATGTTGCATTTGCTAGACTTTTAGCGCAAATCATTAAGTTAAGAGCACAATTCCCTGACAACCCAATCAAGACCATCCGTCTTGATAATGCCGGGAAATTTCAATCTCAAGCATTTAAAAATTATTGCATGTCTATAGGAATTACCATTGAACATTATGTTCCACATGTGCATACCCAAAATGGTTTGGCAGAATCTCTAATCAAACGCATTTAATTAATTGCCAGACCTTTAATCATGAGAACTAAGTTATCAACTTCAGTTTGGGGACATGCAAATTCCTTCATGCAAAGATCTATCATTCGTTATAGGCCTACTGCATACCATGAACATTCCCCCATGCAACTCATTTTAGGTCAACAACCAAATATTTCACACTTAAGAATTTTTGGTTGTGCAGTGTATATTCCTATACCACTTCCCAATAGAACTAAGATGGGTCCACAACGAAAACTTGGGATTTATATTGGATTTAACTCATCGTCCATTATAAGATACCTTGAGCCCTTAATAGGGGATTTATTTATTGCACGTTTTGCTAATTATCACCTTGATGAAGCAATTTTCCCACCATTAGGGGGAGATAAGAAGTCAATTCAAAAGGAATGACGCGAAATTGCTTGGAATGCATCCACTTTATCACATTATGATCCACGAACAAATCAGTGTGAACTTGAAGTTCAAAAGATCATTCATTTGCAACAAATTGCAAATCAATTACCAGATGCATTTAATGATGCAAAACAAGTGACAAAATCACATATTCCAGCTGTAAATGCTCCCGCAAGAATTGATGTCTCGTGCAACAAAATGCACAAGAACCAACGAAACGCTTAAAGCGTGGAAGACCGGTTGGTTCAAATGATACAATTCCTCGAAAAAGGAAAACGGGAGTAAAAATAAATACAAATCAAAATACTCCTGAGAAAGCACAAGAATCCTTTGATAAGGGTTTGTCAGAACAAGTTGATTCTCGATGTGGAACAACTTCCTCTAGAAAAAGATGAAAAAGATGAAAGTAATGAGATCTCAATAAATTACTTAAACTCTGGTAAGATTTGGGATCGAAATAAAATTGTTCCTGATGATATATTTGCTTTCAATGTGTCCTTTGAAATATGTGAAAATGATGATGATCCAGAACCACGATCAGTGGACGAATGTCAAAAAAGACCTGATTGGAAAAAATGGCAAGATGCTATCCAAGCAGAGCTAAACTCGTTAAGGAAACGAGAGGTTTTTGGACCAATTTTCCAAACGCCAGATGGCGTAAAACCTGTTGGATATAAATGGGTATTTGTACGAAAGAGAAACGAAAAAAATAAAGTTACAAGGTACAAAACAAGACTTGTAGCTCAAGGTTTCTCACAAAGACCTGGCATCGATTATGAGGAAACATATTCTCCTGTTATAGATGCAATCACATTTCGGTTCTTGATAAGCCTTGCCTCTCGAAGGGCTTGATATGCATTTAATGGATGTCGTTACAAAGATATCGTACGGATCTCTAGACAAAGTGAGATATATATGAAAATCCCTGATGGATTTGTAATATCCAATGAAATAAAATCAAAACCTCATAACATGCATTCTATAAAATTACAAAGGTCTTTGTACGGGTTGAAACAATCCGTACGAATGTGGTACAAACGTCTTAGTGATTATTTACAGAAAGAAGGATATGTAAATAATCCGCTTTGCCCATGTGTCTTCATTAAAAGATCATCAACAGATTTGTGATTATTGTCTTTGTATATGTTGATGATTTAAATATAGTGGGAAACCACGAAGACATCGTTAGAACATCCGAATACTTGAAAAAGGAATTCGAGATGAAAGAACTTGGAAAAACAAGACTTTGTCTTGGTTTGCAAATTGAACATTTTTCAAGTGGAGTACTTGTCCATCAATCAAATTATATTGAAAAATTATTAAAAAGATTTTATATGGACAAGGTACATCCATTGAGCTCTCCAATGGTTGTCAGATCACTTGAAGTGGATAAGGATCCATTTCGACCTCAAGAAAGTGATGAAGAGCTAATTGGTCCGGAGGTACCATATTTAAGTACAATTGGTGCACTTATGTATCTTGCAAATTGTACAAGACCCGATATTGCTTTTGCTGTAAACCTACTTGCAAGATATAGCTCTTCACCAACTCGAAGACATTGGAATGGTGTTAAACACATTTTTCGATATCTTCGAGGAACAAGTGACATGGGTTTATTTTACTCGAGAGGGGATTGAATCTCCAAGGTTATGCTGATGCTGGATTTTTATCAGATCCCCATAAGGCCCGTTCTCAAACGGGATATGTATTCACCTGTGGTAATATTGCTGTATCATGGAAGTCAGTAAAACAAACTATGGTTGCCACTTCTTCCAATCATTCTGAAGTACTTGCAATTCATGAAGCAAGTCGTGAATGTGTTTGGTTGAGAAACATGATTGAACATATTCAAGAATCATGTGGATTGCCTTCAATAAAAGATTCTCCAACCATATTATATGAAGATAATGCAGCATGTATTGCACAATTAAGTGAAGGATTCATAAAAGGGGACAGAACAAAACATATTTCACCAAAATTCTTTTATGCACATGAGCTTCAGAAGAATGGTGAAATTGATGTCAAGCAAATCCGATCGAGCGATAATCTTGCTGATTTATTCACAAAAGCCTTACCAACTACGACATTTAAAAGGCTTACACATGGTATTGGCTTGCGTAAACTTAAAGACATTGCAAGTAAAGAAACTGAACAAGTTTTACCCATGTTCACATGAGGGGGAGTTATTGATTAGTGTATTGCACTCTTTTTCCCTTAGCTATGGTTTTATCCCATTGGGTTTTCCTAGCAAGGTTTTTTTAATGAGGCAATCCTTGCAATATTATACTCATCTTAAGATTAATAAGAAATGTGTACTCTTTTTCTTTTACTAAATTTTTTTCCCACAGGGTTTTTTCTAGTACAAGTTTTAACGAGGCACTTTCTCTCAACAATTGTCATCCAAGGGAGAGTGTTATGATATGGATGAACAATTGATCAAGACTTTGTATGACTAATCATTGTCAAGCATGGCTCTTACATTGAGTGGTAGTATCAAGCATGACCCTTACTTGTATCCATATCAAATGTATTCATTATTCCATGTATTGTCAATGTTGCTTGTGAAGAGTTGTATGACATGTGATGTATGTGTTACTTGTAAACATTGTCTAAGTACATTTATCATCATCACCAAAGGGTTTATATAAAGGGTGCCAACCTCATTGTAAAAACACACCAAGTTGTATACAACTTCTCATTTCAACTCTCTCATTTCTCCTCTTCTACTTTGTAGTTGTAGTTCTTTGTAGTAGTAGAAGTTCTTAGTTCTTCTACTTTCCTTCTCTAGTTCTAACAAGTCTCAATTCAATTCACAACAAAAATGAGGTTTATAGTCATATATTGTAACAGTATAAAATGAGGTTTATAGTCTTGTCAAGTGTTACAGTAGTACATGGGGTGTGTGCATTGTAACAGTATAAAGTGCTTCAAATCAATGTTTAACATTAAAAAGGCTGGCACGCTAGCTAGTGTGTTAGTAATATATTGTTTATTGATTAGAATCTTAAAAGTTTCTTTCCTATAGTAAAGGCTTTTTAGGTAGGTAGCTAGTCTGAGTCTTTGAGCATACATGCACAGCGCTGGATTCTGTGCCATTGAGTATTGGTTTCTTGTGAATAAGTTGTGCAAGGTTAATTTGCAGTAGTTCCATTGTTCTAACTACAACATAGCCTCAATCCTAAATTAGTTGGGGTTTGCTACATGTATCAAATCCATTGTTTCAGTTCTATTTATTAACGATCTGTTGTAGGTACATCCCATTGCTTTATCATCATAATATTCAGCAATGTGGTTTTGCATCAGTTGCATTCCTTACATCATAATTACTTCTGACATGTTATGGAATCTGATTTTTTATTCATTCTTGACGCCATTGGCTCATGTTCATTTTAATCCTTTGGCCTGTGTGTGCAGAATAAGTCTAATATTTGTATTATTCTCTCTAGCCATCTCCTTTTTGACAAGAATCGATATGTGGAATAGTGTAATGATATTTTGTTTCATCTCATGGTTGTTTCACATTGTGCACTGAAATTTCTGCTGATTTAGGTTGTTTCAGTAATATACTATTATTGTTTGCAGTCTTGAATATTCAAAATCAATACCAATTCATTATTCACTACGTTGTTCATTGTACTTCATTGAAATATTGTCTTATTAACAAATAACTGTTTTAGACAGAACATTTGGTAACTTGATAGTTCATTCTGATTCTAAATTTCTATTTCTATTTTTATTCTTTAATTTAATGAACTGATTGCTCAAATACTTTAGAAAAAAAAAGAAACAAAATTTATTTTGCATAATTTTACTTGGTCTTACCAAATTATTTAAATGTTTGATGTGGTCTGAAGATATCTTTTTATCACTCAATTATATTTTCTTCTCAGTTATGGCGCATTCCTAAATGACAGGTCTACAATTTACTGATATAGGTTAAGATAGCTTTGTACATCAATTCTATGCTAGTTTCAAGTTTTTATTTTTTATTATTATTTTTTTTTTATGACAGGATTTGGTTTTTACTTGAAAAATAAATTAAACCAATATCTTTTTGTATGGTTTATGAATGAGGCAAAAGGGCAATCACTTTTGCTACTTTTCGCTCGGGATGTAATAACAAATTTCAAGTGGGCATGTGGAGTGTTTTGAAGTTATTTTTCCTTGAATTCTGATAACTTTTCCATGTTATTATTCACATACTTAGTATTATTATGTCCATTGGAGTTATGGTGTGTGAAAAGGAAGTAAAGAGCTGAGACCATCAACTTTTTTTTTGGTTTCCCTCTTGGTATCCAGAACCAACGAAACTGATTGATCCACGCTTGGTCACTATCAGTCTCCATGTGAAGTGTGGCCCTTCCAACTCAGTTTTTCATCCATGAGACTCAAACTCAAGACCTCACTTAAGGGGAGCCGAGTCTCTTACCAGTCAGACCAACCAGTTCAACATCTTTAAGAAGGCACTATCAGAGCTCGAGGAAGAAGTATGTCATCCTTATTCCCTGTTATATTTGATTTAATTTAACTATATGACTATGATTAGCTTTTCACCTACCAATTGGATAGCCCAACAGTAAGGTATGGTGTTTGGGAGTAAAAGGTCTTGGGTTCAAACCATTGGGAAGCAAATGTTTCTTTCTTATCAAAAAAAAAAAAAAAAAAACTATGATTAGCTTTTCAGCTAGTGAAGGTAGCAGTGCTGATGCTATTTTATGATTATATATGTTAAAAGGTGAGAAGGCTACTAGTTTTTGTAGATTGCTTTTTGTTCTAATTTCGGGACTGTTGGCCGGCTTTGTTTTTTTTTTTTTTTTTTTTTTGCTTAATCAGTAACCTTCATGGTTATTTTCATATAGCTGTTAGCGTTGTTACTTTTTGTCAAATTGTTTTGGTTTAGAGTAGAAGTTAAAGAGTGTAGACACTTTGTAAATTATTATCTCGTGTTAGAGAAGTAAAAATATGCATAGACAGTGTTCACTGATGAATATACTGCGACCCTTTTGATTCAGTATGAGAATTCAGCTCTTAATGAGTAGTTTCTTGTAACCTATCAAAAAAATGAGTAGTTTCTTGTATGTGTGTTTCAGTAGATGTTTTTGGCATTTGCGGTGATTGTAATCAAAATAAATGATGCTTGGTTTGAGATACGAAGCGAAAAGTTATATTTAGACTGCACTGTTTCTAAGCTTAAAACAGAATAATCTGTCGTATCTAAATATCAATATTGTTTTTGGTGATTGCACCTACCTTTGAAGAGGTAAAGTAGTTAAAAAAGCAACTGTCGCCTCTGTGAAATGTTTTGTACTCCTTTCGGCATTAGTACATGGAGTAGAGTGTAGAACAACATAAGAGGTGGCTTTCTTAGACTGGCAAATTGAACATGTTTTTTAGCATGATCTCCTTTTTACTGGTTATTGAATGTTATGCATGTGTGCTATATTTGTAGGTCATTTTGATCAAGAACATGCACTAATGATCGATAATTTTCTTTTTAGATCTAATTGAATAACATGCATGTGAAATTCAGCACGATTAATTTGTTTACTGTTATTTATATAGTTAAAAAGGTAACTGTCGCCTCTGAAATGTTTCGTACTCTTTTTGGCATCAGTACACGGAGTAGAGTGTAGAACCACATAAGAGGTGGCTTTTTTAGACTAGCAAATTAAACATGATTTTTAGCATGATCTCCTTTTTACTGGTTATTGAATGTTATGCATGTGTGCTCTACTGCTCTATATATAGTTCATTTTGATCAAGAACATGCACTAATGACTTTGATAATTCTCTTTTTAGATCTAATTGATTGGCATGCATGTGAAATTCAGCACATTGCTTTGTTTACAGTTATTAATTTATTTACTTGCTTTTCTTCTTGTCTATTTCGAATTAGTGTTTTAATATCTCATTGATGATGCAGATTGCTGGAACTCGGCAACTTTAATATTCTTGGTCCAAACGGATGTAGTGCATTTCAAAGGATTGACTTGAGTGTTCCTGTAAGCTATAAGCAGCAAAGTTAGGCCAGTTATTCGGGGATTATTTTCAGATTCTGTTTACCTCCCCTTTTGAGAAACTGGTTCACTACTGCGAAGCACTAGTGATCTCCATCTACTCAATTTTATTTTTTTTGGTTTCCCACATGGTGTCAGCGCCAACCGCACCGAATAATCCACGCTCGGGCACTGTTGGGCCTCATATGTGGAGCAGCCCTCCCAACTTAATTTTTTCTATTCACGAGACTCGAATTCAAGACCTCACTTAAGGGGACCAAGTCCCATACCACAGTGAAGCACTAGTGATCTCCTTATTGCACACAGGTGGAAATTTAAGGAACTACCGAAGTGTAATTGTATTATGGCTTTTGTCGTATTTACTTAATTGCAACATGGAAATATAATGATCAATGAAGTCAACAAATCAGTTACTAGTTACTACACTTGTGAGTGTCTCTTATTTCTTTGTCACAGTTTTGTGCAAAATTAATCGTGGTCATTCGTTCAGGAGTCAATGGAATCACATATATGCTTACACATCTCCATTGCTAGCCCAGTGAATTGGAAACTCAATCCAAAGGGTATTGCTGATAAAAAGTGCTTATCCATTTAACGAGGTTTCAGGTTTTGTGCAGACTCTTCAACTCACTTGAGTTAGAAGTGTGAGCCATTTTCCCTCTTAGATTCATGCATTAGATTCTCAACCGAATCGTCTACACAATTGTCGGAGTTTGTTGATTTGTGCATTTTGATGTGTGTGCGAGCAACTCATTTTCCATTGAGAACACTTTTAACAGTTCTGTAGAAAATGTATGTAGCAAAAATATGTCAACCTGTTACTGTTCAAGCAATGAGCCAACCTTGTCGCTGTTTTATGATTCTTCCTTATATCCTTGTCGTAGATTGATGGACTGAACTGTACATTTTACTAAATGACTCTCATCCTATTATGAATGCAATTTTATATCATTGAAGTGACATGGTTTCGGACGATCTTGTTATTTTCATCGGAAACAGGCTGAGCAATGATTTATTAAACTTCATATGCTGATTATTTTGAAATACATATTCTCAACTTTCATTATCAGTTAATACCTTACAATAGTTTGGTACTCTTACCAACACCATCATTTTATATTAGCTCCTTTTAAACTATATCAAATGTATTTACTATAATCTCTTGCTTCATTGTGTTAATAGACAACTACTTGGATAAAAGTATTAGGATACACCTATAACTTTTCCATAATCTAAGTATAATTAAACAACTATTGTAGTCAAATTACATTTCAATTTCCTCAAGGCATTCTTTGTATCATGTACAACTCATCCCCATTCTACTATAGAGTTAACTGAACATACAATAAAACTATATCACAACTCTCTGTATAAGTTGTTTGTATCCTTCAATCATTTCACATTTCACTATTTACCTATTTTTGTGTTGAATATAAGACAAATCTTCAATTGTCTTAATCTCAGTCAAATCCCTTAACTCATAATTTCAATTCAACACATATCTTAGTGGTTTAAATTTGAAAGTTAACATTTGCACCTACAACTTTTGGTATACACCAATCTATCATAAGAGTTTACATATGTGACGGCCCTAAATTTCGAGGCCGCCCCGTGGTTAGCTACTTCCCTGCCTCAGCATCTGAAGCCTCTGCCACGTCACTCCTTCTCCTCACTTGTCTGACAACTTGACATGTCTTATCAATTTATTTGTTAGTATACATATAGTTTTAGGTTTAGCAATAAGCTAATTAATATTTATAATAATTAACAGCGGAAGTCTTGATATTACCAAAAGAATATATAGAGTTTACTGATTCAACCTATAGTGGAAATCCCAACAATACTGTGCATATAGACGATCAACTATAACAGTATATATACAAGTACATACGTGGAATATAGTTTCCCAACCCCAAAATATTAATACAAAATATCAAAATATAACTAGTTACACACGTACCAGCAGGCCTCAGTGTAGGTAGATCAGATGTAATCGCCAAGAATCCCCTTACCCTTACTGGTACTAGGATCTGCGCTCAGCCATTACAAAAGGCAGATGACGAGCCAGTAAGTAAAATTCCAAGGAAAGCCACCATGCATCATAATTTAAAAAAAGTAAATGGAAATCAATAAATAGTGTTAAATAAACATGCGGGAAGAAGGAAAATGCACACAACTGCTCAAAGTTCATCGCATGAATATAAACACAGAGTATACACAAATGGGGGTGAACCAGCTATCCAAGATGTGTACTGAGGACCAGGAGCCCTGTCATGGCTGAAAGAGTTGTTGCAATAGTAAACAGCGGAAGACTAAACAATTAAAACAAAGGGGAAATAACTCAATCAAAGGAAGTAGATGAATTCTATAAGTGTGGAAAACCCCGGGTATTCATGTACAATTCGAAATGCAAAGGTACATGATACCAATCTCATCAAAATTTGCCGAGTTTAATAATCCCAAAGCATATATATATATATATATATCACGATATACATAAAAGCAAAACATAAGGAAACCTATAAAATAGTCTCCAAATCCAACCGCTAATCATCACAATAGATCACCTAGGCAGGGTTCCTTGCCCTTACTGCTCTCCGCCCTATCTGCACCCACCGTCACAAACTAGACGGTGAGTAACTGAATAAAATCGAATGTAATGCCAGAAGAAGATAACAGTAATTCATGAAATACAAGTAAAGCAGTCTAAATATCATGCGGTAATAAAAGACAGGAAATTAAATAGACAAGATGCATGATAAACAGACTAATAGATATCAATCGAAAGTCAAGTGTGTTCCAAGGAATCAAAAGAGGCCCATAAGTGGTCTAACCATAGCATAACGGCGAAGACCTCGCGAGGTCTTCCCGGGCATCGACACAAGCGAAAGCACAACTATGACTGGAAGGACTCGAACCCACCCACCCAGTACTCGGTGTCACACGGTCACTAAGGGTGGTCACACACTCGTGCGCACGAGTGCCCACGTTTTATCCCTCTAGTGCAGGTCCTAGTACTTTCGAGACAAAACACTTACGTCGGGAAACACACAACAAGAAATGGAATGGAATACCAATAATAGAGCATAACAAGACTGAATAAATGATAATGAATCACATGACATTTTCTTACTGGCTTACAAACGTACAAATGTTTTTTAAGGCAAGTGTACTTACCTGACTAATCGCAACCCGTAGCACTCTCACGTTCCTAACGCGTATCCCCGAGTTTCTCGCTACCTTCTAACAATTGCCATTGCATCTTGGTAGCGGTTGTACATATCTCTAGGGCTCCCATTATATGATGATGGAAGAATAGTTCTTTTACTCTATCTGCACATGCTTCTCCAACATTTGTTGCATCTTGCAAACCTTGGTATAGTTCAGATCGAAGAGTCTTTTTGTAGTCTTTTAGATACTTCAATCTCAATGATTCAATTTTCACATACATATCTATTGCATATTATTGTAGAAGACATCCACCGCGAAGCAATAATGAGGTCTGATGGCCGGATCTGATATGAAAATGTTAGTTTCTTGTCTTAAATAGTGTTGACTTTTAAATTGTTAACGTTATATTTCTCAATTATCTAACTCCCTCCCTCAATTATCTAACGTTATAAATAGAGGTTATATTTCTAAAAAAATAATTAGACGTTATAATTATAACGTTTTAAATAGACGTTATATTTATAATGTTTTAAATAGACGTTATATTTCTCAAAAATAATTAGTAACGTTATAGACGTTAGCGTGATTGAGGGAGTAGTAGTTAAGGGAGAGATCAAATAGGTGAGGGAGTAAATCAATTTTAATTAAAACTTGCAAAACATTGCTTGAAACTTCGACATATTTCGCCAAACATTGATCAACTTCGATGACTTCCATCGAAACCATTAAAAAAATGTAAAAAAATCAAAGAAATCAAAGAAGTTTTTTGAGGAAGTTTGGGAAAGTTACCCTTAAATAATAATTTTTATTTTATAGTTCGTATGTTACATATTTAACCAACTCCCACGTTCAAAAGACGCTCCTCGGTCCGTTTTTCCTTGTTCCGACTCTCGTAACGCGCGTAGTCTCGCCTTGTCTCGCCAACTAATTAATTAAATTAATTAAAAATTCATTTATTTGTACTTTTTACTTGTTTTTCTCTCCCGTTTAACTAGTTGAAATCTCACTCAATTAAATATCGTCCAACCAGCTCGAAACCCGTAAAATACTAAAATACTAATACACACAATCAAAGAATCATAAAATCACTTCGGTGTCGACTCCCGAAGTTCAAAATACTGTCCAGTATTCACGTAGTCGGGTCACAATTTCTGACAAGTGCAACACAAGTCAGTTAAAAATTTGGGGTTGTTACAAGTTCAACCGGCCTAGTTCAGGTCATCTTCCTCAACAAAGCGCCAAGCACGAGCGCTTCGTATTTTTTCCATTCTTTGGGGTTGGCTCCCAACCCCAGTCATCTTGAACAGCTCCAACCTCGGCCATGGCCGAGCTCTTCACCATCAACACAACTGAAACACACAACAACAACCACAACTACAACAACATCAACGACACACTCACCTCGAGCTCGACGTTCCAGTGATCAGCTCCCTAGCTCCTCCTCTCGGCTCCTTCACTCGTCTCCCTCATCTTTCCATTTTTGTTTCTGAGCCTAACTCGAATTAGTTAATATTTAGATTAACATTAATCACGTGCTTAAGGTAACGAGTTGTTACAAAGCTTATCAACTTACCAGTCACGAATACTCCAGACTATGGGGTGTTGGTGGGCGGAGGAACTACCTTGCCTGGGTCAGGGGTTTGCAATGATGTCAAGGTATAGTTTCAAGGACGATAGTGACAGAGTTCTATCCCATCGCCATTGTAATGACCCTAAATTTTAACTCATGCCACATATCAATTTACGTCATACGTGGGCCCATTCGCTATGATACAGTTGTGAAATTCTTAGTCGTTGACGCCGAGGTATGTTTTTTTGTTCGCTGTTTTGTATTATATTGTATTACGCGAATATTAATTCCATTGTCCCAAACGTGCGAGGACGTTTGAGTATGAGTGTTGGGATTGGGAAACGGGTTCGACTCGATAGGAACGCGAATAGCGGGTTTTGGGTGAACAGTTAACGAGTAATTAGCAGTCCGGGGGATTTAAATGAATTAAAAACACTGACAAAATAAATAATAATTAAAACTTGAAAGTTACGTCTGGTACGTTGGTATGTCCAGGGTGACGCGACGAGTGAATTGGGATTCGAAACGGATTCGAAAACGCGAGTATTGTGTGAGAAATCACTAAGTAGAGTGATTGTGTCACCTATTGGAGTCATCCATGAGTGTCAAGGTTGGTGGATGGACTAAGTAATGGCCATTGGATGAGTCTCAGGATCCGCGCATGGAAATGGATAAGTGAGGGGGTATAAATACCAACCCCATCACATTTTCTCTCTCTTCTCTCATTTTTCTTTCTTTCTTCCAACGAAATCACATGAGAACGGAGTTTTCAAGGCATTTCACGCAATTAACGCTGAAGGAATGATCAATCTTCGAACCTCATGTGAGATTCCCGTTCCTCACGTGTTTGTCTACGTTTTGGCAGTGGTTTTGTTGGTTATCGTTGCGATGAATTTGGGGCAACGCATTAGGAATTTCATTTTTATGGGTTCTTTTGATGAATTTGGGATGAATGGAATGGTTCAATGATGATTTGTGAATTGTTTTTGGTGGTTTGGAGAGTTATTGAAGGTTTTCTGAGTTTTTGAAATTTTTGGTGGATTTTTGTGTAATTTACATAAATCGATGGTTTAGTTGGGTTTTGACACGAGCCGAGGGTAATTTGGCATGGTATTAGATGTTTGGTTGAAATTGGAATAGGCTAGAAGCACAGCGACGCGAACGAGTGTGTAAAAAACCCCGACTCACAGGAGTTCTGGGCTGGACGCCGCGAACGACACCATGTGCATTCCAGCACACGGCATAACTCATGGCGTCTGGGGCATACAGCCCCAGTGCCACACGCCGCGAGGACGCCATCCAGACCAATGGGGTCACGGTGTCACCCACGATGTTTGGGATAGAGAGTCCTAGTGCCCACTTCGTGGAGAAGCCCAAGCCAATGAACACCACGACGTCTTAGCGGCGTGGAACTGTTCACAGGCTCAATTTTGGAATTTTTCAGAAAATTTTGGGGATCTCTCGAGTACCCAAATGGGTTCGAATATGACCCAATACTCAGGTAATTGATCCAAATAGGTGAACGAATAAAATTATGAAAAATTGGTTAAAATGAGGCAATTAATGGAAAATGACAACTTAAATAAATGTCAGGGATTTTAAACATCAACGGGACACACGGGAGGTCTTAGGAGACGTGTCGGGGTCCGTTGAGTGCGTATAAGCTTGGATACAGGTAAGTAAACCAGTAAGGAAATTTTACAGTTATTTCTTGGCTTTAATTTGTTGTTATTGCTCTGTTTATCACTTTATTTTATTGGAATTCTTGTTGATGGAGTGGTTCATTAGAAAGTGAGTCATGGTTACTTTTACCTGCGATATAAGCTCTCATCTGGATGCTATTGATATCTCCCAATTAAGTGTACGTTGGGGGCTCTTATTCAGGTCTGTGGATATTTCATAGTCGCAAGGTTTAGGGCTGGTAGGCCATGTTCTCGTCCTGAACCCAAGTCTGTTGGGCTTTGCCGCGACTCAATGACCTTCTGGTAGGGACTCCTTGCTATTATGTTTTCATATTTCGGACACTATATTCGATTGATTTAATTATAGTCTTTATGTATTCATGTGTTCCCTGTTCCTTTCTTTCTATCTGCATGAATTAGATTGATTTATTTATTTCAAAATACTGTATTTATATCCTACTTGGCATTACTTACTTGGGCTCGTCATTCTTGTGTTTGATGGAGTGCAGATCCATAGTCCAGCAAGGGAAAGGCTCCTCAGCAACAGTTCTTCTACCTGTTGGACTTAGGTGACATTTTTTGGATTATATATATTTTGTTTTTAAACATGGGATTCAGGGTTTTGTGAAAGATCTTGGGCACGTATATATATTGGGTTGTTCTCCTCTAATTGATCATTTATGATGATATACATATGTGGGGTTTACACACTTTAGAATGTCTTATTTTAATATGGTTGTGATTATTTTGATTAGTTTGAGCTTTTTGCTTCCGCTATATTGATGATAACTCACTAATCAATGTTCTAAACTTGTAAATGAATGGTAATTGGTAAGGAAAGCCTGACTAGTCTTGCTTGACACTTCGAGATGGACTCGGAGTTTCATGTAAGTCTATGCCGGGTGAGGCCTAGTTTAGGTTTGAAAACTGGGGCCGTCACAACCATGGGAGGCATTTATCTAATTTTGGGCATGCAGTGGCTCATGTCCCTTGGGATGACAGCAAACGACTGTCTGAACCTTACCGTGTACATACGTCAAGAAAGCAAATGGGTTTCCATTAAGGGTGATCCATCCTTGCACCAAACCTTGATCTCATATAAGTTGATTCACCGTTCTTTTGATTCTTTGTTGGGTTATTTCCTAATTGAAAGTTATGGTGTTGAGCATGCTAATTTTGATCCCATCTCACTTGTATCTGATCCATGTATCAGGGATGTGTTGGCTTCGTTTGGTTCTCTGTTTGAGCTGCCTACCTCTTTGCTTCCTGCTCGAAATTGTGATCACTCCATCGTCCTCAAGGACGGGACTGAGCCTATTTGAGTCCGGCCGTATCACTACCCACAAATACAAAAATCAAAGATTTAGCGGATGGTGTTGGAGATGCTCGTTGCCGGAATCATTCAAGCTAGTAACAACCCTTTTTCAAGCCCGGTACTCCTAGTGAAAAAAAGGATGGCAGCTGGAGGTTTTGTGTCGACTATCGTGCCCTAAATAAAGCCATTGTCCTAGATCGTTTTCTCATACCGAACATAGATGAGCTCTTAGATGAATTGCACAGAGCCTGTTTCTTTTTCAAGCTTAACCTGTGCTCTAGTTACCAGATCCGGATTACTCCAGCGGATATCCCAAAGGCTGCCTTTCGAACTCATGAGGGTCATTATGAGTTTCTTGTAATGCCCTTTGGCCTTTCCAATGCACCTGCAACTTTCCAATCCTTGATGAACAATATTTTTAAAGGTCTGATACGCCGATGTGTGTTAATGTTCTTCGAGGATATTCTAGTTTACAATCGTAGCCTCGAAGACAACTGCTCCCACCTATTCGAGGTACTATCAATTATGCAGTCTTACTCTATGTTCATCAACTTGAAGAAGTGTTGTTTTGCCCGTGAAAGTCTTGATTATCTGGGCCATATCATCTCAAGTATGGAAGTGTTAGCTGATCTGGACAAAGTTAAGGCCATGGAGGAGTGGCCTCTGCTTTTGACGCCCAAGGAGCTTTGCAACTTTCTCTGTTTGCGGGTTATTACCGAAGATTTATTTGCGACTATATGAACATTGCAACACCACTAACTAATCTTTTGAGGAAGGATATGTTCACGTGGTCTGATGAGCCTTCATTTGCCTTTAATCATTTGAAATCAACAATGAAAGTAGTACCCACATTGGCTCTGCCAAACTTTGAGGGGCTTTTTGTGATTGAAACAAATGTTTCGGGAGTAGGAGTAGGAGTTGTATTATCACAGGAGGATCGACCCATTGCATTCTTCAACCAAGTCATTTCTCCTCAGTCTCTGGCAATGAAAGGGAATCATTGCTATTGTGTTAGCTATTCAGAAATGGCGCCATTATCTATTGGGTTGCAGATTCGTGATGCGTACGGAATAATGAAGCTTGAAATACTTATTAGAGCAGAGCGAAATAGCACTAGGGTACTAGGATTGGCTGGTGAAGTTGCTTGGTTTTCATTTTGATATTCAATATAAATCGAGCTCCTCGAATGTTGTTACAGATGCGCGGTTACGCTTTCCTTTTCCTAGGGAGGATTTGGTTGTCGTGCCCCTGTTCTCTGTTTCAATTCTTTCATGTGATGATGATGCCATTATGTTTGTTGAAGGGTTCTCAGACCCTACCCTCGCAACTATCAGGAAGATGTTACTGGCTAATCTAGATGCCAAGCTTGGTTGGTCCTTGGTTCACAACCGTCTCCTATTCAAGAATCGCCTAGCAATACCTGCAAACTCCTCACTGAAATCGAAGATTCTAGCCGAATTCCACTCGGGACCTATTGGAGGCCATGGCAGATTTTTGAAGACTTGTAGTCGTTTGCCACGGAATTGTGTTGGGTGGGAATAAAGCAAGACAAAAAATTTTGTGGCTGAGTGTGACATCTATTAACGCAACAAGTATGAGACATTAGCGCCTACCGGACTCCTCCAACCCCTACCCATCCCAACGGAAATCTGGGAGGACATCTCTTTAAATTTTGTTGAGGGACAACCACAGTTAAAGGGGTTCAATTCGATCTTGGTGGTCATGGACTGTTTGAGCAAATACACCCACTTTCTTGCATTGAAGCATCCATTCTCTACCTAGACTGTTGCATAGGTGTTCTTACAAGGCATTGTGTGCCTTCATGGTTTTCCTCGCGCACTATCGTTTCAGATCGGGATAAGATATTTCTGAGCTACTTCTAAAAGGAATTGTTTCGCCTTCACCACATCAAATTGAATTGGGGTTAAACATATCACCCACACAGTGATGGCCAGACTGAGGTGGTGAGCAGATGCCTCGAGGCATACCTTAGATGTTTTATCAACCAACAACCTAAGCTTTGGTCGAATTGGCTTCATTGGGCTGAATACTCTTAGAACACTTCGTTTCATTCTTCATTGAAGTGTCCTCCATTCAAGGTGGTTTATGGGAGCGACCATCCTCTTATACGCCAAGACATCCCTTCCTTTGCGGATAAGGCTGACTTGACCGCCATGTTGTGAGCTCGAGATCAGATCCTTCATGAGTTGCGTGACCAATTACTACCTGCCCAAAATCGCATGAAATAGCAGGCCGACTTGGGCCGTCGGGAGGTGGTGTTCAATGTAGTTGACCTGGTTTATCTGAAGTTACGCCCTTACTGTCAATCGACTATGGCTCATCGGTCTAATTTGAAGTTGAGTCCCCTCTTTATGGGCCTTTTTAAGGTGCTCACATGCATTAGGTCTGTTGCATATAAATTGGAACTCCCCCTATCGACAACAGTGCATCTAGTTTTTCATGTCTCCCTCCTCCGATGTGTGGTTGGGTTTGCTTCGGTGTCCTCTAATTTTCCCCCTTCCCAACCAACACTCTTATCGCCCCATTGGAACCAGAGGTTGTTCTAGCCTACCGTACTTCGTCAACGGGTCCCAAAGTTCTTATAAATTGGTTGAATCTCCCTGATTCCGAGGCTTTGTGGGAGCTTGTCCGTCATGTGACGAAGTTGTTCTGGTTTTCCACCTTGAGGTCAAAGTGGTTGTCCTTCGAGGAAGTATTGATAGCATCTCGAGGCGTCCTCCTATTCGGAAGGTGTATAAGCGAAAGAAGAGTAGGAGCAATGGATTAGAAGTCGCGCATGGTGGGGTCGCAGTAAAAGCTAGCAGCACATAAAGTGCTAGGGTATGGTGTGAATAGTGTGGTGTGTCTAGTGTGGGTCATGTAAGTACGATTGCTCAATGAGTGTAGGATTTAGGATTAGGTATATATAGAGTCAGTAACCTTTGTTATAAGGCATCTTGTAAGCAAACTGTATTGGGAATTCGAGTTTGAGAGGATAGAGTCTCTCCGTCTCTGGATTAGGGTTTCCCCCACTCGTGAGGTGTATCCCCTATTCTATTTTCGTGATTAATAAAGCTAGAGGCAACCCCCTCTTTGATTGTGGTTGTATCATCTTGTTTCATTGTTCTTCAATCAATCCGCCCTTGAAGCAGAAGTATCTGAAATATTTTCGTTCTTTGACCTTTTTTATTCATATTTTTTATGTAGATTTATCATAAAAGTGCCTGAAAATGTCTTGGATTAGTTTTATTCATTATTAGTTAGTTGGAAAGATCTCAGTTGATTCATGAGTGTGGATTATTGATCCTTACCAACTTATTCTCTGAGATTTTTTTTTGCGGTTTGTTGTAACTTCAGATGCTATCATACTTTTCACTTGGATGCCTTTCTTTCATGTGATTAACATTTCGATTAGCCTTATGTCATTCATTTGCATGCATTTATTATTTATTATTTTTTGTATAAGAAAGAAACACAACATGCATTTATTCATGAGTGTGGATTATTGATCCTTACTAACTTATTCTCTGAGATTTTTTTTCGCGGTTAGTTGTAGCTTCAGATGCTATCATACTTTTCACTTGGATGCCTTTCTTTCATATGATTAACATTTCGATTAGCCTTATGTTATTCATTTGCATGCATTTATTGTTTTTTTATTTTTTTTATAAGAAAGAAACACAACATGCATTTTTTTTTATAAGAAAGAAACACAACTTGCCCCCACTGAGGTTTGAACCCATGACCTCTTACTCTTAAACCCCATACCAAACCATTGAGCCACCCAATTAGTTGGTTGCATGCATTTATTCTTTTCATTTACTTATGCCACTCATTTATGGTATTTTCAAGTGATGACTAGTAAAACTTCTCGGATGCAATAAAACAACAAAAAATCTATTTGGACACTAAGGGTCCGGACTCAAAGGGGGGTTTTTGAGATTTTTGTAAATATTAAAGGAGTGTTACAAGTTATAATTTTGAAGTCATTGATTGCTTAAGGATGACTTTGAAATAAAAAATTTTTAAAAAACCCCCTAAGGGTCCGGACTCATGAGTCCAAGTAGCACTACTCATAAAACAAAATGTTGGAACCATTGAAATACTTTGCAGTTGAACAAATCTGCAAATTACAAATATAGGCCACTACAATGGTGGCTAAAGCCCTAGATTAAACTATTAGGAAACATTCAGATGCTCTCCTAAGTGTTTCCTTTCTTTTTGAAGTTTTTATTTAATTATTTATTTTTCTACTAGAGGCCAATCTCCATGGATGAGTGTGGCCTGGTTTCACTATTTTCTTCAACTAGCGAATAATAGTTCAGAAAGTTCCAGGAGCAAAACCAAAGGCAAAAAGTTTTCTTTAGATTCGAAAGTCCTTGACGCTGCCAGGAATGAACAATTCCTCATAGACTGGATTTGGCAGACATTGCTCAATGTACTAGATGCTAGTAAGTTTTATCTGCAAGTTTTTCTTTTCTTTCATAATATTAAATTCTCATGTTGCTGCATTTTCTACTAAAAAGAAATGATGTTACTACCTTGCTGTCATGTATATCATATAGTCACATGGATCAAATGGACTTGGACCCAAAATGCTGAAAAGACTCGGTGACATCTCCACAAGATGAATGCTACTCTAAGCTCTTTCATAAAGAACTCTTATGATCTGTACTGGTGGAAAGTTTGGAGAATTTACTCCTTATTAATTTGTTAGTTCTCATCTCATATGCTGTGAGGACTTAACTGAGTTGAATTAGGCATCTGATAAGTCTCCAAGTAAATAAGCGGAATAATAGACAGATGGAAGGCTCAGATGAGTAGTTAATTAGAGTTGTGGTACCATAAGTCAGTTTTGGGGTCTTTATATAATGAGCTGAACTGTAGATGTTGAGAATTTTTTGTAGGAGAGCTAGTACCTCTCGATTAGGGCTGCAATTTGGGTCATGAAATGTTTAACATGACACGACACGTAATAAACATGTCATGGATTTAACATAAGTGAGTCTGGGTCATAAATAGGGTAACCTGTTTATACACGGTTAATGAACGAGTCATTAACATGTTAACCTGTTTGACTTGTTTATAACTTGCTTAACATGATTAAGGAATGATGTATAAATAATAAATAAATTATTACAAAATTCACCTATTTTAATACATGTTAATAACATGATTTATTTTTTATTTGCAGACATCCTTTTCCATACTTAACTTTATTTTTAGAGGAAATATTTATTTTACTTTTAATATATATTATTCAAGTTTAAAATTTTATTAATAATTATTTATTAAAAAATACGAAATTTTACACGTTTTTTTAGTGGATTCTTGTTGTTTTATATATGTTATTTGTTACGAGTCAATTTCCCTTCATTATTAACACTAAGGAGTAAAGACTTGAATGAAAAAGTAAAGTAAAATTTAAAACTACATCTCCATTATATTTTATTGTCTATTTAATTATGTTCACTTAAATTTATTCATATAGATATTTTTAAAAACAAAGTAAACAAATTATAAAAAATTAAATAAATTAAAAGTTTAAATAAAATATTTAATAAACATGTGACACGAATACCGACATGCTTATAACACGACCCACTTAGACACGAAAACGATTAACACGATTAATAAACATGTCATGTCATGGGTTTGCATTATATGGTTATGACATGTTTACGATATGACATGTTTATGACTCGCCGACACGAATTGCCATTCATACTCTCGATGTATAGATGGTTTGCTCAGTTTAGTTTTGCTTATTGTCTTAATCAGTTTATATTTGCTGAGTGTGTGTTCTATTAAGATCAGAGTCTCAAGATAAATTTGCTATTCTCTTTGTTTTCCTTAATTTCGTTCTGCTTACATGCCCTCGATCTGAAGATCCAGGTTCCATTATTGTAATTATAGCTTTATCATGATCCTGAGGTGTGTAATGGATCAAAGAGTAGTGGCGGTTGGAGAGTCACTCAAGATGAAGACTCTTCAGATGATGGATTTGGAATCAAGTTTAAGCATTCTTTCTGAAAAGCCAAATAATCTGATTAAGCACCAAATGCAAACCTATGTTCTTCTATTGACTGTTGCAGAATTTTGCAGATCCATTAATGCCAACAACTTTCCTTAATCAATTTTTCCACTCCAAAACTCTCAATTACTGGTAAGGCTCATTCGATATCTGTTATATCCAAAACCATCTCAATACTTACCCTACCGAAGGCTTTGATCACAGATCCATTGCTACTTCTTCCTGTTGGGGTCAAACATAACGGAAATACACAATCAAACTGAAACCACACCCAAGGTGAATTGGGTGTATCGAGAAGTTAACGCCCTTTTTTTAATTTAGTTCAATAATCAAGATGTTATACGCTCACCAAAACGCGAATATGGATGCTATGCAAGTGAATGAGATAGAAGAGATGGAAAGTAACGCACAATTTATAGTGGTTCGATCCAATGATCTACATCCACTATCTAACCTCCTCGGTTAGGATTTTTAAACCCCCACTTATATTGCAAATAAGTGTTACAACCTAAGCTTACAAACTTAGAATGCCTAATCACAATTATAACTTCCTACTTAGCCGCAACTAGGGTTTATGCCTAGCCTCAACTAGGTATTCCCTTTGACTTAAATTTCACTACGTCTTACAATTATCCAATTACAACCTATGTTACCCGGACTCGGACACGGGTGTCGGATACGTATACGTGTCTAGAGGTCAGATTTGCCTATACTCCAAAGTTTAAGACTCGAGGACCCGGCTAAAAGTGTCCAAATATTTGGACACGGGTACTTGGACACGGGATACGAAAACTATAAATTTTATATATTCTATGAATTACAACTTGCTTAAGAACTTATTTTAACTACATAACAACTAAAAAGGATATAAAATGAAAGATAATTAAGTATGCAATATCCGACAAGATAAGCTGAGTTTTTTGTAACAAGGACAAGGAGAGTAAAGAGTCTAAAAACATACTTTAATTTGATGTAGGCCAATAATTCAGTTATAACTTTGAACTTTGAAGTTTGAACTCCCTTCTCTTCAGAGTTAATAACTTCATATAACTCTTTTGAATAACCTGTAAAAATAATTTATACGATTTTATTAAGATTTTAAACTAGTACTAAACTATCAATTTATCACAAAATAACTAATTAGTACGTAGTGATGGGAATTAAATTACAAACAAAAACAGAAGAGAAAAGAGTATTTGCATAATTCATTGGTTGATACTTCATAGAGTAATTGATCTTGATCATAAAGCTTAATTAGAAAGTAAGTTCAAAAAATAGTATTAACTAGGAACAATTCTTAACACTGAATAACCAATTAAGTACGTCAAAATTCAAAAGAATGTCACGTTCATGCATATCATAAATCATGTCATAGCAAAAGATATCAAGTCATCAAAATAGCGAGGAAGCTAATTTCATCATTCATCGATCAGGTTGTTCCAACTTCCAACCTCTTCCAAAGTCTTCAATCTTCATCCAAATCTTCTTCAAGAAATGAGACCGACTCCAATTGTGGATCATCAAGTGAAAGGTCCTCTAGCTCGGTAAACGTAGATTCTTCAATGCTAAATTTGTCTCCACCTAAAAAAAGATAACAATGTATGAGAATAATACTAAAATTTATAAATAACATTAAAAGAAAAAAATTCAATAGATTAAGCATTTGTCAACTTACCCACATCCCAATATTTTGATGGTCCTTCTTTGTATGATTTCTTTTTTCTGGACAACAAGCGAATATTGCAATGCATAAACACTAGGTCTTCAGCTCTATCTGTAGCCAACTTATTTCTCTTGATGTCCTGAATAAGAGAATATGTGCTCCAATTTCGTTCACAACGTGATGAGGATGCCGGTTATGAAAGCAACTTGAAAGCTAAACCTTGCAACAGTGGGGTAGTAGCACCATGATTTGCCCACCAATAAAGAGGTTCTTCATATGTCCTCGCCTCAATAACGTGTGGTTCATTAAAATACCCTAATCCACTTGAAAAGGCCCCATACTCCATGTAAACTTTACGAAGATCAACTAGATTAGTAAAATAGCGTTGTAAGCATTTTCTTCTATTTTTAGATACCTCTTCATCTTCATGAGGTGCTTGCCTTTGAGTTCCATTGCTACCACCTTGAAGCCAAGCATCACTATAATATTTTGGAACCAAGGAATAAGCCATGCAATGCAAAAGTATGTTACTTCTATTCCACCTTGATATCAAAATGTCACAAATGACATTGAAAAACTCAGACTCATCAACAAGTAAGTCTTTCTTTTCATGCTTAAAAATGACAATCTTAACTTTCTCTATCATAGTGTCCCACATGTCATAAACTAAATGCAAAATAAGAGCATCTGTATCGACAAATTTTAGCATGTCAATAATTGGCTCCGTAAATTGCAGAAAATAATTAACATTATCCCACCAATCATCATCTACAATACATTGTTTTGCCTCCGGAGCTTTAAGTTCTATCGATGTTTTTTCTTCACCGGTATATGTTTTCCAATTGGCATCCATGATCATTTTCTCAAGTGCATTCTTCACCTCTCTCAACCGCTTAGTCATTATGATACTTGTTGCAAATCTAGTATCTACAACCTTCAACAAACTTAACTCCGAATAATTATTGAACAAAGACAAAATCATGCCATGATTAACAATGAAATTGCGAATATTTTGAACATCATTAATTAAACCGGTGATCCACTTACAGTTAGCATATTGATGAGGATATTTCTCTGAAGGGTTGCACATGCTTTTCAAGGCCAAATTAAGACAATGAACAACACACGGTGTCCAAAAAATGTGAGGATGTTTGGCCTCAATCATCAAGCCAGCAGCTTTGAAGTTACTACCATTATCGATAACTATTTGGACAACATTTTCTTCCCCAACCTCTTCAATTGCCGACAAAAAGATATTCGCCACATATTCTCCATCTTTTATATTTCCACTTGCATCAACCGACTTCAAAAACATTGCTCCGCCATATGATGCAGCCATAATTAATGGCCTCCGTTGCCTATCGGACCACCCATCGGAACATATTGATGTTCCTTTTTTCCTCCATGAATCCTTTATTGGTTGGAGCTTCCTATCGATGTGTGTTTTTTCTTGCGCAAGTAATGTCGTTCTTAAACGATCAAATGTTGGAGGAGTATAGCCCGACAACTTACTTTTTGCCAATACTTCTAAATATTTTTGAAAATATGGATTTTTCACGAAATTGAAGGGCAAAGCGGAAGCATAGAACATACAAGCGGCTATTTTATCTGTGGTGTCTCTTTGAGCAATGTTGAATGCATCTTCCAGCGGTCCTAGTCCTTTCCTTTTCTTATGTTGTTGCAAATCGGACCCTTCCGGTAGTGATATATAATGATCTTTCCTTCTTGCTTGAAGCAAAGCATCACTTTTTTTTTCTATGCATTCATATGCTCTACTTTTACTTGTTCAAAAGCATAATCACTTAAAGACTTGCAACATTCAACACCTTGATTTGAATGTTTGAGGAGATGTGCTTTAACCTTTGAGTATGAGCCAACTACCTTTTTGTTGCAATAGTTGCAAGACCAAGTTCTATTTCCACCAGTTGTAGGCAAAGAGATGACTTTAACATGGTTCCAAAGAGGCTTGTCGTCGTACTCGGCGTCATAAGATTTTCCTGGACGGAGTGCTATCTTGCCTTTATCCATTAGAGAGCTGGCAAAAGAAATAAGCTTGTCGCAGCACCACGAAGAGCTCAGAAAAATAAGTTTACCCACAGAGGCAACCTTAAAAGGATGAAGAAATGAGGAGCTTGCTGGAAGGATGAAGAATCTGTGTAGGCAAGCATGGACAACTTAAAACTGTGTAGGAAGAAGAAACTGTGTAGTTGTTTGGGAAGAAGATGAAAGATTGTCTTTTATTTTGCATAAGAAAATGATGTAATGATGAGAGGTTGTAGGTATAGTTTTCCTTTGTATTTTTGTTGTCAACGGATGTCTTTCAACTTCAAACTTCAAGTACATGTCTTTTCACTAGACATGCATTTAATGCAAAGAAGATTTAAGAAGATTTGTTTTGTCTACAAAACGTTGAGATGTAGTGTATAATTATAAGAAAAATGATAAAATGACCCACATATTTTGGGCGTGCACTCTTGTCTTTTAACTATTTATGACTCTTTTTTGTCTCTCTAGGTATGAGCCCCATATGTGACAAAACACCATAAATGGTTAAAAGACAAAGGTGTACGTCAAAACTGTGCGTTGAAAGTGGGTCATTTTTATCATTTTTTATTTAATTTTATTTATTGTAACAATTTTTTTTTATTTAAAATTAATTTTTTTATTTGTTTTTGAAGTAATAATATAAGTTAATTACATTATATTAAATGGTAAAACTATTTAAGTATAATCTTTAAACTCTAAACCCTAACAAAATAATTTAATTTTAACTTAACTAATTGAATTGGTAACTTTAAGCTAATAACATTTTTTTGATAGAGTAATAATGTATTAACTTTGTTCTTAAGTAAACTAATAGTATAAGTTAATTTATATTACATGGTAAAACTAAGTATAAACTCTAACTCTACTTTGACAAAAAAAAAACTCTAAATTCTAAACCTTAAATCAAGCCAATATGTACAACAAAGGTTAGTAACATACTACGACACTTTACTTAAAGTGATACCAGGAAATCAAGACTTTATAGTTTAATTGAAATATGTGTTATGGCTTATGGGAAGGTAACATAGAGAGGTCGATCGTCTCACCAATTGTAGCCTTGTGGATACTTAACAAACAAATACTTACACCAATCAAACAATTCAATCTTAACTTAATTAATTGGATTATTAGCTTTAAGCTAATAACATTTTTTGATAGAGTAATAATGTATTAAGTATTCTTAAATAAACTAACGATACAAGTTAATTGCATTACATTACATTACATGGTAAAACTTTTGCGCATAACTTAATTAGACTATTAATTTTGAATTAATATTATAAGCAGTTGCATTATTTGTATAGAAATTATGCAAGTGACATTATATATATATATATAGATTTTCAAAGAAGTCTAATTATATTTTTAGTGACATAATTGGACTAATAAAAAGGTGACAACTTGTAATTATTTGATAAAAGAAATTATGTAAGTGACATTATAGTGTGTGTGTGTGTGTATATATATATATATATATATATATATATGTATATATGAAGTTGAATTACTCTTTTTTTTGGGTGATTTGAATTGCCCTTTTTAGGTCAACCTAGATTCTTACATTGCTCAAAACTTTATGTTATAAAAATCAACAAGTCTAATTATATCTAATTACAAGTCTGACATTGTTGTGCTTATTATAACAAACTTAATTATATTTTTCTCAAAAAAAAACTTAATTATGTATTTTGCTTTCAATAAAAAGCTACAATGTATATTACTTTTATTTGTTTGTAATTAGGCTTGTCTTTCTTATAATTTTAAAAATATAGGAATGAGGCTTTGTTGTTGCTGTTGTTGTTTATAACTAGACTTAAATTTTTTATAGTTTTCAACGTTATTATTTTTATTGTAGATTTTCAAAGAATTATTACAAGTTTTTTGGTGAATATTTTTACTTACAATTGTAAAATCCTTAACTATTTATTTCCACATGTAAAAATTTGGTATGTTTTTTTTATTGAAGCCCCAAATAATATGTGTTTTTTAAATGAATAATATAAAAATATTTGTAAACTATGTCACTGTAATAAGTTTTAAGACCTACCAGGTTAATGAAATACTTGTTAAGAAATTACATTTTCTACTATTTTTTCTTTTCAATTGTAATATATATAATTATTTATAAGTGACCTTTATATATATTTTTGAGAATTTTTCTTATGTATATAATCAAGTTGATATTTAATACAAATAATTAAAATAAAAATACTAGTTACCTTAGAAGAGTATTTCTTTCATTATTTATTCTTTTATGAAATTAAAAGATTTTTTCAGAGAAATTAAAATATTGATTACCATACTTATATATGTACATTTACTACCTAGTTAGAATTTTTTGAATGAGGCATGCATTGAGAATATGAGATATGAGATGCATATAATGTATTAATGTGTGCCAATTCTAACCATTACAACGAATGTATTATGTTACTCCATTTTCTTGACTTAATCTTGTAGGTAAAGTATTCTTAGAAAACATGTGAATTCTGAAAAAAAAAATCTATATGAATACTTCTTTATTTCAGAAATATGAAACAGTGAAAAGATTGGTAAAAAATAAGGTAACTACTAAAGTTACTAAAGTTATGAAGTTGAAGTTACCACAAAAAAAAGAAAGAAAAAAAGATACAAAGTTGACCAATTGGACACATTTGTTTGGTACAGAAATACTAGCTGGACAAGTTTATGATTTCAAAAAGTTAAATAAAAAAATCAAAAATATTAAGACTTCATTCATTATGGCTAGGCTAGCTAGCACGTGGTTTCACTTTGAGCCCACCATCCATCTACTGTTCATCTTCTTCCCGGGTTCATCTTCTTCCCGTTCCCGTGTTCATCTTCTTCCCGTAATCCCGTGTTCATTTTCTTCCACGCTTCAACAACTCATTTCTTCTCTCTAAATCAGTGCTCGATCTCGTCATGAAAGTCATATGCACACCTGAAAATCCAAATGGAAGGTATGTAAGAAATCCCTACAACCCCTAGCCGCGTCTACGGTCATTTGTGAGGGATCCGACACATATCTTAGTCTGAGTCTGAGTCGAGTCACGTCGACACGGATGCTCCACCATGAACAGCCGAGTCCAGGTATCATAGATTACTACCAATAATTGAAAATAATGAAATACACTTTACAAAGCTAAGAGGCATCAAGTTCAAATACTAGCAGTCCTAGAGTCTAACCACTCTAATGCATGCGAGTATGAAAACAATTGAGAAATGCAAATATATCACTAATTTTATGCAAAACTGAAATAAGAAACCATTTCAAACAAATCGATTAGAACAAATTTGGTTTCAAATCCAAAGAACAAGAAGTTTGATAAAAATTAAGTTTAAGTGCAAACTTTTGTCCAAACCAATCCTGGGGTTTAATAAAATAAGCTTAAATGCAAAACCCAAGATAAGTGTGTTAAAAACACAACAAATTATTTTCCAAGTCAAACACACAAAATTATGGAATTTAATCACAAGAAAATGCTAGGACAAAAGACTTTCTTACAACCCCAAGAAGGTGACTTGAAAACCTATTTTGGAGAGGTTGTTGTACACCATAGAAAGCTTCAAAGATGCTGGTTTTGAGAGTGAATAGACAGCCTCAAGAATATTCTTTGTGTTTTTCACAAAAATCTAAGTTTTTCCTTTTGAAAGTTTTGAGCTCTTGTGTGTTTTCTTGCTTGTCAGGACAAAACCTTGTTCTTGGTGGTTTGAGAATGCTCGACATTCCTTTTTATCAGTTTATAATCGTTCTAGGGATCCAAGGGCTCAGATTTCATCAAGAATTCAAATTAAAGTGTGATTTTCAACTTTTTAAAAAAGCTGTCGAAAAAGTAGTTAGTGCGCTAATATTTAGATCTAGCTCGTTAACTATGCACTTAGCACGCTAATAAAGTTATTAGCGCGCTAACTGCAGGGGCCTCAAAATAAATATTTTCGTCCCTTTGGTTAGCGACCCTTTATCGCGTCTAAGACCCAACCAATCCTCATATAACATTTTACATATGTTTGTTATGGGTCATAAAACCTATTTGGGTGGTCCGAATATTTTCACAAATCCCGAAAACGAAAAATCTCAGTTTCATGACATGCGAGGGGCTTTTCTGCAAATATGCAGTTTTCTTTTCAAAAACCTTTCAAAACCCAATTTTTCTTTTTCGAAAACTTCCACAATGGTTTTCAAAATGCGATGTAAGCATAAACACATAGTTTATCATTGTTTAAACTTATAAGACCGAGTCAAGTGTTAAGTTTAACTTAAAACTTCAAGTATTCACTTGACATTTGAAAATCCATTTTAAAAGCACGATGTGCATGAACTAATGCAATAGGCTTGCGTAAATGAACTTGTATACCTTACCTCAATGTTACAACATGTAGTTTGATCTTTCGTATTCATTCCCTTATGTATGCCGAATCTTGAACTTATATGGCTTGAATGCTCGAATACTTGTGATGTGATATTTTGCAACCTTTGACAAAATTGAAATGCACTTAATATTTATTAGTATATTTTTCACCTTATTTGTTTCCATCAAAATCCTGAACGGAGTAAAGTGACTAACTACTTAGTCCAACAATCTCCCCCTTTTTGATGATAACAAACAAAGTGAACTTGACGAGCATATAACATAATGCAAGTGTGTTCATATCACATTCATAGTTGTACACATCATACAATTTTCATTCAAATGTTCAAGTTCAACCACATTTTTTCAAGTTCAACCACATTTTCTCCCCCGTTTGATACCATCAAAAAGTGGGGCCAAGCTCCCCTATATAGCAAGCATAATAAAGAAGGAAGCGAAGAATAGAATCAACAATAGAGAAATGAGCTCCCCCTCACTTCATGCATATCAATAAACAACAACATGCACATTCAGATACAATGAATTCAATGAAGAGCATTACCCATTTAATCGATACAGAACAATAGACGGAAGCATAATATTAACTCAGAGATACGCAAAAAAACTTCACGATATAAACTGCATAGAGAAATGGAGGCATAGTTATGGCGTTAAACGAGTCTACAAAAGAGGAATTTGTCATGAAAACATCTAAAACTAACATTTATGAGCCTAATGCTCCCCTAACAAGAATATCCCTAAACACTCCTCCTTGAGGATGATGGCTGACGTGCCGAGCCAGAGACACGACCATGGTGCGCTGGCCGAGCTGGTAACAACTGACCCTCGATGCGATGCAACCGATTACTTTAACGTTAAAGACTCATGTCGAAAGCAGTGAAAGTCTGAATCATATACTCATGCATGTATCCCAGTTACGTAGAAATGTATGCCGACGACGGAGACATCTCAAGAGGAGGGGTGAATCCACCGAAAGTTGAAAGAGGTGGAGGCTGCGTCGATGGATGTTGCGACTGCTGCGGTGGAGCCGTAAACTCCTAATGAGCTTCATCATCTCCATCATCGCCTTGAGAAAAAATAAAGTTATATTCCAAATAATCCGGCGCATCCATAGAAGCAACTGGAAAGTCTGTAGGTAGTGGAGACTCATAACCATCATAGTGTTAACCATTCAGGATTTCATCTTCGCGTATCCATTTCTGCTTTTCACGAATGTAACGATACTTCATGGCCCTCAAAGTGGCCATGCCAATGGTGTCATAGACAGAGAGTGACGACCACCTAAAGTGAGATCCACCTGGGCGGACTCCAGGTAGGATGTGATTATATGAGCATAGGGAAGATGACGACCCGAGCTACACGTGCTCGTCATATAGCCGATAATAATATGGGGCAAACTAAGAGGTATCATACGAATTAGGTGTGCAAGGACAAACATGTCGAGCAGAGTGACGTAATTCTTACTACCACCGCGTGGAAGAATAACCTTGTGAAAAACCTTATGAAGAAGGTGAGGTATAAGTTTGAAATCAATGTCAGTTACTCCAGACTGGTATTCAGTTACCTTCCTTTTTGACCGCAAGAATGAATTCAGCAATACAAGCCAATCAATTGGTTAACTTAGAAATTTGCACACAACCGTAGTGGTAGGAGGGTGCAAAGGAAGCTAAAACCGTTGAGCAAGATTTTCAGGGGTGATTTCGATAGACTGGCTACCAATAGACAATTTAAGTACAAAATTATTTGTTGTGACAAGATTGGAATAGAAACCACTGGGGGTTATAATCAGCATTATATGCACAAAAGGTAGTCTATCCCGCCCTATCGAAGACCTGACAAACTGTGAGATGAGCTTTATCAAAGAAGACAAAATCAACAATGGCAGACCTAAGAATTTTGGCATCCGTAAGCCGTGGTGCCACTAACTCTAAGATAGACTTAGACTCATGAACAGATTTGGCGCCGGCACATTTGTCGAAACTGTGACGAGCTGACTGTGGTTAGAGAAGTGAGTTGACTCGGACTCACTACAGGATGAGGAGGATTAGACAACACGACATGCAGAGGGACGACGAGAAGACGATGTAGGGGTAGGTCAATTAGTTGTAGGGGCTGTTTGACGGGGAGAGGAATGGGCGAAGATACGAGTCGACATAGGAGAATGAAATCCTGGGGCTTAGTGACCAAAACGTGAAGAAAATGACGAGGAGAGTGAGGAATGTTACCTGAGGGTGGAGAGGGGCACGGTGGAGACGAAGGGAACCAGAAAGGAGAGGAGAGACGTGTGAGGCGAAGAAATTTATGGCAAACAGATGTATTTATAACTGTTTGGCTAAGCGATATTATCGCGCTAATAACTGAGTTAGCGCGCTAATGTGTCAATTAAAAAAAAATTAGCGTGCTATATCTGCAATTAGCACACTAATTGCTCTCTGAATTTTCGGAGTAAAAATTTTGAATTTTTGACATACAACTCCAATTCACTTCAAACTTCATGGGCACATCACTAACACCATATAAAAAGGTTCAGAACAACTAGAAAATGTGTAGGAGGTTCGATTCACGAGACATGCCTAACTCGCGCCGAATCTTAGAAAATTGATCTCTAGACAATGGCTTGGTGAAAATATCAGCTAGTTGATCCTCTGTGGGCACATAAATGAGTTTAACATTGCCCTTTTGGATGTGATCATGAAGGAAGTGGTGCCTAATCTCAATGTGTTTTGTGCGAGAGTGTAACACCGGATTTTTCGATATGTTAATTGCACTTGTGTTATCACAATAAATTTCAGCACAACCAACTAAGATTTGACAATCCTCAAGTTGTTACTTCATGTACAGAAGTTGAGCACAACAACTCCCGGCAGCCACATATTCGGCTTCCGTCGTAGACAAAGCAACGAAATTTTGCTTTTTGCTAAACTATGATATAAGTGAATTTCCTAGCAAATGACAAAACCCGGAAGTGCTTTTCCTATCAACTAGACTTCCCGCATAATCAGAATCAACAAAACTTTGAAGTTCGAAACTTTTGGTTTTGTTGAACCACAATCCTAAGTCTTGTGTTCCACTTAGATACCAAAATATGCGTTTTACACATTTTAAGTGTGACTCCTTAGGGTCGGATTGAAATCTAGCACATAAGCACACACTAAACATAATATCAGGCATCCTTGCGGTCAAATATAGGAGGCTACCTATCATTCCATGGTAAAGTTTAGGATCTATGGATTTTCCTAGTTGGTCTTTATCCATTTTGATGGTGGAACTGCTAGGAGTGTCACATGCTTTCAGATTTTCGAATTTGAACTTCTTTAGCATGTCCCTCAAATACTTTGCTTGATTTATAAAAATACCATATTTGAATTGCTTTATTTGCAAGCCTAGAAAGTATGTTAGTTCCCCCATCATGCTCATTTCAAATTCATTTGTCATTAATGATGAGAATTCATCACATAAACGTGTGTTGGATGACCTAAAGATAATATCATCAACATAAATTTGAACAACATATCACATTTTTTTAATCAAAATGAGCAAAGTAGGATCTAGCGTTCCTTTCTTGAATCCTTTATCAAGTAGAAATGCACTAAATCTGTCATACCAAGCTCTAGGAGTTTGTCTTAGTCCATACAAGGCTTTTTGAAGATGATAGACATGACTTGGATGATCATGATCTTCAAAACCCGGTGGTTGTTCTACTTATACTTCTTCATTGATGAAACCATTTAAGAATGCGCTTTTAACATCCATTTGGTATAGTAAAAGCCCATTGTAGCAAGCATAAGCAAGCAACATTCGAATTGCTTCTAGTCTTGCTACAGGTGCAAAGGCTTCCTCATAATCAATTCCTTCATATTGATTGTAGCCTTGTGCAACCAACCGAACCTTGTTTCTTACAGTATCACCCTTCTCATTCTTGTTATTTCTAAAAACCCATTTGGTGCCTATAATAGTATGGTCCTTAGGTCTAGGTACTAGTGTCCATACCTTATTCCTAACAAAGTGACTTAGCTCTTCTTGCATAGCCATTACCCAAAATCATCTCCTAATGCATCATCTATCTTGGTGGGCCCGGTTTGTGATACAAAAGTTATGTGTCCCTCATATCGATGTAACGTTGACCTAGTGATTATTCCTTTGTTTGGATCACCAATAATTTGTTAGGAGGCATGGTCAATAAGAAGTCTTGAATTCTTAGATGCACTTGTTTCGGGTTCTATGCTTACCTCAATCTCTTGACTATTTGATGTTTGACCTAGAGTGTTATCATCTTCATCATCAATCCTTAATTTTTCCAAGTTGTGCATCATTTTTACTTTGGGATCTACTTCATCAAATTTCACATGGATAGACTTTTCTATGGTTTTGGTTGATCTATTAAACACCCGATATGCTGTGCTATGCATGGAGTAGCCTAAGAAAGTACATACATTTGAGTTTGGGTCAAATTTTTCTAAATGATCCTTATCACTTAGAATATAGCAAATGCAACCGAACACCTTAAAATAACTTATGTTGGGTTTTCGGCCTTTCCATAGTTCATAAGGAGTTTTTTTCACTTGCTTTCGAACATTTACTCTATTTATAACATAGCACGTTGTGTTAATGGTTTCGGCCCAAAAATGTTTAGCTATGTTGTACTCATTTAGCATAGTCTTACACATTTCTTGGAGTGTCCTATTTTTTCTTTCAACAACTCCATTTTGTGGGGTGTTCTATGAGAGGATAATTGATGTGTATATCCTTGTTTAGCACAAAAATCCTCAAAGTTCCTATTTACGAACTCACCACCTCTATTACTTCTATTGATGGTGATCTTGTATCCCTTTTCATTCTCAACCAAAGCACAAAATTTTACAAACACATCAAACACTTCATGCTTATGAGAAAGAAAATACACCCACATATACCTAGTAAAATCATCAACAATGACAAAGCAATATGATTTACCCCTAGACTTTGTGTTTGGGTAGGTCTGAACAAATTCATATGGATAAGTTTTAAGGCTCGAGTCACGTCACTTGTTACTTTCGTCTTAAATGACGATTTCACTTGCTTACCAAGGATACAATGTTCACATTCCTTGTCTTTCCTAAAAGTACATTTGGTTAGGCCATTGACGAGATCATGCTTGGTCAATTTTGACAAATTTTCCATGCTAGAATGTCCTAATCTATGGTGCCATAACCATGCATCACATTCACGTTATACACTCAAACATGAAACATTTTGCATATGTATCTCATCAAAGTTAATGGCATAAACATTTTTATCTCTAAATGCAATAAATAGTGTTTCATGCTTCTCATTCCTAACGATACATTTGGATGATTCAAACATTACATGAAATCCTTTGTTACACAATTGACTAATACTAAGTAAATTATGTTTCAAACCATCAACAAGATAAACGTTAGAAATGGAAAGTAAATTGTTACCGACGGTTCTAAGACCAATAACTTTTCCTTTGTTGTTGTCTCCAAATGTAACATTTCCTCCATCATACCGCTTTAATTCAATAAATTAATGTGCATCTCCAGTCATGTGTCTTGAACACCCACTATCCAAGTACCATAGGATACTCTTCTTCGCATCCTACACAATGGGAAACACACTAGATTTTGGTACACAAACACCTTTGAATCCGACAAAATTAGTGTCATAAACATTTTTAACTACCCATGCTAGTCTACCCACTTTGGCCTTTTGTAAGGTACATCTCTCAACCACATGAGGCCTATTGCATTTAGAGCATCTACGATCATCATCTAGCAATTTCTTGTAACTAAACAAGTTTGCTCCATAGCCTATGCCTTTTATTGAGTGCACGTCGTTGTGCTCCCAACATCATGTCAAACATTTCTCTACCATTGGTGAACTTATGCACCATGCTAGTTAAGTCCTCTACTTCCTTGATTAAAGCATCTCTCTCCTTTAGGGCTTTATTCAAGTCACTTTGGATATCATTAATGGTCTCATTTTGTAACTCTATTTCACTAATTGCTTTAGTCAAGCTCTTTTTGAGTTGTTTGGTCTTTTTGACCTCCTTTTCCAACTTTTTCCTAAGCTCATCAAGGTTTGGAACATCATCCAAATCATCAACATCATCAAGGTTAAATGCGTTAGAGTTTACCTCGCCTTGTGTCATGAGACAATGTATTGTTTTCTCACTCTCCGACTCGGATTCGGAACTTGATGAGGATGAATCATTCTAAGTTGCCTTGAAACTTTTCTTTCCTTTCTTCTTGTCCAACACCTTCATAGACTTGCATTCCGCCTTGATGTGTCCCGATTTGCCACACCCAAAGCTTATGGTCGCACTTGACTTTCCTCCCTTGCTTCCACTTTTAAACTTCTTCTTAAACTTGTCTCGCTTGTATATGGCCTTGTTGAGCTTTCTTGAAAGCATAGCTACTTCCTCCTCAGGATCATTGTCGTCACAAGATTTTTCATCTTCAATGATCTCTACCGATGCAACCTGGGAGCTATTTGCCTTTAAAGCAATCTCTTTTCTTGAACTTTTTGTGCCTCCACTTAATGCTTCCAATCTAGCTCGGTCTTTAAGTTCGAATTCATGGACCGTTAGCTCTCCACACAAGGCATCGAATGTATAATCTCCAAGATTTTGCACCGATTGGATAGCATACTTCTTGGTATCCCATTCATTAGGCAAGCCTCTGCGGAGCTTGTACACCGAAGTCTCTTGATCATAGTTCTTTCCAAGATTCTTGATCTCATTCAATAGATTAGTAAACCGAGTGATGGCGGTGGCTATGTCTTCATCGGATCCAACTTGGAAAGTTTTATAGTGCTCCTCAAGAATTCTCAACTTTGTCTTTTTCACTTGAATGGTACCTTTATTGTGTACCTCAAGCTTCTCGCACACTTCCTTCGCCGTTTGACAAGCACTAATTCGGTTAAATTCGTTCTCACTTAAGATACAAAACAAATGATTCATGGCTTGATCATTTGAGAGCTCAATCTTGATCTCCTCTATAGTGTACTCTTTCAAGGGCTTGTCCGGTGGAGTGTAGCCATTTTCAATTGCATCCCACAAAAATCTATTTTGCGCTATAATGTAAAACTTCATCCTCACTTTCCAATGAGCATAGTTGGTTCCATCAAAATACGGAGGCCTACTCGAGGAGTTTCCTTCCCTAAGACGAGCCAGATCTAGAGATTGCATCCTTGCACAAAAACAATCAAAGATACGTTAGTAACACTTTGAGCAATAACCTGCTCTGATACCAATTGAAACCACACCCAAAAGGGGTGAATTGGGTGTATCAAGAATTTAACGTCCTTTTTAATTTAGTTCAATAATCAAGATGCTATATGTTTACCAAAACGTGAATATGGATGCTATGCAAGTGAATGAGATAGAAGAGATGGAAAGTGACGCATGATTTATAGTGGTTCGATCCAATGATCTACATCCACTACCTAACCTCCCCGGTTAGGATTTTTAAACCCTCACTTATATTGCAAATTAGTGTTACAACCAATGCTTACAAACTTAGAATGCCTAATCACAATTAGGACTTCCTACCTAGCCGCAACTAGGGTTTATGCCTAGCCTCAACTAGGTCTTCCCTTTGACTTAGATTCCACTAATTCTTACAATCATCCAATTACAACTAATAACTGAAAATGATAAAATACACTTTACAAAGTAAAGTGGCACCAAGTTCAAATACTAGCAAGCCTCCTAGAGCCTAACCACTCTAATGAATGTGAGTATGAAAACAATTGAGAAATGCAAATATATCACTGATTTTATGCAAAACTCAAATATAAAATCGTTTCAAACAAATTAATTAGAACAAATCCGATTTCAAATCCAAAGAACAAGAAGTTCAATAAAAATCAAGTTTAAGTGCAAACTTTTGTCCAAACCAATCCTAGGGTTTAATAAAATAAGTTTGAACGCAAAACCCAAGATGAGTGTGTTAAAAAAACACAACAAATGATTTTCCAAGTCAAACACACAAAATTATGGAATTTAATCACAAGAAAAAGCTTGGACAAAAGACTTTCTTACAACCCCAAGAAGGTGACTTGAAAATCTGTTTTGGAGAGGTTGTTGTACATTTTAGAAAGCTTCAAAGATGCTGGTTTTGAGAGTGAATAGACAGCCTCAAGAATATTCTTTGTGTTCGTCACAAAACTCCAAGTTTCTCCTTTTGAATGTTTTGAGCTCTTGTGTGTTTTCTTGCTTGTCAGGACAAAACCTTGTTCTTAGTGGTTTGAGAATGTTCCACATTCCTTTTTATCATTTTATGACCGTTCTAGGGATCCAAGGGCTCAAATGTCATCAAGAATTCAAATTAAAGTGTGATTTTCAACTTTTTAAAAAAGCTATCGGAAAAGCAATTAGCGTGCTAATATTCAGATCTAGCACGCTAAATATGCACTTAGCGCGCTAATAAAGTTATTAGCGCGCTAACTGCAGGGACCTCAAAATAAATATTTTTGTCTCTTTGGTTCGCGACCCTTTATTGCGTCCGGGACCCAACCAACCCTCATATAACATATTGCACATATTTTTTATGGGTCATAAAACCTATTTGAGTGGTCCGGATATTTTCACAAATCCCGAAAATGAAAAATCTCGGTTTCATAACATGCGATGGGCTTTTCTGCAAATTTGCAGTTTTCTTTTCAAAAGCCTTTCAAAAACCAGTTTTTCTTTTTCGAAAACTTCCACAATGGTTTTCAAAATGCGATGTGAGCATACACACCTAGTTTATCATTGTTTAAACTTATAAGACCGCGTCAAGTATTAAGTTTAACTTAAAACTTCAAGTATTCACTTTACATTTGAAAATCCATTTTAAAAGCACGATGTGCATGAACTAATGCAATAGGCTTGCGTAAATGAACTTGTATACCATACATCAGTGTTACAACACGTAGTTTGATCTTTCTTCTTCATTCCCTTATGTATGCCGAATCTTGAACTTGTATGGCTTTAATGCTCAAATACTTGTGATGTGATGTTTTGCAACCTTTGACAAAACTGAAATGCACTTAATATTTATTAGTATATTTTTCACCTTGTTTGTTTCCATCAAAATCCTGAATTGAGTAAATTGACTAACTACTTAGTCCAACACAAATACTAGTCAATATTGATTTGTATCCTATGACAATTTTGAACTTTAAATTTGATGATGTGACGCTATTTTTTTTTGCAAACTTGATGACGTGACACTTAAATAATGGTTTTACATAATAAATTTAATTAATAAATATTTTAGTGATTTTGGGTGATGAGGTGGCTTTTTTATTTTAATTATTTAGATGGATTCTCATCAAATTTCAAGTAAAAAAGTGACAGAACCAACGATCAGGTAGCTTGAGAGGCTTGGTACTTGAGCTTCCTAAATAGTGACTCATGTTTGAATCAGATGGAAGGAGTCCCGCCGTTGGGAGAGCTAAAAGCCCCTTATGGGCCAACTACAGCTCTAGCTCATTGTACGTTGTGGGTTAGGATATTTTAACCAATTAAGTCAATTGAATAAAATGATTCTTGGTATCCAAAAAAAGGTTTACCGGTTTGCCTATGGAAAATACTAAAATAGCACCTCAAAGTCACACCCCATAGTCACACCAGGTGATGTGGTGTGCGCACCCATGCCCTTGGGAGTCGTTCGTGTGCGCCTTTGGATATACACCTCGTGTGTTATGCACCGGTAACTATGTGCACACACCTATTTTCATGTGGGGCCTGCATGCCACTTCACTTTGGTGTGACTTTGGGATGTTATTGTAGGCTTTGTAGCATCTTCCATTCGCCTACTTATTGTTCATTGTACCCTACACTTCTCCCCAACTCGGTCCACACAATTTCTTTCATTCAATAAATTTATACATGTCTATATATATGATATAATCCATGGTTAATTCAGATTGTTAATTAGCATTTAATTTGTTTTTTTGGTTGAATATTAGTATTTAATTTGCAAGATGGCTTTGCAGTCTTTGTTGGCTTCTCAACCAGCTCATTGCTTTAAAGCTGAGAGAAGGTAAGCTAAATACCAACCCAATATTTGGAATTTTGATTTCATACAATCTCTGGCCAGTGCTTACAAGGTGTTTGTAATTGCGACCAATTATATTTACATATGGTGCATATACGTGAAGATTTAATGATTCTAGTAATGCTTCATACTGATTTTGGTCTCTTGGTTCTTTGTGATTGAACAGGGTGAATTATTTGATGGACGAGCCGAAAAGCTAAAAGAATGGGTGAGGCAAATAGTTATAACCAAAACTCAACGGAATTGGCTCATCTACAACCGATTGATGGCTTATTAAGACTGGGTATCGGGTATAAATTTGAGAATGAGGGACAGAATTCTCAGTGTCATTGCTACTGGAAAATCAAGTAGTCCTTCAAGTCAAGGGTATTCAAGGAGTGGCTTTTCGATTTAAACTGTTTCGATGTTACGGTTACATGATATCAGCCCAAGGTATCACTAATAGTAATTTCTGTGTTACATCAGTATTTCAATAGTTTCACAAATTTTTTTTTTCTTGATAACCATTAAACCATAGGTGTCCAAACCTTAATTTCACAAAATATTTTTTGAACAAATTGATTGACCTTAATTTCACAGAATATTTTTGAACAAATTGATTATGACCTTTGGAATTGATTGTATGAATCACATGCTTTATACTTGTTAAGAGATGAGACTGGCCATCTCAAGGAATACTTGCGTGAAGATGTTGAGGGGGTGTTGAGTATGTATGATGCATCTCATTTTGCTTTGGAAGGAGAGGATGTCCTTGATGTTGCCAAGACTTGCACAGCTAAGCATTTGATGGACATCACGGAGAACATATGCCACATTTAAAAAGTTACTGCAGGAAGGAGCTAACCAAAGCCAATTCATTGGTAACAGTTATCGACAACGTATATGATGTTTACTTTTCCTTAGAAGAACTTGAGCTCTTTACTGACGCTGTTGAGAGGTTAGTATTGAGTTTTCGATGTTAATTTATTTGTTGTACCATTAATATTTTGAGATTCAATTGTGTTATAAACTTGTTTGAAACTTTGATCAGATGGAACATCACTGCAACAGTGCGACTTCCTAATTATATGAAGCTGTGTTTCCTGGCGCTCTTCAACAATGTTAATCAGATGGCCTCTGTTGTCTTGAAGGAACAAGATTGGGATATTTTATTTTATTTACAGAAGGCTGCATGGACTGTTCCTTTATATAACTTGTATACGCATCTGCACTGATTCTTCTTTTAGAAAATCATAGATGTATATTGAGAGATGTTTGATGATCTAAATTACTTGATATACCTAATGCATGGATGGGGCTTTCACTTGTTCTTAGTGAGCAGATTTATGCGAGTCTGTCTTGGTGGAGGCAAGGTGGTTTTACAGCATATACACACCAACACTTGATGAGTATCTTGAAAATGTATGGGTTTCAGTAGTTGCTCCTGTTGCACTAGTTCACACCTACTTTGTAAACCAAGTGACCACTCCTTAGAAAGAAATCCAGTAATCATTCGCTGGTCAACCATGATATTTAGGCTCTACAGTGACTTGGGAACAGCTTACCTGGGACTGAAAGTTGATGCAATATAAATATATTGTAGATTCTTTTAAAAAAATTGACTTACGGCTATTACTGTAACAGGTAATCATGATGATCAGGGTGCTATTTTTTTTTAGTAGATCAAAAATCAAAAATCTGACATCTGCAGTTTATTGGACGGCCCAGTTACGTGCAAATCACTTCTTACTATAGACAAATCAAATGATGTGGTGACCTCACGTATGGATGAAGGCACCCCAAATGTGACAGCCCCAAATTCTGAGGCCGCCTCATGGTCAGCTACTTCCCTGCCTCAGCACCTGAAGCCTCTGCCCACGTCACTCATACTCATCATTTGTCTGATACCTTGCGTTTCTTGTCAATTTATTCAGTAGGTTACATATAGTTTTAGATTAAACAATTAAATTCAATTAAACTAATCAACCTTTATAATAAAATTAAAGCGAAAGTCTTTATACTACCAAAAGAACATATAAGGATTTCTTATTTAACTTATAGTAGAAATCCCGGCGGTACTGGGCATATAGGCGATCAATTATAACAGTATATATACAAGTACATGTGTGAAATATTGTCGTCCAAGCCCAAAAAAGGTAATACAAAATATTAAAAGTACAACTACCACCAAACGTACCAGCAGGCCTCAGCGTAGGTAAGTCAGATGTAGTCACCAAGAATCCCCTTACCTCTGCTAGTACTACGATCTGCTCTCAGTCATCAAAGTAAAATTCCAAGGAAAGCCACCGTACATATTAAATTAAAAATGTAAATGACAGAGCCAATAAATAGTGTTAAATAAACATGCAGAAAGAAGGAATAACACAGACAACTGCTCAAAGCTCATCGCATGAATATAAACACACAGATATATAAATAGGTGTGAACACAACTACTAAAATGTGTACTTAGGACCAGGAGCTCTGGTCGTGGCCTACGCCATCGACCCTACGACTATGTCCTAGCGACATTAGCCCTAGTAGGTTACATCGAACACGTGAACCAGTATTCAACTCGGGATATAATCTACCGAGGCCAAGAACATGCGCTACACACTTAGCAAGCGACCATAACAACCCTCGGATTCATAGATGGAAAAACTCAACCGTCCCAGTAAGAGTAGACTCACAGATTACCAAGAATTAACAACTCAAATGAATAAACAATAAGTAAATGCAGTAGTGGTGTTCAATTGGGTTTTACGTACCTCGAACAGTGCTCAATAACCCCGAAAACACTCCCCGGTCTGACCCCCAACTAGTCCCCAACTCCAATTACTGTCCCGTGACTCCTGAGATCTATTTCGAGTGTTTAATGGTTAATTAAGTGGGTTTGTTATCCATTAGGCTCGATTTCATTTTTAAGAATTTAAGGGTTTTGGTACCTAGCACGCTAGGCTGGGTGATTAGCGCGCTAATTGATCTCCGTGCATTGTTCATGCATGAAGATCATCATCTTCCCCAGCGTGCCTAGCGCGCAAGTGTTCATCACCTAGCGCACTAGGTGTACTCTGCCCAGAATTCCAGCAATGGATTCTGGGCTTTTTCGGTTCCTAATACCTCACAAACATCATATAAACAACACACACTCCAACCGCCTCAAATTCCTCTCTAAAACACCGATTAAACAAGTTTTTCACTCAAAACAGCGGATCAAAGTGTGCATGTTTTTAAAATTCGAAATCACCAAAATACTCATTTTTGTGCACAAATCCGATTTGAATTGTCATAACTCATCAAAACTAACTTCATAAACAACAATTCTCGCAAAAACAGTGATGAATTCTCAGAAATTCATTTGAACCTCAACATATCCAAACATATCAAGTTTTCATAAAAAAAAAAATTAGAGATTTGTGAGTAGATTACCTTAGATTTCGCTGTTTGGACGCTCAATCCAGTCTCCAAACCCTTAGTTGCTTCCCATAACCAGAATTTCTCCCCTCAGAACCTCAAGAATCGTTGAGAATTGCTTTGGTTTGCATGTTTACAATCAAGTTGGTATTTATGTGTTGTTTTAATCTGGCATTCACACGCATCTTGAGCCTGATCTAGCGGTCCTTGTTAAGCCTGTGTCACTCAATTTCTGAACACCTTATCATGACACTAGTTGCCTTGTATCTCATCTGTTGTGTGTCTCGAGGATAATCCAAGGTGTGCTGATTTATTCAGTTTCAACTATAGGATTTGTTATACCAATTTGACTTAACTCATATAGCCTACCCAAGTCATCAAATAAATTTCATAAAATGGTAAGTAGGGTCACACTAACTTCCTGACTACTCAGCTCCCCGTGCCCCGCGTTTGGCACGCTTCCCTAGGCGAACCCACACATAGTGTTCCTATTCGAATTATATAACTTAGCCTAAGGTTATATTTAAATCTCATTAAATTAAATCCTCAACTATAGTCATGCTATATTGATTAAATCTAATCTAACCCCAACGCCCGGCCTCCCAGCTACCGAACCCTAGCGTTAGCGTGTTCTACGAAACGGAACCCCGGTGCTCACTCGCCCGATAAGTAATTATAGATACACACATGTGATGAATAATACATCATAATAATAAAAATATTAATACATCACAAAACTCAAGAAAACAGCAGTACACAATCAGTATCCTAAGTTTGGGTCATGCCTAGCCTATCTGCGGTGTCCACATATCGTCCGAGGTGGCGTCCTAATCTGAAAATAATTAAATAACAGTGTTATAATTATCACGGGTCGTTACACCAAAACCAATAATTCTTTCCCAAAATGCATTTGCCCTTGTGCACCCCTATTTTCATTGTTGGGTACAACGTTCACCCCATCAATGTGAAGAAGAAGAAAAAGGAGAAAGCACTCGATCCCTAGGTCTTCGCGTTCACCCCATCTTCGCATCAACGATTTTCGAGTCACACTTTTCATAGGCGGTTGTTGGGGGGACGGTCAATTTTTCGCCTCATACCCGGGTTCAACTTGACAATAAGATTTATAGATTTTTAGTCGATATTTGTGTTTGGGTTTGTGGTTGTGGTAAATGGTCAGATTTGAAGGCCGTTTTGTGTTTTGTATTTCAAATCTTGGTCAAAGTATTTCAAAACTTGGTCAGTTTAGGGTTGTTTTCATTTCTATGGATGTTTTTTCAATATTTTTTTACTGTTTTTGAGCTATTTTGGTGGTTGTGTATGTGTTTGTAACTATTTTCTATCTAATATGTTTGTCGATTTGGGCGTTGTTAATGGTCGTGGCTAGATCGGGGACACAGGATCGAGTGACAAAGCACTGTTCGGCTTACTTCAACTGAATAATGCATGTTAATCGGTCTTCGAAGACCGAACCGAATAGTAGTGTTCAAAACTTGTTTGATGCACCGTTTGGTAGTTTTCAAAACTTTTTTTAAGTGTTTGCTATTTTTTTATCTATTTTGTTTGTTGTGTATGTGTTGGTTATTGTTTTGATCAATTTTGAATATTGGTTTGTGGTTTGTTTAGGGTTAAAAAGCTCATTCAGTCACACGTTACCGTTTGAAATTGTTTTGATCGATTTCATCTGACCGAACAGTTGACGTGCGGTCAGTATTCTCTTACCGAACAATTGTGTATGTCTTGATTTATGGTTTTGATATATGTTCTTGACCAAATCTCGTTATTGTGTATGAGTTTCTTACAGTGTTTTAGATCAGATTTTATGGTAGGATTCTTGGTTAGTTGGTGGTCCTGGTTCATTTGGTCAAACCAAACCAAGTCTCAAAGTATTGTTCAGTCCTCTCACACCGAACAGTTTAGTATTGATCGGTTTCGTCAAATCGATTGTAATATTATTAACTTTAATTTTAATTATAAGAATTGAGTGTTAATGTGGGGTTCATATTTGTGTCATTCTTATAGGTATGACTCGTACAAAGAGGATTCAGGATGTCAGGAAGGCTGAGGAGGCTAAAAAGACTTAGGAAGTGAACAAGAAGATTGCGAAGAAAGGCAAGCGTGTTGGCAGGAGAGCTCAAACCGCATCTTACAGGAAATTGAAGGAGTTGAGAAGGGCTAAGGGGGATAGCGAGTTACATGATGAGGCATCCGCAGTAGAGGCCTTGGAAGGGTGGGAATTGGCAATTCGCAGTAGCCAAGTAAGTTCAGTTGAAGTATCATGTGACGACCCTAGTTCCACAACCTTAAACTGGGCCCCGTCCGACTTAGACTTACATGGACCCCGAGTCAACCCTCGCAAAATCAAAGCAAGCCTAGTCAACCTTCCTTACCATTATTCATTAATTAAGTCTTACTATATCAATTTAAATAAGTTATTCAAATTATTGAGTTATCAAAGTGTAGCGGAAGCAATTTAAAACCTCAAACTAACTGAATAATCTCCAAGACACAAGTCAAGACAACCTAGAGTAATATCATATCATATACATGTCCCAAGATCTCTCACATAATCTCCTATACCCAATGTGATAAAAAATATATATATATATATATATATATATACATAATACAAAAGTCAGGAAACCTACATTAGTGTGAGAGGGAGAGCCGCTTAAATGTCCTCACAGCAAATCACCCAATAGTGGAGCCTTGCCCCTACTCGATTGAGGATCTGCACTCAGTCAAACACAAGAATGACGAGTCCAGGTAAGTAACGCCAAGCAGGATGTATACAACATTTCGAAAAAAGTAAAGCAATCTATATTCATGCAGATGGAAAGAAAGTTATAGGGAACGCATGAATAATTAAATACTATAAATAAATCAGTGATCAATCGAAATATGAGTGTCTAGGAAATCAAGTAGAGAGGCACAAGTAGTTCTAACCAAACGGTCATTGAGTCGAGGAAAATCCTACAAGACTCAGATTCTAGGACGTGGTTAATACCCAACAAGCCCTAAATCCATGCAGATGAGACTTCTTGGTAATCCAGCTAAGAATTTTCACCCCTTATAGAACCAGTAACTAGTGCAGTGCATCCCGAGGTTATGGATCTAGCATATTACCTCAAATGACCACTCCTTCCAAGGATCACCGTTGACTCACTTTCCCTGGGACAACTCAAATGAAATGAAAATCCAAAGACAGATACAAAGCAATAACAATAACAAATTAAAGCTCAATTGAAATAATTGTACATTTCTTAACTAGTTTACTTACCTATGATCCAACCTAATCACGCACTTAAATGCTCTGACACGCGTTACTAATGATTTCCTACATGTCCGTCACTAAACTATACTCTCTGGTAGTCATTTGAATCTAATTGGTTATATTAAAGTTGTGTTTTCACATTTATATTTCAAATTCTATTAAATCCCCCATAATTCCCAATTCTCCATAACATATAATAATTCATATAATTGGGTCAATTTTTCAAGTATTGGGTCGCATTTGAACCCATTTGGATACCTAAGAGAAGCCCCAAAATTTTCCAAAACTTTTCAAAATTTTGTTCAAAAATCCCTCAGGACGTCGTGGGTGACGTCTTGTGGTTCATCCCCAAAAGTGTAGGGGCAAGGGTGTCCCTACCCCAGACGTCATGACCGACGTTGTTGAACTTTAGGCTCAACGGCGTCCCTAGCAGCGTCTCGTGCAAATTTTGAATTCGGGGTTTTTCAAAACCTCAGCTCGCGTCGTCGTATTTCGAGCCTATCCATCTACTTAAGGATCTCAAATGCCATCCAAAACCATATTCAAAATACACCAAACGCGTCCACAAACCACAATCCAAAAATCCCAAAAATTCATCAAAATTGACCAAATCAGAAATTCTCATCAACTACCTTAGCAACAGCAATATGTCCCACTCTATGATCATTAAAAATTCATCAACACATTACCTAAATCCCAGAAAATCCAGTGATCATGGGTTGTCCAAAAAATTTCAACAAAAATGCACAAAATCAACGCCAACATGAAAAGAATTAGATGGTGAGTCGATATGTAACCTTAACTCGCGAAATTAATCGATCCCATGGCATCGATTCGCTCCCAAAATCACCAAATCTCCAGCCCCAGTTTCGTTTGAGAGAGAGATAAGAGAGAAAAGGTGGTGTGTCACCCCATCACACCTCTTTTACTCTAACAACATGACCCAAAAATCCTATCTCTGGAAGCCAAAACTCACACTTACTGAACTTGGCATACAACTGGTGGTCTCTCAAAGTCTGTAGAACTATCCGAAGATGTCCCTTGTGCTCCTTACGAGTCTTGGAGTAGATAAGGATATCATCAATGAACATAATCACAAATCTATCCAGATAAGTCCTCAATACTCTGTGTATGAGATCCATAAACACAGCTGGTGCGTTAGTCAAACCAAATGGCATGACCGTGAACTGATAATGGTCGTATCTCGTACTGAATGCAATTTTTTCCCTGTCTTCAGCCCTAATCCTGAGCTAGTGATAACCTGACTTCAGGTCTATCTTTGAAAACCATTTTGTTCCCGTCAACTAATCAAACAAATCATCTATACGAGGAAGCGGATACTTATTCTTCACCGTTACCTGATTTAGTTGTCTGTAGTTAATGCACAACCTTAGGCTGTTGTCTTTCTTCTTCACAAACAACACTGATGCACACCACGGTGACTTGCTAGGATTAATGAATCCCAACTCTAGCAACTCATCCAACTGAGTCCTGAGCTCCACCAACTCTCGAGGTGCCATCCTATACGGCGGTATAAAAATGGGTTTAGTCCCAGGTACTAAGTCTATGATAAATCCATCACTCTCGGTGGTGGTAGTCCTGGCAGATCCTTAGGAAATACATTGATGAACTCGCACATTATCAATACATCAACTATACTAACCTCTAGTCTCTCAGCAGCGCTCATGACACTCGCAAATGTCTCAATCACACTACTAGTAGCCTCTCTGCCCTTGGTGATCTATAATAAAGCTGTTGTACCCTGAAATCTAATTTTCATACCATCTACCAATGGAATCGTGATAATCTTCCCATAACAATCAATATGGGCATGATAAGCTCCTAACCAGTCCATGCCTAACAACACATCAAACTCTAAGAACTGTAGAACCTGAATCAAACATGGTATGCATCAAAGTACTACATATCAAAGACATACCCTCAACGAGATTATGAGACGCTCCTTAATCTGGCTCAACAACCTAGACTCTCTCTTATTGTTGCTGGTGATGTTGTGGTTGAGCTCTCGTCAGCAAAGGACATTGAAGTTGTAGATGACCGATCTGACCGCACTTGTAGCAAATATGTGTCTCCCGTGATCCAGATGATACATGCCCATGTGTCTGACCCTGCCCACGTCCCTGTGGAGGGCTTTGAATCTGACTAGACCTCTAAGTTTGTAACTGTCCAGATCTCTGTGTCTGTGTCTGTCCACCTCCTCTTCTAGTATCCCTACTCTCAGAATACTACCTCTACTGTTGTGCAGATCGAGTAAACTATGGTGGTCGACCAGTAAAACTCTATGCAGGTACAGGTGTAACAAGTGTAGTCTGTGTTGGTCGTGGTGGTGGAGCAACTGAACCACTACTCTAGGCTCTACTATCCCTGAAACCTCACCTGTTCTTCCTCCTCTCCTTATCCTATCGGCCCTCGAAACGTGTCTCCGGCCTAACAGGTCTAACCTCATCTAGATGTGTGCACAGATAACCCTCCTTAGCCAAGCTCAGTTTATAAGCTCGTTGTAATGTCTCTGGCTCAATGGAAACTACGACACCTCCAATCTCAGGTAATAACCCCTCCGTAAAGTAGTAGACTTTGTCAGTATCTCTGTCTGTTGAACCCCCAGCATAGGGTAGCAACTGCAGGTACTATCCCATATAATCCATGACAGACTCATCTGCGAACTATCTGATGGTGGAGAACTCATTCCTTTTCACCCTTAGAATTGTAGGAGGAAAGTACTTCAGGTTGAGCTGGGTCTTAAACTCTGTCCAATCCTTAGGCACCCCTCTGGTAGACACTATCGTAGTCCACCAGTCATCATCCTCCCTAAACATGGAAGATGAATTAGAGGCTCGCATGTGCTCCTTTGTCGCAATGATGTTGTGGACTTTCTCGTGGCTCTTCAGAAACATCTCAGCAGCCACCCGATTTGTACCTCAAAAGAACTCATTTGGGTTTTGCCTCTTGAACTCCCTCAACTGCCTAGCCTCTGTTGTGGCCCTAATGCCTCTCTCTGCTATTGGAGTAGGCACTATATCAGTTTGAGCAAGAGGTGCAACAGGCGCTACCTCAGCCTGTACCGGTGGTAACACAACAATATATGGTATTGTTGCAATCGTCGTAGGAGTAATAGATGTAGCAACACTCGGTGTATCCATCTCTTGGGTAGTATGAACCCCCGAGGTTGATAGTGGTGATGGTGTAGCAACAACCGATGTCCTCAGTATCCTCAGGATCTCCTCTAACCTCTTATCCTGGGTAGCAACCCTATATGTCAAGGCCTGAAAATCCTCAACACTGATAACACGAGGACCAACAACCCCACTATCATCACTGGGCTCCGTCTTATCCGTCATTACAATCTAAAACAGAAAGTGAATGCCCGAATCAGTCAATAGCTACCAATATAGTATAATACATCACAACAGATATAACATATAAGATCAAATTTTTACTTTCTCTAACTCTCCTCACTTCCCAACTAAACCTCAATTCAGGTAGGTTCCAACTATTTTCTATTTCCGCTGGTTTGTATTTTATTTTGGTTGTAAGGTTAATCAAAGGCACGTACTAAAACCTTGCTTTGCTCTGATACCAACTGTAACGGCCCCAGTTCCCCATAAAATTAGGTCCTGCCCAGCATAGACCTACGTAGACCCCTGTGCTTTTACTCGTAAATTCTACGCATCCTAATCAGCCTCAAATCCTCATATATAACATTATTTTAACATTTAAATGTGTGAGTTATAGGATTATAAAGTTATCAGAAAATTCGTAGCGAAAATCACTATAATCAACTATAACTTGTAGATGGAAAATCAGGTAAATAGATAACCTATCACGTGGAAACCCTGTGAAATAGATAAATATATGCATGTCTGATGATCAAAGCTAAACAGTGTGATCATACATGATATCCCTAGTCTCTCAATGTTGGGGCATGTGCCTTAGGTATTCTATAAACATTGTTTATCTTACAGCTTTAGTTAATAAAATAAAGGTTTTTCATTTGTTGTTTTATTATAAGTGATTGCATATCTACCTTATAATAAGATACATGGGTATTTGTTGAAATATCCTAAATGTCCCTAGTCGGTCATTATACTGGGAACGATAATAAATTAAGACTAGTGTGAGTCTTGATTGATGGTCATGTGATGATAAATACTTGTTAAGGAACAAGGTATTGGACCGACCCGCTATGAGAACACTACATTGATTAAGTCATAGGTGTTACTCTTGATAGGTATATCATTTAGTCATTCAACTTGAGATTACCATAAACTTCAATATTATGAGCATGGTAATTTGACACAATCAAACGTTATCTTTAACTGGACGATTATAAAGATTGTGATTGGTTATCATGTGAGCAATTGTGAAGGTGTGTAATTAAGAAAGAATTTGTCGTTCTCGTAAAGAGAGAGATGTCAGTGAATCCCTCAATATGTTAGATTGTTAAATGGTCAATTCCAAGTGAATTGATATGATCAATGTCATTTTGATGTTTTCAATCTATCTAAAGATCGAAACTAGTAAGATTGAACATTAAGGGTGACTTTCTATACCTTATATTTAATCAAAGGATATCACATAACAAAAGATATGATATGCGTTATTCATTATGTTGTATCGATTTTGATATTCATGCTTCTTGAGTAGTCATAATGTCTTGCTAGAGACTGTTTATGACTTGTGTACCAAAATGGTTTTGGTTCACTACCAACGTCGCGTGAACCTATTGGGTCACGCACAAAGAATGGCTTTGCGTAATTTCAAATGGTTCAGAGTATTGAATTTTATAAGATAAAATTCATAATATATAAGCCCTTATGATTCGTTATATGATAACTTATTAATAGGGGTATATGTATAATTTGCTTAAACAACGTAAATACAATAGTTGTATTTCGAATTTCCTTAAATGGCGTAAATACAATAGTTGTATTATGAATATGATTTTAAGTGAGAGTTTATCTACACATATAAATAAAGGGTGATGCCCAAAAATGTAAGATAAGAATTTCATTTTTCCAATTTTTGTATTCTCTGGATTTTAGGAGAGAAAGAAAAACATTTTCAATCTCTCTTGGGGCTAGCACTCCAAATTGTAGTTACTGTTCATGTGTGGATTTCTAATAGAGGACGCGCGCTTGAACGTCTTAAAGATCAAACAATCAGATAAGGAAATGACGAATTAATGTATGGTTTACTTTTGTAGATCTTGTTTAATAGAACTTATTTGCGATCCTGTTGGGATTTTTTCAAAATTGTTTTGCATTTTTCGCTGCGTATGACCCACTCAATCGCTAATACATGTCCCAGTGTTATTCAAAACATACAATACAATAATCATAGTCAAAAGAAGCAAGACCTACAGTGAGTAAAGGAAAGAAACATTCTGAGAGTCCTCAGAGGATATCATCTAGCATTAACTCCTTTCCCTTGCTCGTTTTTGTTCTGTCTGCATCACGGTCACAAACTAGACGGTGAGTGCATGAAAAATATGAAAGTAATATCAAAAGAAACTAGACAGTAATTCAAGAGTTACTAAATTAACGGTCCAATTATCATGCGGTATTGAAATACATGGAATATAACAAATTGCAAGATAAACAGACTGGCAATTGTCACAATGAAATTTGAGTATCCAAAGAGTCAAAAGAGGTCCATAAGTAGTCAATTTCTACGTAGTACAACAGTACCACAATACATAATCACAACAGTCCACATCCACATCCACAACAATCCAGTAATTGAAGTGTAACCCACTATTAGAGGGTGGACAGCATCCCTACAGGCAGTGCTCACGTTTGCCCAGCTAATATGGACCTAGGAGTACCTTCACGACATACTTACGCTGAGACACTCAACCAAGAAAATATAGAATGAAATTCCAACAAATAGTTTAATTCAAATAAAGACATCAATAATGGAAAATGAATTAATGTGCATTTTCTGACTGGCTTACAATCGTACAAAAAAGTACATCAAACACCACAAAACTCCGATCCTCGCGTAACCCTCTAAGTTGTCCCACTCGAATTCTCAAAATATGACAATCATTTAACCCAAATTTGGTTCAATTAGAGTCATTCTGTGACCCAAGATTGTCCCCCAAAGTTTCCCAACATTTTAGAACTTTATTTAAAATTTATCTATTTTTACTATTCCCCAAGCCGTCTTGACGGTGCCAAGGCAAAAACCCACGGCGCCACTTAAAACGTGTACAGTGTTTTGGCTCATTGCCACAAACGCCATGACCGACGCCGTGGGATAAAATCCCCCCAGCGTCCCTCACGTTGTGGAAGACAACACGTTTTCTGGGGTTTTCCGGAACCCTGGCTCGTGTCGCCGTATTCCGAGCATATCCCAAACTCTTAGGGACGTCCAAAACAACATCAAACACACATCACTTTGCGTCGAAACCCCAACAAATACCCCAATTCATAAATTACTCAAATATTCATCAAAAATCTCCAAAAATTCTAAATTTCCTCAAATACACCAACCAATTCACAAATCATCAATAAATCATCTCATTGATCCCAAAAACACCACCTAAACTTATTTCTAACATTTTCTAAAAATCTTATCCGAAATCGTCGTGACGAAAACCCACAAAATTGATACCAAACCGTAGACAATCACGAGGGGAGTCGAGATCCTACTTATTTACACATGGTTGGTCGATCCCCGACATCGCAACGAGCTCAAAACATACCGAAACTCTCCCCCCCGGTTCTCTTTCGTTCTCTCATTGGGTGAGTAAGAGAAATGAGATAGAGGAGAGAGAAAAGGTGATGGCTCCCTTTTATACCTCCACTTCATCAACTCGTACGAATCTCATGGTACATATTGTCTCTCCCTCAAACCATCCAACAACTCCAACTCAAATTCATGACTTCACTAAGTGACTACAACTTCAAAACCAAGCCATTTCTCAATCACACCGCTCGTTCTCGAACCCGTTTCACCTCACGACTCGCACCGCGTGTGTTCCCAGACATAACCTCGCTCTCGCATTTTATTTGATTATTTATTATTTTTTGATGATTTCCTAATTACCATTTTCTAATGTTTAATTACCCGTACTATACCCTAAATTTTCTATTTTTTCTAGGTGAATCTCCCACACAAATCGTGGTGATTAATAAAACAAAATCACGTACTAAGACATCCAGAGTTCACATTTGGGTATAAATAATAATACAAAAATCACAAAAACAAAATATACCTCAGAGTCGACTCCCGAGGCTTGAGTAATATGATAAGCCACGACTGGTAGGTCACGGTCCTGAAACACGTCACGTGTCACCTATTAAATTTGAGGGTCGTTACAGAGAACGATGTCCAACTAGATTCGAATAAATGGTAGTCGTCAGTCGGCTGTATCTCTGTAGGAGATATCTCGTGGGCGGGAGCTTGATTGTACATCTCCTGTAGGATATCAGCTCCACTGGACATGATATTAAGAGTTATCGCCTCATCCAATCATCTGACAAAGTAGTAGATCTGTTGTATCTCCGTCGCGGCCACATCCATGGCATACTGTAGTAGATATCTGTATCATTTTATATACTGTAGCACATACATGTCGCCCTATACTAGTGTTATAAACCCCTCTCTAGGATTCAACCGAACCTCTATCGCAATGTATTCGTCGAGGAAAAACTATCAGAACTTGGCCTAAGTAGCAGGATCTGGATGAGCGTCCGAGTACGTAGTCCACCATACTGTTGCATTACCCCTAAAACATAAGCTCAAAAGTCGCGGTTGATCAATCTCCTCCACCTTCAGCGGCTTGTGTAACCGCTGGTGAGTCAATAACCACCTCCCAGTTAACTCTGGCTTACCAATACCGTAGAAGTATCTCGGCTGGAATCGCAAAAAATCTTTGACCTTATTCGCCTCAACCGACATCGCACTGCCTGACGTCAATGCAACCGTCGGCTGCTCAATCGTAGCCGGAGTAATAGTTTTCGTCTCTGTAGGCGCTACAACCGACACTGTCTCATCATCTTGTGTCTCTGAACACTACAAAAAATAGCTGATCAGAAATGGAAATTTTCGTTGTTGTTTAGTAAATATTCCGTCTCTAATCCAGTTCTGCAACAGATTAGAGATGGAATGAGTTCTGTTTCTAAAATCGTCATCGCTATTCAGATGGATCGGAAACGAAACATAAACGAATTCAAAGATGGATCTGAGACGGACACCTATCCATGGCAAAGGGTTTGGCTTGCATTCTATCTCTAATCCGTTTTTTACCAGCAACGGATCAGAAACGAACATCAAGTTTTATCTATTCTCATGGTTTGATTCCCTTGCTATTCTGTTGCTGATCAGAAATGGATTAGCAACAGAATTCATGAATTCCATTGCTAATTCGTTTTTTATCAACAATGGATCACAAACGAACATTAAGTTTTACCTATTCTCAGGGTTTGATTCCCTTGCTATTCCGATGCAAATTAGATACGGATTAGCAATGGAATTCATGAATTCTGTTGCTAATCCACCTCTATTCTGTTTCTAATTCCTAATCTATATTTTTTATTTTCACTGAAATCAAAATGGTTCTCCAACACTTCAAAACCTGAAAACAATAGCAAAGTAACCTTCTCCATCGCCTACACTCCCTCCAACAACTCCTTGGGGTTCTAACATCCCCCAAAAGGCAAAGTTTCACATACACACAATAATCAACAATATATATCAATAAAAAGATGCAAATAAGAAAAAAAATCCTACAATTTGAAAAATCTAAAAGATTTACATATCCACAAAAGGAGTAGTTAACCATAAAAGATATAGAAGTTACTTAAGCATCCACAACATAATTACCAATTCAAAAGTTCTACAAACAACCATAAAATACACCCAAGTATCCCCAAGTTGTTCATCCTTCGTAACTCAATCCTCTAAATATCTACAAAAAAGAACTACCAATTCAAAAGTTCTACAAAAATCTATAAAATAAATAAAAGATACCTAAGTATCCCTAAGTTGATTATTCCCTGTAACCATGTCATCTAAATATCTACAAAAAATGACTACCAATTCAAAAGTTCTACAAACAACCATAAAATATACCTATGGATGTCCAATTTGCTCATCCCTCCACAACCCAGTTTTTTCTCTCCCGATCAACGTCGTCCTGCAGTAGTGCATCAGCTGGATCCATCTACATTTGTTGCTGCTACTCCTGAGGTGGTAGTGGTGGCTAAGATAGGCCTACTCCGTCTATGGTCATCCTGAACTGGCTCTGTATGAACGCCACAACTTGTCTTAATTGGTCACTAATATTATCGAACTCCGAACGTGGCAGCAGTATCATCATATCTTCTCTTCCTGCTTCCTAACGACCTGATACCGTAGACACGCCCTTTGGGACAGTCACCCACCACATCGTAGTACAATGCCATCTCATCCACCGGCTAGTCCGATGTAGCCTGTGTTAGCTCTTGATGTCTGCTCTCGAGTTGAGCCTGCATGGATCAACAATAAACAACTAAAATGATATACATTTAGTACAATTATTACAACTTAGCTCATATTTCTATACTTACATAGAACCGCGTTGATCTAGTATCGATGAATGTCACCTCGTCGTGATTTTTCATGTAGAGATGCAAATATAAGTCATTCACGGTAAGAGTCCTCTCAAATGCACGAGTCTGCACACCAAAGTTATTAAAATGTTAAATATGGTATCAAATTAAAGCTTGATTCACTACAACAAGAATCACTTTCCACGACTCAATTTTTATGACATCTTTAAAATTATGACATTGAAATTAAGTTAAGCATGACAATTTCTAAATAAAATGTCATTGAAAAGTGATAAATTATACATAGAACTAACAATGTTTTCAATGACAGATAAGTTAGCTACTAATGGCATTTATATAATGACATTAAAAGAACTACTAAGTTACTAAAACGACTACTGTCGAGCTCCCATACAACTCTCTCAAAAAGGAAAAAAATGTGACCGCCTACGTTCAACGAAGTCCCCGCCAAGATTCTCATTTGCCGCTCAAGTAGTGAAAGACAGATTAGTCATTTGACACTCAAAACACAAAAGCGACATATATTCATGTTGGTAGTACATGTTTCACGCTATCCATGTTGTTGGTGTTTATGGAACTCAACTATCTATGTTTCACGTTAATGGACAATTTAAGAGTCATTCTTATGTGCAGTGGTAGTTGTTAAAGGTGATTTGTAGTAGAAAAGTTTCTTAATGGGTCATATACTCATGTTGGTAGCGTTTTTGGAGAGCTGAATATTCACTTGTATTTTTTATGCTGCAAATGTTGTTAAACTTGGAGGCTTCAATTTATATCTCATTGACTTTTGGATTGAATGTCTTTGACACTTGATTGACGTTATTTAGTGGTCATGACTTCCTAAAACTTATTCCTATGCTTATTTCCTATATACTTGAAGAAGAGGCCACAAACTTTTTTTTTACATAACAATAAAGAGGCTACAAACTTACTTAAATGTATATAGTGACCAAGTAATCATGCAAGGAAAGTCATATTAAGTCATCTGTTTGTTTTTTTTTTTGGTAAGGAAAAAAATATTGGGCTGACTTGCATTATATTACTTGAGCTAATTGAAAGGTTAATTATAATGTATCTATGACTTTTTGATCTATGGTCAAGTACAAGTTGCAATATATTTCTTGAGCTAATTGAGAGGTTAATTATTTTTAGTGGCCATGTCTTCCTAAAATTGATTCCTATTATTATTTTAATTTCGATATACTTGAAGAGTCTACAAACTTACAATTTCAAAGTTTTTGAACTCAATCTTGTGATTTTTGTGGAGTCCATGGCGTTCTTTGTATTTCAATTTATTAGCATCTCTACTACAAGAGGTTGATTTGAGAGGTAAGGAGTTAGATTCATTATAATGTTATTTGATACTATAACTAACACCTCTCATTAGGCAGCATGCCATCACTCTGCAATAACTATATGGTGCATTGATCATACTTTATACTATAAAAAAACACTTACCAATCTTTCATTAATTGTCACAAAAGACATCGAGTCGCCACCGTGTTTCGAGACTCCAGTCCCTGGTCATTCCACCTCAATGTTCCTATTCTCAAACACCTGCTTAAACCTGGCAAGAAAGTCTTTGCTCTCCCAGTATTCCAAGTATCTCCTCCACACCTCATCTATAACAAAGTTTGGTTGGACACGATTCTTCTTCAACTTACTCGTCAATGCGGTGTATCTGATGCCTATCTTTGTGTCGTACGATGCACAAACGAGGTCGTCGTGAATCGCGGAGTACCATAAAAAATGTACCTAAAAACCAACGAGTGCAATTATTATGAGAAAGAAAAACTAATATCTAACATCTGCAACTTATATGAAGTTCCTAGAAAAAATTTAAACTCGGTGGAAGCGTAGAACTCTTCATTCCAACTAACAATAATCCTCATTAAGATGCTAGCAACGTAAAAAACATCATAAGACCCATTTAACAACAACAAAAATGGATCAAAAAATTATAAAATTATCGCATAACATACTAGTCACGGTCATTACAAAAACATCATAAAACCCATTTTACATAATTTAAACTCCGTGGAAATGTGAAACTTTCCATTCTAACATGTCAATGACATACTAGTCACGGTCATTACAAAATTATTCATTGCATACAAACTAAGTAACCAATGCTTATTCTTCTCATGTGGAATAAGAGCTACTTAAATCATATTCAAAAACTCAGTCCGAAATTGAAATGGATGACAAACATTACTTGAAAAATCCATATCCTTCACTAAAAATAAGATCCATATAGATAAAGGCAATCAATTTTCTTTCACTACTTTTCTGTTAAGCCACCAACCTTCAACTGCTTCTAAAATGGCATTTTAGAAAGAAGGTAGAAAAGATAAAGGAAGTGAACTTCAAGATAGCAATTGCTATCTTTTAATAAGGGGAAAAAAGATTTTTTAATAAGAATTGTAGGATTCGGTTTTAATCAAACATGTAACATTAGGAAATTAACTGATGTCAAATCAAATAAAGGTTCAAAGACATGAACAATTAGGACCGATTGATGTGTTAGTTAAGAAAAATGACCCATTGCCAATAAATGAGAATTCTAGATGAAGGGGGAAAATGACAGGAGCTAATTTCACATAGTTAAAGTCTTGGAGAGAAGGCTTTGGTTGTAGAGAGCTACGACATAAGCATAGCCTGTTGAAAGCCTGAAAGAATGATATACAACATAAATTCTTAACTTGAAATCAATAAATCACAACCAGAAGGAAACATCCTCACATCTCCACATAGGCAAGACAATAAAATTATGAAGTATACAGAAAAATACAAATATACTTCTAGATAAGAAGTTTATATTGAACATATAATACTTGTGCAATCATGTTAACTATGTGGCTAAAAATTCGGATCTAGTTTTCAAACTCAACAAACACGCAAACATTAAAAAAAATGAGAAACAACGTACACCCAGAATCGAAATGGGCAATGTTCTTCAATCCTAAATCTTTCTGTTAGGGCTTGTTTGAGAAATTGAAATCATGAGGAAGTTGGAACATGAAAGACAAAACAGAGACGGGCGTTTGTTGCTGGGTGGTGACTCCGGCATGGAACAGAGAGCTTGTTTGCCTTTTGAATAAAAAGAAAGAAAGAAAGAAAGAAAAAAGAGGACATCTGTGAAGCACAAAAACTTACGTCTTGTGGCGTGGGACAAAGAGCGTTGGAGGAGAGAGGAATAGAGAGACATTGACAAGGAGGACGAGAGCTCCAGCAGCGGCAGAAGACGCGAGGCGAACAGAACAGAGAGGGGAACGCGATCGAGGTTTAGTGCAGAACAGAGAGGGGACGCGACAACGAATGAAAGAAGGGGAAGAAAACTTGTGGGCCCGTGTTTTGATCAATTTCTCATCAATCCTCAAGCGTCGATCTGGAGGAGTGATGGACGGCTATAACCCACACATCTCAACTTTTGACAGAATATTTAGCGCAACTTATTTAGCAACAGAATTTAATTCTGTTTCTACACATTTCCGTCTATGACTGGGCCATGGTTTCACACCCATGGTCCGTTTATATTCTTATTTCTAATTAGCAATGAAATCAAATTTCGTTGCTAATTCCATTGCCAATTCTCTATTTTTTGTAGTGGAGTATGCCACCTGAATCGATGCCTATACGGTAATAACCGGTGTTATGGCTACTTGGATAGTGGGTGCCACCAAAGTAGTAGTCGCCGCCAATGCCACAACCTTATGCGCTCAAATATAATCCATAATCTCTGACATTTGTGCTTGCTGCACTGCATATCGGTCATCCATCTTTTGAGACAAAGATTGCAGCGTCAGAGTATCACTCGTTGGGTAGCTCGTATCTCCGACCCCTGGTTAAGTATTAGGAGACTGTCCGTCTATCGAAATGTACATCGAAGAACGTGTACCGAGTCAGCCTCTAATATATACACGTATCGTATGTAGTATACAATCAAACACATAATGTGTATATAATTTTAAAACTACACGTCTCACAATCACTTCCAACTAAGGTTCTAGGGCAAGTACATTGTGGTTCCAAATCTAATATTTATTTATTAAATTTTTTATGCTCTTTTTAATTCCCTAAGTTCCTTGAACCATGCTCAGATACCAAATGTAAACGGTATCAAAGTTAACGAATAACCCACGCTTCATCCCATAGGCTCCTCAAACCTAGGTTATGATACCAAATGTAGAGACCCCAAACTCCGAGGCCCGCCACGTAATGCCCCATGGACCCACAGTCTTGCCAAGTCACTACCTTATTGTATCCCACGCGCAACAACTATAACGACCCGTTACGTTAAGCACGTGATAAGTGTTAATCCAAATATTAATTAATTTGAGTTAGGCTCGTGGTTAAGCTCGATTTATCTCGATAACGCATTTATGGATTGGCATGTTTTATTGTGTTTGTATGGACTGTATTAGTATGTATAAATGAATAACCAGACAAATGAGGGAATGTCTAATACCATGTGTGGGTCAATAAGTGTTGGGTTTTGGGGTTCATGCGCAGCGGAGATTTCAAAACAATTTTAAGAAAAACCCCAACAGGATCCGAATCTGATTCCATTAAAACACGTTTAGACTATGAAAACTTAATCATACCTCAGTCGCAATGTACCTTTCTGAAGGTTAATCGATCTCTAAGGCGCTGCCAACAACGAACGCCTCTATCGCAGTCACACACGAACGGCGGCCGAGATTTGAAGTGCTAGCTTCGAGAGAATACCAAACCTTTTTTGTTTCTCTCCAAAACGATCCAGAGCATACCAAAAACCTCTAAGTCGTTTCTTAAAACGAAAATAGAGTTTCAGCCCTTTTTTTAAATCTTTCGTACTTGTATTCTAACTCAAATCGTCTATTTATACAACCCTTGTATATAGACGGTTAAGTAAATTACACATATACCCCTACTTAAAGAAGTATAAGTGTAATACACTACAAGGACGTTTCTGTCATGAATTTTATCATAAAAAATTCATTTTTCTGAACCATCTTAAAATCTCGCAAAAACCATTCTCAGTGTGCGACCCAATAGGCTCATACAACGTTGGCAGTGTACCAAAACACATTTTGGTATATAAGTCATAAGTGGCCTCTAGCAAGACATTATGACTACCCAAGTTGTACGAATATCAAATCGATATAACCTAATCAATAGTGTATATAACATCGTTTTGTCACACGATATCCTTTTGATCAAACATAAGGCATGGAATTGTCGTCCAACATGTTCAATCGAACTAGTCTCGATTTCTAGGTAGACTGAAAACATCTAAGTGACATTGATCAATATCAATTTACTTAGACTAGGCCTTTTAACAGTCTAACACATCGAGGGATCCACTGGATATCTCTTTTTATATGAGAGGGACAAATTCTATCTCGATTACACAACTTCACCACATTATTCACACAGTAACCAATCACAACCTTTATAATCGTCAGGTTAAAGACGACGTTTGATTGCGTCAAATCACTGTATTCCTAATGTTGAAGTCTCTAGTAATCTCAAGTCAGACGACTGAAAAATATACCTATCATGAGAAACAACTATGACTTAATTCATGTGATGTTCTCATATAGGGTGGTCCAAGATACTTTGTTCCCTAACAAGTACTCATGATCTTGATTCGTATTCCTATACGTATGATCATCGTATGATCATCAATCAAGACTCACACTAGTCTTAATTCATTATAGTTCCCAGTATAATAATCGACTAGGGACATTTATGATATTTCTATAAATACTCATGGATCTTATTATAATGTAAACATGCAAATCAATTATAATAAACAGCAAATGAAATCCTCTATTTTATTAACTAAAATATATTCATAAAGACTATTAATGGATTGACCTAGGGCACGTTTCCCAACATCTCCCACTTGCTCTAGGGCCAATCATTCATGCATCTAATGCCTAATGATCTAACATGACTATCATGTTTCGCTTGTGGAAGAGCCTTTGTTAATGGATCCGCAACGTTGTCTTTAGTAGGTACTCTGCAAATCTTTACGTCTCCCCTCTCAATAATTTCTCTGATGAGATGAAAACGCCTGAGTATATGTTTGGATTTGTGGTGTGATCTAGGTTCCTTGGCCTGTGCTATTGCCCCGTTATTGTCACAATACAAACAAACAGGGTTAGCAATACTTAGAACCACACCTAGTTCAGAAATGAACTTTTTGATCCAAACCGCTCCTTTTGCATCGACGCGTGCAATATACTCACTTCGTTGTAGAAATGCGCTTACGATCTCTTGCTTCGAATTTTTCCAGCTTACTGCACCCCCATTCAAAGTAAACACATATCCAGACTGTGATCTAAAATCATCTATATCAGTTTGAAAACTTGCATCTGTGTAACCATTTACAACTAGATCATTTTCAAAACCTCCATAGACCAAGAACACTTCCTTAGTCCTTATTAAGTACTTAAGGATGTTCTTTACTGCTATCCAGTGACTCTCACCTGGATCTGATTGATATTTGTTTGTAGTGCTCAAAGCATATGATACATCAGGCTGAGTGCATATCATAGCGTACATGATAGATCCAATAGCAGATGCATATGGAATCTTATTCATACGGTCTCGCTCATCATTTGTCCTAGGACATTGATTCTTGCTGAGACTTATGCCATGAGACATTGGCAACAATCCTCTTTTAGAGTCTTGCAAACTGAACCTATTCAAGAACCTTGTCTAGGTAAGCACTCGACTTAGACCGATTAGCCTCTTAGATCTATCCCTATAGATCCTTATCCCTAGGATATAGGCTGCATCTCCTAAGTCAGTCATTGAGTAACACTTCCCTAACCAAGACTTGACACTCTGCAATGTTGGGATGTCATTTCCAATGAGTAATATATCATCAACATACAGTACCAGAAAAACAACTACACTCCCATTGACCTTCTTGTATACACAAGGCTCATCTTCGTTCTTAATAAAACCAAAATCCTTGATTGCTTCATCAAAACGAAGATTCCAACTCCGAGAAGCTTGCTTTAATCCATAAATGGATCTTTGAAGCTTGCATACCTTCCTAGAATTCTCAGGATGTACAAAACCTTCAGGTTGTGTCATATACACGTCCTCAAGCAGCTTTCCATTAAGAAATGCTATTTTACATCCATTTGCCATATCTCATAGTCATAATATGCAACAATGGCAATTAAAATTCTTATGGATTTAAGCATGGCTACTGGCGAAAAAGTTTCATCATAATCAACACCTTGAGTCTGCCTGAAACTTTTTGCAACAAGTCTTGCTTTGAAAGTATGCACTTTGCCATCCATGTCAGTTTTCTTCTTGAAAACCCATTTACATGCAATGGTCTTACCACCTTCAGGTAAATCAACCAAGTTCCAAACTTGGTTATCATACATGGATTGCATCTCAGTGTTCATGGCACTTAGCCATTTATCTGAGTCTGGTTCAGACATAGCCTCCTGATAAGTGGTGGGCTCATTTTGATCCATAAGCAACACATCACGACTATCAGTAATAAGAAATCCAAATCTCTCTAGCTCATGTCTTACCCTACCAGATTTACATGGGCCTTGTGTCACTTGCGGAGGTTCAACTGGTTCAGAACGTTGTTAAACTTCCAGTAGCGGTTCAGTGTTTATTTATGATTCTTGAACTTCTTCAAGATCTATTTCTCTCCCACTAATGTCTTTTGAAATAAATTGTTTTTCCATAAAGGCACCATACCGAGCGACAAACACTTTGTTCTCAGCGGGATTATGAAAGTAATATCCTTTTGTTTCCTTAGGATATCCCACAAATAGACACTTGTCAGATTTAGGTGCTTGTTTTTCTGAGACTTGTCGTTTTACGTAAGCCTCACAACCCAAATCTTAAGAAAAGACAAACTAGGTCTCTTCCCGTACCATATCTCATATGGTGTTTTATCAACCGCTTTAGAAGGAACTCGATTTAGAGTGAAAGCTGCAGTTTGTAATGCATAACCCCAAAAGGATAATGGAAGATCCGTATGACTCATCATAGATCGAACCATATCTAATAAGGTTCGATTTCTCCTTTCAGAAACTCCATTCCTTTTCTTTTTGGTGTTTTGAAGCAGGAACAGGCTGGGGCTTGACTTGTTCCACAGGCTTTGCGACAGGTACAGCAGTAGCCTTGGCAACTTTAGCCTTGCCTTTGCCATTCTTCTTCATTCCCTTTCCCTTTTGGACCATCAGCACATTACTAGAGGGTTTCTTGATATTTTGTTCAGCAGTTTTGAGCATCAAATGCAACTCTGAAATTGATTTCTCCATATTATTCATATTATAGTTCATCACAAATTGTGAGTAACTTTTCGGTAATGAATTTAGGATCAAATCCGTAGCCAACTTTTGGCTTATGGGAAATACAAGTCTTTCAAGTTGGTCAATATAGCCCTTCATCTTCAGAACATGAGGACTAACTGACGCACCCTCACTCATCTTACAAGAATGCAGGTTTTTGACTGTCTCAAACCTTTCTTGCCTAGTTTGTTGTTGGAACATTTCCTTCGGCGTTACAGCCATGTCGTAGGCTTCCATTAGTTTCATGTCCTTCTGAAGTTCAGGAACCATAGTTGCCAACATAATGCATGCAACATCAGTAGAATCGTTGACATGTTTATTATGCGCATTCTTTACAGCTTTCGTAGCATTGGCTGGTGGGTCCTCAGGGATTGGAGCATCCAGAACATACAACTTGTGTTCATGCTTAAGAACGATTCTCAAGTTTCTGAACCAATCAAGAAAGTTAGTCCCAGATAGCTTATCCTTCTCAAGGATAGATCGCAGTGACAAGGGATTATTGTTACTTGAAGAGGCCATTGATCTACAATAAAGATTATGCAGAGTTTATTTTAGTATAGAGGAATAGACTCCCACTAAATTAACAACCCTCCTTAAATATACTGTTTATTTAGGGGACTAAAATCCATATTTCACCTAATTCTATGACAGCTATGGCATGAAACATAGAACTAGATTATTTAGGTAGGTAACAGTTACCAATTACATATTATGTAATTTTTAGATCCTTTTATGAGATATAGGACATCTTATGTCTTAGCATGTTTTTATATCATCATTTGCCTAAAGCTCAAAACTATTTTGATTGCTTTATTAAGTCGGACCATTTTAAATATTTAGGTAACTCTTACCCAACTTGTCTCACCAAGATAACACAATACACCCAGCTATGGCTGAAACTGTATTAGTGTGATCGAGGCCTTGACAAGTGTTTAAAATGAATGGCGTGAGACTTAAAATTTAATAGAGGGATTTTATTCAGTTTTAGTGATTTTTAAGTAAGCAATGAAATATCATATATTTTATTGATTTGTAGAACCACTAAACAATTTATGAAATTTTATGCTATTCACTAATAGAAGAATTTCTATGCGCTAGGATTAATTAGGCGGCGGTCCCGCTGGCTGGTCGCTGACCGGTCAGCGGACGGGGAAACAGGGGGCAGTACCTTTTTTTTTTTTAGAAGACAAATCTCAATTCCGAAAATTGAAATTTGCTATAGAAAATCATATTTTTTGCTGATTTTACTATACTAAATTTACCCTTTAATTTATCCAAAATTAAGTCAATTAAAACTTTTTTTAATTAATCTGGGCCCACATCATCATCTTATCCTAATCAAATTAGGACTTTAGATATTAGAATCCTAGCATATCACCAATAACAAGATTCTTGATATTTATCTCCTATTCTAATTTGTTATATATCTTTATCAAATAGAGACTTCATAACAAAATAGATATAACAACATAAATAAATAATTTCAAAAATTAATTATTTATTTTGGATATAAGATATTTGAATCCTAGTATATCACTAATAACAAGATTCTTGATATTTATCTCCTATTCTAATTTGTTATCTATCTTTATCAAATAGAGACTTCATAACAAAATAGATATAACAACATAAATAAGTAATTTCAAAAATTAATTATTTATAAATAAATAATTTCGAAAATTAATTATTTGTTTTGGATTTAAGATATTTGAATCCTAGTATATCACTAATAACAAGATTCTTGATATTTATCTCCTATTCTAATTTGTTATCTATCTTTATCAAATAGAGACTTCATAACAAAATAGATATAACAATATAAATAAATAATTTCGAAAATTAATTATTTATAAATAAATAATTTCGAAAATTAATTATTTATTTTGGATTTAAGATATTTGAATCCTAGTATATCACTAATAACAAGGTTCTTGATATTTATCTCCTATTCTAATTTGTTATCTATCTTTATCAAATAGAGACTTCATAACAAAATAGATATAACAACATAAATAAATAATTTCGAAAATTAATTATTTGCAATTTCGATCTTCATCCAAATAACCACAAACATGTAATTGAATCATGAACTACTATCCCAATCGAACCTAATGGTGTCATGGATCATAGAACACGAAACTCAATTCATTAAAATTATTCAAATTAACCTAACATGGTTACTAGCATGCACGAAACTAATTTCAATTAAATCACGAATATATGTATCATATACACAAAACAAGATAATAAATCTCACAGAAAACTTATGTATATCACATATACATCAACTATTAACATGCTTTCAATCATATCATAAGAAAACATGCAATGAGTTTAATGGAATCAAACTCGAAGGCTCTGATACCACTGTTGGGTTTTGGGGTTCATGCGCAGAGGAGATTTCAAAACAATTTTGAGAAAAACCCCAACAGGATCCGAATCTGATTCCATTAAAACACGTTTAGACTATGAAAACTTAATCATACCTCAGTCGCAATGTACCTTTCTGAAGGTTAATCGATCTCTAAGGCGCTGCCAACAACGAACGCCCTCTATTAGCAGTCCACACACAAACGACGGCTGAGATTTGAAGTGCTAGCTTCTAGAGAATACCAAACCTTTTTTGTTTCTCTCCAAAACGATCCAGAGCATACCAAAAACCTCTAAGTCGTTTCTTAAAACGAAAATAGAGTTTCAGCCCTTTTTTTAAATCTTTCGTACTTGTATTCTAACTCAAAGTGTCTATTTATACAACCCTTGTATATAGACGGTTAAGTAAATTACACATATACTCCTACTTAAAGAAGTATAAGTGTAATACATTACAAGGACGTTTCTGTCATGAATTTTATCATATAAAATTCATTTTTCTGAACCATCTTAAAATCTCGCAAAAACCATTCTCAGTGTGCGACCCAAATAGGTTCATACAACGTTGGCGTGTACCAAAACACATTTTGGTATACAAGTCATAAGCGACCTCTAGCAAGACATTATGACTACCCAAGTTGTACGAATATCAAATCGATATAACCTAATCAATAGTGTATATAACATCCTTTTGTCACACGATATCCTTTTGATCAAACATAAGGCATGGAATTGTCATCTAACATGTTCAATCGTACTATTCTCGATTTCTAGGTAGACTGAAAACATCTAAGTGACATTGATCAATATCAATTTACTTAGACTAGGCCTTTTAACAGTCTAACACATCGAGGGATCCATTGGATATCTCTCTTTATATGAGAGGGACAAATTCTATCTCGATTACACAACTTCACCACATTATTCACACAAGTAACCAATCACAACCTTTATAATCGTCAGGTTAAAGACGACGTTTGATTGCGTCAAATCACTGTATTCCTAATGTTGAAGTCTCTGGTAATCTCAAGTCAGACGACTGAAAAATATACCTATCATGAGAAACAACTATGACTTAATCCATGTGATGTTCTCATAGCGGGTCGGTCCAGTACTTTGTTCCCTAATAAGTACTCATGATCTTGATTCGTATTCCTATACGTATGATCATCGTATGATCATCAATCAAGACTCACACTAGTCTTAATTCATTATAGTTCCCAGTATAATAATCGACTAGGGACATTTAGGATATTTCTATAAATACCCATGGATCTTATTATAATGTAAACATGCAAATCAATTATAATAAACAGCAAATGAAATCCTCTATTTTATTAACTAAAATATATTCATAAAGACTGTTAATGGATTGACCTAGGGCACATTTTCCAAAAATAAGGACATACATGAGATGTGGGATAGCGTTGACGCCTGAGAATGCTCTTTGGCGTGAATTATGTAATTATAGGCATGAATATATATTCATATATACTGTGAATATATATTCATATATACTGTGAATATATATAAATATATATTAAAATAGAAAATTAATAAAATACTGGTGAATTGTCGGGGCGCCAAGTAATAAGCAGGGTCAAGGGTCACCCGCGTGGGTCGTACGGTAGTGTGCACGCCTAAGGGTACTCATTGGCGCATACAATGGAATCGTAGGCGCGATGATATCGACAAATATATATATATATTTATATAATATATATAATTAAATTAAGAAAAATGTGAAATTACCATTAAGAGTAATTAGAAATAAAAAAAGGGGATAGGCTAAGGGGTAATTTGGTAATTCCCCAAGTCTAAACTGCCTCTGTTATTTATAAATGAGAACAAACGCAATAGAGGAAGAGGAGGAGAGTTTGGTGATGGTGAGGCGAGGACGTGAAGAGCGAGTGTAACGACCCAAATTCTCCACCACCCAACCTATGTGTATTTTGGTAATTTCATGATAAAAATGTGTTGGGTGTTTGATGTGAAAATACAATTATAAACTTGTCAAATTAAATATGAGTGAGGGATTAAGTAAAGTTTTATTTTAAATAATAAAGCCCAATTGAGCTTAGGACCCAAAAGGGCATTTTAGACAAGTTGTAAATAATTATAACCCTAATCCCTAACTCTAATGCTATTTAAGCAAATCAAAGAAAACTCTAGCCGCAATCTTGTTAAACACCCGCAATCTTGTTAAACACCCACGTAGAGAGGATGAGAGCAAGAGGAGAGTTCAAGCTCAAAAGAGGTACAACTTCACTTCCCTTCTTGATTTCTTTATTATTTGTTGAAGATTTGGAGACCAAAGGGTCGATGGCGTCGACAGCGGCAAGCACGCGAGGAAAATAGAAAAGAAAATAAGAAAGAAAAGATTTGATCTATGTTAGAATGAGATTTTGGATAGGATTTTGAGTCAAAGACTTCATTGAAGGCATGGTAAGACTCTAATACTCCCTAGATTTATTGTCTTAGTGTTGGTATTGAAAATGAGAGTTGATGATTTGCAAAGTTTGTTCAGTTTTTCTTAGATCTAGTCTTGAAATGGGTTATACTAATTTTTAAGCTTTATGATAACGAGTATTATGGATGAATTAATTTTGTTTTTCATAGTTTGACGGTACATGAAAGGGTTTTCCCATGATTTTAGCAAATTGAACGCGGTTGAAGTTAATTGATATAGATTTGGCATTTAAGGTTGAGTTGAGATTTAAAAAGGGATTTTGAATTTTTTTCTTTGGGAAATAAACTTATTCGATAAATTTGTGGACTTTGACTGAATATTGTCATTTGGGAATTTAAAGTCTAAATTGAGTCTTGTATGGTGATTTGGATCTTTTTAATTATAATTAATCGAACGTCTTTGATTTATGTTGGAAAAACCAAGTCTTAGCGGATTTCCCATGTTTTACATCACCACATTCCTATTTTACTCGAATCATTGATTCTAATTTTAAGTGTCGATTTTAGAGTCGTGAATGACATTTAGCGAAGTCAGCTATAAAATAGGGTGAATCTCTAAGGTCTAGACAATTGATGTTAAACTTGTATGGTTGTAGATACATAAAGTAATTATTCCTTCAAATCGTCTAGATTCGCGAGACGATTCACATCGAGCCCAAACACGAGAGGATCGAGATTAGGATTCGCGGCGAATACAGGTAAGTGGGGAGCTTGCTCAATTATCAAATATGGCATGATTACTAATTATGTTTAGGATTCACAATTTGAATTAAAGACTTGGGATTTATGGGTTGTGTCGTGGTATTGGCTCGAATCTACGTATCTATGGAACGTGAATGCACTGTTTTTCTCATCTATATTATTCAGGGCCCCAGAATGTTTGTGGAGTTCCACCGAGGGCCTTATTAGCAAGTAAATCAATATGAATACCTCAGAATGTTGTGGTACCACCGAGGGTCGTTAACACCCCAGGATGTTTGTGGAGTTTACCACCGAGGGCTTTACTTGACTAATTGAATTCATAAGTATGTCACGTAGGGACATGAGTTAGAGTTCCTTCTCTTGTACTCTTGAGACATAGGGATGTGCATCGGTGATGGCTTGGACGAACCTACTGTTGATTTGATGGGACAAACGAGAGGGTACATAAGGCCTGTGTGCTAACTAGTTGTTTCCTTCACCTCGAGAGTAGGAGAATCAATCACCGGATTCTTGCCAATACCTAGTATGCATTGAATGAAACATCGACTTATCGTATTACTATATTTTATAGTACATAATCTCGCGAAACCCCCTCCTTTGCATGAAAGCTTGAATTTATGTAATGATTTGTCAATCTCTTTAATGCTATGCATGATTATTGTTGTTACAATTTGATGGTTTATGAATATATCGTATTTGCTATGAAAGAATGAATTCCTATTTATTTGTGGCTTATAAACCTTATGTCCATGATAGTACTTGATGGTTCATTATACTTCTATCTTTTATGAAATCCTGCTACCATGCTACTATTCAATGAATCCTTGTTTGTTTTCAAATACATGTTAGACTTTGCATGCTTATTAGGTATTACTTGCATATTTGATTGTTGAGCGGGTTTTCCGCATTACTGAGCTCTGTTGGTTCTTTTAGCTCACCCCACTTACATCTCAGGTATCCACGACAGCGCTAGGTTGAGGCAAGGGAGAGACGAGCTTGAAGTCTCCTCTTGATGTGAGCCTTTGTTAATATATATTATGTATATTTGATTTTGAAACTATTCAACTTGGGGTTAAAATTAAAATAGATCTTTAGGTAGCTTGAATCCTAGTTACCTTTAGTTGATCTCCTTCGGAGATTTAATAAACTTGTTTAGTTTAAATGAGCATGAACCCATGTATAGTTTTATTAATGTTCTATGAACTTAAATCTTTTGGCTTTAGGATATCTCTTTATATTTATTCCGCACTTATTATCCTTTATTTAGCCAATGTGTATTCCGCAGGTTTATTTGAGAGGCATTCCAGACCGTTATTTGGGCCTGATTCAGGTATCGGGTCCAAGTGGCGGTCTGAGCCGGGCGACCCGACCCTAGGTCGGGTGCGGGTCGTCATAGCGAAGGTGAGCTTGTGTTCATTGTTGTTGTTTCGCTTGTTGTTGTTGTTGTTGATATCGATGTAATGTTAAGGTTGTGTGTTCAGCTGTGGTGGTGAGGAGCTTGGCCATTGCATAAGACATGGGCGAGGTGGAAGACGTTTGGTGATTGGGGTTGGGTTGGGAGCCAACCCCAATCGAAGGAAAAAAAAATAAAACAAAAATTTAGAAGCAACGACTGTGTTATCGCGAGGAAGAAGAAGGGGTCCTGAACTAGGCTGGTTCGGCTCAGTTGAGTCGGACCCAGTTCTGTCCGGTTCAGGCCTAAAACCAAATAAATAAAAGAAAAATGAAATGAAAAGAAAGAAAATTTAGAAAAACATGGAAAAATATGAAAAAATAGTATTTTGACCAAACAATTAGAAATTGAGGGATTTCTATGGAAAATGAGGAATTCAAAAGTTAGGGGAGACTATATACCGGGGTTTTTACTTCGTAAAATGTGAAATGGTCAAAATAAGTGAGAAACTAGGTCTCGGAATTTTGGATTTGAATGGGACTAGTTTAGGAGTATAAAATAAATCATTGGTAAGTTCACTAACTGCACGAAAATCAACAACTAGCTCATCAAAACGAGCCTCCCAACTAGAGATCATCCCCATGTGAGATTCTACTCTAGCCACCAACGAAGCAATGAGTGCTTCCAAGCCTCCAACTTGCTCTACCAAGGAAGAGCTCTGAGCCTCCTCCCTTTGCACACTAAGTGTTGCCACGAGCTGTTCCAAGTGAGACACCCTCTCACTTAAATCCACAGCTGTTCGGGTCGCCATTGTCGCTAAACGAGACTCTGATACCAATTGTCACGAGGTCACTGATGAGAGGGTTTACCCTAAGGAAATTTTCTCACTCAATATCACTCCGTGGTGCCTAAGGACCACCTTAGTACAACACACCAATAGATTTCACACTAACAAACAACAATAGGAACAAAGGGGTGCTTTACTGTTCTTTGATTGATAGGTTACAACTCTACCACCTTATGCTTCCCCAAGCATAAGGGGTTGGCTCTATAGAAAACAGCCTGAAGTGGTTACATAATCGAATGGACACATATCCTAGTTTACAAGCATCAAAGACTAAGTAAACCACACCACACTCCCATGTAGTCAAGCAGTTGTCTAACTACTTGCCTCCTTTGCTGCCACCTGGCCTCGTAACTGCCATGACCACCTGGTCAATAGACACATCTCCAATGTGCTAGGGACTTGCTTGGACGTGCCTTGGTCATGCTCCAAGCCATGACCAAAGTAGTTGCCTAACCGCTTAGGAACTACCATGCTTGATTTCGTCCATCCAAGCCTAGGACGCTCCTTAATCTTAGGGTCGTGCTTGGTCGTGTGGGTGCGTGCCGAAGCCTGACTACGTCCGGGTCCTACCGGCTCAGAGGTGGTTGCATGATAGTCTTTGGGCAAGGCCTTGGCATGCACGCTAAGGCTTTCTCTAAGGTTACCTTTGCCTTCCTGCCCATACCACCCCCAGGAGAGGGCCCTCCCCTATAGTAGATGTTAAGCCGTTCTTGGCCCTCTAATAGGGAACATGCAAAAGTGAGACCAATCATACTTTGACCTAGTCAACGCCAGAGCTAAGGAAAGTCAATTATGCTCCTGCCAAGGTCTTGCCTTGCCTGTGCCAAGGCATGACCTTGCTCGTGCCAAGGTATGTGCCAAGCTTTCACTAAGGTACGCCCCAAGTCGTTGTCGTGCTCTCCCCAAGTCACCAGTGTGCTCGTACCAGGGAGAAAGCCTTGCCCGCGCACGTGCTCACTTAGGTACGCGCGCTGTGCCCGCTAAGGTATGCGCCGTGCTACACCGTACGCGCTAAGGTACGAGCCGTGCCACTCCGTGCCCGCTAAGGTACGCGTTGTGCTATACCATACCCACTTAGGTAAACACCGTGCCCACTAAGTTAAACACCGTACACTGAACCTCAATCCGTCCCCTGAGTCCCTCGAAGCCTCCCGAGTCCACCAAGACTTGGTCATTTGTTGAGTTATCATGCTGCCCAGCCTAGCATGCTCTGGTTCAGCTATTGGGGTGGTAACAGTAAGTCATTAGACCTTTATTCAAGTACAATAAAAAATCACAAACAGACCCTGAAAATAACTCATTCAGTTAACAATGACCGACTCACACTATTTTGTTCGGTTATGAGTAACCGAATATATAAGTACCTATCGACCTATATATCAACCAAACGAAATTTGATCGGTCTTTCTTCACCAAACAGACTCGGAAGTCTTCAAACAATTTCATTCGGTCCCTATGGATTAATCAAATTCCATTAGATTGGCCCTGTGTGGCCGAGCCAGAGGGTAAAAACTTGAGTTTGAACACGAAAAAAAAAAACAAAGAGTAATTTAAAACTCATGAAATACCTCTCCATCTTGCACATCTGCATCTCCTACAAGTTTTTCCTCCATCTTTTATGATAAATAGCCACCGAACAACACAAATAAATAAAGACCTAGCAAAACACCAAAATTTGTTTAAACCATTTCAAATGATTACCAAAACAGTGCAACTTAAACATTTTCCAGCAACAATAATGATGAAATCGACTCTTACGATGATATAGGCATCTGAATTCGCGAGTTCACGTAACTGGTGGTCAGAGGGGATTGTCGGAGTCGAAGCTTGAACTTCAAGCTTTTGTGGGGTGTGCATGTCTTGAGAGGGGAAAATGACATGTAAGAAATTGTGGGACTGGTGAGGGGTAAAGAGGTCATTTCATATGGGGGTATATGTGAAAATTGAGTTGCTGGTTTATCCATAGTAAAAAGTGGTTTGCACATAGCCGCGCCATTTATTGGATTAATGAAATGAAAAAAATATGATTGAAACTACCGTTGATCGAAAAGGAGGATCAGTGGTGGTTCTAGATCAAATTCGTGAAGGTGAATCTAAAAAAAAAAAGGGTAACAATATATGTTAAGCGTTAAACATTCCTAAATTCCTAATGAATGCTTTGCCATATAAGTTCCCCAACTTATACCCATAATTATCAAACTTTATGATTTGTAGCACTTTGGTCACTGAACTTACATTTGTACCAATATAGTCACTCAACTTTACAACCTGTAACACACTAGCTATTGAACTTTACAATTTGTAACACAAAAGTCACTAATGTTGCTTTTCAGTTGGAGTTCCAGAGCGCATATTTGCAGTGCAACCAATGTCGCTAAGAGGGCTGCTAGAGTAACCCACTTTGGGCATCGACTAATTTGGATGCCATGCAATACACGTTGAGATGTGTCCTTCCACATCTCGATGCGAAATGTACGACATCCAATTCGGTCGGTGCTCAAAGTTGGTGCCTAAAGTGGATTATTTTTTGCATTTTCTAGCGTCCCTAATTTAAAAACAAACGTCATCCCGACTTCATTTCCTAGCGTCCCTAAATCACTTTGTTTTTGTGATTGTTGAACGTCGGGAAGCTCAAACCTAGCACAGTGTCTTTAGGAGAGGCGATTCGGAGATCAGAACCTAAATCAAAGATATTCGTCTTTCAGAGATCGAAAGATCGGATTGATGTGTATGAGAGGGCGAGAGGACGCAAGCGAATGGAACTGCACAAGTCGCAATTAGATTCTCTCTTTCACCTTCTCCATCTCAATCTGGCTTTCTAGTTTCACCGGTGGAATTCTGCGTTTGAGCTCCTCTCTTCAAGGTTCGATCCATCTCTTTAGGGTTTTGAAACTCTCTGTTCGGTTATTTGATGGTAACATATCATTTGGCATTTTTATTCTACCAGAAGAGTTTTTTTCTTCTCATTATCCTGTTTATTGGAATTAATATCTAATTTTGATTTTACACAGTTAGTAATCTTGAGGTTTTCGAAATGGTAAGACTGAGTAATTGGAGATAAGATAATTTTCCTCCCATTTGGTAATCATGGGATGATGGATTATTCTTTTTCTTCTTGAAATTATGGGCCTGACCTTGCTTTTTCGAGATGAGAAATAAGTTCTTGTTTCTTGGAGAAAATAATGCAGTTTAGATTTATTTTTAGAGACAAGATTTTGGTGAAATGTGGGACAAAAACAATATTAATAACCCAACTGCCAGTGAGATATTTAATTACAAGCTTGATCAGTACTACTGTATATATGTATAAATCTTATAATTGCAAAAAATATATTGGTAAGTGGGTATAGTTAACTGCATTTCTTTACTTGTAAATCTTCTTTTTTTTTCATTAATGTGTATGCTAATTAAAATCTCCATGAGTGCTTTTATGGTTATGGAGTTTATTTGAGGCATGCATGATAGAAAAATCTGTATGTTTGCAGTGTTTATACACACGCATGATAGATAAATCAGTCAATTTGACCAATGAGTGCTTTTATGGTTATGGAGTTTAGTTGAAGCATGGTTCACTCAGTTAATACCCTAGTCAAGTAGAGTCACTGCTTTTGCTGATTATTGTCAATTTCTTTTCCAGAACGGTGAATATGCATTGCCTTATTCTTCGAATGCTTTTATACTCTATATCAGTATATCCATATTTTTTTATTTATCTATTTTAATTTATATTTACATTAAGTTTTTTTGTGTTTTTATTATAATTTGATTTTGAATATATTCTTGTTTGTGGGTTTTTATAGATGGCAAGAAAGCAATGGAGAAATTGTTTTTCAACAAGCACAAATGACAGTGCAACAGAAACGACAGAAAGGGATCTTCACTCTGACAATGATGAGACTCAACCACCTAAAGAAGATCGATGCTATGAAAATGAACCACAAGATGAGGTCAACTATGAATCATATGATGATGTAGAAATAAGAGGTAAACATCTATGTTGGACTCTTTTTTGTATTTAATTATCCAGATAGCTATCATTTTGGTCAAAGAGTTTATATTGATAGAGAAATGAAGGAATTATAGAAATAAAATTTCTAAAAAGACCTAAAATCAATACCCTAGCCATAGAAAAGGTTAAACATGTCTTGTTTCTAGATATTGGGTGCTAGACGGGTTTAACTTTGACCAGTTATGTGCATATCATCTACCTTCTATTAAATTTAGAATTGGTGGAGAAACATATAAAGAAGGCATATAGAGGTGTCCAAGTTGTCTTGTTTTTTCTTTGAAAGTAACAATAGTAAACCTGATGGTATTAGACAGTTTAAGGTGCTGAATTTCTTCAAATCTGAAGCAGTGGTTATAAGTGAAAGCCTAAAAGGTATGTGTTCATGTATATTTCCCTTGTGTTTTTTGTTGGCCGCAGCTATTTGCACCACATTTTTGCTCTTTGTACCCCATTTTTGAATTTTTACTTCGTTGTACCCCACTTTTTACTTAGTTTACCCCAATTTTTTTTCTCAAAATTCCAATAACACCATTGCTCACCCCCTCACCCTCACCCTCACCCTCACCCTCACCTAGACACCCCTTAATCCTCTCCATTTCTCGGTTTTAGTCATTGTAGAGCACTTGTACTAGGTCACCAAGTGTCGTAGGAATATTTTTTTTGTTGTACAATGTTGGATGTGGTCGCGTCGTGCAATGATTGCAAGGCGTCGCCTAGGCGATGGGTAAGGCGATGGAGGGAGGTGGTTGAGGGAGGTCTAACTAAATTTCAATAAAGATAAAGAGCCTCTATGCAATTAATTTTTTGTATATATAAACTAGACTTATCCCCTCCACCAACTCAAACCCTATCCCACTTCATCATTTGTTGTGCCCCTTCACCATCCTTTTCGATCTCCGGCAAAGATACCAATGAGGCTTCGACACTCCGACAACCCTCTGTGAACCTCCGCGACCCTTCAATTCTCCGACAACTCTGCGATGGTGTCGTAGAGGCCATTTGGCTTCTGCGACACCATTGCATAGGCTTTCTTCATCACCAAGTCGGTGCCAAGGATTGCAAGGCGTTAAGGTGATGCATAGGTATTAATATTGAACCTTCATTCTCAAAAAAAATAATTCATTCTTCAAAAAAATATTTAAAGCTTCATATTTCAAAAAAATGCTAACCTTTTTTTTTGAAAAATAAAAAATAATAACTTAACACAATTTGAAAAATCAAATGAAGCATGCACGACCACATATACATGAATGAATATCCCAAGACCTACCATGTCAGAACCGTTTTCGAAATGAATCTTGACTAGCTGAGCCTGACACATCACTCACCAACCAACCCAGTCGCTGAGTTAGGAATCAAACTAGTGAGCCTTCTTTCAAAACTAACTCATTATTATCATTCATTATTCATCTATTGACACTTGAGATTTAGAAAATGAATCATAATTGCAGAGGAATATTATTAAATAAAACTTAATCAATGTTTCAACATAAATGCCCATAATGCCAATCAAAAGTTCTCAACTGAAAAAATTCCTCTCTAGTTCAATTTATTCAAATCCCAATCACATGATTATACAACAACAAAATAGCCTCAATCCCAAATTAATTGTGGTCGCTACATAGATCAAACTCTTCCATTGTGCTCGATTTTGTGCAATTGATGGTGAGCATTCCAAACCATTCAAGTCCCTCTCAATTAACGCATCCCAAGTTAACTTTGGTCTACTCCTACCTCATCGAATTTCGTCAGTTTCTATTAAGTTAAGTTTCTAGTGGGAGCATTTGTAGGACATCTTTGCAAGTGTCCAATCCATTTCAACCGCCCTTCCCTAATCTTTGTGTCAATTGGTGCTACTCATACTTTTCTTTGAATTTCTGTGTTTCTTATTCTATCATTAAATTTTTGTGTCCATGATCATAAATATAGATAAAAACAAAGTGATGGTTCAAACTCGAACCATACCAAATTAGCAATCAAAAAGACTCCTCTAGACAGCTGGAGCTATTCCTTTCCTTTTGTCAACTCTCAACGAAGAACCCATGGGGGGAAATGTTGGGTGAGTACAAATAGTTCAACAGTGCTCAGTAAGCCAAGTTAAGTTACGTGCGTTATGAACATTCCATTTAGTAGATGCAAAATTAAATAAAATGCATGACCTGCAAATATTTATCAATGCATCAAAATGTGCAAATGCTAGACATGTATGAGCTACCGTGACAGACTTCTCAACCACAGCGAAGTTCATGAAGGTTGATCCTACTATGGCTGTAGCATTGTTAACACTTCATTCCCTTAATCTGTGAAAGATTCGCCTATCACCAAGTCCGCAAACTAGTCCAACTGGAGTTAACACCCACTATTTAGCATTTATTGAGAACATTGGAATTAATCGTATTCTCAATCATTAAATTATAATTCTGGGCAATTGCCCTATGTTGTTCACCCTTGTACGGTCCAACTATCTCGAATCTCTGGTTGAACTAGTAGTTTGTCTGCACACAATGTCTAACAATGCACCCTAATCTACCCACATGTCCTACTTATATGATTCATATCACATAATCTAGTAGAAAGGTAAATAATCATAAAACCAATAATTTAAATCCCATCTTACTTGGTACGCTAATTTCCAAATCCCTAGTTGGCACTTACGAGCGTACCCAAAATCCAATCAATCTAAATAAATTAGATATTGATTAATTGCACAAACTGGATTAAATTTTTATAATTAAATTCACTTTCAAAAACTTTTCGAAAACCTCGAGATACACTTTTAAAGTACACCAGAAAGTCCCTTTGACATCCGTGTTTGTAAATCCAATTTTATTTATGATTTTATTTCATTTTATTTTATTTTTTTAGTTTATTATGTGGGCCGGGTAGTTGCAGCGCTCCTAGGCCTGGGTTCACTCCCAGGCCCATGACTGTGTAGGGAGTGCACATGCCTTATGCTTCCGTTTCCTTCGCGCACTGTGTAGTCGATGCACAGTTCGTTCCTTCCTCCTTTTATTTTGTTAAACATCTTTATTAGAATTTCTTGAGATCCCAAGTAGCGACACTCATGACTATTGTGTTAAATCACAACTTGAACAACAACATAACTTAACTTGTTTTCAAACAATACATTGATTCGGTTCAAAACTTATTCATTAATGAAAAACTTAATTGATCCATAACTTCCAAATAAAACTTTTGATTTCAAAACTAATTATTCAACTCATCGATCCAATGAAAAAGAAAACAACAAACATGATCATCTTTAAGTTGTAGAATCAACATAGCAAGAATTTCTTAAAAAAACCATACCTCTAGTTAGTTGAAATGATTGTAAAGCCTTTATCACCCGTCTCTTCTCTCTCAATTCTCTAGGGCGCACTTTGTTTTTGTGTGTGCATCCCTTCTTTCCCACGTTGTTAAAAGAGAATACAGATCATAAAATTGCTATCATTCTCATGTCAATCAAGGATTCTCAATATTCTCTTTTTCCTTATTTGTTATGAGATACGGGAGGGTGGGTCAACTAGCTGCCACCCCTCTCTCTCTATTTCGATTTTTAAGTGACCACAGGACAAAAGGCTTCGGACAAACAACTATCAGGGCCACACAACATCTGGCGAACAAGGAAAGACTCAGACAGGTCAGAAATCAGGGAGCACAAGGCAGTTGCCTCAGCAGGGGCAACAAGGGTTTAAGGCACACATCACATGCTTTAAGTGTAGGAAGCAAGGTCACTACCAAAATTAATGTTTGAGTGCTCCACCAACATCTGTTGACAGTGTGGCTCAGCCGGTTAGAGGATAGATGATGGCTATAGTCGAGCTAGATCCAGACTCCACTTACTAGCTTGTTACAGGTATCATTAATATTTGTGGTAGAGATATGTTTACTTTAATAGACTCAGGCTTCACCATTTCATTCATATCGAACAGTATGGTAGACGAGTTAAGGTTGAAACTGGTCAGGGATAATACACTACTTGTCTTAAGCACTGCAGTGAGTGAGAAAATCTACCCCTACCTTATTTGTCGAGACTATGCAGTCAGGATTGATGAGCATTACTTACCCTCTGACCTTAGAGTTTTAGAGTTCCTTGATTACGATGCATTGTTGGGAATAGACTGGCTTGCCACATATCACACCAATGTTGATTGTTTCCACAAGACAATCATTTTCGAAGTTCCAAATCTACCTCCGTTCTTGTTTAGAGTTGGAAGGCCACCTAGAAACACCACTTGAGGAAAAGTGGCAACTATCCAGGAGATTGAATGAATGATGGGAGTCACCACTATGGGAAAATAAGGCCTGGAAGATGAGATTTAGAAAATACCTATAGTGCGAGAATTTCCAGAGGTTATTTCCTCTGACCTACGTGGGATTCCACCACATAGGAAGATTTGAGTTTATCATTAATCTTATTCCCATTACGAAGCCAATATCCATACCTCCTTATCGTATGACACCTAAAGAATTGCAGGAGTTGAAGACCTAGTTGGAAGAGTTGACGGAACAAGGTTTCATAACTCTGAGTATGTCACTCTGGGGAGCTCCGGTGTTATTTGTAAAGAAGAAAGACGGGAGTATGAGAATGTGTATAAACTACCATCAGCTGAATCGAGCAACTGTGAGAAACAAGTACCCATTGTCGAGAATCGACAATCTATTCGACCAGCTAAGAGGAGCCAAGTTTTTCTCAAAGATTGATCTGAGGTCAGGGTATCGTCAGCTGAGGATCATGGATGAAGATATTTCGAAGATGGTGTTCAATACGAGATATGGTTATTTTGAGTTTACGGTTATGCCCTTTGGACTGACTAACGCACCTTCGATGTTCATGGATCTCATGCATCTGGATCAATTTGTCATTGTTTGCATTGATGACATAATGATTTACTCGAAGGCCGGAGAAAAGCATGAGACGCATCTCAGAATTACCTTACAGACTTTGAAGGATCACAGATTGTATGCTAAGTTCAGTAAGTGTGAGTTTTGGGCGATAGAGGTGAAGTTTTTGGGACACATCATCAGTGCAGAAGGGGTGACTATTGATTGCGATAAGGTGAAGGCAATGATTGATTTGAAGGTTATTACCGAAGGTTTGTTAAGGGTTTCTTTAACATTGCTGCCTCGTTGGCACAGTTGACGGGGAAGAATGCAGCATTTGATTGGAATGATAAGTGCGAGAATGCCTTTGTGAAATTGAAGCAGAAATTGACTACAACCTTAGTGTTACCAGAACTAGGAATGGCACTAACAGTTTATACAAATGCTTCAGGGACCAGACTTGGTGGAGTATTGATGCAAGATGGGAAAGTGGTAGCATACGCATCTCGACAACTCAAGATCCATGAAAAGAATTACCCAGTTTGTGATCTTAAGTTGGGAGCAGTTGTTTTTGCCTTGAAAATTAGCAGTTGTTTTCGCCTTGAAAATTTTGAGACACTATCTTTACAGCAAAAAGTACTTTTTCACTCAAAGTAAGTTGAACATGGGACAAAAGGAGATGGCTTGAGTTCCTAAAGGATTACAATTTCAGCTTAAGAATACCATCCAGGGAAGGTGAATGTGGTGGCAGATGCCTTGAGTAGACAGAGACGTGTGACGAAGACAATTGCTTCATTGATGACACGGGACTACCAACTACTTGAGGATTTGTCGATGTTAAGCATTCAGAATGATTTGCCAGGGAACTCGGTGTGTGCACAGTTAAAAGCCGAACCAGAGACCATTACCAGAATCATCGAGTGTCAGAAGACAGACTCAGAGTATGGGTATTACAAGGCTTGGGTTGACAGTGCAGAGTATCCAGATTGGAGGGAGTCGACAGATGGAGCTTTGAGATATCGAGAAAAATTATGGATCCCAGCTCAGGAAGAGTTGAAAGAAGAGATGCTACGAGATTCACACAAGTCCTAATACACTATACATCTGAGAGGTAATAAGATGTATCAGAACATGAAGTTGACGTATTGGTGGTTGAAGATAAAAACCGATATTGCAGAGTACATTAGGAGATGTGATACATTCCAGCAGGTAAAGGCAAAGCATCAGAGACTGGGTGGTAAGTTGTAGCCGTTACCCATTCCAGAATGGAAGTGGGAACACATCTTGATGGACTTTGTAGTTGGTTTTTCGAGATCACATAAGGGCAATGATGCTATTTGGGTAATAGTGGATCATTTGACCAAATGTGCTCATTTTCTACCCGTAGTTACCTACGACACACTAGAGAAGCTGAGCAAATTGTACATTGATTGGATTGTAAGTTTGCTTGGAGTACCAGTGTACATCATTTCAAATCGAGATCCTCGATTTGCATCGATGATATGGTAGGGTTTGTAGAGGCAGTTAGGTTCCAGAGTACATCTCAACACAACATTCCATCCTCAAACAAATGGTCAAACGGAGCGTACCATATAGACCTTGTAAGACATGCTCAGGGCTTGTGTGTTAGATTTTGGTGGTAGTTGGGAGAAATATGTGTCCTGCGAATTTGCATACAATAATAGTTACCAAGCAAGTATCGGAGTGGCCTTTCGAGGAACTTTATGGAAGACCTTGTCGTTCGCCAGTTTGTTGGACTGAGGTTGGTGAGGCAGCCTAATTGGGACTAGAGTTAGTGCATGATTATACAGAGAAGATCAAATTGATTCGACAACGCATGAGTGCAGCATAGGACAGGCAAGAATGTTATGCAGATAAGAAACGCAGGACCATCGTGTTTGAGAAAGGTGAATCGGTACTATTGAGTGGCTTATCAACTTAGGGTCAAAGGAAAGCTTGCGCCGAGATTCATTGGGCCATTCAGGATCACCGGAAGATTGGTCCAGCAGCTTATCAACTTGAGCTCCCTCAGCAGCAAGCATCTGTACACGTCTTCCATGTCTCGATGTTGAGAAAGTCATTCTTAAATGCACCGCATGTCATTGATTGAGCTCAGTTTGAGCTACAAGAAGATGCCTCCTATAGCAAGCAATTGGTCCAGATCCTAGATAGGAAGGCCCAGAAGCTCAGAAGGAGGGAGATACCGCTGGTCAAAGTGAAATGACTATTTCACGATGACAAGGAGACAACTTGGGAGTAGAAGAGCTATATGCGCGAGTACTTCCCCGATTTGTTTTGAATCAAGGTACGAATTACTTTTACATTTCGTGGACAAAATTTCTTAAGTTATGGAGGTTGTGACGATCCTAAATTTTATATTAACTAAGTATACCCTAGATGTGTGTGTAATGTGTGTTAATATTTGTAGAAAACCCTAAAACCTACTAATCACATGTGTGGTCCCACATAATACCCATCACTCAATAAAAATCGAATTAGGGATAGGGGTGGCGACTAGTTGACCCACTTTCCCGTATCTCATAACAAATAAGGAAAGAGAGAATATTGATAATCCTTGATTGACATGAGAATGGTAGTAATTTTAGGATTTGTATTCTCTTTTAACAACGTGGGAAAGATGGGAGCACACACACAAAACAAATTGCGCCCTAGAGAATTGAGAGAGAAGAGAAATGTGATGAAGGCTTGAAAATCATTACAATTAACTACATGTATTGTTCTCTCAAGAAATTCTTACTATATTGATTCTACAACTTAGAGATGATCATGTTTGTTGTTTTCTTTTTCATTGGATGTTGGATTTATGAGTTGAAGAATTAGTCTTGAAATCAAAAGTTATATTTGGAAGTTATGGATTGATTAAGTTTTTCATTAATGAATAAGTTTTGAATCGATTCAATATATCGTTTGAAAACAAGTTAGGTTATGTTATTGTTCAAGTTGTGATTTAACACAAAAGTTCTGAGTTTCTCTACTCGGGATCTCAAGAAATGGTAATAGAAATGTTTAACAAAAATGAAGAGAAAGGAACGAATTGCGCATTAACTGCGCAGTTCGCGAAGGAAGCGGAAGCGCAAGGCATGTGCGCTCCCTGCACAGTCTTGGGCTTGGGTTCACTTCTAGGCCCAATAGGGCAGCTAGGTCGGGACCGACCCAACTGCCTAGGCCCACACAATAAACTAAAATAAATTGAAATAAAATTGAATGAAATAAAATAAATAAAATTTGATTTACAAACATGGATGTCAAGGGAACTTTCCTGTGTACTTTAAAAGTATATCTCGAGGTTTTCGGAAGTGAATTTAATTATAAAAAATTGATCCAATTTGTGTAATTAATCAATATCTGATTTATTTAGATTGATTGGATTTTGGAGTACACTGGTGAGTGGGTAAGTTGGGATTTAAGTTATTGGTTTTTTGATTATTTACCGTTCTACTAGATTATGTGATAGGAATCATGTAAATGGGACATGTAGGTGGATCGGGGTGCATTGTTGGACATTGTGCGTAGACAACTCAAGGCATCTCCAATGCAGTCACGAAAGTGGTGCAACTTTTGCACTATTTTGGTGCAAAAAATACCCAAAATACTATTCCTATCTCCAACCGTTCACACCAAATCCTACACCAAATAAGAATATTCCAAACATCTTTGTTTTTCTTATTAATTTTATATTTATAAAGTGGGGCCCAAAAGTCAAAGAAACAATAAAAAAAAGACACCCATTGCTTCCACACCAAAATGGCGTGGAGCAACAATGGTGCGCCATATATGGTGCAACACTGTTGGCCTACACCATTTTGGCGTGGGAGATGGCGCTGGGTTGGAGAGCCAACTCGGTGCCATCACTCCAATGGAGCGCCAAAATGGCGCTCCATTGGAGATGTCCTTAGTGGAGCTCGCTAGGAGTTCTTGCACCAGAAAACGGGTCCTGATTCATTTGAATGTGATCATGCATGCTTCATTTGATTTTTCAAATTGTGTTAAGTTATTATTTTTTATTTTAAAAAAAAAAGTTAGTATTTTTTTGAAATATGAAACTTTAAATATTTTTTTGAAGAATGATTTTTTTTTAAGAATGAAGTTTCAATATTAGTGCTTATGTGGTAGATAGACAATGAGTAGTAGTATTATAGGCAAACAGACAGTTATAAAAAATTAAATTAACTTCAGAGACCTCTTAATAAATATTTTTTTCGCCTAGGCATTGCCTCGCCTTAGGCAGAAAAACGCCTATGCATCACTTTAACGCCTTGCAATTCTTGGCGTCATGTCCTATAAGTGAAGAAATGTCGCCTGCGGGATTTGGACGTACAAGAGCGAGACCTCTAAAGAGGTATTGGCCGGCTCTGACCGCGATCTCTAAAGATGTAGCGGCTTACTCCGACTGAGATTGTGAAGAGGTCTCGGTCTCAGTGGGTAACGGAGAGATCCAACTAAAACTTCTTAAGAGGTGTTGACCTTGTGTATCGACACCTGCGGGCAACAAGAACGAACAAAAAATTTCAAAACTCCTAAAAAATACATGAAAATGACCAAAACAATAGTGGGTTTTGCGTGAAATCGCTAGATATTTTCCATTCATTCGAAACTTTGTACTCAAAATGCAAGATTCAAGCCCCAAATTGAAGCCCTAAACCCAACGACAAAACCACAAACAATACCGACCAAAAAAGAAAAAAAAACTTCAAAAAAACCTCAAAATCGACACTAAAAGGGATGAGGAATGCACCTAAGGCGTCGAATCGATGTGGTTTTGCTTGGATTTCGTCGGATTTGGGTTGGTGGTGAGAATGCGATTTGAGAGATGGGTGATTGGGGGCATGGGTTAGGGGGGTGAGTGGGGTATGGCGTATGGGTGAGTAAAAACTATTTTATATGGAGTGGTAGTTGGGTCATTTCACTAGGGTGTGGTACGAAAAGCAAAAAGTGGGGTGCGAATAGCCACAACCTTTTTGTTTCATTTACTTTTTTACGAATCTTCCACTTTTATATGCGATTTGGTCTTTTTTTTTTCAAATCCTTTGTTGTTGACGTGTTTTTTTTTTTTTTTTTTTTTTGTTGAAACTGGTTGAACTAGTGTTTCTCTTTGATCACGTGTGCTGGTTTGATATAGTTTGTGCATTCTTTAATGGATTTGGGAAGAAAACTAGCCCTTAAACCTAATTTTAACATGTCTATTAGTTCCCTGGAAAGCTTATTTTTTCTTAAAGTTTTCTAACAACAACATAGCTTCAATCCCAAATTAATTGGGTTCGGCTACATGGATCAAACTCTTCCATTGTGCTCGATTTTGTTCCTAAATGAGCCTGTTAATATAACTTCTTCTATAACCTTATTTTCCCCCCATTATTACATTAATTCAGTTGTAATTTGGGAAATGGGAAGGATTGCTCTAGACTGCAAAACAAGACCAGAATTAGAGGTTTTGGACTGTAGGTGGTGAAGCACATTTCTTAAAGGAACAGTTTAATGTAATCAGAAACATAAGTCACTGTAATGATATGGAAGGAAACCATCAAAGAAGAAACCGATGAGCCAAGATTGAATTACAGGTTTTGTGCATTATCGTAGCGATTGACATGTAGAACTTGAATTATATGAATTCTCAGTCCTGTTGGGTCCATTATAATTACTAATTAGCACTTGCCCCTACCTTGGATCCCTCACTCATCTTCCTTTGAAGCCTTTGATGACCCACTTTTATACATTGGACATTATTCATTTGTTTTTACAAGAAACAGGCTCAACGATGGCATGTTTTGTTATGGGTCTGCCATTGTATAATTTCTTCTGGTGTCACTTAATGCCCATATTGTTAGTGCAGTTTTCATATGTAGCCACCTTGTGAAGCTTCTTCTCTGAAGTATTAGGACTGATTGTGAATCTAGGTTTGGACTTATTATACCATGTAGTACATTGATTAATTAGTCTTAATCACTGTTACACGCATAGCCTTCCCTGGGAAGGCAGTGTTGACTGCTGGGTTGATGGGATCATTGGGCCACACAAATAAACCAACACATTTTAATACTCTCTGCACACATTGAACCGAATTTTAATAGTAAACTTGGTTTTGGAGTGAACTTCACATCGCGTGGCCCAACAACTGCACTAGTAATTGAAGAACTTATAAGCACTTGAGTGGTCTGTTTTCCGCTGTTCATACATGGCTTGCTAGGTCTAGTTATTTTATCTGGTTCCATATGATTTAAGTAGCTTAGATCCACACATTTTCCCTTTTTTTCGCATCACAATTCTGTTGTAAGTTTCAGTTACTGTTTTGGGTGAAATGAACCAGTGTGATTGGTCAAAATGTCTCTACTATAATTGAATCATCAATAAACATTTTTTCCCCTTTTACGTTTGTTTTCAACGACTTGTTTGTTTATGATCTTTACTTGCTAAACATGTTTGTATTCTTATTAAGATTTTGTGTGTTGCTGAGGTTAAAGAATTCATGTAGTTCTAACTAAGCGGAGATTAAAAGTGATGCAGATATCGTTTAAGTTGGTTTTCAGCAGAATTTTTATTTTGGAAGTTGGTTAAAACATTGGAATTATGCTTTAATTGACATGTCGTATATGTCTAGATTGAGATGTTCTCGTAATCTGGATATCATTTGTGGGCTGAATTACATTGAAGGTTTCAGTTCTCTATGTTATATGCAAATGCTTTGCATACTTCTGTGGTTGTAGTATTGTGATCCCTGTTAGAATTTTCAGTTATCATATTCAAGTGAAAGTTTTGGATTTTAGGGTTTGTGGAAGAGAACCTTCTTTAATTTTTTTTTATTTGTTTTCTATTTCATTGTTATTCTATAGATAATCACGGAATTGTGCAAAAAAAGCGAGGACACACACGTGCAAAGGATATTTGGGATTTGCCTGAAGGCCAAAAAATTATAGTTCAATTTAATGAATTTGGCCAACCAATTAAAAGAGGAGGAGGAATTTTAGGTGGATGGTTGGGAACAGTTGCTAGGAAAACAGAGTTTTGTTCCATTGAATGGACGGATTGGAGGTTGATGCCCACGGATAAGAAACATATTTTGATAAGCTTGACTAAGGTAATATTTAATTTGACATGTATTTGGCTATTTCTTTTTCTTCCATTTAAAATATTCAAGTCATATTTTAAAGAATGAAACATAAAGTGGTGTTTATATTTCATGGGTTTGATTTGTGTCGGAATTATATTTAGGCTAAATAATCAGAATAATCTCTAACTTCAGGTTTTTTCTCAAAATAATCTCAAACTATAAATTGTCTAAAAATCCCAAACTTTAAAATGTCTCAGTTTGGTTTCTAACCCAATTAAGTGCTTATGTGGCATTTAAATTTGGTAAAGTTGGCCGAGTCACACTTAGTTTGCTTGGCCAAAAAGTCATCCTAAATAAGGTATAACTCCTTAACGTTGAAAATTGTAATTTTGCATCTTTGATGGTCAAGTTAAGGCTTAAAAACATTTCATGCATTCTTGAATCAGCAAACCAATCTTTCACCCATTAGTTGGCATAGACATCATCTTTGCCTTTACATCAACACTTTGTGCATTCATCTTCTTGCATATTGTACACATTAGTTTATTTTTATAATTTCATTATTTTTTTGCATTCATAGTCATATATCAACATATATTTCACAAAAAGTTACCCTTTTTCACATTCAAGCCCTTCACCGTGACTACTCATTCCACTTCTGAAGCCCAAAAGAATTGACGTACTGACATGTATAAGTTCAAGGAACGAATTGAGGATTGGTTAGAATATTTTTAAGTAGAAATAAGAGCCGTTATAGCCCAAAAGCTACTTTTCTAGTTATCGGTTGATGAAACTAGTGCTACCATAGTGCCCCAAAAGTTAGTTAGTATCCCTCTTTGTGTCAATCTCATTTCCCTCTTGGTGATACAATATCTATCCCTGACATTTTACCTATTAATCAAGGGGTACTTTTGAACCTCCTTTGCAAGTTTACGTTCTTACAGGCCCCTCTTCTACAACTTTAATGTCTCGTCTAACGCCTACTTCTGCATCTTTTGAGCATATTGTTGATGTTTTAGTTGATTAGATTGTGTCTTGTTTTGATGGTTAATATTGTCGATATTTTGTGACTTGGCAAAATCATCCAACTGCTGGTGCATCGTGGATTTCTAAGGGTGAGTTCATGTGTCTTGGTTATGAACTTTTCAAGAGCTTTATTGTTGCTAACTCGTTAAAGCCAAGTTGTTCCAAGCCGGGGCCAATTGATGTGGGACATGTGAAGCCTCTTCCAAAACATTATAAGCGTAAAAGTGCGAATTGATTTAGTTTAAAAGTTTTCTTTGTTGGAGCCTTTGTGTGATTGGATGTTTAGTTTCTTTTTTTATTAGGATTAGAAGTTTCTATTTTATTTCAAGTTTTTGTTTTATTAGAATTAGTAAGTTCTATAATTTTCGTCACTTTATTTTTGTAACTTTTAGAAGGTCATTAGGACTTCACATTCCTAATTGCATTAGGAGTTTTAGGACCTTGCTTCTAAATATATTTGTTGAAAGTTCTTCTCGCTTCTTTGTTTCTACTTGATTTCTTCCCATCTAATCCTCCATTACACATGTTAGAGGGAGTTAATTTAATTGGGGTTTGCTTCATGGATCAAACTCTTCCATTATGCTTGATTTGGTGCAATTGATGGCGTGTTTTCCAAATAATTCAAATCCCTTCAAATTAATGTCCCAAGTTAAACCTCGTTGGATTTCTTTAGTTTGTATTAAGTCAAGTTTTCTTGGCCATCTTTACAGGTGATCAAACCACCATAACCGCACTTCCCTAATCTTTTTGTCAATTGGTGTTTCTCTTACTTGTCTTTGAATTTTTGTATTTCTTATTCTATCTTTACGAGTTTTACCACACATCTACCTAAGCATCCTCATTTCTGCTACGTTCATTTTATGTAGTTATTGCTTTACCGCCCAACACTCACTTCCATAGAGCGTAGTTGGCCTAATCGCGGTCCTATAAAATTCTCCTTTTATCACACCATAACCGCACTTCCCTAATCTTTTTGTCAATTGGTGTTTCTCTTACTTGTCTTTGAATTTTTGTATTTCTTATTCTATCTTTACGAGTTTTACCACACATCTACCTAAGCATCCTCATTTTTGCTACGTTCATTTTATGTAGTTATTGCTTTACCGCCCAACACTCACTTCCATAGAGCGTAGTTGGCCTAATCGCGGTCCTATAAAATTCTCCTTTTAACTTAGTAGGAATATTTTTATCACAGATCACGCCTGCTGCACTCATTCATTTCTTCCATCCAGTTTGATTCTATAGGACATCATTCTCAATATTGCCATCAGTTTGTATGATTGATCCTAGAAATCTCAAGTGGTTCACGTTAGGAACTTCTACTTCCCTTAATTTTACCACTCCATCTCGATGTCTAGTATTTCTAAACTCACAGTACATGTATTCTGTCTTCGTTCTACTCAATTGAAAGCTTTTAGATTTTAATGTATTCCAAAATTCTAATTTCCTATTCACTCCATCTCTTGTTTCGTCCACTAAAACAATATCATCTGCAAATAACATATACCATGGTTATCCTCTTGAATATGCCTAGTTAATTCATCTGTAAGTAGAGTAAAGAGATATGAGCTTAAAGCCGATCCTTGATGTAGCTCTATCGTAATGGGGAATTCTTTTGTAGTTCCTCCAAATGTCTTTATATTCGTTACTACCAAGGATCGAAACTTCGACTTCGCCATATAATTCGCTATTGTGAAAATGAAAATTAATATGGAGAAGTTTAATTTGCTACAGAGAATTTTGTAAAAATTCCCCAACTTCGTAAAGTTTAGAGAATTATTATTTAAATGAAAAGTATACATAATTTTATTTTATGGGATGCTAAAATAAGCACAATTATATATTTCTACCCTAAAAAATCTATAATTAGTGGTTTCAACCTATTTTATTGACACTATTCATCCACATACGTCATACATGACTATGGTAGATTGTTTCAAAAATTTTCTTTTCTTTATAATTCACATCAAATATTATTATATGAATATATGATATGTTAAACAATCAATTTTACACCATAAATTCATAATAAGTTCATTGCAATCTATCGCAAAAACGTGACAGTACTTTAGATAAAATGTTTGAGTGAGCATTAAACATACATTTTATACCACATAGAACGACGAGGTTCTTCATAACCACCTCCGCCACTTGAACTATGTGAAATGACTTGATCTCTGAGATTAAGACAATATTGGAACCATGACAAAGTTACAATAATTGCACTTATGACTCCATATGATATCAGTATTGACGAGAATCCATGTTGACTAATATTCCTAATCTCGGATACATGGGATCCTCCTAAGGGCTCAAAGAGAAGCATGCCAATGCCTGTGGATTACTCGCCGTCGATGAATATGAGCTTGCATTATCAAAACCCGCATGCAAGGAGCACTCGTGCCTTCCAATTTCATTATGACCAACAGCGCCTATTAAAAATAACAAAACAATGCCAAACCAAATGTGGTTAATATGAGCAAATTAATGATTAATAATTTATTTTCTTATATTTTACCTTGGAGAGGAAGTTGTGGGTAGTCATATGACGTGCTGGACTCAGAAGTTAGCCTTGTGAAGTTACCTTGAACACCAATATTACCAAATGCACTTGCCATAAAATTAACGTCACCAGTATGCACACCTGTCCTTGAGAAGTTATCTTCAACACTAATGCCACCAAATGCACTAGTCAGAGAATTAACATTACTAATCTCCATATCTACTTGAGATGCACGTTTACGCCTACGCTGATACAAAATTCTTTCTTTCGGTGTTGATTTGTTTGATCTGTGATACTGATCTTTGTGATTGACTTGATTAAATTGATTCATTTGCACTTGATTTTGATATTCTTCTGAATATTGATTATCAATGTGCATACCACCATCACCACCATCGTCATCATCACCGCCACCATCATCGTCATCCTCATCCTCATTGTCATCACTGCTTGAGCGTTGTGTGGAGTCATCGTCATTGTCATCATCACTAGCATTTCTTGAAATGTAAGCATTATTATTGTCATCATTGATCGAATGCACAGATAAGCCAGTTGGACCCTATTGACCTCATTCTCCATGAACTCATTAACATCAATGCCCATTTCAGCTGCAATATGTGAGTTTGGTCTACCCCCTGGTTCATCCATCAGTGGTCGGTTTGTTTCTTTCACCCATTCATATAGAGGATTCTCCTCCCCCTCTTCAAAAAATATTTATGTTAAATCAATAGGCTCATGTGATAAAGATTTCACCATATTTTCCTTGATATTTTTCGCACGTAGCCTCATATTATAGTGCACAAAGACAAGCTTTTGCAGTCTTTCATACCCCAGCCTATTTCTTTGTTTTGTATTTATCAAGCCAAACGTGCTCCAATTATGCTCTCAACCTGAAGAAGATGTTGTTTGCGATAAAATCTTGATGGCTATGTTCCTCAAATTCAGAGCCGAGTTACCATATACATACCACCACTCTGCTGCTCTTGTCCAAAATAAATAAGGATTCATTAAAAATCATTAGTGTTACAATAAGTAATAACTAATATCTAATAAGTAATAACTAATAAGGAAATATCTCAATGCTCTAAATATTGTTGTTTACCCGGATGTGTTTTTTTTCATCCACTTTCAGCTGCTTGAGATCCAAATGACCCTATTGAGCCCCGAAAATATTTCAACTACAAAAAATAAACACATTTATAGTTTTTATTTTTTTTAAACAAAGCATGTTTGTAGGTTTGGCAAGGCATTATTAAAAAAATAAATTAAGCTAATTTTAAAACTTACTTCATTCAATGCAGCTAATTGTATTTCTGGGTTTGGCTCTAATTTTGCAATCACTTCATTTAAAGCTTGTTGCAACGTTGGGTCAATACCCGTATCCCCTCCATATTGGTACATTGAATTTAAAAAATACGCTATAAGAATTAAAAAGAGAATCAATCAAATGCATAGTATAAATAATTTAACAAATTAACAATTTAATATTCAAATTCAATTAAGTTAAATAGTGTAAATATACTTGCTTTATGGAGTGGGTGACATAATTGCTTTGTCCATCTTTCTTCCACAATTTTTATAATCCAATCGTGCGATTTAGGCGATGCTGCCTCGATTGCCTCTTTCATCAATCTTATTGCCTCGTACATGGCTCCCATAGTGGTTTTTTTTATCACCATCCACCATCCTTAAAACTTTGAAAATTGGATCAAGAGAGTTCACTATAGCTCGAGCTTTATCCCAAAAAGATGATGACACAACCAGTTCTTCAACTTCGAATGCTTGTGAGTTTTACTATAGAGGTAGCTTGCCCATTCTCTTGATGAAAACATATCTCTTAGACCTTGTTTCTTCTCCAAAATACTTCTTAGAGAAATATAATTGGTGGCAAATCGAGTGATCCCAGGTCTAAAGATATCGCCCCTACATTTTTCTTTCATGGATGCCGGCACCCATCCATGATTGTAAATCTAATTACTAATTTTTCTGGCCTTATCAACAATCGTTTTTACTCTTTTATGATTTCCAATATCCTTTAGCATCAAATCGATGCAGTGTGCCGCGCAAGGTGTCCAAAATAGATTATATCTCTCCATCATTCTTTTACCAGCTTTTTTGAAAGTAGATCCATTATCAGTAACAATTTGGACAACATATTCTTTTCCCACCTTCTTCACAACATCAACCATCAATTTATAAATGACTTTATTACCTTTCACTGTCGCTGATACATCAACAGAGTTGTGAAATATCATCTTTCCATCACAGTAGACCATGAAGTTAATTATTGACATTCTTGTCGGTCCGGTCCAACCATCACACATTATTGTGACTCCATATTGAGATCAAGTTTTTTTTCAAGCCTGCAATGTATGTCTGCAATTCCTTATATTCATCATCTAAAAGGCCATGCATAAGCTCATAAGCTGTAGGTCCCTTGAATCCGGGTCCACAATTTGCTATTTCATCGATTGCAGCTTGATAATAAGGATTGTTAGTAGCAACATTTGCTGGAATGCTACTATAGTAGAAGAATTTTGACGACACCCTATTGACTTTTTGCTTTAATGAGCTCCCCGGTTTCATGCTCAGCCGCCTTTGATTAGCATCCGACTTTCTAAGGGTATCAGGGTCTTGGGAAAAATCTGCTTTTCTTACACTTGCTGAACGAGCAAAGCCATCAAGATTCATTGGAAAACTTGATTGTCTCACACTTGATGTTCGCAAAAACCACTTCTGCGAGCTTCTTGCTCTCGAATGGGATTTTCAAATCCACGCTCATTTGAACTGCCTCCTACTTCATGAGTGTTTGGTCTCAACATGTTAAATCTGTGTAGCTGCTCAACTTCCCACCTCTCTTCCATTGACTTCCTTACAACCATTCTATGTTGTGTTCTCTCATAATCTGTAGTGCAATCCGGAGGATAAGCAATAGCCCATCATCATCATCATCATCATCATCATCATCATCATCTTCATAATTTCTTGGATGTTCCATTAAAGCATCAGAAAATGCCTGGAGTCTTTTTTCCTTTTTAACCTTGTCAGCTAATTTTTCTTTCATATGTATTTGCATTTCATCTCGAATAACCTTTGGACATTTTGGACAACCTTTACCGTTTTTGAAACCTCCTGCAAGATATTTTAATCTTGACACTCCCCCCGAGTTCATTTCTTGTTTGCAAAACATACAATGTGCTTTTTGTCGATTGCCATTAATAGGCTATCCATATCTCCAGCCTATATCTCGGGAGGCATTTCTCAATGAAGTGTATCTACATACATTATATATTACTGTGTATGATTAATATAAACATTTATGGACAAGAAAATTAAAAAATATGTTTAATAATAAAATTTGAAATACAAATAACAAAAAATCACAATCTGAAAAAAATCATCTGCATTCATAATATAATAATAAAATTAGACACATTATTGGTAATATATACCAAGTTACCAACTGAGACAATGAGTTCTTAACTCTTTTATGATGAAGTCAGTAGTCCTAAAAAACTTGTTTATGATCTAACTTTTTTTTGTAATAATATTACAAATATATATATATATATTAATATTTATTATAATATAGTATAATTTTAACAATTTACTTATTGTTTTATTTTTTGAAAATAACTATTTAGTTATTTTGTTAATAACTTAGTAATTAGTATCAATGAGTCAAACACTGTCACTACACCATCTAATTTATTAGTATTTTAAGATAAAATATATTAAATATGATACTGAAAAAGTTGATTGGAAAGGGCTTCAAAAAAGTTGATAGGAATTTGATTAAAAAAAAAAGAGTTGATCAGAACATTAAAATAATCCTTCTTTTTTTAGATCAAGTGAATAAATTTCCTTGGGTTAACAAAAAAAAATGCTTACATCAATGTTTAAAAATTACTACTATATAACTACCACGAATAAGTATGCATACAAGGTTTTTTCTTGACACAACATTTGATTTAATGTGGTTTTTTATTTTTGGGTTCTTTCAATTTGTTTTTTTGTTTGAGAAATGTATGAAAAAAATGCAAACAATACTAGTTTATAGTCTTCAAAATAATAATAGTCCACAAGTTTGTTTGCCTTATTCATCAACTAATATAGTTGTAAAATGAATCTCAAAGAATAAAAAACTTCCTCTTGTGTCACCAAGTGTGTCACAGACCCACACTCACACCTACAGGCTCACATTTATAAGGTATAAAACCCTAGCAGCTAGCATACAAGCCGACTCCTCTTATCTTCTCAGTTCTCACAGCCTTCGCGGCTCGTCGTCTCAGTCTCCTCCTAGCTCCTCTCCTCCAGTCCTCCTCTGGTTCATGAATCGCGACTCTGCTCTCCAGCAGTCCGGCCTCTCCCTCTCGGCCTCTCCTCTGCGCTCCGCGGCTTCGCGAATCTGCTCTCCTCTCACTCTCGGCCTTGCTTCTTCAGTTCTTCTTCAATCTTCATCAACCAAACGAAACATCAATGGTCTCCATCTCCTCCCTTTCCACTTCTCTAGTTTCCTCGTCCTCGCGGTTGCGGACCTCGCTTTTAAACCATAGAGCCATAGAGGAGAGGAGAGGAGAGCAACCACTGTTCTTCCTGTGATTGTGTCTTCTTGTCTTGAAGCAGACCTCGCCTCACAGACCTAAAGTTGAGGTGATGTTGATGCGAAATCTTGAAGCTTTACAGGTAAGGCAATTACAAATATTCCTTTTTTTGGGTTTCCCGATTTTATTGATCGAAATTTAGTAATTTGCTTTGTTGTTTTGTGGTCTGTGACCGAGAAAGTCGAAATTTTCGAATTATTTCGAAAACTTCGGCGAAATCGTGTAATTTTGAAACTCACTTTGCATTTCGTTTCGTTGGTACAAATCTCGACAAATTTCGCCTAAAATTCAGCGAAATTTGTTGAATTTTTTATCCTTGGTTACTACTCCCTCATATACATATCCTTAATAGTGTCTATTTAGCTAGCATGCACTCCTTTTCTTTCTAAAACCCACCAAAGAACGTCTCCAGGAACCCTATCATATGCTTTTTATAAATGTACAAATACCATTTGATCCATTTCATGAAGAGTGTCAAAAGTTTTACGCTGGTTGTCAGCCAATCGCAACCCGCCTATAGTTTCCAAGAATGAAAAATGGGCTTGCAGCCGCCCTCCCCCATTTTTCGGGTATGAAAAATGGGTTTGAGACCATCCTTACCCATTTTTCGGTATGGAAAATGGGCTTCAGTGTCCTTTATTCGAACTAGGGACCAGCTATGTAGTGCACACATGCTCTACGTAGATGGAGTTAAAATTTGGAAACACAAAATGGTTTTATTTGAATTTCATCAAATTTCTCAACACAAACAAACACCCCAAGTCTTTCAAAAAAAAAACCCTTAAAATTGGATGAACTTATCTTGATTTTCTTCCTTGCGATAATCGATGGAGTTCTTTCACTTTTTCTTTTTGGTTTGGGTTTGAAAATGCTTGATTGTTAAGGCGAGTCTTTTGGAAACATTAATGTTTGGGAAATCAACCCATTTTTTTCTTCGAATCTTTGTATTTGTTTATTTCAATGTGCTTTTTGTTGTTGTTGTTGTTGTTGTTGTTGTTTGTTCTTTTGATGAATAAGCTCTAAAGTTTCAGCTGTAATGGCAAAGACCCAAAACTCTTTGCAATTACAGATTCACAAATCTGAATCTGACGAAACGTTGAGGCATTCTTTTGGACTGATCAACCAACCCATCTTTTCAATTGCCCAAAATTTTCGTTTGAATCTTCAAAATTTCCACACTAATCTCTTTGATTTGTGGTATTTTTGTGGCTAGCAAGGTGCATTGTTGGAATTCTGACCACTTCTTCTTGGAGACCTTTTCTTGTCCAAGTAGAAGACGATACAAGGCGCGCAGGGAGGAAATTAAGAAATGTTTGTCCGATTTTGTTTTGTTTTTTTAATTGAAGTTGAGTTTGTTAGATTTGTTTTTTATTTATAAATTTATTTAGGATGCTTATTTCTGTTGTAAACTTGGTAAACTTGGTTAAATTTCACATTAAACCCCTTTATGTTTCCTAATTTTAAATGAACTCCCTCTAATATGTGAGTCAAATTTATCAAATTATATGCCACATAAGCACCTGATTGTCCTAGAAAACCAATTGGGATAAAATTGAGACAAATTTAAAAGTTTGGGATTTCTTTAGACAAATTTTGTAGTCTTGGGATTACCTTGAGAAAAAAAAACTCATAGCTTGGGATTATTTTTAGAAAAAACCCCTAAATTTGGAATTATTTTGACTATTTACCCTTTTATTTATTTTGGTTTCTTCTAATATAATATTTCCGCAAAAGAAATACTTTGAGATCCCTGATGATGCTAGAGCACGAAAGTGGATCCTTGAGTCCATTGCACGCAAATGGAAGGACTACAAATTCGAATTGAAAGCTAAATATTTTAAGGCTGGAAAAACTCGAGTGGAAATCGAACGATCAGTTCCAGTTGGGATATTCCCTAGACAGTGGAAGTCTTTGGTGCAATATTGGTTCTCCGAGAAATCAAAGGTATCAATTTATTCTTTATAAAATATATATTCAATAGTTTAATTTATAATAATAAATTAAAACAAAATTATTTGATATTCACTTTAAATTAGGCCTTCAAGGTGGCAATAAATGGAGTGCTTTGGGCCTTTTCTTTCATTGCCCATGTTGTTAGTCTTAGTTTTTAAAATCTCCATTAATATGCTGTATATGGTTGCAACTTGCAAGCCATCATAAACTTACTAGAATTTTTTTCTAGTAGGAAGTTCAGGTTATTAAAGACACAAAAGAGAAACTCTATGGCTTGTTACCTCAACTAGAGGGCCAAGTAAATTATATCTTCTAGGCCATTATGATATCTTTGTTGAATTTTAATTAGGTTTACAGTTTATCCTAGAGAAAATGCTGAATAAAACCATTAGGATGATGGTCCTGAATGCATTCTCCCCACATGTACTGACATTTAGGCTAATTGGAGGTCATCTTTGGTCTTCAGTTCTTTGAAAAAAAAAAAAACACAAGTAATATTTTAAAAAAGCGCAGGATAATCTGAGTTCTTATGGTACTAAAATATATACATGAATCTATCTCTGCTCACTTATCAACTATGTATCGAAGAGACTTGTGGGAACTCTTAATCCTAATTGTTATATTGGCAGATGTAGTACTGTCACCACCACCTGCATCACATGGAAGTCCACGGCTGACAAACATGAATTACATATGCTTTTGCAAATCTGATTACCATGACTAAGGAAGTAACTGTTTAAGCCCATATACACAATGATCAGATCATATCATAAAATTTAGTTGATCAACAATTTTAGTAATTTTTCATTAATTGTTTTACAATCATGACTGAATTATATGAATTTATCTTTTGTATTGACATTTGCTTGATTTGGTCCTCCATGGTTTAGTTAGTTTGTTTGTTTATTTTACTTAACCTTCACTTCATCAAACTGATTGCTATAATTTGTCATCTAATTGGAAGCTGAACCTAATATTAGCATGTGTTTTAACCAAATTCTTATGTGGTCAAAAAACGAGTTTGTTGAGTTGAGTTGGATGTGGCAAGTAAAAGGACCTCATCTTTATTTATGTGGGATGCTTCCATTTCTTACAAACACATGTGAAATTAGGCTTTTAAGACTGTCAATTGTTAAGTGATTTTCTTTTGTTCAAGGGGAGTTCATTAGATGCTCATCAATTGCCAGCAAAATATGAAAACAGAGATAAAACAAAGTTTTTTAACTTTTATGTTCTCTAACAAGCAAGGATCAAAACTTCGATTTCACCTTATAATTCGCCCTCTTGATTTGGAGAAGTTTAATTCGAAGTGGAGAATTTTGGTAAGAATTTGCTAACTCAGAGAAGTTTAAGAATTTTTTATTTAAATGGTTAATAAACTAAAATTCATTTTATGAGATGTCAAAACAAGCACAATTACTTATTTATACCTAAGTTAAGTTTTATTGACACTAGTAATGCATATTGTGTATGGTAGATCACTTTTTAATTTTCAGTGATAATAAATACACTTAATTTGATTCTCTGACCATTTTATTTTGATGTTATACATCAATAAAAAAGGGAGCAGCTAAACGGATCTGTTTTTACTTAGAGGACCCCACCCTAGTGAAATTTCCCAACTACCCCTCTATATAAAAGGGTTTTTACTTACCTATGCCCCACTCACCCCACTCATCCATACCAGTCGCCCCTCTATCGAATCACATTCTCACCACCAACCCAAATCCGACCAAATTCGAGCAAAACCACATCCATTCGACGCCGTGGGTACATTCCTCATGTCTTTTAGTGTCGATTTTGAGGTTTTTTCTTTTTTGAGTCAGTATTGCTTGTGGTTTTGTTGTTGGGTTTAGGGCTTCGATTTTGGGGCTTAAATCTTACATTTTGGGTACAAAGTTTCGATGGAATTGAAAATATCAAGCGATTCCAAGCAAAACCCACTATTTTTTTGGTCATTTTCCTATATTTTTTAGGAGTTATGAAATTTTTTTGTTAGTTTTGGTTGCTTGCGGGTATCGGACACAGAGCCGACAGCTTTGAAGAGGTGTCGGACACATTAGGCCGACACCAATAAAGAGGTCTCGGTCAGATCCCTCTGTTACCCACTGAGATCGAGTTCTCTTCGCAATCTCAGTCAGAGTCGGTCGTTACCTCTCTAGAGGTCTCGATCGGAGTTGGCCGATACCTCTTTAGAGGTCTCAACCTTGTGCATTTGAAACCCGTGGGCGACACTCACTTCTAGGACACGACGCGACCACATCCGACCTTGTTTAATGAAAAAAACTCATACGACATTTGGTGACCTATTTCAAGTGCTCTACAATGACTAAAACCGAGAAATGGAGAGGATTGAGGGGTGTTAGGGTGAGCAATGGTATTTTTGGAATTTTGAGAAACAAAAGTGGGATAAACTAAGTAAAAAGAGGGTTACGGCGAAGTAAAAATTCAAAATGGGGTCCTCTAAGCAAAAACAAGGGTCCGTTTTGCCGCTCCCTAAGAAAAACTACAAAGTGTAGTAGAGTGAGTCTCGATGCAAAGGGATCACCTATCACATGATCAGTGTAGAGATGTGTGCAAAAGTGAATAGATGTAAAAGTTTGAGATAAGATAATAGATGTAGAAGTTTGACAATCTAACTTTGTTCTTCTCACTAATGTGTTGTAATTACAAACCTTCACTGCCCTATACACTTATTTGATTTTTTAATCGAAAAGTTTGCAATTTCTCCTTGTTTTTAGTGATCCATATCAATTTGATTCAAAGTTGTTTATTTTTAAGATAAACTTCGGAGAAGTTTTGTAATTTTTAAACTACCCGTGAACTTCGTTTAGATTCCTTCAACCTCAATAAACTTCACCTAAAATTCGGCTAATTTTATCGAATTTTCGTTCCTTGCTAACAAGAGTAGTATTGTTCATCAAAAAAAAAAAAAAAAAAGGTATTGAACCACTTTTTTGGCTCAACTGACGTTCACTTCTATATATTTTCTTCAAGCATCTTTCTGAGAGGGGTAAAGCAGCTCGAGCGCATTATAAAACTCCTCATACTGCCGGATCAAAGAGCTTTGCAAGAATGAGACATGAATATGTGAGTTTTCTATAACTTTGTACTTGATACACTTTTAGCCTTGCAAGTTAGTTGGTTTTTAATTTAATGATGCCACAGGAGAAGACACAAGGGAAAAAGCCAGAGAGATTCGAGTTTTTCTCAATTACTCATAAAAGAAAAGATGGAAATTTCATTAATGAAGAGGCACAAGGACTAGTGGTAATTAGAAATATAAATAAATTTGATTGTTTCAGTTTGTACTTTCTATCAAAATCTTGATAGTCATATATGATTCCTATTGTGAATAGGAGAAGGCAAACAATATTGGTGCAGAACGCGTTGAAGTATTGGAAGATTCCGGCGGTAATGTTGTTGAAGAAGCATTCACCACAGTTTTGGAAGAAAGCCAGTGTAGCAGAGTTAAAGGATGTGGATTAGGAGTTACTCCTACACAATTGTTTGGTACACAGTTTCCAAAAAGGAAACGGAGTCAATTTGAAGTGGATAGACTTCAACAACAAATGCAGGATATGCGTAAAAATTATGAGGCTAAGATAAAAAACATGAAGGAGGAATATGAGGGGAAAATGATTGAAATGAAGAAAGATTACGAAGGGAAGATCGCTCGCCTCCTGAAGGAAATGGACACTTTTCGCACTGAATTTCTTCGATGTCAGAAGTTGTTTTCACAGGTTGGTATATATTTGTTAAGTCTTTGAATATACTTTTTTATGCACAATTTTTATCATCATAAAATTTTAAAAATTAATTCTTTTTTACAGGCTCAACTTAACCTTATTGAATTTCAAGATAGTCTACATCGATGAGGCGCATGCTCACTTAGGTACTGTGTTTCACTAATAGTTGTTTAGTTTTTTCGTCATTTTTGATAAGACTCATTTTAGTACTGCGATTCTTAATGTAGACTAATAAATAAATAAATCAATTACTTTGTTTTTTTTATTTTTTTATTAGTAGAACAAACAAACTAATTATTATGCTCGATAAATGGTATTGACTAATCAGAAATGGCCAAAATGATCTCATGCATATTCATCCATGTTATTACAGTTGGTGCATGTTGGAATACATGACAACTTGAAATTTGCTGATGCAGGCCTGGCTTTGTATCCACGTGTTAATACTGGGACCAATGGCACTACTAATGAATCTGATGGCATTGAAGAAAAAATAACCTTTATCGGGACTTAGCATTTCTAGAGATTATGAGCCATTTTTCTGGTCTTTTTTTTTGTTCTTTGTTTTGTTTTGTTTTTGTTTTTTTTTTTTTTTTTCTTCTTCACTTACAGTGAGCATCTGAAGAGCTAAAATCTTTGTTAAGGAAATTGGTTCGTGTTTGGTACCAAAAAGGGCATTGGGGTTTGCATTGCTGCGTAGGTATATATTGCTTCAAAGTCCCATCTTTTTTGGCTATGTGAGTGTGGTTGGATTGATTGGTAACTCGCATATATCTGATGGAGCTTCAGGTCTGAAATGCTGATGTAAGAACTTTCTGCTATATATTTTTTGTGAATGGCATCTATTCAGTGCTGTTGCAAAGTTCATCTTTACTTGAAAGACTTTTTATTCTTTATTTTTTCTTCTTTTCCTGATTTGATGCTTTGGCTGGCGAAGTTGGCTTTTGGCCATCTAAACAGTGGTCAGTTTGTTCCCAACCGAGCTGCTGCGGTGCACTATATATTGAATTTGGCTAGCGAAGTTGGCTCTGCAGAGGTTTTTCGGGATTGGACATGCAATTTTCTTTAGATATGCGAATGCTTGTAAGAAACTCTTTTGACCCAAAAAAAGAGAGTTGTGCTCAATTTGTGCTATTACTCTTACATATATTGATGTGTGTCAAGACTGTTTTAGATGAAAACTTTCTGGAGAATGCTAGTTCATTTTATTACATACCTTGGTCACTTCATATCTAATCTGTTGATTACTCTATCACTTCCAATTTTCCACTTGAAAGATCAGCTACCTCAGTTCGTTTTTGAATTTTCTTTTGGAAAATGATAATCTAACATACTTTGGGCGCACACTTTATTTTTTAACCATTTATGGTGTTTTTTCAGAAGTGGGGCTCACGCCTTGAGAGACAAGAAAGAGCTATAAATGGCTAAAAAACAAAGTGTGCGCCCAAAGTGTGTTAGTTTATCATTTTCCTTTTCTTTTTCTTTCCTCACTCTTCAATTTCTTTCGGCCTTTTGAAATTTATTTTGTACGTGTTGAACTTTATATTTTTCTTTTGGGTCCAGAACTTTATATTTTTAGGAAGCGACTAAACGGGCTCCATTTGTTGCTTAAAGGACCCCAACGTCAAAAATACTCCCACCCTCTAAACGTATCAAACCCCATACCCTATCTCTCAAATATGCTCTCAAGCCTTTGTACCTCAAAACTCAACTCGTTGCCACCCTCATTTCTTCGTACATGTTTGAAGTCATCGGTGAAGTAGGAGTGTTCTAATGTGTCAAACCCCATTGGATCTGCAGTCAATAGAGCTCAAACAAGTGAGGGATCACCACGATTATTTTTGTTTTCTCTCGGTCTATTGGATAACTTTTTCGCCTAAAGACTTCGTGGGTTTTGTTCCCCATGAGATTTCGAGTGTATTGGTGGTATTTTTGTGACTTTTGGTCAGTGGGAATAGGATTTGGGCTTCCTTTAGTTTTTAGTTGGGGTATCGAAATGAACAGTCGCACAAGGTCGAGACCTTAGAATGGTCTCGACCAGGTATAACTGATAGGGTTGGAAGGTATCAACCACTCTCAAGTGACATGCTTTCATTGGTCTAGGTCAATTCAAATTGAGACCCATGTATAGCTATCAAACCCTTTTCGTTGAAACCCTTGCTATAGTTGAACACTAATTGAGGTGTACTAAAAATAAAAGTTAGGACACGACTTGACCTTACGTGGGTTACGGGTATGGTTTCAGACTTATTCAACTGAAATTGGTGAATGAGTATCAATCCTGTAGCGGCCCCAAATCCTGAGGTCGGTCCGTAGCCTGCTCCCTGCCTGCGGGCCCAACTGCACTTGCCACGTCACTCAAACTGGTGGTCCCACGGCCCACTGCGTCCATCGCCACATCGACATCCTCGATTATCTTGCTAACTTATTTGATGATTTAAAATTGGTGTATTATTCCATATTTTGTCAGTTAGCCTATTTAACACTTAATTCACCAATTATTTAGTTAACTTAGCCTCGAGTGTTGGATTGTATTTTAATAGAGTTGTAAGTAAATAACCAGTTGTCGACAGTGGAAGGCTTAAATAATTAGAAAAGAACGGTAAACATGTGGTTTCCATTTAAAATAAAGCATAAGTCCTAATGTGAAAAATACGGGAAAATACTCTGTATATAAGCGACAATACCATAAACATTAATATACATGTACAATGTCTCTCTAGCCTCCCAAATATCCAAAAGTAAACAAAATATCAAAATAAACACGTACTAGTATGTCCACGACAGTGGGCAATCAGATATAGTCGCTTAGGATCCCCTTGCCCCTACTGGTACTAGGATCTACATTCAGTCATCACAACAAAATAGGTGACAAGTCTAGTGAGTAAAATCCCAAAGAAAACCATTGAGCATGATATAAGTAAATAAATAGACTGCCATAAGATGCTAAATAGACATGCGAAATGTAAAAGACAAACAATTGTAATTGGCTCATCACATGAATAAATAACAATGCGATAAACAAAGTGTATGCTCATCCCGTCAGACTAGATTGTACTTTGGACCCTAGGATCTCCTATATGGGTGTCCCCACACTCCTTTCACTTGATATCCTAGAGGTGCTAGCCAAATCAACATTACATCGACACGTACCCCAGAAACAGCTTGGGTTGCCATTTATCGAGGGCCAAGTCTCACGTGCTATAATCTAGTGCGCACTGAACACACAAGGGACAACATATGGTGGGAGTAACTCAACCACTGTCTAAAAGACATTGATGGGAAGAATTAATACAAGGAAAGCGTTGATCAACAATGAATCAACAAATTCATACTCAAATGGCATTCAGTTGGGTTTTATGCTCCTCAAATACGTACTTCGAAGCCTGAAAATGCCCCGATTCGACCTCGACTATAGCACTACAGTCCCTTAGCTCCTTAGGGTCATTAACATGTGTTTTAGATTGATTAGAGTGAGTTTAAGTTGGTGTGATTAAGTTTTATTCTAAACAACCTTTAATAAAAATTTTGCAGCAAGGGGGAGGAGTGCCCTCCATTGAGGGTGGAGTGCGCTTTTGTTCTTCACAGTAGTGCTCTGCCTAGAACGTAGAGTGCGCTCCCCTATGTGTCTTGCAGAATTCTCAGTCGAGAATTTTGTTCCTCAATGCATCCAAGCCTTCTCTATAGTTGTCGACCACATCCTCACCTCATGGGGGAATACACAAACCTCCAATAACATGCAAGAAGCCAGATTATCAACAATTTATCAATATATCATAAATTTGCATGCATTCAACAATGAAACCAAAACACCATCACTAATTGAAATTCAGCTGTTTAGAATCTTAATTGACATTATTTATCGATTTAACTCACTAAAGGAACCCAGAAAAACCAATAAGGTATCCATAATTTTCGTTTATCATTGCATATGCATTAAAATTGAGTTTTATTGAAAGCACAAGGAAGAGGTGAGTTTGATTACCTTGAATTCGGCCCTTTGGTTGATTTCTTAGCCTAATTCCTTAATCTTCCTCACAAATCCAACTTTCAAAATTCCAAGAACTTCCCTGATTTCTCTTCTCACAAATCTAGGATTTACATGTCTTGCACGTTCCTTTTGAGCATTAAAATGGTATTTATATATAGTTGCTTGTGATCTAGTGTCACGAGAATCTCGAGGAACATCTAATGGTTTACACTTAAGTCGTCCCAACGTCCAGTGACACTAATATGTGACATATCTAGCCTTATTTATCTCAATCCATGATCATCTTAATACATATCTATGGTTACCAATTAATTGATTTCCATAAGCTTATATTTGATTTGAGAAAATTAATTTACAACTAAGCCTATTAGAACCTCCACATTGATTCTTTTTATAAAACTCATTCAAGGTTACACTAATTCTTGACTACCCGGTACTCGGTGCCCCACGTTCGGCATGCATCCCGAGGCACACTAACTTAGTGTACTAATAAATGCTAACTTAGCCGAAGGTTCAATTATTCATTTTAAGTCACATTAAACTTAACCTTAGTCATTTATACAACTTTGCATTACTAGACTTAGTGTCAGTGTCCTCGTGTTTCGTCTACCTGGTACCCGCATCGACACGCCTGTCAAGGCGAACACCCGTCACACATTCTCACGCAACATAGAGATAAAATTACACACATGCGATGATTAAACGAATATAATAGTAACAATACACTACAATAACGCATGAAATTAGGCAATTAGACTAGTGTACCTAGGTCGGTGTATCCCTAGCCTATTCGCGACGTCCACGAGTGATCTGAGCTGGCATCCTAGTATGAAAATAATAATAATTATTATTATTATTATTATAATAACGACATTAATAAAACGGGTAGTTACAACTATTCCCAACTAGGGAAAATTTCGTCCCGAAATTTAGGTAATTCGTAAAAACATACCGTGGAATAGCTGGGGGTAACACTCTCGCACGGTCGACTCGAGCTCCCAAGTGAGTCCTTCCGTACTGTGATGCTACCAACGAACGAGTACCTTAGGGATCTCCCTGTTCTTGAGAGTCTTAATCCTTTGGTCTAGGATCGCCAATGGCTGCTCCTCCAACGTCTCGTCTGATCATACCTCGATCTGTCTAACGTCTACCATCGGTCAAGGCCCTGATCTGGCAAGTCTCAACATCAAGATGTGGAACGTCGGGGGAACTCCACAGGCCCTGACTCGGTATGGTCCTATGAATCTCGATGCCAATTTCCTCTTCATCCCAAATCTCTGTTGTCCCTTCTAAGGGGAAACCTTCAAATAGGCCAAGTCACCCACCACATATCTTAGACCCTCAATGAACTTATCTGCATATTTCTTATGCCTATCTTGTGCCGCTCGCTGTCTTTAACAAATCTATTTGACTGTTAATCCCGCATCAACTCAACGTGTCAGCTACGACATTTGCCTTCCCAGGATAATACTCGATGGTGAAGTCGTAGTTCTTTAGCAACTCTAGCCACCTCCTCTGACGCATGTTCAAATCTCTCTGGGTTAAGATATACCGCAAGCTTTAATGATTTGTGAACAAGATGAACTACTTTCCATAAAGGTAGTGCCTCTAAGCCTTTAACGCAAAAACAACAGCTGCAAGCTCCAGGTTATGCACTAGATGGTTACATTCAAGAGGTCTCAATCATCTGGAAAGGTAAGCTACTAGATGCTAACGCAGTCACTGAAGCATCGGTGTAAACTGACAAACTCTTCCTAAACTCTGGTAGCGTCAAAACTGGTGCAGAAGTCAACTTCCTTTCCAGCTCCATAAAAGCCTGCTCACAATCTACTGACCAATTTAATCAAGCATCCTTTTTAGTTAGTCTCATCATCGGAGTGACAATAAAGGAAAAGTCCTGTACGAATCGCTTGTAATATCCTGCCACTCCCAGAAAACTCCAGATATCGAAAATAAACTCGGGTATTTTCCAATCGATAATCGTTCTTATCTTCTCTACATCCACAGAGATGCCCTGATTGCTGATGATATTTACCTAAAACTTCACCTCACTCAGCCAGAAGTCACATTTGCTGATTTTCGCATATAGTCGATGCTCTATCAAAGTCATCAACACTGTGCGAAGATGACTCTCGTGCTCTACTTCAGTCTTGTTGTAGATCAAGATGTCATAGATGAAGACAATGACGTATCTGTCCAAGTTCTACCTCAATACCCGGTTCATTAAGTCCATGAATATCGTCGAAGCGTTAGTCAGCCCGAAAGGCATGACTGTAAACTCATATAGTTCATATTTGGTAGTGAAGGCACTCTTCTTAATGTCATCCTCCTTCATATCTGGTAGTGAAGGCACTCTTCTTAATGTCATCCTCCTGAATCCTCAATTGATGATATCCTGAGCAAAGATCAATATTCGAGATGAACCTGGCGCCTGCCAACTGGTCGAATAGATCGTCGATCCTAGGAAGTGGGTAACGGTTCCTGATTGTCACATGGTTCAGCTTCCTGTAGTCAATACAAATCCTCATCGAACTGTCCTTCTTCACAAACAACACTGGTGTTCCCCATGGTGACATGCTAGGATGGATGAACCCCTTCGCCAATAAGTCCTTAAGCTGCCTCCTGACCTCCTTCTGCTTCGATGTTGACGTCCTGTAAGGTCTACTACGATGGGTTGAGTCCCTAACAAAAACTCAATGATAAACTTAATCACTCGCGGCGGTAGCAATCCTGGTAAATCGTTCAGAAATACATCTATAAACTCTCTGACAACCGGAACATCCTCGATCCTGACCTCGGTCCTAACCTCTGGCTCAACTATCACTATAAATGCCTCCATTTCGTGTGTTGTAGCTAGTCGACCCCTCGTAATAGGTTAGGCAGTCATGAATCCAACCAACAAAAACTCTGGTATCCCTAGAATTCAGAACTCGACACTCTTCCATTAATACTTTATCCGTACATGGTAAGCTGATAACCAATCCATCTTGAAGAGCACATCGAACTTTAAATACTCTAAGACTCGGAGATCTACTGATAACTGATGCCCTGCTACCTCAACCATAACGTCCCGACAAATTTGGTTAGGATATATCTTGCCCCCAGCAATCGTACTGAGGAGGTGGGTGTCTAGTGTCTGTTCAACTAACCCCAACTCTCCAACAATCCGTTCAGCAATAAAGGATAAAGTACTACCAGAATCGAACATCGCATGCATTGGTCTACCATAAATATGTAACGTACCCTCGAAAAGCTGTCTAGTCGCTCCACCATTTGGCTGTGCTACTACATGTGTTATCTCTTTATCCTACCCCTTCTCTCGCCGTGGCGATGGTGGTGCTTTATAGTCTGCTCTCAAATGTCCCTTTTGACCATATCTATGAAAATGTCGGGTCTCCTGCCTCATAACTTATCTGTCTCTGGATCTCTGGCCCTAACCATGATCCCACTGACCCATGTCGCGACCACCCTAACACCTATCCTGATGATACAGGTGAGGTTGTTATCCTAGCTGTGGCGCTGGTGCCATGGTGTGTACTGGATGCCTGTCCTCATACTTCAATTGTCTCTCTCGGCGATCATCCCTATGGTATTTACCCTGGTTGTCATCTCTTCGGCCTCTGTCATATTGATCTTGTTATTTCTTTCTGCCCAGTCTCTATCAGATGTCCCCGCTGTAGCATCCCCTAATTCCATTAAGGCGATACTCGATCTGAACCCCTAATTAAGCCCATGTAAACCAGATTAGACCTAATTAAAGCTAACAACCTTGTGCCTATTCCTGACAACAACCTGTATATCTTAATATCGAATAAACAATTTAAAATAAAACGTAGTGAAAAATTAAAACTTTTTCGATAAATATAAGATATGCAAAATTGATATAACCCTCGGTATTAAACCTGTATTCCCACCTTAGTTATTACAGAATACTATTCAATCCAATATATTATACCAACCGAAAATCCTCAATACATTAACGAGGATAAGACATTAGACTCCTGCTCTTCTCCATTCCTGCGTCTCCATGCTTATTCCATTACTTTGAAATGTTAAGGTGGGTGAGCTCCTACATGATCAGTAAGTGACTCTCATACCAACCATCAATTATCAACTAATATCAAGGCAATGTATAACAACATGAATCAAATGCATATCTAAAGGTGCATTTGAGTCAATATAAACAATATATAAACAAATGCAAGTTCATTGGTCCATTGCAATGTACCCGTGATTTGTATTTTCAATTTTAGTATTTAAACAAAGTCACATTCTCACATAGTCAGGAATCGCTCACTGATCATCTTACCAGTTCCCATCGATGTGCCACCAACTCAAATAAATAGAGTTGCACTCCCACATCGTCACTAAACCAATCAATAACCATCTAATTGATTTATGATCGATGTTCTGCCAACTCAACAGAAAAGCATTGATCGGGATATTCCAAGGTCACTGGCGGCGTGGTGATGGGAGGTCACCCCAAACCCAACTCCAAACCCCAAACCGATACATCCTGCCAAACCTATTTCCGAATTCATTTTTCATTTAAAACATTTTTGTAAAACAAAGTCAAATCATGGTACATTGCCCCATTCCTAGTCAAGAACACTACGTGCTCTAATAATACTATTTTGCATTGCATAATTGATAAAAGATACGAGTCTCACTTGTGTTAAGCTTTCCTAACTTTTACCGGCTTACACGACTCTCCGGATCCTTAAATGTTTTCCTCGTCAATCCATTACCTAAAATAGACCAATTGTTATTGATTTAAGTCCAATACTCATTTATCAATACTTCTAAATTAGTCCCATTCGAGTCTAGAATCCCGAGACCTAATTCTAATTTATTTTGACCATTTCACGATTTATGAGGTAAAATCCCCGGGTATAAAGTCCCTAGGGAATCCTAATTTCTTTATTTTTCATAGAAATCCCTCAATTTCTATTTATCTTGTCAAAATATTATCTTCCTATATTTTTCTCCATTTTTTTTGAATTTTCTAGCAATTTTCTCGAATTTCTCTTTTTTTATTTCCTTTTTTTCTTCGCGGGTCGGGTCAGGCCCGAAGCAACCCTGGCTAAGGCGCTGGGCCTGGCTCGCCCTATGGGTCGTGTTGCGTGTGTCTTCTTCTTCTTTTCGAACTAAGTTCGAACTAGTTCCTTCTTTTATTTTCAAAAATTGGGAATTGATCATGGGATCAATTCCAGCAGTGGAGAAGCCTCCCCTGCATTGTCTTTAACCTCATACCACATCCATCATCATCATCAAAGCAACAACAACTACACCAAGAACAGCACAACAATCTCACATTCGCCCCCGATTCGAGCTCCCGATCACAACACTCCATTGATTCCAGAAAGCTCACCAGTTCTCTCTCTCTCTCTCTTCTTCCTCTAGTTCATTTTCCCCTTCCCCTCCCATTTTCTCGAATTAACGAGAAGAGGAAAGGCGGTTTATTTATTTTTATATATTTTACTAGTCAAATGACTAAAATGCCCTTATACTCATCTCTTTTCCTTCTCTATTCAGTTGCCCTTAAGAGTAATTTCACCTTTTTCTAAATTTTATTATGTATATATATATATATTAATTTATATATAAATATATATACCGATATCTTCACACCTATGATTTTGTTGTGCGCGTCGACAAGCATCCTCAGACATGCACACTACCGTACGACTCACGCATGTCACCCGTAACCCCGCGTATCACTTGGTGCCTCGACTATTTATCATTATTTCTTTAAATATATATTTATATATAACCGCCATATATATATAATATATATTTATGCCTATAATTTCGTAGTACATGCCAATGAGCACTTTCGGGCGTGTACACTACCCCATAACCCATGTGTATTATCCTTGACTAGCACCCAATATTTAGGCGTACCATAATTTATCATTTAATTCCATTATAGGCTTAATAATAATACCTACCAAACAAATACAAATACAACACGCAAATCCTCGCACACACTAATCACATTAAGTTGGGCTTAACGATTAGCCTAACTCGGGTTAATTAGTAATCAGATTATCACTAATCACTTGCTTACAAATTCAGGATGTTACACCCTCAGTGCGCATGCTATCCCTCAGTAGTAAGAATGTCTCGTGAGTCAACGCTCGGTCATACATATCCTACAATGCCTGAGCCCCTGTTGATACGATAGCACTGGCAATGACCTCGTCAATCCTTCGGGTGAAGTAATAAATCTGTAGTCGCTTAAACCCTGCTATGTCCATCGCGAACTGAAGTAGGTACCAGTAGCGCTCAATATATTGTACTACTGTCTGACTGCCTTGTTTCAAACCAGAAACTACTTTTTGAGTTGCAATTGAACCTCCATAGGTATGTACTTATCGTAAAAGACCTATTGAAAATGGGCCCAAGTGGTCGGGTCCGAATGTGTCTCCTACTACGAAGTTTTCCAAATTGTTGCGTCTCCTCAAAAATAAGCTACAGAAAGGCGTGCTTGATGTCTCTCCTTAGTCATCATCACCCTGTGTAGATGTTGGTGTGTAAGGAGGCATCTGTCTGTTACCTTAATGTCACAACTTCTATGGAAATACCCTGGTTGGAATTTGAGGAAGTCTCTCAATAACTTTGCCTCTGGTCTCAACGAATACTCGGACATGGTAATGGTAGTAGTAGTCAGCTGCTTCGTAGTCATAGGTAGGGGTGTAGGTGTCGACGTCTCTAAAGGTACGACTACTGCTGTAGCTCCCTCTCTGAGTGTCTCCTAAACAACTGCTTAAACAGGTGTCTATGTGTCCATCGGGGCGACAACTGTCTAAGTTGGCACTATAACTACCGCTAGATCTCTCAATGTCGAGGCTAATGGTGTGAGTACGCTGGCCTGTCCCCTAGTAGCCGTAGTACCTTTGCCATCTGAGTCTCCTGAGTTGATACACGATCCTTTAAACTCATTGTAAGTGTGGGACCCCTAGTAGTATCACTAGTCTATCTTGTCTTGTGAAGCGTAGTTGAATGACCTTCCATAGTGATCTACATCGAAAAAAGTGTGCCCGATCAGCCTCGGTATGCGTATGCGTTTAGTATATCGTATTTAATAACATAAAACATGTACATAACTTTAGTCTTACCCTCCTCATTGTCACTTCCCAACTAGGGTTCTAAGGTAATATCATCGGGTTTCCACATCTAAGTTTGTTTGTTTAAGTTTTATGCTATTTCATTATAATTTTCGAGTCTCCTTGAACACTCGCTCTAATACCAAATTACGGCGGCCCCAAATCCCGAGGTCACCCCGTATCTTGTTGCTCCCTGCCCACGGGCTCGGCTGCAACTACAATGTCGCTCAAGCCAGTATTCCCACGGTCCACTGCGTCCATCGCCACGTTGGCTTCCTCGATTATCTTGCTAACTTATTTAATGAGTTACAATTGGTGTGTTATTCCATATTTTGTCAGTTAGCTTGTTTAACACTTAAATTCACCAGCTATTCAATTAACTTAGCCTCGAGTGTTGGTTGTATTTTAATATAGTTGTAAGTAAATAACCAGTTGTAGACAGCAGAAGTCTTAAATAATTAGAAAATAGTAGTAAACATGTGGTTTTCGTTAAAAATAAAGCATAAGTCTTAATGTGGAAAATCCGGGAAAGTACTCTGTATATAAGCAATAATACAATAAACAATAATATCTACATGTACAATGTCTCTCCAGTCTCCCAAATACTAAAAAGTAAACAAAATATCAAAATAAACACGTACTAGTAGGTCCTCGACAGTGGGCAATCAAATGTAGTCGCCTAGAATCCCTTTGCCCCTACTAGTACTGGGATCTGCATTCATTCATCACAACAAAATAAATGACGAGTAAGTAAAATCCCAAGGAAAACCACTGAGCATGATATAAGTAACTTCCATAAAATGTTAAATAGACATGCATAATGTAATGGACAGACAACAATAATTGGCTCATCGCATGAATATTTACAATGTGATAAACAAAGTATGTGCTCGTCCCATCAGACTAGATTGTACTTTGAACCCTAAGATCTCCTACGTGGGTGCCCCCACATTCCTTTCACTTGATATCCTAGCAGTGTTAGCCAAATCAACATCACACCAACACGTGCACCAGAAGCAGCTCGGGTTACCATTCAAAGAGGGCTGGGTCACACATGCTACAATCTAGTGGGCACTGAACACACATGGGACAACATCCGGTGGGAGTAACTCAATCACCATTTAAAAGACATTAATTGGAAGAATCAATACAAGGCAAACACTGATCGACAATCAATCAACAAACTCATACTCAAATGGCGTTCAGTAGGGTTTTTCGCATCTCAAGCACGCACTTCTAAGCCTGAAAATGCCTCGATCCGACCCTAACTTGCTTTCAACTGTAGCACTATAGTCCCTTAGCTCAGCAGGGTCATTAACATGTGTTTTAGTTTGATTAGAGTGAGTTTAAGTTGGTGTGATTAAGTTTTATTCTAAACAACCCTTAATAAAAATTTGTAGCAAGTGGTGGAGTGCGCTTCTATAATGGTGGAGTGCGTTCCTGCTCTTGACAGGAGTGCCCTACCCTGAACGTGGAGCGCGCTCCCCTGTGTGTCTAGCAGAATTCTCAGTCGAGATTTCTGCTCCTCAACACATCTAAGCCTTCCCCATAGCTATCAACCACATCCTCACCTCGTGGGGGAATACACAAATCTCCAATAACATGCCAGAGGTCAGATTATCAACAATTTATCAATATATCATAAATTTGCATGCATTCAACAACAAAACCAAAACGCTATCACTAATTGAAATTCAGTTGTTTAGAAGCTTAATTGACATTATTTATAAATTTAATTCACTAAAGGAACCCTGAAAAACTAATAAGGCATCCATAATTTTTGTTTATCATTGCATATGCCCTAAAATTGAGTTTTATTGAAAGCACAAGGAAGAGGTGAGTTTGATTACCTTGAATTCGTTCGTTTGGTTGATTTCCTAGCCTAGTTCCTCAATCATCCTCAGAAATCTAGCCTTCCAAATTCCAAAAACTTCCCTGATTTCTCTTCTCACAAATCAAGGATTTACATGTCTTGCATGTTCCTTTTTAGCACTAAAATGGTATTTATATATAGTTGCTTGTGATCTAGTGTGTTATACGAATCTCATGGAACATCTAGTGGTTCTCGCTTAAGCTGTCCCAATCCAGACCAATCTATGACACATCTAGCCTTATTTATCTCAATCCATGACCATCTCAACACTTATCTATGGTTCCCAATTAATTGATTTCCAACCATAAGCTTAGATTTGATTTGAGTAAATTAATTTACAACTTAGCCTATTAGACTTCCACATTGGTTTATAAACTTATTCAAGGTTATACTAATTCCCGATTACCCAGTGCCCTCACATTCGACACGCATCCCGAGGCACACTAACTTAGTGTACTAAAATGCTAACTTAGCCTAAGGTCTAATTATTAATTTTAAGTCACATTAAACTTAACCTTAGTCATTTATACAACTTTGCATTACTAGACTTAGTTTCCTCGTGTTTTGCCTACTTGGTACCCGCGTCGACACGCCTTTCAAGGGGAACATCCGTCACACATTCTCATGCGGCATAGAGATAAAATTACACCCATGCGATGATTAAATGAATATAATAATAACAAAACACCGCAATAACGCATGAAATCAAGCAATTAAACTAGTGTACCTAGGTCAACGTGTCCCAGCCTATCCGTGACGTCTATGAGTGATTTGAGCTGACGTCCTAGTCTGAAAATAATAATAATAATAATAATAATAATGACATTAATAAAATGGACCGTTATAGATCCTAATAAGACGAAAAGGTAAGAAATCTCTCAATCATGTATCACTGGTATAGTGGTACGAATAAGTAATTTGGTAAACATAGGGTACACCTAGCAAGTTACTAGGGTAAGGTTAATGTGTTGGGTAACACCTATCAAGACTTATGAATGCTTATCGGTCATGTGCAACTGCTACCTTAACAGAGCTTGCAATTTCGTTCCTCCAATGCTTATATATAGAATAAGTCCATAGACTATCGTGGGATACACATGAATTTGGTAGGGTATGGGTACCATATCAACCCCTAGAGTGCGAAGTCATGAGTGTATATCGAAGATGCTCGACTGAAACACTTAAATGAGATGAGTGGTTATGCTAGGGTAGGGTACGAAGAGCAATTCAATGGAATACAGGCAATGTCTCGGCGCCATCTTGTTATGACTAACATGTTAGTTTTGGTTAATTAGAACTGAGATGTAGGAATATTCTCGGACCTGTCAAATCGAGACACTGCAGAACTAGCTCCATACAGCAACTTACAACCACAATTGCCATGCATACAACTTTGGAGGATTTTGACAGCCAAATGAATAAGCATAAGACAAGAAAAGGCATTCCATGCCAAAAAGTATGCACTAACTTCATTTCCATGCAAGAATAAATTTGATTACACCATATCCATCCATGCCAGGGATGAAGCCAAAGCCAACGTGAGGGGGGCCATGGCCCCCCTAGCTTCATTCCAACCCTATATATGTTATGTAACTTTTACTTTGGTTATTTAATTTTTGACTAATTGGCCCCCTTCCCCCCTTTTCCAACTGTTTTAAAGTGTAAGACAAAAAATCGCCACATGCATGTTCTTAATTCTTAGCAGTGACTTGTAAAGCAATATTTCAAATTACACTTCAAATTTGTACATCTACATATATGCAAGCATTAATTAGTCAAGGACATATGCATGTTCATAAACGAGCGTGTGATTATTTTAATGAAATCAAAATTTACCTCTCAAGTTTGTTACTTGTATGCAAAAACTTAACTCTTAAGCTTATACACGTGTGACCTCATATCAAACTATTGGAGTTAATACTTGACGATAATTATGTGAATTTGCTACATGTTCATTTAGTTAGTTTTTCAATGTATATCGGTCATGTACATTTTTTTTACTTGATAATATATGTGGAGGTTGCGAGATGTCTAGCTTCGTCCCTGATGCCATATCCTTGTAAACAAAAAAAATTACAAATAATGTAAACAAAAAAATGACAACGTTAGCATATTTACTATACCCACATACACCTATGTTGTGACGATCCCAAATCCATTGGCCACCACGATGCACACCGTGGACCCATAGCCTTGCCAACTCATCATTTAATTATGTCCCACAGCCACTCAAACTCTACCAACCATCATATAAGATAAGAATGTACAACATAACTCTTAAAACTTTATAAGATACAGCGGAAATAAGTTTAATAATCATACATCCTAATTTGGAAATCATACCAAAAGAAAACTCATATACATGTCAAAGGTGATCCTCAAAATATCAAAATATCAATTCCCAAATCATATACAAGTCAGGTCTGTCTCACTCACACCCAAAACCCAACATAAAACGATAAAATATAAACAAATGTACGAGTAGGGCCAATCACTGTGACAACCCCACTACTAATTTAAGGCACCGCCCGGCTTAATCCCTTAATCAAGCTCTAATTACGACATGTAGAACCCAATTACATATTAGTCAGCCTTTGCTACCTATGTTCTCAATTTTAAACAATTAATTTAGTTAGCAGAGGTCTTTACAATTTTAAAGCGGAAGTCTTAATTATTTAAGCGGGAATTTTTTTTTTTAAATCCTAAGTGTGGAATCCAAGAAATAACGATCACCATATATATGCAAGTAAACGACGAACATATATAAACAAAGTAAAAGCCAAAAGTCAGGTAATCTAACACTCATCCCAATAACATTCCAAAAAGATAAAGACGTAAGTAAATATAATACAAAAAATACCCTACATGTATGGGTAGCTACGCGCTTGGCGCTCAGAGGTAGTCGATGATCTTCTCCTTGCCCGGTCTGGTGCTGCTCGACGGACCTACACCCACCGTCACAAACTAGACGGTGAGTATAGTGATATTTAAGTGATTATTGGAGAAATCTAATACTACATTTCCAATTTAAACTAAAGGTATTTAAAAGCATATGTAGCTGAAAAGAATAATAATGCAAGTAAATACTAACATTAGCTGATGAACATAAACTGACATAGGCTAAGTCGAGATGATCTACGTCCGGTCAGCGGTGAGAACTATCACCTAGCCTTCTCTACTACCGTATGGAGTTGTGCTCAACATATAATATTAATCTCTTCTTCTTTTTTTAACCTCAAGTGGCGGAGCTGTGCTCTGTGCGTATAAATCATTCATACTTGCCGACAACCACGTGGCCCATGCCACGTGTGCCGCCCAAGTGTAGTGGCGAGTGCCAGAAACCCTGAAAGACCGAAATCCCCATGAATCCGCACATCTCGTGTGCAATGGACACTAGATAATCCCTACTTTTGATTTCAAGAATTAATATCCTATATTTGCTATGATTCCAACACAAGTTAGGCTACAAGCCCCAAGGAAATAGAACAAAAGTTCAACATAACAGATAAATAGAACAAAAGTTCAACATAACAGATAAATAGAACAAAAGTTCAACATAACAGATAACCCTATAGCATGCATCTTCTAAATATCCATTAGCCATATTTCAAGACAAACATTGAGCATATAAGGAAGCATGGAGTCAATGATATATCAAACAAGGCATCATGCTATATCAATATTCATAATTAATAGAAACAAGGAAAGCATGATGTGGGAAATAAATCAACTAGTCTACAAATAGACTGAAAAATGATAAAGGACTGGAATGAAATAAAGAAAAGAGTTCCCACAGTTTCACTTACCAGTCAACGCAGTAGTCCGAGCTATTCGGCCTCCCGACACCCCGACTCGTGCACCCAAACTCCCAAGAATTCCCTTTAGTTCTTGAGGTTCATTTTACATCATTTTAACTGGTTTAAAGCCACAATAAATGGATTCATGATATTTAACCAAAATTAGAATTTTATGTCAATCTTTAATTGTGGCACATTTTTCGAGTTATATCGGGGTACCAAAAAGACTCGAAAAGTCCTGAAACCACTTTTCTACCTTTTTTTCAATTTCTTATATTTTCTATAATTTTTTTTTCCAATTTCTCAGGAATTTTTCAACTATATTCCTTATTTTCCAGAAATTAAATTAATATATAAATATATATTTTTTATTTAATTTTTTAATTTTTATTTTTTTTAATTAATTTTATTTTTTATTTTTTAATTAATTAATTAATACTTTTTATTTTTTAATTTTTTTTATTTGTGGTCGGATCAGGTCTGACCGACCCGACCCTGTTGCTTGGCTTGGCCAGGCGCTGGGCCAGTCTCGCCTCATGGGCCGAGCCTGACCCAGCCCAATTAGGGGGATGCATACATGCGAGCCCGCACGTGTGCATATTCTTCCCCAAAAATTTCCAGAGACGCTTGGCTTTCGGTATTTATTTTCTTGCTTTCCTTTTCTCTCCTCTCTCAACTCCTCTTCAACCTCAAGAACAACTAAAACCACCTCTAAAATACCAATTTAATCGAAAATTCGAAAATCACAAATAATACCCAAAAATTCAAAAATACTAACTTCTCACAACCAATTCCCAACAAATCCGACTAAAACTAGTTTGTTTGAGTAATTCATACCACTTAGACTCCAAATCAACCAAATCCATAGCGCATGTCCATAAATCCGAAATTTGTGTTTGAAACCTAATAATAAAAAAAATTCATAAGAAATTGGTAAAAAAAATAGTGGGTGAGATTACCTTAGTTTGGATCTCTGATTTCTCTCCACTCCTAGCTCAAATTTCTTTCTAACATTCCCCAATATCTCCCCTCTCTTCCGTTATATGTGGTTTGCATGTTTTTTTTTTGGTTTGAGAAAACAATGAGAAACTCACTCATCTTGTGGTATTTATATGTGTTAGTGTAATCAAGTGTGCATCACGAATCTCGAGGCAAATCTGAAGGTTCCTAACTAGGTAGTCCAGCTCTCTTAGTGACACCAAATTTGCGACTCTCATCAAGGGAGTGTGTGGCAGCACGGATCTCGAGATCTATCCTAAGGTTAGTTTAATTCACAACAAACTATAGGATATTAAAATGTGATTTCTTAAATAAATAAATTATAGACCAACTCAATTAATGTACATTAATCCTATATGGACCATAATTAATTAGTCACACAAACTTATAAAATTTATCTAAGTGGTCTCACTGACTCTCAACTACCCAGCACTCGGTGTCTCAACTCGCACGCAACTCAAGGCACTTTTCCCATGCGTCGAACGTTGTATTTTCCAACTTAATGATATAATTTAATTTATGATAAGGTACATTTGAAATTAATTACTATTTCCTAACCTAGTCTCGCTACCCCAGGTAATTCCACTAGGTACCCATACTTGCACGCACTTCAAGGTGCGTCCCCGCTCGCGTCAACTCAGCGTCTATAGTTTGCAAACAAATTGACTTAATTAGTCTACACACATACACAACACTCGACATACACCAGTACAAATATAACATTTACTTTGTCCACGTGCCTCGGTCAGTGTGCGCATCTCATGCGGGCTCCACGTCACGGGTCAGTGATCCTAATTAAGCAAGTAAATCAAGATTAGGAAATTAGGCCGTGACAATCATAGTCAATCAATGTAGTCCTTAAGCTTGCCCTTCCCTCTGGCCGTAGCAGGATCTGCACTCAAGCCATCACAAAAAGGCAGATGACGAGTCCAGAGTGAGTATTCCCAAGGAAATTCACCAAGTAAATACAAAAGTAAAGCTGTTGGAATCAAAATACTATAAATAAATATGCAAAACAAAAGAATACAGACAACTATAAAAGATCATTGCATGCATAAATATAGTAGTGAAGTAAAGTGCGTGCACAATCAAAGTCAGACCAAGCCATACTTCAGGCTATCCACCGGGCACCGCCCATGAGGATACCTTGAACGGGTGACCCTGAACCCTCTAGGTGGTTGGCGTAGATTTACGGCGCACCCACACATGCCTATCATACCTAGGTAACATACTAACTGGCGCATGCCTAGACTTATACTATGGCTTAATGAACCCTATGCGCCCGTAACGATTAAACACCAGGTGGGGAGTGATCTACACCGTAAAGATACCAGGTAGGAGTAAACTCAACTACCGTAAAGACACCAGATAATAGTACTCAACTACCATAAAAGCAGTAAAGAAAACAGAGTAATAATTGAACAGGACAGAATTCAAATAAACCAAGCAGTAAGTACTAAAGCGAATTTCAGTAGGGATACTACACACCTCAAACCGCACTTAAATATCGTCTCTAATTCAATCACACTCCTCCAATGCGTGTACAATTACTCGTCAATCCGACCTAAAACCATAATTCCCTAGTCAACTACACATATTCCCAAACCTTGTAAGCTCAATACAATACCTAAATCATCGATAAAACCATCATTTTTATACTCTAAATAGACTAGATAAATCACTAAGACAAACCCCAATTGGTGAATTTTTATTAAAAATTTTAGTTCAAAACTTTCCCAAACGTAGCCAAGTTCAACCATTCACGGCATCTTGGACGTCGTGGACACACCGTCACGTTATCTCCTCCCACGACGTCTCCATAGCGTCATTTCTCCATTTTCTCACATTATGCCTCTGCCCAAAACACCACGAGTGGCGTCATGGCTCTGAATCCTACGGCACGCCTGACGGTGTCTTCGGTAGAGGTGGTTTTCTCAAATTTTTGAACCACTTTTGCTTGTCGTCGCAATCCGCGCTCAATCCAACAACTCACTAAACACTCCATAAGTCTCACTAAACCAAAACCCCTCGACAACACACGTCTGAAACACAAACTCAACGTTTTTTGCCCAAAAAGCCTAAAAATCACTTGGAAATCAAAACATCCATAACAACAGCACCAAAACCACAACCATAACCTCAATTCCAACACCAAAACCATAGCACACCTCTATATAGCTGGTGTGCTCAAACCTCAACCTGAAACTACCGTCAAAATCCCCAAAAAATACACCGAATCGTAAAGGAGATGGGGATCGAAGAACTATCGATTCCTCTTGAGTTCTTGAGCTCCAAATGATCACTTGAAATCACAAACCCTCACACCCTCAATGGATTTTTGGATTTCACTTGGAGAGAGAGAAAAGTTAGTGAGGATGAATAGTAAGCAACTTTTATATATAAAAATTTTCATCAACTCACACATCACAAGGCCTTGATTAAGGGTTAAGATTAAGTTAATTGGTCTTCTAATGGAGCCAAAATTGACTTCTCCTTTTGTTTCTTGCCCCCACTTTGTAGCTACAACCATTTAATCTCGGGCGTTCTGATACCCGACTCCGAACAGCGAATTTTGCCACTCTCGCACAACAATGGTACCACCGGTCTCAACATCATTTATTATGAATTATTTAATGAATTTTATCATTTATTATATATGTTTAGACCTCCGGCCTAGTGTACTAATTGTTCGTCACTCGGTATCCGCTCCAATGCGCTAGTCGCAACAAATACCCGTCACACCAGCTCACTCGTCAATGAACAATATAAACACACATATTGCAATGTGATTTAACTAAATTAGACATATACATCGCAAATACACAACAAAAAGAACACAAAACGGACTGTATACCTAATCCAGTAGTGCTCCGTTCACATTGTGGAACCCACGAAAGTCCCTGCTGGCATCCACGTCTGCAATGACATCAAATAACAATAATTATTAATTAGGCCGCTACATATGTACACTCGTGTATATCAAAAAGAAAATGTTGCACGTACACTATAAAAAATGATGTATGTATCTTACTCGATTGCATCCATGTTTGTAGGACCAAATGAATGTTATAACGGTAAAATGTTGAGACTGACCTCTCATTCTCTGCTTCGTGACTCAACATACACTTCCTCATTCTCTTTTTGTTTGACCAATTGTTTCATTTTTGCGACTTTAAGACCAAATGACTGAACCTATCGCGACTATTTATTAACCTAGCTCATTGACCTATGCCACTAGCATCAAATTTTTAAATGATCACATTGATACCACACTTCTCAGTTGTATTCTAAGCACAAGTTTGTGCGTCCTCTCTACTTTTTAAAGGCTCGGTCGGTAGAAAGGTCTCCGTTAAATTTGGTAAAGGCTCGCGAGATGTACCAGCCATGTCACCCATATCAACCTACAAGGAGCAAACAAAGTACAAATTTAAAAAGAAACCATGTTAGAATGTTCAATTTCTATTAAAAATGGGGTGCCTCGAAGCAGTGGGACTGAGAACCACAAGTGTTTCTTTGTCATATAAAGTCAACATGGGGACTATGATTTGGGCAACAAACGACACAATCCAAGTACATTTCTCAAATTTATTTGGTCGATAGGTACTTTATATTCTCAACTTATGTTGACCGATACGCGTGATGTACACCTCGGCCCTGTGTCTTTGCAAACTACGGGCGACAACATCTGAAAAATCCAACTTACAACCAAACAAAAAAGCCATGAGAACTGGAATGCACGAATCAATACCAAACTCTAAGCTCTAAAAATTGAAAAGTGCAATAACCAAGAACAGGAAAAAAACCACCAAACGAAAAGAAGTAACTTGAAAATGAATTTACCGAGTCAATTTCATGTGGTTTCACTGTTATTTGGTCAGAGGTCTGAGGTGGGAAGCGATTTCAAGAAGGTAGGCAACCTATTTGCACTGTGTTTCATGGGGTATGGTGAGAAAAATCTCTTTTATATACAGGGGCAACATTGTTATTTCACAAAAAGGCAAAAACAGAAATTGAAAATGTGGTCAATTGAGCAATAAGTAGGGTCCATTTAGTTGTTTTCTACTTTTATTAGTTAATATACATGTTTCCTCATCAATTAATCAGGCACCACGATGCCAATTATGGGAGATTATATATAGATCACTTGGGTGTTCTTTTTGTATTATTCGTGCTTATTTCATAAGCCTTTGATGATGAATGTTATGTAGAAGTTTGAATGGGAAGAACTTGCTCCTCAAAAAGGGAAGAATTTATATAAAAGGGGGTTGCTGAACACATACACAAATTATCCTTCTGCACATCACATTTTCAATTTTTTTGTCAATACCTTCACTCTTTCTCTCTAGATCCGATCACCATCACACAAAACTATCATCGTGTGTTAGACTAAAGGAATCAACAATGACTTCAAAGCGTGTATCTAAGCCACTGTCCTAAAGGAAATTTTGCTCTCAATATTGCAAGAGTCAACAAAAATTATAGAGGATACGATGAAGTAAAACCTAGCTGTTACTGCAGTGGTGAAAGCTAGAACAGTTGCTTTTGTTGTGAATTTTTTATTTGCTCTTCTTCCCCCTAGCATATTCTCTTATAGTCCTCTCGTCAAGCCAGTTAGAGAAGAAATGAGATGGTGGGAAGTTTCTACATCTTTTGAAGGTCACCCAAGAGGGGGGTGAATTGGGTTACCGAGTAATTATCGTCTTTTTAAAAATTTATGCTCAAATAACAACAATAGCACACATACCAACAATAAATATCTATGCAATGCAATCAAGAAAGGGGTAGAAGAGATGAAAATGAGACACGTGATTTATAGTGGTTCGATCAAACTGATCTACATTCACTACCTAACCTCCCCAGTTAGGATTTTCAAACCCCCCCACTTATATTACCAATAAGTATTACAAAATCAGCCCGCAAGCCTAGTGAATGTTTAGCCTCAACTAGGTTTTTCACAATAAGTCTTATCGCAATAGGGTTTTATACATCTATCTAAACTCACCTAGAATTTTCCCTTACCTAGCCTCAACTAGGTATTCCCTTTCGACTTAGATCCCACTAAGTCTTACAAATAAAGTTTGATGAATACAATTCAAATCTTCCTTTACAAAGTAAAGCGGCAATAAGTCCAATTCTTACAAGCCACCTAGAGCTAAACCACTCCTATACATGCAAGTAAGACTTTGCCAATTGGGATGCCTTTTAAATTGAGTTTTATAGGCTAACTCTCAATATTGAAACCAATCAAGAAGAGTATAGATTAAAGTCAACTTGGTTCCAATAAATGGCTAATTGATGCATAATGTAAAGATGCAATTTTAAGCTCAAGTTGTGCAATCAAAACCACGGGTCAAAGACAAGTTTAGATTAAGAACAAGACCCTTGTAAATATGTTGTTAAAACAACACAAGTATGAAACCACAAAATCAAATATAGATTAAGCACAAGTAGGTTTCAAAAACACATGAACAAGTGGTATGTGAAAATTAAGATAAATCACAACAACTTGTTCAAATATGACTTAAGCTTAAAGAGATCTAGTTTAAGTTCAAAACTCAAGACACAAGTGTTTAAAAACACAACAAATGATTTCAAAACATTACTCTAATCAATAAGTATAGATTAAGCCCAAAAAGAGTAGGAAATCAGGAAATCTTACAACCCCAAGTGTGAAATCCTAAAATCAGTTTTAGAGTGGTTGTTGTAAGCCTTAGAACACCTCCCTTATGTTACCTTGACCGGCAAATCAATAGCTCCAAAAATACCAAGTGTATGTGATAAAAAAAATCTAGCCAAAATGTGTGTAAAACTTGGATTTTTGAAAGTATAGGAGCACAAGTTGTGGCTTTGGCATTCTTGGGTGTTTGAGTAAGTAGTCAAACTCTATATAACCCCATATGACCGTTACATATGATCCAAGGGCTTAAAATGATCTCCAAATTCAAATTAAAGGTGTGGATCAATACTTTAAAAAAACTGTCAGAAACCGCACAATGAAGTGGGAAATTGTCAGTATATTTGGACAACCCTTAGAAAAATTTCCTATCAGACACTGCTCAGTGCGCTGGCCAACACTTAGAAAAAATTTCCTGTCAGGACACTGCACAACGTGCTAGGGAAATTGTCCAAATTGCTGGCCAACACTTAGAAATATTTCCTATTCATTGCAGGGGTTTAAATAAATAACATTCCAATTTTTCAAAATGACCTCCTAACACCTCTATGACTCTACTAAACCTTTGAAATCACTTTATGTATGTTTAGTAGGGTCTTAAAAATATGTCTAGACATCCCGGATGATTTCACAAACCCCAGAAACCAAAAATTCTTGTTTCATGAAAACATAGGGGCTTTTCTTCAAATAATTTTAATGTCAATCCAAAAGTTGTCTAAACACATACCGGTGCATTCGAAATCGATTCTAACAGTTCATACACCTCAAATACATGTTATAAAACATGTTTGCATCATTTAAAAATATTTTAAAAACCTCGAAATAGAAAATCATAAAAATCATAACTTTTAAGTACTTTGAAAAAATAAAACTCATGGAATGCAAGATTCTAATGCATTTGGCTTGTAGGAATGAAACTTATATACCTTACAAATAATGTACATATGATTGTCTTATCTTTTCGGTCCTTACTTCCTTATATGAGCCGATTCTTGAACTTGTCTGGCTTTTTGTTGGACTTTTTAACTTGAACTTTCATTAACTTCAACTTTCCTTTGAGCTTGTGATTCCTAACATAGTTTGTTGTTCTGAATCACTTGACAAACTCATTAGTGCCATTTCACATTGTTTGTTAGCATCAAAATCCTAAGTGGAGTGTAAGTGATGAAAACACTTAGGCAAACAATCTTCCCTTTTTTGATGATACAAACAACATGAACTTGACAAACAAAAGATAAATATGAAGCGCATTATCAAGTTGATAATTGCAAATTCAAAGCAATATTTCTCCCCCCGTTTGGTAAGATCAAAAAGTGGGGAATAATTCTCCCTAACAACATGCAAGACAAACATAATTGATTCCTAATGAAAGCATAAGCTTCCCCAATCAACATGCATGTTCAAAGTCATGATACCAATAATGAAATTTTAAATGTATGAATTCAATGAATAAAGCTTAAGTACATTCTCCCCCATTTTATGAAAATGACATCAAATGAGGGCTCCTCCTTTTAATATGCATTGTGTATATGCTTAATAACAAGATAAAAAGTATAGGCTTCCCCAAAGTTTATGCACACCTAGATCTAAACATGATTCACAAATAAGCACATAAGAGACAAGCATGACATCAAAATGAACAATATAACTATGCTATGATGTATGTGACTAATGCAATACATATCATGCTTAACTCTTATACTTTGATCTATCACTGAAGCACATTCACATTCCAAAATGAGTCTAATTCACTCTATGAATCATTGACTTTGGTATCCATATTTCTCTAGACTTAGACTTGGCCTCTATTAATGTTTCCCTTGGTACCCATGCCATAATGTGAGACTTATTTTTATGATAAGTCCAATTTGTTCTATAAGGTGCATTGGTTGTTGGACCTCCTAGGATTTCTTAATTGAGCTTCTAAGTGTAGGCACTTTTGTTTCTCTAGTGTAAGCTCTAATTCAATATTCTTCTTCTCATTGATGACATAAGTTACCAATTTGGACCATTCATCTAGCTTTTCTTGAAGAACTTAATTTTGACTCTTTAAAGTCATGTTTTCTTCAAGAATGCTCTCATTCTTCTCAAGACTCTTATCAAAGTTGTTTTGGAGAGTCATCAACTCATTCAATGCAAGCTGAAGCATGTTCTTGAAATTCTCATTCTCTTTAATGAGATTGGGATCTTTAATGAGATTGTCCAAATTTAGTTCAAGATCCTTGCTCAAAGTAGACAATTCATCAAGAAAGGAATCATGAAAAAAATTAATGTTATTGTATAAATCAATAACATGATTACTTTCATTAACATGAGACTATATAGACCTATCATTGTCTTCATTGTGAGAATAAGAATACATAGATCTAAGGTCTTCATGCATGTGGGCATTTTTATCATCATCATGTGTAACAATTTGAATTTGTTCATCATGAAAAGATAATAGTACAAGAGAGTCACTAGATGATAATGAGTCATTATAAATGCTAGTTGATAAAGAAGAGTGAGAATCACTAGTAGGCAATGAATCATGACATTCACAACAAATCTCTTCTAACTTTCTCCATATCTCCTTAGATGAGGTGCACGAAGAAACTCTAACCTTAGTGTCATCAGGAATACTAGAAATGAGAATATTTATAGTTTTATCATCAAGTTTTGCAAGTCTCTTTTCTTCCCTATTCCACTTTTTCTTTGAATTAGGCACTTCAATGCCATTCACAACTCTATATGGAATGTATGGATCACTTTCTAAAATACATTACATCACAAGTGATTGTGCTCTAAGGTATATTCTAAACCTAATCCTCCAACTCCTAAAAGCATAATCATTAAGCATAGGTAGAATGGTAAAATCGGCACCAAAATTAATGGCCATTGATCTTTGGCTCTAGGATGTGAATCCAAATATGAAGAGCACCCACTTTGATACTAATTGAAGGTCACCCAAGAGGGGGATGAATTGGGTTACCGAGTGATTATCATCTTTTTAAAACTTTATGCTCAAATAACAACAATAGTACACATACTAACAATAAATATCTATGCAATGCAATCAAGAAATGGGTAGAAGAGATGGAAATGAGACACGTGATTTATAGTGGTTCAATCCAACCGATCTACATCCACTACCTAACCTCCCCGGTTATGATTTTTAAACCCCCCACTTATATTACCAATAAGTGTTACAACCTAAGCCCGCAAGCTTAGTGAATGCCTAGCCTCAACTAGGTCTTTTACAAGATGTCTTACCGCAATAAGGTCTTATACAACCACCTAGACTCACCTAAGATTTTTCCTTACCTAGCCTCAACTAGGTATTCCCTTTCAACTTAGATCCCACTAAGTCTTACAATCAAAGTTTGATGAATACAATTCAAATCTTGCTTTACAAAGTAAAGCGGCAATAAGTCCAATTCTTACAAGCCACCTAGAGCTAAACCACTCCTATACATGCAAGTAAGACTTTGCCAATTGAGATGCCTTGTAAACTGAGTTTTTATAGGCTAACTCTCAATATTGAAACCAATCAAGAAGAGTATAGATTAAACTCAACTTAGTTCTAATAAATGGCTAATTGATGCACAATGTAAAGATGCAATTTTAAGCTCAAGTTGTGCAATCAAAACCACGGGTCAAAGACAAATTTAGATTAAGAACAAGAACCTTGTAAATATGTTGTTAAAACAACACAAGTATGAAACCACAAAATCAAGTATAGATTAAGCACAAGTAGGTTTCAAAAACACATGAACAAGTGGTATGTGAAAATCAAGATAAAACACAACTTGTTCAAATATGTCTTAAGCTCAAAGAGATCAAGTTTAAGTTCAAAACTCAAGACACAAGTGTTTAAGAACACAACAAATGATTTCCAAACATTACACCAATCAATAAGTATAGATTAAGCCCAAAAAGAGTAGGAAATCAAGAAATCTTACAACCCTAAGTGTGAAATCCAAAAATCAATTTTAGAGTGGTTGTTGTAAGCCTTAGAACACCTCCCTTATGTTGCCTTGACCTGAAAATCGATAGCTTCAAAAATCACCAAGTGTATGTGATAAAAAATCTAGCTAAAATGTGTGTAAAACTTGAATTTTTGAAAGTGTAGGAACACAAGTTGTGGCTTTGGCGTTCTTAGGTGTTTGAGTAAGTAATCAAACTCTTTATAACCCCATATGACCATTAGATATGATCTAAGGGCCAAAATAATCCCCAAATTCAAATTAAATGTGTGGATCAATACTTTAAAAAAGCTGTCAGGAAACTGCACAGCGCGCTGGGAAATTGTCCAGCGTGCTGGGCAACACTTAGAAAAATTTCCTATCAGGACACTCCACAGCGCGATGGGGAAATTATCCAGCGCGCTGGCCAACACTTAGAAAAGATTTTCTGTCAGGACACTGCAAAACGCGCTAGGGAAACTGTCCAGCGCATTGGCCAACATTTAAAAAAATTTCCTGTTCACTGTAGGGGTTTTAAATAAATAACATTTCAGTTTTTCAAAACGACCTCCTAACACCTTTATGACTCTACTAAACCTTTGAAATCATTTTATACATATTTAGTAGGGTCTTAAAAACATGTCTAGATATCCCAGATGATTTCACAAACCCCGAAAACCAAAAATTTCCGTTTCATGAAAACATTGGGGTTTTTTACAAATAATTTTAATGTCAATCCAAAAGCCGTCTAAACACATACCAGTGCATTCAAAATTAATTCTAACAATTCATACACCTCAAATACATGTTATAAAACATGTTTGCATCATTTAAAAACATTTTAAAAATCTCGAAATAGAAAATCACAAAAATCATAACTTTAAGTACTTTAAAAAATGAAACTCATGGAATGCATGATTCTAATGCATTTGGCTTATAGGAATGAAACTTATATACCTTACAAATAATGTACACATTATTGTCTTGTCTTTTGGGTCCTTGCTTCCTTATATGAGCTGATTCTTTAATTTGTTCGGCTTTGTATTGTCACTTTTTGACTGAACTTTCATGAACTTCAACTTTCCTTTGAGCTTGTGATTCCTAACATAGTTTGTTGTTCTGAAACACTTGACAAACTCATTAGTGCCATTTCACACTATTTGTTAGCATCAAAATCCCGAGTGAAGTTTAGGTGATGAAAACACTTAGGCCAACATCCTTGGCAGTTGAAACTGCTCCACTCAGTCAACATTGAATGGGTTAACACCCATTAACTACCCACTAAGTTGAGGTGGTCAATTAAATAACCACCCACTTATTAATTTCGAAAATGGCAAAATGGTAAAAAAATTTAACCACAGTTAGCCCACATACACACACGCACGTGTCTCATGCAAAGTGCTAAGTGCGCTTATAAAAATGCCTAAAATGCACCTTGTCTGTCGGTCGAAGAAGGCCACAAGTGGAAGCAACCGATGCTTTGGTCATTCAGTTGATGCATCACCGCGCACGCGGCTCATTTTGCATAGCACTTATGGTTTTTCTTTTACACTTAAAGAAGTGCAAGAGTATATCTACTCTTTAAAGTAGACCCATATGGGTCTAAGGATTTCCTTTGTTTTGAAAATGTCCAACAATCCCCCGCCATTTTCAAAATAAACAGATCATTGATCCAAGAACATTTTAAACATTATATGCATAAATAATGACATAGTTGACTTAATTACGGTCTTATAAAATTTCCCTTTAACTTGGTAGGAATATTTCTATCACAAATCACATTTGTTGCACTCCTCCATTTCTTCCATTCAACTTGAATTCTATGTGTGACATCATTCACAATATTTCTATCATTTTATATAATTGATCTTACATATCTAAATTGGTCCACCTTAGGAACTTCTACTTCTCCTAATTTTACCACTCCATCATCTTGATGTTTAGTATTTCTAAACTCACATTGCATGTATTTGGTCTTCGTCTTACTCAACTTAAAGCCTTTAGATTCTAATGTATTCCTCCAATGTTATAATTTTTTATTCACCCCATATCTTGTTTCGTTCACTCCATATCTTGTTTCGTTCACTAAGACATGCAATATCATCTAGAAATAACATACGCCATGGTATATCCTCTTGAATATGCCTAGTTAGTTCATCCATAACTAGAGTAAAGAGATAAAGGCTTAAAGTTGATCCTTGATGTAGTCATATCGTAATGGTAAATTCATTTGAAGGAGCAAAATTACTCCATGTGAGCTTATTGTTCGAACCATCTTTTAAGGGTAAATTTGATTTAAAAATGAAATCTTCCAAATCATATAGTTGGGTGTTTGAATGGTCTGAATGCTAAAATTAGCTAGATGTGTGTGCTTTGTTTTATTTGAGCACATAGAAGTTTCAATTCCCAAAAAAGAATGGTTAATCAATTTACCTCACGTGTTTGATAGTGTGATTGATTGAGAGTTGCGGGTGTAATAGTTGTTATGCTAGAATCATTTTTTTCCAATGAGTTTAGAGCATGCTTTCCAAGTATGGGTGGATTGAATACTTGTAGAACTACATTAGCAACAAGTAAAGCTTTATAGGTATAATTTTCCTCATATTTATGTGGGAGTTCACATTTTAAATGTGGAATACTTAGATTGAGATCTTACCTTCTTGTAGTCGAGAAATGATCGAGAGGGTTGTAATTTTAAAATGGTTATTTGGTAGTTATATGGCACTTTGAGACACACAAAATGGTTTTGATTAAAGCTTTGTGAATCCATGAGTTGAATTATGTATCTACAAAATTTTAGATATCAAAATGAAAGAAAATCTAGAAGTTGAAAGCAATGTAGTAGGTGCACTCCAAGTATTTGATTAAATGCTTAAAAGAAGTGTTGTCTAATTTTACCTCAGGTTTGAACGAGAAATTAATTTTGGTCGGAATGATGAGCACCACCATATGCTATTATTTGTTTAGAAAGTCTCAATCAATTTTAGTTTTGGTAGTGTTGCAGTAAAAAATGATTATTACCCATTGTGGAATTTAGTTTCCAAGCATTTCAATGTTCTCTCAATGCACTTGTGTAAAATGGAACATTCTAATCAGTCATCTCAAAAGAAAAAAATATAATACTTATCATGAATCCATTTACTTTTCCATCCATCAGCTTAAACCATACCATGATGTTTTTTGTATTGTTTAATGTAGTGGACATTAAACAATGGGTTCATTGCGGGTGCTACAACACAAGCTTGAGACCAAAACTAATGATCTCAGCAAACTTCAAAAAGGTTCATCTCTCTCTGACGAACTTTCGTTTACTCTCCTTTGATAGATCAACGGACCTTAACCCTTATTTTTATCACTTTCTTGCTCCCTCACTCACTCAATCACAATCCTTTCTAACTTTTTCTTTTTTTTTTCAAAAATAGCAAAAAAATCATCAGGTTAGGAAGAAATATACAATTCAACTAGGAGAAAATGAGCTGGTTCTAAAGGTATGTTGTTCGCTAATTTGCCTAACCTAGAGGCTTTTAACAGGTTTGTTTCCTTGATTCGTCGATCCCTTATTGCGGGAGTTGGATTTGCTAGACGAGGATGCCAACATGTACAAATTGATTGGACCAGTCCTCATAATGCAAGACTTGGCTGAAGCGAATGCTAATGTGCAAAAAAGAATTGACTACATTTCTGCTGAATTGTATGTTTCTTTGTTTTTTTTGGAAAAATCTTTATATAGTGGCACATTTGGATCGATAGATTAACTTTTTTAATGAAATTGGGCGATGGTTAGTGTTGAGCACTTCCATTTTTTAAACTATGTTAGGATTATTGTTGAGCAAGCAAAAATGAGAAATTTTTTGTCACACTGATATACAAACCAATTTGTAGGTGAGATTTAACAGAGACTTTAGCATAAAGGTTGCATTTGATTGGAGCATTTGGTTTGTCTCTTCAGTGTAAAATTATAAATTACTCTCTCAGAAAATATATAAGATAAAAATCTTACTTAGTTAAATTCATTTTTTTCTTTGAATTTTTTTCTACTAGCAATTTTTCTTATCTTGTTATGAGTGGAGTGTAAGAGCTTGGCAAGTGTAATTCTATGTAAGGAATTTTGATAAAACTTCAACATTATAGGAAAGTATAAATAACTTCATCTAAGTACTAGAGAACATCCAAGAATATTCACTAGAAGACATTATAAGAGTATGCTTTTCATAATATTTCATGTATTTTATTTTTCTATATTTTAAGTTTTTAGGGACGGTGGCGGCGGTTTGGTCACCTGCAAAGACGACCTACAAATGCTCCCACTAGAAAACTTGACTCAATAGAAACTGACGAAATTCAACTAGGTAGGAGTAGACTGAAGTTAACTTAGAATGCATTAATTTGGAGTGACTTGAATGATTTGGAATGCTCACCTCAACTGCACGAAATCAAGCACAATGGAAGAGTTCGATCTATGTAGTGACCCCAATTAATTTGGGATTGAAGCTATGTTGTTGTTGTTGTTGTCATTGTTGTCGTCGTCATCGTCATCGTCATTGTTGTTGTTGTTGTTGACGCGCGTCGAACACGTCAATAAAATAATTCCTTAAACCAACTATTTGCAGATAGTGGCAAAGGGTCGATCCCACAGAGATTAGTAGTCTTTCTAAGGTTCTAAAAGAAAGGAGAATGGGGGTTTAGAGAAAAATAACTAAATTAAATAATCTAATTGCTAATAAATTAAATAACTAAAATAAATATCTAAGACTATGAATAATTAATTTAAATACCTAAGTCTATGGTTCCACAAGACAAGATCAAGATTCAATGGCATATCATGGTCGATAATCTTTCTCAAAATAATTATTAATTCAAATTCTTCTAGACTAGCTATAGAAAATCGACATCTGCCAGAAATTCCTAATTCTCCTAATCTCGATAGCTAGGACATCCGCCACTAACTACTTCCCTAATTAATGTATAACCCTAGACATCCGCCATAAGATTTAACACACTAACCGCAGTAATAAACTTCTATGGGAATACTAATTCTAGATAACCGAATCGCGTCCGCTCCCGATTTAACCTAGATTCAATTGTTGCACACTCAAGAACCGAAAGGTTTTGACGGCAATCGGGTGAATGTTTGTTACTTATATTGTCTCAAAAGTACAATTACGGATACCAATGAGTCAATTAACTATAGATTATCTACCTAAAAGCATGCACTGGCCACATACATACCCTAGATTTAAACCATATTCATTAAAATCAACAACAATGAAATAGAAGAAATTAAATTAAATTAAATAATAAAATAATAGATCTCACAAGTTATGCCATGAATCAATAATCTTGAATTGCTTCACCATCGACCTAGGCAATGGCTTGATTAGCCAGACATGGCTACTCACAAAATAATGCAGAGAGAGAGGGCTGAGAGAGAGTATAATGAATAGTAGATGTTCTATTTATACCTAAAGTTCTAATATGTAAAACTACTAAAATTGGTGTATGGAAGAGAGAGAAAACTATTTTTTGGTGTTTTTCGTCCTTGACACGTGTCAGCGTCTCATTAGCTGAATTCTGGTGCTTGCTGACGTGTCAGAAGATGATTGGATGAAGTCTGTTGACTGGATGACGTGGCGCAACGCGATTGGAGGAGAAGAAGGGCGGTGGCGTGCGTGAGAGGGGTGACGGTGTGACGGTGATGACGGTGATGACGGTGATGACACATGGCGAGCTCCAATAAGTTGGAAGGTGATGACGGTGCTTTGCTGGACCAGTCGCGGAGCGACATGTGCCGGGCGACTGTGCTGGGCGAATTCGCGCGAGTTCGTGCGAAGATCTGGGAGACAGCATCAAAACGCATCTCGAGGAAAATCGATGATCTGGACTTGAAGAGAAGCTGTGAGAGGTGACGTGGTTGCTTCTGGTTGGCTGAGGCGCTGCTGTTTGCTTCCGTGGCGCGCTCCTATTAGTGGGCACGAGCTCAGTGACGTGGTTTGGCAAATGAAATTCTGACACGTGGCGCTGCTGTGTACATTACCACCGTGTTTTAAAGTACTGGACTCCAATTATCCCACTATCGGTGTATATTTCGAGACAAACTTTCCCGGTATCCAATTAATGCAAGTAAATACTCTATTTTAAGTATTTTTCCGCCCCGGATTCAACTGTGCACTCTGTTTCACCTAAAAACCACAAGTAAATATAATTAGATATATATTTCATAAACTTCCACACTAAATTATACTAAAATATACTATTAAATCCTATAAATACCAACTTATCAAATACCCCCAAACTTAAGACTTTGCACGTCCCGAGCAAAGGTATATTTGACAATACAAACTAAACTAGACTCCTAATGCATTAACTAAACTAATTCTAAAACTAAACTCAAACCTATACCTATACTATACCTATTCCTATACCCAATTTAAAATTCATGGAGTTCCTTTGATTTACATAGTTTCCAAGTAACAAGCCACTCAAGAAATTTCAGAGTTATGATATGTCAAAACTCGCAACTCAAACACAGTTAAGATCACACTTTAAAGACATAGAGTTAGTCAAAACAAAGGCCATCAACTAATCATGAGTTTTCTTGGTCTATACATTCAAGCATGCAAGTTTAAAATCTTACTTAATCTAGTGAAAGCACTCGAGCTAAATCTTTTTTTTATTTGAGGAGTTTTCATATACTTTCGCCTTTATTTATTCAATAAATACACTCCATTTTTTTCTCCATAATATTTTTTTTCAAGTAGTACGGTTCCTGCTCCATTTCCTACGGACCGATTTTCTCACTTTTTCCCACCACAAGATTTCCTGCTCCATTTCCTATGGAATCCTGTGGGACTCTCTATATTAAGAAAACTCCTGTTAGCCATTCTCACTTTCACTATGATTAAGCAGATTATCAAATAAGAATTAAAGCACTATTACTTGCACAAATTTGACCGTCTACTCATTTTGGTATCTAGCACAAAGTTTAACCATCATACTAAGTCCTTAATCATGAAATCATAAAAATGCTGAGCTACGGCTTGATTAAATATTTCTCCTAATTTTTCCTGAGTTTCAAGTCAAAAAACAACTATAATATACTCATCCACAACCAAAGGCATGAACCAAAATTTCGGGTGACTCTAAATGCAACATATGACAACATATGACACTATGTAAGGTCTAAATGTAAGAACAAACATAGATAGACACATGTCTACTCCTAATAAACTATACTAAATGCATGCATGAAAATGTATCATATCCTAATGAAATGGACGATGGAAGTATCAATGACAGAAGAAAAAGAGATGGAAAGATAAAAGAATGAGAATAACACCACCATTACCATCCTTCAACCGCATAATTTTAAAAAATTAATAATCATACATGCGATCTTTAGCAAGAAAAATCCATTCAACACTATCCACAATCCCTAAAATACCCCCAAACTTATTCCGAACCTTGTCCTCAAGGTTCAAAACAAGTCAAGTGGTCTATACACAAAAAAATAAACAAAAATAGTGAAAGAGCATGATAGTGATAAGAAGATGATGATGATATAAGTTCATGCATAATAATAATAAATAAATAAATAAATAAATAAATAATAAAAAATAAACTAAATAATACTTATCAAAATTTGGGCTGCCTCCCAATAGCGCTTTTGTTTAAAGTCTTTGGCTCGACTTGGCGTATGTTGTCTTCACGTGATGCCTTCCAATAAAGAGTATCCAAGAATTAATCTCTCTCCTCTAGCATTGGGCAGTGAAACATATATGCCCTTGTTCAGAAATGGGAGCTTATCCGGGACTTCTAACACATATGAATCTATAATTTATGGATCGTCCAACACAAAGGTGTCGGCAATGCAAAAAGTCTTTGAACGCTCCTTTACATCACCTCCATGTCAAAATCATCAAATATATACGGGAGGGTGGGTGGGTTTACCAATACAAAGGATTGGTCGTCCTTGCTCTCTTGTTGTAGATCCTCCGGCCTTGTTAAAGTGACTTCAATCTCTTTTTTGGCTTCTTCTTCGTAAGTTTGTGCCATAACGATCTCCGACTCTGATTGAGACACTTCAAGTTCCCCCTCTGACTCTTCGTAATCACTCATATATTCCTCAACTTTCACCTCAACACTATTTAATGGAATTGCACTTATGGTATTCGCTGATCTTTTCTGGAGAATTAACTTTATTTCCTCTTCAGCTTCTTGATTCTTTTCTTGAATCCATTGGTCTAATTCTTGCTCGTTGAGGTACATGTCCTGTTCACTCTCTAAAAGAAACCTTATTTTATCCCTTGAAGGTCGATTCCGTATGGAACTATATTTATTAGGCTGTGGCGATGAATTACTCCAGTAGTCAAAGGGACATACATTAGGAAAATGATGACAACCACTAAAAAGATTACAAGCTATGATAGGTTCCTGTTGTACTGCAAAGGGCCAGCTAGAAGAATATTGTGAAGAGGCGACCATGGTGGAGTATCTTGCAAACATGCTAGAGACAAGGGTATAAAGAAACTACAAATAATAAAAATAAATAAATAAATAAATAAAACCAAAGAAAGAAAAACCAATCCCCGGCAACAGCGCCAAAAATTGACGCGCGCCGAACACGTCAATAAAATAATTCCTTAAACCAACTATTTGCAGATAGTGGCAAAGGGTCGATCCCACAGAGATTGGTAGCCTTTCTAAGGTTCTAAAAGAAAGGAGAATGGGGGTTTAGAGAAAAATAACTAAATTAAATAATCTAATTCCTAATAAATTAAATAACTAAAATAAATATCTAAGACTATGAATAATTAATTTAAATACCTAAGTCTATGGTTCCACAAGACAAGATCAAGATTCAATGGCATATCATGGTCGTTAATCTTTCTCAAAATAATTATTAATTCAAATTCTTCTAGACTAGCTATAGAAAATCGACATCCGCCAGAAATTCCTAATTCCCCTAATCTCGATAGCTAGGACATCCGCCACTAACTACTTCCCTAATTAATGTATAACTCTAGACATCCGCCATAAGATTTAACACACTAACCGCAGTAATAAACTTCTATGGGAATACTAATCCTAGATAACCGAATCGCGTCCGCTCCCGATTTAACCTAGATTCAATTGTTGCACACTCAAGAACCGAAAGGTTTTGACGGCAATCGGGTGAATGTTTGTTACTTATATTGTCTCAAAAGTACAATTACGGATACCAATGAGTCAATTAACTATAGATTATCCACCTAAAAGCATGCACTGGCCACATATATACCCTAGATTTAAACCATATTCATTAAAATCAACAACAATGAAATAGAAGAAATTAAATTAAATTAAATAATAAAATAATAAATCTCATAAGTTATGCCATGAATCAATAATCTTGAATTGCTTCACCATCGACCTAGGCAATGGCTTGATTAGCCAGACATGGTTACTCACAAAATAATGCAGAGAGAGAGGGCTGACAGAGAGTATAATGAATAGTAGATGTACTATTTATACCTAAAGTTCTAATGTGTAAAACTACTAAAATTGGTGTATGGAAGAGAGAGAAAACTATTTTTTGGTGTTTTTCGTCCTTGACACGTGTCAACGTCTCATTAGCTGAATTCTGGTGCTTGCTGACGTGTCAAAAGATGATTGGATGAAGTCCGTTGACCGGATGACGTGGCGCAACGCGATTGGAGGAGAAGAAGGGCGGTGACGTGCATGAAAGGGGTAGCGTGACACATGGCGAGCTCCAATAAGCTGGAAGGTGATGACGGTGCTTTGCTGGACCAGTCGCGGAGCGACATGTGGCGGGCGACTGTGTTGGGCGAATTCGCGCGAGTTCGTGCGAAGATCTGGGAGACAGCATCAAAACGCATCTCGAGGAAAATCGACGATCTGGACTTGAAGAGAAGCTGTGAGAGGTGACGTGGTTGCTTCTGGTTGGCTGAGGCGCTGCTGTTTGCTTCCGTGGCGCGCTCCTATTGGTGGGCACGAGCTCAGTGACGTGGTTTGGCAAATGAAATTCTGACACGTGGCGATGCTGTGTACATTACCACCGTGTTTTAAAGTACTGGACTCCAATTATCCCACTATCGGTGTATATTTCGAGACAAACTCTCCCGGTATCCAATTAATGCAAGTAAATACTCTATTTTGAGTATTTTTCCGCCCCGGATTCAACCGTGCACTCTGTTTCACCTAAAAACCACAAGTAAATATAATTAGATATATATTTCATAAACTTCCTCACTAAATTATACTAAAATATACTATTAAATCCTATAAATACCAACTTATCAGTTGTTGTTGTTGTTGTTATTGATTTTAAGTTTTTAGGATTTAGGGTTTAGGGTATCATTTCTTTTTCTTCTATCGGAAATTTATTAGAATCCATTTCTTATAAGTGAGATTGAGTTACTGTTTTTTTTAAATCATTCTATAAAGTATCTTCTAATAAAAATTGACACCAATTGTATTTCACTTTCGTAACAAGTAATTAAACTTGTAAATGTTATCATTGTCTCTAACTTCATTGGAAGCTTTGTAAAATTTCGTATACATCTAATTCTTAAACTTCATCTAAGTGCAAGAGAACATCCGAGATTCACTAGAAGACATTATATGAGTATGCTTTTTCATAATATTTCATGTATTTTGTTTTTCTATACTTGATTTTAAGTTTGTAGAATTTTAATTTTCAAGGGATTGATCATTTTGGATATTAGTTCTTTTTCTTCTATAGGAAATTTATTAGAATCCATTTCTTATAAGTGAGATTAAGTAATTGTTTTTTTCTTTTTTTTAAATCATTCTTTAAAGTATCTTCTAATAAAAATTGACACCAATTGTATTTCACTTTTCTAACAAGTAATTAAACATGGAAATGTTAGTCTTAACTTCATTGAAAGCTTTGTAAATTTCGTATACATCTAATTCATAATTTGGCACTTAAAAAACCTAATTACTTCATAGAAGTTTGGAGAACTTGAGAGAATTTCCAAACCAGGGATCCATGTAGCAAATCAGACTAATTTAAGTGAGGGTAGTGAGGCTTTGTTAATGGTTGATTGTTTCTTATCTTGAAAATTAAGTATTATTGTTTTTGTAGAATCTTTTTGCGATCTTTTTAAGCTTCAGGAATTATACCGAGGAAGCCTAGATAAGCATAGCCCCACTTCTTTTTAGTTTAGACCTAAGGAAAAGATGTTTTAGCCGATATTAACTTGGCATGGTTTTATGAGGATCCTTATTAAATTGTAGTTTATATATATATATTAGAGTTGAGACAACTGGGTCACATAATGCCACTAATAAGCTTAATATCACTTCGTATGTCTCTTTGTGTTTGGGCATTGATCAACTTAGATAATTGGGTTCTAACATGATTCTCACAATCAATAGGAAACGGCTTGATGGGACTAATCAAGATTTGGAGGTGAAGCAAAATGGAAAGAAAGAATCGGCTTGTATTCCTAATTACCTTTACTACTAATCTTGATTTAATTATTTTTTCACGGTTTGACGCCTTTGGTTACTAGTTTTTAGCCATGATTTAATTTGAATAAAAGTGTGCAGCCTAATGTGATCAAATAACTGGTTATACTTTTAGTTTTTTGTGTTACAAATCCAAAGAATTTGAGCTTGTCCTTAATATGCCACATGAGAAAAAAAAAAGTCAATGGTTGTATGAACATACATTTGTTAATGCATGGCAATGAAAGGGACTTGTTGCCAAAAAGGCACTATATTAGTGTAGAATTTTGATTTCAATAACAAAACACCTTCTATGTTATTGCTCCTATATCTTTCAAGGCATGTTAGATTGCTATGCTCCCAATGCTTTTGAGTTTAAAATGTCTAAATTTGGGCTAAATAATTGGCACTATATGTTTGGAATGACATTCATTGGTTTTGTGGCCTAGGATAGTTACCATCAACCATTACTAGCTAGTATTTTTGGGTGAAATTGTTAAGTGGTTTGAAGATAACATTAGCACTAGACTCAACAAATTACCCTTGATATTCAGGTAACAAGCAAGAATCACCAGAACACTTTTGAGGCAGTAGCAAGGATGGGTAGATAAGAGGCCTCTCCGCTTCGAGCAACCAATGCTATAGAAGTTAAAGCTAATATTAAGGATTACCTTAGCAACTAGTCGTTACCTTTTCCCTCTTGGAAAACACTTAGCCGGTTTACTACGAGGTCCTATCGCCTGTGAATGATATTGTTGTCTAGGTAGAGCAACTTCCCTCTTACCAGCTACCATTGAAGATGGCGCAGCGTAAATGCTAAAACAAGGAAGAATCCTTAAGGTTTTTTAATAAAACCCGAAATTGACATAAATTGATAATAATTGATAATAGTTGATAATGATTACAACCCTAATCATGGTTTTATATAGCCCATTATAAACTCTAATCCTTTTACGACTCTAAACGTAATCCTTCTATGACTCAAACGTAATCCTTCTATGACTCGAAACGTCTAATCCTTCTAAGACTCTAAAAACGACTTAAATAAATCCTTTTATGACTCAAAATGCATAATCCTTCTAAGACTTTAAAAATGACTTGAATAAAGTAAATTACAAAAATACCCTAACTGAATAAGAAAATAGAAAGTTCTTGATAGAGCCCTAAACTCAATCGGATTTCTAGATCAAAAGTTACGGTCCCACAAAGCATCTACAGCTGCCACAACATCATTCTCTCCCACATGAGAAAAATTCAACCTCGAGTTTTCTGGATACAAAGGCTCATCATCTGGATATAATGGAAAAACATCCGCCACATTAAATGTCTTAGATCTTCCCTGATATACCCTTTCTACAGCAACTCCTATAACTTATCATGCAAGACCTCACTCACTCTCTTTCGAACTCATTCTGTAATGTAGGAGGTTTGGCAAACTGGCACTAGGAATCTGGTCAATGTAGTGCTGAATATCGCATATAGGAGGTAATCCATCAGGCAACTCATCTGGTATAATTTCAACAAATTCATCCAGCAATGGTTTGACCTGCCTTGGTATTTCAGGAACTAACTCCTTCTCATTCTCTACAAGGATCTGTCTCAGCACCAATGCATGCACCACCTGTGACTCTTTAATGGCTTCGTCCATCGCATGCTCAGTTTGTTTCATTACAAGGAAAGACCATTCCTCCACTTTAGAAGTCTTGGAACGGTTACTTGAAACCACACCCAAGAGGGGGGTGAATTGGGTGTACCGAGAGGTTATTGCCTTTTTAATCTTTTTAAGCACAAGTAACAACAAATGTCTATGCTATGCAAGTGAATGGGGTAGGAGAGATGGAAAGCGACACACGATTTATAGTGGTTCAATCAAATGATCTACGTCCACTACCTAACCTCCCCGGTTAGGATTTTCAAACCCTCACTTATATTCCAAATAAGTGTTACAACCTAAGCATACAAGCCTAGAATGCCTAATTACAATTAGGACTTCCTATCTAGCCGCAACTAGAGATTGTGCCTAGCCTCAACTAGGACTTTCCCTTTGACTTAGATTCCACTAAGTCTTACAATCATACACTTACAACAATTTGCTGAAAAGAAATGAGATACACTTTACAATATAAAGTGATATCTAATTCAAACACTAGCAAGCCTCCTAGAGCCTAACAACTCTAATGCATGCAAGTATGAGAATGGATGGAAAATGCAAAGTGTGTCACTGATTTTGTTGCAAATTCCAAATATGAAATCGTTTTAAAATCTAATGTATTTGTGCAAAACCGATTTCAAAGCAAAGAACAATAGTTTGACAAAAATCAAGTTTAAGTGCAAAACTTTTGTTCAAATCAATCTTAGGGTTTAATAAAATGAATTTAAGTACAAAACCCAAGATAATGGTGTTAAAACACACAACAAACTGATTTTGATTCAAAACACACAAAACTATGTAGATTAAGCTCAAGAGAAGGAATCTAGAACAAGGACTTGCTTACAACCAAGAAGATGACAAAAGAGATCAGCTTTGAGGAGATTCTTGTACTCTTTGAATGCTTCAAAGTGCTGGATTTTTGTGCTAGTGGACAGCCTCAAGAATCTCCTTTGTCTCCTTCACAAAAATCAATGTGCTTTTTTTTGAATCTTTTGAGCTTTTGAGTGTGTTTCTTCCTTGTTGTGAGAAAACTATGTTCTTGGTGATTTTATAGTGTTAGGTATCCCATCTTGACAGTTTGTGACCGTTCTAGGGATCCAAGGGTCTAAAATCCATCATAAATTCAAATTAAAGTTCGTTTTCCAGCTTTTTAAAAAAGCTGTCAGGAGGGCAATTAGCGCGCTAATACTGAGACCTAGCGCGCTAACTCTGCACTTAGCGCGCTAATGGCAGTATTAGCACGCTAACTGCAGGGAGCTCAAAATAATTATTTTATCCCTTTGTGTTAACGACCCTTAAACACGTCCGGGACCTAACCAACCCTAATATAACATGTTATACACGTTTATTATGGGTCATTAAGTCTAATTGGATGGTCCGGATATTTTTACAAACCCCGAAAACAGAAATTCACGATTTCATAACATGCGAGGGGCTTTTCTGCAAACTTGCAGTTTTTCTTTTCAAAAACCTTTTTAAAAAATGTTTTTCGGTCTTGAAAACTTCAACAATGATCTCCAAAATGCAAATGATCATTAACACATAATCTCACATTGTTTAAACTCGTGGACCTAGTTATGTGTTAAATTTCATTTTGAAATTCCAAGTTACTTCATGACTTTTGAAAAATTGGTTTTAAAACTTGATATGCATGAACTAATGCATTTGGCTTGCGTGAAAGAATTTTGATACCTTACATCGAAATTACAAATTGCAATATGGTCTTCCATCTTCATTCCTTCACGAATGCCGGGTCTTGAACTTGTATGGCTTGAATACCCGTGATGTGTTGTCTTGCATCCTTTAACAAAAACTGAAATACACTTGATATTAATTAGTACATTTTCACCTTGTTTGTTTCCATCAAAATCCCGGTCGGAGTTAGAGTGACTAACCACTTAGTCCAACAATCTCCCCCTTTTTGATGATAACAAACAATGTGAACTTTAAAAGTATAAAGCATAATTTAAGTGTGTATTTCATTCAAGATTATACATTTCATTTGTGCAAGTTCAAACACATCAACATTTTCAAGTTCAACCACATTTCTCCCCCGTTTGATAACATCAAAAAGTGGGGCCAAGCTCCCCCGTTTAAAAAATACAACGATGCATAAGAGAATCAATACAAGAGCAGATACGCTCCCCCTTACGCTATGCATATCCAAAGACAATAGACGGAAGCGGTACACAAGCAGATATGATAAATCATAGTGAAGCAAGAGAAAGCCATATATAAACTCAGAGATACGCAAAAAAAAAATCATGATATAGATAGCATAAAGGAATGTGAACATAGTTGTGGCTTAAACATGAGCAAAAGAGAAATATGTAAAACATCAAAGCCTAACAGTTTGGAGCCTAGTGCTCACCTACATATAGTGTATCTATACACCAAAAAAAAACGACCAAATAGAATCGAATGTTGAACAAGCAATAGAAAGACTAAACACTCCTCCTCGAGGATGATGGTCGATGTGCAGAACTGGAAGAACGATCATTGCGCGCGGGGTTCGCTGGAAGCAACTGACCCTCAATACGACGAAGACGATCATTTTGATGCTGGATGCTCGCCTCGACGGTAGCAAAGGTCTGAGTCATGTAGGAGTGCGAGTAACCCAGTGTGTGCAGAGACGTAGGCCGACGAAGGGGACATATCGGAGGGAGGTGTGAAGCCGCCAAATGTAAAGGGAGGTGGAGGCGGGGCTGTCTCGTAGTGCTGCGGCGGTGGGGGTGGAATGGCGGAGTCATGATGAACTTCCTCATCGCCATCATGGTCATCATGGCCAGCAAAGCCTTCATCGTCATCATGGTCATCACCACCAAAACTGAAGCTATACTCCAAGTAGTCGGGCGCATCAAACGGAGCAACCGGAGGGTCCGTAGGTAAAGGAGACTCATAGCCACCATAATACCGACCATCCGGGATCGCGTCTTCTCGTATCCATCGCTGCCTGTCGCGCATGTAGTGATACTTCATGGCCTTCAGAGTAGCCATGTCGATGGTGTCGTAGACAGTGAGGGGACGACCTCCTAAAGTAACATCTACTTGGGCAGACTCCAAGTAGGATGTGATGATATGGGCATACGGAAGATGACGACCTGAGCTGCACGTGCTCGTAATATAGCCAATGATAATGTGGGGCAAGCTGAGAGGGATGGCTCGAAACAGATGCCTAAGAACAAACATGTCAAGGAGGGTGACATAGTTCTTACTCCCACCTCGAGGAAGAATAACTTTGTGAAAACTTTATGAAGGAGGTGGGGCACTAGTTTAAAATCGGTATCCGTTATACCGGTCGGATATACAGTTAAGGTTCGTTTTGGCCGAAGAAAAGAATTAAGAGCTTCGAGACGATCGAAAGGCCAACTTAGAAATTTGCACACTACCGTAGTGGCAGGAGGGTGCAATGGAAGGTGAAGCCGTTGAGCGAGATTTTCAGGGGTAATCTCAATGGATCGGCCACCAACAGACGAACGTAGGACAAATTGGGTCGTTGTTTCAAGATTGGAATAGAAAACACGAACTAATGGGGGGTTGTAATTGGCGTTATGGGCACAAAATGTGGTCCACCCTGCCGCATCGAAAATCTCCCGAAGTGGGAGATGGGCCCTATCAAAGAAAGGATTTTGGCATCCGTTAGTCGGGGAGCCACGGACTCGAGGACCGATGTGGCCTCATGGACAGATTTGGCGCGACCCTCACGATGAGGGGCATTCACCGGAGTAGGGGCGGGTTGTGAGGATTCAGACGCACTAGTGGAGTAGGAGGACGGTTGGACAACACGGCGTCGTGATGGACGACGAGGGGACGTGGTGGGGGCGGTTGGACGGGGATTGGTGGTGGCGCCCGGACGGGAAGAGGGACGGGCGGAGGTACGGCGAGTCGACATTGGGGAAAAATGAAGAGAACGTGGTGGAGACGATGACAACGAAATTGAAGAAATTAACAAAGAGAGATGAGGGTGTTACCTGAACGACGTGAGATCGTGGTGGAGACGATGAGAGGAGAGAAGAGACGAGAGGAGACAATGGAAAATGTGGTGTTTTAGGGTAAGAAAGTCTATTTATACATGCCTGGCCGAACGTCATTAGCGCGCTAATGGCAGAATTAGCGCGCTAATGGGTCGATTCATATTCTGGGCCAGTATATCATTAGCGCGCTAATGACTGAAATTAGCGCGCTAATTTCCCTCTGGAAATTTTTGGTCACTTAACCATTAGCGCGCTAATTACCATCATTAGCGCGCTAATTTCCCTCTGAAAATTTTGGACATGAAATTTTTGGATTTTTGACATACAACTCGAATTGACCTCAAACTCCTAGGACACTTCAAAAACACCATATAAATAGGTTTAGAACAACTAAAACATGTGTAGAAGGTCCGATTCTCGAACCATGCCTAACTCACGCCGAATCTTAGAAAATTGATCTCTAGGCAAAGGCTTAGTGAATATATCGGCTAATTGGTCCTCTGTGGATACATGGACAAGTTTAACATCGCCCTTTTGGACGTGATCACAAAGAAAATGGTGCCTAATCTCAATGTGTTTCGTTCGAGAGTGTAACACCGAATTTTTCGATATGTTTATTGCACTTGTGTTATCACAGTAAATTTCAGCACACCCAACAAGGATTTGATAATCCTCAAGTTGTTGTTTCATGTATAGAACTTGAGCACAACAACTCCCGGTAGCCACATATTCGGCCTCCGCCGTAGACAAAGCCACGGAATTTTGCTTCTTGCTAAACCATAAGATAAGTGAGTTTCCTAGCAAATGACAAAATCCGGAAGTGCTTTTCCTATCAACTAGACTTCCCGCATAATCAGAATCAACAAAACTTCGGAGTTCAAAACTCTTGGTTTTGTTGAACCACAATCCTAAGTCTTGTGTTCCACTTAGATATCGAAATATGCGCTTTACACATTTTAAGTGGGACTCTTTAGGATCGGATTGAAATCTAGCACATAAACACACACTGAACATAATGTCGGGTCTACTAGCGGTCAAGTATAGGAGGCTACCTATCATTCCACGGTAAAGTTTAGGATCTATGGATTTTCCTAGTTGGTCTTTGTCCATTTTGATAGTTGAACTACTAGGAGTGTCACATGCTTTCAGATTTTCGAATTTGAACTTCTTTAGCATGTCCCTCACATACTTTGCTTGATTTATAAAAATGCCGTGCTTGGATTACTTTATTTGCAAGCCTAGAAAGTATGTTAGTTCACCCATCATGCTCATTTCAAATTCATTTGTCATCAATGATGAGAATTCATCACATAAACATGTGTTAGATGACCCGAAAATGATATCATCAACATAGATTTGAACAAGTAGCATATCATGTTTTTTGATCAAAATGAACAAAGTGGGGTCTAATGTTCCTTTCTTGAACCCTTTCTCAAGTAAAAACGCACTAAGTCTATCGTACCAAGCTCTAGGGGCTTGTCTTAGTCCATACAAGGCTTTTTGAAGATGGTAGACATGGCTTGGATGTTCATGATCTTCAAATCCCGGTGGTTGTTCTACATAAACTTCTTCATGGATGAACCCATTTAGAAATGCACTTTTAACATCCATTTGGTACAGTAGAAACCCGTTGTAGCAGGCATAAGCAAGCAACATGCGAATTGCTTCTAGTCTTGCTACGGGTGCAAAGGCTTCCTCATAATCAATTCCTTCTTCTTGATTGTAGCCTTGTGCAACCAATCTAGCCTTGTTTCTTACAATTTCACCTTTTTCATTCTTTTTGTTTCTAAAGACCCATTTGGTGCCTATGATTGAGTGATCCTTAGGTCTAGGTACTAATGTCCATACTTTGTTCCTAACAAAGTGACTTAACTCTTCTTGCATAGCCATTACCCAAAACTCATCTCCTAAGGCATCATCTATCTTGGTGGGCTCGGTTTGTGACACAAAAGCTAAGTGTCCTTCATCTCTTTGCAATGTTGACCTAGTGATTATCCCTTTGTTTGGATCACCTATGATTTGTTGAGATGAATGACCAATGAGGAGTTTTGAATTCTTAGGCACACTTGTTTCGGATTCCTTGTTTAACTCAAGCTCTTGACTATTTGAGGTTTGTCCTAGAGTGCCATCATCTTCATCGTCAATCCTCAAATTCTCAAGATTTTGCATTAATTTAACTTTGGGATCTACTTCATCAAATTTCACATGAATAGATTCTTCTATGGTTTTGGTTGATTTATTAAACACCCTATATGCATTGCTATGTGTTGAGTATCCTAGAAAAATGCATACTTTAGACTTTGGGTCAAATTTATCTAATTGATCCCTATCGTTTAGAACATAGCAAGTGCAACCGAACACCTTAAAATAACTTATGTTGGGTCTTCGGCCTTTCCATAGTTCATAAGGAGTCTTTTTCACTTGCTTTCGGATATTTACTCTATTTATAACATAGCATGCCGTGTTAATGGCTTCGGCCCAAAAATGCTTAGCTATGTTGTACTCATTTAGCATAGTCTTACACATTTCTTGGAGTGTTTTATTTTTTCTTTCAACCACTCCATTTTGTTGGGGTGTTCTAGGAGAGGATAATTGGTGTGAATAACCTTGTTTATCACAAAAATCCTCCAAGTTCCTATTTACAAACTCACCACCTCTATCACTTCTAAGGATGGTGATTTTGTATCCCTTTTCATTCTCTACTAAAGCACAAAACTTTATAAACACATCAAACACTTCATGCTTGTGAGATAGAAAATACACCCATGTATACCTTGTAAAGTCGTCAACAATGACAAAGCAATATGATTTTCCTCCTAGACTTTGTGTTTGGGTAGGTCCGAACAAATCCATATGGATAAGTTCTAAAGCTCGAGTTACATCACTTGTTACTTTCGTCTTAAATGACGATTTCACTTGTTTACCGAGGATACAAGGTTCACATTCCTTATCCTTTTTAAAAGTGCATTTGGGTAGACTTAACGAGATCATGCTTAGTTAATTTTGACAAATTTTCCATGCTAGAATGTCCTAGTCTACGGTGCCACAACCATGCATCACAATCACTTTGTGCACTCAAACATGAAACATTTTGCATATTCATCTCATCAAAGTTAATGGCATAAACATTCTTATCTCTATATGCAATGAACAAAGTTTCATGCTTTTCATTCCTAACAATGCATTTAGATGATTCAAACATAACATGAAATCCTTTGTCACACAATTGACTAACACTAAGCAAGTTATGTTTCAAACCATCAACAAGGTAAACGTTAGAAATAGAAAGTGAATGGTTACCGACGGTTCCGAGACCAATAACTCTTCCTTTGTTGTTGTCTCCAAATGTAACCTTTCCACCGTCATGCCGCTTTAGCTCAATGAATTGATGTGCATCTCCGGTCATGTGTCTTGAGCACCCGCTATCTAAGTACCATGGGGTGCTCTTCCGTGCATCCTACACAATGGGAAACACACTAGATTTTGGTACCCAAACTCCTTTGGGTCCGAGAAAGTTAGTGTCATAAACATTTTTAACTACCCATGCTAGCCTACCCTTTTTGGCCTTTTGTAAGGCACATTTCCCCACCACATGAGACCTATTGTACTTCAAACATCTACGATCATCATTTAGTAATTTTTTATAGCTTAGCAAGTTTGCTCCATAACCTATGCCCCTTTTGTTGAGTGCACGTCGTTGTGCTCCCAACATCATATCAAACATTTCTTTGCCATTGGTGAACTTGTGCACCGTGCTAGTCAAGTCCTCTACTTTCTTGACTAAGGCCTCTCTTTCCTCTATGACTTCATTCAAGTCATTTTGGAGATCATTAATAATCTCATTTTGTGACTCTATCTCACTAATTGCTATGGTTAGGCTCTTTTTGAGTTGTTTGGTCTTTTTGACCTCCTTTTCCAACTCTTTCCTAAGTTCATCAAGATTTGGAGCATTATCCAAATCATCAATATCATCAAAATTAAAAGGGTTAGAATTTACCTCGCCTTGAGCCATAAGACAAAGTATTGCCTTTTCACTTTCCGACTCGGATTCCGAACTTGATGATGATGAGTCATCCCAAGTTGCATTGAAGCTCTTCTTTCCTTTCTTCTTGTCAAACACCTTCTTTGATTTGCAATCCGCCTTGATGTGACCCGGCTTGCCACAACCAAAGCATATGGTTTCGTTTGACTTTCCTCCCTTGCTTCCACTTCGAAACTTCTTCTTATACTTGTCTCGCTTGTATATGGCCTTGTTGAGCTTTCTTGAGAGCATGGCCACTTCCTCTTCAAGATCATTATCATCACAAGATTTTTCATCTTCAATGACCTCTACCGATGCACTAGGGGAGTTATTTGCCTTCAATGCAATCTCTTTTCTTGAGCTTTTTGTACCTCCACTTAATGCTTCCAATCTTGCTCGGTCTTTGAGTTCGAATTCGTGGACCGTTAACTCTCCACACAATGCATCGAATGTGTAGTCTCCAAGATTTTGTGCCGATTGGATAGCATACTTCTTGGCATCCCATTCCTTAGGCAAGCCTCTAAGGAATTTGTATACCGATGTCTCTTGATCATAGTGCTTTCCAAGATTCTTGATCTCATTTAACAACTTAGTGAACCGTGTGATGGCGGTGGCGATATCTTCATCGGATCCAACTCGGAAGGTCTCATAGTGTTCCTCAAGGATCCTCAACTTTGTCTTCTTTACTTGCATGGTACCTTCATAGTGGACCTCAAGCTTTTCCCACACTTCCTTCGCCGTTTGGCAAGCACTCACTCGGTTGAACTCATTTTCGCTCAATGCACAAAATAGATGATTCATTGCTTGATCATTTGAAAGCTCACTCTTGATCTCCTCGGCGGTGTATTCTTTCAATGGTTTGTCGGGTGGAGTGTAACCATTTTCAATTGCATCCCATAGGAATCTATTTTGCGCTCTTATGTAGACCTTCATTCTTACTTTCCAATGTGCGTAATTGGTTCCATCAAAGTATGGAGGCCTACTCAAGGAGTTACCTTCCCTAAGGCAAGCCGAATCTAGACTTTGCATCCTTGCACAAAAAAACACTCAAAGATACGTTAGTAATACTTTGAGCAATAACCCGCTCTGATACCAATTGAAACCACACCCAAGAGGGGGGTGAATTGGGTGTACCGAGAGGTTATTGCCTTTTTAATCTTTTTAAGCACAAGTAACAACAAATGTCTATGCTATGCAAGTGAATGGGGTAGGAGAGATGGAAAGCAACACACGATTTATAGTAGTTCGATCAAATGATCTACGTCCACTACCTAACCTCCCCGGTTAGGATTTTCAAACCCTCACTTATATTCTAAATAAGTGTTACAACCTAAGCATACAAGCCTAGAATGCCTAATTACAATTAGGACTTCCTATCTAGCCGCAACTAGAGATTGTGCCTAGCCTCAACTAGGTCTTTCCCTTTGACTTAGATTCCACTAAGTCTTACAATCATACACTTACAACAATTTGCTGAAAAGAAATGAGATACACTTTACAATATAAAGTGATATCTAATTCAAACACTAGCAAGCCTCCTAGAGCCTAACAACTCTAATGCATGCAAGTATGAGAATGGATGGAAAATGCAAAGTGTATCACTGATTTTATTGCAAATTCCAAATATGAAATCGTTTTAAAATCCAATGTATTTGTGCAAAACCGATTTCAAAGCAAAGAACAATAGTTTAACAAAAATCAAGTTTAAGTGCAAAACTTTTGTTCAAATCAATCTTAGGGTTTAATAAAATGAATTTAAGTACAAAACCCAAGATAATGATGTTAAAACACACAACAAACTGATTTTGATTCAAAACACAAAACTATGTAGATTAAGCTCAAGAGAAGGAATCTAGAACAAGAACTTGCTTACAACCAAGAAGATGACAAAAGAGATCAGCTTTGAGGAGATTCTTGTACTCTTTGAATGCTTCAAAGTGTTGGATTTTTGTGCTTGTGGACAGCCTCAAGAATCTCCTTTGTCTCCTTTACAAAAATCAAAGTGCTTCTTTTTGAATCTTTTGAGCTTTTGAGTGTGTTTCTTCTTTGTTGTGAGAAAACCATGTTCTTGGTGATTTTATAGTGTTAGGTATCCCATCTTGACAGTTTGTGACCGTTCTAGGGATCCAAGGGTCCAAAATCCATCATAAATTCAAATTAAAGTTCGTTTTCCAGCTTTTTAAAAAAGCTGTCAGGAGGGCAATTAGCGCGCTAATAATGAGACCTAGCGCGCTAACTCTGCACTTAGCGCGCTAATGGCAGTATTAGCGCGCTAACTGCAGGGAGCTCAAAATAATTATTTTATCCATTTGTGTTAGCGACCCTTAAACACGTCCGGGACCTAACCAACCCTAATATAACATGTTATACACGTTTATTATGGGTCATTAAGTCTAATTGGATGGTCCGGATATTTTTACAAACCCCGAAAACGGAAATTCACGATTTCATAACATGCGAGGGGCTTTTCTGCAAACTTGCAGTTTTTCTTTTCAAAAACCTTTTTAAAAAAATGTTTTTCGGTCTTGAAAACTTCAACAATGATCTCCAAAATGTAAATGATCATTAACACATAATCTCACATTGTTTAAACTCGTGGACCTAGTTATGTGTTAAATTTCATTTTGAAATTCCAAGTTACTTCATGACTTTTGAAAAATTGGTTTTAAAACTTGATATGCATGAACTAATGCATTTGGCTTGTGTAAAAGAATTTTGATACCTTACATCGAAATTACAAATTGCAATATGGTCTTCCATCTTCATTCCTTCACGAATACCGGGTCTTGAACTTGTATGGCTTGAATACCCGTGATGTGTTGTCTTGCATCCTTTAACAAAAACTGAAATACACTTGATATTAATTAGTACATTTTCACCTTGTTTGTTTCCATCAAAATCCCGGTCGGAGTTAGAGTGACTAACCACTTAGTCCAACAATCTCCCCCTTTTTGATGATAACAAACAATGTGAACTTTAAAAGTATAAAACATAATTTAAGTGTGTATTTCATTCAAGATTATACATTTCATTTGTGCAAGTTCAAACACATCAACATTTTCAAGTTCAACCACATTTCTCCCCCGTTTGATAACATCAAAAAGTGGGGCCAAGCTCCCCCGTTTAAAAAATACAATGATGCATAAGAGAATCAATACAAGAGCAGATACGCTCCCCCTTACGCTATGCATATCCAAAGACAATAGACGGAAGCGGTACACAAGCAGATATGATAAATCATAGTGAAGCAAGAGAAAGCCATATGTAAACTCAGAGATACGCAAAAAAAAATCATGATATAGATAGCATAAAGGAATGTGAACATAGTTGTGGCTTAAACATGAGCAAAAGAGAAATATGTAAAACATCAAAGCCTAACAGTTTGGAGCCTAGTGCTCACCTACATATAGTGTATCTATACACCAAAAAAAAGAACGACCAAATAGAATCGAATGCTGAACAAGCAATAGAAAGACTAAACACTCCTCCTCGAGGATGATGGTCGACGTGCAGAACTGGAAGAACGATCATTGCGCGCGGGGTTCGCTGGAAGCAACTGACCCTCAATACGACGAAGACGATCATTTTGATGTTGGATGCTCGCCTCGACGGTAGCAAAGGTCTGAGTCATGTAGGAGTGCAGGTAACCCAGCTGTGCAGAGACGTAGGCCGACGAAGGGGACATATCCGGAGGAGGTGTGAAGCCGCCAAATGTAGAGGGAGGTGGAGGCGGGGCTGTCTCGTAGTGTTGCGGCGGTGGGGGTGGAATGGCGGAGTCATGATGAACTTCCTCATCGCCATCATGGTCATCATGGCCAGCAAAGCCTTCATCGTCATCATGGTCATCACCACCAAAACTGAAGCTATACTCCAAGTAGTCGGGCGCATCAAACGGAGCAACCGGAGGGTCCGTAGGCAAAGGAGACTCATAGCCACCATAATACCGACCATCCGGGATCGCGTCTTCTCGTATCCATCGCTGCCTGTCGCGCATGTAGCGATACTTCATGGCCTTCAGAGTAGCCATGTCGATGGTGTCATAGACAGTGAGGGGACGACCTCCTAAAGTAAGATCTACTTGGGCGGACTCCAAGTAGGATGTGATGATATGGGCATACGGAAGATGACGACCTGAGCTACACGTGCTCGTAATATAGCCAATGATAATGTGGGGCAAGCTGAGAGGGATGGCTCGAAACAGATGCCCAAGAACAAACATGTCAAGGAGGGTGACATAGTTCTTACTCCCACCTCGAGGAAGAATAACTTTGTGAAGTACTTTATGAAGGAAGTGGGGCACTAGTTTAAAATCGGTATCCGTTATACCGGTCGGATATACAGTTAAGGTTCGTTTTGGCCAAAGAAAAGAATTAAGAGCTTCGAGACGATCGAAAGGCCAACTTAGAAATTTGCACACTACCGTAGTGGCAGGAGGGTGCAATGGAAGGTGAAGCCGTTGAGCGAGATTTTCAGGGGTAATCTCAATGGATCGGCCACCAACAGACGAACGTAGGACAAATTGGGCCGTTGTTTCAAGATTGGAATAGAAAACACGAACCAATGGGGGGTTGTAATTGGCGTTATGGGCACAAAATGTGGTCCACCCTGCCGCATCGAAAATCTCCCGAAGTGGGAGATGGGCCCTATCAAAGAATGCGAAATCGACAACGGCGGGTCGAAGGATTTTGGAATCCGTTAGTCGGGGAGCCACGGACTCGAGGACCGATGTGGCCTCATGGACGGATTTGGCGCGACCCTCACGATTAGGGGCATTCGCCGGAGTAGGGGCGGGTTGTGAGGATTCAGACGCACTAGTGGAGGAGGAGGACAGTTGGACAACACGGCGTTGTGATGGACTAATTTTAATTTTGGCATCTCCGATCATAAAATTGCAGCAAAGAATTTATACTCTGCAGGCTGGAAAAGCAAAGGCATAGACTCTTCTGGTTCAGATACAGTTGGTGTTGAAAATCTTTAGCTCTCCTTTTGAATCAAATGAAGTGATTTCACCTCAGTATTAGGTTTCGCGGATGAAAGCATGCGAATGCAACTGCTGGGTTTAATGAGGTCTGTCAAGACATCTGTTTTTGGTCCAAGTCTGTTAGGACATTGAGTTCAATGTAATTGACTACTGCCAATTATTCCTTTATTGTATGTTTGGCTCATTCATATTTATTAGTAGTGCAATTAGGGAGATTGTTAACAAATTTGGGCTTGCAAGTTTCTACTTTGGTTAAGATAATTATTAGTAGTGCAAGTAGGGAGATTGTTAGCTGCCAAGTATATTTGCAGCAAGCCAGCAATTGCATAATATTGTGGTTTTATTAGAATCAGTAAAAGTCGTTATTTGTTTGTATGCAGACTCTAAGTACAAATGAATGAACAATGCAAGGCATATGAGTTAAAAGCCCATTTGCTTTCCACTTCTCTGCAGTGTCACTCCCTCTCGTTCTCTTCACTTCTGTTCCTTGAGTTTTCCTTCAACTCAAGGTGGCATCATTTCTCCATAGGCCCGAGGTCATTTGGACCTTCCATTGCACCACATGAAATATGCCAGCAAGCATCACGTTGGCAAAATCTTTTGTGGACTCCAATAGCGTATAGCAAAATTATGCCATGTACCAAAGGTGTGGGGTTCGATTCCTTGCCTCTCCCTTCTCCTTTCATTTCTAACTTGAGTTTCCTAGTGGGGGCAACTAAAGACCTTCTAGTTGGGTACTCCATCTATCCAGTGCAGTGGTGGTCGCTTGGATATCCTCGACTATCTAGAAATTATGCCACCCATTAGTTTTCATTTTACTTTTTATTATTCTTAATATTTTCTTAACTTAATGCATATAAAAAGCAGCATATAAATGTATATAACTTCAAAAACTTTGCAACCCAGTGCATAAGAGCATCTCCAATGGAGCTGTGGATTGAGGGTAGATGTGTGTCAACTAGGATAAAATAGACATTGGGTTAAAAAATGCTTCTCCAACAGGAATGTAGATTTGCACTGTGTGGGTGGCGTGGCATAGACAATGTCTATCACACCCTCTAGAAATATAGGGTGTGAGTAGACACCGTCCATGATGCCACGTAATGTGAAATCGAAATAACATAACAAAAAGAAAAGAACAAAAAAAATGACTAATAATAGAAAAAACTTAAAGAACGTCTAAAAAGCATGGGAAAAAAAACTTAAGAATGTTATGATATGGATGAACAATTGATCAAGATTTTGTATGACTAATCATTGTCAAGCATGGCTCTTACATTGAGTGGTAGTATCAAGCATGGCCCTTACTTGTATCCATATCAAATGTACTCATTATTCCATGTATTGTCAATGTTGCTTGTGAAGAGTTGTATGACATGTGATATATGTATTACTTGTAAACATTGTCTAAGTACATTTATCATCATCACCAAAGGGCCTATATAAAGGGTGCCAACCTCATTGTAAAAACACACCAAAGTTGAATGAAAACTTCTCATTCCAACTATCTCATTTCTTCTCTTCTCCTTTGTAGTAGTAGTTTGTAGTAGTAGAAGTTCTTAGTCTTCTATTTCCTTATCTAGCTCTTAGCAAGTTCCAATTTATTTTACAACACGTTATCAGCACGAGCTTGCTCTAGCATTAAGGAGATCTTGAAGTTCAAGAAGGCTTGTTAAGGAGAAAAAGCTAAGAAGGTATAACTTTTGTTATTTAAATAAGTTCAATTTATTTCTAAATTACCATGGTTGTTTCCTTTTATTACATGCATAACTTCTATATGCATACTTTATTCATATACCATTATAACGTCACCGATTGCGAAAGTACGCTACGCTCGTAGTTGCGTCTTGTACGATCTTCTACATCAGAAATCAAAAATCAATATGTGACATAACTAGTTTTCTCGCTATACTACAAACGATTAATTATGCTCTATTCTTGATTTTTTATATTGCAAATAGTGTTGAGTTTGGGTTGATAGTGGGTAAGCCTTGTCCCCGGTAAAGCTAAACATTGAAAGGGAGACGGGTTATCCGTTCCAGGTGGCATGGTTTTTAAGTAGACTTCGTCTCACCACCCAACCTGGAGGTTGTCCCACCAACTCATACAAGTAATACATTTTGCATACTAATAATCAAGTTGTGAACATATATTTAATCATATGTTATGTTTTTACATAAAGGGAAAACTCTTTTATATTAAATTTATTTTCAAAATTCTTTTCAACCATAGTTTGCATTTGTTACCTTATTATAATTCTTGTCATGATAATTCTATGCAAGGTTTGTGTGTTATACATAATCATTCGTCAATTTCTCTTTGGAGATTTGAAAAGTGAATACTTCACTTTATATATATTTTCACCTTATGGAGTTATACATACCAAAAGGGTAATGCTCCAAAAGGCTCAAAATGAGCTATTTGGGTCTCATGCTACAAAAATTTATATCGTCAAATATCATTTATTATTCTCGCAATTTCAATTACCTCTATATTGAGGCTATGCAGAAATATGACTGATGAGACAAATAAAAGCCACGTGGCTCGCCTCGATGTTTTACTGCAACAAATTATCGAGTGCGCACGTCAATCCAATAAATATTAAGGATTGATTTCTTGTCTCATGATAGCTGAGTAAAATGATGAGATATTATAAATATAATATCACTCCCGTCCAATTAGTTCAGCTTCAAATTAAGAAACATATGTTGCATATAATGATCATGATCGCAATAAATTTATGGACGTGGAAAAGGTGAAAATATCAGGTAAAGGTCGTATTGACAATTCCACCAAATTTTGGAATAAAAGTGGTGCACCACTACAAAGGGCAAATAATTATTGACAATGAGCGCTCATAATTGTGACATTTTTTAGTCATATATGAAAGGCTATTTTGCCTAAATATTGTCATATATATGCCCGAGTATTTTTGTGACCTTTACCATGCCTTTAAAATCAAAGGCAAAATATTATGAATATTATCATGACTCTTTTCTCGATTTGTCAAATATTATTTGTCCGAGATGGATCAACAAATCATGTGTTCAAGTCATGAACCAAATAAGAGTGATATGTGCCTTCTTGATTGTGCTACAACGCACACAATTCTTAAAAACAGAGAATATTTCTCCAATTTGAACTTAGCTGATGCTAATGTTCAAACAATATCTGGCATCTCCAATTTGATTAATGGCTCTGGAAGAACAAATATTATGTTGCCTGGGGGAACAACAATTCATGTTGACAATGCCTTATACTCTGAAAAATTCAAAAGGAATTTACTCAGCTTTAAAGATATTCGACAAAATGGATATCACATTGAAACCATGAACGAAAATAATAGATAATTTCTCTATGTCACATTGGTTTCAAATGGGAAAAAAGAAGTGTTAGAAAAATTTCCAGCTTTATCCTCTGGATTATATTTTACTCATATAAGGCATGTCGAAACGAATGTCGTCTTATATAAGAAAATTAATGATCCAACGACATTCATTTTATGGCATGACCGGCTTGGTCATCCAGGATCATCAATGATGCGAAGAATAATTAATAATTCGCATGGACATCCTTTAAGGAGTCACAAAATATTTTCAGCTGGTGATTATAATTGTGCTAGTTGTTCTCAAAGTAAATTGATAGTTAAACCATCCCCAAGTAAAATTGTTGTGGAATCCCCAATTTTCTTAGAACGCATTCGGGAGACATATGTGGACCTATTCATCCTCTCTCGTGGACCATTTAGATATTTCATGGTTTTGATAGATGCATCAACTAGGTGGTCACATGTTTGTTTGCTTTCGACCCGCAATGTTGCATTTGCTAGACTTTTAGCGCAAATCATTAAGTTAAGAGCACAATTCCACGACAACCCAATCAAGACCATCCGTCTTGATAATCTTCGGGAAATTTCAATCTCAAGCATTTAAAAATTATTGCATGTCTATAGGAATTACCATTGAACATTCTCGTTCCACATGTGCATACCCAAAATGGTTTGGCGAGAATCTCTCGATCAAACGCATTCAATTAATTGCCAGACCTTTAATCATGAGAACTAAGTTATCAACTTCAGTTTGGGGACATGCAGTCCTTCATGCAACATCTATCATTCGTTATAGGCCCGCTGCATACCATGAACATTCCCCCATGCAACTCATTTTAGGTCAACAACCAAATATTTCACACTTAAGAATTTTTGGTTGTGCAGTGTATGTTCCTATACCACCTCCCAATAGAACTAAGATGGGTCGACAACGAAAACTTGGGATTTATGTTGGATTTAACTCATCGTCCATTATAAGATACCTTGAACCCTTAACAGGGGATTTATTTACTGCACGTTTTGCTGATTGTCACTTTGATGAAGCAATTTTCCCACCATTAGGGGAGATAAGAAGTTAATTCAAAAGGAATGGCGCGAAATTGCTTGGAATGCATCAACTTTATCACATTATGATCCACGAACAAATCAGTGTGAACTTGAAGTTCGAAAGATCATTCATTTGCAACAAATTGCAAATCAATTACCAAATGCATTTAATGATGCAAAACAAGTGACAAAATCACATATTCCAGCTGTAAATGCTCCTGCAAGAATTGATGTCTCTGTGCAACAAAATGCACAAGAACCAACGAAACGCTTAAAGCGTGGAAGACCGGTTGGTTCAAAGGATACAATTCCTCGAAAGAGGAAAACGGGAGTAAAAATAAATACAAATCAAAATACTCCTGAGAAAGCACAAGAAACCTTTGATAAGGGTTTGTCAGAACAAGTTGATTCTGATGAGGAACAACTTCCTCTAGAAAAAGAGGAAAAAGATGAAAATAATGAGATCTCAATAAATTATTTAAACTCTGATAAGATTTGGGATCGAAATGAAATTGTTCCTGATGATATATTTGCTTTCAATGTGTCCTTTGAAATATGTGAAAATGATGATGATCCAGAACCACGATCAGTGGACGAATGTCAAAAAAGACCTGATTGGCAAAAATGGCAAGATGTTATCCAAGCAGAGCTAAACTCGTTAAGGAAACGAGAGGTTTTTGGACCAATTGTCCAAACGCCAGATGACGTAAAGCCTGTTGGATATAAATGGGTATTTGTACGAAAGAGAAACGAAAAAAATGAAGTTACAAGGTACAAAGCAAGACTTGTAGCTCAAGGTTTCTCACAAAGACCTGGCATCGATTATGAGGAAACATATTCTCCTGTTATAGATGCAATCACATTTCGGTTCTTGATAAGCCTTGCGCCTCTCGAAGGGCTTGATATGCATTTAATGGATGTCGTTACAGCATATCTGTAAGGATCTCTAGACAGTGAGATATATATGAAAATCCCTGATGGATTTGTAATATCCGATGAAATAAAATCAAAACCTCATAACATGCATTCTATAAAATTACAAAGGTCTTTGTACGGGTTGAAACAATCCGGACGAATGTGGTACAAACGTCTTAGTGATTATTTACTGAAAGAAGGATATGTAAATAATCCGCTTTGCCCATGTGACTTCATTAAAAGATCATCAACAGGATTTGTGATTATTGCTGTATATGTTGATGATTTAAATATAGTGGGAAACCACGACGACATCGTTAGAACATCCGAATACTTGAAAAAGGAATTCGAGATGAAAGAACTTGGAAAAACAAGACTTTGTCTTGGTTTGCAAATTGAACATTTTTCAAGTGGAGTACTTGTCCATCAATCAAATTATATTGAAAAATTATTAAAAAGATTTTATATGGACAAGGCACATCCATTGAGCTCTCCAATGGTTGTCAGATCACTTGAAGTGGATAAGGATCCATTTCGACCTCAAGAAAGTGATGAAGAGCTAATTGGTCCGGAGGTACCATATTTAAGTGCAATTGGTGCACTTATGTATCTTGCAAATTGTACAAGACCCGATATTGCTTTTCTTTGTCAACCTACTTGCAAGATATAGCTCTTCACCAACTCGAAGACATTGGAATGGTGTTAAACACATTTTTCGATATCTTCGAGGAACAAATGACATGGGTTTATTTTACTCGAGAGGGGTAAAATTGAATCTCCAAGGTTATGCTGATGCTGGATTTTTATCAGATCTCCATAAGGCCCGTTCTCAAATGGGATATGTATTCACCTGTGGTAATACTGCTGTATCGTGGAAGTCAGTAAAACAAACTATGGTTGCCACTTCTTCCAATCATTCTGAAGTACTTGCAATTCATGAAGCAAGTCGTGAATGTGTTTGGTTGAGAAACATGATTGAACATATACAAGAATCATGTGGATTGCCTTCAATAAAAGATTCTCCAACCATATTATATGAAGATAATGCAGCATGTATTGCACAATTAAGTGAAGGATTCATAAAGGGGGACAGAACAAAACATATTTCACCAAAATTCTTTTATGCGCATGAGCTTGAGGAAGAATGGTGAAATTGATGTCAAGCAAATCCGATCGAGTGATAATCTTGCTGATTTATTCACAAAAGCCTTACCAACTACGACATTTAAAAGGCTTACATATGGTATTGACTTGCGTAAACTTAAAGACATTGCAAGTAAAGAAAGCGAACAAGTTTCACCCATGTTCACATGAGGGGAGTTATTGATTAATGTATTGCACTCTTTTTCCCTTAGCTATGGTTTTATCCCATTGGGTTTTCCATGTAAGGTTTTTAATGAGGCAATCTTAACAATATTATACCCATCTTAATATTTATGAGAATAGTGTACTCTTTTCTTTTACTATATTTTTTTCCCACAGGGTTTTTCTTAGTAGAAGTTTTAACGAGGCACATTCTCTCAATAATTGTCATCCAAGGGGAGTGTTATGATATGGATGAACAATTGATCAAGATTTTGTATGACTAATCATTGTCAAGCATGGCTCTTACATTGAGTGGTAGTATCAAGCATGGCCCTTACTTGTATCCATATCAAATGTACTCATTATTCCATGTATTGTCAATGTTGCTTGTGAAGAGTTGTATGACATGTGATATATGTATTACTTGTAAACATTGTCTAAGTACATTTATCATCATCACCAAAGGGCCTATATAAAGGGTGCCAACCTCATTGTAAAAACACACCAAAGTTGAATGAAAACTTCTCATTCCAACTATCTCATTTCTTCTCTTCTCCTTTGTAGTAGTAGTTTGTAGTAGTAGAAGTTCTTAGTCTTCTATTTCCTTATCTAGCTCTTAGCAAGTTCCAATTTATTTTACAACAAAGAACACCTTTAAAATGGAAAGTAGTGGGTTTGTTTTGCGGAATCCACATTAACGGAGACAATTTTTTGCGTTAAATGTGTATTCACTCCATAGCCTCCACAATGATGACATGGCAACAATGCACAACAAATGGAAGAAAAGCAAGAAAATATTATGAGAGTCACAAAATAGAAAACCAAAAAAGGCATCGAAACATGAAAAAGAAAATCAACGTCATTCATCCTATATCAAATCACTCCAACTTGCTTTTAAGCGTATTGAAATCCTAATATTTTAAGAGAAAGTTCAAAAACTTTACCACAGTCTATAACAAATGGAAGAAATCAAGGAAACATTAGTCTTCTATGAGTGCAACAAATTAAATAGAAAAGCAAAAGGCAATGAGACAAATGAAAAAACAAATCAACGTCCTTCACTCTGTATTTAATCGCTCCAACTTGCTTCTTTTTTTTTTTTTTTGAAAACACTCCAACTTGCATTTAGAGTATTGAAATCCCAGTATTTTAAGAGAAAGTTGCAACCACCAAAGATTAGTTATGGTCGCCAAGGGCTTACTTCTCTAGCGAGAAAATCAAGAATTGAGACTCATGGAATACACAATAAATGTTAGACATTTAGTTGATAAATATTTATAGTTCAAGTCCATTATGGATCTTGTTGGAATAATTCAGATCTATTGATTACCTAGGCTCAATGGATTGATTCATTGTAATCCACCTAGGTTCTATACGTGGTTATATGGATCTACTGTGACTAATTAATTCTGTACACTTGATGTCATCAAGCTTGTGATCCGAAAATATTCTTGGCATGTTGCAATAAGTAATGTTATTAGTTTTTATTATGTACCATATGCAATCAGTCCTTTTTTCCGCACGAGAGGCAATAAGTCCTCTATGTCTGTATAAAATAGACAGTGTGTGCAACCTAAGACCTCCCTCAACCTTATATACCTTCTTTTTTTTTTTTGACTTTAGTGGAAATCGAACCACGATCTTCCGAGGTATTGTCTTTTTGACGACCATCTCACCAGAGAGGCTTTGACAACCTTATATAACTTTTAGCAAGTACTGATATGCCTCATTTATCGCACCGGAAATACTTAGGTAATGCATTCTAATATATATGTCTTCAATATAGTTGTTGAGATTTAGCCACTTTTTTTTTTTGTCGTAGATTTTCACTAGGTAGTTCGTTCATTATTCACATGTCTATATAAATACAATCCACAATACAACCAGTGCAAACACAAACTACTAATAAGAAAATTTTGAAAAGTAAAAAGCAAATCTGTTGAAGATATGTGGAGTGAAATATAGTCCCACATTGATTAAATGAAGCTTCGTAAGGAATTATATAAGTGATGATCTCCCCATTCAATATTGAGACTTTTTGAGATAAAACACCACATCTATGAGTTGAAAGATGGTTAAATTGGGGATAGTATCAACCCAATCGGGTTGCCACACTGGTAGGGCTAGCTCGAATTGTGTGATAAGCGCATGTCGCAAGTTCGATTCCCCGCGGTGGGAAGCTCAATCGGGCCACTAGCCCAACTACCTGGTGGGGGGGTTCAGCACCCCTTGGAGACTAGTCGGGAAAAAGGGCCCGGATACCCCAAGGATATCAAGAAAATAAGAAAAATTGGGGATAGTATCAATACTAGCGGAGGCCCAAAATAAAAAGGCAGTTGTATTCGGACCCACTTTTTGCTCCTTTTACCCCATTACTTCGTTGTACCCTAGTTTTGAGTTTTTTTTACTGCGTTTACCTTACTTTTTTATAATTCTTTCAACACTATCCTTACCCTCAACAAATCAAACCTCATCTTCAACACACCTTCCCAATTCGCATACCTCATAACCAAACTCATCACCACCCTCATTGCTTCATTTTTCTTGCCTTATCGAACACTCGTTTGAAGTCGTCGGTGCATTAGGAGTGTTTTAGTGACTCGAAATCTGTGAGATCTACGCGAGGGACCACCGTGATTATCTTCGTTTTCTCTTGGTCTTTCAAATAACTTTTTTTCGCTAAGACTTTGTGGTTTTGTTCCCATTAGATTCCTAGTGTATTGGTGAATTTTTTGTGAACTTGGTTGGTTTTCTTGGTTTTAAGTTGGAGATGTTGAAATGTACAGCCACACAGGGTCGATACCTTGTAACGGGTCTCGACCAAGTTTAACCGAGAGGCTAGGAAGGTATCAGCCACACTCAACTGACATGCTTTTACTGGTATCGGTTCATCAAAACTGAGACTTATGAATGCCTATCGGTCATGTGCAGCCGTTATGTTAATAGCTCTTGCGGTTTCGTTCCTCCAATACTCTAGATAGAATAAGTAGACTATTATGGGGTGCACACAACAATTTGGTGGGGGTATGACTAGCATATCGACGCTTGGAGTGTGAAGTCATGAGTGTATATCGGAGATCTTCGACCGAAACACTTGAGTGAGTTTGAGTGGTGTCTGTTAGGGTGGCGTACATAGAGCAATTCGATGGGGGTACAAGCAACATTTCGGTGCAGTAGGGCCAATACGTACAAGTGCTTGTCGGTTACATAATCTGACATGAAACTATTGGTCTCGGCTAACATACACTGCAATGTACTATATATTGTCGGACATATAGGACTGAAGCGGATGTTGTACATCTCGATCCTTTGTGTCCTCACATCACGAGTGACAACACAAAAAAATCCAACTTCCAACCAGACGAGAAAATCATGAAAAACACTGAAAATTATCTCGTATTGCTTGGGTTTACTTCATTTTGGTGATTCCTTCAACATTTTCCTCCCAACAATGCGCCAATTAACATTGAACTCGAAGCCCTAAAAACTAAAAAAATGCAATAACCATAGAACAGTCAAATAACCACCAAATGACCTAAAAAATGATAGGGAATCGACTAGAGAACGAATTTATTGAGTTTATTTTGTGTGGTTTCACACTTATTTAGTCAGTCGGAGGTTGAATGTGGGGGTGGAGTTCATGGTTTTCCTCTTGCTCCAAAAAAAAATTAGTGGGAGTCGTGGGGTATGAGGGAGTAAAACATCTTTATATATAGGGGCATCAAAGACATTTCACAAGTGGGTTAAAAAAATTCAAAATGGGGTATAAAAAACAAAAAGTGGGTCCGAATAGTCACTGCCAATAAAAATTGACAATGGGCAATCGCGAATTTAATAAGATCCAAATCATCCAGATTTCATGTAAATCTTATCTTGTCATATATATATATATATAAAAGCACGAATATGTGATTTCTGAGTGGTAAGCAAAAATATCGATTTGCCCTTTTTAATGTATTATGTGTTTCTCTCTTTTTTAATATATTATTTGTGTCAAGATTTTGTAATTCGATTGATAGTATTGTTGTACTAACCCTATCATGATTACAATTTTGTAATTAGATTTCACTTATTTTTAAGGTGAGTTTTAGAATCGGCTAATATATTGCCAAATTAATTAATCTATTATATATTATTCATATTATAGGCTGAGCGAGAGAAGGGTGATGTTGCAAAGTCAATTCAGTGCTATATGAAGGAGACGGGGGTTTCAGAGGAAGTTACTCGTGAGTACATCAAACATTTGATTGGAGAAATATGGAAGAAATTGAACAAAGAAAGAGTGGACCATTCCCTTTTCTCCAAACCTTTTATTGGAACTGCAGTGAACCTTGCTCAAATGGCCCAATGCATGTACCAATATGGAGATGGGCACGGTGATTCCGATGGCCATACCAAGAATGAAGTCCTATCATTATTGGTCGAACCTCTGTGACCATGACTTCTTTCTCTCCGTTGACCCAGCCAACAAAAAGTGCAACTCTAAGAGATTCCATTCTTAATAAGCATTTGTTCAAAAAGTCTCTTTGTTTAAGAAATTACCAATCTCAATCATTTTTTACTTCAACTCCTTCACATGATCCACACACTTCCTAACATGGCAGCCTTACCCATCTGAAATGATAAAAAAAAAAAAAAAAAAAAGGAAAACCTCAATCTTCAAATCCATAATCAAAAGGATCTATGCATACTAGAAATCATTGATTCTTTAAATCCGGAGAGTACCGAATTCTAACAAAACGGTTCACAATCTACTTTTTGAATTGATAAATCAGTTGTGAACCGCCTACGTCTTGCTCGTGAAGTGACCGTTGTTCTCCAAACTTAACAAAAAGACCAAGAGTAAAGTTAAATGAAAATTCAAGAATAAAAAATGAACTGATGAAAGTTTGAGGAGCAAATCCACAAAAATGAAAAAGTTCAGAGACCAAATGAAACTTTATGCCTTTCTTATATCCTCTTAATTTTGTTGGAACAATATTAAAATATTGACTCTTAAATATGTGCACAAGTACGAAGAAGTCTAATTATCCGTTGGATCTAAATCTACTAGTTAATGTAAAAATAATCATCTATGGTAATTTTCTCCAATCACCATGGCAGTGTAGAATCACCATGGAGGGTGATTTTTATATATGGAAGACGTTTATATATATATGGAAAATTCTACAATAGAGCCCAAATATATAACCATGTCATGAGAACTCCTCAAAATGTATTGTAAATTAAATGATTTTTGTATTTATGACGCCTCGATTAATGTGTTAGATTATAATCAAATGGTTGTAAATAGTGTGCCCATGACATATATATATATATATATATAGTTTTTGAAATTAATATTTACTCTATTAATTAGTTTACCTAATTAATATCAATACCCTAATTAATAACCTAAGTACATTATTTTCAAATTTTTTTGTTTTTCTTTTCTTTTTACACAATACAACTGTTTAAATCTTTTTTAAATAAAACATAATAGCTATATATAATTTAGTGTAGATACTTTTCATCCTTCATATTTTTAATCAAAGATTACGATTTTTATAAGTACACCATTCTTCATATATTTTTATATCTTTTGATTTTTTTAAAAAAATATAAAAGAATAAAAATAGATTTATAATAAAAAAAATAAATATAGATTCATAGTATTCTGGAGTGATGTCCGAGTCCAACACTAGTATATGTATAAAGGAACAGTTTCTGTGAGAAACTCTCACAACGCGACACATGGTATGTGAGACGCTCTCACATCTATATACATAAGGAAATTCTACATTGAAGCCCAAATATATACCTATGCTATGGGAACCCTCAAAATGTGTTGTGCATTTATGATGCATCGTTTAATGTGTTGAATTAAAACGCAATGGTTGTAGATGATGTTCTCATGACATGAGTATTTTTATGGTTCCCATGGTAGTAGTACGTGTATATATATAGGGAAATTCTACAATGCGGACATATACCTATGTCATGGGAACCCCTCAAAATGTGTTGTGCATTAAATGTTTTGTGCATTTATGTCGCCTCGATTAATGTGTTGGATTTAAATCCAATGGTTCTAAATATATACCTATGGCATGGGTATATATTTAGTTCCCATGGTAGAAATACCCATTTATATATCTACTAGTTTCAGATGCGTGCAACACATGTTCGAGCTCGCTTGCTGCGCTTGCAGGAAGTCAATTTTAACATTTTATTATAAGGAACATGCAAATGAACTAACATATTTAAAATCTCACAGTGAGCTGACATGTGCTCGTGGATTGAGAGTGTGATGACCCAATTTATTAATCACGACATCACCTAGCCTAATCTTGTAATTAAGCCCTAATTTCAGCCATGCAAGATCTAACTACATATTAGTCAACCATTTAACTTATTCTCCTCGTTCTTCGCGTTCAGGATAAGTAATACACATGTTATACCATTATTAAATTTAGGGTTAATTAAAACTTCTTAACAAACTATTAAATACAGCTGAAGTCTTAACAGTTTATGCGAAAGCAATCAAATTTAAGGGCTAAGTATGGAAACAGGAAAACATCATCGATCACATGCAATATAGTCAAATGGCGATAATAGTGTGATAATGTGTCAAGTCGGAGAACTAATTGCTCAACCCAATATACAATCCAAAATGTATATAAAAAAACGTTAGTAAGTAGATACATCAAAATACCGAAACCTACGTAAATCAAAGGTAGCGGTACGCCAAAGGCTTAGGGATAGTGGTCAATTTTCTCCTTTTTCGGCATGTTAGTCAACAAATCTGCACCCACCATCATAAAAAAGGACGGTGAGTACAATAAAATAATAGTAGACCAAAATAGGCATTTATCCACATTTCCAAATACAAGAAATAGATATTTAAAAGCATAAAGCAGCGAAAGATTTCTTGAAATAGAAAACAAGCTTGTAAATACAACGAGAAAACTAGTAAGACTGACTCGGATATAAATATGCTTGTAGTGTACATTGGTACAACCCTTATTGGTTGAGGAATATCGTCCTAACAACCTCATGTAATAGGCCAGTACACGAGCACTTCGTACTACCCTAATTGGCCACACATGGACCTCATGTAATAGGTTAGTACCCGTGCACTTCGGTATTACCCTAATTGATCGTGGATTTCATAAAACAACCTCATGTAGTAGATCTGTATCACTAACTGAATAGATCCCGACACCCCGGGTCCCATACCCCGTGAGCCGCACACATCTATATAAATATTTAAGGAAAGATACCGACGAAGAATAAATAAGTAATTACAAAGGAATGCCATAAAAATTACCCCATAAAAGAGAATAATACATAACAAACATGCCAATACGAGTACAAGGATTAACACACATGAACCAATTGAAAATTCAAAAATTAAAAAGGAAATGAAATGAAAATAAGTGTCTAGTTTGTCTACTTACCTTTCATGCAAAGATTCCTAGTTTGACTGGCATCCTGACACCCAAACTTTTGCACCTGGACTCCCCAAATACTTTCCTATGCCCTTGGGGTGATTGGACATGTATTAGAGTGGTTTTAGGTCGATTTATAGGGCTTTGGGCTAGGTCATTAGGGTTAATTCGAGTTTGGGGTGTTGCAGGAAATTGGAAAAATTGCAGATTATGGCTGCCCAAACAACCTAGCTCGATGGCTGGATTGTCCAGCGTGCTAAATGCAGATACTCAAAAATCTGCAACAGATTTCTAGATTTTTCAACTCAGGAAAACCTTCTCCTTCATCCCCTAAACCCTTGTTCACCTCTACCAAGGGTCTAGAATATCCTCCAACATCAACATACACCAGACACTTCGTTTATATATTCAAAACATCAGAATGTGATGGATCTAAGCATGCATGACTTGAAGAAGATGAAGAACCCAAGAACAAACGAAAAATTCATAATTTTTTTCAAAACCAAATTTGTTTAAAGAAAAATTATGAGAATGAAGTGAAGAATCCAAAGCTAGTGTTTGATTTCAAAAATAAACTCGTTTTATACACCAAAAATCATAATATCATAATCATACAAAAGATTTGCTCAACTTGTGAAAATTTGAAAATTGGACTTTTAAACTTAAATCAAGGCTTCCATTTTGATTCAAAACCAAATTAAAACCCTTTATAACTGATTTTATATAAAAGTCCTTTGTTTGGTATCCCAATACCCCTTGATTTCACATGCATAAAGCCATGTTATGTGAGAAGGATGAAGGAGTAATGGCTTACCTAGCTCGATTAATGAATACTCCAACTCTACTCCCATTCTCTTAATTCTCCTTCCAATTCCAACAGCTCTCTACTTTTTCCTGAATTTTTTCCATGCAATTTGAAGCATAGACCACTAAGTGTAAGCTTATATAGCTTAACTTCTAATCAAAGTACATCCTCACATCTCCATGTCTTCTAATGGTCTACACTCACTCCTACATTCCAATAATTCAACCATGTGACTCACTTATACACACACACAATTTACTCAAGTGTTATAGGAGTGTGTTAGCACACATCTCGAGGCACATCTATGTGTTCTTGATTTTTAATTTCAAACCATAAGCTACATATTTGATTGGCCTTAATTAAATAAGTTTAGGCTATGATCTTAATCATTTAAATCTTACATATGAAATGTGACTTACCATATGGCTAGCTATCCTGTCCCCCGGCTCGCACGCTACTCGAGGCACAATCCCACTCGCACGTCGAGTGACGAATAAACAAGTTAACACTAAAGATCCAAGTATAGTGTACACACATATATCACACTAGACATCTATCACACCAAAAATAATATATTTCTCGATCTTCATGCCGAGTGTTGGTCCGTGTACCCGCTCTCGGGCCACGCCACAGGTCAGTAACCCCGATTATGGCCAAAATCTAAAATTAGAAATTTGGGTCGTAACAGAGTGACTCTCTCATATAATTATTGAAAGTTTGAATAATTTAGGAATTTGAAAACTATACGTTTAGGATGACCACCAAAAAGTTTTTTTATTCAAGAAGATGACTCCAACTCAAGTCGAACCCTGGCCAAAAATTTAGATAGCAAAAATAAATCCATTCGAAAGTTCAAACATAGCTACACAAGTGACAACCATAAATAAAATTGTTTGAAATTTAGGTAAGAAAACAAAACGCAAGAAGCAAATTAAGATCGAGTGTCGACATTATGTATATAGCAAGACCCAAACACTTTTATCAATTTAAATTATCCTTCACTCGTCCCTTGCATAACTTTAATTTTCTTCATCATCAACACACTTGTGCATCGTGTGGGGATTCGCATTTGACCTTTTGAAATCTTCATCGTACTGTTGCTTTGTTTCTTCATTTATACTATAAAGAAAATAAATTAATTACTTAGGAAAAAAAAGTCATTTATTCTGCTTGTGTTTTTTCTTTTTAAAAAAACTCAACAAAGCTAGTTCAGATCTGAATATACTTGAAAATAGGACCAAAAAATATATACAATGGGAAACGATAAATGAACACACAAAATTAAACATATAATCAGACAATAACTCAATCCAATGCATCGATATTGATACATGATATACACTGAATGAATGATTAAGGAAATTATCCGCCTTTATCTATTCGTAAAAAGATAGTACTCCTGCAAACATAAAAAAAAAAAAAAAAAAAAAATGTTAGTTTGATTCATAACCGTAAGTGATCATTATTTATGCATTATATATATAGGAAATTCTACAATGGAGCCCAAATATTTACCATGTCATGGATATATATATATATCAAGAACAATAATCTTAGGAAAAGGATTTGAGAAAAAAATCTTGGGAGAAGAGACATCTACAAATAACCAATCACACCTAATATATAAAAATGAGAGACTATGAGGTTCGCTAAAACAAAAATTGAGAATGAGGTACTCGAAAAAAAGACCCACATTACAATTCGAAAAATGATAAAGGACCCAGTTTGGGCGCACAGATTAAACGCACACCCCACATGGTGCCACGTGTCACGTTTTTGTCAAAAGTGGGTCCCAAGATTTTGAAGCAAAAGGAAAATGGACGGAATCCTTGGATTTTGTTTGAATTAAGCGTAGGTGGGGACCACCCGTCTAACCGACGTGGTTAGTTGAGTACAACAAGTCAGATGATAGTGGGTAGAAAGACGTTTTAACCCCTTGTATTTTCTAACTAATCAACAACCACACAATCGAAGAATGAACCACACAATTGAAGAACAAACCCTAGTGTTTGATTGCCCATGCAAGTTTATCCTCTCCAACCCTAAACCCTCTCAAACACTCTGCAGCTCGACGGATGGGCTTATGTTCAGTTTGACGAATAGGCTTATGTTTAGTTTGACGAACGAACTTAAGTTCACAGAAAGAGTTCTCTCAAACACTCTTCATAGTGGTGGAACAAGTCCTAACAAGTATTAACACTAACATATGTCGGTGCGCCATGGTTTACGCCGACCATCGATTGGATTCTGGGATTTCAGTTAGTTCAAGTTAACTCACGGGCTGTATCTGGGGATAGTCCGAAGTATGGTTCTAGTCTGCACAAGATTCTGCACATACATTTGTTTCACTACAATTTGATATTCATCAATTATCAACTAATACTCAAAAGATAATATATAACAACGTGAATAAAATGCATATTTAAGGGAGCATTTGAATCAATATAATCAATATATAAACAGATGTAAGTTCATTGGTTCATTGCAATGTACCCGAGATTTGTATTTTTGAATTTCAATATTTGAACAGAGTCGCACTCCTACATCATCAGGAATCAATCACTGGGCATCTGATTAGTTCTCATCGATGTGCCACCAACTCAAATAAATAGAGTCGCACTCCCACATCGTCATTAAACCAATCACTGACCATCTGATTGGTTTATGACCGATGTGCTGCCAACTCAATAGGAAAGCATTGACTGGGATATTACCAAGACACTGGGGGCGCGGTGATGGGAGGCATCCGCAACACAGTTCCAAACCCCAGGCCAATTCGTCCTGCCAAACCTCTTCCTGAATTTCATTTTAAAATATTTTTGTAAAACTAAAGCCAAATCACAGTACATTGCCTCATTCCCAATTCAGAACACTACGTGCTCTAATAATACTATTTTACATTGCATAATTGATAAAAGATACGAGTATCACTTACCTGTCCTGAGCTTTCCTAAGGTTTTCTCCGGGTTTTCCTAGCTTTCTGAGGTTCCATCATGTTTCTCCCTGCCCAAACACCTATGTCATAGTCATTGACATTAAGTCAGGTCCAATCTATACTAGTTTAAACCACTAAACCAACCTCAAGATTTGTAACAAAATTACCTAAGCAAATCAGTATTCCACTGTTCACACTGGCCAGTGCACTAGGGCCAGTGCCCAGCTCGCTGCCCAGTGACACTGTTCCCTATCACGTCCAACACGCCCAACGCACTACTCGACTGCGAGACAGTAATTCCAACCACGGTCGACTTAACCAAATCTGACCCAAATGGAGTCCAAACACCCTGCAACCTTAGAAAGGGCCTCACAAGAGGACTTACAACCTCTATGCATGATCACAACTGAGTCACTATGCCAACCCAAAAAAATTCAACTACGACCACAACTAACAGTAACAACAATGAACCACAACCACGGCAACAAAAACAACTCACCACGTCGGGTCTCGATGGCCTCGACTCCACGAGCTCCCCGTCACGAGCTCTCTTTCTCCCTCTCGGCTCCCTCGTATTTCTCTGTGATCTTCTTTCTCTCTCACTCCTTTATTTATAACAAAAAGAATAGGCAGTGAAAATAATATAAACTAACTACCTTAAGATATGCATCACATCATCTCGAGGATCCTCAAAGTTATCTCTTTTACCCCACTACCTAGCGCACTAGGGCCAATGCCCACCATGTTGGTCACCAACTAAATTTAATTTTCTGAGTTTTTCATTGATTCTTTTGCACACCGCCAAGTTCACTCGGTGTGCACTCGTACTCGCGACTCTCGCGATTCCACTTGTGACTACTCCTCATCACTTAATACCCGTTATTCATTAATTATTATATATTTATATATATCACCATATATATAATATACAATATGCCTATCATTAGGTCTATCAAAATGTAGTTCACGCCAACGAGCACACTCAGGCGTCAATGCTTTCCCGTCTCATGTTTGTCATCCTTGACCCACATATGGTATTAGACGTTCCCTCATTTGTCTAGTTATTAATTTATAATTAATATTACAGTCCATGCAAACACAATTCGGTATGTAATTCCACACACATGCTAATCGTAGCTAATTGGCTTAACCACAAGCGTAACTCGAGTTAATTAAAATTTGGATTAACACTAATCATGTGTTTAAGGTAACAGGTCATTATACGTGTCCCTGAAATTCACGTCCAGACATGCCAAAATAAACTCGAAAGATAAAGAATTGCGAGGTAAGTTTGAATCTCACCTCATTTCTCAATTTCCACATCGTTTGATGCTCCAAATGACCTCCCAAAACTCACAAAACTCTAGCCTTATCACCAAATTTTCATCCAAGAGAAAGTGAGGAGAGAGATAAGGTGATGGATGAAAAGAAACTTAACTATTAATAGTCAAAATATCATCAAGTGTATGTGTACATCTATAGGCTTGATCCAAGGGCCCTTGTGAGGTCAATTAGTAACCCTTTTGTGACTTATATGGCAACTTGGTCACGTGGCCTTATCCTTCTTATCACAAACCCAATGAACCCTCGGGCATTCTGGTACCCAGTCCCGCACTGCTTTGCGTGCTAATCTTGCACACTCGCATCACTAATTGTCTAAACGACGTTCAATATTAATTATTTAATGTATATTATTTATTTATTTTGTGTATAATCCCCCGACTTAGTGTATCTGCAATTCCCTTACCCGGTACCCGCGTCTACATGCAACACAAGGCAAATACCTGTCACACTGTTTCGCTCAGTAAATATCAATATACATACACACATTGTGATGTAAATTAACAAAATTGAATATACATATTGCAAAACAGACAAAACAACAAGCAAATACGGAATGTATACCTAATTCGGGCGTGCCGTGACCTATCTGCGGGGTCTACCAGCGTTTGAGCTGGTGCCTACGTATGTAAATACGTCACGAATAACAAAAAATTAGACTTAGGTCGTTCCAATTTTGTATTAATCTTCATATGTTGATTATTTCTCATAGGAAAATAAAATTCAAAATGAACAGATATTACTTTTGTTTCATATAATACATGTGATGATTTTTAGTTATCAATGTAAGATCTAGATCCTTGTCTCTTGCACCTAAAATTATAAAAAGGAAAAATACAAACATTTTTTTTAGCAAATTTCTTTAATTTTTTTCTCGAGTGTTCTTTTCACATTATAATATATATGGTGTTTAGTAAAATCACTCTGAGCGGTCATATGTATTTTGAACCTACCAAAATCATCCAATACCAATATTAATAAGGTTCTTTTTTAGAGTATGTAATGCAAGAGCCGTTGATAATATAAGGTTGCGACATGAGGAATGCCAGAAGAACTTACCATGCTGACCAGAGTTAAAGGAGACTGAAGGGAGTTGCGAAAGGAATCATTAGTAAGATAGGTAATTCATATGGTGAATCATGAAAAAGGAAGATTTCTTAAAGTATTGCTCAAAGTCGAAGAGGTTGGGTCTACTTGCATAAGGATTGACATATTGGTGGTACTGTAAACCTCATTAGATGAGAAAGTAGGTGAAAAACAATAATAGTTAACCATCATCTAATCAGTAACAAACTTAATTAAAAATAGCTTATTATGTTGGATTTATGATTTAGTAGGTAAAATTGATTTCAGAAGATAGTGCACTGCCATTTATTTTTTATTTCTTTCGTAAAAAGCACCACCACTTATTACTCTTTACATGCGTTTTATTGTACCTTGTTTACATTTATCGAACTTCTTAAATTGTTCAAAATGTTTCAACATTCTTGCATGTTTGAATCCTAACCAATATGGTACTTTATTACGTGGCTTCAATCGCAAGACAAGAAAGTGAATTCTTCTGCCATTTGCATGCATCTATATGATGTGGAACCTTGTATATTCGGGCCAAGCAGAGATTTTATTTTTCTTCAAAATTACTTTGGGTCTATTAGGTTATTATTTTCTTCTTCATCAATGACCATTTCTTATTACCTTAAATACAAATTTGGAATTGAGGTTTTCGTTGTTGTGCTTGTTTTGTGCATCCATTTTTATTCATTACTTTCAAATGACCTCTTTGACCAACGAAGTGATCAATGGGTTGTGTTTCACTATAAGATAAAATGGTGCAACAAAAGCTTGCAACTTTCCAGTCATATGTACATAAAATTTCGATTGGACATCTCATCTTGGATTTGTGTGTAGATGCGAATTGTCTTCTTGTGATAAAGCTTGACGAAAAAATAGTCCTTTGCAAATGTAAGAAGTTTTGGTCATTGTACTGCCACTTGGTTGGAAAAAGAATGTGTACTTTAAAATTGAATGGACTATCTCATTACTAGAACGATAAATATTCGCAAATGGCAAAACATCTCCACTAGAAATGGATGAGACATCATTTGCTAAGAGGTAAGGTCTAAGTGGTCTTAGATTCTACTCAGGATTGAGTCATCTTATTAAAAATAAAATTCCTTTGATGATCACTCTAAACTCATAACTATCAACTTTATAAATTATTCAAACTTTGAATGATTATACAATAAAATTACTATCGATCAGCGAGCACACATGAACTCATTGTGAATTTTTTAATGTGTTAGTTTTTTTTAAAAAAACTTAATATGTTAGTTAATTTGCATTTTCTTATCAATAAATGTTAAAATTGACATCCCACGAGTGAAGCGAGCGGGCACAAATATACGTAGCACATATCCAAACCTATATATATATATATATATATATATATATATATATATATATATATATATATATATATATATAAAAGAAAGCCATATACATGTTGATACATGCCAACTGTACATAGTTTTTGAAATTAACGTTTAGGTGTATTAATTAGTTTACCTAACCTAATTAATATCAATATCCTAATTAATAGCCTAACTACATTATTTTAAATTTTTTGTTTTTCTTTTCTTTTTACACAATACAAATTTTTTAGTTTTTTAATAAATAAAATATACTAGCTATATATAATTTAGTGTAGATACTTTTCATCTTTCATATTTTTAATCGAAGATTAGGATTTTTATAATTACACCATTCTTCATATATTTTATATCTTTTATTTTTAAGCAAATTTATTTATAAAAGAATATGTATACATCCTTAGTCCTTAACCCCTATAAAAGTGGCTTAATTTAGTATTTTGATGTCATAATTATGATTTTTTAAGAAAAAATAAAAAACACAAGCCATTGATATTTTTCGCACTTAAGTAAGGGGTAGGATGGTAAAATACTTAAAAACATTATGTGGCTATATATGTAGGGAAAATAGCTACTCTATTTTTAGCCAAATCTTTTTTTTATAATATTTTTTGTTTTTTTTTTTTACCTTTTTTTTAAGAGTTTCAATTTTTGTTTTTTTTAGCCTACTTTTAGGTATTTTTCGGATTCGTTTGCATTTTTTTTCTTTCTTAATGCAACATAATGTATATTTTTTGCAAAAAAATAAAGCCCAAACTCCAACTTATATTTTGCATATATACACTAACTCAAGAAGTTTTTTGTAACTCCTATAAAAAAAAATAAAAGAAGAATTTTTTACATAATTATATTTCTTTGATTAGTAGATAAGGTTGACTTCATACTTTTTTAGTTAGTGTAGGAATAGGATTAATTATGTGTTACATTAGAGTTCGACCGGTTGTTTCAATTTTTTTTTCTTTTTTTTTTTGGAGTTTTTTTTTTTTCATTTTCGTTTCCGTTTCTATTTCATTGTCTCAAGATTAATAATTAACTTTCAACCAAAAAATTAAAAAAAAAAAAAAAACTTTCAACAAAAAAAAAAAACAATTAACAAACCTTATCTACTAACCACAAATTATTGCAACACAATTAACAAACCTTTCAATTATGACCAAATTAGGACCTATTCTGTAACGGCCCGTTATTTATTAACGTCGTTATTTACTTATTTCAGATAGGGACGCCAGCTCGGACGACACGTGGACGCCGCGGATAGATTAGGCATGTTCCGGACCTAGGTATTAACTGTGCATTTTGTTGTTCTAAGTTCGGTGATTTATTAATATTTTCATTTTCTCGATAATGATGTATTATCTGTCGACGGTGTGTAAAGGTAGTATCTGTCGGGCGAGGTTGAGCGCCGGGGTCCGTTCGTAGGACAGGCCAACGCGGGGTTTAGTAGCAGTGAGGCTGGGCGTTGGGGCTAATTAGATTTAAATTATTTAAACATGTTATGGTTGAAGATTTATTTAATTAAATGAAAATATATAAGCTAAGGCTAAGCTAAGGAAATTAAATTGGGTACACTAAGCGTGGGACCGCCTCGGGAAGCGTGCCGGACACGGGGCACGGGGTGTCGAGTGGTCGGGGAATTAGTGTGACCATATCCACAAATTTATGAAATTTATTGATGACTAGAATAGGTGTTATGAATTAAGTCAAATTGGAGTAAATAAAATCTTATAGTTTGAACTGAATAATCAGTACACTTAGGATAAGCCTCGAGATGCACAACAGAGTAAATTAAGACAAATGTTGTTATGATAAGGTGTTCAAGAACTATGTGACACAGGGTGATTAGTGGCTGTTGGTTTAGCCTCGAGATGCGTGTGCACGTGAGATTAAAAGACACATATATATACACAATCGATAGATCAAACATGCAAAAGGAAACATTTTTTCAAGAAATTGTGAGGAGATCTGTGAGAGAAATCAGGTTGAAGAAGAGTAGATTCGAGCTTTGGAGAGGTGATTTAGGCGTCAAAACGGAGATACAAGGTAATAAATCCCTCATTGTTCTTGATTTTCCATTAAAATGGGTGTTGGTGAAATTCGAATTTACATTGATTTTTAATTGTTTTTGGAGGTCATCTTGGATGTTTTTGAGATCTTGTGATGAATTACACTAGTTTTACTCGGACTTGCATTGATTGGTGACGAATTTGGGTAATTTCGGATTTTTGTTGCATGCATGAAATTCGAGAATTGGGGTTTGTTTTTGTGGATTTGAGGTGAGATTTTGATGTTTGGAGGTCTCCTATGGAGTGAGGTTTGAAGAGAAATTGAGAGGGGAGTGATGAGAAGCAACAAAGAGAAGAAGAAAAAAAAAAAGATGAAGAACCAGAGGCGTCTGGTGTGGGCGGAAGGAAGAAGGAGATGGGGGAGGGGGCACGCACGCGTGCGTGCGTGCGTGCACCCCTGGGCCGGGCTGGGCCAGCCCAGCCCATCCCAGTGGGCGGGCAAACCGCCCGGCCCAACCCGGTGGGCTGGACCGGCCCGACCCGGACCGGCAGATGGGCCGAACCGGGTCGACCTAGTTGGGTCGGGTCAGACCCGGTTCGGGGGACCCACTCTATTAATTAAATAATATTTTTATTATTATTTTATTATTTTATTAAAAAAAAAACAACAGTTTTAATTGTGGGAAAAAAATAGGAAAAATATGGAAAAAATATCAGAAAAATTGGAAAAAAATTCTAGAAAAATACAGAAAATTAGAAAAAAGGTAGAAAAGTGGTTTCGAGACTTTTCGGGTATTGTGGGAACCCCGACATAACTGGAAGAGGTACCACAACTGAAAATTTTAAAAATATAATATAATATCATAAAATGATATAATATGTTTCCAAAAATTATAAAACACTATAAAATGGACTTCAGGGACCGGGAAACCATAGCTCGGACATTGGGGAGCTAGGTGGGGCGTACTGATGGGTCCGGGAAGTCGGAGTGCGTATTTTCGGGTACGTAAAACCCAACTGAACACCACTACTGCATTTACTTATTTATTTTCATTAAGCTTTATTTCCTTGAAAATCTGTGAATTTTATTCCTACTAGGGTGGTTATGGGACCGCCTATGTATCCACGGGTAGTTGAGGTCGCTGGCTAGGTGTGTAGCGCGTGGTCTAGGAACTCGGTAGATGATATCCCGAGTTGGGCTCCATTTCACGCGTTCGATTAGCCCACCAGGGTAAATGTCATTTGGGATACGATCGTAGGGTCGGAGGCATGGGCCACGGCCAGGGCTCCTGGTCCTAGTACACACTTAGTGGCTGTGTTCCACCCCTTTGTCTATCAATGTGTTTATATACATGCGATTAGCTTTGAGCCGTTGTCTTGCATATTTTCCTTCCTACCGCATGTTTATTTAACACTACTTTTGGCTCTGTTACTTATTTCATTAATTATTTATGCACGGTGGTTTTCCTTGGGATTTTACTTACTGGGCTCGCCATCTGTCCTTTTGTGGTGGCCGAGCGCAGATCCTAGTACTAGCAGGGGCAAGAGGATCATCGGCGATTTCATCTGACTTGCCTACGCCGAGGCCTGCTGGTATGTGTGTAGATATTACCACGTTTTGATATTTTGTATTATATTTTTGGGTTGGGAAACTGGATACATACTTGTACTGGTATACATACTATAGCAGTTGATCGCCTGTATGCACAGTACAGCCGGATTTTTCCACTATAGGTTTGATCAGTAAAACTTATATATATATATATATGAATGCGTTTTTGTCAAACTTTTTATTCTTCCGCTGTTAATTTCTTCTAAATGATCAATTAAGTGACTATAACAACTTAGATGATAACTACCTAAGTACGAAGGCAGACGAGTGACGTGGTAGGCGTTTTCGGGTGCACTAGCAGGGGAAATGGGAAGCCACGGGGCTGCCTCGGAATTTGGGGCCGTCGCAGCTGGTATCAGAGCGAGAGTTTCGAGAAAATAATTTGTTAAAAAGTTTTACAAGATCATAAACCTAAACAAACTAGATGTGGAAACCCGATGAGTCTGCCTAGAACTTTTAGTTGGGAAGCAAGAAAGCGGGTAGAGCTAGGATTGTTATGTGATATATGTATTGTTATATATATATATACTATACGAATACGTATATACAAAGCTGATCCGGACAAGCATCACGATGCAGGACACGATGGATGGACAGTCTAGTGATACCGCGAGGGCTTCCGGATCGTCAGTTCCATTAGAGGACCGAGTTACGGCGCACGAGACTCAGATAGCCGAGATCTTACGACTATTGAGAGAGCAGGCCGCTTTGATGGCTGGATTGGCTATGTCTAGGGAGGCAGTGGCGACTACGGGACCCATAGAGACCGCAGTTACTCTTACGCAGGCGGTGGTACCCGAGGTTCAGGCAGTCGATACTACACCGGTAGTAGCAGCAGTGGAGACACCGATTCCTACACCTACCGCAGTAGTAGAGGTTACCCGACGGTCTTGTCGAGAGTATGTGATGGATCCGCAGCCGGGGAGGTTACGAGATTTCCTCAAGTTTCACCGCTTACTTTTATGGAGGAGGAGACCCGAGGCGCGGGAGATTGGATTTTATCACACCAGCGCCTGCACAAGGAGTTGAATACGGAAGAGAGGTTTAGAGCGAGACTATCTGGGACGTGTTTCAGATCAGATGCCGTAGTGTGGTGGACTAACTATCAGGAGACGCATGCTGATCCCGCAACTTGGGCAGAGTTCCGAGAGATATTTTATGACCAGTTTATACCTATGGAGGTACGATTGAGATTGAGGGAGGAGTTCTTGTCCCTGAGGCAGGGAAATCGGAGCATGATGCAGTATATGGATAGGTACCGATACTTGCTGCAGTTCTCAATGGATATCGCTGGCACAGAGCGATTACAGATCTACTACTTCATTCGGGGAGTGAGGGATGACATTGCCAGCGCGATCGTATCATCCAGGGCTCCGACAGTTCAGGCGATGTTTGAGCGAGCACTTACCTACGAGACGTTCTTGATGCAGAAGAATGGTCTTCCTATGACAGCATCAGCCGAGGTAGAGGTTGGACAGAGCTCTCGACAGGATAGGAGGCCGAAGAGACATCGGGACCAGTTTATTAGAGGTCGCCGGGATGACCGCCGAGATGGCAGAGACAAAGGTCAGGATGGCAGGGATCAGTGTAGGGACAGGCAGCCTGTATACACCATAGCCTCAAAGACCACACAGCGGCGAAGAGCGGCTCTCAGCACCAGGTTAGAGATCAGGGTGGCCGAGATAGGGGTCAGAGGGACTGGGGTCAGGAGCCGAGATCGGATGACGTGCGGACTGGGAGACGCGAGACACACAGATGTTTCCGGTGCGGTCGGAGGGGACATTTGAAATTGGATTGCCGGGTGCCATCTCCACGACGGGAGCAGGTCGGAGAGAGAGACAGAGTACATGCGGTGGCACGGCCAGATCCAGGAGCTACTGGCGCAGCCTAGTTGAGGGTACGTTACTCATTCACAAGTAGACTTATTCATGCCATGTTTGACTCGGGTAGTACATTATCTTTTATTCTTTGGTCGGTTAGTGGGGGAGTTAGGGTTGGACACACACACACTAGAGACCCATCTTGTTCTCAAAGCACGGCTGCTGGGGATAAGATTTACCCTAACCGGATAGTTCGGGACGTCATGGTTGAGGTTGCCGGACATCAGTTACCAACCGATCTCCAAGTTCTGGAGTACCTAGAGTTTGATGCACTCTTTGGTATGGATTGGTTGTTAGCTTACCATGCACAGATAGATTGTTATGGGAAGAGGGTAGAGTTTCGTATTCCGGGTTTACCAGAGTTTACGTTGATCGGGAACACCTCTGATTTGCCTATTGCGAGAGGTAGATTAGCGACTGCTCAAGAGATGGAGGACTTTGCAGCAATCGTTAAGCCTGAGACCGGAGGATCGGTTAGGATTGAGGACGTACCTATAGTCCGAGAGTTTGCGGATATTTTCCCAGATGATCTACCCAGATTACCACCACCACGTGCGATAGAGTTTATTATAGAGTTGTTACCAAGGACCCAGCCTATATCTAGCAGACCGTATCGTATGTCCCCTATGGAGCAGGAGGAGGTCAGGAAGCAGCCAGAAGAATTGTTGGCGAAGGGATTCATTCAACCGAGCATGTCACCAAGGGGAGCGCCAGTGTTATTTGTGAGGAAGAAGGATGGATCGATGAGGATATGTATGGACTATCGGAAGCTGAACCAGGTGACGATTAAAAATCGTTACCCGCTTCCGAGGATCGACGATCTGTTTGACCAGCTGACGGGTGCACAGTTCTTCTCGAAGATCGATTTATGCTCGGGATATCACCAGTTGCGGATTCGAGAAGAGGATATCAAGAAGACTGCTTTCAGTACCAGATACGGGTTGTTCGAGTTTACGGTATTACCGTTTGGGTTGACGAACGCTCTGGCAGTTTTCATGGATCTGATGCATCGAGTACTGAGACCCTACTTAGACCGATACGTGATAGTCTTCATTGACGATATACTGATATACAGCCAGACACGAGTGGATCAAGAGAGTCATCTTCGATCGGTGTTGACGACGTTGAGGAGCATCGGTACGTATGCGAAATCGGTAAGTGTGAATTACGGATGAGGGAAGTGAAGTTTTTGGGACATGTGATCAGCGGTCGGGGCATTTGTTGAGGGAGACAAAATTAGAGCGGTAATTGACTGGAAGAGACGGAGAGCTGTTTTTGAGATACGGAGTTTCTTGGGTTTAGCAGTTACTACCGCCGATTTGTACGAGGATTTCTCCACGATTGCAAAGACCGATGACGAGGTTGACTGAGAAGAATGTTCCATTTGAGTGGTCTGAGGAATGTGAGCAGGCATTTCTGGAATTGAAGAAACGGTTGACGACTGCGCCAGTATTGGCATTACCTGAGCCAGGGAAGGAGTTAACAGTATACACTGATGCATCGGGAACTGGACTGGGAGGTGTTCTGATGCAGGAAGGACGACCAGTGGCTTATTTATCTAGGCGATTGCGACCACATGAGTGTAACTACCCCGTACACGATTTGGAGCTTGCGGCAGTTGTGTTTGCGCTGAAGGCTTGGAGACACTACCTCTACGGAGAGAAGTTTGTGCTTTACACTGACCATCAGAGTCTACGCTACATTTTCACACAGAAAGATCTTAATATGCGTCAGAGGAGATGGTTAGAGTTGTTGAAGAATTATGATTTTACGATTGAGTATCATCCCGGAAAGGCCAATGTAGTGGTTGATGCATTGAGCAGATGCGAGGTTGACAGTCAGACCGAGACTCGACACATGGGACTGTTGGAGATGGCGTCAGTTATGAGCATGTCAGACCTTTTGGTTATGCAGGATCTACAGATTTGTGGTCAGATGAGGGTACCGACAGTGTCACTGGAACGGGTATCAGAGTGTCAAAGGGCTGATGGGCTTTATGGGCGGTTCAGTGGATTGGCACGGGATCCCGAGTGCACTGATTTGGCGGAGACATCTGATGGATGTTTGCGGCATCGAGGTCGACTATGGGTACCAGCCGTGTCAGAGATACGAGATAGTATATTAGAGGATGCTCACCGGTCGCGATACACAGTTCATCCGGGCAGAACCAATATGTACCATGACTTGCGGAGATTGTTTTGGTGGCCGGGGATGAAGGCTGATGTTGGTGAATATGTTCGAGGATGTCACATAAGTCAGCAGGTGAAGGCGGAGCATAGACGAACTGGAGGATTGTTGCAGCCGTTACCCATTCCTCAGTGGAAGTGGGAACACCTAGCTATGGATTTTTTCAGTGGATTACCCCAGACTTCGAGGCGACATGATGTGATTTGGGTGGTGATAGATAGACTGACGAAATCTGCACACTTTATACCAGTTTCGATGAGGTATACGTTTCACCAGTTGAGCAGATTGTTCGAGCAGGAGATCATCAGACTGCATGGGGTACCAATCTCCATAGTATCTGACCGGGATCCTAGGTTCACTTCGAGATTTTGGGAGGCGATGCAGGAGCAGTTTGGTACTAGGTTGCGTTCAAAGACGGCTTATCACCCATGACAGATGGCGATGGCCCGAGAGATTGATACAGATTTTAGAGGATATGTTGAGAGCTTGTATTTTGCAGTTTGGAGGCTCATGGGAGGATTACTTACCATTGTGTGAATTTGCCTACAACAACAGCTATCAGGCTAGTATCGGGATGCCTCCTTATGAGGCGCTGTATGGGAGGCCCTGCAGGTCACCAGCGTGTTGGGCAGAGCCGGAAGATACAGTTACGATTGGGCCGGAGATAGTTGTTGATCACACAGAGAAGATCCGACAGATTCGTCATAGGCTTCTAGCAGCACAGGACAGGCAAAAGAAATACGCGGATGGATACCACGATAGTCTGAGCTATGAGGTTGGCGATATGGTTTACCTGAAGGTTTCTCCTTGGAAGGGCCAGCAGAGGTTTGGGATTAAGGGGAAACTGGCGCCGAGATTTATCGGACCATATCGAGTTATAGCGAAGGTTGGCAGTGTGGCGTACTGATTAGATTTACCGGCGGAGTTAGCAGGGATTCATCTTACCTTCCACATTTCGATGTTGCGATTGGCTAGGACCGGGCTACGACCCATGGTTGACGTGCGATAGGTGGATGTTCAGCCTGACGCAACTTACGAGGAGCGGCCATTGGCGATATTAGATCGTAAGATCCAGACTCTCAGGAACAGAGAGATAGCTAAGGTACTCGTGCGGTGGCAGCATCACGGTACAAAGGGACTTACCTGGGAGTTGGAGTCGACCATGCGAGAGCGTTATCCCCAGTTATTCCACGGTATGTTCTAAACTAACCCAAATTTCGGGACGAAATTTCTTTTAGTTGGGAAGAATTGTAACGGCCCGTTATTTATTAACGCCGTTATTTACTTATTTCAGATAGGGACGCCAGCTCGGACGACACGTGGACGCCGCGGATAGATTAGGCATGTTCCGGACCTAGGTATTAACTGTGCATTTTGTTGTTCTAAGTTCGGTGATTTATTAATATTTTCATTTTCTCGATAATGATGTATTATCTGTCACGGTGTGTAAAGGTAGTATCGTCGGGCGAGGTTGAGCGCCAGGGTCCGTTCGTAGGACAGGCCAACGCGGGGTTTAGTAGCAGTGAGGCTGCGCGTTGGGGATAATTAGATTTAAATTATTTAAACATGTTATGGTTGAAGATTTATTTAATTAAATGAAAATATATAAGCTTAGGCTAAGCTAAGGAAATTAAATTGGGTACACTAAGCATGGGACTGCCTCGGGAAGCGTGCTGGACATGGGGCACGGGGTGTCTAGTGGTCGGGGAATTAGTGTGACCATATCCACAAATTTATGAAATTTATTGATGACTAGAATAGGTGTTATGAATTAAATCAAATTGGAGTAAATAAAATCCTATAGTTTGAACTGAATAATCAGTACACTTAGGATAAGCCTCGAGATGCACAACAGAGTAAATTAAGACAAATGTTGTTATGATAAGGTATTCAAGAACTATGTGACACAGGGTGATCAATGGCTGTTGGTTTAGCCTCGAGATGCGTGTGCACGTGAGATTAAAAGACACATATATATACACAATCGGTAGATCAAACATGCAAAAGGAAGCATTTTTTCAAGAAATTGTGAGGAGATCTGTGAGAGAAATCAGGTTGAAGAAGAGTAGATTCGAGCTTTGGAGAGGTGATTTAGGCGTCAAAACGGAGATACAAGGTAATAAATCCCTCATTGTTCTTGATTTTCCATTAAAATGGGTGTTGGTGAAATTCGAATTTACATTGATTTTTAATTGTTTTTGGAGGTCATCTTGGATGTTTTTGAGATCTTGTGATGAATTACACTAGTTTTACTCGGACTTGCATTGATTGGTGACGAATTTGGGTAATTTCGGATTTTTGTTGCATGCATGAAATTCGAGAATTGAGGTTTGTTTTTGTGGATTTGAGGTGAGATTTTGATGTTTGGAGGTCTCCTATGGAGTGAGGTTTGAAGAGAAATTGAGAGGGGAGTGATGAGAAGCAACAAAGAGAAGAAAAAAAAAAGATGAAGAACCAGAGGCGTCTGGTGTGGGCGGAAGGAAGAAGGAGATGGGGGAGGGGGGCACGCACGCGTGCGTGCGTGCGTGCACCCCTGGGCCGGGCTGGGCCTACGCCGAGGCCTGCTGGTATGTGTGTAGATATTACCACGTTTTGATATTTTGTATTATATTTTTGGGTTGGGAAACTGGATACATACTTGTACTGGTATACATACTATAGCAGTTGATCGCCTGTATGCACAGTACAGCTGGGTTTTTCCACTATAGGTTTGATCAGTAAAACTTTTATATATATATATATATGAATGCATTTTTTTCAAACTTTAAATTCTTCCGCTGTTAATTTATTCTAAATGATCAATTAAGTGACTATAACAACTTATATGATAACTACCTAAGTACGAAGGCAGACGAGTGACGTAGTAGGCGTTTCCGGGTGCACTAGCAGGGGAAATGGGAAGCCACGGGGCGGCCTCGGAATTTGGGGGCGTCGCATATTCTAAATTCTTTTTTTTGGTACACAATTAGGGAAAGAGAATGCTTTGTTGCAGGAGTATAGACACATTGCAAAGACATGCATGTGTCAATGCCCAATGCCTTTTAGATCGAGATGCACATGTACACATCTCAATGTCATCACACCTAAGTGCATTAGTCTTTGAATCAAAAATTTTGTAAAAGATTTATTTTATATTATAACTACATTATAATTTGATGTTCCATAATTATTACAATTAAGCTTCAATTTTTTTTTCAATAATCGTTCTATTTTTCAAATGTCAATTCTAAATTCACTTTTTTGGTACGCAATTAGAGAAGAAAAATACTTTGGAGCCCGAACATAGACACCATGCACAGACACACATGTGTTAATACCCAATGTTTTTTGAACCAGGATACATGTGCACACATCTCAATGTGAATCGCATCGCACCTAAGTGCATTCTAAATTATAGGCTTCGATTGTTGTTTATGAGAATCATTCTATTTTTCAAATGTCAAAATTGTTATTTCTATATGTTATATGTATAGATTTAATGGCGGAACCAATTCCTGATGCCGCCACGTGGTGCGTTGTGGATCCCGTAGCCTTTCCACGTCACTGCCCCGCTGCATTCCATGCACCGTTAACGTCCATTCGCCACGTCAGATTCCTCAATTCTCGTGCTAACTCATTAATCACTTATTAAGTTGTCATTTATTCATTATTCATCATTTTACCAGAGTTATATATCAATAAATTCAGCAGAAGACTTAAAGTAAAAGTTAACATTTATATTCATGAAAGTTTAGAGCATCAGTCCTATGTGGAAAACCCGAAATAATACACTGTATATAAGGTGACAAGATAAATATATACATGTACATGGTCATAAAAAAAGTCCCATGATACCCAAAAGTATATCAAAATATCAAAAAGTAGCACGTACAAGTAGGTCCTGGACTGTAAATAATTAGAGGTAGTCGCCCAGTTTCTTCTTGCCTCTGCTCGTACTCAGATCTGCACTCAGTCATTGACGCTTGACGCGAGCCGAATGCGCCAATAAAATATATAAACCTAAACTAACTATTTTGTAGATATCGGTAAAGGGTCAATCCCACAGAGATTGGTAGTCTTTCTAAGGTAAGAAAAATACAAAAAAGTGAAATTGGGGTTTTAAAGAGAATGTATGAATACTTTGAAAATAAAGAAATTAAATGAGAGGAAATCTAATGGGAGTGATAAGTCTAAGTATTCAGTTTCACGGTGTTCACCTTACACTTGGGATTGATTTCAATAATCGTCGATTTATGAAAAAATATGAAACTAATCTATGATCTAGTGCAGCTATAGACTCGATGACGCAACCGGTTCCTTGCACTTCCTGATATCAGCAGCCAAGGTACGAATGTTGACTACTTCCCTAACTAAACACGCAACCTGATCGCTAGTGCTCCAGATTTAACGCATTGGTCGTATTACTTCGGTCCGTGAAGGCACTACACCTAGACAACCGGATCGCTAGTGCTCTCGATTTAGCCTAGATCCCTAAGGTACTTAACCGAATGGCTAATTGTCACAAATATGAGTCTACTGCGTAAGGACGGACGTTTCGACTTCAATGACAAAGGATATCAATCTAATATGCATGCACAGGCCTTTACATACAATCAAATCTAACATTAATACTATAAACAAAACCAAAGGAAATAGATCATATAAAAGAATCAATAATAATAAAGATAAATAAACCTCATAAAGGATTTCCAAATCGTAGGCTTAACCGATCCACCTTCAACCTAGACAAAGGGGATTATCTAGACATAATTAAAACAAAAACCTAGTTTCTAATGCAAAATGGAAGTAAAACAAGAGTTCTTTTTGAATTAGAATCTATTGGTATTTATAGGAAGACCTTAAAGTTGGTTCAAAACCTAAAAATTGCGAAAAAAAGATGTAAAATCCTGAGTTTTTCGTCTTGCAGTTATCAATGTCGTGGCACCACCGTGAGAAGTTCTAAAGCACGCGTCCTCACGGCGTCTTTTTTAAGCTCTTTGGTTCAGACGTATGTGAGTCGCGCCATCAAAATTTGTTAAGCATGGCGTCCTCACGGCTTGAAAACTTCTTCTGCCTTGCAACGCAAATTTTGGACCACTTAGAGGTCGAATCTGAGAAGCTTATGAGATATGAAAATATTCAAATTGGAGTCTACTTTTCAAAAAATAAAACAAAAACTCATTTGGATTTGAGATGAGGAAGTTATGTCCTTTATACTGAAGAGGGGTCATTAAGAAACTTGACCAAACTTGCCAACTGTGTATTGCTCTTTTGAGCCACTTTAAATTCGTATCTCATGATGCTTGTGAGAAATAAAAAAAATGTCCGTCTCAAAGTCTTCTTTCCAACAAGACCAACGACGAGTCGTTCCGACTTCAGATGTGAAAGTTATGGCTTGTAAACCGAACATCACTCAATTAAGTTCATAACACGCCTATTGGTCCAACAACGTTCGACTCATGTAAAATCCTTGAAATACATAAAACAAGTATTTGTCACTTCAAAACAAGATAAATATAGTTCATTAACTCCTAATAACATATACTAAATCATGCCCAAATGAACACTTATCAAACACCCGCAAATTTAGACTTTGCTCGTCCCGAGCAAATGAGTGAATGAAAACCTATGCTCTACTCATATATTACAATGACTAATCCTAACAATCTTATGCCCTTCGCCAAGTCAAGTTGAGTTCATTTTTTATTTAAATCTGTCACTCAAGTAACCATCACCCAAAAGAAGTTTAGAGTCAAATAGTGTGAAAACAGAGTCCAAACATCAGTAAAAATCACCTTTTCAAAAACTAGAATCAATCCAGACAAAAGCCTTCAACTACTCAAGATTTTTCAGAGTCACACATGAAAGCACACAAGTTCAGAATTTCTTAAAAATTGTGCATCAACACCGAAAAAAAGACTATGAACAAAAAATGCAACACACTATCCATAAATGTAGACTAAATACACCAAAGAGAGACAATCAGAGTTAAATATAAAAATGGAGAACAACACATTAGAATAACTCAATTGATCTAGCTATAAGCACTCGGTCAAATCTTTTTATTTAAGAGTTTTCATGGACTTTCGCCTTTATGTGTGTATACACTCTATTTTCTCCAAAAATCTTAAAAGTATTACGGTCTCTGCTCCTTTTCCAGTGGAATCTGTTTTTCTCACATTTTCCACCACAAGATTCCCTACTCCTTTTTCTATAGATTTTGTGGGACTCTATAAAATTTTTAAGAAAACTCTTATTGACCCTTCTCACTGTCACTATAATCAAATGAGTCATCCAATTGTTCGTTCAAGTCTAATCATTCTCTAAAAGTAGTCAAGTCATATGAATTGATGTGCCAAGTGAGCTACATTCTCATTCTAGCATCTTAAAAATCTAAAAACTTGCAAAATAGGATCGACTGCCTCTTTAGTATTTAACATAATGCCTAAACTTCATAGCTCTCTAATAAGCAACTTCAAAGATTTTAGACAACGCTCTAAATTAAGTATAACTCCTAATATTCAAAAGGGTACAAGTCACAAAAGTAACTTATTTTGAACTCATATCCACAATCAAAAATACTCAACAAGGTTTTAGGCAACTCTACATGCAACAAAATAACTATAAACATGCTAGACTAAATAATGCAACTAAATAACTACAAAAATGATGCATGAACTAATACAAACTATTACTAACCTGTGACGGCCCCTCTCCTAATATAGGGCACTGCCCAGCCTAATCTCGTAATTAAGCCCTAATCATGACACGTAGGACCCAATTACGTATTAGTCAGCCTTTTTATCCTATTTGCCAACTTGATCGAGTTCAGGATAAATAATACACTAACCCTACCAATTTCAATAACTTAAAGTTGTTTTAAATATTTAACAGTTAATTTAGTTAGCGGAAGTCTTTTAATCATTTAGCGAAAGTCTTTTTAAATAAATAGAAACAATTTGATAAACTTAAGTGTGGAAACCAAGAATAACGATCACAATATATATGAACTATGTGGCGAAACATATAAACAGTGTGATAGTTAAAAGTCGGGGAACTAACGCTCAACCCAATATATACATCCCAACAGTATGAAAGACATAAGTAAAATATACAAAATATCAAAATCTACAGTCAAACAGTAGTACGCAAGCTCAGAAATAGTCGCCAATCTTGTCCTAGTCAGGTCTACTGCTTGACAGATCTGCTCCCACCGTCATAAAAAGACGGTGAGTACAAAAGTATAACAGTAATTCTAAAATGACTTATATACCTACATTTCCAAAATAAATAAAGGGTATTTAAAAGCATAATGGTAGTCAAGGAAAGCTCTAAATAAACATGCTAGAAAATATCAGGAATTCAAATGAAACTGACACAGGTTAAGCAGTCTGATTTAGGTCCAGTCAGCGGTGAGAACTATCACTTAGCCTTTTCCACTATTTATATGGAGTTGTGCTCTACATATTATATTTTCCAATAACCTCAAATGGTGGAGTTGTGCTCTACACGTATAAATCATCTATCATAAATCTCGCCGAACACCCCGATTCATTACGCCGTGAGTCGCAATAGTATAGTGGAGAGTGCCGACATCCCTGAGGTCTCGTGACCTTGTGAGCCGCCCACTCTATAAAGTGCAATGAACCTAGATTCTAAAATTACTTTAAAGTCAATAAAAAGACTCGGTAAAGGAATTCAAGAATAGATATGCTACAAAGCACAAATAGACCAAGAGTACAAGTTTTTAACACAACTATAAACTCAGCTAATTCTAATAACATGCTATTTGCCAATCAAATATCAAATAACCACAAGACAGACATATGATATGGAAAGAATCAATGAATTTTAAGCAAATGAGATATCATGATAGCAAGTCTCAATATGAGGAGATTTTCACAACAATTCATGATATTCAGAATACAAGGCAAAATATAGTCAATTAGACTAATCAACAATAGTAGAATAGAAATGAAATAAAAATAAATAATTCAAGTGGGATTACTCACAATTCACGCAATTTCCTAGTCAATCCGACCTCCCGACACCCCGACTTGCTCTCCCGGAACACCCCCTAAGTCCCTGGAATGTCATTTTATATCATTTTTATTTATTTATTTATTATTATTATTGTTTTATATATTTTTTAAAATATTTTATTTTATTTTTAAGGGGGTTGGGCACCTGAACCGGTCTGACCCAGTCCAACCGAGTCTGACCAGTCTGGTCCAACCTAGCCGGTTGGACCACCCCAGGGACCGCACGCACCTTCGCCCCAAATTTGCAGAGACGATGCTCTTCTTCAAATTTTTTTTTTGAACAACAACAACAACAAGCACTCCAACAATCATCCCATCACAAATCAACCACAACCTCTTCAACATATCAAAACATGCACTAGGCATTTCATTTGTCATTAAAAACATAAATTTTAACAAGGATTAGACATGCATGTAAGGGAAAAATGGGGAAGAACACTTGAACTTCAAAATCACAAACTTTGATCCAAAAACGAATTGGAAATTTAGACCCTTAGTACTATCCTAAGTGAAATTCGACAAGGATTTCAAAAATGCCATTAGAATTTGCAAACAACCTTGTTTTCAAGCTCGAAAATTGAAATTTCAGTTTCATATGGAAAACTCCAAAATGGTAAAACTTGTCAAAATGATAATGCAAGTTTGGAAATCAAATTCGAGGCTCTCTTTTGGTTCAAAACTATAAATAGACACATTTAAAACTAGTTTTAGGCAAAACCCCTTTGATTTGAACTCAAAACCCCAAATATAGATTTAAGAAATTGAAGAACACATTACCTAGGTTGTAGCTATAGTTTCTCCAACCTTGATGATGAAACACCCCTTCAAACTCTCAACTTTCCAGCAATTACTAGATTTCCAGCAGCTCTGTATTTTATTTCCTTTGTTTCCAACATGCAAAATGAGAGAAATGCACTAAGGTGGGTTTTTATAAGTTTGAGTTTTCATCTAGTGTGTAAAACCATGACATCTTGTAGCTCTCATTCACTCCTACTAACCCACTAATTCAGCCCATGTGACTCTATTTGTTGACACAAGTTTATGGGAGTGTGTGCTAACCCATATCCCTAGGCATATCCATGTCTCCTCCATTTTTAATAAAAACTATAGGATATCAATTTGATGTGTATTATCTACATGACATATGTTATGATTTAAATTAATTAAATAACATTAGACTAAGTTTATACTTACCACAAGCTTAGCTACCTGGTTTCCCAGCTTGCACGCAACTCGAGGCACGTCCCCGCTCACGTATCAACGCTTATCGCTGCAAGGACCGACTTAGTTAGTCTACACATATACATATCACTAGGCTACACTACAACAAATATATAATATACCTCGACCACGTGCCTCGGTCGGTGTACGCACCCCACGTAGGTCCTACATCATGGGTAAGTGAGCCTGATTACGGCTAAAATCTAGGATTAGAAATTTGGGTCGTGATATAACCTAAATGATGCAATGCATAGCATGTCATAACAAGAAAATGAGGCGAAAAAGACAGAAAAAACACCACCATAATTTAGCATACACATATAAAATAATAAAACTGTCATGCGTTAATCCCATTCATTCAACACTCCACTATACCTGAAACATTCCTAAACCTAGTCCTCAAGGTTTAAAACAAGAATGAGGCTATTAAACTACAAAATGAAGAGAAACAAAGTGAAAAAAAAACATGAAAGTGAAAAAGATATGTAATGGGGAATGACATGCTAAAATGAACATGCAAAACCTAATGGACTAAAATATCTCATAAAAAAATACAGTGACAAAAATGCTCAACTCAGAAAATCAAGGGATCACGGGAATATTGTTAAAATACCTCCAGTAGACTCAAGAACTAATCTAATAACCTAAAAACAAGAACTTACCAAATCTCAAATAGACTAAACATATATACTAGAGAACCTTAGCAATGATATCGGGCTCTCAACTCCAGTGCTTCGATAAACGAGTATTGAACACCTGTAAATAGTCACAAATGGGATAAGATGAGTTTACTAACCAAATATAAAAATAAGCAAATTAAAAACATAAAGGAAAGAAACTTGGGCTGCTTTCCAAGAGCGTTTTTGGTTAAAGTCGTTAGCTCGACTTGTCGTGAATAATCACGTGATGCTCTCTCCTTTCGAGATGTCGACAATGAATGGCACATCTATAGCTTTGGGCAATTCAGCAGGCATGCCCTCCTTCAGATTTAGGAGCTCGTTCGGGACCTCTAACACATGATTCTGTCGCATCATGATCGTTTGACACAAAGGTGTCAGCAGTATAGAAAATCTGCAAACGCTCCTTTACTACCACCTACTTTTTAAATTCAACAGGTATGCATGGGAGGGAAGGTTTTACCAACACCAAAGGTTGGTCTTCTTTGCTCTCTTTTTGCGGTTCCTCCGGCCTTTCTAAAATGACTTTAATTTCTTTCTTAGCTTAGTCCTCTTCATTCTGTGCAATATCAATGTATGGCTCATGTAAAGAAACTACAAGTGTTTCCTCTGGTTCACTCCAATAGTCCTCAACCGATGTACCCTCATTCACCTCAACACTCTTCAATGGAATTGCACTCATGGTCTCTGCTGATATCTTTTGGAGAATTGACGTTATTTCTTCTTTAGCTTATTGATCCCTTTATTCAATCCATTGGTCTAATTCTTACTCGGTGAGGTTCATGTCTTACACAGCCTCCAACCAATACCTTATTATATCCCTTAAAGGCTGCTTTCGCATGGAACTATTTATGACAGGTTGTGGTAATGAATTACGCCAGTCATCAAAGGGACATACGTTAGTGTTTGGAGAAAGCCAGTCGGAGGTCATATCTTTCTCAATGTCTTCAATGGTTCTCCATTCCTGTTGAGGAATCCGTGAACTTGGCCTAGACATATAGAAGTCGGGTTATGGCGATGCATAGTTAGAGCCGTGATAATTTCCATACCTCATATGGTAAGGACAAGCATACGTGGGATGAAAGTATTCCCCACAAAAATCACAAACCTCGACCTGTTGCATAAAAGATTGCGAGTTAGAAAATTGATGTCCATTATGTGACATACCTACCCCATTCATACCATGAAAGTATGAGTCTTCGAATCAACCGTAATTATGGGAGTATGAAGCCATTAAGGAATTACCTGCAAAATTATTAGAAACAAAGGGCTAGGTACAAAAATAAATAATAAATAAATATACAACAAAAAAAACAAAGAAAGAAAAACCAATCTCCGGCAATGGCGCCAAAAATTGACGCGTGTCAAACGCGCCAATAAAATATATAAATCTAAACGAACTATTTTGTAAATAGCGTAAAGGGTCGATCCCATAGAGATTAGTGGTCTTTCTAAGGTAAGAAAAATACAAAAAAGGGAAATTGGGGTTTTAGAGAGAATGTATGAATACTTTGAAAATAAAAAAAATTAAATGAGCGGAAATCTAATGGGAGTGATAAGTCTAAGTATTCAGCTTCACGTTAGGATTGATTTCATTAATCGTCGGTTTATGAAAAATATGAAACTAATCTATGATCTAGTGCAGCTATAGACCAGGTGACGCACTCAATTTCTCGCACTTCCTGATATCGGCAGCCAAGGTACGACCGTTAACTACTTCCCTAACCAAACACGCAACTTGATCGCTAGTGCTCCAAATTTAACACATTGACCGCATTACTTCGGTCCATGAAGGCACTACACCTAGACAACTGGATCGCTAGTGTTCCTGATTTAGCCTAGATCCCTTAGGTATTTGACCGGATGGCCAACTATCACAACTATGAGTCTACCGCGTAAGGACGGATGTTTCGACTTCAATGACAAAGGATATCAATCTAATATACATGCACAAGCATTTACATACAATCGAATCTAACCCTAATATTATAAACAGAACTAAAGGAAATAGATCATATAAAAGAATCAATAATAATAAAGATAAATAAACCTCATAAAGGATTTCCAAATCGTAGGCTTAACCGATCCACCTTCAACCTAGACAAAGGGGATTAGCTAGACATAATTAAAACAAAAACCTAGTTTCTAATGCAAAATGGGTTCTTTTCGAATTAGTGTCTATTGGTATTTATAGGAAGACCCCAAAGTCAGTTCAAAACCTAAAAATCTCGAAAAAATATGTCAAATCCTGAGTTTTTCATCTTTCAGTTATCGATGTCGTGGTAGCACCGTGAGAAGTTCTGAAGCACGACATCTTTTTTGAGCTCTCTGGTTCAGACGTATGTGAGTCGCGCCGTCAGAATTTGTTAAGCACGACGTGAAAAATTCCTCTGCCTTGCAACATGATTTTGGACCACTTAGAGGTCGAATCTGAAAAAGCTTGTGATATATAAAAATGTTCAGCTTGGAGTCTACTTTTCAACAAATAAAACAAAAAGTCATTTGGATTTGAGATGAGGAAGTTATGTTTTTTATACTCAAGAGCATTAAGAAACTTGACCAAACTTTGCCAACTTTGTGTCACTCTTTTGAGCCACTTCAAATCCATATCTCATGATGCTTGTGAGAAATAAAAATGTCTGTCTCATAGTCTTCTTTCCAACAAGGTTAATGGCAAGTTGTTTCGACTTTGGATGTGAAAGTTATGGCTTGTGAACTGAACATCACTTAATTAAGTTCATAACACGCCTTTGGTCCAACAACACCCGACTCATGTAAAATCCCTGAAACACATAAAACAAACATTTTTCACTTTAAAACAAGATAAATATAGTTCATTAACTCCTAATAACCTATACTAAATCATGCCTAAATGAACACTTAGCAGTCGTCCCAACAAATACAGATGATGAGTCAAATGAGTAAACTCCCAAAGAAAACCACCAAGTGTTTAATAATATAAGCTAATAAATAAAGTTAACTAAATATGCAGTAACATCAGGCAATTGTAAAATTAACACACGCATAGTTAACAGCCTTGAAACTAGATGAGCATCAAATAATTTTGATGTAACCAGGTAAATATGAAATAATACTGATAAAACTGGACCAATGTGTGACTCATAGCAAACTAGACCATACTTCATCAATCCGAATGATCCTAGCGACCCATCTCAAGCATAGGTCACACCCGAACTACTAGCAGTGGATCGGTCCGAATCTCAACCCACTAAGCATGTGCACCGAGCAGCTCGTGTTTCCATTCACTGAGGGTCGGGTCACACGTACGCGCCACAATGTAGTGTGCTAGAACTCGTACCACACCGCCCCAAATAACCTCTGACGACGAAATCAAACCAACTATCGACTAATAATTAAACCAAATGATGATAGAATAATGAATAACTACACGAAAATAAGTAAAAACAGTAAATGAATTAACTAAAAACAATTAGATACTCCATTTGTATTTTTGTTGGGGTTTATGCACCTCAAAACGCACTTTGAATCCCCGTAAGCACCCAGCTCCACTCCTGAGTACCGTATTGTAGTCCCCGAGTCTCTTGGGATCCATTTTTAGTGTTTTAGGTTGATTAGAGTGGGTTTAGATTGGTGTTAATATGTTTATTCAAAACCAACCCCTGATGAGTTTATTTAAAAAACCCATTTATTTTGTCATTAGCACGCTAGAAGTTCTGCCTAGCGCGCATGCCCATGTTGAATAGCACGCTAGAGGGCCTCTCTAGCACACTATTCATGTCAGGTTGCAGAATTTCAACTCTAGAATTCTGCAATTCTGACCCCAATGGCCCTATCCATTGTCGTCGACCTACCCTCTCCTCGTAGGGAACACCAAAAACAGCTCCATAAACATGCCAAAGGCTAGATTAATCAATAATTATAAGATCCATGAAACAGGCATTCATTTCATCATAGAGCTCCAACTTAACTTTCTTGGGAAATCAGTTTTAAAATCCCATTTGAAGGCTAGAATAGACTCATTTAAGCAATAGAATCCCATAAAAACATTAAGCAGTTGATCAAATTCATGTTTTAACAAAGTCCCCAAATTTGAGCTTCATTTTCATAGAAATGAGGGGGAGAAGATGATTACCTTAGTGTGTAGCTCTCAATTCTTGATCCTTAGCTTCTAATCCTCACCAAATCAGTCCCTCACAGCTCCATCAACACTGATTTCTTTGCATGAAAATGGGTTGGTAGTGATGAGAAATTTCATTAACTTTCCTTTATATAGGAATCTTATCTTACGCGCATCTCAAAGAAGATATAAGGTTCACATTCAAGCTGGCCTACACATTTTTTGACTCCAATAGTACACTAAACAGCTTATTTAGTGTATTAACTCCCCAGTAATTCGTCGTCCCCGCGTCTCGACATGCATCCCGAAACGCACCTTAGCCAATGTATTCGACTAGTTTGTCTTGCCTAGGGCCATATCACTCATTTGTAATTGATTTATTAGTCATATTAACCAGATTTGTCACGTTTTCTAGTGTACCCATGGCCCGCCGACTCAAATACCCACGTTGGCACGTATCTCAATGCGACCACCCGTCACACAATCTCACACGAAATGACAATACAACTCAACACATGCGATGCATACATGATAAAATAAGTAATAACATCGCAACAATGCAACCAATAACCAAAAATAACAACAATGCAACCAATAACCAAAAATAACAATTTCCCGCTCGGTTATCTGTGTCCTAGCTTTATCTGAAGCATCCACGTGGTTCTGAGCTGGTGTTCAAGTCTGAAAATAACTCGAATAACAATGCCAATAACAACCCACTTTACAATATGCAACAATACCTAATATCTTTTGCTATTTTATTGCCGAACCAGTGGACGAAACAAAACTGATCTCGAGGCTAGAGTATGAATTGGCAGGCTAAAACCGAGCATATTTAGATGATTATATATAGGATTGGTGGTCAACTAGAAATATATTTAGAATTGTTCTCAAAATTATTTAACTGATGATTTCTATGATTATGAGTCGAGGTTCCATAGTCAATGATTTACGAAGTAAAAGATATAAATATTGTTCAGTGCTAAAAAAAAAAAAAGATATAAATATTGTTAACATTCACCTCTTTCATTCTATAGGGAAATTATGAGTCAATATGTTCCTACATAGTAAGTTTTTGTCACTTTTATTTTTTATTAAATTTATTTTCATCTAATATATTGGCATTCAGTTTTTCTAACGTAGTAAGTTTTTTTTCGTCACTTTTTTTTCTTATTAAATTTTCTTTAGTTAATATATTGACACTCGGTTTTGCCCATGCACAAAGCGCAGGATACCGACTAGTGTTATCAAAACAAAGATGATCAATGCTTTGACAAAAAAAAAAACAAAAACAAAAAAAACAAAAAAAAACAAAAAACAAAAACAAAAACAAATAAAAACAAAACAAAACAAAACAAAACAAAAATAACAAAAAACAAAGATGATCAATGGAATGCCTGAATCATTTGATCCATAACAATCGCTGAAAAAACAAGGCTCCAAATTAGCAACCATCATATTCCCATAAACCACTACAAACACCAGTAAGAGATTGTATTGAGCTTTTTTCTAAAAGGTTTAGAATGTGGCTTGGTCAAAGTAGAGGCATGGCGGAAGAGAGGACAGCGCCAAAGGAAAGAGCACTTAAAGAAACCCCCTTTTTGTAGAGGGATACAAGTAATAGACAGAATTAAAGTATTGTAGCAGATGTAGGAGCATGCAACTCTTCTGAGGCAATTTACAAATCAATGCTCAGCGCACGACGGCCATTCGTTCATTATATCAAAAACTCGCTAGTGTAAGCCTGACACCATCTATGAAGGAAGTAGGAGTGATACCCAGAAGTTGAATCAACCTACTAATATCCATCGATATATCAGCTGGGGTTTTCACGGCGCGGTTAACCTGAAATGTAGACAATATTTGATGCAAGTGGTGATATATGGTCTAGATGATCTTAACGACATATAATACAGTTAAACTTGTCCAGCCATATGACAAGCTCAGAAGTAAAACGAATTGTCTTCTCAGCATTTTTAGCCAAGCAAATCAATGAGGCAGCTAATCAAGAACTAGGTTATGCTAAAGCAAAAAGGTTAACAATATAACTGTTTATTGATTATGCATGCTCCAATGGCTAGCAGTAGCTAGTGGAAATACAAGTCTAGGATGGAATTAGGTGAAATATTTGTATTTCTTATCGATGATGGTAGTTTGCCGCTTAAATATAAAATCAAATTGGGAAGAGTATGGAGAGTGTTAGAAACCAGAAAAGTAGTACTAGTTTAACCTAGTTAAGAATAGAAACCAATAGTAATTTTCCAACAACATAGCCTCAGTCCCAAATTAATTGGGATTGGTCGGCTACATGAATCAAACTCTTCCATTGTGCTCGATTGAGTGCAATTGATGGTTAGCATTCCAAACAATTCAAATCCCTCCTAATTAATGCATCCCAAGTTAACTTTAGTCTACCCCTACCTCGTCAAATTTCTAACCAACAGGAACAATAACATTTCATAAATATTCCAGTAGAAGCAAGCATACCGATGACGCAGAGATAGGATTTATCAAAGATGAGTTGTATCCTCTAACAGATGCAACTGCCTCTGCCATTTGCACACGAGATACCCTATCAGGTCCGGCAACATTCAGGAGCAACTGCATATACCTACCCTCTGAGATGATAGCACAAGTATCAATACGTAGGACGAAAAGACAGAAACCAAAACAATATTTTCTATAAACGAAACAGATACAGAAAGCACATCATGCTGCTATTTTTTTTTTCTTTTTGGTATACGGTTGTCATATATTCATCACGAAGGGAACATATAAATTTTAAGGCCATGCATCCTGACGTCCTATCCCCATTTGCAAGGCTTCCTGGGGGTCTTCCCATGAAAAGACACCATATCAAAATGCAATGAATTAACGTCAAAACAGTTCCTTAAAGAATCATTGAACAGATGGTATTGTAAAAGCTTATTGCACTAAACATGTGACTTTCTTGACTAGTATCATTATCACGATAAACCCATGAAAATGGCTTATGATATCCTAAAAGCAAGCAGCATTGGTATCATCTTGTTACATAAATCTACAATTGCAATAGAAGGTCGAAATGAGGTTCATTTTGGTCAACTGGGTTAGCTTCTATCAACACGATATCCTTAAATTTGCAATAACCATAACCTGCTTTACCTGCATTCAACATTGGCCATCATTCCTAAAGACCGAAGGACTACAGACTGATAATTCAATGTAGTTATGAATAAAGTAAACAGACAAATAAAAATGACTGAAGCAATAATGAAAATAAGAAATGTAAATTGAGATAGTGACAAAATACAACAATCATACCTGAGAAGTACTTTGTAATCAATGTTAGTATGATTGAAACAACATCCTTGACATAAACTGGGCAACGGAACTCATCGTAAAAGAAGTCAACCTTAGTTTTCTTGGAAAGGACGGTGTCAATCAACTAAGCCAGAAAAGCACAGACGCTTACGTCAGAATTCAAGCAGCAGAAGATACAATTGTTTAATCAGAACTGAAAGGCAATAAAATTAAATTTGCACTCAGTTCACAACAAGAATGGAAAGATAAAACTTTGCAATTCAATCAAAAATAAGGTTACACTGGATTGCAAATTAAGTTAGTGAAACATGTATAACTTCTATCAGTAACGATCTAATAGCCTTCTTGTGCAGTAGTATGTGAGGAATGATTTACATAGAAGTAACTATTCAAAAATTCAGAAAAATCTTTCAGTAATTGGTGATGAACTGTGATCAGTGACGGAGTGCCAGAAAATAGAGTGAGGGCATCTAACTTTTAACTAAAAAATAGATACGGATCAAAGACAATTATATAAGGGTACTATAGGGGAGCTCAGGGGGTGGCGACAACAACAATTGTACAAGGCTACAATTGTATAGAGGTGTCTGAAAAGTTTTAAGACAGAAATAAGACTTAAGAGACCATGCAAGAGTGGGTCAAAATGGTAGAATTTATCCTCTTTGGAAGGAGTCCCAGACGTGTTAATGTCTGCCTCCCGACTCCCCTACAAACATGAAGCTCTATTGGTAGAACCCTAGATGATTGTTGGGGTGAGTTTAAGATAGCTGGTGATAATTTCATTTGAGGCTGGTTCAAAATTAAGCAACAGCCATAAATGTTGGAACAAAATCTTCGGATTGGAAAAACAATTGGAGAATGAGATCACCAAACAAAGACTTGAGGCGCGTAATTACTCTCTTTTAGACAAGAATTCTCCCTTCCGATTGAAACCGCGAATACACAATGGGATTACTGAAATCTCGCCTTCAAGATACAAACAAGTCTCGAATGGTTGTTTGATATTGAGTGTGTAACTCAATTCTAACCAAGAACACTCTTGTAGAACTTTGAGATAATTATGCTAAAACACAAAAAAGAAAACCAATTGATTCACAGCTTTTGGTTTTGCAATGTGTTTGACATGTTCATGGAATATTTATTTTATAGAAAACTAAGGGACGTAGAGTGTCCATAAAGAGGTGACTTTTGGTGCGATATGGTGCGAGAAACGGATAAAAACGTGAGGAGTCACATTGTTTCGATTTGGGCGCTTGGTGAGTGCTCTCAACGCCCACCCAACACCCAAGACAAAAGCGTGAGATTTAATATGTCGGGCGCTTAGTGTGGACATATGGACATATAAATTGAAAATTACGTTAGGAAAAATACGATCAAACTCATATAGCATCATTCTAAAATCCGTATATAAAGTGTTTTTTAGACCTGAACTTCCCACTTAGTGCAAATACTTCAAAGTTTCATCAGGTGCTAAGGTGAACGGATCTTGAACAACAATGAAACTGGAAATACCACACACTGATTTCTTGTAAGTAAGAGTGTTATGTCAATTGCACATTTTGGCCTTGTGCAAACCTTAACTTTCTTGAGTCCTCTAGAGTCGATTAGGCTCATAAGAAGCGGCCACACTTCTACACCCATATAAGTAAGTCTACTTAAGTGATTATGTGAGTCACTCTATTCTACTTATTAAGATTCAATTGCCAATCTCAATCACGCATAAACCAACACTAGAACCAAGAAGGACCGTTATTAGCCCGGTTCGTGGCTATTTAGGTTTAGTGGCGGTTCAGTACAGGGCTCTGTTTGTAAGGTGGGGCCATCGCACGCCGTTGATATTGGCTTTCTTACAACAACGCTCTTCAATACACAGTGTTTCGCATTTATAAAGGTATACTAGGGGAAAAAGAACATTTTCATGGCTTAATGAATGATTACCAACATTATACTAAAGCAGTAAAACAATAATAAAGTGCAAAAGATCAAGTTTTCAAACTTTTAAACTTACAATCATAATGTTCATTAGCATATTGCTTAGTCAAAAGTAACTTCAAACGCATCAATTCATCAGTTAAACTCTTGATAGTCATTCGTGAGAAAAATGTTGTAAAAAACTCAGACCCTCAACCTAACAGTCAACCAACTCCAATTTCACTTCCCTTCTTTATTTAAACTGTCTCTAGAACAAACTTCTGTGACCACCTCATTGACGTGTTCACCTATAAGCTACTCACGATAGTTATTCTTCATCAAGTTTAATTTCTTCTCCTCGGACGCCATCTATCCAGGATTCCGGCATGTTTCTTGAATTTCCAAATATACCTCTGCATAATACCTGGGCTAGCTAGTGCACTACAATCTGATGACTACACTATGATCAGCCATTCAGCAAGTAGGCGACTAGCTCTATATCAATTTGTCCATATCCAGCTAACCATTCTTAGCTACAATCTCCAATCTTAACTCTTAAGGAAGAGTGGTTAGACCTTGTATGACATACTGAGTGACAATTATGGAGTTCCTCTAATTCATGATTAATTGCTGCAATTGAAGCCTGTGAGACTTTGCATTATCTCTGACAACACTTTAACATCAGATTTTACTTCATTTTCAGTTTTCACATTTCTACCGCTCTCATCAAGACAGTCTTTTTTCTAAAAAGTTCGGTCCCCAAACTGATCCTTAAAACAATCTTAAAGCACTTATCTATAAAACTTGAAGGATGTAGAAGGGAATGGAATTGTTAGAAGGAATTTTGTAGGAAGTGGGAAAGAACATTATTGTTTCTCTCAATCGACTTCCCTGATCCATGTTGGAATTTTATTTTTTCTTTATGATACGAAAGGATATTGTTCTCCGCATGAGAATCGAACTCCAACCACTTCCCATAATCAAAGACCTACCACTGGGCCAACCCCCCATGGTTTCCATGTTGGAATTTTTGTAGGTTTAGGAATTACAGATCTCAGAAATTATAATCCTTTACCATATATAAATTTCAGAAATATTTAGAAACTACTAAACTAAAGTGAATCTTCATTTGATTTAAGATAAAACGACAAGAATTAATTCCAAAGCATTCTTCGACTTTTTAAGATATTGGCCCTCAGATAAAAGCTAAAAGGTAGTAAATTCAAGATATGATATGGAGAAAGAAATGTAACAAAGCAAAAGTGACCCCGAGGAATTTAAAGACGATTTGATGAGAGTAAAACCTAAAAAAGAAAGCCCCAAAAATAAATTGCTATCATATATTTACATAGAAAAGGGGAAGTTCCTAAATCAAATCCGTAAGCAGAGTAAGAAATTGAAATGCTGCAATTGCAACCTTCTCAATAAAAACTAATAGCTGGACTTAGAATTTCAGAGAGCATTGTTTTAAGACTTGAAAAGTGCATGCATAAGCCATTTCTGTTCATAAAAAAGTAAAAGTAGTCCAAATGTCTTTCAACGTGCTACCTGAATGGGAAGATACGTGGGGACTGGTGAAACCGTCTGTGGCCCATAGATGATACTGCTTCTTAAAATGACATAATTCAAGCAGTTTATCGAGATATACTGCTCTGCTTCTACTTTAGATTTCCCGTACTCATTTACAGGAACTGTCTCGTCCTCTTCCTTGTAGAAGGACTTCACTCCTTCATAGACTGTAGAAGGCGAACTAAATAAGAAATTCCAATAATAACATAACCAACAGAGTTACTAATGAACTTGGAAGTTGAAAGAATCGGATTTACATAGGACAACTGAAGCCTCAACAATTTGCATCAAAGGGTATTAATTTCTTTAAGCCTATAACTGAAATCCTTGTTGAGAAATCGACAATTACTTCATTTTGAAACAAAAAAGCTTAGTCTACGAACTTAAGCACAAAGCACTCAGCTCTTTCAAACTCTGACTACTACTTCTGAGCTTAAGCCACCCATTCTATGCCAATTCTCTATGAAAGAAGCACGTCATCATGGATGAAAGCAGAATCTGATAAATGCAATGATAACTTAACAAATTAGAACAGGTTTCCTTGCAGTGAAAAAAATATATGCATAGGTTGGACAAAAAAAATAGATAAGAAATATAAGTAGATCGTACGCTTGCAAGAGCTGACATCATGACTAAACTGACCAATGGAAGAATTGGATTTGGAACCTAGAAGTCCATACGCTTGTTACGCATTAAATGAACAAATGGACATTTTCAGTACACATGACCGAATGCCTTTGACACCCATACCATCACAAGCTCTCAGATTGATTAATTATTGTAAAAAAGTTCATCAGAATATTATAATATACAACAGAAAATCACTTTTTCCCTTGTAAGTATTATATCAAATAATTATGATGAATAATAAGATGTTTTGCACAAAAACGGACAATCACAATCCTGACAGCAGTACATGCGCCTACAGGATCAAACAAACCTAATACAGGAGTCTTTAAAATTTATTGGTATCAGCGTCAGGAGATTTATGTTTACCTTGACCAGACGATATCATAAATGTACAAAGTGGCTCTTCACTAAAGATTGACAACCATTTTACAAGATAAAAAGATACATTTCAACCAAAATATACTCTGATTGAAGTTTTTATATCAAAATAAAATTCTCCTTCGATTTAGACAATTAGTCCACAAAGAAACAAAGAAAGTTCGGACTTGATACTTCAGCGCCAAACAATCAGCTCTCAAGCACTGACTACTTCTTCCAAACCTAAATAAGCCATGCTATGTCAATTCTTTGTGAAAGAAGCATCCCCCCATCATGGACTAAAGAAGAATATAGGCAATGCAAAGACAACTCGACATATCCCACCAAGTTTCCAAGCAGTGAAAGCTAAAATAGAAATATATCATACACTTGCTAGAGCTGACATCATGGCAAACTTGCATATTGAGGAATTGTATTTTCAAGCCTAGGAGTTTGCATACTCGTTACGCAAGGGCATTCTACAATGTCTAAAGAATAATGCTTTTTTGACCCGCTTTTGGCACGCTATTTGGCACGCACTTGATTGTGACCCTTGATTGTTGCATCGAATGTGCACAAAAGGGACCCCCAATGACTACGTGCCAAAAGAGGCTCAAATTGGCATAACTCATGTCTAGACCATCATAAGCTGGACCAACAAAGTTTTTTCACATCTCATGACAAAATGTCATTAACACCCACAAATCACAAGATTCTAATTGATTAATTTTCGCATATATTTTGTTATTAAAATGATCAAATATGCTACAAAAAAGGTTTTGCACTTGACATCATTGACAAAACCAAATTGGTGAGATGAAAGATAACATATGTTGAGCAAAATGGTCGATAACTGATCTCGTTCGCAGCAGATGTGCTTGTACACTTAACAAATCAAATGCAAATGTAGTCTTCACAATTTATTGTCATTAGAAATAATATCAAACATGGCACATGGCACATAAACACTTTTCTGCTTCTCGGCATAGATAATAACATGGAATCATTTATGATAAATTAGCGAAAAACCAAATGCTACAAAAATCTTTACATGTATTCGGTCTCAGCGTGTGGACAGAAAAATGTATACCTTGATCACAAGATAAATGTATTAGAAGAGGCATTTCGCTGAAGTCTGTGAACCATTTGACAAGATAATGTGGTACATTAACATCCATTGCAGCTGATGGGTTCCTTTCGCAATCGCGAGGAACGGAAAGCGCGGCGCAGTTGACGACCACATGAGGCTGTCAATTCCAAAAACACTCAGCACTTATAATAATAGAACCAAGAATGATGAAATCATCAAATTTAGGTCAAATTAACCAAGAAACTGAAAGTGTGTTTGATTCACCTCACCAAACGCATCTGAGATGTCGGAGAAGCCATAGCCGGTCTCGAGATCGACGCGAAACGCGAAGGGAGAGATCTCATTGATCGGTGTGTGATGGGTGAAAGCGAGATCGTAGGGCCTGGGTTCCGACGTTAAGAGGCTTTGCAAGAGATGTTGGCCTACGTAACCACTTCCTCCCACAACTAACACTCTCTTTCTCTCCATCATTCAATTCAATTCATTTCATTTCATTTTTTCGCCATCTTTCCGTCCTTATGAGGTCTTTTATAGATTTCGTGATTTCACTCCACAGGCTGCACTTGAATAAGCAATTTTTTATTTTTAAAATGTGTTTGTGTTTGTGTTTGTGTTTTTATTTGGGGTTGGTTGGTTATATGGGAGGGGTGGAAATGTGATTTAGGCTAAAGCAGTTAAACTCTTATCAACCTGATCGAGCAAGTCCTTAATTTGGATTACCCTTAGTCTGATACAATTTAGTCCAATGAAACTTAATTTGACTTTATCAAGACAATCCTATTAGCCAAATCCTAAAAAGTAAAAAACACACCATCCCTTTTTTTTTTTTGTCTTGACCACTCGCTATTCAGACTTAATTGACTACTCCGAGCTTGAGTCTGGTTGGCCTACTAAAGGGTAAAACGCTCTCAACGGTGATTTTTGCATTCGTAGAGACTTGAACTCTAAACATCCTCTTAAGGTGTTGGAGTGTCGAACGACTCACAATGCACCAACCATTGGTACACATAATACCTATACACCCACCACAAAAACCAACACACCAATTTTATTTTTTTTTATCAAATTCCCTCACCTTCCACACACGCCACATCCCTCGCCCACCACTCACCATTGTCGTTGTCCGCCTTTAGCCATCCCTCTCTCTTTTCAACCGAATCCAACCAAATTTAGTTACATGATTATTTACACAAAAATATTGCAATAATTTATAGTTTGCAATAGTTATTGAGATATGGACGTTTTTTTCTTAAATTATATCAAATAGAATTGTATTACATGTACATTTTAACATTCCAAGAGGCTTTTATATAAAAAAAGTTAATCTTCAAGATTGTGACAAATTCTAACACTAGACAACTCGAATTTTTAACAAAATCAAAGTGGATTTTGATCATGTATATATTTCTTTTGAAAGATGATAATCTAACATTCTAATAGACCTGTAGATTTGATTGTGTTATGTATTGCACAAATTCCTGAGGAATCTACACCCTTGTGTAGTAAAAAAAAATTAATTTTCATTTCTATTCAAATATGAACTAACACCCTAACTCCTACCAAAAAAAAAACTGACACCCCAACATTTACGACCTTAGTTAAAAAAAAAATGCTAGAGTAACTCACTTTTGACACACATTTGACACCGACCTTATCAGATACCATTCATTTTCATCTCGAGTTTTGCACGTATGCATCTTGACTTAATTTGAACAATATCTAATGAGGTCGGTACTAAATGTGGGTTAAAGAATAAATTTTTCTAGCATGGCGGTTAAACCCTAAACCCTGAAATTGATTGAGCCACTCTCTTCTTCCTTGTTCACGAACAGTACAGTACTGTGATGTCGTCCTCTTCATCTCTTCTCCTGTCGAAGGTTCTATGCAAGCTCTCCTTCCAGCGCTCTATGGGCGGCGGCCCCCGAACCTTCCCAGGCGGCCTGAACAAGTGGCAATGGAAGCGCATGCACGAGAAGAAAGCCAAGGAGAAGGAGCGGAGACTCCTCGACCAAGAGAAGCAGATCTACCAGGCAAGAATCCGCTCCCAAATCCGAGCCAAACTCGCCGCTTCCGCCGCCGGTTCAGAAGCTCACGACCGCGAAGCGCCGACCACCGCGTCTTCGCCTTCACATTACAACCCTATGTCGCCCAAAGACCAAATCAAAGCCCTAGCCGATCGGTTCATGAAAAAAGGTGCCGAGGATCTTTGGAACCAAGACGACGGAGAGCTCGAATCCGAATCCGAATCCGCTCCATTCCGGCCCATGAGGGTGCGAGGCGTCGCGCCTCCGATGGAATTTACAAATGTGGTTTCAGATAGGCGTAATTTGGCTGATAATAGGAGCAGAGTTTTACGTCCTTTAGGGGGGGATTCATTGAACACTAGGCGGTTTTCGGTTCAAGCTCGGAGGAGGAGTGGCGCGCCGAGGTTTAGGTTTAGGGGAAATGACACTTCTTCTAGCGATGGTGATGATGATTCTGAGATTGGTTCCGATGGCGATTTGGTGAATTCTTATAGAGGTGGAAACAAGGTTTTGAGAAATTCTAAATCTCTGCCTAGGTTTAATTTCAATGAAGGAGATGCATCTGAGGATGATGAGTCCGGTTCTAGAGGGAGAACTGGTGTGAAGAAGATGATGAGTAGAGCTAGTTTGGGGTCCTATGACGCGAAGAAGATGAGAAGGGCGCCTAAGGCATTTGAAGGTGATGATAGTAATTTATCGCAGCAAGTACAGTTCATTAGAGAAGAGCTGAACAAGAGAAAATCAATTGGCCATGAAATGGGGCAAGAGCAAGAGGACTCACTTCTCACTCACAAGAGGTGGAACTGCAAATGAAATCTTAATAATGAAAATAATTGTTTGGTAAAAATGATTGAATCGATACTATCGTAGAATTTGATTCTAGATTCTTATATATGCATATGCGTGTGCGTGTGTGTCAGTAAGCATCAAAAGTTCGAAAAAATGTTTTTCATCGCACCTTTTTGGATGACATTCCTCATGTGCACAATGAATACTATGAAGCTGAAAGTCAAATATGTGCATTGTTTAGAAATTCATTTAGCATGTAAAACCTTAGTTTCTTGCTAAGTTGCTCGGTTTTCTATTGGTGCGCTGCTGAATTTTAACATTTTTGATATTTGTAGGTTTGATGAGTGTGGCATCTCTCCATTGACAATCAAAGCACTTACTTCTGCTGGCTATGTGCATATGACCAAAGTACAAGAGGCCACTCTATCTGTTTGCCTTGAGGGTATAATCTTTTTGGCTGATAATTAAAGAATAGATTTCTGCTCTCATTAATTGTCGTTCCACTATATCAAGGAGTGCCGCCTATGATATATCTCATTGCTATTGCATACTTTCATAAACAAAAAAAATGCAATTTGTTTCTAATTAGCTTAGGTTCTTAAGTCTTTCTGCAACTCGTGAACACAGTGATGTCGCATGATACCATGCATGAGTTTTTTTGTGTAATTTAATTCCTTTTTTGTCCTTGCCTGTGTACATCAAAACTTTCTTGTCCATTTACTTATATTGTATTCTCTATATTTGATCTATAATGTAGTACCAATCCTTTTTCACATCTGATCAGGCATGGATGCTTTGGTTAAAGCTAAGACTGGCACTGGAAAGAGTGCGGCATTTTTGGTACTTCACTTGTCCATTTTGTTTTCTTTTTGTTGATATGATGAATGGGCTATTCTTCAGTTTCCTTGTTAAATAAAAACAGCTTCCTGCAATTGAAGCAGCTGTGAAGGAAAAAAACTCCAGCTCAAATCAACGGTGGCCACCTGTAGTTGTTCTTATTCTTTGTCCCACGAGGGAGTTAGCTAGTCAAATTGCTGCAGAAGCTACGGTCTTGCTAAGGCACCATGATGGCATAGGTGTCCAAACACTAATTGGTGGTACACGTTTCAAGCTCGATCAGAAACGACTAGAATCAGATCCATGCCAGGTTTTTTGCTTGTAATGAATTTGGTTACTTCCATTGTTGGGTAATCTTTACCTTCAGGAGCTCTTATGTCAGCTGCCAAATCCATTCGGCTTTTTTTCTTATTATGCAGCCAATCTCCTTGTTAAACATGCTGTCAGCATGGGTGTAATTTAGATTGAATTTATTGTTAACGTTCTGTGATTAATAAAATTTACGATTTCTCTTCAATATAATTTGAGTAAAAAGTTTCTTGTGTGAAACTCTTGTAGATCATTGTTGCGACTCCTGGTCGGTTGTTGGACCACATTGAGAATAAATCTGGTTTCTCGGTACGTTTAATGGGCCTTAAAATGCTTGTACTTGATGAAGCTGATCACTTGCTAGATTTGGGATTCCGAAAAGATGTTGAAAAATTAGTTGACTGCGTGCCCCGTCAGAGGCAGTCCTTGCTGTTTTCTGCTACAATACCAAAAGAGGTATCTGTTTTCTTAATCAAAAATAAATTTTGGGAAACTTTTTGATGTTCAAATAAAGATGTTATCAATATCATTAACAGGTTCGCCGGATATCACAACTTGTTTTGAGAAAAGAACATGCTTTTATTGATACAGTTGGCCTAAGTGGTCTGGAGACTCCTTCAAAGGTAAACTATCAGCTTAGGTCTGCTTTTTTTCAGTTCTTACCTGGGATTCTCTTTCTGAGCTTATCATTTACTGCTTTATTCGTTTCTTGCTAGAAGGAAATTTCTTTGATCTAAACTAATGGCCTGCTTCATATGTGTATTAGACAACATGGGAACTTTTGTATCGGTTGATCACTTCTTGCTAGCATTTCTTAGGAACGATATTTTCTTCGTGGAATATCTTGTGCATATCAATGGACAATGCTGTCTCTTTGCATGGTTCTTGGATTTCTATTTTATTACTTTCTGCAAGTTGAAAGTTGCTCGGAACTGGACACAAATGTGCTGATCCGGTGCATGCTAAACCACTTATGGTCCATTCTTGTTCGTGCAATAGGGATCACAATTTTAACAGCTTGTGAAAGATGGGGATGCATAACACTACACGTTAGTTACTTGCACTGATCGTTTGGTGCCCCATAAACTTTGCAAGGGGGAGAACACATTGACAAAAATACCCTCCCAACTGACTTATTCCCCATCGCTCAAGCACTAGTTGCCCTACCAGTACTCCGTCCTCTCTTATTCACTTGATTTGTACGTCTCATCCAAAGTCGTTGCAGCAAATCGGAAATGAAGTGAATAGCAGAAATGCTAGCAGCCAAGAATAGATCAACAGCCACAACAAGCAGCCAAGATCTTGAGGAGCGATCATCAGCTACGTCAATACCCCACCCATAATTCATTTTGTTTAATTGGCTGATTGGTTGTTTGTTGCACCTAATCAACCTTACAACCACCCATATCTAGATTTTGTGTTCCCTATTCTTCATTTTCCAAGATTATTGATTTGTTCTGGAGTTTCTGCTGATTCATTTGTTGGGGTCTTTGCTGTGAATATTCAATTGAAGCTCCAATGTCATTCTAATTATTTTTTAGTTTCTCTTCCCTTCAAGCTTCCTCAATCTCTTCTTGTGAAAGCCCACTTCCATCTTGTTGAATTTGTTAAGGTATTAATGGAGCAACCAAGTTTGGAGAAGCAGGGAATGAGCCGTAGTCTCACATCCTTTCTCTCAAATCTGTGTTTTGGTCAATAGCTAGAACGTAGTTTATATATGAGGCAAAGTTGTCTTTTCCCTCTAATTAGACTCCAGCTTACGTGAAGGGAGGGGGGACGTCCCATTAGTTAAGTCCGCATATAACTTGTTGGCCAAAACTGCAGCATACGTATCGCGCAAAACAGACGCGGGTGTTAACACTTTTCCTAGGCTTTACTACCTCAACACATGAACTGAACGGATCATTTAGGTCATCATTAGTGGAGATGGAGCATGCTTAGGTCGTCATTTTTGTCTAGCGTCTATTCTGGGGTGTGACTCTGGCTTAATTCCCATGATAAAAGAGGAGGGCTGCGATTTCAAACCTTTCAACCTATCTTCCCACCCATTTTTATTTGACCACCCAATTATAATTCAAAACCCTATATATCCGTAATCCACCCAATTATATTATTTAAATCCCTAAAATACCCTAATGTTATACCCACCCACCTTCAACTCAACAAAAAAAAAAGAACTTTGTCATCACACTGCAAGCTAGGGCACTCTCAAGCCTCTCGCTCTCACAGAAGTGGGTGTCATCCAGAAGTCATTTTGGGTTGCTCTTTCAGGGTTCTTAGTATCCCTATTTGGTATTCAATGGATGCGCAGTGGAGCGAGCATGCGAAAAAAGAAATTCTTCTCACAAACTAGAAACCCTTTCACCTCAGTTACAATTGAATCAAATTTCAATGGCTTTCACAACTTAATTTTAGAAACTCTTTAACCTCAATTATGCATCAACTTTCAATGACTTTATGAACTCAAAATTAAAAACCGTTGCACCTAAGTGTTGCAGCAACATGATTTGATGGATTCAAACTTAGGTGGTGGTTTTGATAGTTTGCTTTATGCAAAGTTGTGTTAAGGTTTTGCAGCGATGAAGCTTTGGCCTTTTTTTTTTTTTTGGATAACTATGGGTGTCCAAACCTTTTTCAACCCCTCCTTACTTTGGTTTGACTAATCCCATGGGAGTTAATCAAGCGCCCCAACCCCATAACCCGGGAGAAACCAAGGAAATATAATGTTGCTACCAAGAATTGATGCTTAGAGTTAAAGTGCTATTTTCTTTACCACTACACCACACCCCTTGGGGACAGCTTCGGCCATTTTATTCACTGTTGTGAGTTGGGGTTTCAATTTGCTTAAGAAAAGGCAAAATGTAATCTAGTTTTTCAATTTAAATGTTTAAGAAAAGGCGGAGATTAATAAGAAGATTGTAATTTTCACTCCCACTGAAGATGTCGAAGTCTTGCTGAAGAGGAGAAGAACAACGTGAATAAGATTGGTAAAGGGAGGGGGAGTGGGTGGGAGTGGGTGGGACCGGTGGGGGTGAGTTTTACATAGGGGTAACGTGGTTATTGACTAAGGATATTTTAGTAAAGAATTTAAATTTTTTAGAATGGGTGGGAAGATACGTCGAAAGGGTTGAAATAGCAGCCCTCTAAAAGAATGACATGTCAACTAAGGCCTTACTTTTTGGTGATCAAGTTTAACTTCAACATAAACATATTTTGCTTCCCACTTCCTATACGAAGTTTCTGCTTGCATCTTCCATTACACTAACTTCGTTGTTTGACGTTTTAATTATCATTTGGGCATATTGTTGTCCCGTCCATGTTTAAAGCAAGTTAAGCAGTCTTATCTTGTTCAGCCACATGAAGTACAATTTCAACTTCTTCATCAACTCTTGAAGGAGAATATTACAAGGCATGAGATCCTGCAATATTAAGGGTTGGCATAACAGGGATTTACTACGATCCTTGTGGAATGAAATTATTAGCTCTGTGTTCTATGAAAAGGGATCCAAAGAGGCTCTTAATGTTTTCAATTCTTAACAGCCATTTTTGAAGGAAAATATGTTTCTTTAAAGCTGTAGAATTAACTTGAAAGACTTGATTATCCCCAAATCAGTTATGGAAGATTTTTAAAGGAATATACAAAGTGTTTACCCCTGCTGAAAGCCATGAGATCTGGATATGATGTGATGTTAGAGATGCAGTTAGATAATCAGCTTAAGAGTTCTAAACCACATGTTTCGAAATTTATTTTGGAATTATCTGCTTTGGGTAAATTGATCGATGCAAAGAGTCAATTGTCTGTGAGAGAATTCATTCCATGAGTATTTAGCTATTTAATAAAGGGAAATTCTATTCCAGGATTCTAGTATGGTATGACTTCTCTTTTCAAACCAAAAAAAGAGAAGAAAAGAAAGAAAATTTAGTAGAGTTGACTCTCCATTTGAGGAGTTTGGATAATTTAGTAGAGTTGACTCTCCATTTGAGGAGTTTGGATTGTTCACTTGTTTGTTTAATGGTCTTGACCCTTATGAAGCAATGGTCCGTTTGTTTCCTATAATAAGGTGCTTGTACATTCATCTCAAGGATTAGTTGAACCTGGAACTTTGTTTAAGCCATTCTTAGAGATGTTATTATTAACAGGTTGCCCAATTTCACAACTTGTTTTGAAAAAAGAACATGTTTTTCTTGATGCAGTTGGCCTTAGTGGCGTGGAAACTCATTCAAAAGTATACAATCAGCTGAGGTCTTTCTTTCAGTTTTTACCTGGGATTCTCTTTCCAAGCTTATCATTTACTGCTTCATCAATTCTCCTGATAGAAGAAAGTTTCTCTTATCTATACTTTTGACCTGCTTCATTTGTGGATAAGAGACACAAGGAAACTTTTGTATTGATTGTTGGTAGTCGGTACTTGCTAGGAATTTCTAGAAACAATATTTTCTCGTGGAATATCTTTTGCATATTGATGGACAATGCTGTATCTTTGCATGGTTGTTATATTTCTAATTTATTTACCGTCTGCAAGTTGAATGTTGCCTGGAAACACATCAATACTGTTTAGTGTTTAGTGGAGACAGGTAATCATTTTTCTGGCTTCTTGAGAATATTCTGGAGTGCGACTGTAGCATAAGAATGCTTCATTTCCATGATTATAGACTGGGGTACCAACTGCCTTTTTTTGGGTGATCAAGTTTTTTCTCTTCTTTTTTTTTTTTGTTTTTGAAGAATTGGGTGGTCAACCTTAATTTGAACATATTCTAGAATAATTTCGTTTTTACTTCCTCAATGAAGTTTATTGCTGCTTGTATCATCAGTTGCACTAGCTTCATTGTTTGACTTTTAGTTATCTTTTTGGCATTGTTGTCCCTTCCATGTTTAAAGCAGGTTAAGCAATCTTATCTTGTTCAACCGCATGAATTACAATTTCAACTTGTTCATCAACTCTTGAAGGAGCATACATCGCAGGTGATTGATTACAAGGTATGGGATCCTTCATCCTACTATTGGCTTTCTTTGATTATTTATATCAATGTCTTCTCTTAGTCTGAGCATGTATTCAGGTCATTGTTTTTTGTAACACTGCAATGGTTACATCACTTCTATATCTACTGCTTCGGGAGATGAAGATGAATGTGAGAGAACTGCATTCTAGAAAACCCCAACTTTATCGCACTCGCATATCTGATGAATTTCGGGAGTCCAAGAGATTGATACTTATCACGTCTGATGTTTCAGCTCGTGGAATGAATTACCCTGACGTTACATTGGTGATTCAGGTAGTTGTGCTCCTTTGCATTTAAAGTCTGTTCATTCTCTGCTGTTTTCTATGTACTTTTGTTGCATCTTTTTACTTAACTAGCTTTCCTTTTCTTGAAAAAAAATCCAGTTGGGAATCCCTTCTGACAGAGAACACTACATACATCGACTTGGAAGGACAGGGCGTGAAGGTAAAGAAGGAGAAGGTATATTGTTATTGGCACCATGGGAAGAACATTTCTTGGATTATATCAAAGATCTTCCCATCAAGAAATCCCAGTCAATTGAGTTAAATCCAAATATAAAGCTGGAGGTTTTTTTCCTACTCACACGTTCATGCTTGGTCTTTAATTTCTCCTAATGTACTATATATATTGTTCTGTTATTCCGTGGCATCTGTTAGACATGAAAATGAGTTTGGTGAATCTGTTTCATTTTTCAGATGGATGATGCGATGATGAAAATTGATAATAGCATCAAGGAAGCTGCATACCACTCTTGGCTTGGCTACTATAACTCTATAATAGAGATTGGCAGAGATAAAACTACACTAGTCGAACTGGCCAACCAGTTTTCGAGTTCAATTGGCTTGGAAAAGCCACCATCATTATTCAGGAAGACAGCCTTGAAGATGGGTTTGAAGGACATCCCAGGCATTCGAATAAGAAAGTAGAAACTGCAGGGTTATCTTTGTTTCTTGTTGGCAAGACAATGGTATCATTGAGTTTGATTGGTTATATACGTCATGGGGAAGTCAGAACTTGACAGCATCTGTTGCAGATTGGAAAACGGGAGCGGCAGCCCAACATAGGAGAAAGTGATTGCCTGCTTTAGTGCTTTGGAAGCGTTAAGGGATTTGACTGGTGTCGTTATTGTCTACCCTATCACATGGTGAGAATGATGCGTCTTTAGCTGTTCTACAAACATGTAAGCATATCTTTGTTTGTACTTGTTCTGCTTGCATGTAAGCATTTTCGACATCGTGGCTCGTATTCTTTTTATTAACGACACTCTCTTGGCTTGTGCACAGTGAAGCCTTGAGGCTTGATGCTTGCATTGTTTTTCGTCGTGCTATTCTTGCCCCTTGTGCCAGATGCGGTTGCATGGAAGTACAACTTGGTCTTACAAAAAAAAATGTACAAATGGTGCATTGTTTCGTTGGGGCAATGGGCAATGCTATGATTGGTCTCTTGTTGTACAAGTCTCGCTGACCCCGAATGGAATAACATTGAATGGTGAAGTTTTCTTCCAAAGTAATTGTTTCATTATGATTGTTCTCTTGTTTTTCAAGTTTTTTGGTGTATGTTAAATTCTTTGCTATTTTGTCTCTCTATTCTGAAGTCTTCTGTTATGATTGTTCAGTAAAGATTTCCATTCACACCGTGTACTAGTTCCGTTGGTTTGGCATGTCATTACCTCTGTTAATCTCATATCTTTCTTCATCCCTCGTGGATCTCTCCCTTAAAGCTCACCAAAGGTCATGCCTTCTTTGCAGTATTTTGCAGCCCCCATCAAGGTTTGACGACTTGAGATTCAGGCATGAGCCATCGATGATATCTCCTTTCTTTGAAGCAGAAACCATGGTGGGGAGTACTGTTGAAATGCTGAAGTGTCCTAAGTGGATTCAGACTATTTTGATTCAAGCCACCATGAAATGCATCCTTAATTTAAACAATTGGAGATCACTTCATCTAACTTAACGAATATGGTGTCTTGTTAAGTTAGATTTTGTCAAAATTTTCCACCCAATCATGATGGCCGTTTGTGTAAATGTTACAAATTTTGTTTGGTCACCCTGACCATTCTTCCAACACACGTGAGTTGGAAGAATTTTGATCCAGTGACTGCATTTTGATGGATTTGTGGCAAAGCTGAATCAAACTTGTATGCAGGCCTAATTCTAGGGACCTAAATTTGGGGCTAATTTATTTCACAATATCGTTGTGCACACCTTTCTGACGAATTACCCATGAGAACGAGTCTTCTTTATATGTATTGGTAGGGCTTGGTCAGTGTTGTCTAAGCCCATAAGTCTTCTTTAACCCTTTTTTTTTTTTTTGGAAAGTCTTTTTTACTTCTGATTCTAATAATTTTGTATGCGATTTGTGGTTAAGGAAAATGATAATCTAACACACTCTCAATACACACTTTAACTGCACACTCTTATTTTTTAACCATTTATTTATTGCTCTTTTTGTCTCTTCAGGAGTGGGCCCCACATATGACAAAACATCATAAATGGCTAAAAGATAAAGGTGTGCGTTCAAAGTGTGCATTGAGAGTGTGTTAGATTATCATTTTCCTTTAGTTTTTATGATGATTTTTTATTAAGAAAGAAACTCATAACTTGTACACTATGAGGCTCGAACTCTTGACTACTTCCCAAGTAACCTCATACAAAACTAGGGTAGAGAACCATCCACTTGGCTTTTTTTCTTTTTTTTTAAAAAAATCCACTTGGTTTTTTTTTTTTGTATATACAGAACATGATGATAATAATAAACTTTAGGATTTAAAATTTAAATTATGAGTATCAAGTTTGAAGTATAAACTATATATTTTGAAGTTCAATTAAATATATATATATATTGAAGCCATAAACTATATATTTTAGATTTGACAAAAAAAAAACTATATATTTTAGGTGTATGAAAAAGAAAAATTATTTGGTGTGTTATTTAGTCAAATTGTGAAAAATGTTCAAGGATGGGTTGGATCCAGGGATGCACACGGATTGCACTACTCCGCGGATCCGGTCCAATTCAGACCAATTATCACTAATTGGATCAATTTTTTTTATCTCTTGGACTAGATTAGATTGTTGGGAATGCAAAAGCCTATTTTTAGCGACAAATAAGCATGTTTGTTGGGAATGCATTGTATTTTTAGCAACAACAGACAATGTCGTTGGTAAACATACTCTTTAGCGACGATTTTTACTGCGACAACATGATTTCGTTTCTAAAGCATGATATCTTTTGTAACAACTTGAAAAACTCGTGTCTAATTGTACCATATAGCGACATACTCTTTTGTGACATGAAGTTTGTTTCAAATATACTGTAGTGACAAATAAAATTTGTCGCTAAAAATTACCTATTGCAACACATTTTTATGTTGTTTCTAATGTGTTAAATCTTTAGTAACGTATTCAAAAAATTGTTGGTATAGTTAATCTTTAGTGATGACATCTATTTTGACAACAAGTTTACTACAAATTCACAATAGCGACGAACAAAAATCGTTGCTAAAGCTTACCAAATAGCAACGAATTTTCACGTTTCTAATGTGTTGAGTCTTTAGCAACAATAAGTTCAAAAAACTTGTTGCAAGAGTCACTCTTTAGCAACGATGTCAATTGCGACAACAATTTTATTACAAATTCACTATAGCGACACAAAATTCGTTGCTAAAGCTTATTGAACAGCAAAATATTTCATCTTTTTTATTGAGTTAAACTTTTTTTTTGATGAACATGGGTGTCCATAGCTTTTCTTTCAGGATGGTCCCATAGGACCCTGGTGCAGTCAGTCGCTGTGTACCCTAGTGACCCGATTGGAATTGCTAGGGACAGGAATCGAACATCCGTTGTTGAAGTAAGGAGTGCCATTGTAGAGCCTGACCCACCTCGAGTTCGTCTTTACCATCATAGCAACCTGACTGGGCTACGGAGTTGAACCTTTAGTTTCAACATATTATATATATATATATATATATATATATATATATATATATATATATATATATTATGTCCTTAATTCTTAATTTGTATAATTACCTACATTTTTAACCACTGAGCATACGCGGGTTTAAAAAAAAACCATTAAGCATACCCTAAATAATACTTATTATTCAAATAGATGGTCATTATCCAAACGTGACCCGAATTTATGAAAAATTAGTTTGAATCATTTTTCTTTCAAATCAACATCTATGAACATCACGTATAGATGTTTGAGGAATACAATTTTAGTAGATATAGTTTCTATAAGGGGAAATTAGATTCCTTTAAACACTAGCTCAAAAAATATTTTTAGGGCATCTCCAACCCATCAACACTAAAATAGTGTAACATTAACATTATTTTACTGTAAACAAAGATATTAACACTATTTACGTCTCAAACCTATTAACACTATCTTTTAGACTATCTTACTTTTTATCACTATTTTATTTTATTTAATCTTTTTCTTTTTTTTTTGGTTCATAAAACTTAATCTTTTAGATATTCTAGTTGCAATTTCATAAACATAAAAATGTAATTTCATAAAAAAAACCATGAAAATGTAATAATTTCTTAAGATTAATGAAATATGTATTTAACAAACAAATTAATATTTTTTTGGCAGGAAAATTAATATATTTTTTGTTTGACCATGTAGGGCTTTATAATTATCTTTAATGTAGTATTTTTATGTTTTTGGTATTTATACTGTTTTTAATTATTTGCAATTTAAAATGTTAGCATATAATTAATGTTGTGGAACATAAGATGAAATAAGATTTTTTTGAAAAAAATAATAAAATGAAATTCATTGTTTGTTTATAAAAAATGTATAATTAATATAATTTAAAAAATAAATAGATAATTAATTAATTCATTAATCACAAGTAAAAAAAATACGTTTATTTTCTTCAAATAAAATGGAATGCGTTTTTTTTGAGGAAAAAAGAAAAAAAAAGAAATACGTTAATCACAAGTAAAAATGTCAAAAAACAATACAAAAGATAAATAAGTAATTAATTAATATAATTAGATAATTAATAAATTAAGCTTTTAAGATAAATATAAAAATATTTTATGTTTTATAGGATAGAGATAAATATGATTATAAAAATGTAAGATAAAAGATAAGAATAATCGTTTGTTAAAAAAGATAAAGATAAAGATAACTATTAAAAATTAAAAAAAAAAGATTATAATATATGTTTGTTTTTAGGTGTAGTACGTACGTTTAGGTAGTATTAGCAAAAAAGTAGTTATTTTTTGGTTAGCACGATCAAAGCCACCTCATACCCGGTCACTAATCCAACACGTCCTTAACGATGACAATTCCCAACTAGGATAGCATATGCATCATAAGAAATCTTTCTCCAATATATGGTTATTCACTTCCATGATGGGAAATCGTTCATGTTCCACCAGAAATCTTTCTCCATCCCCAATAAGCCTCCAGTTCAAATAATGCATCTATCATCTTTTTGTCCATATATATCTTCATTAGCTTCCATCCTTATAGCATCCTCTAGATCGGTTTTCTCTCCCAATTAATCAGCGACACAGTCTCTATCTTGGAGTTTTCTTAGTTGAATCTCTCAATCAACTCTACAACTCTTAGGATTTCGACGAGGTATATTCTTGAGATCTTTCTCTGATTTTTATTGCAAGAAATTAGGGTTTTTTCTTATGGATTTATTTTATTAGTCAATATTATTTTTTTAAGTGATTGGGCTGTTTTTTTCAAAATGATTTGTGATGTTGATATGGTATTTTATAATTTTGACCAACTGACAAAGGAGTGGAAGGAGTAAGGAGAACACTTAATTTAAGGTATCCATATTGTTACTTTATTCAATCAAACTTCTTTGAACTGTTAGCTATGGTTTTGGGTTTCTTGCTCTATATACATAGGGGGTACTAGATCAATACACATTATTGATCAAAAATAGATGTTTAGGGCTCGAGTTGCTTCAAAGATGTATATAGGAAGTGATGTGACAAGGCTAGTTTTTGCAGTCTTTGTATGCAGTGATACCAAACTATTAAGCTTCTATGTTCATCAATTATATATTTATCAATTGAAGAAGCATTTATGTTTAGAGATTAATTGATGATGCATTTGTGTTTAGTTTTTATATAGTTGTAAACTGTTTTTTTTTCATTAAGTATATCTAAGTAGATAAAGGTTATAGGATCGAATTTTGCTATTCAAGTTTTTCTTGTAGTATGAGATTGGAGCGTACAAGACAACAACAAAAAAAAAAAAAAAAAAGAAGAGAAGAATTAATTAACTGGGTATAAACAGTACACATTAGGTTCAGTTGTCAGATATGAATTCAGAGCACGACGGATATGCGAAGTGCTTGTATGAGGATGTACTCGTAAAATAGAGCTAACAGTTGATAGCTACTCTATGAGTTCACAATGAATCTGTAATTAACATAGCTAGATTTAAAGTCAAAAGAAAAAATATATATATATATATATATATGTATATATAGCTAGATTTTATGGGTTTTTATAATTATTTTTTTCAAGAAATTATGATTATTTGTCTGGTCTACTCCACTTCAGTAATGGTCTACTCCACTTCAGTAAGGGTTGAGCATATAATTAGTACAAAAATTTTTGTTAAATCTCCACGTTTTTTTGTATTTTGAGTGGTTTACTTTACGATATTACATGTAGGATTCTTAACTAATTAAGCTTAGGCCTAATAAACAAATATATCCTAACATTTCATGATTTTTACAAATATATTTAAAGATTTCAATTTTTGTAAAAATATCTTAACCTTTGAAAATTGTGTAAATTGTATATTTAAACATTAATTTTCCAGTTTATTGTTAGGAAAGAAGCATGCATTTATAAAATATATTCATCGATCAGGGGCGGAGCTAACTTTAGAGTGTAGTGGGCCAACATTAATGGATTATTTTTTGGCCATAGTACTACTATATATACATTTAACCAAATGCACAAGGTTATGAATGATTAATAATATAATGCATATTGTCTCTTTTAACTTTATAAATGTTTTTTTTTTACTTCAACATTATGAATGTGTTATTCAATTCTCACAAAAAAAATTGTGTTATTCTAAGTTATGTACATACTTTTGAAATCTTGAGAGAGAAAATTCAAGATATTTAGATTTTTTTTAGGATTCGATCACCCAACCTCATCATCACTCGACCAAGGGTGGGAGTACTATGTCTTCTCCTTTGACTATAAGTGTGATCTGCCAAAATATCTAGTTAACTACTTACTTGACAAGAATTATGCCAAATAAACATCTCTAATGAAATTGATAAGGTATACTTGTAAAAGGCAGTACGTCATATTGAAGAGCCAAGGACTTGTTTTAACCAAGTTAGTTTCTTAAAAATTAAAGAAAGAAAAGAAAAAAAACTAAGCAAGAATATCAATCCCAAGCACAAACTCTCGCTATTTTAACGTATTAGTGATGTTATAAATAAAAATCTTATATTAATTTAGTAGCTAAGAAGGTGAAGTATGCATAGAGATATTAAATAAGGTATATGCTACGTAGTGATTATGCGTTGTTAATATTAGAACTTGAAATAAAATAAATTTAATTTATTAATAATTGACTTTTGGACTATATAGCATAGATTGAAATGGGCTCTGTTAATTTTGAAACCCAAGTGCATCAAAAATTGAGGGGGCAAGCTTACTATTTTATTCATTTTGGATTGCTTGTAGCATGTAAATGCATGACTAATACTTAGTAGTAAAAATTTAATGCCCCCTCCCACTACATACCTTGCTCCGCCTCTTTCATCGATTGAAGAAGCATTTGTGTTTAGTGATTAATTGAAGATGTATTTGTGTTTAATTTTTAAATAGTTGTTCACTATTTTTTTATTAAGTATATTTAAGTAGATGTTTTTATTGTTAGGAGATTTAAATTTGGATAATTTTAGACTTAGGTTATTTGTTTTCAACTAGTTACGGTTTAGTAGTTCTAGTCTCATAATATCTAATTGTTGATGTGATGATTGTTTTAATAAAAATAAAATTACAGATTAAAAAATGGATAAGAGTTGGATGGATAATGGAAATAAGGCAAGCAAGCAGTATATGGCTGGAGTGAATGCATTTCTACAATTTGCAGAATCGAGATTGGGTCGTACAGAAAACATTCGTTGTCCTTGTAGAGATTGTTTAAATACTAAGAAGATTTCTCTGAGAGAGATTGATGTGCATTTGTTTGTTTATGGAATAAGCAGAATTTATAAAAACTGGATTCATCACGGTGAAAACCCACACTATAACCAAAATGTGTTTGGTAATATAGAGGAATCATCTAGTAGATTTGCTACACGTACCCATGATAACTCGGTGAACCAAGATCTCCAAGGATTATTAAGTGATTTAGGCGATGCAATAGAAGATGATGAACAACATTACAGGAATGATGACAATGTGACAGGTGCCGAAGATGAAACTGTTCACGATGACCGATACAATCATCTCGTTAATGAGGCACAACAAGAGCTTTATCCAGGTTGTGCAAAAATGTCAAAGCTATCATTCGTTGTTATGTTGCTCCATCTCAAGGTGTTGAACCACTGGAGTAATAAGTCATGTACTATGTTATTGGAGTTCTTAAAAGATGTGCTACCGGAGGGTGCAAATATACCAAAAACATATAATGAGGCAAAAAAAATGCTACAAGATTTGGGTCTAGGATATGAATCAATACATGCGTGCAAGTACGACTGCTTGTTGTTCTGGAAGGAACATGAGAAAGATGATTTATGCACAGTTTGTGGTGAAAGTAGATGGAAGATCGATGATGGTAAGGGAAAGAAAATACCGCACAAGGTGCTGCGCTATTTTCCTATAACACCGCGTCTACAAAGATTATATTTTTCTAGACATACTGCAGAGGCAATGCGGTGGCACAAAGAGAAACGACCCCAAGTAGATGGCATCTTAAAACACCCAGCAGATTCAATAGCTTGGAAGGACTTTGACAAACAATTTAATTGGTTTGCAAGTGATCCAAGAAATGTCAGACTTGGTCTTGCAACAGATGGTTTTAATCCTTTTGGGACAATGAGCATCTCATATAGCATTTGGCCTGTAATCATTATACCATACAACTTACCTCCATGGAAGTGTATGAAAGATCCCTTCTTTATGTTGTCTTTGCTTATACCCGGTCCAAAAGCACCAGGAAAGGAAATTGATATTTACATGCAACCTTTGATCAAGGAGTTGATTGACTTGTGGGAGAACGGTGTATTGACTTTTGACGCATTTTCTCAAAGAACGATTTATTATGCATGCAATTTGTGCTTTGGACGATTAATGACTTTCCTGCATACGGAAATTTATCAGGTTGGGTTACGAAAGGGTACATGGCATGTCCGGTTTGTGCTGAACATACATGCTCAAGCTCGTTGAGAAGCAAAATTAGTTACATGGGTCATAGGAGATATCTACATACAGATCATCCTTGGAGGAATAGCAAGAAGTTTAATGGGAAAAAGGAAGATAAAGTTGTACCTAAACCCACACTGGAGAAGAGATGCTTGCCCAGCTTAATTCATTGATTGGTGTTATGCTCACTAAGCATGATGATTTGAAGAATAAGAAGCGTATCTCAAAAGATTTTAATTGGTGTAAGAAAAGTATATTTTTTGACTTGCCTTATTGGTGTAAGTTAAGCATTCGTCATAATTTGGATGTGATGCATATAGAAAAAAATATTTGTGATAGTATCATTGGGACTATCATGAATATAGAAGGGAAGTCCAAGGACACTCATAAAGCACGAATGGACTTGAAGGACATGAAAATAAGGAAAGAGCTTCACTTACAATCAAGAGGTACTAAATTGTTTAAGCCCCGAGCCATATTTACACTCACGCCGAAAGAAAAATCAAGTTTTTGTGAATTCTTGAAGACAACCAAATTTCCAGATGGTTATGCAGCAAATATTTCCAGATCAGTCCGTGTTAATGACAACAGTATAACTGGACTAAAAAGCCATGATTGTCATGTCATGATTCAACGATTACTTCCAATTGGTCTACATGGATTGATGGATCGTGATGTTGTGGTTGTTTTATCTCGAATTGGCAAGTTTTTTAGAATTCTATGTGCACGAACATTAGATTCTAAAGACCTTAAGAAGTTGGGGGAAGATATAATCACCATCTTGTGCAAAATGGAACTTATATTCCCTCCAGCTTTCTTTGATGTAATGGTTCATCTAGCTGTGCATTTGCCGCGTGAGGCTGAGATATGTGGTCCTGTTAGTTACAGATGGATGTATCCAATCGAAAGAAACTTGGGTCGACTAAAAAGGTACGTGAGAAATAAGGCTCATCCTGAGGGATCAATTGCAGAAGCATATATTGCAAATGAAGCCTTAACGTTTTGTAGCATGTACTTGAGCGGTGTGGAAACAACATTCACTCGAGGGGAACGTAATATTGATTACATTCCTGATTGTGAAAATATTTCTCTATCAATATTTTTACAAAGGGTTCGTCCTATTGGAGCATATGATTATCATTTTATGGACCCAGAAGAATATCGAATGGCTCAGTGGTATATATTATACAACTGTGAGGAGGTGTCGCCATTTCTATTGTAAGTCTAAACAGACATGCTCCATTTTCCTACACTTGTCATAGTTTTTTTTTTGTAGTCATAATTTTATTTTTAATGATTATCACAGGGAGCACATCAATGAATTAGGTGAGGAATGTAGCAATAACATCAATCAAAGACAACAAAAATTATTTCCCAAGTGGTTTGAGAATAAGGTAGACATATACACCTACATTCTCTATTTTTTATAGATATTTTGAATTTACAATAAGAGTTTGTTGTGCGTATAAGATTCCAACATTTTTTAATTTGTGAAACAGATACAAGCGATGCGCGAAGAGAGATCACAAGACATTAGTGATGATTTATACTATTTGTCTTGTTGGCCGATAGACGTGTAAAATCCTACTCGGGATGTATAGCTAATGGGGTAAGGTTTCACACTATTGAACGGGATAGTCGACGTAAGACTCAAAATAGTGGAGTTGTTGTCGATGGTGATGATGATAGTCATATGACTCGATTTTATGGAACATTACAAGAAATTATTGAGTTGACTTATGGGGGGAGACGCAAAGTTTACTTATTCAAGTGTAAGTGGTATGATACAAGTAGGAAAAAGTGTGGAATTCGTGAAGACTTGGATATTGTGTCAATAAGAGTTACAAATATGTGGTATGAGAATGATCCATTCATTTTTGCAAGTCAAGCACAGCAAGTTTTTTACTTAATGGACACGAAATGGGGAGAGGATTGGCGTGTCGTTCAGACTTCAAGTAGCAGACATTTATGGGACTTTCCTGACAATGAAGTTGATCAAGAGGAAATAGATAATGATGCTCACAATGATGATAATATTGCTTTTCAAATAACATCTTCATATGAGGATAGTCTTCCAAGAGTCATCAGAGAAAGTATACCAACTATGCTGAATAGAGCAGAAATCGAAATGGAAGATATATCAAGTGTAGAATTTAATATTGATGAAATGAACACAGAAGCCAATATCAATGACATAGAAATAGTTGGTGAAGAAAACGATGATGATACAATTGCAGAATATTGTGATGAAAGTGAACACAATGATACTATTGCAAAGTATAATTATGATGAAAGTGACCAGGAATGAGATTTAATAAAGATATTAATGATAAATAATTGTGTATAGTGTTTAACTTCCAGGTACTTGTTATGAATTTATTATCTATGTATAAGTATGGAAGTTTCATAGAATAACTTGTTCATTTGTTAAAAAATTATATTTCATTTGTTTTTTTATTTCTTTAATTTTGTAGGCTTCTTCATATACAATGGCACCAGGTAGAATACCAGCACCACCCATTGTAGCTCAAGATGAGGAGGAAACTATAGTGCCAGAAACTCTAACTAATACATCTGGTAAAGTTCGACTTGATAACTACTATTCTAATTTTCTAAATTTATTATATAATTTATTCTTTAAAGAAATTTTGATCATAATCAATTACTTTTTTATCTTAATGTACAACATCCTCATCTCGTCCTAATAAGCGTGGTAGATCAAAAGGAATGGCGCTTGAGAAGGTGGTGACTTTAACTGGCCCAATATCTTTGCCTATCGATCCTGAAATTGGAAGGCCTATTGATGAAAGCTCAAGCTTATTTGCAACTGAATGTGGAATTATTGTAAGAAACTTTGCTCCTCTTAAGTTTAGTGGATGGAGTACAATTCCACATAATAAGAAAGTTGAATTGTGCGATAAACTTAAGGTATTGTATTCTTTTTTATCTTTTTTTCTTACCATGAATTGTTGATTATATTTTTCATGGCATACTTCAAGATTTATTATTGATTATAATGTGTTAAATAAATTATTAATATCTATATTTTTTGTTACATTGCGTAATAAGTTTGACGTGAATCTTTCTCTAGAACACACCTTTAGATGTGTTAACGTAACAATGTCGAATGGTTATCGAAGCTACCGACATGAACTTCGAACTCATATAATGTCATTTCCTACCATTCAAGAAGCAAAAGATGCACGTAAACCAGCATATACTCAAATTGATGAGGAAGATTGGAACTGGTTATGCGAACACTTCAACACTGATGCTCAAAAGGTATTGTTCTTATATATTAATTATTCTTTATTTTTATAGTCATTTTTTCTTTGCTTGTTTTTTACATTAGTTGTATATTTCTTAGTGTCTTAAATTTTGGTTTGTAGAAAAAATCAGCAACAAACAAAAAAAGTAGGTCCAATGTGAAGTATGGTCATTGCTGTGGTAGGAGATCGATTATGAGAGTTCGTGCAGCTCATGTAAGTGTTCATATTTCATATATGTAATCAATATCAAATTGGTTTATTTTTATAAATTAAACTCTCTGTAAAGTGATGCTTATTTGGTATCGAGACTTTGTTGTTGTTGTTATTGTTGTAGCGTGATTCTGAAACTGGTGTAGAGCCAGGGCGTATGGAATTACACCGTATCACTCGCACCAGAAAAAATGGAGAGTGGACAAACGAAAAAGCTAAGAATGATTATGTAAGAAACATAAGATAGCAAAAGTCAATTAAATCTATCCCAATCCTTATGATTGTGTAGATATTTTTGCATAATTTACTTATATATTGTGTTTTATTTATGTTTGTGTATAGGAAAAAATGATGAAGATGATGCAGGATAATCAAGCAATTAATGATGATGATGAGGAAGATGTTACGACTATGACAGAAGATCAGATTGTTCAAGATGTATTATTATGTATTTATATTTTTTATTCAATTTCTAAATATTTGCTCTAACTAATTTATAATCTTATTCATTAGGTACTAGGTGAAAAGTCTGGGCGTGTGGTAGGACTTGGCTTTGGTCCTAGACCTCATCCATTATCAAGCAACAAAAAAGTTATAGCTCCTCCTCCTAATGAACACTTAACTCGAGAGCTGCAGGAAGCCAAGGAACAAATATCGGTTTTGATGGAAAAGGATGCACAACATGAAGCTGATAAGAGAGAGATGAATGCACGCCATGAAATTGATAAGAAAGTTATGAATGACCGCTTGGTTGAGTTAGAGAGTTACATGGCTAGATTTATGAGATACCCTTCTAGGATGACTGATTCAGAAGCTACTTAACCACCTGATTCTACACAAGAGTAAATTTAAGGTAATAGTTTCCATATTTTATTTTAATATTAATTTATGAAATATAAATTATCAATTATGTTCACATACTTTTATTTATCTCATTATTATGAATATGATTTTATTTGTTCAAATAATTTTGACTTGAATTTTTTCATCCCAATTAACATCAACAACAAAATTATAATACTTGTATTCTATGTGCATATACAACAGTTTCTGAATTTCTTTTTTTTGTTATTGTTTTGAAACTCTTTCTCTTTTTTTGATAGGAAAACTCTCTCTTTTAAATTGTAAGGATGAACATGTCTTGTCTATGGTTCGACACTATTTTTATAGCTGTATTTGTTTCATAGTAGCATTAATTTCAGCACTCTTATTATCTTTGTTTCTGCATGTATATACATTTAGAAATCATTATTTCTATTATTGTTTCTATCACAGTTGAATCTCATTGTTTATGTCACATTTGAATCTCAATGTTTGTGTAATAGTTGTATACACTGTTCCTGTGACAGTTTACTCATTGTTTCTGTGAGATTTTTACTCATTGTTTATATGATAGTTTTACACATTGTTTCTAAGACAAGTGTTTTACACACTTTTTATACATTGTCTCTGTTACAATTCTTTCTCACCGTTTCTGTTACAATTTTTTATTCACAGTTTCTTATTTACATTTCTATTACATTTTTTATTCAATATTTTTGTCACAGTTTTTTGTGTTAAATATTTATGCCACTATTTTACTTTTCTGTTACACAGATGTTGGCCTTTTCTTTGTCACAGTTTTTGAATTGTTTATGTCGTAGTTGATATTTACAATGAGCTCTTTTTTGTCAATGATTGTTTGTGCTCTCTTTTTTTCTCGCACTATTTCATTTGGCACTATTTTTGCATTGTATTATTGTCTCAATTTTGTTTGTGTCTATCTTTGTTTCACCATTAATCATCTTTTATCTTAATGTTTCATGAACTAAATCGTTGAATATAACTATTATCTTGGGCTTGCGTTCTAAATTTATTATTAAGTTGTTTATGTTTTGTCATTATTATAACACTATATTCATTTCTATGGCAGGTTTTGATGGAGCGTAACAGATGATCCTATCTTTTTCAAGAAAACTTGGGGCAAGTAGAAAGTATATTATTTTGTGTTTTTTCTTGCATCGTAGAGATTGAATATATGGTCTTTAGCACTTTCTATTTAACATGTAGGATGTTGATTGCGCACATAACGTGTTTTTTTAATGACAAATGCAAACTTTATTTTATCTATTTAAAGTGTTTATGAATGTTGGTATTCTTTGAATGTTAAATTGTTTGTATTTTATTAGAAAGTTGCCTAATAAATAAAATTGATAAAGCTACTTTTATCAAAACCATAAAATCGTTGGTAAAGATGTTTTTGAAACAAAAAATTATGTTGCTTAAACATGGAATTGCTGACAAATGTTGTTGCTAAAATATCGATATACTGACAAAAATTGTTGTTAAAATATAGATGATTTGACGAAAACTGTTGCTAAAATATAGATATGCTAATGAAAATTGTTGCTTAAATATAGATATATTGACGAAAATTGATATAAAAAATAAATATTTATAATAAATATTGTCGCGTAAATATTATTTATAGAAACAAGAATCATTGTTATTTAACGTTTGTAACAAACTTCGTTACTAAAATGTAATTAGCGACAAATAATAAAATTGGATCTCGAGTATTTTATAGTGACAATTACTATTCGTTGCTACAAAGTATTAGTAATAAATAACAAATTTGTTGCAAATGTATATTGATATTCGTCAGTAAAGAGATTTTGAAACAATAATTTCGTTACATATAGTAATATTTAGTGATGAATTTGATCATCGGCAACGAAATTTGTTGCGAAAATATATTTTTTTTTAGCGATAAATATTGTAATTAACTAAGTTCACAACGAATTTTGTTAGCAAAAAAAATTAGTAACAAAGGTCATCCTAAACTACGAAATCCGGTATAGCAACATAAATTGTTGTTAAGAAGTTTTTGTGATGAACAAAATGTTTGTTGCAAAATTTGTAATGCGTAGTTGTAACTTTTTTGCAACGAACACAAATTTGTTGCAGTAACTCGGTTGTTACGAAACTTTTCGTCGGTAATGAGTATTTGTTAAGAATTTTGTTTGACGCAAAAGGATCTTCAAGTCGTTGCAAAAGAGACACTTTAGCAACGAGGCTTTTTCACCGTCGCAATATGTCTTCCCCCACGAGGCTACAACAACGAAAAATTAGCGACGAAAAGCTTGTTGCAAAAAATTAATAGCAACAAATACTAATCTTTAGCAACAAAAAAAACTCGTCTCTAAAGACCTTTTTCATTGTAGTACACGTCTATAAATACTATCCATGGTTCAGAATAATTTTAACTCTAAAATGGCTTCGTATTCTTTCTTTGTCAAAATCTCCCCTTTCTTCATCACACACTCATCGAGATCACTAATAATTCCAACACCAGCTGCAAGCATTTCTTACAGGGCTACTTCACCTGTTTATGGCTACATGATTGAGAGGCGATCAGCTAATTACCATCCCAATATTTGGGATTTTGATTTTATACAAACTCTGAATAGTGGTTACTAGGTGATCAAAAATACTAGAAATATCTAGTTTTCATACATGAAAAATTAATTAATGATTCTAACAATGTTTCATATATACTACTATTGTTTGTCTCACATAACTCTTATGATTCTTTTTTTCTTGATAGAATCATTTTTTTATGATTCAACAGGGCTAACTATTTGATGGACAAGTCGAAAAGCTAGAAAAGGGGGTGAGGCAAATGCTCAATGACAAAAACTTGACAGAATTGGCTCAGCTTGAGCTGATTGATAACTTGTTGAGATTGGTTATTGGACATATATTTGAGAGTGAGATTCAAAGAATTCTTAGTAGCATTGCTAACAACAAAATGTCCAGTCTTAGTTCGGCTCAAGGTTTTCATAGAGTAGCCCTTCGATTCAAACTACTTCGACTGCATGGATATGAGATATCAAGGTACAAGTTAGTATTGATTTCGTCTATTACTAGTGCTTCTTAGGATCGTTTGAACATTCTAGTTACGACCGTGGTCATTGATTTTTTGTGGATCAATTAATCAGATGCTCTCAACCCTTTCAAGGATGAAAACGACAGTTTTAAGGCGTGCTTACGTAAGTATATTGAAGGGATGTTGAGTTTGTATGATGTTAAGTTTGTATGATGCATCTCATCTTGCTTTAGAGGGTGAGGATGTCTTGGATGAGGCCAAAAACTTCACAACTAAGAATTTAAAGAAAATTATCAAAGGGAGCATTATAAATTCAAAACTAGCAAGTCGAGTGAGTCACTCCCTTGAGCTTCCCTTGCATTGGAGAATGTTGCGCTTAGAAGCACGGTGGTACATGTTATAATTGTAGTACAATCTTAATTATTTCATATTAGTATTTTTTTTCATGTCAATTTGATTTCAATACAAATGCATCTTGTGTTGATTAGATGGTGGAGGGATCTTGGCCTATGTTCCCACCCGCAGATGCACTTTGCGCGAGACAGATTGGTGGAGAAGTTTCTATGGACGATCGGTGTTATTTTTGATCCTCAGTTCAATTACTCCAGAGATGAGCTAATTAAAGTTAATTCAACAATCGATGATGTATATGACGTCTACGGTTCTCTAGAGGAACTTGAGCTCTTTACCAACACCGTTGAGAGGTTTGTATTAACGCTTAGCTATATAATACTATAATATTGTAATTAATATTGCGTATGTTATGTCACTATTATATATAACTTGTTCAACAGATGGGATATTGCAGCAATGGAGCAGCTTTCTAAATATATGAAGTTGTGTTTCCTAGCGCTCTTCAACATTGTTAATCAAATGGCAGCCTATGTTACTTGAAGGAGCAAGATTTGGATATTTTGCCTTACCTAAAAAAAGTTGTAAGGATTATTTATTTATTTTTATATTTTACATATAGATGCAATGAATACAAAGATATATATGTGTTTGATAAATTATGATAATCCAAATGGGGCCTTTTCAATTGTTTTAGTGGGCAGATTTATGCAAAGCATACTTGGTGGAGGCAAGGTGGTTTCATAACAAATACACACCTAAACCAGAAGAGTTTCTTGAAAATGCTTGGGTCTCAATATCTGCTCCTGTCATCCTTGTTCATTCATATTTCTTTGTTAAACAAGATATCACAATTGAGGCATTGCAATGTTTAGAAAGATATCCAGGCATCATTCGCTGGTCATCCATGATTCTTAGGCTTTCCGACAACTTGGGGACCGCAACGGTGCTTATATATATTATCGATTATTTAAATGCGCCATAGATACATATAGTGACCTTTCTAATTGGCCATTATATATTATTCATATTATAGGCTGAGCCAGAGAAGGGTGATGTTGCAAAGTCAATTCAGTGCTATATGAAGGAGAAGGGGGTTTCAGAGGAAGTTAATCGTGAGTACATCAAACATTTGATTGGAGAAATATGGAAGAAATTGAACAAAGAAAGAGTGGACTATTCCCTTTTCTCCAAACCTTTTATTGGAAATGCAGTGAACCTTGCTCGAATGGCCCAATGCATGTACCAATATGGAGATGGGCACGGTGATTCAGATGGCCATACCAAGAATAAAGTCCTGCCATTATTGGTCGAACCTCTGTCACCATGACTTCTTTCTCTCCGTTGACCCAGCCAACAAAAAATGCAACTCTAAGATATCCCAGTCTTAATAAGCATTTGTTCAAAGAGTCTCTTTGTTTAAGAAATTACCGATCTCAATCATTTTTTACTTCAACTCCTTCACATGATCCACACACTTCCTAACATGGCATCCTTACCCATCTGAAATGATGGAAAAAAGCAAAAAAAGGAAAACCTCAATCTTCAAATCCATAATCAAAAGGATCTATGCACACTAGAAATCATTGATTCTTTAAATCCGGAGAGTAAGGGATACTAAAAAAATGGTTCACAATCTACTTTTTGGATTGATAAATCAGTTGTGAACTGCCTATGCCTTGCTCGTGAAGTGACCATTGTTCTCCAAACTTAACAAAAGGACAAGAGTAAAGTTAAATGAAAATTCAAGAATAAAAAATGAACTGATGAAAGTTTGAGGAGCAAATCGACAAAAATGAAAAAGTTCTGAGACCAAATGAAACTTTATGCCTTTCTTATATCCTCTTAATTTTGTTGGAACAATATTAAAATATTGAATCTTAAATATGTGCACAAGTACCAAGTAGTCTAATTATCTGTTGGATCTAAATCTACTAGTTAATGTAAAAATAACCATCTATGGTAATTTTCTCCAATCACCATGGTTGTGTAAAATCACCATGGAGGGTGATTTTTATATATGGGAAATTCTACAATAGAGCCCAAATATATAGCCATATCATGAGAACTCCTTAAAATATATTGTGCATTAAATGATTTGTGTATTTATGACGCCTCGATTAATATGTTAGATTAGAATCAAATGGTTGTAAATAGTGTGCCCATGAAATATATATATATATAGTTTTTGAAATTAATATTTACTCTATTAATTAGTTTACCTAATTAATATCAATACCCTAATTAATAACCTAAGTACATTATTTTCAAATTTTTTTGTTTTTCTTTTCTTTTTACACAATACAACTGTTTAAAATTTTTTTATATAAAATATAATAGCTATATATAATTTAGTGTAGATAATTTTCATCTTTCATATTTTTAATCAAAGATTACGATTTTTGTAAGTACACCATTCTTCATATATTTAAATATTTTTATATCTTTTGATTTTTTTAAAAAAATATAAAAAAATAAAAATAGATTTATAATAAAAATAAATAAATATAGATTCATAGTATTCCGGAGTGATGTCCGGGTCTAACACTAGTATATGTATAAAGGAACAGTTTCTGTGAGAAACTCTCACAACGCGACACATGGCATGTGAGAAGCTCTCACATCTATATATATAGGGAAATTCTACATTGGAGCCCAAATATATACCCATGCTATGGAAACCCTCAAAATGTGTTGTGCATTTATGATGCATCGTTTAATGTGTTGGATTAAAACTCAATGGTTGTAGATGATGTTCTCATGACATGAGTATTTTATGGTTCCCATGGTAGTAGTACGTGTACATATATAGGGAAATTCTACAATTCAGACCAAATATATACCCATGTCATGGGAACCCCTCAAAATGTGTTGTGCATTAAATGCTTTGTGCATTTATGTCGCCTCGATTAATGTGTTGGATTTAAATCCAATAGTTCTAAATATATACCCATAGCATGAGTATATATTTGGTTCTCATGGTAGAAATACCCATTTATATATCTACTAGTTTCGGATACGTGCAACACATGTTTGAGCTCGCTCGCTGCGCTTGCAGGAAGTCAATTTTAACATTTTATTATAAGGAACATGCAAATGAACTAACATATTTAAAATCTCACAGTGAGCTGATATGTGCACGTAGATTGAGAGTGTGACGACCCGATTTATTAAACACGACACCGCCTAGCCTAATCTTGTAATTAAGCCCTAATTTCAGCCATGCAAGATCTAACTACATATTAGTCAACCATTTAACTTATTATCCTCGTTCTTCGCGTTCAGGATAAGTAATACACATGTTATACCATTATTGAATTTAGGGTTAATTAAGACTTCTTAACAAACTATTAAATACAGCTGAAGTTTTAACAGTTTATGCGAAAGCAATCAAATTTAAGGGCTAAGTGTGGAAACAGGAAAACATCATCAATCACATGCAATATAGTCAAATGGCGATAATAGTGTGATAATGTGTCAAGTCGGGGAACTAATTGCTCAACCCAATATACAATCCAAAATGTATATAAAAAGACGTTAGTAAGTAGATACATCAAAATACCGAAACCTACGTAAATCAATGGTAGCGATACGCCGAAGGCTCAGGGATAGTGGTCAATCTTCTCCTTTTTCAACATGTTATCTGCACCCACCATCATAAAAAAGGATGGTGAGTACAATAAAATAATAGTAGACCAAAATAGGCATTTATCCCAAATACAAGAAATAGGTATTTAAAAGCATAAAGCAGCGAAAGATTTCTTGAAATAGAAAACATGCTTGTAAATACAATGAGAAAACTAGTAAGACTGACTCGGATATAAATATGCTTGTAGTGTACATTGGTACTACCCTTATTGGTTGAGGACTATCATCCTAACAACCTCATGTAATAGGTCAGTACACGAGCACTTTGTACTACCCTAATTGGCCGCACATGGACCTCATGTAATAGGTCAGTACCCGTGCACTTCGGTATTACCCTAATTGGTCGTGGATTTCATAAAACAACCTCATGTAGTAGGTATGTATCACTAACTGAATAGATCCAGACACCCTGGGTCCCATACCCCGTGAGCCACACACATCTATATAAATATTTAAGGAAAGATACCGACGAAGAATAAATAAGTAATTACAAAGGAATGCCATAAAAATTACCCTATAAAAGAGAATAATACATAACAAACATGGCAATACGAGTACAAGGATTGGCACACATGAAACAATTGAGAATTCAGAAATTAAAAAGGGAATGAAATGAAAATAAGTGTCTAGTTTGTCTACTTACCTTTCACGCAAAGATTCCTAGTTCGACTGGCCTCCTGACACCCAAACTTTTGCACCTGGACTCCTCGAATACTTCCCTATGCCCTTGGGGTGATTGAACATGTATTAGAGTGGTTTTAGGTCGATTTATAGGGCTTTAGGCTAGGTCATTAGGGTTAAATTCGAGTTTGGGGTGTTGCAGGAAATTGGAGAAATTGCAGATTATGGCTGCCCAAAAAACCTAGCTCGCTGGTTGGATTGTCCAGCACGCTAAATGCAGAAACTCAAAAATCTGCAACAGATTTCTAGGTTTCCCAATGTAACAACCTCCATTTTAAATATAGAGTGTTCAGACTGAAAATTTAATTAAGCCCTGGTACACCAGATCAGGCCTAACTAGATTTTAACAGCCCCTACTTTAAATAGAGGGTGTTCAGCCTGAAACTCTAATTAAGCCCTGGTACACCAGATCAGGCCTAACTAGAGCCAGCAGCCTATTCCCTTATCACCTGCTAACAACCTGTATATCGCTGATACTAAATAAAACTTTTAATTTCAAAAACAACGAAAATTTAAAACTTTTATAGTAATCTTATACAATGTCTCAAAACTATATTATACAAAACATTGTTGATCTGTAAAAGCAACCCAACCCTCAGTTATGGATACAACATAATCAAACAATATATACATATGTACTTCAGATTCATTACATTAAGAGAAGTCTTCGAAACTCCTAAAGCTTCCCTTTTCCCTTCTCTTCCGCCGTAAGTCGAGAACCTGAAATTAAGTTGTTGGGTGAGCTCCTACATGCTCAGTAAATGACTCCCGAATAATCCATCAATTATCAACTAAATAATTTAATCAATGCGTAGCAATATGAATCCAACATATATTTAAAGAGGGTGTTGAAACAATATAAACAATACATAAGCAGATGCAATTTCATAAGTCTTTTGCAACTGTATTGTAACTTAGGTTTTCATTTGATTAAAATCATAGAGTCGCACTCCCACATCACTCATGAATTACCACTGACAGCTGATAATTCATAAATGGTGTGCCGCCAACTCAAATGGAAAGCATTGGTCGGAATAATTCCCAAGTCACTGGGGCGCGGTGATGGGTGGCCTCCCAACACAGTTCCAAACCCCAGGCCGATCCGTCCCGCCAAACCTCTTCCCGGTTCTCATTTTCTTTTGTAAAACAATAACAAACAGTTTAAGTCACAATACATTGCCCCATTCTCAGTCTCTAATACTATATGCTGTAATATTATTTAATTACGTTGCATAAATGATGAAAAACACGAGTCCCACTTACCTTGATTACGCTTCCTTAACACCTCCTCTTGATTTCCGTGCTCTCGAGGTTCACTTCCGTCTCCTTGTGCTCGAAAACTTATTCCACATTAACTAATGTCAACCTATAATCTACAGTAAGATTTATAATTCAAATCTAAATCCATACTCTACAAAATTTCCCTCAACTAACTTCCATATTCTTAACTTTACTATTTATCACATCCAACTCATGCTAACGCAATATTTCACATTCTCTATTCTTTTATTCCTACTTCTCACTGTCCATTATGTTTTCCTAATTCCCTTCTCTCGGTTCACCCAACGCGCTAGCCATTGCTCCAGCCGCGTTGGCCATCGATTTCGCTGCAATCGAGCTAAATCAGCTCTATTGCTATTCCTCAATTTCCAAAGTTCCAACAGCAAACAACAACCAAATAATCAAGAACTTCATCAATCTATTCAACATCAGTTAAAACCCAAATCACATTCCAATCTACAACTTTATCAACTTTTTCTGCAACAGTTCCTACATCTTCCTAATTGTTTCCTGCAACAGCTTCTGCAACAGTTCCTAATTATTTCCTGCAACAGTTCTGCAACCTCGAGAGAGCATACCCACATCACATGTCTATATTAATTCCAGCAAACAACAACTAAACATCAAGTTTGCAGTTCACTTACACATCATCATCATGCCTGCAACCTCAGAGAGCATACCCACATCACATGTCTATATGAATTCCAGCAACAACAACCCAACATCAAGAATTTCAACAACAATCTATCACAAATCTAACAATTCATAACGTTTCTGCAACAATGCCGAATCGGGATGTTGCAGCTTACTTCCCCAAATTCCCATTCATCCCCACAATCTGATTTTTACACAAATAGGAGTTCTAATGATCCTTGTAACCTTCCCAAACTCATTACAATCGAATCTCACACCTTGATTCAACTTCCCCAAAGTTTTCCCCAAATTCCCGAAACCCACGAATTTAAAAGAAAACTTTCAAAACTTACCCAAACTTACGAACACCACTCAACACTAGTTGATCTCTACGTCACCTTCCAGTTTTCCAGCTCCGCCTCTCCCTCGCGTCTCTCTTCTCCTTGTTCTCTTCCTCCACCGCTCTTCTCTCTTCTCTCTCGCGATTTCGATGAGCAGAGGCGGTGAAGCTTTTGGTTTTATAAATAAACCCTTGCCTCGAGATGCGTATTTGCTCATCTCGAGGTCACTTAAACTTATCCTTACTTATATATATGTATATATATATACTGCCCCATATATATAATAATTTATCTACATATACTTATACATATACATATATATAATTCCTATGTATATATAGATGAGTATACAAACTTCTATATAACTCTAACCCTCTCTCGCCAACGAGTTCACTCGGGTGTTTCCGCGCTCTCGCCACTCTACCGGCATTCAAGCCTTCAGAAATTTCCCGAATTATCCCACTTTCTACTTATATGTACTACATAGTTATATAATACATACCATACAAACACAATTGCATTCACCAACACACACCCATACACGCTATTTAAGATACGCCGACCCTACTTCCAACTAAATCTCTTTGTGATTACTATACAGTTTATCACTAATTACTTGATTAAAGCTGCAGTTTATCACTAATTACTTGATTAAAGTTGCAGGTCGTTACAGTCTCCCCAATTTAGAATGTATTTCGTCCTCGAAATTTAAAAAAATATAAATTACCTGACACCTCAAAGAGAAATGGAAACTGTTCCCGCATATAAGACTCACGCTCCCAAGTTAACTCTTCGTCACCATGGAACTGCCATTTCACCTTAACCAATGAAATTTCCTTGGTCCTTAGCTTCTGAATCTTATGATCAAGAATCTGAATTGGTTGTCCATCGTAAGATAAATCCTCTCGAAGATCAAACTCATTCCAATCAATTCTGGGAGTGAATCTAGTTTCAGCTTTACGAAGCATTGACACATGAAATACGTTATGAACTCCTGCAAGTTGAGGAGGTAACTCTAATCTGTATGCAACTGGACCAATCCTAGCCAAAACTCGAAATGGCCCAATATGTCTGGGTGCTAACTTACCTCTCAACCCAAATCTGTATAAACCCTTCATAGGTGAAACTTTCAAAAGCACATAATCATCTTTTGAATATTCTAAAAACCTATAATGTCTATCGGTGTACCTTTTCTGTCTCGACTGTGCTGTAGTCAATCGTTGACGAATCTGCTGAATTCTTTCTGTGTAGTCCTGTATCAATTCAGGCCCTAATATGACTGTGTCTCCTACCTTCGCCCAACACGCTGGTGAGTGGCAAGGTCGACCATATAATGCCTCAAAAGGCGCCATTCCGATACTGGCCTGATAACTATTATTATAAGAGAACTCACACAGAGGAATATATTTCTCCCAGCTGCCTCCAAACTCCAAGACACAAGCTCGAAGCATATCCTCTAATACTAGAATCAATCGCTCAGTCTGACAATCAATCTGAGGATGATAAGCTATACTGAGATTAAGAGTAGTTCCCAACTGCTTCTATAATCCCTGCCACAATCTGGAAGTAAATCTAGGATCCCTATCAGAAGTAATAGACACTGGAACTCCGTGGAACCTCAGTATTTCATGAACATATAGCTCACATAACTGGTTCATAGGATATTTCATAGACACTGGTAAGAAATGAGCAGATTTTGTCAACCTTTCCACTACAACCAAGATTGCATCATGTTTACGCTGAGTCAATGGTAACCTGAAAATAAAATCAATAGATATATGTTTCCACTTCCACTCAGGAATAGACAAAGAGTGTAATAACCCTCCAGGTTTTCTATGCTCAGCCTTAACTTGCTGACAAATATCACATTTCATCACAAACTCCCCGATGTCTGTCTTCATTCCAGGCCACCAATATATACGTCTCATATCACGATACATCTTGGTATTCCCTGGATGAATAGAATAAAAAGACCTGTGTGCCTCTTGAAGCAACTCTCGCCGCAACTGTTCCTGAGCTGGAATCCATAATCGATTCCGAAAACGTATTACACCCTGATCAGAAAGCGACCAATCAGGGTGATCAACACTACTAGCTAACCCCTGATATACTACGTAGTCCTGATCAGTTTTCTGAAAAATCTACAATCCTCTGAAGGATTTCGGGTTCCGCTCAAACTTGAGCACAATAAAATCGACTAACATTACTAGTATTTGTGCTACCAATTGATGATGTGCCAGCTGGACTTTCACGAATCATCATCACTGAAGCTTCCTCCAGAAGTCAAAATTGAGAAGTTCGAGTGGTTGCTACTGTTTCTCTACTAGTTCTTCTTCTGCTCAAGGCATCAGCAACAACATTTGCTTTGCCTGGATGATACTGCAGAGTGAAATCATAATCCTTAAGAAACTCTAACCATCTACGTTGCCTCATATTAAGCTCACTTTGTGTAAATAAATATTTCAAACTTTTATGATCTGAGTATACGATAAATTTTCACCATATAAGTAATGCCTCCATATTTTCAGAGCAAACACTACCGCTGCAAGCTCAAGATCATGAACTGGATAATTCTTTTCATGAACCTTAAGTTGCCTTGAAGCATAAGCTACAACCCCGCCATCCTGCATCAGGACAGAGCCTAAGCCTGAATGGGAAGCATCAGTATACACAGTTAATTCCTTTCCTGATTCAGGTAATATAAGAACAGGTGTTGTAGTTAATCTATACTTCAATTCCTCAAAGGCATTCTTACACTCATCAGACCACACAAACTCAACATCTTTCTGTGTTAGCCGGGTGAGAGGAAGCGTAATTCGAGAGAATCCCTCAACAAATCGTCTATAATAACCCGCTAATCCCAGAAAACTACGAACATCTGACACCATGGTAGGAGTAGGCCATTTCTGAGTCGCCTCAACCTTAGATGAATCAACAGAAATACCTTCAGCATTCAACACATGTCCAAGAAACTTTACCTCAGAGACCCAAAATTCGCATTTGCTAAGTTTGGCATATAGCCTATTATCTTTCAGAGTTTGTAATGTAACTCTAAGGTGATGCGAATGCTCTTCCTGAGTCTTTGAGTAGATCATAATATCATCAATGAACACTATGACAAAATGATCCAAATAGGGTTTAAAAACCCTATGCATTAGATCCATGAACATGGCAGGAGCATTAGTAAGTCTAAATGGCACTACTGAAAACTCATAATGACCATATTGACTGGTAAAGGTCGTCAACGATATGTCAGAATCTCTAACTCTCAACTGATGATAACCAGACCTCAAATCAATTTTTGAAAACCATTTAGCACCCTTCAACTGATCAAACAAATCATCAATTCTAGGCAATGGATACTTATTCCTGATAGTCACCCGATTCAACTGCCTATAATCAATACACATACGCAAAGTACCATCCTTTTTCTTTACAAACAAAACAGGTGCTCCCCATGGTGACATGCTAGGTCGAATGAATCCTTTCTTTAACAACTCCTCTATTTGAACATGTAAGTCCCGTAATTCTTTAGGTGCGATACGGTAAGGAAGAATCGATATAGGTTTTGTGCCAGGTATAGTCTCAATAATAGAATCAATTACCCTTGGTGGTGGAAGTCCAGGTAATTCGGATGGAAAGACTTCGGAAAATTCACAAACTACCGGAATTTCCTCAATCTTAATCTCCTGATCAGGTTTATTCAATGTTGTAACCCCTGCACACATTTCTACCTCCCCTGGAGTAGCTATTTGACCCCTAGTCGCAAATCCTTTTGGATTGTATCCTTGATACACTACCACTCCGAATAAATTAGGAACATTAAAAATGACTCGTTTACGAAAGCAATCAATAATAGCCCGATACATGGATAACCAATCCATACCTAAAAGTGCATCATACTCTAGGTACTCCATTATCCTAAGACTGATAGGAAATTCATTCTCCCCAATTTTGATTACACAATTCCTACAAATCAGATTAGGATAAAGTTTCTCGCTCACTGCTGTGCTTAGGATCAACAATGTGTTGGCTCTAATAGGTTTCAATTTCAATTCATCCACCATTTCACCCGAAATAAAAGAAACTGTAGAACCAGCGTCAATTAAAACATGCATATCTCTACCACAAATATTAATGATACCTTCCACTAGCCTCCACGTAGCCTCAGGGTCTGCCTCAGCCACTGCATGAGTCTGTCCTCGTGACGTATGAGCTACACTATTTCGAACAGTATCAATTATTGGTACAGTACAATCTCTTTGAATATGCCCTGTCTGCCCACAACAATAGCAAATCACATTGGGTCGACGAAACCCTGTACTAGCTTGAGAACTTTGTACCACGCTACCTGATCGAAACGCAAACTGCCCTCTACCTCTACCTCTGCCTCTGCCTCCTGACTGTGATATTGACTGAGTTGGTCTTGCAACTGAAGCCTGGGAAATTACAGGTACAGAAACTGGTGCGCTGGCATGTGTGGTATTCCGTGGCACTGACTAACTAGGTGTTCCTGGTGTTGATGAACCTTCAACTGTTCTTCTATTACCACCATGTTGCTGAGAGAAATACCAGTTCCTCTTCTGCCCAATGGACTTCCCTGGGTGAATATTCACAAACTCCCTAGCCCTTTGACTTCCGGGGTACTGTGGAGGTGGTGGTAACCGTACCGCTGCTGCTGAAGGTCTAGCCATAATAGCCATCTCAACTTCCATTGCACTCTCAAAAATAAATGCAAAACTAGTGCGAGGATGAGAGGACACCACAATTCGTATCTCCGTTTCTAAACCATTAATGAATAGATCTATTTTATTCTCCTCTAATTCTACTAATTCAGGTGCAAATTCACTCAATTCATTAAATTTCTGTTCATATTCTCTCACAGTCATAGTTCCCTGTTTCAAATTTATAAACTCCGCCTTCTTCCTGTTTCTGACTGGTTTAGGAAAATACTGCTTATAGAAAACAGTTCTGAATTCCGGCCATGTGGTGGGGACTTTACCTTCTCTTTCTAAAGATTTCCACCACTTCCTAGCAGAATCCACCAATACAAAAGCCACTAATCTTACTTTGAACCGATCCTCTACCTCAACAGCTTCAAATCGTTGCTCCATTTCCAACACCCATGCTTCAGCCAGTCCGTCCACCATACTACCATCAAACCTCATAATATCGTACTTCATAAATTCTTTCCTAGTCCACCAATATAGAGCTTTCTCAGTGTCTACAGGCGCCACTGGAATTTCAGGAAGTGTCTCTTGTATCGGTACTGAACCCTGTACTCCAGCAGATGGTACTGGAATTTCAACATTTTCCGCTACTCCCTCAGCTCTACTGACCTCAAGACTGGTCACCAGTTGAGTGTTCCCTTGTATAATAGGAGGAGGTACTACTTGGGTCATCAAGGTAGCCATCATTCTATTTTGTGCTTCCAGTACTTCCTGTAATTGCTTTTCCATACGCCTTTTCCATTCTATTTCCTGATTTACTTCTTCCTGTTGTTGAGAACCTGGAGATCCCTCTCCTTGCTCAGCCATGGGATTCTGTCTATTCAGCAAGATAAACCATTAATATATTATCCAAAAAGTACAAAGGAATCATATCTATTCTATAGATATACATAAATTCAGCAAATAATGTATACTTATACAATTATTTAGTTTGGTTTCCCCCCAAAATATGATAAAACTCGGTTATCAGGTTTACATTCTTTTCTTAAGCCAAACTTATTTTAGACCGATCTCTTATACCTATAAGCTCGGTTACATAGAAACTTGGCTCTGATACCAACTGTAACAACCTCCACTTTAAATATAGAGTGTTCAGACTGAAAATTTAATTAAGCCCCGGTACTCCAGATCAGGCCTAACTAGATTTTAACAGTCCCTACTTTAAATAGAGGATGTTCGGCCTAAAACTCTAATTAAGCCCCGGTACACCAGATCAGGCCTAACTAGAGCCAGCAGCCTATTCCCTTATCACCTGCTAACAACCTGTATATCGCTGATACCAAATAAAACTTTTAATTTCAAAAACAACGAAAATTTAAAACTTTTATAGTAATCTTATACAATGTCTCAAAACTATATTATACAAAACTTTGTTGATCTGTAAAAGCAACCCAACCCTCAGTTATGGATACAACATAATCAAACAATATATACATATGTACTTCAGATTCATTACATTAAGAGAAGTCTTCGAAACTCCTAAAGCTTCCCTTTTCCCTTCTCTTCCGTCGTAAGTCGAGAACCTAAAATTAAGTTGTTGGATGAGCTCCTACATGCTCAGTAAATGACTCCCGAATAATCCATCAATTATCAACTAAATAATTTAATCAATGCGTAGCAATATGAATCCAACATATATTTAAAGAGGGTGTTGAAACAATATAAACAATACATAAGCAGATGCAATTTCATAAGTCTTTTGCAACTGTATTGTGACTTAGGTTTCCATTTGATTAAAATCATAGAGTCGCACTCCCACATCACTCATGAATTACCACTAACAGCTGATAATTCATAAATGGTGTGCCGCCAACTCAAATGGAAAGCATTGGTCGGAATAATTCCCAAGTCACTGGGGCGCGGTGATGGGTGGCCTCCCAACACAGTTCTAAACCCCAGGCCGATCTGTCCCGCTAAACCTCTTCCCGGTTCTCATTTTCTTTTGTAAAATAATAACAAACAGTTTAAGTCACAATACATTGCCCCATTCCCAGTCTCTAATACTATATGCTCTAATAGTATTTAATTACGTTGCATAAATGATGAAAAACACGAGTCCCACTTACCTTGATTACGCTTCCTTAACACCTCCTCTTGATTTCCTTGCTCTCTAGGTTCACTTCCGTCTCCTTGTGCTCGAAAACCTATTCCACATTAACTAATGTCAACCTATAATCTACAGTAAGATTTATAATTCAAATCTAAATCCATACTCTACAAAATTTCCCTCAACTAACTTCCATATTCTTAACTTTACTATTTATCACGTCCAACTCATGCTAACACAATATTTCACATTCTCTATTCTTTTATTCCTACTTCTCATTGTCCATTATGTTTTCCTAATTCCCTTCTCTGGTTCACCCAACGCGCTAGCCATTGCTCCAGTAGCGTTGGCCATCGATTTCTTCTCAGAATCGAGCTAAATCAGCTCTATTGCTATTCCTCAATTTCCAAAGTTCCAACAGCAAACAACAACCAAATAATCAAGAACTTCATCAATCTATTCAACATCGTTAAAACCCAAATCACATTCCAATCTACAACTTTATCAACTTTTTTCGCAACAGTTCCTACATCTTCCTAATTGTTTCCTGCAACAGTTCCTGCAATAGTTCCTAATTATTTCCTGCAACAGTTCCTGCAACCTCAGAGAGCATACCCACATCACATGTCTATATTAATTCCAGCAAACAACAACTAAACATCAAGTTTGCAGTTCACTTACACATCATCATCATGCCCGCAACCTCGAGAGCATACCCACATCACATGTCTATATGAATTCCAGCAACAACAACCCAACATCAAGAATTTCAACAACAATCTATCACAAATCTAACAATTCATAACGTTTCGCAACATGCATGTGCCGAATCGGGACTGTTGCAGTTTACTTCCCCAAATTCCCATTCATCCCCACAATCTGATTTTTACACAAATAGGAGTTCTAATGATCCTTGTAACCTTCCCAAACTCATTACAATCGAATCTCACACCTTGATTCAACTTCCCCAAAGTTTTCCCCAAATTCCCGAAACCCACGAATTTAAAAGAAAACTTTCAAAACTTACCCAAACTTACGAACACCACTCAACACTAGTTGATCTCTACGTCACCTTCCAGTTTTCCAGCTCCGCCTCTCCCTCGCGTCTCTCTTCTCCTTGTTCTCTTCCTCCACCGCTCTTCTCTCTTCTCTCTCGCGATTTCGATGAGCAGAGGCGGTGAAGCTTTTGGTTTTATAAATAAACCCTTGCCTCGAGATGCGTATTTGCTCATCTCGAGGTCACTTAAACTTATCCTTACTTATATATATGTATATATATATACTGCCCCATATATATAATAATTTATCTACATATACTTATACATATACATATATATAATTCCTATGTATATATAGATGAGTATACAAACTTCTATATAACTCTAACCCTCTCTCGCCAACGAGTTCACTCGGGTGTTTCCGCGCTCTCGCCACTCTACCGGCATTCAAGCCTTCAGAAATTTCCCGAATTATCCCACTTTCTACTTATATGTACTACATAGTTATATAATACATACCATACAAACACAATTGCATTCACCAACACACACCCATACACGCTATTTAAGATACGCCGACCCTACTTCCAACTGAATCTCTTTGTGATTACTATACAGTTTATCACTAATTATTTGATTAAAGTTGCAGTTTATCACTAATTACTTGATTAAAGTTGTAGGTCGTTACACCCAACTCGGGAAAATCTTCTCCTTCATCCCCTAGACCCTTGTTCACCTCTACCAAGGGTCTAGAACATCCTCTAACATCAACATACACCAGACACTTCGTTTATATACTCAAAATATCAAAACGTGATGGATCTAAGCATGCATGACTTGAAGAAGATGAAGAACCCCAGAACAAACAAAAAATTCATAATTTTTTATTTTCAAAACCAAATTTGTTTAAAGAAAAATTATGAGAACGAAGTGAAGAATCCAAATCTAGTGTTTTATTTCAAAAATAAACTCGTTTTATACACCAAAAATCAGAATATTATAATCATACAAAAAAATTTGCTCAACTTGTGACAACCTAAAAATTGGACTTTTAAACTTAAATCAAGGCTTCCATTTTGATTCAAAACCAAATTAAACCCTTTGTAACTGATTTCATATAAAAGTCCTTTGCTTGGTATCCCAATACCCCTTGATTTCACATGCATAAAGCCATGTTATGTGAGAAGGATGAAGGAGTAATGGCTTACCTAGCTCGATTAATGAATACTTCAACTCTACTCCCATTCTCTTAATTCTCCTTCCAATTCTAGTAGCTCTCTACTTTTTCCTGAATTTTTTCCATGCAATTTGAAGCATAGAACACGAAGTGTAGGCTTATATAGCTTAACTTCTAATCAAAGTACATCCTCACATCTCCATGTCTTCTAATGGTCCACACTCACTCCTACATTCCAATAATTCAACCATGTGACTCACTTATACACACACAAGTTACTCAAGTGTTATGGAAGTGTGTTAGCACACATCTCGAGGCACATCTATGCGTTCTTGATTTTTAATTTCAAACCATAAGCTACATATTTGATTGGCCTTAATTAAATAAGTTTAGGCTATGATCTTAATCATTTAAATCTTCATATGAAATGTGACTTACCATATGGCTAGCTACCCTGTCCCCCGGCACGCTACTCGAGGCACATTCCAACTCGCACGGCTAGTGACGAATAAACAAGTTAACACTAAAGATCCAAGTATAGTGTACACACATACATCACACTAGACATCTATCACACCAAAAATAATATATTTCTCGATCTTCTTGCCGAGTATTGGTTCGTGTACCCGCTCTTAGGCCATGCCACGGGTCAGTAACCCCGATTATGGCCAAAATCTAAAATTAGAAATTTGGGTCGTAATAGAGTGACTCTCTCATATAATTATTGAAAGTTTGAATAATTTAGGAATTTGAAAACTATACGTTTAGGATGACCATCAAAAAGTTTTTTTATTCAAGAAGATGACTCCAAACTCAAGTCGAACCCTAACCAAAAATTTAGATAGCAAAAAAAATCCATTCGAAAGTTCAAACATAGCTACACAAATGACAACCATAAATAAAATTGTTTGAAAATTAGGTAAGAAAACAAAACGCAAGAAGCAAATTAAGATCGAGTGTCAACATTATGTATATAGTAAGACCCAAATACTTTTATCAATTTAAATTATCCTTCACTCGTCCCTTGCATAACTTTAATTTTCTTCATCATCAACACACTTGTGCATCATGTGAGGATTCGCATTTGACCTTTTGAAATCTTCATCGTACAATTGCTTTGTTTCTTCATTTATATTATAAAGAAAATAAATTAATTACTTAGGAAAAAAAGTTATTTATTCAGCTTGTGTTTTTTCTTTTTTAAAAAATCGCAACAAAGCTAGTTCAGATCTGAATACACTTGAAAATAGGACCAAAAAATATATACAATGGGAAACGATAAATGAACACACGAAATCAAACATATAATCAGACAATAACTCAATCCAATGCACTGATATTGATACATGATATACACTGAATGAATGATTAAGGAAATTATCCGCCTTTATCTATTCGTAAAAAGATAGTCTTGCAAACATAAAAAAAAAAATGTTAGTTTGATTCATAACCGTAAGTGATCATTATTTATGCATTATATATATAGGAAATTCTACAATAGAGCCAAATATTTTACCATGCCATGGGTATATATATATATCAAGAACGATAATCTTAGGAGAAGGATTTGAGAAAAAAATCTTGGGAGAAGAGACATCTACAAATAACCAAACACACCTGATATATAAAAATGAGAGACTATGAGGTTCGCTAAAACAAAAATTGAGAATGAGGTACTTGAAAAACAAGACCTACATTACGATTCGGAATATGATAAATGACCCAGTTTGGGCGCACAGATTAAACGCACACCCCATATGGCCTCACATGTCACGTTTTGTCATAAGTGGTTCCCAAGATTTTGAAGCAAAAGGAAAATGGACGGAATCCTTGGATTTCGTTTGAATTAAACGTAAGTGGGGACCACCTGTCTAACCGACACGGTTAGTTGAGTGACTACAAGTCAGATGATAGTGGGTAGAAAGACGTTTTAGCCCTTTATATTTCTAACTAAACAACCACACAATTGAAGAATGAATCACACAATTGAAGAACAAACCCTAGTGTTTGCTTGCCCATGCAAGTTTATCCTCTCCAACCCTAAACCCTCTCAAACACTCTGCAGCTCAACGGATGGGCTTATGTTCAGTTTGACGAATAGGCTTATGTTCAGTTTGACGAACGGGCTTAAGTTCACAGAAGGAGTCCTCTCAAACACTCTTCACAGTGGTGGAACAAGTCCTAACAAGTATTAACACTAACACATGTCGGTGCGCCATGGTTTACGTTAGCCATCGATTGGATTCTGGGATTTCAGTTAGTTCAAGTTAACTCACTGGCTGTGTCTGGGGATAGTCCGAAGTATGGTTCTATTCTGACCAAGATTCTGCACATACATTTGTTTCACTACAATTTGATATTCATCAATTATCAACTAATACTCAAAAGATAATATATAACAACGTGAATACAATGCATATTTAAGGGAGCATTTGAATCAATATAATTAATATACAAACAGATGTAAGTTCATTGGTTCATTGCAAATACCCGAGATTTGTATTTTTCAATTCCAACATTTGAACAGAGTCGCACTCCCACATCATCAGGAATCAGTCACTAGGCATCTGATTAGTTCTCATCGATGTGCCACCAACTCAAATAAATAGAGTCGCACTCCCACATCGTCATTAAACCAATCACTGACCATCTGATTGGTTTATGACTAATGTGCCGCCAACTCAATAGGAAAACATTGACTGGGATATTACCAAGTCAATGGGGCACGGTGATGGGAGGCATCCCCAACACAGTTCCAAACCCCAGGCCGATTCGTCCTGCCAAACCTCTTCCTAAATTTCATTTTAAAATATTTTTGTAAAACCAAAGCCAAATCACAATGCATTGCCTCATTCCCAATTCAGAACACTACATGCTCTAATAATACTATTTTACATTACATAATTGATAAAAGATACGAGTTTCATTTACCTAACCTGAGCTTTCCTAAGGTTTTTTCCAGGTTTTCCGAACTTTTCGAGGTTCCATCATGTTTCTCCCTGCCCAAACACCTATGTCATAGTCATTGACATTAAGTCAGGTCCAATCTATACTAGTTTAAACCACTAAACCAACCTCAAGACTTGCAACAAAACTACCTAAGTAAATCAATATTCCATTGTTCACACTTGCCAGTGCACTAGGGCCAGTGCCCAGCGCGCTACCCAGTGACACTGTTCCCTATCACATCCAACACGCCCAACGCACTAGTCGACTGCGAGACAGTAATTCCAACCACGATCGACTTAACCAAATCTACCCAAATGGAGTCCAAACACCCTGCAACCTCAGAGAGGGCCTCACAAGAGGACTTACAACCTTTATGCATGATCACAACATTAATGGGTCACTATGCCAACCTGAAAAAATCCAACTACAATCACAACTAACAGCAACAACAATGAACCACAACCACGACAACAAAAACAACTCACTTCGTCGGGTTTCGATGACCTCGACTCCACGAGCTCCCCGTCAGGAGCTCTCTTTCTCCCTCTCGGCTCCCTCGTATCTCTCTGTGATCTTCTTTCTCTCTCACTCCTCTATTTATAACGAAAAGAATAGGTAGCAAAAATAATATAAACTAACTGCCTCAAGATACGCATTACATCATCTCGAGGATCCTCAAAGCTATCTCTTTTACCCCACTACACAGCGCACTAGGGCCAATGCCCAACGTGTTAGTCACCAACCAAATATAATTTTCTAAGTTTTTTCTTGATTCTTTTGCACGCCGCCGAGTTCACTCGGCATGCACTAGTACTCGCGACTCTCATGGTTCCACTTGTGACTACTCCTCATCACTTAATACCCGTTATTCATTAATTATTACATATTTATATATATCACCATATATATAAATATACAATATGCCTATCATTACGTCTATCAAAACGTAGTTCACGCCAACGAGCACACTCAGGCGTCAATGCTATCTCGCGTCTCATGTATGTCATCCTTGACCCACACATGGTATTAAGCGTTCCCTCATTTGTCTAGTTATTAATTTATAATTAATATTACAGTCCATGCAAACACAATTCGGCACGTAATTCCACACACATGCTAATCGTAGCTAATTGGCTTAACCACAAGTCTAACTCGAGTTAATTAAAATTTGGATTAACACTAATCACGTGCTTAAGGTAAAAGGTCATTATACGCGTCCCTGAAATTCACGTCCAAACATGCCAAAGTAAACTCGAAAGATAAAGAATTGCGACGTAAGTTTGAATCTCACCTCGTTTGTCAATTTCCACGCCGTTTGATGCTCCAAATGACCTCCCAAAACTCACAAAACTCTAGCCTTATCACCAAATTTTTGTCCAAGAGAGAGTGAGGAGAGAGAAAAGGTGATGGATGAAAAACAACTTGACTATTAATAGTCAAAATGTCATCAAGTGTATGTGTGCAGATATAGGCTTGATCCAAGGGCCCTTGTGAGGTCAATTAGTAACCCTTTTGTGACTTATATGGCAACTTGGTTACTTGACCTTATCCTTCTTACCACAAACCCAACGAACCTTTAGGCATTCTGGTACCCAGTCCCGCACTGCTTTGCGTGCTAATCTTGCACACTCGCGTCACTAATTGTCTAAACAGCGTTCAATATTAATTATTTAATGCATATTATTTATTTATTTTGTGTATAATCCCCCAACCTAGTGTATCTGCAATTCCCTTACCCGATACCCACGTCAACACGCAATACAAGGCACATACCCATCACATTATTTTGCTCAGTAAATATCAATATACATACACACATTGTAATGTAAATTAACAAAATTGAATATACACATCACAAAACAGAAAAAACAACAAGCAAATACGAACTGTATACCTAATTCGGGCGTGCCTTAACCTAGCTGCGGGGTCCACCAGCATTTGAGCTGGCGTCTATGTCTGTAAATACATCACGAATAACAAAAAATTAGATTTAGGTCATTACAATTTTGTATTAATCTTCATGTGTTGATTATTTCTCATAGGAAAATAAAATTCAAAATGAACAGATATTACTTTTGTTTCATATAATACATGTGATGATTTTTAGTTATCAATTTAAGATGTTGATCCTTGTCTCTTACACCTAAAATTATAAAAAGGAAAAATACAAACATTTTTTAGCAAATTTCTTTAATTTTTTTTCTCTAGTGTTCTTTCTTTTCACATTATGATATATATGGTGTTTAGTAAAATCACTCTGAGCGGTTATATGTATTTTGAACCTGTCAAAATCATCCAATACCAATATTAACAAGGTTCTTTTTTAGAGTATATAATGCAAGAGCTATTGATAATATAAGGCTGTGACATGAGGAATGCCAGAAGAACTTACCATGCTGACCAGTATTAAAGGAGACTGAAGGGAGTTACGAAAGGAGTCATTAGTAAGATAGGTAATTCATATGGTGAATCATGAAAAAGGAAGATTTCTTAAAGTATTGCTTAAAGTCAAAGAGGTTGGGTCGACCTGCACAAGGATTGATGTATTGGTGGTACTGTAAACCTCATTAGATGAGAAAGTAGGTGAAAAACAATAATAGTTGACCATCGTCTAATCAGTAACAAACTTAATTGAAAATAGCTTATTATGTTGGATTTATGATTTAGTAGGTAAAATTGATTTCAGAAGATAGTGCACTGCCACTTATTCTTTATTTCTTTCGTAAAAAGCACCACCACTTATTACTCTTTACATGCATTTTATTGTACCTTGTTTACATTTATCGTACTTCTTAAATTGTTCAAAATTTTTCAACATTATCGCATGTTTGAATCCTAACCAATATGGTACTTTATTACGTGGCTTCAACCACAAGACAAGAAAGTGAATTCTTCTGCAATTTGCATGCATCTATAGGATGTGGAACCTTGTATATTCGGGCCAAGCAGAGATTTTATTTTTCTTCAAAATTACTTTGGGTCTGTTAGGTTATTATTTTCTTCTTCATCAATGACCATTTCTTATTACCTTAAATACAAATTTGGAATTGAGGTTTTCGTTATTGTGCTTATTTTGTGTATCCATTTTTATTCATTACTTTCAAATGACCTCTTTGACCAACGAAGTGATCAATGGGTTGTGTTTCACTATAAGATAAAATGGTGCAAAAAAAGCTTGCAACTTTCCAGTCATACGTACAAAAAATTTCGATTGGACATCTCATCTTGGATTTGTGTATAGATGCGAATTGTCTTCTTGTGATAAAGCTTGACGAAAAAACAGTCCTTTGCAAATGTAAGAAGTTTTGGTCATTGTACTGCCACTTGGTTGGAAAAAGAATGTGTACTTTAAAATTGAATGGACTATCTCATTACTAGAACGATAAATATTTGCAAATGGCAAAACATCTCCACTAGAAATGGATGAGACATCATTTGCTAAGAAGTAAGGTCTAAGTGGTCTTAGATTCTACTCAGGATCGAGTCATCTTATTAAAAATAAAATTCCTTTGATAATCACTCTAAACTCATAACTATCAAGTTTATAAATTATTCAAACTTTGAATGATTATACAATAAAATTACTATCGATCAATGAGCACACATGAACTCATTGTGAATTTTTTAATATGTTAGTTTTTTTTTTTTGAAAACTTAATATGTTAGTTAATTTGCATTTTCTTATCAATAAATGTTAAAATTGACATCCCACGAGGGAAGCGAGCAGGTACAAATGTACGTAGCACATATCCAAAACTATATATATATATATATAAGAAAGCTATATACATGTTGATACATTTCAACTGTACATAGTTTTTGAGATTAACGTTTAGGTGTATTAATTAGTTTACCTAACCTAATTAATATCAATATCCTAATTAATAGCCTAACTACATTATTTTAAATTTTTTTTTTCTTTTCTTTTTACACAATACAAATTTTTTAGTTTTTTAATAAATAAAATATAATAGCTATATATAATTTAGTGTAGATACTTTTCATCTTTCATATTTTTAATCGAAGATTAGGATTTTTATAATTACACCATTCTTCAAATATTTTATATCTTTTATTTTTAAACAAATTTATTTATAAAAGAATATGTATACATCCTTAATCCTTAACCCTTATAAAAGTGGCTTAATTTGGTATTTTGATTTCATAATTATGATTTTTTAAGAAAAAATAAAAAACACAAGCCATTGATATTTTTCGCACTTAAGTAAGGGGTAGGATGGTAAAATACTTTAAAACATTATGTGGCTATATAAGTAGGGAAAATAGCTACTCTATTTTCAGCCAAATCTTTTTTTTATAATATTTTTTGTTTTTTTACCTTTTTTTTAAGAGTTTCTATTTTTGATTTTTTTAGCCTACTTTTAGGTATTTTTCGGATTTGCTTGCATTTTTTTTCTTTCTTAATGCAACATAATGTATATTTTTTGAAAAAAAAATTAAGCCCTAACTCCAACTTATATTTCGCATATATACACTAACTCAAGAAGTTTTTTGTAACTCCTATAAAAAAAATAAAAGAAGAAGTTTTTACATTATTATATTTCTTTGATTAGTAGATAAGGTTGAATTCATACTTTTTTAGTTAGAGTAGGAATAGGATTAATTATGTGTTACATTAGAGTTCGACCGGTTGTTTCATTTTTTTTCTTATTTTTTGGAGTTTTTTTTTCATTTTCGTTTCCATTTCTATTTCATTGTCTCAAGATTAATAATTAACTTTCAACCAAAAAATAAAAAAAATAAAAAAAAAAACTTTCAACAAAAAAAAAATTAACAAACCTTATCTACTAACCACAAATTAATGTAACACAATTAACAAACCTTTCAATTATGACCAAATTAGGAACTATTCTAAATTCCTTTTTTTGGTACATAATTAGGGAAGGAGAATGCTTTGTTGCAGGAGTATAGACACATAGCAAAGACATGCATGTGTAACGCCCAATGCCTTTTAGACCGAGATGCACATGCACGGATCTCAATGTCATCACACCTAAGTGCATTAGTCTTTGAATCAAAAATTTTATAAAAGACTTATTTTACATTATAACTACGTTATAATTTGATGTTCCAGAATTATTACAATTAAGCTTCGATTTTTTTCAATAATCGTTCTATTTTTCAAATGTCAATTCTAAATTCACTTTTTTGGTACGCAATTAGAGAAGGAAAATACTTTAGAGCCCGAGCATAGACACCATGCACAGACACGCATGTGTTAATGCCCAATGTTTTTTAAACCAAGATGCATGTGCACACATCTCAATGTGAATCGCATCGCACCTAAGTGCATTATAAATTATAGGCTTCGATTGTCGATTATAAGAATCATTCTATTTTTCAAATTTCAAAATTGTTATTTTTATATGTTATATGTATAGATTTAATGGCGGAACCAATACCCGATGTCGCCACGTGGTGCGTCGTGGATCCCGTAGCCTTTCCACGTCACTGCCCTGCTGCATTCCACGCACCGTTAATGTCCATTCGCCACATCAGATTCCTCAATTCTCGTGCTAACTCATTATTCACTTATTAAGTTTTCATTTATTCATTATTCATCATTTTACCAGAGTTATATATCAATAAATTCAGCGAAAGACTTAAAGTAAAAGTTAACATTTATATTCATGAAAGTTTAGAGCATCAGTCCTATGTGGAAAACCCGAAATAATACACTGTATATAAGGTGACAAGATAAATATATACATGTACATAGTCATAAAAAAGTCCCATGATACCTAAAAGTATATCAAAATATCAAAAAGTAGCACGTATGAGTAGGTCCTGGATTGTAGATAATCAGATGTAGTCGCCCAGTTTCTCCTTACCTCTGCTCGTACTCAAATCTGCACTCAGTCATTGACGCGCGCCGAACGCGTTAATAAAATATATAAACCTAAACCAACTATTTTGTAGATAGCGGTAAAGGGTCGATCCTACAGAGATTGGTGGTCTTTCTTGTTGGGGAATGTGCCCTAGGTCAATCCATTAACTGTCTTTATTAATACATTTATTTAATAAAATAGAGGATTTCATTTGTTGTTTATTATAATTAATTTGCATATATACATTATAATAAGATCCATGGGCATTTACAGAAATATCCTAAATGTCCCTAGTCGATCATTATACTGGGAACTATAATGAATTGAGACCAGTGTGAGTCTTGATTGATTATCATATAATGATTATACGTATAGGGATACAAATCAAGATCACGAGTACTTGTTACGGAATAAAGTACTGGACCGACCCTCTATGAGAACATCACATGGATTAAGTCATAGTTGTTTCTCATGATAGGTATATTTTTCAATCCTCTGACTTGAGATTACAAAGACTTCAACATTAGGAACATAGTAATTTGACACTATCAAACGTTGTCTTTAACTGGACAATTATAAAAATTGTGATTGGTTACTATGTGAGCAATGTGATGAAGTTGTGTAATCGAGATAGAATTTGTCCCTCTCATATAAAGAGAGATATCTAGTGGATCCCTCGATGTGTTAAACTGTTAAAAGGCCTAGTCTAAGTGAATTGATATTGATCAATGTCACTTGGATGTTTTCAGTCTACCTAGAGATTGAGACTAGTACGATTGAACATGTTGGATGACAATTCCATGCCTTATGTTTGATCAAAAGGATATCGTGTGACAAAAGGATGTTATATACATTATTGATTAGATTGTATCGATTTGATATTCGTACAACTTGGGTAGTCATAATGTCTTGCTAGAGGCCACTTATGACTTGTATACCAAAATATTTTTCGGTACACTGCCAACATTGTACGAGCCTATTGGGTCGCACACTAAGAATGGTTTTGCGAGAATTTAAGATGGTTCAGAAAAATGAATTTTATATGATAAAATTCATGACAGAAACGTCCTTGTAGTGTATTACACTTATACTTCTTTAAGCAGGGGTATATGTGTAATTTACTTAACTGTCTATATACAAGGGTTGTATAAATAGACGCTTTGAGTTAGAATACAAAAAAAAGATTAAAAGGTCGAAACTCTATTTTCATTTGAAAAAAATGACTTAGGGTTTTTGGTATGCTCTGGATCGTTTTGGAGAGAAACAAAAAGGTTTGATATTCTCTCGAAGCTACCACTTTAAATCTCGGCCGCCATTCATATGTGGACTACTGATAGAGGGCGTTCGTCGTTGGCAGCGCCTTAGAGATTGATTTACCTTCAGAAAGGTACATTGCGACTGAGGTATGATTAAGTTTTCATAATTTAAACGTTTTAATGGAATCAGATTCGGACCCTGTTATGGCTTTTTGTCAAAATTGCTTTGTAATCTCCACTGCACATGAACCCCAAAACTCAACAGTGGTATCAGAGCCTTCGAGTTTGATTCCATTAACCTCATTGCATGTTTTCTTATGATATATGACTGAAAGCATGTTAATAGTTGATGTATATGTGATATACATAAGTTTTCTGTGAGATTTATTATCATGTTTTGTGTATATGATATATATATTCGTGATTTAATTGAAATTAGTTTCGTACATGCTAATAACCATGTTAGGTTAATTTGAATAATTTTAATGAATTGAGTTTCGTGTTCTATGATCCATGACACCATTAGGTTCAATTGGGATAGTAGTTCATGATTCAATTACATGTTTGTGATTATTTGGATGAAGATCGAAATTGCAAATAATTAATTTTTGAAATTATTTATTTATCTTGTTATATCTATTTTGTTATGAAGTTTCTATTTGATAAAGATAGATAACAAATTATAATAGGAGATAAATATCAAGAATCTTGTTATTGGTGATATACTAGGATTCAAATATCTTAAATCCAAAATAAATAATTAATTTTTGAAATTATTTATTTATCTTGTTATATCTATTTTGTTATGAAGATTCTATTTGATAAAGATAGATAACAAATTAGATTAGGAGATATAAGCAAAATCGGTTTCGTTATCCCCCTTGGATAGGAGATAAATATGGAGAAGTTTGTTATTGGTGATATGTTAGGATTCAAATATCTAAAGTCCTAATTGGATTAGGATAAGATGATTAGTTAGATGTGGGCCCGGGTTAATTAAAAATATTTTAATTGACTTAATTTTGGATAAATTAAGAAGTAAATTTAGTATAGTAAAATCAGCCAAAAATATGATTTCTATAGTGAATTTCAATTTTTGGAATTGAGATTCGTCTTCTAAAAAAAAACAGGGGCGCTACTCCTGTACCCCCGTCCGCTGACCGGTCAGTGGAACCACCACCCGCTGACCGGCCAGCGGGACCGCTGTCTAACTAATCCTAGTGCACGGAAATTCTTCTATTAGTGAATAGCATAAAAATTTCCTAAATTGTTTAGTGGTTTTACAAATCAATAAAATATATGATATTTCATTGTTTACTTAAAAATCACTAAAACTAAATAAAATCCCTCTATTAAATCTTAAGTCTTGTGCCATCCAATTTTAAACACTTATCAAGGCCTCGATCGCACTAATATAGTTTCAGCCATAGCTGGGTGTATTGTGTTATCTTGGTGAGATAAGTTAGGTAAGAGTTACCTAAATATTTAAATTGGTCCAACTTAATAAAGCTATCAAAATAGTTTTGGGCTTTAGGCATATGATGAGATAAAATCATGCTAAGACATAAGATGTCATGTATCTCATAAAAGTATCTAAAATTACATAAGATGTAATTGGTAACTGTTACCTGCCTAAATAATCTAGTTCTATGTTTCATGCAATAACTGTCATAGAATTAGGTGAAATATGGATTTAAGTCCCATAAATAAACCGTATGTTTTAGGAGGGTTGTTAATTTAGTGGGAGTCTATTCCTCTATACTAAAATAAACTCTGCATAATCTTTATTGTAGATCAATGGCCTCTTCAAGTAATAATAATCCCCTATCACTGCGATTTATCCTTGAGAAGGATAAGCTATCTGGGACTAACTTTCTTGACTGGTTTAGAAACTTGAGAATCATTCTCAAGCATGAACGCAAGTTGTATGTTCTGGATGCTTCGATCCCTGAGGACCCACCAGCCAATGCTACGAAAGCTGTGAAGGATGCGCATAATAAGCATGTCAACGATTCTACTGATGTTGCATGCATTATGTTGGCAACTATGGTTCCTGAACTTCAGAAGGACATGGAACTAATAGAAGCCTACGACATGGCCGTAACGCTGAAGGAAATGTTCCAACAGCAAGCTAGGCAAGAAAGGTTCGAGACAGTCAAGAACCTGCATTCTTGTAAGATGACTGAGGGTGCGTCAGTTAGTCATCATGTTCTGAAGATGAAGGGCTATGTTGACCAACTTGATAGACTTAGATTTTCCATAAGCCAAGAGTTGGCTACAGATTTGATCCTAAATTCATTACCGGAGAGTTACTCACAATTTGTGATGAACTACAATATGAATAATATGGAGAAATCAATTTCAGAGTTGCATTTGATGCTCAAAACTGCTGAACAAAATATCAAGAAACCCTCTAATAATGTGTTGATGGTCCGAAAGGAAAAGGGAATGAAGAAGAAAGGCAAAGGCAAAGGCAAGGCTAAAGTTGTCAAGACTGCTGCTGCACCTGTCGCAAAGCCTGTGGAACAAGTCAAGCCCCAACCTGTTCCTGCTTCAAAGCACCAAAAGGAAAAGGAGATTTTCATTTATGCCATGCACCTGGACATTGGTTCAGAAATAGCAAACTCTATCTGGAAGATCTAAAGAAGAAAAAGGGTAGTGCGACTACCACCTCAGGTATTTTTGTTAATGAAATTAATTTATCTACTAGTGATTCCTGGGTATTAGATACCGGATGTGGATCTCACATTTGTATTAATGTGCAGGAACTCACTAGAAGTAGGAAGCTGAAAAAAGGAGAAGTCATCTTACGCGTAGGGAATGGAGCAAGAGTTGCTGCCCTAGCTGTTGGATCATGACTTAGTCTTACCTAGTGGACTTATTTTAACTTTAAATAATTGTTATTATGTGCCTGCCTTGAGCAGAAACATCATTTATGTTTTATGTTTGGATATGGATGGTTTTGATTTTATTATTGCGAATAATAGATGTTCAATTTCTCGTAAAGGCATTTTTTATGCAAATGTTGATTTGTGTGATGGTCTTTATATTCTAAGCATGAAAAGGTTCACTGATACTCTAGTCTTTAATATAAATACAAAGAGATTCAAGTCAAATGATTTGAATTAAACCTATCTTTGGCATTGTCGTCTTAGCCACATAAATGAGAAACGCATAACGAAACTCCATAAAGATGGACTTCCAGATTCATTTGATTTGGAATCATATGAAACGTGTGTATCTGGTTTACCAGGCAAGATGACTAAAAGTCCCTTTACTAGACATAGTGAAAGGGCAAGTGATTTATTAGGTCTAATACATACTGATGTATGCGGTCCTATAAACACAATGGCTAGAAGAGGTTATCAATACTTCATTACATTTACTGATGATTTCAGCATATATGGTTATGTATATCTTATGAAACATAAAGCTGAATCATTTGAGATGTTTCGAACATTTCAAAATGAAGTGTAGAATCAACTTGGTAAAACTATCAAAGCACTTCGATCAGATCGAGGTGGTGAATATTTGAGCCAAGAATTTGATGATCATCTTAGAAATTATGGGATTGTCTAACAATTAACTCCACCAGCAACTCTACAATGGAATCGAGTTTCTGAAAGGAGAAATCGAACCTTATTAGATATGGTTCGATCTATGATGAGTCATGCAGATCTTCCATTATCCTTTTGGGGTTATGCATTACAAACTGCAGCTTTCACTCTAAATCGAGTTCCTTCTAAAACTGTTGATAAAATACCATATGAAATATGGTATGGGAAGAGACCTAGTTAGTTTTTTCTTAAGATTTGGGTTTGTAAGGCTTATGTAAAGCGACAAGTCTCAGAAAAACTAGCACCTAAATCTAATAAGTGTTTATTTGTGGGGTATCCTAAGGAAACAAAAGGATATTACTTTTATAACCCCGCTGAGAACAAAGTGTTTGTTACTCGGTATGGTGCCTTTATGGAAAAACAGTTTATTTCAAAAGACACTAGTAGAGAGAAATAAATCTTGAAGAAGTTCAAGAATCACAGATAAACACTGAACCGCTACTGGAAGTTCAACAACATTCTGAACCAGTTGAATCTGCACAAGTGACACAAGGCCCACGTAAATCTGGTAGGGTAAAACATGAGCCAGAGAGATTCGAATTTCTCATTACTGATGGTCGTAATGTGTTGCTTATGGATCAAAATGAGCCCACCACTTATCAGGAGGCTATGTTTGGACCAGACTCAGATAAATGGCTAAGTGTCATAAATTCTGAGATGCAATCTATGTATTATAACCAAGTTTGGTACTTGGTTGATTTACCTACAGGTGGTAAGACCATTGGATGTAAATGGGTTTTCAAGAAGAAAACTGACATGGATGGCAAAGTGCATACTTTCAAAGCAAGACTTGTAGCAAAAGGTTTCAGGCAGACTCAAGGTGTTGATTATGATGAAACTTTTTTGCCAATAGTCATGCTTAAATCCATAAGAATTTTAATTGCCATTGCTGCATATTATGACTATGAGATATGGTAAATGGATGTAAAAACAACATTTCTTAATGGAAAGCTACTTGAGAACGTGTATATGACACAACCTAAAGGTTTTGTACATCCTGAAAATTCTATGAAGGTATGCAAGCTTCAAAGATCTATTTATGGATTAAAGCAAGCTTCTCGGAATTGGAATCTTCATTTTGATGAAGCAATTAAGGATTTTGGTTTTATTAAAAATGAAGATGAGCCTTGTGTATACAATAAGGTCAGTGGGAGTGTAGTTGTTTTTCTGGTACTGTATGTTGATGATATATTGCTCATTAGAAACGACATCCCAGCATTACAGAATGTCAAGTCTTAGTTAAGGAAGTGTTTCTCAATGAAAGACTTAGGAGATGCAGCCTATATCCTAGGGATAAAGATCTATAGGGATAGATCTTAGAGGCTAATGGGTCTAAGTCAGAGTGCTTACATAGACAAGGTGCTGGATAGGTCCAGTTTGCAAGACTCTAAAAGAGGATTATTGCCAATGTCTCATGGCATAAGTCTCAGCAAGAATCAATGTCCTAGAACAAATGATGAGCGAGATCATATAAATAAGATTCCATATGCATCAGCTATTGGATCTATCATGTATGCCATGCTATGCACTCGACCTTATGTATCATATGCTTTGAGTACTACAAGCAGATATCAGTCAGATCCTGGTGAGAGTCACTGAATAGCAATAAGGAACATCCTTAAGTACTTAAGAAGTACTAAGGAAGTGTTTTTGGTCTATGGAGGTTTTGAAAATGATCTAGTTGTAAATGGTTACACAGATGCAAGTTTTCAAACTGATATAGATGATTTTATATCACAGTTTAGATATGTGTTTACTTTGAATGGGGTGTAGTAAGCTGGAAAAGTTCGAAGCAAGAGACTGTGGCAGATTCTACAACAGAAGCTGAGTATATTGCAGCGTCCGATGCAGCAAAGGAGGCAGTTTGGATCAAAAAGTTCATTTCTGAACTAGGTGTGGTTCCAAGTATTGCTACCCCTGTTTGTTTGTATTGTGACAATAATGGGGCAATAGCACAGGCCAAGGAACCTAGATCACACCACAGATCCAAACATATACTTAGGCGTTTTCATCTCATCAGAGAAATTATTGAGAGGGGAGACGTAAAGATTTGCAGAGTACCTACTGAAGACAACGTTGTGGATCCATTGACAAAAGCTCTTCCACAAGCAAAACATGATGGTCATGTTAGATCATTAGGCATTAGCTGTTGGGTTTTGGGGTTCATGCGCAGCGGAGATTACAAAATAATTTTGAGAGAAACCCCAATAGGATCCGAATCTGATTCCATTAAAACACGTTTAAACTATGAAAACTTAATCATACCTCAGTCGCAATGTACCTTTCTGAAGAGTAATCGATCTCTAAGGTGCTGCCAACGACGAATGCCCTCTATCAGCAGTCCACACACGAACGGCGGCTGAGATTTGAAGTGCTAGCTTCGAGAGAATACCAAACCTTTTTGTTTCTCTCCAAAATGATCTAGAGCATACCAAGAACCTCTAAGTCGTTTCTTAAAACAAAAATAGAGTTTCAGCCCTTTTTAAATCTTTCGTACTTGTATTCTAACTCAAAGCATCTATTTATACAACCCTTGTATATAGACGGTTAAGTAAATTACACATATACCCCTACTTAAAGAAGTATAAGTTTACTACACTACAAGGACGTTTCTGTCATGAATTTTATCATATAAAATTTATTTTTCTGAACCATCTTAAAATCTCACAAAACCATTCTTAGTGTGCAACCCAATAGGCTCATACAATGTTGGCAGTGTACCAAAATACATTTTGGTATACAAGTCATAAGCGGCTTCTAGCAAGACATTATGACTACCCAAGTTGTACGAATATCAAATCGATACAACCTAATTAATAGTGTATATAAAATCCTTTTGTCACACGATATCCTTTTGATCAAACATAAGGCATGGAACTGTCATCAAACATGTTCAATCGTACTAGGTAAACTGAAAACATCCAAGTGACATTGATCAATATCAATTCACTTAGACTAGGCCTTTTAATAATCTAACACATCGAGGGATCCACTGGATATCTCTCTTTATATGAGAGAGACAAATTCTATCTCGATTACACAACTTCATCACATTGCTCACACAGTAATCAATCACAACCTTTATAATCGTCCGGTTAAAAACAATGTTTGATTGCGTCAAATCACTGTATTCCTAATGTTGAAGTCTCTGATAATCTTAAGTCAGAGGACTGAAAAATATACCTATCATGAGAAACAACTATGACTTAATCCATGTGATGTTCTCATAGCGGGTCGGTCCAGTACTTTGTTCCCTAATAAGTACTCATGATCTTGATTCGTATTTCTATACATATGATCATCGTATGATCATCAATCAAGACTCACACTAGTCTTAATTCATTATAGTTCCCAGTATAATAATCGACTAGGGACATTTAGGATATTTCTGTAAATACCCATAGATCTTATTATAATGTAAACATGCAAATCAATTATAATAAACAACAAATGAAATCCTCTATTTTATTAACAAAAATGTATTTATAAAGACTATTAATGGATTGACCTAGGGCACATTTCCCAACATTAGATGCATGCATGATTGGCCCTAGTGTAAGTGGGAGATGTTGGGGAATGTGCCCTAGATCAATCTATTAACTGTCTTTATGAATACTTTTAGTTAATAAAATAGAGGATTTCATTTGTTGTTTATTATAATTAATTTGCATGTTTACATTATAATAAGATCCATGGGCATTTACAGAAATATCCTAAATGTCCCTAGTCAATTATTATACTGCAAACTATAATGAATTAAGACTAATGTGAGTCTTGATTGATGATCGTATGATGATTATACGTATATGGATACAAATCAAGATCAAGAGAACTTGTTAGGGAATAAAGTACTGGACCGACCCGCTATGAGAACATCACATGGATTAAGTCATAGTTGTTTCTCATGATAGGTATATTTTTCAGTCCTCTGACTTGAGATTACCAGAGACTTCAATATTAGGAACATAGTAATTTGACACTATCAAACGTTGTCTTTAATCGAACGATTATAAAGATTGTGATTTGTTACTATGTGAGCAATGTGATGAAGTAGTGTAATCGAGATAGAATTTGTCCCTCTTATATAAAGAGAGATATCTAGTAGATCCCTCGATGTGTTAGACTGTTAAAAGGCCTAGTCTAAGTGAATTGATATTGATCAATGTCACTTGGATATTTTCAGTTTACCTAGAGATCGAGACTAGTACGATTGAACATGTTGGATGACAATTTCATGCCTTATGTTTGATCAAAAGGATATCGTGTGACAAAAGGATGTTATATACACTATTGATTAGGTTGTATCGATTTTATATTCGTACAACTTGGGTAATCATAATGTCTTGCTAGAGGCCGCTTATGACTTGTATACCAAAATGTGTTTTGGTACACTGCCAACATTGTACGAGCCTATTGGATTGCACACTAAGAATGGTTTTGCGAGATTTTAAGATGGTTCAGAAAAAACAAATTTTATATGATAAAATTCATGACAGAAACGTCCTTGTAGTGTATTACACTTATACTTCTTTAAGTAGGGGTATATGTGTAATTTACTTAACTGTCTATATACAAGGGTTGTATAAATAGACGCTTTGAGTTAGAATACAAAAAAAAGATTAAAAGGCCGAAACTCTATTTTCGTTTGAAAAAAATAACTTAGGGTTTTTGGTATGCTCTGGATCGTTTTTGAGAGAAACAAAAAGGTTTGGTATTCTCTCGAATCTAGCACTTCAAATCTCGGTCGCCGTTCATGTGTGGACTGCTGGCGTTCGTCGTTGGCAGCACCTTAGAGATTGATTGACCTTCAGAAAGGTACATTGCGACTGAGGTATGATTAAGTTTTTATAGTTTAAATATTTTAATAAAATTAGATTTGGATCCTATTGGGGTTTTTTGTCAAAATTGTTTTGTAATCTCCGTTGCGCATGAATCCCAAAACTCAACATTTCTAAGGTAAGAAAAATACAAAAAAGTGAATTTAGGGTTTTAGAGAGAATGTATGAATACTTTAAAAATAAAGAAATTAAATAAGAGGAAATCTAATGGGAATGATAAGTCTAAGTATTCAGCTTCACGGTGTTCACCATACACTTGGGATTGATTTCAATAATCGTCGATTTATGAAAAAATATGAAACTAATCTATGATTTAGTGCAGCTATAGACTCGATGACGCACCCGATTTCTCGCACTTCCTGATATTGGCAGCCAAGGTACGAATGTTGACTACTTCCCTAACTAAACGCGCAACCTAATCTCTAGTGCTCTAGATTTAATGTATTGGTCGTATTACTTCGGTCCGTGAAGGCACTACACCTAGACAACCAGATCACTAGTGCTCTCGATTTAGCTTAGATCCCTAAAGTACTTAACTGAATGGCTAATTGTCACAAATATGAGTCTACTGCGTAAGAACGGACGTTTCGACTTCAATGACAAAGGATATCAATCTAATATGCATGCACATGCCTTTACATACAATCAAATCTAATATTAATACTATAAACAGAACCAAAGGAAATAGATCATATAAAAGAATCAATAATAATAAAGATAAATAAACCTCATAAAGGATTCTCAAGTCGTAGGCTTGACTGATCCACCTTCAACCTAGACGAAGAAGATTAGCTAGACATAATTAAAACAAAAAACTAGTTTCTAATGCAAAACGGAAGTAAAACAAGAGTTCTTTTTGAATTAGAGTCTATTGGTATTTATAGGAAGACCCCAAAGTTGGTTCAAAACCTAAAAATTTCGAAAAAAGATGTAAAATCCTGAGTTTTTCGTCCTGCAATTATCGACGTTGTGGCACCACTGTGAGAAGTTCTGAAGCAGGTGTCCTCACGGCATCTTTTTTGAGCTCTCTGATTCAGATGTATGCGAGTCACGCCATCAGAATTTGTTAAGCACGATGTCCTCACGGCTTGAAAACTTCCTCTGCCTTGCAATACGATTTTGGACCACATAGAGGCCGAATCTGAGAAGCTTGTGAGATATGAAAATATTCAAATTGGAGTCTACTTTTCAAAAAATAAAACAGAAACTCATTTGGATTTGAGATGAGGAAGTTATATCCTTTATACTGAAGAAGGATCATTAAGAAACTTGACCAAACTTTGCCAACTGTGTATCGCTCTTTTGAGCCACTTTAAATCCGTATCTCATGATGCTTGATAAAAAAAATGTCCGTCTCAAAGTCTTCTTTCCAATAAGACCAACGGCGAGTCGTTCCGACTTCAGATGTGAAAATTATGGCTTGTGAACTTAACATCACTCAATTAAGTTCATAACACACCTTTGGTCCAACAACGTCCGACTCATGTAAAGTCCCTGAAACACATAAAATAAGTGTTTGTCACTTTAAAACAAGATAAATATATTTCATTAACTCCTAATGACCTATACTAAATCATGCCTAAATGAACACTTATCAAACACCCGCAAACTTAGACTTTGCTCGTCCCGAGCAAAGAAGTGAATGAAAACTTATACTCCACTCATATACTACAATGACAAATCCTAACAATCTTATGCCCTTCGCCAAGTCGAGTTGAGTTCATTTTTTATTTAAATCTGTCACTCAAGTAACCATCACCTAAAAGAAGTTCAGAGTCAAATAGTGTGAAAATGGAGTTCAAACATCAGTAAAAATCACCTTTTCAAAAACCAGAATCAATCCAGAAAAAGGCCTTCAACTACTTAAGGTTTTTCAGAGTCACTACATGAAAGCACACAAGTTCAGAATTTCTTAAAAATTGTGCATCAACATCAAAAAAAGGACTATAAACGAAAAATGCAACACACTATCCAAAAATGTAGACTAAATACACCAAAGAGAGACAGTCAGAGTTAAATATAAAAATGGGGAACAACACATTAGAATAACTCAATTGATCTAGCTATAAGCACTCGGTCAAAACTTCATAGCTCTCTTTGGTATCTAGCACAATGCCTAAACTTCATAGCTCTCTAATAAGCAACTTCAAATATGTTGGACAATGCTATAAATTAAGTATAACTTCTAATATTCAAAAGGGTTCAAGTCACAAAAGTAACTTATTTTGAACTCATATCCACAATCAAAAACACTCAACAAGGTTTTAGGCAACTCTACATGCAACAAAATAACTATAAACATGCATAGACTAAATAATGCAACTAAATAACTACAAAAACGATGCATGAACTAATACAAACTATTACTAACCTGTGACGACCCCTCTCCTAATCTAGGGCACTGCCCGGCCTAATCTCGTAATTAAGCCCTAATCATGACACGTAGGACCCGATTACGTATTAGTCAGCCTTTTTAACCTATTTGCCAACTTGATCGCGTTCAGGATAAATAATACACTAACCCTACCAATTTCAATAACTTAGAGTAGTTTTAAATATTTAACAGTTAATTTAGTTAGCGGAAGTCTTAACAATTTATAACGGAATTCTTTTAATCATTTAGCGTAAGTCTTTTTAAATAAATGGAAACAATTTGATAAACCTAAGTGTGGAAACCAGGAATAACGATCACAATATATATGAACTATGTGGCGAAACATATAAACAGTGTGATAGTCAAAAGTCGGGGAACTAACGCTCAACCCAATATATACATCCCAATAGTACTAAAGACATAAGTAAAATATACAAAATATCAAAATCTACAGTTAGACAGTAGTACGCAAGCTCAGAAGTAATCGCCAATCTTGTCCTTGTCAGGTCTACTGCTTGACCGATCTGCACCTACCATCATAAAAAGGACGGTGAGTATAAAAGTATAACAATAATTCTAAAATGACTTATATACCTACATTTCCAAAATAAATAAACGGTATTTAAAAGCATAATGGTAGTCAAGGAAAGCTCTAAATAAACATGCTAGAAAATATCAGGAATTCAAATGAAACTGACACAGGTTAAGCAATATGATTTAGGTCCGGTCAGCGGTGAGAACTATCACTTAGTCTTTTCCACTATTTATATGGAGTTGTGCTCTACATATTATATTTTCTAATAACCTCAAATGGTGGAGTTATGTTCTAAACGTATAAATCATCTATCATAAATCTCGCCGAATACCCCAATTCATTACGTCGTGAGTTGCGCTAGTATAGTGGAGAGTGTCAACATCCCCGAGGTCTCGTGACCCCGTGAGCCGCCCACTCTATGAAGTGCAATGGACCCTAGATTCTAAAATTACTTTAAATTCAATAAAAAGACTCGATAAAGGAATTCAAGAATAAATATGCTACAAAGCACAAATAGACCAAAAGTACAAGTTTCTAACATAATTATAAACTCAGTTAATCCTAATAGCATGCTATTTGCTCAAATATCAAATAACCACAAGACAGACATATGGTATGGAAAGAATCAATGAATTTTAAGGAAATGAGATATCATGATAGCAAGTCTCAATATGAGGAGATTTTCACAACAATTTATGATATTCAGAATAAAAGCAAAATATAGTCAATTAGACTAATCAACAATAGTAGAATAGAAATGAAATGAAAATAAATAATTCAAGTGGGATTACTCACAATTCACACAATTTCCTAGTCAATCTGACCTCCCGACACCCCGACTTGCGCTCCCGGAACACCCCTAAGTCCCTGGAAAGTCATTTTATATCATTTTTATTTATTTATTTATTATTATTGTTTTATATATTTTTTAAAATATTTTATTTTATTTTTAAGGGGGTTGGGCCCCTGAACCAGTTTGACTCAGTCCAACTGGGTCTGACCCGGTCCGGTCCAACCTAGCCGGTTGGACCGGCCGAGGGACCGCACGCACCCCCGCCCCAAATTTGCAGAGACGATGCTCTTCTTCAATTTTTTTTTGAACAACAACAACAACAATCACTCCAACAATCATCCCATCACAAATCAACCACAACCTCTTCGACATATCAAAACATACACTTGGCATTTCATTTGTCATTAAAAACATAAATTTTAACAAGGATTAGACATGCATGTAAGGGAAAAATGGGGAAGAACACTTGAACTTCAAAATCACAAACTTTGATCCAAAAACGAATTGAAAATCTAGACCCTTAGTGCTATCCTAAGTGAAATTCGACAAGGATTTCAAAAATGCCATTAGAATTTGCAAACAACCTTGTTTTCAAGCTCGAAAATTGAAATTTCAGTTTCATATGGAAAACTCCAAAATGGCAAAACTTGTCAAAATGATAATGCAAGTTTGGAAATCAAATTCGAGGCTCTTTTTTGGTTCAAAACTATAAATAGACACATTTAAAACTACTTTTAGGCAAAATCCCTTTGATTTGAACTCAAAACCCCAAATATAGATGTAAGAAATTGAAGAACACATTACCTAGGTTGTAGCTATAGTTGGGTGTTTAATTCTCCAACTCTTGATGATGAAACACCCCTTCAAACTCACAACTTTCCAGCAATTACTAGATTTCCAGTAGCTCTGTATTTTATTTCCTTTGTTTCCAATATGCAAAATGAGAGAAATGCACTAAGGTGGGTTTTTATAAATTTGAGTTTTCATCTAGTGTGTAAAACCATGACATCTTGTGGCTATCATTCACTACTACTAACCCACTAATTCAGCCCATGTGACTTTATTTGTTGACACAAGTTTTTGGGAGTGTGTGCTAACCCATATCCCTAGGCATATCCATGTCTCCTCCATTTTTAATAAAAGCTATAGGATATCAATTTGATGTGTATTATCTACATGACATATGTTATGATTTAAATTAATTAAATAACATTAGACTAAGTTTAGACTTACCACAAGCTTAGCTATTCAATTTTCCGGCTTGCACGCAACTAGAGGCACGTCCCCACTCACGTCTTGACGCCTATCGCTGTAAGGACCGACTTAGTTAGTCTACACATATATATATCACTAGGCATACACCACAACAAATATACAATATACCTCGGCCACGTGCCTCGGTCGGTGTACGCACCTCACGCGGGTCCTACATCATGGGTCGGTGAGCCTGATTATGACTAAAATCTAGGATTAAAAATTTGGGTCGTGACTTAACCTAAATGATGCAATGCATAGCATGTCATAACAAGAAAATGAGACGAAAAAGAACAGAAAAACACCACCATATTTTAGCATACGCATATAAATAATAAAACTGTCATGCGTTAATCCCATTCATTCAACACTCCACTATACCTAAAACACCCCAAACCTTGTCCTCAAGGTTTAAAACAAGAATGAGGCTATCAAACTACAAAATGAAGAGAAACAAAGTGAAAAAACATGAAAGTGAAAAAGATATGTAATGGGGAATGACATGCTAAAATGAACATGCAAAACCTAATAGACTAAAATATCTCATAAAAAATACAGCGACAAAAACGCTCAACTCGGAAAATCAAGGGATCACGGGAATATTGTTAAAATACCTCCAGTAGACTCAAGAACTAATCTAATAACCTAAAAACAAGAACTTACCGAATCTCAAATAGACTAAACATATATACTAGAGAACCTTAGCAGTGATATCGGGCTCTCAACTCCAGTGCTTTGATAAACGAGTATCAAACACCTATAAATAGTCACAAATGGGATAAGATGAGTTTACTAATCAAATATAAAAATAAGCAAACTAAAAACATAAAGGAAAGAAACTTGGGTTGCTTCCCAAGAGCGTTTTTGGTTAAAGTCGTTAGCTTGACCTGTCGTGAATAATCAAGTGATGCTCTCTCCTTTGGAGATGTCGACAATGAATGGCACATCTATAGCTTTGGAAAATTCAGCAGGCATGCTCTCCTTCAGATTTAGGAGCTCGTTCGGGACCTTTAACACATGATTCTGTCACATCATGATCGTTTGACACAGAGGTGTCAGCAGTATAGAAAATCTGCGAATGCTCCTTTACTACCACCTACTTTTTAAATTCAACAGGTATGCATGGGAGGGAAGGTTTCACCAACACCAAAGGTTGGTCTTCCTTGCTCTCTTTTTGCGGTTTCTCCGGCCTTTCTAAAATGATTTTAATTTCTTTCTTGGCTTTGTCCTCTTCATTCTGTGTAATTTCAATGTATGGCTCATGTAAAGAAACTACAAGTGTTTCCTCTGGTTCACTCCAATAGTCCTCAACCGGTGTAACCTCATTCACCTCAACACTCTCCAATGGAATTGCACTCATGGTCTCTGCTGATATCTTTTGGAGAATTGACGTTATTTCTTCTTTAGCTTCTTGATCCCTTTGTTCAATCCATTGGTCTAATTATTACTCGGTGAGGTTCATGTCTTGCACAACCTCCAACCAATACCTTATTATATCCCTTAAAGGCTGCTTTCGCATGGAACTATTTATGGCAGGCTGTGGCAATGAATTACGCCAGTCATCAAAGGGACATACGTTAGTGTTTGGAGAAAGCCAGTCGGAGATCATATCTTTCTCAATGTCTTCAATGGTTCTTCATTCCTGTTGAGGAATCCGTGAACTTGGCCTAGACATATAGAAGTCGGGTTGTGACGATGCATAGCTAGAACCGCGATGATTTTCATACCTCATATGGTAAGGACAAGCATACGTGGGATGAAAGTATTCCCTACAAAAATCATAAACTTCGACCTGTAGCATAAAATATTGCGAGTTAAAAAATTGATATCCATTATGTGACACCCCTACCCCATTCATACCATGAAAGTATGAGTCTTCGAATCGACCGTAATTATGGGAGTATGAAGCCATTAAGGAATTACCTACAAAATTATTAGAAACAAAGGGCTAGGTACAAAAATAAATAATAAATAAATATACAACAAAAAAACAAAGAAAGAAAAACCAATCTCCGGCAACGGCGCCAAAAATTGACGCGCGTCAAATGAGGCAATAAAATATGTAAACCTAAACTAACTATTTTGTAAATAGCGTAAAAGGTCGATCTCACAGAGATTAGTGATCTTTCTAAGGTAATAAAAATACAAAAAGGGGAAATTAGGGTTTTAGAGAGAATGTATGAATACTTTGAAAATAAAAAAATTAAATGAGTGAAAATTTAATGGGAGTGTATTCAACTTCACGTTGGGATTGATGTCATTAATCGTCGGTTTATGAAAAATATGAAACTAATCTATGATCTAGTGCCGCTGTAGACCAGGTGACGCACTCAGTTCCTCGCACTTCCTGATATCGGCAGCCAAGGTACGACCGTTGACTACTTCCCTAATCAAACACGCAACCTGATCGCTAGTGCTCCAAATTTAATACATTGGTCGCCTTACTTCAGTCCATGAAAGCACTACACCTAGACAACCGGATCGCTAGTGTTCCTGATTTAGCCTAGATCCCTAAGGTACTTGACTGGATGGCCAACTGTCCCAACTATGAGTCTACCGCATAAGGACGGATGTTTCGACTTCAATAACAAAAGATATCAATCTAATATACATGCACAAGCCTTTACATACAATCGAATCTAACCCTAATATTATAAACAGAACTAAAGGAAATAGATCATATAAAAGAATCAATAATAATAAAGATAAATAAATCTCATAAAGGATTCTCAAGTCGTAGGCTTGACCGATCCACCTCCAACCTAGACGAAGGGGATTAGCTAGACATAATTAAAACAAAAACTTAGGGTGTGTTTGATAGCAAGGGAAATGAGAAAAATCATGGAAAATTTTCTCATTTTTTATTGTAACTGTTTTTTTTAGTGTTTGATAAGTTCATAACTGAACAGAGAAAAAAAACCACACCCTCTTATTTTCCTCATTTTTTTTCTCATATTTTGGCTTGGAAAATCTAGATTTTCTCGCTCGAGTTCACCAAGAGAGATGGATCGACACAAGGAGACTGGAGTTCCAACAACACCAATCACGATAGCAGCAGCAGTGGTTATTACTGTCGTGAAGTGGCTTCTAAGTTATCCGATAAGTCATCAGAGGAACCACATCGATGGGGATACAGGGGTAGGTTTTTCGGCGGCCATGACGGCGGCCACCATCACCACCACTAGTAGTATCATCCTCTCAACAACATGATCAATTGTCCATTTGGTAGTGGTGGTGGTGGTGATGGCGGTAGAAGAGAAGAGGGTTTGTGTTACGGATTTGTGCAAATCAACAACTTGGCGGAGAACATGTAGGGAACAACTTTATTCGATCTTATCATGAATATGTAAAGCAAATCAATAGTGAAACTATGAAACAAATTAGATTGTTCGTAGTGGTTATCTATTTCTATATATAAAATGGAATGCATAATGGGAGATATAGATACAAGTCCTATATTTTTTTTTATTTTTTCTCTCCTTCACTTCTATTTCTTTAATCCGTTCTCTCCCAAGTTCCCAACTCCTAGCCTCTTTCAACTACATTCAATCTAAAACTTAAACTCGGTCTCAATTATTAGTGCCAATAGTGGCATGCGTGCAAGCTACGGAGAGGGGTTTAGCTGCGGTAGAGGTGGGTGTTTTGGCGGTGGCAGTGAGCGGTGGATATTCTATGGTGTATAGAGGTCACCTCTTCGTACTTTGAGTCTACCCACCTAGCTAGGCTTCATGGGTTACAATAAAAAAGAAAATTTTCTCAAGTGCAATCAAACAACAATGAGAAAATTTTCTTAAGAAAATTCTTTAAAGAAAATTTACTAAAGAAAATAATTTTTTCACATTGAAAACTTTCTTTGCTATCAAACAGACCCTTAGTTTCTAATGTAAAACGGAAGTAAAACAAGAGTTCTTTTCGAATTAGAGTCTATTGGTATTTATAGGAAGACCCCAAAGTCGGTTCAAAACCTAAAAATCTCGAAAAAAGATGTAAAATCCTGAGTTTTTCTTCTTTCAGTTATCGACGCTATGGTGGCGCCATGAGAAGTTCTGAAGCACGTCATCTTTTTTGAGCTCTCTGGTTCAGACGTATATGAGTCGCGCCGTCAGAATTTGTTAAGCACGGCATCCTCACGACGTGAAAAATTCCTCTGTCTTGCAACACGATTTTAGACTACTTAGAGGTCTAATTTGAAAAAGCTTTTGAGATGTAAAAATGTTCAGATTGGAGTCTACTTTACAATAAATAAAACGAAAAGTCATTTGGATTTGAAATGAGGAAGTTATATTTTTTATACTCAAGAGTGGTCATTAAGAAACTTGACCAAACTTTGCCAACTTTGTGTCACTCTTTTGAGCCACTTCAAATCCGTATCTCATGATGCTTGCGAAATAAAAATGTCCATCTTATAGTCTTCTTTCCAACAAGGCCAATGGCGAGTCGTTTCGACTTTAGATGTGAAAGTTATGGCTTGTGAACTGAACATCACTCAATTAAGTTCATAACACGCCTTTGGTCCAACAACGCCCGACTCATGTAAAATCCCTGAAACACATAAAACAAGCATTTTTCACTTTAAAACAAGATAAATATAGTCCATTATCTCCTAATAACCTATACTAAATCATGCCTAAATGAACACTTATCAGTCGTTCTAACAAATACAGATGATGAGTCAAGTGAGAAAACTCCCAAAGAAAACCACCGACTGTTTAATAATATAAGCCAATAAATAAAGTTAACTAAATATGCGGTAACATCAGGCAATTATAAAATTAACGCACGCATAGTTAACAGCCTTGAAACTAGATGAGCATCAAATAATTCCGATGTAACCAGGTAAATATGAAATAATACTGATAAAACCGGACGAATGTGTGACTCGTAGCAGACTAGACCATACTTCATCAATCCGAATGATCCTAGCGACCCATCTCAAGCATGGGTCACACCCGAACTACTAGCGGTGGATCGGCCCGAATCTCAACCCACCAAGCACGTGCACCGAGCAGCTCGGGTTTCCATTCACCAAGGGTCGGGTCATACATACGCGCCACAATCTAGTGTGCTAGAACTCGTACCACACCCCCTAAATAACCTCTGACGACGAAATCAAACCAACTACCGACTAATAATTAAACCAAATGATGATAGAATAATGAATAACTAAACGGAAATAAGTAAAAACACTAAATGAATTAACGGAAAACAATTAGATACTCTATATGTATTTCTGTTGGGCTTACGCACCTCAAAACGCACTCTGAATCCCTGTAAGCACCTAGCTCCACTCCTATGTACCGTATTGTAGTCCCCGAGTCCCCTGGGATCCATTTTCAGTGTTTTAGGTTGATTAGAGTGGGTTTAGATAGGTGTTAATATGTTTATTCAAAACCAACCCCTGATGAGTTTATTTTAAAAACCCATTTATTCTGTCATTAGTGCGCTGGAAGTTCTGCCTAGCGCGCCAGTGTTCTTCATCTGAAGAACACCATCATGCCCATGTTGAATAGCACGCTAGAGGGCCTCTCTAGCATACTATTCATGTCAGGTTGCAGAATTTCAACACTAGAATTCCGCAATTCTGACCCCAATGGCCCTATCCATTGTCGTCGACCTACCCTCTCCTCGTAGGGAACACCAAAAACTGCTCCATAAACATGCCAAAGGCTAGATTAATCAATAATTATAAGATCCATGAAACAGGCATTCATTTCATCATAGAGCTCCAACTTAACTTTCTTAGGAAATCAGTTTTAAAATCCCATTTGAAGGCTAGAATAGACTCATTTAAGCAATAGAATCCCATAAAAACATTAAGCAGTTGATCAAATTCATTCTTTAACAAAGTCCCCAAATACAATAATATCTTTTGCTATTTTATTGCCAAACCAGTGGACGAAACAAAACTGATCTCGAGGCTAGAGTATGAATTGGCAGGCTAAAACCGAGCATATTTAGATGATTTTATATAGGATTGGTGGTCAACTAGAAATATATTTAGAATTGTTCTCAAAATTATTTAACTGATGATTTCTATGATTATGAGTCGAGGTTCCATAGTCAATGATTTACGAAGTAAAGATATAAATATTGTTCAGTGCTAAAAAAAAAAAAAAAGATATAAATATTGTTAATATTCACCTCTATCATTCTATAGGGAAATTATGAGTCAATATGTTCCTACATAGTAAGTTTTTGTCACTTTTATTTTTTATTAAAACAAAAGATGAACAATGCTTTGACAAAAAAAAAAAAAACAAAAAACAAAAAACAAAAACAAAAACAAAAACAAAACAAATAAAAAAACAAAACAAAACAAAAATAACAAAAAACAAAGATGATCAATGGAATGCCTGAATCATTTGATCCATAACAATCGCTGAAAAAACAAGGCTCCAAATTAGCAACCATCACATTCCCATAAACCACTACAAACACCAGTAAGAGATTGTATTGAGCTTTTTTCTAAAAGGTTTAGAATGTGGCTTGGTCAAAGTAGAGGCATGGCGGAAGAGAGGACAGCGCCAAAGGAAAGAGCACTTAAAGAAACCCCCTTTTTGTAGAGGGATACAAGTAATAGACAGAATTAAAGTATTGTAGCAGATGTAGGAGCATGCAACTCTTCTGATGGCAATTTACAAATCAATGCTCAGCGCACGACGGCCATTCGTTCATTATATCAAAAACTCGCTAGTGTAAGCCTGACACCATCTATGAAGGAAGTAGGAGTGATACCCAGAAGTTGAATCAACCTACTAATATCCATCGATATATCAGCTGGGGTTTTCACGGCGCGGTTAACCTGAAATGTAGACAATATTTGATGCAAGTGGTGATGTATGGTCTAGATGATCTTAACAACATATAATACAGTTAAACTTGTCCAGCCATATGACAAGCTCAGAAGTAAAACGAATTGTCTTCTCAGCATTTTTAGCCAAGCAAATCAATGAGGCAGCTAATCAAGAACTAGGTTATGCTAAAGCAAAAAGGTTAACAATATAACTGTTTATTGATTATGCATGCTCCAATGGCTAGCAGTAGCTAGTGGAAATACAAGTCTAGGATGGAATTAGGTGAAATATTTGTATTTCTTATCGATGATGGTAGTTTGTCGCTTAAATATAAAATCAAATTGGGAAGAGTATGGAGAGTGTTAGAAACCAGAAAAGTAGTACTAGTTTAACCTAGTTAAGAATAGAAACCAATAGTAATTTTCCAACAACATAGCCTCAGTCCCAAATTAATTGGGATTGGTCGGCTACATGAATCAAACTCTTCCATTGTGCTCGATTGAGTGCAATTGATGGTTAGCATTCCAAACAATTCAAATCCCTCCTAATTAATGCATCCCAAGTTAACTTTAGTCTACCCCTACCTCGTCAAATTTCTAACCAACAGGAACAATAACATTTCATAAATATTCCAGTAGAAGCAAGCATACCGATGACGCAGAGATAGGATTTATCAAAGATGAGTTGTATCCTCTAACAGATGCAACTGCCTCTGCCATTTGCACACGAGATACCCTATCAGGTCCGGCAACATTCAGGAGCAACTGCATATACCTACCCTCTGAGATGATAGCACAAGTATCAATACGTAGGACGAAAAGACAGAAACCAAAACAATATTTTCTATAAACGAAACAGATACAGAAAGCACATCATGCTGCTATTTTTTTTTTCTTTTTGGTATACGGTTGTCATATATTCATCACGAAGGGAACATATAAATTATAAGGCCATGCATCCTGACGTCCTATCCCCATTCGCAAGGCTTCCTGGGGGTCTTCCCATGAAAAGACACCGTATCAAAATGCAATGAATTAACGTCAAAACAGTTCCTTAAAGAATCATTGAACAGATGGTATTGTAAAAGCTTATTGCACTAAACACGTGACTTTCTTGACTAGTATCATTATCACGATAAACCCATGAAAATGGCTTATGATATCCTAAAAGCAAGCAGCATTGGTATCATCTTGTTACATAAATCTACAATTGCAATAGAAGGTCGAAATGAGGTTCATTTTGGTCAACTGGGTTAGCTTCTATCAACACGATATCCTTAAATTTGCAATAACCATAACCTGCTTTACCTGCATTCAACATTGGCCATCATTCCTAAAGACCGAAGGACTACAGACTGATAATTCAATGTAGTTATGAATAAAGTAAACAGACAAATAAAAATGACTGAAGCAATAATGAAAATAAGAAATGTAAATTGAGATAGTGACAAAATACAACAATCATACCTGAGAAGTACTTTGTAATCAATGTTAGTATGATTGAAACAACATCCTTGACATAAACTGGGCAACGGAACTCATCGTAAAAGAAGTCAACCTTAGTTTTCTTGGAAAGGACGGTGTCAATCAACTAAGCCAGAAAAGCACAGACGCTTACGTCAGAATTCAAGCAGCAGAAGATACAATTGTTTAATCAGAACTGAAAGGCAACAAAATTAAATTTGCACTCAGTTCACAACAAGAATGGAAAGATAAAACTTTGCAATTCAATCAAAAATAAGGTTACACTGGATTGCAAATTAAGTTAGTGAAACATGTATAACTTCTATCAGTAACGATCTAATAGCCTTCTTGTGCAGTAGTATGTGAGGAATGATTTACATAGAAGTAACTATTCAAAAATTCAGAAAAATCTTTCAGTAATTGGTGATGAACTGTGATCAGTGACGGAGCGCCAGAAAATAGAGTGAGGGCATCTAACTTTTAACTAAAAAATAGATACGGGCCAAAGACAATTATATAAGGGTACTATAGGGGAGCTCAGGGGGTGGCGAAAACAACAATTCTACAAGGCTACAATTGTATAGAGGTGTCTGAAAAGTTTTAAGACAGAAATAAGACTTAAGAGACCATGCAAGAGTGGGTCAAAATGGTAGAATTTATCCTCTTTGGAAGGAGTCCCAGACGTGTTAATGTCTGCCTCCCGACTCCCCTACAAACATGAAGCTCTATTGGTAGAACCCTAGATGATTGTTGGGGTGAGTTTAAGATAGCTGGTGATAATTTCATTTAAGGCTGGTTCAAAATTAAGCAACAGCCATAAATGTTGGAACAAAATCTTCGGATTGGAAAAACAATTGGAGAATGAGATCACCAAACAAAGACTTGAGGCGCGTAATTACTCTCTTTTAGACAAGAATTCTCCCTTCCGATTGAAACCGCGAATACACAATGGGATTACTGAAATCTCGCCTTCAGGATACAAACAAGTCTCGAATGGTTGTTTGATATTGAGTGTGTAACTCAATTCTAACCAAGAACACTCTTGTAGAACTTTGAGATAATTATGCTAAAACACAAAAAAGAAAACCAATTGATTCAAAGCTTTTGGTTTTGCAATGTGTTTGACATGTTCATGGAATATTTATTTTATAGAAAACTAAAGGACGTAGAGTGTCCATAAAGAGGTGACTTTTGGGTTTAGGGTGCGAGAAACGGATAAAAACGTGAGGAGTCACATTGTTTCGATTTGGGCGCTTGGTGAGTGCTCTCAACGCCCACCCAACGCCCAAGACAAAAGCGTGAGATTTAATATGTCGGGCGCTTAGTGTGGACATATGGACATATAAATTGAAAATTACGTTAGGAAAAATACGATCAAACTCATATAGCATCATTCTAAAATCCGTATATAAAGTGTTTTTTAGACCTGAACTTCCCACTTAGTGCAAATACTTCAAAGTTGCATCAGGTGCTAAGGTGAACGGATCTTGAACAGCAATGAAACTGGAAATACCACAAACTGATTTCTTGTAAGTAAGAGTGTTATGTCAATTGCACATTTTGGCCTTGTGCAAACCTTAACTTTCTTGAGTCCTCTAGAGTCGATTAGGCTCATAAGAAGCGGCCACACTTCTACACCCATATAAGTAAGTCTACTTAAGTGATTATGTGAGTCACTCTATTCTACTTATTAAGATTCAATTGCCAACCTCCATCACGCATAAACCAACACTAGAACCAAGAAGGACCGTTATTAGCCCGGTTCGTGGCTATTTAGGTTTAGTGGCGGTTCAGTACAGGGCTCTGTTTGTAAGGTGGGGCCATCGCACGCCGTTGATATTGGCTTTCTTACAACAACGCTCTTCAATACACAGTTTTTCGCATTTATAAAGGTATAATAGGGGAAAAAGAACATTTTCATGGCTTAATGAATGATTACCAACATTATACTAAAGCAGTAAAACAATAATAAAGTGCAAAAGATCAAGTTTTCAAACTTTTAAACTTACAATCATAATGTTCATTAGCATATTGCTTAGTCAAAAGTAACTTCAAACGCATCAATTCATCAGTTAAACTCTTGATAGTCATTCGTGAGAAAAATGTTGTACAAAACTCAGACCCTCAACCTAACAGTCAACCAACTCCAATTTCACTTCCCTTCTTTATTTAACCTGTCTCTAGAACAAACTTCTGCGACCACCTCATTGACGTGTTCACCTATAAGCTACTCACGATAGTTATTCTTCATCAAGTTTAATTTCTTCTCCTCGGACGCCATCTATCCAGGATTCCGGCATGTTTCTTGAATTTCCAAATATACCTCTGCATAATACCTGGGCTAGCTAGTGCACTACAATCTGATGACTACACTATGATCAGCCATTCAGCAAGTAGGCGACTAGCGCTATATCAATTTGTCCATATCCAGCTAACCATTCTTAGCTACAATCTCCAATCTTAACTCTTAAGGAAGAGTGGTTAGACCTTGTATGACATACTGAGTGACAATTATGGAGTTCCTCTAATTCATGATTAATTGCTGCAATTGAAGCCTGTGAGACTTTGCATTATCTCTGACAACACTTTAACATCAGATTTTACTTCATTTTCAGTTTTCACATTTCTACCGCTCTCATCAAGACAGTCTTTTTTCTAAAAAGTTCGGTCCCCAAACTGATCCTTAAAACAATCTTAAAGCACTTATCTATAAAACTTGAAGGATGTAGAAGGGAATGGAATTGTTAGAAGGAATTTTGTAGGAAGTGGGAAAGAACATAATTGTTTCTCTCAATCGACTTCCCTGATCCATGTTGGAATTTTTTTTTTTTTTTTTATGATACGAAAGGATACTGTTCTCCGCATCAGAATCGAACTCCAACCACTTCCACCCATAATCAAAGACCTACCACTGGGCCAACCCCCCATGGTTTCCATGTTGGAATTTTTGTAGGTTTAGGAATTACAGATCTCAGAAATTATAATCCTTTACCATATATAAATTTCAGAAATATTTAGAAACTACTAAACTAAAGTGAATCTTCATTTGATTTAAGATAAAACGACAAGAATTAATTCCAAAGCATTCTTCGACTTTTTAAGATATTGGCCCTCAGATAAAAGCTAAAAGGTAGTAAATTCAAGATATGATATGGAGAAAGAAATGTAACAAAGCAAAAGTGACCCCGAGGAATTTAAAGACGATTTGATGAGAGTAAAACCTAAAAAAGAAAGCCCCAAAAATAAATTGCTATCATATATTTACATAGAAAAGGGAAGTTCCTAAATCAAATCCGTAAGCAGAGTAAGAAATTGAAATGCTGCAATTGCAACCTTCTCAATAAAAACTAATAGCTGGACTTAGAATTTCAGAGAGCATTGTTTTAAGACTTGAAAAGTGCATGCATAAGCCATTTCTGTTCATAAAAAAGTAAAAGTAGTCCAAATGTCTTTCAAAGTGCTACCTGAATGGGAAGATACGTGGGGACTGGTGAAACCGTCTGTGGCCCATAGATGATACTGCTTCTTAAAATGACATAATTCAAGCAGTTTATCGAGATATACTGCTCTGCTTCTACTTTAGATTTCCCGTACTCATTTACAGGAACTGTCTCGTCCTCTTCCTTGTAGAAGGACTTCACTCCTTCATAGACTGTAGAAGGCGAACTAAATAAGAAATTCCAATAATAACATAACCAACACAGTTACTAATGAACTTGGAAGTTGAAAGAATCGGATTTACATAGGACAACTGAAGCCTCAACAATTTGCATCAAAGGGTATTAATTTCTTTAAGCCTATAACTGAAATCCTTGTTGAGAAATCGACAATTACTTCATTTTGAAACAAAAAAGCTTAGTCTACGAACTTAAGCACAAAGCACTCAGCTCTTTCAAACTTTGACAACTATTTCCGAGCTTAAGCCACCCATGCTATGCCAATTCTCTATGAAAGAAGCATGTCATCATGGATGAAAGCAGAATCTGATTAATGCAATGATAACTTAACAAATTAGAACAGGTTTCCTTGCAGTGAAAAAAATATATGCATAGGTTGGACAAAAAAAATAGATAAGAAATATAAGTAGATCGTACACTTGCAAGAGCTGACATCATGACTAAACTGGCCAATGGAAGAATTGGATTTGGAACCTAGAAGTCCATATGCTTGTTACGCATTAAATGAACAAATGGACATTTTCAGTACACACATGACCGAATGCCTTTGACACCCATACCATCACAAGCTCTCAGATTGATTAATTATTGTAAAAAAGTTCATCAGAATATTATAATATACAACAGAAAATCACTTTTTCCCTTGTAAGTATTATATCAAATAATTATGATGAATAATAAGATGTTTTGCACAAAAACGGACAATCACAATCCTGACAGCAGTACATGTGCCTACAGGATCAAACAAACCTAATACAGGAGTCTTTAAAATTTATTGGTATCAGCGTCAGGAGATTTATGTTTACCTTGACCAGACGATATTATAAATGTACAAAGTGGCTCTTCACTAAAGATTGACAACCATTTTACAAGATAAAAAGATACATTTCTATTAGAATATATGATTCAAATTTATTAAAGCATAGTGTCACTTTATTTATTTGAGTTGTAAGTTCAGTTTTGTTATTGTTGCATGAGTCATGTGTGTCAATTAGTGGTGTAGTAGGTAGTTTAGTTAGAATGAGTTTGAATGAGTTTGGGACATGTGTCGTGTTGTGAGTAGAAAGATGGGGCAGTTACACTTAGTGGATTTGTGGTTACATGTGTTATGCAGTTGACCAAGTTTTCTATTTGTAATTCAGTTATGGGTAAGCATTATAAATATTTACTCACTGTGAACATCTAATATATGAAAATAAAGAGAACATCATCTCTGTTTTTGTTTAGCTTACTGTTTTTTAGTTTTAATTCCAAAAATTATCAACAATTTCAACCAAAATATACTCTTATTGAAGTTTTTATATCAAAATAAAATTCTCCTTCGATTTAGACAATTAGTCCACAAAGAAACAAAGAAAGTTCGGACTTGATACGTCAGCGCCAAACAATCAGCTCTCAAGCACTGACTACTTCTTCCAAACCTAAAAAAGCCATGCTATGTCAATTCTTTGTGAAAGAAGCCTCCCCCCATCATGGACTAAAGAAGAATATAGGCAATGCAATGACAACTCAACATATCCCACCAAGTTTCCAAGCAGTGAAAGCTAAAATAGAAATATATCATATACTTGCTAGAGCTGACATCATGGCAAACTTGCATATTGAGGAATTGTATTTTCAAGCCTAGGAGTTTGCATACTCGTTACGCAAGGGCATTCTACAATGTCTAAAGAATAATGCTTTTTTGACCCACTTTTGGCACGCTATTTGGCACGCACTTGATTGTGACCCTTGATTGTTGCATCGATGTGCACACAAAACCCTATGTGCATCAAAGGGACCCCCAATGACTACGTGCCAAAAGAGGCTCAAATTGGCATAACTCATGTCTAGACCATCATAAGCTGGACCAACAAAGTTTTTTCACATCTCATGACGAAATGTCATTAACACCCACAAATCACAAGATTCTAATGGATTAATTTTCGCATATATTTTGTTATTAAAATGATCACATATGCTACAAAAAAGGTTTTGCACTTGCCAGCATTGACAAAACCAAATTGGTGAGATGAAAGATAACATATGTTGAGCAAAATGGTCGATAACTGTTCTCGTTGGCAGCAGATGTGCTTGTACACTTAACAAATCAAATGCAAATGTAGTCTTCACAATTTATTGTCATTAGAAATAATATCAAACATGGCACATGGCACATAAACACTATTCTGCTTCTCGGCATAGATAATAATAAGATAAATTAGTGAAAAAGCAAATGCTACAAAAATCTTTACATGTATTCGGTGTCAGCGTGTGGACAGAAAAATGTATACCTTGATCACAAGATAAATGTATTAGAAGAGGCATTTCGCTGAAGTCTGTGAACCATTTGACAAGATAATGTGGCACATTAACATCCATTGCAGCTGATGGGTTCCTTTCGCAATCGCGAGGAACGGAAAGCGCGGCGCAGTTGACGACCACATGAGGCTGTCAATTCCAAAAACACTGAGGCACTTATAATAATAGAACCAAGAATGATGAAATCATCAAATTTAGGTCAAATTAACCAAGAAACTGAAAGTGTGTTTGATTCACCTCACCAAACGCATCTGAGATGTCGGAGAAGCCATAGCCGGTCTCGAGATCGACGCGAAACGCGAAGGGAGAGATCTCATTGATCGGTGTGTGATGGGTGAAAGCGAGATCGTAGGGCCTCGGTTCCGAGGTTAAGAGGCTTTGCAAGAGATGTTGGCCTACGTAACCACTTCCTCCCACCACTAACACTCTCTTTCTCTCCATCATTCAATTCAATTCAATTCATTTCATTTTTTAGCCATCTTTCCGTCTTTATGAGTTCTCTTATAGATTTCGTGATTTCACTCTACGGGCTGCACTTGAATGAGCAATTTTTTATTTTTAAAATGCGTTTGTGTTTGTGTTTGTGTTTGTGTTTGTGGTTGGTTGGTTAGGCTAAAGCAGTTAAACTCTTATCAACCTAATCCAACAAGTCCTTAATTTGGATTACCTTAGTCTAATGAAACTTAGTCCGACTTTATCAAGATAATCCTATTAGCCAAATCCTAAAAGTAAAAAACACACCATCCCTTTTTTTTGTCTTGACCACTCGCTATTCAGACTTAATTAACTACTCCGAGCTTGAGTATGACGACCCGCCCGACCTAGGCTCGGGTCGCCCGACCCAAACCGCCACTTGGACCCGATACCTGAACCAGGCCAAAATAACGGTCTAGCACGTCTAAACAAATAAACCTGCGGAATACACATTGGCTAAATAAAGGATAATAATTGCGAAATAAATATAAAGAGATATCCTAAAGCCAATATATTTAAGTTCATAAAACATTAATAAAACTATACATGAGTTCATACTCATTTAAACTAAACAAGTTTATTAAATCTCTTAAGTGGATCAACTAAAGGTAACTAGGATTCAAGCTACCCAAATATCTATTTTAATTTTAACCCCAAGTTGAATTGTTTCAAAATCAAATATACATAATATATATCAACAAAGGCTCACATCAAGAAGAGACTTCAAGCTCGTCTCTACCTTGCCTCAACCTAGCGTTGTCGTGGATACCTGAGATATAAGTGGGGTGAGCTAAAAGAACCAACGGAGCTTAGTAATGCGGAAAACCCGCTCAACCATCAAATATGCAAGTAATACCTAATAAGCATGCAAAGTCTAACATGTATTTGAAAACAAACAAGGATTCATTGAATAGTAGCATGGTAGCAGGATTTCATAAAAAATAGACGTATAATGAACCATCAAGTACTATCATGGACATAAGGTTTGTAAGCCACAAATAAATAGGAATTCATCCTTTCATAGCAAATATGACATATTCATAAGCTATCAAGTTGTAACAATAATCATGTATAGCATTAAAGAGATTAACAAATCATTACATAAATTCAAGCTTTCATGCAAATGAGGGGGTTTCGCGAGATTATGTGTAACGGCCCAATTTAAAATTTGTCGTTAATTATGACGTCATTGCAGATGTGGATACCAGTGAGGACGGTCGAGGGTCCCATAGCGGGGCTGGAACGCACTCGAACTAGGTATACAGTCCGTTTTATATGCTTGTTGTGGTAAATTGTGATGAAAATGTACAAATTAGCTAATTTCATTACAATATGTGTGTTAATGTAGTTTATTGACGAGTGAGGAATGGCCTCGGGGTGCGTGCGGACATGGGACACGAGGCACGGGGTGCCGAGTAGTCGGGGAAACTACGGTGAGTTACTCGTAAATTTTGAGAATTTATTGAATGGAATAGATAATTGTTATATGCTAAATCAATTGGACATCAATAGGTCCTATAGTTAAGGAGAATAAAATAACAACAGTGGGATGATCCTCGAGATGCACATTAGAGAGAATCGAGGTGTCAAGTGTCAAGATAGGGTGTGTAAGTTGAAGTGACACAGGGTGGTCAGTAGCCCTTAGATAATCCTCGAGATTCGTGCACACACTTGATGGGAACCAAGTATATATATACACATGCTTGATCGATCAACAAAGGAGTGAAAGAGAGAGAGATTGGAGAGAGAGCTTGAGGGAGAGAATCGTTGGAAGAGGAGGAAGAAGAACAACATTTTAAGGTGTGAAGTGGGTGGTTTTGACTTCCTACAACAAGAATCAAAGGTATGGATACATCAATCTTGTATTTTATGAAATTTTTGGTGTGGATTAAAATTTGTAAAATTCGAATTTGTTGAGGGATTAAACACTTGGTTTTGTTGGGGATAAGTGTGTATGAGAATGGCATGAGATGGTGGTGATTTTGAGCTAATTTGAGAGGAATTTGATGATGATATGAAAATGGGTTTGGAAATATGAATTTGGTGGATTTTTGGATTTTGATATCTAAACTTGATGAATTTGTGTTAAAATGGTGTTTTTGAGGTGGATGATGAATTTTAGAAGTGTTGGAACCAAATGAATGAGTATATGAAGTGAGTTGGAGTGTGGATTTTTGAACTATAAAAATCTGGACAGAGCGCGATTAGCGCGCTAATGGGTGGACCTAGCGCGCTAATTACCCTCTGGAAAACGATGAACACTGACTTAGATGAATTAGCGCGCTAATTCATCTCATTAGCGCGCTAATAGTTCACTGGAACTCAAAAATTGGAAAATGAAGAAATGAGTCTAAATAACATTATAAACCCATTAATTGAATAATAACCCTTATAAATGAATTTCAGGAGTATTGAAATAGTAATTGGAGTCGGGATTTAGTCGGGAATCAGATCGGGGAATTGAAGGAATCGAGCCGGAGAATTTAACTTGTGGAACGAGAAGTGCGAATTGAGGTGTGTAGTATCCCAATTGAACTTCACTTTAAGTATTTACTGTTTGACTTATTTGAATTCAGTTCTATTTATTATTTACTCCATTTCGTTATTGCTTTACGGTGGTTGAGTACTCTCACCTGGTGACTTTACGGTAGTGGAGGTACTCCTACCTGGTGTCTTTACGGTGTTGAGATCACTCCCCACCTGGTGCTTATTCGTTATGGCCATAGAGTCCACTAAGTCATAGCACTTGTCTAGGCATACACCGGTGAATAGACTACCCGGGTATGGTAAGCTTGTGTGGGTGCGTCGTGGGTCTACGCCGATCACCTAGATGGTCCAGGGCCAACCCATTGGTGTGTCTACAGTCGATGCCTGGGGAGGAAACCCGAAGTATAACTTGGTTTGATTTTTATGTGCATGTACTTTGTTTCATCACTATAATTATGCATGCGATGGTCCTTTTTACAGTTGTTTGTATTTCTTTGTTCCGCATGTTTAAATTATAGTATTTTAAATTCCAATACTTTTACTTCCGTAATTACTTGGTGAATTTCCTTGGGATTACTCACTCTGGACTCGTCATCTGTCTTTTTGTGATAGCTGAGTGCAGATCCTAGTACGAGCCGGGGAAAGGGCAAGCTTGAGGATTATATTGATTGACCGCTCTAGCCCTTCTCGTACGTATGTTTATGTTTACTCGTTTTATATTGGGTTTTGGGTTTGAGAGACAGGTTGTACATTTTGATATTTTGAGAATCAGATGAGATGTATATGATGTATATTTGGTATGGTTTCCACTTAGGCATTTTGCTCATAATATACAAGATAAATCTTTATGTTGTTTATTTAAGTTTCCGCTGCTAACTTGAGGTTATGTGATATTAATGGAATCAAATTTAATGAGAATTGATCAATGATGGATAATTGGGCATGGGACACAACTGGCGGTGACGTGGACAGTTGTGGGCCCGCGTGGCCTCCCGTGGCGGACCAATGTGGAAATTGGGGCCGCCACATTTTGGTATCAGAGCTTAGGTTTAAGGAACCCAAGGAGTGAGGTGTGGGTTATGGTTACCTCTGATACCGCCACATTTTGGTATGGTCAAACTTGGGAATTGGAGACTTAACAAGAGGATAAACTTAATGAATAAAACTTAGATGTGGAAACCACAAGTGAATGATTAGAGACTTAATTGGGAAGTGATGCGAGGTGGGTAGATTTAGGAAGTTATACATATACGTATGTTTTGATTGTATACTATATAATATGTGCGTATGTACTGAGTCTGATCCATTGCACGTTGGTTGTGTAGTTTATGATGGACAGACAGGATCCTACTACTCCGCCCACTACTCAGCCGGAGGTTGGAGAGACTAGCGATCATACCACTAGTGACGTGGCTGATTTGCGAGCTATGATGCGAGGTGATCGAGCGAGATTGATTCAAGAAGAGAAGAAAGACTATTACAAAGCAAACTCAGATGGCCGAGTTAATGGAGTACATTCGGAGTTCGAGGACACCAGCATAGCAGAGCACTGATCGCCGAGTGTCTTTTGCACTCGCTACCACTCGAGACCGCATTAGCACCCATTTGTTGCTACACAGCGGCGGTGGGTCGAGACGATTATAGAGAGGGTTGAACCTGTGGTGGTACCAGCAGAGACTACGGTGGTGACACCCACCACTATAGAGCAGCAGGTAGGGACTTCGACTGCTAGGAGTAGGATGTTAGAAGCAGCGAAGATGGTGAAGGATTTTATGAGATTCAATCCTACGTACTTCACAAGAGTCAGTGATCCTGAAGTTGCAGGACGTTAGTTGATGACTCACAGACGACTACACCAGTTGTTGGAGGTACCCGAGATAGATCAGGCACGTATTTCAGGCTATTGTTTGAGAGGTCAGGCTGCAGTTTGGTGGACCACCTACACTGATATACATGGTACGCCAGCGACATGGGGAGAGTTTAGACAGTTATTTTTGGATGAGTATATTCCCACAGAGGTGCAGTTACGATTGAGGGAGCAGTTATTGGGACTGTGACAGGGTGCCATGTCGGTGTCACAGTACATGGATCGATTCAGATATCTCATGATGTATGCCATGGATGTGGCTAACACGGAGAGATTACAGATTTATTACTTTATCAGAGGCCTAGATGAGAGGATTGGTGGGGTGATAGTTGCGACTGGTGCGGAGACGCTACAGAGTGTTTATGACAGAGCATTGGCTCGCGAGACATATTTACGACACCAGGGTAAGCTTGGAGATAGAACTGGACAGGGCTCTCGGTCTGATCAAAGACCGAAGAGACAGAGAGAGCAGTCTGATCGACAGAGACATGATTATCAGGGTCGACGAGATAGGCGTTCCGAACATCAGAGAGGAGATGAGAGGCAGGTGGTGTACGTTGTTGTACCTGCACCAGCTGAGCAGCCACGACAGCGTGTTCGAGATGGAGGAGGTCGTGGTAGGGGACAGAGATATCGAGGTCATGATAGGGCTCAGGTTCATATAGTGTCAGAGTCAGATTGGCAGGATACACGACGATGTTTCAGATGTCATCAGGTCGGACATATACAGAGAGATTGTCCGATGTCAGCATCATCTTCACGACCACAGATTGAGCCAATTAAGGAGAGGGCTCATGCAGCTGCTACACCTACTGCGTACAGCCGGAGCGTGATGCGACTCGTCAGCTCGTCGAGGGTATGTTATCTATATGCAATGTCTTCATGCATGTATTATTTGATTCCGGCAGTACCTTGTCATTTATATCGGGATGTAGGGTCGGACAGTTAGGATTACAGGTTGAGACCTTAGACCCACATCTTGTCCTCAGTACGGCTGCTGAGGATAAGATTTACCCTAACCGGATATGCCGGAATTGTGTAGTAGAGATTGAGGGACACCAGTTACCTGTCGACTTTCGTGTCCTAGAGTATTTAGAGTTTGAAGCTTTATTGGGTGTGAACTGGTTATCGGCGTATCACGCACATATCGACTGTTTTGGTAAGATGATAGTATTTTATATTGAGGGCATTCCGGTATTTACTTTTGTTGGTACGGCGTCAGACTTACCGATTACCAGAGGTCGATTAGCTACGACACAGGAGATAGAGGCGTTTAAGACGGTGGTTGAGCCAGACCTGAGACCAGAGATTAGAGTGGAGGATGTCCCAGTAGTGTGTGAGTTTCCTAAGGTATTTCCCGACGATTTGCCAGGTTTACCACCTCCTAGGTCAGTTGAGTTTATGATTGAGTTGATTCTGGGGGACGCAGCCAATATACAGCCGACCGTACCGGATGTCAACGTCGGAGCAGGGAGAGTTGAGGTCCCAATTAGAGGAGTTGTTGCAGAAGGGTTTTATTCATCCCAGTATGTCTCCTTGGGGCGCACCAGTGCTACTTGTTAAGAAGAAGGATGGTTCTTTGAGGTTGTGCATAGACTACAGGAAGCTGAATCAAGTGACGATTCGAAATCGTTATCCACTTCCTAGGATTGATGATCTATTCGATCGGTTGGCGAGTGTGCTAAGTTTTTCTCGAAGATTGATTTACGATCTGGGTATCATCAGTTGAGGATTCGGGAGAGTGATATGGAGAAGACGGTGTTTAGCACGCGTTATGGATTGTTTGAGTTCACAGTCATGCCATTTGGGGTGACTAATGTGCCGGCTATCTTTATGGATTTGATGCACCGAGTATTACGGCCATTTTTGGATCGTTATGTGATTGTGTTCATCAATGATATCTTAATATACAGTAAGACTCATGAGGAGCACGAGAGACACCTCAGAGATGTTTTGATGACGTTAAGGGAGCATAGACTATACGCTAAGTTCAGCAAGTGCACTTTTTGGCTGAGAGAGGTGAAATTTCTAGGACATGTCATTGGTAGTCAAGGAATATCTGTTGATGGAGACAAGATTCGAGTGATAATTGATTGGAGGACACCTGAGACAGTTGCAGACATTCGTAGTTTCTTGGGGTTTGCGGGCTATTACCGACGATTTATGCAGGATTTTTCGTTGATTGCAGCGCCGATGACGAGGTTAACCAAGAAGGATATTAAGTTTGAGTGGTATGAAGATTGTGAGGCAGCATTTTTAAAGTTGAAGAGGAAGTTGACTTCGGCGTTAGTGTTGGCTCTACCTGAGACAGGGAAAGACTTATCGGTCTATACAGATGCTTCCGGGACTGGGTTGGGATGCGTATTGATGCAGGAAGGACACCCAGTTGCTTATTTATCGAGGCGATTGAGACCCCATGAGGAGAATTATCCGGTACATGATTTAAAGCTAGCTGCAGTTGTGTTTATGCTCAAGGCTTGGCGACATTATCTTTATGGGGAGCGGTTTATGTTATTCACAGATCATCAGAGCTTGAAATATTTATTCACTCAGAAAGATCTGAATATGCGGCAAAGACGGTGGCTCGAGTTACTGAAAGACTACGATTTCGCGATTGAGTATCATCCTGGGAAGACGAATGTAGTTGCTGATGCATTGAGCCGGAGTGGTGTAGAGCGTCAGACTGTGCGGCGGCAGATGACACATGAGCATGGATTGCTGGAGGCCGCGACGGTGTTGTATTTGTCAGATGCTTTTGCTGATGTTCATATCTGTTGCCAGATGCGTGTTCATGTGGTGTCGTTAGAGAGGGTCGCTGAGTGGCAAAGGGCTGACGGACATTTTGCTCGCTTCAACTGTCTGGCTCAGGATCTGGGTTGCACAGATTGATCTAGTGGTTCGGACCAGTGCTTGAGACACAGAGGCAGGTTGTGGATACCTGAGGTGCAGGAACTATGTGATAGCATTCTTGAAGATGCACATCGTTCGCGGTATACAGTTCATCCTGGCAGGACCAAGATGTATCATGATTTGCGACGATTATTTTGGTGGCCTGGGATGAAGGCCGATGTGGGTGCATATGTGAGAGCTTGTCATATTTGTCAGCAGGTTAAGGCCGAGCACAGGAGACCAACTGGATTGTTACAGCCACTGCCGATTCCACAGTGGAAATGGGAGCATGTTACGATGGATTTTGTGAGCGGGTTGCCACAGACTGCGAGACGTCATGATGCTGTATGGGTTGTTATTGATAGATTGACGAAGACTGCACACTTCATCCCTATATCGATGAAGTATTCGTTTCCTCAGTTGAGCATTATTTTTGAGTGAGAGATCGTTAGGCTACATGGGATACCGCTATCTATTGTGTCTGACAGAGATCCCAGGTTGACTTCGAAGTTGTGGGAGGGCATGCAGGAGCAGTTTGGGACAAGACTGCAGTTCAGTACGGCTTATCATCCTCAGACAGATGGTCAGTCAGAGAGACCGATACGGATATTGGAGGACATGCTTAGGGCATGCATTTTACAGTTTGGGGGTGCTTGGGAAGAGTATCTACCGTTGTGCGAGTTCGCGTACAACAACAGCTATCAGGCGAGTATTGGTATGCCGCCATTTGAGGCTTTATACGGCAGACCTTGCAAATCACCAGCTTGTTGGGCAGCACCTGAGGACGTGGCAATGATTGGACCTGAAGTGGTTGTTGATCATACCGAGAAGATTCGACAAATTAGGATGAGATTGCAAGCAGCTCAAGATAGACAAAAGAAGTACGCTGATAGGTATCTTGAGGGCTTGAGTTATAATGTGGATGACTTGGTATATTTGATAGTTTCGTCCTGGAAAGGTCATTAGAGGTTTGGGATCAAGGGGAAACTAGCACCAAGGTACATTGGGCCTTTCAGAGTTATGGCACGTGTTGGGACAGTAGCGTATAGATTGGAGTTGCCAGCAGAGTTAGCGGGCGTTCATCCAGTGTTTTACATGTCTATGTTGAGATTAGCTAAGTCAGGGCCGAGACCTATGGTGGATATTAGACAGATTGAGGTGCGTCCTGACGTTTCATATGAAGAGCAACCTGTGGAGATCATGGATCGTAGAGTTCAAATTCTGAGGAACAGGGAGATTCCGAAGGTGTTGGTACAATGGCAGCATCACGGGACTGAGGAACTCACCTGGGAGCTCGAATCGATTATGAGACAGAGATATCCTCAGTTATTTACTGGTGAGTGTTGATAAGAACTTAAATTTCGGGACGAAATTTCAATTTAGTTGGGAAGAATTGTAACGGCCCAATTTAAAATTTGTCGTTAATTATGACGTCATTGCAGATGTGGATACCAACAAGGACGGTCGAGGGTCCCATAGCAGGCTGGAACGCACTTGAACTAGGTATACAGTCCGTTTTATATGCTTGTTGTGGTAAATTGTGATGAACATGTACAAATTAGTTAATTTCATTATAATATGTGTGTTAATGTAGTTTATTGACGAGTGAGGAATGGCCTCGGGGTGCGTGCAGACACGGGACACGAGGAACGGGGTGCCGAGTAGTCGGGGAAACTACGGTGAGTTACTCGTAAATTTTGAGAATTTATTGAATGGAATAGATAATTGTTATATGCTAAACCAATTGGACATCAATAGGTCCTATAGTTAAGGAGAATAAAACAACAACAGTGGGACGATCCTCGAGATGCACATTGGAGAGAATCGAGGTGTCAAGTGTCAAGATATGGTGTGTAAGTTGGAGTGACACAGGGTGGTCAGTAGCCCTTGGATAATCCTCGAGATTCGTGCACACACTTGATGGGAACCAAGTATATATATATATATATACACATGCTTGATCGATCAACAAAGGAGTGAAAGAGAGAGAGATTGAAGAGAGAGCTTGAGGGAGAGAATAGTTGGAAGAGGAGGAAGAAGAACAACATTTAAGGTGTGAAGTGGGTGGTTTTGGCTTCCTACAACAAGAATCAAAGGTATGGATACATCAATCTTGTATTTTATGAAATTTTTGGTGTGGATTAAAATTTGTAAAATTCGAATTTGTTGAGGGATTAAACACTTGGTTTTGTTGGGGATAAGTGTGTATGAGAATGGCATGAAATGGTGGTGATTTTGAGCTAATTTGAGAGGAATTTGATGATGATATGAAAATGGGTTTGGAAATATGAATTTGGTGGATTTTTGGATTTTGATATCTAAACTTGATGAATTTGTGTTAAAATGGTGTTTTTGAGGTGGATGATGAATTTTAGAAGTGTTGGAACCAAATGAATGAGTATATGAAGTGAGTTGGAGTGTGGATTTTTGAACTATAAAAATCTGGACAGAGCGCGATTAGCGCGCTAATGGGTGGACCTAGCGCGTTAATTACCCTCTGGAAAACGATGAACACTGACTTAGATGAATTAGCGCGCTAATTCATCTCATTAGCGCGCTAATAGTTCACTGGAACTCAAAAATTGGAAAATGAAGAAATGAGTCTAAATAACATTATAAACCCATTAATTGAATAATAACCCTTATAAATGAATTCCAGGAGTATTGAAATAGTAATTGGAGTCGGGGTTTAGTCAGGAATCAGATCGGGGAATTGAAGGAATCGAGCCGGGGAATTTAACTTGTGGAACGAGGAGTGCGAATTGAGGTGTGTAGTATCCCAATTGAACTTCACTTTAAGTATTTACTGTTTGACTTATTTGAATTCAATTCTATTTATTCTTTACTCCATTTCGTTATTGTTTTACGGTGGTTGAGTACTCTCACCTGGTGACTTTACGGTAGTGGAGGTACTCCTACCTGGTGTCTTTACGGTGTTGAGATCACTCCCCACCTGGTGCTTATTCGTTACGGCCATAGAGTCCACTAAGTCACAGCACTTGTCTAGGCATACGCCGATGAATAGACTACCCGGGTATGGTAAGCTTATGTGGGTGCGTCGTGGGTCTACGCCGACCACCTAGAGGGTCCAGAGCCAACCCATTGGTGTCTATGGTCGGTGCCTGGGGAGGAAACCCGAAGTATGACTTGGTCTGATTTTTATGTGCATGTACTTTGTTTCATCACTATAATTATGCATGCGATGGTCCTTTTTACAGTTGTCTGTATTTCTTTGTTCCGCATGTTTAAATTATAGTATTTTAAATTCCAGTACTTTTACTTCCGTAATTACTTGGTGAATTTCCTTGGGATTACTCACTCTGGACTCATCATCTGTCTTTTTGTGATGGCTGAGTGCAGATCCTAGTACGAGCCGGGGAAAGGGCAAGCTTGAGGATTATATTGATTGACCGCTCTAGCCCTTCTCGTACGTATGTTTATGTTTACTCGTTTTATATTGGGTTTTGGGTTTGAGAGACAGGTTGTATATTTTGATATTTTGAGAATCAGATGAGATGTATATGATGTATATTTGGTATAGTTTCCACTTAGGCATTTTGCTTATAATATACAAGATAAATCTTTATGTTGTTTATTTAAGTTTCCGCTGCTAACTTGAGGTTATGTGATATTAATGGAATCAAATTTAATGAGAATTGATCGATGATGGATAATTGGGCATGGGACACAACTGGCGGTGACGTGGACAGTTGTGGGCCCGCGTGGCCTCCCGTGGTGGACCAATGTGAAAATTGGGGCCGCCACATTATGTACTATAAAATATAGTAATACGATAAGTCGATGTTTCATTCAATGCATACTAGGTATTGGCAAGAATCTGGTGACCGATTCTCCTACTTTCGAGGTGATGGAAACAACTAGCTAGCACACATGCCTTATGCGCCCTCTCGTTCGTCCCATCAAATCAATAGTAGGTTCGTCCAAGCCATCACCGATGCACATCCCTATGTCTCAAGAGTACAAAAGAAGGAATTCCAACTCATGTCCCTACGTGACATACTTATGAATTCAATTCGTCAAGTAAAGCCCTCGGTGGTAAACTCCACAAACATCCTGGGGCCCTGAATAACATAGATGAGTAAAACAGTGCATTCGCATTCCATAGATACGTAGGTTCGAGCCAATACCACGACACAACCCATAACTCTCAAGTCTTTAATTCAAATTGTGAATCCTAAACATAAATAGTAATCATGTCATATTTGATAATTGAGCAAGCTCCCCACTTACTTGCACTTGCCGCGAATCCTAATCTCGATCCTCTCGCGTTTTGGCTCGATGTGAACCGTCTCGCGAATCTAGACAATTTGAAAGAATAATTACTTTATGTATCTACAACCATTCAAGTTTAACATCAATTGTCTAGACCTTAGAAATTCACCCTATTTTATAGCTGACTTCACTAAAGGTCATTCATGACTCTAAAATCGACACTTAAAATTAGAATCGATGATTTGAATAAAATAAGAATGCAGTGATATAAAACAAGGAAAATCTGTTAAGACTTAGTTTTTCCAACAAAATCGAAGACGTTCAATTAATTATAATTAAAAAGATCCAAATCACCATACAAAACTCAATTTAGACTTTAAATTCCCGAATGACAATATTCAGTCAAAGTTCACAAATTTATCGAATAAGTTTATTTCCCAAAGAAAAGAATAAAAGTCCCTTTTTAAATTTCGACTCAACCTTAAATGCGAAATCCATATCAATAAACTTCAACCGCGTTCAATTTGCTAAAATCATAGGGAAACCCTTTCATGTACTGTCAAATTATGGCAAACAAGATTGATTTATCCATAATACTCGTTATCATAAAGCTTAAAAATTTGTATAACCCATTTCAAGACTAGATCTAAGAAAAATTGAACAAACTTGGAAAATCATCAACTCTCATTGCCAATACCAACACTAAGACAATAAATCTAGAGAATATTAGAGTCTCACCATGCCTTCAATGGAGTATTTGACTTCAAATCCTTTCCAAAATCTCATTCTAACATAGATCAAATCTTTTCTTTCTTCTTTTCTTCTCTATTTTCCTCGCATGTTTGCCGCTGTCCATGCTATCGACCCTTTGGTCTCCAAATCTTCAATAAATAATAAGGAAATCAATGAGGGAAATGAGGTTGTACCTCTCTTGAGCTTGTACCCTCCTCTAGTTCTCCTCCTCTCTACGTGGGTGTTTAACAAGATAGAGGCTAGGGTTTTCTTTGATTTGCTTAAATAGCATTAGGGTTAGGGATTAGGGTTGTGATTATTTACAACTTGTCTAAAATGTCCTTTTGGGTCATAATCTCAATTGAGTTTTATTATTTAAAATAAAACTTTACTTACTCCCTAACTCATATTTAATTTGACAAGTTTAGAATTGTATTTCCACATCAAATACCCAACATATTTTTATCATGAAATTACCAAAATACTTATAGGTTGGGTCATGGAGAATTTGGGTCGTTGCATTGAGTCTGGTCAGCCCACTAAAGTGTAAAACACTCTCAACGATGATTTTTGTATTCGTAGAGACTCGAACTCTAAACATCCTCTTAAGGTGTTGGAGTGTCGAACGACTCACAATGCACCAACCATTGGTACATATAATACCTATACACCCACCACAAAAACCAACACACCAATTTTATTTTTTTTACCAAATTCCCTCACCTCCCACACCACATCCCTCGCCCACCACTCACCATTGTTGTTGTCTGCCTTTAGCCACCCCTCTCTCTTTTCAACCGAATCCAACCAAATTTAGTTACATGATTATTTACACAAAAATATTGCAATAATTTATAGTTTGCAATAGTTATTGAGATATGGACGTTTTTTTTTTAAAAAAAAATTATATCAAATAAAATTGTATTACATGTACATTTTAACATTCCAAGAGGCTTTATATAAAAAGTTAATCTTCAATATTGCGACAAATTCTAACACTAGACAATTCGAATTTTCAACAAAATTAAAGTGGATTTTGATCATGTATATATTTCTTTTGAAAGATGATAATCTAACATTTTAATAGACGTGTAGATTTGATTGTGTTATGTACTGCACAAATTCCTGAGGAATCTATACCCTTGTGTAGTAAAAAAAAATTATTTTTCATTTCTATTCAAATATGAACTAACACCCTAACCCATACAAAAAAAAAAAACTAACACTCCAACATTTACAACTTTATTTGAAAAAAAATGCTAGAGTAGCTCACTTTTGATACACACATTTGGCACCGATCTTATCGGATACCATTCATTTTTATCTCGAGTTTTGCACGTATGCATCTTGAGTTAATTTGAACGACATCTAATGAGGTCGGTGCCAAATGGGGGTTAAGAAGTAAGTTAATCTAGCATGGCTCTTGGTTAAACCCTAAACCTCTCTTCTTCCTTGTTCACCAACAGTAGAGTACTGTGATGTCGTCCTGTTCGTCTCTTCTCCTGTCGAAGGTTCTATGCAAGCTCTCCTTCCAGCGCTCTATGGGCGGCGGCCCCCGAACCTTCCCAGGCGGCCTGAACAAGTGGCAATGGAAGCGCATGCACGAGAAGAAAGCCAAGGAGAAGGAGCGGAGACTCCTCGACCAAGAGAAGCAGATCTACCAGGCAAGAATCCGCTCCCAAATCCGAGCCAAACTCGCCGCTTCCGCCGCCGGTTCAGAAGCTCACGACCGCGAAGCGCCGACCACCGCGTCTTCGCCTTCACATTACAACCCTATGTCGCCCAAAGACCAAATCAAAGCCCTAGCCGATCGGTTCATGAAAAAAGGTGCCGAGGATCTTTGGAACCAAGACGACGGAGAGCTCGAATCCGAATCCGAATCCGCTCCATTCCGGCCCATGAGGGTGCGAGGCGTCGCGCCTCCGATGGAATTTACAAATGTGGTTTCAGATAGGCGTAATTTGGCTGATAATAGGAGCAGAGTTTTACGTCCTTTAGGGGGGGATTCATTGAACACTAGGCGGTTTTCGGTTCAAGCTCGGAGGAGGAGTGGCGCGCCGAGGTTTAGGTTTAGGGGAAATGACACTTCTTCTAGCGATGGTGATGATGATTCTGAGATTGGTTCCGATGGCGATTTGGTGAATTCTTATAGAGGTGGAAACAAGGTTTTGAGAAATTCTAAATCTCTGCCTAGGTTTAATTTCAATGAAGGAGATGCATCTGAGGATGATGAGTCCGGTTCTAGAGGGAGAACTGGTGTGAAGAAGATGATGAGTAGAGCTAGTTTGGGGTCCTATGACGCGAAGAAGATGAGAAGGGCGCCTAAGGCATTTGAAGGTGATGATAGTAATTTATCGCAGCAAGTACAGTTCATTAGAGAAGAGCTGAACAAGAGAAAATCAATTGGCCATGAAATGGGGCAAGAGCAAGAGGACTCACTTCTCACTCACAAGAGGTGGAACTGCAAATGAAATCTTAATAATGAAAATAATTGTTTGGTAAAAATGATTGAATCGATACTATCGTAGAATTTTATTCTAGATTCTTATATATGCATATGCGTGTGCGTGTGTGTCAGTAAGCATCAAAAGTTCGAAAAAATGTTTTTCATCGCACCTTTTTGGATGACATTCATCATGTGCACAATGAATACTATGAAGCTGAAAGTCAAATATGTGCATTGTTTAGAAATTCATTTAGCATGTAAAACCTTAGTTTCTTGCTAAGTTGCTCGGTTTTCTATTGGTGCGCTGCTGAATTTTAACATTTTTGATATTTGTAGGTTTGATGAGTGTGGTATATCTCCATTGACAATCAAAGCACTTACTTCTGCTGGCTATGTGCATATGACCAAAGTACAAGAGGCCACTCTATCTGTTTGCCTTGAGGGTATAATCTTTTTGGCTGATAATTAAAGAATAGATTTCTGCTCTCATTAATTGTCGTTCCACTATATCAAGGAGTGCCGCCTATGATATATCTCATTGCTATTGCATACTTTCATAAACAAAAAAAATGCAATTTGTTTCTAATTAGCTTAGGTTCTTAAGTCTTTCTGCAACTCGTGAACACAGTGATGTCGCATGATACCATGCATGAGTTTTTTTGTGTAATTTAATTCCTTTTTTGTCCTTGCCTGTGTACATCAAAACTTTCTTGTCCATTTGCTTATATTGTATTCTCTATATTTGATCTATAATGTAGTACCAATCCTTTTTCACATCTGATCAGGCATGGATGCTTTGGTTAAAGCTAAGACTGGCACTGGAAAGAGTGCGGCATTTTTGGTACTTCACTTGTCCATTTTGTTTTCTTTTTGTTGATATGATGAATGGGCTATTCTTCAGTTTCCTTGTTAAATAAAAACAGCTTCCTGCAATTGAAGCAGCTGTGAAGGAAAAAAACTCCAGCTCAAATCAACGCTGGCCACCTGTAGTTGTTCTTATTCTTTGTCCCACGAGGGAGTTAGCTAGTCAAATTGCTGCAGAAGCTACGGTCTTGCTAAGGCACCATGATGGCATAGGTGTCCAAACACTAATTGGTGGTACACGTTTCAAGCTCGATCAGAAACGACTAGAATCAGATCCATGCCAGGTTTTTTGCTTGTAATGAATTTGGTTACTTCCATTGTTGGGTAATCTTTGCCTTCAGGAGCTCTTATGTCAGCTGCCAAATCCATTCGGCTTTTTTTCTTATTATGCAGCCAATCTCCTTGTTAAACATACTGTCAGCATGGGTGTAATTTAGATTTAATTTATTGTTAACGTTCTGTGATTAATAAAATTTACGATTTCTCTTCAATATAATTTGAGTAAAAAGTTTCTTGTGTGAAACTCTTGTAGATCATTGTTGCAACTCCTGGTCGGTTGTTGGACCACATTGAGAATAAATCTGGTTTCTCGGTACGTTTAATGGGCCTTAAAATGCTTGTACTTGATGAAGCTGATCACTTGCTAGATTTGGGATTCCGAAAAGATGTTGAAAAATTAGTTGACTGCGTGCCCCGTCAGAGGCAGTCCTTGCTGTTTTCTGCTACAATACCAAAAGAGGTATCTGTTTTCCTAATCAAAAATAAATTTTGGGAAACTTTTTGATGTTCAAATAAAGATGTTATCAATATCATTAACAGGTTCGCCGGATATCACAACTTATTTTGAGAAAAGAACATGCTTTTATTGATACAGTTGGCCTAAGTGGTGTGGTGACTCCTTCAAAGGTAAACTATCAGCTTAGGTCTGCTTTTTTTCAGTTCTTACCTGGGATTCTCTTTCTGAGCTTATCATTTACTGCTTTATTCGTTTCTTGCTAGAAGAAAATTTCTTTGATCTAAACTAATGACCTGCTTCATATGTGTATTAGACAACATGGGAACTTTTGTATCGGTTGATCACTTCTTGCTAGCATTTCTTAGGAACGATATTTTCTTCGTGGAATATCTTGTGCATATCAATGGACAATGCTGTCTCTTTGCATGGTTCTTGGATTTCTATTTTATTACTTTCTGCAAGTTGAAAGTTGCTCGGAACTGGACACAAATGTGCTGATCCGGTGCATGCTCAACCACTTATGGTCCATTCTTGTTCGTGCAATAGGGATCACAATTTTAACAGCTTGTGAAAGATGGGGATACATAACACTACACGTTAGTTACTTGCACTGATTGTTTGGTGCCCCATAAACTTTGCAAGGGGGAGAACAGATTGACAAAAATACCCTCCCAGCTGACTTATTCCCCATCGCTCGAGCCCTAGTTGCCCTACCAGTACTCCGTCCTCTCTTATTCACTTGATTTGTACGTCTCATCCAAAGTCATTGCAGCAAATCCAAAATGAAGTGAATAGCAGAAATGCTAGCAGCCAAGAATAGATCAACAGCCACAACAAGCAGCCAAGATCTTGGGAAAGCCCACTTCCATCTTGTTGAATTTGTTGAGGTATTAATGGAGCAACCAAGTTTGGAGAAGCAGGGAATGAGCCGTAGTCTCACATCCTTTCTCTCAAATCTGTGTTTTGGTCAATAGCTAGAACGTAGTTTATATATGAGGGCAAAGTTGTCTTTTCCCTCTAATTAGACTCCAGCTTACGTGAAGGGAGGGGGAACGTCCCATTAGTTAAGTCTGCATATAACTTGTTGGCCAAAACTGCAGCATATGTATCGCGCAAAACAGACGCGGGTGTTAACACTTTTCCTAGGCTTTGCTACCTCAACACATGAACTGAACGGATCATTTAGGTCATCATCAGTGGAGATGGAGCATGCTTAGGTCGTCATTTTTGTCTAGCGTCTATTATGGGGTGTGACTCTGGCTTAATTCCCATGATAAAAGAGGAGGGCTGCTATTTCAAACCTTTCAACCTATCTTCCCACCCATTTTATTTGACCACCCAATTATAATTCAAAACCTTATATATCCGTAATCCACCCAATTATATTATTTAAATCCCTAAAATACACTAATGATATACCCACCCACCTTCAACTCAACAAAAAAAAAAAGAACTCTGTCATCGCACTACAAGCTAGGGCACTCTCAGGCCTCTCGCTCTCACAGAAGTGGGTGTCATCCAGAAGTCATTTTGGGTTGCTGTTTCAGGGTTCTTAGTATCCCTATTTGGTATTCAATGGATGCGCAGTGGAGCGAGCATGCGAAAAAAGAAATTCTTCTCACAAACTAGAAACCCTTTCACCTCAGTTACAATTGAATCAAATTTCAATGGCTTTCACAACTTAATTTTAGAAACTCTTTAACCTCAATTACTATTGCATCAACATTCAATGACTTTTTGAACTCAAAATTAAAAACCGTTTCACCTAAGTGTTGCAGCAACAAGATTTGATGGATTCAAACTTAGGTGGTGGTTTTGATAGTTTGCTTTATGCAAAGTTGTGTTAAGGTTTTGCAGCGACGAAGCTTTGGCCTTTTTTTTTTTTGATAACTATGGGTGTCCAAACCTTTTTCAACCCCTCCTTACTTTGGTTTGACTAATCCCATGGGAGTTAGTCAAGTGCCCCAACCCCATAACCCGGGAGAAACCAAGGAAATATGATGTTGCTACCAAGAATTGAACCCAGGACCTCTGCTTAGAGTTAAAGTGCTATTTTCTTTACCACTACACCACACACCTTGGGGGCAGCTTCGGCCATTTTATTCACTGTTGTGAGTTGGGGTTTCAATTTGCTTAAGAAAAGGCAAAATGTAATCTAGTTTTTCAATTTAAATGTTTAAGAAACGATGGAGATTAATAAGAAGATTGTAATTTTCACTCCAACTGAAAATGTCGAAGTCTTGCTGAAGAGGAGAAGAACAACGTGAATAAGATTGGTAAAGGGAGGGGGAGTGGGTGGGACCGGTGGGGGTGAGTTTTACATAGGGGTAACGTGGTTATTGACTAAGGATATTTTAGTAAAGAATTTAAATTTTTTAGAATGGTTGGGAAGATACGTCGAAAGGGTTGAAATAGCAGCCCTCTAAAAGAATGACATGTCAACTAAGGCCTTATTTTTTGGTGATCAAGTTTAACTTCAACATAAACATATTTTGCTTCTCACTTCCTACACGAAGTTTCTGCTTGCATCTTCCATTACACTAACTTCGTTGTTTGACGTTTTAATTATCATTTGGGCATATTGTTGTCCTGTCCATGTTTAAAGCAAGTTAAGCAGTCTTATCTTGTTCAGCCACATGAAGTACAATTTCAACTTCTTCATCAACTCTTGAAGGAGAATATTACAAGGCATGAGATCCTGCGATATTGATGGTTGGCGTAACAAGGATTTACTACAATCCTTGTGGAATGAAATTATTAGCTCTGTGTTCTATGAAAAGGGATCCAAAGGCTCTTAATGTTTTCAATTCTTAACAGCCATTTTCTAAGGAAAATATGTTTCTTTAAAGCTGTAGAATTAACTTGAAAGACATGATTATCCCCAAATCAGTTATGGAAGATTTTTAAAGGAATATACAAAGTGTTTACCCCTGCTGAAAGCCATGATATCTGGATATGATGTGATGTTAGAGATGCAGTTAGATAATCAGCTTAAGAGTTCTAAACCACATGTTTCGAAATTCATTTTGGAATTATCTGCTTTGGGTAAATTGATCGATGCAAAGAGTGAATTGTCTGTGAGAAAATTCATTCCATGAGTATTTAGCTATTTAATAAAGGGAAATTCTATTCCAGGATTCTAGTTAATGGTATGACTTCTCTTTTCAAACCAAAAAAAGAGAAGAAAAGAAAGAAAATTTTGTAGAGTTGACTCTCCACTTGTGGAGTTTGGATTGTTCACTTGTTTGTTTAATGGTCTTGACCTTATGAAGCAATGGTCCGTTTGTTTCCTATAATAAGGTGCTTGTACATTCATCTCAAGGATTAGTTGAACCTGGAACTTTGTTTAAGCCATTCTTAGAGATGTTATTATTAACAGGTTCGCCCAATTTCACAACTTGTTTTGAAAAAAGAACATGTTTTTCTTGATGCAGTTGGCCTTAGTGGCGTGGAGACTCATTCAAAAGTATACAATCAGCTGAGGTCTTCCTTTCAGTTTTTACCTGGGATTCTCTTTCCAAGCTTATCATTTACTGCTTCATCAATTCTCCTGATAGAAGAAAGTTTCTCTTATCTATACTTTTGACCTGCTTCATTTGTGGATGAGAGACACAAGGAAACTTTTGTATTGATTGTTGGTAGTCGGTACTTGCTAGGAATTTCTAGAAACAATATTTTCTTCGTGGAAAATATCTTTTGCATATCGATGGACAATGCTGTATCTTTGCATGGTTGTTATATTTCTAATTTATGTACCGTCTGCAAGTTGAATGTTGCCTGGAACTGGCACAAATATGCTGATCCGGTACATGCTTAGCAGCTAACACATCAATACTGTTTAGTGTTTAGTGGAGACAGGTAATCATTTTTCTGGCTTCTTGAGAATATTCTGGAGTGCGACTGTAGCATAAGAATGCTTCATTTCCATGATTATATACTGGGGTACCAACTGCCTTTTTTTGGGTGATCAAGTTTTTTCACTTCTTTTTTTTTTTTTTTGAAGAATTGGGTGGTCAATCTTAATTTGAACATATTCTAGAATAATTTCGTTTTTACTTCCTCAATGAAGTTTATTGCTGCTTGTATCATCAGTTGCACTAGCTTCATTGTTTGACTTTTAGTTATCTTTTTGGCATTGTTGTCCCTTCCATGTTTAAAGCAGGTTAAGCAATCTTATCTTGTTCAACCGCATGAATTACAATTTCAACTTGTTCATCAACTCTTGAAGGAGCATACATCGCAGTTGATTGATTACAAGGTATGGGATCCTTCATCCTACTATTGGCTTTCTTTGATTATTTAGATCAATGTCTTCTCTTAGTCTGAGCATGTATTCAGGTCATTGTCTTTTGTAACACTGCGATGGTTACATCACTTCTATATCTACTGCTTCGGGAGATGAAGATGAATGTGAGAGAACTGCATTCTAGAAAACCACAACTTTATCGCACTCGCATATCTGATGAATTTCGGGAGTCCAAGAGATTGATACTTATCACGTCTGATGTTTCAGCTCGTGGAATGAATTACCCTGATGTTACATTGGTGATTCAGGTAGTTGTGCTCCTTTGCATTTAAAGTCTGCTCATTCTCTGCTGTGTTCTCTATGTACTTTTGTTGCATCTTTTTACTTAACTAGCTTTCCTTTTCTTGAAAAAAAATCCAGTTGGGAATCCCTTCTGACAGAGAACACTACATACATCGACTTGGAAGGACAGGGCGTGAAGGTAAAGAAGGAGAAGGTATATTGATATTGGCACCATGGGAAGAACATTTCTTGGATTATATCAAAGATCTTCCCATCAAGAAATCCCAGTCAATTGAGTTAAATCCAAACATAAAGCTGGAGGTTTTTTTCCTACTCACACGTTCATGCTTGGTCTTTAATTTCTCCTAATGTACTATATATATTGTTCTGTTATTCCGTGGCATCTGTTAGACATGAAAATGAGTTTGATGAATCTGTTTCATTTTTCAGATGGATGATGCGATGATGAAAATTGATAATAGCATCAAGGAAGCTGCATACCACGCTTGGCTTGGCTACTATAACTCTATAATAGAGATTGGCAGAGATAAAACTACACTAGTCGAACTGGCCAACCAGTTTTCGAGTTCAATTGGCTTGGAAAAGCCACCATCATTATTCAGGAAGACAGCCTTGAAGATGGGTTTGAAGGACATCCCAGGCATTCGAATAAGAAAGTAGAAACTGCAGGGTTATCTTTGTTTCTTGTTGGCAAGACGATGGTATCATTGAGTTTGATTGGTTATATACGTCATGGGGAAGTCAGAACTTGACAGCATCTGTTGCAGATTGGAAAACGGCAGCGGCAGCCCAACATAGGAGAAAGTGATGGCCTGCTTTAGTGCTTTGGAAGCGTTAAGGGATTTGACTGGTGTCGTTGTTGTTTACCCTATCACATGGTGAGAATGATGCGTCTTTAGCTGTTCTACACACATGTAAGCATATCTTTGTTTGTACTTGTTCTGCTTGCATGTAAGCATTTTCGACATCGTGGCTCGTATTCTTTTTATTCACGACACTCTCTTGGCTTGTGCACAGTGAAGCCTTGAGGCTTGATGCTTGCATTGTTTTTCGTCGTGCTGTTCTTGCCCCTTGTGCCAGATGCGGTTGCATGGAAGTACAACTTGGTCTTACAAAAAAAAAAATGTACAAATGATGCATTGTTTCGTTGGGGCAATGGGCAATGCTATGATTGCTCTCTTGTTGTACAAGTCTCGCTGACCCCGAATGGAATAATATTGAATGGTGAAGTTTTCTTCCAAAGTAATTGTTTCATTATGATTGTTCTCTTGTTTTATTAGTTTGTTGGTGTATGTTAAATTCTTTGCTATTTTGTCTCACTATTCTGAAGTCTTCTGTTATGATTGTTCAGTAAAGATTTCCATTCACACCGTGTACTAGTTCTGTTGGTTTGGCATGTCATTACCTCTGTATGAGATAAAGAGTTGAAAACTTAATCTCATACCTTTCTTCATCCCTTGTGGATCTCTCCCTTAAAGCTCACCAAAGGTCATGCCTTCTTTTGCAGTATTTTGCAGCCCCCATCAAGGTTTGACGACTTGAGATTCAGGCATGAGCCATCGATGATATCTCCTTTCTGTGAAGCAGAAAACCATGGTGGGGAGTACTGTTGAATGCTGAAGCGTCCTAAGTGGATTCAGACTATTTTGAATCAAGCCACCATGAAATGCATCCTTAATTTAAACAATTGGAGATCATTTCATCTGACTTAACGAATATGGTGTCCTGTTAAGTTAGATTTTGTCAAAATTTTCCACCCAATCATGACGGCCGTTTGTGTAAATGTTACAAATTTTGTTTGATCACCCTGACCATTCTTCCAACACACGTGAGTTGGAAGAATTTTGATCCAGTGACTGCATTTTGATGAATTTGTGGCAAAGCTGTATCAAACTTGTATGCAGGCCTAATTCTAGTGACCTAAATTTGGGGCTAATTTATTTCACAATATCGTTGTGCACACCTTTCTGATGAATTACCCATAAGAACTTGTCTTCTCTATATGTATTGGTAGGGATTGGTCAGTGTTGCCTACAAGTCTTCTTTAACCTTTTTTATTTTTTTTTTGGAAAGTCTTATTTACCTCTGATTCTGATAATTTTGTATGCAATTGCTGATTAAGGAATATGATAATCTAACACACTCTCAACGCACACTTTGACCACACACTTTTATTTTTTTTAACCATTTATTTATTGCTCTTTTTGTCTCCTCAGGAGTGGGCCTCACATCTGACAAAACATCATAAATGGCTAAAAGATAAAAGTGTGCATCCAAAGTGTGCATTGAGAGTGTGTTAGATTATCATTTTCCTTTAGTTTTTATGAGGATTTTTTATTAAGAAAGAAACTCATAACTTGTACACTATGAGGCTTGAACTCTTGACTACTTCCCAAGTAACCTTATACAAAACTAGGGTAGTGAGCCATCCACTTGGCTTTTTTTCTTTTTTTTTTTTGAAAATCCACTTGGTTTTTTTTTTGTATATACAGAACATGATGATAATAATAAACTTTAGGATTTAAAATTTAAATTATGAGTATCAAGTTTGAAGTATAAACTATATATTTTGAAGTTTAATTAAATATATATATATATATATATATATATATTGAAGCCATAAACTATATATTTTAGATTTGACAAAAAAAAAAAAACTATATATTTTAGGTGTATGAAAAAGAAAAATTATTTGGTGCGTTATTTAGTCAAATTGTGAAAAATGTTCAAGGATGGGTTGGATCTAGGGGTGCACACGGATTGCACTAATCTGCGGATCCGGTCCAATTCGAACTAATTATCACTAATTGGATCAATTTTTTAATCCCTTGGACTGGATTGGATTGAAAAATCATTAATCCGACTGGACTGGATCGGATTACGGATCTTACATTAAAAAATCGCAGATCCAATCCGATCTAGTCCGTTTAACACATCAACACATACATATATTTCATTATATGTACTATAGTAGCTTAATTAGCATCAACTCAAACTATCAACTCTAAACTAAAATATCTAAAAGACTATACTTGTTCTTAACTCTTTTATTATACTTTCGACTTTTTTATTGTAGGTTGTATGTTCAACGTACACTTTTTTTGTTCTTTTGTGAGGATGTATGGTGAAGATTTGTGAATAACACATTTATTTATGTAGGAACTTATATTTTGAAGGTTATTGTGATAACAATTTTGTGAGAAATATGCTATATATAGATTTGTGGAATGTATGTTGTAAATTTGTCTTTCATGAGATATATAATTCTTGTGATTCATTTGATTAAATCCAATTTCATAAATTTTAGATAGAAAAACGTCAATCCGCATAATTTGATCCAATCCGGTCCGCATTTTGCAAATTAGATTGAGTTAGATTGATGAATTATTTGGATTGGATTGGATTGCAATTTTCTAATTCGCAATAATTGGATTGGATTGCGGAGTGACCCTAATTAGACTGGATCCAATCCGTGTGCACCCGTAGTTCGATCCACCAAAGGAAAAAAAAAAGAAAAAGGATGGGTTAGGCTGCGTTGCTCAGCGACAGCGATGCTGGTTCCGCCCCTTAAAGAACAAAAGATAGTGATGCATATGAGTTTTTCTCCTTCCAACAACCACGAAAGCAACATATTGAAATTTTTTACTTGTCCTACACTATCTCCAAATTTTAAGACAATTTACTTTGAAGGTGGATGAAATTAGGCTATAAACCTAACGATGAATCCAAACAATATCTTACCATTTTTACTCAAAAATGGTTGGAACGACAACATATCCTCAAAATCAAATTAGTTGGCGTCGGCTATATGAAACAAACTCTATTCTTGCACTTGATTTAATGCAATTGATAGCGTGCTTTTCAAGTTATTTAAATTCCTTCTAATCAATGTGCCTCAAGTTAGTTTCGATTAACTTATCAAATTTCTTTAAATCTATTGAGTTCGTGTTTTCTAGTGAAGACATTTGTAAGTGTCTTTGTAGGTATCCAAAGATGATTCTCAATCGACGAGTTGCATGTATCGCGAGACAAAAATGTCAATCATCTTTTTAGGGCACATTGCTAAAGAAATCAGGAGTGGCCCCTTAAATAGCACACAGTTTAATGTGTAAGTTAGTGAGGGAGGTTGAGAGTAGGGCGAGCCCTAATATTTTTGGAGCCTAAGGCGACATGAGAAATGAGAGCTTTTTTATACTCACTTATTTTTTATAAGAAAAATATCTTACGCTATTGTTAGATTTATATAATTTTATAATTAAATTGTACATTTCTTTCTATATATATATTTTTTTTTCTTATAAAAAGAAAGAGATTGTGTGTGTTTTTTTAAGAAAAATAAAATTAATATATAAAAAGTAGTACATATATTTAAAGATAATATAATCAATTCGTATAATAGGAAAAAATAGCCAAAAAATTATTAAAAAATAACCAAAAAATTATTTTTTGTATTAGACTTATATCACTTAAATTGTTTATATAATGCTAAGTGATCTTATATTTGGGTAGTCGTTAATTAGTTTTTTAATCAAAACATCAATTAATTTCTAGAAAAAGAAAAGGTTAGTTTTGTTAATTTATTCTGATTGCACTAATAATTAAATTTTTGAGTTTATGTATATTACTATTTTTTTTAATCAAAACAAGTTTAGCCTTAAGAATATAAAACCCAATATCTCATTATTTGCTTATCAAACAATTTACTGAATTCACTAGTAGTTCTTGTTCAATTATTTTTTCATTTGTTGCTTAAACTAATTAATAGTTGATCTTCATCACCATCATTACATAAAAGAAGAGAGACGATCTAGGTACAATGCTCTGCACCATACAAGAAGAAACTTGAACATATGTGAAGTTTTCACAGCTTAAACTTGGACAATATAGAAATCTTGTAGCCTATCAAAGAAGAAAATAACCCTACAACCACATCATTAATCTAAACAAGATAAAAATTATTTTTCTTGAGTTAGAAATAATGTTTGATATATAGGTGGAGTAATATTTCCCGGTTAGATTTGTATAGTGATGTTTTTACTCAAAGCCTACAAAAAGTTTTTAATGAATGATGTGTACAAAAGTGAAGCCTGATATATACGAAAATGATAAAATGACCCACTTTCAGCGCACACTTTGGACACACATCCTTATTTTTTAGTCATTTATAGCTCTTTCTTGTCTCCGTAAGCATGGTATCCGCATCTGACAAAACGCCATAAACGGCTAAAAGACAAGAGTATGTACTTAAAGTGTGCGTTGAAAGTGTGTTAGATTATCATTTTTTTTTGGTAGGAAGATTATCATTTTCCAAATATATATGGGTGACTAAAACCATGTTTATTGCAAGTGTGGTAGATGTTTTGATCAGTTATCTTGTTAGTTTTTTATGGAAAATGATAATCTAACACACTTTGGGCGTACACTTGGGACGCATACTTTATTTTTTAGTCATTTATGACTTTTTTTGTCTCTCTCCCCCACATCTAACAAATACATTATAGACAAGCTAAAACACAAAATATGCGCTCCAAAGAGGGGCTAGATTTATTTTTTGCAAACTCCAAGGGTGTGCTAGTTAGATTACTATTTTCGATTTTTTATAGTAGAAAAAGTAGATTGTATATAAATGGGATGAGCCGAAAACTTAAATTGTTGTGCAAGCAATGTAATGCATTTTTGTTTTTGATCGATTGATTAGTGAGTGGTCGATCGTGGTCGTGATCGTGTTCGTGTCGCTTTGATTCGATTCATCAGGTTTGTTGCTTTTACATTGCGATTGTTTGATTTTGAGTTTCTACGTATTTGTATTTGTGTGAGAGTCATACGGTTGAAGAGACGTCCTCATCCTCGTTGGCCTCTTGATTGATCTTCGTTGGTTAGGGTTCCGATGACATTGGACTTTCGGCCAAGTATTGATCTGGTTGTTGTTGTTAGGGTTTTATTTTCCCAACAATCTATATATAAGGAAAACAAAAGACTTGTCATCGAATTTGAAGGTTATTACCGAACGGACGATTCGAAAGTGGTTTGTGATTTTCTCAAATCGAGGATTTTCACAACATTTGGTACCTCGCGAGCATTGATTAGTGATAGGGGAACACATTTTTGCAACCTCACTGTTGAGAGCCTCTTGAGAAAATATAATGTCACTTTCCGAGTTTCCACTACATATCACCCACAGACGAGTGGCTAGGCTGAGGTCTCAAACAAAGATATCAAATCCATCTTAGAGAAAACTGTTAACCCTTCGAGGAAGGATTGGAGCACGCACCTTGAAGACGCAGTTTGGGCCTATCGAACGGCTTTTAAAATGCCTATCGGTATGTCCCCATACCGGTTGGTCTTCGGCAAAGTGAGCCACTTACCAGTCGAGCTGGAGCATAAGTCTTATTGGGCTGTTAAACAGCTCAACATGAGTCTCGATCAAGCTGGTAAGGAGAGGATGCTGGACCTCTAAGAATTGGAAGAAATCAAGAATAAGGCGTATGAAAATATGAGAATCTACAAAGAGAAAACCAAAGCGTTCCATGACCGCAACGTCTCACGCAAATCCTTCCAGTTAGTCAGAAGGTCTTGCTTTTTCACTCACGCCTTAAGTTTCTTTCGGGAAAGTTAAGGTCCCGCTGGATAGGGTCTCTTGTGATTACTAATGTTTATGATCATGGTGCAGTGGAGGTGCAGTGTTTTGAGACAGGGAAGGTATTCAAAGTCAATGGCCACAGGTTGAAGCCGTTCTATGAGGATTCCCCACAGCAGGAGCTGGACAGTCATTCTTTGACAAACTCGAAATATACCGATTGAGGTGAAGTCGGATTAAGTCGAGCCAACGACATTAACCAAAGGCGCTATTGGGAGGCAGCCCAAATTCTCATTTCTTTTGCTTTATTAAGTTATTTATTAGCTCTCTTTATTCGAGTCCCTTTGTTCTCCCCTTACTCACCGCTTCTCTTGCAGGTTTGAGTCGTCACAGTGTCGTTCTTTCATGAGTGGACGCCCAAAGTATCAAGTTCTTTTAATTGGAGATAAACATTTTGCATTTGTATCATGTCATTCTATTTCTTTGTGGATTGTCACATTCCCACTTATTTTAAAAACCTTGAGGACAAGATTTGTGTGATGGCCCCAATTTCCCCGTGCAATTGGGTACGCCCGGCCTAGACCCGTGCAGGCCCCCAGTCATCACTTGGTAACCTGATGAGCCTAGTTAGCCTTCGATTTAGTCAATTGAGTAGTTTATGAAAGAGTTATTGTAATAATACACAACGAAAGACAAACAGTAATAACAAGGGGAAATAACTCAATCAACAGAAATATATGAATTTTATAAGTGTGGAAAACCCCGGGTATTTATGTACAATTTGATAAGCATATTTACATGATACCAACCTCATCAAAATTATCAAGTTCAATAATCCACAACATAAATATGAAACGATATACAAATCAGCAAAACATAAACACAAACTATAGAGTCTCTCTAATCCCGCTGCTAATCCTCAAAGTAGGTCTCCTAGGCAGGGCCCCTTGCCCTTGCTGCTCTCCACCCTATCTGCACCTACCGTAACAAACTAGACGGTGAGCAACTAAAGAAATCGAAAGTAGTGCCAGAAGAATGTAACAATAATTTATGATTTAACAATAAAGCAGTCTAAATATCATGCGAAAATGAAATAACAGGTAAGTAAATAAATCAATTGCATGATAAACAGACTGATAGATAAACAATCAAAATTTACATGTTCTAAGATTTAAAAGAGGTCCATGAGTAGTCTAATTTCACAGCAATACGACAAAGATCTCGCAAGATCTCCCCGGGCAATGTCGCATACTAGCGCAACTTGAAATAGAGAGGCATGGCAACACCTCTCGAATCTAGTACCCAGTACACACAACACTAGGGGTGGTCAGTTACCCCTGCAGGAGGCACCCTCTTTGTCCCAACTAGTGCGGGACCACATGATACCTTCGAGATACACACTCATGCCAAGAACATACAACCAAGAATGTGGAATGGAATATCAAACAAGGGATCAATTCAACAATATCAATGAATATCAATGTATAAATCACATGTTATTTCCTTACTGGCCTACTAACATACACACATACAAGGTACGTATGTACTTACCTAAACTATCGCAACCCAGTACCACTCCGAGACTCTAACGCGTTTCCCGCAGTTTCCCGACTACCTGATAAGGTTTTGAATCTCGAATATTAGTTTAAGGCTCGCATTTAGTCTTAAGGTGGTTTGCATATGTTTGTTTTAAAACCTTTTGTTAAGGTGACCTAATCCGCTGGGGGAACGGTCCACTGATATAGTGAACATACTCACACTTTCATAGGTAATGGGCCTTAACACTATTTTATCTCTCTTTGGGTTTTTGTTGGGCCCAAACACTAATTCCATAAACATTTAAATGTTTTGTTAGTTGGATTCTTGTTGGGCATAAACACATAAGCCCATACCAACACTATCATATACTAGCTATGGGCCTTACCATTAATTGTTTTGTTGGGCCCTTATTGGGCCTCATCACAAGCCCATATATATATTTAATATAATCATAACCTATTCACACATATCACATTTTATTGTTAATACACACCCACATGTAATGATACACACCACACCTAAATACACCTCATACCTCAACTGTTATGTACACCCACATATTATCACGCACCCCAATGTTATGTGCACACAACACCCCATTGTTGTATGCACTCCACTATTTTACACACACACACCCAAAACCGTCACACATACACACATAAAACAATACAATTTGTGGCCACACACCCCATACACACATAGCACAGTTTATGATCACCAACCCAACCCCCCAATTGTGGTGCACGCACCCCATACTGTATGCACCCCACACATCACACACTCCACACACAACAACAAACATCTCGACAGCAAAGAACAAGAAAGAAGAAAAAACGAAAGAAACACACACATATAACTCACACAACTGTTGTACCTTAAGGGACCACTTCTGGCCAGTAGAGTCGCCGGAGGTTCACCTCCGATCAGCCGTGACCGAGGACGGTCCCACCGGCCACGACAGTCCCCAAAACAGTGGGCAAAATAGTCCCAAAAACAATAAAAAATAGTTAAAACAGTTCCCTCTTATCTTGTCAGAAAAGTGACCCATTCGCCGGATGTGAGGCCCTTCGGGAATGTCGAGACTTACGTGTGTAGTCTAAGCCTAAGTTCCCGGTCGGAGATGGCCCACGATGACCGGACAGTGGGTGGGAAATGGGTGCATAGTGAGACAAAAAGAGAGAACTGTTAAGGGAGGGTGGCGGACTGTCGTGGGGGAGATAAGAAGATAGATGCAAGGAAACACTTACCCAGGCATCTCCAGTGGATGGTCAAGGTGGCAGTGCCGTAGAGGGTGGTGGTGGTGACGGTCCAAGGAGGAGGAGGGAAGACAGCCGAGAGGTAGAGGCTGAGAGAGAGAGAGAGAGAGAGAGAGAGAGAGAGAGAGAGACGTGTGAGTAGAGAAAGAAAACCTCACCTCGTCGGAGTCGGCGTCTCCAGTGGGACGTGGTGGCAGTGGCGAGAGGGGGGAGGATGAATAGTGATGGCAGTTGGTAGGAGAAGAAGATGAATAGTAACATTTAGGGTTTTAGGGTTCTACTTGTTTTATATATACGTACAAAGGTGAAATGACCCCTTTACCCTTAAGTTAACACTTGCTATTTTTTGAACAGATGCCCTTATGGGTCTTTTACCCTTTTATCACATCTCCACTTACATACACATCTCGATGAAAATCCAGTAACTCTCCTTATTGAGCTGTGTTACTTTAACAGTTTTTATTTCATAGTTCGTATGCTACGAGACTATTCGACTCCCACATTGATCTTACCTTTCTTCGGTCCACATTTCTCTGAAATTTGGTTCGTCGCTCCTATTTTCTCACCACATCCCATCAACTAATTAATTAAATTATTAGAAATTTCATTTATTTGTATTCTTTATTGTGTTTTTATCCCCCGTTTAACTAGGCGAAACCTCACTCAACTAAAAATCGCCTAAACGGCTCGAGACCCGTAAAATACTAAAATACTAATACACACAATCAAAGAATCATAAAATTACCTTAGTGTCGACTCCCGAAGTTCGAAATACAGTCTAGTATTCACGTAGCCGGGTCACAATCTTGACAAGTGTATCACAAGTCAGTTAAGAATTCGGGGTTGTTACAGTCTCCCCCACTTTTTAGAATTTTGTCCCCGAAATTTAAACTAATAAGTAAAATAATTTACAAACTTACCAGAATCAAATAGGTAGGGAAACTGCTCGCGCATGTAGGACTCTAACTCCCAGGTCAGCTCCTCGTCTCCATGAAATTGTCATTTCACAAGCACCGAAGGAATTTCCTTGTTCCTCAACGTCTTAACCTCACGGTCAACAATTTGGATCGGCTGCTCCTCATACGTGGCATCGTCCTGCAACTCGATCTGGCTCAAGTCTACCGTCAGTCGTCGCCCTCCACTTGACTTGTTTAGTCGAAGCATCGAAATGTGAAATACTAGATGAACACCGGCGAGCTCTGGCGGTAACTCTAACTGATACGCAACCTTACCGACCCTCTTCACAATCTTGAAGGGACCAATAAACCTCGGAGCGAGCTTCCCTTTGATTCCGAACCGTTTGTGACCCTTTAGAGGTGAGACTTTCAGGTATACATAGTCTCCCAAGCCGTACTGAAGCCCATCGTGATACTGATCGTAGTATTTCTTCTGCCGCTCTCGGGCAACCTTAAGTTTCTGACGAATCTGTCGTACCTTCTCAGTATGATCAACAACAATCTCAGGACCAACTATCACAACATCCTCTTGCTCAGCCCAGCAAGAAGGTGATCTACAAGGCCTACCATAAAGCACCTTGAACGGTACCATACCGTTACTCGCCTGATAACTGTTATTGTACGCAAACTCACACAAATGAAGGTAATCTTCCCATGACCCGCCGTATTCCAAAACACACATCCTGAGCATGTCTTCTAACACTTGGATCAACCTCTCGGACTGTCCGTCTGTTTGTGGATGGAACACCGTACTCAACTCCAGTCTAGTGCCAAACTGAGCCTGCATGCTCTGTCATAATAATGAAGTGAGTTGCGCCCCTCGATCTGATACAATCGATAACAGAACTCTGTGCAATCTGAAAATCTCGCGCTCATAGAGGATGCTTAGTCTGTCAACTCTATGTGTAGTGGATACCGGTATGAAATGAACAGATTTTGTCAATCGATCCACAATTACCCAGATGCTGTCGTGACCACGAGGAGATCGGGGCAATCCACTGACGAAATCCATAGCAATGTGCTCCCACTTCCATCGAGGAATGGGTAGGGGCTGCAGCAATCTTCCAGGCCACGCGATGGCATATCTCACATGCTCGAATAAACTCCGACGCATCGGACTTCATCCCTGGCCACCAAAAAAGATGTCGCATGTCGGCGTACATCTTGGTTCGACCCGGATGCACAAAAAAAGGGGAACGGTGAACCTCCTGTAATATCTCAGTGCGCAAGTCAGCTGCCAATGGAATCCATAGTCGCCCAAGATACCTCAAGCAAGAGTCTGTCGATCGACTCCAATCTGGATACTCTGAACTATCTGCCATCTCACTGTAACACTGGTACGACTCATCGCCTTGCTGTCCCTCGAGAACAGTCTGCAGTGAAACGGTCTGCAATCTCATCTGACCACACATCTGTGTCCTGGTAGTCGTCGGCACGTCCGCTGAACTCATCATCTCGGCTGCCTCAAGTAACGCATACTCGTGAGTCATACGACATACAACTACCTCTACATCAGATCCTCTGCGGCTTAAAGTATCGAAAAGAACATTGGCTTTTCCCGGATGATACTCAAGTGCGAAATCGTAGTCCTTCAGGATTTCAATGTGACGGCCCCAAATTCCTAATGCATTTGGGTACAACCGGCCTAGACCCGTGCAAGTCCCAAGTCGGATCTCAGCGAACCTGATGAGCCTAGTCAGCCTCAAAACATCAAAATTTCATGTTTTGTGAAAGAGTTATTTCAATTATAACACAGCGAATTCATACTACTCAAAAATTGAGAAATAACTCAATTAAAGGGAAATTAGGAATCTATGTAATTGTGAAAAAACCCGATATAGTCAAATCCAAGTCAACAAAATGGACTAATGGAATCCACCTTAAAATTTTCACCCCCAGTTCATCCAAAAGCACAATCATATGTAAAAACGTCATACAAACAAAAATAAACATGAGCCTACATGTCAATATCTCAAATCCAGTCGCTTACAACAAGTCTCCTAGGCAAGGCTCCTTGCCCCTACTGCACTCTGCCCTATCTGTACCCACCGTCACAAACTAGACGGTGAACAACTGAGAGAAATCGAAAGTAAAGCCAGAAGAATATAACAGTAATTCATGAAATAACAAACAAGGCAATCTAAATATCATGCGGGTACTGAAAGACAGGAATTTAAATAAACAAGTTGCATGATAGACAGACTGGAAAAATAGTAATCAAAACATGTGTGTTCTACGAGTCGAGAGAGGCTATAAGTGGTCTAAAATCCATAACAGCGATGTTGCAACATCGAAATCCACAACATTATCCACAACAATTCAATACATGGTATCATACAATCACTAGGGTGGTCAAACACTCGTGCGCACGAGTGCCCGCATTTTATCCCTTCTAGTGCAAGCCACATGTACCTTCGAGACACGCACTTATGCCAAGAACACACATAGAAGGAATATGGAATGGAATGCCAACAAATAGATAATAGCAAACACAATGGAATGAAAATGAATCACATTGTATTTTCTTAACTGGCTTACTAACGTACACAAGTTTTAAGACAGGTGTACTTACCTGAACTATCGTAACCCGCGTACAATACTCCCGCGAATCCTAACGCGTATCCCTGAGTTTCCCGCTACCTGACAAGGTCAGAAACTCGTATTAATAGGTCAAATCATTATCTAAACCTAGGTTTAACCTTAATATTTTCCCAATGTTTCAAATGACTTGACAACTCGATAGTTTAATAGAAAATGAATACACTCTCTTTCGGGTTTTGAAAACACAATATGTATAAGCCTCATCTTGAATCATAGGCTCGGCTTAGTCGTATGTGGGTCATGTCATGGTCTCGAGGACCGGTGACATGACTACGACGTCATAACCATTCATCGCCACACGATGTTTCAATACAAACCAACACTCAACCATAACTCCTCATGAAAATTGAACCGACATGTACTAACGAACATGGAACCTCACTGGTTTTGTCTGACGTCGGTGAAGGGTTATCATGGCATGGGAACGCCGGAAAACCCTCCACCAGTTCGGAATTACGTCAACACACGCAAATATGGATTCGACGTCGACAACACATGAAATTGAGACAAAACACATTAACAATGTTGTTTCGGACAAAACCAAGGGTTGCGAGACTTCAACCCATGTTAGGTGAGACCCTCGACCACCTCCACTGGTGGTGGTCCGGCCGGTAGCACCACCAAGAGTGGCGGTTTCTGGCGAGGCTCCACCACACCTATTCACATGAAATGACGACTTTTTAACGCTAAATAGGGCTGTTTTGACAACTCTGAAGACTGTGGGACCCACGTAGGAGATTGGTGGGTCCCTAACAGTGTCCCAGTCATGGTGGTCTGACGGTGGTGCCGCCAGTCACGGCGATTTACGACAAGAGGGTAAAACCCTATAAAATCAACTCAATGTGTGTAACATTAGTAGGGACTTTGCATGGGCCATGAGGGGGGTGCTCTAGAACGGTCTGGACTCCAGTGAGTCATCGGAGGTCGCCCACAACCGGTCCTCGTCACGGCATCCACCCCAGCAGCCCATATGCACACAAAACATAACAAAAACCGTGAAAATTGAAAGAAAGAGTGAGAGGGAATGAGAGAGAGATAGAGGGAGAGTGAGCTCCGATGAGGGAGTGAACCCCGGCCACCACTGGTCCGGCCAGGGCCAGTGGTGGCTCGTCATGAGAGAGCCGAGAGGGGATAGAAAGAAACCGAGAGTGAGAGATCTAGAGAGTACAAGAGGGAGGAGAGAATAGGGGGCTCTGGCGAGTCTCTCCCCCACCACTGCATCTCCGGTGACCGGCATGGTCACAGTCAGGCCGAGAGAGCGAGTGGTCCGAGAGAGGAGAGTGAGGGAACTCGAGAGAGAGAGAGAGAGAGAGGACAGCTGAAAGAGGACAGAGAGAAAGGAGAGAACCTCACCACTGGTCGACAGCAACCTCGGCAGCCTGGTTCGGTCATCGGCGACGAGCAGGGATGGTGGTGAGGTGGGAGAGTGAGAGAGACTGTGAGTGATGAGCAGAGAGAGCCCGTGAGGAGAGTGAAGAGTGAAAGGGAGATGTGTGAAAATGAGAGTGTGAGATGAGAGTGACCGTGAGGTGTACGTGAGAGGAGTGATATAAGTGTGGTGTGTGTGAGAGAGTGACGTTGAGTGATGGGGGTAGATAGTGAGGAAACATGAGTGATGGGGTGGGTGGTGAGGTGAGTTGAGTGATGGGAGTAGGTGGGGTGTTTAAATTTTAAATGGGTATGGTAGTTATGTCCACCCATTTTTTTTTACCCACCCATACATCTCAAAGTTAAACCCAAGGGTTCCTCATTATTTGTTTGTGTCACTTTACAAATTTTTTACCCAACACCCGTATTGTTCCAAACATTTTCCCCGACCCATCTCGCCTCCTCGGTCCGTATTTCCCCGTCACATGCATACTCTTGCCTTTGTCTCACACAAATAAACTATTAAATTAATAAATAATTCTTTTAATTATGTTTTTAGTCTCCCGTTTATCCGTAACCCAATTGTCGAATCCCGCTCGTGCAGTTTTCCTATTCGTTCACCGACTTCACTGTTCGGTCACTCAAATACAAGTATAAATACATATTACACATCATCATTCACAAATAGCCAAATTTTCGGGTCGTTACATTCAAACCAACGTCTCTGTCTCAGGTTGAGTTCCTTCTGAGAAAACAAGTACTTCAAGCTCTTGTGGTCTGTATACAACTCGAAGCGCACGCCATACAAATGGTCTCCAAATCTTCAGTGCAAATACGATCGCCACCAACTCTAAGTCATGGGTCAGGTAGTTCCTCTCATGAACTTTCAACTATCGGGATGCATAAGTGATAACTCTGGCCTCTTGCATCAGCACACCACCCAAACCAATCTTCGACGCATCGGTATACACGACTAAGTCTTTCTCGATTTTAGGCAATGCTAAGACAGGTGCGGTCGTCAATTTCTCCTTCAGAGTGGAGAATGCCTGCTCACACTCTTCGTTCCAATCAAACCTCGCGTTCTTCAGCGTCAGTTTTGTCATTGGTGTAGCGATCTTGGAGAAATCCTGCACAAATCGACGATAGTAACCTGCTAACCCCAGGAAACTGCGAATCTGAGTCATGGTAGTCGGAGTAGGCCACTCGATTACGGCTCTAATATTCTCTGGATTAAGGGCAACACCGTCAGCTCCAACTATGTGCCCTAAAAATCTAACCTCTGGTAGCCAAAACTCGCACTTGCTAAACTTAGCGTAGAGTTGGTGGTCCCTCAGAGACTGCAACACTGCTCGTAGATGTCCCTCGTGCTCCTCACGAGTCCTGGAATAGATGAGGATGTCGTCGATGAACAAAATCACGAATCGATCTAAGAAATCCCTCATCACTCGGTGCATCAGGTCCATGAACATTGCCTGCGCATTAGTCAATCCGAACGGCATGACTGTGAACTGGAAGTGACTGTATCTCATGCTAAATGTTGTCTTTTCTTGATCTTCAGCCCTAATCCTGAGCTGGTAATAGCCTGACCTCAAATCTATCTTAGAAAACCACTGCGCTCCGTTTAACTGATCAAATAAATCGTCAATGCGCGGTAATGGATACTTATTCTTCACTGTAACCTTGTTCAATTGCCTGTAGTCAATACAAAACCTCAAAATACCATCCTTCTTCTTAACAAACAACATGGTGACATACTAGGACTAATGAAGCCCAACTCTAGCAACTCATCTAGTTGACTCCTCAACTCCTCAAGCTCTCGGGGTGCTATCCTATGTGGTGGTATTGAAATCGGTCTAGTCCCTGGGACTAAGTCAACTATGAAATCGATCGTCCTCTGTGGTGGTAATCCTGTCAGATCCTCGGGAAATACGTTAATGAACTCACATACGATTGGTACATCCGCTATGTCAACCTCTTGTCTCACACCAGTACTCATGACGCTCGCAACAATCTCGACATCCCCATTCGTGGCCTCTCTGCCTCTGGTGATCGGAAGTAATGGTGCGTTACCCTGAATGCTGATCTCCGTACCATCTGCCAACGGAATCGTAATTGTCTTCTCGTAACAACCAATATGAGCATGGTACGCTCCCAACCAATCCATGCCCAACAATGCATCGAACTCGAGAAACTCAAGTACCCTCAAGTCAGCAGGAAACTCGTAGCCTTCTATCTCTATCGGACACTCAACACACAGAAAGTTCAGGTAAATCTTATCCCCAGCAACCGTGTTAAGGATCAAAGGTCTAATAAGTCTAATGGGTCTCAACCCTAACATGTCTACTATACGTCCGGAAATAAACGAAACAGTGGAACCAGAATCGAACATGGTATGCATGAATGTAGTACAGATAGAAATCATACCCTCAACTAGGTTTCGGGACGCCCCCGGATCTGGCTCAACTGCCGCCCACACTCGCTCCCTCTGATGCTGATGATGTTGTGTCTGTGTCCTCTCAGGCTGAGTACACTGAGCCTGGATGTGGCCAACTCTGTTGTATCTGTAACATGTACGCGTATCATGTGTACCCTGAGTCTGACCCTATCCTCGACTCTGTGTAGATCTCTGAGTATGAGTCTACCCTGACCTTTGTGTCTGTAACGGCCCAAATTTTATTAAGGTCGTTATTATCGTATTTTCAAACGTGGATGCCAACTTAGGTCCACGGAGACGCCATGTGTAGCGGCCCCAATTTCCACTTTGGTTCACCACGGGACGCCACGCGGGCCCACAACTGACCACGTCACTACCAGCTGTATCCCACGCCCAATTATCTATCATCAATCAATTCTTATTAACTTTGATTCTATATGTTAACTTTTGTTCCTTTAATATCATATAACCTCAAATTTCGCAGCGGAAAATTAAATGAACAACATAAGATTTGTCTTGTATTTCGTGAGCATAATACCTAAGTGGAAACCATACCAAATGTACATCATATACATATCATCTGAATCCTCAAAATATCAAAAATATACAACCTATCTCTCAAAGCCCAAAACCCAGCATAAAACGAGTAAATATAAACATACGTACGAGTAGGGCTAGAGCTGTCAATCAATGTAGTCCTCAAGCTTGCCCTTTCCCCGGCTCGTACTAGGATCTACACTCAAGCCATCACAAAAAGACAGATGACGAGTCCAGAGTGAGTAATCCCAAGGGAATTCACCAAGTAATTACGTAAGTAAACATACTGGAATTTAAAATACTATAATTAAACATGCGGAACAAAAGAATACAGACAACTGTGAAAGGATCATCGCATGCATAAATATAGTAACGAAACAAAGTACGTACACAGTAGAAATCAGACTAAGTCATACTTCGGGCTTTCCCCCAAGCACTGCCCGTGAAAACACCTCTACCGGGTGACCCTGGACCCTCTAGGTGGTCAGCGTACATCCACGACACACCCACACAAGCCTACCATACCCGGGTAGCCTATTCACTGGCGTATGCCTAGACAAGTGCTATGACTTAGTGGACTCTATGGCCGTAACGAATAAGCACCAGGTGGGGAGTGATCTCAACACCGTAAAGACACCAGGTAGGAGTAACTCCACTACCGTAAAGACACCAGGTGAGAGTACTCAGCCACCGTAAAGCAATAAAGGAATAGAGTAATAAATAAACAGAACTGAAATCAAATAAATCAAGCGGTAAATACTAAGGTGAAGTTCAATTGGGATACTACACACCTCAATCCGCACTCCTTGCTCCGAAAGTCAAACCCTGACCCGATTCCTTCAAATCCCCGATATTTCTCCCAGTCTGATTCCCGACTAACCCTCGACTCCAATTACTATTCCAAAATTCCTGGAATTCATTTATGAGGATTTAAGGTCAATTAATGGGTTTATAATGTTATTTAGGCTCATTTCTTCATTTTCTAATTTTTGAGTTCCAGTGGACAATTAGCGCGCTAATTTATCTTCGTCACTGTTCATCATCATTTTCCAGAGGGTAATTAGCGCGCTAGTGCCATTCATTAGCGCGCTAATAGCACTCTGTCTAGATTTTCCCAGTTCAAATTTCTGAACTTCAATCACCACATAAACCCATACCTTCGATTCTCAAACATCCATAACCCCTCAATGACCTCAAATACACCATTAAAACACATATTTATCAAGCTTAAACTCCAAAATTCACAAATCATGGAAATCACATTTTCAAAACCCATTTTCATAAATCACCCAACTTCTCTCGAACTTGCTCAATCATCACAACAATGGATTACCAAGCTTATAAACTCAAAATCTCACCCAAATACCGAGTTTAACACCTCAATATTTCGAATTTCACAAATCCCTAACCCACACCAAAAATCTCATAAAAATACAAGATTGATGTATCCATACCTCTTGATCATGTTGTTGGACGCCACTAATCACTCTTTCTCACTCCTTAGTTGTTGTTCTTCCTCCTCTTCTTCCCACCGATTCTCTCTTCTTCTCTTTCACTCTCTCAAAACCACACTCTCTTCATGGTTCATCGATCAACATGTATATATATTTGAGACTTGATCAAGTGTGTGCACAAATCTCGAGAACTATCCAAGTGCCACTGATCACCTTGTGTCATTCCAACTCACACACCCTATCATGACACTTAACACCTCGATTCTCTCCATTGTGCATCTCGAGAATCATCTCACAGTTGTTATTTTATTCACCTTAACTATAGGACTTATTGATTCCAATTTGATTTAGCTTATAATAATTATCTACCCTATTCAATAATTTCCCATAATTTGTAGCTAGGGCCACACTAGTTCCCCGACTACCTGGCATCCCGTGCCTCGTGTCTCGTGTCCACACGCACTCCGAGAAAATTTCTCACTCGTCAATAAACTATATTAACATACATATTGTAATGAAATTAACTAATTTGTACATTTTCATCACAATTTACCACAACAAGCACACAAAACGGACTGTATACCTAGTTCGAGTGTGTTCTGGCCTCGTTGTGGGACCCACGAACGTCCTCGCTGGCGTCCACATCTGCAATGACGTCATAATTAACGACAATTATAAATTGGGTTGTTACACCACAGACTAGTGATGATATACCTGATCGGGCGGAAAGTATTATTTTTTACTGATTGTTTGATTAACTGTGATGATAATGACTAGGCTATGACTCATTGCATCGCAGGTGTGGTTTAATATTAACTAGATCGGGTGAGATTGCATGTCGGGTATTCACCTAAAAATGCGTGCAGACGCGAGAACCGGACAAGGAGCGACGGGAACACTAGGCCAGGGAATGCGTTTATTTCGATAAATTTGACAACAATAGTAAATTTGTGGGCGCTTAAGGACACGCGGGGTCGTGGTCGACACGCATGGGTGGTACGGTAGTGTGCACGCTCGAGTACACTCGTTGGCACGCACGATGAAATTTTAGGCGCGAAAATATAGGCGAATATATATATATATATATATATATGTATGTATATTTGTAATTTAAAAAATATATATATATAAATATATATTAAAATCAAAAATTAAAAATAAAATAATTGTGAAATGACCAAAAAGGACATTTGATGATGAAGAATGAGGATAATTTAGTCATTTGACCCCAAAATTTGATAAACACCCACCACCGTCACCACATTTCTCACAATTTCTTCCCATTTTAATCGATCGACCGAGAGAGAGAGAGAAGAGGGAAGAGAGATCGAGGTCGAGAGCCGATGAAGCGGCGTTGACGACGTTGGCAAAGGTGAGGATTGGTTATTGTTGTTGTTGATGGTGGCGTTGTTGTTGTTGTTGGTGCGTCGGTGGTGTTGTGATGGTGGTGGAGTTTGGGGACTCGGACGAACTGCTCTCTTGCAATTCGTCCGAGGAGGGAGACGACCCCATGTCGTCTCCCCCTGCCTCCCAACTCCAATTAAAAAAAATATTTTCCTCCATCGAACCAGAGCTCACTGGTTCGATGGAGAAGGAGGTGTGCACACGTGCGACCCGCACGTGTGCACCCCCTCTCCATGGACCCGGGTCGGGCTGACCCGGCCCTGACCAAAATAGTTCGGGCCAGGCCGGGCCAGACCCAGACTGTCGGTTGGGCCGAACCGGGTCCGGTTCGAACCCGGTTCAGCCCAACTAGGAAAAAAAACAGAAAAATAGTTTTAAATTAAATAAAATCTGAAAAATATGGGAAAAATTTCAGAAAAATAGAAAAAATTCAGAAAAATTATATTTTGACTAAATAAATAGAAATTAATGAATTTCTATAAAAAGTGAAATATTCGGGATGTTAGCGAGATGTTGTGTCTGAGTTTTTACCTCGTAAAGCGTGAAATTGGTAAAAAGTACGGAAAAAAATATAAAAAATTCAGAATAAATTGAGAAAATATGAGAAATTTGAAAAAGGGTTGAAAAGTGAATCTCGAGACTTTTCGGGCGGTTGGCACCCCAGTGTAACTCAAAAAACGTGCTACAACTAAAAATTGGAATAAAATTCTAATTTTTATTATCACGATATAAAATCAATTAGTTTGATACTAAATCACATAAAATAACTTATTCTGACTCCAGGGACTTAGGAGACCATAGTCGGGTGTCGGGTGCACATCCCGAGGCGAGAGTGAGATCAGACCGGGACAAATATAGAGTAATTGGAGTGCAGTTGAGGTAAGTAAAACCCTTAAGAAACACACTCGAGTGTTTATTTATTTGATTTCCCATGATTCCAACTATTATTGTTTATCGTTGTTTACTCTATTTCCATGTTCATACTCATGTTGCACGGTTGGCATTGTCATTCACCGCCGGATCATCTGGTTTACTCTATGATGTGTGGACGGACTTAGGTAGGCTGGACAATAAGGACAGAATAAGGGTTTGGACCGGTGAGGGGGTTGGAGAAGCCACCGGGGGAATGCCGATGTCTGGATTAGGGTTCAGTCCTGCTACATGGCACACATCCATTATTGATGTTTATTGGTGTTATGTATGCATGCGTCTTAATTACAGTTGACTGTTTTAATGCGCATGTTTATTTAACAGTTTATTGGCTTCCATTATTATAAATGTTGGTTTGTGTACTTCTGGGTTTTACTCACTGGACTTGTCATCTAGCTCTTATGATGATTGAGTGCAGGATCTACTACGAGCAAGGGCAAGGAGACTCTTGCACACTACCTGTGACTTTGTCACCGACGGAGTTCATCTTGTATGTTTTTATTTTTCTGTATTGACTTATTTTTGGGTTTATGGGGACTGTTTGAGATATCAGTACATGAGTATCACATTTTGTTACGTTGTATACAGGGTACTTTACTGGGTTTTCCACATAGGATTGATGTTACATGACTTGAGGAATTTACATATGTTAAAGCTTTCGCTGTTTACAAATATTAAAATGTTAATTACTGATTAACTCAGGCTGAATTAATTAATAATGATGGTTAGTTGGGCGTGGGACACAGCTGGCAATTACGTGGCCAGTTATGGGCCCGCGTGGCCTCCTGTGGTGGACTAATGTGGATTTTGGGCCGCTTCACTTGTAACGACCCGAAAATTTAGTTATTTGTGAATGATGATGTGTAATATGTATTTGTACTTGTATTTGAGTGACCGGACAGTGAAGTCGGTGAACGAGTAGGAAAATTAGACGAGTGGGATTCGACAATAAGGTTACGAGTACACGGGAGACTTAAAATATAATTAAAAGAATTATTTAATAATTTTATAGTTTATTTGTGTGAGACAAAGGTAAAAGTGTGCATGTGACGGGGAAATATGGACCGAGGAGGTGAGATGGGCGGGGAAAATGTTTGGAAAATATACGGGTGTCGAGTTAAAAATTTTGTATAGTGACAATCAAATAATGGGGAAACATTGGTTCAACTTTGAGATGTGTGGGTTGGTAAGAATATGGGTGGACACAACTAGGACACACACCCCACTTATTAAACTATTCCTACCATACCCATTTAAATTTCAAACACCCACCACTACCATCACTCACATCTCCTCACACCCCACCCACTCCCATCACTCACTCACCTCACGTCACCCCATCCGTCACTCTAATTTAAACACTCACGTCATGCACACTCTCTCACTTTTCTCTCACGTTCCCTCTCCCTCACTCTCTCATTCACGGTTTCTTCTCATCAACACTCACGGCCTCCTTTTTCCTTCTGCTCACCAGCCCCTACTCTTCACCGGAGACCGAACCAGACCCGCCGGAGGTATGCCGTCAACCGGAGGTGAGCATCCCTCCTTCCTCTCTTCCCTCTCGGTCGTTCTTCTCTCTCGGTCGTGCACTACTCCCCTCTCGGTTTCACTCACCTCCCTGTCTGGCTGTGCTCACTACCGGTTACCGGAGGTTTAGGGGTGGCCGAGAAGCCCATCGGAGGTCCTTCTACCTCCTTCCCTCTCTCGTTCTCTCACTCATTCTCACGATCTCTCTCTCTTGTATACTCTCGAGCTCTCTCTTTCCTCTTGGTTTTCTCTCTCTCTCTCTCAACTATTGCATGACAGTGGTGGTCGGGGTTCACTCCCTCGTCGGAGCTCTCTCTCTCATTCCCTCTCTCTCTTTTTCTTAATTTTTCACGGTTTTGTTATGTTTTGTGTGCATGTGGGCTGCTGGGGTGGATGCTGTGACGAGGACCGGTTGTGGGCGACCTCCGGTGACTCACCGGAGTCCAGACCGTCCCGGAATAACCTCCCTATGGCCCATGCAAAGTCCCTACTAATGTACACACATTAAGTTGGTTTTATAGGGTTTTTACCCTCTCGTCGGAAAACGCCCTCACCGGCAACGCCACCACCGGACCACGATGACGGAGACGCTGTCAGGGACCCCACCAAACTTATATGTGGGTCCCACAACTCTAAGAGTGGCCGAAAACAGTTTTATTCCGAGCTAAAGTGTCATTATTTCATGTGTTTTGTGTGGTGGAGCCTAGCCGAAAACCGCCGCTACCGGTGGTGCTACCGGCTGAACCACCACCAGTGGAGGTTGTCGGGAATCTCATCTAACATTGGTTGAAGTCCCGCAACCCTTGGTTAAGTCCGAAATAATGTTATTAAGGCGTTTTTACGTGATTTCATGTGTTGCCGTCGTCGAGTCGTAATTTGTGTATGTTGACATAATTTCCGAACTGGTGGAGGGTTTTCCGGCATTACCCATGCCACGATAACCCTTCCCCCAACATCGAACAACACCAGCGAGGTTCCATGTTCTTTTGTACATATCGGTTCGGTTTTCATGAGTTATGGTTAAGTGTTGGTTTATATTGAAACATTGTGTGGCGATGAATGGTTGTGATGTCGTGGTCATGTCGCCAGTCCTCGAGACCATAACGTGACCCACATACAACTGAGCCGAGTCTATGATTCGCGATGAGGCTTATAAATATTGTGTTTCCAAAACCCGAGAGAAAGAGTATTTATTTTTCGATTTTCATCGCGTTGTTCGAGTTATTTAAAATATTGGGGAAAAGCATAAGTTTAAACCTAGTTTAGTTAATGACTTGACCTATTAATATGAGTTTCCGACCTTATCAGGTATCGGGAAACTCGGGGATACGCGTTAGGAGTCGCGGGAGCGTTGTACGCAGGTTACGATAGTTCAGGTAAGTACACTTGCCATAAAAAATATTTGTACGTTAGTAAGCCAGCTAAGAAAATACCATGTGATTCATTTTCATTCCGTTGTGTTTGTTACTATCTACTTGTTGGCATTCCGTTCCATATTCCTTGTATGTGTGTTCTTGGCATAAGTGTGTGTCTCGAAGGTACATGCGGCCTGCACTAGAAGGGATAAAACGCGGGCACTCGTGCGCACGAGTGTTTGACCACCCCTAGTGATTGTTTGATACCATGTACTGGATTGTTGTGGATATTTTTGTGGATTTCGATGTTGCGACATCACTGTTGTGGAATTGTTGTGGAATTTAGACCACTTATTGCCTCTCTTAACTCGTAGAATACGCATGTTTTGATTGCTATCATTTCCAGTCTGTCTATCATGCATTCTTGTTTATTTAAATTCCTATCTTTCAGTACCCGCATGATATTTAGACTACCTTGTTTGTTATTTCATGAATTACTGTTATATTCTTCTGGCTTTACTTTCAATTTTTCTCAGTTACTCACCGTCTAGTTTGTGACGGTAGGTGCAGATAGGGCAGAGTGCAGTAGGGGCAAGGGACCTTGCCTAGGAGACCTTTTGTAAGCGGTTTAGACTTGAGGTATCGAGGTGTAGGCTTATGTTCATTTCTGTTTGTATGATGTTTTACATATATATAATTGTTTTAGAATTGGGGATATGATTTTGAAGTGGATTCCATCAATCCATTTCGTTGACTTAGAATTGAACATATTGGGGTTTTCCACATTTATATAGATTCCTAATTTCCCTTTGATTGAGTTATTTCCCAATTCTTGAGTAGTACGTAATTTGCTTCCGCTGTGTTATAATCGCAATAACTCTTTCATAAATCTTGAAAGTTTTGATGATTTGAGGCTGACTAGGCTCGTCAGGTCCGCTGAGAACCGACTCGGGACGTGCACGGGTCTAGGCCGGGCGTACCCAAATGCATTGCCCTTCCCTCGACTCGTACCCGGATCTGCACTCGAGCCATCATAAAAAGACAGATGACGAGTCCAGAGTGAGTAATCCCAAGGAAATTCACCAAGTAATTACGGAAGTAAAAAATCTTGGAATTTAAATACCATAAATAAACATGCGGAACAAAAGAAATACAGACAACTGTGAAAGGATCATCGCATGTATAAATATAGTAACGAAGCAAAGTACGTACACAGTAAAAATCAGGCTAAGTCATACTTCGAGACTCTCCTTGGGCACAACCCTCAAACACACCAACAGGTTGTCCCTGGACCCTCTAGGTGGCCGGCGTAGACCCACGGCGCACCCACACAAGCCTACCATACCCGGGTAGCCTATTCACCGTTGTATGCCTAGACAAGTGCTATGACTTGGTGGACCCTATGGCCGTAACGAATAAGCACCAGGTGGGGAGTGATCTCAACACCGTAAAGACACCAGGTAGGAGTACCCTCAACTACCGTAAAGTCACCAGGTGAGAGTACTCAACCACCGTAAAGCAATAATGAAACGAAGTAGAGAATAAATGGAACAGAATTCAAATAATTCAAGCAGTAAATACTTAAAGTGAAGTTCAATTGGGATACTACACACCTCAATTCGCACTCCTCGTTCCACAAGTCAAACCCCGGCTCAAAACCTCCAAATCCCCGTTATTTCCTCCGGTCTAATTCCCGACTAAACTCCGACTCCAATTACTATTTCGAGACTCCTGGAATTCATTTATGAGGGTTAATTATCAATTAATGGGTTCATAATGTTGGTTAGACTCATTTCTTCATTTTCCAATTTTTAAGAGTCCAGTGAACTATTAGCGCGCTAATTAGATGAATTAGCGCGCTAATTCATCTAAGTCACTGTTCATCATTTTCCAGAGGGTAATTAGCGCGCTAGGTCCTCCTATTAGCGCGCTAATCGCGCTCTGTCCAGATTTTTACAGTTCAAAATTCACATTCCAATCACCCCATAAACTCATTCATTCGACTCCAACACTTCAAAAACTCACCATTCACCTCAAAAACACCATTTAAACACAAAATTATCAAATTTAGACATTAAAATCCAAGAATCCTCAAGAATCACATTTTCAAACCCATTTTTCAGAAATTCATCAAATCTCTCTCAAATTGACTTAAAAACACCACCATTTCATGCCATTCTCATTCACATTTATCCACAACAAAACCAAGTGTAAAATCTCCCAACAAATCCGAATTTTACAAATTCAAACCCACTCAAAGAATCTCACAAAAACTCAAGTTTATTGTGTCCATACCTTGGTTCTTGTTGTAGGAAGCCACAAATCCACCTCTCCACACTTTAAATGTTGTTGTTCTTCCTCCTCTTCTTCTTCCCACCGATCTCTCTTTCAATCTCTCTCAAAACACACTTCCTCTCCTTTTGATCGGTCAACACACCAACACATATATATACTTGGCATTTGATCAAATGTGTGCACGAATCTCGAGAAGTATCCAAGGGTTCCTGATCACCCTGTGTCACTCCAACTCACTAACACCCTATCATGACATTCATGAACCTGTTGTGCATCTCGAGAAATATCAATTTGTTGTTGTATTATTCAAACTCAACTATAAGACTTATTGATTTCCAATTGATGTAGCTCATAATAATTATCTACCCTATTCAATAAATTCCCAAAATTCACGAGTAACCTTACCGTAGTTTCCTCGACTACCCGGCACCCCATGCCTCGTGTCCCGTGTCCGCACGCACCCCGAGGTCATTCCTCACTCGTCAATCAACTACATTAGCATACATATTGCAAATGGAATTAGCTAATTCATACATTTCCATCACAATTTACCACAACAAGCATACAAAACGGACTGTATACCTAATTCGAGTGTATTACATCCTCTCTATGGGTCCCTCGTCTGTCTTCGCTGGCATCCACATCTGCAATGACGTCATAATTAACGACAATTTAAATTGGGCCGTTACAAAGTAGGTCTCCTAGGTAGAGCCCCTTCCCTTGCTGCTCTCCACCCTATCTGCACCCACCGTCACAAACTAGACGGTGAGCAACTGAAGAAATCGAAAGTAGTGCCAGAAGAATGTAACAGTAATTTATGATTTAACAACAAAGTAGTCTAAATATCATGCGAAAATGAAATAACAGGTAAGTAAATAAATCAATTGCATGATAAACAGACTTATAGATAAACAATTGAAATTTGCATGTTCTAAGATTCAAAGGAGGCCCATGAGTGGTCTAATTTCACAGCAATACGGCAAAGATCTCATAAGATCTCCCCGGGCAATGTCGCAACACTAGTGTAGCTTGAAATCGAGAGGCATCGCAACACCTCTCAAATCCAGTACCCAGTATACACAACACTAGGGGTGGTCAGTTACCCCCGCAGGAGGCACCCTCATTGTCCCAGCTAGTACAGGACCACATGATACCTTCGAGACACACACACTCATGCCAAGAACATACAACCAAGAATGTGGAATGGAATATCAAACAAGGGATCAATTCAACAATATCAATGAATAGAGGATGTATAAATCACATGTTATTTCCTTATTGGCCTACTAACATACACACATACAAGATACGTATGTACTTACCTCAACTATCGCAACCCGGTACCACTCCGAGACTAACGCATTTCCCAGTTTCCCGACTACGATAAGGTTTTGAGTCTCGAATATTAGTTTAAGGCTCGCATTTAGTCTTAAGGTGGTTTGCATATGTTTGTTATAAAACCCTTTGTTAAGGCGACCTAATCCGCTGGGGGAACGGTCCACTGATATAGTGAACATACTCACACTTTCATAGGTAATGGGCCTTAACACTATTTTATCTCTCTTTGGGTTTTTGTTGGGCCCAAACACTAATTCCATAAACATTTAAATGTTTTGTTAGTTGGATTCTTGTTGGGCATAAACACATAAGCCCATACCAACACTATCATATACTAGTTATGGGCCTTACCATTTAATTGTCTTGTTAGGCCCTTATTGGGCCTCATCACAAGCCCATATATATTTAATATAACCATAACCTATTTACACATATCACATTTTATTGTTAATACACACCCACATGTAATGATACACATTACACCTAAATACACCACATACCTCAACTGTTATGAAACGTCAGGACGCACCTCAATCTGTCTAATATCCACCATAGGTCTCGGTCCTGACTTAGCTAACCTCAACATAGACACGTGAAATACTGGATGAACGCCTGTTAACTCTGCTGGCAACTCCAATCTATATGCTACTGTCCCAACACGTGCTATAACTCTGAAAGGTCCAATATACCTCGGTGCTAGTTTCCCCTTGATCCCAAACCTCTGATGACCTTTCCAGGGCGAAACTTTCAAATACACTAAGTCATCCACATTATAACTCAAGCCCTCAAGATACCTATCAGCGTATTTCTTCTGTCTATCTTGAGCTGCTTGCAATCTCATCCTAATTTGCCGAATCTTCTCGATATGATCAACAACCACTTCAGGTCCAATCACTGCCACGTCCTCAGGTGCTGCCCAACAAGCTGGTGACCTACAAGGTCTGCCGTACAAAGCCTCAAATAGTGGCATACCAATACTCGCCTGATAGCTGTTGTTGTACGCGAACTCGCACAACGGCAAATACTCTTCCCAAGCACCTCCAAACTGCAAAATGCATGCTCTGAGCATGTCCTCCAATATCTGTATTAATCTCTCTCGACCGACCGTCTGTCTGAGGATGATAAGCCGTACTGAACTGCAGTCTCGTCCCAAACTGCTCCTGCATGCTCTCCCATAACTTCGAAGTCAACCTGGGATCTCTGTCAGACACAATAGATATCGGCACTCCATGTAGTCTAACAACCTCTCGCTCAAAAATGATACTTAACTGAGCAAACGAATACTTCATCGATATAGGGATGAAGTGTGCAGACTTCGTCAATCTATCAATCACAACCCACACAGCATCATGACGTCTCGCAGACTGTGGCAATCCACTAACAAAGTCCATCGTAACATGCTCCCATTTCCACTGCGGAATGGGTAGTGGCTGTAACAATCCAGCTGGTCTCCTGTGCTCGGCCTTAACCTGCTGACAAACATGACAAGCTCTCACATATGCACCCACATCGGCCTTCATCCCAGGCCACCAAAACAAACGTCGCAAGTCATGATACATTTTAGTCCCCGGGATGAAGCGTATACCGCGAACGGTGTGCATCCTCAAGAATGCTATCGCGTAGTTCCCTGTACCTCGGGTATCCACAACCTACCCCCGTGTCTCAAGCACCGGTCCGAACCACTAGACCAATCGTGCAACCCGGATCCCTGAGCAGACAGTGAAGCGAGCATAATGTCCGTCAGCCCTTTGCCACTCAGCGACCCTCTCTAACGACACCACAGAACACGCATCTGGCCACAGATATGAACATCAGCAAAAACATCTGACAAACACAACACCGTCGCGGCTTCCAGCAATCCATGCTCATGTGTCATCTGCCGCAGCACAGTCTGACTCTCTACCCCGCTCCGGCTCAATGCGTCAGCAACTACATTCGCCTTCCCAGGATGGTACTCAATTGCGAAATCGTAGTCTTTCAACAACTCAAGCCACCGTCTTTGCCGCATATTCAGATCCTTCTGAGTGAAAAGATACCTCAAACTCTGATGATCTGTATATAACATAAATCGCTCCCCATAAAGATAATGTCGCCAAGCCTTGAGCGCAAACACAACCGTAGACTAGCTCTAAATCATGTACCGGATAATTCTCCTCGTGGGGTCTCAATCGCCTCGATAAATAAGCAAGCGGGTGTCCTTCCCGCATCAACACGCATCCCAACCCCGGTTCTGAAGCATCGTGTAGACCGAGAAGCCTCTCCCCGCCTCGGGTAAAGCCAACACCGGCGCGAAGTCAACTTCCTCTTCAACTCTAAAAATGCCTCATGACCTTCGGACCATTCAAACTTAACATTCTTCTTGGTCAACCTCGTCATCGGCACTGCAATCAACGAAAAGTCCTGCACAAATCGCCGGTAATAGCCCGCAAGCCCCAATAAACTACGAATGTCTGAAACCGTCTCAGGTGTCCTCCATTCAATGATCGCTCGGATCTTGTCTCCATCCACAGATATTCCTTGACCACTGATGACATGTCCAAGAAACTTCACCTCACTCAGCCAAAAAGCACACTTACTGAACTTAGCATACAATCGGTGCTCCCTCAACGTCATCAAAACATCTCTGAGGTGTCTCTCGTGCTCCTCACGAGTCTTACTGTATATTAAGATATCATCGATGAACACAATCACATAACGATCCAAAAATGGTCGTAATACCCGGTGCATCAAATCCATAAAGATAGCCGGTGCATTAGTCACCCCAAATGGCATGACTGTGAACTCAAACAATCCATAACGCGTGCTAAACGCCGTCTTCTCTATATCACTCTCCCGAATCCTCAACTGATGATAACCAGATCGTAAATCAATCTTCGAGAAAAACTTAGCACCCGCCAACTGATCGAATAGATCATCAATCCTAGGAAGTGGATAACGATTTCGAATCGTCACTTGATTCAGCTTCCTGTAGTCTATGCACAACCTTAAAGAACCATCCTTCTTCTTAACAAATAGTACTGGTGCGCCCCAAGGAGACATACTGGGATGAATAAAACCCTTCTGCAACAACTCCTCTAATTGGGATCTCAACTCTCCCTGCTCCGACGCTGACATCCTGTACGGTCGGCTATATATCGGCTGTGTCCCCGGAACCAACTCAATAATGAACTCAACTGCCCTAGAAGGTGGTAAACCTGGCAAATCGTCTGGGAACACCTCAAGAAACTCACACACTACTGGGACATCCTCTAATCTAATCTCTGGTCTCAGGTCTGGCTCAACTACCGTCCTAAACGTCTCCATCTCCTGAATCGTAGCTAATCGACCTCTGGTAATCGGTAAGTCTGACGCCGTCCCAACAAAAGTAAATACGGGAATACCCTCAATATCAAATACTATCATCTTCCCAAAGCAATCAATGTGTGCGCGATATGTCGCTAGCCAATCCATACCCAATAAAGCATCAAACTCTAAATACTCTAGGACACGAAAGTCGACAGGTAACTGGTGTCCCTCAATCTCTACTACACAATTTCGGCATATCCGGTTAGGGTAAATCTTATCCCAAGAAGTGCATCGAGGACAAGATGTGGATCTAAGGTCTCAACTCGTAATCCTAACTGTCCGACCCTGCGTCCCGATATAAATGACAATGTACTGCCGGAATCAAATAATACATGCATGAAGACATCGCATATAGATAACATACCCTCGACGAGCTGACGAGTCGCATCACGCTCCGGCTGTACGGTAGTAGGTGTAGCAGCTGCATGAGCCCTCTCCCTAATTGGCTCAATCTGTGGTCGTGAAGATGAAGCTGACATCGGACAATCTCTATGTATATGCCCGACCTGATGACACCTGAAACATCGTCGTGTCTCCCGCCAGTCTGACTGTGACACTATATGCACCTGAGCCCTGTCACGACCCCGACCTCTCTGTCCTCTACCACGACCTCCTCCATCTCGCACATGGTGTTGAGGGCTGCTCGGTGGTGCGAGTACGAACGTACACCACCGCCTCTCGTCTCTCTCTCGATGCTCGGAACGTCTATCTCGTCGACCCCGATAATCATGTCTCTCGTCGATCGATCGCTTTCTCTCGGTCTCTTCGGTCTCTGATCTGACCGAGAAATCTGTCCAGACCCGTCTCCAAGCTCACCCCGGTGTCGTAAATACGTCTCGCGAGCCAATGCTCTGTCAAAAACACTCTGTAGTGTCTTCGCACCGGTCGCAACTATCACCCCACCAATCCTCTCATATAGGCCTCTGATGAAGTAATAGATCTGTAACCTCTCCGTGTTAGCCACATCCATGGCATACATCATGAGATATCTGAATCGATCCATGTACTGTGATACAGACATGCTACCCTGTCGCAGTCCCAAGAACTGCTCTCTCAGCCTCAACTGCACCTCAGTAGGTATGTACTCATCGAGAAATAACTGCCGAAACTCTACCCACGTCGATGGTGTAGAATGTATGTCAGTGTAAGTAGTCCACCATACCGCTGCCTGACCTCTCAAACAATACCCCGAGATACGCGCCTGGTCCGCCTCAGGTACCTCTAACAGCTGGTGTAGTCGTCTGTGAGTCATCAGCCAACGTCCTGCAACCTCAGGATCGCTGACTCCCGTGAAGTACGTAGGATTAAATCTCATAAAATCCTTCACCATCTTCGCTGCTTCGACATCCTACTCCTAGCGATCGAAGTCCCTACCGTCGCTCAGTAGTGGTGGGTGTCACCACCGTAGTCTCGCTTTGGTACTACAACAAAGCTCAACCCTCTCTATAACTGTCTCGACCCACCGCTTTGTGTAGCAACGGCGGTGCTAATGCGGTCGAGTGGTAGCAAAAAAGACGCTCGGCGATCGGTGCTACTGCTGGCGTCCTCGAGCTCCGTATGTACTCCATCAGCTCAGCCATCTGAGCCTGCTGCAATAGCTGCTGCTCCTGCTGAATCAACTGCTGCTCGGTCAGCCTCTGCATCATAGCTCGCAAATCAGCCACGTCACTAGTGGTATGATCACTAGTCTCTCCAACCTCTGGCTGAGTAGTGGGCGGAGTAGTAGGAGCCTGTCCGTCCATCCTAAACTGCACAACCAACGTGCAGTGGATCAGACTCAGTACATACGCGTATAATATATAGTACACAATCAAAACATACGCATATGTAATTTCCTAAATTTACCCGCCTCACATCACTTCCCAACTAAGACTTTAATCATTCACTTATGGTTTCCACATCTAAGATTTATTCATTAAGTTTATTCTCTTGGAAAATCTCCAATTCCCAAGTTTGACCTCGCTCTGATACCAAAATGTGGCGGTATCAGAGTTAATAATAATTTTACACTTCATTCTTTAGGTTCCTCAAACCTAAGCTCTGATACCAAAATGTGGCGGCCCCAATTTCCACATTGGTTCGCCACGGGAGGCCACGCGGGTCCACAACTGTCCACGTCACCACCAGTTGTGTCCCACGCCCAATTACCCATCATTGATCAATTTATCATTAAATTTTGATTCTATTAATATCATATATCTTCAAGTTAACAGCGGAAGCTTAAATAGACAATATAAAAACTCATCTTTTGTTTTATTAGCAAAATGCCTAAGTGGAAACCATACCAAATATACATCATATACATCTCATCTGATCCTCAAAATATCAAAAGTATACAACCTATCTCTCAAATCCCAAAACCCAGCATAAAACAAGTAAATATAAACATACGTACGAGTAGGGCTAGAGCTATCAATCAATGTAGTCCTCAAGCTTGCCCTTCCCTCGACTCGTAGCCGGATCTGCACTCGAGCCATCATAAAAAGACAGATGACGAGTCCAGAGTGAGTAATCCCAAGGAAATTCACCAAGTAATTACGGAAGTAAAAGTACTGGAATTTAAATACCATAAATAAACATGCGGAACAAAAGAAATACGAGAAACCTGTGAAAGGATCATCGCATGTATAAATATAGTAACGAAGCAAAGTACGTGCACGCACAGAAAAATCGAGGCTAAGTCATACTTCGAGCCTCTCCTTGGGCACAACCCTCAAACACACCAACAAAGGTTGTCCCTGGACCCTCTAGGTGGCGGCGTAGACCCACGGCGCACCCACACAAGCCTACCATACCGGGTAGCCTATTCACCGGTGTATGCCTAGACAAGTGCTATGACTTAGTGGACCCTATGGCCGTAACGAATAAGCACCGGGTGGGGAGTGATCTCAACACCGTAAAGACACCAGGTAGGAGTACCCTCAACTACCGTAAAGTCACCAGGTGAGAGTACTCAACCACCGTAAAGTAATAATGAAACGAAGTAGAGAATAAATGGAACAGAATTCAAATAATTCAAGCAGTAAATACTTAAAGTGAAGTTCAATTGGGATACTACACACCTCAATTCGCACTCCTCGTTCCACAAGTCAAACCCCGCTCAAAACCTCCAAATCCCCGTTATTTCCTCCGGTCTAATTCCCGACTAAACTCCGACTCCAATTACTATTTCGAGACTCCTGGAATTCATTTATGAGGGTTAATTATCAATTAATGGGTTCATAATGTTGGTTAGACTCATTTCTTCATTTTCCAATTTTTAAGAGTCCAGTGAACTATTAGCGCGCTAATTAGATGAATTAGCGCGCTAATTCATCTAAGTCACTGTTCATCATTTTCCAGAGGGTAATTAGCGCGCTAGGTCCTCCTATTAGCGCGCTAATCGCGCTCTGTCCAGATTTTTACAGTTCAAAATTCATATTCCAATCACCCCATAAACTCATTCATTCGACTCCAACACTTCAAAAACTCACCATTCACCTCAAAAACACCATTTAAACACAAAATTATCAAATTTAGACATTAAAATCCAAGAATCCTCAAGAATCACATTTTCAAACCCATTTTTCGAAATTCATCAAATCTCTCTCAAATTGACTTAAAAACACCACCATTTCATGCCATTCTCATTCACATTTATCCACAACAAAACCAAGTGTAAAATCTCCCAACAAATCCGAATTTTACAAATTCAAACCCACTCAAAGAATCTCACAAAAACTCAAGTTTATTGTGTCCATACCTTGGTTCTTGTTGTAGGAAGCCACAAATCCACCTCTCCACACTTTAAATGTTGTTGTTCTTCCTCCTCTTCTTCTTCCCACCGATCTCTCTTTCAATCTCTCTCAAAACACACTTCCTCTCCTTTTGATCGGTCAACACACCAACACATATATATACTTGGCATTTGATCAAATGTGTGCACGAATCTCGAGAAGTATCCAAGGGTTCCTGATCACCCTGTGTCACTCCAACTCACTAACACCCTATCATGACATTCATGAACCTGTTGTGCATCTCGAGAAATATCAACTGTTGTTGTATTATTCAGCTCAACTATAAGACTTATTGATTTCCAATTGATGTAGCTCATAATAATTATCTACCCTATTCAATAAATTCCCAAAATTCACGAGTAACCTTACCGTAGTTTCCTCGACTACCCGGCACCCCATGCCTCGTGTCCCGTGTCCGCACGCACCCCGAGGTCATTCCTCACTCGTCAATCAACTACATTAGCATACATATTGCAAATGGAATTAGCTAATTCATACATTTCCATCACAATTTACCACAACAAGCATACAAAACGGACTGTATACCTAATTCGAGTGTATTACATCCTCTCTGTGGGTCCCTCGACTGTCTTCGCTGGCATCCACATCTGCAATGACGTCATAATTAACGGCAATTTAAATTGGGCCGTTACAAAGTAGGTCTCCTAGGTAGAGCCCCTTCCCTTGCTGCTCTCCACCCTATCTGCACCCACCGTCACAAACTAGACGGTGAGCAACTGAAGAAATCGAAAGTAGTGCCAGAAGAATGTAACAGTAATTTATGATTTAACAACAAAGTAGTCTAAATATCATGCAAAAATGAAATAACAGGTAAGTAAATAAATCAATTGCATGATAAACAGACTTATAGATAAACAATTGAAATTTGCATGTTCTAAGATTCAAAAGAGGCCCATGAGTGGTCTAATTTCACAGCAATACGGCAAAGATCTCATAAGATCTCCCCGGGCAATGTCGCAACACTAGTGTAGCTTGAAATCGAGAGGCATCGCAACACCTCTCAAATCCAGTACCCAGTATACACAACACTAGGGGTGGTCAGTTACCCCCGCAGGAGGCACCCTCATTGTCCCAGCTAGTACAGGACCACATGATACCTTCGAGACACACACACTCATGCCAAGAACATACAACCAAGAATGTGGAATGGAATATCAAACAAGGGATCAATTCAACAATATCAATGAATAGAGGATGTATAAATCACATGTTATTTCCTTATTGGCCTACTAACATACACACATACAAGATACGTATGTACTTACCTCAACTATCGCAACCCGGTACCACTCCGAGACTAACGCATTTCCCGCAGTTTCCCGACTACCTGATAAGGTTTTGAGTCTCGAATATTAGTTTAAGGCTCGCATTTAGTCTTAAGGTGGTTTGCATATGTTTGTTATAAAACCCTTTGTTAAGGCGACCTAATCCGCTGGGGGAACGGTCCACTGATATAGTGAACATACTCACACTTTCATAGGTAATGGGCCTTAACACTATTTTATCTCTCTTTGGGTTTTTGTTGGGCCCAAACACTAATTCCATAAACATTTAAATGTTTTGTTAGTTGGATTCTTGTTGGGCATAAACACATAAGCCCATACCAACACTATCATATACTAGTTATGGGCCTTACCATTTAATTGTCTTGTTAGGCCCTTATTGGGCCTCATCACAAGCCCATATATATTTAATATAACCATAACCTATTTACACATATCACATTTTATTGTTAATACACACCCACATGTAATGATACACATTACACCTAAATACACCACATACCTCAACTGTTATGTACACCCACATATTATCACGCACCCCACTGTTATGTGCATACAACACCCCACTACTGTGTGCACCCCACTATTTTACACACACACACAAAACCATCACACATACACACATAAAACAATACAATTGTTGGCTACATACCCCACACACACATAGCACAGTATATGATCACCCATCCGACACCCCAATTATGGTGCACACACCTCATACTGTATGCACCCCACACATCACACACTCCACACATAACAACAAACATCTCGACAGCAAAGAACAAGGAAGAAATAAGAAAAAACGAAAGAAACACACACATATAACTCACACAACTGTTGTACCTTAAGGGACCATCTCCGGCTAGTAAAGTCGCTGGAGGTTCACCTCCGATCAGCCGTGACCAGGGACGGTCCCACCAGCCATGGCAGTCGCCAAAACAGTGGGCAAAACAGTCCCAAAAACAATCAAAAAATAGTTAAAACAGTTAGCAAATGACCCTCTTATCTTGTCGGAAAAGTGACCCATTCGCCGAACGTGAAGTCCTCCGGGAACGTCGAGACTTACATGTGTAGTCTATGCCCAAGTTCCCGGTCGGAGATGGCTCACGATGACCGGACAGTGGGTGGGAAATGGGTGCACAGTGAGACAAAAAAAGAGAATTGTTAATGGAGGGTGGCAGACTGTCGTGAGGGAGATAAGAAGATAGATGCAAGGAAACACTTACCCAAGCGTCTCAGGTGGATGGTCAAGGTGGCAGTGCCGTGGAGGGTGGCGGTGGTGACGGTCCAAGGAGGAGGAGGGAAGGCAGCCGAGAGGTAGAGGCTGAGAAAGAGAGAGAGAGAGAGAGAGAGAGAGAGAGAGACGTGTGAGTAGAGAAAGAAAACCTCACCTCGTCGGAGTCGGCGTCTCCGGTGGGACGTGGTGGCAGTGGCGAGAGGGGGGAGGATGAATAGTGACGACAATTAGTGGGAGAAGAAGATGAATAGTAACATTTAGGGTTTTAGGGTTCTACTTGTTTTATATATACATAACAAAGGTGAAATGACCCTTTACTCTTAAGTTAACACTTGCTATTTTTTTGAACAGATGCCCTTGTGGGTCTTTTACCCTTTTATCACATCTCCACTTACATACACATCTCGATGAAAATCCAGTGACTCTCCTTATCGAGTTGTGTTACTTTAACAGTTTTTATTTCATAGTCCGTATGCTACGAGACTATTCGACTCCCACATTGATCTTACCTTTCTTCGGTCCGCATTTCTTCAAAATTTGGTTCGTCGCTCCTATTTTCTCGCCACATCCCATCAACTAATTAATTAAATTATTAGAAAATTCATTTATTTGTTTTCTTTATTGTGTTTTTATCCCCCGTTTAACTAGGCGAAACCTCACTCAACTAAAAATTGCCTAAACGGCTCGAGACCCGTAAAATACTAAAATACTAATACACACAATCAAAGAATCATAAAATTACCTCGGTGTCGACTCCCGAAGTTTGAAATACAGTTCAGTATTCACGTAGCCGGGTCACAATCCTGACAAGTGTAACATAAGTCAGTTAAGAATTCGGGGTTGTTACAGTTTGGAATAAGTTTGGGGGTGATTTTAGGGATTGTAGACTATTTTCAGTTGGTTAGTATGGGATTTGCATAAGACATTAGGTGTAATAGTTATATTTTTTTCGAGTATTGCGTATTCCATTGGATGGTATGTATGGTTGCGTTTCTCTTTTTCTTGTCTCATTCTTATCATTTTGCATCTTCATGCATTTCGTGACATCTCATATAGTATGTTATCTAGGATCATGCTGTTTAATGTTGTTTATGTTGCATACGTTAGATGCATTTAAGATCATTTAGCTTAGGACATTTAGAGCTGCCTAAAACCTTGTTAAATGCCTTTGGTTATAGATGAGTTGCATAAGCCACTTTCGAGACTTGATATTTTTTTGAGGTTTTGGAGGCATCTTCACTTTGGTACAGTGTCCGGTGTTGTTGAGATCACATAATAGGAGGCTAGACCTTTGTTTGGGCCTTGTACTAGATACCAAAAAGGGTAGATGGTCAAACTTTTGCCAAGTTTGATTTCAAGGGTACTAGAATGAGGGTGACACCTACTTGAGGCATATTTCTTGTGTTCGAACCACCATTGAGGGAGTGATTTAGGCCGTCTTTGATATAACCCTTAGCCTCTAGCCTACCTAATGCGATTACTCTAGTTATCCCCCTCAGGCCAGCCAAACTTTAACTTCCTTCAACCTAACATAAAACCCACACCCTTAGCCTTATACTATCCTTACCCAATTGGAAGCTTGGCTTAGACTTGAAATCTTTAAAAAGAGACATGAACAAAAAAATGAGATTGAAGCGTTGTTTATATACCCGAAATAAGGGAAAATTATTCATGATAAACAAAAAATTAAGTCATGAATAGAGAGTCCCACCTAAAATGGTATCCGCAGGAAATGGAGTAGGGAGCCGGGTAGTTGGAAAAAGGTGAGGATTGCACATAATTCAAAGAAAAATCAGTTAAGTGCATTTGTAATCCTTCATGTTCTCTTATAACTTATCTTTTGAGAGTCTAAGTTTTCAGCTTTCCAATGCTTCGAATTCCCTTATATCCTTTCTTTTGTACCCCACCCCGGCCAAGCCACAATCCATGAAAGTCCTATTGACCTCATTGGTGTTAGATCCACACTAGTGGAGAGTATGGTTGCATTTCTCGCCTATGGTACACTTAAAAGCGTTGATGCGCTATCATGAAGAGATCATTCTTGTGCGCTTTTGTGAATTGACCTAGAAAAACTTTGAGTAGTTGATGGTCTTGATTTAGGCAGGATCTAGTTTCTGAAAAGTGTGATTTCTATCAATATCCAGACTCCAATGCTGAACAAATTATAGCTCCAAGCTTCATTGAAAAGATAGTCAATTTAGTGGCGATATAAACTAAAGGTAACTCCATTTAACTTGGAATTGGGCATAGGATTAGTTAAGCATATCTTTCATCATACTAGGTTAATATTGAGTCATTGTAATATTAGGAGTCTTAGTTTGCATTTTAGGATTGTGTATCATCTACTTCTTTGCTCGGGACGTGCAAAGTCCTAAGTTTTGGAGTATTTGATAAGTCGTTTAATATGCATTATTTACCATTTGTTTATGTGTGTTTTTATGTCAAAGTCTCCAAAATACCACTAAATTTATACTCATCTCTCACTTTTAGGTGAATCCGAGGCCACGGTTGAATTTGGGGCAGAAAAATACTCAAAATAAAGTATTTACTTGCAGTAATTGGATGTCGGGGTTTTCTCGTAATAGAGTATTTAATTCTTCCACGTGTTGGGATTTTATTGGTCAAGCTGCGTCTCACAGACAGACCTTTTCCACCAATCACGCGCCACAAATCACGCCAATCAGTCGTTTCCACCAATCACGCACCACGTGTCGCGCCAGCACATCACCAACACCTTCCTCAACCAATGAACTTCTGGCACGTCAGCAGAACACAGTTTTTGACCAATCAGAGCATAACAAGTGTCTTGAACCTGCTCAAAATGCCCAAATCAATCCCGATGCTCAAATCATGCCATTAATCATAAAAATATTCAAACGGGCATAAATCACTCCAACCGTTACAAAGACACATCTATATTGGGGTTTAAGAGATTGGTAGAGGCATCCTTTTGTTCAGAGAAGAACACACGGAGGCGACAAACATATTATTTTAAGGTTTTTGTGTTTTTTGTCTTTCTTCAATAAAGAGAACGCGGTGTATTATTTCAATTATGTCCGGCTAATCCTTCGGGGATTCAAGCCGGAGACCGATCGCGACTATTCTATGACTTTCTAATCGCTGTAAGATTTATTTATTCTCCAATTTCACTGATTGATTGTTGTTTTCTAGTTTCTTTGGTACTGTTCTTATTATTATGGTCGATTACTTGATTGATGTGAAGGGTCCTCACATTAGTTGTAGTTTGAGACCTATCGCCATCGAGTCGAATGCATACATAATCGTGTAAAAGACTCATATTTGTGGCAAGTGGTCACTCTGGTTGCGTTAATCCCCTCACAGAGTTTTAGACCATGTATCTTATAAACATAGATTGAATCAGACACGCTTGTTATACCAGTTATCTAGATGTAGTGTTCTCATGAATTACGAATTAGAGCGATCATCATGTTGAACCCAAGGTACGTGCCTAGGGTTATGTGAATTGACTAGGGTAATAGTTAGAGGTCTTACCCTAACTATCGGTAATAGTAGAACGAGGAATTCACGTCTTACGGGATTCTATAGCTACACTAGATTGCAACATTCAATCTATCTTTGTTTAGGTCAATTACCAGTGTATTTGTCATAGGATAGTCGTGTGAAGTTGATGGTTTAGATCATTTTTCTTACTGAATTCTCTACTTCTCTACTTGTTATCCTTGCTTGCTAACTTTCTTGTCCTCTCTTAATCTCTTAAAACTTCCGATTTTCCCTTTTCGCACCTCATAAAGGAATAACTTGGTTCTTGTGGTTCGACCTTGTCTTTACGGCTACTACAAACCCAGTTTAGGATCAGGTATATATCAACGGGATATATATTGGGCACGTTCGACACGTGACCAGATTGCATTCCTCCATGTTTTTTCTTCTATGTCTTTAAGCGCCTTAGCATAACATGGTTTGCTATTTGCTTGCACTCCCATTGACTCTTCTCAAATAAATGTATAATAATATTAGATGTAGTACTGAGTGCTAAATTGTAATGCTTAAACAACTCTCAAGATTGAATGTTTCTCTTAGTTTTTGGTGTGGACTAATTACATTGAAGAAAGGAGATCTCGCAAATTAATATTTTAATCATTCTGCTAGCATTAAGTCTATGGTTTATGTTTGATGTGCACTTAGCTTTGGCCTCTTTAATCAATTTTCTAGTTAGGAAAGAATTAATATAATTGATTTTCATTTCTCTCTCTTTTTTTATTTCATTCCACAGTTATAACAATGCGGTTATTTTTTTCGTCATTGCTCCTTATTTGAAAAGGAAACTGCAGTTATTTTTTCGTCATTACTCCCTATTTGAAAAGGAACTGCTCCTTCCTAATTTAGAATGTCATAGTTTATTAGATCGATTGTGGAGGACTTGTTGTCACCTGTGCCTCTCTTACTGCTTGACCTTGTATTCTTAGTTTTCGTTCACCTTTTTTTTGTATGTATATAAGAAGGTGAGAGGTGAGACGTAGTCCATTTATTTGGTTCCTGTGTGACCACCATCAAATCTCTTAACTTTTTAGTTAATTTAGCTGCTTTTATCTTTTTCCAAGTTTATATCAGCTGAGTACTTATCATTTGAATAAATGTGATTTGGACGCTTGATTGAGCCACTGTCCTGTTATAGCATTCTCTTACATTGTGTTAACATTTATTTTGCATTTTAGTCATCAATTTTTGTTTATTTTCCTAATATTTTGAACTTATTTGCAGGTATGGAACTTGGAGACTTTACAATGTATAGAAGTTCTTACAGAACACGCAGATGCTGTTATGTCTGTTATTGGTTGGGATCAGTTTTTGTTATCATGCTCCTTGGATCAAACAATAAAGGTTTTTTTTTATGGATTTTTATTTTTAATTCATTGTCGAACATATATTTGGGTTGGGGAGGGGAGGCAAGGGAAAGCGACGGTTTTTCATTACTTTGGTCTAGTAAATGAGAAGCATCATTTTGTGGTTTTGCAGGTGTGGGCTGCTACTGAGTGTGGGAGCTTAGAAGTAATATACACGCATAATGTCGAACATGTATGTCATCTGGAAACTTTCTTTTTCTGTTATCCTCCTGTCAATTTTAGAAGGGAGTTTAATTTGTTTGAATTACTATTAGAGTAATATTTGAGTTGATGAGCTCTATGTGAATACCTTATACTGGATGAAACATTTGGCATTTAGGATTGGGTTTGAGTTTCACAGTTTCCACTTAACTTCTATTTTTTCAGAGATTGGTCCCTTATTTTGTATTTATGTTACTGTTTTGGTTGTCTTTAGGGTGTGCGTTTGCTTAAAGGGGTACATGATGGAGAAGGCAAGCCAGTACTGATGTGTTCCTGCAATGACAAAACTTTGCGCCTATATGACCTGCCTTCATAAGTTGATGCAATAGTTTTTGACTTGACACAATGCAGACTTCTTTTTTTTTTTTTTAATGATCCTGGGGGTGTCTAAGCTTCGAATGCAGACTACTATTTTTAAACCCTCTCCTTACTATGAATTTTATCCGAATTGATAATGGGAATGTAATTAACCAGGTTTGAGGAGAGAGGCAGCATATTTTCGGTGGAGGAGATTCAAGCGATGGATGTCTTGGATAGAAGTATGTTCTTCACTGGCGATGGTGCTGGCAAGATCAGAGTATGGAAGTGGTCCAGTGAGCAAAAAACAGAACTGTAATGCTATCATTGATGCCTTCGAAGTTGTGTTGGAGGAGAGCGGCCAAATATTTGCAGTGGAGGAAATTCATGTTATTGAAGCCTTCAAATGACAACTGTTCTTCACTTGCGACAGAGTGTGGTTGCAGAATTTCAGTAAGCAAAGATCTGAAGTAAAGATGCAGATGACTTTTAACAAAACACAATGATCCATGAGGGCTTTTTTGTATAGATTGTTTTCAACATTTATGATTTAGATAAGGTAAATTTTTGAATGAGGGGTACACAACCCAATGGCAGTTTTAAAGATACTTGCTATTTTATCAAAGTAACTATTTGCGTTCGTATTGATGCTTCATTTGTGCGTAGCACTTTTTTCTTTCTCCATCTATATCTATACTTTGATGATCCATTTAATGAATACCAGAATTATGCATTAAGGTTCAGTAGTAGTATTGTTGGTAACCGTATAAATTTTTATTTTTCATGCAATAGACATATTTTTATGGAAAAAATAGTTACACGAGTGTAAAACAAGCACAAAAATTCATTGGTAACATATAGATGTAAATGGAACAAGACAACATGCAGGAATGAAAACAGAAAAATCATACCTTACAATTTGTTTTTCAAGGTGAGTGATTTCACACCAAGTGATTGTTGCAGCAACCCTTACTGATAACTTGATACAATTTTGTTTTAGAATATCAAAATCCAACTAACAAAAGTTTGCTATTTTCTCAAGTTGTCCCCCTCCTTTTGCAAACACCACCTCCCCAAGCTCTAACTCTAATAAATCTCACCCTTACACCCTACGATCAACATCAAGCTTGCATTGGTGCCTTTCTCTCCGCCATCGCTGCCACTTGCCTCTTCCGTCACTCGTCTTCGCTATCGTTGTTGAGCTACAATGGTGGAGGTGGTTAACTCTTTGAAAAGTAACGATGTCTATACTTTTACATTTTTGTTCTCGTTATTTTTTTCGTATGTCAAATTTTCTATATAGTTATTTGGAGAAATGAACTGTTTGTCTTTCTTCTCTTTTGATTTAGAGATACATGAGTTTTTTTTTTTTTTTTTGAAAACTATTGAGTTTTTTCTTTGGTTTACCTATCGACACGAATAAAATAAGAAACACTTAGCTTACGTACATTGCATTGCCACATCGAATATCAATCTAAGCGTACAAAAATATTTTTCAATAAAATTTATACAACTATTATACAAGAAAATTGAAAATTTTATAGAATTATTATGTTTAATGGTTAATCTAGTATTTTTTTTTGTGTAGTTTCTTTTTGTCAGAGCAATTTTGTTTAGTTATTGTCTTTTGATCGAAGGAAATCCTACCTATTGGCTTTTTTTTTCCTATGCTTTAGTTATTCTAACAAAGCAGCCGACTATAAGTCTATTCTCAGGAAAAGTCTTTCAGATAATGCAATCATTTTTAAATTGCAGTCAGTCTCAACTCTCAAGGCTGTCTGGCATTGATGAATTTGGTCCCTGATCTATAAATATTCTTTTCCGGACCTATTCATTAATTAAACCAAATCCAAAGAACAGTGCTTCACCGCCAAGTTAATAAAGGGAGCGATTAAATGGATCTCACTAATTATTTTATGGGTAGTGCTATTTGGACTCGTGAGTCCGAACTTAAAACTTTTTTTAATTTCAAATAAACCCTCGAGCAATTAATGAAACAACCATAATCACTTGTAAAATTCTTATTATACCCCTTAAATATGTACAAAAAAAATTAATAACCTCCCTATGAGTCCGGACTCATGAGTCCAAGTAGATTTATTGTTATTTTATATATACCAATTTTGAATTTTTACCACGTACCTAATTTTTTACTTCGTGTACCTCCTCACCCTCACCCTCACCCTCACCCTCACCTTCGCCCTCACCCTAATACCTTTACTTAATGTACCCCACTTTTTTACTTTATGTACCCATCACTCTCACCCTCACCCTCACCTTCACCCTCACCCCAATACCCTTACACACGGGTAAGAATGAAAAGAGCGAACACCTCTGAAGAGGTGTCGAACGAACTGAGCCGACACCTCTAAAGAGGTTTTGGCCGACTCCAACTAACCTGGTTTCAGTGGGTGACAGAGGGATCCTGTCGAAACCACTTTAGTGGTGTCCATCCGGTTCGTCCGACTCTGTTAATCCGAAACCCACGGGCAACCAGAATGATAAAAAAAACTTCAAAACACTCGAAAAATTCATGAAAATGACCAAAAAATAGTGAATTTTGCTTAGAATCACTTAATATTTTTGATTTCATCAAAACTTTGTACCCAAAATGCAAGATTCAAGCATCAAATCAAAGCTCTAAACCCGAAAATAAATTCACAAACAAAACGACTCAAAAAAGAAAAAAAACCAAGAAAAACCTCATAATCGACACTAAAAGAAATGATCAATGCGTCTACGTCGTTGAATTCATATGGTTTTGCTCGGATTTCGTCGGATTTGACTGATTTTTTGTGAGTGTGATTTGAGAGAGGTGACTGGGGTATGAGATGAGTGGCATGACTAGGGTATGGTGAGTAAAAACTCTTTTATATAAATGGGTAGTTGGGTAATTTTACAAAATATTGGTATGTTTAGTAATTAGTGTGGTATGGTGAGTAAAAACCCTTTTATATAAAGAGGTAGTTAGATAATTTTACAAAATTGAGGTATGTAGAATAATTGTTGGGGTCCTTTTCGACGCTCCCTTAATAAAGCACTATAAATCACTATATATACCAAGCAAAATCTAGCTGCTAATTGATCATACAATTTAATTAAATTTTGTTGTTTAGTCCACCTTTAAATTCATCACAACCAATCAGCAAAGGTAGCTTTGGCTTTGCCAGTTTAGTTATTGTATTTTTCCTTTCAAAAACAACCTGTAATGGTTTTTGTTCAATGAAGCGGAATATTAGAGTTAGTGTGGGGTCCCGTCTGCTTTAAACTCAATTAGTACGTTATAATTATTATTTTTTATTGGGTACGCACCCTACAATATTACTATAAGGTGGCCGAATTTTGAGTGCACTCCAAATGTAAAACTCAATTTATGAGGGTACTTAATATTTTTAATAAAATATCCATTCATCCTAATCGAAGAATACCCAACTTCAAAACTTTGGTTAAGACATCTATTTTAAGTTCGACAGCATATGATCGTGACTTATCTTCTAGGTTTAATTTTGTCCAACCAAATATCTATGGTGAAATTTTATTGACAATTGCCGACTTAAAGGTCATGTGGGTTTCAACCGACTCTTTAATTAAAAGTTCGACAGAGTTTGACCAACACTCCAACTAGGGGTGGGCAAACCGCGGTTTGGTTTGGAAAACCACCAAACCGACCAAACCGCGACCAAACCGAGGGTCTACGGTTTGGTGATTTTCCAAACCACAACCAAACCGCAGATCACCAAAACCGCACCAAACCGAACCGCGGTTTGCGCGATTTGGTCGGTTTGGTTTCGCGGTTTTCATGCAATTTATTTTCAGAAAAAAAAAAACCAGCAAGCAAAAAAAAAAAAAAACAGCAAGCCAAAAAAAAAAATAGCAAGCCAAAAAAAAAACAGCAAGCAAAAATGAAAAAACAGCAAGCCAAAATGAAAAAACAGCAAGCAAAATGTCCTCGGTTTGGTTTGTATTTACCAAGATGTGAGATTTGTGATTTTTTTTTTTAATTTTTAGGGTTTTTGGTTTGTATTTACCAAAATGCCCTCGGTTTGGTTAAACTGCGGTTTTCTCAAAATAAAAACCGCGACCAAACCGCGAATCTGCGGTTTGGTCGTTTTCCAAACCGCGACCAAACCGCGAACTTCAAAAACCAAACCAAACCGTGCGGTTTGGTCGGTTTGAGCGGTTTGGGCGATTTTTTGAAAATCGCTGCCCACCCCTAACTCCAACTAAGAGGTTTGGTGGGCTCTGAGTGACTCTCCAACTAGAGATTCAAACTTACAAGGTCGAGCTACTCGATGATGTCCTACAAATCACATGAAGAGAGTGTGTGAAGGGATGATGATGGGGGTACATAAAATGACAGGAAAAAGGGTAACGGAATGCGCTAATCGCTTACCTTTTCTAAGTTTGACTTTTTTTTGGTCCCTTGACAAAAAGGTGGGTGCATACTTTTTTTTTTTTGGGACTTGTAATGAGAGTGCATGGTTCCATATATTGTTTTACATTGGAAAGCAATATTTGTCACATAGGGCAACAACCTATATAGCAGTGCATATCCTTACAATAACAAAACTACCCAAACTGAAATCTAGTGCAATTATTTTTGACAATAACTTTCTCTCGGCCCATAAATTTCTATAGCAATTATAACTTGATTATTTCAGTAACATCAAGATAAAACTAATTATTAAGCTAGTTTAAAACTCGCCTCTAGCAAAATAAAAGTCTTTAATTACTTTCAAGGGAAGATTTGAATCCATAACCTCTAGATTGTAGGTCCATGCTCATTCGACAGCCATCAACACTTCGGCTAATTAATTAATCTTTATTTATGATCATATAGCATTATTGATTTAATTAATTGATGATCACGTCCCATCAATAAGAAAAATAAAAAAAATAGCACATTAATTGATGCGTCAATAATCTCTCTTCTATTGTTAAACTCACTATAAAGTTGATTATCTGTTCGTGCTTAAAGCCAGCCTGACAATATTGGTAGCAACTAGCAAGCAAACCTTTGCACCATTGCACGTGACAAAGATTGAAACCCATAAAAAGACTTTTTTGGCCCAATCATTGACCGCTAGTCCGTTTGACTTTATAAACCTCTCGTGATCCCAGTCGTTCGATTAATTCTCTGATAAGACTATCACATGGCATTTTACACCACGTGGCTCTATTGTCGGCTCACACGTGTGCTAGAATGTACCACAAGTTTCCTCCGATGAGTAACAGTGGATCCAATTCATCAAAGTCAACTCTATCAACCTTCGTGAAATGCCCTTTGCAACCGTTAATTTAAACCCTTCTTAATTACCAATTAGCCCTTAATACAATCCACATTATTTGATGAAAAGAGCTCAAGAACGCAGTTAGAGTTGTGGATGACATAACAAATGTTTTTTAGTTGATATTTAGTGTAAATTCATCATAAATTTGATAAAATAACAACTCATGCCTATCAACTAAGTGGGGTACCTCATTAGCAGATTCAATTTTGAGAGGTGGGCAGGGCGGGCAACTGCCCCAGGCTCCCACTCCTAAGAAGGCCCCCAAATATTTTTAAGTTTATCTCTTTAAACTTAAATTTTTTTCTCTTCATTTACATGACCCGACTCATTACATAGAGTTGTGGAGGACCCCACTTATATGAATCTCATGCTATATATAGTTGTACATTGACCCATTATGTGGGCTCCACTTACTTGACTCTCTGTTTAAAAATTGGTCCTCTCCTCATGGTCTAATTACTCCGTACTCTCTCTAATCTCTATAAACTAATAAAATATTTTTTTCCTAAAAAATAAATATAATTTTTTTTCAAGAAATCAACAGTTTTGATTAAAAAATATTAATAATACAATATATATATATATTTATATAAACTCAACCGTACGATTATTTGGGCAATTCTAATAAATTAATAAAACTAACAGCTTCTCACAAAAATAATTTATGTTTTGATTAAAAACTAATTAATGTTTAACCAAAAAAGATTAGCATTATATATAAACAATTTTTTTGATAAATTATATATAAACAATTTAATTGATAGATTTATGTCAATTACAAAAAAATAATAATTAACTTTTTACTTTTATTATTCATATCTTAAAAAAAAAAATTCTATTATTCGTATTAATCATATTATCTTTAAAAACATGTATTAATTTTTATAATTTTATTTTATTTTATTTTTTGATAGACGATTTTAATTTTATTTTTTTAAAAACACTCTCTCTATACAGATTAAAATGTGCAATGGTCTAGTTAGACCGTATTTATACAGAAAAAAATAAATAAAATATGTGTTTTATAAAATTATATAATTCTAATAGTAGCATAGGCATATGTAAAGTAATTTGATTAAGTAAAATATTTTTTTTGGTAAAAGAACAAGTCGAATATAAAAGGCTCTAATTTTTTAGGTCGCCCTAAGCCCCCTAAATGTTAGGGTCGGTGCTACTCACTAGATTAGTATAGATCACTTGTGCATGAGATTTAAGATTTCGAGTAAGTTAATTTATTTGTTTATATCCAAAAAAAATTAAATTCATAATAAATTGTGGTAGTTTATATGCGCCCATTGTGTTTTACTTGAATCATTAATGTCTATGAATTTATTTAACTATTTATGCATGCATGTCTATTAAACCCTAAACCCAAAGTCTTCAGTGAGACTCAAATTGTGCATTGTAAAACTATAATTAAGACAAAAATATATCTTAATTAAAACATCTATACGTTATGATGGGTAACTCTCGCAACCTTGTACGTAGTGAGAGAAAAGAAGAGGGTATTTTAGTCCAATATTATTTTAAAAGAACACGGTTAAACATACAGAAATTGTTTAACAAGGACATTTTCGACATTCCGTACTTAATTAATAAATTTGCTCAATTAATATGGTCTGTTTTTGAGGTATGTCTTGGCCACAGCAGGTGGTTAAGCCCCACATATATTAATACACTTCTCTTTCTCCCCTTCCTAGCTTCCCTCAACATTCTTCTCCTTTCTGAATCGCTAATCATCTTCGATCCCAATCATGATACGTCGAGATCATCACCGGCTTTCATTAGCGACAATTCTCATCCTCCTATTCGTGGCAACTCAATTGTTAAGCTGCAGTCACAGCTCTAGAAGTCTTAGGCAAGAAACTGCAGAGCAAACAGATGTTTCTTCTACAACAAGTACTCTATCTGCAATACCTCCCTCTCGAGACAACAATGAGGACGATGACATCGACCCGCTTTATGGAGTTTCGAAGCGACTAGTTCCGGGAGGGCCGAACCCGCTCCATAACTAATTCGATTTGGTTGGATTGATCTCTTGAAGGAGAGAAGCAGAAAGGGCTTGCTGGGGTTATTGCAGTTGATAGTAGTGTAAACAGATCACTTACTAAGATTCCACAATTTGGAAGATTGTATAATATGTGAATTATGAAGAGTGCAAGTTTGTTGTCATTTTTTTTTTTTTTTTGGTTCTTAGACGGTTTTGATTTAAATAGATTGTAATTGTAGTTCTTGATTGAACAACAAGAGATGTACATGTCCAAACCCCCCCTTTTTAAATATATGAGCAGATCATCATGAAGCTGAAAAATGGAGGAATTTTGATGCTCTCTATTTATTTCTTTTGGTTTGTTTGTAAGACTAAGAACTGCTTTGGCAAGTCTTTTTTTTTTTTTTTTTAACCGTGGGTGTCGAACCACCTCAGCCCCTCCTAATTAAGGCCCGACTATTTTCATGGGTTAGGAGGGCGCCGCTATGACCAACTTGTTATAAATTATGGCCTTGTTTGATTGGAGGTAAGTTATCTTCCCGGAAGATAACTTACGGGAAGATAACTTACGGGGAGTTGGAAACTAATCTTGTTTGGTTGTCCAACTTTCCTGCAAGTTATTTCTCAACTTACAGAGAGGATGAGAGATATCTCCCCCACCCCCTCTATAGGGAGTTATCTCCTAGGAGTTATAGACACAATTACCCTCATTAACTATAATCCATCTATTTGATATCATTATTGTTGAATTATGAGATAAGAGATCTAATATGATGAAAAATGGACAACAACTCCATTAATTTGAGCTAATGCTATTGCATGCCTTGGTGCAGTGGTTTTACTTTTTCCATCAAATGCTTTGGTGCAGTAATTGAGACATACTAGTTATTCACTTTGACCTCCGCGTAGTCATAGGTTTGAATCTTTTAACTTTTCGAGTCATATTACTCATACGGCACGGTGTGTCTCGTGTAGAATAGTCATAAATAATCCTTAATTAATTTTGTAATATGAATCCAAATTTAGAGTTGGTATCAGAAAACGCATGGAAGAAACTATTTTTATAATAAAAGTCAGAAGTTGAGAAAGAAGAGGTGTATGCAGCTGAAGAATTAAATTGACAATCAATTAATTTAAGCCTTAGTTTATGTAGACAAAACAAAAAGAAGAAGAAAAAAAAAAAAAAGTCGGTTTTCTTAAAAGTCAAATTTCAAACAGATCAAGACGTGGTTTTATTTTATATTTCTGATAGTCTTCCTTTTTCTTTCTAAAATTTGAAGAGATGTGTGCGGCGTGCAACTTCATTTATTCTCACTTTCGTTTTTTTTTTTTTTTTTTTTAAGGTTTTCCAGTCTTCTTGTAATGTTGGGAACTTAAATTACAGATGATTGACTCTTTTTTCTGTTTAGTATATATAATATATCCATTTATGATTTATGTCATTGTAACTCTGATTTGTACGTCAAACGTAATTTTAAATTTGAGGTTTAATGAAGTGGTATGAGATCATAGTATTAGATGATCAATAAAACAATATAAACTTCAACGATTACAAAGCAATAGGAAGCTAGTGGAGAACTATATATATATAATTTTTATTTTTTTAAAATAAAATAGAAATTTTCATTAACCATGATGGCTCAATACATTCGGTAGAATAGGATGAGACATAGAATCAATTACCTTGATAAAAGCACATTGATTCTCTAATCCTAATTGTTCATCAAAACATTCAACTGTCACAGAGTTGATTTTGAGAAACTGCAACTTTAACAATGGAACAGTTTAACAAACAGTGATTGTGGAGAACTATATATATCTATAAAACCCATAAACCGATGAGTAATAAATGTTCAAGTTATTTAATGCACAACCCATTTTGAAAGGTTCTCATGATATGGGTATATATTTGGGCTTCATTGTAAAAATATATATATATATATATATATATATATATATATATATTTGTACCTAGTTACTTAAAAATCCTTTACCTAATACAAGGAATGAGATCATCAATCTTGTTTAATGCTTTGTAGGGGGGTGTACAAAGAACTGCCCGAGTAAAATAGAATAGATACTACATTACATAATAAAGCTTGAAATAACTACCCTACTAAAGCGGACAACTTGAAATAACTATCATACTAAAGCGGACAGCTACCCTATTGAGAGGGAAACCAATCCAATAAAGAGGACAACTAGCTCAATTTGGCAAAATCTTCCACTTGAGGTGACAAAGCCTACAACAAAAATACAAACTAAATCCTGATGGAAGAAAAGTTACATGAAAAAAAAAAAGAAGATACCACCCATGTAAGCTTTCCAAGACTGTGCTCCATAGCATTGTATCTTCTGGGCCTTTTAGCACCCTCTTAATCCCAAAAAAAAAAAAAGATACCACCCAAACATATCACCTAATGTACTGTTAGCATTGCCACTATCCAGGTACCAACACGCCACCAAAAAGACCAAATCTCTCGGTAGTCACTTATTAGGCAGTCAAATGGAGTCCTAATTATTAAGGTTACTAATTCGAGCCACGTAGGCATCCAGCCAAAGCCCCATGTTTTGGCATGTCAAGCTCCCAAAATGTATCAATGTCCAATTTTAGAATTAATAACTTTTCATGTAAAAAAAAAAAACTTTTCATGCATAACCTTGTAAGAGTTGCAAGTAAACATCTAATGTTGAAAGCGCATATGCTTTTCAATCCTTCTCCAACACCATCCGCCTAACTCATCCACCACACCAGTCACTTCCAAACCTAATTTTGCACTACATTTTCCTAGACTACACTACACCATTGCTTTTCTAAAGGGTTTTACCATAACCATACGACAAACTACATTATGCATTGGCATCATCATCAAAATATAATGCAAGCAATTCAAACATTCAGTTCACCTGACTCGAACAGAAGTTCAAAAACTCTGAAGAAATACTAGTAACTTAGAATTCTCTACAATTTAAGTTGGGCGCCAAACAACGATGCAGTTACAAGGAAGAAAAAAGAGTGTAGTGCATTGCATCTGTTGAAGACAATTCATATTACAAAAACAACACCAATTACCAGAATACACAATATCATAATTGAGATGGTCCAAGAAACCTACAACGGCATTGATATTCCGAGACTAGTTGGGGGCATGAATATGTTGTTGCAAGCCAGGATGAACAATAGGCCAAACTAGAAAACCGCGAATCTGAAGTGCAGTAATCCAGGGCAGTTGCTTACTATGGACCAAACAATTACAGAAATGCTATTTTAGCAATGAGAGAAATTCGATAAAATCGAGGATCCATCACATCTCAATAATCTGCTCTTAAATCAATATCAAAGGATAAATAACAGTCAAATGCATTACTTGCAAAACAACAGTTTATCACTTGACCAGAATTCTTCAATGCTCAAGACAAAATTTTGTTCTAGTTCTTTTTAAGTTGAAAATTAAGATCAATAGAACACCACAGGAAGTATCGAAGGGTCAAAAATTCCTGTCTAACGATGCACCTTATCACCTCTGTGTTGTTTGCTGCCTGCCATCAGGAATTGCTAGTAGAACTATTGGCTTTGAGGGTCTGACATAAGGAACATCACATACGAAATAGCCCTTTCTCTCCAGCTGCAGTATTTCTCCACGCTTCAGGTTTCGCATATTAGAATCCCCAAGCGCCAAAGTCTCAATTTTAGTACATGGATTAAGCACGTCAAGGAAATCATCGTCTTCTTCAAGCTGCAGTAACATACAAGAGACAGACAGTTTGGTTATATCAACTTAATCACTTCAAAGTTCAGAAATACTGACTGAACAAAAGAAATTCGGGTGCAAATTAATACCTTCTTCTTCGTGATTAGGTAGTCAAACTCCAACAATGATAGATTAACCAACTCATCTATTTCAGGCAACCATGTAAGCTTCAATTTTGTGGTTTTTACGGAGCCATCGAGGTGCAGAACTCCTGTCAAGTGTGTGATGTTTCCATCATTGTCCTTCCCAATTTCTTTTATGATAGCATTTCCCCAATCCATCAAAGTGACTTCCTCATCCACTGAGATAGAAGACGCATCTGCATTGTCCAACCATATTCTCTTTGTAAACGTTGTAGCTTTTGTACCAGCACCTTCAAACTTCTTATGCCTTGGAATGATTTGGACAAATAGCTTCTCAGGGCCATCAAGTAGCGTAAGCAGCACACGCTTCTCTTCAAGGACTGCAGTATGCCTGGGACACACTGGATCAATGATCTTCTTATTAATCGTCCATAACTTGTCCCACTCCATAAGATTGAGATTTTTTGATGCACCCTAGAAAAAAGAAAAAGAAAACCTTAGTTATTAACCCTCAGGCGCATATAAAGGAAAGAAACAAATAAAAAGAACAATCTTCCTGCGGTAATAGTATAGGATCTCCAATACATAATTGGAAGCCGAGTCACAAGAAATTTAATGACAGAACGACATCGCAAGTGACGTTCTATGGGTAGAACTCCAAATAACTGATTATATAGTTCATACCATGAAAATGCAACATTCGTTCAGATGGTCATAAAGCTTATAAATTGAAACAAGGGTGAAGAACATTGAATCATAGGAGAAAGTTTTATCTGTGAGTATAGTTTTCAGGTGGAACCCTTGATATGTTGGGCGATCTGCCCCCGTTTGAATGAAAGAATTGGAACGTCTCAACAAACTCTATAGTCTTTTTCTTGTCTGAGAAACAAAATCAATCATTTCTTTCTCTGTTTGACTGTTACTAGGACATAGTTACAAAGCATTACCTGTTCAAGAATAAACTGGATCAGGGCCTCAATCTTGAGACCCCTACGCGCTATTCCTTGAACGGTTGGGAAACGAGGATCGTCCCATCCCTCAACTTTACCATTTTGAACAAACCAAAGAAGCTTGCGTTTGCTGAGCAAAGTATAGACCATATTCAATCTACTAAACTCATAAATTTGGACTTTCCGCAACCCCATATCTTCAAGAATCCTATAGTATTGTGCATTGCGGTCATGGTATTCGCTTGATCGGAGGGCATGTGTAATGCCTTCAATAGCATCAACAAATGGGCATGCAAAGTCATATGTTGGGTACACTTTATACTTTGACCCAATGCGATGGTGAGGAATTGGATTGCAGCGGTAATATACTGGATCCCGAAGAGACTTATTAGGATCTTGCATATCCAGCTTACCCCTGACACAGCATTGCAGACCCCTTTCAGACCCTGCAATCATTTCTCTCCATAACTCTATGTTTTTCTCAACACAGTTGCTTCTGCATTTTGACTCAGTACCATCCATCCTTTCTTTTTGCATCTGCTCCCTCGGTGTATCATCAACATATGCTTTCCCTTTAAGAATTAAGCTTTCAGCCATTTCCATCAATTGGGGAAAATAATCAGAAGTGTATGTCACAGCGTCATACTTGATACCAAGTGTCTCAATGTCTTTTAGTAGGTTCTCCACAAATTCATTGCTTTCCTTAGAAGGATTCGTGTCATCAAATCTAATAATGAGCCGACCATTATATCGTTGAGCAAAATACTGATTCAGCAATGCAGCTTTTGAGTGCCCAATGTGAAGATACCCACTTGGTTCTGGAGCAAACCGCAAGCAAACTTCTCCTACTTTAGCACCAGGAAGATCTACTTCAAAAGTGGGCCGGTTGACAGCCTTTCCCTTGTCATTATTTTCCACAACTTTTCCGGTTGACTGCTGAACATTCAAGTCTTTTACCTTTCCAATTGTTGGCTTTCCTAAACCCCTTTTTCCAACATAAGCTGCCATTACATCACGCAACACATGATCATATTCTTCTGCTATTGAATTGAACCAGCGAACCAAATTTTGGTATTTCCTTGATTTCCTCAAACTTTCCCATCGTTGTCCAGTGCCTGCAAGATATGATGTACTACATGTTAATGACAGGAAATAACTAGCATTGAACCTAGGACATGAAATGAGATAGATTTACTAGAGTGAGAAATTCCATCAGAGCCTTGAAAAAAATGATTGCACAAGGTGACATGAACATTATCAGATTACGCAACTCGCCTCCTATGTATAATCTCATACCTTATACCTCCTATAATGAAAACCAAAACACAACATCTGATATCTTAACATTACATAAATATCATCAATTACATAATTTACATGGAACATGCTCATGCCTAACGTCCAAAAGTTAATCGTGCATTATTATTGAAAACATTCAAAGAAAAAACATAAGGTATCACATGAATTTCCTAAATATGAGGACACAAGATCAATGCTCAAAGTTATAGACTATACTACACTACAGATCATGTTTGAATATATAATCAACCTTTGATATTAGAAATTGTCCATAGAAATGATATGCTTGTTTTCTGTCAATGTTTTCAATGCGGCGAGGCGGTGTAAGGCGGTTTAGCCCGCCTAGTAGGCAAGCGAAAAAATATTTACTTAGACCACCCTAAAAAATAATTTAATTTATTTAGAGATCCCCCAACTGTAAGGAGGCATACTTTCTCACCTACACATTCTCACCACCATATTTTCAACTCCACACTTTTCTAGACATTTGAAATAAAAAATATTTTCAATAAAAAATACTTTTTAATAATTATTTTTAGGCCCACTGCCTGTCTTATTAAGGGCTAGGCGGTGGAAACCACCAAAGCACTAAGGGTGCCTAGGCGTCGCCTTGAAAACGCTGTTTTTTGTTAATGTTACTGCACTATTTCCCTCAGATTTATTCAAGCAGAACCTGCCAAACGATTGCAGCTGAAAATTATTAATTTTACGCATCTAAGAACTCTTAACCTACTTCCTTAGGACACAAATGATCAAGTTTCAATGTCAATACAAATGTTAAGAATGGATTAGTAACATATGAATAAGTCTCTGAAGAGTTCCTCTGCATCACATTAAAGGCAAGGTCAGAAACATACAGAAGACTCTGATAGAAAATATGTGAACAAAGGCACCTTTGTTCATTGCCTTGAAAGAGAAAAACTCCACCCTATTTGTGGAATTTCATAGAGCAAAAACCAACAAAAAAAAAGATGATTCTTTTAGTCTCATGTTCTAGAATCTAGAACAGCTAATGTTTCAAAAAAAAAGTTCTAGAACAACTAAGCCAACAACGACAACAGCATAGCCTCAGTCTCAAATTAGAACAACTAAGAATATCAAAAAATTTAGAATAGTTTAGAAAACTAAGACTATTTAAGGTTTTTGCATAGTAATATCCCAGCTCTTCGAAACCTCATTAAAAGCCTCGAGTACCTATGACTTTAACATCATTAAAAGGGTAATCCATGCCAAAGCATCTATGGTGAAATGGTAGAGGCATCACTTGCCAAAAGGCAAGGTTTGGGGAGGTCGTGAATTCGACTCCAGCTTAAGTAAAAAAAAAGGTAATACATAGTCTTTGATAGTTGCACCATCCACCACTAGATAAACTTCTAACCAAAAAGTTAAGTTTTTTGAATCCACAAAAAGTATTTTTTGTTAATATTCTAATAGTATTCATCACTCTAAATAAATTTTTTAAGAAGTTTGAATTTCTCATATAAATGAAATTAAATTAAAATTAGTATTCAACAATTAATATACTACCAAGGAAAATAGTTTTCTATACATTTTAATACTTTCAATTTAAGCCAGAAAATGCAAATAAATGATACACTTTCAGAACTCATACTAATACAAAGTCGATCTTTTACCAGAATAAACACATTAGGAATATTGATGGGCTAGTTTAGATGCATCCGTGTCTCCTTGTTAGGCAGTTTATGCTTTTGAATAATGATAGAAGTTACCAAAAGTAGCACCCAAGAGCAAGAAACAACAATAAAACCTAGCTGAACTCTAATCAACGAAAAAGATGGCAGCTACCCAGTCCAAGACTCCCAGCTTTTACTTCCGACAAATATCTTGACCAATTACATATATCAAAATAAGTATTTAGCTTTAAAAAGTTTCGACCATAAATGAGATGTGAGTATTTTCTACCAAGATTTATGTTAAGAATGATCCACATGATGATTCATGGACATGATTATCGAGCAGGGTGATATTTTCACCTTTTACTTTTACAGCTTCCTATGATAACCTGGGATCATTGTATGTAACCTCTCTGACCTTGGATAGAGGAGTAAAATATTTGCGTGTAACATATAATTTTCTAAAACATCAAACCCTAAACCCTAAACCTAAGAAAACAAATCATAGAATAAAGAAAAACATGACCTAAGAAGTCGAGAACATTGACATAAACACAGGACTAAGATTTTTACCAGCAAGATGTGACCAGATAACAAAATCTGCTAGTGACAAGCCATGGCCGACCAAGAAAGTTCTCAACGACAGATACTCATCCACATACTTGCATGCATTCTCAAACTCAGATCCAATCGCGAACACCTTGGAATACTCTAGCCATTCATCAATCTGAATTAAAAAACAAAATGAGTGCAAAGCACATCAGACATTGATAGATTGCACCATAAATAACAAGGTGTAACTTATAACAAATAAAACCGTTACTCCAATTATAAACCTGAAACAACTGGTACCTGCCCAGATTCAAACGCATTTTGCCCATAGAAGTTTGGAATTTTCGCCACCCGTCCAAGATACGAAAGTAGCACATTTGTACCATGTAATTTCAATCTGGAATATATAATTAAGATCAAATATCAGTTAAACGCACTAATATCCGAATAGAACATTACCACTAATTATTTCTAATTATTAAGACCAAACAGAGGACACATTATTTAGATAGAATTCAAATGCGCAAAACAACATGAAAAATCAGTAAATTGCATAGAAATCATATAGTAAGAATGAAAAGAAGTAGTATCTTTAGATGACAATGTGATAGCTTAACGCTGAATCGAGTTAGAAACAAGGATTGCAAGGCGTTGTCTTAGGCGTTTTAGGGTCCCATCGCCTAGGTGATAGGTTAGGCGATGGAGGGAGGTATTAGCCTAGTTTTAAACTTTTGAGGGAGGTCTAACTAAATTTCAATAAAGATAAAGAGCCTCTATACAATTAACTTTTTGTATATATAAACTAGACTTATCTCCACCACCAACTCAAACCCTACCCTACTTCATTATTTGTTGTGCCCCTTCACCATCCATTTTTCAATCTCCGGCAAAGATACCGACGAGCTTTCAACACTTCGACAAGTCTACAACGACCCTCCGACAACTCCAGAAAGTTTTTTTTTTTCCGCGACCTTTTGATTCTCTGACCTCCTCTGTGATGGAGTAGCAAAGGCCAAATAAAAATTGAAATAGGGAGAGGGGTGGCGGCTAGTTGACTCACTCTTCCGTATCTCATAACAAACAAGGAAAGAGAGAATATTGAGAATTCTAGATTGACATGAGAATTGTAGTAATTTTAGGATCTGCATTCTCTTTTCACAACGTGGGAAAGAAGGGATGCAGATGCACACACACAAAACAAAGTGCGCCCTAAAGAATCGAGAGAGAAGAGACAGGCGATGAAGGCTTTACAATCATTACAACTAACTAGCGTTATTGTTCTTTTAAGAAATTCTTTACCATGTTGATTCTACAACTTAGGATAATCATGTTTGTTGTTTTCTTTTTCATTAGATCGATGAGTTGAAGAATTAGTTTTGAAATCAAAAGTTCTATTTGGAAATTATGGATCGATTAAGTTTTTCATTAATGAATAAGTTTTGAATCGATTCAATATATTGTTTGAAAACAAGTTAGGTTATGTTGTTGTTCAAGTTGTGATTTAACACAAAAGTCATGAGTTTCTTTCTCTACTTAGGATCTCAAGAAATTTTAATAAAGATGTTTAACAAAAAAAGAAAGATGAAGGAACGAACTGCGCAGTTCGCGAAGGAGGGGGAAGCGTAAGGCATGTGCGCTCCCCAAACAATCATGTGAACCCAGGCCCAGTAGCCAAAGCCCACATAATAAAATAAAATAAAATAAAATAAAAGAAATAAAATAAAATAGAATGAAATAAAATCAGAAATAAAATACATAAAACTAGATTTACAAATACGGATGTCAAGGGGACTTTCCGGTCTACTTTAAAAGTATATCTCGAGGTTTTCGAAAAGTTTTCGGAAGTGAATTTAATTATAAAAATTTAATCCAGTTTGTGTAATTAATCAATATCTAATTTATTTAGATTGATTGGATTTCGAAATACGCTCATGAATGCCAACTAGGGATTTGAAAATTAGCGTACTAAGTAAATTGGGATTTAAGTTATTGATTTTATGATTATTAACCTTTCTACAAGATTATGTGATAGGACTCATGTAAGTAGGATATGTGAGTAGATTGGTGTGCATTGTTAGACATTGTGTGTAGACAACTAAGTGGAGCTCGTTGGGAATCCTTGCACCATAAACTACTAGTTCAACCAGAGATTCAGGACAGTTGGATCATACAAGGGAGAACAACATAAGGCAGTTACCCAAAATTATAATTTAATGATTGAGAATACGATTAATTCCAATGTTCTCAATAAATGCTTAGTAGTGGGTGCTAAGTCCAGTTGGACTAGTTTGTGGACTTGATGATAGGTGAATCTTTAGCAGATTAAGTTCTCGTGTTGACACTGCTACGGCCATGGTAGGATCAACCTTCACAAACTTCAGTGTGGTTGAGAAGTTTGTCACATTAGGTCATACATGTCAAGCATTTGCACATTTTGATGCATTGATAAATATTTTGTTTAAATATTTTCTTGTTTATTTCCTTTCGTCATATTAAATATTTGCAGCTCATGCATTTTATTTAATTTTACTATTACTAAATGGAATGTTCATAACGCCCGTAACTTAACTAGACTTACTGAGCACTGCTGAACTATTTGTGTTCACCTAACATTTTCTCCCCACAAGTTCTTCGTCGAGAGTTAGCAAAGGGAAGGGAATAGCTCTAGCTGTCTAGAGGAGTCTTTTTGATTGCTGATTTGGTATGGTTCGAGTTTGAACCATTACTTTGTTTTTATCTATATTTATTATCATGGAATTGGGATTGAGATTTGAATAAATTGAACTAGAGAGATATTATTCCAATTGAGAACTTTTGAATGGCATTATTGGCCTTTATGTTGAAACTTTGATTAAGTTTTATTTAATAATATTCCGCAGCAATTATGATTCATTTTCTAAATTTTGAAGTGTCGATAAATGATGATAATGAATTACTTTTGAAAGAAGGCTCACTTGTTCGATTCCTAGCTCAGCGACCAGGTTGGTTGGTGAGTTATGGATCACGCTAGGCTAGGCTAGTCAGGATTCATTTGAAAAATGGGTCCTGACATGGTAGGTCTTGGGATATTCATTGATTTGTATGTGGTCATGCATGCTTCATTTGATTTTTCAAATTTTGTTAAGTTATTTTTATTTTTTCAAAAAAAGTTAGTATCTCTTTTAAATATGAAGCTTTAAATACTTTTTTGAAGAACGATTTTTTTTTTAAGAATGAAGGTTCAATATTAATGCTCATGTGGCAGACGGACACTGAGTAGTAGTATTATAGGCAGACAGGCAGCTATAAAAAATTAAATTAACTTCAGGGACCTCTAAATAATTTTTTTTTTATTGTCTAGGCATCGCCTTAAGGCCTCCCCTTAGGCAGGAAAACGCCTACGCATCGCCGCCGCCTTACCGCGTTGCAATCATTGGTTAAAATCACAATTTATGAAGAAAGAAGAACACGCAGATGAAACATATGAACAATGGAATTGGTGATTGTTAGCTATTACCCTGAAGCGAAGAGAAAGCATGGAGCGTGGTCAGAGGGCAAGCTTGGATCTGGTGCGATTGGAATCCCGAGGATCTTTGCGGTCACTAGCACCGGTAAAGGAGGATTGGCAGCATGGAACAACAATCTAATCTCACCCATCGAACCCCAACAGTAGTTCGGCCTTCAGAATTTCCTAATAATAATAATAATAATAATAATAATAAACAAAGGAGGATTGGCAGCATGGAACAACAAAGTCTTCAACACTGAACTCACTGTCTTGGCCGGCGGTGTCCCAGATCTGAGCCTTGACGCTCTTGTGGTCGATTTCTAGGGTTCGCGTCGGGAACTCGACCCCGATCGTGGCCTAGGAGTCGACACTGAAATCGTTTCGCGCGAATCGAGACAGGAAACCGCTGAGTCGCCGATCAACACCTTCTTGAACACCGAGGAGAGGACGACAAGGAGGAGATCGAGAAATTTGAGGAGAGGGCGTGGAGGAGATAGAGACAGTTTGGTGAATCTGGTGATGCGCTGCTGCCCTGCTGAAGTTCGATCGCGTCGCGAGCACGCCGAACAGAGACTGGCAGAGACGAATCGAGACTGTCGAGAGAGAGATTGGAGTTGAAAAACCCTTTTAATTAGAGCAAATCCCGCGGCGCACATAGAGACACCTTGTTCAAGTAAGCCTTTGATGTTTACATCGTGATGCGTTTACTTTTGTTGATCAAGGAACCAGTGTGTTATTTTGATGTATAAAACAAAACAAACTTTTGAGTATGTATTTTTTTTTTTTTCGGAAGTATGTTTGTATGTCTAAAAATCAAAAACAGTTTTATTTTTGTTTTGACTTCAAAAAAAGTGAGTAGTTTTTTTTTTTTTTTTCAGATGTATGGTCTAAAAATCAAACAGTTTTATTTAGTGTAGAAATATATAATTGTGCCTATTTAAGCCTCCCATAAAATAAAATTATAATAAAATTATGTTTAATTTTCATTTAAATAACAATTCTCTAAACTTCTCTAAGTTGCGAATTTTTATAAAAATTCTCCGAAGCGAATTAAACTTCTCTAAATTAATTTTGATTTTCACAAGAACGAATTATAAGTGGGACAAGGCGGGGCAAAGATCGAAATTATCGTTTAAGTCCTCGCAGGGCGTGGGGAGGGGGTTTATTTCTAAAAATTTCATGCAGGGCAAACTTTGCCGCTCTACTCCCTGCCTCACCCCGTAGGGATCCTTACGGAGCGGGGAATCCCCCGTCGCACCCCATCAATTTTATAAGAAAATTTCTCTTTTGTTCTTAACTCTTTGGTCGGTTTGTGTTTAATTCTCACAGTCGCACCGCACGCGCGTGCACGAGCCCGTGGATCTCCTCTGCTATCACCGATATTGTCTCCAATTTAACCACCTTCAACTTTAGGTGTGTGATTTTATCTCAAAAGGCGTTGGTTCTAGTTAGAAGGAGTTAATCAATTATATACTTCTTTATGAAGTTATATTTAATCGATGTGGGACTAACATTCGGTCCACACATCTTCAACAGCTCTGATACCGTAATAGAGAATTAAGAAAAATAGAACGATCACATCTTTTTTCGTTAATTTTATTTGTGCATAGATGCATATATATATATATATAGGGTTTACATATTAGATCTAGATATCTACAAATAAAAAAAGATTACATGATAAAATTTATGATAATTACTAATAAATAAAAGTTAAATAAAATATCCTAACTAATAAATGATATTTATCCATAATATCCTCTCGCGAGCATATAAACTTTGGATGCCAAGCTTGAACAAAAATATTTGAAGCTTGAACAAGAATGTCTTCAATCAAAGTAAATGAGTTGGGAAGGAAAACATGGTAACTTGAGATTTTTTGGCGAAGATGTTGACATCAATTATCAACATCTAAAAAAACCTTTGAATTGAAGAAAAACATCCAAAATGAATGTCGATAGAATTAATCAAATCCTCAAGTCGAATGGGCAACTAGCCAATTTGGATAGGCATACTAGCCAACTCAAATCCGACGGGCATAGACCAACTTGAGACTTGGCAACAATGGTTCAAAACAAACTTTAAATGGAGAAAACATTCAAAACGAATATTGATGGATAGACAATTCATTGTTTAATAATGGATTGGACACCGATCGGCTGCAAGTCATCACGATCAGGTGGAAAATAAAAAAATGATTTGATACTGAATGAATGGAAGAAAACAAGATCATATAATGATCTTCTGGTTGAAAAAAAAGAGTAGGATAACATTCCCAAATCCAAGTATAACAAATAAGAGTAGTGCAGAACGCTCTGATATCATATTAGAATTTGTAGGATGAAATTCTCAAATCCAAGTATACATAGGAGGAAGAGTGAAATGAGTGAGGGTTTAAGATTTGGAGTAGAGGCTTCACCAAAATGTCAAGGCAAGATGGTGTCTCCAATCCAAATTTATAATCCATTTATTTTGTATTTTATATATCCGATGTGAGATTAATCTTAACATTTCCCCTCAAGTCCAATAGGCGATAGCAAAGTTGAAATTTGAATTAATTAGGACAACTAACCAACTGAGACAACTTAAATCCAACAAGGCACTGACCAACTATAGACAACTAGCCAACTGGGACAGACCAATAGAGCATTGACCAAGACCAAGAGGATAAACACTTAACTACTTTCTCAATTTTTTTGAAAAACTATTTTTCTCAAATTGAATGATTAATGTGATTTATTTTGTTTTTGATATGGTTATGTCGATTGAGTTACAAGTTATCATACTTAATTAAAAATATATAAGATTCTTAAAATTTGTGTGGTAAATATATTTCAATGATGTTGAGTTTCATATCATAAATTACTTATGTTTTTAGTAAAAATAACTATACAATTTTTAGTAAAAACATAAAAAAATAAAAAAAATTTATGCAAGAGATGCGGGGTGGAGAATCCTCGTGGGGTGAGAACAATCCCCCATCCCCACCTTGCCCCGTAGCCGTCCTGCATAGAGCAAAATATGGAGAATCCTTGCTCTATCGGGGCGAGCCGTGCCGGGAATGAAGATTCCTAATCCAATTGCAACCCTATCAAAAAATCAAAATTGAGTTGAGTGGGGTCCCGCTGGTCTATACATATATATTGTGGATGTTTGCAGGAGTCCACCACCAGTACCATGATCTCCGTCGACACGTTTCATCCTCCTCCCCCTTTCGGAACACGTGTTCTCGAACCTCGACGCAGACCCATTCTCTCTCTCTCTCTCCGTACATATACAAACAAAATGCCAAACCACATTGCTGTCGGTCGGTCTGTCTGTCTGTCTCCAACACACAACACACTTACAATATTGATTCCGCAGAGGGCCAACATGACGGAGGAGGACGGGTTGCCGGACGGCTGGGTTATGGAGCTCAGAAGGCGGAGCAGTGGAAGGACCTACAAGGTCATTATTTCATACATGGTTTACTCTACAAAGTCTTGTTGAATGAAGTATTGATGCCAGTTTATTCTATTTTTGGAGTTTTATTTTATTTTTATTTTTCTTACTGTATTGTCAATCTTGCTTTCAAAGAATCTCACGAAACAAAGTAAGGAGGGGCTGAAAAAGGTTCGGACTAACTTCTTCTATGGATTATGGGGTTGGGGTGCTTGACTAACTCCCATGAGATTAGTCGAACCTCGACTAAAAAAGTAAGGAGGGGCTGAAACATGTTCAGAAATCCATGGTTATAAAAAAAAAAAGAATGTCATGAAACCAGTGCAACTTTAGTTACTAGTTTCTAATGTTGTAAGTAGAAGTGTAACTTTCTAATATCCCATCCCTTCAATGCGCCTTGGGATCCGTGCACGCACACAACTCTGCAAAAATCAAGTGATGCTGACAACGTGTGTCTGACCTCTGTGCCCTATCCCCAAGTTACACTAGCATTGTCCTTGTTGTTTATGGAGGCCTTCATGTTTGCCTGATTTGGGTCTTGAGTTTAGGAAATGTCTTTTTGTGTGGACAATTCATCAACTACAAATGAAGACTAGAAATATTGGATGTGCCCTTTGGTTGGACAACTTTAACAAGGGCAAGATTAAAATTCTGTATATTACGCGGTAATAAAATAAGGAAAATGTGAGGGTAAAATACTTTTGACATATGCATTTGGTGCACATGTTGTTTATGTCCTTTGGAAGCACTTCGAACTACTCGCACAACGCACACATACATATCCAAATGCAGATTAATTAGTCATATAAGTCATCTATCTAAGTTGAGTCGTTAAAGGTGGGAAAAGTGATGCAGATTAGTTTGTTAAAATATGTTTTGGTAGCAGTGGATTTGTATTTTAGTTTCTTTTAAAGTGTATTTTGATTTAGTAGGAGGATCCAAAGTGCATTTCCTTGGTACTTTTCTGATTTGGCAGTTTGATTTACATTGACATATAAAGGGTTTTATTCTTTATATACTGACATACTACTTGTATTCGTTTCCATTATTCATTTGAAGTGTTACACAGCTCCTATTACTGGACACAAACTCTATTCTAAAACAGAAGTCTCACGTTATCTCAAAACTGGAAAGCTCAGGAAACGGTCTAGCGGGAAGATTAAGAACACTAATACACCATCATCCCCAACCAATGTGCGCGCGTGCACTAATACACCAGATCCTACAAATGTTTGTGCATTTTCACATTTTATTCTTCTTTCAGTACAGAGTTCTCTAGCTTAATACTGAGGTCAGGTTTCTATGTATTTATCAGGTTACTATCAGCATAAATTACTATGTAGAGGGGTTGCCACCAGGATGGGTTAAGGGAGTCAAAGTCAAAGAAGCAGGGAGCCGAATCATCAGAAGAGATGCGGTAGCCTTCAACGTAGTTTCAAATTTAAAGATTTTTCTTTTAATGTTTGATCTAAACCTTTTCTTTGCTTCTACCACTGTTTCTATTGGTTCTGTAGTTTTCAAATTCACATTATGTTTCAATGCCATTAATTTTAGCCGATGTGGACTTAAAATCCTAGAAGACTTCCTAGTTATTTGTTGATTGTTTTTCATTTTGCCACTAGTTTTGCCTTCTATGTTGAGGTTTCTATTTGATAACTCCTTTCTTAATTAATGAACTTGATACCTTAATCAAATCCACTAGTTATTTGTTGATTGTTTTCAAAGTGGTCGACCTCTAAAACATCTACCTTTTTTATAACTCATTTCTTCATTAATGAACTTGATACTTTGATCCGCAATTGTGTTTTATTCTCTTCGATTACCAGTATGTTTACGTTCTTTTACCCAAGGCTTTACTGAGATCATGATATTCATTGATTAGTAGAGTTATCTCAGTGCCATGTCTTGAAACGAGATCAATGAAATGTTGATCAAGGAAATTCTTCAACTGAGTGGGTCTCCGAGTGTTTCTGCTGTTGTTTACAGTGTCTGAAGGATGCAAAAGATTCATGGAAGTGTTACTTCTGGATAAGACTGTCTACCTGTAAAATTTTGATATTTTAGTGTACTGTTGGTAATGGGAGAGGCCCCACCAAATGTAGTACTTGTAATGAACAGGCACTGCCGAGTTTCCATTTTCGTTTGTGTTTACTCAAAACTAGGAGTTTATTAACGTTTTTTGCAACGCTCATTTATCTTTAGTTTTATTCTTTTTGGTATTTCTAGCTTTTATGAGATGTTCAGAAACAATTTATCTTAGCAATTTATCAACCAGTTAGATAACTAACATGCTAGAAGTATTTTGATAGAATGGTGGTACACCTAATATAACTTGCGATGTATTAGTTATAAATAATAATAAAAAAACTTAAAAGATTACTAAATCGCATCAATAACTTCACTAGATCAATGTGAATGGAAGTGTTGAATCCATGTAGTCAATTTCAACTAATTTGGGACAGTGTCTCTTTTGTTATTGTATGTTTCTTACTTAAAAAATTCAAAATCAATTTAGTTTAGTAAATGCTTCTTAGTTACAATGCTTGATGAATTCAATGTTTATTTGTTGGTTGTTTTCCATTTTGTGATGTCTTCCAACACTATCGCTGATCTTTATTTGAAGTTCCAAATTCTTGTATATTCGGAAGACATTTTTTGGTGTTAAAATGCTTGAAGAATTCATTGTTTCTTTTTTTGGTTGTTTTCTATTTTGTGATTTTTTTTCCAACTGTATGATTGATTTTCTTTTTAGTTCAAATTCTTACAGAATGTTCCAAAGTCACTTATTTTAGCACCTACTAAGTTCATTCAATGCTTGAGAAAGTCGTTTATTTGTTGGTTGTTCTCCATTTTGTGATTTTTGCCTACTCTGTAATTGGTTTTTATTTCATAGGTCTCTTTTTGTTTCCTAGTCTAACTTGAGCAAGGATTATGTTGATGTGAGTAACATTGATCGTGTATTACTTTTGCAGTTTTATATTGATCCTGCTACTGGACTTGAATTCCGTTCAAAAACAGAAGTTTTTAATTATCTCAAGACTGGACAAGTTCATAAGCGAGTGCGCAAACCGAAGAAAAAACTGATTTCAGATGTTGAATCCATGTGTCAAGAAATCTCAGTGAGTTCATGCATGTTTGTTTGTTTGAATAATGAATCGAAGATTATGCTATGCTGTTTATTATGTGCCACCTTACTGCAAACTTTCTCACTCTCTTGTTGTTACAAGAAGTAAAAGAATATTCATGAATTCATTCTTCCACGTCAACATTTAAATGGAATCCGGCTGTTGATTTAAACAACTGAAACTTTTCTGGGTTATTTTAAGTTAATAAGTTTCTGTGGTTTCTGCACTTTTTTCCCAGTTCATATAGTTGCAAACTTGAGCCAGGCTGTCTCGCTAGACAATCTTCTTTCTTGGTCATGTTTAAAGGCAGTGATTTACTTTTATAAGTCTAAGTTTCCTTTTTCTTTTACTCTTTTAGTTACCAGTGGGAGCGAAGAGAACAGAACTAGCTGATAGCAGAACTGGAAGATATCTTTTAACTGGTGAGTGCTCTAAAGGAGGTATGATACTAAAGAGTAAGCAGGTCTGTGAGTCAACAGTAAACAAGAAGCAAAAACTCTCCATGGATGCTTTTGATCTTTGTGCAACTGGTGATCTCTCATTCTCTTCGTTCATTTCTATGCTCTTTCTTGGGGACCTAGGTAGAGGCACACTATTACTCTTTTTTAGGATTTGAAAATCTATGATTGGCATTGCATATCTTCTTTGAAGAAGAATCCAAAAAGGATCATCAACGACATCAACATAACCTCAGTCCCTAATTAATTGGAGTCGGCTACATGAATCAAACTCTTCCATTGTGCTCGATTTAGTGCAATTGATGGTGAGCTTTCCAAACCATTATGTGCTTGATCCATTTCATTAATAGTGACAAATTTCATGAAGAATCCAAAAAGGATCATGATAATTATACGCTGTTGATCTGTTGCCAATAATTGAGTGAAGGAACACATTGTTTTTTTTTTTTTGGTATTAAAGGAATACATTGTTATACCATGGAAGATATGGCCAGTTCTTGCAGATTTCATGAATGACCATCTGATATCATTAATTGGGATGCCTTCTTCTCTTGTTATTTAAAATATGATGTTCCATTAAGAAGGTTGAACATAGACCTCAAACTTGTAGGAAGAATGTTGAACACCGAACTCGATCTTGTAAGATTACGTCAACGAATCCTCTATTTTTTCTTAAAAGTTTCATGATGCATGTTTCAGGCGGTACAACTTCCGAGGTTAGCGCTGTGAACTGCTTAGTAGGTTCAGTGTCAAGTGAAATCCAGAGCAACATAAGTTTTACTGGAGGTCAGATGATCTCAGCTTCAAGTCTGGCTCTGATTATGATGGAGAAACAGCCACTAATGATTGATACTGCAAAACAAAAGAATGATAATCATCAATCTGATTCTAACAAAAAGGAAAAAGAGGGGCTCAACTTTATACGTCGCACTTCTAAACGGCTACCTGATCTCAGAGCCAAGCAAGCTTTAGGTATGACCACTAGCTAGCTATGCTATTGCACTGTCTCAGACCAGGTCGGGAAGTCTTCTCTCTACTTAGTACTTACTAAACCTCAACTATGACTGCCACCTCCAAAAACTAAACTGATTTCATTGCCACACATGACTCGAACAATCTGTAAGCAATGCTGCAACTTGTGCAGGGCAATTCAGTCAAGGCGAAAAGCCAATGAGAAACCAAGAGGCAGAAGAGAAGAAATCCGAGGACCATGAAACGGATAGAGAAAACATCAAAGATAATTCAGAATCCCCAGTCACCATGATGGAGGAGCAGATTGGGAACTTCAAAACTGGCAATGGCGAGATGAAGCGACATCCCCCGATCACCACCTCAACGGGAGATTGCATCGAGAAGCTCGAAACTTTTGAAAATTGGAAACCAAGACCCCTTATCGTCTTGCCTGAAGAGTTCACTGAAAATGCTGAAACTAATTATAGAAGTATATTGGACCCCGCACTTCCGATCGCCTTGCCCGAAGAGTGCGGCAAAAGCTCTGTGACTGCATGCCCATTTGGTGAGTCATGGCCTGACCCATGCCTTGAATTTGCTTTCAAAACTCTTGCTGGTGATATCTCAGTGGAGGCAGATTTTGTGATCCAGAATTACTTTGAACGATATCAATCCAACCAAGTTCCATACCAAAACAGTAATGGCTGTGTAGACAAGTTCTTACAGCTTGGCTTGTTAGAAGATGGGCCTGCCTCCTCAACTTATGACTACATCAAATGAAGAACAGCATGGGATCGCTGATGATGAAAGGTGAACCATCCCATGTACGTATCTTTCTGTCTGTAAATAACTTATCATCCTTGTAGAAATAACTTGTGCACATGTGTAATATATACATGCATGACTCCTTTCCGAAGTTACTTTTGGCTTTCCCTCAGATCACCATATCCTGTTTGAATGCTGTTTATTTTTTTCCAATCCAAACTTGTTCGATTTTCTTAGGCAAAACCGTGCCTCATCTTGGTTGTGCCATAATATCATTGAGAGTGCTAATTAAATAAGCCTTAAAGAGAAATAAAACTAGTGTCGCGCTAAAGGCACCCCGCAATCCTCTCAGGGCACCCCGTCATTTTAAATTAAAACTAGTTTTATAACCAATTGACAAAAATGCCCTCATCCAACCCAACAATTCACATGCCCATTCAAATGCCCTCGCAGAGCATCCCACTTTTGAAAACTCAATTTTTTATGAAGTCAAGTCGATCCGTCGGAGGCCGGACATTGCGTTTGTCAATCAAAGAATGCGCACTGGCCCTTGTCAATTGCGTTTGTCGATCCGTTGCCGCCCGGAGATTCGATGAGTTTTAAGTGTTTTTAGAGTCTAATGGTTGAAGAAAATGAGTAGGAGGCGAAAGTTGCACAAGACAAGTTAGTTTTTATGATTTTTGTAGGGTTTTTTTTCTATTTTTGAAGGTGAACCACATACACGAATTTACAGTCACACAGGATTGAGACATGTTGAAGTGTCTCAGTACCCTATAACCGATAACTAACAAAAGGTGTCAGTTATTACCAACGGAGTTTAATCCCAAACGTAGCTTTTTATTACACCTCGGTTGGAAGTAACCGAGATGTAGCTTAATGTCTCGGTAACAGATCATTGAGACTAAAACCAGTAGTCTCGGTGATACACAACCACGTGGTCTAACGGTCCTTCTCACTTAGATGTCGGTTGATATTAACCAACACTTACACAATGGTATCGGCAATGGACGTCCAGACCAAAAGACATATCATGGACCTGTGTGACCAAACACTACGGGATTGAAGTTAAACACATCGTCCGACCATAAAAAAACAAATCTACCTTAAACAAGCAAGAAAGTGAGGGGATTTGGTATATTGAGGCCTTGATGTCGTGATGGAAGAGAGAAAAAGAATGGTTTCATTCGATTTGGTGGTGGGGTGCTCACACTTCAAACGAAAGGGCATTTTGGTAAAAGTATCGGGGTGCCCTGATAAATTGCTGGGGTGCCCTAATCAGCGGGGTACCCTGAGAAGATTGCAGGTTGCCCTTAGCGCGACTCTAAAACTAAAGCTTTTGACAGGTTCAATATATATTTGGTTCTCTCATTTATAGAATTTGCTATGAGTTTGCATGCTTTTGTACTGCAGTCCACAATCTGGAGTAGTCGGATGGTCTATGGTTCATCTGTAATGCTCAGATGTTTCTAAAAGCATCATTAGCGGAGCAGATTTGTTCTTCGGTTTTATATGTACTACATATTATTTAGAGGTGCGTCCTACCTTTCTGAGTTCAGAATTAGTTTGAGCTTTGCCTCCGAGACCCTGATAACAATAATAAAAATAAAATCAACGAATATAGATTTCTTCCTTTTTTTTTTTAATTATTTTCTACTTTTCACACAATTAGTTTATATTTTGTATATAGAACTATTATGATGTTGAAGCTTTACCTAAAAACTTGCTAGGAGCCTTCTTTTCTTGAAACAAAAACTGAAACTTTTATGATCACTTAGCAATGTCTGTTAGTACATTATGAGAAATGAAAATGGGTGATGCGTCACACCATACATAGCGAAGCTCATGTGCTAGTGCATTTCCCAAACGTGCTACGGTTCGAAATTCCCCACTCTCTGCATACATCAACAGCTGAGCTTGTTAATAATGTAATTATAATGAAATGGTGGCAACTAAGTTCGCATTAGTTACCATTCGTTAAAATTAATTTATCATCAAGAAGAACAAGATTGATCTTATTCCAAAAGGGCACCGATTACCTCGATAAATAAAGGGAGCGACTAAATGGACCTCGCAAATTGCTTCACATATGCCAGTTTTGTGAAATTACTCAACTACTCCTCTATATAAAAGAGTTTTTACTTACCATACTCCCCTAATTACTAAACATACTCCAATTTTGTGAAATTACCCAACTATCCCTTTATATAAAAGGGTTTTTACTCACCATACCCCAATCATCTCTCTCAAACTGCACTCACCAAAAATCAGTCAAATCCAACGAAATCCGAGCAAAATCATATGGATTCGACGACGTGGGTGTATTCATAATCTCTTTTAGTGTCGGCTTCGAGATTTTTTTTGGTTTTTTTTTGAGTCGTTTTGTTTGTGAATTTGTTTATGAGTTTAAGCCTTCAATTTGAGGTTTGGATCTTGCATTTTGGGTACAAAATTTTGATGAAATCGAAAATATTAAGTGATTCGAGCAAAACCCATTATTTTTTTGGCCATTTTCATGTATTTTTCGAGAGTTTTGAAATTTTTTTATCATTCTGGTCAGCTGCGAGTTTTGGACTAACAGAGAAGAGGTGTCGGTAGAACCAGGCCGACACCTCTAAAGAGATTTCGACTGGATCCCTTCGTCACCCATTGAAACCAAGTTATCTTTGCATTATCAGTTGGAGTCGACCTAAACCTCTTTAGAGGTGTCAGTCCGATTCATCCGACACCACTTCAGAGGTGTCGACTTTGTTCGTCTGACATTCGCGTGCAAGGATATTGGGGTGAGGGTGAGGGTGAGGGTGAGGATGAGGGCGAGGGCGAGGGCGATGGGTACGTGACGAGGAACACGAAATAAAAAATTGAGGTACAGTAAGGAAGGGTATTTTTAGAATTTTAAGAAATAAAGTGGGGCACACTAAGTAAAAAGTAAGGTACATGAAGTAAAAATTCAAAAATGAGGTATATAGAGCAATTAGCGGAGTCGTTTAGCCGCTCCCTAAATAAACTTGTTAGCAGTCCTCTTTTGTATCAAAATAAATTTTCCAATAAATAAACCATTTTGTGGTTCAAGTGCAACTTGGTTGATCGATTCAGCTTAAAGCACAGTGTTAAGATCTGCATATGCAAACTTGCAAAAGATTTGTAGAATTTAATTGACTTGCAGTTTGGGGTTAGAACATTGGAGAAGAGATGCTGTATTACAGAACCAGGTCAAAAGCCAGTGTAATGTTCTTAATTCTCACGTCCAAAAGAAGCCACTACCATTCTCTGAAGGACCTTTCTAACTCAAAAACTAAAAAGAAGCCATACGCTGTTATACTAGCATCAATAAACACCCGCGCGTGCTCAAGTTGGAGATCATGTTACACCCTTCTTTGCAAAATTCTACACGATTGCGACATCCAAGTAATCTCCAATCTGCGCATAAGGAAACTGGATTAACACGGTCATGTTGATAAAGTGAGTACTGAATATAGACTAACAAGATTCAAATCTTTTACCTGGAAGCTGAGTTCAGCAAGTGCCTTGTTATCGTCGATTCTTCTGCCATTTCCATAAGAATGGGTCATCCCCACCTGCATGTTGCCATGAAATATAGATATCATGGAATTATTTGAAGGTACGTCCATGTTGGACAATCAAAAGGAACTGTACAATCTCATCCAATCTCTTCATTGAATGATCATCTAAAAAAAACCATAATTGATTAGTAGAATTTAAAAAGGAAGATAAATTTAATTACTGCACCGAATTTTGGCAAACAGGATGATGCCAATTAAATTAGCTACAATAAAAAAGGGTCGTCAATGATTGCAGAATGTCAACAATATAGGAATTTAAATTTGTGTGTAAAATACTTTAAGCACAACATGTTATGAAAAAAATGCAAAAAGATTTTCTAGCACATTGTCCTGGATCAGATACAATGGATGTGAAATAGGGATAATATAACCATTCTTTTACACATATTAAGCTTCCGGTGCAGATAAATAAACGAGTGACAATAGATGAAATCCTTTTAATATTCATACAATCCAGAAAAGAAATTCCCCTAACACACAGGATTCAAAACAGAATCCTAATTGACAAAACTGGACAATAATTGCAAATGTCAACTACATAGGCATTTAAATTAGTGCACTACACATTTTTTATTTTTCCAGTAGAGAATTAAGTACTTAAGTGCCCAACAAAAATGAAAAAGGATTTTGTGGCGTGACATCGTAGTCGGATACCAAAAATGGATGTGAAACAGAGACAGTATTAAAATCATTCTTTGCGCATTAAACTCCATTTTTTGCACAAATATAAATATAGGACACCAGATGAAAGACTGTCCATGTCCATTTGAGCACATGGAAGAAATTCACCAAGCACATAAGCAACTCAACAAAATCCTAATTAACAAAACTAGACAACAAAAGGGGAAACTATGAACAGACTTGGAGCATTGTCACTTACCGGCCTCACGACATAACGACCATTTTTATCAGGATATACAAATGCAAAAGATAATTTAGCATCTCTTCTTCTTGCTTGAGGGGCAACTTCCTTGACCTGGAAAAGAGACAATAGTCAATTTTCAACTAACATAAATAAAAGAATATATTACCCTTATTTTTATTTTCTTTTATAAGAAATATATTACTCTTATTAGTTATTAAGACATAAGACATGGCAAAAGCATTTAAGATACCAAATCAGTTAATTCACGTAGTGTAGCATCCTTCCATGTATATATCTGGACCTCATCCTTAGGCTCTTTGCCTCTTACTGTGAAGTCTTCCTTGGTGTGATGACCTCCCATCTGCAATGTTTTGAAAATAACACACTTAAGCACACGTACAGGAGAAGAAAAATACTTCAAATCATACTGTAAACAACAATGCAAGTACAACAGGAATTCCACTTCCAAATGTTAGTATCAATCAAAAAGCTTCAATTTTTTTCCTTGGTGTGATGACGACCCCCATTTTCCGAGAGTGGATAATGGGATTTGGAGTCCTCCTCCTTTATTCAAACGTGAGACTGGCTATGTAGCAAAAAAACAACAAATTTGACCTAGTTGACAATCGATGGTTAAGTAGAGCTTATTGTTCTTGAGAAATGACCGGGTTTGGCCCATTCCTTGAAAGAAGTTTTTATGGGATCCCTATCCACCAAAATTTTCACTTCTGTTTCGAAAAAAAAGGGTACGGGTAAGGACACCACCCCTTAATCATGACTTAAAATGGTGTCCGGACCCATACCCATTTTGAAAACGGACACGTTTTTGTCCAATCTCGTATTTTTGTAAGATATACAAGACCCCTTTTTTATCTGAATCTGTTTGGAACACAAGCATAAAGGGAGGCTTATCCGAAGAAATGAACTAAAGAACGAACATCAGTCACTTATAAAACATGATTTCTTGGCAAAAATAAAAATAAAAATAGAGAAGTATAACCACAAATAACTATTGAGATGCGAACAATCTTACATTCATACACATATCTCATTTGCTGAAATTTTAAAAAGAATATCGTAAAATTCCAAGGCAATATAAAAATTAAAGATCAAAACCCACCGCTAATTAATTGATCAGATCAATACCCTAAACTTGAAAAAAAAAGCAACTAAAATGTTTTACAAATCAATGATAAGAACCCACAATCATAGAAAACCTTGCAGCTCAGTTGACCATAGGGGCAGTGAAGCAGAGGTGCGTTGCAGTCAACCTTCCACTGCTCCCAAGTGTGTGCAAGTCTGTGAGGTAGAGGCGAGTACATACGAGGGAGAGGGGGGGGGGGAGGGGAGAGGAAGAGGTGGAGGTAGAGGCAGCGAGAGGTGTAAGAGAGTCGGTAATTGAGAATCAATTAGGTGAGCAAGAAAGAATGGCACATTAGAGTTTGTTCAACTTAGGCTTATAATATGACTAACGATTACTATTATACTCCTATGAATTGAATGCTAAACGAGGAACCCCTTTTTTTGAGAATCTTGTATGGACCAAACCCGTATTTTAAAGCGGACACAAAATTTAGTCCGGACCCGTTTAAAGCACGTACAGACGAAACCGGACAAACAGTCTGGACACATTTTGCCAGCACTAGCTAAAGGTTTTAATTCTGAGAAATAAGCAATATGTTTCTTCTTTTCCCATCCAATTTCTCCACCAGCTTAATTGCTTTATTTTTTTGATAGATAGATTGAACTGAATGGTATAAGATAAATGAGGGCAACAATCCATCAATTTTAAATTGTGCACCTCGAGGATATTTACAATCATAAATCTAGCTTCTAAAAGCTTTACAAATTTTCAAACCATAATTGTGGTAAGGCATAAATCAATGACCAAGATTACTTCTACTTCACATTCCTATATCCCAAGCTTGAGAATATATATATATATATATATAAAACTAGAAAAAAATATTTATCGCCTAACATAGCAAGATACATCAAGAATGTGCTTCTGCACTTCAATGTGTATCTGACAAATCTCAATACGTCATATAAAGAAAGTTTGATGTCAAGGTTGTTAGAATGGCCCAACAAAAGATGAAGGCCTTTGATAGAGCAGAGTGGAAGATTCAAATTTGGGTAGCAACTAATAAAACTTCATTTAACAACAACAAAGGCTTAATCTCAAATTAGTTGAGGTCGGCTATATGGATATAATAAAACTTCATTAGCATCTGATTTGTAAGTTTGATGTCCAAAAAACTAATTATTTAAGAGATGTTTGGAGAATTTTCAATTTGACTGTTTGTCCCGCCCACCACATGTCCTTTTTCTATATCAGCTTCCATACCATACCTCTTCGCTAGTTTGCCATTTTGCCTTTCAATGTATATGCAAAATATATATATGGTTCTCAATTTTCATCTGGGCTTTCTGATCAATAAATTTTACAACTCCATTATCTTAATGTCTAATATTTGTAAATTAGAGAGCATTTCTGATCAATAATGTACACTGCATGTATCCCATCTTTAGTCGTACTCAACTTAAAGCCCTAAGTTCCAACGCATTCCTCCGAAGTTTAATTTTATATTCACAACATCTCTTGTTTCGTCCACTAAAACAAAAGCATCAGCAAATAAGTTAAATAACATATACCATGATATTTCCTCTTATATATGCCTAGTAAGTTCATTCATAGCTAAGTAAAGAGATATGGGCGTAAGCCGATCCTGGGAGTAGTTCTATAGTAATGGAAAATTCTTTTGTAGTTCTTCCAAATGTTTTATACTTGTTATCACTCTTTCATACATTTCTTTAATAGTGTATATGTACTCTTAACGAAAAAGATCAAACATAAGCCAAGAGACCAAAAATAACAAAAAACAAATATGATCTCTCATGTTCTTCAATATTCCTTACAGTGTCTTCTTTTTCAACGTGCAATATCAGTTAGCTTTGTCCACAAGTCTATCATCCTACCCTTTGTATTGTTCTAGAGGTCCATGAGTCAGCATCCCCTATCTACCTTATCATGAATCTGTTTGATAGTTTGAATACCTAGGTATAATAAGAGGTTCTTAGATGCATTCCAGTTTCAAAGACAATGTCAAACAAGGTTGCATTTGGAGCCACATCCGTTGAAATCTTATGGGTGAATTAGATACATAAGATTAGACATACATACATACATATATATATATATATATGTGTGTGTGTGTGTGTGTGTGTGTGTGTGTGTGTGTGTTCACAAATTTTAGGAATCAAAGTATTAGAATAGCATGACACATGACACTAACAAAAAATGGCTTGATGAAGACCACTAAGCATGCTTTGCTATTTGCAACAAAAGACACAGACTTCATGTGAAGTTAACTAGCATCAGTCTCATGAGAGATGAGAGGTAATCTAAAAACATTTAAACATCACTCTTACAATTTGGATTCAGTTTGACAATTAAAATTCATTTCTCTACATTGAATAATGAAGTGCATTATTTTTTATTTAGAAACCTAAAGATGGAGAGAGGAAATCATATAGAATTGAGAGACCTATGTGGCTACATGTGTAAACATAATTTAAACAAAATATTTCCAACACTCACATGCTGCTCACTTTAGGTCTGCATCACCATTCATGGACTTCACATCATCTCTGAATTGATATCTTATGTGGATGATTCTCCTTTCTACTAAAAAAATCCTCTCTATCAGTCTACCCACAATGGTCAAGTTTAACTCATTTAAGCTTTCATTTAAAGGAGATATAGAGTCTGTCAACAACATATGAACCCTCAAATGATACAGAGTCACAGCAAAATGAAAAAAGAGTCTAATTCAGATCCAGATGAAGCTCTGCTTTTCAAAATGAGATTTACAAGGTAAATCTTGGAAAAATGATTTTACCTACCAAATCAATAGAATAGCAATCAAGATGTGACTTATATATAGACTACAGCTACTTTTCCAAAGGCTTCTGTGAGAGTCACAAGACTCAAACAACGAAAGCCATTAATGATGATGAGTAAGAAGGGTGTTGGGCTTTCACTCTCCAATTTCCTAAGCAACAATCAACTCGTTTAGATATATAACAACAAAGGGGGCAACTTTACGTTTCTTATTCCTATTGCTTCAAGAGTGCTAATTATATTGACGAAACAAACAAGCAAACAAATAATAACATAAACTCAGTCCCAAATTAATTGGGGTCAACTACATGGATCAAACTCTTACATTGTGCTCAATTTAGTGCATATGTTTGATCCATTTCATGAAGGGTGACAAAAGTTTTATGTTGGTTGTCAACCTATTGCAACCCTCCTTGGAAAATGTGCTTGAGGCCTTCTTCCCCCACTTATCGGGTATGAACAATGGGCTTAGGACCTCCCTCCCCCATTTTTCGGTACAGAAAATGGGCTTCAGAGTCCTTTATCCAGACTAGGGACCCGCTATGTAGCGCATATAATGCTCTATAAAGGTGGAGTTTAATTCTATAGAGCAAAAGTTACATTTAAAAGGATCATTGATACAGCTTCAAAGGGGAGTCTTGTTGGATAGATATACAAGTTCAAGCAAATAAATTGTTCAACCCTAACAACCTCTAGTTTTACAAGGAAAGAATCAATTTTCTCATCACTCTCGAGGTAAGATTTACACTATAAATCTCACATGGGATAGGATTTTCAAACAAATACCAAAATAAATGTATAGGATCTCTCATAAAAATTATCTCTACCTTACTCCCTATCTTCTTGCGAGCCTAACTTCTGTTATGTAGTCGCTTTTATTCCAGCATACATTGAAATTTCCCTACAAACAAATCTTGCTTTTGGAGCAACATCATAGTGGAACTATAAACAACACTCTAGATGAAGTAACCACTGTAACCTATCTTTTCTTTTCTGTTACAGATGCAACTATCACTCCCTAGGTAAGCAATTTCATTCTCTCAGTCTCTCGGCACCCTTGCAATTGGAGTAACATCTACATTTAGTTGCGTCAACAACTAAGTTTTCCCTGTGTTTCCAATTTTAAAAGTTGGCAACTTTCACATAAAGAGAGTAAATCCGTCTCCCCATGTCACTCGACCTAACACTACTCTCGTCCAACCATGCTTAACAACAAAATCTTGATGGGATATGGTGCACTTGTGCTGTCATGGTCACAGCCTAAGCATAATTATTGGATGCAAAAGGAATACTCAAGTTCTGATGTGTAAAGGATGCACTTATGTAAAGAGCTTTTACAGTCACAAGTATGTCAATTCCAACAACATTTCATCAACTCCACAGATAAAGACATTTTGTTATAATTTTCATCATCCATTTAACCTTCAACTTAACTTTGAATTTCTATTGGTAAACTTTTTGGTTATTTGGAAACTATTTAGATTCATAGCCATATTAGGTTTTTCCTGATGCGAGAGGGACAAAAAGCTTAAATAATATAATAAAGAAAGGGGAGGGGAGGGGGAAAAATTACCTTGGTGAAGACCCGAAGCAACAAAGGGCACGTCTGCGGCGGAGACAAGAGACAAGAGAAAAAGGAAAAGGAAATTAGGAAACAAAGAAAAACCCTAAACCCTAAACCCTAAACCCTAAAAAGCAGCAAACTCTAAGAGAGTGAAAAGTGGAAGAAAGGGGCGGGATGAGAACGAGAGAAGCGCCGAGCGAACCTTCTCGCGGTCGACGGGTTCAAAGCGAGGAAGACGAGCGGGGGGAGGAGGAAGAGGACCGCCGCCTCTTGACTGGGGAAGGGGAAGGGGAGGAGGCGGAGGAAGCCCCCTCTCTGTTGCTACTGTTCTGCTTTGGTTCTCCGTCGCCATTGATTGATTCTTCTCTTCTTCTTCCTCTTCTTCCTCTTCTTCTCCTGTTGTTGTACTGACAATTAGAGCGGCACTTGTCAGAAACTAAAGGAAAATATAACCAGAGGGCTCTGCTGTTAATTCAACTCATCTAATCTAAATTGGCAACCATTTTATTTGGCAGCAGCTGAACCGACCCCACTTTTTGTTGAGTTTACCCCAGTCTTATTTCTTTTTAACCTTCCAAATTCGCCTCTACGTGAAATGACCAAACTACCCTTTATATTTAAAGGGTGAAGTTTTTTCTCACCCTATACCCAAACTCCAACCCACTCTTTCAAACCGAGCTCGACCCACCCACAATTCACATCGACTACTTTGGTGACATTTCGATGTGATTTCAATGAGATCACGTCCGTCCTTCATTGGTGAAGCTATTATCGTCATTTTGAATTCGATCCAACCGATTTGTATCCACTACCTAACCTTCCCGGTTAGAATTTTCAACTCCCCACTTATATTACCAATAAATGTTATACCCTAAGCTAACTAGCCTAGTGAATGCCAATCCTCAACTAGGTCTTTTACAAGATGTCTTATTGCAATAAGGTCTTATACAACCACCTAACCGCAAGTAGGATTTTCCCCACCTAGACTCACTTAGGATTTTTCCCTTACCTATCCTCGACTAGGGTTTATGCATAGCCTCAACTAGGTCTTCCCGTTTGACTTAAATCTCACTAAGTATTATAATCAAAGTTTGATGAATATAATGAAATACACTTTACAAAGTAAAACTGCACCAAGTTCAAATACAAGCAAGCCTTTTAGAGCCTAACCACTATAATGCATGCAAGTATGAAAACAAATGAGAAATGCAAATATATCACTGATTTTATGCAAAATTCAAATATGAAACCATTTCAAACAAATCGATTAGAACAAAACCGGTTTCAAATTCAAAGAACAAGAAGTTTGATAAAAATCAAGTTTAAGTGCAAACTTTTGTCCAAATCAGTCATAGGGTTTAGCAAATCAAGTTTAAGTGCAAAACCCAAGATAAATGTATTTAACAACACAACAAGTAATTTTCCAAGTCAAGCACACAAGAATATATAATTTAAGCACAAGAAAAGCTAGGAAATATGACTTTCTTACAACCCCAAGAAGATGACTTGAAAATCAGTTTTGGAGAGGTTGTAGTACACCTTAGAAGGTCTCAAGAATGCTGGTGTTAAGATTGATTCAACGGTCTTAAAATATCCCTTGTGTTCTTTATAAGACTCCAAGCTTCTTCTCTTGAAAACTTTGAGCACTTGTGTTTTTCTTTCTTCTCAAAACAAATCCTTTGTGCTTAGTTGTTTGAGAATGTTCTACATACTTATATATTAGTTTATGACTGTTCTAGGGATCTAAGGGCTCAGATTTAATCAAATATTCAAATTAAAGTGTGCTTTTCAACTTTATTAAAATGCTGTCATGAAAGGAATTAGCGTGCTAATTTTCTGACCTAGCGTGCTAATTCTGCACTTAGAGTGCTAATATAAATATTAACGCGCTAATTGTCAGGGGCCTCAAAATAATATTTTTGACCATAGAATTAGCGACCATTTATCACATCCGGGGACCCTACCAAACCTCATATAACATGTCATACATGTTTGTTATGGGTCATATAGTCTATTTGTGTGGTCCAAATATTTTCACAAATCTCGGAAACAAAAAATATCGGTTTCATGACATGCGAGGGGCTTTTTCTGCAAATATGCAGTTTTCTTTTCAAAAACCTTTCAAAAAAAAGTTTTCTTTTTCGAAAACTTCCACAATGGTTTTCAAAGTACGATATGAACATAAACACATTGTTTAACATTGTTTAAACTTATAAGATCGAGTCAAGTGTCAAGTTTCACTTAAAACTTCAAAACCTTACTTGAGATTTGAAAAAGCTTGATGTGCATGAACTAATGCAATAGGCTTGCGTAAATGAACTTGTATAGCTTACATCAATGTTACAACATATAGTTCGATTTTTCGTCTTCGTTTCCTTATGTTTGCCGAATCTTGAACTTGAATGGCGTGAATACATGAATATTTGAGATGTGATGTTTTGCAACATTTAACGAAACTGAAATGTACTTGATAATCTTATTAGTATATTTTCACCTTATTTGTTTCCATCAAAATCCCGATCGGAGTTAGAGTTGAAGGTCACCTAAGAGGGGGGTGAATTGGGTTACCGAGTAGTTATCGCCTTTTTAAATATAATTCAATAATCAAGATGATACATGCTCACCAAAACGCAAATATGGATACTATGCAAGTGAATGGGGTAGAAGAGATGGAAATGAGTTACACGATATATAGTGGCTCGATCCAACTAATTTACATCCACTACCTAACCTCCCCTGTTAGGATTTTCAACTCCCACTTATATTTCCAATAAGTGTCACACCATAAGCTAATTAGATTAGTGAATGCCTAGCCTCAACTAGGTCTTTTACAAGATGCCTTACCGCAATAAGGTCTTATACAACCACCTAGCCGCAACTAGGATTTTCTCCACCTAGACTCACCAAGGATTTTCCCCACCTAGCCACAACTAGGATTTATGCTTAGCCTCAACTAGGTTTTCCCTTTCGACTTAGACCTCACTAAATCTTACAATCAAAGTTTGATGAATACAATACACTTTATAAAGTAAAGTGACACCAAGTTCATATACAAGCAAGCCTTTTAGAGCCTAACCACTGTAATGCATGCAAGTATGAAAACAATTGATAAATGCAAAGATATCGCTGATTTTATGCAAAACTCAAATATGAAACCATTTCAAACAAATCGATTAGAACAAATCCGATTTCAAATCTAATGAACAAGAAGTTTGATAAAAATTAAGTTTAAGTGTAAACTTTTGTCCAAATCAGTCCTAGGGTTTAGTAAATCAAGTTTAAGTGCAAAACCTAAGACTAATGTGTTTAACACCACAATATATGATTTCCTAAGTCAAGCACATAAGAACATATAATTTAAGCACAAGAAAAGCTAGGAAATAAGATTTTCTTACAACCCCAAGATGATGACTTGAAAATCAGTTTTGGAGAGGTTATAGTACACCTTAGAAGGCCTCAAGAATGCTAGTTTTAAGATTGATTCAACAACCTCAAAATATTCCTTGTGTTTTTCACAAAACTCCAAGCTCCTCTTCTTGAAAAATTTGAGAACTTGTGTTTTTCTTTCTCAAAACAAATCCTTTGTGCTTAGTTGTTTTAGAGTGTTCTATATTCTTATATAATAGTTTTATGACCGTTCTAGGGATCCAAGGGCTGAGATTCCATCAAAAATTCAAATTAAAGTGTGTTTTTCAGTTTTATAAAAAAACTATCAGGAAAGGAATTAACGCGCTAATTTTCTGACCTAGCATGCTAATAAAAATATTAGTGCACTAATAATCAGGGGCCTTAAAATAATATTTTTGACAATAGAGTTAACGACCCTTTATCACGTTCGGGACCCTACCAAATCTCATATAACATGTAATACATGTTTGTTATGGGTCATATAGCTTATTTGGGTGGTCCGAATATTTTTACAAATCCCGAAAACGAAATATCCCGATTTTATTACATGCGAGGGACTTTTTTGTAAATATGTAGTTTTCTTTTCAAAGACCTTTCAAAAACAAGTTTTTCTTTTTCGAAAACTTCCACAATGATTTTCAAAGTACGATATGAACATAAACACATAGTTTAACATTGTTTAAACTTATGGACCAAGTTATGTGTTAATGTGGTGGCCCCAAAATGTCTCGGGCCGCCCTGTGGTCAGCTACCCCCCTGCCTCAGCTCTTGAAGTCGCTGCCACGTGTCTCTCTGCCTTCGTACTTTAGGTAGTTATCATGAAATTCGTTAAAGTCACTTAATTTATCATTTTTAAAGAAATTAACAGCGGAAATAATTTAAAGTCTACCAAAATTCATATATATATATCTATATAAGTTTTACTGATCAAACCTATATTGGAAAACCCGGCTGTACTGTGCATGCAGACGATCAACTATAACAGTATGTATACCAGTACAAGTGTGTATCCAGTTTTCCAACCCAAAAATATAATACAAAATATCAAAACATGATAATATCTACACACATACCAGCAGGCCTCGGAGTAGGCAAGTCAGATGAAATCGCCGATGATCCCCTTGCCCTTGATAGTACTAGGATCTGCGCTCAACCACCACAAAAAGGCAGATGGCGAGCCCAGTAAGTAAAATCCCAAGGAAAACCACCGTGCATAAATAATTAATGAAAATAATTAACAGAGCTAATAAGTAGTGTTAAATAAACATGCGGAAGGAAGGAAAATATACAGACAACTGCTCAAAGCTAATCGCATGTATATAAACACATTGATAGACAAAGGGGTGTGAACACAACCATTAAGTGTGTACTAGGACCAGGAGCCCTGGTCGTGGCCCATGCCTCCGACCCTACGATTGTATCCCAGCGGCATTAGCCTTAGTGGGCTAATCGAACTCGTGAAATGGAGTCCAACTCGGGATAAAATCTACCGAGCCCTAGATCACGCGCTACATACCTAGCCAGCGACCTCAACTACCCGTGGATACATAGACGAAACCATAACCGTCCCAGTAGGCATGACTCACAGATTTTCAAGGAAATAAAGCTCAATGGAAATAAATAAGTAAATGCAGTAGTGGTGTTTAATTGGGTTTTACGTACCCGAAAATACGCACTTCGACTTCCCAGACCCGTCAGGACGCCCACCTAGCTCCCCGATGTTCAAGCTATGGTTTCCCGGTCCCTGAAGTCTATTTATAGTGTTTTATACTTTTTTGAAAACATATTATATCATTTTATGATATTATATTATATTTTTAATTTTTCAGTTGTGATACCTCTCCTGGACTGTGTCGGGGTTCCAAAAATACCTGAAAAGTCTCATACCTACTTTTCTACCTTTTTCTAAATTTTTTATATTTTTCTAGAATTTTTACAAATTTTTCTAATATTTTTCAACTATTTTTCCTATTTTCCAGATAATAATATATATATAATATATTTTATTTATTTATTTATTATTTATTTTTTTTCCAGTGGGCCCCACTTGGACCGATCTGGTCCAGGTGGACGCACGCGCGCGCCTCATCCCCTCCCCTTCCTCCAGAGACGGTTTCGTTTCTGGTTAAACCAGAGACGAAACCCGTCTTTCTCTCTTTTTTTCTTTTTTTTTTCTTCAATCTTCGCCTCTTTTTCTCTTCTCTCCATTCCTCTTCACTCTCATTCCATTGAAGACCTATAAAACCTCAAAATTCCACCACAAATCTACCAAAACAAACCCCAAATTCTCGGATCAAAATACATGCAAATAAACCCAAAATTTATCAAATCACCTCAATTTTTCACAAATTCGAACCAAATCAATGTAAATCATCAAAACCAACTTCAATAACACCGAATTCATCAAAATCAGTGATAAAATCTCTCGAAATTAAAATTTCACTCCAACATCCATTTTACTGGAAAATCAACAAAAATGAGGGTAAATTACCTTATATCCGTTGTTCAATGCCCGAATTCAACCTCCAAACTCCTAGTTGTAGCTCCAAATCCACGATTTCCCTCCTCAGAACACTGAATCTTGGTTGAGAAAGAACGATTTTTGGGTTTGCATGTTGCACAATTGGTGGTATATATATTGGTGTTTTAATCTCACGTGCACACGCATCTCAAGGCTAATCCAATGGTCACTGAATACCATGTGTCACCAACTTCCTAGACACCTTATCATGACACCGTGTATCTCGAATTTTCCTTGTTGTGCATCTCGATGACAATCCTAGTTGTACTGATTATTCATTTCAAACTATAGGATTCTATTATAATCCAATTGATTTAATTCATAACACCTATTCTAGTCATCAATAAATTCCATAAATTTGTAAATATGATCACACTAACTCCCCGACCACTCGACACCCCGTGCCCCATGTCTGGTACGCTTCCCGAGGTAGTCCCACACTTAGTGTACCCAATTAATTTCCTTAGCTTAGCCTAAGGTTATATATCTACATTTAATTAAATAAATCCTCAACCATAGCATGTTTAAATAATTTAAATCAAATTAAACCCCAATGCCCGGCCTCATTGCTACCGAACTCCGCGTTGGCCTGTCCTACGAACGGACCCTGGCGCTCAACTTTGCTCGAAAAATACTACCTTTACACATTGGTGACAAATAATACATCATTATAAAGAAAATGAAAATATTAATAAATCACCGAAATTAGAAAAACAATAATACACAGTTAATACCTAGGTCCAGAACATGCCTAATCTATCCGCGGCGTCCACATGTCGTCCGAGCTGGCGTCCTAATATGAAATAAGGTAAATAACGATGTTAATAAATAACCGGCCGTTACAGTTAAGTTTCACTTAAAAACTTCAAGTAATCAGTTGACATTTGAAAATCTATTTGAAAAGCTCGATATGCATGAACTAATGTAATAGGCTTGCGTAAATGAACTTGTATACCTTACATCAATGTTACAACTCATGGTTTAATCTTTCGTCTTCTTTTCCTTATGTTTGCCGAATCTTGAACTTGTATGGCTTGAGTACTTGAATACTTGAGATTGTGATGTTTTGCAACCTTTGATGAAACTGAAATACACTTGATAAACTTATTAGTATATTTTCACCTTGTTTGTTTCCATCAAAATTTCGGTCGGAGTTAGAATGATTAAACACTTAGTTCAACAAGAGTGACTAACCACTTAGTCTAACAATCTCCCCCCTTTTGATAATAACAAACAATGTGAACTTGACAAACATAAAACATAATACAAGTGTATGAACATCACATTCATGGTTAAACACAAAATTTACAATCTCTCAAGTTCAACAACCTTTCTCCCCCATTTGATGCCATCAAAAAGTGGGGCATGTAAAATCATGATGCAAATAGAAAAATAGCGAAGGAATGAATCCAATAAATAGAGTTCAAATACATCCTCCCCGTTTTGTAAAAGTGATACTAAATTAGAACTTTCCGTTTCAATATGCATCAAGTGTAATTTAAAGGAAATAATTGAAAGCATAAGCTCCCCCTATCAACATGCACATGTCAAATTCATGATACCAATATATTTCTCATTTTAGGTATTTGTTTCACTATATAAAAAATGGTTAGATATCAACAAAAATGAGTATGAAGTCTCCCCTATGTAAAACAATGCACACATGAACTCAGTTGTAGCTTTAACATATGAGTTAACAACATAGTGAATGTCTAGTTTGTCTGGCCAAGCGATATTAGTGCGCTAATTACAGAGTTAGCGTGATAATGGGTTATTTAATTAATTTGGGCCAGAGCAGTATTAGCATGCTATATTTTGCAATTAGCGTGCTAATCGCTCTTTAGAGTTTTGGAAATAAAAATTTTGAATTTTTGACACAAATTCGATTTACCTCAAACTTCATGGACACTTCACTAACAACATATAAAGAAGATTAAAAGAGCTAAAACATGTGTAGAAGGTCTGGTTCACAAGACATGCCTAATTCATGCTGTGTTAATGGTTTCGGCCCAAAGGGGGTTGGCTATATTATATTCATTTATCATGGTCTTACATATAATGCATATAAAATGCAAGGAAGACATCAAAAATAACAATACAAGCACGCTATATGTATGTGACTAATGGAAGATATGTCATACTCATGAAATCAAGAAAACACTCAATTTTGGTACCTACACACCTATAGGTTCCATAAAATGTGTATCATAGACATTCTTTTCTACCCATGCTAGTTTGCCTCTATTGGTTTTATTCAAGACACATTTACCAATATTATACGATCTATTACATTTGAGGCATCTATTAGATTCGGCCAATATCTTTCCATAGCTCAATAAACTAGCACCATAGCCTATGCCTCTCTTGTCAAGAGCACGTCGTTGTACTCCCAACATCATGTCAAACATCTTGGTACCATTTGTGAACTTAGTCACCGTAGTGGTCAAGTCCTCTGCATCTTTGGCTAAGTCATTTCTCTCATTTATGACCAATTCTAAGTCATGTTGGAGATCATTAATGATATCATTTTGAGACTCAATCTCACTAATGGCTTTGATAAGCTCTTTTTGAGTTGCTTGGTCTTTTTGACCTCTTTTTCAACTTTTTTCTAAGGTCATGAACATTAGGCATATCATCCAATGCATTTACATCATCACAATTAAAAGAGATAGAGCCACTTACCTCATTCCTTGCCATAAAACAAAGGATAGCCTTCTCATTTTTCGACTCAGAGTCGGAGCAAGATGATGATGATAATGATGAGTCGTATCGCTTGCTTCTTATCATGTACTTGCATTCCGCCATCATGTATCCCAGTTTGCCACACTTGTAACAAATCATCTCGCGTGATTTGCTTGCTTTGTTTGAACATTTGTACTTCTTGTACTTGTTTCTTTTGTATGTTGCCTTTTTGAGCTTTCTTGACAACATGACCACTTCTTGTTCAATGGAATCATTCTCACTTGAACTCACCTCATCTTCGGCCGGTGAACAAGTAGCTTTCAAGACATGCTCATTCTTTGACTCTTGCTTGGTTGTTCCACCAAGTGCTTCCAATCTAGCACGATCCTTTAGCTCGAATTCATGGACCGTCAACTTTCCACATAATGCATGAAAAGTGTTGTCTCCAAGGTTTTAAGCTGATTGAATATCATACTTCTTCGCATCTCATTCCTTATGCAAGCCTTGAAGGAACTTGTACACCGAGTTCTCTTAATTATAATGTTTGCCAAGGTTTTTAATCTTATTTAAAAGCTTTGTGAACCTTGTAATGGCCTTGGCTATGTCTTCATGGGGCTCAACTTGAAAAGTTTCATAATGTTCTTTAAAAATCCTTAATTTAATGTTCTTGACATGTTGCGTCCCTTCATAATGCACTTCAAGCTTTTCCCATAACTCATTAGCCGTCTCACATGAACTAATCCGATTGAACTCATTTTCACTTAGTGGACAAAACAAATGATTCATTGCTTGATCATTAGATAGCACAAGTCTTGTCTCGGCGGGAGTGTACTCTTTTCTGACCTTGTTTGGTGGAGTGTAACCATTCATGATAGAATCCTACAAATGTCTATCTTGTGCTCTTATATAAAACATCATTCAAACTTTCCAATGAGCATAGTTGGTCCAATCAAAGTAGGGAGGCCTAGTGGATGAGTTGCCTTCCCTAAGATGAGTGAAATCTAATGTTTGCATCCTTACAAGAAAACACTCAAAGATACGTTATTAACATTTTGAGCTATAACCAGCTCTGATACCAATTGAAGGTCACCCAAGAAGGGGGTGAATTGGGTTACTAAGTGGTTATTATTTTTTTAAAACTTTATGCTTAAATAGCAATGATAATGCATACACTAACAATAAATATCTATACTATGCTACAAAGAATGGGGTAGAAGAGATGGAAATGAGACACACGATATATAATGGTTCGATCTAACTGATCTACATCCACTACCTAACCTCCTTAATTAGGATTTTCAACTCCGCACTTATATTACCAATAAGTGGTACACTCTAAGCTAACTAGCCTGGTGAATACCTAGCCTCAACTAGGTCTTTTACAAGATTTCCTATTGCAATAAGGTCTTATGCAACCACCTAGCCGCAACTAAGATTTTTCCCACCTAGACTCACCTAGGATTTTTCCCTTACCTAGCCTTAACTAGGGTTTATGTCTAGCCTCAACTAGGTCTTCCTGTTTAACTTTGATCCCACTAAGTTTTATAATCAAAGTTTGATGAATACAATGAAATACATTTTACAAAATAACGTGATACCAAGTTCAAATACAAGTAAGCCTCCTAGAGCCGAACCACTTTAATGCATGCAAGTATGAAAATAAATGAGAAATGCAAATACATCACTGATTTTATGCAAAACTCAAATATAAAACCGTTTCAAACAAATCGATTAGAACAAATCTTGTTTCAAATCCAAAGAACAAGAAGTTTGATAAAAATCAAGTTTAAGTGCAAACTCTTGTCCAAATCAGTCATAGAGTTTAATAAATCAAGCTTAAGTGAAAAACCTAAGACAAATGTGTTCAACAACACAAGTGATTTCCTAAGTCAAACACACAAGAATATATAATTTAAACACAAGAAAAGATAGGAAATATGATTTTCTTACAACCCTAAGAAGATGACTAAAAAATCAGTTTTGGAGAGGTTGTAGTACACCTTAAAAGGCCTCAAGAATGCTGGTGTTAAGATTGATTCGTCAGTCTCAAAATATTCCTTGTGTTCTTTACAAAACTCCAAGCTCATCATTTTGAAAACTTTGAGCACTTGTGTGTTTTTTTCTCAAAACAAATCCTTTGTGCTTAGTTGTTTGAGAATGTTCTACATTATTTTATATTTGTTTATGATCGTTCTAGGGATCGAAGGGCTTAGATTTCATCAAATATTCAAATTAAAGTGTGATTTTCAACTTTATAAAAAAACTGTCAGGAAAGGAATTAACGTGCTAATTTTCTGACCTAGCGTGCTAATTCTGCACTTAGCGTGCAATATAAATATTAGCACGCTAATTGTCAGGGGCCTCAAAATAATATTTTTGACTATAGAGTTAGCGACCCTTTATCACATCCGGGACCCTACCAAACCTCATATAACATGTCATGTTTATTATGGGTTATATAGCCCATTTGGGTGGTCTAAATATTTTCACAAATCCAAAAATGAAAAATCTTGGTTTCATGACATGCGAGAGACTTTTATGCAAATATGCAATTTTCTTTTCAAAAACCTTTTAAAAACAAGTTTTTCTTTTTTGAAAACTTCCACAATGGTTTTCAAAGTAGGATATGAACATAAATACATAGTTTAACATTGTTTAAACTTATAAGATCGAGTCAAGTGTTAAGTTTCACTTAAAACTTCAAAAACTCACTTAAGATTTGAAAATCCATTTGAAAAAGCTCAATGTGCATGAACTAATACAGTAGGCTTGCATAAATGAACTTGTATACCTTACATCAATGTTACAACATGTAGTTCGATCTTTCGTTTTCGTTTCCTTATGTTTGCTGAATCTTGAACTTGTATGGCGTGAATACACGAATACTTGAGTTCTAATATTTTGCAACCTTTGACGAAACTGAAATGCACTTGTTAAACTTATTAGTATATTTTCACCTTGTTTGTTTCCATCAAAATCTCGGTCGGAGGCCGAGTGACTAACTTAGTCAAACAATCTCCCCCTTTTTAATGATAACAAACAATGTAAACTTGACAAATATAAAACATAATACAAGTGTATGAACATCACATTCATGGTTATACAGAAAATTTACAATCTCTCAAGTTCAACGACCTTTCTCCCCCATTTGATGCTATAAAAAAATGGGGCATGTAAAATCATGATGCAAATAGAGAAATAGCGAACGAATGAATCCAATAAATAGAATTCAAATACATCCTCCCCTGTTTTATAAAAGTGATACTAAATTAGGACTCCCCCTTTCAATATGCATTAAGTGTAATCTAAAGGAAATAATTGAAAGCATAAGCTCCCCCTATCAACATGCATGTGTCAAATTCATGATACTAATATATTTCTCATTTTAGGTACATGTTTCACCATATAAAAAACGGTTAGATACCAACAAAAATGAGTATGAAGTCTCCCCCTATGTAAAACAATGCATACATGAACTCAGTTTTAGCTTTAACATATGAGTTAACAACATAGTGAATGTCTAGTTTGTCTGGCTAAGCGATATTAGTGCGCTAATTACAGAGTTAGAGTGCTAATGGGTCATTTAATTAATTTGGGCCAGAGCAGTATTAACACGCTATATTATGCAATTAGCACACTAATTGCTCTCCGGAGTTTTGAAAATAAAAATTTTGAATTTTTGACACACAACTCCGATTTACCTCAAACTTCATGGACACTTCACTAACAACATAACGAAGATTGGAAGAGCTAAAACATGTGTAGAAGGTCTGATTCACGAGACATGCCTAATTCACGTTGTGTTAATGGTTTCGGCCTAAAGGGGGTTGACTATATTATATTCATTTATCATGGTCCTACACATAATGCATATGAAATGAAAGCATGACATCAAAAATAGGAATATAAGCGCACTATATGTATGTGACTAATGCAAGACATGTCATACTAATGAAATCAAGAAAACACTCAACTTTGGTACCCACACACTTTTGGGTTCCATAAAATGTGTATCATAGACATTCTTTTCTACCCATGCTAGTTTGCCTCTATTGGTTTTATTGACACATTTACCAATATTATGTGATCTATTGCATTTGAGATATCTATTAGATTCGGCTAATATCTTTCCATAACTCAATAGACTAGCACCATAGCCTATGCCTCTCTTGTTAAGAGCACGTCGTTGTACTCCCAACATCATGTCAAATATCTTGGTACCATTTGTGAACTTAGTCACCATAGTGGTCAAGTCCTCTACATCTTTGGCTAAGTCATTTCTCTCATTTATGACCAATGCTAAGTCATGTTGGAGATCATCAACGATCTCATTTTGAGACTCAATCTCACTAATGGCTTTGATCAAGCTCTTTTTGAGTTGCTTGGTCTTTTTGACCTCTTTTTCAACTTTTTCCTAAGGTCATGAACATTAGGCATATCATCCAATGCATTTACATCATCATAATTAAAAGAGATAGAGTCACTTACCTCACTCCTTGCCATAAGACAAAGGATAGCCTTCTCATTTTTCGACTCGAAGTCGGAGCTAGATGATGATAATGATGATGATGATGAGTCGTATAGCTTGCTTCTCTTCATGTACTTGCATTCCGCCATCATGTATCCCGGTTTGTCACACTTGTAACAAATCATCTTGCGTGATTTGCTTGCTTTGTTTGTACATTTGTACTTCTTGTACTTGTTTCTTTTGTATGTTGCCTTTTTGAGCTTTTTTGACAACATGACCACTTCTTGTTCAATGGAATTTTTCTCACTTGAACTCACATCATCTTCAGTCGGTGAACAAGTAGCTTTCAAGGCATGCTCATTATTTGACTCTTGCTTGGTCATTCCACCAAGTGCTTCCAATCTACTTCCAATCTGGCACGATCCTTTAGCTTGAATTCATGGACCATCAACTCTCTACATAATGCATCAAAAGTGTTATCTCCAAGGTTTTGAACCGATTGAATATCATATTTCTTCGCATCTCATTCCTTAGGCAAACCTTTAAGGAACTTGTACACCGAGTTCTCTTAATCATAATGTTTGCCAAGGTTTTTAATCTTATTCAAAAGCTTTGTGAACCTTGTAATGGCCGTGGCTATGTCTTCATGGGGCTCAACTCGAAAATTTTCATAATGCTCTTCAAGAATCCTCAATTTAGTGTTCTTGACATGTTGCGTCCCTTCATAATGCACTTCAAGCTTTTCCCATAACTCCTTAGCTGTCTCACATGCACTAATCCGGTTGAACTCATTTTCACTTAGTGGACAAAACAAATGATTCATTGCTTGATCATTAGATAGCTTAAGTCTTGTCTCAGCGGGAGTGTACTCTTTTCCGACCTTGTTTGGTGGAGTGTAACCATCCATGATAGAATCCTACAAATGTCTATCTTATGCTCTTATGTAAAACATCATTCAAACTTTCTAATGAACATAGTTGGTCCAGTCAAAGTAGGGAGGCCTAATGGATGATTTGCCTTCCTTAAGATGAGCGAAATCTAATGTTTGCATCCTTGCAAGAAAACACTCGAAGATACGTTATTAACACTTTTAGCTATAACCCTTTCTGATACCAATTGAAGGTTAACCAAGAAGGGGGTGAATTGGGTTACCAAGTGGTTATTGTCTTTTTAAAACTTTATGCTTAAATAGCAATGATAATGCATACACCAACAATAAATATCTATACTATGCTACAAAGAAGGGGGTATAAGAGATGGAAATGCGACACACGATATATAATGGTTCAATTCAACCGATCTATATCCACTACCTAACCTCCCCGATTAGGATTTTCAACTCCCCACTTATATTAACAATAAGTGTTACACTCTAAGCTAACTAGACTATTGAATACCTAGCCTCAATTAGGTCTTTTACAAGATTCCCTATTGCAATAAGGTCTTGTGCAACCACCTAGCCGTAACTAAGATTTTTCCTACCTAGACTCACCTAGGATTTTCCCCGTACCTAGCCTCAACTAGGTCTTCCCATTTGACTTAGATCCCACTAAGTTTTACAATCAAAGTTTGATGAATACAATGAAATACACTTTACAAAGTAACACGGCATCAAGTTCTAATATAAGCAAGCCTCTTAGTGCCTAACCACTCTAATGTATGCAAGTATGAAAACAAATGAAAAATGCAAATATCATTGATTTTATGCAAAACTCAAATATGAAATCGTTTCAAACAAATCGATTAGAACAAATCCAGTTTCAAATCTAAAGAACAAGAAGTTTGATAAAAATCAAGTTTAAGTGCAAACTCTTGTCCAAATCAGTCATAGGGTTTAGTAAATCAAGTTTAAGTGCAAAACCTAAGACAAATGTGTTCAACAATACAAGTGATTTCCTAAGTCAAACACACAAGAATATATAATTTAAACACAACTAAAGCTAGGAAATAAGACTTTCTTACAACCCTAAGAAGATAACTAGAAATCAGTTTTGGAGAGGTTGTAGCACACCTTAGAAGGCCTCAAGAATGCTGATGTTAAGATTGATTTGACAGTCTCTAAATACTCCTTGTATTCTTTATAAAACTCGAAGCTCCTCATTTTGAAAACTTTGAGCACTTGTGTTTTTCTTTTTTCTCAAAACAAATCCTTTGTGCTTAATTGTTTGTGAATGTTCTACATTCTTTTATATTAGTTTATGATCGTTCTAGGGATCGAAGGGCTTAGATTTCATCAAATATTCAAATTAAAGTGTGATTTTCAACTTTATAAAAAAGCTGTCAGGAAAAGAATTAGCGTGCTAATTTTCTGACCTACCGTGCTAATTCTGCACTTAGCGTGCTAATATAAATATTAGCACGCTAATTGTCAGGGGCCCCAAAATAATATTTTTGACTATAGAGTTCGCAACCCTTTATCACATCTGTGACCCTACCAAACCTCATATAACATGTCATACATGTTTGTTATAGGTCATATTGCCTATTTGGGTGGTCTGAATATTTTTACAAATCCCGAAAATGGAAAATCCCGGTTTCATGACATGCGAGGGGCATTTATGCAAATATGCAGTTTTCTTTTCAAAAACCTTTCAAGAACAAGTTTTTCTTTTTCGAAAACTTCCACAATGGTTTTCAAATTACGATATGAACATAAACACATAGTTTAACATTGTTTAAACTTATAAGACCGAGTCAAGTGTTAAGTTTCACTTAAAACTTCAAAAACTCGAGATTTGAAAATCCATTTGAAAAAGCTCGATGTGCATGAACTAATGCAGTAGGCTTGTGTAAATGAACTTGTATACGTTACATCAATGTTACAACATGTAGTTCGATCTTTCGTTTTTCTTTCCTTATGTTTGCCGAATCTTGAACTTGCATGGTGTGAATACACGAATACTTGAGATGTGATGTTTTGCAACCTTTGATGAAACTGAAATGCACTTGATAAACTTATTAGTATATTTTCACCTTGTTTGTTTCCATTAAAATCCCGGTCAGAGTTAGAGTGACTAACCATTTAGTCCAACAACGCATGGGTCGTGCAGTAGTGTGCACGCTCGAGTTTGCTTGTTGGCGCAGATAACGAAATTATAGGTGCAAAAATACACTTGTGTATATATATTTATATATAAATCAGAAAAAGTGAAAAAAATCAAAAAGGGCATTGAATTTATAAAGGGAGTGGATAGTTTGGGGGCAAAATGGTCATTTTACTACCCCAAAAAATATCAACAAATTAACACCCCTCGATGCCATCTTTTCTAAAACAAATCGAAAGAGAGAAGAAGAGAAAATATATCAAAGGATCGAGGGATCGAACGAGGGGAGTTTGTTGGATCGATGAAATGATCGAGGTGAGTGTTGTGTGTTGATTTCGTTGTTATCATTGCTGTTGTCAAGCGAGGATGGAGAGGGTAAGGGAATAGTCTCCCCTGCCTAAATGGATTGGGATTAGGAGCCAAACCTAACAAATCAAAAAAAAACCAGAGACGCAGAAGTTTTGGAAATTTTTTTTGAGGAAGAAGGTGCACACGTGCGGATCGAGCCAGGGGCATTGGCCGGGCTCAGACCATGGGCCGAGCCAAGGGCATAGGCCGGGCTCAGTCCATGGGGTAAGTCAGGCCCAACGTCTGGCCAGGGCTAGACCGTGTCTGACCCGGCCCAACCAGAGAAAAATACAAAATAAAAAATAAAATAAATTCTTTTCATAGAAAAAAAATCTCGACATAAATTCTTGCAAGAATCCCCAACTCTCCTCACTTCCCAACTAAGATTTTAAGTCATGATCATATAGTTCCACTCTAAGTTCCAACTATTTCTTAACTTTAAAATGTCTTATGTTGGTTGTAAGCTTAACCGTCAGGTGTTAAACCTTAATGCTTTGATACTAACTGATTTGGGGATGCATTTTCTATTTCAGATTGTGATGATGGATCAGACTAGGCCTAGTGATGATAGTGGGGCTACTGGTTCTCGATTCACGAGTGTAGATGAGCTTCATACTCTATTAGAGAGAGTTGCGTCCTAGGATCAACGACTAAATGAGATCCTGAGGATATTTAGGACACGGTTACGACCATACCATTACCACCATCTACATCTACTTTAGCCGCTACTTAAGAGATGGATACACTGATTATAGCGGCTACTTCTACGACTCCTACTACCATTGCAGCGATACCAGAGACTACAGTTTTACTATCGGTACAGACTGAGGTAGTACTTGTTGTACATGTGCAGACTGAGATAATGTCTGCTACATCAACAGAGAAAGGCACTAAGGCCACTAAGGCCAATACGAAGGTAGGACAGTTACAAGAGTTCAAGAGGCATAAGCCTACGAAGTTCTATGGTGATACAGATTTGATGGCTACAGAGAGGCTTATGAAGAGCCACGAGAAAGTGCACAATATCATTGCTACCGAAGAGCATATGAGAGCTTCTATTTCTTTGTCGATGTTACTGGGAGAGGCATACGACTAGTGGACTACGATGGTAGCTACTAAAGGAGTACCCAAGGATTGAGCAGGCTTCAAGAGGCAGTTCAACTTGAAGTATGCTGAGAAAGAAGAGGAATGAGTTCACAGCCCTGCGACAGTATGTGGATAAGTCCAGCATGGAGTTCATGGAATGATATTTGCAGCTACTACCGTACGCTGGAGACGTGGCAGATAAGTACAATGACTAGGTGTACTACTTCACTGGTTTGTTGCCTGAGATTGAGGAATCAGTGTCTCCACTAAGCCAGGCACATTACAGAGGGCTTACGAGAGGAGTTTGGCTAGGGAGGGTTATTTGCGTATACATCCTGAAGAGGCTAGACCTACTCAACCGGAGACATAGTCTAAGGGCCATCCTTATAAGAAGAGAATGAAAAATAGGCAGGGTTTCAGGGATAGTAGAGCTCAAAGTGTGGTTTCAATTGCACCACCACGACGACCTGCATAGATTGCTATTGTTCCACCTGTACCAACGTCGGGCTTTATTAGTCGACTACCACAAGCTACTTGACCTATACATCAGCCATAGAGGCTGTATACGGAGAGTAGGGACGCTGGTAGAGGCGGTGAACAGACACATATATAGACATAGAGGTCCAGATAGGCACAAACACAGAGATTTGGTCAGATAGACTCAGAGACCTGCATAGGGACGTGGACAGAGTCAGATTCAGGGGATTCCTTCTGGATCGCAAGAGACACGTACATGCTTCAAGTGCAGTCAGATAGGTCATCTTTAGGGCCAGTGTCCATATCAGGGTCGAGTTCAGCCACAACATCATCAACAGCAGAGGGAGAGAGTCCATGTTGTTGTTGAGCCAGATCAGGGGACTTCCTATAATCTTATTGAGGGTATGGCTTTGATTTGCAGTACTTTGATGCATACCATGTTTGATTTCAGTTCTACATTTTCATTTATTTCTGAATGCATGGTAGATGCATTAGGGTTGAGACCCACTAGGCTTAGTAGACCCTTGATCCTTAGCATAAATGTTGGATACAAGATATACCCAAACTTATTGTGTGTTGATTGCTCGGTAATGATAGAGGGTCATGATTTGCCAGCTGATTTGAGAGTGCTTGAGTTTCTAGAGTTCGATGCATTGTTTGCCATGGATTAGTTATGTGCTTATCATGCTCATATTGATTGCTATGGCAAGACTATTAAGATTCCGTTGTCAGATGGTATGGAGATCAGTTTTCAGGGGACAACTGCTTTACTTTCGATCACCAGGGGCAGGATAGCCACTAGTAGTGAAACTGATACACTTGTGAGTATTATGAGTATTGGTGAGAGATTAGAGATCAGTATTGGAAACGTGCCAGTAGTATGCGAGTTCACTGTCGTATTTTTGGAGGATCTACCAGGGCTACCACTACCAAGAGAGATTGACTTGATCATTGACTTAGTCCCTGGGACTAAACCCATTCTATACCGCCATATAAGATGACACATTGAGAGTTGGAGGAACTAAAGACTCAGTTGGATGAGTTATTGGAGTTAGGATTCATTAATCCTAGTATGTCACCATGGGGCGCGCCGGTGTTTATGAAGAAGAAAGACAGCAGCCTGAGATTGTGCATTGACTATAGGCATTTGAATTGGGTTATTGTGAAGAACAAGTACCCGTTTCCTCATATTGATGATCTTTTTGACCAGTTGATGGGAACATAATGGTTCTCAAAGATTGACTTGAGGTCAAGCTATCACTAGCTCAGGATTAGAATTGAGGATAGGAAGAAAACTCGTAAGGATCATGATATCCTTATCTACTCCAAGACTCGTAATAATCACGAGGCACATCTCTGGGTAGTTTTGCAAACTTTGAGGGACCACCGGTTGTACGCCAAGTTCAGTAAGTGTGAGTTTTGTCTTCTAGAGATTAGATTTTTGGGGCATGTAGTTAGAGCTAGTGGAGTATCAATGGATCCCGCAAAGATAGTGATTGACTAGCCTACTTCAACTACAGTGACCTAGATTTGCTGTTTTTTAGGATTGGCTGGGTATTATCGTCGTTTTATGTAGGATTTATCCCGGATTGCTACACCGATGACCAAACCAACTCAAAAGAATGTGAAGTTTGACTGGGACAAGAGTTGTGAGTATGCATTCTCTACTCTGAAAGAGAAGCTAACAACTGCACCAGTTTTGGCATTACGTGAGGCAGGGAAGGATTTGGTGGTTTATACTGATGCGTCGAAGGTTGGTTTGGGTTGTGTGCTGGTGCAGGAGGGCAAGGTGATTGCTTATGCATCTCGACAGCTCAAAGTTCATGAGAAGAACTATTCGACGCATGACTTAGAGTTGGTTACTGTGACAGACCCAACAACCACAAACTGGGCCCCTTCTGACCTAAACCTACGTGGACCCCGAGCCAGTCTCCGACGGGTCAACGCAAGTCTTATCAGCCTTAACTTACCAAATTATTCAGTACATTATTCATTCCCTTATTATGGTTAACTTTTAGATTTGCCTTAACTCCATCTAATCATCATTCATCCTAAAATTTAGTTAGGCGTGTAGCGGAAACATTTAATCACAAACTTAAAAAGAATTATACCAAGTATACAACTCAATTAACCTATATGTTGAAAATCTTGTCCAAACCAAGATCTCATGTATATATAAGATCAACTGAAACCCAAACAAATATATACATGTTTATCAAGTTTTCCAATTCTCAAAAGACAGGATTACTAGCCAAATATACAACAAAATAAACAAAAAACACCTACAGAGTGGGAGCAAATCAACTAGCTCTGAGCGTACCTCAGAGGATATTGCTAAGCATACGCGCCTTGCCCTGACTCGTCTGCAGATCTACACCTACCATTATAAAAAGGACGGTGAGTATAAAAAGTAACAGTAAACAACAACAATAGAGATCTCAACATATATTCTGGATCCACAATAAGCAACAAGTCTATAAATCATGCAGTATATATAAAGAAACTGAAAGAAATAACAATTTGCATGATAAATAGATTTAACAAGCCCAAATAACGATAATTGAGTGACCGAAAAGCAAATAGATAGGCGAATAGGTAATCCCAATCAAATCGTAGGTCATAAGACCTCCTCAGCTTGCAATCAACACAGTGGGCCCGAAGGTCGCCTCTGTTGTTCGATACACTATGTACGATCTAGTGGGCCCGAGGGTCACCTCCACTAACTGTACATTATGCTCGGAAAAGCCACTGACAAGGCCAGATGCTAAATCTCCAACACACTATCGAAGGAAAGCCATAGTAACATGCCTGATGCTAAATCCTTCCGATTGGCTTTATCGAGAAGCCACAAACTATGCCGACTGCTAGACTCGTTGAGACTCTCTCCACTGGTGGACTACCTTAACCCTAAGTCACCCGAATTGGAATGGAGTAAAAATGACACACATTTCAAAGAAATAACCAGCCAAGAAATAGAAAAGAATTCATGTTAATTCTAGTGTTGCCTTTACTCACCTCAAATCCCACTAATACTGCTCTCCCGTAACTCCACACGTTTCCTAATATCAATCCCCAATTAACTAATCAATGTCCCGCTGGTTACATGACATCCATTTACGTTCAGTTTCCGTTAATTTTCCTAATTTTCCTGGCTATTTTCGTCAATTTCATGCTTTACGAGGCAAAAACCCCAGAAAAAAGTCTCCCACGAATTCCTGAATTCTTCATTTTTCAAAATCAATTAATTGGTTTTAATTAAATATATATACATTATACATGTATAATATATGATTTATTATATATATACAAATTGGATTTATAATGTATATATTATATATGTATTTGTGAATATATATAAGGTACTACTACTATGAGAACCAAATATATACCCATGTCATGGGTACACTATTTACAACCATTGGATTCTAATCTAATACATTAATCGAGGCGTCATAAATGCACAATACATTTTAAGGGGTTCGTATGACATGGGTATATATTTGTGCTCCATTGTAGAAGACCATATATATACATTATTTATTTTGTAATGGCTAGGCCAAAGCCCATAACTATGCGTGAAATGCACAGCAGGGGCTTTTTTCTTTTCGATTCATTCATTCATTCATTCTTTATTTCCTTCCTGCTTTCTTTCTCCATCTTTCTCCATTAAAGGACCAACACCCATAATAAGTTGACTCCGTCTATCAAACATTAAAAATCTCAAATCCATACCCATTAGCTACTTGGAATTGAGGAAATATAAAGAATGAAGATGAGGATTACTTACTTTGGTGGGTTTTCTTCTCTTGATCACTCCATACTCCTATAAATCCTCCACCTTTCCTATTCTTCTTCTTCTTCTTCTCGGTTTTTGATTTTGTGAGAATGGTGTGTCAGTGGTGTTTGTTGATATTTCGGGGGTTGGCCAAATAACCATTATACCCCCATGCTTATCCACACTTCATTCTCAATCCATTTGCACTTTTTGGTCTTTTCACTTTTTCATTATTTTATTTATATATAGATATATTTATATATATATAAATAAATATGTATATACAGACTTGTTTTTTGCGCCTATAAATTCGTTGTGCGTGCGAACGAGCACACTCGAGCGTGCACACTATCATACGACCCACGCGTGTCACCCATAAACCCGCATATCACTTGGTGCCTACTAATTTATTATTTTATTCGTTTAGTATTTGTTATGCATTTTCCCAGACTCAAATACCTGTATCTCGTTCACCCGGTACCCGTATTATCACGTTTCCTAAGGCCGAACTCGTTCCTCAATGCTAACGTGCTCTTATAGACGTCCTTACACGTTTAGAACACTGTAATTAACATTCGGGTAATAAATAAATCGTATAAACCACCAGACAAATATAACATACCTTGGTGTCATCTCTTGAGGACCGAAACAAGTACACTACGGTTAGCTGGGCCCACAATACGACCCTGAAATGACATGTGGCATGAGTTAGAATTTTAGGGTCGTCACAGTCTCCCCCTTATTGAGAATTTCGTCCTCGAAATTAAATGAAAATATAGGGTAAGACTTACTTGAATAAAAAAAATACGGGGAATGCTCGCGTATATAGGACTCAAGCTCTTCGGTCAATTTCTCGTCCTCACGATACTGCCACTTGACGATAACTGAAAGAATCTCCTTATTTCTCAATGTCTTCACCTTTCGGTCCATAATCTGAATAGGTTGCTCATCGTAGGTAATGTCCTCCTTCAGATCAATCTGACTCAGGTCCCTCGTCGGTCATCTACCCTCTCTCGACCTATCGAGTTGAAGCATCGATATATGAAACACAGGGTGAACCCCGGCTAACTAAGGCGGCAACTCAAACTCATACGCAACCTTGCCTATTCGTTTCTTCACTCTGAATGAACCTATAAATCTCGACGCAAGCTTACCCTTAATCCCAAATCTCTTGTGGTGGAAAAACATTAATCAACCCACAACACTCACCTTGATCTTCATCGATCCAACAAATTCCCTTCATTCAATCCTTCGATCCTTCGATCTCTTTCTCCTCTCTCTCTTGACGGCTCCCCTACTTGATCTCTTTCTCCTCTCTCTCTTGACGGCTCCCCTACTCTCTTCTTCAATTTCTCAATGGTGAGGATGGTGGTGTGTTGATATTTTGGAGGGTTGGTCAAATGACCAAAATACCCCTCCATTCTTATCATACCCTTTACAAACTCCATACCCCTCATGGTCATTTCACATTTCTTTTTTAATTTTCATTTATTTCATGAGTGATGTGTTGTCATCATTCTATTGGTTCACACTAATATTATACAACTACTGTAATGACTTCAATAACACACTTACCTTTAGTCTTATCTTGTTTGACTTTCTCGGTTCTTAGGTATTTCGCCTGTCCGCTACCCATTTCGACCTTTTTTCCTAGAAAAACACTACTTGTTTTTCTATATCACCGCCCTGTTACACAGACACGAGTATAAATAGATAGTACATGTTATCACACAGACATAACATAATTTTTCGGGTCGTTACACTTTAACTCTAACGTCTTGTATAAAAACATAGCCCAAACCGATTAAACAAGCATCAGTGTTCATCTCAAAACCTGTAACGACTCGTTACATTAAGTAGGTGATTAGTGTTAATCTGAATAATAGTTAATTCGAGTTAGGCTCGTGATTAAGCCCGGTTTGTCTCGATTAACGTGTGCGTAGAATTTTGTGATGTATTGTGTTTGTTTGGGGTGTACTAGTATGTATAAATGAATAATCGGACCAATGATGAGACACCTAATACCATATGTGGGTCATGTAGACACACATGAAACGTAAGATAGCATTGACGCCCGAGTGTGCTCGTTAGCGTAAATTACGTAATTATAGGCATAAATATATATTTATATATATTATGGGTATATATAAATATGTATTAAAATAGGAAATAATAGTAAATTATCGGGCGCAGAGTGATACATAGGGTTACGAGTGACATGTGTAGGACGTATGATGGTGTGCACGCCCGAAAGTTCTCGTTGGCGTGCCAACCGAAATTTTAGGTGCAATATATCGATAAATATATATTTATATATAAATTAGAATATATAAATATATAATAAAATCAGGAAATGTAAAATTACCATCAAGAGTAGTGAGAGTGTAAAGTTTGAGATAAAATTGGAAGGATATTTTGGTCTTTTTTCCCAATCAACCGCTTCAATAAATCAAAAAAAAATGAGAACAGAGAGGGAGACGAGATCGGGAGAAGGAGAGGGCGACTGGAGAGCTCCGGATGGCGAGCTCGCGATGGAGAGATGAAATCGAGGTGAGTGTGTGTTGTTGAGTTGTTATTTTTGTTTTTGCAGTGGTGTACGTGGGTGTGTGCCATTGTTGTGAGGGTGAATAGCTCGGCCATGACGGAAGCCATGGCCGAGGGTGGAAATGGCAAGGGAGTAGTCTCCCTTGCCAAACTGAATTGGGGTTGGGGTTGGGGTTGGGATCTAACCCCAATCGAAGAAAAAAAATAGAGCTATTGCTCTGTTGAGTTGAGAGGAAGGGGATGACCCCTAAACCAGGCCAGTTTGGCTCGGTTGAGCCGAACTCGGTTTAGGGCCAAGTAAAAAGAAAAAAAAAAGAAAAGAAAAGAAAGGAAAGAAAATCTAGAAAAATAGAAAAAAATATGGAAAAATAGTATTTTGACCAAACAAATAGAAATCGAGGGATTTCTATAGAAAATGAGAAATTCGAAAGTCGGAGGAGACTTTATACCGGGGGTTTTACCTCGAAAAGTGTGAAATAGTCAAAATAGGTTAGAAATTAGGTCATGAGATTTCGAATTTGAATGGGACTAGTTTAGGAATGTTAGTAAATAAGTATGGGACTTAAGTTGATGACAATTGTTCTATTTAGGTAATGGACCGATGTGGAAAGGTTTGAGGACTCCGGGGAGTCGTACAAATCGATAAAACATAAAAAGCTCAGGACAGGTAAGTGAGACTAGTACTTTTTATAAATTATGCAATGTAAATTAGTATTATTAGAGCACGTAGTGTTTAGGACTGGGGATGGGGTAATGTACCATGATTTGGTTTTGTTTTACACAAATCGTTTTGAAATAAAAAAGAAATTCAGAAAAAGGTTTGATGGGATGGATAGGTCTGGGGTTTGGAACTGTGGTGGAGTTGCTAACCATCACTGCGCCCCTAGTGACTTGAGAATTATCCCGAACAATGCTTTCCATTTGAGTTGGCGGCTTATCAGTCATAAACCAATCAAATGAGCAGTGATTGGTTTAGTGATGATGAGGGAGTGTGACTCTATGTTTATGAGTTGGCAGCACATTGACAAGAACTGGTTAGATGCCCAGTGATTAGTTCTTAAAGATGTGAGAGAACGACTCAATGCAAATACAGAAATTGAAAGTACAAATCATGAGTACATTGCAATGAACCAAGGAACTTGCATCTGTTATATATATTTATTGTTTATATTGATTCATATCCTCCTCTAGATATGCATTTGATTCCTGTTGTTATACATTGCCTTGGTATTAAATTGGTAGTTGATGGTTGGTATGAGAGTCACTTACTGAGCATGTAGGAGCTCACCCACCTTAACATCTCCAGGTATAGATGTACGCTAGAACTTGGAACTCAGAAAAGGAGAAGACCAGGGGTTTAGTATATTCTCTACGGTGCAGTGAGTTTCTTTGTTATATATATAAATTGTATCGCTTTATAATTTGTAATAATTGAGGTGGGAATAAGAGTTCAGTACCGATGTTCATGTCGGTATTGTATATCTTATGATTTATCGAAAAAGTTTTAAATTTTCCACTGCGTTATTTTCATGATTTTTCATTAATATCAAGATATACAGGGTGTTGTCAGGAAATGTGGTAAAGCTGCTGGCTTTAATTAGGTCCGATCTGGTTTACTGGGGCTTAATTAGGGTTTTAGGCCGAATGATCTCTAATTGAGTTTAGGGGATGTTACAGTTAGTATCAGAGCTTGGTTGGTAAAGCTTAGCATGATTATTCCATTGATCAGTTGATGGAATAACTTTGATACAGTGAGTATCATAGACTGAGGTTATCACTTTCGAATTGGTTTCGAATGGTGTGATAACTTTGATATATAAGGATTGATGCTTAAAGTTGTACCTGTATATTAAAATGAAAATTTAGGTTAATTGACTTGGAGATTGGTTCTCAAGTCAGGGATAACCTATGACTAAATGAACAGTTTTATCAATGTTTTGGGGGGTAATGAAAGATAAAAGCTTGAGATATATATTTTTGAGTTAATATTATATCTATGCAATAGATATAGCTATGTTGCCTTGCTTAGGAATACATCTAAAAGTCTTATCTCACATCTATGACTTGGTAAGTCAAAGGAAAAGGGATGGTGAGGGTTCTTGGGAACCTGGACTTCAGAGATAACAAGATAAATGAAGACATAAGATGGTTTATATCCATCTATTTCTCATGAGATGAGAATGTTTAGATATTGAGGGTTAGGGTTGTGGAACCCTGAATTCAAATAATATAGATATGGAATAGAGATGAGTTATAAATAACTCTTTCTTTGAGTAGTCTTTAATGGTCTTGATTTTCACTTATATTGTCTGATGAGAAATAATCAGTGTAGAAGAAATGATAGGTTCTGGACTTAAAGACAAAGGTCAAATGAAGTGACATTAAAAGATGAAGGAAATATGAAATGATAGACAATGAAACTCAAAGGTGATGAGTCACTTTGATTAGAAAATGTACTAGTGTTGAGACTAGTGGAGTTGGATGAAAAGTTATTCAATGAGGGAAATAGTGATGAATAATGATAGAACCTTGTTGAGGTTAGGTAATTACCGATTATTCATACTTTATGAATGATTATGAAGTATAGAATCTCAGATATAGTGCTAGTCTATATTGAAATAGTGAGAAAGAAATTTATCAGTATAGTTACGGGGTAGCCGCATATACTGAAAGTAAGGAATAGAAAGGGCTTATTAGTGTTGTTGTGGGTAACCGCACTATTTAATAGAGCAATGAAGAGAAAGGAATGATGATGTGGCGTAATCACACATAGAGAAATGAAATGTGAGGATACTAGATTGAGGTGTAGGCTGATAATCTTGTTCTTGGAGATACCAGATATGTACAAATAGTGTATTGGTTGAGTAAGTTGAAAAAAAATATAGCAGTGAGCTAGTGAGGTGTATCAATGTAATCATTTGAACTAGTACAGTCTAAATTGGGGAGAATGAGTTGTCAATAAAGTTAAGGATTTAGAATCCAGAGAATGATGTACGAAACTGGGAATGAATATGTGAACACTATATTAAGAGGTTGATATTAATTGCGATCTAAATTGGAAAAGGTTGAAATTTATAAATTCTGCAAATGATGATTTGTGAAAATTCAGTAATCACTCAAAATTCAAATGGTTTGGGTTAAGAGAGTAGTAGGTCAGTAATGGAAAAACAAGCTTGATGAGTGTAAGATTGTGAATTTAAGTTTTAAGTAATGTGTTTAGTAGCATTGCTTGAAATCTTATCACAATATAGGTTAGAAGAATCATCAATTACTTGATTTTCAATACCAAACCAATGATCAATTCTATTTTACTTTGATGTATTATGAGAATTGTATGAGTCTGAGAACTCAAATTTAAGTGATGAGTTAACTCGAAAAAAAAATTATGAGTGAATTATTGTTATTTCCCAGAATTGACAACTCAAGTTGATAACTGAAATGAAACCAATCATTCTCAAGCGTTGGCTGAGATTTGGTTGTTATTGAGTAAAGATCAGAATCTTGGAGTATATGATCAAGCGATGGCTTGATATGTGAAAGATTATGGTGTAAACCATAGAAACTCACTAGAGCTCATGCTATGTTTAATAATAGAAAGATATAGAGTTGTTGAACTCTATTGAGATAAGATCATCATTAAGTTGACAATGATGACGAATGTGAAAATAGTTGAAACTTTACCAAAAGCATAAAGTACTATTGCAGACTTATGTAGAACTCTAACAATAGATTGGCATATACCAAAAGTTGTACGTGCAATGGTTAAGTTCAACTGAAAATCACTAGAATATGTGTTGCATCTTAAATTATGAGTCAAGGGATTTGAGTGAGATTAAGACAATTGAAGAGTTGTCTTATATTCAACACAAAGATAGAAAAGTTGTGAAACGTGAAATGATAGGATACAAACAACTTATACAGATAACTGTGATATAGTTGTATTGTATATTTAATTAACATTATAATGTAATGAGGATGAGTTGTACATAATACAAAGGATGCCTTGAGGAAATTGAAATGTAGTTTGACTACAATAATTGCTTAATTATACTTGGATTACAGAAAAAGTTAGAGTTAGAGATGTATCTTAATATTTTTATCCAAGTAGTTGTCTGTTGACACAATAAAGTTGGAGATTGTAGTAAATACATTTGATATAGTTCATGAGGAACTAATGTAAAATAATTGTGTTGGTAAGAGTGCCAAACTATTGTAAGACATCAACGGACAATGAAAAATTAAGAATATGTATTTCAAACAATGGATGGAATGAATTGCAAGAATAAGTCTTAAGGGAAAGACTTGAAAACGATAAGATAGGGATGAGGATCCCAGTATTAGTATAAATTCAGTTGATTGGATAGAACGTGCAAGTTCATTCATTAATTAAGAGGTTTTGAAGTACAGTTGTATCATATATAAGGGTTTGAAGGGTATGAATATCGTTTAGTTATTCCTAAATTTAGAATATCTTAGAGAAATCATTAAATGATAGATGAAAAATTTTGAGAACCAGTGAAACTGGTGAAATGTGAATTGAGGAAAGCTTCAAACTATGAGAGTTTGAGAAAATAATTTTTTCTGAGTGAAGATAATTTGAGGTGAAATGAGTCACCAGAAGGTGGAAAAGGATATATTCACTATGAGTAATCACCTATACAAAGTGATTGACGCAGGTTAATACTTTAAATAAGAAAAAGAGGTATGTGATGTAATTATAATATGCGCTTCTCAGTATTGTCTCATTTGAGAGATAGATAAAATTGATGAATAAGAGAAGTCCTGCGCAGGTATATCATCAATTGAGAGGTTGGAATTGATAATTATCTATCATTTCTTTGGAGTTCAGAATGAGACTGAACTCAGTGACTGAATGAATAAATGGGTGATGGGATTAATTAAGAAATATAATTAGAACTATTCAAGGTGTTAGAGATTGATTATGAATGAGTAGTTCCAGATTAGATGGTTTAATGAAAATTGTGCTGGACATATTAAATTTTGGAATGAAAATTTGATTCAGGAGGAAGGTTAGACAAGAATGATTCTGAATATCTTAGAAATCTCTTTATATTATTGATATGTAATGCTATATCATATTTGGGTATATGAACGAATTAAAAATTGGTTGAGATGATGATAGATAGGGAGATTATAAGGAGATATAAGACATATTCAGTATGCGATGTTAAGTAGTGAAACCTAAAGAGTTAGGTAGATTATTATCTATACTTAATAAGAGAAAAAGAAACACGATTGTAGATTTTGTAATGTGAAATAAACGTCAGCAAAATGAATTATAGTTGATGAGGGAATCTAGTCTGCAAGATTCTTGTCAGTGAGGGCATATGTTATGCTCGAAAGAATTAGGCAAAATAGTTGTATGAGAGATATGAGATGGTATGATATTAAAAATATTCCGGATAGAGATCTGAGACTTGCTTCCATTGAGGGAAGAAGTTATTGATATAAATTGAACATCAGTCTCAATCTCGATACAATATATTTTCTTCATGTTGAAGAAGAGATTGTATTACTAATCTTAATTTAACGATTATGATTGAGCTTGTGTCTCGTCATGATAATCACTGAAAGAATCAATTTAACTGTGTGAGTTTTTTTAATGATCTTAATAACCCTAGGGGTTATAGAATAAAGTATGCTTTTTTCTTATTCTACCATAAGGGTAAGAGATAAGAATGAGAGATACTGTACTAGAATGAATGAAATAATAAAGAATTACACAGAGGAAATAGAGTAGAGTAGATAATATATAATTACAATATAAAAGAAATGAATAATATAAGGATAAAGTTGTAGTGTACAGATTGACGAAATTTATAAGGTTCAAGCAAGTATCGAAAAAGAAAATGATGAGAATGTTGTGTGGTTGACCTTGCCATTCACCGATGGGTGGAATGGAGGTAGGAAACATACATATGTTGACCTCACTGTTTATTTGTGGTGGATAGAGGTAGGAGACATGATAATTGCCGACCTTGTCGTTTAGTCATGGGATGAACGGAGGTAGAAGACACGATATTGTTGATCCTTAGTGGACTCGTCAATGCTTGAGCTCAACAATCTTTAAGAAAAAGAGAAAACATGACAAATATCATAGGTTATTGGAGGTATCAAAAGATAAATGGGATCTTTTGGGAATCTCACCTATGAACGGGCTATAGAGATTTGGATTAAGTGAAATTAATGGAATAGTGTAATTCACATTTCATTAAATTGAAAGAAAAGAATGAAAGTTAAGATAAGTTTGGTGCTAGTATTATGATGGTGCAATTACATATACCAGACAAGCAAGGAATGAGAATTATAATGGAATAATGAACCCCATTACTCTTCAAAATTATTGGTGACTTGTACGTACTCTTAATTTCGAGGACAAAATTGTTGCTAAATTGGGAAGACTGTAACGACCCGTTACTTTAAGCAGGTGATTAGTGTTAATCTGAATAATAGTTAATTCGAGTTAGGCTCGTGATTAAACCCGATTTGTCTCGATTAACGTGTGCGTGAAATTGTGTGATGTATTGTATTTGTTTGGGGAATAATCGGACCAATGATGAGACACCTAATACCATGTATGGGTCATGTGGACACACATGAGACGTAAGATAGCGTTAACGTCCGAGTGTGCTCATTAGCGTAAATTACGTAATTATAGGCATAAATATATATATATATATATATGTATATATATTGGGTATATATAAATATATATTAAAATAGGAAATAATAGTAAATTGTTGGGCGCAGAGTGACACACGGAGTTATGAGTGACACGTGTAGGACGTATAATGGTGTGCACGCTCGAGAGTTCTCGTTGGCGTGCCAACCGGAATTTTAGGCGCAATATATTGATATATATATATATATATATATATTTATACATAAATTAGAATATATAAATATATATAATAAAATCAGGAAAATGTAAAATTACCATCAAGGGTAGTGAGAGTGTAAAGGATGAGATAAAATTGGAAGGGTATTTTGGTCTTTTTCCCAATCAACTGCCTTTTTCTTCAATAAATCGAAAAAAAAATGAGAACGGAGAGGGAGACGAGATCGGGAGGAGAAGGAGAGGGCGACGGGAGAGCTCCGGATGGCGAGCTCACGATGGAGAAATGAAATCAAGGTGAGTGTGTGTTGTTGAGTTGTTATTTTTATTGTTGTAGTGGTGTATGTGGGTGTGCCATTGTTGTGAAGGTGAAGAGCTCGGCCATGGCCGAGGGTGGAGACGGCAAGGGAGTAGTCTCCTTTGCCAAACCGAGTTGGGGTTGGGGTTGGGAGCCAACCCCAATCGAAGAAAAAAATAGAGCTATTGCTCTGTTGAGTCGAGAGGAAGGGGATGACCCCTAAACCAGGCAGGTTCGACTCGGTTAAGCCGAACCCAGTTCAGGCCCGGTTCAGGGCCAAGTAAAAAGAAAAAAAAAGAAAAGAAACGAAAGGAAAGAAAATCCAGAAAAATAAGGAAAAATTTGGAAACATAGTATTTTGACCAAACAAATAGAAATTAAGGGATTTCTATGGAAAATGATAAATTCGAAAGTCGGAGGAGACTTTATACTAGGGTTTTTACCTCGAAAAGCGTGAAATGGTCAAAATAGGTTAGAAATTAGGTCCCGAGATTCCGAATTCGAATGGGACCAGTTTAGGAATGTTAGTAAATAAGGATGGGACTTAAGTTGATGACAATTGGTCTATTTTAGGTAATGGACCGATATGGAAAGGTTTGAGGACTCTGAGGAGTCGTACAAATTGGTAAAACATAGAAAGCTCAGGACAGGTAAGTGGGACTCGTACTTTTTATCAATTATGCAATGTAAATTAGTATTATTAGAGCACATTGTGTTCAGGACTGGGGATGAGGCAATGTACCATGAGTTGGTTTTGTTTTACACAAATTGTTTTGAAATGAAAAAGGAATTCGGAAAGAGGTTTGACGGGACGGATCGGCTTGGGGTTAGGAACTGTGGTGGAGTTGCTAACCATCACCGCTCAGTGACTTGGAAATCACTTAATATTTTCAAAACTCCCAAAAAATACTTTAAAATGGCAAAAAAATAGTGGGTTTTGCTTGGAATCACTTAATATTTTCAATTTCATCGAAACTTTGAACCTAAAATGCAAGATTCACGTTTCAAATCGAAGCCCTTAGCCCAAAAATAAATTCATAAACAAAATGACTCAACAATAAAAAACCCAAAAAACCTCGAAATCGGCACTAAAAGAGATGATGAATGCACCCACGTCGTCAAATCCATGTCGTTTTGCTCGGATTTCTTTGGATTTGACCGATTTTTGGTGATGCGATTTGAGAAAGATTACTGTGGTATGAGGTGAGTGGGGTATGGTGAGTAAAACCCGTTTATATGGAGGGGTAGTTGAGTAATTTTACAAATCTGAGGTATGTTTAACAATTAGTGGGATTCGTTTAGCCTCTCCCAAAAAATTAGTAATATACATAAACTTAAAAATTCAATTGGGATACTTTATGCTCAGCCAAGAATAGAGGAGGTCTGGGACTACGAAAGGCTCAGGATAAAAAATCAGGCGTTCATACTTAAATTGTGTTGGGTGTTTTACATTGAGGACGAATGTCTCTAGGTTCGAGTCCTAAAAGGAAAATATTGCAGAAGGGGGGAAAGAGAATCGAATGGCCTGAAGACTCGGCCTGCGTCAATGGTTTGGAGAAACATTAGAAACAATTGGGAGATCTTCAAATCAGGACTCACGTGGAGCCTAGGGGATGGAAATGATGTTTTGTTCTTGAAGGATAAGTGGGTGGAGAATTTAGTAGAACTCTCGTATTACGCCATCAATAAACTTGAGGATCCGGTTGGATGGAGCATGCGTTCAACTTCGTTAGGAGTTCGGGGATCTGGGACTTCACCAAATTACATTGGTATTTGCCATTGGAGGTATGTGAAAAGATCAAAGCTATTCCAGTTCCTAATCAGCGGAAGGGACCGGATCGGATTAGTTGGTTGTATGATAAGAATGGTGTTTTTACAGTGGTAAAAGCATATGCCTTAGTCCTGGAGACGCACTACCAATTAGCACCGAGACATTGGGATTTCATTTGGAAGTGGAATGACCCTCAACGGATTCGTACTTTCCTATGGCTTGCTCTACACAATCGACTGCCTACGAATGCCTTGTGTTGTAAGAGGAATATAAGAGAGAATGGGATTTGTCATCGATTGTGTGAAGATGGCGAATCCACCTTTCATGTTTTAAGGGATTGTCAACTAGCTCGCCAAGTTTGAAAATCCCTACCCCAAATAATATCATCTCCACTCTTCTATACATCAACATTGGTGGATTAGCTAGTGTCGAACCTCCGTCAGAAAGACCATCGTAAGAAGGTAATGTTTGGTGTCTCCTGTTGGAAGCTGTGGTCCTAGAGAAATAACACTATGTTTACAAATTGATCTAATATATGATATGAGGTTAGGTGATCCATTATTTACAGAACTGATGAAATCCTTCATTCGAAAGGTTTGTGGTCGACCTCGAGCCAGACTCTAGCATGAAGAAAGCATTCCCATTGGGTTGCACCAGAGGAGGGGTGGTTAAAAATAAATTGTGATGGGCCGGTACGAGGGGAGGTTGGGGAAGCCACAACGAAAAGAGTTATATGGGGGATGAAAGGCGATTTTGAGCTTTAAGTAACTATAATGAAAACTGCAATCTGTCCTTATCTTCTTAGTCATACTCATCGTCACGACGTGACGCACACTATAAATTAGATGGTTTTGAACATAAAAGGTGGAGACCATTAAGAAGAAGCTTACGTTTAATTGTTTTGCTTTTCCAAAAGTTGGAATTAGTTAAAGAAACTAACCATAAGTGTATTTGTTTTTCATAAATGCACTCAAGTTTCAATTGTTCGAATTTTTTCAGACCAAAGAGAAAAAATGCATTTAAGGGCAATGTTGGAATAATGTTTAATTTTAAATTAGTAGAATTTTAGGGCAATTAAGGAGACAATTAAGGAATAAGTTTACATTTTTTTTAGAAAGTTGGTATTAGTTAAAGAAACTAATCATAAGCGTATTTGTTTTCCATAAATGCACTCAAGTTTTAATTGTTTAAATTTTTTCAGACCAATAAAAAATACATTTAAGGACAATGTTGGAATAATGTTTAATTTTAAATTAATAGAATTCTAGGGAAATTAAGGAAAGATTTACGTTTCAATTTTTTTTTAAAGTTGGAATCGGTTAAAAAAACTAACCATAAGTGTATTTACTTTCCATAAATGCCCTCAAGTTTCAATTGTTTAAATCTTTTTAGACCAATAGGAAAAATGCATTTAAGGGCAATGTTTGAATAATGTTTAATTTTAAATTAATAGAAATCTAGGGAGGAATAGAACCATACCCTCAATAAGGTTTCGGGACACCCCTTGGTCAGGCTTAACAGCAGCCTAAACACACTCCCTCTGGTGCTGGTGATGCTATGGTGGTGCTCTCGGTAGTTGAGGACACTCCCTCTAAATTTAGCCAACCTTTCCACACTTGAAACATGTGCGGGTATCCTGCGATCCCTGAGTCTGGCTCTAGCCTCGTCCTTGTGCGGAACCTTGAGTCTGAGTCTGACCAGACCTTTGTGTCTTCCTCTGCCTGTCTCCTTGATCAGTATCCCTACTCTCAGTAGTCTGCCTCTACGACTGCTGTCCTGGTCGACTAGGCTACGGTGGATGACTGGAAAAAATCGGTACTAGTGGAATGGTCTGTATCAAACGAGTAGTCTGTTATACAACAAACCTTACACTTTGAGCCCTACGGTCACGATAATTCCACCTGCTATTCTTCCTCTTCATGTCCTGATGGTGCTCCTCCGATCGGGACTCTGGTCTGGTCGGTTTGGCCTCCTCTAGATGAGTAAGCAGGTAACTCTCCCTCGCTAGACTCCGCTCATAAGCAATCTACAAGGTCTTTGACTGCGTCGTGACTACAAAACTTCCAATTGCAGGTAGCAAACCCTCAGTGAAGTAGTAAATCCTATCAGTCTCTAAATCAGTTGATCCCTTGCATAAGGCAATATCTGAATGAATCTGCCCATGTTATGGCTCTCCTGTAAACTGCCTCAGTGACTTAAACTTGTTCCTCTTCGCCCGTATTATCGTTGACCGAAAGTACTTCTGGTTAAACTGGGTCTTAAAGTCGATCCAGTTTCTTGAAATGCCTCGCATAGTGATGATAGTCGCCCACCAATCATCTACCTCCCCCTGTAGCATAGACGAAGAGATCGTCACTCGCATATGGTCCTTCGTGGCAATAATCGAGTGAATCTTCTCATAATTTTTCAGGAATAGCTCTGCTATTCAAATATCAGTACCACCATAGAACTTTAATGGGTCATGCCTCTTAAATTCCCTCCACTGCTTCGCTTTAGCAGTGGCTCCCGAACTCTTCTCTAGAGTTATGGTCGGAGTAACCTCTACAATCATCGCTGACGTAGTCGGTGTCTCCTCCGCTCGTACTATCTCAGTTTATAACGGAGGGGTCTCCGCCTCGGTCTGCGTATCTGGCGCAGCAACAACTCCCTTGGGTATCACCACTAATGGAATCGAAGCCGTAAATGTCGCAACAATCGGGGTCTCTGCTCCCCGTGTAACAGTAGGCGGTAATGGTGTAGTTGGAGTCGATGGTGTAGTGGTAGTTGGTACGAGTGTCCTCAACAATCGTAGCATCTCCTGTAAATACTGGTCCTACGTCACAACTCTCTGTATCAAGGTGTTTACATCGTCTGAGCTAGCATATCGTGTGCCGAACGTGCCACTGTCATCGCTTGGACCGGTCTGATCTGCCATCGTCGTCTGAATTAAGAGAACGAACTTCTTGGATCAGTCTATAGCTACCGCATACCATAATAATACACTTATTAATCATAATATGTATCAAAATTATCCAACTCAACCCATTACTCCCCCAGCTAAGTTTCTACAGGATCATAGGGTTTCCACTTCTAAGTTCAACCATTCCTAACTTGTACTAGTTTAATGGCTTGTGTTTTATGAATTTAAACTTGGAACGCTCTGATACCAACTGTAACGTCCCCAAATTTCCAATGCATTTGGGTACGCCCGGCCTAGACCCGTGTAGGTCCCCGAGTCAATACTCAACGAGTTGATAAGCCTGACGAGCCTAGTCAGCCTCCAATCAATTAATTTAACGATTTATGAAAGAGTTATTGCAAATTTTACACAGCGGAAGATAAATAAACTAAACATGTATTGGGAAATAACTCAATCAAAGGGAAATCAAGAATATATGTGTGGAAAACCTCATAAATAAGAAATATTCATGTACAATCAATGGTATCCAATTAAACAGGTGTCTGATATTCAACTTCCTATAATCCCAAGTTTAACAACCAAATCATATATATGTATATAAAACAACATACAATTAAAAAGAAACATAACCTATCTCTAAGGTCTCCAATCTAGCTGCTCACAAAAAGTCTCCTAGGCAGGGCTCCTTAACTCTACTGGACTTCGCTCTATCTGCACCCACCGTCACAAACTAGACGGTGAGTAACTGAGAGAAATCAAAAGTAATGCTAGAAGAATATAACAATAATTCATTGAAGTATTGAATGTGGCAGTCTAAATATCATGCGGTAATTGAAGGACAAGAATTTAAATACATCAAAGTGCATGATAGACAGACTGAAATGATAGCAATCGAAACATGCGTGTTCTCCTAGTCAAGATAGGCCATAAGTGGTCTAAAACCCACAACATCGATGCCGCAACATCGATAACTACAACAATATCCACAACAATCCTGTACATGGTATCACACAATCACTAGGGTGGTCAAACACTCATGCGCACAAGTGCCCGCATTTTATCCCTTCTAGTGCAGGCTCATGTACCTTCGAGGCACACACTTATGCCAAGAACATACAAGAAATATGGAATGGAATGCCAACAAGTAGATGATAGCAAACATGACAGAATGATAATGAATTACATGGTATTTTCTTATCTGGCTTACTAACGTACGCAAGCTTAGGGCAAGTGTATTTACCTGACAACGCAACTCGCGAATAACCACTATCGCGTTCCTAGAGCGTATCCCTGAGTTTCCCGCTACCTGATAAGGTCGGAGACTCTAATTAATGGGTCAAGTCATCAACTAACCCAGGTTGAAACCCTAGTGTTTTCCCAATGTTTTAATGACTCAAAAACTTCGATAAATTGATCAAAAAAACGCAACGACTCTCTTGGGTTTTGAACCACTCAAATATAAGCCCATTCATGAAATAATAGACTTTTGGCTCAGTCGTATATGGGTTACGTCATAGCCTTGAGGAGCAGCGACGTGACCACGACATCATAACCATTCATTAACACGTACACAACATGGACCCAAAACATGTAAACTTGAACAACCATAATGAACCCAAAACACATGTCACTCTATGTACAACATATCCTCATGGATTCAAATAGAGTACGCACACACTGTTGAACTAAGTGGTTAGTCATTCTAACTCCAACCGGGATTTTGATGGAAACAAATAAGGTGAAAATATACTAATAAGTTTATCAAGTGTATTTCAGTTTCGTCAAAGGTTGCAAAATATCACATCTCAAGTATTCATGTATTCACGTCATACAAGTCCAAGATTCGGCAAACATAAGGAAACGAAGACGAAAGATTGAACTACATGTTGTAATATTGATGTAAGGTATACAAGTTCATTTATACAAGCCTATTGCATTAGTTCATGCACATCGAGCTTTTTCAAATGGTGAGTATTTGAAGTTTTATGTGAAACTTAACACTTGACTTGGTCTTATAAGTTTAAACAATGTTAAACTATGTGTTTATGTTCATATCGTACTTTGAAAACCATTGTGGAAGTTTTCAAAAAAGAAAAACTTATTTTTGAAAGGTTTTTGAAAAGAAAACTGCATATTTACAGAAAAGCCCATCGCATGTCATGAAACCGAGATTTTCCATTTTCGAGATTTGTGAAAATATCCAGACTACCCAAATAGGCTATATGACCCATAAAAACATGTGTGACATGTTGTATAAGGTTTGGTAGGGTCCCAGATGTGATAAAGGGTTGCTAGCTCTATGGTCAAAAATATTATTTTGAGGCCCTGACAATTAATGCACTAATATTTATATTAGCATGCTAAGTGCATAATTAGCGGTAGATTAGAAAATTAGCGCGTTAATTCCTTTCCTGTCAGCTTTTTTATAAAGTTAAAAATCACACTTTAATTTGAATATTTGATGAAATTTGAGCTCTTGGATCCCAAGAACGGTCATAAACTAATATATAAGAATATAGAGCATTCTCAAACAAATAAGTACAAAGGATTTGTTTTGAGAAGAAAGAAAAACACAAGTGCTCAAAGTTTTCAAGAGGAGAAGCTTGGAGTTTTGTAAAGAACATAAGGAATATTTTGAGGCTGTCGAATTAATCTTAACACCAGCATTCTTGAGGCCTTCTAAGGTGTACTACAACCTCTCGAAAACTAATTTTCAAGTCATCTTCTTGGGGTTGCATGAAAGTCGTAAAACCTAGCTTTTCTTGTGCTTAAATTGTATATTCTTATGTGCTTGACTTGAGAAATCACTTGTTGTGTTGTTGAACACATTTGTCTTTGGTTTTGCACTTAAACTTAATTTACTAAACCCTATGACTGATTTGGACAAGAGTTTGCATTTAAACTTGATTTTTATCAAACTTTTTGTTCTTTGGATTTGAAACCGGATTTGTTCTAATCGTTTGAGTTTTGCATAAAATCAGTGATATATTTGCATTTTTCATTTGTTTTCATACTTACATGCGTTATAGTGGTTAGGCTCTAGGAGGCTTGATTGTATTTGAACTTGGTGCCGCTTTTACTTTGTAAAGTGTATTTCATTATATTCATCAAACTTTGATTGTAAGACGTAGTGGGATCTAAGTCAAACGGGAAGACCTAGCTGAGGCTAGGTAAGGAAAAATCCTAGGTGAGTCTGTTGGGTTTTGGGGTTCATGCATAGCGGAGATTTCAAAACTATTTTGAGAAAAAACCCCAACAGGATGCGAATATGATTCCATTAAAACACGTTTATACTATGAAAACTTAATCATACCTCACTCGCAATGTACCTTTCTGAAGGTTAATCGATCTCTAAGGCGCTGCCAACAACGAACGCCCTCTATCAGCAGTCCACACACGAATGGTGACCGAGATTTGAAGTGCTAGCTTCGAGAGAATACCAAACCTTTTTGTTTCTCTCCAAAACAATCCAGAGCATACCAAAAAACCCTAAGTCGTTTCTTAAAACAAAAATAGAGTTTCAGCCCTTTTTAAATCTTTCGTACTTGTATTCTAACTCAAAACGTCTATTTATACAACCCTTGTATATAGACGGTTAAGTAAATTACATATATACCCCTACTTAAAGAAGTATAAGTGTAATACACTACAAGAACGTTTTTGTCATGAATTTTATCATATAAAATTCATTTTTCTGAACCATTTTAAAATCTCGCAAAACCATTCTCAGTGTGCGACCCTATAAGCTCATACAACGTTGGTAGTGTACCAAAACACATTTTGGTATACAAGTCATAAGCGGCCTCTAGCAAGACATTATGACTACCCAAGTTGTACGAATATCAAATCGATACAACCTAATCAATAGTGTATATAACATCCTTTTGTCACACGATATCCTTTTGATCAAACATAAGGCATGGAATTGTCATCCAACATGTTCAATCGTACTAGTTTCGATTTCTAGGTAGACTGAAAACATCTAAGCGAAATTGATTAATATCAATTCACTTAGACTAGGCCTTTTAACAGTCTAACACATCGAGGGATCCACTGGATATCTCTCTTTATATGAGAGGGACAAATTCTATCTCGATTACACAACTTCACCATATTATTCACACAGTAACCAATCACAACCTTTATAATCGTCCGGTTAAAGACAACGTTTGATTGCGTCAAATCACTGTATTTCTAATGTTGAAGTCTCTGGTAATCTCAAGTCGAGGACTGAAAAATATACCTATCATGAGAAACAACTATGACTTAATCCATGTGATGTTCTCATAGCGGGTCAGTCCAGTACTTTGTTCCCTAACAAGTACTCATGATCTTGATTCGTATTCCTATACGTATGATCATCGTATGATCATCAATCAAGACTCACACTAGTCTTAATTCATTATAGTTCCCAGTATAATAATCGACTAGGAACATTTACGATATTTCTGTAAATACCCATGGATCTTATTATAATGTAAACATGCAAATCAATTATAATAAACAGCAAATGAAATCCTCTATTTTATTAACTAAAATGTATTCATAAAGACTGTTAATGGATTGACCTAGGGCACATTTTCCAACAGAGTCTAGATGGGGAAAATCTTAGTTGCGGCTAGGTAGTTGTATAAGATCTTATTGCAATAAAACATCTTGTAAAAGACCTAGTTGAGGCTAGACATTCACTAGGCTAGTTAGCTTAGGGTATAACACTTATTGGTAATATAAGTAGGGAGTTAAAAATCATAACCGGGGAGGTTAGGTAGTGGATGTAGATCGGTTGGATAGAACCACTATATATCGTGTGTCTCATTTCCATCTCTTCTATCCCTTTCTTTGTAGCATAGCATAGATATTTATTATTGGTGTATGCATTATCATTGCTATTTAAGCAAAAAGTTTTAAAAAGACGATAACCACTCAGTAACCTAATTCACCTCCCCTCTTGGGTGACCTTCACACACAACGTCTCACCATGTCGTAAGTAATCGACCATGAAAACATACACATAAACACTACCTAATTGGCCATGATAACAACACCCAAAATCGACCAAGGCTATTGTAGCAACACGTTGGTATTGTCCGACATTGGGGAGGGGTCACCACGACATTGGGTCATCTTAAGGGCAACTCGAATACGAACTAAACATCAACACATGAAATATCGAAGACGATACCAAAGTTCACTCAAACTTGAACTCTGATCTGACCTAAACTTTTGAAAGCATGAATCGATGGATTTAGGTGGTCAAAGGTCCTTCATTTTCATGAGTTGATCTCCGGGAAATTTTTTGATCATTTGATGACCCTTCGGTAGAGCTGGCAAAAATACGGGAACGGACAAAAACGGGACTAGACACCTATTTTAAAAATCCAAAAATTTGGTGCCCGGTCCCGGTCCCGTTTTCAAAACGGGCACTATTTTTTTGTCCAGTCCCGTATGTTTGTAAAACATACGGGACCCGTTTTGCCCGTTTTTTTTTAAAGATGATTAAATATTTTGTTTATCAATTATCTTAAAAAAAACCCCTCAACTACAACTACAAGTCTACAACTACAAATCACCAATTACCAAAAAATAAATACATAATATCACAATTTTTTAATTTCCAATATAAACATCACAAAAGTTTTTTTAAAAAAAAAAAAAAAAAAAAAAGAGATATCACCTCAAATTCTCAATAGTCCAAAATCCAAATTATCAAAGTATATCTTCACCTCATGCATCAACAACAACTACATAAAAAAGTTCATGACACAATTTTAACAAGTGAAATTACAAATATACCCTTCAAATTAATCACAAAACGGTACCCGTTTTTTTAAATTTTTGCCTGACCGGTCCCGTATTTTTAAACGGACAAAAAATATTGTCCAAATCCCGTATGTTTGTCAAAAAAAAATTGCCCGGTCCCGTTTAAAACGGGACCGGACAAAACGGGCCAAACGGGACCGGGCACATTTTGCCAGCCCTACCCTTCGGGCATCTCTACTGAACTGAGCTTCTATATTTGCTAATACATGTCATGCACTTGTAAATTGAAAAACAAGTAACAACCCTTGCATGCTTTGTAAATAAAAAATATGATGGGATTGCCCATCATCTGATAAAATTATTTTAATTATATCTTGTACCACCATCAAATGAAATATGATGGTGTTGTGTCTTAAAATTGGGTGAAAGTTTTTATGTTCCAATCTTATTTTTCTTCTTCAATTGATATAGATGTTTCTTGAAATTGGTATTGGTAATACATTTTAGTTCTATCTCTACAATTTTGTATACACTAACGCAATCGAGTTAGAAGGCATTATTTGCTTGTCCACATTACTATGTTCATTGTACTTGTTTCTTTTACTAGTTTTGTTTGATTTGATAATAATGTAGTTTTAATTCTTCCAGACATCTTACAATAGATTCTCAAGATTCTCAACAACTAAACAATGATCTTGAACCTATGAATGCTAGTGACTCCATTAGTTCTCAGCATATCTTTAATTCCTCTCAATCTAACCCACAACTATTTGAAACTCAAACTAATCAACTTGGTCCATTCAACCTTCCTTTGCAACCCAATTTTACTTTTAATCCAATGAATGTCTCGTATCCTTTACATGCACCTCGACAGTTTGGACAAGGTACCTCATATCAAGATTTACTTTATGGCTCTAAAGGTCCATTTGAGATACACATGCCTAGTAACTCTAAAGGATATACGAAAAAAAGGCAAGCTTTTCAATGGGTCAGAACTTTCTCAAAATGGTGTTAATAGCAAAAATTGGTCCAAAGACGAAGCATAGCTTTAACAAAAGAGTGGTTGTATGTTTCGGTTGATTATGACGTTTGTAACAATAAAAAAACTTAGCAATGTGGGGTCATATTTTACAAGTTTGGAGAGAAAGGTTAGGAGTGTATGATGAAACGAGAACAAACAACTGCTTGCAATGTCGTTAGAGTAAAATAATGGTTGTTGTAAACAAGTTCCACAGGATGTATGAACAGTTGGAAAGAACTCAAAGAAGTGGAACAACTCCTGAAGACATGGTAATTTCTAATACTTCATATGTGAGTTTCTACTTTATTATATAGTTCACAATTTCCTTTTTTTTCTTTTGTAGAAAAGAGAAGCAATGCGTATGTATGAGAACCTTAAGAATGGCAATTCGTTCAAGTTTGATCATTGTTGGGAATTGTTGAAAAAAAACTGCAAAATGGTGTTCTAAAGAATTGACAAGAACAAGTTATTACAGAAAATAGAAGGTGGGAAATGAGAAGGACAATCTGCCCCAATCAACACCTCATACGTCTAGCCAGAAGATGAGTGCAAAAACTTAGGTTCACCAATGGTTCAAAAAGGTGGCACTTCTCGAGGACTTGAATGTCCAGAAAAAAGAAAAGCTGCTAAAGAAAAGAAGCGGTGGTTGAATGAAGAAAAGGGTGTAGGTGATTCATTACAAAGCTAGAAAGTACTTTAGAGTCGCATCTTAGAGAAGATCTAGAGCAGAGAAAGGAGAAAGATAATAAAGACCATGAGTTGAAAGAATATGCCATAAAAAGATAATTTGAGCTGAAAGAAAATGCTCAAAAAAGATGAGAACAAGAACGTATCATCAAGAGAGATGTGAGGAAGCTACCATTACCATTGCGAAAGGAGATTGAAACGTATCAGGCTGAAATTATGAGAGAATGGATATTTTGGTAAATATTTTGGTTCATAGAACAGGATGTTCAAAAGTATTTGCATTGTTAGTTTAGCCGTTCTAATTTTTTGGAGTCATTCCTCTAAAGTCTATTTTTTTTGGTAGGACTCATGTTTTTTTTTATTTGGGCAGGAGTCAAGTTTTGTTCTTTTTTATTTCTGGTAGAAGTAAGTCCCATTTTTTTCGTTTTTTTTTAGAGAAAGTCCTATTTTTTCTTTAGTTATCATTAATGAAGAATTGGATTTTATTTGAGGTTACTCCTTTTGTCTGAGCTGATTGTGACTTTTTTTTTGGTTACCATGAAGAATTCTTGTTGCCTATTTCTCAGGGATGGATAATGAACAACGCATCAAAAGGGCATGCTAGGATTTACAACTATGATAGATATTTGAGTTTTTATGGATGATTATGTGTGGCGGCCCCAATTTCCACATTGGTCCGCCACGGGAGGCCACGCGGGCCCACAACTGTCCATGTCACCACCAGTTGTGTCCCACGCCCAATTATCCTTTATTAACCAATTCTTATTAAATTTGATTCAATTAATATCATATATCCTCAAGTTAGTAGCGGAAACTTAAATGAACCACATAAAAATTCATCTTGTGTTTTATTAGCAAAATGCCTAAGAGAAAACCATACCAAATATACATCATATACATCTCATCTGATCCTCAAAATATCAAAATGTACAACCTATCTCTCTCAAGCCCAAAACCCGACATAAAACAGATAAATATAAACATACGTACGAGTGGGGCTAAAACTGTCAATCGATGTACTCTTCAAGCTTGCCCTTTCCCCGGCTCGTACTAGGGTCTGCACTCAGTCATCACAAAAAGACAGATGACGAGTCCAGAGTGAGTAATCCCAAGGAAATTCACCAAGTAATTACGGAAATAAAAGTACTGGAATTGAAAATACTATAATTTAAACATGCGGAACAAGAAATAATACGAGACATAACCGTAAAAGAAAGATCATCGCATGCATAAATATAGTGACGAAACAAAGTACGTGCACATAAAAATCAAACTAAATCATACTTCGGGTTTTTCCCGTGCACGGCCCATGAAAACACACTAATGGGTTGGCCCTGGACCCTCTCTAGGTGGTCGGCGTAGACCCACGACGCACCCACACTAGCCTACCATACCCGGGTAGCCTATTCACCGGCGTATACCTAGACAAGTGCTATGATTTAGTGGACTCTATGGCCGTAACGAATAAGCACCGGGTGGGGAGTGATCTCAAGACCAGTAAAGACACCAGGTAGGAGTACACTCCACTACCGTAAAGTCACCAGTGAGAGTACTCAACTACCGTAAAGCAATAATGAAATGGAGTAAAGAATAAATGGAACCGAATTCAAATAGATCAAAGCGTAAATACTTAAAGTGAAGTTCAATTGGGATACTACACACCTCAAATCGCACTCCTCGGTCCAAACCAAACCTCGCTCGGCTCAATAGCACTCGACAATTCAAATTACCACCCGAATTATACCTATTACCATTTATCATTAAGTTAGCTTCAATTTAATATATTATGTCAATTTTTCGTTTTTCGAGGCTAAAACCCCGACTATATCTCGCCAACATTTCCAAGAAAATCCCAAATTTCCTTTATTTGATCAAAATATATTTTTTTCTAATTTTTCCTATTTTATCTGAATTTTCTATGAATTTTCCAGATTTTTTTTTTTTTTATTTTTTTAGAGTTGGGCTGAACCGGACCCGGTTCACCCGGGCCCGGTTCGGCCCAACCGAACCGGCCAACCGGGTCGGCCTGACCCGCCCAGGACAGGGCCGGGTCGGCCCGACCCGGTTGGGTCTTCTTCCCCAACTGTGCGCCTCTGTTTCACATTTTTTTTTTCCAATCGATAGAGATAGAGGGAGAGGGAGAGGGGAAACGACATGGGAGTCGTCTCCCTCCTCGGACGAACTGCTCTTGCAGTTCGTCCGAGCTCCCTTGCTCCACCCCGCCACCACCAAATCACCAAATCGCCACCACCACCATCCAAAAACATACAACAACAACAGCAAAAACAATACAACACAACATCAACTCACCTCTTTGGTCTCTCCACCACATGCTCAATTTCTCTTCCTCTTCCTCTCGATTTCTCTTCTCCTCTTGGCCTCCTCGATCGATCGAATGTGGGAAAAAAAATGAGGAAATTGTGATGCGGTGGTGGTGTTTATCACATTTTGGGGTGAAATGACCCTTTTGCCCTTATCCATATCCATTTCCCTTCTTTCCTTCAATACCCTTTTTGGTAATTTCACTATTATTTATTAATTTTCTGATTTTACATATATATATATTTATATATATATATATTAAATTCCTTATATACATATATATATATAAATATATATATATATATACCCACCTATACTTTCGCGCCTAAAATTTCGTCGTGCGCGCCAACGAGCGTATTCGGGCGTGCACACTAACGTACCACCCACGCGTGTCGACCACGACCCCGCGTGTCCCTAGGCGCCCAATAATTTACATATTTTATCACATTTAATTCATTTTATGTGTAACATTTTTCTCAACTTAAAATTTCGTCTTTAATCTACCCGGTACCCGCGTCGACACGCATATCAATGCGAATACTCATCACACAATCTCCCACGTCAATTTAAAATATAATTACACACATCGCGATGTCGTTAACCTATTTTAACATAAACATCGCAAATTAGTCAAATCAACAAACAAAATAACTATTTACCTAATACGGTGGTACTTCAGCCTCATTGTGGGACCCACGAGCGTCCCCGCTGGCGTCCATGTCTGTAATGACGTCATAAAATAACGGCAAATATTAATTGGGCCGTTACAATTCTTCCCAACTAAATTGAAATTTCGTCCCGAAATTTAAGTTATAATCAACACTCACCAGCGAATAACTGAGGATATCTCTGTCTCATAGTCGACTCGAGCTCCCAGGTGAGTCCCTCAGTCCCGTGATGCCGCCATCGTACCAACACCTTCGGAATCTCCCTGTTCCTTAGAGTCTGAACTCTACGATCCATAATCTCAACGGGTTGCTCTTCATATGAAACATCAGGATGAACCTCAATCTGTCTAATATCCACCATCGGCCTCGGTCCTGACTTAGCTAACCTCAACATAAACACGTGAAACACTGGATGAACGCCTGCTAACTCTGCTGGCAACTCCAATCTATATGCTACTGTCCCAACACGTGCTATAACTCTAAACGGTCCAATATATCTCGGTGCTAGTTTCCCTTGATTCCAAACCTCGATGTCCTTTCCAGGGCGAAACTTTCGAGATATACCAAGTCATCCACATCATAACTCAAACCCTCAAGATACCTATCAAGATACTTCTTTTGCCTATCTTGAGCCGCTTGCAATCTCAATCTAATTTGCCGAATTTTCTCGGTATGATCAACAACAACTTCAGTCCAATCACCGCCACATCCTCGAGTCCGCCCAACAAGTTTGGTGATCTGCAAGGTCTACCATACAAAGCCTCAAATGGTGGCATACCAATACTCGCCTGATAGCTGCTGTTGTACGCGAACTCGCACAACGGTAAATACTCTTCCCAAGCACCTCCAAACTGAAAAATGGATGCTCTAAGCATGTCCTCCAATATCCGTATCAATCTCTCTGACTGACCATCTGTCTGAGGATGATAAGCCGTACTGAACTGTAGTCTCGTCCCAAACTGCTCCTGCATGCTCTCCCACAACTTCGAAGTCAACCTGGGATCTCTATCAGACACAATAGATAGCGGTACTCCATGTAGCCTAACGATCTCTCGCTCAAAAATGATACTCAACTGAGGAAACGAATACTTCATCGATATAGGAATGAAGTGTGCAGACTTCGTCAACCTGTCAATAACAACCCACACAGCATCATGGCGTCTCGCAGTCTGTGGCAACCCGCTCACAAAATCCATCGTAACATGCTCCCATTTCCACTGTGGAATTGGTAATGGCTGTAACAATCCAGCTGGTCTCCTGTGCTCGGCCTTAACCTGCTGACAAATATGACAAGCTCTCACATATGCACCCACATCGGCCTTCATCCCAGGCCACCAAAATAAACGTCGCAAATCATGTACATCTTGGTCCTGCCAGGATGAACTGTATACCGCGAACGGTGTGCATCCTCAAGAATGCTATCACGTAGTTCCTACACCTCAGGTATCCACAACCTGCCCCTGTGTCTCAAGCACTGGTCTGAACCACTAGACCAATCTGTGCAACCCAGATCCTGAGCCAGACAGCTTAAGCGAGCAAAATGTCCGTCAGCCCTTTGCCACTCAGCGACCCTCTCTAACGACACAACAGGAACACGCATCTGGCAATAAATATGAACATCAGCAAAAGCATCTGACAAACATAACACCGTCGCAGCCTCCAACAATCCATGCTCATGTGTCATCTGCCGCAGCACAGTCTGACTCTCTACACCACTCCGGCTCAATGCATCAGCAACTACATTCGCCTTCCCAGGATGGTACTCAATCGCGAAATCGTAGTCTTTCAGTAACTCGAGCCACCGTTTTTGCCGCATATTCAGATCTTTTTGAGTGAATAAATATTTCAAGCTCTGATGATCTGTGAATAACATAAACCGCTCCCCATAAAGATAATGTCGCCAAGCTTTGAGTGCAAACACAACTGCAGCTAGCTCTAAATCATGCACCGGATAATTCTCCTTGTGAGGTCTCAATCGCCTCGATAAATATGCAACTGGGTGTCCTTCCTGCATCAACACGCATCCCAACCCAGTCCCGGAAGCATCTGTGTAGACCGAGAAGCTTTTCCCTGTCTCAGGTAGAGCCAATACTGGCGCAGAAGTCAACTTCCTCTTCAACTCTAAAAATGCCGCCTCACAGTCTTCAGACCACTCAAACCTGACATCCTTCTTGGTCAACCTCGTCATTGGCGCTGCAATCAAAGAAAAATCCTGCACAAATCGCCGGTAATAGCCCGCAAGCCCCAAGAAACTACGAATGTCTGCAACTGTCTCGGTGTCCTCCAATCAATGATCGCTTGAATCTTGTCTCCATTAACAGATATTCCTTGACTACCAATGACATGTCCGAGAAATTTCACCTCTCTCAGCCAAAAAGCATACTTGCTGAACTTAGCGTACAATCTATGCTCCTTCAACGTCATCAAAACATCTCTGAGGTGTCTCTCGTTCTCCTCACAAGTCTTACTGTATATTAAGATATCATCGATGAACACAATCACATAACGATCCAAAAATGGTTGTAATACTCGGTGCATCAAATCCATAAAGATAGCCGGCGCATTAGTCACCCCAAATGGCATGACTGTGAACTCAAACAATCCATAACGCGTGCTAAATGCCGTCTTCTCTATATCACTCTCCCAAATCCTCAACTGATGATAACCAGATCGTAAATCAATCTTCGAGAAAAACTTAGCACCCGCCAACTGATCGAATAGATCATCAATCCTAGGAAGTGGATAACGATTTCGAATCGTCACTTGATTCAGCTTCCTGTAGTCTATGCACAACCTCAAAGAACCATCCTTTTTCTTAACAAATAGGACTGGTGCGCCCCAAGGAGACATACTGGGATGAATAAAACCCTTCTGTAGCAACTCCTCTAATTGGGACCTCAACTCTCCCTGCTCCGATGCCGACATCCTATACGGTCGGCTATATATCGGCTGCGTCCCCGGAATCAACTCAATCATAAACTCAACTGACCTAGGAGGTGGTAAACCTGGCAAATCGTCGGGGAATACCTCAGGAAACTCACACACTACTGGGACATCCTCCACTCTAATATCTGGTCTCAGGTCTGGCTCAACCACCATCCTAAACGCTTCCATCTCCTGTGTCGTAGCTAATCGTCCTCTGGTAATCGGTAAGTCTGACGCCGTCCCAACAAAAGTAAATACGGGAATGCCCTCAATATCAAATACTATCATCTTACCAAAACAGTCAATATGTGCGTGATACGCCGATAACCAGTCCATACCCAATAAAGCATCAAACTCTAAATACTCTAGGACACGAAAGTCGACAGGTAACTGGTGTCCCTCAATCTCTACCACACAATTCTGGCATATCCGGTTAGGGTAAATCTTATCCCCAAAGCAATTCGCATCGAGGACAAGATGTGGATCTAAAGTCTCAATAGATAACCCTAACTGTCCGACCCTACGTCCCGATATAAATGACAAGGTACTGCCGGAATCAAATAATACATGCATGAAGATATCGCATATAGATAACATACCCTCGACGAGCTGACGAGTCGCATCATGCTCTGGCTGTATGACAGTAGGTGTAGTAGCTGCATGAGCCCTCTCCCTAACAGGTTTAGTCTGTGGTCGTGAGGATAAAGCTGACATCGGACAATCTCTATGTATATGTCCGACCTGATGACATCTGAAACATCGTCGTGTATCTCGCCAATCAGACTGTGACACTATATGCACCTGAGTCCTATCATGACCTCGACCTCTCTGTCCTCTACCACGACCTCCTCCATCTCGCACACGTTGTCGAGGCTGCTCAGCTGGTGCAGGTACAACAACGTACAATACCTGCCTCTCGTCTCCTCTCTGATGCTCGGAACGTCTATCTCGTCGACCCTGATAATCATGTCTCTGTCGATTAGACTGCTCTCTCTGTCTCTTTGGTCTTTGATCAGACCGAGAGCTCTATCCAGCCCCATCTCCAAACTCTCCCCGGTGTCGTAAATACGTCTTGCGAGCTAATGCTCTGTCAAAAACACTTTGCATCATAGCTCGCAAATCAGCCATGTCACTAGTGGTATGATCACTAGTCTCTCCAACCTCCGGCTGAGTAGTGGGCGGAGTAGTAGGAGTCTGTCCGTCCATCATAAAGTGCACAACCAACGTGCATTGGATCAGACTCAGTACATACGCGTATAATATGTAATACACAATCAAAACATACACGTATATATAATTTCCTAAATTTACCCGCCTCACATCACTTCCCAACTAAGCCTTTAATCATTCACTTGTGGTTTCCACATCTAAGATTTATTCATTAAGTTTATTCTCTTGGCAAATCTCCAATTCCCAAGTTTGACCTCGCTCTAATACCAAAATGTGGCGGCCCCAATTTCCACATTGGTCCGCCACGGGAGGCCACGCGGGCCCACAACTGTCCATGTCACCACCAGTTGTGTCCCACGCCCAATTATCCTTTATTAACCAATTCTTATTAAATTTGATTCAATTAATATCATATATCCTCAAGTTAGTAGCGGAAACTTAAATGAACCACATAAAAATTCATCTTGTGTTTTATTAGCAAAATGCCTAAGTGGAAACCATACCAAATATACATCATATACATCTCATCTGATCCTCAAAATATCAAAATGTACAACCTATCTCTCTCAAGCCCAAAACCCGACATAAAACGGATAAATATAAACATACGTACGAGTGGGGCTAAAACTGTCAATCGATGTACTCTTCAAGCTTGCCCTTTCCCCGGCTCGTACTAGGGTCTGCACTCAGCCATCACAAAAAGACAGATGACGAGTCTAGAGTGAGTAATCCCAAGGAAATTCACCAAGTAATTACGGAAATAAAAGTACTGGAATTGAAAATACTATAATTTAAACATGCGGAACAAGAAATAATACAGACAACTGTAAAAGAAAGATCATCGCATGCATAAATATAGTGACGAAACAAAGTACGTGCACATAAAAATCAAACTAAATCATACTTCGGGTTTTTCCCCAGGCACGGCCCATGAAAACACACTAATGGGTTGGCCCTGGACCCTCAGGTGGTCGGCGTAGACCCACGACGCACCCACACTAGCCTACCATACCCGGGTAGCCTATTCACCGGCGTATACCTAGACAAGTGCTATGATTTAGTGGACTCTATGGCCGTAACGAATAAGCACCAGGTGGGGAGTGATCTCAAGACAGTAAAGACACCATGTAGGAGTACACTCCACTACCGTAAAGTCACCAGGTGAGAGTACTCAACTACCGTAAAGCAATAATGAAATGGAGTAAAGAATAAATGGAACTGAATTCAAATAGATCAAACTGTAAATACTTAAAGTGAAGTTCAATTGGGATACTACACACCTCAAATCGCACTCCTCGTTCCAAACCAAACCTCGCTCAGCTCCAATAGCACTCGACAATTCAAATTACCACCCGAATTATACCTATTACCATTTATCATTAAGTTAGCTTCAATTTAATATATTATGTCAATTTTTCGTTTTTCGAGGCTAAAACCCCGACTATATCTCGCCAACATTTCCAAGAAAATCCCAAATTTCCTTTATTTGATCAAAATATATTTTTTTCTAATTTTTCCTATTTTATCTGAATTTTCTATGAATTTTCCAGTTTTTTTTTTTTTTTTTTTTTTTTTTTTTAGAGTTGGGTGAACAGGACCGGTTCGCCCAACCGAACCGGCCAACCGGGTCGGCTCGACCCGCCCAGAGACAGGCGGGTCGGCCCGACCCGGTTGGGTCTTCTTCCCCAACCGTGCGCCTCTGTTTCACATTTTTTTTTCCAATCGATAGAGATAGAGGAGAGGGAGAGGGAAACGACATGGGAGTCGTCTCCTCTCGGACGAACCGCTCTTGCGGTTCGTCGAGCTCCCTTGCTCCACCCCGCCACCACCAAATCACCAAATCGCCACCACCACCATCCAAAAACATACAACAACAACAACAGCAAAAACAACACAACACAACATCAACTCACCTCTTTGGTCTCTCCACCACAAGCTCAATTTCTCTTCCTCTTCCTCTCGATTTCTCTTCTCCTCTTGGTCTCCTCGATCGATCGAATGTGGGAAAAAAAATGAGGAAATTGTGATGCGGTGGTGGTGTTTATCACATTTTGGGGTGAAATGACCCTTTTGCCCTTATCCATATCCATTTCCCTTCTTTCCTTCAATACCCTTTTTGGTAATTTCACTATTATTTATTAATTTTCTGATTTTACATATATATATATATATATTTATATATATATATATTAAATTCCTTATATACATATATATATAAATATATATATATACCCACCTATACTTTCGCGCCTAAAATTTCGTCGTGCGCGCCAACGAGCGTACTCGGGCGTGCACACTAACGTACCACCCACGCGTGTCGACCACGACCCCGCGTGTCCCTAGGCGCCCAATAATTTACATATTTTATCACATTTAATTCATTTTATGTGTAACATTTTTCTCAACTTAAAATTTCGTCTTTAATCTACCCGGTACCCGCGTCGACACGCATATCAATGCGAATACTCATCACACAATCTCCCACGTCAATTTAAAATATAATTACACACATCGCGATGTCGTTAACCTATTTTAACATAAACATCGCAAATTAGTCAAATCAACAAACAAAATAACTATTTACCTAATACGGTGGTACTTCAGCCTCACTGTGGGACCCACGAGCGTCCCCGCTGGCGTCCATGTCTGTAATGACGTCATAAAATAACGGCAAATATTAATTGGGCCGTTACATTATGAGACTATGGTTTTTCTTTTTGATGCTTTGCATTTTATGTTACAGGTGTTTTGAGGGGCGGAGGAGGCGTATTGGGATGCGATAGGGACGATGGACAACAATCTCTGTGTCTTGGTATATTACTTGAAATATGTGTTAATCAATCATTATTGGATAAAGATTTTTGTTACATTGAATTAGATTTCTCTTGTATGTAACAGACATCTCATGGGAACATAATGAACAAGACTTATCTTACATGTTTTGTGAAGCTACCCCAATTGGCTTACGGGATTTGGCTTACTGTATGTCCGATGATGGAAGTGCGTATCGTTCCTTTTTTTTCCACCATTTTATTATCTGTAATTGTATTTTTAATGTGAAATAATGAATTCAGAAAACTTGAACAAGGAAAAAAAGAGTATAAGGAGTCTTCTTCACAAGTACAAAGGAGGCGAACGCTACAGTTCGACACTCATTCTGTTGTTTCTTTTTACTGTGATGAACATATGCCACCAACATATATGAAACTCAAGGTTGGTGAATTCATTGCTACCTATACATAGTTCTAAAGAGAATTTGAAGAAAAGAAATGCAGATGATATAGATATTAATGCTTCTTCATCTTTGAAGAACTTAGGTTGTAATGAAGAAAATAAAACAGTGGCACCTATGGTCGTAGATGATCGAGGTGTGGAAAGTGAAGAAGGGGAATGGTTTGATGGGATGGTACTGCAGATGCATTTGGCAATGGTACAAGTAGTAAACTGGAAAGATTCACTCCTAATAATTATGAAGTTGCAGCGAAGGAAGGAATATCTAATACCATTGACATTTCTAATTTTGAAAAGGCAGCGTAGATGTCTTCTAGTGGTAACAAAATTTCTGATGGAAGCAATTATCAAACGATGGGCATTAAGGAAGAGAACGGTCCTCATGCTTCATCTAGATTAGATTTAGAGCAAACTGAGAGAAAGCTTGGTGTCAGCGAAATTTCAGATGGAAATGTGAAAAGCGACACATCAATAAAAGGACAAGAAGAGTCATCATCAGTTTTAAAGCACAAAGAGATCAAAGGAGCTGAAGCAAGTCATGCTCTAAAATGTGCAAATAACATTGGGAAAAAACATAAGCTTGGCTAGCAAAGGGAAGCCATGCTTGAGAAAAAATATAATAGAGAAACAATGTTTCTTTACTTCGGAGGATGTAGAATAAGCTGAACCTATGAAAACTTCAACACCAAGGTTGGTGAATTCAGTGTTACCTATACATGGATAAACAGATGCCACCAATATATATGAAACTCAAGGTTGGTAAGTTCATTGCTATCTATACGTGGATTGAGTATTTTTTGAAGTTGTTCGAGGGCTCAATTATAGTCTACCATAGTTCCTTTTTCTCTTGTTATCCTTTTCTTAGTGTAACTAATTCGATACCTTCATACATGAAACTCAAAGTTTTACTACCCAAAATTAAATCAATATTTATTCTAATTGCTTTTCTCAACATTTGAGGTAGGAAATCTTTCATGAGGACACAAAAAATGGCTTCTTCCATTGCTTATCTCTTTGCCCTTATTAAACCATTTGTTGTTTAAGGTGATGTAACACTGAAAAACATTAACCAGCGAATTCCAACTTCGCCGCCATCAAATTCAAAGAATGATAAGGATGACGATGTTGCATTTTATCTAACTTCAGCCTTTTTTATGTCTTGGGTGGCATTCTGTTGTTGGAAAGTTTGGCGAACAACCCTTTAGTGCTGACCAAAAGAAACTCTCGCAGGAATACTCCTATTCAAAGTAAACATGATTATGAAATCAGCTCTGAAGCATGACCTCGATGAACTTAGTTGCATTACCACATTGATTATTATGATCGCATCCTCATTCTTTTCCTTCTACTTGTATGGGGACTAGGACTCCAATTCAATCTTTTTTAGTAAATGAACTTGCTGATGAATGTAATAGTTTTCAGTTTTTGATGAAAACTGAAGTTAATTTTTCCATGGTAAGACACTTCTAGAAAAATTAGAGAAGTAATAGTACTCAGCTTTTGATGAAGTAAGGATTTTTTCTCATTGAAGTTTTGATGGATTACAAATTTTAAATAATTCAATCTTGAGAGTATTTTAAATGAAACTTCATTGTCCAAGCATTTGTTCAAAAGCTATCTGCCTTGCCCCACACAAAAAACAACAGATTCATATCATATTATCATTTGAGCTTGTCATATACTTACCATGAAGCCTTTTTTTCCTGAAACCATTCAGTGGAGCTCTTATACTTGCAATTAATCCCGCTAACACAACACAATTACCAGAGAAAAAAATTCAATATTAAGAAGAAAAATAATGCTACAATAATAAAGTATCATAATTCACTATAGAAAAAGGTTTAGTAAAGGATGGGTAATGCAAACTCATCAAGAAGGGCAAAATTGCTCTCGCCAAAATTCTTTACATTCTCTTAGTACCAAAGCAACAAAAATCAAATGCATTAAGAAAAAAATGAATAAGAAGAAGAGTTATTAGCACGCGAGCGTCAACACCTTGAGCTAATTGTTAGAAGCTATATATATGATCACCAAATTGCTTGTTGATCACCATATCTATCCCATAGATTGTTGATGAAATCATTCCTTAAGTTGTAGTGAACTCTTTGGTCTTGCATTCATTTCATTTGATCGATCATTTTTTAAAGGAAATTGTAATCACGTTCTATATAGATATAACCATTTCATCTCTATGAGGTTACCAACTTTCTGGATAACTCCTTGACTTTGCTCACTTTTGATAATCATATTATGCAAGATGATACAAGTTTTCATTATCTTTCCAAGAACTTTGGCATTCCACATTCGAGCTGGACCTTTAACAATTTGCCATCTACTTTGCAAGGCGTCGAACGCTCTCTTAACATCTTTTCGCACAGCTTCTTGGTGTTCGGTGTACACTTTATCTTTTATAGATGAAGGATGGGTTATGGTTTGAACAATCGTCGCATACTTTGGGTAAATTTTATTGGCAAGAAAATAGCCCATGTTATAGTGATGACCATTCACTACGGAATTACATGGGATGCAACACTATTAATTAGATAATCAAATAGTGGAGATCTATCTAAAACACTTATGTCATTATTTGTGCCTTCCATGCCCAAAACAACATGCCAAATCTATAAACTTTTTGACGCTACAATCTTTATGATAAGAGTAGGAACTCCCTTAAAACTATTTGTATGTATACCATGCCAAGCCGTTGGACAATTTTTCAATGCCAGTGCATGAAATCAAGACTTCCAAGCATACCCAAGAATCCCCTTTCCTCTCCTTCTTGGAGTAACATTGCAATGTCAGTTGCAATTGGCTTTCTTAAGTATTGTCCTTCAAATACTTCGATCATAGCGTCACAAAAATGTATTAGATTCTCATTTGCAGTGCTTTCCCCAATTTGAATATATTCATAAAGAAGATCGGTCAGACAACCATATGCTAGCATTCACACAGCTGCTATCATTTTTTTGTAATGGGCTCAATCCGTCGTTTCCCGTCACACGTTGATAATTAGTTCATGACGTTCCTTTCTATCATGATATGCATAACGTCTACCCACTTTAGAGCCTCCATGAGGACCTTTTTTTATCAATCATCATTGCTGATGTTATGATAGAAACATATGTTGCAATATTTTGAACTAAAGAAGCCTTTCTGCTCATTGAGGTATCATTTTCTTCAAACTCGTCAAACTTTTTCATAATTGAAATCGAGTTATCGCTTGAGTCAAAATCAAATTTTGACGAAGACATCTTGATTTGTAGTCACAACTGCGATCACAAACATATGCATCAACTTAACTTATATTCAATCTGATTGAAACCATGACTATGTAGCATTATCCATAGAGTAATGTATTCAGTATTATTAAAGAAGTTGAGCGAACCTTTTTTTTCTTTGAATTCAGCATGATTAATTTCTTCAGGTAATATATATTTAGCCTTAATAACAGAGGATTAGAGAAAGCTAATTGTTGTTAACCACATATAATTTGATAAAACTTACTTAAGAGCTAATTAATCAAGGGAAAATCATGGTTATTAGGACAGAATTGATGGGATTGGAAAACTCAGTTTCAATAGATAGAAAAATGAAATCGATATGTATAGACAAACTATAAAACAAACATATGGTTTTTAATTGTCAAAGGAAAAAATAACAAGAGCAACAAGCTATTGGATGGTGAGCCATAGATAATTAAAATACATTATAACAGAACATACCTTGACGTACTCGTTGGACACGATTGAGAGAGTCGAATTTCCCTTCAAATGGTGGGTATGAAAACTTGATTCTCTAGATGAAAAAAGTCTGAACCAGTTTGGAAACAAATTATATCAAGCACTAGTGAGAAGTATATGTTTGTTACATTAAATCGGTTCACTCTATAGATAGGCAGTGGCCTTTTTCTTCATATCAGTAAATTCAATTGATGACTTGAATAAGGGCATCACGGAACCAACCAAATTAAGCATAACAACAAATCAATTCAAGCAAGACCATCAATAGTTTGACGGCCTCAGTTCCACAACCAAACTAAACAGACACAAACGCTTTGACACGCCACTAACTCAATTCCCATTGTTCGTCAGTGCATTACCCTTCCTGGTATTCATTTAAGTTCAATTTGGCTATTTAGAGTCATGTTTAAACCACAATTAACTAACCCAAAGTTTTATTCAAATTTTTTATAATTTTGTAATAGGGTCGATTCCCCGAGTATTGGGTCGCATTTGAGCCCATTTGTATACTCGAGAGAAGCCCTGTAGTTTTCAAAAACTTTTTACAATTTTTGTTCAAAAATTGTTCTGGGCATCGTGGGTGACATCGTGGGGTCAATACCCTGCGTCGTGCTCAAAACGTGGGGACAGGGGTGTCCCTACCCCAGATGTCGTAGGTGGCGTCGTGAGGTGCAATCCCTCACGACGCCCAACCAGGGCAGGGATTGCCCTGAACGTCGTGACTGACACCGTGAGGTTTTGTACCTCACAACACCTGTTACAGCCCAAATCTCTAACCCCGTTTTCATTCCTTAAACAGGATCACTAACCCATGATGTAAGACCAACACCTTGATATGAGCACACGACCGAGGCACATGGACGAGGTACATTGTATTTTTGTGTGGATGTATGCTTAATGTTATGTATTGTGTAGACTTACTGAGTTGGTTTGTATAGTTGTAGACGTCGAGACGAGAGCGGGGACGTACCTCTAGTTGCTTGCGAGCCGGGGAACTGAATAGTTAGCATTTTTGTAAATCTTATTTAATGTTAATATGAATTAAAGGATTATTTATAAGCCTATGGTTGTGTTTAAAATGTAAATCAAAATGAGAGTCCTATAGTTTGATTTAAAAATCTACAATACAGACTAGCCTCGTGATATGTGGTAGCACACACACCCATGAAATGTGTCAATATGTTATGTCACATGGCTGGAAGTTTGTAGGCTGTAGGAGTGAATGAGGGCCATAAGATTGAGTTGAGATTGGTGTTGTACACTTAGATGAAAATCACTAACTATAAAAACCCATTTTTCATTTCTTGCTTCAAATTGCATGCATACAACTACAAAATCTAAAGCTGTGAGGGTGAAATTCTGCTGGAGTTTGGGAGTAGAAAGGGCAAAAAAAATCATCACTCAAATTTGAGGATCAAACACCATTCATCAACCAACACCACCTAAGTAACTTGTTCTTCAATTCCATGCATCTAAGTTATGGGTTTTTGGGTTTAATCAAGGGATTTTTTGTTATGATTATGTTAAAGTGTTATAAGGCTATTTTCATGCATTTCTAAGCTCTGATTTCAATCCACAAGCTTGATTTTCGAAATTTAAGTTTTTGGCTTAAAAATGGGGTTTTCTTATGATTTCGATTTTTTTTGAATTTCGAGCTACAAAATAAGTTTGTTTTTGAAATCTAACACCATATTCGAATTCTCCATCGAAAAACACTAGGGATAGCACCAATGCTTTTGAAAACTAGTTTCAAAAATGAAATATAAGATTTGAGTTTTCTTAGTGTTCATCAATTGATTTTATGAAATGCATGCGTGTAACTCTTGAAATCGATAAATGCATGTATGATTATTGAAGTGTCTGCTGTATATTCGAATTCTCCATCGAAAAACACTAGGGATAGCACCAATGCTTTTGAAAACTATTTTCAAAAATGAAATATGAGATTTGAGTTTTCTTGGTGTTCATTAATTGATTTTATGAAATGCATGTGTGTAACTCTTGAAATCGATAAATGCATGTATGATTATCGAAGTGTCTGTTGTATATTTGATTGTGGAGGATGTGTTTGGACCCTGTTGGAGGAGATCAAGGATCCAAAGGCTTTAGAGTGGCCAAATTAGGGTTGCAGGAAACCCAGAAAAATTCTGGGTTCCTGCACTCGGAGCACTAGACAATTCCAACCAGTGCGCTGCGAGTCCTAAACAACAGTTTTTCTATAAGTTGCTCAATTTTTTTGCAACACCTATAAACACCTAATACCCACCTAAACCGACTCTAAACCACATAAAAACATGTCTAAACATTCCAGGGACTTGGGGGAGTGTTTCGGGAGTTTGAGTATGCATGTCGGGGTGCTAAGAGGCCGAATAAACTAGGAATTTGCTTGCATTATAAGTATACCCAATGGCAACTTTACTTGGCATTTCGATTTCATTATTTACTGTCCTTGCAAAGTCCTTTTGACTATAATACCTTTGTATTCTGATATCATGTGTTGATTGTGTCTATACTCACTTGATAAGTTCTTGCTTTCATGATATCCTATCCTTTGATTTGGTTCATTGATTCTATGCCCGATGATATGTTTATTCTTGTTGTTTTAATTATGATAGCATGCTATTAGGATTAGTGGATATGTTGTGAAGGCTTAAATGGACTTGTATTCCCTATTGCTTAGGTGTTTAGATGTTCTTATGCCTTGATTATCCATACTTGGTGGTTCTTGAAATTAAAAAGTAGTTTTCGCATTTAGGTCCCGTACTCGATCGAGGTGTGCATGACTCTCGGGGTTTAGAGTCCCTGAGATGTCGGCACATGTTACTTGACATTGTATGCATTCGGGGTTAGAGTCCTTGAAGTGGTCTACACACCAGGGTTAGAGTCCCTGGCGACACTTAGGTTAGAGTCCCTTGTGCTATATGATTATTGAGTTGGAGTGACGCGGTTAACTACCGACCGAACCTAAATCACCACTACTTAGTCTAGTGTAAGTATCACTTGTTTAACTCTGGTATTTACTCGCATATGGTTCATTTCTTAACTTTCCTATTTATATGCTTTTAAATATCATTTAAATATTTGGAAATGCACATTAAACTTGTTATCAGGGATTACTGTTATACTCACTGTCTTTTTTATGACGGTCGGTGCAGAGCCCGTCTACCAGCAGACCGGGCAAGGAGAAGATCGGTGATTATCTCTGAACTAGCGGCGCGACACTACATCGACTGTAGGTCTTTTAATATTTTGTTGTATACATTATATACGTCTTTCTTATACCATTTGGATTGTATATTGGGTGGAGCGTTAGTTCCTCGACCTGACTTAGACTATCATATTATTTCATTGTATTTTAAGGATTATATATATGCGATGTCATTTCCTGGTTTTTCACACTTAGGGTTATTTTAATTGGCTTCCACATAAATTACTAATTATTTCCGCATATAATTTAAAGCTTCCGCATTAATTAATAAGACTTTTGCTTAATAAATAGTTTAATAACAAGTTTTAATTAACTCTAAATTTTATAAACTGGTAGGACTAATGTATTACTTATCCTGAACACTAAAATAGAGGCGCTTAGGTTGTAAAGGCTGACTAATATGTAGTTAAGTCTCGCGTGGATAGGATTAATGCTAAATTACAGGATTAGTCCGGGCGATGCCCTAGATTAGGAGAGGGACCGTCACAGCGCCCTTAGCGGCGCCCCTACAGAATTTGAATACTGAGGTTTTCGAAACTCCGGCTCGCGCCGCCATGTTTCGAGTCTATCCCAACCCTGTAGGAACCTCGATACCAACCTAAAACCACCATCAAACCACATCCAAACTTCATAAACCATGATCCAAAAATCCAAATAAAAAATCTCACAAATATACAACACAATTCATCAAATCCATATATCCTTTCATCCACCATAGCAACACCTTCAATAATCACTAAAGCCTCCACAAAACCAATAACGAAACCTAGAAATCTAGTACCCAACACGTTGCTCAAAAAACCTTGATGCAAACACGTGAAAACACAACCAAAACGACGAGAATTGAATGGAGAATCAACATATCACCTTCGTTCGTGTTGTTGCTCGATCCCCTAGCCTTGATCACTACTTGAAAAATCACCAAACCCTTGAAATTTTTGGATTTCTTGTAGAGAGGAGAGAGAAAATGTGATGAGAGTGAATAAAAATATCTTTTTACCCTTTTGGCTTGGCATCTCCACTCATGTGCTCATCCCAAGGCCCATCTTGTGGCTCACAATTACACCATCCAACAACTATTTTAACTCACATGGGTGACTATTGTTGACTTGGACCTTTGACCTTATCCTTTGTTTCAATACAAGTAACAATTTTTCAGGTATTCCGGCGCCCGTCTCATAACACGACTCGCACCGTCACGTATATATAACGATAAAATCGATTGGGACACGTTCCCACATTGATTAATTATTTTATTTATTTCCATTTTTTTAGTGTTTTAGTTTAATTTGTTCCCCAGATTACCGTACACTCGTAAACAGTTTGCCCCGAGCCCATATTAGCACGTTTCCCTAGACGAACCCAATCAACAACTCCAACATGTTCAACATGCACGTCCTCACACGTTTGGACTATTGGAATCACATTCGAGTAATAAAATAGATTATACAAATATCAGACAAAAATAACATACCTCGGTGTCAACGACTGAAAACTGGACATGCATATCCTGGCAAATAGTCCCACGTACAACTCAAAATGACACGTGGCATGAGTTAGATATTTAGGTTCGTGACAAATAGATTCATTGAACCACCCAATCTTATTAATCACCTACTCATTGGATTGATTAAACGCAAAACGAAATGTTTTATTAGATAACGAGGAACAAGTAATTGTTTCTCTCAATATTTTATTTAAGTTGAGGCGATGAAGAAGGCATGACCTAGGAACGTTGGTTTGCGTAGCAAAATGAAATGTGAAGAGAAAAAATTGGATTTGCAATGAAAGAAGTTGAGTTGTTATTGCCATATCAAGTATAGACACAGTCCACATTCTGCATTGGAGACGATTTTGGGTATTAGACGTGAATTTACTCCACAACCCCTCAACATCACCTCCACAGTGTTGATGTGGCAGCAATCCACTACCTCAATCCACATTTACCATTGGAGATGCTCTCACACATACGGTTCTCATGTGTACAATTATTCCAGTTGGCAAGATGTAAGCTTCCTATTTAGCCGCCAGGTGGTGACAAAACGTGAGTTGAATGGGTCTACAGCTCAAAACGTGACAGTTGCCATAACCGTCACCATAACCGTTTTCCTCTCTCATTCCCATAACCGTAATCCGCCGCCCAACTTCTTAACTCCCACTCTCTCTCTCTCTCTCTCTCTCTCTCTCTCTCTCTCTCTCTCCCCGTACGATTTTACAGTTTGTTAATTTTGATTCGGTCTCCTTAACCAGGTAAGCTAAATCTCTCCCTCTCTCTCTCTCTCTGAAGACCTCTGTTTACTAACATAATCCATTTTTACATTTCGGTTTTTAGTTTATTTTCTAACTATATGTGTGGTGTGGTCTCTAACATACATTATTCTCTCTACATTTCAGGCAGTCAGTCTACTACATGGCAGGGGATCAGCTTGTCGGCCTCTACAACACCTTCTTCAATTACAATCTTCCAATTACTAGTACTACAAAATACAACCTCGACACTACTCTCTTCGACCTCCAAACTCATCTTCTAGACCAATGTTCTGCCTACTCCACCATTGATTATAATAACATGAATCTCCAATTTCATGACTCTAATGATAACTACATCTTGTTTCCACCCAATGATGATGATCAATTCGATGATCGGTACTATTATCCTTGCTCGAAACGCCGGAAAATTAGCTGCTACGCCGCTGATGATTATATCGACCGTGGCTTTGATTTCACGGAGACTAATTGCGTCGAAGGGTATAACTGTAGTTACCCTAGTGGTTACTCATCCACTAGTACAACTCTGCCTAATGATCAGTTCTTGCTTCAAACAAGGACTAGTACTAGTACTTATCAAAACTTGAGTGAGAATCAAAACTTGAGTGAGAATCAGAACTTGAGTGAGAATAAGCCGATGATGGAGGCGACCAAAGTGGATCAGGGACTGTTGGCGCAGAGTGTTGCGGCGAGGCAGAGGAGGAGGAGGATCACCGAGAAGACTCAGGAGCTTGGGAAGCTTATACCTGGGGGGAACAAGATGAACACAGCAGAGATGTTTCATTCTGCATTCAAGTACATCAAGTTCTTGCAGGCCCAAGTTGGGGTTCTTCAGTTCATGGCCTCAATTGATCAGGTAATTAAACCAATCATAAAGAATTATAGGTTAGTTCTGTTTTGTTTTTAACACATCCCAAAGCTTCTTCTTACTCAGGCCCCGACTAACCCCATGAGCGTTCTAACCCCTTGACTCAGTCTTACATTGACATATATTTTTTTAAGAGAAAGGCATTGATGTTATTTTGAGATGATAGATTAAAGGGTGTATATTGGCAATATTGCAGGACAGTGGAGATGGAGATGAAGAGTGCATGCCCGTCGGTGATAGACGAGGAGATGATGATGAGCAACTGCAAGTTCTTCTTGCATCTTCAATTGTACAAGAGAAACTGTACTTTGCAGAGAAGTGTCTGGTTCCAAAACGATTCCATGAAGCCTTTAATGCAAAAGATCATCATGAGAATCAATTGTTAGTCAGCAAAGTAACTGAAAAGAAGCTTGGTTGCTATTAATTGCATGCATTTATTAGGAGGTTAATTGCTGCTTCTTTAATTGTTCTTTCTTTTTTTCTTTCATTTCCTTCCATCCTCTTGTCCGTGTAACCATGGAATTTCTCGAATAGCTCATTAGATTTTTCACGTATTTTTTTTAACGATTACTTCTTTTCTTCAACATTTCGCTGATTAGTTATTAAGGGAATTAATTTATATTTTTTATTTTTGTAACTAGTTATTGATGGAATTTTCGTGACTATAGTTTGCCTCTTTTTAGTTTATGATAGTTTTTAGCATTTTTGGATAGCACAAACCTCGGTACTATATATTATTTCAAAGAAAAATAATAATTTAACACACTTTGGACGTACACTTTTAATTTATTTATGACTCTTTCTTGTCTCCCTAAGTGCGAATTTTAAAGCATTTCAAACAAACTTGATCAGTGAGATTTTAAAACACACATGAGCGGCGAGCGCCTTCCCTTTTTTCCTTTGACTTTGCAAAGCTTTTGCCAATTCATGGGCTGTAACATCATTCGGTTGTTGACAAACACACGGATTCTTCCATGTTCCAAGAACTATGAGCATCCAGTAAAACCTTGCATTCCTTCAAAAGTGAACCCAATTCTGACCTGTTTTTTATTTGCCATAGTCCTTGTATTTCCTCCAAATTCAATGCGTATATCTCAAAGATATCATTCTTCAGGGAGTCGTTTAGTTTCAAGGAGCTAAGAATAAAAAGACAATGCGCATTGTTTAAGAGTGATTTCCTCTACTTAACAAATAGTTCATTTATGTTATTTTTAAAGGAAAATGCTAGCTTGACATGCACATAAGGCACCCAAGTTAGGCATTGGAGGAAAGAAGAAAAAGACAATGCACATTGTTTGAGAGATTTTTGTTGAGATGCATGTGCATACATTCTAAGGTGCATGAAAGGTACACGTAAGAGCATGTGTGTGACCAAAGTCTTTTTTTTTTTTTTTTTGGTGAGAGTTGAATTACGATCTCCCCAAACCTTACCTTTTGACAAGTGATGTCTCTACCATCTTTTAACACGTGCGTGCCAAAATTACACTAACATTCTCCATTTCTAAAAGTTCTAGTCGGTTCCGAAAAAAAAGAAAAAAATTCTTAATCATCAAACAAAAATAACTAAACAAAATGAACAAACTCCGAGGGGAAAGTAACCACATATCAAGATCAGATCCATCATCCATCAAATAATTTTATAATTTCAGCAATGAAGAATTAGTCCCTGCCAAGATAATATCATAATTTAAGGTCATCAACCTGTTTGTGAACCCTGCAACACTGAACACACGTCGATACAAGTGTGAACACATCTTGAAATATATTGCACAGTTTTTGAACAGATGTCACCTAGGGTGTGACTTTTAAGTGTGTCCAAATATAATTCCCCGTCAACTAAGATTCATTAAAGCTCATGGGGATGCACTCAAGTTTCTGCTAAGCAATACTTTCAGTTTACAGACATTTTCTCTCGGGATTTTCATAAACAAACAAATACATGTATTTGAAAAATAACCCAAAGCACTGCCAAAAAGAAAATAATAATATTTCAAAGCGTCTCACAAAAGGCTCATTCTCTGGTCACTGGTGTTTCTGGTTCTCTGGCCACCTGACTTGCGTGTATCAGACATGCAAAACAAGGCGTTCTCCCGATTTTTCCTCTATTAATATACATAAAGTTTCTTCCGCACGTCCCAATTACCATCTGGAGTGCAAATCTAACAGCATCGATGACGAAAATGCTGGTAAATTTTTCAGAAGTGAACTTTTATGTAGAGTGGAGACACAAAGCTCTTATTTTATGAAGAAATATAGTTATACTGCACATGGTTGTTAGAATTCCTCGTGTCCAAATCGGGTTGTGTTGGATATTCAAGGCCCTGAAGTACTGGCATCCTTCTTAGATCTTCTTCCGAGTATGCAGGGATGAACCAGTATCTCTTATCGGTCCCAAACACCTGGAAGCAAAGACCATTAGAAAACACAACCAAAATAAGAGACCAAACATATTTACAATAACAACTGTATGCCTTCGACTTATTTCCAATGATTTTAGTTTCTCAGTGTATTATTTGACATGCTAACTTCAGTAAACAATGAAAATCAACTGATACATCAAAAACAACTGTTGCGCTTCAAATTATTGACACTGACATAAATCAAGCTGAATGGCCTTCAACATAACGTTGCTATATTTGCATATACTACATAAACAATCACACAATCGAATTTTGATTTCACAACTCTCTCATTCTTTAGCAAGCAAACTATCACCTCATAAGAGTTTATTCTTTCGTCGTCATAACCATGTGATTTATTCATTGAAAAAGCTATTTATTTTATTGCATTTTTATAGTTGTATATTTTTATTGAACTCCACTAATTAAGTAAATACTATTAGTAGCATAAATTCTTTATACTAATACATTGAAGTCCTAACCAAATATTTTATACTGCATCTTTCAACTAAAGAGAGCACATGGTGTAGCAATTAGAGGGGCAAAATGTGACAAAAATCCAGCTGACCAGTTTTATTAGACCCTATTTAAGAAAAAAAAAACAAAAAACAAAAAACAAAACAAAAACTAAGGATACATACAGGTAGAAAAAGCAGTCTATTTGTAACCCAAAAAAAAAAAAAAAAGCAGGCCATTCTTATAATCAGGCTGGCTTCAGGTTTGAGTATTAGGAAACTGACTACCTGCTCTATGTTTAGTAAGAACACTTGACAGACATATTATAAATGTTCAATTTAGTGAACAATAAAATTAAATGGTTTTGTTCAACCATCACAATGGTGCTGAAATCTAGTTTTTAAGCACAATTATAGTCTTAGTCTATTAAATTTTTTTTTCTTGTTTTAAAGAGTTGAATTGGATGTGACATCAAAATATAGAATAGCAGTTTAGAGAAGGGAGATGAACATGAGTCAAGCGTAAAAGAGGTGCAGAGCAGATCAATGGGCGGTGGTAGTCCGAGAGGATGTTGCAAGTAGTATAGAAAAAATTTGTGGAAGATTATGCTCAGCTATATTCCACATGGTGTTGGTTTGGTGTTCAAGTTACAGAAATTAACCATGAGGGTCTGAAGTGAAGTACACTGCTAATTCTGCGGATGAAGAATTCTCAGTGGCAAAGAGAGGGAATTTGGAGAATAAAGAGAGCAGCAAAGGAAGAATAGGAAGCAAGCATTGTTCAACATTACACAACACTTTAGTTGGCATGTGCAACATTTTAAAAAAATGGATTAAGAAATATCATTGTGCTCAAGAAAAAAGATAAAGAAATTTTGCACATTGCAGAGAACACTTTGTTATAAATATTAAATACTAGGAACACTTTACGAGAGAATTGCAATATTTTTGTCCATTTTGGCTTGAACAATGCTAATATTTGGATGAGTTCAACCTATTCAAGAATTGCTGTCATTTTCTTGTTGATGTTACTCTAGTTATTCTATGAAATTTAGTGAAACTTTTGCAATAAATTGATCAAAAGAATGATTGGGGACCTAGATCCACACTATGGAAGTGTGATGAGTTCTATGCAAGAACCTATTCAAGAATTGCTGTCATTTTCTTGCTGATGTTATTCTAGCTATTCTATGAAATTTTGTGAAACTTTTGCAATAAATTGATCAAAAGAATGATTGGGGACCTAGATCCACATACTATGGAAGAGTGACTGGCTCAAACGGCATATGATAAGGGAACTAATTCAAAATAGGCATCTACTTTACAAGAATAGTTTCCTCATTAAAGTAACATCTAAAGTAAGAAAAAAATTGAATTATTTCATAAATATTTTATCAATTTCTGAACTTGTTAAGAGAAGATTTGAAGAAAAACAAAGGCCTCATTTAAGTGTCAAGATTATTCAAAGCAATCATGAAGATGCCACAACAAAATTAGAATGACTTACAATATAACTGATTGATACATAATTGCAAGAAATGTGATTTAAGGTTGATTTCACAAACTCATAGAGTCTAAGCAATTGCTACGAAAGTGTATAAGAGGGTGATCTGGATTATTACCCCAACCTCAAGAGAGCTAGTCAAACATCTATAAGATTCACTATCTCCAAACTACTAGGCACATATTGTTTAAGCAACAATTGACTATGATTTCAACCTAAGTTACCCGGACTCGGGTACGGGTGAAGGATACGGGGACTCGCTTAAAGAGTCGGACACGGGTACTTGGACATGGCAAAAGATAAAAAGATGTACATATATACATGAATAAATATATATATTTGTAATATAATTGTAGTGATATTCAATAAGGGGGACAACTCATTTAAAAAAAATGAATAAATAAGTAGGACAGCTGGCCCCATATTGCAATGATATGATAGAAAGAGTTAATATTGACAGCATGTAGGGGTGGGCACGGGTCGGGTTCGGGTCGACCCGACCCGATACCCGACGACCCGACTCATTCGGGTCGATATAAAAATGACCCGCCACCCGACCCGCCAGACCCTAAACCCGAACCCGACCCGACCCGCCAGACCCTAAACCCGACCCGAACCCGACCCGAACCCTATAAAACCCACAAAAACCACAAAAAACCATATAAAACCCATGATGATACCCGGACCCGACCCGAACCCGACCCGACCCGACACTATTATGACCACACCCGAACCCGACCCGACACCCGACGGGTCGGGTTTTATGACCCGACTCGTTTGCTCCACTCATCCCACCCGACCCGCCACCCGCCACCCGACTCGGGTGACCCGACCCGAGTCGGGTTCTCGGGTTTCGTGCCCACCCCTAACAGCATGTGGGGCCCATCTTGGAAGTCAACTTCTCTCTCGTTTGATACATTAGTTTTTCATCTTCTTCGCGATTGTGCAACCGCCGTGTGATCAACCCCTAACCCATGTCTCTCGCCTCTGCGACCTCTTCGGCAACTCTCTCGTCAACGCAGGTACACACAAATCTCTCTCTCTCTCTCTCTCTCTCTCTCTCTCTCTCCCTCCCTCCCTCCCTCCCTCCCTCCCTCCCTCTGCACCTCTACGTCTCTCCCTACAACCACATCCAACTTCAGATCCGCCGCGTCAACACGTATACCGTGTCCGGATCCATGTCGGATCGTGTCGACGCGGGTACTCTAACATAAAGTGTTGAGTCCGGGTATCGTAGATTTCAATCTCAACATAGATCATGTATTTAATTTGAGGCTCATTAAAATTTAGTTCTGCATTTGTTATCTTCCAACTACTATTATAGTCTGCTATATGAACGTTTTCTCCTCACAATTGCCTTTACTTCAGGAGTCGGTTTTGTTAAGGTATATATGTGGGCATTTAGGGTTTGGCCCACTGGGCCCATTTATGTGTAACTATATATTGATCTAATTGGTCCTATTATAATCAATTTAGTCTTTTTCCCAAAATCTAACATGGTATCAGAGTCAGAACCCTAGTTCCAAGGTCGTTCGACTTTCACGTCGACGACTGTTTCGTGATGTTCGTCTTTTGTTGCGTTGCTCTTTGATCTTTGTTGGTCTCTTTGCAAAGTCATTACTCACTGAACTCATTCGTTGCTTTCATTGATGCTCGTTTCTTCTTTTTTCTCCTATGTTTTTGTTTCTCTGTTTGTGCGGGGCTTTTTCAAGAGATCTGTTTCGTCCTTTCTTCAACGTCCTCTTCTTTGCTCATCTTTCCTTGTGTTCTGCTCTTTATGCTATCTGTGTAATCACCACTACTTTGTTTGTGTGTTTTCTCCCCCAATTCGGCCTCTCTGTTTGTGCGTGGCACCCATGCACAGTCCGTCAATCCCCTGCCCATGTGCATTTCTGCTCAACGCACAACCTGTGTGCATTTCTGCTCAACGCTACAACTTAATTATTTCTTGATATTATGTGAAGAAGGGAGTTCATTTGTTATTTAACTCCTCTCTTATCATCAACTGTCTTTTGTGGAGAGAGAGAATTAAAGTCTCTTTGAAACTACAACAAACTTTATTCTTTTTCATCGAAGAAGATTATTTTCTAACTAGTTGGGTTTATTATTTCAAGAAAAGATAGTTCACATCAGCGGTGCGCTTACTCTGCCCATGTATCACTTTCTATCGTCGATCTATCGTCGTCGCCGACTGGTCTTTGTTGAATTGTCGCTATTATTTGCCGGATGAACCCTTTTGCAGCAGTCCTCTGTGTGCGTACTTCTCGTCGGCCCTTCATGATCGACATTATTTGTTGGACGAACATTTTCGCAGCAACCATATGTGCGTGCTTCTCGTCGGTCTGTCGTCGTCAGTGGCTTGTAGTTGTCAGGTCGTCGTCATTGTTTACCGGACGAACCTTTTCGCAGCAGCCCTGTGTATGTACTTCTCGTCAGACCTTCCTCTTGTCGGACGACCTTTTCGCAGCAATCCCCTGTGTATGCGCTTCTTGTCGACACCTCTCGTCGTCGCTATAATTTGTCGAACGAACCTTTTCGCAACAGCTCCATGTGTGCAATTTTATGCGTGCCCCTGTGTCTACCATTTCGTTTAATGGTGCTCACTGCTTTGCCTTCTACTCATCATCGTGTCTTAGTGTTCACCGGAGATAGTTATTATTATTATTTTCGTTCTAGTCAGTTACTTTTTGTCTATTTATTTTAGTGTGTTAATTTGCAAACTCAAGTTGGCATTGAGTTTGAGGGAGGGTGTTAAGTAGGGGTGGGCACGAAACCCGAGTACCCGACTCGGGTCGGGTCACCCGAATCGGGTGGCGGGTCGGGTAAGATGAGTTGAGAAAATGAGTCGGGTCATCAAAACCCGACCCATCGGGTGTCGGGTCGGGTTCGGGTGGGATTATATTAGTGTCGGGTCGGGTTCGGGTTCGGGTCGGGTTTGGGTGTCATCATGGTTTTTATAGGATTTTTGTAGTTTTTGAAACTATGGGTCGGGTCGGGTCGGGTCGGTTCGGGTCGGGTTCGGGTTCGGGTATCTGGTCTGGCGGGTCGGGTGATGGGTCATTTTTATACCGACCCGACCCGAGTCGGGTCGTCGTGCATTGGGTCGGGTTGACCCAAACCCGACCCGTGCCCACCCCTAGTGTTAAGTATGTATGTGGTTATTTAGGGTTTGGCCCACCAGGCCCATTAATATATTGACCTAATTGGTCCTATTATAATCAATTCAGTCTTTTTCCCAAAACAGCATACAAACATAGTGCACTCAATATTTTTAAAATCTGAGGCATGTAAGCCCTAGTGAGGCACTAGCGACACCAAAGGCTAATGGACATTTCAGTTCACTAGTTCAATAGATGCCAAAAAGCTCCAATCTAAGATATAGGAGGAGAGGAAGTGTGGAGCTCATTGGAAGGAGGATTCATAGATAGGAGCTTCTTCATTTCCTTAATCCTCTATTTTTGTTTTTATTTCACTTTTTTTTTGTTTTTTCATTGCAGTTCAACCAATTGAACTGCTTCAGTTCAAGCAGCAGAAAGTCCTTCTGTTGCTCAAACAGTACCACTGTTTCAGCTGCATGAGCTCCATCTCTTCTTCTCTGTTTCCTCATGCTAATTTTTTTCTGCATGAGATCACCTCCCTCCTGAATATGGTTTATTTGCTTCCTTTTTGTTGACGATTATTTAGACATTGTTTATTTGTTATTAATCTTTTCTACTTTTTCAATTCATCATTTCAATTATTGATTGTTGTGTAGTTGCTATTTGTTAAATAATGATAAGTTGACCACACAAATATCATGATGCCTTGATGAAATTTATTGCAGCAAGTCTTCCTTCCCAATTGCATAGCATGATAAAGTACATCATACATTCATAATGTCAAACATAATTTTAGTTGCGTAGTTAATTGCAATTACTGATATATTTTCTTTTAGTAATTGAACTCCTGAATCTATGGTATTTTTACATCAATGTTGACATTGTTTCCAATTTTAGCTTCTGCTTTTAGGAAAAAAAAACAATAAAAGTAAAGGGAAAAACAACAGGCTTATATGCCACATTCTATCACAAGGTTTATGTTTTCCCTCAATAACTCTCAGACATTGGTCGTACTACCTCAAAAAGCTTGGGATTAAATCAATACCAAAACAATACAAAGTTTTTAAATAGATTAAGATAAAGTTGTCATCAGTACTCTAAAGAAATATAAGTCTCATCAATACTCAAGAGAAGAGAAAAATATAAAAAGAAACTGCAAAAAGCAATACAGATAGTATTACTTGCTACATCTCCATGATGGCAACAGAATAAAGTTGTAGACTTGTTTACAAGCCAAGATGGAAAAGGAACAAACAAAAATCCACTAAATCAAAAAAAGTTGAACAGATTAAGGAAAAAAAGAAGGACAATCAATCCATAATCACATTTTTTGCAATTTATAGCACCAAATTGAGTTTAATCTATAATAATAACCACGAAATTCAATGCTTACTGTAAAATCACATAAAAATGTTTCCAAGCAAACTAAAACTTCCTGACTAGTTTATTAGGATTTAATAACAGTAAATTATTTTAGTCAATTTAAAAGCCTTCACTTGCTGCAATTAAGATCTTAACCAATTTGGAGATAATGATTAGGCAAAAAATAAAGAATATAATCTTAGCAAGCAATCAATCCCACAAATGACAGTTTAAAGTCTTTAGACGTATCAAGGAAATTTTTTGGGATGCAAGAATCAAATAGTTTTCTGTATCTTTCAAATGTCAAATAGCTCTCTTTCATGAAACATGCTTGAATGGTTTTTTTTTTTCTTCACAAAGATTTATGCTTATAAACTTCATTTGTCAATAACAAGAGTCTCGTGCAAGACATCCACCGAAAGGTGTATGAAGTTAGGCAATTGTCAGAATAAGCAATTCCCATTTTTTATGTTTAGCTAGGAGACTCCCACGCACAGGTATTCAAATCACATCTCTCACAATCTAGAATAGTTGGCAAAATAAATTTGAGCTGTTCTTCTTACATCGGTGAGGGTCCAAGAGCGGAATCTTCAAATAATCATAAATGATATCTTACAGAATTACTTTAGCAGATGTTCTTTGAGGTTTACACTCACTTATTGTCACAGATTTTTTGATCAGATATTATCACAGATTCATTGCAGCTATCATATCTAATGGTCTTTGTCTCTATCCAAACTATCTTAGTGCATTCATTAATATTTGCATCTCTAGTACACTGAAGTTGGTATTGCTAATGGAGAATCATACAAAATTTTACATCAGTTGTCTGTAATACAAAAGCAAAAGCTAAAAGATTATTTTCTATCGTAAAATGGTTAAATCTAGTTCTATTTTGTTTTTATCATTACATGTATTCAGGGCCTCTCACTACAGGCTGAAATATGACTCAGGATTCTTTTTTTCTTTTTTTTTTTTTTTTAATATTCCATACCGCCATGAACCAATTAAAGTTACAATTTGATTAATGCATTAGTTGAAAACTTAATCAAGTGAGAGTTAATTCAACTCCCTCTTTTTTACCATTGAAATCAGAAAAAGATCTCAGTTTGCACAAGGAACCTATTTCTATTTAGGAAAAACTGTTGTTTCCAGGTCAGATGTAAAGTTGTCAAGCTAAAGAGTAATGTACATTAGCTTTTTGAGAGTTATTAACGATAGAATCTTAGCTTAAGTTCAATTAAACAAGGAAATTAGCATAAGCACACAAATAATGCAATTACTTCAAACTTCACGATAATGATGACTAATAATGATAATGATGATCAATAATATATTGTTTCAATTTAGTGACTGAAAGACCAAGGTATCATCCAAACCACTGAAAAATTAGCGAAATTGATTGTATTCAGATGAACTATCAAATCATTTGCACCCTAAAGAAATAGACCGTCCTAAATCGATTAATATAAGATGTTGAGTGGACCTTTTTCAAGAAGGTTTAAATATAAAAAAAGAAAAGCTCAAAGTTCCATATATAGCAACAAACATTCTCATGTTTGAAAATGCAAAAATAATGATACTGTAATGCACTGTCTAAAAATTTCGGGCTTCTTTGAGAAGGACTTTACAAATCTAAGTACATGCCACATTTTTTCACAACTCAATTTACGCAGTAGCATGCATATATTTAAATGTAAGCAAACTCATTTAAAGTTTTAGTAAATAATTAGGAACAAAATAAATAGTGATTTGCCATTAAGGTCTGAATCTCTTCAAATAATGAAGTCCACTAACGACATTGAATGCAGCGTAAACTTTCTCAAAAAGTAACAAATGAAAGGGACCACCATAGAAATTGTTCTACCTGCTCAAAATTCTTTTTCCGACCAAGGTCATAACACCATTTAGTGCTGGTTCGCTTCTCATATGCCTGAGAGAGAGAGAGAGAGAGAGAGAGAGAGAGAGAGAGAGAGAGAGAGAGGGATGGGAGAGGAATATCAATAGCAATTTAGATCACTAAAAATCAAGTTTTTTATGGTTGGAGAAAATTATCTTATAACAAGTAAATTACCTCAATAGTGGTTGTATTACGAGCGACCAATGAAATGTGCATAATGAGAAAACCCAAAACACTCAATGCAAATGCCAAGTTCAACACTTGATGGTAAGCAAAAATTGAAAAAAAAAAATATATCAGCAGGGTTGCCATAAAATAAGCCATCTAAAACAAAGGACAATATACATTTTTCGTCGGAGTCCTCACCAAATGCAAGGAAGGTGGTGGCAAGTGTTCCCGGTGTTCCGGGTATCTCTCCATCACTAAAGAATGACACAAAATTAGGCAATAGCGACAGTGTGACAACCGTTGTCTCCAGGAATGTGTAGAACTGGAAAATAAAAAAGACAACAGTAACAGTTACACAATGTTCAACAAGGCAATAATATTAATGTGCCCATTGGATTAGCAGCACAACTACAGCAATAACATAAATGTCCCTGCTAAAAAAATAAAATCAACACTGAAATGGGAGACACGGATTGTCACTGGCTGAATTGATTTAACATCAAACAAAATGGAACTTGATTGCTCGTAACAAGGTACTACATTTCTTTTTTTTCTTTTTGTGTGTGTGATAGTTAACAAGGTTTTATTAATTAAACATAAAAAGTTGAGGACCATGAGTCCTCATTTACATCAATGCCAACATAAATGAAACCAGCTTTAACATACTAAGAGAACTAATAAGAGAAAAGGCAAAGAAGAAGCATAATTTACAAAGGGATTCCGCTGATTTCTATTTTTCAATAAATCAAAGTAGAAGTAGGAGGATGACCCCCAACAAATCAGATACACGATAAGTAATTTCAGTTTTAGGAGTTGGGCAGTCGTCTAGACAATGAAGCTGACAGTGACAACTGATTTAAAGTAACAAATTCGTGATTGGGTACACCATACCATTTTATTTTGCTGAAAAAGAACCTGAAGGTAGTAAGAAATGGTGTGTCCAAACTTATTTGGTGTTTGACGGCAAAAAAGACTCATCACTAAAGTCGGGATTTCAATATTGGAAACCAAATAACAATTTAATGCGTTTTTCAAGATCTAAGGGGAAAAAAATTGTAAAGGATTGCTTCGCATACAAAATTGTTCTTGCATAGAAAATCACCCAAATTAAAGTTATAGATACACATAGAAAGTGGGTAAATTAGTCAAGCCTCATCAACTAATGGTGCCAGGGTGTTGCCATGTGTCAAGCACACCTTTCAATAGCATATACATGAGGTGAAAATTGAAAATAGAAAAAATTAATGAAGAATTAATTGCAAGTGATAATAAATACTACCTGATATTAGAATATTTCTATGTCAATGACCATATATGCAGTCAAACATACTACGATAAGTATACATTATCGTGTTAGCATGTATGTATTACATTAATGTGTTAGCATGTATGTATTAAAGCCCACCATTTCATCTACCTTATAATTTTTTTTTTATTTGTATTTCTTAAAATAGCAAGTGATAATAATAACAGTAACAATAATACTTATAATGACAACAAAAATAGCATAAAAGTTTGAATTAATTTTTTTGTGTTCTTTTTTTTTTCTTTCTTTCTTTCCCTTTTTCTTTTCTTCTTTTCTTTTAGACAAGCAAACCATATAATGCACCGCATATGTTTCTTTTGATACTAAATAAATAACAGATATCTTCACTTTGACCTTCACAGATGCAATAAATGAAAAGGCAATGATAAGCTGATCAAGAATAAGAGCATACTAACAAAAAAAAGGCACAGAACCAAGAAGCATGAATAAAAATCTTGAATAAAGACAATACTCTCCTTGAGCTTGAAGAGATGAGATGAGAGCATAAAGCAACTCAATACTCTGTAAAAACAAACTAATATAAGGAAGAATACCTAGGAAACAAATTAGCTTTAAAATCTACAAAACATAATATGATAAACCTGTGCCTGCTCAGCCTGCTACCTAGGAAACAAATTAACTTTAAAGGTAGTTGTAAGAAAACAAAGATACATAAGGAAGAATACTTGAAGACTTGCATAAGAAGGAATGTAAAATTATGTTCACATGCACCAATAATTTGCATAACAATAGATCAAACTTGCAAATGCTACATCAGATAATTAAAACAAGATAGCATAGCCGCGTACCAAGAAAAGCAGAAAATACTTGTAATTCAAAGCTCCAACACAATTGACCACCCAAACACAGTGGTGGTCCATTTTCAGTACACACCTTCCACCTGAAACGGAAAGAAAATCTCAGTAAAAACAAACTTGCGCAAAAAACAAACACCAAATCATAAACCTAAAAATTTTACATTTTTAAGTACTCACAAACAGAACAGTGATGGCAACGCGGTGGTTTCATTTGGTTGCACTTCCTGCAGTGTCGAATTCTTGAATTGGAAGGGCTGCCAACTGCTGTTTGTAGCAGAGTGAAATCGGTGGCCGAAAATTCTGGCCCTGTCAATGGCGTGGTGTCTCCAATTTCCTCATCCGCTACAGGCCTCCAATTCGGAGGAACCTTCCCCGGATCAGTAAAAACCACAGAAAAGTAGCTCCACAGCAACATTGCCAACTGCACCACAAAAACATAAATCAAGGCGTTTCGCGTAACAAAGCAACAATCTTTTTATTCAATTTCTTCAAAACCTCAACTCCATCAACAGAAACCGCAACAAAAATCAATCAAAACCTAAGAGCATGACCAATGAAGAAAACAATTATGTAAGCACTAGAAATTACCAGGAAATGAAACAAAATCAAGACGAAGACGGCGGCGGAGACCGAACCGAGACCACCGCGGAACAAATCCGGCACGTAATTGGTGATAACAACCGCGTAATACGAAACCCCAACGACGCCAAGAACAAGAAGGATCATGATGGAGCCGAGGCCGCGAAGGGCCGTACAGAACTTGAACACGTTCCACGCCATTGCGATCCCTAATCTTTGCATACTGAACAACAGAACAACAACTCAAGAACTGAAAAACTCCAAATAGAGAGAAATCGAGGTTCTTGCCTTCTTCGAAATGTTCTTCGATTCAATCAGTCGGTCGGTCGGTCAATCCATGTCGTTGTTTAATTGTGATGATTTTGATTGGATGGGAATTCCAGTTGGTCGTTGTTTGAAATTCCACACTCCCAGACATCAAACAAGCTTTCGCCCATTCGAGATGAGTAATTCCACGTTAAGAAATGGTAAAGATGACTTCTTAAAATTTTGGAAAATGCTAGTGACTTTTTATATAGCACTCGTATAGGAAACACGCTTTCAAATGTCCCTTGATTTTCCGAAACGTACGTGCGCACGCATCTCGAGTCAAATCTAAGGAACGTTCACAAGTGTATGCTATTATATCTGGCGTAGAGGACCCGATATATCTATTGTTTGCACCGTCGACTCTCGACTGTCCTTGCTATTAGCCTATTACAACGGGTTATTTTGTCATCTAATGGTGATTACCGATCGTCGTTACGAAAACGAGTGAGTTTTACGTCAGTCAAGCATGTTACAAATAGAGGTGCACACGGATTGGATCTAGTTTAATTAGGGTCAATTCGTAATTCAATTCAATTATTGCGAATTGAAAAAATACAGTTCAATTCAGTCCAAATAATTCATTAATCCAACTCAATTCAATTTACAAAATGCGGATCGGATAGAATCAAGTTCCACGGATTGACGTTTTCCTATCCAAACATTCATGAAATTAGACTTAATCAAATGAATCACAAGAATTATACATATCATGAATGACAAATTTACAACATACATTTCACAAATCTATATATTGCATATTTCTCATAAACTTGTCACCACAATGACCTTCAAAATGCAAGTTCTTACATAAACAAATATGTCATCCACAAATCTTCACCATAGACCCTCACAAAAGCAGAAAAAAAAAGTGCATGTTAAAAGCATAACAAAAGAGTTAAAGAACAAACATAGTCTTTTAGATGTTATAGTTTAGAGTTAATAGTTTAAGTTAATGCTCTTTAAGGTACTAAAGTACATACGATCATATATGTATATGTGTTGATGTGCTAAATGGATTGGATCAGATTGGATTCACGGTTTTTTAATGTAGGATCCGTAATCCAATCCAATCCAGCCGGATTAGTGATTCTTCAATCCAGTCCAATCCAATGGATTAAAAAATTAATCCAATTAGTGATAATTGATCCAAATTGGACCGGATCCGCGGATTAGTGCAATCCATGTGCACCCAAAGTTAGAAATTACAAGCAAGGCAAGCAACTGCGTTTCCATTTCATTTCAAAGGCCTTTAATATGGATATCCATCTTATCCAAAAAAATAAAAATAAAATAAAATAAATGGATGTCTATCAGATTTTAGAATGGGGAATGCTGCAATTACACAAGCACACATGACAAATTTTAATATGAATTTATTTTCTATTATTTTTTTTTACTTTAGCGGTAGTCGAATAACTTTACTTTTTGACAAGAAATGTCTCTTCTATCTCACCAAAGATATTTCAGCAAAGTAACACATTTGAGAAACGTTGGGTACATGCACATCAAGAGATGAGCGCACACATCTTGGAAATATTACATGGCTTTGAAGGAGTGTGATCCTAAGTGTGAGAAAATCATTTTTGGTTAAGAAATTCTTTTGAATAACATTCATCTGTCCTCTTTAAATAAAATAGTCAAAACCTATATTAAGCTAAGCCCCTTCTCCTTCCATTATTTTGGACTTCATCAAGGGTGGTATGTGAAAGTTTCTCCTTGGAAACAAACAAAAAGATTTGACGATAATGTTGTTCCATCACAAGTATGATGAGAAGACGATTAATACAATGCTCATAATTTACAACTTAATATTTCAAACCTTAAACCCAATAGTCATAGAAAACGCACATTACATTGGACTTCATCTGACCAACCTCACATAATTTGCTAACTTCACAATATTTCAAAAGAAAATGATAATCTAACACAATCTCAATGCATACTTTGAACGCGCACCCTTGTCTTTTAGTACTTTATGGTGTTTTGTCATATATGGGGCCCACGCGTGAAGAAACAAGAAAGAGCCATAAATGATTGAAAGAAAAGAATGTGCGCTTAAAGTATACAAGTATACGTTAAAAGTGGGTCATTTGATCATTTTCCTATTTCAAATTCACCTTCTAGGATTGATGGATAACATGTATTTCAGATCAACCGCCTGACATTCTAAATAAGTTGAGAACTCTCCACTGACAAGAAATTACTGGCTTAATTCCTGCACAATGAGAGAATAAGCATTCACTCCAAATTTACTTGAGACAGCAGAGGCTTGTTTGAAAAGAAAGCATCTAAATTAGCCATGGCAAGATCAAATGTCGCAGCTAACGATTCTGGGGTCAGAACGGCTTTATGTGGAGATACGACAACATTATCCAACTCTACGAGCTCCTTGGGCACATCAGGTTCATTTTCAAACACATCTAAGCCAGCACCTCCTATCTCTCCATTCACCAAAAAATGTACCAATTCCTTCTCGTCAACGAGAGCTCCGCGCCCCACATTAATGATTATCCCTTTCTTCCCCAATGCAGACATGATGCTCTTGTTAACAATGTGGTGGGTCTCTGCCGTCAAAGCACAAGAAAGGATGAGAATGTCACTGTTGGAGGCAAGATCATTGGCATTTGAATAGTAAGGATATGGAACAGATGGTCTTTTCTTTCTTGAGTTGTATGAAATAATGCAGCCAAAGGCTTCAATTCTTTTGGCGATTTCTGAGCCGATCCTTCCAAGCCCCAAGATTCCTACTCGCTTTCCCCTCAACTGCTAGCAATGATTGAAGCCCGTGATGTAGTTCAAATAGGATACAGTCATTTGAAGGGTTTAAATAAGATAAAAATCAAAGTGCATTGGCGGAATAAAGCATAGACAACAAGGCTTCACTCCTTTTGTCTTTCTATTCCTCTACTTCAAAAAAAAAAAAAAAGAAAAAGAAAAAGGATCAAAGCAACCCTTGAGGTGTAAATAATGATCGTCTGAAGAAGAATTCAATATTGAAGAGCAAATTTCGACAACATAGGAAGTCTGCTTCACTGCTTGAACAAGATAAAAAGTCATCCTCAAAGTACTTCGCATAAGGATCTGGAAGGTCGATTCGCTCACATTTTCAAGAATTCATTATGATTTATGACTGTCTCACTTGCAACTTTTTAATCGAAAGTTAAACAAGTCTTCCATGGAGCTCTTGTTGGCTTATATGCATGGTGAAACAAATCGGGTTTTACCAAAATCAAGTAAGACAATCATTATGAATCACACAAGAGAGGGAAGGAAGAAGAGGTTCATGGTTTTGTTTGGAACCTAGAGCAATTTCAGGCCATCAATCACAGTGATGAATGGCGCAAATAAATACAACCACGACCCCCTGAGCTCCCGATCTTTAGGTGCTTGCGGTCGATGTTGAGACTGACGACTCCACCAGAAGATAACCTTGTAGAACCCCTCTAGTATCTACGATAGGTTTTTTGCTTCGATGTCGTCTGTTTCATCTAGTAGCATTTAGTTCCTTGAAGATAACCTTGTTTATATGCTCTCCAAAGAGGATTATAATAAGATGTACTGCGTGAGTGGAAATTTGGAGATTTTCGTTCCTGTGCTGGGTGTAATTGCAGAATTTTCACAATTTCGCAGTATAGGAGTCCACATATTGGGATGATTCAATCAAGTTTTACATATGGGTCATAATAGAACGCATTCTTTTTCCAAAAATTCCTAGAAGATGAGGCTGCTCCAAGTTTGTTTGGCTATTTTTTGAATCATGGGATCATAAAATCTCTGTTTCATGAACTTCCTAGTCTTGTGTTGCAATAAGAGCGCAAACTTTATAGGAATTGTTTTTAAGAGATATGCTGCTGGAACTAATTAAGATCATGGAATGTGGTGGCATTAATGCCGTCTTTCAATTTTTCATTCAGCTTCAACTACATATCTGAATTCCTTTGTAATGACGATCTCAAGTCAATTTTGCAGCCAACGATCTTTTAGATAGTGCAATTTTCATGAGTTTTTAACTTGCTTTTCTATTCTATATGGTGATTTAGATGATAGAGCAATGGATGAAGCACCAGTGGAAGTAATGGTTGAAGAACAGTAACTAGCTATGACTATTGGATCTAAAGAGTGGTGAAGAATGGATGCAATATTACAATGTATGTCCAGGTAAATGGAGAGAACAAAGTGCGATATATTTGTCTCATATGGATGCCTAAAACAACTCTTTGATGGTTTCACACTTGAGCCACGATAATAGTGAGTTTGTTTGAAAAGAAAATAATGATTATCCTTCAAATACATTTGGGATTCTACCTACAACATCAAAAGCCTTACTAATCTCCCTGGCTAGATTTAGTGGGGTGTAACCTTGAGGACAAGGTTCATTTTAAGAGCTGTATAATGATGCACGTCTGGTTGTAAAGGTATAATTACATATAGGCACGCTAATAGGGTAGTCATACAGGACAACAATGGTTTATAAATAGCTTTACTAAGATATACCATATTGTGATGTGCTCTAGACATGTTGTAGAGAGTAGACCTTGATGTCAAACTGTTTCAATTTTACAACCGCATTCACAACCAAATTAATGGCAGTTTTTTTGAACAAATAGGAATGGCGAATCTATCTATTTTTATTAGGGCAATTGATTTAGGCAGCAGCTAAACGAACCCCCAGTTTTTGCTAAACATACTTCGGTTACTCACCATACCCCAGTTTTTGAATTTTAATTGCTAAACGTACCCCATTTTTTTTTTTTCTAAAATCCCCACAATAGCCAGGCTAAATGTACCCTACTTTTTGCTAAATATACTCCATTATTCAAACATACTCTTGCCTCCCAGGTTAATGAGTTTCGGTCATATAGAACCAATATCTCTAAAGAGGTATGGGATAACTCCTGCTGAGACCTTTTTCGCAGTTTCGACTGGCTTCATATAAATCCCACCAAAACCTTTGACGAGGTCTTGGTATTGGTAGAAGGTAACTAGGTCTCAACTGACTCCCACCAAAATCTATTTATAGGTTTCGGTGGGAACTAACCGAGACTTTAAAGAAGTTTCAGCCCTGTGTGTCTGCAACCCACGGGCGACAAGAACAATAAAAAATTCCAAAACTCCTAAAAATACATGAAAACAACCAAAATATTATTGGGTTTTGCTCATAATCACTTGATATTCTCAATTCCATCGACATTTTGTGTCCAAAATGCAAGATTCAAACCACAAATTGAAGCCCTAATCCCAACAACAACAAATACCAAACCGACTAAAAACGGCCTAAAAATCGTAAGAAAGCCCTAAAACCGACACAAAAGATATGGAGAATCGCACTCACAGCATCGAATCGATGGGGTTTCGTTCGGATTTTGTCGAATAATGGCCGAAGGAGGGTGTGATTTGAGAGTGGTAGCAAAAACTGGGGTCCTTTTAGTTCAAAATTTTTTTATTGTTTTTCAAAAAAAAAGAAAAAGAAAAAGAAAAAGAAAAGAAAGATGTAGTAATTAACAAGAAATGAACTATTAATCTCTTCAAAAGTAGAAATCATAATTCTAGCTCCTTGATTAAAAATTGAACGAGAGAGAGAGAGAGAGAACCTGTAGGCCTAGAGGATAATCTCCTTTTAAAGCCCAGAGACCAGACCGAACATATCTGTCAGAGGCCGACACCCGCCTGAGCACGTCCAACAACAGCCCAACTGCGAAATCCGCTACGTCCTCCGAGAACGAGTCTCCGGCATTAGTGACGTCGATGCCGCGGAGGCGACACTCCTGCAAGTCAACGTGGTCGACGCCGACGCTGGTGGCGACGACGCACTCGAGAGAGGGCATGCACCGAAGAGTGTCGGCGTCGACCGGGACGGGACCAATGCAGAGCAAGGCCCTTGCGGATTGTGCTTGCGAGGTTAAGAAATGGTGGAGAGTAGTTGGGGACTCAAAGGGCTTCAGGAAATGGAACTTGTCGAGGGAATTTAGAGGGAAGTAAGAGGACAAGATTGGCGGGATTTCACCGAATACAACAACTGATGGTTGATGGTGATGGTGACGGTGGTGGGTCGCCGATTTGGGGGGTGGCGTTGAGCTTGGGTTCATGCTTGCTTTCGGAATAACCAAAGTCCCTGTTACTTTTTTTTTTTTTTTTTTTCAAAGAACCAGTGCCTTGGGACTTGGGAGTGTAACGTACTTTTCATTTTCTTTTTGAAAAAAACAAGTGTAATATACTTTTTGCAAAAATTAAAAATTAAAAATTAAATAAAATAAAATGACATACTTATCCCTCACAACTCTCACAATCACTCACATGTTCTTCTTCCTTCTCACGTTGTGTACCCCACACAAACGCCGCCTTCGACTCCAATGATCCCCTCCAACCACTGGCGACACGAACTTGCGATTTTGAAGCCCACTACCATCGCAAGAGTCGGTTTCTTCATGTTCTTGTTGGAAAATCATGTTTCTCCACTGTTTTGTATGCATTTTATAGGGTTTGAACAATTTTTTTTTGTTTTCCTAGGGCATTGTTTGTTTTTGTTGTTCAGTGGCTATTTACCATAACAAAAAGATGATGGACGTGTAGGAGATACGAATGCGCAAGTCGGAGAGGTATTTCTTGATTTTTCATTCAATTTTTGTATATTTCTTTTGTGTTCAAACTAAAGATTCCGCCTCTGGTTCGGCCTCGCATGGCCGAGCAAATGGCTTTTGCTCGATCATTTGTGTCTGATTGAAAAATGTCATTTCGGTCACCTATGACCAAACAAATACTTGTATTTTTTATTTTTTATTAGCAAGTATTTTTTTTTCAAACCAAGGGTTCCTCTGGCTCGCTTTGGCATGGCCGACAAAACGGCTTTTGGTCGGTCTCAAATGACCAATTGAAACATGTTTATTCACAGACGAGTGTTTGTCAGTATCACTAGATCGAATCAACTATTTTTAGAGTTATTTTTAAATTTTTTTGTGGTTCTTGATTGAGGGTCGAATTTGATACTGTGATTTACCATTTTGCAATGAAATTTATGTTTGACTGACTATTTTGACTACACTAAGAACTTTAAGCTCAACGGATCTGTACGACCGATCGAACAAAATATCAAATAGCAAACCAAAAATTGATCAACTCCAAATCACATACCAAATTCATCAACTCTAAATCACATACCAAATTCATCAAGTCCAAATCATAACTTCATAGTAATACTCATCAAGAAAAAGCGAATCCAATTCATTGGCAACTTCATAACTCCAAATCTACTTCAAATCCATAAAAGCAAATCCAATTCATTGGCAACTTCATAACTCCAAATCTACTTCAAATCCATAACAATTCCAAATTCAAAACAAGCCAATCCAATTTATAGACAACTTCATTGGAAGGTCTCGTTGTTGTTGTCGTTGCCTTGCACTTTGACGAAGCATCTTCTGCCACTTTGGAAATCGGTCTTCGGATGAATCAGCCTTTAATTGTTGGGCATCAGTCTCATCTCGACTAATAATCTTCTTAGTACAAGCCATACATATTAGAATGACACAAATATAAACCCAACATCAACATCCAATAATTACTTTAACAAAATAGAAACCAGTAACATAATTCTCATATTATTTGTCCATTCGGTTAGGACAAACTGATTAAGAATGTTCTATTTGATTGTAGTCACCCGAGTGAAATACTTTTCATCGGTCAACTACAACCGAACAAAATAATTTAAATCGGTTGTGTGTGATCGACTGAGACTCAACAACCACTAAACATCATTCAATCATAAACAACAACAAACTCATATACAACAACCAAAATTGCTAAAAAACGGGTGAAAATTGAAGACACATTAACATTCAAGAAAACAACATAAATCAACCAAGTTTGACTGTATCATCATAATAATAATTGATCATCAAAATTAAATTACATTATATTAAAATGTGATCCTTAATTGCAATATTTTCAAAAAAATTCAATATTACACCAAAATTGGATTGATCGGTCGTAACAGATCTATTGAACTTCATTTGTGTTGGGTTTTGGGGTTCATAAGCAGCGAAAAATTCAAAACAATTTTGAAAAATCCAACAGGATCACAAATAAGTTCTATTAAATAAGATCTACAAAAGTAAACTATACCTTGATTCGTGATTTCCTTCTCTGATTGTTTAATCTTCAAGATGTTCAAGCGCACATCCTCTATCAGAAATCCACACACGAGCGGTGACCATAATTTGGAGTGCTAGCCCCAAAAAGATTGAAAACGTTTTTCTTTCTTTCATAAGATCCAAAGAATACGAAAATTGAAAAACGAAATTCTTATATTACGTTTTGGGTATCACTCTTTATTTATATGTGTAGATAAGCTCTCACTTAAAATTCTATTCGTAATACAACTATTGTATTTACGTCGTTTAAGTACATTCGAAATACAACTATTGTATTTACGTTGTTTAAGAAAATTACACATATACCCCTATTAATAAGTTATCATATAACGAATAATAAGGGCTTATATATTATAAATTTTATCTTATAAAATTCATAACTCTTGACCATTTGAAATTGCACAAAGCCATTCTTTGTGTGCGACCCAATAGGTTCATGCGACGTTGGTAATGAACCAAAACCATTTTGGTACACAAGTCATAAGCGGTCTCTAACAAGGCATTATGACTACCCAAGTAGCATGAATATTAAAATCGATACAACCTAATGAATAACGTATATCATATCCTTTTGCCATGCGATATCCTTTGATTAAATATAAGGCATGGAAAGTCGTCCTTAATGTTCAATCGTACTAGTCTCGATCTTTAAATAGATTGAAAGCATCTAAGTGACATTGATTATATCAATTCACTTAGACTTGTCCATTTAACAATCAACGCATCGAGGGATCCACCGATATCTCTCTTTTTACGAAAGCGACAAATTCTTTCTTGATTACACACCTTCACATATTGCTCACATGATAACCAATCACAATCTTTATAATCGTACGGTTAAAGACAACGTTTGTGTCAAATTACTATGCTCCTAATATTGAAGTCTATGGTAGTCTCAAATCGAATGACTAAATGATATACCTATCAAGAGTAACACCTATGACTTAATCCATGTGGTGTTCTCATAGCGGGTCGGTCCAGTACCTTGTTCCTTAACAAGTACTCATGATCTCGATTCGTATCCCTATACGTATGATCATCACATGACCATTAATCAAGATTCACACTAGTCTTAATTCATTATAGTTCCCAGTATAATGACCGAATAGAGACATTTAGGATATTTTAACAAATACCCATAAATCTTATTATAAGGTAAACATGCAATCACTTATAATAAAAAATAAAAAAATGAAAAACCTCTATTTTACTAACTAAAAATTATAAGATAAACAATGTTTGTAGATTGACTTAAGGCACATGCCTCAACAATTTGCTCAGTTACTTTCAACTGAGCATAACAAATTCAATCGGCCCTATGTGAGCGACTAAGCCTAAACCAACAATACATACAAAACGACAACCCAATTCAATCATAAACAACAAGAAACATACACACGACAAGCAAAATTACTCAAAAGTATAAAAAATTATAACAAACATCAATTTGAACAGTTCTCAAGTTGACCAAGTTTTTAAACATTAATTTACATACAGATCAACCATCAAATTCAACCATACACAATAAAGAACACATACAAAACAACCACAATCGATCAATAACAGTGCATATTTGAAGAAATAAACCAAATCTCACCTTAGAATTCTAGTTGATGCGAAAACCTAAGGTTGCACTTGAAGCACTGACGCGCGCCGAACGCGTCAATAAAATATATAAACCTAAACCAACTATTTTGTAGATAGCGGTAAAGGGTCGATCCCACAGAGATTGGTGTCTTTCTTAGGTAAGAAAAATATAAAAAAGAAGGAAATATAAATATTGCAAAAATACGGAAATCTAATGAAAAGATAGAAGTCTAGGTATCCAGTTTCACAGTCTCGCCATATCACTTGGGATTGATTTTATTAATTGTCAGTTCTTGAAAAATATGAAACTAATCTATGATCTAGTACAACTACAGACCCGGTAACGCACTCGGTTCCTCGCATATCCTAATCTCGATAGCCAAGGTAGGACTGTTGACTACTTCCCTAACCAAACACGCAATGTGATTGCTAGTGCTCCAGATTTAACGCGCTGTCGCATTACTTCGATTCGTGAAGGTACTACACCTAGACAACCGGATCACTCGTGTGTCCGATTTAGCCTAGATTCCTAAGGTATTCAACCAGTCCCAAAAAGGGTCTAATCAATTGGTAAAGTCAATTGCCACTAGTGTGGTCTAGTTGCACAAGGACGGGTACTTACGACTTACTGACATGTAAATCAAGGTTTAAACTAGTGTTTAACCTCAATCGTTCAAACAATACCAAAGAAAATAAATCATAGAAAAGAATCAATAATAATTAAAAATAAACAAACTTCATAAAGATTCCCAAGTCGTAGGCTTGATTGATCCACCTTTAACTTAAAGGAGGAATAACTAGACATAATTAAAAACTAAACTAAATGAAAAAAATAAAAATAAAATAGATCCTCCTTCTTCTCTCAGTCCTCATATATATATATATATATATATATATATTCCTAAAATTTGGTCTTTAGAGGTGAGAAAAACCAATTTTTGTAGTTTCGGGAGTGATTTTTGGGTTCGATAGTGTTTTGGGCGTTTTATGTACTTCAGGACACTTGGCAGGCTGTTGTTGGTGGATTTTTGGTACCGGCTGACGTGTCACGCTGGGATTGGACGAGGTGTTGCGCGTGGCTGACGTGGTGTCGTCTGATTGGCCGAAACTGTTGTTGATGATGTGTTGTGGATGATTGGACCGAGCACGTAGCGCTCTGGGATTCGCTGCTGCTGCTGTCACTGATGCGCTGGACGAATGGGAGAGTGACACGTGGCAGCTACCGTGCTTGGAGGAATTCGCATGAGTTTGTGCGTCAATCTGGGAGACAGCATTGATGCGCATCCCGAGGCAAATCGCGTGGCATAGGTGAGATGAGTTGCTGGCTTGGCGACATGGCGGACGGTGATTGGTTGGGATGGGCGACGTGGTGCGAGCTCATTGGTGCTGCAACTGTGTGTGACACGGTCTGTCCAATGGGGACGTGACACGTGGCATATCCGGGACTCCTAGTACCCAACTCTCTTGTATACTCTGAAACAAACCGTCTGGTGTTCAATTTCTGCAAGTGTATACTCTATTTTGAGTATTTTTTCGCTCCGGATCCAATCGTGCACTTCGTTTCTCCTAAAAATGAAAATTAAATATAATTAGAGATATATTTTCATATTATTCCAATAAATCACTAATTTTCTAAAATATGCATATATCACTATAAAATAAGATAACTATAGTCCAATTACATCTAATAACCTATACTAAATTATGCCTACATGAACACTTATCAAACACCCCCAAACTTAGACTTTGCTCGTCCTGAGCAAAGGAGTGAATGAAAACATACACTCTATTCCTATACTACAATGACTAATCTTAACAAACCTATGCCCTTCACCAAGTTAAGTTTGAGTTCCTTTTCGATTTAAATATGTCGCTCAAGAGACCATCACCTAAAAGAAGTTCAGAGTCAAATAGTGTGAAAATGGATTCCAAACATCAATGAAAATCACCCTTTTAAAAACCAGAATCATTCCAGACAAAGGCCTTTAACTACTTAAGATTTTACAGAGTCACTACATTAAGGCACACAAGTTCAGAATTTCTTATCAACACCGAAAAAAGGACTATGAACGAAAAATACAACTCACTATCCATAAAATGTAGACTAAACACACCAGAGAGATAATCAGACTTAAATATGAAAATATGGACCAACACATTGGAATAACTCAATCGATCTAGCTATAAGCACTCGGTCAAATCTTTTAATTTAAAGAGTTTTCATAAACTTCCGCCTTTATGCTATATACATTCTATTTCTCCAAAAACTTTAAAAGTAGTACGGTCCCTGCTCCATTTCCTGTGGAAACCGCTTTTCTCACTTTTTTCCACCACAAGATTCCCTGCTCCATTTCATGTGGAATCTGTGGGACTTTCTAAAATATTTTTAGAAAACTCTTGTTGTCCCTTCTCAATTTCACTATAATCAAACAAGTCATCCAATGCATGTTCAAGTCTAAATTATTCCTCAAAAGTAGTCAAGTCATATGAATTGATGTCTCAAGTGAGCTACTTTTTCATTCTAGCACTCTAGAAATCTGAAAACTTGCAAAATAGGACTGCTTGTCTCTTTGGTCTCTAGCACAATGCCTAAACTTCATACTAGCTCTCTAATAAGCAACCTCAAAGATGTTGGACAACGCTCGAAGTTAAGTACAACTCCTAATATTCAAAAGGGTTCGGTCTCAAAAGTAGCGTAATTTGAACTCATATCCATAATAAAAAACACTCAACAAGGTTTTAGGCGACTCTAAATGCAACAAAATGACTCTAAACATGCATGGACTCAATAATGCAACAAAATAACTACAAAAATGCATGAACTAATATAAACTACTATTAACATAATTGATGCAATGTATAGCATGTCATAACAAGAAAATGAGGTGAAAAGAAAAAAAACACCATCATAACTTACCAAACCCATAGAATACGTATAAAAAATAATAAAACGGTTATACCTATCATGCGCTAATCCATTCATCCAACACTCCACTATACTTGAAACACCCCTAAACTTATCCCAAACCTTGTCCTCAAGGTTTAAAACAAAAATGAGAATATCAACTACAAAATGTAAGGAAAAGAGGTGAAAAGAACATGGAAGTGAAAGAAACAAGTAATGGAGAAATGACATGCCAAAATGATATGCAAAACCTAATGGACTATAATATCTCATAAAATATAAAGCACGGTGATAAAAATGCTCAATTCAGGAAATCTAGGGAATATACATTTAATTACCTCCAACAGACTCAAAAACTAACCTAATAGTCTAAAACCTAGAACTTACCAGATCCCAATAAGACTAACCATATATACCAAAGAACCTCAGCAGTGATATCGGGCTCTCAACTCTGGCGCTTCAACAAACGAGTATCAAACACCTGTAAATAGTAAAAAAACGGGATAATGGTGAGTACACTAAACAAATATAAAAATAAGCAAACTAAAAAAACATAATAGAAAAAAAAACTTGGGCTGCCTCCCAATGGCGCTTTTGGTTAAAGTCGTTAGCTCGACTTGTCGTGAATGATCAAGTGATGCCCTATCCTTTCGAGATGTCGACAACGAATGGCGTATCTATATCTTTGGGCAATTCAGCATACATGCCCTCCTTCAAATTTAGGAGCTCATCCGGGACCTCTAATACATAAGAATCCGTCAAATCATGGTCATCTGATACGAAGGTGTCAGCCATGTAGAAAATCTGTGAACGCTCCTTTACTACCACCCCTTTTTTAAATTTAACAGGTAAGCATGAGAGGGTGGGTGGTTTTACCAACACCAGAGGTTGGTCTTCCTTGGTCTCTTTTTGAGGTTCCTTTGGGCTTTCTAAAATAACATCAATTTCTTTCTCGGCTTCATACGTTTCATTCTGTGCAATGATAATGTCCGGCTCATGAAAAGAATCTTCAATTGTTTCCTCTGGTTCACTCCAATAGTCCTCAATCAGTGTAACCTCATTCACCTTAACATTCTCCAATGGAATTGCACTCATGGTCTCAGCTGATATCTTTTGGAGAATTGACATTATTTCTTCTTCAACTTCTTGATCCTTTTGTTCAATCCATTAGTCTAGTTCTTGCTCGGTGAGATTCATATCTTGCTCAGTCTCTAAAGAAAACCTTATTATGTCCCTTGAAGGCTGATTCTACATGGAACTATATGTGTCAGGTTGAGATGATGAATTACTCCAATCGTCAAAGGGGTATTTATTGGTGCTTAGAGAAAGCCAGTCAGAGATAATATCTTTCTCAATGTCTTCAATGGTTCTCCATTCTTGTTGAGGAATCCGTGAACTTGGACCAGACATATAGAAGTCGGGTTGTGGCAATGCATAGCTAGAACCGCAATGATTTCCATAACTCGGATGGTAAGGACAAGCATACGTGAGATGAAAGTATTCCCCACAAAAATTACAAACCTCGATCTGTTGCATAAAAGAATGCAAGTTAAAAAATTGATGTCCATTATATGACATACCTACCCCATTCATACCATGATAGTATGAGTCTTCGAATCGATCATAATTATGGGAATAGGAAGCCATTGAGAAATTTCTTACAAAACTATTATAAACAAGGGGCTAGATATAAAGAATAATAAAAAATATTAAATAAATATACAACAAAAAACCAAAGAAAGAAAAATCAATCCCCGACAACAACGCCAAAAATTGACACGCGCCGAACGCGTCGATAAAATATATAAACCTAAACCAACTATTTTGTAAATAGCGGTAAAGGGTCGATCCCACAGAGATTGATGTCTTTCTTAGGTAAGAAAAATACAAAAAAGAAGGAAAAATAAATATTGCAAAAATAAGAAAATCTAACGAAAAGATAGAAGTCTAGGTATCCAGCTTCACAGTCTCGCCATATAACTTGGGATTGATTTTATTAATTGTCAGTTCATGAAAAATATGAAACTAATCTATGATCTAGTGTGGCTATAAACCCGGTGACGCACTCGGTTCCTCGCATTTCCTAATCTCGATAGCCAAGGTAGGACCGTTGACTACTTCCCTAACCAAACATGCAACCTGATCGCTAGTGCTCCAGATTTAACGCATTGGTCGTACTACTTCGATTCGTGAAGGTACTACACCTAAACAACCGGATCACTCGTGTGTTCGATTTAACCTAGATTCCTAAGGTATTCAACCGGTCCCAAAAGGGTAATCAATTGGTAAAGTCAATTCACTAGTGTGGTCTAGTCGCACAAGGACGGGTGCTTACGACTTACTGACATGTAAATCAAGGTTTAAACTAATGTTTAACCTCAATTGTTCAAACAATACGAAAGAAAATAAATCATAGAAAAGAATCAATAATAATTAAAAATAAACAAACCTCATAAAGATTCCCAAGTCGTAGGCTTGACTGATCCACCTTTAACCTAGAGGAGGAACTAGCTAGACATAATTAAAAACTAAATTAAAAGAAAAAAATAAAAATAAAATAGATCCTCCTTCTCTCAATCCTCATATATATATATATTCCTAAAATTTGGTCTCTATAGGTGAAAAAAACCAATTTTTGTAATTTCGGGAGCGATTTTTGGGTCCGAGAGTGTTTTGGGCGTTTTGTGTACTTCAGAACACTTGGCAGGCTATGATTGGTGGATTTTGGGTACCGGCTAACGTGTCACACTGGGATTGGACGAGGTGTTGTGCGTGGCTGACGTGGCGTCGTCTAATTGGCCGGAACTGTTATTGATAACGTGTTGTGGATGACTGGACCGAGCACGTGGCGCACTGTGATTCGCTGCTGTTGTTGTCACTAACGCGCTGGACGAATGGGAGAGTGACACGTGGTAGCTACTGTGCTTGGAGGAATTCGCATGAGTTTGTGCGTCAATCTGGGAGACAGCATTGATGCGCATCCCGAGGCAAATCACGTGGCATATGTAAGATGAGTTGCTGGATTGGCAGCATGGCGGACAGTGATTGGTTGGGATGGGCGACGTGGCGCGAGCTCATTGGTGATGCGGCTATGTGTGACACGGTTTATCCAATGGGGACGTGACACGTGGCATATCCGGGACTCCTAGTACCCAACTCTCTTGTATACTCCGAAACAAATCCTCTGGTGTCCAATTTCTGCAAGTGTATACTCTATTCCAAGTATTGTTTCGCTCCGGATCCAATCGTTCACTTTGTTTCTCCTAAAAACAAAAATTAAATATAATTAGATATATATTTTCATATTATTATAATAAATCACTAATTTCCTAAAATATGCATTTATCATTATAAACTAAGATAACTATAGTTCAATTACATCTAATAACCTATACTAAATTATGCCTAAATGAACACTTATCAAGCACCAACTCCATGTTCGTCCATCTCTTCGAAGGAAGACCTAGGGCTCAAGTTGATGCGAAGATGCACCCATTGTCACATGAAGATTGATCGAATGGAGAAACCTCGGCCTTGTGTGTTCTCATCCTCCTTTTTCTTCTCGTCGCTTTGAGTTTGAGGTTTTTGGGATTTTCGATTTGAGGTGCATAAGGGGCAGGGGCATTTTAGGAACTAATTAGATTTTTGGGGTACCCTCATCCATATGTGGGGTGCCCAGATCCTTTGGCTTGTCCTTAGTAAAAAGTGGTTTGCACAAAGCCGAGCCATATTACTTTCTTTCTAATTCTATTACCAAAAACGTTGTATGCATATTTCATTCAAGACTTTGTACATCCATTGTTACCTCATCATGATGTTAATTTCATCTATTTGACTTGCTATTAAGGGGTAACCGCATTCACTTGCAAACGAATCTTAAATTCAAAAAACTTTTAATAATGAAGAAAAATTTAAAACTTTCAAGAACAGAAATCAATTAGATATATAATGAATATGCAAAACTATGGGGGGCAAACACCCCTAAAATGGGAACAACCACCTCATAAACGATCACAAAACTTAGATCTATAAAATAAGGAAACTTGCCAACATTTAAGCCACTGCAATAAGATACACACTTGAGGACAATACTCACAGCACATGAGGTTAAGTTTCCAAGTTCAACACCACTGGACTTGACAATCCACAACTCATATCATTCACATGCTTCCTTTTGTTTAAAAACCTGAGAAATAATTAGACCAACAAGAAGCAATTACAAGCATACCAACATTTTGTGGACATATCTAATCGAACATAGCAACCCATATAACCTAGGTCGATTATAGTGAACCATAAGCCTAAAGCTCTGTTTGGTAAAACTAGTTGATAATCTAGCCAACAACTGATAATCTAGCCAACAACTAATAAGCAAGCTGAGGACTGATAATAAATTAGTAATTGATAGCTAAAAGCTAATAATCTAGCTAATCAATTAAATTTGTTTAGAAAAATTAGCTGATTAAGTAGCTGATGAATGTTAAATGACGTAAAAGGACATACTACTATTATTTATATAAATATAACTTTTATTAATAAATTGATATATTTAGCAATATATGCACCATTATTATTTAATATCACATATATATAAATAAACTATATGAAATTTCTAAGCAAAAAATATAGTAAATGGAAGTTTAGTATTCAAACATACATATGAGTTCATGTAATATTGAATGATACATATTTGAGTTTCTTTTTCAAACAAATTTGAGTATGCTTATACATATATTTGTTGTCCAGAACAATAAATAATGATACTAATAGATACAAATAAAATAAATTTAAAGAATATTCAATAACAAAATCAAACAACAATAAAATTTCTAACCGGAGGCTTGCACGGAAGCAATGTCCTAAGACCAAAATTTCCTTTAATTAGTTGATAGAGTTTTCTCCAAAGATTTGCCCCCAAGATACAACCGAAAACTAAAAATCACTAAGTTCAAAAGTCTGTCATATTGTGATTTTTCTTCTCTTTCAGAAATATTAAACCCGAAAAAACTAGTAAGTTTTTCGTGTTTTAGTTCCAGTTAAATATAACTTGAAGCATTGGTTCAAACCAACGTGACTATACAAATCCAAAAATAATATGCATCAATATTATTCAACAGTCGCACCTGTTTACAAAATAACAAAATTAATTGTTAACAATTAGTTTTGAAATAAACTATTTAACTTTAAAAATAAAAAAAATAGTTGATTTTACAAGGCTAACAAATCTAAGCCCAAAGACCCAAGGCCATATCTATGACATTAAATATAAATATTATATTATATATATGTACACCTATTATCTTTATGAATGCCAATTTAAAGCTTTAGAGAAGATATTTGTATATAAAGAGTTTGTACTTTTTGAAGTGACCAATGTGGGACTAAAGAGTTTTTCTATTCAAACTCATTTGAGACATTTTTTCAAGTTCCAATAATACCCCGCATTTGATTATAAAATATCATATTACCCCACATTTTGTTCAAATTTGGCTTTTGAAAAGAAATATATAAAAGAAAATTATCATACACGAAAAGGAGAGGAATTTCATGTCATGTTGTTAGGAAAAGTATCTAAAAGACTTGAACTTACTATAGTAAAACATATTGAATTTACTTTATGACGCAGTGGATATAGAGGATCTTGAACTGTTCCCTTTTTGTAGTAAACTAAGACAATATGTGTTACGCATGACACGATTATCAAAATTCAATTTATATGTTTTTGTCCACTTTGGTCCGTTTTGTTTATTGCCACAGATTTGTGTATGAGATTTCACCTAGGAAGAGCTGAAATTTTTGGACAAAAGGGTATAGTACGGGTAGTTAAACATGGGAAAATGATAATTAGTCAATTATTAGAAAATGATTGCATGTTTACCTTATAATAAGATCCATGTGTGTCGGGCATAGGCTTAGAACGTGGCGACGCGAGCCTGGAATTAGGTTCAGGGTGTCACGCTGTGAGGGACGTTGTGAAGAGTTTTCTACCACGGCGTGGATCACGACGTGCCAACCAAAGACGGTTTGGGAAATCGACATTTTAGATGACGTCGTGGACCAAAAGTCCTGGCGGCGTCACTTGGGGCATCCAAACCAGGGACTCAAAAATTTGACGCTTTATGTGACGTCGTGGGGTTTAACCCTTGGCGGCATCACCTGTGAGGTTTGTAATAGTGTCAAACTGGATTTTTTTTTAAATAATTTTCAAAACTGTTGGAAAAACTTTGGGGGTTTATCTAGAGTCATGGAATGAATCTAATACAACCAAATTAGGCTTAAATGATTGCCAGGTTTTAGGGAATTCGAATTGAACGAGTTAGAGTTTTGTGAGGATCAGTGTTTGCGATTTGATTAAGGTATATTAGTAAGCTAGAAAGAAAGTACATAGTAATTTATTTTCCATTATTGTTGTTACTATTGAATTGAGCCATTGTTGGAATTCCATTCTTATATTCCTTTGATGAGTTTCTTTAGCGTAAGTGTGTCGTAAAGGTATTACTGGGTTCATATTAGCTGGGCTAACGTGAACACTTTTGCAGAAGTGTTGTCCACCCACCTAATATTGAGTTTCACCCCGAGTACTGGAATGTTGTGGATTTATTGTGGATGTGGAAATGGTTGTGGATGGATGTGGTTGTGGATTGTTGTGGATATGTTGTGGCTAATACCACTTATGGGCCTCTTTTGACTCGATAGATGAGTATATATCATTGAATCGCATGTAAGTCTATTTATCATGCAATTTGTTTTTTTTTTTTGCCTTTCAAAACCGCATGATTCTTAGACTGCTTTATTGGTTATTCATGAATTACTGTTTATGTACTTATGGATGTAGTTTCAATTTTATCACGTACTTACTATCTAGTTTGTGACGGTGGGTGCAGATAGGGCTGAGACGAGCAAGGGTAAGGAGCCAATGCTAGGTGACTTCCTCTGAGGACTCTAAGAGCGGTTCTTTCCTTTACTCCACTGTTGGTGTTGCCTTTTTGTATTGTGACTATTATATACTATCTTTTTAATACAATGGGTTACATTTTGGGACTCAAGTGACTAGGGATATCATGTATTATCACATTATCACATTTGTCACCGGATTTACATGTTTATCCATTTTCAGGGATTCCACATTATAGGTTGTTTCTTGATTTTCCCTTTATTGAGTTATTAGTTGATTATAGTTGATTTCTGCTACAAATTTCCTGATAAATATATAATCCAATAACTTACACTTTTAAATTGATAAGTTAATGATGAATTTTAAGATTTTGAGGCTGACTAGGATGCGTTGACTTCGCGAGTATTGATTTGAGGGTCCACATAGGTCTAGGCCGGCCGAGACCTAGTTTTATGGGGAATTGGGGCCCGTTTCGTAGCCATTCTATTTCCTCAATAGCTTTATCTAAGGCTACAAATTTTGACTCCATTGGAAAACGTGCTATATACGTTCGCTTAGTTGATTTCCAAGAAATCGGAGCTCCTCCCAATGTAGAAATATATCCACGGATTGACTTAGTTTCAGTATTGTCGGATATCTAATTGGCATCACTATACCCTTCAAGTACCAGTGGATATTTTGTATAATACAATCCATAATCTAAAGTATGTTTTAAATACCTTAGTACTCTTATCAATTTCTCCCAATGATCATTATTTGGATTGCTTGTATATCTACTAAGTTTGTTCACTGCATAAGCAATTGAAATCACACCCAAGAGGGGGGTGAATTGGGTGAACTGAGAGGTTATCACCTTTTTAAAAATTTAACCAAGAATCAATGATAATGCAAACACCAACAATAAATATATAAGCTATGCTATCTAGAAGGTGGTAGAAAAGATGAATATTAGATGCAAGATTTATAGTGGTTCGATCCCAATGATCTACATCTACTACATAACCTCCCCGGTTGGGATTTTCAAACCCCCCACTTATATTATCAATAAGTATTACAACCTAAGCATACAAGCCTATAATGCCTAAATACAAATTAGGACTTCCCACCTACTTTCCACTAGGGTTTTTACCTAGCCTCAACTAGGTATTCCCTTGACTTAGATCCCACTAAGTCTTATAATCAATATTACACAATCAAGTTGATGAATACAATGTAATGTGCCTTACAAAGTAAAGCAGTAATAAGTCCAACAACTTACAAGCCACCTAGAGCCAAAACACTCCTATGCATGCAAGTATGAACGCCGACTAATATGCAAATAAAATCAGCGAGTATATGCAATATTTAGTCAAGAAAACTGACAAGATGATATCGATGAAGTATATGCAGTTTCAAAATCACATGAAGAAGTAGTATGTGAAAATCAAGATAAAGACCAAAAACTTGTTCAAATGATTCTTAGGTTTAAAGAGATCAAATATAAATGTCAAACCCAAGATAAGTTGCTCAAGAACACAACAAATGATTTCGAAACAAACACACTAACCAAATATTATAGATTAAGCTAAAAAGTATAGGAGATCAAGAAACCTTACAACTCAAGTATATATTCTAAAAAATCATATTTGGAGCACTAGTTGTAAGCTTTAGAAAACCAACTTCAAGTTCCAAATGCAAGCCCTCAAAAGTTCCAAGTGAGTTTGTGAACAAAATTAACAAATTTTGGAGTAAAATTGGATTTTGGAGAGTATGTAAGCTAGTGTGGTGTATTTTTTGTTCTTGGCAGTTTTGGCACTTGGTCAAACCACTTATATGGCCATATAACTATTGCGAGTGATCCAAGGGTCCTAAATGATTCCCAAATTCAAATTAAAGGTATAGATCAAAGCTTTAAGAAAGCTGTCAGAATACTGCACAACGCGTTGCGTTGGTGTCTAGCGCGCTAGGCAGAAGTTAGACAAAATTTGCCTGTTTACTGTATAGTGCGCTTGGTAATCTGGCCAGCGCGCTGGGTGTAGGGGTCTGAAAATAATTAACTTGCTGGTTTTTCAAAACGACCTCCTAACACCTCTATGACTTTAATAAACCTCTGAAATCACTTTGTACATGTTTAGTTGGGTTCATAAAATGTGCTTAGATATCCCAGATGATTTCATAAACCCCAAAAATAAAAAATCCCGGTTTCATGAAAACATAAGGGCTTTTCTACAAATTTAATGTCAATCTAAAAGCCATCTAAACACATACCGGTGCATTCAAAATCAATTCTAACAGTTCATATACCTCAAATACATGTTGTAAAACATGTTTGCAAGATTTTAAATATTTTAAAATCCGCGAAATTGAAAATCACAAAGTTCATGATTTTAAGTTCTTTAAAAATTGAAAAACATGAAATGCATGATTCTAAGCTCTTTGGCTTGTCAGAAGGGACCTATATACCTTACATGACTTGTACAACTTGTAGTATAGGCTTTTCGGTCTTGTGTCCTTGTATGAGCCGAATCTTGAACTTATCCAGCTTCATTTTGACTAGTAGACTTGAACTTGATGTTCCTAATAAAGTTTGATATTCTAAAATACTAAACAAACTTGTTAGAACTATTTCACGTTGTTTATTGCCATCAAAATACCAGGTGGAGTGTATATCAAAGACACTTGGTCCAACAATCTCTCCCTTTTTGATGATAACAAACAATGTGAACTTGACAACCAAAAGATAAATATTAAAGTGCATATCAAGTTCAAAGTAAAATTTCTCCCCCGTTTGATAACATCAAAAAGTGGGTAAAAATCAATCCTATTAATATGCATACATGAATAAGGACAACTATGCAATGTAGAACATTTGCTGCCCCAAACACAATCATTCATTTAACACATATAACCACAAGTGAAGGAAAAAGGCAAATAGAAATGACATTCATTCATAAAAGATAACTTAGAGATACACAAACATCATATCATGTAAGGAAGTACACAAAGTAAGCATAATGACATGATGTGGCACATGCGAAAGGAAAGAGAGTTTACAAAAAAAACTAACAAAAAGGAGCTCTCACTAACATAAATCCTAACACTCCCCTTAACTAGATGATCCTAAAGCATCCTACTGAGAAGAAGTATGACGAGAGGAACGATGAGATGGCCCATCCTCCCTCGGTCATGGTGGGGGCACACGATCCTGAAGCTAGTGGAGGCGAAAACTTTGATGTGCGAGAGTTTTCGATAGTAGTGAAGTGTGTAGTCATATACTCCTCTAAACGGTCAAATCGTGAAGCAAGGTAGGTGGCATATGGAGGCATGTCGTATGGTGCTTGATAAGCATACGATGGCGAAGGAGCTGGCTATTGTGGTGGGGCCTTGAATGAATCATGCTGTGCCGGAAGCTCTTACTGAACCTTCTCATTTCCCAGAGCTTCATGCTCATCATCAGGAGCACCGTGCTGATGTATGTAGCTAAAATTCAGGTAGTCGTGCTCGTCAAAATCAAAATCTGGGTCTAAATCATGCGGAGACTCGTACTCGCCATAATGCCTCCCATCTGTAATTTCCTCATCACGTATCCAACTCCTTGCTATCCAAATGTAATGATACTTCATCGCAAGTAGTGTAGCAGAACCCACTGTCTCCATCCCAGAGAGAGGTTCACCACCCAGTGCAAGATCAACTCCCGCCTCTTCAAAGAAATGAGTCAAGAGATGCGTAAAAGGGAAATGTCGAGCGGTGACTAGAGATGAAGTCATGACGCCAATAAGGATATGTGGCAAGCAAATCAGAATGTGTCGTATAAGCGCCCTGAGTATAAGCGAATCAAGCTGAGAGACATAGTTCTTGCTCCCATTCCTCGGTAAAATGACCTTGTGCAGCACTTTGTAGAGAAGATGTGGTAGTAGCTTGAAAATCGTGTCGGGTGTACCGATAGGATAAGCTTCAAGTCATGCCTCACCTCTGAAAGAGTTCAACACGACCAATTTCTCGAAAGACCAATGGTGAACTTTCTTGTGTATAATGAGAATCGGATCAAGAATCGGTAGACCAAAAGCGGCGTCAAGAGATTCTTGAGTGATTACGACTTGCCGACCAACAACTAGTGACGTGCTAGCGTAATCATTTGCCATTTTCATGTTGGAGTAGATTACTCGAACAAGTGACGGATAATATTTAGCCCTATGTCGAAAAAAGTGCGTCCATCCCATTGTCTCCAATATCCAGTGAACTGGAAGGCGTGCCTTATCGAAGAATTTGAGGTCAACGAGGCTTAGTTTGACAATGGTGGCATCCATCAACTTAGCTCAAACCAACTCAAGTATAGAAAATGTGGATACGCCGTCATGATGTGCTTGTCCCTCGTGATGTAGAGAATCGACAGGTACAATTACCGAAGTGTCGACATAATTGTGCCTATTTGATCACGTACCCCATTGAGTGCTCGAGAGATTCACGGTCTGGGATGATGAGGATGAGCCGGAGTCATGCCCGGTCAACTCTAGGACTGATTGATGAGTGGTAGGACACCGAGATGTTGATCCGGAGGCCAATCGTGATGATGTGTGTCGTTGAGACATTTCATCGAACACTTGGTATATGCTCTGAAAGTGAGGATTTTTGACAAAAAGTGATGGATCAAAAGGGTAAATCTAAGTGAAAATGGTGTTTCTTAGGCTTAGAAGGCAAGAATCAAACCAAGAGAGGACCGGAAATTGAGTTTGGAGAGATTGGGTTTTGAGTGGATGGGGAACATGAGCCGTGGAGAGGTTTTGGAAGAGAAAAAAATGAAACAAGGTGTTTAAAAAAATAGATTCACGAACCGCCCTTGCGCAGATCAAGCTAATACGTCTCTAGCGTACGGGTGTTCGGGTTTTGTCTTAGAACCGTGACACCGCATGCCGTGGGTCGTTCGCCTAGCACACTAGACAGAGCTTGAACTGATTTTCTGAAAATTAGTTTTGGCTCGGTAATGGCTCCTCACACGTGACATATATCCCATAAAAACCTTGAGATCCATGTCAAACAATATAGACAGTACCTAGGACATTCCCTAAATGTCGGACTCATTAATCATGCCTAATTCTTGCCTAATTTTCAAAAATTGGTCCCTAGGCAATGGTTTGATAAAAATGTCCGCAAGTTAGTTTTTCGTGGACACATGAATCAGTTTAACGTCCCCTTTTTGCTCATGATCATGAACAAAATGATGTCTAATTTCAATGTGCTTCATGCGCGAATGTAACACCGGATTTTTAGAAATATTGATTGCACTTATATTATCATAAAAGATTTTGGCACAACCAACATGGATTTGATAATCCTCGAGTTGTTGCTTCATGTATAGTATTTGAGCACAACAACTCCTAACTGCCACATATTCGACCTTGGCGGTAGACAATACGACCGAATTTGTGTAACAACCTTCAAAATTTAACCCGACTTATGTCACACTTGTTAGGACCGTGACCCGACTATCATGATGCATCGAGTATTTCGGACTTCGGGAGTCGACACCAAGGTAATTTTATGTTTCTGTTACGTTTGTATTAGTATTGTGGTCTAATACAAGTCTCGAGTCGTTCGGGCGATTGTTTAGTCTGAGTGAGGTTTCAATTAGGTAAACAAGGGAAATTAAATGCAAAAAAACCTTAATAAATGAATTTTGAATAATAATTATAATATTTTATTTGAGTCAGAATGCAAGGTTGATGACGAGCACGCGACGGGCGAGTTGTAGTGTGATTAGGGCCGAGGAGCTCAAGATCAATATGTGAGCTGGATTGTTAAGTGACGCTCGAGTCACTTAAGTGAGTCAACCATTGGAGTGAAAAGAATATTGGATAGCTTTAAAGGGGGATGGAAGATCTACCTAGAGATGAGTGGGTGTAGGATAATGAAAAGGGGGCCCTACATAAGGTTTCCTTCACCACTTTTCTCTCACTTCTCTTATTCTTTTCTCTCTCCTCTCCTCTCCTCTCCTCCTCTTTCTCTTTTCTTCTTGCTTGGTGAGCAAGCTACCACAAAGGGGTGGTGCTGGACGTTGGAACCCTCGCCGGATTTAAGGTGAGAAAACTTCCCCTTATCTTTCCTTTGGTTCAGTTTTGTGGAGTTGTTCCTTCTTTTTGTATTTGAGTTTTGTTGTTTATTTTTATTGTTATACTCATGATATGATCAAGGGTGGTTTGCCAGAGACGATCTTGGTATTTCACTAGTGTCTCGGGAACCTCCGGAGCAAATAACATAAGGTGTTGTTGATGGATGTTGGGTTTTGTTATTAATGTTAGTCTTTCAATTTAATTGGGGATATCTCGAATCTCCAGACATTTATCGATGTTTTTGTAATGATCCGAGATTTGGTGGTGATTTATGTTGTTCTTGATGCTTAGAATCATATTTGGGGTAACCCTAAGAGGGAGTTTCATTTTGGGTGTTCGGTATATTTCAGGATTCTTGGGTTTTTGAGTTGTGCACAGAAGCTGTGGAGACGCCGTACACTCATTGTGTGTGGCGGCGTCTCCCAAAACGTCAACAGGGTACCCACACTCTGTTTGATGACACACCGTAAGGACACCGCACAGGTCATTGTGCTAGCGGCGTTACTCACATACGAGTAGAACAGAGGCACACTAAGAACGCTGTGACGACGCCGTGACCAGCTTGAACCTGGCGGCGTCACCACGATGTTTCATGTATTTGAGATTTTCGTAATTTTGCCACTGAGACGACGCCATGAAGATAACTTCACACGGCGTGTTGACCGGAAGTGGGAAACTTAACTTTTTTTAAGGCGTCGTGAGGACGTCGTGACCTATAATGGCCTGGCGGCGTCCCCAGCGTCGAGTCGACCAGAAAGTCGAGTTTTGACGCTGTGAAGGTGCCGTAGGGACGTCCTTTTGGACGACTCACCCACAATGCCTCGAACAGGTTTTGAACTAAAATTCAGAAAATTTTTGAAAAACTTAGGAAACTTTGGGGATTTATCTAGGGTTTTTTTTATTGACCATAAACCCTATCTATTATGGTTTAAAACTTTGCTAGGTAGTTGGGAACCTGTAGGAACGCGTTAGGATTGCGGGAGTTGGTTACCGTGTTGCGATTAGCCAGGTAAGTACATTTGCCACAAGCTTATGTATGATTTGTAGGCCAGTAAGAAAATGCCATGTGATTTATTATCATTTATTCTGATTCGTTATGATCTATTGTTGGTATTCTGTCCCAATCCTTGTTGTGTATTCTTGGTATAAGTGTTTCGTCTTAAGAGTACTAGGACCTACAATAAAGGGATAAAACGTGAGCACTCTTATACAAGAGTATGTAGCCACCCTTTGTGAATGTGTGACACTGAGCACTGGGTGGGTGGGCTTGTGTCCCTCCTATCATGGTTGTACCTTTGCTTGTTCGATGCCCGGTAAGACCTCGAGAGGTTGTTGCCGTTATGCTATGATTTAGACCACTTATGGGCCTCTTTTGAATCATTAGAGCACACTTAAATCTTAAATGATATCTATTAGTTTGTTTATCATGCACTTGGTCTATTTAAATTCTTGTATTTCTATTACTGCATGATATTTAGACTGCTTTACTTGATATATCATAAATTATTTTTATCTTCTTTTGGCATTACATTCGATTTCTTAAGTTGCTCATCGTCATGGTGGGTGCAGATAGAGCGGAGTGTAGTAGAGGCAAGGAGCCCTGCCTAGGTGACTTCGATCGGGATTTTGATGGAAACAAACAAGGTAAAAATATACTAATAAGTTTATCAAGTATATTTTAGTTTTGTCAAAGGTTGCAAAACATCACAATCACAAGTATTCGAGTATTCAAGCCATTTAAGTTCAAGACTCGGCATACATAAAGGAATGAAGAAGAAAGATTAAGACCACGAGATGTAACATTAATGTAAGGTATTAAAGTTCATATTACGCAAGCCTATTGCATTAGTTCATGAACAACGAGTTTTTCAAGTGAATTTTCAAATGTCAAGTGATAACTTGAAGCTTTTAAGTGAAACTTAAAAATTGACTTGGTCTAGAAGTTTAAACAATGTCAAACTATTTGTTTATGCTCACATCACATTTTGAAAACCATTGTGGAAGTTTTTGAAAAAGAAAAACTGGTTTTTGAAACGTTTTGAAAAGAAAACTGCATATTTAGAGAAAAGTCCCTCGCAAGTCATGAAACCGAGATTTTCCATTTTTGGGATTTGTGAAAATACTCGGACCACCCAAATGGGCTTAATGACTATAATAAACATGTATAATATGTTATATGAGGGTTGGTAGGGTCACGGATGCGAATAAGGGTCGCTAACACAAAGGACATAATTAATTATTTTGAGGTCCCTGCAGTTAGCGCGCTAATACTGTTATTAGTGCACTATGCGCAGAGTTAGCGCATTATGTTACAATATTAGCTCGCTAATTGCATTCCTGACAACTTTTTTATAAAGCTAAAATATTCACTTTAGTTTAAATTTTTGATGGAATCTCAACCCTTGGATCCTTTAGAACGGTCATAAACTGGTCTATAAATATATAGAACACTCTTAAACAACAAAACACAAAAATTGGGTTTTGAAAACAAAGAAAAATGCAAGTGCTCAAATTTTTTAAGAAGAGGAGCTTGGTGTTTTCAAGGCATACTTTGAAGCTGTTGATTCAATATCAAAACCAGCACTCTTAAGGCATTATAAGGAGTACTATAGCCTATCCAAAACTGATTTTCAAGTCATCTTCTTGGAGTTGTAAGAAAGTCTATTCCTAGCTTTTCTTGTGCTTAAATTATATATTCTTGTGTGGTTGACTTGAAAAATTACTTGTTGTGTTAAACACACATGTCTTGGGTTTTACACTAAAACTTGATTTATTAAACCCTAGGATTGATTTAAATAAAAGTTTGCACTTAAACTTGATTTTTATCAAACTTCTTGTTCATTGGATTTGAAACCGGATTTGCTCTTATCAACTTATTTGAAACGGTTTCATACTTGAGTTTTGCGTAAAACCAATTATCTATTTGCATTTCTCAATTGTTTTCATACTTGCATGCATTAGAGTGGTTAGGCTCTGGAGGCTTGCTTGTATTTGAACTTGGTGCCACTTTACTTTGTAAAGTGTATTTCATTGTATTACTCAAATCTTGATTGTAAGACTTAGTGGGATGTAAGTCGAGAGGGAAATCCTAGTTGCGGCTAGGTGGGAAAATATCCTAGGTGGGTCTAGGTGGGAAAATCCTAGTTGCGGTTAGGTAGTTGTATAAGACCTTATTGTGATAAGGTATCGTGTAAAAGACCTAGTTGAGGCTAGGCATTTACTAGGCTAGTTGGCTTAGGGTGTAACACTTATTGATAATATAAATGGGGGTTGAAAATCCAAACCGGAGAGGTTAGGTAGTAGATGTAGATTGGTTAGATTGAACCACTATATATCGTGTATCTCATTTCCACCTCTTCAACCCCATTCACTTGCATATCATAGATATTTATTGTTGGTGTATGCATTATCATTGTTCATAAAGTTTTAAAAAAGGCGATAACTACTCGGTAACCCAATTCACCCCCCTCTTGAGTGACCTTCACCTATTCATTTCTCATGACTGTTTGTACATGAATACTTGGGTTTTTTCACATTATAGATTCCTTAATTCCCTTTGACTGAGTTATTTCCCTTATGGTTTAGTTTATTTATTTTCCGCTGCGTTAAACTTGTAATAACTCTTTCATAAATTGTAAAATTAACCGATCAGAGGCTAACTAGGCTCGCCGAGTATTGACTTGGGGACCTGTACGAGCCTAAGCCAAGCTTACCCAAATACATGGAAAATTTGGGGTCGTCACAGTTGGTATTAGAGCACAAGGTTATATAGACTTGACTCTCTATTTAAAACACAAGCCATTATGACAACGAAAATTATGAATGGTTCAAATGTAGAGTGGAAACCCTATGATCCTGTTTAGAAACTTAGATGGGGGAGTTAGGGATGAGTCGGATTTAACTTTGTACATGTTATGCTTGTTATGTGTACTATATGATATGCGGTAGCTATGAATTGATCTGACGTATTCGCTTTCTTGGTTAAGACAGCGATGGCAGATTAGATAGGTCTGAGCGATGATATCGGCATGATTCTGTCACGATGCCTTGAGGAGATATACACGTTGACTCAGAGAGCCACTACGTATGACCAGAGATTTGATGAGTTAGTGTGGTCACTGAGGACACCTGCACCGGCTACCATGACACCATCGACCCGACTACACCTATTCCACCCATTTTGACTACTCAGGGGAAGGAGACTCCAGTGGCTACAGCTTCCATAGCACCGATTTCGATTACTATGATACCATGGATGACAGTTGCACATATCACATAGACAGAGGTTGTTTCACATCCTTTTCAGACTAAGGAGGCACCAGGGACACCTGTAGCTACTGCAGAGACTACCCCAAAGAAGAGTCCTAGAGCCACTGCTAAGGCGAGGTAGTGGAGAAAGTTCAAGCACACGACCCATTTAAGTTCTTTGGTGGCATAGACATAGCCGTAATAGAGCTATTCCTAAAGAATCATGAGAAGATTCATACCATCATCGCGATTAAGGAGTATATGAGGGTGACGATTTCTTTATCTATGCTATAGGGGGAGACAGAAGATTGGTAGATGACTATCGTCACTACCCGAGGCATTCCGAGAGACTGGATTGATGGTGTTTGGGGTTCATACGTAGCAAAAATTTCGAAACAATTTTGAGAAAACCCCAACTGGATCCGAATCTGATTCCATTAAAACATTTAAACTATGAAAACTAAATCATACCTTGGTTGCAATATACCTTTCAGATTGTTGATCGATCTTTAAAGCGCTGCCAATAACAAACGCCCACTACTAGCTGTCCACACATGAACGACGACCGAGATTCAAAGTGCTAGCTTCGATAGAATACCAAATATTTGGTTTCTCTCCAAAACAATTCAGAATGTACCAGTCAACCCTAATTCGTTTCTAAAACAAAAAATTAGAGTTTCGGCCCCTTAATTTTCATACATGTGTTGTAACTTAAAACGTCTATTTATACAACGCTTGTATATAGACGGTTAAGTAAATTACATATATACCCCTACTCAAGAAGTATAAGTGTAATACACCATAGGGATGTTTTTGTCATGAATTTTATCATATAAAATTCATTCTTCCGAACCATTTTAAAATCTTGTAAAACCATTCTTAGTGTGCAACCCAATAGGCTCATACAATGTTGGCAGTGTACCAAAACACATTTTGGTATACAAGTCATAAGCGGCCTCTAGTAAGACATTATGAGTACCCAAGTTGTATAAAGATCAAATCGATACAACCTAATCAATAATGTATATAACATCCTTTTGTCATACGATATCTTTTTGATCAAATATAAGGTATGGAATTGTCATCCAACATGTTTGATCGTACTAGTCTCGATCTCCAAGTAGACTGAAAACATCCAAGTGACATTGATCAATATTAATTCACTTAGACTAGGCCTTTTAACAGTCTAACACATCGAGGGATCCACTGGATATCTCTCTCTATATGAGAGGGACAGATTCTATCTCGATTACATAACTTCACCACATTATTCACATAGTAACCAATCACAACCTTTATAATTGTCTGGTTAAAGACAACGTTTGACTGCGTCAAATCACTATATTCCTAATGTTGAAGTCTCTGGTAATCTCAAGTTAGAGGACTGAATAATATACATATCATGAAAAACAACTATGACTTAATCCATGTAATGTTCTCATAACGGGTCGGTCCAGTACTTTGTTCCCTAACAAGTACTTATGATCTTGATTCGTATTCCTATACGTATGATCATCGTATGATCATCAATCAAGACTCACACTAGTCTTAATTCATTATAGTTCCCAGTATAATAATTGACTAGGGACATTTAGGATATTTCTGTAAATACCCATGGATCTTATTATAATGTAAACATGTAAATCAATTATAATAAACAACAAATGAAATCCTCTATTTTATTAACTAAAATGTATTCATAAAGAATATTAATGGATTGACTTAGGGCACATCTCCCAACATTTCCAACTTACTCTAAGGCCAATCATTCATGCATTTAATGCCTAATGATCTAATATGACCATCATGTTTCGCTTGTAGAAGAACCTTTGTCAATGGATCCGCAATGTTGTCTTCAATAGGTACTCTGCAAATCTTCACGTCTCCCCTCTCAATGATTTCTTTGATGAGATGAAAACGCTTGAGTATATGTTTAGATCTATGGTGTAATCTAGGTTCCTTAGCCTGTGCTATTGCCCCGTTATTGTCATAATACAAACAAATAGGGCTAGCAATACTTGGAACCACCCCTAGTTCAGAAATGAACTTTTTGATCCAAACTGCCTCCTTTGCTGCATCGGACGCTGCAATATACTCAGCTTCTATTGTAGAATCTGTCATAGTCTATTGCTTCGAACTTTTCCAGCTTACTGCACCCTCATTTAGAGTAAACACATATCCAGACTGCAATCTGAAATCATCAATATCAGTTTGAAAACTTGCATCTGTGTAACCATTTACAACTAGATCATTTTCAAAACTTCCATAGACCAAGAACACTTCTTTAGTCCTTCTTAAGTATTTAAGAATGTTCTTTACTGCTATCCAGTGACTTTCACCTGGATCTGACTGATATCTGCTTGTAATGCTCAAAGCATATGATACATCAGGCCGAGTGCATAGCATGACGTACAGGATAGATTCAATAGCAGATGCATATGGGATCTTATTCATACGGTCTCGCTCATCATTTGTCTTAGGACATTGAGTCTTGCTGAGACTTATGCTATGAGACATTGATAACAATCCTCTTTTAGAGTCTTGCAAACTGAACCTATTTAGCACCTTGTCTATGTAAACACTCTGACTTAGAACGATTAGCCTTTTAGATATATCCCTATAGATCTTTATCCCTAGGATATAGGTTGCATCTCCTAAGTCTTTCATTGAGAAACACTTCCCTAACCAAGATTTGCCATTCTGTAATGTTGGGATGTCGTTTCCAATGAGCAATATATCATCAACATATAGTACCAGAAAAATAACTACACTTCCACTGACCTTCTTATATACACAAGGCTCATCTTAATTCTTAATAAAACCAAAATCCTTAATTGCTTCATCAAAACGAAGATTCCAACTCCGAGAAGCTTGCTTTAATCCATAAATAGATCTTTGAAGCTTGTATACCTTCATAGAATTTTTAGGATGTACAAAACCTTCAGGTTGTGTCATATACACGTCCTCAAGTAGCTTTCCATTAAGAAATGCTGTTTTTACATCCATTTACCATATCTCATAGTCATAATATGCAGCAATGGCAATTAAAATTCTTATGGATTTAAGCATGGCTACTAGCGAAAAAGTTTCATCATAATCAACACCTTGAGTCTGCTTGAAACCTTTTGTTACAATTCTTGCTTTGAAAGTATGCACTTTGCCATCCATGTCAGTTTTCTTCTTGAAAACCCATTTACATCCAATGGTCTTATCACCTTCAGGTAAATCAACCAAGTTCCAAACTTGGTTATCATACATAGATTGCATTTCAGAGTTCATGGCACTTAGCCATTTTATTTTAGAGTCTGGTCCAGACATAGCCTTCTGATAAGTGGTGAGCTCATTTTGATCCATAAGCAACACATCACGACTATTAGTATTGAGAAATCCGAATATCTCTGGCTCATGTCTTACCCTACCAGATCTATGTGGAGGTTCAACTGGTTCAGAACTTTGTTGAACTTCCAGGAGCGGTTCAATGTTTATCTGTGATTCTTGAACTTCTTCAAGATTTACTTTTCTTCCACTAGTGTATTTTGAAATAAACTATTTTTCCATAAAGGCACCATACTGAGCAACAAACACTTTGTTCTCAGTGGGATTATAAAAGTAATATCCTTTTGTTCCTTAGGATACCCCAAAAATAGACACTTGCCAGATTTAGGTGCTAGTTTTTCTAAGACTTGTTGTTTTATGTAAGCCTTACAGCCCCAAATCTTAAGGAAAGACAAACTAGGTCTCTTCCTGACCATATTTCATATGGTATTTTATTAATCGCTTTAGCAGGAACACGATTTAAAGTAAAAGCAGCAGTTTGTAATGCATAACCTCAAAAGGATATAGGAAGATATGCATGACTCATCATAGATTGAACCATATCTAATAAGGTTCGATTTCTCCTTTCAGAAACTCCATTCCATTGTGGAGTTGCTGGTGGAGTTAATTGTGAGACAATCCCATAATTTTTAAGATGATCATCAAATTCCTGGCTCAAATATTCACCACCTCGATCTGATCGAAGTGTTTTGATAGTTTTACCAAGTTGATTTTGTACTTCATTTTGAAATGTTTGAAACATCTCAAATGATTCAACTTTATGTTTCATAAGCTATACATAACCATATCTGCTGAAATCATCAGTAAATGTAATGAAGTACTGATAACCTCCTCTAGCCATTGTGTTTATAGGACCGCATACATCAGTATATATTAGACTTAATAAATCACTTGCATTTTCACTATGTCCAGTAAAGGGACTTTTAGTCATCATGCCTAGTAAACAAGATACGCACATTTCATATGATTCCAAATCAAATGAATCTAGAAGTCCATCTTTATGGATCTTCGTTATGCGTTTCTCATTTATGTGGTCGAGACGACAATGCCAAAGATAGGTTTGATTCAAATCATTTGACTTGAATCTCTTTGTATTTATGTTAAAGACTGGAGTATCAGTGAACCTTTTCATGCTTAGAATATAAAGACCATCACACAAATCAACATTTTTTATAAAAAATGCCTTTACAATAAATTGAACATCTATTATTCGTAATAATAAAATCAAAACCATCCATATCCAAACATGAAATAGAAATGATGTTTTTGCTCAAGGCAGACACATAATAACAATTATTTAAAGTTAAAATAAGTCCACTAGGTAAGACTAAGTCATATGATCCAACAGCTAGGGCAGCAATTCTTGCTCCATTCCCTTCGCGGAGGATGAATTCTCCTTTCTTTAACTTTCTACTTCTAGTGAGTCCATGCATATTTATACAAATGTGAGATCCATATCTGGTATCTAATACCCAAGAATCACTAGTAGATAAATTAATTTCAATAACATAAATACCTGTAGTGGTAGTCGCACTACCCTTTTTCTTCTTTAGATCTTCCAGATAGAGTTTGAAATTTATGAACCAATGTCCAGGTGCTTGACAGAAATGACAATTTACTTCCTTAACTTTTGGGTATTTTGAAGTTGAAACAGGTTGGGGCTTGACTTGTTCCACAGGCTTTACGACAGGTGCAACAGCAGCCTTGACAACTTTAGCCTTGCCTTTGCCTTTCTTCTTCATTCCCTTTCCCTTTTGGACCATCAACACATTACTAGAAGGTTTCTTGATATTTTGTTCAACAGTTTTGAGCATCAAATGCAACTCGGAAATTGATTTCTCCATATTATTCATATTGTAATTCATCACAAATTGTGAGTAACTTTCTGGTAATGAATTTAGGATTAAATCCGTAGCCAACTCTTGGCTTATGGGAAATTCAAGTCTATCAAGTTGGTCAACATAGCCCTTCATCTTCAGAACATGAGGACTAACTGACGCACCCTCAGTCATTTTACAAGAATGCAGGTTTTTGACTGTCTCGAACCTTTCTTGCCTAGCTTGCTGTTGGAACATTTCCTTTAGCGTTACAGCCATGTTGTAGGCTTCTATTAGTTCCATGTCCTTCTGAAGTTCAGGAACCATAGTTGCCAACATAATGCATGCAACATCAGTAGAATCGTTGACATGCTTATTATCTGCATCCTTCACAGCTTTCGTAGCATCTGCTGGTGGGTCCTTAGGGATCGGAGCATCTAGAACATACAACTTGCGTTCATGCTTGAGAACGATTCTCAAGTTTCTGAACTAGTCAAGAAAGTTAGTCCCAGATAGCTTATCCTTCTCAAGGATAGATCGCAGTGATAGGGGATTATTGTTACTTGAAGAGGCCATTGATCTACAATAAAAATTATGCAGAGTTTATTTTAGTATAGAGGAATAGACTCCCATTAAATTAACAACCTTCCTAAAACATACTGTTTATTTAGGGGACTAAAATCCATATTTCACATAATTTTATGACAGCTATGGCATGAAACACAGAACTAGATTATTTAAGTAGGTAACAGTTACCAATTACATTTTATGTAATTTTAGATACTTTTATGAAATATAGGACATCTTATGTCTTAACATATTTTTATCTCATCATATGCCTAAAGCCTAAAACTATTTTGATAGCTTTATTAAGTCGGACCAATTTAAACATTTAGGTAACTCTTACCCAACTTATCTCACCAAGATAACACAATACACCCAGCTATGTCTGAAACTATATTAGTGCGATTGAGGCCTTGATAAGTATTTAAAATTGGATGGCACAAGACTTAAGATTTAATAGAGGAATTTTATTCAGTTTTAGTGATTTTTAAGTAAACAATGAAATATTATATATTTTATTGATTTGTAGAACCACTAAACAATTTAAGAAATTTTTTTGCTATTCACTAATAGAAGAATTTCTGTGCGCTAGGATTAGTTAGACGGTGGTCCCGTTGGTCGGTCAGCTGGGCGGGACGGGGGAACAGGGGGCAGCGCCCTTTTTTTTAGGAGATGAATTTCAATTTCAAAAATTAAAATTCGCCATAAAAAATAAAATTTTTCGCTAATTTTATTATCCTAAACTAACCCCTTAATTTATCCGAAATTAAGTCAATTAAAACGTTTTTAATTAACTTGGGCCCACATCTAACTAATCATCTTATCCTAATCCAATTAGGACTTAAGATATTTGAATCCTAGCATATCACCAATAACAAAATTCTCGACATTTATCTCCTATCTAATAGGGATAACGAATTCAATTTTGCTACTATCTTCTAATCTAATTTGTTATCTATCTCCTATCAAATAGAAATTTCATAACAGAATAGATATAACGAGATAAATAAATAATTTCAAAATTAATTATTTGCAATTTCGGTCCTCATCCAAATAATCACAAATATGTAGTTAAATCATGAACTATTATCTCAATCGAACCTAATCATATTAGTTTCAAATTAACATTCAGACTTATACAATTTAAGAAACTTAAATTAATGTAACCTAAATATGCATACTGAATTACAGAGATTTCATCCATGCATCAATACACGAAAATAAAGATTATACCTAATGGGTGTCATGGATCACAGAATACAAAATTCAATTCATTAAAATTATTCGAATTAAGCTAACATGGTTACTTGCATGTACGAAACTGATTTCAATTAAATCACGAATATATGTATCATATACATAAACAATGATAATAAATCTCACAGAAAACTTATGTATATTATATATACATGACTATTAACATGCTTTCAATCATATATCATGTATATATCATAAGAAAATATGCAATGAATTTAATGGAATCGAACTCGAAGGCTCTAATACCACTGATGGTGTTTGGGGTTCATATGCAGAGAAAATTTCAAAACAATTTTGAGAAAAACCCCAATAGGATCCGAATCTGATTCCATTTAAACATTTAAACTATGAAAACAAAATCATACCTCGGTTGCAATATACCTTTCAGAATGTTGATCGATCTTTAAAGCGGTGCCAATGACGAACGCCCTCTACTAGCTGTCCACACACGAACGACGGCCGAGATTCAAAGTACTAGTTTCGAGAGAATACCAAACGTTTGGTTTCTCTCCAAAACAATTCAGAATGTACCAGTTAACCTAATTCATTTCTAAAACAAAAAATTAGAGTTTCGGCCCCTTAATTTTCATACATGTATTGTAACTTAAAACATCTATTTATGGAATGCTTGTATATAGACAGTTAAGTAAATTATACATATACCCCTACTCAAGAAGTATAAGTGTAATACACCATAGGGACGTTTATGTCATGAATTTTATCATATAAAATTCATTCTTCCGAACTATTTTAAAATCTTGCAAAACCATTCTTAGTGTGCAACCCAATAGGCTCATACAACGTTGGTAGTGTACCAAAACACATTTTGGTATACAAGTCATAAGCGGTCTCTAGCAAGACATTATGACTACCCAAGTTGTACAAAGATCAAATCGATACAACCTAATCAATAATGTATATAACATCCTTTTGTCATACAATATCCTTTTGATCAAATATAAGGCATGGAATTGTCATCCAACATGTTCGATCGTACTAGTCTCGATCTCCAAGTAGACTGAAAACATCCAAGTGACATTGATCAACATCAATTCACTTAGACTAGGCCTTTTAACAGTCTAACACATCGAGGGATCCACTGGATATCTCTCTCTATATGAGAGGGACAAATTCTATCTCGATTACACAACTTCACCACATTATTCACACAGTAACCAATCACTACCTTTATAATCGTTCGGTTAAAGACAACGTTTGATTGCGCCAAATCACTGTATTCTTAATGTTGAAGTCTCTAGTAATCTCAAGTCAGATGACTAAATAATATACATATCATGAGAAACAACTATGACTTAATCCATGTGATGTTCTTATAGCGGGTCGGTCTAGTACTTTGTTCCCTAACAAGTACTCATAATCTTGATTCGTATTCATATACATATGATCATCATATGATCATCAATCAAGACTCACACTAGTCTTAATTCATTATAGTTCCCAGTATAATAATCGATTAGGGACATTTAGGATATTTCTGTAAATACTCACGGATCTTATTATAATGTAAACATGCAAATCAATTATAATAAACAACAAATGAAATCCTCTATTTTATTAACTAAAATGTATTCATAAAGACTATTAATGGATTGACTTAGGGCACATTTCCCAACATGGATCGATTTCAAGATCCAGTTTAACCAAAAGTACTTCCCGTCGACTGTTCTTCGGGCGAAGAGGAACAAATTCAGGGCACTGATGCAGAACATCGATGAGTCAGTAATGGATTATATGGGTAGGTTTATTTCACTGCTACCTTATGGTGGAGGATCCATATATACTAAGGTTGATCGAGTCTACTACTTTACTGAGGGTCTACTACCTGTAGTTGGAGGATTTGTTGTTACGACTGAGCTGGAGAGCTTGTAGAGAGCATATGAGCGCAATTTGGCGAGGGAGAGTTATTTGCTCACCCATCCAGAGGAAATTAGGGCAAGTAGAGCAGAGACCCGATCAGAGAGTCACTATCAGCAGGACAGGAAGAGAAAGATGAATAGATGGGTTACTTACGAGCACAGGACATAGAGTGTAGGATCTGTTGCATAACAGACTACACGTCCGGCACAGATCGTTCCCCAGTGCTGAGTTTTGGTAGTCATCCACCACAGCTTAGTCAACAGGGCCAGTAGTCACAAACGCAGACTATTGACAGCAGGGGTACTGATCGAGGAGATAGGTTAAGGAAGACACAGAGGTCTGGCCAGGCCTAAACTCAGGGTTCCGCATAGGGACGAGGCCAGAGCTAGACTCAGAGATCACAAGATACCCGCACGTTTTACAGGCACAGACAGGTTAACCACATTCAGAGGGAGTGCCCTCAGCTAGCAAGAGCATTGCCACAACATCACCAGCACTAGAGGGAGCGAGTTTAGGCTGCTGTTGAGTCAGACCAGGGGGTGACCCGAAACCTTGTTGATGGTATGGTTTCTATCTATGGTACTTTCATACATACCATGTTCGATTCTAGTTCTATCGTGTCATTTATTGTTGGTCGTATGGTAGACAAGTTAGGTTTGAAACCTATTAGGCTTAGTAGACCCTTGATCCTTAGCACGACTACTAGGGAGAAGATATACCCGAACCTTCTATGTGTTGATTGTCTGGTAGAGATAGGGGGTTATGAGCTACATGTTGACAAGATAGTATTAGAGTTTCTTAAGTTCGATGAACTATTAGGCATGAAGTGGTTGGGAGCGTATCATGATCATATTGGTTGCTACGAGAAAACGATCACGATTTCGTTAGTAGATGGTACAAAGATCAACATTCAGGGTATGACAACATTACTTTCGATCACCAGAGGCAGAGAGGCTACGAATAACGAGATCAAAATAGTTGCGAGCGTCATGAGTACCGGTACAAGACAGGAGATCAGATGTACCAGTGGTGTGTGAGTTCACAGAAGTATTCCCGAAGGATTTGCCAAGATTACCACCATTGAGGAAGATCGACTTCATCGTTGACTTAGTTCTAGGTACTAGACAGATTTTGATACCGCCGTATAGGATGACAACTCGAGTGTTTGAGGAGTTGAGGGGTCAAATAGATGAGCTGCTAGAGCTAGGCTTCATCAGTCCGAGTATGTTGCTATGGGGAGTGCCAATGTTATTCATGAAGAAGAAGGATGGTAGCCTTAAGTTGTGTATCGACTACAAAAAGCTGAATTGGGTTATAGTGAAATCAAATACCTGTTGCCGCGTATTGACGATCTGTTTGATCAGCTTACAAGAGTGCAGTGGTTCTCAAATATTGATTTGAGATCATGCTATCATTAGCTTAGGACCAGGGATGAGGAGTGAGAGAAGACAGCGTTTAACACGAGATATGGTCACTACCAGTTCACAGTCATACTATTCGGTTTGACTAATGTGCCGATGATGCTCATGGACCTGATGCACCGAGTGTTGAGAGAGTGCCTTGATTGGTTTGTGATTGTATTCATCGACGATATCCTCATCTATTTCAGGACTCGTGAGGAGCATGAGGGGCATCTACACGTAGTGTTACAAACTCTGAAAGACTACCGACTATTTGCTAAGTTCAGCAAATGTGAGTTTTGGCTGCTAGAGGTCAGATTTCTAGGGCATGTGGTTGGAGCTAGCGAGGTTGCTATTGATCCAGAGAAGATTAGATCCGTTGTTGAGTGGCCTACTCTGACTACAGTGACTCAAATCCACAGTTTTCTGGATTGGTAGGGTATTACTACAGGTTTGTGCAAGATTTCTCTAAAATTGTTGCACCGATGACGAAATTGACCTAAAAGAATACAAAGTTTGTGTAGAGTGATGATTGCGAGCAGGCGTTTACTACGCTGAAGGAAAGATTGACGATCTCACCAGTATTAGTGTTGCCAAAAATTGGGAAGGACCTAGTCATGTATATCGATGTTGAAGATTGGTTTGGGTTGTATGCTGATGCAGGGTTCTCGCTTATGCATCTCGACAGCTGAAGGTTCATGAGAGGAGCTACCCGACACACGACTTAGAGTTGGCTGCAATCGTGTTCGCGTTGAAAGTGTGGCAACACCATCTGTATGGTGTACAGTTTGAGTTGTTCACAGACCACAAGAACTTAAAGTACTTATTCACTCAGAGAGAGCTGAATCTGAGATAAAGACATTAGTTGGAGTTCCTGAAAGACTATGACTTCTCGTTAGAGTATCATCTAGGAAAAACTAACGTGGTTGCTGATGCTTTGAGCCGCAGAGGATCTGATACTGAGGTAGTTGTTTGTCGTATGACTCATGAGTACGAGATACTTGAGGCAACCGAGATGATGAGTTCAGCGGACGTGCCGATGACTACTAGGATACAGATTTGTGTTGCAGATCATCTTACTTGACATTGTGTGGAAGGGATAGCAGGCTATGCGTCATACCAGTGATACAGTGAGATGGCAGACAATTCATAGTATTCAGATTGGAGTTGGTCGACTGACTTTTGCTTGAGGTATTATAGGCTACTATGGATTCCATTGGCTACTGATTTACGCACTGTGATACTTCAAGAGGCTCACCGTTCTAGTTTTTCTGTACATCTGGGTCAGACCAAGATGTACGCTAATATGAGACGTCTCTTTTAGTGGCCGGGAATGAAGTTTGACGTGTCAGTGTTCATTAGAGCGTATGAGATATGCCAGCGCGTGAAGGCTGAGCATTGATGGCTTGAAGGATTGTTGTAGCCCCTACCCATTCCTTGATGGAAGTGGGAACACATTGCTATGGACTTCGTTAGTGACTTGCCCCAATCTCCTCGTGCTCACGATAGCATCTAGGTAAGTGTGGATCGATTAACAAAATTTGCTAATTTCATACCGGTATCTACTACAGACAGAGTTGATAGATTGAATCCTCTATAAGCGCTAGATTTTCAGATTGCATGGAGTTTTATTGTTGATAGTGTCAGATTGTGGGACACAGTTCACTTCATTGTTATGGTAATGCATACCAGTTCAATTCCAAACTGGAGTTGAGTACAATGTTCCATCTACAGACAGACGGACAGTCTGAGCGGTTGATCCAGGTGTTGGAAGACATGCTCAGGATGCGTGTATTGGAGTACGGCGGGTCATGGGAAGAGTACCTTCATTTATGCGAGTTTGCGTACAACAACAGTTATCAGATGAGTATCGGTATGACACCGTTTGAGGCGCTCTATGGTAGACCTTGTAGATTACCTTCTTGCTTGAGTGAACCAATGGATGTTATGACAGTTGGTTTTGAGATTGTTGTTGATCATACTAAGAAGGTACAACAGATCCGTTTGAGAATTAAGGATACCCAGGAGAGGCAAAAGAAATACTGCGACAAGTATCAAGATGAGCTTCAATACGATTTGGGGGACTATGTATACCCGAAGGTCTCTCCACTGAAAGGTCATAAATGGTTCGGAATCAAGGGAAAACTCCCTCCTAGATTTATTGGTCCCTTCAAGATTATGAAGAGGGTCGGTAAGGTTGCTTATCAGTTAGAGTTACTGCCAAAGCTCGTCGGTGTTCATCTAGTATTCTACATTTCGATGCTTCGACTAGACAAGTCAAGCAGAGGACGACCAATGGTAGACTTAAGCCAGATCGATGTGCGAGATGATGCCACCTATGAGGAGTAGCTAGTCCATATTGTTGACCGGAAGGTCAAGACATTAAGAAAAAAAGAGATTCCTTCAGTTCCCGTGAAAAGACAATTTCACAGAGACGAGGAGCTTACTTGGGAGTTAGAGTCCTACATGCGCGAGCACTTTCCCTACCTGTTTGATTCCGATAAGTCTTTATATTAGGTTACTTATTAGTTTAATTTCTGGGACGAAATTCTAATAAATGGGGGAGACTGTAATAACTCTTTAAATTTAACCTAACTTGTGTTACACTTGTCAGGATTGTGACCCAACTATCGTGATGCATTAAGTATTTCAGACTTTGGGAGTTGACACCAAGATAATTTTATGTTTCTGTAACGTTTGTATTAGTATTGTAGTCTAATATGAGTCTCGAGCTGTTCAGGTAATTGTTTAGTTTGAGTGAGGCTTCACCTAGGTAAATGGGGAAAATTAAACACAAAAAATATTAATAAATGATTTTTGAATAATAATTATAATATTTTATTTGAGTCGGAATGCAAGCGCGATGACGAGTATACAATGGACGAGATGTAGTGCGATTAAGGCCGAGAAGCACAAGATCAATGTGGAAGCTAGATAGTTAAGTGACACCCGAGTCACTTAAGGGAGTTAACCATTAGAGTGAAGAGATTATTGGATAGCTTAACTGGGGGATGTAGGATCTACCTAAAGATGATTGGGTGTAGGACGATGAAAAGAGGGCCCTATATAAGGTTTCCCTCACCACTTTTCTCTCATTTCTCTATTTCTTTTCTCTCTCATCTCCTCTCCTTCTCTTCCTCTCTTCTTATTGCTTGGTGAGCAAGCGACCACAAGGGGTGGTGTTGAACGCTGGAACCCTCGCTGGAGTCTCATTTCGTCAGATTTAAGGTGAGAGAACTTGCCCTTATCTTTCCTTCGGTTCAGTTTTATAGAGTTGTTCCTTCTTTTTGTATTTGAGATTTGTTGTTTATTTTTGCTGTTATACTCATGCTATGATCAAAGGTGGTTTGCCGGAGATGATCTTAGTATTCACTGGTGTCTCGGTAACCTCCGGAGAAAATAATATAAGGTGTTGTTGATGGATGTCGGGTTTTGTTATTGATGTTGGTCTTTCAATTTAATTGGGGATATCTTGAATCCCCGGATATTTATCGATGTTTTCGTAATGATCTGAGGTTGATTTGGTGGTGATTTATGTTGTTCTTGATGTTTAGAATCATATTTAGGGTAGCCCCCAAAAGGGAGTTTCGTTTTAGGTGTTCGGTATATTTTAGGATTTCTGGGTTTTTGAGTTATGCACAAACGTCGTAGAGATGCTGTACACTCATTGTGTATGGTAGCGTCTCCTAAAGTGTCAATAGGGCACCTACACTCTGTTTGATGACACGCCACGAGGATGCCGGACAAGTCATTGTGCTGGCAGCGTCACTTGCATACGAGTAGAATAGAGGCGTACCCAGAACGCCGTGACCAGATTGAACTTGGTGGTGTCACTACGATGTCTCATGTATTTGAGATTTTCAGAATTTGGCCACCGAGATGGCATGAAGAGAGCTTTACATGGCGTGTTGACCAGAAGTGGGAAACCTAATTTTTTTTAAGGCACCGTGAAGACGCCGTTGCCTGTAATGGCCTGGTGGCGTCCCTGAAGTCGTGTCAACCAGAGAGTCAATTTTTGACGCCGTGAAGGCACCGTGAGGATGTCCTTCTGGATGGTGTCATCCACGGTGTCTCGGATAGATTTTGAAGAAAAATTCTGGAAATTTCTGAAAAACTTGGGAAACTTTGGGAATTTATCTAGGGTATGTTTATGTCAAATAAACCCTATCTATTGGGGTTTAAACCGTTGCTAGGTAGTCGAGAACCTCTGGGAATGCATTAGGATCGAGGGAGTTGGTTACCGTGTTACGATTAACCAGGTAAGTACATTTACTACAAGCTTATGTATGATTTGTAAGCTAGTAACCCAGTAAGAAAATGCCACGTGATTCATTATCATTTATTCTAATTCATTATGATCTATTGTTAGTATTCTGTTTCGATCCTTGTTGTGTGTTCTTAGCGTATGTGTTTCGCATCAAGAGTACTAGGACCTACACTAGAGGGATAAAACGCGAGCACACTTGTACAGGAGTGTGTGACCACCCTTAGTGAACGTGTGACACCGAGTACTAGGTGGGTGGGCTTGTGTCCCTCCCATCATGGTTGTGCCTTCGCTTGTGTCGATGCCCGGGAAGACCTCACGAGGTCTTCGCTGTTATGCTATGATTTAGACTATTTATGAGCCTCTTTTGAATCCTTATAACACACTTGAATCTCGATTGATATCTATTAGTCTATTTATCATGCACTTGATATATTTAAATTCCTGTCTTTCTATTATCGCATGATATTTAGACCGCTTTACTTGATATATCATGAATTGTTATTATCTTCTTCTGGCATTACATTCGATTTCTCAAGTTACTCACCGTCTAGTTTGTGACGGTGGGTGCAGATAGAGCAGAGTGCAGTAGAGGCAAGGAGCCCTACCTAGGTGACTTCATGTGAGGATTGAGCGGTTGGACTTGGAGACCTTAGTGTAGGTCTATTATATCTTTTGTTTGGTTGTATGACATTATATATATATGTTTTTTATCATTGAACTGGGATCATTTTGAGATTTGTATCATGTACCTATTCATTTCTCATGACTGTTTGTACATGAATACTTGGGGTTTTCTACATTATAGATTCTTAATTTCTATTTGAATGAGTTATTTCCCTTATGGTTTAGTTTATTTATTTTCTGCTGCATTAAACCTGCAATAACTCTTTCATAAATTGTAAAATTAATCGATTGGAGGCTGACTAGGCTCGCCAACTATTGACTTGGGGACCTGTGCAAGTCTAGGCCGAGCGTACCCAAATACATGAGGAATTTGGGGCCGTCACATTTTGCTTTTTGTTAAACCATGAAATCAATGAATTTCCTAGCAAGTGACAAAAATCTCGATGTGCTTTTTCTATTTACTAGACTTCCCACATAATCGAAATCAACAAAGCTTCTAAGTTCAAAGTTAGGAACTTTATTGAACCATAGTCCTAAGTCTTGTGTGCCACTCAAGTATATAAATATGCGCTTGACACACTTTAAATGCGACTCTTTTGGTTCGGATTGAAACCTAGCATATAGATAAACACTAAACATGATATCTGGTCTACTAGCGGTCAAGTAGAGTAGGCTTCCTATCATTACTCGGTAAAGCTTAGGATCGATAGACTTTCCTAAAGGGTCCTTATCCATTTTGACGGTTGAACTACTAAGAGTATCACGTGCCTTCAAATTTTCAAACTTGAATTTCTTAAGCATGTCCCTCACATACTTCACTTGATTGATGAAAATGTCATGCTTAGATTGCTTGATTTGCAAACCTAAGAAGTATGTTAGTTCACCCATCATACTCATTTCAAACTCATGTGTCATCAAAAATAAAAATTCATCACACAAGTGCTTATTTGATGACCCAAAGATAATATCATCCACATAGATTTGAACAAGTAGTATATAATTAATTTTGACCAAAATGAATAAGGTAGGATCTAATGTTCCTTTCTTAAACCCTTTGTTAAGAATGAATGCACTTAACCTGTCATACCATGCTCTAGGAGTTTGTCTAAGCCCATACAAAGCTTTTTGAAGCCTATAAACATGATTTGAAGAATTATGGTCTTTAAAGCCTGGTGGTTGTTCTACATATACCTCCTCATTGATAAAACCATTTAAAAATGCACTTCTTACATCTATTTGGTATATAAGAAAACTATTGTAATAATTATAAACAAGCAACATTCGAATTACTTCTAGTCTTGCTACCGGTGCAAAGGCTTTTTCATAGTCTATTCCTTCTTCTTCATTGTAGCCTTGTGCAACCAACCTACCCTTGTTTCACATTATCTCTCCCTTCTCATTCTTTTTGTTCCTAAAGACCCATTTGGTTCCTATGATGGTATGGTTCTTAGGTCTAAAGACTAGGGTCTACACCTTGTTCCTTATAAAATGTCCTAACTCTTCTTGCATAGCCATGACCCAAAACTCATCACCTAAGGCTTCATCTATCTTAGTGGGCTCGGATTGTGATACAAAAGCTATATTCCCTTCATCACGATCTAGTGAAGACCTAGTGGTTATGCCCTTGCTTGGGTTGCCTATGATATGTTGAGATGAGTGTCCTATAAGGAGTCTAGAGTTCTTAAGTACACTAGATTCGGGTTCCTCTCTAACTTCCTTTTTATGAGCATTGGAATCTAGAGATTTAATAACTTCGTCTTCATCATCTAATCTCATTTGTTCTAAGGTATATGTCAACTTCACATGGGGATCCATCTCATCAAATTTAACATGAACGGACTCTTCTATGGTCTTAGATGATCTATTGAACACTCTATATGCTTTACTATGCATAGAATATCCTAAGAATGTGCATACATTTGACTTTGGGTCAAATTTTTCCAAATGATCCTTATCATTTAGGACATAACATGTACAACCCAACACCTTAAAGTAACCTATTTTAGACTTTTGGCCTTTCCAAAGCTCATAAGGAGTCTTTTTCACTTGCTTTCGGGCATTTACCATATTTGTAATATAGTATGCCGTGTTAATTGCTTCGGCCTAAAAATGCTTAGCTATATTATACTCATTTAACATAGTTCTACACATCTCTTGGAGTGTCCTATTATTTCTGTCAACAACTCCATTTTGTTGTGGTGTCCTAGGAGAGGATAGTTGATGTGTGTACCATTGTTTAGCGCAAAACTCCTCTAAATTCCTATTTACAAACTCACCATTACTATCATTTCTAATGATAGTAATCTTGTATCCCTTTTCATCATCAACCAAGGAACAAAATTTTACAAACACATCATACACTTCATACTTATGAGTTAGAAAATACACCCATGTATACTAGTAAAATCATCAACAATGACAAAACAATATGATTTACCCCTACACTTTGTGTTTGGGTGGGTTCGAACAAATCCATATGGATAAGTTCCATGGATTGAGTAATATCACTTGTTACTTTCGTTTTAAATGACGATTTCACTCGCTTACCAAGGATAGAAGGTTCACATTCCTTGTCTTTCTTAAAAGTACATTTGGGTAGGCCCTTGATGAGATCATGTTTGGTCAATTTGGACAAGTTTTCCATGCTAAAATGTCCTAATCTATAGTACCACAACCATGCATCACATTCACTTTGTGCACTCAAACATGAAATATTTTGCATATGCATCTCATCAAAGTTAATGGCATAAACATTTTTATCTCTATATGCAATAAATAGAGTTTCATGCTTCTAATTCCTAATAAGGCATTTTGATGATTCAAACATGACATGAAATCCTTTGTCACACGATTGACTAACATTAAGCAAATTATGTTTTAAACCATTAACAAGATAAATATTATAAATGGAAAGTGAATTGTTACCGATGGTTCCAAGGCCAATAACCTTTCCTTTACTATTGTCTCCAAATGTGGCCCTTCCACCATCATGTCGCTTTAAGTCAATGAATTGATGTGCATCTCTGGTCATGTGTCTTGAGCACCCACTATCCAAGTACCATGGGGTGCTCTTCCTTGCATCCTACATAATGAGAAACACACAAGATTTTGGTACCCAAACACTATTGGGTCAAAGAAAGTTAGTATTATAAACATTTTTAACTACCCATGCTAGTCTACCCACTTTGGCCTTTTGTACGGCACATTTACTAACTACATGAAATTTATTGCATTTTGAGCATCTATGATCATCATCTAGCAATTTCTTATAACTCAATAAGTTGGCTCCATAACTTATGCCTCTTTTGTTGAGTGCACGTCGTTATGCTCCCAACATCACGTTAAACATCTCTCTACCGTTGGTGAACTTATGCACCGTGCTAGTCAAGTCATCTACTTCCTTGACTAAAGCATCTCTATAACATCCCCTAATCTCAATTAGAGAATATTGTATCTGAAACCCTAATTAAGCCCTAGTAAACCAGATCGGACCTAATTAGAGCCAGCAGCCTTATACTCATCCTGATAACAACCTGTATATCTTAAGATTACATACATAAAATAAAACAAACGCAGCGAAAATTTAAAATTTTTTCGATAAACTAAGATATAAAATACCGGTAAGAACATCGGTATTGAGCTCTTATTCCCACCCTGATTATAACAAAATCATAAAGTAATGTAATATATATATACACACAACAGGAAAACTCATTGCACCGTAGAGAAGATACTAAATTCTTGACCTTCTCCTTTTCTGAGTTTCAAGTCCTAACGTACATCTACACCTGAAAATGTTAAGGTGGGTGAGCTCCTACATGCTCAGTAAGTGACTCTCATACTAACCATCAACTACCAATTAATATCAAAACAATGTACAACAACATGAATCAAATGCATATCTAAAGGAGCATGCGAATCAATATAAACAATATATATAATAGATGCAAGTTCCTTGCTTTATTGCAATGTGCTCGTGATTTGTATTTCCAATATCCATATTTGAATTGAGTTGCTCTCTCACATCATCAAGAACCAGTCACTGGGCATCTAACCAGTTCTTGTCAATATGTAGCCAACTGATAAATAGAGTCGCACTCCCTTATCATCACTAAACCAATCACTGCTCATCTGATTGGTTTATGACTGATAAGCCGTCAACTCAATAGGAAAGCATTGATCGGGATAATTCCTAAGTCTCTGGGGGCACGGTGATGGAAGGCCACCCCATCACAGTTCCAACCAGGCCGATCCATCCCGACAAACCTCTTTCCAATTTCTATTTTCATTCAAAACATTTTTATAAAACCAAAGTCAAATCACGATACATTGCCCCATTCACAGTCCAGTACACTACATGCTCTAATAATACTATTTTATATTGTATAATTAATAAAAGCTACAAGTCTCACTTACATGTTCTAAGCTTTCTATGTTTTATCGACTTGTACGACTTCCCGGAGTCCTCAAACCTTTCCACATCGGTCCATTACTTAAAATAGACCAATTTTCATCAACTTAAGTCCCATACTTATTTACTAACATTCCTAAACTGGTCCCATTTGAATTCGAAATCTCGGGACCTAATTTCTAACCTATTTTGACCATTTCACGCTTTTCAAGATAAAAACCACGGTATCAAGTCTCCTCTGACTTTTGAATTTCTCATTTTCTATAGAAATCTCTCAATTTCTATTTGTTTGGTCAAAATACTATTTTTTCATATTTTTTCCTATTTTTTGGAATTTCTTTTCCTTTTTTTTCTTTTTGTTTAGCCCTGAATCGGGTTCAGCTCAACCGAGCCGAACCAGCTTGGTTTAGGGTTGTCTTCCCCAACACAACTATGTACCCACAGTTTTGTTTTTCTTGTTTTTTTCTTTTCCATTTGTAGGGTTGGCTCCCAACCCCAACCGCAGTCAACCTCAACATTAACAACAGGGAGGGTTGGGAGACAACCCTCCCTGTGTTGATTCCAAGCCATGGCTGAACCTCCTAACCACTAACACACAAACACCACAACGCCAAGAATAAGCTCACCTCGGTCGCTCCTCGATCACTTGAGCTCGCCGTCCTCGATCTCCTCAACCTTACGAGCTCCGCCTTCTCTCTTTCCCTCCGTGATCTCTTGGCTTCCTTTGTTCATCTTGCGTTTTAGAGGAGAAGGAGGCGGTTGGGCTTGGGAAATATCAAAAATGCCCCCAAGCCTATCTTCTTTCCTTCTATACCTCAATACCCTTAAAGGTAATTTCACAATTTCTGATTTTTATTATATATATTTATATATTCTAATTTTTATATAAATATATATATAAATTTATCGATATACTGCACCTAAAATTCCGGTTGGCACACCAACGAGAACTCTCGGGCGTGCACACCACCGTACGTCCTACGCGTGTCATTCGTGACCCTGCGTATCACTTTGCGCCCAACAATATACTATTATTTTATTATTTTCTATTTTAATATATATTTATATATATATATCCATAATATATATAAATATATATTTATGCCTATAATTACATAATTTTTGCCGCAGAGCACACTCAAGCGTCAACGTTATCTCGTGTCTCATGTGTGTCCACACGACACACACCTGGTATTAGGCGTCTCACATTGGTCCGATTATCTACATATACTTACTAATACAATCTATACAAACACAATACATCACGCAAGTCCACACACGCGTTAATTGTGACAAACCGACCTTAACCACGAGCCTAACTCGAATTAATTAATATTTGAATGAACACTAATCACATGATTAAGGTGACGGGTTGTTACAACCTCTCTCTTTTAAGACTTTTTTTAAGTCACTTTGGAGATCAATAATGGTCTCATTTTGTAACTATTTCACTAATTGCTATGGTCAAACTCTTTTTGAGTTGTTTGGCCTTTTTGACCTCATTTTCCAACTCTTTCCTAATCTCATCAATATTAGTAACATCATCCAAATCATCAATATCATCAAAATTAAAATCGTTAGAATTTATCTCATTTTGTGCCATGAGAAAAAGTATTGCTTTCTCACTCTCCGATTCGAATTTGAAACTTAATGAGGATGAATTATCCCAAGTCGCCTTGAAGCTCTTCTTTCCTTTCTTCTTGTCCAACACCTTCTTGGACTTGCATTCTGCCTTGCATATGGTCTCGCTTGACTTTCCTCCCTTGCTTCTACTCTTAAACTTCTTCTTGTACTTGTTTCTCTTGTACATGGCCTTGTTGAGCTTTCTTGAAAGCAAAACTACTTCCTCAAGATCATTGTCGTCACTAGATTTCTTATTTTCAATGATCTCCATCGATGTAACTGGGGAACTATTTGCCTTCAAAGCAATCTCTTTTCTTGAACTCTTTGTGCCCCTGCTCAATGTTTCCAATCTAGCTCAGTCCTTAAGTTTGAATTCATGGATCATTAGCTCTCCACACAAGGCATCAAATGTATAATCTCCAAGATTTTACGCCGATTGGATAACATACTTCTTTGCATCTCATTCCTTAGGTAAACCTCTCAGGAACGTGTACACCGAGTTCTTTTGATCATAATGTTTGCCAAAGTTCTTCCTCTCATTCAAGAGCTTAGTGAAACGAGTGATGGCAGTAGCAATGTTTTCATCGGTGTCAACTCAGAATGTTTCATAATGCACCTTAAGAATTCTCAACTTCGTCTTCTTTACTTGAATAGTACCCTCATAATGTACTTCAAGTTTCTCCCATGCTTCCTTAGTGTGTTACATGCACTCACTCGGTTGAACTCATTTTCAATAAGTGCACAAAACAAAAGATTCATGGCTTGATCATTGAAAAGCTTAAGTCTTGTATCTTAGGGAGTGTAGTCTTTTCTGACTTTGTTAGGTGGAGTGTAACCTTCAACGATAGACTCCCACATGTTTCTACCTTGTGCTCGTACATAGAACTTCATTCTCACTTTCCAATGAGTATAGTCGGTCCCATCAAAGTAGGGAGGCCAAGTAGATGAAGTGCCTTCCCTAAGGCTAGCGGAATCTAATGTTTTCATCCTTGCAAGTAAACACTCAAAAGTACGTTAGTAACACTTTGAGCAATAACCCACTATGATACCAATTGAAACCATACCCAAGAGGGGGGTGAATTGGGTGAACCGAGAGGTTATTGTCTTTTTAAAAATTTAAGCAAGAATCAATGATAATGCAAACACCAACAATAAATATATAAGCTATGCTACGAAGAAGGTGGTAGAAGAAATGGATATTAGACGCAAGATTTATAGTGGTTCGATCCCAACGATCTACATCCACAACCTAACCTCCCCAGTTAAGATTTTCAAATTCCCCACTTATATTATCAATACGTGTTACAACCTAAGCATACAAGCCTAGAATGCCTAAATACAAATTAGGACTTCCCACCTAGTTTCCACTAGGGTTTTGCCTAGCCTCAACTAGGTCTTCCTTTGACTTAGATCCCACTAAGTCTCACAATCAATATTACACAATCAAGTTGATGAATACAATGAAATGTGTCTTACAAAGTAAAGCGGTAATAAGTCTAACAACTTACAAGCCACCTAGAGCCAAAATACTTCTATGCATGCAAGTATGAACACCGACTAATATGCAAATAAAATCAGTGAGAATATGCAATATTTAGTCAAGAAAATCGACAAGACGATATCGATGAAGTATATGCGGTTTCAAAAACAAATGAACAAGTAGTATGTGAAAATCAAGATAAAGATCAAAAACTTGTTCAAATGATTCTTAGGTTTAAAGAGATTAAATATAAATGTCAAACCAAGATAAGTTGCTCAAGAACACAACAAATGATTTCCAAACAAACACACTAACCAAATAATATAGATTAAGCTCAAAAAGTATAGCAAATCAATAAACCTTACAACCCAAGTGTATATTATGAAAAATCAGATTTGGAGCACTAGTTGTAGGCTTTAGAATACCAACTTCAAGTTCCAAATGCAAGCCCTCAAAAGTTCCAAGTGAGTGCGTAAACAATATTGACAAATTTTGGAGTAAACTTGGATTTTGGAGAGTATGTGAGCAAGTATGGTGTATTTTTTGTTCTTGGTGGTTTTGACACTTGGTTAAACTACTTATATGCCCATATGATTGTTGCTAGTGATCTTAGGGTCTTAAATGATCCCCAAATTCAAATGAAAGCTATAGATTAAAACTTTAAAAAAGTTGTTAGAATATTGCATAGCACTCTGGGCATGTGTCTAGCGTGCTAGGCAGAAGTTAGAAAAACTTTGCTGTTTCTTGCTGTGTGTATTTGGCAATCGGCCGATGCGCTTGGTGCAGGGGCCTGAGAATAATTAACTTGTTGGTTTTTCAAAACGACCTCCTAACACCTCTTTGACTCTACTAAATCTTTGAAATCACTTTGTACGTGTTTAGTAGGGTCCATGAAATGTGTTTAGACATCCTGCATGATATCATAAACCTCAAAAATAAAAATCTCAGTTTCATGAAAACATAATTTTTAATGTCAATCTAAAAGTTGTCTAAACATATACTGGTGCATTTAAAATCAATTTTAACAATTCATACACCTCAAAAACATGTTGTAAAACATGTTTGCAAGATTTAAAATATTTTAAAATTCACGAAATTGAAAATCATAAAGTTCATGATTTTAAGTTCTTTAAAAACCAAAAAACATGAAATGCATGATTCTAAGCTCTTTGGCTTGTAAGAAGGGACCTATATACCTTAAATGACTTGTACAACTTGTAGTATAGGCTTCCAGTCATTGTGTCCTTGTATGAGCCGAATCTTGAACTTATCCGGCTTCATTTTGACGAGTAGACTTGAACTTGATGTTCCTAACAAAGTTTGATATTCTGAAATACTAAACAAACTTGTTAGAACTATTTCATGTTGTTTATTGCCATCAAAATCCCGAGTGGAGTGTATATCAAAGACACTTAGTCCAACAACAATGTCTGGTCTTGTAGAATTCATTAAGTACATTAAGCTTCCAATTACTTGGGAGTACTCCAATTGAGAAATTGCACTTTCAGTATTTTTCTTAAGTTTGCAGTTTGGCTCACATAAGGTAAGAACAGGTTTACAATAAAATTGATTGTGCCTCTTCAATATTTTTTCTACATAATGTGATTGAGTAAGGATATATCCATTATCATTTCTTTTAATTTGAATACCCAAAATTACATCTTCTTGACCTAAATCTTTCATGTCAAAATTAGAAGTCAATATCTTCTTAGTTGAAATGATTAGATCCTTGTTAGTCCTAATTATTAACTTATCATCAACATAGAGACATACTATGACCCATGAACTTTTCATTTCTTTGATGTAGACACATTTGCCACATTCATTAATTTTAAATCTATTTGTAAGCATAGTATGGTCAAATTTCCTATGCCATTATTTTGGTGCTTGTTTAAGTCCATATAGAGACCTAACAAGTTTGCAAACTTTATTTTCTTGACCTTGAACCACAAATCCTTTGGGTTGTTCCATATAGATCTCTTCATCTAATTCTCCATTCAAAAATGTTGTTTTTACATCCATTTGATGTATACCCATATTATAAATTGCAACAATTGAAATTAGCATCTGAATAGATGTAATTCTTGAAACTGGAGAATAAGTCTAAAAACAATCCAACCCTTTTTTTTAGCGAAATACTTCAGCTACTAAACGAGCTTTATTTATCAATTGATCCATCGGCTTTCAATTTCCGTTTAAAATTCCATTTATAACCTATTGGTTTAATACCAGGAGGTAAATCAACCAATTCTCATGCGTGGTTAATTAAAATGGATTCTATTTCAATATTTATGGCTTCTTTCCGTAAAATAGCTTTAGTAGAAGTCATAGCTTCTTTATATGTTTGTAGTTCAATTTCATTCAAGAAACTTATAAAATATGGCACAAAACTCTTTTGAACTCTAGATCTTTTTCCCCTTCTTTGTTCTTCATTTAATGTTGGAACATTATAAATGGATAGTTCATCTCAAACTATCTTGTTTCATGAGCTTGATTTATCTTCTTTATAAGGAAAAATTCATTCAAAGAATTGTACATCCGCAGATTCTATAATTGTATTAACTTGGATATCACTAATCTCATAATTTATTACCAAAAATCTATTTACAGCACTGTTGTTAACAAATCCAATAAATACACAATATATAGTTCTAGGCCCCAATTTAGTTCTCTTGGTGATAGGAACTTTTTACCTTTACTAAACAACTCCACACTTTTAAAATTTTGAAAGTAGGAATTCTACTTTTCCATGATTCATAAGGAGATTTATTTGTCTTCTTAATTGAGATTCTATATAGGATATAATTTGTTGTAAGTAGTGCCTCACCCGGCCCCAGTTCCATAACCCCAAATTTGGAACCCCCCCCGGCCTAGACTTACATAGACCCCGAGTCAACCCTCGTGCAGTTAACGCAAGCTTAGTCAGTCTTACCTTACCTTTCATCCTTTATTAAGCAATTTAAATGAGAGTTATTAATATTAGTGAGTTTTTCAAAGATAAGCGGAAACATTTAAAATCATCAAACTAATAAAAGCAACATCAAAACATAAGTTAGGATAACCTAGAATGTGGAAACCCTACATATATATACCATCAACCATATATCATATTACAAGAGAGTAGCATAGTATACATGCCCAAGATCTCTCATACCAAATACCATTGTTAAACAATATACAGTAATACAAAAGAAATCAAACCTACATCGATAACAAAGGATAAGCAACTCCAATATCCTCAAATCAAGTCACCAAGCTGAGGAGCTTTTCCCTTGCTCGATTGTGGATTTGCACTCAGTCAAACACAAAAATGACAAGTCCCAGGTAAGTAACGTCAAGCATGATGTTTAAAGTATTTCGAAAGTCAATAAATAGCCTATATTTATGTCGATAAAAAGAAAAGTACAAGGAATGCATGAATAAATAAATACTAGAAATAAATCTGAATCAATCGAAAATGAGTGTCCAGGAAAACAATCGAAAAAGTGCAAGTAGTCCTGACCAAAGGTCGTTGCGTCAAGGAAATGAAATCACCTACCAGACTCGGTGTTTAGGACATGGTATACTCACACCATCCTAAAGTTCATGGAAATACAGAGTCCTTGACAATCTAGCAAAGAACTCTCACCCTACATAGAACCGAAACAATATCATGCATCCTAAAATCCTGTCTCTGGTGCATGACACGAAATAACCCGCACTCTCAAGGATCACATTGACTCACTTGCCAATGGACCACTCAATTAGAATATAATTTCAAACCAGGAATAGAGCAATAACAATAACAAATTAAAGCTCAAAGAAATAACTATAAATTTTTCTACTGGTTTACTTACCCGTGTCCAACTCTATTATGCACTCACATGCCCATAATTTGTCCCTTACGAATCCTACGTGTGACTATCATTTTCCTATAATCCCCTATTAATCATTTAATTACAAAAATCTGTTAATTATCCTACAAGTTATCCTATTTTCTAAAATTTTATACAGTTATATATTTGGGTAATTAACTCAAGTATTGGTCCATATTCGAACCCATTTAGATACCTAAGAGATCCCCGAGGTTTTGGAAAAAAAATTAAAAATTGGTTTGATGAATAATGATACGATGTGAGTGGTGTCGTGGAAGAATTCCTTAGCAGCATCACTTAAAACGTGAGACCACCATCGTTTTTGGTTCAGACGCTGGTGAAATGCCTCACAGCGTCCCTCGCGGCGTTAGTTATTGTTTTTGAATTCGGAGGTTTTTGACACCCCGGTTCGCCTCGCTGTGTTCTGAGTCTATCTCAAACTCATAGGGACGCTTATTTACACCAAATCTAACATTCAAATCATTCAAAACAGTGGTCTATAACCCCGTTATGGAAATTGACTAAAAAATAACTAATAATTCCCCCAAAATCGAAAGCCAATCCAAATACCCAAAACAACCACATGGTTGTGCACTACATCAATCAAATAATCCATATAAACTTTCTAAATGTTCGAATAACTCAATTTTCAAACTGGTGTTCGAAATAACAATGAAAACATATAATATACCTGTCAAACATGTGACGACCCCAGTTTTTCAAACCTGAACTGGGCCCTGCATGACCTAGACTTATGTGAAACTTCAAGCCTGTCTCGACGAATCACGCAAGGCTAGTAGCCTTTCCTTACCAATTAAAATTTATTTACAAATCTATAACATTGATTAGTGAGTTATCATCAATATAGCGGAAGCAAAAGCTCAAACTAATCAAATAATCACAACCATATTAAAATAAGATATCTAAGAGTGTGGAAACCCTGCATATGTATATCACCATCAATGGTCTGTCAGAGAAGAAACAACATCTAGATGTACATGCCCAGAATCTCTCTCATACCTAAACCCATGTTCTAAAACAACATATATATATATATATATACAATAGTACAAAAAGTCACCTAATCAGCAAAGTGGAAAGACGTGCTTAGGTATCCTCAAAGCAAATCTCCAAGCTCTGAAGTCTTTCCCTTATTGGTCTGCAGATCTGCACTCTGTCAAACACAAGAATGACGAGCCTAGGTAAGTAACGCGAAATAGAACAATAATACAAAATTTCAAAATAAATAAGCATCAGTCTACATTCATGCTAATAGAAAGAAAGGAATAAGGAACGCATGAATGTATAAGAATGTAAATAGATCAATCGAAATGTGAGTGTCCGAATTACGAATTAGAATAGCAAGAAGTCCCGAAAATAGTCGTTGAGTCGAGGTAAAACCTACTGGACTCGGGTTTAGGATGAGAACACAACCTACTAGCCCTAACACTTGCGACTATGAGATATAAGAGCCCCCAACGTGCACTCAACCAGGAGATATCAACAGTGTTTAGATAAGAGCTCATATCACATATAATTAGTAACCATGACCTCCTTGCCAATAGACTACTCAACCAAAAGAGATTCCAAAAGATATGGTGATAAATAGAGTAATAACAACAAATTAAAGCTCAAGAAATAACTGTAAAAGTTCTCACTTGTTTACTTGTAATCCAACTAATACGCACTCTATAGACCCCCAACACGTTTCCTAAGACCTGTGTCCCGTCGATGTTTAAAATCCCTAATATACATTTAGGTTGAAATTCTCGTCAGTTACCCTTATTCTATCTAATTTTCCATAATTTTATTCTTTCATTCATTTGGGTCGATTCGGACCAATTAGGATACCTGAGAGATCCCCGAAAATTCCCAAAAATTTTATAAAATTTGGCCCCTGTGAAGAGTGTCACGCCGCCGGGACGTGGTGGCATCCATTGGCTTGGGCGGCGTCTCCACGGCGTAAAAAATGAGCTCTTTGCGCAACACGCCGTGGGTGATGCTGTGACCTTCTTGGTCGTGACGGCGTACTCATGACGTGGAACCCTGAGACCTCGGCCCAATACGCCGTGAGTGGCGCCATGAACTAGAATGCTCACGATGGTGCCATGGCCTTTGATCCAGAACGCCTTTGTAACCGGGTTTTTGACACCTCGGCTCGCGTCGTCATAATTCAAGCCTATCCCAACTTCGACTAAACGTCCAATACAACGTTAAACCATCCTCAACTCGCGTGAAAACCCGACCAAACCATCGATTTAGAGAAATCATTCAAAATTCTCCCAAAAATCTCAAGAATTTAGGAAAACTCACAAACACCAAAACCACTTTACAATTCCTCCTTTGATCATCCAATACACTCCCAATCCATAAAGACCAACCATAAAAACCAAATTCCCAAATTCGTTGTTCGAAATTATCGCGACAAAACACACAAAAATACCGCCAAAACGTAAATATTCCCACAGAGAACTGGATTCTCACATTAGAAATCAAATTTGATCCTTCTTTCAGCATCGAATCGCGTCGAGAACACCCCGAAACCCTCCATTTTTCATGTTGAAATTTTGGTTGAAGGAGATAAGAAAACGAGATGAGAGAGAAAAGTTGATGGGTTAGGGTTTTTATACCCCCTTCTAATTTCATTTCACACGCGGATCCCGTGAATCATCCTTTCACCATCTTTCATCCTATCCACCTAACTTGAGATCACTAGGTGACTCCAATGTGTGACTCAATCTCTTTAATTTGTGATTTCTCGCACAATACTTACGTTCCCAGACCCATTCTGCACCACAACTCACTCGTCACGTCGTCCCAGACGTATCGACATATCGAATGCATTTTACAACTTTTAATTATTATTTATTTTGTATTTTTTCAGTGTTTTTAATATATTTAAGTCCCTCAGACTACTAATTACCCGACCATCGTTCACTCGAAGACCTGTTATTTCACGAAATCCTCGAGCTGAAACATTCCCCTTGCCAACGCTCACACTCAAACGTCCTCTCACGTTTGGAACACTGGAATTAAATATTCGGGTAATACAATATAATACAAAAATGGAACAAAAATAACATACCTCGGCGTCGATGACCAAGAATTGGTTGACTGTATCATGACAAATGGGTCCACGTATGACCTAAATTGACGCGCGACACAAGTTAGAACGTTATAGTCTTCCTAACTAATTGAAATTTCTTCATCGAAATTAAAAGGAACTAAAAGAAAGACTTACCGAATCAAAAGAGGTAGGGAAAATGCTCGCGTATATAGGACTCAAGCTCCTATGTCAGCTCCTCATCACCGTGATGCTACCATTTGACTAGGACTGACGAGATCTCCTTGTTCCTCAGAATCTTCACTTTCCTGTCCAGTATCTGAATAGGCTGTTCGTCATAGGTGATGTCCTCCCTCAAGTCTATCTAGCTCAGGTCCACCATCGGCTGCTTGCCCTCTCTCGACCTTTCAGGTTTTAGCATAAAGATGTGAAACACAGGGTGAACTCTAGATAACTGAGGTGGCAACTCTAGCTCATACGCGACTCTGCCTATCCGCTTCCCAACTCTAAATGGACTAATAAATCTCGGCTCAAGCTTCCCTCTGATCCCGAATCTCTTGTGACCCTTCATCAGAAACACTTTCAGGTACACGTAGTCCCTGATCTTGTACTCTAACTCCCCGTGATACAAGTCATAATATCTCTTATGTCTCTCCTGTGCACCTTTCAGCCTCAATCTAATCAGGCATATTTTCTCTATGTGATCCACAACAATCTCTGGCCCAATAGTTGCCACATCCTCTAGCTCTGCCCAACAAGATGGAGGTATGCATGTCTCTCGTATAATGCCTCGAACGGTGCCATACCAATATTGGCCTGATAACTATTGTTGTAGGCAAACTCACATAAGTGAAGATACTCCTCCCATGAACCACCATACTCCAATACACACATCCTCAACATATCCTCGAGTATATGTATCAAACACTCTGACTGTCCATCAGTCTGTGGATGATATGTGGTGCTAAATGTAACGACCTAAATTCTCCACGACCCAACCTATAGGTATTTTGGAAATTTCATGATAAAAATGTGTTGGGTGTTTGATGTGGAAATACAATTCTAAACTTGTCAAATTAAATATGAGTGATGGATTAAGTAAACTTATATTTTAAATAATAAAGCTCAATAGAGCTTAGGACCCAAAAGGGCTTTTTAGACAAGTTGTAAATAATCATAACCCTAATCCCTAACTCTAATGCTATTTAAGCAAATCAGAGAAAACATTAGCCGCAATCTTGTTAAACATGCATGTGGAGAGGAGGAGAGCAAGAGGAGAGTTCAAGCTCAAGAGAGGTACAACCTCACTTTCCTCCTTGATTTTTTTATTATTTATTGAAGATTTGGAGACCAAAGGGTCGATGGCATCGACAGAGTAAGCACGCGAGAAAAATAGAAAAGAAAAGAAGAAAGGAAATATTTTATCTATGTTAGAATGAGATTTTGGAAAGTATTTGGAGTCAAAAACTCCATTGAAGGCATGGTGAGACGATAATACTCTCTAGATTTATTGTCTTAGTGTTGGTATTGGCAATGAGAGTTGATGATTTGCAAAGTTTATTCAGTTTTTCTTAGATCTAGTCTTGAATGGGTTATACAAACTTTTAAGCTTTATGATAACGAGTATTATGGATGAATCAATCTTGTTTTTCATGGTTTGACGATACATGAAAGGGATTTAGCAAATTGAATGTGGTTGAAGTTTATTGATAAGGATTTGGCATTTATGGTTGAGTCGAGATTTAAAAAGGGACTTTGAATCTTTTCTTTGGGAAATAAACTTATTTGATAAATTTGTGGATTTTGACTGAATATTGACATTTGGGAATTTAAAGTCTAAATTGACTCTTGTATGATGATTTGGATCTTTTTAATTATAATTAATTGAACGCTTCGATTTATGTTGGAAAAACCAAGTTTTAGCAGATTTTCCTTGTTTTGTGTCAAATCAACGATTTCGGATCTAATAGTTGACTTTAGAGTCGTGAATGACTTTAAGTGAAGTTAGTTATAAAATAAGATGGATTCTTAAGGTCTAGACAATATGTGTTAAACTCGTATGGTTGTAGATACACAAAGTAATTATTCTTTCGAATTGTTTAGATTCTTGAGACGGTTCACATCGAGCCGAAACGAGAGAGGATCGAGATTAGGATTCACGACGAGTATAGGTAAGTGGGGAGCTCCGCTCATCTATCAAATGTGGCTTGCTACTAGCATATTTAGAATCACCATTTTAATTTGAAGGATTTGGGATGGGGTTATTGCATACCTTATTTGACTTCATGTAAGGCCTCTTGGGGGAGCTATAGACATGTTGGAACCAAGTCACCTTACATGTTTAAGGGCCTCTTGGGGAGCTGTAGCTAACGGTGGAACCAAGTCACCCAATGCAAAGGCCTCTTGGAGAGTTGTGGATGCACGATGGAACCAAGTCACCCGGGCCTCTTGAGAAGCCGTGGACACACGGTGGAATCAAGTCACCCATGCATATTTATTATATTTTTGATTATTGGTCAACAAGGGTAGGCAATGGCAAATTGAAACCATGGACCTGCATTTATATTTATTACTTCATATGTATCTCTCTGCATTGCTAAACTTGATTATTTATGCTTTACAACTCTTGAATTATTTATCAGTATTCGAAATACTTTACGGAACATGAAATGCTTACTTTTTATGGAATTGCTACCCTGCTACAAATTGTCAACACTTGTCATGATTTCAAATGCATGTTAGATTTATTTTGCTTTATAGGTATTACTTGCATATTTGATATGTGAGCGTGGTTCTTCTCTTATTAGGCTCTATTGGTTCTTTTAGCTCACCCCACTTACAAAATAGGTCCATCGACGAGTACGCTAGAATTGAGACAAGGGAGAAACGAGCTTGAAGTCTTCACTTGATGTGAGCCTTGGGTTGATATATATCGTTTATATTCGATTTTGAAACTATTAAGCTTGGGTTGTAATTAAAATAAGTCTTTGGATAGTTTGAAACCTACTTACCTTTAGTTAATTCACTTAGAAGTTTTAATAGTTTAACTCAATATGAACCCATTTATAGTTTCATAGATATTCTTGTGAACTTAAATTTATTGGCTTAAGGATATCTATTTATATTTATTTCGCAATTATTATCCTTTGTTTAGCCAATGTGTATTTTGCAGGTTTGTTTGAGAGGCGTGCCAGACTGTTATTTGGCAGGTATCAGGTCCAAGTAGCGGTCTAGGCCAGGCAACCCAACCCTAGGTTGGGGGAGGGTCGTCATAGTTGGTATCAGAGCATTGGGATTAGAACCTAGGGAAACATTAGGTTAGTGAAACCTAAGTTTTAGAGCCTTTTAATGTAAAGGTCAAGTTTAAGTTAGACAAATCAATGGTATGGGACATTGGTTTAAAGTCAACTTTACATACACAAATGATAAGTCCTAGGATGGGATGGGACAAAAGAAATTTAACAAAGACTTACTATGATGATTATTTGCTACCTTGTATATATAAATATTCGTTATATATAAATAATTGTTTTCTCCACTAGTTTGAACTGTCTCTGATGATTTCCGTCAGTGGATGGGGAATTTGAGTTCGACAGGACAATGAGGGGGATGACTATGAATGAAGCAAAGAAATCGAGGGGAACTATTGGGAGGTTCCATACGTGTTCAAGAATGTCTTTAACGATTATGTGATAATGAATAAACTTCAATTGAAACATACTTGGTGTGATGCGCCTGTACTTAATGCTAGAGTAGCCAATAAATACTTAAGCAAGAATTATGAGACTTGAAAGGGCAATGAGACACCACACTAAATACGCGAAGTGGAATAGTGATGTGGTCACATTTCAGAGGAGTAACTCAGACACTTGAAACTTTATTAGGATAGTTAAAATTAACAATATCTTGTTTAAAACAGAAATTAATGATCCTAGTGAGGATGCAAATGAATCTTAATTTCAAACAATGATAATTAAGTTAGTCCGGCCAGTAGGCTGAATTTGAAAAACTTAATTCAAGATATAAAAGTCAAGTATACTCTTAAAACCTCTGATGCTCGATTAAGAATGTGAATCATTTGTCTATAAATTCGATTTAAAGGTTATTACAGTACGTTGAATTCTGGTATTTCAAGTGATATATTTTTTTTTTATCAAAAAATGATTTTTCGACTATATTGGACCATGATTTTTGTATCGTTTTCGAGTTGATGTTTGCCGCACTTTATTGAAGTTTTCATGGAAGGATTCTACGTGCCTTTACAAAATTTTAAAAAGGCGAACAAGTACAAAAAGGAAACCGTTTATTTTGCTTGGTGTTCAAAAGATAAAGCAAATAGACTCATACTCATTTCAAGAATTTGATGTCGTAATTTTAATCCTTACATAAAGAGTTACTGAATTTTAAAGTTTTGACTTGATGAAAATGAAACGTATTGTTTGGATCTATGTCACCATTGTGTGTTTAGAACACAAAATCTACTTACGATTATAGTTTACTTTTGAATTACATCGACTAAAACGATTTGAAAAGGGTTTTACAAATTGCTTGAAAATACGAGAAGAATTTAAGATGATTTTTATAAATTAAGCCTAGTTCGGTTTGAAAAGTGGTTTTGATGAAAATTTGACAGTTTAAAAAAAAAGGTTTTGATTCGAGTTTGACTTCTCAATTGATTGAATTACAACATTCAAGTTTTTGATTGAACATATGTAAAAGAAAGTTAAATTTAAATCAGTTATTGATAGGTTGAATATGAAAGATAAGGACCTCAAACTGATAGTTAACATCGAAACATAAGTACGTGATGTACGAGATAGCGAATGAGAAATTAAAGAATATCTCGAAAACAACTAAATAAGAAAATTCAGTGAATACTAGTACATTCAAAGATAAGTGAGTTACTAAAATTTGAGGATGCCAAGAATTGATAAATTGTTTTTGAAATGAATGAGTACGCGATGGCAATACCATGATTGAATAATTAAGAAAAGTCTTAAACTGAAAAATATATACGAGTCAAATTAGTATGACGTAAAGAGTATATTACACAGTTAATGATGTTAAAATGAACTCAATGATAGGTGAATCATTAAAAATTGGGGATATCCCAACGAAAAATAATATTTCTGATTGATTGAATATATGAACTAACAACTCTTAAGTCAAAGTAAAACCTAACCTGATTGATAGTGGACGGTTGAAGGAAAGATGACGTTGAAGAGTTAATGAAGGAAACGATTGTCACATAACCTAAGTCAACAATGATTTGATTCTTAAAATTAGGGATCATAAAGTAGGATTGACCCATGGAAAAATAAATAAGTAAATTGGTGTTAAAAAGGTTGTTAATGCAAAGGGGGACAACATTATTATGATACTTATTCGTAGTTGTAGGGACTTACAAGGAGAAGTACCCTATTAAAAAAACTTAGGATTTCAAATCGAAATGGTGACATCACAAGAAATCATGAAAATCATTTGTGAGAGAAAACTAGTAACATCTCAATAAAGTGAATGTTATAATAAGAACTTGAACTACCGAGCTAGATGGTTTGGGGAAGGGAAAAGGATTGGAACAATAATAGGTTGACAATTAAAATTGGAGATCCTAGCTTAGGATCGACCCCCCAATAAAATTTATACTGTGTTATACGCACGATACAATAATTAGGAATGATGAGGAAATACCCTAAACCTAGCTATGACACATGAATATATGAGTGGAGATGAAATATTCTAAATATCACACCGTTAATAATTATTAAACAAGATGTGTTGTCTACACTTGGAAACCTAAGAGCTTAGTATAAGTCTAAAAGTAAAAGCCCTAATTTGATGGTGTAAAATAATTTGAGATGCAACCCAGATAGGTAAACAATAGGCTTGCAAATGAACAAGTGTTGAGGATATCAAAACGTAGTGATAATGCACGAACAATCAAGGTCGACGCCTTAACAAGTGGCAAAAGCATAGGTAACTTATATGGCATAAAGGTTTGCCTAAGTATGGGAAGATGTGATGAATCATGACCATGAGTTTGATTTACATTAAAAATAAGATCATTGGGTAAATGATATTGGCAATATATAATAATAATAAAAAAAAATTGAGACCGTAAACATTGGTGTTGGTGAGTTAAACTTGAGAATTATGTCAATAAGAGTAAAGTTTGAAAAAGAATTCCACAGATGAGGTCTCTTTGAATTATTTGTGAGGAATCAGTATAATATTCTTACTTTCAAGAATTACTGAATTTTAGAGAAAAAGGGAGAACATTATAAACGGCTCTGTGCTAAGTGTAAGCAAGAAAACCATAAGCTAAACAGTGCAAGGAAATTTCTGAAGCAAGTGCAAACATGAATTTGGGTACCTTAAATCAAAGGTTAAATAACAAGTTGTGCAAGGTAAACCTATGTGAATTCTACGTATATCAATCTGTACTCTATTGTTGGAGTATCCAACAAAACGTATATCAATCTGTACTCTATTGTGACAGAAGGGTTGCAAAACGGACCATCAATAAAGAGTTGACTTGAATTATGAACCTACAAGAATGAATTTCGATAAATGTACAATGGACAATGATGTTAATGTATATCATTGAAAAAAATGCTAAATCTACTCATTTGTAGCCTCCACAAATAAGTCGCAATGACATGAGGAGTCACACATTGATATATGTAATGGACATGGTGAGTGAAATGGTGTGCTAGTGTTCTTGATATGATGGATAGCTATCCTTATTTTTCCTACTACCAGGTGGTGGTATGGTTTTACTGCCAGATAGGCAGAGATACTTCTTTTCGACACAGATAGGCACCATATCATATCTCAATATTGTTCTTTCACTCATTGTGTGAATGACTCAAGTGCACATTGCGACTTCGGTGGAGCTTACAAAGGAATACCCCATTAATGCGTAACGATATGAGGAATTGACATGTAGCTAAGTATAAAAGCTTTATTGATGACCTACATGAGGTAGGTTTTATGAATTTTAGTTTGCAAGATGAAAATAAAAAAAATAATGAGATATATTAAAGTCAGGAATAAAAAATTTATTTCACGTGGGGAAACGGGCATAACATGCCGGTGAAGATTGCTTCAGTTAAACTATGGGTTAAAAAGAAGTCGTTATGGACAGACACCAAACTACGTTGTACTTTACTTTTACTTTCGAGGACGAAAGTTCTTAAAATTGGGGATATTGTTACGACCCAAATTCTCCACGACCCAACCTATGGGTATTTTGAAAATTTCATGATAAAAATATGTTGGGTGTTTGATGTGGAAATACAATTCCAAACTTGTCAAATTAAATATGAGTGATGGATTAATTAAAGTTATATTTTAAATAATAAAGCCCAAGAGAGCTTAGGACCCAAAAGCGCATTTTAGACAAGTTGTAAATAATTATAACCCTAATCCCTAACTCTAATTCTATTTAAGCAAAAAAAAAACCCTCGCCGCAATCTTGTTAAACACGCATGTGGAGAGGAGGAGAGCAAGAGGAGAGTTCAAGCTCAAGAGAGGTACAACCTCACTTCCCTCCTTGATTTCTTTATTATTTATTGAAGATTTAGAGACCAAAGGGTCGATGGCATCGACAACGGCAAGCACGTGAGGAAAATAGAAAACAAAAGAAGAAAGGAAAGATTTTATCTATGTTAGAATGAGATTTTGGAAAGGATTTGAAGTTAAAGACTCCATTGAAGGCATGATGAGACTATAATACTCTCTAGATTTATTGTCTTAGTGTTGGTATTGGCAATAAGAGTTAATGATTTGCAAAGTTTGTTTAGTTTTTCTTAGATCTAGTCTTGAATGGGTTATACAAATTTTTAAGCTTTATGATAACGAGTATTATCGATGAATCAATCTTGTTTTCTATGGTTTGACGGTACATGAAAGGGTTTTCCCCATGATTTTAGCAAATTGAATGCGGTTGAAGTTTAGTGATATGGATTTGGCATTTAAGGTTGAGTTGAGATTTAAAAAGGGACTTTGAATCTTTTCTTTGGAAATAAACTTATTTGATAAATTTGTGGACTTTGACTGAATATCGTCATTTGGGAATTCAAAGTCTAAATTGACTCTTGTATGGTGATTTGGATCTTTTTAATTATAATTAATTGAACGTTTCTGATTTATGTTGAAGAAACGAGCTTAAAGTCTTCACTTGATGTGAGCCTTGGGTTAATATATATCATTTATATTCGATTTTGAAACTATTAAACTTGGGTTGTAATTAAAATAAGTCTTTGGATAGTTTGAAACCTACTTACCTTTAGTTGATCCACTTGGGAGTTTTAATAGTTTAACTCAATACGAACCCATTTATAGTTTCATAAATATTCTTGTGAACTTAAATTTATTGGCTTAAGGATATCTATTTATATTTATTCCGCAATTATTATCCTTTGTTTAGCCAATGTGTATTTTGCAGGTTTGTTTAAGAGGCGTGCCAGACTGTTATTTGGGTCTGGTTCAGGTATCGGGTTCAAGTAGCGATCTGGGCTGGGCGACCTGACCCTAGGTTGGGGGAGGGTTGTCACATTGAGATTCAACTGCGTGTTGAATTGTGCCTACATAATCTGCTAAATTTGTGACGTGAACTGTGGCCCTCTGTCAGACACAATCGATAAAGTACAATGTGCAGTCGAACTATCTTACACTCGTACAACAAAGCCAACCTATCCACCCGATGTATGGTAGAACTGGTAAAAAATGCGTAGACTTCGTCAACCTATCAATAATCACCTAGATGCTATCATGACTGCGCTGAGATCAAGGTAAACTACTGACGAAATCCATAGCTATATGCTCCCACTTTCACCGAGGATTAGGAAGTGACTATAGTAACCTGCTAGGTCTGCGATGCTCAACTTTAACTCGCTGAAAAATCTCACATCCTCGAAACGTAATCAGAAATAGCGGTCTTCATTCCCACCACCAAAATAGATGACGCTCATCAGCATACATCTTGGTCCTGCTAGGATGGACCGTAAAACATGAGTGGTGTGCCTCATGAAGTATTTCATCGTGTTGCTCAGCTACTAATGGAATCCACAATCGCCCACTAAACCCCAAACATGAGTCTGTCGACTGACTCCAATATGGATGATCTGAACTCTTAGCGAACTCCAAAAATTTGCCATAGTGCTCGTTAACCCACTGACCATCTAGTACACTCTGAATAGAAACAATCTAAATCCTCAACTGACCATAAATCAATACTCTAGTGCTAGTCAGAATATCAACTAAAAACAACATCTTAACCACCTCGAGCAAACCATACTCGTGTGTTATGCGGCAAGTAACAACCTCTGAGTCTGACCCATTTTGGCTCAACGCGTCTGCAACCAAATTGGCCTTCCCTGGGTGGTACTCCAAAGAGAAATCATAATCCTTGAGAAACTCCATTCAATGTCTGTCTCATATTTAGACACTTCTGAATAAACAAATACTTCAAACTCTTATGGTTACTGAATAACACAAAACTCTCTCCGTAGAGATAATAACGCTAAATCTTCAATGAAAACACCACAACCGCCAACTCTAAATCATGCGTAGGGTAGTTCTTCTCCTGAACCTTCATCTGTTATGAAGCGTAGGCAATCACTCTACCATCCTGCATCAAAACACAGCCTAAATCGACCTTTGAAGCATCGGTGTTCACCTTAAAACCCTTCCCTAACTCAGACAATACTAGCATTGGCGTGGTAGTCAAACGTTCCTTCAAAGTCTGAAATGCCTGCTTACAACTGTTAGTCCACTGAAATTTGATGTCCTTTTTCGTCAACTGCGTCATAGGCGCTGCAATCTTCAAGAAGTCACGTACAAATCGCTTGTAATATCCTGCCAAGCCAAGGAAACTGTGAATACCTGACATTGATCTTGGTGTAGGCCAATCAATTACTGCTTTGACCATAGTGGGTCCATTGACACTCTGCATACTCTGGCGATGTGTCCTACAATTTTGATCTTCGCAAGCCAAAACTTGCACTTACTGAACTTGGCGAATAACCTGTTCTCTCTTAGAATCTGCAACACTAATCTAAGATGTTCATCGTGATCCTCACGAGTCTTGGATTAGATCAAAATATCATCGATGAACACAATGACAAAATGATCCAAATACTATCTCAACACTCGATGCATTAGGCCCATAAACATCATTGGTGCATTAGTCACAAAAGGCATAACTATGAACTGATAATGCCCATATCGAGTGCGGAAAAGAGATTTCTCCCTATCCTCCACTCTAATCCTCAACTGATGGTACCTAGATCTCAAGTTTATCTTTGAGAACCACTGAGCTCCTGTCAACTGGTTAAACAAATCGTCGATGCGCAGAAGTGGATACTTGTTCTTCACTGTCACCCTGTTTAACTGTCGATAGTCAATACGCAATTGTAAGCTACCGTCCTTTTTCTTGACAAATAGAATTGACGCTCCCCAGGACGACATACTTGGGTAAATAAAACCTAACTCTAGTAACTCATCCAGCTAACTCCTCTGCTCCTCTAGCTCTCTTGGAGCCATCCGGTTCGGCGGGATCGAAATAGGTTTGGTTCTCAGGACAAAGTCTATAAAAAGTCGATCTCCCTAGGTGATGGTAACCCTTGTAACTCTGCTGGAAAAATGTCAGGAAACTCGCATACCATTAGTACCTCCTCCAATCTAGTCACAAATCGCTCCATCATACTCAATACACTAGCGAATGTCTCAGTATCTACTCTAGTGGCAACTCTACTTCTAATGATAGGCAAATTGGTTGAAGTGCCCTAAAAACTAAACTTTGGATGCTCTGGAATCTGAAATATGACCCTCTTACTGAAATAGTGGATCTGTGCATGATATGCACCCAACCAATCCATGCCCAGTAATGCATCAAACTCGAGGAACTCCAACACTCTCAGGTTCGCTGGCATGACATGACCCTCTATCTCTACCGAACAATCAACACACAAGTTCGAGTAAATCTTGTCCCCAACAGCTGTGCTAAGGATCAAGGGTCTCTCTAGTCTAATAGGTCTGAAACCCAAATCATCAACCATACGACCCGAAATAAAAGAAACAGTAAAGCCTGAATCAAACATAACATGCATGAAATAACTGCAAGTGAAAATCATACCCTCAATAAAACTATGGTCGGCAGCAAGATCTGGTGTAACAACCGTGTGAACCTGTTCCCGGATCTACTGCTACTGCTGTCCTTGACCCAGTCATGGAAGCGTACTAATAAAATGACCCAGCTGACAACACTCCCAGCAGCCTCACTGAGATCCTGACCCAGATTATGTCCGCTGTCCCTGTCCTTGTGCCTTTCCAGACCTCTGTCCCTGTCTCTGCATCTGACTGGAACTCTGACCTTGTCTTTGGCCATTGCCTCTACCATTAGTCCTTTGATAATAATAGTGTTGAAGACCTGACTGCGCTAGCTGCTGAGGTGACCTAGCGTAACTCCGCGTTGAAGTAGCTGGTACTATCAATATAGAAAATGGAGAAGCAACAGATGCTAAGCTCTGCCTCGATCACCCTGTCTCCACTGTGTAGCTATCTTCCTCCTCCTATCACCTATAGACCCAACTAACTGTGAAGGTGCTGACGACGTTGCCAGTAACCTGGTGCGTGTGCTCCCAAAGATCTCACTAGCTATTACCCTCTTATAGGCATCCTATAACGTGCTCAGAGCCGTCGTCACTACCATAGAACCAATTGAATCTTGTAGACCATGTACAAAATAGTAAGCCTGGTCAGCGTCAGTATCGGCCGCACCATCGGCATACTCCATCATACTCAAGTATCGATCCATATAATTCATATCAGGCTCTCCTGTCTAATGTCGGATAATCTGAAACTCGGGTCTCTTACGATTATGAACCGTATGGGGAACGTACCTCTTGTAAAATCTCTTTCTGAACTCAGCCCAGTTCTTGGGCCTTCGACGCCACTGTCGTGCACCACCAAACATTTACCTGGCCAAACAAACATGCTGAGGAAATACTCAGCTGCATATGTGCCAGTGTAGCCAAGTCCTCACGGATTTTCTCGTGGCTCCTCAAAAACTTCTCTGCTGCCTCCAGATTAGTTCTTCCATGGAACTTCACCGGCTGGTGTCTCATAAACTCTCGAGCCTACCTCGCCTCAAGCGTCACTCTAACACCAGTTTCCGTTAGTGTGCTCAGCGTATCCTTTGCTGGTTTCTTTAGTGTATAAGGTACTATCTCAGTCTGTGTCGGTGCCTCCTCAGTTACTACTAGTCCTACAATAATTGTAGGTGCTGCTGGCGTATCCTAAATTGTCGAAGCACTCCCAGCCTAAGTAATTGGAGCTATTGATGTACTAGGTGATCCTATCACCTGTACTCTCAGCAGTCTGAGAAACTCCTGTAACTTGGTTATGCGATGAAATCCTTTACAACATGTCATCCAACTGGCCCTGTGCGCCACCCATACTAGTCTCGCTCGTACTAGGATGATCGGCCATCACTATCTGAAAAGAAAGTGATTCTTATGATCAGGATATAGCTATCGATAATAAAATACACAACAGTCAAATAGCTTATATTCTAGTTTTAATTTCCCCAACTCTCCTCACTTCCCAACTAAGACTAAAGTTAGATTTGTTGGGTTCCACTTTAAGTCAACCATTCCTAACTTTCGTTGATTACTGTCTTAATGGCTTGTGATTTAAATCAAGAGTCCAGCATTTAAACTTTAGCTCTAATACCAACTGTGACGGCCTTTGTTTTTTAACCCTAAATTCTCGCCCGTCGTAGACTTACGAGAAACTCTGAACACTTATAGATGAATCACGCAAGGCTAGTCAGCCTTTCCTTTTCAATTAAAATTCATTTACAAATCTATAATATTGATTAGTGAGTTATCATCAATATAGCAGAAGCAAAAGCTCAAACTAATCAAATAATCACAACCATATTAAAATAAGACATCTTAGAATGTGGAAACCTCGCATATGTATATCACCATCAATGATCAGTCAGAGGAGAAACAACATATAGATATACATGTCTAGAATCTCTCTCATACCCACATGTTCCAAAAGAACATATATATATATATATATATATATATATATATACAATAGTACAAAAAGTCACCTAATCAGCAAAGTGGAAAGACGTACTTAGGTATCCTCAAAGCAAATCTCTAAGCTCTGGAGCCTTTCCCTTGCTGGTCTGTAGATTTGCACTTCGTCAAACACAATAATGACGAGCCTAGGTAAGTAACGCCAAGCAAAACAATAATACAACATTTTGAAATAAATATACATTAGTCCACATTCATGCTGATAGAAAGAAAGGAATAAGGAACGCATGAATGTATAAGACTGTAAATAGATCAATCGAAATGTGAGTGTTCGAGTTACAAAATAGAATAACAAGGAGTCCTGACAACAGTCGTTGCGTCGAGGTAAAACCTACAAGACATGGGTTCAGGACGAGAACACAGCCTACCAGCCCCAACCTTTGTGACTATGAGATATCCATAAACCTGGATAAGATCTACAGTGTACACTCAACTGGGAGATATTAAAAGTTCCTAGATAAGAGCTTATATCACGGATAATTATTAACTATGACCCGCTTGCCGATAGACCACTCAACCAAAAGAGATTCCAAAAGATATGGTGATAAACAGAGCAATAACAACAACTCAAAGCTCAAGAAATAACTATAAAAGCTCTCACTGGTTTACTTACCTGTAATCCAACTAATATGCACTCAATGGACCATCGGCACATCTCCTAAGATCTACTATGTCCCGTCAATGTTCAAAATTCCTAATATACATTTAGGTTGAAATTCTCATTAATTACCCTTATTTTATCCAATTTTTCATAATTTTATTCGTTCACTTATTTTGGTCGATTACTCGAGTATTAGGTAGTATTTGGACCCATTGGGATACTTGAGAGATCCCTGAAAGTTTCTAAAAATTTTATAAAGATTGGCACTAGGACGCAATGGCGTCCATTGGCTTGGGCGATGTCTCCACGACGTAAAAAATGAGTTCTCTGCCCATCACGCCGTGGGTTATGCCATGTCCTCATTTGTCGTGGCAGCTTACTCGTGATGTGGAACCCTGAGACTTCATCCTAAGACGCCATGAGTGGGGCCATGAATTGGAATGTTCACGACGTCTGATCCAGAAAGCCTCTGTAATGGGGTTTTTGACACCCTGGCTTGCGTCGTCGTGCTTCGAGCTTATCCCAACTTCAACTAAACATCCAATACAATGCTAAACCATCCTCGACTCACGTTAAAACCCGACCAAACCATCGATTTATGGAAATCATTCAAAATTCCCTAAAAAATCCCAAAAATTTAGGAAAATTCCCAAACACTAAAACCATTTCACAATTCCTCCTTTGATAATCCAATACATTCCCAATCCATCAAAACCAACCATAAAAACCAAATTCCCCAATTCGTTATCTGAAATTATTACGACAAAAACACACAAAAACACCACCAAAACATAAATATTTCCGCAGAGAACTGGATTCTCACCTTAGAAATTGAATTTGATCGTTCCTTCGGCGTTGAATAACGTTAAGAACGCCCCAGAACCCTCTGTTCTTCACTTTGAGATTTCAGTTGAAAGAGATGGGAAAATGAGATGAGAGAGAAAAGTTGATGGGGTGCATTTTTATATCCCCTCTAATCTCATTTCACATATGGATCTCGAGAATCATCCTTTCACCACCTTTCATCCTATCCACCTAACTTGACATCACTAGGTGACTCCAATGTTTGACTCAATCTCTTTAATTTGTAATTTCTAACATAATACTCGCATTCCCAGACCTGTTCCGCATCACGACTCGCTCGTCGCGTCGTCCTGGACGTATTGACAAATCAAATGTGTTTTACACCTTTTAATTATTATTTATTTTGTATTTTGTCAGTGTTTTTAATTCATTTAAGTCCCCCGGACTACTAATTACCCGAACAGCATTCACCTGAGGATTCAATATTTCACGAAACCCTCAAGCTGTAATGTTCCCCTTACCAACGCTCATACTCAAATGTCCTCTCACGTTTGGAACATTGGAATTAAGGATTTGGGTAATGCAATATAATACAAAACACTGAACACAAATAACATACCTCGGAGTCGACGACCGAGAATTGGTTGACTGTATCACGGCAAACGGGTCCACGTATGACCTAAATTGACACGCGACACAAATTAGAATTTAGGGTCATCACAAAACTGACGAGAACCTCTCGATAAGTAGGAATATTACCTTTGTTCTCACAATTTGTAGCGTCTTGACGTTGTTCCAAGCTCGAATATGATCAAAGAAACCTTTCCCGTAGTTCGTTTTGTTCGGACGATAGAAAAGAAAACATGAAGAGAGAGAGAAAACTAACAAAACTTATATATATATATATATCTTTTTCAAGTTTTCCACGTGTATCCCGAGGCGCATCTGGTGCTCATCCTCACTCCAACCAAGTCAACCGCCACATTCAATTGACACATAATTGTGACACACTTCGGGACTTCCTCCCATGCACCCTCCAAACTAATGAGTTTCCCAGCGTTTTTGGACCTAGTCTGTAACATGACTCACACCTCCATGTGCTCACAAACCTATCAAGGTATCGAACCCAACGTTTAATTATTATATTTTAATGTATTTTGTCAGTGTTTTAATGCAATTTGTCCTCCAGACAGCTAAATACCCAACCACCGTTCGCCCTGGCACCCGTAAAACACATTTCTCTGAGCCAAACCTATTTCTTTGCATCAATGCTCACCCTCAAACATCTTCACACGTTTGGGACATTGGAATTTAAATTCAGGTAAATAGATAAATAATACAAACATTGAACAAAAATAACATACCTCGGTGTCGACGACCAAAATTTTATTGACACGTATTACGCTAAGGGGCCCACGTATGACCTAAAATAACACATGGCACAAGTTAGATTTTAGGGTCATTATAGTCTTCCCAACTTATTAGAATTTTGTCCCCGAAATTAAAACAAAACTAAAGGACAGACTTACCAAATTCAAAAGAGGTAGGGAAAGTGCTCCTGTATATATATGACTTGAGTTCCCACATCAGCTCCTCGTCCCCGTGGTGCTGTCATTTGATAAGGACTAATGAGACTTCCTTATTCCTTAAAATCTTCACCTTACGGTCTAAAATCTGAATAGGTTGCTCGTCATAAGTGATACCCTCCCTCAAGTTTATCTCGCTCAAGTTCACCATTAGTCGTCTGCCCTCTTTTGACCTATCAAGTCAAAGCATTGACATATGAATACTGGGTGGATCTTTGATAACTAAGGTGACAACTCTAATTCATATACAACTTTGCCTATCCGCTTCCCAACTCGAAATGGACCAATAAATCTGGGCGCAAGTTTCCCTCTAATCTCAAACCTGTTGTGACCTTTCATCGGATATACTTTCAAATAAACATAATCTTCGCCCTGATATTCTAACTCTGTGTGATACATGTCACAGTACTTCTTCTACCTTTCCTGCATACCCTTCAACCTTAATCTGATAAGATGTATCTTCTTTGTATGATCCACTACAATATCAGAACTAATCACTATCACATCCTCGAGATCTGCCCAGAAAGATGGAGATCTACACGACCTCCCATATAATGTCTCAAACGGTGTCATACCAATACTGACCTGAAAACTATTATTGTAAGCAAACTCACACAAATGAAGATACTCTTCCTATGATCCACTATACTCCAACACACACATCATCAACAAATCCTCAAGAATCTGGATTAGTCTCTCTGATTGTTCATCAGTCTATGTATGATAGGCGGTACTGATATCCTATCGCGTGTCGAACTATGCCTGCATGCTATACCAGATATGAGATGTGAACTATGGCCCTCTATCTGACACAATCGATAATGGAATACCATACAGTCGAACTATCTCTTTCTCATACAAACTCGCCAACCTATCCACCTGATGTGACACAATCAATAAGGGAACACCATGCAGTCGAACTATCTCTTTCTCATACAAATTCGACAACCTATCCACCTAATGTGTCGTCAAAATTAGTATAAAGTGCGCAGACTTCATCAACTTGTCCACAATCACCTAGATGCTATCATGTCTACACTGAGATCAAGGTAACCCACTAACAAAATTCATGGTAATATGCTCCCATTTCCACCTAAGAATAGGAAGTGGGTGTAATAACCCACCGGGTTTATGATGCTCAGCCTTAACTCGCTGACAAATATCACACCCTCTAACATAATAAAAAATATCATTCTTCATCCCTAGCCACTAGAAAAGACGACTTACATTTGCATACATCTTAGTCCTGCCCAATGAACCGTAAAATGTGATCGGTGTGCCTCATAAAGTATCTCATCACGTATATCAATCACTGATGAAATCCACAGTCGCCCTCTAAATCTTAGGCATGAGTCTGTCGACTGACTCCAATCTGGATTCTGAGCAAACTCCAGAAATCTTTCGTACTGCTCATTCATCCACTAACCATCAAGTACACTCTAAATAGAGATAGTCCGAGTCCTCATCGACCACAAATCAACACCCTAGTATCAGTCAATATATCAATAAAATACATCATATCTAACCATCAAGTACACTCTAATAGAGATAGTCCGAGTTCTCATCGACCATAAATCAACACCCTAGTATCAGTCGGTATATCAACAAAATGCATCATCTCACCCGCCTCGAGTAACCTATACTCGTCTTTCATGTGGCAAGTAACAATCTCTAAATCAACCTCTCTATGGCTTAATGCATCACCAACAACATTAGCCTTTTCCAAGTGATACTCTAAGGAGAAATCATAATCCTTGAGGAAATCAAGCCAACTTCTTTGTCTCATATTCAGGTCTTTCTGAGTAAACAAATATTTTAATCTTTTATGGTCAGTAAACAATACAAATCTTTCCTCATAGCAGTAATTGTTGGAACAAGTGTCTTTGATATACACTCCACCTTGGATTTTGATGGCAACAAACAACGTGAAATAGTTCTAACAAGTTTGTTTAGTATTTCAGAATATCAAACTTCATTAGGAACATCAAGTTCAAGTCTACTCGTCAAAATGAAGTCAGATAAGTTCAAGATTCGGCACATACAAGGACACAAAGACCGGAAAGCCTATACTACAAGTTGTACAAGTCATGTAAGGTATATAGGTCTCTTCTTACAAGCCAAAGAACATAGAATCATGCATTTCATATTTTTCAATTTTTAAAGAACCTAAAATCATGAACTTTGTGATTTTCAATTTCGCAGATTTTAAAATAATTTAAATCTTGCAAACATGTTTTACAACATGTATTTGAGGTGTATGAACTGTTATAATTGATTTTCAATGCACCGATATGTGTTTAGATGGCTTTTGGATTGACATTAAAAATATTTGTTGAAAACCCCCTATGTTTTCATGAAACTGGGATTTTTGATTTTCGAGGTTTGTACAATCATCCAGGATGTCTAGACACGTTTAATTGACCCTACTAAACATGTGCAAAGTGATTTAAGAGGTTTAGTAGAGTCATAGTGGTGTTAGGAGGTTGTTTTGAAAAATCAGCAAGTTAATTATTTTCAGGCCCCTGCACCCAGCCTAGCATACAGCGCGATGGGCAGATTACCCAGTGCACTGTCTAGTAAATGGGCAAAATTTTTCTAACTTCTGGCCAGAGCGTTAGGCACCTGCCTAACGTGTTAGCTTTTTTAAAGCTTTGTTCTACACCTTCCATATGAATTTGGGATCATTTAAGACCCTTGGATCACTAACAACCGTTATATGGGCATATAAGTGATTTGACCAAGTGCCAACCAAGAACAAAAAATACACCACACTTGCTCACATACTCTCAAAAATCCAAGTTTATTCCAAAATTTATCAATTTTGTTCACACACTCACTTGGAACTTTTGAGAGCTTGCATTTAGAACTTGAAGTTGGTGTTTTAAAGCCTATAACTAGTGCTTCAAATCTGATTTTTCAGAGTATATACTTGGGATGAAAGGTTTCTTGATTCCCTATACTTTTTTAACTTAATCTATATTATTTTCTGCGCGATGACATGTACTATCGACGTATACTCGTGTCTGTGTGATAGGACGGTGATATCAAGTTGCGGGTAGACTTTGTCTTGAAGAACGTGACAAATGGGCATTGCTGGAAGAATTACGGGTACACGAGTCTGGGAAACAAAATTTAAATGAACAACCAAAATAAAAATGCAATAATTAATTAATGTGAGAAATTGTTCTGGTTGTTAATGTTTTCATTCGCACACGATTGTGCGAGTCGTGGTGTAGGCCTGGCATTGGAATGCCAGAGAAGAGTCAATTATTGGTTTGAATTGCTTAGGTGGTAATGTCTAAGCTTAAGATATGGTTAAAAAAGGTTGAATGATCAATTGACCATAGTTAAATGACGTTTTGGTACAAGAAAAGTCAATTGGAAGTTTTGACATTTTCTAGATAAGATAATTGTTTTTCTTTATAGGATTTTGAAGTGTCAAAGAATTAGTGGTCTTTAAAATGATAAAAAAGAACACTCCCTCACTCTGTACCCAAGATCCTCCTCACCATTCACGTTCTCTCATTCTCCACACAGCACACACCCAATCTCGGTCACCCCTCTCTTCTCTCTCAGTGATCTCACGGCTCACCTTTCTTGGCTCGCCAACACTCGGCCTTACCTCCTCTCCACGCTCACGGCCTTCACCATCACTCCCACTCGGGGTCACTCTCGGTTCTCGTAGCACTGGCTCCTCACTGGCAAACTCCCACCACCAAGGTAAGTAGCAAAGTTGTGTTGATTTGAGGAAGGGGATGGTGTATGTGTGCTATGATTTTGGGGTACGCTTAGTATGTATGTGTGTGTATCTTGAGATTCGTGTTGCGATACGATGGTGTAGACGATTGTCTCAAGATTTGTGGTGTATATGCTGCCTCGAGATTCGTGTGAGTAAGTATTTTGTCTTAAGATTTGTGTGGGTTAAGGCTATCTCGGGATTCATGTATAGATTCGAGGCATAAATGTCGTCTCGCATGTGCGACCAAGTTGCAGGCATCTCGAGATTGCCTCGAGATGTGTATAGATTTTAAAAATGAAATAAATATAGGCTAAATTCAAGAAAATTGGCCAAGCTAAAATTCAACCCATACGCTCCAGCCTAAGGTACGACAAATGTAGTTGAAATCTCATATTTTAGAAAATGAGTAAAATGGAAAAAATTAATTGGAAATTTCAATTAAAAATGAAACATGACTCTAACATGACCAAATTGGAACGAAAATGCTTACCAGGTATTTACTGGACCGGTGATGGGCTTGCATAGATGTTTTGGCAGCGTTTGAGAGCCGCGAGTGCAGAGTTTACGTGCGGTAATTGTGAGTAAAACTAACCAGAGTATTTACATTAGTTCAATTGTGCATTTATTTGAGCTATTATGTTTGTTGAGCAGTACTTTCTTATGGATTATATAAATTGTTGAATTCCCTTTGGTTATATCTATACTTGGTTATTTATCGGCTTGGTTTTTGCTTGGATTCCTTAATGAGTGGTCTATTAGATTTAAGTGGAAAATATGGTGCTCACAGTCTATACCGTGAGTACACGAACTCTATACTTGGTTAAACCTGCAATTTGGGATTGCGGTGACCGTATGTTGAATTAAGTGTGATACTGCGGTGCCCGTATGCAAGCTAAGTGTGACCTAGGGCTAAGTGCCTTATTATATACTGCCTTGGGTTTGTGTAGGTCTAGAATCTATCTTGAAAGTCACGTTGTAAACTAAGTGTGGCAACCTGGTGGACTTAGGACAATTAGATACCTTTTCTTTTGCTTTGTGCTCTCGACACTCATTTATCGTTGTTATCTCCATGATTCACTTATCATGTTGTCTTTTATATTCTTCGTAATATCCATGCATGATACTAGTTTAGCCATTTACGTGACATTTGAAATGTTGTTAAGACTCTATTGGTATTTTACTCTCTACATCACTATACTCACAACCTAGTTTGTGACGGTAGGCAGACCGGTGAACAGACAAAGGAAAGGGATTAACACTAGGCGATTGAAGGCGAGGACCACAAGGCAGTCTCCTCTCGCGTATTGAGTATGTTTTGTAATAAGTATCTATATTGTTTTGTTGAACATGTGATTATGGGTTATAAGAGATCTTGAGCATGTAGGACTGTTGGGAAATGTGCCCTAGGTCAATCCATTAATAGTCTTTATGAAAACATTTTAGTTAATAAAATAGAGGATTTCATTTGCTGTTTATTATAATTAATTTGCATGTTTACATTATAATAAGATCCATGGGTATTTACAAAAATATCCTAATTGTCCCTAGTAGATTATTATACTAGGAACTATAATGAATTAAGACTAGTGTGAGTCTTGATTGATGATCATACGATGATCATACGTATAGGAATACGAATCAAGATCATGAGTACTTGTTAGGGAACAAAGTACTAGACCGACCCGCTATGAGAACATCACGTGGATTAAGTCATAGTTGTTTCTCATGATATGTATATTATTCAATCCTCTAAATTGAGATTACCAGAGACTTCAACATTAGAAATATAGTGATTTGACACAATCAAACATTGTCTTTAACTAGACGATTATAAAGGTTGTGATTGGTTACTATGTGAATAATGTAGTGAAGTTGTGTAATCGAGATAGAATTTGTCCCTCTCATATAGAGAGAGATATCCAGTGGATCCCTCGATGTGTTAGACTGTTAAAAGGCCTAGTCCAAGTGAATTGATATATGATCAATGTCACTTGGATATTTTCAGTCTACTTGGAGATCGGGACTAGTACGATCGAACATGTTAGATGACAATTCCATGCCTTATATTTGATCAAAAGGATATCGTATGAAAAAAGGATATTATATACATTATTGATTAGGTTGTATCGATTTGATCTTTGTACAACTTGGGTAGTCATAATGTCTTGCTAAAGGACGCTTATGACTTGTATACCAAAATGTATTTTGGTACACTGCCAACGTTGTATAAGCCTATTGGTCGCAGACTAAGAATGGTTTTGTGAGATTTTAAGATGGTTCAAAAAAATGAATTTTATATGATAAAATTCATGACAGAAATGTCCTTGTAATGTATTACACTTATACTTCTTTAAATAGGGGTATATGTGTAATTTACTTAATCGTCTATATACAAGGGTTGTATAAATAGACGTTTTGAGTTAGAATAAAAAAAAGGAAAAGGCCGAAACTCTATTTTCGTTTTAGAAACGACTTAGGATTTTTGGTATGCTCTGGATCATTTTGGAGAGAAACAAAAAGGTTTGGTATTCTCTCGAAGCTATCACTTCAAATCTCGGTCGCCATTCGTGTGTGGACTGCTGATACAGGACGTTCGTTGTTGGCAACGCCTTAGAGATCGATTAACCCTCAGAAAGGTACATTGCGACTGAGGTATGATTAAGTTTTCATAGTTTAAACATTTTAATGGAATCAGATTCGGATCCTGTTGGGGTTTTTCTCAAAATTGTTTTGAAATTTCCACTGCATATGAACCCCAAACACCAACAGGACATTATTGATACTCGCTTTTGATTCATATGGTGGATATGATTACGGGGTTTCCACACCCTAGGATTGTCTTAACTTGTATGTCTTGAAGTTTATTGATTAGTTTGGAGTTTAATTGTTTCTGCTGTATTTGATAATAACTCACTAATTGATTAACTTCACTTGTAAATAAGTAATAAATGGTAAACAGTAAGGAAGGCTGACTAGGCCTACTTGACTCAGCGACACTGGCTCGGGGGTTTGCGAAGATCTAGGTTGGGCGGTGCCCAATTCTAGGATTGTGGAATCTGGGGCTGCCACATATTGCATATACTTGCTGATTTTATTTGCATATTAGTCGGTGTTCATACTAGCATGCATATGAGTGTTTTGGCTCTAGGTGGCTTGTAAGTTGTTGGACTTATTACTGCTTTACTTTGTCAAGAACATTTCATTGTATTCATCAACTTGATTGTATAATATTGATTGTAAGACTTAGTGGGATCTAAGTCAAGGGAAGACCTAGTTGTGGCTAGGCAAAAATCCTAATGGAAACTAGGTGGGAAGTCCTAATTTGTATTTAGGCATTTTAGGCTTGTATGCTTAAGTTGTAATATTTATAGATAATATAAGTGGGGGGGATTGAAAATCATAACCGGGGAGGTTAGGTAATATATGTAGATCATTGGCATCGAACCACAATAAATCTTGTGTCTAATATCCATCTCTTCTACCACCTTCTTCGTCGCATAGCATATATATTTATTCTTGGTTTTTGCATTATCATTGATTCTTGCTTAAATTTTTAAAAAGGCGATAACCTCTTGGTTCACCTAATTCACCTCCTCTTAGGTGTGGTTTCAATTGGTACCAGAGTGAGTTATTGCTCAAAGTGTTACTAACGTACTTTTGAGTGTTTACGTGCAAGGATGCAAACATTAGATTCAGCTCGCCTTAGGGAAGGCACTTCATCTACTAGGCCTCCCTACTTTGATGGGACCAACTATGCTCATTAGAAAGTGAGAATGAAGTTCTATGTACGAGCACAAGGTAGAAACATGTGGGAGTCTATTGTTGAAGGTTACACTCTACCTAACAAAGCTAGAAAAGACTAAATTCTCGAGGAGACAAGATTTAAGCTTTTCAATGATCAAGCCATGAATCTTTTGTTTTGTGCACTTAGAGAAAATGAGTTCAACCGAGTGAGTGCATATAACACAGCTAAGGAAGTATGGGAGAAACTTGAAGTACATTATGAGGGTATCATTCAAGTAAAGAAGATGAAGTTGAGAATTCTTGAGGAGCATTATGAAACATTCTGAGTTGACATCGATGAAAACATTGCTACTACCATCACTCGCTTCACTAAGCTTTTGAATGAGATGAAGAATCTTGGCAAACATTATGATCAAGAGAACTCGGCATACAAGTTCTTTAGAGGTTTACCAAAGGAATGAGATGCAAAGAAGTTTGTTATCCAATCGGCATAAAATATTGGAGATTATACATTTAATGCATTGTGTGGAGTGCTAACGGTCCATGAATTCGAACTTAAGGACCGAGCTAGATTAAATGCATTGAGCGGGGGCACAAAGAGTTCAAGAAAAGAGATTACTTTGAAGGAAAATAGTTCCCTGATTGCATCGATGGAGATCATTTAAAATGAGAAATCTAGTAACGACAATGATCTTGATGAGGAAGTAGCTATGATTTCAAGAAAGCTCAGCAATGCCATGTACAAGCGAGACAAGTATAAGAAGAAGTTTAATAGTGGAAGCAAGGGAGGAAAGTCAAGTGAGACCATATGCTTCGAGTGTGGCAAACTGGGCCACATCAAGGTGGAATGTAAGTCCAAGAAGGTGTTGGACAAGAAGAAAGGAAAGAAGAGCTTCAAGGTGACTTGGGAGGATTCATCCTCATCAGGTTCAGAATACGAATTGGAGAGTGAGAAAGCAATACTTTGTCTCATAGCACAAAATGAGGTAAATTCTAACGATTTTAATTTTGACGATATTGATGATTTGGATGATGTTCCTAATATTGATGTGATTAGGAAAGAGTTGGAAAAGGAGGTCAAAACGACCAAACAACTCAAAAAGAGCTTAACCATAACAATTAGTGAAAAGTCACAAAATGAGACTGTTAATGATCTCCAAAGTGAATTGAATGAAGTCCTAAATGAGAGAGATGCTTTAATCAAAGAAGTAGAGGACTTGACTAACACGGTGCATAAGTTCAGCAATGGTAGAGAGATGTTTGACATGATGTTGGGAGTACAACGACGTGCACTCAACAAAAGAGGCATAGGCTATGGAGCCAATTTGTTGAGTTATAGGAAATTGCTAGATGATGATCGTAGATGCTCAAAATGTAATAGGTCTCATGTGGTTGGAAAATGTACCTTAGAAAAGGTCAAAGTGGGTAGAGTAGCATGGGTAGTTAAAAATGTTTATGATACTAACTTTCTCAGACCCAAAGGTGTTTGGGTACCAAAATTTAGTGTGTTTCCCATTATGTAGGATGTGAGGAAGAGCACCCTATGGTACTTGGATAGTGGGGACTCAAGATACATGACCAGAGATGCACATCAATTTATTGAATTAAAGCAGCATGATAGTGGAAGGGTCACATTTGGAGACAACAATAAAGGAAATGTTATTGGCCTTGGAACTGTCAGTAACAATTCACTTTTCATTTCTAATGTTTATCTTGTTAATGGTTTGAAATATAATTTGCTTAATATTAGTCAATTGTGTAACAAAGGAGTTTATGCCATGTTTGAATCATCAAAATGCATTGTTAGGAATGAGAAGTATGAAACTCTATTTATTGCATATAGAGATAAAAATGTTTATGTCATTAACTTTTATGAGATGCATATGCAAAATGTTTCATGTTTGAGTGCACAAAGTAAATGTAATGCATGGTTGTGGCACCATAGATTAGGGCATTCTATCATGGAAAACTTGTCCAAATTCACCAATTATGATCTCGTCAAGGGCCTACCCAAATGTACTTTTAAGAAAGACAAGGAACGTAAACCTTGTATCCTTGGTAAGTAAGTGAAATCGTCATTTAAGATGAAAATAACAAGTGATGTGACTCGAGCCTTGGAACTTATCCATATGGATTTGTTCGGACCCACCCAAACACAAAGTGTAGGGGTAAATCATATTACTTTGTCATTGCTGATGATTTTACTAAGTATACATGGGTGTATTTTCTAGCTCATAAGCATGAAGTGTATGATGTGTTTATAAAATTTTGTGTTTTGGTTGAGAATGAAAAGGGATACAAGATTACATTAGAAGTGATAGAGGTGGTGGGTTTGTAAATAGGAATTTGGAGGAGTTTTGTGTTAAACAAGGGTACACACATCAACTATCCTCTCCTAGGACACCACAACAAAATGGAGTTGTTGAAAGAAAGAATAGAAAACTCCAAAAGATGTGTAGGACCATGCTAAATGAGTACAACATAGCTAAGCATTTTTGGGCGTAGCAATTAACACGGCATGCTATGTTACAAATAAGGTAAATGTCTGAAAGCAAGTGAAAAAGACTCTTTATGAGCTATGGAAGCCAAAAGCCCAACATAGGTTACTTTAAGGTGTTTGGTTGTACATGTTATATCCTAAATGATAAGGATCATTTAGACGAATTTGACCTCAAGTCAAATGTATGCACATTCATAGGATATTCCATGCATAGTAAAACATATAGAGTGTTCAATAGATCATCTAAGACCATAGAAGAGTCCATTCATGTTAAGTTTGATGAGATGGATCCCCATGTGCACTCTATATGTACATTCTTAGAAGAGTCCATTATATGGATCTCCATGTGCATTCTATATGCACTAAGATGTATGCAGATGTACCTCGTCTTTTCTAGTGGCTAAGGATTAAGACCGATGTTTCTGATTACGTTAGAAGGTGTGATATTTTTCAGCAGGTTAAGGCTGAGCATCGTAGGCTCGGTGGGTTATTACAGCCACTTCCTAATCCTAGGTGGAAATGAGAGCATATTGCCATGGATTTTGTCAGTGGGTTACCTCGATCTCAGTGCAGACATATAGCATCTAGGTGATTGTGGACAGGTTGACGAAGTCTGCGCACTTTATTTCAATTTTGACCACACATCGAGTGGATAGGTTGGCGAGTTTGTATGAGAAAGAGATAGTTCGACTGCATGGTGTTCCATTATCAATTGTGTCACATCGGGTGGATAGGTTGGCGAGTTTGTATGATAAAGAGATAGTTCGGCTGCATGGTGTTCCATTATCGATTGTGTCAGATAGAGTGCCATAGTTTATATCTCATATCTGGTAGAGCATGCAGGCATAGATCTGCACATGGTTGGATATCAGGACCGCCTGTCATCCATAGACTGATGGACAGTCAGAGAGAATGATCCAGATTCTTGAGGATTTTTTGAGGATGTGTGTGTTGGAGTATAGTGGATCATGGGAAGAGTATCTTCATTTGTGAGTTTGTTTACAATAATAGTTATCAGGCCAGTATTGGTATGACATTGTTTAAGACATTATATAGGAGGTCGTGCAGATCTCCATCTTACTGGGCATGTAACATCTCCTAATCTTAATTAGAGAATATTCAGCCTGAAACTCTAATTAAGTCCCGATAAACCAGATCGGACCTAATTAGAGCCAACAGCCTTATCTAAAATTTTTACAACATGTATATCTTACTATTAAATAAACGAAATAAAACAAAAAGCAGCGAAAATTTAAAACTTTTTCAATAATTATAAATTATACAAATCCGATATAATCTTAGGTATTAAATTCTCATGCCCACCCTCCCTGATTGTTACAAAATCATAAAGCAATGTAACAAAATCATAAAGCAATGTAATATATATACACAACAGGAAAACTCACTGCACTGTAGAGAAGATATTAAACTCCTGATCTTCTCCTTTCCTGAGTTTCAAGTCCTAGCATACATCCAAACCTATAAATGTTAAGGTGGGTGAGCTCCTATATGCTCAGTAAGTGACTCTCATACTAACCATCAATTATCAATTAGTATTCAAGAATAATATATAACAATGTGCAACCAATGCATATTTAAAGGACCATTTGAATCAATATAATCAATACATAAACTAATGCAAGTTCATTGGTCTATTGCAATGCACCCATGATTTGTACTTTCAATTTCAGTATTTGAATTGAGTTGCTTCTCACATATTTAAGAACCAGTCATTGGGCATCTAACCAGTTCTTATCAATGTGCCGCTAACTCATAAAAATATAGAGTCGCACTCCCTCATCATCACTAAACCAATAACTACTCATTAGATTGGTTTATGACTGATGAGTCGCCAACTCAAATGGAAAGCATTGATCGGGATAATTCCCAAGTCATTGGGGGCGCGATGATGGGAAACAACTCCACCACAGTTCCAAACCCCAAGCCGATCCATCCTACCAAACCTCTTTCCGAATTCATTTTTTATTTCAAAACAGTTTGTATAAAACAAAACCAAATAATGGTACATTGCCCCATTCCCCATCCTGAACACTACGTGCGCTAATAATACTAATTTACATTATATAATTGATAAAAAGTACGAGTCTCACTTACTTGTCCTGAGCTTTCTACATTTATCGACTTGTAATACTCCCAGGAGTCCTCAAACTTTTCCATAACGATCCATTACCTAAATAAATCAATTATCATCACCTTAAGTCTAATATTCATTTGTCAACACTCATAAACTAGTCACATTCGAATACGGAATCTCGGGACTTAATTTCTAACTAATTTTGATCAATTCACGTTTTTCGAGGTATAAACCTCGGTATAAAGTCTCCTTCGACTTTTGAATTCGTCATTTTCAATAGAAATCCCTCAATTTCTATTTATTTAATCAAAATACTATTTTCCATGTTTTTTTCCTATTTTTCTAGATTTTTCCAAAATTTCTTTTTCTTTTTCACTTTTTTTTTGGGCCCGGAATCGGGCCAGCCTGGTTCGAGGTCATCTTCTCCAATAGAACAGAGCGTTATGCTTTGTTCTGTTTCATTTTTTTTATTCTTTTTTTTCCATCGCTGGGGTTGGTTCTCAACCCAACCCCAACTCAACCACCACAAACCAGCAGGGAGGCGATCCTCCCCTCCCTGCCTTTTTCATTGTTCGGCCATGGCGTCCCACATCACCTACCACCATCAATGGCAATGAACTCAACAACAACAATAACCAACAACGACTCACCTCGTCTCCTCGAGCCCACCTCGACGCTCTAACGCCTGACTCTTCTCCTCCCTCTCCGAGATTTCTCACTCAGCTCCAGCTCTCTCTTCGTGTAGTTTTTTTTTCAATTTAAAGGAGAGGGAGGCAATTGGCTTGGCAAATGACCAAAATGCCCTCAAGCCTATCTCCTTTTCTTTTCACACCAATCACGCCTAATGGTAATTTTTCATTTTTTGATTTTTACTATATCTTATTATATATATATATTTATCAATATATCGCGCCTAAAATTTCGGTTGGCGCGCCAACGAGAAGCCTCGGGTGTGCACACCACCGTATGACCTACGTGTGTCACCCGTGACCCCGCGTGTTACTCGGCACCCGACCATTTACTATTATTTTATTATTTTTCTATTTTAATATATATATATATTTATATATATATCTAAATATACACACACACACACACACACACATATATATATATATCTTTACGCCAATTACATCCACACTACGTAATTCCCTATAACAAGCATACTCGAGCGTCAACACTATCTGGCATCTCAGGTGTGTACACCTTGACCCACATGTGGTATTAGGCATTCTCTCATTGGTTTAGTTATTCATTTATACATATTAATACACATCAAACAAACACAATACATCACACAATTCTATGCACACGTTAATTGAGACAAATCAGGCTTAACCATGAGCCTAACTCAGATTAATTACCATTCGGATTAACACTACTTACGTGCTTAAGGTAACTGGTCATTATGTGGCAGATCTCGAGGATATGGCAGTGATTGGGCCAGAGATTGTAGTGGATCACACTGAGAAGATACGTCTGATTAGATTGAGGTTGAAAGGTGTGTAGGATAAGCAGAAGAAGTACTATGATATGTATCATAGGGAGTTAGAATATCAGGGCGGAGATTATATTAATTTGAAAGTATATCCGATGAAGGGTTACAAGAGGTTTGAGATTAAAGGGAAACTTGCACCGAGATTTATTGGTCCATTTCGAGTTGGGAAGTGGATAGAAAAAGTTGCTTATGAGTTGGAGTTGCCACCTCAGTTATCAGGGATCCACCCAGTATTTCATGTGTCGATACTTTGACTTGATAGGTCGAAAGAGAGCAGATGACTAATGGTGAAATTGAGCCAGATAGACTTGAGGGAGGATATCACTTATAATGAGCAACCTATTCAGATTTTGGACCGTAAGGTGAAGATTTTGAGGAATAAGGAAGTCGCATCAGTCCTTGTCAAATGACAACACCACGAGGACGAGGAGCTGATATAGGAACTCAAGTCATATATATACGCGAGTACTTTCCCTACCTTTTTTGAATTTAGTAAGTCTGTCCTTTAGTTTTGTTTTAATTTTGAGGACAAAATTCTAATAAGTTCGGAAGACTGTAATGACCCTAAAATCTAAATTGTACCACGTGTCATTTTAGGTCATACGTGGGCCCTCAGCGTGATACGTGTGAACAAAATTTCGGTTGTCGATACCGAGATATGTTATTTTTGTTTGGTTTTTGTATTATTTATCTATTTACCCAAATTTAAATTAGAATATCCCAAATGTGTGAGAACGTTTGAGGGTGAGCATTGATGCAGAGAAACAGGTTCGGCTCGAAGAAATGTGTTTTACGGGGTGTCGGGGCGAACGGTGGTTGGGTATTTAGTTGTATGGGGGACAAATTGTATTAAAACACTGAAAAAATACATTAAAATAAAATAATTAAATGTTGGGTGACGAGTTTAGTACCTTGGTAGGTTCGTGAGCACACTGCGGTGTGAGTCGTGATGTAGACCAGGTCCAAAAATGTTGGGAAACTCTTTAGTTTGGAGGGTGCATGGGAGGAAGTCCCGAAGTACGTCATACTTATGTGTTAACTGAATGTAGCGGTTGACTTGGCTGGAGTGAGGATGAGCACCAGATGAGCCTCGGGATACGCGTGGAGAACTTGAAGAAGAGATATATATATAAGTTTTGTTAGTTTTCTCTTTCTTTCTTTATGTTTTCTTTTCTATCGTCTGAACAAAACGAAGTATGGGAAATGTTTCCTTGATCATATTCGAGCTCGGAACGATGCCAAGACGCTACCTATCGCGAGAACCAAGGTAATATTCCTACTTATTATAAGGTTCTTGTCAGTTTTATAATGACCTAAATTCTAACTTGTGCCGCATATCTATTTAGGTTGTACATAGGCCCATTTGTCGTGATACAGTCGACCAATTCTTGGTCGTTGACGTCAATGTATGTTATTTGTGTTCGGAGTTTTGTATTATATTGTATTACTCGAATGTTTAATTCCAATGTTCCAAACGTGAGAGGAAGTTTAAGTGTGAGCGCTGGTAAGGGGAGTGTTTCAGCTCGAGGGTTTCGTGCAATAATGGGTCTTCAGGTGAACACTGGTCAGGTAATTTGTAGTTCGAGGGACTTAAATGAATTAAAAACACTGAAAAAATACAAAATAAATAATAATTAAAAGGTGTACAATGCATTCGATATGTCAATGCGTCCGGGACGACTCGACGAGTGAGTCGTAGTGCGAAACGGGTCCGAGAACGCGAGTATTGTGCTAGAAATCACAAATTAAAGAGATTGAGTCACTTTGGAGTCACCTAGTGATGTCAAGTTAGATGCATAGGATGAAAGGTAGTGAAAGGATGATTCTTGGGATCTGTGTGTGAAATGAGATTAGAGGGGGGTATAAAAACCCACCCCATCAACTTTTCTCTCTTATCTCGTTTTCTCATTTCTTTCAACAAAAATCTCAACGTGAAGAACAGAGGGTTCCAAGGTGTTTTCGACACGATTCGACGTCGAAGGAACGATCTAATTCGATTTCTAAAGTGAGAATCCTATTTTTTGCGAGATTATCTATGTTTTAGCAGTGTTTTTTTATGTGTTTTTGTCGCGATAATTTTGGACAACGAACTGGAAAATTTGGTTTTTAAGGTTGATGGATTGGGAATGTATTGGATGATCAAAGTAGGAATTGTGAAAGTGGTTTTGGTGTTTAGGAAATTTCCTAAATTTTTGGGATTTTTGGGGGAATTTTGAATTATTTCCATAAATCGATGGTTTGGTCGAGTTTTGACGCGAGCCAAGGATGGTTTGGTATTGTATTGGATGTTTAGTCGAAGTTGGGATAGGCTCGAAGCACAATGACGAGAGCCGGGGTATCAAAAACCCCATTACAGAGGTGTTCTGGATCACACACCGTGGCGCCACTCACGACGTCTTATGCAGAGGTCTCAAGGTTCCACACTGCGAGTATGCCACCATGACCAATAAGGTCATGGCGTCACCACAACGTCTTGGGCAGAGAGCTCATTTTTTATGCTGTGGAGATGGCACCGAAGCCAATGGACGCCACAGCGTCTCGACGACTTGACATTGTTCACATGGGCCAATTTTTATAAAATTTTCAGAAACTTTTAGGGATCTCTCGGGTATCCCAATGGGTCTGAATACGACCTAATACTCGAGTAATCGACCAAAATGAGTGAAGAATAAAATTATGGAAAATTGGATAGAATAAGGATAATAAACGGGAATTTCAACCTAAATGTATATTAAGGATTTTGAATATCGACGGGACACAAGAGGTCTTAGGAGATGTGTCGAGGTCCGTTGAGTGCGTATTAGTTGGATCACAGGTAAGTAAACTAGTAAGAACTTTTACAGTTATTTCTTGAGCTTTAATTTGTTGTTATTGCCCTGTTAATCACCATATCTTTTGGAATCTCTTTCGGTTGAGTGGTCTATTGGCGAGGGGGATCATAGTTACTAATTATATGTGATATGAGCTCTTATCTAGATACTGTTGATATCTCCCGATTGAGTGTACGCTGAGGGCTCTTATCTGGGTCTATGGGTATCTCATAGTCGCAAGGGTTGGGGCCGATAGGCTGCGTTCTCATCCTGAACCCGAGTCTTATAGGTTTTGCGTCGACTCAATGATTGTTGTCGAGACTCCTTGCTATTATATTTTGTAACTCAGATCTTACATTTCAATTGATCTATTTACAGTCTTATACGTTCATGCATTCCTTATTCATTTCTTTCTATCAGCATGAATGTGGACTGATGTTCATTTATTTCGAAATGTTGCATTATTGTTCTGTTTGGCGTTACTTACTTGGGCTTGTCATTCTTGTGTTTGATGGAGTGCAGATCCACAGACCAGCAAGGGAAAGGCTCTAGAGCTTGGAGATTCGCTTAGAGGATACCTGAACACGTCTTTCCACTTTGCTGATTAGGTGACTTTTTGTACTATTGTATATATATATATATATATATATATGTTGTTTTAGAACATAGGTTTAGGTATGAGATATTCTGGGCATGTATATTTATATGCTGTTTCTCCTCTAACTGATCATTGATGGTGATATACATATGTGAGGTTTCCACACTCTAGGATGTTTTATTTTAATATGGTTATGATTATTTAATTAGTTTGAGCTTTTGTTTCCACTATATTGATGATAACTCACTAATTAATGTTATAGATTTGTAAATGGCGGCTAGCCTTACGTGATTCGTCGAGACTGGCTCAGAGTTTCACGTAAGTTTAGGCTGGTCGGGGCCCAGTTCAGGATTAAAAAATTGGGGTCATTATAATTGGTATCAGAACTGAAGTTTAAATACTCGACTCTTGATTTAAATCATAAACCATTAAGACAGTAATCAGAAGAAGTTAGGAATGGTTGACTTAGAGTGGAACCCTATGAACATAACTTAAGTCTTAGTTGGGAAGTGAGGATAGTTGGGGAAATTAAAACTAGACTATGAGCTATTTGATTGTTGTATATTTTATTATCGATAGCTATGTCCTGATCGTGAGAATCACTTGCTTTTCAGATAGTGATGGCCGATCAACCTAGTATGGGTGAGACTAGTACGGGTAACGTACAAGGACAATTAAATGGCATGTTGTAGAGGATTTCATCGCATAGCCAACAGTTACAGGAGATTCTTAAACTACTGAGAGCACAGGCGATAGGATCACCTGGTACATCAGCAGCTCCAGTTGCTCAAGCTGGGAATGCTCCTACAGTTCAGGATACTCCAACACACCCACAGTTATTATAGGACCCGTAATGAATAAGGAGGCACCAGCACAGATTGAGATAGTACCTCATACGCCAGAGACAACGACATAGGATACGCTGAGCACACCGATGGACACTGGTGTTAGAGCGAAGCCTGAGGAGAAGCAGGCTCGAGAGTTTATAAGACATCAACAGGTAAAGTTCCATGGAGGAACTAATCTAGAGGCAGGAGAGAAGTTTATGAGGAGCCCAGAGAACATCCACGAGGTCTTTGCTACACCGGCACATATGTAACTGATTATTTTCTCAGCATGTCTGTTTGGCGAGGTAAATGTTTGGTAGTGCATGACAGTGGCATCGAAGGGTAAGCCCAAGGACTGGGCTAAGTTATGAGAGAGATTTCATCAGAAGTACATTCCTCATACGGGTTATAATCTTAAGTGGGCCAAGTTTCAAATGATCAGACAGTAGACAGGAAAGTCTGTTATGTAGTATATGGATCGGTACTTAAGTTTGATAGAGTATGCCGATGGCGCAGCCGATAATGACGCTGGCCAGGTTTATTATTTTGTACAAGGTCCACTAGATTCGATGGTTCTGTGGTAGTGACGACGGCTCCGAGCGCGTTACAGGATGCCTATAAGAGGGTTATGGCTAGTGAGAGCTTTGAGAGCATACGCACCGGGGCATCGACGAGCGTAGAGCGTAGCATTTGTTGCGTCTCCACCTTCTACAACGATAGTATCAGCTATTTCAGTGCGGAGTTACGCTAGTTTACCTCAGCAGGCGCAGTTAGGTCCTCAGCACCATTGTTATTAGAGGACTGATGGTAGAGGCAATGGTCAGAGACACGGTCAGAATTCTAGTCAGGTGCAGAGACAGGGACAGAGGTCTGGTAAGGCACGGGGACAGGGACACCGGACACAGTTTGGGTTAGTATCTTAGAGAGGCTATTGGGAATGTGGTCAGCTTGGTCATTTTATTAGTGCATGTTCACGACTGGATCAAGGACAACAGCAATAGCAGCAGAGCCGGGAGCAGGTTCGCGTGGTTGCTACACTAGATTTGGCTGCCAACCGTAGTCTTATTGAGGGTACGGTTTTCATTTGCAGTCATTTCATGCATGTCATGTTTGATTCAGGCTTTACTATATCTTTTATTTCGAGTCGTATGGTTGATGATTTGGTTTGAGTCCTATTAGACTAGATAGACCCTTGATCCTTAGCACAGCTGCTGAGGACAAGATTTACCCAAACTTGTTATTTGTTGATTGTTCGGTAGAGATAGAGGGTCATGTCATGGCAGCGGACCTAGGAGTGTTGGTGTTCCTCAAGATTGATGCATTACTGGGCATGGATTTGTTGGGTGCATATTACGCATAGATCCACTATTTCAGTAAGAGGGTCATATTTCAGATTTCAGAGTATCCAGAGTTTAGTTTTCAAGGGACTTCGACTAGTTTGCTTATCACTAGAGGTAGAGTCACCACTAGCGTAGATATTGATATGTTTGCTAGTGTATTGAGTACGATGGAGCGAGTTGTGACTAGGTTGGAGGAGGTACCAGTGGTATGCGAGTTTCTTAACATTTTTCTAGTAGAGTTACCAGGGTTACCCCTGCCTAGGGAGATCAACGTTATTATCAACTTAGTTTTGGGGACTAAACCTATTTCGATCCCGCCATATCGGATGAGTAACGACCCAACTTCTTCACCACCCAACCTATGTGTATTTTGATAATTTCATGATAAAAATGTGTTGGATGTTTGATGTGGAAATACAATTCTAAACTTGTCAAATTAAATACGAATGAGGGATTAAGTAAAGTTTTATTTTAAATAATAAAGCCCAATTGAGCTTAGGACCCAAAAGGGTATTTTAGACAAGTTGTAAATAATCATAACCCTAATCCCTAACCCTAATGCTATTTAAGCAAATCAAAGAAAACTCTAGCCGTAATCTTGTTAAACACCCACGTGGAGAGGAGGAGAACAAGATGAGAGTTCAACCTCAAGAGAGGCACAACCTCACTTCGAATCTTGATTTCTTTATTATTTGTTGAAGATTTGGAAACCAAACGGGTCGATGGCGTTGACAGCGGCAAGCACGCGAGGAAAATAGAAAAGAAAATAAGAAAGGAAAGATTTGATCTATGTTAGAATGAGATTTTGGATAGGATTTTGAGTCAAAGACTCCATTGAAGGCATGGTGAGACTCTAATACTCCCTAGATTTATTGTCTTGGTGTTGGTATTGACAATGAGAGTTGATGATTTGCAAAGTTTGTTCAGTTTTTCTTAGATCTAGTCTTGAAATGGGTTATACAAAATTTTAAGCTTTATGATAACGAGTATTATGGATTAATCAATTTTGTTTTCCATAGTTTGACGGTACATGAAAGGGTTTTTCCATAATTTTAGCAAATTGAACGCGGTTGAAGTTTATTGATATGGATTTAACATTTAAGGTTGAGTTGAGATTTAAAAAGGGACTTTGAATCTTTTCTTTGGGAAATAAACTTATTCGATAAATTTGTGGACTTTGACTGAATATTGTCATTTGGGAATTTAAACTCTAAATTTAGTCTTGTATGGTGATTTGGATCTTTTTAATTTTAATTAATCGAACGTCTTCGATTTATGTTGGAAAAACTAAGTCTTAGCAAATTTTTCTTGTTTTACATCACTGCATTCCTATTTTACTCGAATCATTGATTCTAATTTTAAGTGTCGATTTTAGAGTCGTGAATGACCTTTAGCGAAGTCAGCTATAAAATAGGGTGAATTTCTAAGGTCTAAACAATTCATGTTAAACTTGTATCGAGCCCAAACACGATAGGATCGAGATTAGAATTCGCGATGAGTGCAGGTAAATGGGGAGCTTGCTCAATTATCAAATATGACATGATTATTAGTTATGTTTAGGATTTGTAATTTGAATTAAAGACTTGGAATTTATGGGTTGCGTCGTGGTATTGGCTCGAACCTACGTATCTATGAAATGTGAATGCACTACTTTTCTCATCTATGTTATTCAGGGCCCCAGAATATTTGTGGAGTTCCACTGAGGGCCTTATTAGCAAGTAAATCTATAAGAATACCTCAGAATGTTGTGGTACCACCGAGGGTTGTTAACACCCAAGGATGTGTGGAGTTTACCACCAAGGGCTTTACTTGACTAATAGAATTCATAAGTATGTCACGTAGGGACATGAGTTGGAGTTCCTTCTCTTGTACTCTTGAGACATAGGGATGTGCATCGGTGATTGCTTGAACGAACCTACTGTTGATTTGATGGGACAAACGAGAGGGAATATAAGGCCTGTATGCTAGCTAGTTGTTTCCATAACCTTGAGAGTAGGAGAATCGGTCACCAGATTATTGCCAATACCAAGTATGCATTGAATGAAACATCGCTTATCGTATTACTATATTTTATAGTACATAATCTCGCAAAACCCCCTCCTTTGCATGAAAGCTTGAATTTATGTAATGATTTGTCAATCTCTTTAATGCTATACATGATTATTGTTGTTACAATTTGATGGTTTATGAATATATCATATTTGCTATGAAATGATGAATTCCTATTTATTTGTGGCTTATAAACCTTATGTCCATGATAGTACTTGATGGTTCATTATACATCTATCTTTATGAAATCCTGCTACCATGATACTGTTCAATGAATCCTTGTTTGTTTTCAAATACATGCTAGACTTTGCATGCTTATTAGGTATTACTTGCATATTTGATGGTTGAGCGGGTTTTTCGTATTACTAAGCTCCGTTGGTTCTTTTAGCTCACCCCACTTACATCTCAGGTATCCACGACAGCGCTAGGTTGAGGCGAGGGAGAGACGAGCTTGAAGTCTCTTCTTGATGTGAGCTTTTGTTGATATATATATTACGTATATTTGATTTTGAAACTATTCAATTTTGGGTTAAAATTAAAATAGATCTTTGGGTAACTTGAATCCTAGTTACCTTTAGTTGATCCACTTTGGAGATTTAATAAACTTGTATAATTTAAATGAGCATGAATCCATATATAGTTTTATTAATGTTCTATGAACTTAAATCTATTGGCTTTAGGATATCTCTTTATATTTATTCCGCAATTATTATCCTTTATTTAGCCAATGTGTATTCTGCAGGTTTATTTGTTTAGGAGTGCCAACCGTTATTTGGGCCTAGTTCAGGTATCAGGTACAAGTGGCGGTCTGGGTCGGGTGACCCGACCCTAGGTCAGGGGCGAGTCATCACAGTTGGTTTCAGAGCATAGGGATTAGAACCTAGGGAAGCGTTTGGTTAGAGAAACCTAAGATGTAGGGCCTTTAAGTTTAAAGGTCAAGTTAAGTTGAACAAATCAGTGGTATGGGACATTGGTTCAAAGTCAACTTAACACACAATAATGATAAATCCTAGGATGGGATGGGACGAAAGAAATTTGATAAAGATTTAATGTGATGACTATTTGCTACTTTGTGTATATAAATATATCGTTAGATATATAGGTAAATGTCTTTCTTTAAGACGTGAAACTTGGTTCCACGAGTTGGGAATGACAATTAGCGACATAAGAAAGTAGAAGGGAAGTCCTCAGAAGATTTCACATGCGCTGTAAGGAAGTCTACAATGATGGCTGCAAGAATGATTACGATAGAACGACTAAACTTAGATTGAAAATTGTATGGCGAGATGCACCTATACTTAACGATAGAGTGGCAAATAAAGACTTAAGCAAGAATCGATAGACTTGAAAGGACAATGAGACGCTATGCTAAATACGTAAGATGGAATTGTGAAGTGGTCACATTTCAGAGAAGTAACTCTGAAGTCGAAAACTATATTAGGATAATTAAAATTAACGATATCTTGTTAAAAACAGAAGTTAACAATCCTAGTAAAGATGCAAATGAATCTTTGATTTCAAACAATGATAAGCAAGTTAGTTTGGCCAAGATGCTGAACTTAATTTAAGATATAGAGGACAGTATATACTTAAAACTTCTAACTCTCGATTAAAGATGTGAATCATTGGTCTATAAATTCGATTAGAAAGTTAATACTATGAATCAAATTTTGTTGTTTCATGTAATTTATTTTCTCGAAGACTAACTCTTTTGACTATGTTGGATTATGATTTTTGTATTTCGTTGAGTAGGTGTTTATCACATTTTGATGAGATTTTCAAGGAAGCATTCTACTTGTCCGTACAAAGTTTTGGAATGCGTGAACAATTAAAAAAAGGAAATAGTTTATTTTCCTTGGTGTTCAAAAATAGATATATATATATATACATATATAAAAAAAACAAAAAAAAATAAAGCTTGATTTAGCTTGAAAAATGGAAACTCAACACTTTGAAATGGGTTTTGATTCTGATTTAACTTCTCGATTGATTAAATTATGACATTCAAGTTTCGATCGAACTTGTGTAAAAGAAAAATAAAGCTAAGCTAGTTATCGATAGGTTGAATACTAAATATGATGACCCAAATTGAGAGTTAGTTCGAAGCGGAAGTGCATATTGTATGAGATGGCGAATGAAAAATTAAAGAATACATTGAAAACTACTCGATGAGAAAATCTAGTGAATACAAAATGTCAAATTATTACACTCAAAGATGGGTGAGTTACTAAAATTGGGAATCTAAAGTTAAAGACTATTTCGGTGAAATAGCCATGTGTGAAAATCGTAATTGCCAAGTAGAAAATTTGTAGATGTTGTAAATACTTAAGATCTAAGGTTAAAATGATATAAATAAAAGGTAACCACTGCAACAAAGAAATTATTCTAAACCACTGCAACAAAGAAATTATTCTAACATAATTAGAAGAGAGTTGATTCATAAAGTTGGGGATACCAAGAATTGATAAATTATGTTCGAAATGAATGGAGAGTACGTAATAGCAGTACCATAACTGAATAATTAAAGAAATCCCCAAACTAAACGGTATGTATGAGTCATATTAGTAGGTTTTAAAGAGCGTACAACGCAGTTAATAATATTATAATGAACTCGATGATAAGTGAATCATTAAAATCTGGGGTACACCAATGAAAAGAATATTTCTGATATGATTAGTCATGTGGACTCATAGCTTTTGAGTCAAAATGAAACCTAACCTGATTTGTAGGGGATGGTTAAATGAAAAATGACATTGAAGATTCATCGAGGCAAATGATTATCACATAACCTTAGTCAATAATGACTTGGTTCTTAAAATTGGGGATCCTAGAATATGGTCGACCCATAAAAAAATGAATGAGTAATTTGGTGATGAGAAGAATTGCGAACTCAAGATAGACAACATGTACTGCAATAGTACCCTGTCCAAGAACGAAAATTTCTAATGAAAATGGTGACGTCACGAAGAATCATGTTGATCACTTGTGAGAAGTAACTTGTGATCTTTTGATAAAAGTCAAAGATTACATTAAACCTGAACTATCAAACTAAATGGTTGAAAGGAAAGATGAAATATCTGATCAGTGATAGGTTGACTATTAAAAGTGGGGATCCTAAGTTATGATCGAACCCCAATAAGATTTATACTGTGCAATACGTACGAAACAATAATTATGGATGGTGAGGAAATACCCTAAACTAGCAATGAAACATGAATATATGAGTAAAGATAAAATTTCTTAAACTTCATACCGTAAATAATTGTTGAACAAAATATGTAGTTTACACTTGGAAGCCTGAGGGCTTAGTATAAGTCTAAAAGTGAAAGCCTTAATTTGATGGCGTAGGAGAAATTGAGGTTGCAACCCAGATGGGTAAGCAATAGATTTGCAAATGGTTAAGTGTTAAGGATATCAACACATGGAGATAATGCTCGAATAATCAAGGTCGACACCGTAACAGGTGACAAGCATAAGAAAATTATGTGATATAAAGGTTTGCCTAAGCATGAGGTCATTTTAAATCAATCCCATGAGAAATCAGTTGATATTCTTATTTTCAAGAATCATTTAATTTGGAAAAAGGAAGAACATCATGAATGGCTCTATGCTAAGTATAAGCAAGAAAATCATAAGCTAAACAGTATAAGAAAATTTTCGAAGTAAGTATAAACATGAATTTGGGTACCTTGAATCAAACCTTTAATAGCAAGTCATGCAAGGTAAACCTATATGAATTCTACGTACACCGATCTGTACTTTATTGTTGGAGTTTCCAACAAAACGTATATGAAGTGCGATAATAGTAACACATGAGTGTAATAAATTGAAATGTAAGGGTGAGTTATAAACTTGAAAATAATTGAGTCATAGTGAGTTACGAGACCTTAATAACTATGCTAGAGATATAGTCTGGATAATCTCGAGGAATGACATGGATGCCAATCTTGTTTTATTTTTTGTTTTTTTTTGTTTTTTTAAAAAAGAAGTTAAAGAACCATATTCCTCTGTGAGTAGAAAACTTTAAATAATCCATAAGAGCTAAGAATTAGCTCAAAAAGGTGATATTAAGTATTTGTGCACCAAAGGTGAACCTAACTGAGTCAAGATAATTTAAAATACTCACTCAGAAATCGTGAAAGTCATATGCTACGTGGACATGATGCAAAAAAAGTCTCTCAGAAATAGAGTGATTGTGATATGAGACCATAGTATTAAACAAAGATGACGATATGATATACCGCATATGGACGAGTGTTGAATTTCGCTTAAGGTTGGCAGTGATTTCAAATGTTCCTCAAGATTACAAGGGTGGAAGTTTATTGCATAAGTTAATTGTCAAATGTGACAGAGGGGTTACAAGAATGAATGTCGATAAATGTACAATGGACAATGATGTTAATGCATATCTCTGAAAGGAATGCTAAATATGTTCATTTGTAGCCTCCACAGATAAGTCCCAATGACAGGATGAGTCACACATTGATATATATAAAGGAGATGGTGACTGAAATGGTGTGCTAGTGTTCTTGATATGATGGATGACTATCATTGTTTTTTTTCCTACTACCAGGTGGTGGTATGTTTGTACTGCCAGATAGGCGGAGATACTTCTTTTCGACACAGATAGGCACCATATCACATCTCAGTATTGTTTTTTGCTATGTGAATGACTCAAGTGCACATTACAGCTTTGGTGGAGCTTACAAAGGAATACCCTATAAATGCGTAGCGACATGAGGAATTGGCATGTAGCTAAGTATAAAAGCTTATTGATGACCTACATGAGGTGGGCTTTATGAATTTTAATTTGCATGATGAAAAAAAGATATATTAAAGTCAAAAGTAAAACTTTATTTCACGTGTTGAAATAGGCAGAGCATGCAGGTGAAGATGGTCTCAGTTAAATAATGGGTCTAAAAGAAATCGTTATGGACAGACACCAAACTACGTTGTACTTTACTTTTACTTTCGAGGGCGAAAGTTCTTAAAATTGGGGATATTGTAACGACCCAAATTCTTCGCCACCCAACCTATGTGTATTTTGATAATTTCATGATAAAAATGTGTTGGATGTTTGATGTGGAAATACAATTCTAAACTTGTCAAATGAAATATGAGTGAGGGATTAAGTAAAGTTTTATTTTAAATAATAAAGCCCAATTAGCTTAGGATCCAAAAGGGCATTTTAGACAAGTTGTAAATAATCATAACCCTAATCCCTAACCCTAATGCTATTTAAGCAAATTAAAGAAAACTCTAGCCGTAATGTTATTAAACACCCACGTGGAGAGGAGGAGAACAAGAGGAGAGTTCAACCTCAAGAGAGGCATAACCTCACTTCTCTCCTTGATTTCTTTATTATTTGTTGAAGATTTGGAGACCAAAGGGGTCGATGGTGTCGACAGCGGCAAGCACGCGAGGAAAATAGAAAAGAAAATAAGAAAGGAAAGATTTGATCTATATTAGAATGAGATTTTGGATAGGATTTTGAGTCAAAGACTCCATTGAAGGCATGGTGAGACTCTAATACTCCCTAGATTTATTGTCTTGATGTTGGTATTGAGAATGAGAGTTGATGATTTGCAAAGTTTGTTCAGTTTTTCTTAGATCTAGTCTTGAAATGGGTTATACAAATTTTTAAGCTTTATGATAACGAGTATTATGGATGAATCAATTTTGTTTTCCATAGTTTGACGGTACATGAAAGGGTTTTCCCATGATTTTAGCAAATTGAACGCGGTTGAAGTTTATTGATATGGATTTGACATTTAAGGTTGAGTTGAGATTTAAAAATGGACTTTGAATCTTTTCTTTGGGAAATAAACTTATTCGATAAATTTGTGGACTTTGACTGGATGTTGTCATTTGGGAATTTAAACTCTAAATTGAGTCTTGTATGGTGATTTAGATTTTTTTAATTTTAATTAATCGAACGTCTTCAATTTATGTTGGAAAGACTAAGTCTTAGCGGATTTTCCTTGTTTTACATCACCGCATTCCTATTTTACTCGAATCATTGATTCTAATTTTAAGTGTCGATTTTAGAGTCGTGAATGACCTTTAGCGAAGTCAGCTATAAAATAAGGTGAATTTCTAAGGTCTAAACAATTCATGTTAAACTTGTATGGTTGTGTATATATAAAGTAATTATTCTTTCAAATTGTCTAGATTCGCGAAACGATTCACATCGAGCCCAAACGCAAGAGGATCGAGATTAGGATTCGCGACGAGTTCAGGTAAGTGGGGGGCTTGCTCAATTATCAAATATGGCATGATTATTAGTTATGTTTAGGATTTATAATTTGAATTAAAGACTTGGGATTTATGGGTTGCGTCGTGGTATTGGCTCGAACCTACGTATCTATGGAATGTGAATGCACTACTTTTCTCATCTATGTTATTCAGGGCCCCGGAATGTTTGTGGAGTTCCACCGAGGGCCTTATTAGCAAGTAAATCTATAAGAATACCTCAAAATGTTGTGGCACCAGCGAGGGTCGTTAAAACCCCAGGATGTGTGGAGTTTACCACCGAGGGCTTTACTTGACTAATTGAATTCATAAGTACGTCACGTAGGGACATGAGTTGGAGTTCCTTCTCTTGTACTCTTAAGACAGGGATGTGCATCGGTGATGGCTTGGACAAACCTACTGTTGATTTGATGGGACAAACAAGAGGGCACATAAGGCCTATGTGCTAGCTAGTTGTTTCCATCACATTGAGAGTAGGAAAATCGATCACCAGATTCTTGCTAATACCTAGTATGCATTGAATAAAACATCGACTTATCGTATTACTATATTTTATAGTACATAATCTCGCAAAACCCCCTTCTTTGCATGAAAGCTTAAATTTATGTAATGATTTGTCAATCTATTTAATGCTATGCATGATTATTGTTGTTACAATTTGATGGTTTATAAATATATCATATTTGCTATGAAAGGATGAATTCCTATTTATTTGTGGCTTATAAACCTTATGTCCATGATAGTACTTGATGGTTCATTATACGTCTATCTTTTATGAAATCCTGCTACCATGCTACTATTCAATGAATCCTTGTTTGTTTTCGAATACATGCTAGACTTTACATGCTTATTAGGTATTACTTGCATATTTGATGGTTGAGCGGGTTTTCTGCATTACTGAGCTCCGTTGGTTCTTTTAGCTCACCCCACTTACATCTCAGGTCTCCACGACAGTGCTAGGTTGAGGCAAGGGAGAGGCGAGCTTGAATTCTCTTATTAATGTGAGCTTTTGTTGATATATATATTATGTATATTTGATTTTGAAACTATTCAATTTTGGGTTAAAATTAAAATAGATCTTTAGGTAGCTTGAATCCTAGTTACCTTTAGTTGATCCACTTCGGAGATTTAATAAACTTGTATAATTTAAATGAGCATGAAACCATGTATAGTTTTATTAATGTTCTATGAACTTAAATCTATTGGCTTGAGGATATCTCTTTATATTTATTCTGCAATTATTATCCTTTATTTAGCCAATGTGTATTCCGCAAGTTTATTTGTTTAGGCGTGCCAGATCGTTATTTGGGCCTAGTTCAAGTATCAGGTCCAAGTGGCGGTCTGGGCTGGGCGACCCGACCTTAGGTCAGGGGCGGGTTGTCACAGGATGGCTCCAAGAGAGCTAGAGAAGTTGAGGAGTCAGCTGGATGAGTTACTAGGTTAGGTTTTATTTAGCCGAGTATGTCACCTTGGGGAGCACTAGTTATGTTTGTCAAGAAAAAGAAGGGTAACCTGCGATTATGTATCGACTACCAGCTGTTGAATAGGGTGACAGTAAAGAACAAGTATCCACTTCCGCACATCGACGACTTGTTTGACCAGTTGACAAGAGCTCAGTGGTTCTCGAAGATAAACTTGAGATCTGGGTACCATCAGTTGAGGATTAGAGTGGAGGATAGAGAGAAGACTATTTTTCGTACTAGATACGGGCATTATCAGTTCACAATCAAGCCTTTTGGACTGACTAATGCACTAGCGATGTTTATGGACCTAATGCATCAAGTGTTGAGACAGTAATTGGATTATTCTGTCATCGTGTTCATCAGCGATATTTTGATCTATTCCAGGACTTGTGAGGATCATGAGGAACATCTCAAATTGGTGTTGCAGATTTTGAGAGAGCATAGGTTATTCGCCAAGTTCAGTAAGTGCGAGTTTTGGTTTGCGAAGATCAAATTTCTAAGACACACGTCGGAGCAGGCGGAGTGTCAGTGGACCCCTCTAAGGTCAGAGCAGTGATTGATTGGCCTACATCGAAATCATTGTCAGATATTTGCAGTTTCCTTGGCTTGGCGGGATATTAAAGGTGGTTTGTACGTGACTTCTTGAAGATTGTGGCGCCTATGACGTAGTTGACGAAAAAGGACATTAGATTTCAATGGACTACCAGTTGTGAGCTGGCGTTTCAGACTTTGAAGGAACGTTTGACTACTACGCAAGTGCTAGTATTGACTGAGTCAGGGAATGGTTTTAAGGTGAACACCGATGCTTTGAAGGTCAGTTTAGGATGTGTTTTGATGTAGGACGGTAGAGTCATTGCCTACGCGTCACTATAATTGAAGGTTCATGAGAAGAACTACCCTACAAATGACTTGGAGTTGGCAGTAGTGGTGTTTTCACTGAAGATTTGGAGCTATTACCTCTACAGAGAGAAGTTTGTGCTATTCACTGACCATAAGAGTTTGAAGTATTTATTTACTCATAAAGATCTAAATATGAGACAAAGACGTTTTCCTCAAGGATTATGATTTCTCTTTAGAGTACCACCCAGGGAAGGCCAATGTGGTTGCAGACGTGTTGAGTCGAAAAGGGTCAAACTTAGATGTTGTTACTTGCCACATGACATGCGAGTATGGTTTGCTCAAGTCGGTCGAGAGGTTGTTTTCAGTTGATATTCCAACCAACACTAGAGTATTGATTTGTGGCCAGTAAAGGATTTAGACTGTCTCTATTCAGAGTGTACTAGATGGTCAGTGGGTTGACGAACAGCATGGCAGAGTTTAGATCATCCAGATTGGAGTCAGTCGACAGACTCATGCTTGAGGTTTAGAGGGCGAATGTGGATTCCATCAGTGGTTGAGCTACGTGATTAGATACTTCATGAGGCACAACGCTCGTGTTTTACTGTTTATCCGAGCAGGACCAAGATATATGCTGATGTGCGTCGCCTATTTTTGTGGCCGGGGATGAAAACAACTGTTTCTGATTTCGTTCGAGAATGTGAGATTTGTCAATGAGTTAAAGCTGAGCATCGTAGACCTAGCGAGTTACTACAGTCACTTCACATTCCTTAGTGGAAGTGGGAGCATATAGCTATGCTCCGGATTTCGTTAGTGGTTTACCCCGATCTTAGCGCAGTTATGATAACATCTGGATGATTGTGGATAGGTTGACGAAGTCTACGCACTTTTTACCAATTTCGACCACACATCTGGTGAATAGGTTGGCTTTGCTGTACGAGTGTGAGATAGTTCAACTTCACGGTGTACCTTTATCGATTGTGTCTGACAAAGGGCCACAGTTCACGTCACAGATTTTGCAGATTATCTAGGAATAGTTCGGCATGCGATTGGATCTCAGCACCGCCAATCATCCACAGACTAATGGATAGTCAGAGTGTTGCTCATGGGAGGAGTATTTTCAATTATGTGAGTTTGCCTACAATAACAGTTATCAAGCCAATATTTGTATGGCACCATTCGAGGCATTAAACGGGAGGCCATGCAGATCTCCATCTTGCTAGGCAGAGCTAGAGGATGTGGCAACGAATGGGCCATAGATTGTTGTGGATCATACAGAGAAGATATTCCTAATTAGATTGAGGCTAAAAGGTGCACATGAGAGACAGAAGAGAAATTATGACTTGTATCACGGGGAGTTAGTGTACAAGATCGGGGACTATGTGTATCAGAAGGTGTCTCTGATGAATGGTCATAAGAGGTTCGGGATCGGAGGGAAGCTTGCGCCAAGATTTATTAGTTCATTAAGAGTTGGGAAGTGGATAGGCAGAGTCGCGTATGAGCTGAAGTTGCCAACTCAGTTATCTGGAAACCACCCTGTGTTTCACATCTCTATGCTGGGACTTAATAGGTCAAGAGAGGATAGGCGACCGATGGAGAACCTGAGTCAGATAGACTTGAAGGAGGACATCACCTATGACGAGTAGCCTGTTTAGATATTGGACAGGATGGTGAAGATTCTGAGGAACAAGGAGATCTCGTCAGTCCTAGTCAAGTGGCAGCATCACGGTGATAAGGAGCTGACGTGGGATCTTGAGTTGAGTTTTATATGCGCGAGTATTTTTCCTACCTCTTTTGATTCGGTAAGTCTTTCCTTTAGTTCGTTTTAATTTTGAAAGCGAAATTTCAATTAGTTGGGAAGACTGTAATGATCGTAAATTCTAATTTGTGCCGCGTATTAATTTAAGTCGTACGTGGGCCCATTTGCCGTGATATAGTCGACCAATTCTGGGTCGTCGACGCCGAGGTATGTTATTTGTGTTCAGTGTTTTGTATTATATTGTATTACCCAAATGTTTAATTGCAATGTTCCAAATGTGAGAGGACGTTTGAGTGTGAGCATTAGTAAGAGGAACGTTTTAGCTCGAGGGTTTTGGGAAATAAAGGGTCTTCGGGTGAACGCTGGTGTGACGGCCCAAAATTCCTAATGCATTTAGGAACGCCCGACCTAGATTCGTACAGATCCCCGAGTCAGTACTCAGCGATCTGGCGAGCCTAGTCAGCCTTTAATTAACAAATTTCAAGTTTTATGAAAGAGTTATTGCAAGTATAACACAACGGAAGACAATTTAAACCAAACAAATATTAGGAAATAACTCAATAAAACGGAAATCAGGAATCTATATATGTGGAAACCCTATAAATAGGAATAATCATGTGCATCAAACGGAAACCAAGTATAGTTGTACATGATATCAATTAACCTATGATCCCAAGTTAAACCAACATAATGTATATATATAAAGAAATCAACATATAAGGAATATGGAACGGAATGTCAACAAGTAGATCATAGCAAACATGATAGAATGATAACGAATCAAAAGATATTTTCTTAACTGGCTTACTAACGTACACAAGCTTTAAGGCAAATGTACTTACCAATACTATCGCAACCCATATACACTCTCGCGTCCTTAACGAATATCCCCGAGTTTCCCGCTACCTGACAAGTTCGAAAACTTGTGTTAATAGATCAAGTCATTAACTAAACCTAGGTAGAATTCCAAGTATTTTCCTAATGTTTTAACGGCTCAGTCGTAAATAGGTCACGCCATAGTCTCGAGGACCGGCGGCGTAACCACGACGTCACTATAGTTCAGTTAATGTAAAACACAATCGCAATGTCTCTCAACAATCACGACTTAACACGAAACTCAACATGACCATACATCAGCGAGTATGAAAACTCACGGGTGTGGTCTAATATCCATAGAGTGCCAACACGGCATGAAAAGGTCGGGGCACGCTTAACGTTACGTTAGCAACTACGTGACACGATAGTGAAAATCAACGTATGAATTCATCGATAAAAAAACTTGCCACCATCAATATGGACGCTCTAGGGGCTATGGGACATGCACAAGAGTTTGACGTGATCCCCGACACTCCCCTGGTCACGACGTTTGGTGGCAACGCAGCTAGTTGCAGCGGTTTCCGACAACTCAATTAAAATAGTTCAATATGAACACCATACAACACTGCTAACCAAACCACGACTCATACTCATATATACACAAATCCAATGACACTCCGAGGATATGGGGGCTCTAATGGGCCAGGAGGGCCTACCCATGACCGTCCTCGACACCCCAGCGACTCTGACAGTCGCTCCAAACCCAACCACAAAAATAGTTTGCAAAGAATGGAAACATGGCATCACAAAGAGATATCGATTCACACCACATGTTAGCACTTTTTTCGGGGACTTGGGGGTTTTAGTGGACAACTAAGGGTTACCCCCGACCACTCCCCGACTACCGCTGACTGCCGATGCAGCGACTAGACGTAACAACAACTCAAAAATAATCAAACCGAAAGAAAACTAGTGACGTGACTAACACCTGCACATTCGCCACTAGTTTAGGGCTCTAGGGTTGTGTAGAGGCCGATGAGATGTCTTCGACCACCGTCCCATTCATCGCCACCTGTTACTGCTCGCTGTTATTGGCTTAACCGAACTAGTGAGCAGCAGCCACGAGAGAAGAGAGACAGAGAGAGAGTGAGAGAAAGCAAGAGAGAGAGAGAAAGTGAAGAATCTCCGGTGAGTGAGCATCTCCGACGACCACCTGAAGACTCGACTATGGAAAGGGGGAGGAGAGTGCAGACCGAGAGAGAAGTGGGAGAAAACAGGGTGGCGGCAGTTTAAGGAGATGGTGAATAGTAGGTTTTTTTTTATCATGAGATGTTTATATATATATATATATATATATTTCAATTTGGTCAAAATGACCTTTATGCCCTTTTGGGCTTTTAGACATTTTGTTTTTATTTTCTCTTTATTTCATCTTAAAACACACGCGCATCTTAAGGTCAATCCCATGGCTCTCCACCATTGTGTTGTGTCACTTTAACAATCCTATCCCATGGTCTGTTTGTTGTGTAGTTATCCAACTCCCATGTTCAAACGACGTTCCCGATCCATCTTGCCTTGCCTTGACTCTCGTAACGAGGGTTGTCTTGCCTTGTCTCACCAAATAATGATTCAAATTTATTAAATATTCATTTATTTGTGTTTTACTGTGTTTTAAATCCCTCGTGTACCAGTAACCCAACAGTCGATACCCGCTCGTCCTGTTTTCCTACTCTTTTACTGACTTCATTGTTTGGTAACTCAAATACGAGCATAAATACGTAATACACGTCATCATTCACAAATAGCCAAATTTTTCGGTTGTAACAGTCTCCCCAACTAGTAAGAATTTCGCCTCGAAATTAGCTCTAACTCGAGCGAGTAAGGGGAACCAACTCTCGTTCACACCTCCTCCAAACTACGAGGTTAAAGCCGCATCAAACAGCTTGGATCCTTTGTATCGAACTGCGAACTCTTTCAGAGTTGCTTCAAATAGCTCTCTTTTTATTGTTGAACTGCGGACTGATGCAAAGTCACTTCAGACAACTCAATATGCTATGACCAACTGTGGACTCGCGCGAGAGTCACTTCCAACAGCTCAACATCAAGTATTGAACTATGGACTTGTACAAAGTCCCTTCAAACATCACAACGTCTTAAATCCACTCATTTTCTCCACATCTATCAAACTATGGGCCCCTGCCACTTTGAACAGCTTGATTTCATCTCAGTCTTCAACCACTTCCAACAGCCTCATTCAAGTACAGTTTCTCCAGATCGCTCCCATTTCCCAGAATAGTAGGCATGCCAACGACGTCTTCGCAAACATCGTCCACTACTGCAACACAAGTCGGGTAATTATGAAGTAAGACATTACAATCGCGACTCACATTTCAAACCCGTAATGACCTCCTAACTTACTTGCATTTCAACGCAAGTTTCATTCATACCCAAGCAGTAAATATGTTTGATAAAGTTGTAACCGTGGCCACCATGTACATTACGTGTCCATGCATCGTAAGATGAATCACAACCATTCTGGTCCTGCCTCTCTTTAGGTGTACTCGTGGCTAATTTTGGCAACCCATTGTGCCCAAACTTACCATCTCTTTCGGACTCTAATTAAGTTAGGTCTGTCTCATCTTAGACAACTCTACTAAGTTTAAACGGTAGCACTCGAACCAGTATCGACCCTAACTCTGTCATATGACATCCGACACCGCATTTAAACACCTAAAGTTTCAAATAATTAGTTCCAGTTCCTCACTTCAGGTAGGATTACGAACCACTGTTAGCTGTTGTTCACTCGCCATGTGCACGTCTTCAATGGCCTGAGGTTGATCGTCATCCTGCTGCTCCTCGTACAAGTCTGGACATCGATTCTGGAAATGCTCGAGTTGTCTACACTGGTAACACACCCTCCGCCCTTGAGAACCACCATCGTCGTTCAGATCCCTCGTTTGTTTCCTGTCTTGTCTCTCTGATCGGTGCTCTAATTGCAACTTAGACTGATCAGGCTTAAACTTCTCCAGGTGAGTATTTAGGTAACTTTCCCTAGTCAAGCTTCGCTCATAGGCTCTCTGCAACATCCCTGGCTCTGTTACGACGATCACACCTCCGATCTTGGGTAGTAGCCCCTCAGTAAAATAGTAGACTCGATTTTCCTCCGTGCTAGCTGATCCTTCAACGTATAGTAATAACTGCAAAAACCGTCCCATGTACTTTATGACCGACTCATCCGTTAACTGTCTCAGGGAAGTGAATTCATTCCTCTTGTCTCTCATCACGGTGGGAGGAAAGTACTTCATGTTGAACTGGGTCTTGAACTCTATCCATTTCCTCGGCACACCTATGGTACTCACAATCATAGTCCACTATTTGTCAACTTCTCCCATAAACATCGAAGAAGAAATAGAAGCTTTCATGTGCTCCTTAGTGGCTATGATGTGGTGTCTCTTCTTGTGACTCTTTAAGAACAACTCTGTCGTGGTAACGTCAGTGCCTCCATAGAGAAAAATAGGGTCGTGCCTCTTAAACTCTCGCCACTTCCTGGCCTCAGTAGTCGTCATAGTGCCATACACTACCGGTGTCGTTGGTGCAATCTCTATCGGTGAGCGAGGCACAACTGCCATTACAGGTCTCACTATAGTGGTGATAGGAAGCGTAGTCATGGTCGTAATCACCGGTATGTCCGCCTCTTGATTAACGGTTACTCTAGCCGTAAATGTAACCGATGCAGCAGTAACTAACACCCTCAATATCGCTAGAAACTCCTCCAGCTGTCGCTTTTGAGCTACGACTCTCTGCGTCAAGGTCCGAAACTCCTTGATACTAACAGCATGAGGATTTGATGTCCTGCTACCGTCACTAACCCCGCTGATCGGCTATTGCTATCAGATAATGAAAGCGCATTCCCAGATTAGTAGATAGCTACCGATACCATATAATACACACACAAAACATACTTATACCAATAAGTTTTCAGTTTCCATTACCCAATTCATCCTCACTCCAAAACTAGGATTCTAAGTTAAGATCATAGGGTTTCCACTTCTAAGTTCAACCATTCCTAATTTTCGCCAGTTTAATGGCTTGTGTTTTATGAATTTAAACCTGGTACGCTCTGATACCAACTGTGACGGCCCCAAATTCCTAATTCATTTGGGAACGCTCGACCTAGACTCGTACAGATCCCTGAGTCAATACTCAGCGATATGGCGAGCCTAGTCAGCCTCCAATTAACAAATTTCAAGTTTTATGAAAGAGTTATTACAAGTATAACACGGCGGAAGAAAATTTAAACTAAACAAATATTGGGAAATAACTCAATCAAACAAAAATAAGGAATCTATATATGTGGAAACCCCGTAAATGGGAATATTCATGTACATCAAAGGGAAACTAAGTAAAGTTGTACATGATATCAAATAACCTATAATCCCAAGTTAAACCAACAAGATGTATATATGAAGAAATCAACATACAAGCAGAAATCAAACATAACCTAGGCTAAGGTGCTCGAATCCAGCCACAAATTCTCACAAAAAATCTCCTAAGTAGGGTTCCTTACCCTTCGAACGCTCTGGTAAATTTGCACCCACCGTCACAAACTAGACGGTGAGCAACTAAGAGAAAATCGAAAGTAATGCCAGAAGAATATAATAGTAATCCATGAATTATCAAATATGGCAGTCTAAATATCATGCGGAAAATGAAATACATGAATTTAAATAGACAAGGTGCATGATAGACAGATTGGAAATAATAGCAATCGAAACATGCGTGTTCCACGAGTCAAGGGAGGCCATAAGTGGTCTAAAAATCCACAACAAATCCTTAACAATGATGTCACAACATCGATAAGCACAATAATATCCACAACAATCTAGTACATGGTATCACACAATCACTCGTGCGCACGAGTGCTCGTGTTTTATCCCTTCTAGTGCAAGTCGCATGTGCCTTCGAGACACACTCATACCAAGAACACACATACAAGGAATATGGAACGGAATGCCAACAAGTAGATCATAGCAAACATGATAGAATGATAGTGAATCATATGGTATTTTCTTGACTAGCTTACTAACGTACACAAGCGTTAGGGCAAATGTACTTACCTGAACTATCGCAACCCGTATACACTCTCGTGTCCCTAACGCGTATCCCTGTGTTCCTGCTCCCTGATAAGTCGGTATTTATAGGATTTAATAGTCTATTTTAATATAGTTTAGTGTGGAAAGTCTTTAAAATATATATCTAATTATATATAGTTTTGGTTTTCAGGTAAAACGGAGTGCAAGGTTGAATCTAGGGCAAAATAATACTTAGAATATAGATTATTTACTTGTGGTGATCGGATACTGGAGGATTTATCTCAAACTACACACTGCATAGTTAGGGAATTGAAGTCCAGCTTTCGCCACGTGTCGGAACCCCATTCATCCAGCCATGTCAAACAAATTCTCTCCACCAATCGCAGCTCGCCACGTCGCTTCTCCCAGCTGTTTCCTCTCTCTAGTCACTGATTTGCCTTGAGATGCACATCAGTGCTGTCTCCCAGATTTTTGGTGAGTTCACGCGAGCTTCATTCCCACCACATTTCCGCCACGTGTCACGCTCTTGACCCCTCTAACCGCATCATCACCTCTCCTCAGCGCCAATCAGAGACCGCCATGTCAGTATGCACCTCTCCTCTCCTCCAATCCCACCGCGACACGTCAGCATCACAGCAAACTCAACCCAATCACAGCATAACACGTGTCCTGAACACCAAGAACGCCCAAAACAATTTTCTCTCTCTTCCATAGACCAATTTTTAGTTGTTTTTATATATTAGGACTTTAGGTATTATTAGGAGAACAATTTATTATTCTTTATAGAACTCTTTGCATTATTTTCTTTGGAGTTTTGATAAGAACATGTCGGGCATATCAGATCATTACCTAGGTTGGAGGTGAAGTAATTCAAGATTATTGATTCATGGCATAACTTGTGAGATCTATTATTTTTATTATTTTATTTTATTTTATTTCTTCTATTTCTTTGTTGTTGGTTTTTATGAATATGGTTTAAATCTAGGGTATGTATACGGCCATTGCATTTTTTAGGTGGAAATCTATAGTCAATTGACTCAATTGTAACCGTAATTGTACTTTTGGGATAATAAAAGTGACAAACATTCACCCTATTATCGTCAAAACCTTTCGGTTCTTAAGTGTGCAACAATTGAATCTAGGTTAAATCAGTAGCTGATGCAATCCGATTATCTTGGATTAGTATTCCCATAGAAGTTTATTACTGCATTTAGTGTGTTAAACCTTATGGTGGATGTCTAGGGTTATGCATTAATTAGAGAAATAGTTAGTGGCAGATGTCCTAGTTATCGAGATTAGGGAAATTAGGAATTTCTGGCGGATGTCGATTTTCCATAGCTAATCTAGAGGAATTTGAATTAATAATTGTTTTAGGAAAGATTGATGACTATGATATGCCATTGAATCTTGATCTTGTCTTGTGGAACCGTAGACCTATGTATTTCTTTTATTTATTTCATTCCTTAGTGACTAGATTAATTAATTAAGTCATTTTCTCTAAAACCCCATTTTTCCTTTTTTTAGAATCTTGGAAAGATTACCAATCTTTGTGGGATCGATCATTTGCCACTATCTACAAATAGTTGGTTTAAGAAATTATTTTATTGATGCGTGCCGAACGCGTCAATACCTGGCAAGTTCGGAAACTTGTGTTAATAGGTCAAGTCGTTAACTAAACCTAGGTTGAATCCCTAGTATTTTCCCAGTGTTTTAATGACTCGCAACTCGATAAATCAATCGGTAAATCGATCAGAAACCCAATGAAAACATAACGATTCTCTTGGGTTTTGAAATCACAACACATATAAGCCTCATCACAAATCATAGGCTTGGCTCAGTCCTAAATAGGTAATGCCATAGTCTCGAGGACTGGCGGCATGACTAGGACGTCACTACTGTTCAGTTAACATAAAACACAATCGCAATGTCTATTAAAAATCATGACTTAACGTCATGTTGACAACTACGTGACGCGATAGTGAAAACCAACGTATGAATTCATCGATAAAAAAACTTGCCATCAATATGGACGCTCTATGGGCTATGGGACAAGCATAAAGGTTTGGCATGATCCCCGATACTCCCTTGGTCATGGCATCTGACGGCAACGTCGTCGGTTGAGGTAGTTTCCAGCAACTCAATTAAAACAGTCCAATATGAACATCATACAACACTGCTAACCAAACCACGACTCATACTCATATATACACAAATACAGTGACACTCCGAGGACGTGGGGGCTCTGGTGGGCTAGGAAGGCCCACCCACGACCATCCCCGACATCCCAGCGACTTTGACAGCCGCTCCAAACCTAACCATAAAAACAGTTTGACAAAGAACGAAAATAGGGTATCACAAAGAGATATCGACTCACACCACATGTTAGCAATTTTTTCGGGGACGTGAAGGTTTTAGTAGACCACTAAGGGTCACCCCGACCACCTCTAACCATCGGAGCAGTGGCCAGATGTGACAACGACCTAAAAACATGCAAAACAAAAGAAAATCATTGACTCGACTAACACCTGCACATCCGCCGCCTGTTTGAGGCTTCGAGACTGTGAAGATGCTGATGTGGCATCTCCGACCACTATCCCGTTCATCGCCACCTGCCACTGCTCGCCGTCAGTTGGCTTAACCAAACCGGTGAGCTAAAGCTGCGAGAGAAGAGAGACAGAGAGAGAGAGAAAGTGAAGAACCTTCGGTGAGTGAGCAACTCCGACGACCACCTGAAGAGTAGACTGTGGAGAGGGGAGGAGGAGAGTGCCGACCGAGAGAGAAGTGGAAGAAGAGAGGGCGGTGGCAGTTTGAGGAGATGGTGAATAGTAGTTTTTTTTTATCCTGAGACATTTATATATATATATATATATTTCAATTTGGTCAAAATGACCTTTATGCCCTTTTGGGTTTTTACACATTTTGTTTTTATATTCTATTTATTTCATCTTAAAACACACGCGCATTTTAAGGTCAATCCCATGGCTCTCCATTCAGTTGTGTCACTTTAACAATCCTATCCCATAGTCTTTTTGTTATGTAGTTATCCAACTCCCGATTCAAAAGACGTTCTCGATCTATCTTGCCTTGCCCTGACTCTCGTAACGTGCGTAATCTCGCCTTGTCTCACCAAATAATGATTCAAATTTAGTAAATATTCATTTATTTGTGTTTTTACTGTATTTTAAATCCCTCGTGTATTAGTAACCCAACTGTCGATACCCGCTCGTTCAGTTTTCCTACTCGTTTACTGACTTCATTGTTCGGTCACTCAAATACGAGTATAAATACGTAATACATGTCATCATTCACAAATAGCCAAATTTTCGAGTCGTTGCAACTTGTCGGGTAATTAGCAGTTCGGGGAACTTACATGAATTAAAAATACTGACAAAATAAATAATAAATAATAATTAAAATGTATAAAATGCATTCGATATGTCGACATGTCCGGGACGACGTGACGAGCGATTCGTGGTGCAGAACGGATCCGGGAACGCGAGTATTATGCATGAAATCACAAATTAAAGAGATTGAGTCACACATTGGAGTCACCTAGTGACGTCAAGTTAGGTGGATAGGATGAAAGGTGGTGAAAGGATGATTCTCGGGATCCGTGTGTGAAATGAGATTACAGGGGGGGTATAAAAACCCCACCCCATCAACTTTTTTCTCTCATCTCGTTTTCTCATCTCTTTCAATCGAAATCTCAACATGTAGAATGGAGGGCTCCAGGGTGTTCTTGACGCGATTCGACGCCAAAGGAACGATCAAATTCGATTTCTAAGGCGAGAATCTAGTTCTCCACGGGAATATCTATGTTTTGGCGGTGTTTCTTCTATGTTTTTGTCGTGATAATTTCAGACAACATATTGGGGAATTTAGTTTTTATGGTTGGTTTTGATGGATTGGGAGTGTATCAGATGATCAAAAGAGGAATTGTGAATTGGTTTTGGTGTTTGGGAATTTTCCTAAATTTTTGGAATTTTTGAGGGAATTTTAAATGATTTCTGTAAATCGATAGTTTAGTCAGGTTTTGACGTGATCCGAGGATGGTTCTGCATTGTATTGGATGCTTAGTCTAAGTTAGGATAGGCTTAAAGCACAGTGACGCGAGCTGGGGTGTGAAAAACCCCGTTATAAAGGAGTTCTAAATCAGATAACGTGCCGACGCCGTGAGCATTCCAGTTCACGGCGCCACTTACGGTGTCTTGGGCTGAGATCTTAGGGTTCCACACTACGAGTATGCAGCCACGACCAATGAGGTCACGACGTCACCCACAGCGTGTTGGGCATAGAGCTCATTTTTGAGGTCGTGGAGACCACCGCCCAAGCCAATGGACGCCACGACATCCAGGTAGCGTGACACCATTCACAGGGGCCAATTTTTATAAAATTTTAGAAAACTTTCGGGGATCTCTTGGGTATCCCAATGGGTCCGTATGTGACCTAATACCCGGGTAATCGACCCAAATGAGTGAACGAATAAAATTATGGAAAATTGGATAGAATAAGGGTAATTAACGGAAATTTCAACCTTAATGTATATTAAGGATTTTGAACAACGATGGGACACTGAAGGTCTTAGGAGACATATCGGGGGTCCATTGAGTGCGTATTAGTTGGATTTCAGGTAAGTAAACCAGTGAGAACTTTTAAAGTTATTTCTTGAGCTTTAATTTGTTGTTATTCCTCTGTTTATCACCATATCTTTTGGAATCTCTTTTGGTTGAGTGGTCTATTTGCTAGGGGGTCATGGTTACTAATTATTAGTGATATGAGCTCTTATCTAGACACTATTGATATCTCCCGGTTGAGTGTATGCTAGGAGCTTTTATCCAGGTCTATAGATATCTCATAGTCGCAAGGGTTAAGGCTAGTAGGCTGTGTTCTCGTCATGAACCCAAGTCTTGTAGGTTTTACCTCGACTCAACGACTGTTTTCGGGACAACGTGCTATTCTCTTTCGTAACTCAAACACTCACATTTTGATTGAACTATTTACAGTTTTATACGTTCATGCGTTTCTTATTCCTTTCTTTCTATCAGCATGAATGTGGACTGATGTTTATTTATTTCAAAATGGTGTATTATTGTTTTGCTTGGCGTTACTTACCTGGGCACGTCATTCTTGTGTTTAATGGAGTGCAGATCCATAGACTAGCAAGGGAAAGGCTCTAGATCTTGGAGATTTGCTTTGAGGGTACCTAAGCACGTTTTTCTACTTTGCTGATTAGGTGACTTTTTGTACTATTGTATATATATATATATAGTTTTGGAACATGGGTTTGGGTATGAGAGAGAATTTGAGCATGTATATCTATATGTTGTTTCTCCTCTTATTGATCATTGATAGTGATAAACATATGCGGGGTTTCCATTGATAGTCTTATTTTAATATGGTTATGAATATTTTATTAGTTTGAGCTTTTGTTTTTGCTATATTGATGATAACTCACTAATCAATGTCATAGATTTGTAAATTAATTTTAATTGATAAGGAAAGCCTAACTAACCTTGTGTGATTCGTCGAGATAGGCTCGGAGTTTCACATAAGTCTAGGGCGGGCGGGCCCAGTTCAGGTTTGAAAACCTGGGTACGTCACAAACTCAATAGGAAAACATTGATCGTGATATTCTCAAGTATCTAGGGACACGGTGATGGGAGGCTGCCCCAATCACAGTTCCAAACCCTAGGCCGATTCGTCCCCCCAAACCTTTTTCCGAATTCATTTTTGTTTAAAACAAGTTTTTGTAAAAAAAGTCAAATCACGCTACATTGCCCCATTCCCAGTCCAGAATACTACGTGTTCTAATAATACTAATTTACATTGCATAATTGATAAAAGATACAATTCCAACTTACATGTCCTGAGCTTTCCAAAGTTTTACTCTTGGTTTCCCTAGCTTTTCGGGTTTCCATCACGTTTTCCAATGCCTGAATACCTATGTCATACCCATTGATATTAATTCGGGTCCAATGTCTACCAATTAAAACCCCTAAACTAACCCCAAAGCTCACTCTAGCCAACCTAACGAAAATAGGTTTCCACTGTTCACACTGGTCAAAGCGCTGCTCAGTTGCACTATTCCTTGTTCTCGCCAACTCACCCAGCGTGCTAAGGCCTGTGCCCAGCACGCCGGTCGACTGCGAGACTGTAATTCAAGCAACGATCGACCTATGCAAATCTGACGCAAACGAGGTCCAAACACCTTGCAACCTCATAAAGGGCCTAATAGGAGGACTTACATAGTGCATGCATGATCACAACTACAATGGATCACTACACCAACCCAACCGAAACACAACAAAAACAACGAAACAACAAGCAACAAAAACACTCACCTCGTCCCGTCGATCCACATCTTGACGTCTTCAAGCTTAGCATCGCTCCAACGAACTCCCCTTCTCCTTCCGCTCCTCCTTCTCCCAATCTCTCTCTCTCTCTTTGGGCTTCTCTCTCTCTTTCTCATTTTATAAATGAGGAAGGAGAGGCAGTTAAAAATATAATAAAAATAATTGCATCGAGATACGCATCGCGTCATCTAGAGGTACCCTTAAAGTTATCTTTTTACCTCAATTGCTAGCGTTCTACCCAAAACTCCTAGCGCGTTGCCCAGTTTTCTTAACTGACTTATCACTTGCGGTTAATATTTATTTATATATTTATATATAACTTAATATATAAATATATATACATCCTGGCTTAACCGCCATTTCTCGATTCTCATGCACGACACAGAGTCCACTCAGCATGCACCCGTACTCGAGACTCTCGCGGTTCCATTCGTGACTACTCATCGTCACTTAATACCCATTATTCATTAATTATTGTATATATTTATATATATCACTACATATATAAATATACCTACGCCTATCATTACGTTTATCAATACGTAATTCACGCCAATGAGCACACTCGGGCGTCAACGCTATCCTGCGTCTCATGTGTGGCCTCCTTAACCCACACATGATATTAGGCATTCCCTCATTTGTCCAGTTATTAATTTATAATTAATATTACAGTCCATGAAAACACAATCTGACATGCCATTCGATACACACGCTAATCGTAGCTAATTGGACTTAACCACGAGCCTAACTCGAGTTAATTTGGACTCAGTTTAACACTAATCACGTGCTTAATGTAACGGGTCTTTGTAGTCTCCCCAATTTGGCTATAATTTCGTCCTCAAAATTAAAAGTAATGTAGAAGTCACCAATAACTTCAAAGAGTAATGGAATTTACTCTTCCATTGTAACTCTTGTTCCTTAGCTATCTCTTCCTCCATTTGTCTAGTGTATGTGGTTACACCACCCTACCACCAAAACAAAGTTTTTTTCAAGTCTATTTCAAGAATAAATGTAACTAAGTTATCGTTTCATTCTTCTCTTTTAATTTAATGGATGTGAACTACACCAATTCATTATTGTAGCTTAATCCGAATCTACACAGCACGTTCATAGATGAGACTTTTAAAATATTTGAATCATCCTTTGAAAACTCTAATAACCCATAACATTTATCTAGTTTTCTTTTTCTCAACAATGTTGTAGTCCAGTATTGACAAATCCCTTTAAGTATCAACAATATCATGTCTTCTACCTCTGTCCATTACTCAACTGAACGGCAAGATCAACAATCATCACGTCTCCTACCTTTGTTCCTTATCAATGAACAACAAGGTCAACATATGTGTGTCTTCTACTTCCATTCCACCCTCATCAAGGCAAGGTTGATCACACCATATTTTTCATCAATTTCTTTTCGATACATATTTGAACTTCTAGATTTCATCAATCATAAACTACAACCTACAATATTTCACTTCATACTGTTTATATTTCTCTTTTGTTTAAGTTACACAATACTTAGTTTGCCTTTTGTTCTCTATGTAGTTCTTCACTGCCTCATCCTTTCTTGTACTAGTACCTCCAATCCTTATATCTTACCCTCATGGTAGGAAAATATTGAGCATACATATTTTTAAGGAAACTTATATAAAGAAGTCTATTCTTTAAGTAGTTAACATGATGAGACGCAAGCTCAATCATATTCTTTGAAATTAGGATTAACATCTTAATTTCTTCGTCAACACGAAGGAATATATTGCATGGAGATTGTAAATGGTTTTCATTATATTCACAACTTCTTCCCTCATTGGAATCTATTCGAAAAATTTCATATCATACCATATCCCATCTCCATAACTATATTTTGTTCAATAAACACATCTCCACTGAAAAGAATTTGCAGACTTGATTAACTCCTCAACTACAACACAAATTATCATTTTGCTGATGTCTAAATTACATCATATAATTCACAATTGTGTCTCTTTCCTTACATCAGGTATAGACAAAAATTTACCTAACTCTTTAGGTTTCACTATTCAGTCTCAATTACTAAATAAATCTCATATCTCTTTATGATCTTACAATATACATTATTTCCTCAAACAATTCATATTCATCATCATATACTATAATATAATATGATATTGCTTGTATAAACAATATAAAGAGATCCATGAGATTCTGGAAATGATTCTTGCCTAACACTTTATTTGAGCCAGGTTTTCATTTCCTACTTTGATACGTTCAGCACAATCTCATTAGATAATCTAATCTGGACACTTCTAACACATTGAATAGTTTTAATTAAACTTTTTAATCAATCTCATCACCCATTAATTTAATTATTCACTGAGTTCATCCTTCCTACGAACAACAAAGAAACGGATTGGTAATTATCAATTTTAACATCTCAGTTGATGATATGCCTGCGCAAGGCTTCATTTATTCATCAATACTATCTATCTTTCTGAAGAGATGATACTGAGAAGTTCCTATTATAATTACATCTTCTGTCCCTTTTTCTTATTCAAAGTATTGATTATCATCAATCACTTTGTATGGGTGATTCCTCAGAGTGAATTCATCATCTTCCCTATTCTGGTTACTCATTTGACCTCAAATCTTTTTTACTTTGACTAACATTATACTCTTCAAACTCTCATAGCTTGAAAATTTCTTAAATCACATTGCACCAGTTTCACTGGTTTCCATCTTTATCATCTATCTTTTAGTGATTCTTCTAAGATTCTCTAATCTTAGGAATAACTAAAAGACTTTCAAACCCTTCAAACTCTTTCTCATGATACAACTGTACTTTAAACCTCATAATGAATGAATGAACTTGCACAATCTATCCATTCAATGGATTCATATTTTAACTGGGATCCTTATTCCTGTTTTATAACTTTAAGTCTTACATCTAAGACATATCCTTGCAATTCATTCCAACCATGGTTTGAGATACATATTTCTAGTTTTTTCCCTATCTGTTGATGCTTTGTAATTGTTTGGTACTCTTACCATCATCATTGTTTCATTTATTTCCTTCTGAACTATATTTAATGTATCTACTACAATCTCTTACTTTATTATGTCAACAGACAATTACTTGGATAAAAATATTAGGATAAATCTTTAACTTTTCCTAAATCCAACAATATTTAAGCAAATATTGTAATTAAACTACATTTCATTTCTCTCTAAAGGCATCCTTTGTATCATGTACAACTTATCTCCATTACTTTATGGAATTAATTGAATATATAATACAATGATCCTACAACTCTTTGTATACCTTGTTTGTATCATTTAATCATTCCAAAATTACACCACTTTTCTGACTATGGGTTGAATATAAGACAATCCTCTAATTGTTTTAATTTCAGTCAAATCCTTTGGCTCAACATTAAAATTCAACATGTCTTTGTGGGTTACAGTTGAAACTTAACATTGGCACTTACAATTTCTGGTATACACCAATTTATCATCAAAGTTCGTATAACTCTACGATAAGGTTTGTGTCTTTGTTAAGTCTTCAACTTTTTTATATCATTATCATTGTCAACATAATGATAATCTTATTTTAAAAGAGTTTAACAACTCTACTTTATCCATTTTTAAACATAACATAAGTTCTAGTGCGTTTCTATGGTTTCTACCATAATCTTTCCTATTATCAAGCTACCACTTGACATTATACTAATTACTTCTAATCTTTAATCAATGATAATCAAATCTCAATAAACTATTGAGAACTATTGGTTTCATTTTAGTTAACTGTGATGGCCCCAAATTCAACAATCTTATAATCGGGCGCTGCCCGGCCTGAACCCGCGTGAACCCCTGAGCCAATTCCATCAAGTCACGTGAGGCCAGTGAGCCTATCCTTACCATTTAATCATTTATTAAGCATTTAAAAGTGAAGTCAATTAATTAGTGAGTTATCAAAGTATAAGTATCCAACATTCTCTCAACCCATAACCCATGTACAAAAATAATATAAGTAACTAATACAAATAAAAAGTCACATACATCAGCAGATGAGGGCTGTTCAAAGTATATCGCCTAACTGCACGACGTTTCCTTTACTGGATTGCAGATCTGCACTCGGTCAAACACAAGAATGATAAGTCCAAGTAAGTAATACCAAGCAGGAACAACAATAAATACAACATTTCAAATTAAATAAATGAGTAGTCAATTTATGCAGATAGAAAGAAAGGACAGGGAGTGCATGAATATATAAATACTATAAATAAATAAATAAGCAATTGAAATTGAGTGTCCTAGAATACGAATGAAAGACACAAATGGTCCCAACCAATCAAAGTCGTTGAGCCGAGGAAAAAATCTCCTCAAAGTCTAGGAGTCGAGGACAGAATTTCCTCTAAGACCCCTATGCGAGTGCAGAGTCCCCAACAATCTAGTGGAGAACTCTCACCCCGTACATGTCATCACAACCAATCTCGCATCCCCAGCCGTCAACCCTAGTATAATACATCGCAAGTCCAGAATTCTGCAAGGATTACGCTTGACACACTTGCCTTGGAAAACTCATAAGAATGGAATGACAAGATTGCATTGAATATCAGTAAAAAATTTAAAGCTCAAGAAATAACTGTAGTATTCGTTACTGGTTTACTTACCTCGATCCAAACTAATTGCACTCTCACGGACTTTGACTCGTCCCTACGTAGTCCTGTGTGTTAACAATCCTGATAATACAATTTATTGTGATTTTCCATCAATTTTTATCCAATTTTTCGTATTTATGTTTATTGTGTTATTGGGTCGAATTTTAGATTATTGGGTTGTATTTAGACCCGTTAGATACCAAGAGATGACCCTAATTTGTTCTGAAGATTTCCATAAGAATTTGGAAAATCTTAGGCTTTGGGCGCCGTCGAGCGCCTTGAGGGTTTTACCCTCGGCGGCAACTCCATGGAGTGGGGCAAAAGTCTCTACCCAGACGTCGTGGGCCCCTACAATACCTTTACGACATGGGGCAGAGAGGGGCTTTGCCCCAGTCATATGTGGGGTGCGTTGTGAGGGTTTAAACCCCATGACATCCCCACAACATGGGGTACAGAGAGATAGCCCCAAGGCGTCAATAGTGGCACCTCTGTCTGAGGGACTTTTCGTAGGTTTTACCACCCCGGCTCGCACCGCCTTAAGCCGATTTGGTCCATTTTTCGTCAGAGATGCAACATCATTCCAAAAACATCCTCGACACACTCCAAAACATTCAAAATCTTCAACGAAAAACCCTAAACGAAAATAATTCAAAAATCCCCAAAAATTTATCAAAAATTCCAAAACTCTCCAAATCAAAAATTGTCTTCACAAAACTTGTGTTGATTGACGAGAGGATCACTAAAACGTCGAGAGTTTCGATCGAGTTCGAAACCTCGATGAGGTGTCTAAATTTCGTCGCGACGAACACGAGCAAAACCCATACCAATGCGTAGAGAATGACGAGGGGATGACGGATCTCACCTGGGTTCATCCGAATCCACCGCCATCGCGTCGCTCTGTCCACCACAATCCACCGATGACTTGAAGGAGACGTTAGGGAGAAAGAAGAGAGAGAGAGAGAGAGAGAGAGAGAGAGAGAGAGAGAGAGAGAGAAGAGAGAGAAAAAGGTAGGTGTGGGGTTTATATACCTTTCCCTAATCTTGGTACAACACCCCCATCTCTAGGCCCATTTAATGGCTCATGATCACCACATCTCACCTACTTTAGTGACTCTATTGGGTGACTCCTATGGTGACTTGCTCCACACTCTAGTCTATCCACCTCGCCCGTTGTACGTCCGGACTTGACTTACGCCGCACTCCGCGTGTCTTGCGCACTTGGTCGAATCGCATATCAATTATGTTGATTATTTTAGAGTTTGCATTTTATCAGTGTTTTAGGTCGATTTTGTCTCCCGGACCACTAAACATCATTTTGCACAACCAACACTTGCACACCAAAAGTTCTAAGCTGTTTAGACATTAAAAGTACTACTAAGGCTATACAATATAATACAAACATCAAACAAATATAACATACCTCAGTGTTGACATCCGAGAATTAATGACTGTACTACAGTGAAGGGCTCATGTACCATCTGTATTGACACGTGGCACGGGTTAAATTTTAACTAACTGGAATTTCATCCTCAAAATTTAACGAAACTAAAGGAAAGACTTACCAAAATTAGAAGAGGTAGGGGAAACACTTGCGCATGTACAACTCCAATTCCGACGTCAACTTCTTGTCCTTGTGGTGCTGCCACTTGACGAGGACTGATGGGATTTCCTTGTTCCATAATGTCTTGACCTTACAGTCTAAAATCTGGATAGGGTGCTCGTCGTAGGTGACATCTTCCCTCAGGTCTATCTGGCTCAAATCCACTGTCGTCATCTACCTTCTCTAAACCTATCCAATTGCAGCATTGATGTATGGAAAATAGTATTGATCCTTAACATTGGAGGTGGTAACTCTAGCTCGTACGCGAACTTGCCTAGCCATTTTAACACTCGGAATAGACCAATGAACTGTTGGGTTTTGGGGTTCATGCGCGGCGGAGATTTCAAAACAATTTTGAGAAAAACCCCAACAGGATCCGAATCTGATTCCATTAAAACACGTTTAGACTATGAAAACTTAATCATACCTCAGTTGCAATGTACCTTTCTGAAGGTTAATCGATCTCTACGGCGCTGCCAACAACGAACGCCCTCTATCAGCAGTCCACACACGAACGGCGGCCGAGATTTGAAGTGCTAGCTTCGAGAGAATACCAAACCTTTTTGTTTCTCTCCAAAACGATTCAGAGCATACCAAAAATCTCTAAGTCGTTTCTAAAAACGAAAATAGAGTTTCAGCCTTTTTAAAATCTTTCGTACTTGTATTCTAACTCAAAGCGTCTATTTATACAACCCTTGTATATAGACGGTTAAGTAAATTACACATATACCCCTACTTAAAGAAGTATAAGTGTAATACACTATAAGGACGTTTCTGTCATGAATTTTATCATATAAAATTCATTTTTCTGAACCATCTTAAAATCTCGCAAAACCATTCTCAGTGTGCGACCCAATAGGCTCATACAACGTTGGCAGTGTACCAAAACACATTTTGGTATACAAGTTATAAGCGGCCTCCAGCAAGACATTACGACTACCCAAGTTGTAGAATATCAAATCGATATAACCTAATCAATAGTGTATATAACATCCTTTTGTCACACGATATCCTTTTGATCAAACATAAGGCATGGAATTGTCATCCAACATGTTCAATCGTACTAGTCTCGATTTCTAGGTAGACTGAAAACATCTAAGTGACATTAATCAATATCAATTTACTTAGACTAGGCCTTTTAACAGTCTAACACATCGAGGGATCCACTGGATATCTCTCTTTATATGAGAGGGACAAATTCTATCTCGATTACACAACTTCACCACATTATTCACACAGTAACCAATCACAACTTTTATAATCATCCGGTTAAAGACAACGTTTGATTGCGTCAAATCACTGTATTCCTAATGTTGAAGTCTCTGGTAATCTCAAGTCGAGGAACTGAAAAATATACCTATCATGAGAAACAACTATGACTTAATCCATGTGATGTTCTCATAGCGGATCGGTCCAGTACTTTGTTCCCTAACAAGTACTCATGATCTTGATTCGTATTCCTATACGTATGATCATCGTATGATCATCAATCAAGACTCACACTAGTCTTAATTCATTATAGTTCCTAGTATAATAATTGACTAGGAACATTTAGGATATTTCTGTAAATACCCATGGATCTTATTATAATGTAAACATGCAAATCAATTATAATAAACAGCAAATGAAATCCTCTATTTTATTAACTAAAATGTATTCATAAAGACTTTTAATGGATTGACCTAGGGCACATTTCCCAACATGAACCTCGGCGCAAGCTTCCCTTTGATCCCAAACTTCTTGTGCTCCTTAAATAGAGACACTTTCAGAAATACAAAATCTCCAATCTGGTATCCCAACATCCTGTGATACAAGTCATAATACTTCTTTTGTCACTCTTGTGCACCTTTCAATTTTAACCAGATCTGGCGTATCTTCTCTATATGATCTATCACAATCTCTAGCCCAATTGATGCCATATCTTCGGGCTCTGCCCAACAAGATGGAAATCTGCATGGCCTTCCATATAATGTCTAAAATGGCGCCATGCCAATACTGGCCTAATAATTGTTATTATAAGCAAACTCACATAGATGAAGGTACTCCTCCCAAAATCCACCGTACTCCAACACACACATCCTCAGCATGTCCTCAAGAATCTAAATCAAATGCTCTGATTATCCATCAGTCTTTGGGTGATAGGTAGTATTGAGGTTCAACCTTATGCCAAATTGTGCTTGTATGCTCTGCTAGATTTGCGATATGAACTGTGCTCCCTTGTCAAACATGATCTATAACGGTACGTCGTGAAGTCGAACTCTTTCCCGCTCGTACAACTCTGCCAACCTATCTTCCTGATGTGTGGTCGAGATCGGTATGAAGTACGCAAACTTAGTCAGTCTATCTACAATCGCCTATATGCTATTATGTCCTTGCCGAGATCGAGGTAGCCCACTGATGAAGTCTATGGCAATCTGCTCCTACTTCCACTGAGAAATAGGAAGTGGCTGTAATAACTGCCCGAGTCTGCAATGCTCCACCTTAACACACTGACAAATATCACATCCTCGAACAAAATCAGTAACATCGATCTTTATCCCTGGCCACTAGAAGAGTTGATGCACATCTACATACATCTTAGAGCTATCCGAATGAACCATGAATCGTGAGCGGTGTGCCTCATAAAGTATCGCATCGCGTAGCTTAGCCACTGATGGAATCCACAATCCTCCTTTAAATCTTAGGCATGACACTGTCGATTGACTTCAATCTGGATGATCTGAACTCTGTGTCAGCTCTAAAAACTTCTAATATTGTTCATCAGCCTGCTGAATCTCCAGTACACTCTGAATCGACATTGGCTGAGTCATCATCTGCCTTCAAATCATCACTCCAGTATCGGTTGGAACATCATCGGAACATATCCTCTTAACTGCCTCAAGCAAATCGTAATCATACGTCATATGGCAGGTAACAACCTCTGATTTTTACCCTTTGTGGCTCAAAGCGTCTACAGCCACATTAGTTTTACTCGGGTGATACTCCAATGAGAAATCATAGTCCTTGAGGAACTCAAGTCATTACCTCTGTCGCATGTCAACTTCTTCTGAGTGAAGAGGTACTTCAAACTCTTGTGGTCAGTGAATAAAACGAATCTCCCTCCATAGAGATAATGGTGCCAAATCTTCAGTGCAAAAACCACTTCCGCCAACTCCAAGTCATGTTTAGGGTAGTTTTTCTCATGACTTTTTAGTTTTCAGGACGCGTAGGCAATCACTCTACTCTCTTGCATCAGAATAGAACCCAAACCGATCTTAGAAGCATCAATGCTTACCTCAAAACCTTTCCCTAACTCGGGCAAAACCAAAACTGGTGCAGTAGTCAGTCGCTCCATCAATGTCCTAAAAACCTTATAATGGCCCGTTAATTATTAACATCATTATTTTAATTAATTTTATATTAGAATGCCAGCTCGGACAACACATGGATGCCGCAGATAGGTTAGGCATGACCCGCACCAAGGTATTGATTGTGTATTGGTGTTTTCCTTAGTTCTGTGATGTATTAATATTATTATAATTATGATGTATTATTCATCACAGGTGTGTAGATATAGTTACTTGTCGGGCGAGTTTGATCGCCACGTTTTGTATCATAGAACACGCCAACGTGAGGGTATGGTAGCGGTGAGGCCGAGCGTTGGGGTTTGATTATATTTAATCAATATAGCATGACTAAGATTGAGGATTGATGTAAATGGGATTTAAATATAACTTAGGCTACAAATCAATTAGGTACACTGAGTGTGGGATCGCCTCGGGAAGCATGCCAAACGTAGGGCACGGGGTGTTGGGTAGTCAGGAAGTTAGTGTGACCCTATTTACCATTTTATGCAATTTATTGATGACTAGAATATGTTATATAGGTTGAATCAATTTGGAATTAATCAAGTCCTATAGTTTGAACTGGATAAATTAGCATACCGAGGATGGTTCTGGAGATGCGCAACAGGGAGATTTGAGACAGATGATGTTAGAATAAGGTGTCAAGGAATTGGGTGACACAGGCTTTACAAGGAATGTCCGATTAGCCTCGAGATGCGTATGAACGCCAGATTAAAAACACAACATATAAATATTATAGATCGTGGAGACATGCAAAGAATGAAAATAAAATTTTCTCAAAGATTTGTGAGAATCTGAAAGAGAAGAACGGGAGTTGATGAGAGAATTCGTGTGAGGGAGACTTCAAGAAGGCATTCAACAACAAATTTCAGGTAACCTACTCACCCAAATCCTTGAATTTTCCAAAAAAATGGGTTTTATTTGGGTTAGAGTGAAATTGGGATTTTTTGAGAGAATTTATCACTAGTTTTGGTTGATTTGTGGTTATTGGGGTTAGTTTTGATAGATTAGATCAATTCAAATTGAATTTGTGAAAAAATAAGGGAATTTGGTGATTTCAAAATTTACACCTGCACACTTTAATTCTCTGTTTTGGGTGAAAATTCTGGTTTAATCGGTGTTTTCAAGTGCAATTTGATGCTATTGAAGTGTGTGCATTGTTGTAAGATGTTGTGATGGGTTTAGGACCAGAGAAACCCAAACTTCATTTTTGGAAATTTCTAGGTAGCGTGCAATTAGTGCACTAGATGATGAACACTAGCGCACTAATCACGCTGTGGAAGATGACGAACAGTGCCAAAGATCAATTAGCGCACTAATTGATCTGACTAACGCACTAATACCCCCCTGAACTTTAAATAAAATATGAAATCGAGCCTAACTGATTATAAATCTATTTAATTGACCAATAAACCCCGAAATTAGATCTCAGGAGTCACGGGATAGTAGTTGGAGTTGGGGACTAGTTGGGGGTTGGACCGGGGGTATTTTTGGAATTTTTAAGTGCGGTTTGAGGTACGTAAATCCCCACTGAAAACCACTACTGCATTTACTTATTGTTATTTCATTTGAGTTGTAAATTATTGATAATCTACGAATCCATTCTTACTGGAACGGTGGAGTTTTCCCGTCTATGTATCTGGGGAATGTGTGGTCGCTTGTTAGGTGTGTGGTCTAGGACACAGTCGTAGGGTTGATAGCATAGGCCACGACAGGGCTTCTGGTCCTCAGTACACATCTTAGATAGCTGGTTTACCCCCATTTGTATATCTTTGTGTTTATATTCATGCGATGAGCTTTGAGTAGCTGTCTGCATTTCTCCTTCTTTCCGCATGTTTATTTAACACTATCTATTGATTCTCATTTACATTCTTTAATTACGATGCACGGTGGTTTTTCTTAGGATTTTACTTATTGGGCTCATCATCTGCCTATTGTGATGGCTGAGTGCAGATCCTAGTACTAGCCAGGGTAAGGGGATTATCGGCGATTACATCTGACTTACTTACGCCGAGGCTAGCTGGTACATGTGTTGATATTATACTTTTGATATTTTGTATTAGTATTTTGGGATTGGGAGACTATATTTTACACATGTACCTGTATATATATAACTGTTAAAGTTGATCGCCTATATGTACAGTATTGGTGGGATTTTTCCACTATAGGATGAAACAGTAAACTTTATATATTCTTTTGGTAATGTCAAGACTTCCGCTGTTATTTATTATAAATGTTAATTAGCTTAATGCTAAATCTAAAACTATATGTAAACTAACGAATAAATTGATAAGACACGCCAAGGTGTCAGACAAATGAGGAGTGTGAGAGATGTGGTAGAGGCTTCAAGTGCTGAGGCAGGGAAGTAGCTGTCCATAGGGCGGCCTCAGAATTTGGGGCCGTCACAGTTGGTATCAGAGCAAGATCGATAGAGCCTTAATTTAAATAAGTTATGGAAAGTGCATAAACTTTAAATAAAATTAGATGTGGAAGCCCGATGAATTGCCTAGAACTTTTAGTTGGGAAGCAATGGAGGCGGGTAGAGTTAGGATTGTTATTTGATATATGTATTGTTGTTGTATATATATATATATATATTATATGCATACGTATATTGAGGAACTGACCCGGACACGAAAATCGATGCAGATCACTATGGATAGACAAGCTCCTACTACCACCCTTCAAACTACTCAGCAGGAGGTTGGAAAGACCAGTGTTCACACCATTAGAGAGGTAGCTGATATGTGGGCTATGGTGCAGAGAGTTACGGATCAACAGTTATTGCAGCAAGCACAGATGGTAGAGCTTATAGAGTATATACGAGGCTCAAGGATACCTGTAGTGGCACCGACTACTAAGTTAGTTACACCTACCACTCCAGCTGCGTTAGCACCAGCAGTTGAGACACAGGTAGCAGGGACTAAGACACTGATAGAGAGAGCTGAGCTTGTTGTGGTACCAGTAAATACTAACGAGGTGACGCCTACTACTACAAAGCAGCAAGTAGTTGTTTCGACCGCCAAGAGTAGGATGTCAGAGGCAGCGAAGATAGTGAAGGATTTTATGAGGTTCAACCCCACTTACTTTACTGGGGTCAGTGATCCAGAGGTTGCGGGACATTGGTTGATGACGCATCGACGCCTACACCAGTTGTTAAAGGTACCAGAGGCAGATTAGGCACATATTTCATGGTACTGTTTGAGAGGCCAGGCAGCAGTGTGGTGGATGATTTACACCGACACTCATTCTGTACCGTCTAAGTGGGTAGAGTTTTGACAGTTGTTTCTTAATGAGTATATTCCCACCGAAGTGCAATTGAGGCTTAGAGAGCAGTTCCTGGCATTAAGACAGGGTATTATGATAGTATCACAGTACAGGGATAGATTCAGGTACCTTATGATATATGCCATGGATGTGGTGAACATTGAGAGACTCCAGATCTACTATATCATCAGGGGATTGGACGAGAGGATTGGTGGCGTGATTGATAAGTGGAGCTGAGACTTTACAAGCTATTTATGATTGAGCATTGGCTCGTGAGAGATACCTACGACTTAGTGGTAAGCTGATGGACAAGTCAGGGCAGAGCTCTCGGTCTGATCAGATGCCGAAGAGACAGAGGGATCAGTTTGACCGACAGAGGCAGGATCAGGGTCGACGAGATAGGCGTCCTGAGCAGGAGAGAGGAGATGAAAGGCAGGTGATGTATGCTACTACTTCTGCACCTGTTGAACAGCAGAAGAAGCAAGCAGCGTAGTAGCAGCATCGGGACGAGGGATCAGGGTGGCCATGACAGGGACTGAGGTCAGGGTCAGAGATCTGATGATAGGCAGACTGGGAGGCAACAGACGCACAGATGTTTCAGGTGCAGTCAGAGGGGACACTTGAGGTTTGAGTGCAGAGCACCATCACCACGACGGGATCAGGGTCCAGATAGGGACAGAGTGCATGCAGTGGCACAGCCAGACACAAGAGCTACGAGACAGCTAGTTGAGGGTACGTTATCTACTCACAGTAGACTCATTCATGCCATGTTTGACTCGGGTAATACGTTATCTTTTATTGCTGGACGTTTAGTTAAGGAGTTAGGGTTAGCCACACATACACTTGAGACCTATCTTGTCCTCAGCACTGCTGTTGGGGATAAGATTTACCTTAACCGAGTAGTTCGGGACGTCATGATTGAGGTTGCCGGACATCAGTTGCCAGCTGATCTAAGAGTTCTGGAGTACTTAGAGTTTGACGCACTTTTTGGGATGGACTGGCTATCGGCTTACCATGCACGGATAGACTATTTCGAGAAGAGGTTAGAGTTTAGTATTTCGGGTTTACCAGATTTTTTGTTGAGCGGGACTGTATCCGAGTTACCTATTATGAGAGGTAGGATATCGACTACTTAGAAGATAGAGGAGTTTGCAACGATTGTTGAGCCCGAGACTGGAATACTTGTTAGGATTGAGGATGTACCAGTAGTCCGAGATTTTGCCGACGTCTTTCCAGATGATTTACCTGAATTACCACCACCTCGAGTGATAGAGTTCATTATAGAGTTGATACCAGGGACATAACCTATATCTAACAGACCTTACCAGATGTCACCGATGGAGCAGGAGGAGGTCAGGAGACAGTTAGAGGACTTGTTGGCGAAGGGATTCATTCATCCGAGTATGTCACTGTTGGGAGCGCCAGTGTTATTTGTGAAGAACCGTTACCCACTTCTAAGGATCGACGATCTGTTTGACCAGCTAACAAGTGCACAACTCTTCTTGAAGATAGAATTACGCTTGGGATATCATCAGTCGCGGATTCGAGAAGAGGATATCAAGAAGACTACTTTCAGTACCAGATACGGGCTATTCGAGTTTACCGTATTACCATTTGGGTTGATGAACGCTCTAGCAGTTTTCATGGATCTGATGCACCGAGTGCTGAGACCCTACTTGGATAGATACGTGATTGTCTTCATCGACGACATATTGATATACAGTTGGACACGAGAGGATTACGAGAGTCATCTTTAATCAGTATTGACTACATTGAGGGAGCATTGACTGTATGTGAAATTCAGTAAGTGTGAATTTTGGATAAGGGAGGTGAAATTTCTCGGACATGTTATTAGTGGTTAGGGCATCTCAGTTGAGGGAGACAAGACTAGAGCGGTGATCGACTGGAAGACACTAGAGACTGTTTCTGAGATACGGCGTTTCTTGGGTTTAACAGGATATTACTGTCAATTTGTACAGGATTTCTTCACGATTGCAGCACCGATGACGAGGTTGATGAAGAAGGATATCCCTTTTGAGTGGTCTGAGGAGTGTGAGCGGGCATTTCTGGAGTTGAAGAAGCGATTGACGTCTGCAACAGTGTTGACATTATCTGAGCCAGGGAAGAGTTTGACAATTTACACTGATGCTTTAGGGACTGAACTGGGATGTGTTCTGATGCAGGAGGGACGGCCAGTGGCTTACTTATCCAGGCGATTGCGACCACATGAGTGTAACTACCCCATACACGATTTGGAGTTAGCGGTAGTTGTGTTTGCACTGAAGGCTTGGAGGCACTACATGTATGGAGAGAAGTTTGTCCTTTACACTCATCATCAGAGTCTACGCTACCTCTTCACACAGAGTGACCTTAATATGGATTAGAGGAGATGGTTAGAGTTGTTGAAAGATTACGACTTCACAATTGAGTATCATCCTGGTAAGGCCAATGTAGTGGCAGATGCTTTAAGTAAATGCGGAGTTGACAGTCAGACCGGTATGCGACTTATGGGACTGTTGGAGGCAGCATCAGTTATGAGCATGTCAGACATTACAGCTACGCACGATGTTCAGATTTTTGGTCAGATGAGAGTATCGACAGTGTCATTAGAGCGGGTATCAGAGTGTCAAAGTGCTAATGGGCTTTATGAGTGGCTCAATGGGTTGGCACGGGATCCCGAGTGCACTGATTGGACAGAGACGACCGATCGATGTTTGCGGCACAGAGGTCGACTTTGAGTACCAGCAGTGCCAGAGATTCGAGATAGTATATTAAAGGATGTTCACAGGTCACGCTATACAGTTCATCCGGGCAGAACCAAAATGTACCACAATTTACGACGATTATTTTGGTGGCCTGGGATGAAGGCTAATGTGGGAGAGTATGCTCGTGGATGTCATATATGTCAGCAGGTGAAGGCGGAGCATAGGCGACCAGGTGGAATGCTGCAGCCGTTACCCATTCCTTAGTGGAAATGGGAACAACTTACCATGGATTTTGTCAGTGGATTACCACAGACGTCCAAGCGACATCATGCGATTTAGATAGTGATTGACAGACTGATGAAATCGACGCACTTCATACCAGTTTTGATGCAATACACATTTCTTTAATTGAGCAGACTATTTAAGTAGGAGATTGTGAGACTACATGGGGTGCTGTCTCCATAGTATCCAACAGGGATCCCAGGTCCACTTTGAGGTTTTGGAGAGCGATGCAAGAGTAGTTTGGCACCAGGTTGCAGTTCAGAACGTCTTATTATCCTTAGACAGATAACCAATCAGAGAGATTGATATGAATTTTAGAGGATATGCTGAGGGCTTGCATTCTGCAGTTTGGAGGTTCGTGGGAGGATTACTTATCACTATGTGAGTTCGCCTACAACAATAGCTATCAGGCTATTATTGGGATGCCGTCATTTGAGGCACTGTATGAGAGGCCCTACAGGTCACCAACGTGTTCGGCAGAGCCGGAGGATACAGTTATGATAGGGCCAGAGATGATTGTTGATCACACAGAGAAGATTCCATAGACTCACCGGAGGCTTCAAGCAGCACAGGACAGGCAGAAGAAATATGCGAATAGGTATCACGAGAGTTTGAGCTAAGAGGTTGGTGATATGGTTTATCTGAAGGTTTCTCCTTGGAAAGGCCAACAGAGGTTTGGGGTTAAAGGGAAACTGGCGCTGAGATTCATTGGACCTTACCGAGTCGCAGAGAAGGTTGGCAGTGTGGTGTACAGATTAGACCTATCGGCGGAGTTAGCAGGGATTCATCCTACTTTCCATATTTCGATGTTGCGATTGACTAGGACAGGGCCACAACCCATGGTTGATGTGTGACAGGTTGATATCCAGCCTGACGTAACTTACAAGGAACAGCCATTGGCAGTTTTAGATCGTAAGATCCAAACTCTCAAGAAAAAAGAGATATCTAAGGTACTCATACGGTGGCAGCATCACGATACGGAGGGACTTACCTGGGAGTTAGAGTCGACCATGTGGGAGTGTTATCCCCAATTATTCCACGGTATGCTTTAAACTAACTCAAATTTCGGGACAAAATTTCTTTTAGTTAGGAAGAATTGTAACGACCTGTTAATTATTAACGCCGTTATTTTAATTAATTTCATATTAGGATGCTAGCTCGGACAACACGTGGACACCGCGGATAGGTGAGGCATGACCTGTACTTAGGTATTGACTGTGTATTGGTGTTTTCCTGGGTTCTGTGATGTATTAATATTATGATTATTATTATTATTCATCACAGGTGTGAAGATATAGTTACTAGTCGGGCGAGTTTGAGCACCGGGGTTTTATATCGTAGAACACGCCAACGCGAGGGTATGGTAGCGGTGAGACTGGACATTGGGGTTGATTAGATTTAATCAATATAGCATGACTAAGGTTGAGAATTGATTTAAATGGGATTTAAATATAACTTTAGGCTAAAAAATCAATTAGGTACACTAAGATAGGGACCACCTCGGGAAGCGTGCCAGACGCGGGGCACGGATTGCTGGGAAGTCGGGAAGTTAATGTAAGGGATTTACCATTTTATGAAATTTATTGATGACTAGAATATGTTATATAGGTTGAATCAATTTGGAATTAATCAAGTCCTATAGTTTGAACTGGATAAATTAGCACATCGAGGATGGTTCTCGAGATGCGCAATAGGGAGATTCGAGACAGATGATGTTAGGATAAGGTGTCCAGGAATTGGGTGACACAAGCTTGACAAGGACGGCCCGATTAGCCTCGAGATGCGTGTGAACACCAGATTAAAAACACAACATATAAATATCATAGATCGTGGGGACATGCAAAGAATGAAAAAAAAATTTCTCAAAGATTTGTGACAATCTGAGGGAGAAGAACAAGAATTGATGAGAGAATTCGTGTGAGGGAGACTTCAAGAAGGCATTCAACCATGAATTTCAGGTAAGCTACTCACCCAAATCCTTGAATTTTCCTGAAAAATGGGCTTTATTTGGGTTAGAGTGAAATTGGGATTTTTTGAGAGAATTTATCACTGGTTTTCGTTGATTTGTGGTTATTGGGGTTGGTTTTGATGGATTAGATCAATTCAAATCGAATTTGTGGAAAAATAAGGGAATTTGGTGATTTTGAAATTTCCACCTGCACACTTTGACTCTCTGTTTTGGGTGGAAATTCTGATTTAATCGGTGTTTCGAAGAGCAATTAGATGCTATTGAAGTGTGTGCATTGTTGTAATATGTTGTTATGGGTTTAGGACCAGAGAAACCCTAAATTCATTTTTGAAAATCTCTGAGCAGCGTGCAATTAGCGCGCTAGGTGATAAACACTAGCACGCTAATCACGCTAGGGAAGATGACGAACAGTGCCGAAGATCAATTAGCGCGGTAATTGATCTGATTAGCGCGCTAATACCCCCTTAAACTTTAAATAAAATATGAAATCAAACTTAACTAATTATACATCTATTTAATTGACCAATAAACCCCAAAATTAGATCTTAGGAGCAGGACAGTAGTTGGAGTCGGAGACTAGTTTGGGGTCGGACCGGGGGTTTTTTGGGATTTTTTAGTACGATTTAAGGTACATAAAACCCAACTGAACACCACTACTGCATTTACTTATTGTTATTTCATTTGAGCTGTAAATTATTGATAATCTACGAGTCCATTCTTAGTGGAATGGTGGAGTTTTCCCGTCTATGTATCCGGGGAATGTGTACTCATTTATTAGGTGTGTGGTCTAGGACACAATCGTAGGGTCGATGGTGTAGGCCACGACAAGGCTCCTGGTCCTCAGTACACATCTTATATAGCTGGTTCACCCCCCATTTATATATCTTTGTGTTTATATTCATGCGATGAGCTTTGAGCAGTTGTCTGCATTTCTCCTTCTTTTCGCATGTTTATTTAACACTATCTATTGATTGTCATTTATATTCTTTAATTACAATGCACGATGGTTTTCCTTGGGATTTTACTTATTGGGCTCGTCATATGCCTTTTGTGAAGGCTGAGTGCAGATGCTAGTACTAGCCGGGGTAAGGGGATTATTAGCGATTACATCTAACTTACCTACGTCGAGGCCAGCTGGTACGTGTTTTGATATTATACTTTTGATATTTTGTATTAGTATTTTAGGGATTGGGAAACTATATTTCACACCTGTACCTATATATATAATTGTTATAGTTGATTGCCTATATGTACAGTATTGTCGGGATTTTTCCACTATAGGACGAATCAGTAAACTTTATATATTCTTTTGGTAATGTCAAGACTTTCGCTGTTATTTATTATAAGTGTTAATTAGCTTAATGCTAAATCTAAAACTATATGTAAACTAACGAATAAATTAATAAGATAAGCCAAGGTGTCAGACAAGTGAGGAGTATGAGAGACGTGGCAGAGGCTCCACGTGCTGAGGCAGGGAAGTAGCTGTCCGTGGGCGGCCTCTGAATTTGGGCCATCACACACCTGCTCACAGTCGTCGTTCCACTAAAATTTGACACCCTTCTTCGTCAACTACGTCATCAGTGTCGTGATCCTCGAGAAGTCCTATACAAAATGCCAATAATAACCTGCCAAGCTCAGAAAATTTTGGATATCTGACGCTGATCTCAGTATAGGTCAAACGCTAACTGCCATGACCTTAACGCGGTCCATTGATACTCCGCCTATCCCAACAATGTGGCCTAAAAATCCTACCTCTGTTAGCCAAAACTCACACTTACTGAACTTAGCAAACAATCGATGCTCTCCTAATGTCCGCAAAACCTACTTGAGGTGCTCTTCGATCACTTTGTGAGTCCTGGAATAAATCAAGATGTCTTCGATGAACACAATGACGAATCTGTCCAAGTACTGTCTCAACACTCGATGCATCAAATCCATGAACATCATTGGAGCATTAGTCAGCCCAAACGGCATGATCGTAAACTAGTAGTGTTCACATCGAGTGTGAAATGTTGCTTCTCTGTATCATATGCCCTAATCCTCAACTAATGGTACCCAGATCTCAGATCAATCTTCGAGAACCACTAGGAACCTATCAACTGGTCAAACAAATCGTTGATGCGAGGCAGTGGATACTTGTTCTTCACCGTCGCCTTGTTTAACTGTTTGTAATCGATCCATAGTCTCAAACTGTCATTTTTCTTCTTAACAAACAACACCGATGCTCCCTAAGGCGACATACTCGGTCGAATAAAGCCTAACTCCAACAACTCGTCAAGTTGTCCTATCAGTCCCTCTAGCTCTCTCAAACCCATATGGTAGGGTAGAATTGAATTGGGTTTGGTCCCCGAGACAAAGTTAACTCTGAAATCGATCTCCCTAGATAGTGGTAAGCCTGGTAACTCTGCTAGGAAGACATCAGGAAACTCGCATACTATTGGTACATCCTCCAACCTTGTCTCCACTCTGCCCATCGTACTCAACACGCTAGCGAATGTCTCTACATCTATGCTAGTGGTGACTCTACCTCTGATGATCGGTAAACTAATTGAAGTCCCTTGAAAACTAAACTCTGGATGCCCAAGAATCTGAAATGTGATCTTCTTATCGTAGCAGTGAATCTGTGCATGATAAGCACCAAACCAATCCATCCCAAGTAGTGCATCAAACTCTAGGAACTCCAATTCTCTCAGGTCTGCAGGTAAAGTGTGACCCTCTATCTCTACCAAACAGTCGACACACACTAGGTTCGGGTAAATTTTGTCCCCAACGGCTGTGCTAGGGATCAAGGGTCTCTCTAATCGAATAGGTCTCAACCCTAACTCGTCAACCATACGACCCGAAATGAAAGGAACCGTGGAACAAGAGTTTACCATAGTATGCACAAATCAACTACAAATATAAACCGTACCATTAATCAGGTTCTATGTGGCAGTCATATCTGGTGTGGCGATGGCAGGTACTTGCTTCTGACCCTGTAGCTGGCCTCGACCCAATCGTGGACAAGCACTGATGAGATGGCCTAATTGCCCACACTCGCAACACGCTCCCCTTTGAGACCCTGAACCTAACAGGCCACGTTGTCCATATCTTGGTGCCTTACCAGAACTCTGTCCCTAGCCTTGATTGCGTCTTTGTCCCTATCAGTATCTCTCCTCCTAACCGTCGCCCCTGCCCTCAGTCCTCTGATGCTATTATCCGTGTTGACCAGACTGAGTTTGAAGTGGCTGAACACTACTGTAGCTTTGTGCCAAAGTGGATGGTACAACTACTGCGGTGGGTGGAGATGCTACAGATGCTACATTCTGCGTTTGGTATCTCTATAACCACTACGTGAACCTCTTGTTCCTCATACATTCCTCAAAGGCCACCCTAACTGGGAAGGTTGTTGGAATATGTGCCCTAGGTCAATCCATTAAAACTCTTTATGAATACATTTTAGTTAATAAAATAGAGGATTTCATTTACTGTTTATTATAATTGATTTGCATGTTTACATTATAATAAGATCCATGGGTATTTACAGAAATGTCCTAAATGTCCTTAGTCGATTATTATACTGGGAACTATAATGAATTAAGACTAGTGTGAGTCTTGATTGATGATCATACGATGATCATACGTATAGGAATACAAATCAAGATCATGAGTACTTGTTAGGGAACAAAGTACTAGACCGACCCGTTATGAGAACATCACATGGATTAAGTCATAGTTATTTCTCATGATATGTATATTATTCAGTCCTCTGACTTGAGATTACCATAGACTTCAACATTAAGAATACAGTGATTTGACGTAATTAAACATTGTTTTTAACCGGATGATTATAAAGGTTGTGATTGGTTACTGTATGAATAATGTAGTGAAGTTGTGTAATCGAGATAGAATTTGTCCCTCATATAGAGAGATATCGAGTGGATCTCTCGATGTGTTAGACTGTTAAAAGGCCTAGTCTAAGTGAATTAATATTGATCAATGTCACTTGGATGTTTTCAGTCTACCTAGAGATCGAGACTAGTACGATTGAACATGTTGGATGACAATTCTATGCCTTATGTTTGATCAAAAGGATATCGTGTGACAAAAGGATGTTATATACACTATTGATTAGGTTGTATCGATTTGATATTCGTACAACTTGGGTAGTCATAATGTCTTGCTAGAGGTCGCTTATGACTTGTATACCAAAATGTATTTTGGTACACTGCCAACGTTGTATGAGCCTATTAGGTCGCACACTAAGAATGGTTTTGCGAGATTTTAAAATGATTCGGAAGAATGAATTTTATATGATAAAATTCAAGACAAAAACGTCCTTGTAGTGTATTACCCTTATACCTCTTTAAGTAAGGGTATATGTGTAATTTACTTAACCGTCTATATACAAGGGTTGTCTAAATAGACGCTTTGAATTAGAATACAAGTACCAAAAAAATTAAAAGGGCCGAAACTCTATTTTCATTTTAAGAAACGACTTAGGGTTTTGGTATGCTCTGGATCGTTTTGGAGAGAAACAAAAAAGGTTTGGTATTCTCTCGAAGCTAGCACTTCAAATCTCGGCCACCGTTCGTGTGTGGACTACTGATAGAGGGCGTTCATCGTTGGCAGTGCCTTAGAGATCGATTAACCTTCAAAAAGGTACATTGCGACTGAAGTATGATTAAGTTTTCATAGTTTAAACGTGTTTTAATGGAATCAGATTCGGATCTTGTTGGGGTTTTTCTCAAAATAGTTTTAATATCTCCGCTGTACATGAACCCCAAAACACTAACAGTGGTATCAGAGCCTTCAAGTTTCATTCCATTAAACTCATTGCATGTTTTCCTATGATATATGATTTAAAGCATATTAATAGTTTATGTATATGTGATATACATAAGTTTTCTATGAGATTTATTATCATGGTTTATGTATATGATACATATATTTATGACTTAATTGAAATCAGTTTCGTACATGCAAGTAACTGTTGGGTTTTGGGGTTCATGCGCAGAGGAGATTACAAAACAATTTTGAGAAAAACCCCAACAGGATCCGAATCTGATTCCATTAAAACACGTTTAAACTATGAAAACTTAATCATACCTTAGTCGCAATGTACCTTTTTGAAGATTAATCGATCTCTAAGGCACTGCTAACGACGAACGCCCTCTATCAACAGTCCACACACGAACGGCGGCCGAGATTTGAAGTGCTAGCTTCGAGAGAATACCAAACCTTTTTGTTTCTCTCCAAAACGATCCAGAGCATACCAAAAACCTCTAAGTCGTTTCTAAAACGAAATAGAGTTTTGGCCTTTTAATAATTCTTTCGTACTTGTATTCTAACTCAAAGCGTCTATTTATACAACCCTTGTATATAGACGGTTAAGTAAATTACACATATACCCCTACTTAAAGAAGTATAAGTGTAATACACTACAAGGACGTTTCTGTCATGAATTTTATCATATAAAATTCATTTTTCTGAACCATCTTAAAATCTCCCAAAACCATTCTCAGTGTGCGACCCAATCGGCTCATACAACGTTGGTAATGTACCAAAACACATTTTGGTATACAAGTCATAAGCGGCCTCTAGCAAGACATTATGACTATCCAAGTTGTACGAATATCAAATCGATATAACCTAATCAATAGTGTATATAACATCCTTTTGTCACACGATATCCTTTTGATCAAACATAAGGCATGAAATTGTCATCCAACATGTTCAATCGTACTAGTCTCGATTTCTAGGTAGACTGAAAACATCTAAGTGACATTGATCAATATCAATTTACTTAGACTAGGCCTTTTAACTGATCTAACACATCGAGGATCCACTGGATATCTCTCTTTATATGAGAGGGACAAATTCTATCTCGATTACACAACTTCACCACATTATTCACACAGTAACCAATCACAACCTTTATAGTCATCCGGTTAAAGACAACGTTTGATTGCGTCAAATCACTGTATTCCTAATGTTGAAGTCTCTGGTAATCTCAAGTCAGAGGACTGAAAAATATATCTATCATGAGAAACAACTATGACTTAATCCATGTGATGTTCTCATAGCGGGTCGATCCAAGACTTTGTTCCCTAACAAGTACTCATGATCTTGATTCGTATTCCTATACGTATGATCATCGTATGATCATCAATCAAAACTCACACTAGTCTTAATTCATTGTAGTTCCCAGTATAATAATCAACTAGGGACATTTAAGATATTTCTGTAAATACCCATGGATCTTATTATAATGTAAACATGCAAATCAATTATAATAAACAACAAATGAAATCCTCTATTTTATTAACTAAAATGTATTCATAAAGACTGTTAATGGATTGACCTAGGGCACATTTCCCAACATCTCCCACTTGCTCTAGGGCCAATCATTCATGCATCTAATGCCTAATGTTCTAACATGACCATCATGTTTCGCTTGGGGAAGAGCCTTTGTCAATGGATCCGCAACGTTGTCTTCAGTAGGTACTCTGCAAATCTTTGTCTCCCCTCTCAATAATTTCTCTGATGAAAGGAAAACGCCTGAGTATATGTTTGGATCTGTGGTGTGATCTAGGTTCCTTGGCTTGTACTATTGCCCCGTTATTGTCACAATACAAACAAACAGGGTTAGCAATACTTGGAACCACACCTAGTTCAGAAATGAACTTTTTGATCCAAACTGTCTCCTTTGCTGCATCGGACGCTGCAATATACTCAGCTTCTGTTGTAGAATCTGCCACAGTCTCTTGCTTCGAACATTTTCAGCTTACTGCACCCCCATTCAAAGTAAACACATATCCAGACTGCGATCTAAAATCATCTATATCAGTTTGAAAACTTGCATCTGTGTAACCATTTACAACTAGATCATTTTCAAAACCTCCATAGACCACGAACACTTCCTTAGTCCTTGTTAAGTACTTAAGGATGTTCTTTACTGCTATCCAGTGACTCTCACCTGGATCTGACTGATATCTGCTTGTAGTGCTCAAAACATATGATACATCAGGCCGAGTGCATAGCATGGCGTACATGATAGATCCAATAGCAGATGCATATAGAATCTTATTCATACGGTCTCGCTCATCATTTGTCCTAGGACATTGATTCTTGCTGAGACTTATGTCATGAGACATTGGCAACAATCCTCTTTTAGAGTCTTGCAAACTGAACCTATTCAGTACCTTATCTATGTAAGCACTCTGACTTAGACCGATTAGCCTCTTAGATCTATCCCTATAGATCCTTATCCCTAGGATATAGGCTGCATCTCCTAAGTCTTTCATTGAGAAACACTTCCCTAACCAAGAATTGACACCCTGCAATGTTGGGATGTCATTTCCAATGAGTAATATATCATCAACATACAGTACCAAAAAAACAACTACACTCCCACTGACCTTCTTGTATACACAAGGCTCATCTTCATTCTTAATAAAATCAAAATCCTTGATTGCTTCATCAAAACGAAGATTCCAACTCCGAGAAGCTTGCTTTAATCCATAAATAGATCTTTGAAGCTTGCATACCTTCCTAGAATTCTCAGGATGTACAAAACCTTCAGGTTGTGTCATATACACGTCCTCAAGCAGCTTTCCATTAAGAAATGTTGTTTTTACATCCATTTGACATATCTCATAGTCATAATATGCAACAATGACAATTAAAATTCTTATGGATTTAAGCATGGCTGCTGGCGAAAAAGTTTCATCATAATCAACACCTTGAGTCTACCTGAAACCTTTTGCTACAAGTCTTGCTTTGAAAGTATGCACTTTGCCATCCATGTCAGTTTTCTTCTTGAAAACCCATTTACATCCAATGGTCTTATCACCTTCAGGTAAATCAACCAAGTTCCAAACTTGGTTATCATACATGGATTGCATCTCAGAGTTCATGGCAATTAGCCATTTATCTAAGTCTGGTTCAGACATAGCCTCCTGATAAGTGGTGGGCTCATTTTGATCTATAAGCAACACATCACGACTATCGAAAATGAGAAATCCAAATCTCTCTGGCTCATGTCTTACCCTACCAGATTTACGTGGGCCTTGTGTCACTTGCGGAGGTTCAACTAGTTCAGAACGTTGTTGAACTTCCAGTAGCAGTTCAGTGTTTATTTGTAATTCTTGAACTTCTTCAAGATTTATTTCTCTCTCCACTAGTGTCTTTTGAAATAAACTATTTTTCCATAAAGGCACCATACCGAACAACAAACACTTTATTCTCAGCGGGATTATAAAAGTAATATCCTTTTGTTTCCTTAGGATACCCCACAAATAGACACTTGTCAGATTTAGGTGCTAGTTTTTCTGAGACTTGTCGTTCTACGTAAGCCTCACACCCCCAAATCTTAAGAAAAGACAAGCTAGGTCTCTTCCCGTACCATATCTCATATGGTGTTTTATCAACCGTTTTAGAAGGAACTTGATTTAGAGTGAAAGCTGCAGTTTGTAATGCATAAGCCCAAAAGGATAATGGAAGATCCGCATGACTCATCATAGATCGAACCATATCTAATAGGGTTCGATTTTTCCTTTCAGAAACTCCATTCCTTTTCTTTTGGGTGTTTTAAAGCAGGAACAGGCTGGGGCTTGACTTTTTCCACAGGCTTTGCGATAAGTGCAGCAGCAGCCTTGGCAAATTTAGCCTTGCCTTTGCCTTTCTTCTTCATTCCCTTTCCCTTTTGGACCATAGCACATTACTAGAGGGTTTCTTGATATTTTGTTCAGTAGTTTTGAGCATCAAATGCAACTCTGAAATTGATTTCTCCATATTATTCATATTGTAGTTCATCACAAATTGTGAGTAACTTTCCGGTAATGAATTTAGGATCAAATTCGTAGCCAACTCTTGGCTTATGGGAAATTCAAGTCTATCAAGTTGGTCAACATAGCCCTTCATCTTCAGAACATGAGGGCTAACTGACGCACCCTCAGTCATCTTACAAGAATGCAGGTTCTTGACTGTCTCGAACCTTTCTTGCCTAGCTTCTTTGTTGGAACATTTCCTTCAAAGCGTTACATGACCATGTCGTAGGCTTCCATTAGTTCCATGTCCTTCTGAAGTTCAGGAACCATAGTTGCCAACATAATGCATGCAACATCGTAGAATCGTTGACATGCTCATTATGCGCATCCTTCACAGCCTTTCGTAGCATTGGCTGGTGGGTCCTCGGGGATTGGAGCATCCGGGACATACAACTTGCGTTCATGCTTGAGAACGATTCTCAAGTTTCTGAACTAGTCAAGAAAGTTAGTCCCAGATTGCTTATCCTTCTCAAGGATTGATCGCAGTGACAGGGGATTATTGTTACTTGAAGAGGCCATTGATCTACAATAAAGATTATGCAGAGTTTATTTTAGTATTGAGGAACAGACTCCCACTAAATTAACAACCTTCGTAAAACATACTATTTATTTAGGGGACTAAAATCCATATTTCACCTAATTCTATGACAGCTATGGCATGAAACACAGAACTAGATTATTTAGGTAGGTAACAGTTACCAATTACATCTTATGTAATTTTTAGATTTTTTTATGAGATATGGGACATCTTATGTATTAGCATGTTTTTATCTCATCATATGCCTAAAGCCCAAAACTATTTTGATAGCTTTATTAAGTCGGACCAATTTAAACATTTAGGTAACTCTTACCTAACTTATCTCACCAAGATAACACAATACACCCAACTATGGCTGAAATTATATTAGTGTGATCGAGGCCTTGACAAGTGTTTAAATTGGATGGCATAAGACTTAAGATTTAATACAGGGATTTTATTCAGTTTTAGTGATTTTTAAGTAAGCAATGAAATATCATATATTTTATTGATTTGTAGAACCACTAAATAATTTAGGAAATTTTATCCTATTCACTAATAGAAGAATTTCTGTGCGCTAGGATTAGTTAGACAATGGTCCCACGACAGTCAGTCATGGGCGGTGGTTCCATTGACCGGTCCATGGACAGGGAACAGGGGCGCGCTTTTTTTTTTTTTTTTTTTTTTAGAAGACAAATCTCAATTCCAAAAATTGAAATTTGCTATAGAAAATCATATTTTTCGCTGATTTTACTATACTAAATTTACCCCTTAATTTATCCAAAATTAAGTCAATTAAAACATTTTTAATTAACCCGGGCCCACATCTAACTAATCATCTTATCCTAATCCAATTAGGACTTTAGATATTTGAATCCTAGCATATCACCAATAACAAACTTCTCCATATTTATCTCCTATTCTAATTTGTTATCTATCTTTATCAAATAGAGACTTCATAACAAAATAGATATAACAAGATAAATAAATAATTTCAAAAATTAATTATTTATAAATAAATTTCAGATATTTGAATCCTAGTATATCACCAATAACAAGATTCTTGATATTTATCTCCTATCTAATTTGTTATCTATCTTTATCAAATAGAGACTTCATAACAAAATAGATATAACAAGATAAATAAGTAATTTCGAAAATTAATTATTTATAAATAAATAATTTCGAAAATTAATTATTTGTTTTGGATTTAAGATATTTGAATCCTAGTATATCACTAATAACAAGATTCTTGATATTTATCTCCTATTCTAATTTGTTATCTATCTTTATCAAATAGAGACTTCATAACAAAATAGATATAACAAGATAAATAAATAATTTCGAAAATTAATTATTTATAAATAAATAATTTTGAAAATTAATTATTTATTTTGGATTCAAGATATTTGAATCCTAGTATATCACTAATAACAAGATTCTTGATATTTATCTCCTATTCTAATTTGTTATCTATCTTTATCAAATAGAGACTTCATAACAAAATAGATATAACAAGATAAATAAATAATTTCGAAAATTAATTATTTGTAAATAAATAATTTCGAAAATTAATTATTTATTTTGGATTTAAGATATTTGAATCATAGTATATCACTAATAACAAGATTCTTGATATTTATTTCCTATTCTAATTTGTTATCTATCTTTATCAAATAGAGACTTCACAACAAAATAGATATAACAAGATAAATAAATAATTTCGAAAATTAATTATTTACAAATAAATAATTTTGAAAATTAATTATTTGCAATTTCGATCTTCATCCAAATAACCACAAACATGTAATTGAATCATGAACTACTATCCCAATCGAACTTAATGGTATCATGGATCATAGAACATGAAACTCAATTCATTAAAATTATTCAAATTAACCTAACATGGTTACTAGCATGTATGAAACTAATTTCAATTAAATCAAGAATATATGTATCATATACACAAAACATGATAATAAATCTAATAGAAAACTTATGTATATCACATATACATCAACTATGAACATGCTTTCAATCATATATCATAAGAAAACATGCAATGAGTTTAATGGAATCAAACTCGAAGGCTCTGATACCACTGTTGGGTTTTGGGGTTCATACGCAGCGGAGATTACAAAACAATTTTGAGAAAAACCCCAACAGGATCCGAATCTGATTCCATTAAAAAACGTTTAAACTATGAAAACTTAATCATACCTTAGTCGCAATGTACCTTTTTGAAGATTAATCGATCTCTAAGGCGCTGGCAACGACGAACGCCCTCTATCAGTAGTCCACACACGAATGGCGGCCGAGATTTGAAGTGCTAGCTTCGAGAGAATACCAAACCTTTTTGTTTCTCTCCAAAACGATCCAGAGCATACCAAAAACCTCTAAGTCGTTTCTAAAACGAAATAGAGTTTTGGCCTTTTAATAATTCTTTCATACTTGTATTCTAACTCAAAACGTCTATTTATACAACCCTTGTATATAGACGGTTAAGTAAATTACACATATACCCCTACTTAAAGAAGTATAAGTGTAATACACTACAAGGACGTTTCTGTCATGAATTTTATCATATAAAATTCATTTTTCTGAACCATCTTAAAATCTCGCAAAACCATTCTCAGTGTGCGACCCAATAGGCTCATACAACGTTGGCAGTGTGCCAAAACATATTTTGGTATACAAGTCATAAGCGGCCTCTAGCAAGACATTATGACTACCCAAGTTGTACGAATATCAAATCGATATAACCTAATCAATAGTGTATATAACATCCTTTTGTCACATGATATCCTTTTGATCAAACATAAGGCATGGAATTATCATCCAACATGTTCAATCGTACTAATCTCGATTTCTAGGTAGACTGAAAACATCTAAGTGACATTGATCAATATCAATTTACTTAGACTAGGCCTTTTAACAGTCTAACACATCGAGGGATCCACTGGATATCTCTCTTTATATGAGAGGGATAAATTCTATCTAGATTACACAACTTCACCACATTATTCACACAGTAACCAATCACAACCTTTATAATCGTCCGGTTAAAGACAACGTTTGATTGCGTCAAATCACTGTATTCCTAATGTTGAAGTCTCTGGTAATCTCAAGTTAGAGGACTGAAAAATATACCTATCATGAGAAACAACTATGACTTAATCCATGTAATGTTCTCATAGCGGGTTGGTCCAGTACTTTGTTCCCTAACAAGTACTCATGATCTTGATTCGTATTTCTATACGTATGATCATCGTATGATCATCAATCAAGACTCATACTAGTCTTAATTCATTATAGTTCCCAGTATAATAATCGACTAGGGACATTTAGGATATTTCTGTAAATACCCATGGATCTTATTATAATGTAAACATGCAAATCAATTATAATAAACAGCAAATGAAATCCTCTATTTTATTAACTAAAATGTATTCATAAAGACTGTTAATAGATTGACCTAGGGCACATTTCCCAACAGTAACCATGTTAGGTTAATTCAAATAATTTTAATGAATTGAATTTCGTATTCATTGATCCATGACACCATTAGGTATAATCTTTATTTTCGTGTATTGATGCATGGATAAAATCTCTATAATTCAGTATGCATATTTAGGTTACATTAATTTAAGTTTTTTAAATTGTATAAGTCTGAATGTTAATTCGAAACTAATATGATTAGGTTTGATTGAGATAGTAGTTCATGATTCAACTACATATTTGTGATTATTTGGATGAAGATTGAAATTGCAAATAATTAATTTTCGAAATTATTTCTTTATCTTGTTATATCTATTTTGTTATGAAGTTTCTATTTGATAAAGATAGATAACAAATTAGATTAGGAGATATAAGCAAAATCGGTTTCGTTATCCCTATTGGATAGGAGATAAATATGGAGAAGTTTGTTATTGATGATATGCTAGGATTCAAATATCTAAAGTCCTAATTGGATTAGGATAAGATGATTAGTTAGATGTGGGCCCGAGCTAATTAAAAACGTTTTAATTAACTTAATTTTGGATAAATTAAGGGGTAAATTTAGTATAGTAAAATCAGCAAAAAAATATGATTTTCTATAGCGAATTTCAATTTTCGGAATTGAGATTCGTCTTCTAAAAAAAAAAAGGGGGCGCTGCCCTCGGTACCCTGATTATTGACCGGTCAATGGAACCATCGCCATTGATCGGTCAATGGGACCGCCTAAATCTAACTAATCCTAGCGTACGAAAATTCTTCTATTAGTAAATAGCATAAAAATTTCTTAAATTGTTTAGTGGTTCTACAAATCAATAAAATATATGATATTTCATTGTTTACTTAAAAATCACTTAAACTGAATAAAATCCTTCTATTAAATCTTAAGTCTTGTGCCATCCAATTTTAAACACTTATCAAGGCTTCGATCGCACTAATATAGTTTCAGCTATAGTTGGGTGTATTATGTTATCTTGGTGAGATAAGTTAGGTAAGAGTTACCTAAATGTTTAAATTGGTCCGACTTAATAAAGCTATCAAAATAGTTTTGGACTTTAGGTATATGATGAGATAAAAACATGCTAAGACATAAGATGTCCTGTATCTCATAAAAGTATCTAAAATTACATAAGATGTAATTGGTAACTGTTACCTACCAAAATAATCTAGTTATGTGTTTCATGCCATAGCTGTCATAGAATTAGGTGAAATATGGATTTAGTCCCCTAAATAAACAGTATGTTTTAGGAGGGTTATTAATTTAGTGGGAGCCTATTCCTCTATACTAAAATAAACTCTTCATAATCTTTATTGTAGATCAATGGCCTCTTCAAGTAACAATAATCCCCTGTCACTGCGATCTATCCTTGAGAAAGATAAGCTCTCTGGGACTAACTTTCTTGATTGGTTCAAAAAATTGAGAATCGTTCTCAAGCATGAACACAAGTTGTATGTTCTGGATGCTCTGATCCCTGAGGACCCACCAGCCAATGTTACGAAAGCTGTGAAGGATGCGCATAATAAGCATGTCAACGATTCTACTAATGTTGCATGCATTATGTTGACAACTATGGTTCCTAAACTTTAGAAGGACATGGAACTAATGGAAGCCTATGGCATGGCTGTAACGCTGAAGGAAATGTTCCAACAGCAAGCTAGGCAAGAAAGGTTCGAGACAATCAAGAACCTGTATTCTTATAAGATGACTGAGGTTGCGTCAGTTAGTCCTCATGTTCTGAAGATGAAGGGCTATGTTAACCAACTTGATAGACTTGGATTTCCCATAAGCCAAGAGTTGGCTACGGATTTGATCCTAAATTCATTACCGGAGAGTTACTCACAATTTGTGATGAACTATAATATGAATAACATGGAGAAATCAATTTCAGAGTTACATTTGATGCTTAAAACTGCTAAACAAAATATTAAGAAACCCTATAGTAATGTGCTGATGGTCCAAAAGGGAAAGGGAATGAAGAAGAAAAGCAAAGGCAAGGCTAAAGTTGCCAAGTCTGCTGCTGCACCTGTCGCAAAGCCTATGGAACAAGTCAAGCCCCAGCCTGTTCCTATTTCAAGGCACCAAAAGGAAAAGGAACGAAATTGTCATTTCTGCCATGCACCTAGACATTGGTTTAGAAATTGCAAACTCTATCTGGAAGATCTAAAGAAGAAAAAGGTAGTGCGACTACCACCTCAGGTATTTATGTTATTGAAATTAATTTATCCACTAGTGATTCCTGGGTATTGGATACCAGATGTGGATCTCACATTTGTATAAATGTGCAGGAACTCACCAGAAGTAGGAAGCTGAAAAAAGGAGAAGCCATCCTGCGCGTAGGGAATGGAACAAGAGTTGTCGCCCTGGCTGTTAGGTCATATGACTTAGTATTATCTAGTGGACTTATTTTAACTTTAAATAATTGTTATTATGTGCCTACCTTGAGCAGAAACATCATTTCTATTTCATGTTTGGATATGGATGGTTTTGATTTTATTATTGCGAATAATAGATGTTCAATTTCTCGTAAAGGCATTTTTTATGTAAATGCTGATTTGTGTGATGGTCTTTATATTCTAAGCATGAAAAGATCCACTGATACTCCAGTCTTTAACATAAATACAAAGAGATTCAAGTCAAATGATTTGAATCAAACCTATCTTTGGCATTGTCGTCTCGGCCACTTAAATGAGAAACGCATAACGAAGCTCCATAAAGATGGACTTCTAGATTCATTTGATTTGGAATCATATGAAATGTGCGTATCTTGTTTACTAGGCAAGATGACTAAAAGTCCCTTTATTGGACATAGTGAAAGGGCAAGTGATTTATTAGGTCTAATACATACTGATGTATGCGGTCCTATAAACACAATGGCTAGAGGAGGTTATCAGTACTTCATTACATTTACTGATGATTTCAGCAGATATGGTTATGTATATCTTATAAAACATAAAGCTGAATCATTTGAGATGTTTCGAACGTTTCAAAATGAAGTGCAAAATCAACTTGGTAAAACTATCAAAACACTTCGATCAGATCGAGGTGGTGAATATTTAAGCCAAGAATTTGATGATCATCTTAGAAATTATGGGATTGTCTCCCAATTAACTCCACCAACAACTCCACAATGGAATGGAGTTTTTGAAAGGAGAAATCGAACCTTATTAGATATGGTTCGATCTATTGTGAGTCATGCGGATCTTCCATTATCCTTTTGGGGTTATGCATTACAAACTGCAGCTTGCACTCTAAATCGAGTTCCTTCTAAAGCGGTTGATAAAACACCATATGAGATATGGTATGGGAAGAAACCTAGTTTGTCTTTCCTTAAGATTTGGGGCTGTAAGGGTTACGTAAAATGATAAGTCTCAGAAAAACTAGCACCTAAATCTGACAAGTGTCTATTTGTGGGGTATCCTAAGGAAACAAAAGGATATTACTTTTATAATCCCACTGAGAACAAAGTGTTTGTTGCTCGGTATGATGCCTTTATGAAAAAATAGTTTATTTCAAAAGACACTAGTGGAAGAAAAGTAAATCTTGAAGAAGTTCAAGAATCACAGATAAACACTGAACCGCTACTAGAAGTTTAACAACGTTCTGAACCAGTTGAACCTCCGCAAGTGACACAAGGCCCACGTAAATCTGGTAGGGTAAGACTTGAGCCAGAGAGATTCAGATTTCTCATTACTGATAGTCGTGATGTGTTGCTTATGGATCAAAATGAGCTCACCACTTATTAGGAGGCTATGTCTGGACCAGACTCAGATAAATGGCTAAGTGCCATGAATTATGAGATGCAATCCATGTATGATAATCAAGTTTGGTACTTGGTTGATTTACCTGAAGGTGGTAAGACCATTGGATGTAAATGGGTTTTCAAGAAGAAAACTGACATAGATGGAAATGTGCATACTTTTAAAGCAAGACTTGTAGTAAAAGGTTTCAGGCAAACTCAAGGTGTTGATTATGATGAAACTTTTTCGCCAGTAGCCATGCTTAAATCCATAAGAACTTTAATTGTCATTGCTGCATATTATGACTACGAGATATGGCAAATGGATGTAAAAACAACATTTCTTAATGGAAAGCTGTTTGAGGACGTGTATATGACACAACTTGAAGGTTTTGTATATCCTGAGAATTCTAGGAAGGTATGCAAGCTTCAAAGATCTATTTATGGATTAAAGCAAGCTTCTCGAAGTTGGAATCTTCGTTTTGATGAAGCAATCAAGGATTTTGGTTTTATTAAGAACAAAGATGAGCCTTGTGTATACAAGAAGGTCAGTGGGAGTGTAGTTGTTTTTCTGGTACTGTATGTTGATGATATATTACTCATTGGAAATGACATCCCAACATTGCAGAGTGTCAAGTCTTAGCGAGGGAAGTGTTTCTCAATGAAAGACTTTGGAGATGCAGCTTATATCCTAGGGATAAGGATCTATAGGGATAAATCTAAGAGGCTAATCGGTTTGAATCAAAGTACTTACATAGACAAGGTATTGAATAGGTTCAACTTGCAAGACTCTAAAAGAGGATTGCTGATAATGTCTCATGGCATAAGTCTCAGCAAGAATCAATGTCCTAGGACAAATGATGAGCGAGATCATATGAATAAGATTCCATATGCATCAGCTATTGGATCTATCATGTATGCCATGCTATGCACTCGACCTGATGTATCATATGCTTTGAGCACTACAAGCAGATATCAATCAAATCCTGGTGAGAGTCACTGGATAGCAGTAAAGAACATCCTTAAGTACTTAAGAAGGACTAAGGAAGTGTTCTCGGTCTATGGAGGTTTTGAAAATGATCTAGTTGTAAATGGTTACACAGATTCAAGTTTTCAAACTGATATAGATGATTTTAGATCGCAGTCTGGATATGTGTTTACATTGAATAGGGGTGCAGTAAGCTGGAAAAGTTCGAAGCAAGAGACTGTGGCAGATTCTACAATAGAAGCTGAGTATATTGCAGCGTCCGATGCAGTAAAGGAGGCAGTTTGGATCAAAAAGTTCATTTCTGAACTAGGTGTTGTTCCAGGTATTGCTAACCCTGTTTGTTTGTATTGTGACAATAACGGAGCAATAGCACAGGCCAAGAAACCTAGATCACACCACAGATCCAAACATATACTCAGGCGTTTTTCATCTCATCAGAGAAATCATTGAGAGGGGAGACATGAAGATTTGCAGAGTACCTACTGAAGACAACATTGCAGATCCATTAATAAAGGCTCTTCTACAAGTGAAACATGATGGTCACGTTAGATCATTAGGCATTAGATGCATGAATGATTGGCCCAAGAGCAAGTGGGAGATGTTGGGAAATGTGCCCTAGGTCAATCCATTAATAGTCTTTATGAATACATTTTAGTTAAAAAAATAGAGGATTTCATTTACTGTTTATTATAATTGATTTGCATGTTAACATTATAATAAGATTCATGGGTATTTAGAGAAATATCTTAAATGTCCCTAGTCGATTATTATACCGGGAACTATAATGAATTAAGACTAGTGTGAGTCTTGATTGATGATCATACGATGATCATACGTATAGGAATACGAATCAAGATCATGAGTACTTGTTAGGGAAAAAAGTACTAGACCGACCCGCTATGAGAACATCACATGGATTAAGTCAGTTGTTTCTCATGATATATATATTATTCAGTCCTCTGACTTGAGATTACAAGAGACTTCAACATTAGGAATACAGTGATTTGACGCAATCAAACGTAGTCTTTAACCGGACGATTATAAAGGTTGTGATTGGTTACTGTATGAATAATGTGGTGAAGTTGTGTAATCGAGATAAAATTTGTCCCTCTCATATAGAGAGAGATATCCAGTGGATCCCTCGATGTGTTAGACTGTTAAAAGGCCTAGTCTAAGTGAATTGATATTGATCAATGTCACTTGGATGTTTTCAGTCTACCTAGAGATCGAGACTAGTACGATTGAACATGTTGGATGACAATTCCATGCCTTATGTTTGATCAAAAGGATATCGTATGACAAAAGGATGTTATATACACTATTGATTAGGTTGTATCGATTTGATATTCGTACAACTTGGGTAGCATAATGTCTTGCTAGAGGCCGCTTATGACTTGTATACCAAAATGTGTTTTGGTACACTGCCAACATTGTATGAGCCTATTGGGTCGTACACTAAGAATGGTTTTGCGAGATTTTAAAATGATTCGGAAGAATAAATTTTATATGATAAAATTCAAGAAAAAAAATGTCCTTGTAGTGTATTACACTTATACCTCTTTAAGTAAGGGTACATGTGTAATTTACTTAACCGTCTATATACAAGGGTTGTATAAATAGACGCTTTGAGTTAGAATACAAGTACAAGAAAGATTAAAAGGGTCGAAACTCTATTTTCGTTTTAAGAAATGACTTAGGGTTTTGGTATGCTCTAGATCGTTTTGGAGAGAAACAAAAAAGGTTTGGTATTCTCTCGAAGCTAGCACTTCAAATCTCGGCCGCCATTTGTGTGTGGACTGCTGATAGAGGGCATTCGTTGTTGGCAATGCCTTAGAGATCGATTAACCTTCAGAAAGGTACATTGCGACTGAGGTATGATTAAGTTTTCATAGTTTAAATGTGTTTTAATGGAATCAGATTCGGATCTTGTCGGGATTTTTCTCAAAATAGTTTTGAAATCTTTGTTGCGCATGAACCCCAAATCTCTAACAAAGGTGCTGATGAAGTAGCCTGTGCCCCTGTGCGTGTACTGACAAAGCCTTCACTGGCCATTGCTCTCTCACATGCTGCCTGTAATGTGCTCAAAGTTGTCTTCACCACCATCAAACTGATCGAGTCGAGTAGCCCGTGTATAAAGTAATACGCCTAGTTGGCATCAGAGTCTGCTGCTCCTTTGGCATACTCTATCAGTCGTAGGTATTGGTTCATGTACTGCATCACGGATTCATCAGCCCTCTATCAGATGGTCTGAAACTTGGTCCTCTACAAATTACAGACCATAGGTGGGATGAACTTCTGCTCAAACCTTTCCTTGAACTCAGCCCAATCCCTAAACTTCCCCTTCATGGCCACCGTAGTGCGCCACCAGACGTTGGCCTCTTCAAACAATGAGGTAGAGGATATACTCGGCTACATGTGGGCCAGTGTAGCTAGAATGTTGTGAATCTTCTCGTAACTCCTCGAGAAGATCTCTGCTGCCTCCAAGCTCATACCTTCGTAGAACTTCTCGGGCTGATGTCTTTGAAACTCCCTAGCTCGCCTCACCTTTGGCGTAGCCTTAGTACCTGAAGTAGTCGGTGTACTAGGTGTCTCTACAACCAGTGTACCTGAGGTCAATGGTATCATCTCCGTCTGGGTAGGTGGTACAACTCCTGTCTGTACTATCGAAGCTATTACGGTATTTGCTATCATTACAATCGGAGTAGGATCTGTCGACATCGTCGTTGTAGCCGGTGTGCCAGTTTCCTGTGCAACAGGCAATTGGGAAGTAGTCGGCGTAGATGGTGTCACTGTAGGGGGTGCTCTCAATGGTCTTAGGATCTCCTCAAGTTGATGATCCTAACTCATAATCCTTTGAGTCTACATCTGGAACTCCTCTATAGTAACGCCTTTAGAACCAGGCGCCCACTATCATCACTAGCGCCATCAGTGATTAGCTAATCGATATAATAATAGTACACTATCTCAAATATAACATAGGTTCAACAACTATCCTAACTTCCACTTTCCAATGTCTTAGTGGATTGTAATTTAAATTTAAGAGTCTCTTATTCGACCTTTACGCTCTGATACCAACTATGTGGCCCCAAATTCCATAATCTTATAATCCAATAGTCACCCGGCCTGGACCTGTGCAAACCCCCGAGCCAATCTCGTTGCATTGCGCAGGGCCAGTGAGCCTATCCTTACCATTTAATCATTTACTAAGCATTTAAAAGTGAAGTCAATTAATTAACAAGTTATTAAAGTATAAAGCGAAATCAATCAACCTCAACTAATAAATTAACCTCGAAAACTCCAAGTTAGGATAAAACCTAGGGTGTGGAAACCCCGTAAATCATATATATAATGTAAAACAAAGGAGAGTATCATCAATGCCATAAGTATCTAACATTCTCTCAACCCATAACCCATGTACAAAAATAATATAAGTAACTAATACAACAAAAAAGTCACCTACATCAGTAGAGAAGGGTCGCTCAAAGTATATCGCCTAACTGCATGACATTTCCCTTACCGGACTGCGGATCTGCACTCAGTTAAATACAAGAATGACGAGCCTAGGTAAGTAACGCCAAGTAGGAACAATAATAAATACATCATTTCAAATTAAATAAATGAACAATCAATTCATGCAGATAGAAAAAAAAGGACAGAGAACGCTTGAATATATAAAGGTTATAAATAAATAAATAAGCAATCGAAACTGAGTGTCCTGGAATACAAGGGAAAGACATAAGTGGTCCCGACTAATCAAAGTCATTGAGCTAAGGACAAAATCTCCTCAAAGGCTAGAAGTCGAGGACAAAATCTCCTCTAAGACCCTTATGCAAGTGCAGAGTCCCCAACAATCCGGTGGAGAACTCTCACTTCGTACATGTCATCACAACCAATCACGTATCCCCAACCGTAAACCACAATATAATACATCATGAGTCTGAAATTCTGCAAGGATTACGCTTAACACACTTGCCTTTGACAACTCGTAAGAATGGAATGACAAAATGGCATTGAAACAATATCAATAAATAATTCAAAGCTCAAGAAATAACTGTAGTGTTCCTAACTGGTTTACTTATCTCGATCTAAGCTAATTGCACTCTCGTGGACTCCGACTCCTCCCAATGTAGTCCCGCATACTAACAATCCTGGTAATACAATTTATTGTAATTTTCCATCAATTTTTATCCAATTTTCCCTATTTTTGTTTATTATGTTCTTGGGCTAAATTCCAATTTATTGGGTCTTGTTTGAACTCGTTAGATACCCCGAGAAGATTCTAATTCGTTTCGAAGATTTCCACAAAAATTTGGAAAATTATGGGCTCTGGGCATTGCTAAGATGCCGTAAGGGTTTTACCATCGGCAGCATCTCCACGGCGTGGGGCAGAATGTCTCTACCCTAGACGTCGTGGGGGTTTTATACCCCACAATTCCTTCATGGCATGGGTAGAGAGGGACTCTGCCCTAGTCGTATGTGGGGTGCACCGTGAGGGTTTATCCCTCACAGCGTCCCAACGACATGGGGGATAGAGAGACCTCTCTCTGTCCCCAGTGCCGCGCCTAGCGCTGTGCGATGCCTCTGTCTGAGGGACTTTTTGGTAGTGTTTACCCCCGGTTCAAGCTGCCTTAAGCAAATTTGGTTAATTTTTCATCAGAGATGCAATACCACTCCAAAAACATCGTCGACACACTCCATAATGTTTGAAATCTTTAATGGAAAACCCAAAATAAAAATCAATTGAAAATCTCCAAAAATTTATCAAAAATCCCAAAACTTTTCGAATCGAAAACCATCTTCACAAAACTCGTGTTATTTGACGAGAGGATCACCAAAACGTCGAGAGTTTTGATCGAGTTTGAAACCTCAACGAGATGTCCAAATTTCATCGCGACAAATACGGGTAAATCCCATACCAATGCGTAGAGAATGACGAGGGGATAACGGATCTCACCTTGGTTCATATGAATCCGCCGCCGCGCTGCTCCAGCCATCACAGTCCACCGGTGACTTAAAATATACGTCAGGGAGAGCGAAGAGAAAAAAGAGAGAAGAGAGAGCAACACCCTCATTTCTAGGCTCATCTAATGGCTATGATCACCCCATCTCACCTACTTTAGTGACTCTATTAGTCGACTCTCATGGTGACTTGCTCCACACTCTAGTCTTTCCACCTCGCCCCTTGTGCGTCTGGACTCGACCCGTGCCGCACTCCGCGTGTCTCGTGCACTTGGTCAAATTGAGTACCAATTATGTCAATTATTTTAGAGTTTGTATTTTATCAGTGTTTTAAGTCGACTTTGTCCCCCAAACCACTAAACATCGTCTCGCACAACCAACACTTGCATATCAAAAGTCCTTACGCGTTTGGACATTAAAATTACTGCTAAGGCTATATAGTATAATACAAACATCAAACAAATATAACATACCTCGGTGTTGACATCCAAGAATTGATGATTGTACTACAACGGAGGGCCCAAATACCACCTGTATTGATACGTGGCACAGGTTAAATTTTGTGGTCATTACATTAACTACACGAGTTGTCAATTTTGGGAAATGAATATTCATTCGTGATCTAATCTAAACTAACTCATCACTCAAATTGAGTTCTCCGACTAATACAATTACTATAATACATGAAAATAAAATGGAATTGATCATTGGTTTCGTATTGAAAATCAAGTAATTGATGAATTCATAACTTAAGTTGTGATAAGATTTCAAGCAACTTGGATAAACAACCTTCTTGAAACCTTAACAACATAACTTTCGTTCATTAAGCTTGACTTCCTATTAAATATCTATTATTAGTTTACACAAACCTAAACCATTTGAATTTCGAATGATTATTGTATTTCTACGAACCATTATTCGTAAAATTTAGTAATTTCATAATTTTCTGTTGTAGGTAGCATTTAATACCAACCTCTTGATATACTGCTCACCTATTCATTTCCAGTATCATTCAACATTCTTTGGATTCTTAAATCCTTAGAATTATTGGCAACTTATTCTCTCCAATTTAGACTATACTAGTCTAAAAGATCAGATTAAAACACCTCACTAGCTCACTGCTATGTTTTCCTTCAACTATACATGTTTTTATAGGTTTAAATTTCAATTTGAAATTACCATAAAATAGATAGAAGTCCAACCGTCAAGATAGAGTTGACCAACAATGCGAATTTTCTATAATCCTTCAACTCTCATCTCTTAGTTAGAATCTTCACTTTTTATGTAACTTCACTATTTTCATCTTTCTTACTATCCCAGCATTGATCTACACATCAATCCGGTATCCTGACATTTAATTTCCTTACGTGTGGCTCTACCAAATTCTCATTGCTTCCTCATCATCATACTATTAGTGCGTGCAGTTACATAGCAATAACACTAATAAACCTCTTTCATCAATTTATTAGTACATATGGCTACACTATAACAACACTAATACCCTCTTTCTTACTTTACTTTTAGTATGTGTGGCTACACCACAACCATACTGACAAGTTTCTTTCTCACTATTCCAATATGGACTAACACGACACCTGGAATCTTATTCTTCATTATCACTCCAGTAACTATCTAACCTCATCTAGGTTATCGTCATCATTCTCCACCATATCTCTCATTGAATGACTTTTAATTTTAAACAACCAGTCTCACTACTAATATTTATCCTACTCAAAGTGAATCATCATCTTTGAGTTTCTATATAAGTCATTCAATGTTTGGTTCACCTTTTAATGTTCCTTCGTTTGACATGTCTCTAGGTCCAAGACCAATCATTCTTTCAACACTAATTATTATTATTTAAATAATATTAGTGAGAATAAAGACCATTGAGACTATCTAATAGGAAAGTTATCTAAAAACTCTTCCTTTTCTATACTTATTCCATTAAGATTTATGTTTCAACAAACCCCAATCCTTTATATTTTCTTAACCCATGAGATTTTGATGGATACAACCATCATATTATCGTTCCACTGTCTTCCTTTATCATAATATTACTAAAGTTTAGGTTCCCAAGAACCCTCACCATTAATACTCTTTTGCCTTTCCAAGCCATAAATGTGAGATAAGACCTTCAAAATTTATTATAGGTAAGATAGGGCAGCTACATTTATTGCATACATATAATAAAGATTCACAAATACATATACTCAAGCTTTTATCTTTCATTACCCACCAAAATATTGATAAGAAGCAATTGTTTAGTCCTAGGTTACCTCTGACTTTTGAACCAATCTCCAAGTTAGTTAACCTAAATTTCCACCTAGTATAGAAGTAATAACTCAAGGCTCTAAATCCAAAATGTATCAGAATTATCATACAGTAACGACCATAAAATTCTAACTCGCGCCACATGACATTTCAGGGTTGTATTGTAAGCCCAATTAGCCGTTGCGTACTTGTTTTGGTCATCGGGACTTGACACCAAGGTAATTTATGTTTGTTTGGTGATTTATTTTATTTATTTATTACCAAACATTAAATTCAATATTCCAAATGTGTGAGGACGTGGTGAATGTGCGTTGGTACCGTTAAATGAGTTCGGTACGAATAAACGTGCTAAATGGATATTTGAGAGTCCGGGAGATGAAAATGGAATAAAAACACGAACAAATACAAATGAAAATAATTAATAAAATTAAATAATAAATTAGTAGGCACCGAGTGATACACGAGGTCGTGAGCGACACGCGTGGGTCAAATGGTAGTATGCAAGCCCGAGTGAACTCGTCGGTGCGCACAACGAAATTGTAGGCGCGAAAATATAGCCAAAAAAAATATATATATATATATATATGTATATATATGTAATGTAAATCATATAAATATATATATTAAAAATCAAAAAATTGAGAAATGACCAAGAGGGGCATTAGTTTATTAAGGAAGAGGATAAGAATGGAGGGGCAAAATGGTCACTTTACCCCAAGATTTTTCAACAAAACCACACCGCCACCATGTTCTCACCATTTTGACCGACAGAGAGGGGAAGAAGGAGAGAAGGAAGAGAGTTCAAACGAGAAGAGAGAGAGACGAGATTAAGAGATCAAGCTTGAGAAAGCTGTGTAACGGTGGCAAGGTGAGTCTTTTGTTGTGGGTGTTGTCGTTGTTGTTGTTTTTGTTGTTATTGAGGTTGTTTTTAATGTTGAGAGAAATTGGATTTTAATGGAGGTATGGGTATTGATGTTGAAGTTGATGTTGTTCTTGTTGTTCTTTATTGTAGAAGAGAAAGGAAAAGATAAAAAGAAAGAGAAATAAAAAAAAATAAAAAAAAAACGTTGGAACGAACATAGAGCATTTTGCTCTTTGTTCGTTCAATTGAAGAAGAATAAGTGGTCGGTCGGGTCATGGTGACCCAGGCCCGACCCAGCTGGGCTAGACAGAGCCGGACCCAAGTGGGACGGCCTTGGTCTGACCCAGTTGGGGTGGATCGGGTCAGACTCGACCCGACCCAACCCAGGGACCCACCCATTATTAAAATAATAATAATTTATTTATTTATTTATAATAAATAAATAAATTAGATATGTTTTTTTTAGAAATAAATATTAGAAAAATCAAGAAAAATTCAGAAAAAATAGGAAAAATCTTGAAAAAAATTTATTTCAACAAAATAAATAGAAATTCGAGAATTTTTATGAAAAATGAAGAATTTGAGATTTATGGCGAGACTTTTGTCAGGGGTTTTGCTTCATAAAGCATGAAATTGGTAAAAATAGTCAAAAAATATTGAAAAATATTTTTTAAATTGCATGAAAATTTTTGGGTTTCGCTTGAGTATCCTAATGGGTCCGGATGCAACCCAATACTTAGTTAAGCGATCCAATTGCGCAAATGAGTAATAATTTAGAAAAATTGTAGAAAATGGGTCAAACTTGGGAAAATTAATGGAAATTGGTTGGAATAATTGTCAGGTGACGAGCGGAGTGTTGGCAACTAATTGGAGAACAGGTGGAGCAACACGATGGCATTTTTAACGGGATTCGTGGTGAGTAAAGGCAACAATAGAATTAACATGATTACTTTTCTATTTCTTGATTGATTATTTTTGAAATGCGAGCTCTTTGTTTTCTATTCTAGTTCAAGTGACATAGGGTTTAGGTAGTTCGACTGTGATGAGAAGTTTCAATGAGTTTAGCAGCCGGCATAGACTGTGGCTTCTCGTTGGAGCCTATCAAAATGATTTAGCATCCGATATCTGACTGTGGCTTTCTTTTGGTAGTGTGTTAGGGATTTAGTAGTCAACTTTATCTATGACTTTTCTTAACAGAGTGTGCATTCAGTGGAGGCGAGCTTCGGGCCCACTAGTTTGTATGGGATAAATTGAGCAGGGGAGGCAGTTTTTGGCCTACTATGTCGATCGCAAGCTGATGTGGTTTTGTGACCTGCAGTTTGATTAAGACTATCTATTTGCCCATCCGTTTATTTCCTAGTCACTTGATTATCGTTTTCTGAGCTTGTTGAATCTATTTATCACGCAATTTGCTATCTATTTCAGTTTCTTGTTATACACTGCATGATTCATAGACTTGTGATTATTGAAAATTTAGTAGTTTATGTTGAGATATCTATTATTATTGTTTATTGTTATATTTTGTACTCACCATCCTTTATTTGACGTTGGGTGCAGATCCAAAGACGAGTATGGGCAAGGCGTCGATGCTTGGCGATATCCTCTGAGGCACACTCAGAGCCATTAGCTTTGCTCTAACTTTGTAGGTATTTTGTCCTTTTATTGTATATTTTGTTTATGTATCCATTTGTTTTAATATTTTTGCGTTTTAGGGAGTTGAACCTGCCTGTTGATACATGTATATGTTCATTTTGGGCTTTCAGTTGATCTGTTATATACATGTTATATTGTTAGGATAGGATTTTCCACATCTAGGTTGACTGAGGTGTAAACCTTTTTAAGTTGGTGTTAAAAACAATTCCGCTGCACACCTAACTAACTTGGAGAATAAATTATTAGATAGAGTTAAGGTGAATCAAAAAGAGTGATCCAGGGTGAGTGAGTGAATAATGTATTGAGTAATTAGAAGTTAAGGCCGACTAGACCTGCATTGACTCGTCGGAGATGGGCTAGGAGGTCCACGTAGGTTTAGGCCGGGCGGGGCCCATTTTGTGGTTATTGGGGCCGTCACAGTTGGTACCAGAGCATAAAAGTTTATCACCATGACTCTGAATAAGCATAAAACACAAGCAAATGAACTTAGTATGGAAAATTCTACGAACTTAACTCAAGTATAGTTGGGAAGTGGGAAATGATATATTATTTTGTGCATGTTAAATTTTAATGTGTAATATAATATATCATTACGTAAGACTGATCTAGGCTCACCATTTGCTATTGCAGATCGCGATGGCTGACCAGCTTAATGCTGGAGATCAGAGTGGAGTTCGTGATCCTCCACCAAATACGCCGAGTGACGTTGTAGCTCTGGCACGTGAGTTACAGTCCTGGACTCAGAGAGTAGACTCATAGGGACAGAGGATGGATGAGATATTGGATATTCTTAGGGGACAGGCACAACAGTTGCCATGTCCATCGACTTCAAGGATAACTCCTAGATAGGATGTGAGTCCGGTTACACCTCAGGCTACTCCACCAGTTACTACTACTAGTGCAGTACCTGTACCCCCTATCACCACAGTTGTTCTGGCCCAGATTACGGTGTAGAAATGTGTTCATGATGATATTGATTCACGCTTGAATCCAGAGGCTTGTTGGACTCGAGAGTATGAGAAGTATAGACCGAAAAAGTTCAGTGGCGGTCTAAGTGTAGATGAGGCAAATTTGTATATTCGTAGTCACGAGAAGGTTCATAAGCTTCTCAAGATCTAGGATAGCAAGAAACTTGGGTTGGCAGCATTTTCTTTGACTTGTGATGCAGAGATGTGGTGGGACAATTTAGTATCCACATATGGAGGGCCGACTACCTGGTTAGACTTCAAGAAATATTTCAGTAAGAAGTTTTATCCACCTTCGGCTATGATAGCAAAAAAGGACGAGTTTATGCATATCTGACAGGCATTAGGAGTGTCGGTTATGACTTATATGGGCAGATATTAACATTTACTTCCTTTTGCTGATGGAGTAGTTGACCGAGACAGAGATCAGGTATATTATTTTACTAAGGGGTTGTTGCCAGCTATTGGAGGGACAATGGTCACTACTCTACCTCCTACACTATAAGATGCTTATGACCGTAGTTTGGTAAGGGAGGCATATCTGAGGACACATCTTACACAGGGATATGGTCAGCCCTAATAGGTACAGGATGAACGGGGACATGGTCGTTTAGGGGGCAGGAGGAAGAGGAATAGATAGCAGATTCGGCAATCTAGCAGATCTCAAAGTGTAGCTTCAATTGTACAGTCTTCGTAGCTAGTTTAGACATATGTCATCGCACCTACTCAGACATATAGTTACCCTAATCGACCACCACCAGTACAACAACAGGTGCAGTAGTCTAAAGATAGTAGGGCAAATACAGGGGTAGTGTACAGCAGGGACAGATGTCAGGTCAGGGATCGAGTAGGCAGGATTACTCAGCATGGAGACTTGCGGGAGCATGTTATAGGTGAAGACAGGTGGGTCTTCTTGTTAGAGAGAGCCCACAGCTAGCTGAGTTTCGACAAAGACCTACGGGAGCTTGCCATCGATGTAGACAGATGGGACATTACATCAGAGAGTGTCCACAACTTGTCTATATTTAACAGAAAGTAGCACCACGTCAGCAGCTGGTGAGGGAGCTTGCACATGTTATTGTTGAGCCAGACCCTCAGGCGACTCGACATCTCGTTGAGGGTATGATTTACATTTTGTGTTCGTTTGGTTATACTATTTCCTTTATTTTTGGGTGCATTGTTGATGAGTTAGGGTTAAAAATAGTTAGATTAGAGAGACCTCGAGTTCTTAGCACAGCTACTGGGGATAAGATCTACCCTAACATGATTTGTGAGCGTTGTATTGTAGAGATAGAGGGACATGAGTTACAAATAGATCTCAGAGTGTTAGAGTTTCTAGAGTTTAATGCGTTGTTAGGCATGGATTGGTTAGGTCCTTATCACGCACAGATTGATTGCTTCAATAAGACGGTCACATTTTAGATTCTTGAACAACTAGAGTTACTTTTCGTGGCGATATGACTCAATTGAGAGTTACCTGAGGCAGGGTGGCCACGAGCAGTGAGATTAAGACATTTATGAGTGTTCTAAATATGGTAGGGAGAGCTGAAGCTAGGATTGATGAGGTACCAGTTGTGTGCGAGTTTTTGGACGTGTTTCCAGTAGGCTTCCTGGATTACCACCGACGAGAGAGATTGATTTCATCATTGACTTGGTTTCCAGAACTAAACCGATATCGATTCCACCGTAACGGATTACTCCTAAGGTGTTGCAAGAGCTGAGATCACAACTGGATGAGTTGTTGGAGTTGGGTTTTATTCACCTAAGTATGTCACCTTAGGGCACGCCTGTCTTGTTTGTGAAAAAGAAATATGGCAGCCTGAGATTGTGTATCGACTATAGGCAGCTAAACCGGGTGACAATGAAGAACAAGTATCCATTACCACGCATTGATGACTTGTTCGATTAGTTGACTGTAGCATAGTGGTTCTCGAAGATTGATTTGAGATCTCGCTACCATCAGTTGAGGATTAGAGCAGAGGACAAAGAGAAGACGATTTTTCGCATGATATATGGGCTCTATCATTTTACCGTCATGCCATTTGGGTTGACGAATGCCCCAATAATGTTCATGGATCTCACGCATTGTGTATTGAGACAGTACATATATAGATTTGTCATAGTGTTTATTGACGACATTTTGATCTATTGTAGGACTCGTGAGGAGCACTAGGAGTACCTCAGGATGATTTTGCAAACGCTTAGGGAGCACAGACTATATGCCAAGTTCACTAAATGTAAGTTTTGGCTTATAAAGTTTAGATTTCTAGGTCACATTGTCAGAGCTAGCGGAGTGTTAGTAAACCCTACTTAGGTCAGAGTAGTTGTTGATTGGTCCACACCGAGATCAGTGACAGATATCTAGAGTTTTCTGGGTTTGGCTAGTTATTATAGACGATTTGTGTAAGACTTCTTGAAGATTGTAGCATCGATGACGTAGTTGATGAAGAAGGAAGTCGAATTTCAGTAGGATGACAGTTGTGAACAGGTTTTCCAGACTTTAAAGGAGATATTGACTATCGCACCAGTGCTCGTATTACTTGAGTCAGGGAAGGGTGAACACCGATGCTTGTCTGGTTGATTTGGGTTACGTTTTGATGTAGGGCGGTAGAGTGATAGCTTACGCATCCCGACAGCTAAAGATTCAAGAGAAGAATTAACTTACACATGACTTAGAGTTGGTGGCAGTGGTGTTTGCACTGAAGATTTGGCGTCATTATCTCTACGGAGAGAGGTTTGTATTATTTACTGACCACAAGAGTTTGAAGTACCTCTTTACTCAGAGAGAGCTGTGTTGGACTAAGTGGTTAGTCACTCTAACTCCGACCGGGATTTTGATGGAAACAAACAAGGTGAAAATGTACTAATTAATATCAAATGTATTTCAGTTTTTGTTAAAGGATGCAAAACAACACATCACGGGTATTCAAGCCATACAAGTTCAAGACCCGGCATTCATGAAGGAATAAAGATGAAAGATCATATTGCAATTTGTAATTTTGATGTAAGGTATTCAAATTCTTTCACGCAAGCCAAATGCATTAGTTCATGCATATCAAGTTTCTTAAAACCAATTTTCAAAAGTCATGAAGTAACTTGGAGTTTCAAAATGAAATTTAACACATGACTAGGTCCATGAGTTCAAACAATGCAAGATTATGTGTTAATGATTATTTGCATTTTGGAGATCATTGTTGAAGTTTTCAAAACTGAAAAACTTGTTTTCTTAAAAGGTTTTTGAAAAGAAAACTGCAAATTTGCAGAAAATTCCCTCGCAAGTTATGAAATCGTGATTTTACGTTTTCGAGGTTTGTAAAAATATCCGGACCATCCAATTAGGCTTAATGACCCATAATAAACGTGTATAACATGTTATATTAGGGTTGGTTAGGTCCCGGACGTGTTTAAGGGTCGCTAAAACAAAGGGATAAAATAATTATTTTGAGCTCCCTGCAGTTAGCACGCTAATACTGCCATTAGCACGCTAAGTGCAGAGTTAGCACGCTAGGTCTCAGTATTAGCGCGCTAATTGCCCACCTGACAGCTTTTTTAAAAAGCTGGAAAATGAACTTTAATTTGAATTCTTGATGAATTCTGGACCCTTGGATCCCTAGAACGGTCATAAACGGTCACAATGGGATACCTAACACTATAAAAACACCAAGAACATAGTTTTCTCACAACAAGGAACAAACACACTCAAAAGCTCAAAAGATTCAAAAAGGAGAACTTTGATTTTTGTGAAGGAGACAAAGGAGATTCTTGAGGCTGTCCACTAGCACTATAATTCAGCACTTTGAAGCATTCAAAGGAGTACAAGAATCTCTTCAAAACTGATATCTTTTGTCATCTTCTTGGTTGTAAGCAAGTCCTTGTTCTAGATTCCTTTTGTTGAGCTCAATGTACATAGTTTTGTGTGTTTTGAATGAAAATCTGTTTATTGTATGTTTAAACATCATCATCTTGGGTTTTGCACTAAAACTTATTTTATCAAACCCTAAAAGTGTTTTAAACAAGAGTTTTGCACTTGAACTTGGTTTTTGTCAAACTATTGTTCTTTGCTTCGAAATCGGTTTTGCAAAAATACATTGGATTTTAAAACGATTTCATATTTGGAATTTGCAACAAAATCAGTGACACACTTTGCATTTTCCATTCATTGTCATACTTGCATGCATTAGAGTCGTTAGGCTCTAGGAGGCTTGCTAGTGTTTGAATTTGCTACCACTTTATATTGTAAAGTGTATCTCATTTCTTTTCAGCAAATTGTTGTAAGTGTATGATTGTAAGACTTAGTAGAATCTAAGTCAAAGGGGAAGACCTAGTTGAGGCTAGGCACAATCTCTAGTTGCGACTAGATAAGAAGTCCTAATTGTAATTAGGCATTCTAGGCTTGTATGCTTAGGTTGTAACACTTATTTGGAATATAAGTGAGGGTTTAAAAATCCTAACCGGGGAGGTTAGGTAGTGGATGTAGATCATTTGATCGAACCACTATAAATCGTGTCGCTTTCCATTTCTTCTACCACATTCACTTGCATAGCATAGACATTTGTTGTTACTTGTGCATAAAAATTTTAAAAAGGCAATAACCTCTCGACACACCCAATTCACCCCCCTCTTGGGTGTGGTTTCAATTAGTATCAGAGCGGGTTATTGCTCAAAGTATTACTAACGTATCTTTAAGTGTTTTTGTGCAAGGATGCAAAGTCTAGATCCGGCTCGCCTTAGGGAAGGTAACTCCTCGAGTAGGCCTCCATATTTTGATGGAACCAACTACGCTCATTGGAAAGTGAGAATAAAGTTCTACATAAGAGCGCAAAATAGATTCCTATGGGACGCAATTGAAAGTGGTTACACTGCACCCGACAAGCCATTGAAAGAATACACCGCCGAGGAGATTAAGAGTGAGCTTTCAAATGATCAAGAAATGAATCACCTATTTTGTGCATTGAGCGAAAATGAGTTCAACCGAGTAAGTGCTTGCCAAACGGCGAAGGAAGTGTGGGAAAAGCTTGAGGTCCACTATGAAGGTACCATGCAAGTAAAGAAGACAAAGTTGAGGATCCTTGAGGAACACTATGAGACCTTCCGAGTTGGATCCGATGAAGATATCGCCACCGCCATCACATGGTTCACTAAGTTGTTAAATGAGATCAAGAATCTTGGTAAGCACTATGATCAAGAGACATCGGTATACAAATTCCTTAGAGGCTTGCCTAAGGAATGGGATGCCAAGAAGTATGCTATCCAATCGGCACAAAATCTTGGAGACTACACATTCGATACATTGTGTGGAGAGTTAACGGTCCACAAATTCGAACTCAAAGACCGAGCAAGATTGGAAGCATTAAGTGGAGGTACAAAGAGCTCAAGAAAAGAGATTACCTTGAAGGCAAATAACTCCCCTAGTGCATCGGTAGAGATCATTGAAGATGAAAAATCTTGTGATGATAATGATCTTGAGGAGGAAGTAGCCATGCTCTCAAGAAAGCTCAACAAGGCCATATACAAACGAGACAAGTATAAGAAGAAGTTTCGAAGTGGAAGCAAGGGAGGAAAATCAAACGAAACCATATGCTTTGGTTGTGGCAAGCCAGGTCACATCAAGGCGGATTGCGAATCAAAGAAGGTGTTTGACAAGAAGAAAGGAAAGAAGAGCTTCAAGGCAACTTGGGATGACTCATCATCATCAAGTTCGGAATCCGATTCGGAGAGTGAAAAGGCAATACTTTGTCTTATGGCACAAGGCGAGGTAAATTCTAACCCTTTCAATTTTGATGATATTGATGATTTGGATAATGCTCCAAATTTTGATGAACTTAGGAAAGAGTTGGAAAAGGAGGTCAAAAAGACCAAACAACTCAAAAAGAGCCTAACCATAGCAATTAGTGAGATAGAGTTACAAAATGAGACCATTAATGATCTCCAAAATGACTTGAATGAAGTCATAGAGGAAAGAGATGCCTTAGTCAAGAAAGTAGAGGACTTGACTAGCACGGTGCATAAGTTCACCAATGGCAAAGAAATGTTTGATATGATGTTGGGAGCATAACGACGTGCACTCAACAAAAGGGGCATAAGTTATGGAGCAAACTTGCCAAGCTATAAGAAATTACTAAATGATGATCGTAGATGTTCAAAGTGCAATAGGTCTCATGTGGTGGGGAAATGTGCCTTACAAAAGGCCAAAAAGGGTAGACTAGCATGGATAGTTAAAAATGTTTATGACACTAACTTTCTCGGACCCAAAGGTGTTTGGGTACCAAAATCTAGTGTGTTTCCCATTGTGTAGGATGCAAGGAAGAGCACCCCATGGTACTTAGATAGCGGGTGCTCAAGACACATGACCGGAGATGTACATCAATTCATTGAGCTAAAGCGGCATGACGGTGGAAAGGTTACATTTGGAGACAACAACAAAGGAAGAGTTATTGGTCTCGGAACCGTCGGTAACCATTCACTTTCTATTTCTAATGTTTACCTTGTTGATGGTTTGAAACATAACTTGCTTAGTGTTAGTCAATTGTGTGACAAAGGATTTCATGTTATGTTTGAATCATCGAAATGCATTGTTAGGAATGAAAAGCATGAAACTTTGTTTATTGCATATAGAGATAAGAATGTTTATGCCATCAACTTTGATGAGATGAATATGCAAAATGTTTCATGTTTGAGTGCGCAAAGTGATTGTGATGCATGGTTGTGGCACCGTAGACTAGGAAATTCTAGCATAGAAAATTTGTCAAAATTGACTAAGCATGTTCTAGTTAAGGGCCTACCCAAGTGCACCTTTAAGAAAGATAAGGAGTGTGAATCTTGCATTCTCGGTAAACAAGTGAAATCGTCATTTAAGACGAAAGTAACAAGTAATGTGACTCGAGCCTTAGAATTTATTCATATGGATTTGTTCAGACCTACCCAAACACAAGTCTAGGAGGTAAATCATATTGCTTTGTCATTGTTGACGACTTTACAAGGTATACATGGGTATATTTTCTATCTCACAAGCATGAAGTGTTTGATGTATTTGTAAAGTTTTGTGCTTTAGTAGAGAATGAAAAGGGATACAAAATCACCATCATTAGAAGTGATAGAGGTGGTGAGTTTGTAAATAGGAACTTGGAGGATTTTTGTGATAAACAAGGCTATACACACCAATTATCCTCTCCTAGAACACCCCAACAAAATGGAGTTGTTGAAAGAAAAAATAGAACACTCCAAGAAATGTGTAGGACTATGCTAAATGAGTACAACATAGCTAAGCATTTTTGGGCCGAAGCCATTAACACGGCATGCTATGTTATAAATAGAGTAAATGTCCGAAAGCAAGTGAAAAAGACTCCTTATGAACTATAGAAAGGTCGAAAATCCAACATAAGTTATTTTAAGGTGTTCGGTTGCACTTGCTATGTTCTAAATGATAGGGATCAATTAGATAAATTTGACCCAAAGTCTAAAGTATGCATTTTTCTAGGGTACTCAACACATAGCAAAGCATATAGGGTGTTTAATAAATCAACCAAAACCATAGAAGAATCTATTCATGTGAAATTTGATGAAGTAGATCCCAAAGTTAAATTAATGCAAAATCTTGAGAAATTGAGAATTGACAATGAAGATGATGGCACTCTAGGACAAACCTCAAATAGTTAAGAGCTTGAGTTAAACAAGGAATCCGAAACAAGTGTGCCTAAGAATTCAAGACTCCTCATTGGTCATTCATCTCAACAAATCATAGGTGATCCAAACAAAGGAATAATCACTAGGTCAACATTGCAAAGAGATGAAGGACACTTAGCTTTTGTGTCATAAACTGAGCCCACCAAGATAGATGATGCCTTAGGAGATGAGTTTTGGGTAATGGCTATGGAAGAAGAGCTAAGCCACTTTGTTAGGAACAAAGTATGGACATTAGTACCTAGACTTAAGGACCACTCAATCATAGACACCAAATGGGTCTTTAGAAACAAAAAGAATGAAAAAGGTGAAATTGTAAGAAACAAGGCTAGATTGGTTGCACAAGGCTACAATCAAGAAGAAGGAATTGATTATGAGGAAGCCTTTGCACCCGTAGCAAGACTAGAAGCAATTCGCATGTTGCTTGCTTATGCTTGCTACAACGGGTTTCTACTATACCAAATGGATGTTAAAAGTGCATTTCTAAATGGGTTCATCCATGAAGAGGTATATGTAGAACAACCACCAGGATTTGAAGATCATGAACATCCAAGTCATGTCTATCATCTTCAAAAAGCCTTGTATGGACTAAGACAAGCCCCTAGAGCTTGGTATGATAGACTTAGTGCGTTTCTACTTGAGAAAGGGTTCAAGAAAGGAACACTAGACCCCACTTTGTTCATTTTGATCAAAAAACATGATATGCCACTTGTTCAAATATATGTTGATGATATCATTTTCGGGTCATCTAACACACGTTTATGTGACGAATTCTCATCATTGATGACAAATGAATTTGAAATGAGTATGATGGGTGAACTAACATACTTTCTAGGCTTGCAAATAAAGCAATCCAAGTATGGCATTTTTATAAATCCAGCAAAGTATGTGAGGGACATGCTAAAGAAGTTCAAATTCGAAAATCTGAAAGCATGTGACACTTCTAGTAGTTCAACTATCAAAATGGACAAAGACCAACTAGGAAAATCCATAGATCCTAAACTTTACCGTAGAATGATAGGTAGCCTCCTATACTTGACCGCTAGTAGACCCGACATTATGTTCAGTGTGTGCTTATGTGCTAGATTTCAATCCGATCCTAAATAGTCCCACTTAAAATGTGTAAAGCGCATATTTCGATATCTAAGTGGAACACAAGACTTAGGATTATGGTTCAACAAAACCAAGAGTTTTGAACTCCGAAGTTTTGTTGACTCTGATTATGCGGGAAGTCTAGTTGATAGGAAAAGCACTTTCGGATTTTGTCATTTGCTAGGAAACTCACTTATCTCATGGTTTAGCAAAAAGCAAAATTTTGTGGCTTTGTCTACGGCGGAGGCCGAATATGTGGCTGCCGGGAGTTGTTGTGCTCAAGTTCTATACATGAAACAACAACTTGAGGATTATCAAATCCTAGTTGGGTGTGCTGAAATTTACTGTGATAACACAAGTGCAATAAACATATTGAAAAATCCAGTGTTACACTCTCGAACGAAACACATTGAGATTAGGCACCATTTTCTTCGTGATCACGTCTAAAAGGGCGATGTTAAACTTGTCCATGTGTCCACAGAGGACCAATTAGCCGATATATTCACTAAGCCTTTGCCTAGTTTCCAAGATTCAGCGTGAGTTAGGCATAGTTCGAGAATCGGACCTTCTACACATGTTTTAGTTGTTCTAAACCTATTTATATGGTGTTTTTGAAGTGTCCAAGAAGTTTGAGGTCAATTCGAGTTGTATGTCAAAAATCCAAAAATTTCATGTCCAAAATTTCTAGAGGGAAATTAGCGCGCTAATGGTTGAGTGACCAAAAATTTCCAGAGGGAAATTAGCGCGCTAATTCCAGTCATTAGCGCGCTAATGATGTACTGGCCTAGTATATGAATCGACCCATTAGCACGCTAATTCTGCCATTAGCGCGCTAATGACGTTCGGCCAGGCATGTATAAATAAATTTTCTTACCCTAAAACACCACATTTTCCATTGTCTCCTCTCCTCTCATCGTCTCCACCACGATCTCGCGTCGTTCAGGTAACATCCTCACCTCTCTTTGTTAATTTCTTCCATTTCGTTGTCATCTCCACCACGTCCTCGCTATTTTTTCCCCAATGTCGACTCGCCGTCCCTTCGCCTGTCCCTCCTCCCGTCCGGCAGCCACCACCAATCCCCGTCCAACCGCCCCCACCACGTCCTCTCGTCCTACCCAAGCCACGTCCTCTCGTCGTCCATCACGATGCCGTTTTGTCCAACCATCCTCCTCCTCCAATAGTGAGTCTGAATCCTCACAACCCGTCCCCACTCCCGCGAATGCCCCACAATGTGAGGGTCGCGCCAAATCCGTCCATGAGGCCACATCGGTCCTCGAGTCCGTAGCTCCCCGACTAACGGATGCTAAAATTCTTCAGCCCGCCGTTGTCGATTTTGCCTTTTTGATAGGGCTCATCTACCGATTCGGGAGATTTTTGATATGGCAGGATGGACCACCTTTTGTGCCCATAACGCCAATTAAAACCCCCCATTGGTTCGTGTTTTCTATTCCAATCTTGAAACAACGACCCAATTTGTCTTACGTTCGTCTGTTGGTGGCCGACCCATTGAGATTACCCCTGAAAATCTCGCTCAACGGCTTCACCTTCCGTTGCACCCTCCTACCACTACGGTAGTGTGCAAATTTCTAAGTTGGCCTTTTGATCGTCTCGAAGTACTTAATTCCTTTCTTCGGCCAAAAAGAACCTTAACTGTATATCCGACCAGTATAACGGATACTGATTTTAAACTGATACCCCACCTCCTTCATAAAGTACTTCACAAAGTTATTCTTCCTCGAGGTGGGAGTAAGAACTATGTCACTCTCCTTGACATGTTCGTCCTTGGGCATCTGTTTCGAGCCATCCCTATCAGCTTGCCCCATATTATCATTGGCTATATGACGAGCACGTGCAGCTCGGGTCGTCATCTTCCGTATGCCCATATCATCACATCCTACTTGGAGTCCGCCCAAATGGATCTTGCCTTAGGAGGTCGTCCCCTCACTGTCTATGACACCATTGACATAGCCACTCTGAAGGCCATGAAGTATCGCTACGTGCGCGACAGGCAGCGGTGGACACGAGAAGATGCGATCCCGGATGGTCGGTATTACGGCGGTTATGAGTCTCCGTTGCCTACGGACCCTCCGGTTGCTCCATTTAATGTGCCCGACTACTTGGAGTATAGCTACAGTTTTGGTGGTGATGACCATGATGACGATGAAGGCTTTGCTGGCGATGATGACCATGATGGTGATGAGGAAGTTCATCATGACTCCGCCGTTCCACCACTGCCGCCGCAGCACTACGAGACAGCCCCGCCTCCACCTCCTTCTATGTTTGGCTGTTTCACACCTCCACCGGATATGTCCCCCTCGTCGGCCTACGTCTCTGCACAGCTGGGTTACCTGCACACCTACATGACTCAGACCTTCGCTACCGTCGAGGCGAGCATCCAACATCAAAATGATCGTCTTCGTCGTATTGAGGGTCAGTTGCTTCCAGCTTACCCCGCGCACAATGATCGTTCCTCCAGCTCTGCACGTCGACCATCATCCTCGCGGAGGAGTGTTTAGACTTTTCATTGCTTATTCAGCATTAGGTTCTATTTGGTCGTTCTTTTTAGGTGTATAGAACCACTATATGTAGGTGAGCACTAGGCTCCAAATTGTTAGGCTTTGATGTTTTACATATTTCTCTTTTGCTCATGTTTAAGCCACAACTATGTTCGTATCGCTTTATGCTATCTATATATTGTTTTTTTTTTTGCGTATCTCTGAGTTTATATATGGCTTTTTCTTGCTTCACTATGATTTATCATATTTGACTGTGTACCGCTTCCGTCTTTTGTCTTTTGATATGCATAGCATAAGGGGGAGCGTATACGTTCTTGTCTTGATTCTATTATGCATCGTTGTATTTCTCAACCGGGGGAGTCTTGGCCCCACTTTTTGATGTTATCAAACGGGGGAGAAATGTGGTTGAACTTGAAAATGTTGATGTGTTTGAACTTGCACAAATGAAATGTATAATCTTGAATGAAATACACACTTAGATTATGCTTTATACTTTTAAAGTTCAGATTGTTTGTTATCATCAAAAAGGGGGAGATTGTTGGACTAAGTGGTTAGTCACTCTAACTCCGACCGGGATTTTGATGGAAACAAACAAGGTGAAAATGTACTAATTAATATCAAGTGTATTTCAGTTTTTGTTAAAGGATGCAAAACAACACATCACGGGTATTCAAGCCATACAAGTTCAAGACCCGACATTCATGAAGGAATGAAGATGAAAGATCATATTGCAATTTGTAATTTCGATGTAAGTTATTCAAATTCTTTCACGCAAGCCAAATGCATTAGTTCATGCATATCAAGTTTCTTAAAACCAATTTTCAAAAGTCATGAAGTAACTTGGAGTTTCAAAATGAAATTTAACACATGACTAGGTCCATGAGTTCAAACAATGCGAGATTATATGTTAATGATTATTTGCATTTTGGAGATCAATGTTGAAGTTTTCAAAACTGAAAAACTTGTTTTTTAAAAGGTTTTTGAAAAGAAAAACTGCAAATTTGCAGAAAAGTCCCTCGCAAGTTATGAAATCGTGATTTTCCATTTTCGGGGTTTATAAAAATATCTGGACCATCCAATTAGGCTTAATGACCCATAATAAACGTGTATAACATGTTATATTAGGGTTGGTTAGGTCCCGGACGTGTTTAAGGGTAGCTAACACAAAGGGATAAAATAATTATTTTGAGCTCCCTGCAGTTAGCACGCTAATACTGCCATTAGTGCGCTAAGTGCAGAGTTAGCGCGCTAGGTCTCAGTATTAGTGCGCTAATTGCCCACCTGACAGCTTTTTTAAAAAGCTGGAAAATGAACTTTAATTTGAATTCTTGATGAATTCGGACCCTTGGATCCCTAGAACGGTCATAAAACTGTCACAATGGGATACCTAACACTATAAAAACACCAAGAACATGGTTTTCTCACAACAAGGAACAAACACACTCAAAAGCTCAAAAGATTCAAAAAGGAGAACTTTGATTTTTGTGAAAGAGACAAAGGAGATTCTTGAGGCTGTCCACTAGTACTATAATCCAGCACTTTGAAGCATTCAAAGGAGTACAAAAATCTCTTCAAAACTGATCTCTTTTGTCATCTTCTTGGTTGTAAGCAAGTCCTTGTTCTAGATTCCTTTTGTTGAGCTCAATCTACATAGTTTTGTGTGTTTTGAATGAAAATCTGTTTATTGTATGTTTAAACATCATCATCTTGGGTTTTGCACTAAAACTTATTTTATCAAACCCTAAGAGTGTTTTGAACAAGAGTTTTACACTTGAACTTGGTTTTTGTCAAACTATTGTTCTTTGCTTCGAAATCAGTTTTGCAAAAATACATTAGATTTTAAAACGATTTCATATTTGGAATTTGCAACAAAATCAGTGACACACTTTGCAATTTCCATTCATTCTCATACTTGCATGCATTAGAGTTGTTAGGCTCTAGGAGGCTTGCTAGTGTTTGAATTTGATACTACTTTATATTGTAAAGTGTATCTCATTTCTTTTCAGCAAATTGTTGTAAGTGTATGATTGTAAGACTTAGTGGAATCTAAGTCAAAGGGGAAGACCTAGTTGAGGCTAGGCACAATCTCTAGTTGCGACTAGATAGGAAGTCCTAATTGTAATTAGGTATTCTAGGCTTGTATGCTTAGGTTGTAACACTTATTTGGAATATAAGTGAGGGTTTAAAAATTCTAACCGGGGAGGTTAGCTAGTGGATGTAGATCATTTGATCGAACCACTATAAATCGTGTGTCGCTTTCCATTTCTTCTACCCCATTCACTTGCATAGCATAGACATTCGTTGTTACTTGTGCATAAAATTTTTTAAAAGGCAATAACCTCTTAACACACCCAATTCACCCCCCTCTTGGGTGTGGTTTCAAGCTGAATATGAGACAAAGACGATGGTTGGAGTTCCTCAAGGATTATGATTTAGGGCATCACCCAAGGAAGGCTAATGTCATAGCTGACGCATTGAGCCGAAGGGGGGTTGACTTGGAGGTTATGTCATTTCGTATGACACATGAGTATGGATTGCTCGAGGCAGTCGAGATGATGTATTATGTTGATATCCCGACTAGCACTAGAGTGTTCATTTGTGGGTAGTTGAGGACTCAAATAATCTCTATCTAGAGTGTACTTGATGGTCAGCAGGCTGATGAGCAGTATCAGAGGTACAATGAGTTTGCTCAAAGTTCAGATCATCCAGAATGGAGTTAGTTGATAGATTTCTGCTTGAGATATGGAGGGAGATTATGGATTCCATTAGTGGCTGAGTTACATGATGAGATTCTCTAGGAGGCTCACCGCTCACATTTTTCAGTTTATCTGGGCAGGACCAAGATGTATGCAGATATGCATCGTCTATTTTGGTGGCCAGGATAAAGATCGATATTGGTGATTATGTTAGAGATTGTGAGATATGCTAGCGAGTTAAGGCAGACCATAGAAGGCCTGGTGGATTACTAAAGCCGTTTCCTATTCCACATTGGAAGTGGGAGCATATCGCTATGGATTTCGTCAGTGGGTTACCTCAGTCTTAGCGCGGACATGACAGTATCTGGGTGAATATGGGTAGATTGACGAAGTATGCGCACTTCATATCGATTTTTACCACACATCGAGTGGATAAGTTGGCGAGCTTGTACGAGAGAGAGAAAGAAATAGTACGACTGCATAGAGACTATTGTCGATCGTGTCAAATAGAGGGTCGCAGTTTACGTCGTAGATTTGGCAGAGTATGCAAGCACAATTTGGCACGAAGTTGGATCTTAGTACCGCTTATCATCCACAGACCGATGGATAATCAGAGAGACTGATTCAGGTGTTGGAGGACATGTTGAGGATGTCTGTTAGAGTATAGTGGTTATTGGGAGGAGTATCTTCATCTGTGTGAGTTTGCTTACAATAACAATTATTAGGCCAGAATTGATATGGCACCGTTGGAGGCACTCTATTACAAGCCATGCAGATCTTCATCTTACTGGGTAGAGCCAGAGGATGTAGTAGTGATTGGACTAGAGATTGTAGTTGATCACACAGAGAAGGTACGACTGATCAGACTTCAGTTGAAGGGTGCGCACGAGAGACAGAAAAGGTATTACGACAGGTATTATGGCGAGTTAGAGTATAAGGTAGGAGACTATGTATATCTTAAGGTTTTTCCACTGAAGGGTCGCAAGAAATTTGGGATTAAGGGCAAGCTTGCGCCAAGGTTTATAGGTCCGTTCAGAGTGAAGAAATAAATAGGCAAGGTTGCGTATGAGCTTGAGTTACCACCTCAGTTAGTTAGAGTTCACCCTATATTTCACATATCGATGTTTCGACTTGATAGGTCGAGAAAGGGCAGACGACCGACTGTGGACCTGAGTCAGATTGATCTGAGGGAGGACATTACCTACGATGAGCAACCTATTCAGATTATGGACTGGAAAGTGAAGATATTGAGTAATAAGGAGGTTCCCTTAATTCTCATCAAGTGGCAGTATCACAGGGACGAGGAACTGACTAGGGAGCTAGAGTCCTATATACGCGAGCATTTCCCTTACTTGTTTTTATTCTGGTAAATCTTACCCTGTATTTTCGTTGAATTTCGAGGACGAAATTCTCAATAAGGGGGGAGACTGTAACGACCCTGAAGTTCTAACTCGTGTCACGTGACATTTCATGGTCGTATTGTGGGCTCAGCTAGCCGTTGTGTACTATTTATTTATTACTGAACATTAAATTTAATATTTCAAATGTGTGAGGACGTGGTGAATGTGTATTAGTACCGTTAAACGAGTTCAGTACCAAAGAACGCGCTAAATGGGTATTTGAGAGTCTGGGGAACGAAAATAGAATAAAAACACTGCAAATACAAATGAAAATAATTAATGGAATTAAATAATAAATTAGTGGGCGTCGAGTGAACTCGTCGGTGCGCACAACGAAATTGTAGGTGCGAAAATATAGGCAAATATATATTTATATATATGTAATGTAAATATATATAAATATATTTATTAAAAATCAGAAAATTAAGAAATGACCAAAAGGGGCATTAGTTTATTAAGGAGGAGGATAAGAATGGAGTGGCAAAATGCTCATTTGACCCTAAAATTTGTCAACAAAACTCCACCGCCACCATGTTCTCACCATTTTGACCGAGAGTGAGGGGAAGAAGGAGAGAAGGAAGAGAGTTCGAACGAGAAGAGAGAGAGACGAGATAGAGAGATTGAGCTCGAGAAAGCAGTGTAACGGTGTTGGCGAGGTGAGTCTTTTGTTGTGGGTGTTGTTGTTGTTGTTGTTTTTGTTGTTGTTGAGGTTGTTTTTAATGTTGGGAGAAATTGGATTTTAATGAAGGTGTGGGTATTAATGTATAAGTTGATGTTGTTCTTGTTGTTGTTTATTGTAGAAGAGAAAGGAAAAGAGAAAAAGAAAGAGAAATAAAAAAAAAATATGTTGGAACGAGCAGAGAGCATTTTAGGGTTCAATTGAAGAAATGATGGGCCGAGTCGTGGTGACCCAGGCCCAACCCGCCTGGGCCGAACTGGCCAGATTCGAGTGGGTCGGCCCTGGTCTGACCCAGTTGGGATGGACCGGGTCGAACCCGCCTCGACCTGGGGACCCACCCATTATTAAAATAATAATTTATTTATTTATTTATAATAAATAAATAAATTAAATATGTTTTTTTAGAAATAAATATTAGAAAAATCAGGAAAATCTCAGAAAAAAAAGAAAAATCCTTAAAATTTTATATTTCAACATAATAAATAGAATTTTAGGAATTTTTATGAAAAATGAAAATTTTGATATTTGTGAAGAGACTTTTGTCAGAGTTTTTGCCTCGTAAAGCGCGATATTGGTAAAATAGTCCGAAAATTATTGAAAAATATTTTTTAAATTGCATGAAAATTTTGGGGTTTCGGTCGGGTATCCTAATGGGTCCGAATGCAATTCAATACCTGGTTAAGTGACCCAATTGCACAAATGAGTAATAATTTAGAAAAATTGTAGAAAATAGTTCAAACTTGGGAAAATTAACGAAAATTGGTCGGAATAATTGTCAGGTGACGAGCAGAGTGTTGGCAACTAATTGGGGAACGGGTGGAGCTACGTGATGGCGTTTTTAGCAGGATTCGAGTTGAGTAAACACAACATTAGAATTAACATGATTACTTTTCTATTTTTCGATTTATTATTTTTGAAATGTGAGCCCTTTGTATTCCATTCTAGTTCAGGTGACTTATGGTTTAGGTAGTCCGACTATGATGAGAAATCTCAACGAGTTTAGCAGCCGACAGATTGTGGCTTCTTGTTGGAGCATATCGAAATGATTTAGCATCCGCATGTGACTGTGGTTTCTTTCGGTAGTGTGTTAGGAATTTATTAGTCGACTTTATTTGTGGCTTTTCTTAACAAAGTGTGCATTCAGTGGAGGCGACCTTCGAGCCAACTGGTTCGTACAGGGTGGATTCAGCAGAGGAGGTAGTTTTGGGCTTACTATATCGATAGCATGCTGATGAAGTCTTGGGGCCCGCGGTTTGATTAGGACTATCTATTCACCTATCTGTTTGTTTTCTAGTCACTTGATTATCGTTGTCTGAGCTTGTTGAATCTATTTATCATGCGATTTGCTATCTATTTCAATTTCTTGTTATACACTGCATGACTCATAGACTTGTGATTATTGAAAATTCAATAGTTTATGTTGAGATATCTATTGTTGTTGTTTACTGTTATATTTTGTACTCACCGTCATTTTTTTACGGTTGGTGCAAATCCAAGGACGAGTAAGGGCAAGGCATCGATGCTTGGCGATATCCTCTGAGGCACACTCAGAGCCCTTAGCTTTGCTCTCACTTTGTAGGTATTTTGTCATTTTGTTGTATATTTTTTCTATGTATCCATTTGTTTTGATATATTGGGGCTTTGGGGAGTTGAACCTTACTGTTGATACATGTATATGTTCATTTTGGGCTTTCAACTGATCTGTTATATACATGTTATATTTTTTGGATAGGATTTTCCACATATAGGTTGACTGAGGTGTAAACCGTTTTAAGTTAGTGTTAAAAACAATTCTGCAGAACACCTAACTAACTTGGAGAATAAATGATTAGATAGAGTTAAGGTGAATCAAAAAGAGTGATCCAGGGTGAGTAAGTGAATAATGTACTAAGTAATTAGTATGTTAAGGCTGACTAGACTTGCGTTGACTCGTCGGATATGGGCTAGGGGGTCCACATAGGTTTAAGCTGGGGTGGGGTCCAGTTTGTGGTTGATGGGGCCGTCACACACACTATTTGAAACTAATTTGAAAATGATAACCTTAGTCTTTAATACTCACCATATCAAAGTTATTCCATTGATTTCTCAGTGGAATAATAATGCCAAGCTTTATATATTAGGCTCTGATACTAACTGTAGCATCCCTCAATTCTATTAGGGCGATACTCGTCCTGAAACCTTAATTAAGCTCCGATAAACTAGATCGAACCTAATTAGAGCCAGCAGCTTTGTATCTATTTCTGGTAAAAATCGTTATATCTTAAAATCGAATAAACAAAATTAAAATAAAATGTAGCGAAACTTTAAAACTTTTTCAATAATTATAAGATATACAAAATTGGTATACTCCTCGGTATGAAAATTGTATTCCAACCTTGATTATTACAAAAATAATATTCAATACAATACTTATATGATAAGGAAACTCACTACATGAAGAGAAGACGTTAAACTCCTATGCTTTTCCACTCATGAGTTCCAATGCACGCCCATTTCCTGAAAATGCTAAAGTGGGTGAACTCCTACATGCTCAGTAAGTGACTCTCATACCAACCATCAATTATCAACTAATATCCAAAAGATAATGTATAACAACGTGAATCCAATACATATCTAAGGGAGCATTTGTATTAATATAAATAATATGTAAGCAGATGCAAGTTCATTGGTCCATTGCAATGTACACGTAATTTGTATTTTCAATTTTAGTATTTGAATAGATTCACACTCCCAAGTCATCAAGAATTAGTCACTGGGCATCTAACTAGTTCCCATTGATGTGTCGCCAACTCAAATAAATAGAGTCGCATTCCCATATTGTCACTAAACCAATCACAGACCACCTAATTAGTTGAGGACCGATGTGTCGCCAACTCAACAAGAAAGCATTGATCGGATATTCCAAAGTCACTGGGCGCAGTGATGGGAGGCCGCTCTAATCACAGTGCTGGGTTTCAAGGATCAAGCACAATGGAATTTTTGAAACCTTTTTTGAATATCCTCGAACCAGGATCCTATCAATTCTATTAAACTGATATATCAAGAGAGAAAAACCATACCTTAATAAGCGTAACTCCATGTCTGCATTGTTTAGTGTTGATCGATTCCTTTAAAATGTTCAAGCGCGCGTTTTCTATTAGAAATCCACACAAGAACGAATAATCACGATCTGGTGTGGTAGCGCCAAAAATTCTAGAGAAGAAAATTCATACAAAATTCTCTAAAAAAATCTCTCTAAAAAGTCTCTTATGAAAAGTGTTGGGCATGTGCCCTAGGTCAATCTACAAACATTGTTTATCTTACAGTTTTTTAGTTAATAAAATAGAGATTTATCATTTGTTGCTTTATTATAAGTGATTGCATATTTACCTTATAATAAGATCCATGAGTATTTGTTGAAATATCCTAAATGTCCCTAGTCGGTCATTATAGTGAGAACTATAATGAATTAAGACTAGCATGAGTCTTGATCGATGGTCATGTGATGATCATACGTATAGGGATACGAATCGAGATCATGAGTACTTGTTAAGGAAAAAGGTACTGGACCGACCCGCTATGAGAACACCACATGGATTAAGTAATAGGTGTTACTCTTAATAGGTATATCATTTAGTCATTCGACTTGAGATTACCATAGACTTCAATATTGTGAGTATGGTAATTTGACATAATCAAACGTTGTCTTTAACGGGATGATTATAAAGATTGTGGTTAGTTTTCATGTGAGCAATATGTGAAGGTATGTAATCAAAAAGAATTTGTCGCTCTCGTAAAAAGAGAGATATCAGTAGATTCCTCGATTTGTTTAGTTGTTAAATGGACAAGTTCAAGTGAATTGATATGATCAATGTCACTTGGATGCTTTCAATCTATCTAAAGATCGAGACTCGTACGATTGAATATTAATGGTGACTTTTCATACGTTATATTTAATCAAAGGATATCTTACGACAAAAAGATATGATATACGTTATTCATTAGGTTGTATCGATTTTGATATTCATGCTACTTGGGTAGTCATAATGCCTTGCTAGAGACCGCTTATGACTTGTGTACCAAAATGATATTGGTTTACTACCAACGTCGCATGAATCTATTGGGTCGCACGCAAAGAATAGCTTTGCGTAATTTCAAATGATCCAGAGTACTAAATTTTATAAAATAAAATTCATAGTAAATAACGCCTTATGAGTCATTATATGATAACTTATTAATAAGGGTATATGTGTAATTTGCTTAAACAATGTAAATACAATAGTTGTATTTCGAATTTACTTAAACATCATAAATACAATAGTTGTATTATAAATAGGCTTTAAGTGAGAACTTATCTATACATATAAATAAAGGGTGATACCCAAAAACATAACATAAGAATTTCATTTTTTTTTTCAATTTTTGAACTCTCTGGATTTTGGGAGAGAAAGAAAAACGTTTTCAATCACTCTTGGGGCTAGCACTCCAAATTTTGGTCACCGTTCGTGTGTACATTTATGATAGAGGACGCACGCTTGAACGTCTTGAAGATTGAAGAATTAGAGAAGGAAATCACGAATCAAGATATGATTTACTTTTGTAGATTTAGTTTAATAGAACTTATTTGCGATCCTGTTAGGGTTTTTCAAAAATTGTTTTGAAAAAGTCTCTCTTATAATACAACTGTGACCATAATGTCTTATTTATAGTTCAGTAGGTTGAGTTGTAAAAGAACTCCATCTTATAGTCAGACTCTAAATAGAGTCTTATATAAAGTCCAACTCTAAAAAGATAGAGTCATAGACAATCTACAATTACAAATTCAATAAGAGTTGTAATTTATCTAAAACTCAAATAAGAATTAAAGTCATACTTTAATTCCAATTAGAGTCCTATTCAAAATAAGATTTACTAAGAGACTAAATTTCTAGTCACGCTAGAAATTTAAGAGAGTTTTGAATCTTAGACAAACTGGGACACTTAATGAGAATCTTCAAAATTAATTTTATCAAATAAAATTCATCAACCTAGATAATATTAAATCGTGCAATGTCATTATTTGTGTGCGACCCAATATATTCATACAATGCTAGCAGTGAACCAAAACCCTTTTCTGCACACATGAAGATCAATAAATCGATAAACCTAATAGATAATGTATATCATATCCTTTTGTCACGTGATATCTCTTTTATTGAACTTAAGACATGGAATGTCACCCTTATAGTTCAATCTACTAGTCTCAATCTCTAATTAGACTGAAATTTGTCGACATGGTCATTTATCAATCCAACATATCGAGGGGCCCAATCGATATCTCTCTCTAAAAGAGAAGGACAAATCTCATCTTGATCACACAACTTCCATACATTAGTCGGACAATGACCAATCATAATCTTTATAATCATCCTGTTAAAGATGATGTTTAATTGTGTCAAATCATTGTGCTCCTAATACTGGACTCTCTGGTGACCTCAAGTTGAAGGAATAAATGATATAACTATCACAAGAATCACTTATGGCATTGACCATGTATCATTCTCATAGCGTGTTGGTCCAGTATATGTTCCCAACAAATACTCATGATCTTGATCCGTATCCGTATACGCATAATCATCATATGACTATCAATTAAGACTCATACTAGTCTTAATTTATTATTGTTGCCACAATAATAACTGACTAAGGATGTTTCGAATAATACAATAATTATTTGTAGATACTATTGTAAAAGAAACATGTATCTACTTGTAATAGTTAAACAATATTTACAAAATTAGCCTAAGACACATTTTCCAACATCTCTTACTTGCACTAGGTCTAATCCTACATGTATCCAATATTGTGTGACCTTAATTCGTCCTTAATGGAAGAATTTTATTTAAGTATCTGCTACATTGTTTAATATTATTGTTCTGCAAATCTCCACGTTCTTTCTTTAATAAGAAAAAAATACTCAAGTGATTGTTTAGATCTATGTATGATTTAGGTTCCATAAACTAAAGTTGTGCATTGGTTTTACAATAAAATCCAACATTGCTTCCAACACTTGGAATCACACCTTATTCAATTATGAGCCTTATGATCTAAACATTTTCTTTTGTTGCATCAATTGCCGCTAAAACTCAATTTATATTGTAGAATTTTGTTAGAGTGAGTTTAGAACATTTCCAACTCACTGCATCTTCCTATGTAGTTAACACATATCCATATTGCAATCATTAATAATTTATATTAGCTTAAAAGTTTGCATTTTGTAACCATTTACAAAATTCATATCTTCCAAACCTTTTAAATCCAATAACATTTTTCAAGTGCTTCAGAAGTACTTAAGAATGTTATCAACAAATATCCAGTGACCTTCATTGGAATATATAAGATATATGTATGTTTTGCCTAAAGCATATGACATATCAAGTTGAATGCAAAGTATAACATATGTGATGATTACCATAGCTAATGCATATAAAATTATACTCATATTGTCCCACTCATTATTTGTCATAAGACTTTGAGTTTTACTGAGACTTATGTTATAAGACATAAATACGAATTCTTGTAAGAATCTCGCACACTGAAACCTTTTTAGTTATTTATCTATTTAAGCATTCTATTTTAGACCAATTAGTCTATCAAATCTATCTCTATAGATCTATATCAAAAGGATATAGGCCTAATTTTCTAAAAATTTCATTGAAAAATTTTTCCTCAACCAAGACTTGACATTCTGCAAGGTTAGGACATTATTTCTAATGAATAATATATTATCAACATACAGATTTAGAAAAGATAATCGCACTCTCACTAACCTTTATGTATACACAAGGTTTATCTTTGATTCAATGAACTTAACTCATTAATTATTTTATCAAAACAAATATACCAACTCTGATAAGCTTACTATAATCCACGATTGGATCCTTTAAGCTTGCATACTTTTCTAAAATTCTTAAGACAATCAAAACCCTTAAGTTGTGCATACACATCTGTAAGGAGTATAGAACAATGCTATTTTGATACTTGTTTGTCATATGTTATAGCCAAGCTATAAAGTAATGACAATAAGAATTCTAGAACTTAAGCTTAGCTACCAGTGAAAAATCTTATCATAATCAACACTTTGATTTAGATTAAAATTTTTCTATAAGCCGTGTTTTTTAGTATGCACCTTTTTGTTTTTTCATGTCATTTTAAATTATCTACATCTAATGGTCATACCACTTTTCAAGTAAATAAATCAAGTTCCAAACTTGAATAACATACATGATTTAAAGTCAGAGTTCATTAACACTTAGTCTCTTCATCCAATCTAGACAAAACATGTCTCTTGATAAGTAGTGATTCATTCTGATCCAGTATCAAAAAATATATCACAACTATTAATAATAAGAAATTTCAGATTTCTCTAGCCAATTTCTTATTATTCTAGATTTTTATGAGAAATATGTTACTTGTGTATGCTCAACTAGTTCAATACTTTGTTGAGCATCCGAAAGTGGTTCAATTTTCATTTATGGCTCTTAAACATTTCATGATTTATTTTATTCTCAATAGTGTCTTTGAATAAACTCTTTATTCAGAAAGACATAATTTTAAGCAACAAACAATTTGTTCTCATTTAAATAAAATAGTATCATAATATTCAACCACAATGAGACACAAAATGACTTAGACATCAAACTTTACGTGACTTAGCATCTTATGCAAGTCTCACTGCCTCAAGTCTTAAGAAAAGATAAACTAGGTCTTTTTATTCTATATCGTATATGGAATTTTATTAACCACTTAAAAAAATATAAGGTTTAGTGCTAAGTGCAGTGGTTTCTAAAGTATAGTCTCAATAGGACATCTTAAGAAGGTTTATGTGACGCATCATAAATCGAATTATATCCTATATATATTTTGATTTCTCCTCTTAAAACATCATTTCATAAATGACGCTCCTAATGGAGTTAATTGCAAGATAATCCCACAATTTCAAAGATGGTTATTTAAACTCTTGACTTAAATATTATCCATTTTGATCTCATCAAAGTATGTTAATAGTTTTCCAAGTGATTTTTTATATGCTTATTTTGAAATGTTCGTAACAATTCAAAATTATGTCTTCCTGATAGGATTCATAATTCACTATAAAATGAACAGTTTCATTATATGAATAACTTAATCCATCCTTTAAGGCTCATCTTTAGAGTTGGGCAAAGTCTACCTCACAACTAAGGTTTCTGTGTTAGACACAAATACTTTTGGTAGCTTTTACCTTCCCTTTATCTTTCTACATTAAGTTCCTTTAATTTCAATAAGAACCTTCAAATACGTATATAAGGCTTCTCTTAATATTGACTTACAGTTTGAACTACATCAAATGCAATTGCAAACATATTTTTCCATGTCGTTCATAATTTATAGTTCAAAACTATTTCTCATGAATTATAGATCAAATCTAAACCAACTCTTAACACATAGAGATAAAAATCCCTTTTTTTAAATAATCAATATAGCCCTTTGTGTTCCAAATACAAAAACATATTAATAGGGTTTCAATTATTAAAAAGAATCAAGGAATTTTGTATTTTTATACTTTTCCTACGTGACTTACTGTTGGAACATTTCCTTCAGTACCACTATCATTGTCATGTTGTTAGCTTCCATGGTCCCAAATCTTTCCAAAAGTTCAGTTTCGTAGTTGCTAACATGACATATAATTCTATCAATAGTAGATGGTAGTTTTAAAGGAACAAGTCAATTTGAGACATACGTCCTTGATTTTATGGTTGATAACTTTTATCGATTTTCAAATCAAATCAGGGAAAATAGTCGTAGAAATTATTTTATCCATCTCAAAAGATTGATCGCAGTTAATATGGATTAGTGTTACTAGAAGTCTTATATCTACAATTAGAAAATTATGCAAAACCATTTATTAGTGAGTAATTAAACTCCCACTATATCCATAACCCTCATATGTATTAATTTAGTGGACTACGATCCATATTTCACTTAATTTTGAGACAGCTAAGGCATGACACTCAAAATCAAGTTATTTAGGTAGGTAACATTTACCAATTGCATCACATAAAACTATTAGGTTCTTTATGAGACTTAGATATCATATGTCACATCATGTTGTGTCTCATCTATGCCTAAGCCCAAGACCGTTTCGATAGTTTTATAAAGTCAAACCAATTGAAAACATTCAGGTAACCATTACCCAACTTGCCTTACCAAGAATACACCCTGTTGAGGTAGACCCATATTAATGTGATCGAGGCCTTGACAAGTGTTTAAAAATTTGGTGGCATTGACTTAAAATTTTAATTGAGGGATTATTATTTAATTTTATGATTCTTTCTTATATTAAGACCTATAATTCTAGCATCTAATCATGAAATATCAAATATATCAAATCATGCATAGAATAAAGATCATAAATAAATAGGAAACAATTTCACATATAGGTAAAACATCATAAAACAAATTTAAGAAATTAAAATGTTATTCAGTAATAGAAAAATTTTCAAGCACTACAATTATAATTGTAATAGAGTTGAGCATGGCTACAACAGAAAAAGTCTCATTATTTTAGTCAATCCAATTGACTGAAACTACCCCTCATTTTTATTTTTGAAAATTAATTAAAATGTTTTTGATTAATACGGATCCACCTTTAACTTAATATCTTATTTTAATCCAATTAGAATTTATGATATTTAAAATCCAAATCCAATTAGAATTTAAGATACTTGAAATCCTAATCCAAATTTCTTTCATGAAAAAATTGGCATGACCCGTGCATGCATAATCATCGCTAATAAGTTTGTGTGCATCACATGTATCATGTAGCACAAATTCCTACATTATAGGATCTATTTCCTTTTTGTTCACATCATACGTCTTCCTTATATATATTGGTCAATAAGTGTTTCTGAAGGTTATAAGGAAAAAGATTCCTTTTATTATTATTTTAATGGGACTTTATCTAATCATATTAGACATAGAATACGTAAATTGAACACATTGTTTAGGTAACAACCAAGAACCAAATTAATCACATATGGTATGTTCGTGAAGATTTAGACTTTTCTCAAAGTTGAAGTTAGATCTTGACATTAAAAATCATGAGAAACTATCCTCTTGATTAAAAATATAGGATCTGACTTTAATTAGATTTGCTTTTATCCTAATAGAAACAAGACTAATCATTGTTGGGTTTTGCGGTTCCTACACAGTGAAAAATTCAAAACAATTTTTGGAAAAACCCCAATAGGATCGCAAATAAGTTTAATTAAACAAGATCTACAAAAGTAAATCATACTGTGATTTGTAATTTCCTTCTCTGATTGTTTGATCTTCAAGATGTTCAAGCGTTCGTCCTTTATCAAAAATCCACACACGAATGGTGATCACAACTTGGAGTGCTAGCCCTAAGAGAGATTAAAAACGTTTTTCTTTTTCTCCCAAAATTCAGAGAATACGAAAATTGAAAAATGAAATTCTTGTATTAAGTTTTTGGGTATCACCCTTTATTTATATCTGTAGATAAGCTCTCACTTAAAATCCTATTCGTAATACAATTATTGTATTTACGATGTTTAAGTAAATTCGAAATACAACTATTATATTTACGTTGTTTAAGCAAATTACACGTATACCCCTATTAATACGTTATCATACAACGAATCATAAATGCTTATATATTACGAATTTTATCTTATAAAATTTAATACTCTTGATCATTTGAATTGCGCAAAGCCATTTTTTGTGTGTGACCCAATAGGTTTATGCGACGTTGGTAGTGAACTAAAACCATTTTGGTACACAAGTCATAAACGGTCTCTAGCAAGATATTATGACTACCCAAGTAGCATAAACATCAAAATCAATACAACTTAATGAATAATGTATATCATATCATTTTGTTATGCGATATCCTTTGATTAAATGTAAGGCAAAGAAAGTCACCCTTAATATTCAATCGTACTAGTCTTGATCTTTAAATAGATTGAAAACATCCAAGAGACATTGATCATATCAATTCATTAGAACTTGGTCATTTAACAATCTAACACATCGAGGGATCCATTGATATCTCACTCTTTACGAGAGTGACAAATTCTTTCTTGATTACACACCTTCATATATTGCTCACATGATAACCAATCACAATCTTCATAATCGTCCGGTTAAAAACAACGTTTGATTGCGTCAAATTACAATGCCACTAATATTAAAGTCTATAGTAATCTCAAGTCGAAGGACTAAATAATATACCTATCAAGAGTAACACCTATGACTTAATTCATGTGGTGTTCTCATAGCGGTTGGTCCAATACCTTGTTTCTTAACAAGTATTCATGATCTCAATTCGTATCCCTATACTTATGATCATCACCTGACCATCAATCAAGACTTACACTAGTCTTAATTCATTATAGTTCCTAGTATAATGACCGACTAGGGACATTTAGGATATTTCAACAAATATTCATGGATCTTATTACAAGGTAAACATGCAACTACTTATAATAAAATAACAAATGAAAACCTCTATTTTATTAACTAAATACCTGTAAGATAAACAATGTTTGTTGATTGACCTAGGGCACATGCCCCAACATCTCCCACTTGCACTAGGGCCAATCATTAATGTATCTAATACCCAATGATCTAACATGACCATCATGCTTCGCTTGTGGAAGAGTCTTCGTCAAAGGATTTGCAACATTGTTTTCTGTAGAAACTCTGCAAGTTTTCACGTCTCCCCTCTCAATGATTTCTCTAATGAGATGAAAACGTTTGAGTATATGTTTGGATCTATGGTGCGATCTTGGTTACTTGGCAGGGTTAGCAATAACTGAAACCACACCTAGTTCAGATATGAACTTTTTGATCTAAACAGCCTGCTTAGCTGCATCGGATACTGCAATGTACTCAGCTTTAGTTGTAGAATTAGCCACAGTCTCTTGCTTCGAACTTTTCTAGCTCACTGTACCTCCGTTCAAAGTAAACACATATACAGACTACGATCTGAAGTCATTGATGTCAGTTTGAAAACTTGCATCTGTGTAACCATTTACAACAAGCTCGTCTTCCAAACTTCCATGGACCAAGAACACTTCTTTAGTCTTTCTCAAGTACTTAAGAATGTTCTTTACTGCTATCTAGTGACTCTCACTAGGATCAGACTGGTATCTACTTGTTGCGCTTAAAGCATATAATACATTAGGTCGAGTGCATAACATGGCATACATGATAAATCTAATAGCTTATACATATGGAATCATATTCATACGTTCTCGCTCATCATTAGTCTTTGGACATTGAGTCTTGCTGAGAGTTATTCCATGAGACATTGGCAATAATCCTTTTTTAGAGTCTTGCATACCAAACCTTTTCAGTACCTTGTCAATATAAGTAATCTGACTTAGGTCGATTAGCCTTTTAGATCTATGACTATAGATTTTAATTCCTAGAATGTAGGCTACATCTTCTAAGTCCTTCATTGAGAAACACTTTCCAAACCAAGACTTACTCTACAAGGTTGGGATGTCATTTTCAATGAGTAACATATCATTACCATACAGTACCAGAAAAGCAACCACGCTCCCACTAACCTTCTTGTATACATAAGGCTCATCTTTATTTTTAATGAAACTAAATTCCTTAATTGCTTCATCAAAATGAAGATTTCAACTCCGAGAATATTGCTTTAATCCATAAATAGAAGCTTGCACATCTTCCTAAAATTCTCAGGATGAACAAACACTTCAGGCTATATCATATACATGTCCTCAAGTAGCTTTCCATTTAGAAAAGTTGTTTTGACATTCATTTGCCATATCTCATAGTCATAATATGTGGCTATGGCAATTAGAATTTTAAAGGATTTAAGCATGGCTACAAGAGAAAAAGTCTCATCATAATCAACACCTTGAGTCTGTCTAAAACCTTTTGCTACTAGCCGTGCTTTATAAGTATGCACATTGACATCCATATTAGTTTTCTTCTTGAAAACTTATTTACATCCAATGGTCTTACCACCTTCAGGAAAATCAACTAGGTTCCGAACTTGGTTATCATACATGGATTGCATCTCAGAGTTCATGGCATCAAGCCATTTGTCTAACTCAAAGCTAGACACAGCCTCCTGATAAGTAGTAGGTTCATTTGGATCCATAACCAACACCTCACTACTATCAGTAATAATAAATCTATCTTACCCTATCAGACCTATGTAGGCCTTGTGATACCTGTGTAGGATCAACTAGTTCAAAACTTTTTTGATCTCCCACTGGCGGTTGAGTGTTTATTTGTGGTTCTTGAACTTCTTCAAGACCAACTTTATTCTCATAGTTTTCTTTTGAAATAAACTCTTTTTCGATGAATACACCATTGCGAGCAACAAACACTTTTTTCTCAGTGGGATTATAAAAGTAGTATCCTTTAGTTTCTTTAGGATAACCAACAAATACATACTTGGTAGATTTGGCTGATAATTTTTTTAAGATCTATCGTCCTTCAAAAACCTCACAGTCCCAAATCTTAAGGAAAGACACTTGGTTATTTCCCAAACCAAATCTCATGTAGTGTTTTATCAACCGCTTTAGAAGGAACACGATTCAGCGTAAAGGTAGCAGTTTCTAAGGCATAGCCCCAAAAGGAAATAGGAAGATCTGTATGACTCATCATAGACCGAACCATATCCAATAAAGTTCGATTTCTCCTCTCAGAAACACCATTCCATTGTGGAGTTGATAGAGGAGTTAACCGTGAGACAATCCCACAGTTATTAAGATGATCATCAGACTCTTAGTTTAAATATTCACCACCTCGATCTAATCAAAGTGCTTTAATAGTTTTGCCAAGTTGATTTGACACTTCATTCTGAAATGTTCGAAGCATCTCAAAAGATTCACCTTTATCTTTCATGAGATACACGTAACCATATCTGTTGAAACCATCGGTAAAAGTAATGAAGTACTGATAACCACCTCTAGCCATTATGTTTATAGGACTGCATACATCAGTATGTATTAGACCCAATAAGTCACTTGCCCTTTCACTATGTCCAGTAAAAGGACTCTTTGTCATCTTGCCTAATAAACAAGATACACATGTTTCATATGATTCAAAACCAAATAAAATCTAAGAGTCCATCTTTATGGAGTTTAGAAATGCGTTTCTCATTTATGTGGCAAAGTCGACAATGCCAAAGGTAGGTTTTATTCAAATCACTTGACTTAAATCTCTTTGTATTTACGTTAAAAACTGGAGTATCTATGGACCTTTTCATGTTTAGAATATAAAGACCGTCGCACAAATTAGCATTTGCATAAAAACGTCTTTAGGAGAAATTAAGCATTTATTATTCGCAATAATGAAATTGAAACATCTAAATCCAAACATGAAACTGAAATGACGTTTCTGCTCAAAGCAGGGATGTAATAACAATTATTTAAAACTAAAATTAGTCCACTAGATAAAGACAACTCATAGCATCCTACAGTTAACGCAACAACTTTTGTTCCATTTCTGACTTATAGGATAATTTCTCTCGTCTTTAGCTTTCTACTTTTTGGTGAGACCCTGCACATTAATGCAAATGTGAGAACCACATCCGGTATCCAATACCCAGGAATCACTAGTAGACAAGTTAACTGTGACGGCCCCAAATTCCCAATGCATTTGGGTACGCCCAGCTTAGACCCGTGCAGCTCCCGAGTCGATACTCAGCGAGCCTAGTCAGCCTCCAATTAATCAATTTAACAGTTTATGAAAGAGTTATTGCAATTATACGCAATGAAAAAACTAAACAAGTATTGGGAAATAACCCAATCAAACGAAAATTAGGAAATCTATATAAATGTGGAAACCTCGAGTTTCATGGTATCCATCTCAAAAAGTGATCCCCAGTTCAATAACCAACATCATATATATAAAACATCATACAAAAAGCAATGAACATGAATCAATCTAACCTAATCCTAAAGTCGCGTACTCTGAGAGGTCCTTAAAGAAAATCACCAAGTAGAGGTCCCTTGCCCTAGTTGCACTCCAGGATATCTGCACCCACCATCATAAACTAGACGGTGAGCAACTGAGAGAAATCGAAAGTAATGCCAGAAGAATTTCACAGTAATTCATGAATATCAAATAAAGTAGTGCTTTAATCTAAAGATAGGAATATAAATAGATAAAAGTGCATGATAGGAAAACTAAAATGATAGTAATCGAAAGCAAGCATGTTCTAAGAGTCAAAAGAGGCCATAAGTTGTCAATATTCACAACAATAACTACAACAATCCAGTGCCCAGGTTCACACAACACCAGGGGTGGTCAGGCACTCTTACAGAGAGTGGCTCACGTTTCCCCAACTGATGCGGGCCACATGACACCATCACAATCAGTACCTAGGTTCACACAACACTGTAGGTAGCAGTAATTCTGATAGGAAATACCCAAGTTTCCCCAACCAGTGCGGGCCACATGATACTATATCAACACACTTGCGCCAAGAACACACATACCAAGCAAATAAGGGAATTTGAATGCCAACAATGGATAATAGTAAGAATAGCAATAAATGATAATGAATCACATGTGAATTTCTTAACTGGCTTACTAACGTACACAAGCTTTAAAGCAAGTGTACTTACCTGAACTATCGTAACCCATATATAACACTCTCGGGTTCCTAGCACGTATCTCCGAGTTTCTCGCTACCTAACAAGGTCAGAAACTCCAATTAAATGGGTCGAGTCATTAACTAATCCTAGGTTGATACCCCTAGCATTTTCCTATCATTTTAAATGACTCGAATAACTCGACAATCAAGTAGAAAACAAATATTCTCTTTCGGACTTGAAAACTACAATAACAACCACGATTGGGATATCACGATATCAATAATCATAATGCATGTAAGCCTACTCATTAATTATAGGCTCGGCTCGGTCGTTAATAGGTCACTTCATAGTCTCACAGACTGGCGACGTAACCACGACGTCACTACCATTCAATCGATTTAAAAACACAATTTCAATATTGTTTGACGGTAACAACTCAATAAGATCTCAAAATGACCATACACTGGTGAGTAGGGAAGCTCGTGGGTGTGGTCCAATATTCGTAGAGTGCCAACACGACATGGAAAAGTCGTAGGAGTGCCCTATGTCACGTCAACGATCACTCGACATGATAAAAATACTCATACATGAATTTGCCATTACAATGACTCATCACCATCGATATGGACTCTCTGGGAGTTATGGGACACACATGAGAGTTTTGTTGTGATCCCCGACACTCCCTTAGTCATGGAATCTGGCGGTAGTGCCGACCATACACGATGATTTGCGACGAGACGCGCAACAATGACATCACATGAAATGATGCTCACAAATCTCACTTCCACAAATAGAGATGCTCCGGGGGTTATGAGGCTCCATGATGGACATGATAATGTCTCCGGCAATCCCCCAAGTCATCGCGTTGACGGCAAAGCCACCATGATGGCGGTTTTCGGTGAGAAAGGTACAAAATGCATACAACACATTACAACATAATATAGACAATAATGTCGCTATTTTAGGCCACTCCGAGAGTCGTGAGACACAAGCATGGACTTAGCTTGGTCCTCGACCTCTCTGGTCATGGTGGCACAACATCGCCCACCGCAGCGGATTCCGGTGAGGAAGAGCATAACACACATAAAATGGACATAAACATAAAATATCAAAGTTTGCGCTCTTCTCACTATTATTAACCACTCCGAAGGGTTGTGGGACCTAAGCCAAGGCTCGGTGGGGTCCCCGAAAATCTCCAGTCCTGGCGGTTCAGTGGCGGCGCCACCGTGAAAGCGTTTTCCAGCAAGGAGAAAAAGAAAGAAAAACATAAACCATATGAAAACAAAATGACCAAAAATGACACAAACTGTGACCCCTAACATACACACCATACACACTGCAGTCTAACATCTCATCAGTGAGACACACCCCATACCCTAACATCCCAAAAACTAAAAACACTATACATACTCCCACAAGAAAACCCACACCTCGTTGTCCAAAATAAAATCCACCAAACGCGACTGTCATACACATGTGGGAGCCATCTCCGATCATTAGAGTCACCAGAGGTGCACCTTGGATGCTCTGACCGGAGATCGAAACCCACCACCATACATCAAACACTGTCAACAAAATATCACATAAAATCACAACGATACTGAGAAAATGAGAGAGACTGAGAAAAACTGGGAAAGAGGAACCATTGCGTTCTCCAGCGAGGTCCTGCCATCCAGATCCACTAGTGGTCGACGGTGTGCAGCCAAGTCGTGGAAAGGTGAGTGACCGAGAAGAGAAAGAAAAGGAGATCGAGAGATAGAAACTGAAAGAGAGAGGGTGTTGGAGGACCTCCGGTAAGGTCTGGCTGTCCAGTGACGGTGGTCAGCGACGACGCACCAGGGAGGAGAAGGTCGTGAACGAGTGAGCGTGACGAGAGTGAAGAGTGTGAGAGAAATCGAGAGAGAGAGCACCTCCGACGACCGACATTCAGGGACGTCTCCAGTGAGCTCCGACCGCCTAGAGCTGGTGGTCGGCGGTGATGCACCAGGGAGGAGAGTGAAGGAGAGTTTGAAAGAGAGAGTGGTCGGTTGGTGTGAGGAGGATGGGATATATGTATATATATATATATATATATATATATAAAGAAGATTGATGAATAGTAGGTGAATAGTAAAGTAGGTGTGTGTTGTCACATTAATGACCCCTCATCTCAACACACATACACATCTCGAGGTTAATCCTATGGCTCCTCAAATTTTTAGTTGTGTCACTTTAACAATCTATTTCCCATGGATTGTATGTCACATAGCTATCTGACTCCCCACATTCAAACAACGTTTTTCGGTTAAGTTCAACTCACTGCGCTCGTGGTGCCGCCTTATTCCTTCAAATAATTATTTAAATTATCCAATAATTCATTTATTTGTGTTTTAACGGTGTTTTACTCCCCCGTTTATCTAGGCGAAGCTTCACTCAGTTTAAAAATTGTCCAAACGACACAAGACCCGAGTTAGACTTAAATACTAATACACACATCACCAAAACATAATATTACCTTGTTGTTGACTACCGAAGCTCGAAATACTGTCCAGTACCACGTAGCTGGATCACAATCCTACACAAGTCGGTTCAAATTTGAAGGTTGTTATATTAACTTCAATAATGTGAATACTTGAAATTGTAGTTGCACTCCTCTTCTTTTTCTTTTGATCTTGAAGATAGAGCTTGCAGTTTCTTAACCAATGCCCATGTGCATGACAAAAATGACAATTTCCTTCGTTTTCTTTTTCCTCAGGGACTATGAAGTAGATGCAACATAAGGCTAACTTGTTCCATAGGATTTGTGACTAGCATAATACCCATGACAACTTTAGTCTTGCCTTTGGTCTTCTTCTTCAAAGTCTTTCCTTTCTGAACCATTAACATATTGGCAGTGTGTTTCTTGACATTCTGTTCAGCAGTTTTGAGCATCAAATGCAACTCTAAGACATATATCTCCATATTATTCATGTTATAGTTCATCACAAATTGTAAGAATCTATCAGGCAATGAATTAAGTATCAAATCTTTAGCCAACTCTTGGCTTATGGGAAATTCAAGTCTGTCAAGATGGTCAATGTAACCCTTCATTTTCAGAACATGAGGGCTGATTAACGTACCCTCAGCCATTTAGCAAGAATGGAGGTTCTTGACAGTCTCGAACCTTTCTTGCCTAGCCTACTGTTGGAACATTTCCTTCCGCATTGTAGACATGTCGTAAGCTTCCATGTGTTCTATGCCCTTCTGAAGTTCAGGAACCATGGTTGCCAACATAATGCATGCAACATCAGTGGAGTCATTGACATGATTGGTATGTGTGTCCTTCATGGCTTTTACAACATTGGCTGGTGGTTCATTATGAATAGGACTATCCAGAACGTACAACTTGCGTTCATGCTTAAGAACAATTCTTAAGTTTATGAGCCAGTCAAGAAAGTCTGTCCCAGATAGCTTATCCTTTTCAAGGATTGATCGTAGTGACAAGGGATTAATGTGATTTAATGAAGACATAAACCTACAACAAAGATTATGCAAAAGTTTATTTTTAGTATAGAGGAATAGAGTCTCACTAAATTAACAACTCTCCTTAAAAATACTATGTTAATTTAAGGGACTAAGACCCATGTTTCACCAAATTCAAAGACAGCTAAGGCATGGCACTTTAAATTAGGTTATGCAGGTAGGTACCTTTTACCATACATCATATGTAACTTTTAGTAGTTTTTATGAGATTATGACATCTTATATCTTAACATATTTTATCTCATATTGTGCCTAAAGCTCAAAATCGTTTTGATAGCTTTATCAAGTCTAACCATTTCAAACAACAGAGTAATCATTACTCTACTTGCCTCACCAAGATAACATAATACACTCTGCCAGAGCAGACCCATATTGATGTGATCAAAGCCTTGATAAGTGTTTGAGAATGGATGACACTTGACTTAAAATTTATAAGAGGGATTTTATTTATTTTAGTGATCATAACATAAACAAAGATAAATATTATATGTTACATGGAATGTACAATCACCAAAAAAATTATGAAATTTCTAATATTATGTAGTATACGAATTTCCTTACGCTACACAGAGTTATCGGTAGTCCCGTTGGCCAGTCAGCAAGCAGTGGTTAGATAACAAATTCCTATTCCGAAAATCAAAATCGCCAAAATTTCTCTTTACTTTAGTCAATTTAATTGACCAAAACTGCCCCTTATTTTCATTTATGAAAATTAATTAACACGTTTTTTATTAATACGGTCCCACCACAAACTCAATATCTAATTCTAATCCAATTAGAATTTAATATACTTGGAATCCTAATCCAATTGCAATTCGTTATACATCTCACCTATCATATAGAATGTTCTAAAATTCTAATCCAATTACAAGTTTATCTCCTATCTAATAGAAATATACTAACAAATAACAACAATGAGACATATAATCAATGGTAATTTCAATTCTTATTCAAAATAAGAGCAATTGAATTAAGGAACAAAATATTAATAATGCATTCAACACCAGAATCAAATTATATTAATCATATTAACCTAACCATGATTTTTATCATGGAACATACAAAATTCGAATTGTTCAATTTAAAACATATGTTAATCAAAATATACTAAACTTGAATTTAATCAATGAACTACATCATGTATATGTATCAAATACATAAATTAAAAACATTCTTTAAAATTAATTCTTGATGACAACTATCACAGAACCTGTGTATATCATATATACCTTAATCACAATAATGTTTTTACACATATATCATATATACATCAGATAAAACATGCAAACGTTTAATAGAACCGAGTCTAATACTCTGATACCACTGTTGGGTTTTGGGGTTCATATACAGCGAAAAATTCAAAACTATTTTCAAAAAACCCCAATAGGATTGTAAATAAGTTCCATTAAACAAAATCTACAAAAGTAAACCATACCATAATTTTTTATTTCCTTCTCTTATTGGTCGAACTTTAAGAGGTTCAAACGCACGTTCTCTATTAAAAATCCACACATGAATGGTGACCACAATTTGGAGTGTTAGCCCTAAGAGAGATTGAAAACGTTTTTCTTTCTCTCCCAAAATCCAGAGAATACGAAAATTGAAAAACAAAATTCTTGTATTACGTTTTTGGGTTTCACCATTTATTTATATGTGTAGATAAGCTCTCACTTAAAATCCTATTTGTAATACAACTATTGTATTTACGATGTTTAAGTAAATTCGAAATATAACTATTGTATTTACATTGTTTAAGCAAATTACACATATACCCCTAGTAATAAAGTTATCATATAACGAATCATAAGGGCTTATATATTATGAATTTTATCTTATAAAATTTAATACTCTGGACCATTTGAAATTGCGCAAAGCCATTCTTTGTGTGCAACCGAATAGGTTCATGCGATGTTGGTAGTGAACTAAAACTATTTTAGTACACAAGTCATAAGCAGTCTCTAGCGAGGCATTATAACCATGCTACTCTATCCAAGTAGCATGAATATCAAAATCGATATAAACTAATGAATAATGTATATCATATACTTTTGTTGTGCGATATCCTTTGATTAAATATAAGGCATGGAAATTCACCCTTAATATTCAATCGTACTAGTTTCGATATTTAGATAGATTGAAAACATCCAAGTGACATTGATCATATCATTTCACTTGAACTTAGCCATTTAACAATCTAACTCATTGAGGGATGTAGTGATATCTCTCTCTTTATGAAAGCGACAAATTCTTTCTTGATTACATACCTTCACATATTGCTCACATGATAACCAATCACAATCTTTATAATCGTCCGGTTAAAGACAACGTTTGATTGTGTCAAATTACCATGCTACTAATATTGAAGTTTATGGTAATCTCAAGTCGAAGGACTAAATGATTTACCTATCAAGAGTAACACCTATGACTTAATCAATTGTCGTATTCTCATAGCGAGATGATCCAGTACCTTGTTCCTTAACAAATACTCATGATCTCGATTCGTATCCCTATACGTATGATCATTACATGACCATCAATCAAGACTCACACTAGTCTTAATTCATTATAGTTCCCAGTATATTGACCGACTAGGGACATTTAGGATATTTCAACAAATACTCATGGATCTTATTAGGTAAACATGCAACCACTTATAATAAAATAACAAATGAAAAACCATTATTTTATTAACTAAAAAACTGTAAGATAAATAATGTTTGTAGATTGACCTAGGACACATGTCCCAACAACCACAAACCCTACCACCAATGATCTGAGCACAACATTATCATAAAGAACATAATCTCTAATTTCATCGTGAGGCTAATATTGCCATGGGTGATTTTGAAAAATTTGGTCTACACAATTAAGATCAAGCAACGACGAAGTTGCATATCTTTCAATTGTATATCATATATATAACAAAAGACTATGGAGAAGTTTTTAATGGAATCAAATCAAACCTTGCTCTTATTCCACTTATGGGTTTTAGAGATCAAGCGTAGTGGTATTTTTGAAACCTTTTTCGATTATCCTCGAACCGAGATCCTATCGGTTCCATTAAACTAACTTATCATGAGAGAAAAATCATATCTTAACAAGCACAACTCCATGTCTACCTTGTTTGGTGTTGATCAATTCCTTCAAGATGCTCAAGCGCGCGTCCTCTATCAGAAATCCACACACGAACGGATGATCACAATATGGAGTGGTAGCGCCAAAAATTACAGGGAAGAAAATTTTCATAAAACTCTCTAGAAAAATCTCTCTAGAAAAGTCTCATATGAAAAGCCTCTTTCATAATACAACTGTGACTCTAATGTCTTATTTATAGTTCAATAAGTTGAGTAGTAAAAGAACTCCATCTCATAGTTAGACTCTAAATAGAGTCTTAGATAAAGTCCAACTCTAAAATGGATAGAGTCATAGAAAATCTACAATTACTAATCCAATAAAATTTGTAATTTATCTAAAACTCAAATAAGAATTAAAGTCATACTTTAATTCCAATTAGAGTCCTATTCAAAATAGGATTTACAAAGTGTGACATCCCCTAATTTTAATTAAGGAATGTCCGGCCTGAAACCCTAATTAAGCCCCGGTAAACCAGATCGGACCTAATTAGAGCCAGCAGCCTTACCACATTTCCTGACAACAACCTGTATATCTTGATTTAAATAAATAACATAAAACAAACGCAGCGGAAAATTTAAAACTTTTTCGATAAAATATAAAATGTACAATACCGGTAAGAACATCGGTATTGAGCTCGTATTCCCACCCATTTATTTACAAATCATAATGCAATACAATATATATATATATATATATATATATAACAGGAAACTCACTGCACCGTAGAGAAGATACTAAACTCCTGGTCTTCTCCTTTCCTGAGTTTCAAGTTCTAGCATACATTCATACCTGAAAATGTTAAGGTGGGTGAGCTCCTACATGCTCAGGAAGTGACTCTCATACCAACCATCAATTATCAATTAATATCAAGGCAATGTATAACAACATGAATCAAATGCATAACTACAGGAGCATGTGAATCAATATAAACAATATATATAACAGATGCAAGTTCTTTGGTTCATTGCAATGTACCCGTGATTTGTATTTCACATTTTCGTATTTGCATTGAGTCGCCCCCTCACATATCCAAGAACCAATCACTTGGGCATCTAACAGTTCTTGTCAATGTGCCGCCAACTCATAAAACAACGAGTCGCACTTACTCATCATCACTAAACCAATCACCGCTCATCTAATTGGTTTATGACTAATGAGTCGCTAAACTCAATGGAAAGCATTGATCGGGATAATTCCCAAGCCACTTGGGCGCAGTGATGGTTAGCAATTCCACCACAGTTCCTAAACCCCAGGCCGATCCGTCCCGTCAAACCTCTTTCCTAATCCATTTTCATTTCAAAACATTTTTGTAAAACCAAAATTAAATCATGGTACATTAGCCCATTCCCAGTCCAGTACACTACATGCTCTAATAATACTATTTTACATTGCATAATTGATAAAAGCTACGAGTCCCATTTACATGTCCTGAGCTTTCTATGTTTTACCGACTTGTCCAACTCCTCGGAGTCCTCAAACCTTTCAACACAGGTTCATTACCTAAAATAGACCAATTATCATCAACTTAAGTCTCATACTCATTTACTAACATTTCTAAACTGGTCCCATTCGAATTCAGAATCTCGGGACCTAATTTCTAACCTATTTTGACTATTTCACGCTTTTCGAGGTAAAACCCCAATGTAAAGTCTCCTCCGACTTTCAAACTTCTCATTTTTCATAGAAATCCCTCAATTTCTATTTGTTTGGTCAAAATACTATTTTTCCATATTTTCCCTATTTTTCTGAATTTTCTTTTCCATTTTTTCTCTTTTCTTTCTTTTTTTTTTCTTTTGGTTTGGCCCTGAACCGAGCCTGAACCGGGTTCGGCTCAACCGAGCTGAACCGACCCGGTTCAGGGTCATCCCCTTCCTCGCGACTCAACAGAGCATCTGCTCTATTTTTCATTTTTTTTTTTATCGATTGGGATTGGCTCCCAACCCAATCCCAATCAACTCGAAATCTCCAAACTCGACAGGGAGACAACTCTCCCATTCTTTGTTCTTGGTTCGGCCATGGCCGAACATCACCAGCCTCAACAACAACAACTGCCACCAACAGCCTCAACAACAAAAACATCAACTCAAACTTACCTCAACGTCGACGTCCTCAAGCTTCCGAGCTCTTCGCTCTTTTCTCCTCTTCCCCCGATCTCGGCTCCTCTCTCTGCTCATCTTCTTCTTCGTTTTCGATTTTATTAACGAAGAAGAAGAGGCGGTTGATTGAGGAAACTGATCGAAATGCCCTTAAGCTCATCATTTTTCCTTTACAACCTCCATATCCTTAATGGTAATTTTACATTTTTCTAATTTTATTATATATATTTATATATACTAATTTATATATAAATATATATATTTATCAATACATTGCGCCTCAAATTTCGGTTGGCACGCCAACGAGAACGTCTCGGGCGTGCGCACTGCCGTATGTCCGACGCGTGTCATTCGTGACCCCGCGTATCACTCTGTGCCTGACAAATTATCATTATTTTATTATTTTCCATTTAATATATATTTATATATATCCATAATATATAAATATATATTTATGCCTATAATTACGCCTATAATTACGTAATTTCCACCGCCGAGCACACTCGAGTGTCAACGCTATCTCGCGTCTCATGTGTGTCCACATGACCCACACATGGTATTAGGCATTTCCTCGTTAGTCCGATTATTCACGTATATGTACTAATACACACAAACAAACACAATACATCACGCAATCCCACGCACACGTTAGTCATGACAAATCGGGCTTAACCACGAGCCTAACTCCGATTAATTTGGATTTGGATTACTATAAATCACGTGCTTACAGTAATGGGTCGTTACAGTTTCCCCAATTTAGCAACAATTTCGTCCTCGAAATTAGGGCAACGTACAAGTCACCAATAATCTCAAACAGTAATGGAGTTCACTATTCCATTAATTTCACTTAATCCGAATCTCTATAGCCCGTTCATAGGTGAGATTTCCAAAAGATCCCATATATCTTTTGATACATCAATAACCTATGATATTTGTCACGTTATCTCTTTTTCTTAAGGATTGTTGTAGCTCAAGCATTGACGAATCTATTAAGTATCAATAGTATCGTGTCTCCTACCTCCGTCCATCTCATAACTGAACAGCAAGGTCGACAATCATCATGTCTCCTACCTCTGTCCACTACAAATGAACAGCAAGGTCAACATATGTATGCATCACATTTCCTACCTCTGTCCACCACAAATGAACAGCAAGGTCAACATATGTGTGTTTCCTACCTCCATTCCACCCATCGGTGAATGGCAAGGTTAATCACACAACATTCTCATCATCATCATATTATTTACTTCCTTTATATTGTAGTTATACAGTACCTAGTCTGCTCTATTTCCTCTGTGTAGTTCTTTATTACTTCATTCATTCTAGTACAATATCTCTCTTTCTTATCTCTCACCCTCATGGTAGGATAAGAAAGAGTATAGTTCATTCTGTAAACCCTCAGATTACTAAGATCATTAAAGAACTCACACAGATAAATCGATTCTTTCAGTGACTATTATGATGAGACACAAGCTCAATCATATTCATTGAATTAAAATTAGTAACACAATCTTTTCGTCAACACGAAGGAAAATATTGTATCAAGATTGAGACTGGTTTTCAATTTATATCAATAGCTTCTTCCCTCAGTGGAAGCAAGTCTCGGATCTCTATCCGGAACATTTTTAATTTTATACCATCTCACATCTCCCATACAATACTTTTGTTCAATTCTTCCGAGCATCACATATGCCCGCACTGACTAAAATCTTGCAGACTAGATTCTCTCATCAACTATAATTCATTGTGCTGACGTCTTATTTCACATCACAAGCCTATAATCATATTTTGTTCCCTTCTCAGGTATAGACAAGAATCTAACTTTTCATATTTCATTACTCATCACATAGGAACATATCTCATATCTCTTCATAATCTCCTTGTATATCTTCATCTAAACCTATTTATAATCTATAGTATATCATCATCATCTCTGTATATCATCATCTCAAAATTTATAATATTATACCCAAATATAGTATAGCATTACATATATCAATCATATAGAGAGATTTTTGAGATATTCAGAATCATTCTTGTCTAACCTTCCTCCTGAATCCAATTTTCATTTCAGAGTTTAATACGTCCAGCACAATCTCCATTAAAACATCTAATATGGACACTACTCATTCATAATCAACCTCTAACACATTAAGTAGTTCCAATTAGATTTCTTAATCAATTCTATCACCTATTAATTCATTCATTTACTGAGTTCAGTCTCATTCTGAACTCCAAAGAAAGGACTGGTAATTATCAATTCCAACCTCTCAATTGATGATATGCCTTCGCAGGACTTCACTCATTCATCAATTATTATCTATCCTACTGATGAGATAATATTGAGAAGTTCCTATTATAATTACCCCTTATGCCCCTTTCTTTCATTCAACTATTAACTATCATCAATCACTTATATGAGTGATTCCTCAGAGTGAATATATTATCTTTCACACTCCAGTAACTCATTACCTCACATTTTATTTCACTCTGGCATAATCATATACTTCAAACTCTCATAGTTTGAAGCTTCCTTTAAATCACACGTTACCAGTTTCACTGGTTTTCCACAATTTTTATCTATCATTTAATGATTCCCCTAAGATCTTCCAATCTTAGGTATAACTAAACGACATTCATACCCTTCAAACCCTTGTACATGATACAACTGTACTTCAAAACCTCTTAATGAATGAATGAACTTGCACGTTCTATCCAATCAACTGAATTTATACTAATACTAAAGTCTTCATCCCTATCTTATCATTTTCAAGTCTTTCCTTTAAGACTTATTCTTGCAATTCATTTCATCCATCATTTGAAATACATATTCTTAGTTCTTAATTCTCAGTTGATGTCTTACAATAATGTGGTATTCTTACCAATACCATTGTTTCTTGTCAGTTCCTTTAAACGATATTCAATGTATTCACTACCATCCCTTGCTTCATTGTATCAATAGACAACTACTTGGATGAAATATTACAATACACCTCTAACCTTTCTCTAATCCAAGTAAAATCAAGCAACCATTGTAGTAAAACTATATTTCAATTTCCTTAAGCCTCAAGACATCCTTTGTATCATGCACAACTCATTCTCATTCCATTATAAAGTTATTCCATTCTTAGATTAATTGACCATACAATACAATTATATTACAACTCTACATACGTTGTTTGTATGCTTCAATCATTCCATGTTCCATCACCTTTCCATTCTTTGTGGTGAATATAAGACAATTATCAAATTGTCTTAACCTTAGTCAATTCCTTTGACTCATAACTTTAAAATTCAACACATATCTTAAGATTTATAGGTGAAACTTATCCATTGCACCTACAACTTTTGGTATATACCAACCTATTATCAGAGTTTCGCATAACTCTGTAACAGTACTTTGTGCATTTGGTACAGTTTCAACTATTTTTATATTCGTCATCATTGTCAACTTAATGTTGATCTTATCTCAATAGAGTTAACAACTCTATATCTTCATTCATAAACATAGCGTGAGCTCTAATGAATTTCTATGGTTTACACCATAATCTTCCACCTTATCAAGCCATCGCCTGATCATATACACTTAAATTCTTATCTTTACTTTATGATAATCAAATCTCACTCACTATTGAGAACTATTGATTTCATTTGATTTACACCCTTGAGTTGTCAATCCAAGAAATCACTATTCCTTGGAATTCAATTCACGTTAATTTGTCACTCCACTTGAGTTCTCAAACTCATACCACTTTTTATAATACCTCAAAGTACGATATAATTAATCATTGGTTTGGTTTCAACCAGCCAAATACTTTGATGAATTCCTTCTTTGGGATAATCTTTCAAGCCTTTTCAATATACCCATTACTTGTTTTTTTTCCCTTTACTGATCTATTATCAGTTTACTCAACCCAAACCATTTGAATCTTTATTGATTAACTAAATTTCCACAAATTCACACTCACCAAAATTTATAAATTTCAACATCTTTCATTATAGATCACAGTCAATACCAACCCTTTGATATACTGCTTACCTATTCATTTCTAGTATTGTACATCATTCTCTATATTCTCAATCCTTAACTTTATTGACAACTCATTCTCCCCAATTTAGATTGTACTAGTCTAAACATCAAATTTAAAACACCTCATAGCTCACTGCTATGTTTTTCTCAATTACCTGAACGGTACACCTCTTATCTACATCAGATGTCTCTGATGACAAGATTGTCATATCTATGAATTTTTATATATTAATGCCTCAAAAATTCTTAAATACTTTGATGTTAAGTCTCTAACTTTGACCTTTCCAGTCCCTTAGCGTATATATTTGCAACTTACTCTTTACTTTATTCTCAATTTACCATTACCTTACAACTGATTCTACTTCATCAAACAAGATAGAGTTGGTCAAGAACATAATTTTTTTCTCAAATCTTTCATCTCTCATTTCTTGTTATAACTCTTCACTTTCAGAGTAATGTTACATTCAGCTCGTTTTTGTATATTCCATCTTTGATCTATACCTCAATTTAGTAAACTCACGTCTCATTTCTTTATGTATGGTTATACCATATTATCATTCATTTCTCTTATTGCTCTATTAGTGAGTGTGATTACCCACAACAACACTCATAGGCCCTTGTTATTCTGCCTTCAGTAATACAACTATATCTCAGCTATACTGACAGACTTGCTTATTATTATACTATTAGTGTTTGTAGTTCACCATAACACTAATAAACCTCTTTCTTATATTATTTTCAGTAGGAGAGGCTACCCCACAACCATACAGACAAATTTCTTCTCATTATTTCTGTATGGATTCGCATCCTATATGAAGTTTTATACTTCATATTCATTCATTAAGTATGAATAATATAGTGATTAACTAACCTCAACCAGGTTCTCATCACCATTTACCACCAATCTTTCCCATTGAATAACTTTTCATCTCACTGAACTAGTTTCAACACTAGTATATTCTCTACTCAAAGTGACTCATCACCTTTGAGTTTCGTTGTCAATCATTTCATATTTCCTTCATCTTTTATGGTCATTCATTCCATTTTTAAAAGTCAATTCACTTGACATATGTCTCCAAGTCCAGGACCCATTATTCCTTCAACACTGACTATTTCTCATTAGACAATATCAGTGGGAATCAAGACCATTAGAGACTACTCAATGAAAGAGTTATTCATAACTCATCTCCTTTCCATATCTATATCATTTAAGTTCAAGGTTCCATAAACCCTAACCCTCAACATATATATATATATTCTCATTTCATGAGATATAGACGGATATAACCCATCTTATCATCGTTCCACTGTCTTCCTTTATCACAATATCCCTGAAGCCTAGGTTCCCAAGAACCCTCACCATCATTTCATTTGACTTACCAAGTCCTAGATGTGAGATAAGACTTTCAGATTCATTCCAAGGCAAGACAGTACAGCTATATCTATCGCATAGATATAATATAAAGCTCACAAATACATTGTCTCAAGCTTTTATCTTTCATTACCCCCCAAAACATCGATAAAACCGTTCATTTAATCTTGGTTTATCCCTGACTTGAGAATCAATCTCCAAGTCAGTTAACTGAAATTTTAATTTCAATATACAGGTACAACTCGAAATTTCAATCCAAACGGTATCAGTATTATCACATCACTTCAAAACTTGATCAAAAGTGATAACATCAGTCTCTGATACTAATCTATATCAGAGTTATTCCATTGACTTCTCAGTGGAATAATCAAACCAAGCTTTACAACATAATCTCTTATATCAATCTATATCAAAACTGTCTCTTACTTCGAGACCAATAATAACTTAAGTTTGTAAAACTTTGGCTCTGATACCAACTGTGACATCCCCTAATTTTAATTAAGGAATATCCGGCCTAAAACCCTAATTAAGCCCCCGTAAATCAGATCAGACCTAATTAGAGCCAGCAGCCTTACCACATTTCCTGACAACAACCTGTATATCTTGATTTAAATAAATAACATAAAACAAACGCAGCGGAAAATTTAAAACTTTTTCGATAAAATATAAAATGTGCAATACCGGTAAGAACATCGGTATTGAGCTCGTATTCCCACCCATTTATTTACAAATCATAATGCAACACAATATATATAACAAGAAACTTACTGCACCGTAGAAAAGATATTAAACTCCTGGTCTTCTCCTTTCCTGAGTTCCAAGTTCTAGCGTACATTCATACCTAATAATGTTAAGGTGGGTGAGCTCCTACATGCTCAGTAAGTGACTCTCATACCAACCATCAATTATCAATTAATATCAAGGCAATGTATAACAACATGAATCAAATGCATAACTACAGGAGCATGTGAATCAATATAAACAATATATATAACAGATGCAAGTTCTTTGGTTCATTGCAATGTACCCGTGATTTGTATTTCACATTTTCGTATTTGTATTGAGTCGCCCCTCACATATCCAAGAACCAATCACTGGGCATCTAACCAGTTCTTGTCAATGTGCCGCCAACTCATAAAACAACGAGTCGCACTTACTCATCATCACTAAACCAATCACTGCTCATTTAATTGGTTTATGACTAATGAGCTGCTAAACTCAACTGGAAAGCATTGATCGGGATAATTCCCAAGCCACTGGGGTGCAGTGATGGTTAGCAATTCCACCACAGTTCCCAAACCCTAGGCCGATTCGTCCCGTCAAGTTCTTTCCGAATCCATTTTCATTTCAAAACATTTTTGTAAAACCAAAATCAAATCACGGTACATTGCCCCATTCCCAGTCCAGTACACTACATGCTCTAATAATACTATTTTACATTGCATAATTGATAAAAGCTACGAGTCCCACTTACCTGTCCTGAGCTTTCTATGTTTTACCGACTAGTCCAACTCCTCGGAGTCCTCAAACCTTTCCACATAGGTTCATTACCTAAAATAGACCAATTATCATCAACTTAAGTCTCATACTCATTTACTAACATTTCTAAACTGGTCCCATTCGAATTCGGAATCTCGGGACCTAATTTCTAACCTATTTTGACCATTTCACGCTTTTCGAGGTAAAACCCCGGTGTAAAGTCTCCTCCGACTTTCAAACTTCTCATTTTTCATTGAAATCCCTCAATTTCTATTTGTTTGGTCAAAATACTATTTTTCCATATTTTTCCCTATTTTTCTGAATTTTCTTTTCCATTTTCTCTCTTTTCTTTCTTTTTTTTTTCTTTTGGTTTGGCCCTGAACCGGGTTCGGCTCAACCGAGCCGAATCGGCCCGGTTCAGGGTCATCCCCTTCCTCGCGACTCAACAGAGCGTCTGCTCTGTTTTTCATTTTTTTTTTTATCGATTGGGATTGGCTCCCAACCCAATCCCAATCAACTCGAAATCTCCAAACTCGACAGGGAGACAACTCTCCCATTCTTTGTTCTTGGTTCGGCCATGGCTAACGCCATGGCCGAACATCACCAGCCTCAACAACAACAACTGCCACCAACAGCTTCAATAACAAAAACATCAACTCAAACTTACCTCAACGTCGACGTCCTCAAGCTCCCGAGCTCTTCGCTCTTTTCTCCTCTTCCCCCGATCTCGGCTCCTCTCTCTGCTCATCTTCTTCTTCGTTTTCGATTTTATTAACGAAGAAGAAGAGGCGGTTGATTGAGGAAATTGACCGAAATGCCCTTAAGCTCATCCTTTTTCCTTTACAACCTCTATATCCTTAATGGTAATTTTACATTTTTCTAATTTTATTATATATATTTATATATACTAATTTATATATAAATATATATATTTATCGATACATTGCGCCTCAAATTCCGGTTGGCACGCCAACGAGAACGTCTCGGGCGTGCGCACCGCCGTATGTCCGACGCGTGTCATTCGTGACCCCGCGTATCACTCTGTGCCTGACAAATTATCATTATTTTATTATTTTCCATTTAATATATATTTATGTATATCCATAATATATAAATATATATTTATGCCTATAATTACGCCTATAATTACGTAATTTCCACCGCCGAGCACACTCGAGCGTCAACGCTATCTCGCGTCTCATGTGTGTCCACATGACCCACACATGGTATTAGGCATTTCCTCGTTAGTCCGATTATTCACGTATATGTACTAATACACACAAACAAACACGATACATCACGCAATCCCACGCACACGTTAGTCATGACAAATCGGGCTTAACCACGAGCCTAACTCGGATTAATTTGGATTCGGATTACTGTTAATCACGTGTTTACAGTAACGGGTCGTTACACTAAGTGACTAAATTTACTATAAATATAGGAGAGTTTTGAATCCTAGTCAAACTAGGACACTTAATGAGAATCTTCAAAATGAATTTTATCAAATAAAATTCATCAACCTAGATAATATCAAATCGCGCAATGTTGTTCTTTGTGTGCAACCCAATAGGTTCATACAACGTCGGCAGTGAACCAAATTTTCTGCACACAAGTCATAACCGGCCTCTAGCAAAACATTATGACTACCCAAGTTGCATGAAGATCAATAAATCGATACAACCTAATAAATAGTGCATATCATATCCTTTTGTCACGTGATATCTTTTTTATTGAACTTAAGACATGAAATGTCACCCTTATAGTTCAATTTACTAGTCTTGATCTCTAATTAGACTGAAATTTGTCAAGTGAAATTGATCCAATCAATTCACTAGACATGGTCATTTATCAGTTCAACATATCGAGGAGCCCAATTGATATCTGTCTCTAAAAGAGAGGGACAAATCCCATCTTAATCACAACTTCCACACATTAGTTGTACAATGACCAATCACAATTTTTATAATCATCCGATTAAAGACGATGTTTAATTGTGTCAAATCATTGTGCTCCTAATACTGGAGTCTCTAGTGACCTCATGTCGAATGACTAAATGATATAATTATTATGAGAATCTCTTATGACAATGACCTTGTAGCATTCTCATAGCGGGCCGGTCCAGTATTTGTTCCCAACAAATACTCATGATCTTGATCCGTATCCGTATACGCATAATCATCATATGACTATCAATTAAGACTCATACTAGTCTTAATTTATTATTGTTCCCACAATAATAATTGGCTAGGGGTGTTTAGAATAATACAATAATTATTCATGGATACTATTATAAAAGAAACATGCATCTACTTATAATAGTTAAACAATATTTACAGAATTGACCTAGGGTACATTTCTTTACACACAGTTCCAAACCCCAGGCCGATTCTTCTTTCCTAATTCATTTTTTGTTTAAAACAAGTTTTGTAAAACAAAATCAAATCACGTTACATTGCCCCATTCCCAATCCACAACACTACGTGCTCTAATAATACTAATTTACATTGCATAATTGATAAAAGATACGAGTCTCACTTACCTGACCTGAACTTTCTTAAGTTTTACTCTAGGTTTCCCTAGCTCTCCGGGATTCCATCAAGTTTCCCAATGCCTGAACACCTCTGTCTACCAATTAAAACCCCTAAACACTCTAACCAACCTAACTAAAACAGAATTCTACTATTCACATTGGCCAGCACATTACTGTTCCCTATTTACGCCAACTCGCCCAACGCGCTAGGGCCAGTGCCCAACCGCTGGTCGACTGTGAGACTGTAATTCCAGCAATGATCGATCTAGTCAAATCTGATCCAAATGGGTCCAAATACCCTACAACCTTAAATAGGGCCTCACACGAGGACTTGCATCATACATGCATGATCATAATTATAATGGATCACTACACCAACCCAACCGAAAAACCACAACAACAACGAAACAACAACAAACAACACCAACACTCACCTTGTCCTGTCGATCCACATCTAGACGTCCTCGAGCTCATCGTTGCTCCAACGAACTCCACTTCTTCTTCCTCTCCTCATTCTCCCGATCTATCTCTCTATCTCTCTCTCTTTCTCTCTCGTTTTATAAACGAGGAAGGGGAGTTGGTTAAAAATATAATAAAAATAATTGTCTCGAGATATGCATCGCGTCATCTTGAGGTACCCTTAAAGTTATCTTTTTACCTCAATGGCCAGTGCTCTACCAAAAACTCCTAGAGCGCTGCCTAGCTTTCTTAACCAACTTATCACTTGCTGTTAATATTTATTTATATATTTATATATAACTTAATATATAAATGTATATACATCCTGGTTTAACTGCCATTTTTTTATTCTCGTGCATGATACCGAGTCCACTCGGCTTGCACCCGTACTCGCGACTCTCGCAGTTCCACTCGTGACTACTCCTCGTCAATAATACCCGTTATTCATTAATTATTGTATATATTTATATATATCACCATATCTATAAATATACCTATACCTATCATTACGTCTATTAATACGTGATTCACGCAATGAGCACACTCGGGTGTCAACGCTATCCCGTGTCTCATATGTGTCCTCATTGATCCACACATGGTATTAGACGTTCCCTCATTTGTCCAGTTATTAATTTATAATTAATATTACAATCCATGCAAATACAATTCAGCACGCCATTCCACACACACTATAATCATAGCTAATTGGGCTTAAACACGAGCCTAACTCGAGTTAATTAAGATTCGAATTAATACTAATCACATGTTTAAGGTAACAAGTCGTTACATATGGTAATTCTTTTCATGAACCTTTAGCTTTTTAGATGCATAGGCAATCAATCGATCGTCCTGCATCTATACATTGCCCAAACTGATCTTAGAAGCATCGGTGTTCACCTCATAGCCCTTCCCTGACTCAGGTTATAATATCAGTGCAGTAGTCAAAAGTTTCTTCAATGTCAAGAACGCTAGCTCACAACTATCATTCCACTGGAAATGCATATCGTTATTCATCAATTACGTTATAGAAGCTGCAATATTCAAGAAGACTTTCACAAAATGCCTATAATATCCCGCCAAACCAAGAAAACTACAAATATTTGACACTGATCTTGGTGTAGGCCAATCAATAACAGCTTTAATCTTAGCAGGGTCCACTGAAACTTCGCTAGCCCCAATGATATGTTGTTGGATTTTTGGGGTTCATACGTAGCAAAAAATTAAAAACAATTTTGAAAAACCCCAACAGGATAGAAAATAAGTTCCATTAAACAAGATCTACAAAAGTAAATCATAACTTAATTAATGATTTCCTTCTTTGATTGTTCGATCTTCAAGACTTTCACGCGCACGTCCTCTATAAGAAACCCACACATGAAAGGTTATCATAATTTGAAGTGCTAGCCCCAAAAGAGATTGAAAACGTTATTCTTTCTCTCCCAAAATCTAGAGAATACGAAAATTAGAAAAATGAAATTCTTATGCTACATTTTGGGTATTACCTTTTATTTATATGTGTAGATAATCTCTCATTTAAAATCATATTTGTAATACAACTATTGTATTTACGTTGTTTCAGTAAATTCAAAATACAACTATTGCATTTACGTTGTTTAATAAAATTACACATATATCTCTATTAATAAGTTATCATATAACGAGTCATAAAGGGCTTATATATTATGAATTTTATCTTTTAAAATTTAATACTTTTGACCCTTTGGAATTACGCAAAACCATTCTTTGTGTGCGACCCAATAAGTTCATGCGACGTTGGAAGTGAACCAAAACCATTTTGGTACAAAAGTCATAAGCGGTCTCAAGCAAGGCATTATGAGTACCCAAGTAGCATGAATATCAAAATCGATACAACCTAATGAATAACGTATATCATATCCTTTTGTCGTGCGATATCCTTTGATTAAATATACGGCACGGAAAGTCACCATTAATATTCAATGTACTAGTCTCAATCTTTAGATAGATTGAAAACATCTAAGCGACATTGATCATATCAATTCACTTGGACTTGACCATTTAACAATCTAACAAATCGACGGATCCACTGATATCTCTCTCTTTACGAGAGCTACAAATTTTTTCTTAATTACACACCTTCACATATCGCTAACATGATAACCAATCACAATCTTTATAATTGTCCAATTAAAGACAATGTTTGATTGTGTTAAATTACCATGTTCCTATTATTGAAGTCTATGGTAATCTCAAGTTGAATGACTAAATGATATACATATTAAGAGTAACACCTATGACTTAATCCATGTGGTGTTCTCATAGCGGGTCAGTCCAGTACCTTGTCCCTTAACAAGTACTCATGATCTCGATTCGTATCTTTGTATGTATATTCATACATGATCATCAATCAAGACTCACGCTAGTCTTAATTCATTATTGTTCTCAGTATAATGATCGACTAGGGACATTTAGAATATTTCAACAAATACCCATGGATCTTATTATAAGGTAAACATGCAATCACTTAAACTAAAACAACAAATGAAAAACCTCTATTTTATTAACTAAAAACTGTAAGATAATTTGTAAATTCACTTAGAGCACATGCCCCAACATCTCCCACTTGCACTAGGGCCAATCATTCATGTATCTAATACCCAATGACCTAACATGACTATCATGCTTCGCTTGTGGAATAGCCTTCGTCAAAGGATCTGCAACATTGTCTTCTATAAGGACTCTGCAAATCTTCATGTCTATGCTCTCAATCATTTCTCTAATGAGATGAAAACATCTGAGTATATGTTTGGATCTATGGTGAGATCTTGGTTCCTTGGCCTGTGCTATAGCCCCGTTATTATCACAGTAGAAGCAAATATGGTTAGTAATACTTGGAACCATACCTAGTTCAAATATAATCTTTTCGATCCAAACATCTTCCTTAGCTGCATAGAATGCTGCAATGTACTCAGCTTCAATTGTAGAATCGACCACAGTCTCTTGCTTCGAACTTTTCCAGCTCACTATGCCTCCATTCAAAGTAAACACATATACAGACTACAATCTGAAGTCATCGATGTCAGTTTGAGAACTTGCATCTATGTAACCATTTACAACAAGCTCGTCTTCCAAACTTCCATAGACCAAGAACACTTCTTTAGTCCTTCTCAATTACTTAAGAATGTTCATTACTGCTATCCAGTGACACTCACCGGGATCAGACTAGTATCTACTTATTGCGCTTAAAGCATATGATACATTAGGTCGAGTGCATAACATGGCATACATGATAGATCCAATAGCTGATGCGTATGGAATCATATTCATGCATTCTCGCTCATCATTAGTCTTTGGACATTAAATCTTGCTGAGATTTATTCCATGAGATATTGGCAATGGCCCTCTTTTAGAGTCTTGCATACTGAAACTTTTCAGTACAATGTCAATATAAGCACTCTGACTTAGGTCCATCAGCCTTTTAGATCTATCCCTATAGATCTTAATTCTAAAGATGTAGGCTGCATCTCCTAAATCCTTCATTAAAAAACACTTCCCCAACCAAGACTTGACACTCTGCAAGGTTGGGATGTCATTTCCAATGAGTAACATATCATTAATATATAGTACAAGAAAAATGACCACGCTCCCACTGACCTTCTTAAATACACAAGGCTCATCTTCATTTTTCATGAAACTAAATTCCTTAATTGCTTCATCAAAATAAAGATTCCAACTTCGAGAAGCTTGCTTTAATCCATAAATAGATCTTTGAAGCTTGCACACCGTCCTAGAATTCTCAGGATGAACAAAGCATTCAGACTGTATCATATAAACTTCCTCAATTAGCTTTCCATATCGAAAAGTTGTTTTGACATCCATTTGCCATATCTCAAAGTCATAATATGCGACTATGGAAATTAGAATTCTAATGGATTTAAGCATGGCTACAGGAGAAAAAGTCTCATCATAATCAATACCTTGAGTCTATCTGAACCTTTTGCTACTAGTCATGTATTGTAAGTACGCACATTGCTATCCATATCAGTTTTTTTCTTGAAATCTCATTTACATCCAATAGTTTTACCACCTTCAGGTAAATCACCCAGGTTCCAAACTTGGTTATCATACATGGATTGCATCTCAGAGTTCATGGCACTAAGCCATTTATTGACTCAGGGCTAGACACAACCTATTGATAAGTAGTAGGTTCATTTTGATCCATATCCAACACCTCACTACATTAGTAATAAGAAATCCAAATATCTCTGGCTGATGTCTTACATTATCAAATCTACGCGGGCCTTTGTGATACTTGTGGAGGCTCTAAATGGGATTATAATAGTAATATCCTTTAGGATAACCAACAAATACACACATGGTAGATTTGGTTGATAATTTTTTTGAGATTTTTCATTGTACGAAAACCTCACAACCCTAAATCTTAACGAAAGACAAACTTGGTCTTTTCCCAAACCACATTTCATGTGGTGTTTTATCAACCGATTTAGAAGGAACACAATTCAGTGTAAACATAAGAGTTTCTAAGGCATAGCCCCAAAAGGAAATAAGAAGATCTGCATGACTCATCATAGACCGAACCATATCCAATAAAGTTCAAGATGATGGAGGAGTAAACTATGACAAAATCCCACAGTTGATGGAGTTGACGGAGGAGTTAACTATGACACAATCCCACAGTTTTTAAGATGATCATCAAACTCTTGGCTCAAATATTCACCACCTCGATCTGATCAAAGTGCTTTAATAGTTTTGCTGAATTGATTTTGCACTTCATTATGAAATGTTCGAAATATCTCAGAAAACTCACATTTATGTTTCTTGAGATACATGTAACCATATCTACTAAAATCATTAGTAAAAGTAATGAAGTATTGATAACCACCTCTAGCCATTGTGTTTATAGGACCACATACATTAGTATGTATTAGACCCAATAAATCACTTGCCCTTTCACCGTGTCCAGTAAAGCGACTCTTTGTCATCTTGCCTAATAGACAAGATACACATGTTTCATATGATTCAAAATCAAATGAATCTAAAAGTCCATCTTTATGGAGTTTAGAAATGCGTTTCTCTTTTATGTAGCCAAGTCGATAATGCCAAAGGTAGGTTTTAAATCATTTGACTTAAATCTCTTTGTATTTACGGTAAAAACATGAGTATTTATGGACCTTTTCATGTTTAGAATATAACAACCGTCGCACAAATCAGCATTTGCATAAAAAATGTCTTTACGAGAAATGAAGCATTTATTATTTGCAGTAATGAAATTAAAACCATCCAAATCCAAACATGAAACTGAAATGACGTTTATGCTCAAGGCAGGGTCATAAAAACAATTATTTAAAATTAAAACTAGTCCACTAGATAAAGACAACTCATAGCATCCTATAGCCAACGCAGCAACCTTTGCTCTATTTCTGACTTATAGGATAACTTCTCCTTTCTTTAGCTTTCTACTTTTGGTGAGACCCTGCACATTAATGAAAATGTGAGAACCACATCTGGTATCTAACACTCAGGTATTACTAGTAGACAAGTTAATTTCAATAACGTAAATACCTGAAGCAGTAGTCACACTACTCTTCTTTTTCTTTTGATCTTCAAGAAAAAGCTTGCAATTTCTTAACTAATGCCCAGGTGCATGACAGAAGTGATAATTTCCTTCTTTTTATTTTTCCTTTTGGGACTATGAAGTAGAAGCATCCTTAGGCTTAACTTGTTCTACAGGCTTTATGACTGGTACAATACCCTCAGCAACTTTAGTCTTGCATTTGGTCTTCTTCTTCAAAGCCTTTCCTTTTTGAACCATCAACACATTGGCCGTGGGTTTTTTGACATTATGCTCAGCAGTTTTGAGCATCAAATGCAACTCTGAGATAGATCTCTTCATATTATTCATGTTGTAGTTTATCACAAATTGTGAAAAACTATCAAGCAATGAATTAAGGATCAAATCCATAGCCAACTCTTGGCTTAATGGAAATTCAAGTCTGCCAAGATGGTCAATGTAACCCTTCATTTTCAGAACATGAGGGCTAACTAAAGCACCCTCAGCCATTTTGCAAGAATGAAGGTTCTTGACTATCACGAACCTTTTTTGTCTAGTCTACTATTAGAACATTTCCTTCAGCATTGTAGCCATGGCGTAAACTTCTGTGTTCCAGTCCTTCTCAAGTTCAGAAGCAGCTTAGGCAAGACACGTTAAATTAGGTTATGTAGGTAGATACCTATTAACAATTACATTATATGTAACTTTTAGTTGTTTTTATGAGATTATGACATCTTTTGTCTTAGCATATTTTATATCATTTTGTGCCTAAATCTCAAAACCGTTTTGATAGCTTTATCAAGTCTAACCATTTTAAACAATAGAGTAATCGTTACTTAACTTGCCTCACCAAGATAACACAATACACTCTGCGAGGGGCAGACCCATATTGATGTGATCAAAGCTTTGACAAGTGTTTGAGAATGGATGACACTTGACTTAAATTTTATAAGATGGATTGTATTTGTTTTAGTGATTATAACATAAACAAAGATAAATATCATATATTACATGGAATGTACAATCACCAAATAAGTTAGGAAATTTCTAATATTATGTACTATATGAATTATAGTTATCGGCGGTCCCGCTAGCCGATTAGCGGGCGGTGGTTAGACAACAAATTCCTATTCCAAAAATAAAAATCGCCTAAAATTTTTTATTATTTTTGTCAATTTAATTTACCAAAACTGGCCCCTTATTTTTATTTCTGAAAATTAATTAAAATGTTTTTAATGTATACGGGCCCACCTCTAACTCAATATCTAATTCTAATCCAATTAGAATTTAAGATACATGGAATCCTAATCCAATTAGAATTTGTTATACATCTCACCTATCATATAGTATTTTTTACTATTTTTATCTTATTACAAGTTTATCTCCTATCTAATAGGAATATACTAACAAATAACAACAATAAGACATAATCAATGGTAATTTCGATTCTTATTCAAAAGAAGAGCAATTGAATTAAGGAACGAAATATTAATCATACATTCAACACCAAAAACACATTATATTAATCATATTTACCTAAGCATGATTTCCATTATGGAGGCATACATGATAATTTGACAAAACGAACAATGTATTTAACAAGAGAATCATATTAAATCAATTATATTAACCTAAACATGATTTCTATTATGGAACATACAGAATTCGAATTGTTCAATTTAAAACATATGTTAATCAAAATATACTAAACATAAATTCAATCAATGAACCACATCATGCATATGTATCAAATACATAAATTAACAACATTCCTTAAAATCAATTCTTGATAACAACTATCACATTACCTATATGTATATCATATATACCTTAATCACAATCATGTTTTCACACATATATGACATATACATCAGAGAAAAGATGCAAACGTTTAATAGAACAAAACCTAATGCTCTGATACCAACATTGGGTTTTTGGGGTTCTTACACAGCGAAAAATTCAAAAAAAATTTGAAAAACCCCAACAGAATCGCAAATAAGTTCCATTAAACAAGATCGACAAAAGTAAATCGTACCTTAATTCGTGATTTCCTTATCTTATTGTTGATCTTCAAGACATTCAAGCGCGCGTCCTCTATCAGAAATCCACACACGAACGGTGACAACGATTTGGAGTGCTAGCCCCAAAAGAGATTGAAAACGTTTTTCTTTCTCTCCCAAAATCCAGAGAATACAAAAATTGGAAAAACGAAATTCTTATGATACGTCTTCGGTATCACCCTTTATTTATATGTGTAGATAAGCTATTACTTAAAATCTTATAAATAATACAACTATTGTATTTACGTTATTTAAGCAAATTACACATATACCTCTATTAATAAGTTATCATATAACGAATCGTAAGGGCTTATATATTATGAATTTTATCTTATAAAATTCAATACTCTGGACCCTTTGAAATTGTGCAAAGCCATTCTTTGTGTGCGACCCAATAGATTCATGCGATGTTGGTAGTGGATGAAAACCTTTTTGGTACACAAGTCATAAGCTGTCTCTAGCAAGGCATTATGACTACCCAAATAGCATAAATATCAAAATCGATACGATCTAATGAATAACATATACAATATCCTTTTGTCGTACGATATTCTTTGATTAAATATAAGGCATGTAAAGTCACCCTTAATATTCAATCATACTAGTCTCGATCTTTAGATAGATTGAAAACATCTAAGCGACATTGTTCATATCAATTCACTTAGACTTGGCCATTTAACAATCCAACACATCGAGGGATCCACTGATATCTCTCTCTTTAAGAGAGCGACAAATTCTTTCTTGATTACACACCTTCACATATTGCTCACATGATAACAAACCACAATCTTTATAATTGTTCGTTTAAAGACAAAGTTTGATTGTGTCAAATTACCATGCTCCAAATATTGAAGTCTATGGTAATCTCAAGTCGAAGGACTAAGTGATATGCATATTAAGAGTAACACCTATGATTTAATCCATGTGGTGTTCTCATAGCGGGTTGGTTTAGTACCTTATTCTTTAATAAGTGCTTATGATCTCGATTCGTATCCCTATATATATGATCATCACGTGACCATCAATCAAGACTCATGCTAGTATTAATTCATTATATTTCCCAGTATAATGATCGACTAGTGACATTTAGGATATTTCAACAAATACATATGGATCTTATTATAAGGTAAACATGTAATCACTTATAATAAGACAACAAATGAAAAGCCTCTATTTGATTAGCTAAAAACTGTATGATATATAATGTTTGTAGATTGACCAAGGGCACATGCCCCAACATATGTTCTAAAAATCTGACCTTCGCAAGCCAAAACTACTAAACTTGGCGAGCAATTTGTGTTCCCTCAGTAGCTACAAAATCGTCCTAAGGTGTTCCTCGTGATCCTCACGAGTCTTAGAATTGATCAAGATGTCATCAATAAATACGATGACGAATCGATCCAAATATTTTCTCGACACTCGATGCATTGGATCCATAAACATTGATAGTGCGTTAGTCAGTCTAAAAAGCATGACTGTAAACTAATAATGCCCATATTGAATGCAAAAAATATTCTTCACCCTATACTCTACTCTAATCCTCAGCTGCTGGTACCCAGATTTCAAATCAATCTTTAAGAACCATTGTGCTCTTGCCAGCTGGTCAAACAAGTCATCAATACGAGGAAGTGGATACTTGTTCTTCAATGTCACCCAGTTCAGTTGTCTATAATCAATACACAATCGAAGGCTACCGTCTTTCTTCTTAATACATAAGAATGGCACACCCCAATATGACATGCTAGGGTAAATAAAACCAAACTCCAACAGCTCATCAGGTTGTGATCTCAGCTACTCTAACTCTTTTAGAGCCATATGGTACGGTGGAATGGATATCGGTTTGGTATTCAGAACCAAATCGATAATGAAATCAATCTCCCTAGGCAGTGGTAAACTGGTAGTTCCATTGGAAATACCTCGAAAAACTCACATAGTATAGGTAGATCCTCCATCTTAGTCTCAACTTTCCTCGTCGTACATAAAATACTAGAAAATGTCTCAACATCCATGCTTGAAGCTATCTTGCCTCTGGTAAGCGGCAATCTAGTCGAAGTCCCTTGAAAACTAAACTCTGGATACTAGAGAATCTGAAATATGACTCTCTTGCTGAAGTAATGGATTTGTGCATGAAACGCACCCAACCAATCCATTCCCAAAAACATCAAACTTTAGGAACTCCAACGCTCTCAGGTCTGCAGATAAGACATGACCTCCTATCTCTACTGAACAATCAACATATATCAAGTTCGGGTAAATCTTGTCCCTAACATACGTGCTATGGATCAGGGTCTCTCTAGTCTAGTAGGTTTCAAACTCAATTCATCAGCCATGCGACCCGAAATAAATGAAACCATAAAACCAAAATCAAACATGGTATGCATAAAATGACCACAAATATAAACTGTACCTTCAACAAGGTGACAAGTAGCAATATGATCTGGCGCAACAACAGTTTGAACCGACTTCCAGCTTTACTGCGACTGTCATTGACCCAATCATGGACAAGCAACAATAAAATGCCTTATCTATCCACACTCATAGCAAGTTTTCAGAGAACCTAACCTGAACAAAACACTCTGTCCCTGTCTCTGTGATTGAGTAGAACTTTGACTGTGGTCATATCCAGCACTCTATCTAGATCCTTGTCCCTGACCACAACCTCTACCATCAATCCTCTGATACTACTATCATTGAGGACCTGATGATGTTGGTTGTTGTAGTGTACTAACATAAATCCATACTGGACCAGATGGTACAATAAGGGTAGGAAACGGAGATGCAACAAATCTTACACTATGCATTTGGTCTATCCGTACCACAGTCTGGATCTCTTTCTCCTCCTATAACCTTCCAACTGCAATAGCTGCAGGTGGTTCCTAAATCATCGGTGCACTCCCAACCTGAGTAACTGGTGCTGTAGAAGTAGGAGGCAATATTATGGCCTATATCCTAAAAAATTCGAGAATCCCCTCAAGCACTTGGCCCTGTAATTCAACCAGCTAGGCTATCCCATCTATCCTCTACTGAAAATCCTCTGAACTGCCACCACTGGACTTTGGCTAATCAGTCATCGCAATCTAAAAGATAACGAATATACGATTAGGACATAGCTATCGATAATAGTATATACAATACATCACATAGCTCATAATCCAAATTTTAAATTTTCCAAATCTCCTCACTTCCCTACTAAGACTTAAGTCAGGATCATGGGGTTCCACTCTAATTTCAACCATTATCCTAACTTTTGCTAATTTATATCTTAATGGATTATGATTTAATCAAGAGTCAAGTTTTAAATCTTTAGGCTCTGATACCAACTGTGACGGTCCCAATTTCACAACCCTAAAACTGGACTCTTCCCGGTCTAGACTTAGGTAGACCTCAAGTCAACCCTCACTCAGTCAATGCAAGCCAAGTCAGCCTTACCTTACCTTTCATCCTTTATTAAGTAATTTAAATGAAAGTTATTAATTTTAGTGAGTTAGTCCAAGATAAGCGGAAGCATTTAAAATCCTTCAACTAATAAAAACAACCTCAAGACATAATCAGGACAACCTAGAATATGGAAACCCTACATATGGATACCATCAACCATATATCATATCACATGAGAGTAACATAGTATAGATGCCAAAATCTCTCATACCAAATCCCAGTGTTAAACAATATATATAGTAATACAAAAGAAATCAAACCTACATCAACACCAAAGGATAAACAACTCCAATATCCTCAAAGCAAATCACCAAGCTGGGGAGCTTTTCCCTTGCTTGACAATGGATATGCACTCAGTCAAACACAAGAATGATGAGTCCCAGGTAAGTAACGTCAAACAAGATGTTTACTGTGACGGCCCCAGTTCCCTATAAAAGTGGGCCCCGTCTGGCCTAGACCTACGTAGACCCCCGAAACCATACTCACGAAGTCAATGCATGCCTAGTCATCCTCAAATCCTTTTTTCCTAATTAGTTGGACCATTTAAAAATTGAGTTATTAGGTTATGTCATTTTCAGGTAGTTTGAAGCATAAATAAAGTATAAAAAAATTAAATAACTCCATAAATATAAAGTTGGGAACAACCTAAGGTGTGGAAACCCTGAAATGATCAGATAAACATGTAAATCTGGTGACAAAAAATAATAGTGCGATAATACATGATATCCTACTCACTCGATCCTCAAGTGTAACCAGTGTTATCAAAAGCCTACTATACAGCAATCACAAGTCAAAAAGAATAGACATACAATGGAGAAAAGAAAAGAACCGTTTCGAGAGTCCTCAGAGGAAGTCACCAATCAACAACCCATTTCCCTTGCTCTTTTTTGCCCTATCTGCACCCACCGTTACAAACTAGATGGTGAGTACGTGATAAATTGAAAGTAAAGCCAAAAGGACATAAACAGTAATTTATGAATAACCAATAAAGCAGTCTAAGAATTATGCAATATTTAAAGGCAGATAAATAACACAAATTGCATGATAAACAGACTGACAAGTATTTCGATGATATTTGAGTGTCTATCGAGTCAATATAGGTCACTAAGCGGTCAATAACCACAACAAGCCACAATAAATCCACAACAATCCAGTACTCGGGGCAGAAACTCATGCTTAGGTGGGTGGGCAACACTTCTGCAGAAATGCCCACGTTAGCCCAACTAACATGATCCCAAGAGTACCTTCTCGGCACACTCAACCAAGAAATATAAAGAAAGAAATTTCAACAAGTGGCTCAAATCAATAGAAACAATAATAATGGAAATTGAATTACTATGCATTTCCTTAATTGGCGTACTAACTCACCTGAATCAACGCAAAAGCCCCGATCTTTAAGCAGCTCTAATGTGTCCAATTTGATTTCTTAAATCCTTTGTATTCATTTAGACCTAATTTGATTAAACTAGAGTCATAACATGGCCCTAAATAAAATCTCCAAAGTTTTCCAAAAGTTTTGAAAATATTTAAGAAAAAACAGTTTTTACTGTTATGGACGTCGTGGGTGATGCCGCCACATTCATGCCCCCACGACATCATTTAAAACGCCAATGAGTGACGTCGCCAAGGGAAATGACCAATGACGTCACTTAAAGCGTTGAACCCATTTGTCTCTGGTTTGGATGCCATGATCGACGTCATAGGACTTAATGCTCCAAGGCGTCCCTTGCGGCATCAAACCCTGGATAAACATCTGGGGTTTTTTAAAACCCTGACTCATGTCGCCGTATTTCGAGCCTATCTCAAACTCATAGAGACGTCCAATATAACTCAAAACCACCTTCACTTCGTGTTGAAAAATCGACAAATCCCCGATTTGAAAATCACGTCCAAAATAAAAAAAAAATTCCACCAAAAATACCAACAACTCCCAAATCACCAAAACCACCATATCAACATCCTTTGATCAATCCATTGATCACAAATTCATCAACAGTTACCAATAAAATCGAAACCGCAAAATGTTGTTCGAAATCATCACGACGAAAACCTACGAAATTACCATCAACACGTAGGAATTCACGAGGGGAGTCGGGATCTCACCTTAATACACGTAATTGGTCAATCGCTCGATGTCAATCCACGTCGAAATCCACCGAAACCCCAATGTCCACACTGTTCTCACATTGAGAGAAAAAGAGAGGAGAAGAAAAAAGAGAGAAAAGTTGATAAAATGGCTTATATACCCCCCCTCATCACTTCTCACACACGTATTCCGAGGAGCATCCAATGGTCCTCTTTCACTCCAACCACCAACCTTGGCTCAACCCTTATAACGCACTTTGTGACTTGCACTTCATAACTTAACCATTTCTAGCTCAAACCTCGTATTTTCGGACCCGTATTGCACTACGACTTGCACGTTATGTGCTCCCAGACATACCAATGTAATGGACGCGTTACACAACGGTTATTTATTATTTTCCAATAATTCACTAATTATTATTTTTTGTGTTTGAAATACCCAAAGTTCACCCTTTTGTCTAAAAATTTAGGTTTTTCCTAGGCGAAACCTCACGCGCAAATTTGATGCGATAAACAAAATAAAATCACGCACTAAGACATACAACATTCACATTTAGGTATAAATAATAGTACAATCATCACAGAAAAATAATATATACCTCGATGTCAACTCCCAAGGTTTAGTCCGTATGACAAGTCACGACAATCAGGTCATAGTCCTGAAATGAAACACTTGGCACGAATTAAATTTGAGGATTGTTACAGTCTTCCCAACTTATTAGAATTTCTTCCTTGAAATTAAACTAATAATTACTCAAATTAACAACTTATCGGAATCAAAATAAATGAGGAAAATACTCGCGCATATAGGACTCTAACTCCTAGGTCAACTCCTCGCCTCTGTGGTGCTGCCACCTAACGAGAACTGAAAGTATCTCCTTGTTCCTCAATATCTTGACCTTCCTCTCCATAATCCAAATCGGTTACTCCTCAAAGCAACATCATCCCGTAAGTCAATTTAACTCAAGTCTAACGCCGGTCGTCGTCCTTCGCTTGACTTGTCTAGTTCAAGCATAGAGATATGAAAAACTGGGTGAACTCCAATGAGCTAAGGCGACAACTCTAACTCATAAGCAACCTTGTCGACTCTTTTCAAAATCCTGAACAGACCAAAAAACCTAAGCACAAGCTTTCCTTTGATTCCGAACCTCTTATGACCATTCAGAGGTGAAACCTTTAGATAAACATAGGCTCCCTCATCGTACTATAACTCGTTGTGGTACTTTTCATAGTACTTCTGTTGGATTTTTCAGGTTCATACACAGCAGAAAAAGAAAAAAATCTTAAAACCCAACAAGATCGCAAATAAGTTCCATTAAATAAGATCTACAAAAGTAAATCATACCTTGATTCATGATTTCCTTCTCTGATTGTTTGATCTTTAAGACGTTCAAGCGCGCATCCTCTATCAGAAATCCATACACGAACGGTGACTACAATTTGGAGTGCTAGCCCCAAGAGAGATTGAAAACATTTTTATTTCTCTCCCAAAATGCAGATAATACAAAAATTGAAAAAACGAAATTCTTAGCATACGTTTTGGGTATCACCCTTATTTATATGTTTAAATAAGCTCTCACTTAAAATCATATTAGTAATACAACTATTGTATTTATGATGTTTAAGTAAATTTGAAATACAACTATTGTATTTACGTTGTTTAAGCAAATTAGGCATATACCCCTATTAATAAGTTATCATATAATGAATCATAAGGGCTTATATATTATGAATTTTATCTTATAAAATTCAATACTCTAGACCCTTTGAAATTGCAGAAAGCCATTCTTTGTGTGCGACCCAATAGGTTTATGCGATGTTTGTAGTGAACCAAAACCGTTTTGGTATACAAGTCATAAGCGATCTCTAGCAAGCCATTATGACTACCCAAGTAGCATGAATATCAAAATCGATACAATCAAATGAATAATGTATATCATATATCCTTTTGTCATGCAATATCCTTTGATTAAATATAAGGCATAGAAAGTCACCCTCAATATTCAATCATACTAATCTCAATCTTTAGATAGATTGTAAACATCCAAGTGACATTGAACATATCAATTCACTTGGACTTGGCCATTTAACAATCTAACACATCGAGGGATCCACTAATATATCTCTCTTTACGAGAGCAACAAATTCTTTCTTGATTGTAACACCTTCACATATTGCTCACATGATAACCAATCATAATCTTTATAATCGTCTGGTTAAAGATAACGTTTGAATGTGTCAAATTACCATGCTCCTAATATTGAAGTCTATGGTAATCTCAAGTCAAATGATTAAATGATATACCTATTAACAGTAACACCTATGATTTAATCCATGTGGTGTTCTCATAGTGGGTCAGTTCAGTACCTTGTTCCTTAACAAGTACTCATGATCTCGATTCATATCCCTATACGTATGATCATTACATGACCATTAAGCAAGACTCATACTAGTCTTAATTCATTAAAGTTCCCAGTATAATGACCAACTAGTGACATTTAGGATATTTTAACAAATACCCATGGATCTTATTATAAGGTAACCATGCAATCACTTATTATAAAACAGAAAATGAAAGACCTCTATTTTATTAACTAAAAACTATAAGATAAAAAATATTTGTAGATTGACCTAGGGCACATGCCCCAACATCTCCCATTTACACTAGGAACCAATCATTCATGTATCTAATACCCAATGACCTAACATGACCATCATGCTTCGCTTGTGGAAGAGCCTTTGTTAAAGGATCTGCAGCATTATCTTCTATAGGAACTCTACAAATCTTCATGTCTCCCCTCTCAATGATTTCTCTAATGAGATGAAAACGTTTGAATATTTATTTGGATCTATGATGAGATCCTTGTTCCTTGGCCTGTGCTATAGCTCGCTGTTATCACGGTACAAGCAAACAGGGTTAGCAATACTTGGAACCATACCTAGTTCAGATATGAACTTTTTAATCCAAACAGCCTCCTTAGCTGTGTCAGATGCTATAATGTACTCAGCTCCAGCTGTAGAATCGACCACAGTCTCTTGCTTTGAACTTTTCTAGCTCACTGTGCCTCCATTCAAACACATATCCAGACTACAACAACGTCAGATTTAAAACTCTGTATAACCATTTACAACAAGCTCGTCTTTCAAACTTCCATAGACCAAGAATACGTCTTTACCCCTTCTCAAGTACTTAAGAATGTTTTTTACTGCTATCCAATTACCCTCACCGGAATCAGACTGGTATCTACTTATTGCGCTTAAAGCATATAATACATCAGGTCGAGTGCACAACATGGCATACATGCTAGATCCAATAGCTGATGCAAATGGAATCATATTCATACGTTCTCGTTCATCATTAGTCTGTTCTGCACGTCCAACGCATACCTTTCATCACTCTCGTATATACGGAATTTATATTAATTATTTAATGCATTTTATCATTTATTATGTGTATATAAACCCTCGACCTAGTGTACTAACTTCGCCTCCTCGGTTCCCACGTCTACACACTACCCGAGGTGAATACCTGTCACACTATCTCGCTCACAATAAACACATAACATTGCAATGCAAATAACCTAGTTTGAATAAATGCAAAAATATAGCAAAAAGGACACAAAATGGACTGTATACCTAATCCGGGCGTACTGAGACCAATAATGGGGAACATCCAAGCTGTCATTTACATCTGTAATGATGTCATAAATAACAAAAATTAGTAATTGGGCCGTTACATGAACTATCAGCCATATAAGTGAAACGCTCGTATAACTCATTAGTCTGTTGTTGCTCAAGAACAGTATGAAGTGAAATGTCTACATCTTCATCTGACCACAAATTTGTGCCCTGGTAGTAGCCGGTACATTAACTGAACCCATAATCTCTGCTGCCTCGAGTAATGCATACTCGTGAGTCATATGACACATAACTACCTCAGTGTCAGATCCTCTCCTGCTCAAAGCATCTACAACTACGATGGCCTTTCCAGGATGGTACTCAAGTGAAAAATCATAATCCTTCCGAGAGCATAGATACCTTAAGCTTTTATGATTAGTGAACAGATTAAACCTCACACCATACAGGTAATGTCTCCAAATCTTCAATGCAAACACCACAACAACCAACTCTAAATCATGTGTTGGATAGTTCTTCTCATGAATTTTGAGTTGTCGAGATGCATATGCAATAACCTTGGCATCTTACATTAGCACACAACCCAAACCAATATTTGATGCATCAGTTTAAACCACCAAATCCTTCACTATCTCATGCAATGTTAGAACTGGTGCAATCGTCAGCTTCTCCTTCAGAGTAGAGAATGCCTGCTCATAACTCTTGTCCCAGTCAAACTTCACATTCTTTTAAGTCAGTTTAGTCATCAGTGTAGCAATTCAAGAAAAATCCTGCACGAAACGGCGATAATACCCAGCCAATCCCAGAAAATTGCAGATCTTTGTCATTGTAGTCGGAGTAGGCCAGTCAATCACTGCTTTAATATTTGCAAGATCCATAGAAACTCTACCTACTTCAACTACATGCCCCAAAAATCTGACCTCTGGAAGCTAAAACTCACACTTACTGAACTTGGCGTACAACCAGTGGTCCCTCAAAGTCTGTAGAACTATCTGAAGATGTCCCTTGTAGTCCTCACGAGTCCTAGAATAGATAAAGATATCTTCAATGAACACAATCACAAATCTATCCAAATAAGTCCTCAGTACTCTGTGCATGAGATCCATAAACATAGCTGGCACGTTAGTCAAACCAAATGGCATGACCGTAAACTAATTATGACCGTATCTCGAACTAAATGTAGTATTCTCCTTGTCCTCAGTTCTAATCCTTAGCTAGTGATAACCTGACCTCAATTAAATCTTTGAAAACTATTACGTTTCCATCAACTAGTCAAAAAGATCATTGATACGAGGAAGCAGGTACTTTTTCTTCACAGTCACCTAGTTATCTGCCTATAATTAATGAACAACCTTAGGTTGTCGTCTTTCTTCTTTATAAACAACACCGGCGCATTCCACGATGATATGCTAAGATTAATGAATCCCAATTCCAACAACTTGTGTAACTGAGTCCTCAATTCCTCCAACTCTCAAGGTGCCATCTTATACGACGGTATAGAAATGGGTTTAGTCCCAGGGACTAAGTCTATGATGAAGTCAATCTCTCTCGGTCGTGGTAGTCCTAGTAGATCCTCCGAAAATACGTCTGTGAACTCGTACACTACCAACACGTCTCCAATAGTGATCTCCAGTTTCTTAGCAGTACTCATGGCATTCGCAAGTGCCTCAGTCTCACTACTCGTGGCTATCCTGCCCCTAGTGATCGATAGTAAAGTAGTTGTCCCCCGAAAGCTAATCTTTGTTCCATCTAGCAACAGAATCGTTATAACCTTCCCATAACAATCAATATGAACATGATAAGTTCCTCACCAGTCCATGCCTAAAGACTCGTCGTACTCTTGAAACTCAAGCATTCTCAAATCAGTAGGCAAATTGTGATCCTTTATAACTATCGAATAGTCAACACACAACAAGTTCAGGTATATCTTGTCTCCAGCAGTTGTGCTAAGGATAAAGTTTCTACTAAGCCTAGTGGGTTTCAACCCTAATGCATCTACCATGCATCCATAATAAATTAAAGTGAAGAACCAGAATCAAACATGGTATGCATCAAAGTACTACAAATAAAATCCATACCCTCAACAAGATTGATGGAAGATCCCTGGTCTGGCTTAACAATAACCTGAACTCACTCCTTCTGTTGTTGAAGATGTTGTGGCTGAGCTCTCGTTAGCTATGAACACTGAAGTTAAATATGGCCTATCTGGCCACATTTGAAGTAATTACGCATCTCTCACGATCCAGAAGACATCCCCTGAGTCTGACCTTGTCCATTTCCCTGTGGAGGTCTCTAACTCTGAGTCTGACCAGACCTCTTTCTCTGTGCCTGTCCAAACCTCTATGTCTATGCCTGTCCACCGCCTCTACCCCTGTCCCTACTCTAAGAATATTATATCTGTGATTGTTGTACAGGTCGAGTAGCCTGTGGTGGTCAACTAATAAAGCTCGGTGTAGGTACAAGTGGAATAACAGTCGTCTATACAAGTTGTGGTGTTGGTGCAACTAAACCACTACTTTAGGCTCTACTATCCCTGAAACCCTACCTATTCTTCTTCCATTTCCTATCATGTCGGTCCTCATACCGTGTCTTTGGTTGAACAAGTCTAGCCTCCTCAGGATGAGTACGTAAATAACTCTCCCTAGCCAAGCTCCACTCATAAGCTCTTTGTAACATATCTAGCTCAGTGGAGACAAAAACACCTCTAGTCTCAAGTAATAAACCCTCTGTAAAATAGTACACTCGATCAACATCTCTATCTATCGAGCCTCCAACGTAGGGTAGCAGTTGTGGATACTGTCCCATGAAATGCATGTTGGACTCATCTGCAAACTGTCTCAAAGTAGAGAACTCATTCCACTTATCCCTCATCACGGTTCGAGGAAAGTACTTCAAATTGAACTGTGTCTTGAAGCCTATCCAATCCTTGGGTACTCCTCTGGTAGCTACCATCGTAGTCCACCCGTCATCAGCCTCCTCTAGTAGCATTGAAAAAGAAAAAGAAGCTCTCATATGTTCCTTAGTAGTAATAATATTGTGCACCTTCTCGTGGCTCTTCATAAACTTCTTAGCAGCCATCAAATCTGTACCACGATAAAACTTGGTAGGATTATGCTTCTCCCGTAATTCTTGCCTCCAACAACTATCTCAGTCTATACTAAAGGTAACACAATAGTCTCTGGTATACCTGCATAGAAGTAGGAGCCGTAGAAGTAGCAACAACTATCGGTGTATCCATCTCCTAAGTAATGGGCAATCCAGATGAAGATGGTGAAGGTGTGGTCATAACTGGTGTCCTCAATATCCTCAGGATCTTCTCTAACCTCTTATCTTGGGACACAACTCTCTATGTTAAGGTTTGGAACTCCTCAACACTAACAACTCGATGACCCACAACCCCTCTATCATTAGTGGCACAGCCTGATCCGTCATCACAATCTACAATAGAAAGTGAACCCCCAAATCACTGGATAGATATTGATATAGTATAATACACCACAACTAATATAACATATAGGATCAAGTTTTACTTTTCCCCAACTCTTCTTAGTTCCCAACTAAAATTTTGAGTCAGGATAATAGGGTTCCACTCTAGGTTCCAACTAATTTTCCTAACTTTCTACTTCATTTGTGTCTTATGCTGGTTGTAAGGTTAATCAAGAATCAAGTGAAAAACCTTATGCTCATATACTAACTGTGACGACCCCAGTTTCCCATAAAACTAGGCACCGCCTGGCCTAGACCTAAGAGGATCCCCAGGAACATACTCGTGAAAGTCAACACATGCCTAATCAGCCTTAAATCCTTCTATCCTCATTAATTGAACCATTTAAAAATTGAGTTATTAGGTTATGTCATTTTCAGGTAGTTTGCAGCAGAAATAAACTATAACAAAATTAAATAACTCCATAAATATAAAGTTGGGAACAACCTAAGGTGTGGAAACCCTGAAATGATTAGATAAACATGTAAATCTGGTGACAAAAAATAACAATGCGATAATATGTGATATCCTAATCACTTGATCCCTAAATGTACCCAGTGTTATCAAAAACCTACTATATAGTAATCATAAGTCAAAAAGAATAGACATGTAGTGGAGAAAAGAAAAAATCGCTCCGATAGTCTTTAGAGGAAGTCACCAATCAACAGCTTTTCCCTTGCTCGTCTCTGCCCTATTTGCACCCACCGTCACAAACTAGATGGTGAGTACGTGATAAATTGAAAGTAAAGCCAGAAGGACATAAACAATAATTCATGAATAACCAGTAACGCAGTATAAGAATCATGTGGTATTTAAAGGCAGATAAATAACACAAATTGCATGATAAACATACTGACAAGTATTTCTATGATATTTGAGTGTCTATCGAGTCAAAGGAGGCCACTAAACGGTTTATAACCACAATAAATCCACAACAATCTAGTACTCGGGGAGAAACTCATACTTAGGTGGGTAAGCAACACTTTGGCAAACGTATTCACATTAGCCCATCTAACATGCTTTTAGGAGTACCTTCTTGACACAATTATGCCAAAAACACACAACTAAAAAATATAAAGAAATGAATTCCAAAAATGGCTCAAATCAATATAAACAACAATAATGGAAACTGAATTATTATGCATTTTCTTAACTGGCTTACTAACTTACCTCAATCAACGCAAAAGCCACGATCCTCTCTCGGCTTTAACTTGTCCAATTTGATTTCTAAATCACTAGTATTCATTTAAATCCAATTTGATTGAATTAAAGTCATGACATGACCCTAAATAAATCCCTAAAGTTTCCCAAAAGTTTTGAAAATATTATTAAGAAAATCAGTTTTTACTATTTGGGACGCCGTCACGTTCAGGCCCCCATAGCGTCAAACTCTAAATACACATATCGGATTTTTTGAAACCTCGGCTCGTGTCGCCGCGATCCGAGCATATGCCAAACTCATAGGGACGTTCAACAAAACTCAAAACCACCTTCATTTTGTGTTGAAACATTAACAATTCCCCGAATCAAAAATCAAGTCCAAAATCCCGAAAACTCTACCAAAAATACCAACAACTCCCAAATCACCAAAACCACTATATCAACATTATTTGACCAATCCATTGGTCACAAATTCATCAGCAATCACTAATAAAATCGAAATCTTACCTTAATACACGTAGTTGGTCAATCCCTCGGCGTCAATCCACTTAGAAAGCCACTGAAACCCCAACGTCCACACCATTCTCACGTTGAGTGAAAAAGAGAGGAGAAGAAAAGAGTGAGAGAAAAGTTGATAAAATGAGTTATATACTCATCCCTCATCGCTTCTCACATACGTATTCCGAGGTGCATCAAATGGTCCTCCTTCACCCCAGCCACTAACCTTGACTCAACTCTTGTGATACACTTTGTGACTTGCACTTTAAAAGTTAACCATGTCCAGTTCAAACCTTGCATTCCCAGACCCATAGCGCACCACAACTCGCACGTCGGGTGCTCCCGGACATACCAACATACCGAACACATTACACAATGGTTATTTATTATTTTTCAATAATTCACTAATTATCATTTTCCAATAATTCACTAATTATCGCTTTTTATGTTTAAAATACCTGAATTTCACCGTTTGTATATATACAACAACCATCAACAAAATCTTAATGCGGTGGTATGAGTAGCTTGATGCGCTGAGGGGAAATTTCAAAATCAAATCGTCGGTATGCTCGAATGGTGAGATTCTGCTAGGGCTGAGATTGAGAGCTCCGAATCTACTCACAATTGAACACATATCGTTATGAAGTGCAAAGAGGATAGTGGGGATGAAAATTGGGTACGGGTAGTTTGGAGAGGGAATAGGGTGGCCACAACAATAGACAAAAAGGCGATGCATTATTCTCAAGAACCTCCAATTTCATTTCACATTGAGCGAAAGTTCTCCAAAATAATGCGGAGGAGTAACGTGGGGGTGAGTGCGACAGAATCAACAACCCAAGCGGAGTTTAATGTGACTTTTTTTATGAGGAGGTTTTTTTGTTTAGGGCAGATCAACAAACAACTGATAGAGGTTGGGGACAAGGCACAAAGGGAGACATTGAAGGGAAACAACTCAACTGTGATGATGGAGCTTCTTAACAATAAAAAAGGAAGGGCCCTAAAAGTACGGGAGCTCACTTACCAAAAGAACATTGGTTTGTTATTATCCTGGAGGGGGAACAATGGGAGGGTCGGAGAAACTAGGTAGGGGCGTTAGATAATATATGTATTTCGATTAACACAAAAAGATGTGACCCTCCTAACCCGATCTCAAAGCCACAAACAGGGAAGGAGAAACATGGAGGGCAAGAGAAAGGTACGACATCTGGAACAATTCAAACTCAAAGATTAATACATTAAGAATCATTTTTGAAGAGGGGATGCTTAAACAGATAACTCGGTCGTTAAGAGAATGGGATGTATCACTGGTGGTTTTCTGTTCCTCACATGTTTGGGACTGGAACATGATTGCAGACAACCTCAATAAACATTTGAATCGGGTAGTCAGCTTGAAACCATTTAGGGATGACAGGGCTCTCTTTCCCTGCTCATGTTGGGTTTTTGGGGTTCATATGAAGCAAAAAATTCAAAATAATTTTGAAAAATCCCAACAGGATCGCAAATAAGTTCTATTAAACAAGATCTACAACAGTAAACCATACCTTGATTCGTGATTTCCTTCTCTGATTGTTCAACCTTCAAGGCGTTCAAGCGCTCTTCCTATCATAAATCGACAAATGAACGGTGATCACAATTTGGAGTGCTAGCTCCTAGAGAGATTGAAAATGTTTTTATTTCTCTCCTAAAATTCAGAGAATACGAAAATTGGAAAAATGAAATTATTATCTTATAGATTTGGGTATCACCCTTTATTTATATGTGTAAATAAGCTCTCACTTAAAATTTTATTCGTAATACAACTTTTATATTTACGATGTTTAAGTAAATTTGAAATACAACTATTGTATTTATGTTGTCTAAGAAAATTACACATATACCCCTATTAATAAGTTATCATATAACGAATCATAAGGGCTTATATATTATGAAATATTATCTTATAAAATTCGATATTTTGGACCATTTGAAATTGAGCAAAACCATTCTTTGTGTGCGACCTAATAGGTTTATATGACGTTAGCAGTGAACTAAAACCATTTTGGTACACAAGTCATAAGCAGTCTCTAGCAAGGCATTATGACTACTCAAGTAGCATGAATATTAAAATCAATACAACCTAATGAATAACGTATATCATAACCTTTTGTCGTATGATATCCTTTGATTAAATATAAGGCATGAAAAGTCACCCTTAATATTCAATCGTACTAGTCTCAATCTTTAGATAGATTGAAAACATCCAAGTGATATTGATCATATCAATTCACTTGGACTTGGCCATTTAACAATCTAACACATCGAGGGATCCACTGATATCTCTCTCTTTACGAGAGCGGTAAATTCTTTATTGATTCCGCACCTTCACATATTGCTCACATGATAACTAATCACAATCTTTATAATCGTTGGGTTAAAGACAACATTTGATTGTGTCAAATTAACATGCTCCTAATATTGAAGTCTATGGTAATTTCAAGTTGAAGGACTAAATGATATACCTATCAAGAGTAACACCTATGACTAAGTCCATGTGGTGTTCTCATAACGGGTCGGTCCAGTACCTTGTTCCTTAACAAATACTCATGATCTCGATTTGTATCCCTAAACGTATGATCATCACATGACCATCAATCAAGACTCACACTAGTCTTAATTCATTATAGATCCCAATATAATGATGAACTGGGAATATTTAAGATATTTCAACAAATACCCATGAATCTTATTATAAGGTAAAAATGCAATCACTTATAATAAAACAACAAATGAAAAACCTCTATTTTATTAACTAAAAACGGTAAGATAAACAATGTTTATACATTGATCTAAGGCACATGCCCCAATAGCTTAGATTATAAGGATCGCGACCTCACATCATGGGCGATTCAACATTAGATGGAGCACTCGATGATTAGTGAAGTTGTTAAACGGAGCCATGATCTTCACTCCAAGAACTAGAAAATTGGGGGCAATGTTGGATCTAAGTTTTGGGTCTTCCTTTAAATCAATGGAACCCAAGAGAGTTTGAAATGATCGAAAAAAGTTTCGGCGTCTTTTGGATGTAACGAAAGCAACCAGATCTCAGACCTCAATCGAAAACGCCATAATTAAAGTGAAAGGATTGAAGACACATTTTTTCCTGAGTACTGTAGACTTCCTTAGTTAGGATGAACTGTTGTTCTTCGTATGATGAGGTGTGCGGCGAAGGAAGAAAATTTTGGATGCACTATCGCACCTGGAGCGAGTCCGGTGTACCTCTTTCATCAGGAAGGAAAGCAAGTGGTTCCCAAGATTAATGGTGTGGCAGTTGAGGAGTTTACGGTTGTGTTAGAATTTTCAGCATCAAGCAAGGACGTCAACGGGAGGAAATCTGTAGCCAGAGTTTTTGAAATGGGCCAGCCTTCAAAACTGGGAGGCGTTCAGGCCCTCGAGGGAGGGAAACCTAAGAAGAAATGGATCTAGTTATCCTCATCTGAATGTCTAGCAAGGAAAGCAGTTCGGCCCCCCAATAAGCCTAATAGATTGTTTCAACCCTTTCTTCACTCTTTCCTTATGAAAAAAGGATTCATCTTGAATACAGTAGTAACCCAGGAGAAGCCTGGACATGTGCAAATATGTCGAAACAACTGGAAGAGGAAGGGGTTGCGGAGGGGCTTCTATGCGAACAAGTTGAGAGTAATCACAGTCAACCTACATACATTAATACGAACCAAACCACGCAGTTCAAACTACCGGATATGACTGAGGTGAATCTAGGGCTTGATGTGGAAGGTAGACCTTTGAGCCCCTTCGAAATGGGAAGTAGTGATCAGGGGGTGGAATGTACTCCTCCCGGTCAAGAGACGCAAGCGTTCGATGATTCGGTAGATGCAATTGGAGATGGGCTTTATGTTCTGCAAACTGTGACCACCTCAAAGTTTCCCACCAATAAGGATATATCAACTGATATTTCAAGACGATTAGAACAATGTAGGATTGTGACTAGGGAGCAAGCTAGTGCGGCTGGTAGCTCTAGGCAACCAAAAAATACCACTTTACATAAGGAGCTGGAGCGATTACATTCCAATGTGAATAATGGGGGGCAGAATCGTATGGCATTCATAAGCTAATCCATGAGGACAATATCTTAATATATTAGAGGAGCTGGAGGGGTAGTCAAACGGAGATTGATTAAGGAAACCATCACTAAATTAAAACCAGACATCATAATTCTACATGAAACAAAGGTAAAGGAAATAAATAGGAAACTGATAGCAAGTTTATGGGGTTTGTGGTTTAAGGAATGGGCCTACTTACCTTCAGAGGATTCGAGAGGGGGAATACTAATAGCATAGGATGCACGCATAGTGAAGGTGGATGACATAGTCGAGGGGTATTTTTCAGTTTCAATCAAAGTTGCAAAGAGGATGGCTCACATTATTGGCTAACAGGGGTCTATGGACCAGCATCTTATTAACATAGGGAGAAATTTTGGGTGGAACTAGAAGCATCGTATGGGTTGTGCGAGGGACAATGGTGCATTGGTGAGGATTTCAACGTGATTAGGTATGTGAGCGAGAACTCTCCATCTACATCTTTAATCGCTAATTCAGTAAGATTCAATGAGCTTATTAATGAGATGGGTTTGGCGGGAATGAAATAGATGTCGGGTGCACCAAGGATTGCAGATATGGGTAAACTTGCATTATTAAGGGAGAAACTTAGAGTATGGACAAGGAGACATTTAGGCTTGTACACCATCGGAAGCAAGAAGTTGAAATCAGCATTCAAGCTCTCGATAGGTGGGAAGCCAAAGGGGTGGGGTGAGTAATGAAGGGGATTATGTTCACAGGAAACTTTTGAAAGAGGAGATGGAGAAGCTTGTCCTCTGTGAGAACAAATCATTAAGTAAAGTTACTATGTCATTATGTGAGTTATTGTGTTGTAATATGTGAGTTATTGAGTGTTAATGTGTGGGTATGTGTTACTGCTGATGTGTGAGTTGCTGAGTGTTAATGTGTGGGTATGTGTTATAGCTGATGTGTGAGTTGTTGAGTGTTAATGTGAGTGTATGTGTTACTGCTGATGTATGATCAATCAAACGGTTGTGATTGAATTGATCGTACGGTCCTTGTAACATCTCACAGGATTTAAATAAAAGCCAATACAGCTGAGATGAGTGAGAAAAGAAAAATGACTCACTCAGATCTGATTTTCTTCTTCCCCAAGTTTTCTAATTCGACATGGTATCAGAGCAAGATGGCTCACGCCGGAGTGATTCCTGGTGAAAGATCGGCGCATAGAGGATCATCATCACAGATGGCATTCATCGCAAAACCTTCGTCGACAAAGTTGGCCGATTCTGCTCATGAAAACGGTAGATCTCGCTTCCCAGTTATCAGATCTGACCTCAGCCATGGTGGATCTACATCACAGAACACTGGATCTAGACAGATCGGTGCAGGATCTTCATCATCACACTCGATCTTGACTCCGTTTGGTAATTCTTTGAACCAAATTGTCTCTATAAAGCTAGATCGTATGAATTTCTTGTATTGGAAGTCCATGGTTTTATCAATTTTTCGAGGATGTCACTTGGATGGTTATCTTCTCGGGACGATTGCATGTCCACCTCAGTTCTTGGATGAAACTGGTGAACCAAATCCAGCATATGATGATTGGTATGCGACGGATCAGTTCTGTCTTAGTTGGCTGATCAGCGCCACATCGAAAAGTGTGTCTCTCGGCGAGATGATCGGAGCTTGCTCGGCACATGAGGCATGGAGACGCATTGAAGAACATTGTGGATCATTCAGCAGAGCTCAGATCCAGGTCTATCGACGTCAAATTCGATCATCCAAGAAAGGTTCTCAATCGATGACCGAGTTTCTAATGAAGATGAAAGACATCGCCGACAACCTGGCTACTGCTGGTTCTCCGATCTCTGATGAGGAGTTGATTTCTGATGTTCTGGCTGGTCTTGATAGTGAATATCTTCCGATTATTTCTGTGTTACAAGAGAAGGCGTCTTTGCGTTGGACAGAGTTTCAAGCATCTTTGTTGAGTTTTGAGACGACGATTCAGTAATTTCAAATTGGTCAAGGTCTGAGCATACATGATGAATCTCCTTCTGCAAACTCTGCAGAGGTGAAGAACAATAGTGGTGGTACTATGCAGTATAGATCTGGTACTGGTAGTAACCAACAAGGTTCTGGTGGTCGTGGTTCCTCGAATTGCGACAGAGGAGGTTGATCTCGAGGACGGGGGAATTTTAAGTTTCCAAACAATACTAAACCAACTTGCTAAATCTGTGGAAAGTTTGGTCATTCGCCGGCAGTTTGTTACTTTCGCGGAGACATGAAATATATGGGAGCTTCGACTGGTGTGCATGTTCTTCCACAACCTTCTCCTTCTCCACAAATGCGTTTTACTCCTCCTCCGGCGTCCACTTCCCAACGAGTTCGTTCTTCGCTGCATCGGAACCTGGATCAGACACATCGTGGTATGCCGATAATGGGGCTTCATCGCATATTACATCAGATCCTTCTCACCTGTCTACGTGCATGCCTTATCAAGGTAATCAATCACTGATTGTTGGTAATGGACAATCATTACCAATCTATGGTGTTGGTAATGCATCTATTCCATCTACTAAATCTGGTTTATCCTTTAGAAACACATTATGTGTCCCTCAGATTAAGAAAAATCTCTTGAGTGTGTCTTAGATGACTCGTGACAATAATGTGCTGAATGAGTTTCGTGCTCGTGATTGTTTTATGAAGGATATCAGAACTAATCAAGTTCTTCTTCACGGGACACTGCACAATGGACTATATCGGTTCTTTGGTTCTCATGTTTCTCCTTCTCACAGACATTCTGCTTTCATAACATTCAATAAGAGTCTACCTTCACTATGGCATTCACTTCTGGGACATCCTGCATAGTCTATATTGCAGAAGGTGTTACAGCTGGTAAATATTCCTAATGGTCCTCTGGGGTTTTGTTCTAGTTGCCCATTAGGAAAGAGTCATGCATTACCTTTTCAGTCTTCTTTCAGTCATTCATCTCATGTTCTGGATCTTGTTCATACTGATCTATGGGGACCTTCTCCTATGTCATCTACTAATGGTTTTCACTACTATATCCATTTCATTGATGATTGTACGAGATTCACATGGATTTATCCATTGAAAGCTAAGTCTGATGCTGTCAAAGCTTTTCTTCATTTTAAAGTGTTTGTTGAGAACCAGTTTTCTACTCGTATTAAACGTATACAATCTGACTGGGGTGGGGATATCGTTCTTTCAAACCACTTCTTGACTCATATGGTATTGGTTTTCAACATTCGTGTCCCTATGTTCATGAGCAGAATGGCAGAGCTGAGCGTAAGCATTGTCACATTATTGAAATGACTCTGGTTTTGTTAGCACATAGCAAACTTCCTTACAAATTTTGGTGGGATGCTTGTGAGACTGCAGTTTTCCTGATCAATCGTTTACCTACTCGTGTGTTGGGGGGTGTGTCTCCTTATGAGAAGTTGTATGGTCGTCCTCCTGATTATTCTCTCTTACGAGTATTTGGGTGCTTGTTTCCCTTATTTACGTCCTTATAATTCCCACAAGTTCCAATTTCTTTCTGATAAATGTCTGTTTTTGGGATATAGTTCGTCTCATAAGGGTTACAAATGTCTTCATAAGTCTGGTCGATTGTATATTACTCGTCATGTGATCTTTAATGAGGATGAGTTCCCTGTATCTTCTTTGTTTCCTTCTTCTTCTCATTTGGGGGTTCGACATCTTCTTCACCTGTTCCTCTTTCTGTTCCCTGTGGGTCTACATGTTTTCCTGTTTTGAGTAGGTCTATTCCATCTGGTTCTATGTCCAACACTATGGTTTCCTCCCCTAGTGAGTCTCCTATTATTGCTCAGTCTCCTATTACTGCTCTTTCTCCTTCTCCATCTGAGTCTGCCACTGGTTCTCCATCTGAGTCTGCCACTGGTTCTCCATCTGAGTCTGCCACTGGTTCTCCATCTTCTTCTGCATCTCAATCAGCTCCTGTCACTGAGATTTCTGAATTTGAGGAACCACAAAATGTTCACCCTATGATTACTAAAGCGAAAAATGGTATTTCTATGAAAAAGGTTTTTTCTTACTACTACTTCTGTGTCAACTGATGAACCTCCTAAATCAGTTGATTTGGCACTCAAGGACCCTCAATGGCGAGAGGCCATGGAGAATGAGTATCAAGCTCTCATCAAGACAGATACTTGTTCCTTGGTGCCTGCTTGCTCTTCTCAGAATGTCGTTGATAATAAATGGATTTTTACTGTTAAAAAAAATTCTGATGGCTCTGTTAATCGATACAAAGCTAGACTAGTGGCTAAAGACTTCAAACAGATGCCAGGTATCGATTTTGATGAGACGTTCAGTCCAGTAGTTAAAGCCTCCACTATTCGTATTATTCTTTCGCTTGCTGTTCAGTTTGGTTGGTCCATTCGACAGCTTGATATTAATAATGCATTTCTGAATGGTTGTTTGATCGAGGATGTCTATACAAATCAGCCTCGAGGTTTTGTTGATAGTAGGTATCCTAATCATGTTTGCAAGTTACACAAAGCTTTATATGGTTTGCGTCAAGCACCTCGGGCCTGGTTTGATAGATTGAGATCTACTTTATTTTCGTGGGGTTTTTCTCCGTCGAAGGCTGATACTTCTTTATTCATTTATCGACATTCTTCGGTGGTTTTGTATGTTTTGGTTTATGTCGATGATATCATTGTCACTGGTTCACACACTGATTATATTACACAGTTTGTGTCACGATTAAATGATTCTTTTGCTCTTAAGGATATCGGTGATTTAAATTTGTTTTTGGGTATGGAGGTTAGGAGAGATTCTCTTTGGATTGTTTCTTACTCAATCGGCCTATATTAAACAATTACTTGAAAGGGGGTATGCTCCAGGCTAAGGCAATTGATACACATTGCATTAGTGGGCAAACCTCTCTTTCGATACATCTCCTCCATTTACTGATGTTACTCTTTATAGAAGTCTTCTTGGTGGTCTTCAGTATTTAGTTCATACTCGGCCTGATATAGCATTTGTAGTTAATCGGCTAAGTCAATATCAACGTAGTCCTACTGTTACTCATTGGCAAGCATTGAAGCGTGTATTGCGCTATTTGAAAGGGACTTCTGAGTATGGTCTATGGTTTCGGCCTTCTAGTCAGTTGTATGTAACTGGGTTCTCTTATGAGGACTGGGCTGCTTCGCCAGATGATCGTCGATCTGTTTTGGGGTTTGCTGTGTTTCTTGGGTCGAACTTAATCTCTTGGCAGTCTAAGAAACAACATGTGGTGGCTCGGTCTAGTACTGAGTCGGAGTATCGCGCTCTAGCTCAGACAGATGCTGAAATTTCATGGGTACAATCTTTGTTATCTGAATTGCATATTCCTATTCCAGAGTTACCAGTAGTGTGGTGTGATAACATTGGTGCTCAAGCATTGGCTCACAATCCAGTTTATCATGCACGAACGAAACATATCGAACTTGATATCCATTTTGTTAGAGATAAGGTACTTGCTGGTCAGCTGTTGGTTCATCATGTTCCCAGTCATGATCAAGTGGCGGATTGCTTCACCAAAGCGTTTGCTGCGTCCCGGTTTACTTTTCTAAGAGGCAAACTTGGTGTCGCTTCTCTCCCCCTTCGTTTGAGGGGGAATGTGAGAACAAATCATTAAGTAAAGTTACTATGTCATTATGTGAGTTACTGTGTTGTAATATGTGAGTTACTGAGTGTTAATGTGTGGGTATGTGTTACAGTTGATGTGTGAGTTGTTGAGTGTTAATGTGTGGGTATGTGTTACAGCTAATGTGTGAGTTACTGAGTGTTAATGTGTGTGTATGTGTTACAGCTGATGTATGATCAATCAAACGGTTGTGATTGAATTGATCGTACGGTCCTTGTAACATCTCACAGGATATAAATAAAAGCCAATACAGCTGAGATGAGTGAGAAAAGAAAAACGACTCACTCAGATGGAGAAGCTTGTTCTCAATGAGCAACAAATGATCCACCAAAAGATGAAAACAAAGTGGATAAAAGAAGGGGACTCTAATACAAAGTTCTTTCACCATATCTTATCAGCTAGGAAGGCTAAGAATACTATTGAATGGCTCAAGGCGGAGAACGGCCAGGTTATTGAAACGAACATTGAAATTGCTTATGCAACAACCAACTATTACAAATGGTTGTACCCATTTGAGACGGGAAGGGAGTGCAGGATTGAGGGGATTGAATGGGGAGGGATCTCTCAGGACAAGGCCATTACCATGGAAGCTGAATTTACAGAGCATGAAATTTGGGAGGCATCAAAAGATTGCGCGATAGATAAGGCCCTGAGCAAAGATGGGTTCACCATGGCTTTCATCAAAGAAACGTGGGGCATCCTGAAAAATGACATTTTGAAAGTGTTTAGGGATTTCTATCACACTGGGGAAATTCATGTTGTGATAAATGAGACCTTGATTTGCTTAATACCGAAAAAGCACCAAGCTAGAAGGCTAAAGGAGTTCAGACCAATAAGCTTAATAACCAGTTTGTATAAGCTTATTGCCAAGGTGTTGGCGGCATGTTTGAGACCAGTGATGGAGCATACAATTGCTAGGGAGCAGGGAGCCTTTGTACAAGGGTGGCAGATGACTGATCTCGTTCTCATTGCGAATAAGGCAGTCGAGGAAGTGAGAAAGGGAAGAACAAGGTGGGTTTTGTCCTCAAGTTAGATTTTGCGAAAGCCTACGACTACGATCATGTTGAGTGGACTTTTCTCAACTATGTTCTTGACATGAAAGGGTTCGGGAGTAGATGGAGGAAGTGGATGAGAGGATGTTTGAAATCTATCTCGTACTCCGTGGTCATCAACAGAAAGAATAGGGAGAAGTTCCGTGCAACTAGGGGTTTACATCGGGGAGATCTGTTGTCTTCCTTTCTTTTCATTCTTGTTGCAGACATTATGGAGCGCATGATTGACACTGTAAAAAGGCTTGGGCACATTTTTTGGTTTTAGCTTGGTCAGAACAATGTGGATATCTCACATCTATAATTTGCTGATGATTCCCTCATCAAGGTACAGAACGATAATTCCTCTCTTTCTAACGTTCTAACAGTTGTGGATGGCTTTTGTTTGGCTTCAGGTCTTAAAGCAGAATAAACATAAGTGTGCCATTCTCGGCATCAATATGGATGACCAGGTAGTCTCCACATTTACTGACCAATTGGGAGTGTCAATAGGCGCGTGGCCAATTGCATACCTAAGCCTACCATTAGGGGATAATCAGAAAATTAAAAGATTTTGGGATCCGGTGACAATAAAAATTGAGAAGCGGTTGGCAAGATGGAAACGCACATATTTATCTAAAGGCGGGCATCTTACTCTTATTCATTCAGTCCTTAATGCTATACCCACTCACTTTGTGTTTGTGTTTAGGATCCCTAAATGTGCGGTGGATCGAATCAAGCAGAGTATGCGCCAGGTTCTATGGGAACGCTTCAACAGACTGGGCAACAAACCTCTTGTTGACGAAAAAATTACATCCATACGGTTATTTTTTTTTTTAATTTGTAAATTATTGTGGTTTTCTTTTTTATTCTTTAATTACGGTATATGGCCTTTTGAAAATGCGTAATTGGTCTGACCAACACGAATGGCACCTTTACAAAAGGCACCATTCGTGTGACGTGGCGCCACATCATATTACTAACAAGAATGGCGCCTTTATAAAAGGCGCCATTCTTGTTAGGTCTGCCCACATGTACTGCCACATGGGATGCCACATGGGAGCATCCCATGGGAGGACACCACGCATGCATGACTGCATGCGTGGGATGCCACACCACGCATGTAGTGAGAGAGAGCTACTGCGTTGCAGAGATTCTCTGCATGCATGCAGAGAATCTCTGCAAGCACCCTCCCCCCTACAACCCACCTATCAACGACCTAGGGTCATCAACGGGGGGGTTGAATGTTAGTTGGGGACGGTGGGTGTATTTAAGTGTTTAAAATAGGGAGAGGGAGAGAGGCAGTGAGGAAGAGCAGTGAGAAGAGAGCGGTGTAAGAGAAGCGGCGACGACGGCGACGACGAACACAAGCAGTAGTGTAAGTAGAAGTGTGTGTGTGTTTGGGTTGAGTTTGTGAGCCGAGAGAGAGAGAGAGGGAACTGCCAAGAGGGAGAGAGGAAGAGAGTGTGTGAGTGAGAGAGAGAGGGAACAAAGAAAGAGGGAGGAGGAAGAGAGAGTGTGTGAGCCGAGAGAGAGAGAGAGGGAACAACCAAGAGGGAGGAGAGAGGAAGAGAGTATGTGAGCCGAGAGAGAGGGAGGGAACAGTAGAAAGGTAGGAGAAAGGAAGAGAGTATGTGAGCCGAGAGAGAAAGAGAAGGAGAAAGTGTGAAAGAGATGGTGAGAGGTGACGTGAGAGAGGGAGAGAGTGTTAGAGAGATGGTGAGAGGTGCCTGAGAGAGAGAGAGGGAGAGAGTGTGAGAGAAATGGTGAGAGGTGAGAGAGAGAGAGAGAGAGAGAGAGTGTGAGAGAGAGAGGTGCCGTGAGAGAGGTGCCGTTATAGAGAGAGGTAGGGAGTGACATGGAGGGTGAGAGTGTGCCGAGAGAGAGAAAGAGAGAAAGGTAGAGAGTGTGAGAGAGAGGGTGAGGTGCCGTGAGAGAGAGAGAGAGGAGGAGAGAGTGCGCCATGAGAGAGAGAGAGGGGGAGAGTGTGAGAGAGAGGGTGAGGTGCCGTGAGAGAGAGAGAGGAGGAGAGAGTGTGCCGTAAGTAAGAGAAAGAGGGGAAGATTGTGATAGAGAGGGTGAGATGCCGTGAGAGAGAGGAGAGAGAGAGTGTGCCGTAAGAGAGAGGGGGAGAGTGTGAGAGAGAGGGTGAGAGGTGTCGTGAGAAAGAGAGGAGGGTGAGAGTGTGCGAGAGAGAGAGAGAGAGAGGGGGAGAGTGTGAGAGAGAGGGTGAGAGGTGTCGTGAGAGAGAGAGGAGGAAATAGTGTGCCGTGAGAGAGAGAGAGAGGAGGAGATAGTGAGAGAGGGGGAGAGTGTGAGAGTGTGTAGAGAGAGAGAGAGAGAGAGAGAGAGAGAGAGAGAGTGTGAGAAAAAGGGTGAGAGAGAGGGGGAGAGAGTGTGTGTGAACGATCGAGAGAGAGAAGGAGAGAGTGTGTGGGTTTGGGTTTGGGTTGAGTGTGTTAGCTGAGAGAGAGAGAGGGAACAGCTGAGTGTGTGAGCCGAGATAGAGTGTGTGTATTTTCGTGTATTTAGCAAACGTTCGGTGTTTGGGGAACGTTTAGCCGAGAGAACCAATATTTTTAATTATTTTTTTTTATGAATATTTTTTTGTTATTTTGTTTTCATTTGAATAAAATAACTAAATTTATATTTTTTTTCATAGGGAATATTAATTTTTTGTAGGTCAAGGAATATTAAATTGAAGAACTAACCGAAAGGAAAATAGTAAGAACAAAAATTTATTTATTTATTTATTTAATATATTTATAGTGTAATAGATTTTTTAAGAAAATGTGGTTAAGTAGCATGTGTTTATTGTATGGTGTGTATAATTTAAATGTTTTATTTTTAAATAGCTATTAAAGGATGTTGCAGCATAACATCGTAGTTAACAAAATGTTACAAATGTTAAACCCTATAGAAAACTAATTTTTTGTAGTGGTTGTCGTAGCTTATTGTGTGTAGTGATAAATGCTTGATAATTATTTGGCACATTTTACACGTGAGTGGCAAATCGACCCAAAGATAAATATGATCTGTGTTATTTATTATCAGTGTTTGATTATTGTGACAAGATATCAATTACAAGTTAGTATTAATGGAGTGTTCGATATATACACTATTAGTCCCCTCACCATCTCCAACAACGACCACAAGGAAAAAATCTTTTACTTACAAATTTAATTTGTAAGTAAAAGTTTTAAAATTGTAAGTAAAAGTTTTAAAATTGTAAGTAAAAGTTTTTACTTCCAAAATGTCGTTAGTAAAAACATCGTAAGAATAGACTCGTCGGTAAAAGTTTACACTTACAAACTTAATTGTAAGTAAAGAGATTCTTTTTTACTTACGAACCCACCATCATAAGTAAAAGTGTATAATATCCGTTAATAAAATTTCTATTCGTTTTCAATAATATTCATTAATATAACAATATTTTTCATTTAAATATTATTTTGTTTAATTTTTGTGCCTTTCATTATTTTTTCAAAAAACATTACGTTAATATTTTAATGAGTTTCGTTTTGGTAAAAAAATTTAATGAGTTAGAGAACTTAAATAAAATACAGTTAATTATTCTTGATTATTGTTCTGATCAGTTTTTCATCAATTTGGCAAACTTTTCTTCCTCGGGAGCGCAAAGCTAACTAGAGTAGATCTAGCTGAGTAACCAAACAATGTACCAAAGCTCCTTCAACCAACAACTAGAAAGAGAAGAAAAAATAAAGTTAGACAGTTTAAAATTGATTTATAATTTTCTTCATTAAAAAAATTAAAGAAATTAAAAAAAATTGAATACAACCTTCAAAAAAGCCACAGGATGTTTGGAGCTTGTAGAGACTTTGCAATAGGCTCATGCATCTTACATGCACCCAATTAATATGAAAAAAATAAGTTAAAACATATAGAATGCATTAGGATTAATCAACAAATGTAGGTGAAATGCAAATCAAAACCTTCGTAGAGATTGCATGTACTGACATGGATGAACCCATGAAATTAAGAGACGATGCAGAATCGAGATGAAGTGCAAGGCGCAACAACGTCAAGAGGAACTCTTTGATGATTTGCGATGTGATGAAATAGAAATTAGTTGTGAGGTCAATGTGAGAGATAGGACCGTGAGCCTAGGAGATAAGGAGAGAAATTGTTGGGTTTTTAACTTATTATCTTTTGAAACAACGTGTGTGCATTAGGGGGTGGGATGTGGGGGGTTCCGGGTGTACGTTCCCACGTTCGTGTTCGTGTACGTAGCACGATCCTTATCTTTTTTGTGCCTATCTTCTTATTTTTGAGATATTTTTTGTGCCTATCTTTTACTTTAGATTTATCCAACAAAATAAAAATCAATTATTTATTATTTACTTGTAAAAAGACAAAATTAAAAATTAAATATGACATTACTGTTTTGTCCCTTTTTAGTGAAAGTTTAATTTGTTAATTAATTTTTCTTCTTCTTCTTTTTTTCTAGTTTGGAAGTTTCCTTTTTATTGAGTATATATATTGTAAGTAAAAATACATATTTACTTACAAAGCTATACATATTACTTTCCTCTAAGATTCATAAGCAAAAGTTAGTATTTTTACTTGCGAACAAAAGTAGTTTATATAAATATATTTCTGTGAGTAAAAGAAATTCTATTACTCACTAAAAACTATTGCCGAATTGGGTCGATATTCACTTATTAATTATTAGCTTTTGCTTACAACTCATGAGTCATAAGTACAAACAATACTTTTAGTTACAATTTTATCAATTTTTTTTTACAAACTTAAGAGTCATAAGCAAATATGGACTTTTACTTACACTTTTTATATTCGTAATTGAAAGTTTTGTAATTAAAAGTCGAATTTCTTGTCATGAACATTAGTAACAAAATACGTAATCTCGCATTCACAAGTGTCCTCACTCTGCTCTCTAGTGCTGACAGTAGACTATAGGCGCTGCCCCGTCCGGATATATTTATTTCCAATTGTTCGGTCAACTATCGTACAATGAAAAATCAGGCCACTACTCATCTTTGAATACATCAAACCATTCTTCTCCCTCTTCTCTGGCCACGACCATGCAAGGAAGTAGCTAACTTGCTAACTGTGACCACAATTGATCATATTCGAACTCACTATCTACCACTTGAAGCTCTGATAACCACTGATTAAGAATAATAATATTATAGACGATATATTTAGTAAAAACAATTAAGCGTTAGTGTATAACATAAGCCTTTTACAAACAACATCTCGTTAGAGAAGCATAAAACAAAAAGTGATTGTTGTCCATACAAGTATATAAATGATGTAATGTGTGTTGGCGATCAATAGGAATAGACTTTTTTGTTAGGCAATGCAAACTTCCATGTGTAGGTACACTTGAAAAGTAGATTAGTGTCGATATATATATATATTAATAAGTTTACATTGTAATGAGATTCCTATCATACCAAAGAAGAAGATAATTCTCAACTTTATTCTGTCAAATTTCTCGATAATTTCTCAATAATTTATTCTGTAATAATATTTCTTATCAAACACTTTGAAAAGTATGGATGGATTGATATTGTCAATATTGACAAGATTGATTATGCTAACAATATTGACTATATTAACAATATATTATGTCAATAGTGATCAAGGAAACATGAAACCTATGTACGTCAACCTGTTATTTTTTCTTTCTAGTTTACATAAACATATTGATTTGTGTTGAATGAAAGTTTTTAATTGCAAGTGACAATAATTACTATTTCTTCTACATTGTCCATATCGGTTATATTGTCAATAAATATTGTTATTATGAGACTATAACCTACTTCAATTAATCAATCGAATTTTGAATTAAATAAACACTAAGTGATAACTACTTTTATGCCCATATTGTCTATATATTACTTATTGACAACATGCATTTGAAACGACATACAAAGATAAAGAAAGCTTATTTCTACCCAAAAAAGTAAATAAATAAAACTTGTTAGATGTGTCATTATTGTTGAATAACCCACGTAATACTTGTGTATATCTGCACTATCAAGAACTTTTGTATATATGTGAGAAGCTCTAAGGCACGTGACAACATTCGAATGCTTATATATATATATGCAAGTGGGTGGTCTAGAACAAGGTTTTTAGGTTAGAGTTTAACTAATTTGTTGAGAAGCTGGCAATCCCTAATGGCATTTGATCTAGGTTGATATGTCCTTTTTGGAGTTAACGCAAGCATGAGAAAATTTTTGTTGGTATGATGCCGATCATTTTTGGCGTTAAGACAGGCACAACAAGACTTTTGGGTATAGTTTTTGCTTAAAAATTTCCATTTTTTGTAAATATCATTCATATAGAGAACTTTTTAAATTGGAGTACACACTTTTGTAAGGAGTCAACAAAAAAATCATAAACCCCAAAATCACAACTCGTTTAATTGAAACCAACAAACAACATAAAACAAGAATCAAAACCAACAACCGTTCAAGAAGTCTCAACTCCTTCCATTATAAATTAAATCAAAGTTAAAGTGAAAAACAAACCTCCGTTTCTCCTCCTCACAGCCAAACTCGAACAACAACTTCTCAAGCAAAATCCAAACACGAATAAGACTTCTCATCGCCCAAATGCCCTAGGCACCATCTTCCTATTTGTCAAATCGAAATCACTTGTACATGGAGTGCTCAAAGTAACTAATGTAACACAGAGAGGGAGAGAAAAGAAGACCTTCGAGAGTGCAGAGAGAGAGAAGTTGTTGAAAAATTACTACAAGATGCTCCATTTTGATATAGGAACAAAAATAATTTTTGATGAGGATTCTTTGAAAAGTTCGATCGTGCCTCAAATCCTCATTTTGATCATTTTTTCGCTTGATATATATGTAATCTTTTTTACATCATCAATGCGGTAAATTATTTAGGTCATGGAAGGTAGGAGTATCCCGTTTCAATTTTATGCATATGGAGAAATTGTTAAGGTTTCGCAAGGCATCGCGTACAGCAGACCCCCATCAATGATCCTGATTATTAAGTTTGGAATGAGTAAACATGAGTTGATGGATCACGTGTATAACGCGTATGGTATTTCGTCCACGAAGACTCTCATTACAATGACGTATCGTCACGTAATAACTCATCCATCAGGTTCACAATATTTTATTCCCGTGTCGTTGTAAGACGAGACCCACTTCGAGTTGATGTGGTCAACAGTAGCGAATCTACCATTATCAGCGAAGGTAGAGATTTATTTAACCTTCGAGCCAATCAAGCCTTTTCAAAATTCTACTGTACATTCACAAGTGGTAGAAGAAAATATGGGCATGACATGCCCTGCACCAATGATGGAAAGATTACGTATGCAATCACCTATAGGTGATGTTATGCAAGATAGATTTGTTACTCCTATTGATGATGACAATAGTGCCCCCAGTGATGACCCTAACGAGGACCACGACAACGACATTGACGAGGATGTATGTCCCCTCGAGGATGCTGCGCCATCTGTTAATTGGGAAAATATAAATGTTGTTACAGATGACCCAACCTGCGAACCTCCAGGGGCGGAAAACTTGCAAGATGATGAGCAATTTGCAATTGACGAGGAGGAGTGTATGGAAGAAGCAAGCGACGAAGAAGTTTACCAACCATTGTCGGTGTATAATAAAATTGATTGGGAAGTGGCTAATTCTACTGCGACCCAACATTCTCATTATTTGACTAGATGGGACATGCCTAATTTTGAGTTGGAAAGAGGAATGTGCTTTGACAATAAGAAAGACTTGCAACATGCCATCAAAGTATGGCATGTTAACAACCATTGTCAATACCTTGTTATGGAGTCAACTACAACCTTATGGGCAGTGAAGTGCAGAAGTGCGCCAGAAGCTGGGTGCATGTGGCGTCTCCGTGCTTGTTTGCGAAAGAAAAAACAATTATGGGAGATCACTCAATTAGATGAGCCACACAGCTGTATAAATCCCAGCATAGAACGCAGTCATGCCCAACTCGACGCCAACATGCTTGCACGCGAGATACAAAGCGTTGTCCAAATAGATCAGACAATTAATATCAAGGCCTTGGTAGAAATGATTAAGCTAAAATACGAACATGAAGTTCCCCACAAGCGAATGTGGGATGCTAAAAGGAAAGTAGTTGCAAATGCATTCGGAGATTGGGACGCGTCGTATGCTAGGTTACCAAGATGGTTGGCGGCTATATATAATAAGAGCCCAGGGACAAAGATTAAGTGGTCACATAGACAATGGGCTGCATATGAGATCAGGATAGAGCATCCTCAATTTCGTCGTGTGTTCTTTGCATTCGAAGCATCAATCGAAGGGTTTAAGCATTGTAGGCCTCTTCTACAGATTGACGCTACATTCTTGTATGGAAAATACAGTGGTAAGCTAATGATTGCCCTATCTGTTGATAGCAATGGACATCTACTTATAGTTGCATTTGAAGTTGTGAAAAACGAATTAACAGACTCGTGGGGGTGGTTTTTGAGGATGTTGCGCAAACACGTGACCGATAGAGATGGTATTTGTATTATTTCTGACCATCACTCTGGCATTCTCGAGGCTGTTAACATACCAGCAAATGGTTTTTGTCCACCAAGAGGATACCATCGTTATTGCCTGTGACACTTGACTAGTAATTTTAACATGAATTTCAAAAATGAATCTTTAAAGAACATCCTTTCTCGAGCTGCTGGTCAACATTAAATGAGGAAATTTGATGCGTGGAGCGTTTTGCTTATTTGTCATCAAGAAGTCCTCAATGTCTTCAATATATGAATGCCATTCCCAAGGAACTCTGGACTCAATCGCATGATGGAGGCTTGCGGTATGGATGGATGAATTCTAACGGGGTTGGTATGTAATCGATAGTAGTTATCTTTATTATCCTATATTTTTTTCATTGTGCTGATATTACTGACACGACATTATCTTACCATTGTAGAATGTTTTAACGGTGTATTGAAAGGGGCACGATTCTTGCCAATAACAGCAATGGTTCAAATGATTTACTACAGGTTAGTGACATACACCAACCGACGCAAGGAGGAAATCGATGAAGCAATCTAGCACGAGCTCAATTACACGAAATATGCCATGGATAAAATTGCGCATTATGAACAATCTGCAAGGAGATATTACGTCAAATTGATAAATCGTGACACTGGTGAGTTTAAGGTGCTCACTGGACGTCATGGTGATCGCATACATAAAGGCAACAATACACTGATTGTTATCCTGAAGAACTGGTATTGCAGCTGCAATAAATGACAATCGTTTGGTTTCCCTTACTCACACGTGTTAGCTACATGTGCCCTTATTCGACTTGATTATATACAATTTATTGAGCTATACTACAGGATGGACGTGTACGCACGATGCTACTCCTCTCAATTCAAAGCCATCCCTGATGAGAAGTATTGGTCGACTTTTGCGACGAAGATTTTACCAGATCCTGAGTGTAGTCGTGGCCGAGGGAGACCAAAGGGAACACGAAGGCAAAATGAGATGGATCTTCCTAATGTTTTAAGGACCTTGCAATGTGGCATGTCATCAAGAAGGACATAAACGAACAACATGTCCGAATAGAGATCGTGGTCGAGACCCTATTAGGAGGAACCATTGTAGTCTTTGTCGTGCAGAGAGACATAACAAAAAAAATTGTCCATCAAAAGCTCAACCCCCCAATCCAAACCAATGAGAGGATTTGTATTTTGTTTGTAAACGGTGTCAGTTGGTAATTTTATAACATTTATATTAATATAGTATTCGGATATGTTATGTAAAGTAATAGATAGGTATTTGTTAATGTCATAACTCGTACTAATGATTAGTTGTGACTTTTAAAACTACTCTACCAATTTCTCTAATCACACAGTTGTAGCGAGTACACATGGAACCAAGACCATCTGATCCTTCTCTTCTACGCCTCCAATCTATACACAGATCATCGCAAGTCTGGAGGGATCAGGTATATACATTTAACATGTATGCGCCTACTATTTATGCAAAAACGTTTAATACATATATATATATATATCGACATATTTTTTAATTGTAAGGTACATGATACGATGCGCGTGCGAAGAAGACAGGGTGGGTTGATCGACGGGTGAATTACTATTCTTGAATGATCCCTTACCTACGTTCTAGTGGCTTTTATGGGGTTTCACGCGTAGGATTTTTTAGACTTGATTGGGCTTTGATCACCGCTTTCATTGAGAGATGGCATCCAGAGACACATACGTTCCACATGCATTATGGCGAGTGTACAATAACACTCCAAGACATTGAGATTCAGCTCGTGTTATCGATTAATGGTATGCCTGTGACTGGAAGCACAGATGTCAACTATTTCGCGGTGTGTAAAAGACTACTTGGTGCAAGACCTGAACCACTTGACCTTTCTGGGAATAGAGTTCTTGTTTCATGGCTCGAACAAAATGTGCCACCTATAGAGGATGACAGCAATGAGGAAATTGTTCGACGTTATGTTCGTTCGTATATTCTACAACTTATTGGTGGTTGTGTGTTCGCTAACAAGTCGAACCGATATGTACATATGATGTTTCTTCCATTGCTCGAGGACCTTCAAACAGCTGAATAGTATAGTTGGGGAAGGGCATGTTTGGCATATTTATACAGGGAGTTATGTCGTGGATCTCGCTCTGGTGCGTACGAGGTCGCTGGTGCATCAATTCTTATACAACTATGGGCCTGGGATAAGTTTCCATTTATAGTACCAACGCGCATGCCTGTTCCTAGAGCTCGACCACGAACATGTGATGGAGTATACATGCCCAATGACGTTCCTTTGGGATATCGGTAATAAAAATGTTTCTCATATTATTTTTAATTATTCATTGCATCTTTTTAATTTATGACTAATTTATTATTTTGTATATAGATGGATACTTGCATTTTCGGTAACTAGGACTTCCACACATGTTTTATCATCATATCGTGATGCACTTGACACGTAGAGGGAGAATGTCGTGGAGTGGCAACCATACGCTGATATCATCGAGTCACTTCCACAATTATGTACTCAAGGTCACGGGAGCTAGCGTTCGACGTGTCCTTTAATTTGTTTCCATATAGTTGAATGGCATAGACCGGAAAGGGTCATGAGACAGTTTGGGCTGACACAGGTTCTGCTACCTTACTGTGATTTTGACACATGTCTGCACCGCATCCAATTGAGAGGACACCCTCAAGAAAATTGGGCAATGTATCACAGAAGATATATAGAGTTGTGGGAAAATCGTGGTAATACCATAACCACGATGGAACAAGAAGGGGAACATGATCAGGAAGAGTATATGAGGTAGTATAGATCTATCACCAGGCGATACATTGAACATGACGGGGCTATACGCGAATTCTCGGTAACCTTGAAACTATAATGTTGTTATCCTCATGAGTCATATTTAAAATTGTTAACTAACACTGCATTTTTTTTATATCAGTCTACATTTGCGCGTCAATTAGAGCGAGTGTTCATTGATGACGGGATCGATAAAGGCATTGCTGCTCTACATGAAGACATCAGAATCTTAGATGAGGATGAACGGCAAAGGACTACTCTGTGGAATGATGAAAATGTAGTTGGGTCGGAAATAGATGACGAAGCTTCTCAAAAAGAAGAGGAAAAACAACAAGAAGAGGATCAAAGCCTAGTAGATAGAGGGAGGAGAAGAAAAACAACAACGACTCAAACTTTGGGTGAGAGCAGTAGACGTTCTTCTCCACCACCCCCAATTCATACAACACCAAGAACGTCGACAGAGACTGTAGGTGAGAGCAGCAAACGTTCTCCTCCACCACCTTTAACCTGCCCTTCTTCTTATAGGTACTCTCCTTTGCCGCCCCTAACACAACCAGATGTTTATATGTTTTTGCCTAGGACACCGAGCATGAGTGTTCATCCTTATCATTTTGATCCATATGCTCCTGGGCCATCATCTTCCTACATGGACCATAGAATGCCTACACGTTCAATGCATGGTTCATTGCCTCAATACATGCCAAGTCCATTTACTCCGCCATATTATAATTACAATATTCCATATAGTGGAGATGGCTCATTCATGCCCTTATTAGGCATGCCACGTCATGTTCCTTTTACCCTACCACATACAGGAAGTCAGTATGTTGGAATGGTTCAACCCCCTATCTTTGATAGCACTGGTAGTAGAGGTTAATCGAGTCAACACGAGGAAGAAGTTCAGTCAAGTCATCGAGCTCAACAGACTTAGCCGGATGTACAAGCACGCAAAAATTCACGTCGAAATAGAGTACGACTGGTTTGCCACACGGAGGAGCAACGTCGACGCCGATAGAACTGCATCATACCTTTGTATGAGTTTCTTTCATGTCATGGTAATTTCTTTGTATCGACGAACATATCCTAGTCGAGAATGTTGACATTCCAGTTATACATGAAGATACTTTTCAAGAGCAAGTACCTGAGCATGATACTGAAGTTGATATTAGCAACAATATTGCAATTTCACTTGCTGATCCTAGTGCCACGTACATGTCAGACGTCGATGACGAAGAATGTAACGAAAACAATAATTCTGATTTCTCAATGGATGATGAAAATAGTGACAACGAACCATGACATACTCACTTAAATAGGTTTAAGAAATCAAACCTAACTAGTAAATTTAGTTACACATTTGTTTGTTCCTTTCGTAATAATTGATTATGACATTTACATTTGTTTCTAACTTACTCTTAAACTTTAAAAAAAGTCATGTCAGGCAGAAATTATGCATCGTCATCTGGGGAGGGATCTGGTGGACGATCCAGCAGACGATTCGGTGGATGATCCGGTGGTCGCAGAGATCGTCCATCTCGCGGCTTGGATCGTTCGCTAGTACGATCTCCCGCTGATGATGCTGAGCCTCAGCAGCATCAAGAACAGCTCACTCCGCAACAGCTTGCTCAGCAGCAGTTTGCTTACCATCAACAACTTTTTATCTAACAACTGCTTTCTCATCAACACCATCAATCACAATTATTTCAGCAGTATCCTTGTCCACCGTATACGCAGCACCCCCACCAGGTCCCTCTCCTTCAGCCATCGAGGCCATCTTTATTTGGCCCCAATGATCCAACCACTCTACAGGCTTACTCATCTCTTTTGGCGTTGCAACTCCCTCCATCTATCGCTGGTCGCGTTACTTCTAGAGGATCTACCCATACATCTCCGTCCCATCAGCAGGACTACCACCATGTCCAGATCGCTCCCTTTGACTCTAGTTGCATGCATCCCCATCGACGAGTCATGATCATGTCGAGCATGCATCACATTCGCCCAATGCTTCAAGCCACCCTTCGAGTGAGCCGTCTATTAGTGGCGCCTCGCGTAGATCACAATGAGGCGATGAGCCAGCTAGGGCCCCGAGACGTAGATGTAATGATGACCGAGGCACAGCGCGGGTGTCATTGACCGTAAAAACTGTGAAAGAATTCTAAGTCAACGAAATATTATTACGTATATATACTTGCGTTTAATGAACTTACTATAATATTGGTCTAACTTTTTTTTATAAAAATGTAGTGGTACTTTCTTGCATCCGTCATCCGAAGCGTCAAAGCAAATGACGCGGGTATATAAATTCGATTTACATAAGGATGGCTACTGTTGGGATACGGTTCCCAACCATATCAAGGAGCAATATTTTAACAAATGGGCGGTAAGAGATTTTTAAATAAAAAAATTAAGTTTCTTTTACTTAGCATATGTTGAAGACTTGACTTTCTATTATTACAGACTCATTTCGATTGGAGACGATCAGATGACGCTATGGTTAGACATTTGTACGACAGGCCGATTGCCACTCGTTACGCTGACTTTGTTAGTAAGATGGTGAGGAAGCCAACAAAACCAGCACATGTATCTCTGGAGGTTTTTGAGCATTACAAGAAGATGCGGTCTACTCTAGAATATAAAGCAAAGTCAGTACAAGCGAGCCGAAATCGAAGATCAGAGGTGGGGGGACCTCGGGTCCGTCTGTGCACGGAGGTGGAGCCATATCCATCTATGAGCATTCGTTGAGACTGGTATGTTTTGGGACATACATACATTGATACATACATACATATTTATACATTAGATTCATATAAGTTTCAAACTTAATTTTAAGTTAAACATATTTTATAGGAGAAGAAACTCGGTCGAAAGCTGACTGCTTTGGATTTATGTTTATATCTCCATACAAAGGATCATGATGGCATCACTTTCTTGGATCCAAGAGCAGAGGCGATTGCCGTAAGAAACTATTTTACCATAATTGTTTTTGGTTAATTATAGGTATCAATGACTTATATGAATTTTCAATGTTGAAATTCTTAATACAGGCGGCTATACACGAAAGGACTAAATAGCTTTCCCAGCTGCAGCCTGACACTCCAATTGATGAAACAGAATTATATTTGGAGATTGTGTAGCGAAATGATAAAGGCCAGAGATTTGGTCTTGGCTGGACACCGTTAGGGTCTACGATGTGTAGACCTGATGAAGCTGGATCTTCTCGTCCTATATTTGTAGATGATGAGCCATTTGACCAGTTCAAGAAGGAATTCAGCGAGATGCAAGCAATGATACTAAAGCTGGTTAATGACAAGTCTGTAGATCGCGAGCAATTGCTTGAAATGCAAGGACGATTACATCGCATGGAACAGGGTTTCATGGAGAGATCAGCTACACAAGAAAGGTAAGATGATGTTGATGATGATGATGATGATGATGATGATGCTGTTCACAATGACTCAACGACTGAGGATGATGAATGATGATTTCTTTTTCACAACGTCCAAAAAGGTTAGATTCTTTTGGTTCATTTTTGACTTGATACTTATAAGTTTTTTTAATTAGGAACCATTATAAATCTTATGAATTTATTACGAATTATTATAAAAACATAAATCATGTAAACCACATATTGAATCGAGATTATTGGAGTAATGTTTGTTATTCACTAGTTTTTTCTTTTGTATTCTTTATTTGAATATTGAATTGGGAGACTCAAAAAGGTTTTACTTCTAAATAGAATGTTTGTTTTAGGTCTACATTGAACATTTGTTAAGAATGATTTTGGGATTTTGTGTTTTAATTGGTTCGACACAAAAAAACCTTGTTCAAACTATATTAACATCTTTTATTTTGTGTTTTCATATTTGTGATATTGAATATATATGCTAACTGTTAATTAATTTTACTAATTTGTATTTATTTTTCTTTTTTATTGAAATAAATATGATTTGTTCTTTATTATTGTTTTTCATAAAATATATGACTTTTCTATATGTGAATCTCAATTTTGTATACATCCAAGCTTAACTTATTTTATTTTGCTTTTTTTTTTTTTTTTTTGCAGGAAACTATGGTATATATGATGGATGGATTGTATTTTTATGATGGTTTTCTTGGAAACTTTTTTTGTGTTCTCCTATTTTGATTTTTTTTTTAATTTTTTGTATAGAGACAATTATTGATACACTAAGTTTATGTATTCAAATTTGATTACTTTGGATTTGATTAATTTCGATTGGAATGTATTGGAATATATGAATTCATTGTTGCTGTCGAATGTATGTTGAATGTATGCGGGAATGTATGAACCGTATGGAGGGAATGTATAAACCCTAAAACCCTAAATGTATTAACCTATACGAATATATATATATATATATATATATATATTTAGCGACGGGTTCATTGGCAACGAGCCCACCCGTCCCCAATCCGTCGCCATTTCGTTTGGCGACGGATTGGTACCCGTCGCCATTTTCTAAATGCCACATCAATTCCACCTCATTTCCATCGCCACGTGGCACCCCGTCACCATCAATAACGCCTCTACTAAAGGCGATATACATTATTTTTAAAATTTTAAAGAAATTTACCCTATTTAATGAATTTAAAAGAAAACCAACCCTACTTTTTTAATAACCCCCTTGTTGACTGGCAAAGTGTGGCAACACAAAGAATATGGCGAATTTGGCATCGGGAACATCGTCATCAAGAACCAAGCATTACTTTTAAAACAAAAAATCTATTTGGACTCTTAGAGTTCGGACTCGTAGGGAGGTTTTTGAAATTATTACAAATATCAAAGGAGTATTGCAAGTTGCTATTTCGAAGTCATTTATTCTTGAGGATGACTTTGAAATAAAAAATTTTCAAAAAATCTCTAAGAGTCTGAACTCTAAGAGTCCAAATAGCACTACTTCTTTTTAAATGGCTTTAGAGGTTCCCAAGAAGAGAACATGATTCACTGTGGGCTGAGGTTAATCGCATCAAATAGGAACGAGAAGGAACATGTGAGATGTTGGACCGGCGTGCGACGTGACGTATATGGGCCCTTAATTTGCGACACAGGGTCAACAGCAGCACAACCTCTCAGATTGAGGCACTTATGTTGGCACTTGCAGACACAAGGATTAGACTCAGATGGCGGATATAAGCATATGGAATGTTGATGCGACGGGACTATTTTCTGTCAAGTCGACCTCTTGTTGTGCATCTTCAATTCATTGAATACTTTTCATTCATTTAAGGCAGTCTGGAAGCAATCTACAACTCCGAAGATAAAATTTTTTGTATGGCTTGTTCTTCAGCAAAAGGTCTGTTAGACATAATAGTTCAGTCAATGGTCAAGTGAATGGTCAAGATGTACAACAAACTGATCATGGTTAGGTCTTTACCATGGTTAAGTATATGTTTAGTTAGTTAACTCAGTTGGTTTAAATTCAGTTGTAAATCAGTTTATATAAATAGGCCTGTATCTTCTTGAACAAGCTAATGAGAATGAAAGAATAGTTTTGAGTTCTTCATTTGTGTGTTACGTATTACATTGTTGTTGCTGTTCTTGATAAAGCTTGACTAAAGCTCAAGCAGATCAACCTCATTAGGTTAGATCTTCACATGGTATCAGAGCTTTAATGGCGTCTGATCGTTTGAGCTCGCCAGGAAGTGCTGGAAACGTGGTTCCAGATGTGGCATCGATCGCCAAATCCTTGAATTTCAACTTGTCTACAAAGCTTGATGAGACAAATTACATCTCTTGGAAAGTACAAGTGAAAGCAAAGCAATTAAAGCGCTTGTGCGAGTTTCTTGGTCACAGAGGATCGTTTTTCTTCAAATCGACCATCGTCTTCAACCTCTGAATTCTTCGATGATGAGGTATGGAGTAAAATTGATGCAATGTTGATGGTTTGGTTGTTTTCAAGTATAGGAAAGGATGTAATTGGTAATGTGACAGAATGTGAATCATCTTATGAAATTTGGACAACTCTTGAGAAATTGTATGCTCAAGCATCCATGGCTAGGGCACTTCAATTGAAACAAAAATTGAATTCTTTAAAGAAAGGTGCATCTTCGATTTCTGAATTTGTAGTAAAAATCAAGAATATAGGTCTTGAATTGAAGTCAATTGGGCAAATAGTCTCTGAATCAGACCTAATTCAATCAGTTTTAAATGGATTAGGACATGAGTTTGATTCAGTTGTTGTAGTGATTTCTTCTCAACAAAAGACTATGACTCTTCAAGATGCTCAATACTTGTTGATGTTACATGAGCAAAGAATTGCTCAACTGAATGGAGAAAATACACTTGAGATGAATTCTCATTCAGCACATCTTGCAATTAACAATGGAGAAAAGAAATCACAGAATGTGAAATTTGGAGGATTTAACAGTGTGAGCAGGAACAATGGAGGTAATAGAGGAGGATACAATAGAGGTGGTAACAGTTTCAGAGGTGGACGATATGGTGGAAGAGGTGGAAATCGACTGTTCTGTCAAATTTGTTCTAAACCTGGGCATATGGCACTTCAATGTTATCAAAGATTTGATCAGTCTTTCATTGGACCAGTTAACAATGGAAATAGTATTCATAAGGGTCAATTCAAGAAGATTACATCAACTCCACGAGTTCTCCAATAATTCATCTCAAGGAGGTTTAATGATGCAACAATGTCCAAATCAATATGCCAACTTTCATCATTTTCAAGGCATGATGGCTTCTCGGATTGATGAGTGATCCGAATTGGTACATGGACTCGGAGCTTCTTGTCATATGACTTGAGACTCTTCTTCACTTTGCAAACCAAGTCGATTACTCGGGTACTCAACGTATTACGATTGGAAATGGTGAAAAATTAGCTATCTCTTCAATTGGTTCTAGTACATTGCGATCTAGTGCTCATCCTTCACTTGATATCAATCTATGTCCTGTTTTTCATGTTCCTAAACTTGCCAAAAATCTTATCAGTATTTCACAATTAACTCGTGACAACAATGTCATTACTGAGTTCTCATCTGATTCATTTTGTGTTAAGGACAAGGCAACGAGGAAAATTTTGCTTCAAGGCAAGGTTAAGGATGGACTATACTGCATTCCTAACAGTTGCTCTTCATCAACTGATTTCTTCTCTTCAGGTTCTTCTTCTCCATCATTTCATTGTAATAATTTGGTTACTACAAATTTGGTTGCAACTGTTGATAAATCTCACACTTGGCATGCTCGATTGGGTCATCCATCTTATGATGTATTACAAAAAGTTCTTCAGTGCTGTGAAACTACTGTACCTAAGACTCCACAACATTTTTGTGATTCATGTAAGATTGGAAAAATGCATAAACTACCTTATAATCATTGCTCTATTACTGCTTCTAGTCCTTTGGAGTTGGTTTACTCTGATTTATGGGGTCCTGCACCAGTGCTGTCTTCTACTGGTTCTCGTTACTATGTGGTGTTTGTTGATGCCTTTAGTCGTTTCACTTGGTTTTATCCTCTTAAACTCAAGTCAGATACATTTGCTGCTTTTCTTCATTTTAAAAATTCAGCTGAATTGCACTTGGGTACCAAGTTGAAGAGTTTTCAATCTGATATGGGACTTGAGTTTAAACCTATTGAGAAGTATTGTTTGTCACATGGTGTTCATCATCGATTCTCTTGCCCTTATTCTCATCAACAGAATGGAGTTCCAGAGAGAAAACATCGTGCAATAGTAGAAATGGGTTTAACTCTTCTAGCTCATTCAAAAATGCCTTTGTCATTTTGGGAAGAACCTTTCTTAACATCAGTATTTCTCATCAACAGTCTTCCTTCATCACCCTTGCAATTTAAAAGTCCTTATCAAGTTTGTTTTAAGAAACTTCCTGATTACAAGTTTCTTAAACCTTTTGGATGTACATGTTTTCCCAGTCTTACATCCTATTCTTCTCACAAATTTAATTTTCGATCATCAAAGTGTGTCTTCATTGGTTACAGTCCTCGACATCATGGATATCGTTGCTTACACCCTTCTGGTAAAGTGTATATTTCAAGGGATGTTGTGTTCAATGAGGATGAATTTCCATTTCAATGTATGTTTCAGACTTATTCTCCACCTAGTGGTACATCTCTCAAAACACTTCCATTATCGTGTTGCAAAGCATATTAATATGGTTCCCTCATTGTCTAATTCGTCATTACCGGTGCACCGACTCCTCCCGATCTTGGTTCTGTTTGCTCCATTATCTCATTGATTCATTGCATCTTTGGTTCACTTTGTCAAATGCTTCACTTTGTCTAATGCTTCACCTTGTCCAATGCTTCATCTTCTCTTGTTACTCCTGCACCTCTCATCACTTGTACCTCACACAATTAATACTCATCACATGCTCACCGGGAGTAAGAATGGGATTTTTAAACCAAAAGCTTTGGTTACTCGGTCTCCTTTTGCTTTGACTCACATAGAACCTAAGTCTCATTAAATTTGCTTTACAAGGCGTAAATGGTACAATGCTATGGTAGATGAAATTAAAGCTCTTGACAAAAACTGTACTTGGACTCTTGTGCCTCCTACTTCTTCTATGAGTCCTGTTGGGTGCAAGTGGATTTTTAAGGTCAAGACTTCTCCCTGGTACCATACAAAGATACAAAGCTCGCCTTGTTGCAAAGGTTTCATCAAACTCCTGGTCTTGATTTGTTTTGATACATTTTCACCTGTTGTCAAGCCCTCTTCCATACGCATTTTATTCATCCTTGCAGTTACATTTGGCTGGCCTATTCAGCAAGTAGATGTCAACAATGCTTTTCTTAATGGTGATCTTTCTGAGGAGGTCTATATGTCTCAGCCAGAGGGATTTGTTAATAAATCTTTTCCACATTATGTGTGTAAGTTAAATAAGGCTTTATATGGTCTCAAACAGGCCCCTAGAGCTTGGTTTTCTAAACTTCGTGGAGCTTTATTGGATTGGGGTCTTGTTAATTCTAAATCTGATGTTTCCCTCTTTTACAAGAGTTCATCTGATTCTCTGTTGTTGTTACTGGTCTATGTTGATGATATTCTAGTAACAGGGTCTAATCCCTCACAAGTTCAGTCCTTGATTACTTGGCTTGATACCAAATTTTCTCTTAAAACTCTTGGTCTGGTGGATTATTTCTTGGGTTTTGAAGTATTTCGCAATACTTCTGGCATTTACTTAACTCAGCACAAATATATTCTTGATCTTTTATTCAAAACTGGACTTCAGGATTGCAAACCTCTTGCAACTCCTTTTGCTGTTGGTCATAAACTGTCAATTTCTGATGGTCGTCCATTTGCCAATCCAACTTTGTATCGAAATCTTGTTGGTGCTCATGATATCTCACCTATTCAAGACCTGATATAAGTTTTATTGTTAATAAACTTAGTCAGTTTCTTCAAGCACCTCTTGACTCACACTTTGGATTTGCTGCAAAAGAGTTCTCGAGATACCTTAAAAGTACTCTTCATCATGGTTTATGGTTTAAACCAGCTCCATCTTTGTCTCTTGAAGCTTATCCGATGCTTGATTGTTTGGAGATATTGATGATAGACGCTCTACTAGTGGAGCTTGTTTATTTCTTGGTGGGAATCTTGTGTCTTGGTCCTCCAAGAAGCAGTCTGTTGTTGCTAGGTCCTCTACTGAAGCTGAGTATCGTGCTCTTGCTCATGGTGTTTCGAGACATCATGTGGATTGTTTCTTTGTTATATCGAAATTTGGGTATACCCTGTTCTTCTCGACCTATTCTTTGGTGTGATAGTACAGGTGCTCGTGCTCTTGCTTCCAATCCAGTTTTTCATGCTCGCACCAAGCATGTTGAGATTGATGCTCACTTTGTTCGTGAGAAGCTTGCTGCTGGAGTCTTTGATCTTCGATATGTTCCTTCTCTACATCAGACTGCTGACATTTTCACTAAGGTTTTAGCTGGTCCTCGATTCTCTTTTCTTTGTTCCAAAGTAAACCTTGTATCTTCTCCACGGTTTACTTTGAGGGGGGATGTTAGACATAATAGTTCAGTCAATGGTCAAGTGAATGGTCAAGATGTACAACAAACTGATCATGGTTAGGTCTTTACCATGGTTAAGTATATGGTTAGTTAGTTAACTCAGTTGGTTTAAATTCAGTTGTAAATCAGTTTATATAAATAGGCCTGTATCTTCTTGAACAAGCTAATGAGAATGAAAGAATAGTTTTACGGTTCTTCAATTTGTGTGTTACGTATTACATTGTTGTTGCTGTTCTTGATAAAGCTTGACTAAAGCTCAAGCAGATCAACCTCATTAGGTTAGATCTTCACAAGGTCAATGTTGCAGCAATGTTACAAAGGCGACGTCTGGACATGTGTCTATCTCTCCACATGTCCTTTATGTGGCAAGTGGGGTGAGGAGTTGGATCACCTGTTTGTGCATTGCACATATGCATGGAATATGTGGACAAGGCTCATAGGGGAATTGGATTGGACTTGGGCTATACCAAGAAGAATGTCTTGTGGGCTTGTGCGGCACAGGCGATGGTTTGGGGTATATGGCGGGAGCGAAATGCGAGAATCTTTAACGACATCACTTGCGGCAGTGGGGAGGTTTGGGATGGCATCAGGTTAAATATAGCTAAATGGCTCTCGGACATACTTTGTTGAAGTCTTAGGGAATGAATGGTCTTCTCAATAGCTGGAGGCCCATGTGGGAGGACAACAGCTGATGATGGTGCTTATCTGGTTTGGTGGTTCCTCATATGGGGTCTCGATTTTTGTTTTTTGGGTTTTGGCTTTAGGGACTTTGCATACACACATCTTTCGTACTTGTATTCTAACTCAAAGCGTCTATTTATACAACCCTTGTATATAGACGGTTAAGTAAATTACACATATACCCCTATTTAAAGAAGTATGAGTGTAATACACTACAAGGACGTTTCTGTCATGAATTTTATCATATAAAATTCATTTTTCTAAACCATCTTAAAATCTCGCAAAACCATTCTCAGTGTGCGACCCAATAGGCTCATACAACGTTGGCAGTGTACCAAAATACATTTTGGTATACAAGTCATAAGCGGCCTCTAGCAAGACATTATGACTACCCAAGTTGTACGAATATCAAATCGATACAACCTAATCAATAGTGTATATAACATCCTTTTGTCACACGATATCCTTTTGATCAAACATAAGGCATGAAATTGTCATCCAACATGTTCAATCGTATTAGTCTCGATTTCTAGGTAGACTGAAAACATCTAAGTGACATTGATCAATATCAATTCACTTAGACTAGGCCTTTTAACAGTCTAACACATCGAGGGATCCACTGGATATCTCTCTTTATATGAGAGGGACAAATTCTATCTCGATTATACAACTTCACCACATTATTCACACAGTAACCAATCACAACCTTTATAATCGTCCGGTTAAAGACAACGTTTGATTGCGTCAAATCACTGTATTCCTAATGTTGAAGTCTCTGGTAATCTCAAGTCAGAGGACTAAAAAATATACCTATCATGAGAAACAACTATGACTTAATCCATGTGATGTTCTTATAGCGGGTCGGTCCAGTACTTTGTTCCCTAACAAGTACTCATGATCTTGATTCGTATTCCTATACGTATGATCATCGTATGATCATCAATCAAGACTCACACTAGTCTTAATTTATTATAGTTCCCAGTATAATAATCGACTAGGGACATTTAGGATATTTCTGTAAATACCCATGAATCTTATTATAATGTAAATATGCAAATCAATTATAATAAACAGCAAATGAAATTCTCTATTTTATTAACTAAAACGTATTCATAAAGACTGTTAATGGATTGACCTAGGGCACATTTCCCAACAAACTTGACTTGAGTTACACTTGTCAGCATTGTGACCCGGCTACATGATACTAGACTATATTTCGAACTTCGGGAGTCGACACCGAGGTAAATTTTACGATTTTGTGATGCGTGCATTAATATGGTAGTATGATACGGGTCACAAGCCATTTGGGCAAATATTAATCTAAGTAAGGTTCGCCTAGGTAAGCGGGGTTTCAGTAGTTGTTTAACCGGGTATTAGAGGTAGTAAACTAAGTCAAATCAAAGATATGACCTTAGTTAAGGAAACATGATTTAATCAAATAAAGTATAACTTAGGCATAAATAATTTATTTTGAACACTAAGTGTAGGACCACCTTGAGAAGTGTGACGGACGCGGGGCACTGAATACCGGATAAACGGGAGTTAGTATGACCTTTGGTACCATTTTATAAAGTTCATTTAATAGCCTAGCATAGGTCATATGATTTATTTTGAATCTGATCAACATGAGACCTATGGTTAAGTTGGAAAATTTATTAGGCTTAGGATGAATCTTGGGATGCACAACATGAGGTAATCAAGATAGATGTCATAGATGAGTGTCAGTAACATTGGGGACTGGAGTTATTAAGGGTCGTCCAAGGGAGCTCGAGATGTGTACACATGTGTTAATGAAGAAAAAGGAGTACAAATATAAACCCAACCCCAAAACCCACCTAAACTATTCATCATCTCTCCCAAACGTCCCTCACCCCTCTTAGTTTCTTTTCTTGGGGAATAAGACTTGTAACTGTAGGCAAAGTTGGGCTGCTGGAAACTAGCCGGAGGCCTACCCTCTCACCAGAACTCAAGGTGAACATACCTTTTTCTTTTTCTTCCCTCTCTCTCTATCCGATTTCCAGTTCATGAATACACCTCTTTCTTTTTCTTCTCTCTCTATCCGATCTCCAGTTCATGAATTACCATATTTTTGTTTTGAATCCGGTGTTTCAATGACCACGGAAGCCGCACCGAAGTTGAACTCATCGAACCACCAGTGCTCAAGCGATCTAGAGAGCAACCAAAGTCCAATTTATGGACGGTGTTTACTGTTTTATCGATGTGCATATTTTGATGTGGTTCTCCCTTGTTTTTGAAACTGTGTATGTATGGGTGAACATCCGGGATCCTATGATAGTTCGAAACAAGTTACGGACTGTCTTAAACTCCCAGCATATGTTGGCGATGAGGGCGGAATGCGGCATTGTCGATCTAAGACCCGCAACTGTAGATTTGTGTCTTGGGTTGTATCTCATCGACTTGGTGAATTCAACAGTGTCACCAAGTCTTTGGGGTGTGTACACCCACTGTAAACTGCCAAACCTTTGTGTATGAAGGGTGCACGCCATAGGGACGCCTCCGACCATGACCCGTACGGCGTGACTCACCGAGAACTCGACCAATGAGTCTCATATTCGACAAGAGAGGAGGACGTCGTGACAGTGGAAAACATATGGAGGAAAAATATGAAGTTGTATTATATGGGCTTTATTAGTGTAGGCCCAATAGAGGCCCAATACCTTGCCTTAACAATAGTACAGCCCACATTTGTATAATTTTTTTTGTAAAATGCTTAGTGTGTATAAAAGCCCATCTTATTATGTGTGATTTAAAGTGACAGTTTATATGAGTACCCTTGTTGTGAGCCTGGTACTCGGATGTTGTGAGTGTGTGTGTGTATGTCTTTGGTGTGAATATGTGAATTCATGGGTGTGGTGTATATGGGTCTGATCATAAAATCATCGTATTTAAGCCACGGAACCATGGGCTCATGGCGTAACCCGAACACAACCTAAGTGGTGGACTTTTTGGCAACTGTTTTGAGTCGCTCTTACTATTTTAAACCAAACTTATAGGGAATACCCTAAGACTAAATACTAACCCTAAACCAATATTCGGGATTCAAACCTTTATCAGGTAGTTGGAAAATCGCGGGGAACGCGTTAGAGTCTCAGAGTGGTACCGGGTTGCGATTAGTCAGGTAAGTACACACGTGCCTTATATGTATGTATGTTAGTAGGCCAGTAAGGAAATAACATGTGATTTATACATCCTCTATTCATTGATATTGTTGAATTGATCCCTTGTTTGATATTCCATTCCATATTGTTTGTTGTATGCTCTTGGCATGAGTGTGTGTCTCGAAGGTATCATGTGATTCCGTACTAGCTGGGACAATAAAGGTGCCTCCTACAGGGGTAACTACCACCCCTAGTGTTGTGTGTACTGGGTATTGGATTCGAGAGGTGCTGTGATGCGTCTCAATTTCAAGCTACGCTAATGTTGCAACATTGCCTGGGGAGATCTTGCGAGATCTTTACTGTATTGCTGTGAAATTATACCACTCATGGGCCTCTTTTGAATCTTAGAACATGTCAATTTTGATTGTTTATCTATCAGTTTGTTTATCATGCACTTGATTTACTTACTTTGCTGCTATTTCATTGTCGCATGATATTTAGACTGCTTTACTTGTTAAATCATAAATTACTGTTATATTCTTCTGGCACTACTTTCGATTTCTTCAGTTACTCACCATCTCTTTTGTGATGGTGAATGCAAATAGGGTAGAGAGCAGCAAGGGCAAGGGGCCCTGCCTAGGTGACTTGCTTTGAGGACTTAGCAGCGGAACTGAGGAGACCATTATAGTAGGTTTTTATGTTTTTCTTATCTGTATATTATTTCATATATATGTTTTGGGTTATAGAACTTGGTATTTTTTATGAGATTGGATCATGTATCTATGCATATCAAATTGTACATGAATACCCGAGGTTTTCCACACTTATAGATTCTTGCATTTTCCTTTGATTAAGTTATTTCCCTTATTATACTTTTTTAGTCTTCTGTTTTGTATCATTGTAATAACTCTTTCATAAACTGTTGAATTAATTAATCAAAGGCTGACTAGGCTCGTCAGGTTGCCGACTGATGACTCGAGGCCTGCAAGGGTCTTGGCTGGGCGTACCCAATTGCACAGGGAAATTGGGGCCATCACAGTTGGTATTAGAGCCTAAGGTTATAATGACCCAACTCTTGATTTGAAATACAAACCATTAAGACAGTGGAAGTTAGGAATGGTTTAACTTATAGTGGAAAACCATACGATCCTAATTAGAACTCTAGTTTGGAGGGATGAGTTGGGATAAGTTAGATGTGATGTTTATACATATTACGATTATTGATTGTAATATATTGTATGCGATAGCTATCCACTAATTCAAGAAATTTGTTTCCATGTTCAGACGACAATGGCAGATTGGCCAGGTCTGAGCGACGATATCGACATGATTTTATCACGATGCTTTGAGGAGATATGCACGTTGACTTGGAGAGCCACGACACAGGACCAGAGATTTGAGGAGTCAGTGAGGTCACTGAGGACACCCACACAGGCTACCACAACACCATCGACTCTGACTACGCCTTTTCCACCTATTTCTACTACTCAGGGGATGGAGACTCTAGTGGCTACAGCTTCCACAGCATCGATTCTGGTTACAGTGATGCTAAGGATTGCAGTTGCACAGATAGTACAGAATGAGGACCATTGACACCTGTAGCTGCTACAGAGACTACTCCGGTCACTACTCCAGAGAAGTGTGCCAGGGCCATTGCTGAGGCGAGGCAATGGAGAGAATTTAAGAGGCACGACCCAGTCAAGTTTTTCGGTGGTACAGACATAGCAGTGGCAGAACTTTTCCTGAAGAATCATGAGAAGATTCATACTATCATCGCGACTGAGGATCATATGAGAGCAATGATTTCCTCATCTATGCTACAGGGGGAGGTAGATGATTGGTGGACTACCATTGTCACTACCCGAGGCATTCCGCGAGACTGGATCGATTTCAAGACCCAGTTTAACCAGAAATACTTCCCATCGACAGTGTTATGGGCGAAGAGGAATGAGTTCACTTTGTTGCGACAATCTGTAGGAGATTCAGTTATTTCCTTATGCTGGAGGGTCAGCAGATTCAGAGGCTGATCGTATCTACTATTTTATAAAGGGTTTGCTACCTACCATTAGAGGTTCAGTAGTCACTACCAAACCAGAGACTCTTCAGAGAGAATATGAACGAAGTCTAGCTAAAGAGAGTTACCTGATTTCTCACCTAGAGGAGGCAAGACCGAGCAGATTGGAGACTAGATCAAAGGATCATTAGGACAAGAAACGGAGGAAGAACAGACTTCGTTACCAAGATTCCAGAGCTTCAAGTGTAGGATCCATTATACCACGTACTCGACCAGCATAAACGACTCCACCAGTGCCGAGCTTTGCTAGTCATCCTCTACATCCTACGAGGCCTTATAGTAGTTACAGGGGTAGCCTATGGCGAGCAGAGATTCTGGCAGAGGAGGCAAACAGAGACAGACACCGAGGTCAGGGTAGACTCAGACCCAAAGATCTATACAAAGTCAAGGACAGGGTCAGACTCAGGGTATAAAGGATATACTTACATGTTATAGATACGACAGAGTTGGCCACATCCAAGCTCTGTGTACTTAGCCTGAGAGGACATAGACACAACATCATCAGCACCAGAGGAAGTGGGTGCAGGCAGTAGTTGAGCCAGATCAGGGGGTGTCCCAAAACCTAGTTGAAGGTATGATTTCTATTTGTAGTACATTCATGCATACCATGTTCGATTCTGGTTCCACTGTTTCGTGTATTTTCGGACGTATGGTAGACATGTTAGGGTTGAGACCCATTAGGCTTAGTAGACCCTTGATCCTTAGCACGGCTCTTAAGGACAAGATTTACTCGAACTTTCTGTGTGTTGAGTGTCCAGTAGAGATAGAGGGCTACTAGTTTCCTACTGACTGGAGGGTGCTTAAGTTTTTTGAGTTCGATGCATTTTTAGGCATGGATTGGTTGGGAGCGTACCATACTCATATCAGTTGTTATGAGAAAATGATCACGATTTAGTTGGTAGGTGGTACGGAGATCAACATTCAGGGTAACGCACCATTACTTCCGATCACTAGTGGCCACGAGTAGCGATGTCGAGATTGTTGCGAGCATCATAAGTACTGGTGTGAGACAAGAGGTTGACATAGCAGGTGTACAGATCGTGTGCGAGTTCACTGATGTATTCCCAGAGGATCTGCCTGGATTACCACCGCAGAGATAATCGATTTTGTTGTAGATTTAGTCCCAGGGACTATATCGATTTCGATACCACCGTATAGGATTGCACCCCAAGAGCTTGAGGAGCTGAGGAGTCAGTTAGATGAGTTGTTAGACTTGGGCTTCATCAGTCTTAGTATGTCGCCATGGGGAGCACCAGTGTTGTTCTTCCAGAAGAAGGATGGTAGTTTGAGGCTTTGTATCGACTACAGGCAATTGAACAAGGTTACAGTGAAAAATAAGTATCTGCTACCATGCATTGACGATTTATTTGATCAGTTGACCAGAGCGCAGTGGTTTTCTAAGATAGATCTGAGGCTAGGCTATCACCAGCTCAGGATCAGGGCTGAGGATCAAGAGAAGATAGCATTCAACACGAGATATGGTCATTTCCAGTTCACAGTCATGTCGTTTCGGTTGACTAATGCGTCGGACGATGTTCATGGACCTGATGCATCGAGTGATGAAGGATTTTCTAGATCGATCCGTGATTGTGTTCATCGACAATATTCTCATCTATTCCAGGACTCGTGAAGAGCACGAGAGGCATTTATAAGCAGTATTGCAGACTCTGAGGGACAACTGACTCTATGATAAGTTTAGCGAGTGTGAGTTTAGGCTGCCAAAGTAAGATCTTTAGGACACGTAGTGAGAGCTGACGGTGTTGTCGTTAATACAGAAAAGATTAAAGCCGTGATTGAGTGGCCTACTCCGACTATCGTAACACAGATTTATAGTTTTCTAGGGTTAGCAGGTTACTATCACTAATTCGTTCAGGATTTCTCCAAGATCACTACACCGATGACGAAACTGACGAAGAAGAATGGGAAGTTTGATTAGAACGAAGAGTGTGAGCAGGCATTCTCCATTCTGAAGGAGAAATTGACGACCGCACCTGTCTTAGCATTGCCTGAGACCGGGAAAGACCTAGTCATGTATACCGATGCATCGAAGATTGGTTTGGGTGGTGTGCCGATGCAAGAGGGCAGAGTTATCGCTTATGCATCCCGACAGTTGAAAGTTCATAAGAGGAACTAGCCGACCTACAACTTAGAGTTGGCGGCGATTGTACTTGCACTGAAGATTCGGAGACACCATTTGTATGGCGTGCGCTTCGAGTTGTATACATACCACAAGAGCTTGAAGTACTTGTTCTCTTAGAAGGAACTCAACCTGAGACAGAGACGTTGGCTTCAATTCCTGAAGGACTACGAGTTTGCATTTGAGTATCATCCGGGGAAAGCCAATGTTGTTGCCGATGCTTTGATCCGCAGAGGATCTGATGCAGAGGTAGTTGTGTGTCGTATGACTCACGAGTATGCGTTACTTGAGGCAGCCAAGAGGATGAGTTTAGTGGACGTGCCGACGTCTACCAAGATACGGATGTGTGGTCAGATGAGGTTACAGATCGTTTCACTGCATACTGTTCTCGAGGGACAGCAGGGCGATGAGTCGTACCAGCGCTACAGTGAGATGGCAGACAGTTCAGAGTATCCAGATTGGAGTCGATTGACAGACTATTGCTTGAGGTATCGTAGGCAACTGTGGATTCCATTGGCGGCTGACTTATACACCAAGATACTTAAAGCGGCTCACCGTTCCCATTTTTCTGTGCATCCGGGTCAAACCAAGATGTACGCTAACTTGCGATGTCTCTTCTAGTGGCCAGGGATGAAGTCCGATGTGTCGAAGTTTATTCGAGCGTATAAGATATGCCAGTGTGTGATGGTTGAGCATCGACAACCTGGAGGATTGCTGCAGCCCGTACCCATTCCTCGATGTAAGTGGGAGCACATTGCTATGGATTTTGTTAGTGGCTTGCCCCGATCTACTCGTGGTCACGACAGTATATGGGTAATTGTGGATCGATTGACAAAATTTGCTCATTTCATACCGGTATCCACTACACATAGAGTTGACAGACTGAACATCTTCTACGAGCGTGAAATTGTCAGATTACAAGGAGTTCCATTATCGATTATGTCAGATCGAGGGGCGCAGTTCACTTCGTTGTTATGGCAGAGTATGCAGGCTCAGTTTGGCACCAGACTGGAGTTGAGTACGAAGTTCCATACAATATAGACAGATAGTCTGAGAAGTTGATCCAGGTGTTAGAAGACATGCTCAGGATGTGTGTTTTAGAGTACGGCGTGTCATTGGAAGAGTACCTTCATTTGTGCGAGTTTGCGTACAATAACAGTTATCAGGTGAGTATCGGTATGGCACCATTTGAGGCGCTCTATGGTAGGCCTTGTAGATCACCTTCTTACTGGGCTGAGCTAGAGGATGTGGTGACAGTTAGTCTTGAGATTGTGGCTGATCATACTAAGAAGGTACGACAGATTCATCAGAAACTTTAGGGTGCCTAGGAGCGGCAGAAGAAATACTATGATCAATATCACGATGAGCTTCAGTACGACTTGGGAGACTATGTATACCTGAAAGTCTCACCTCTTAAAGGTCACAAACGGTTCAAAATCAAAGGGAAGCTCGCTCTGAGGTTTATTGATCCCTTCATGACTGTGAAGAGGGTCGGTAAGGTTGTGTACTAGTTAGAGTTACCGCCAGAGCTGAGCGGTGTTCATCCAGTATTCCACATTTCGATGCTTCAACTAGACAAGTCAAGCGGAGGGCGGCGACCGACGGTGGACTTGAGCCAGATCGAGTTACAAGACGATGCCATTTACGAGGAGCAGCCAATCCAGATCATTAACCACAAGGTCAAGATGTTGAGGAACAAAGAATTTCTTCGGTGCTCGTGAAATGGCAATTTCATGGAAACGAGGAGCTGACCTGGGAGTTAGAGTCCTACATGCGCGAGCACTTTCCCTACCTGTTTGATTCCGGTAAGTTTGTAATTTAGTTTACTTATTAGTTTAAATTTCGGGGACGAAATCGTAATCAGTGGGGGAGACTGTAACAACCCTCAAATTTAACTTGACTTGTATTACACTAGTCAGGATTGTGACCCGGCTACGTGATACTAGACTATATTTCGGACTTCGAGGGTCGACACCGAGTTAAATTTTATGATTTTGTGATGCATGTATTAGTATGGTAGTATGATACAGGTCACGAGTCATTTGGGCAAATATTAATCTGAGTGAGGCTTTGCCTAGGTAAGCGAGGTTTCGGTAGTCATTTAACCGGGTATTAGAGGTGATAAACTAAATCAAATCAAAGATATGACCTTAGTTGAGGAAACATGATTTAATCAAATAAAGTATAACTTGGGCATAAATAATTTATTTTGAGCACTAAGTGTGGGACCACCTCCAGAAGTGTACCGGACGCGGGGCATTGAGTACCGGATAGACAGGAGTTCGTATGACCTTGGGTACCATTTTATAAAGTTCATTTGATAGCTTAACATAGGTCATATGATTTATTTTGAATCTAATCAACATGAGACCTATGATTGAGTTGGAAAATTTATTAGGCTTAGGATGAATCTTGGGATGCACAACATGAGGTAATCAAGATAGATGTGTCATAGATGAGTGTCACTAACATTAGGGACTGGAGTTATTAAGGGCTGTCTAAGGGAGCTCAAGATGTGTACACATGTGTTGATGAAGAAAAAGGGGTATAAATAGAAATCCAACCACAAAACCTACCTAACTATTCATCATCTGTCCCAAACGTCCCTCACCCCTCTTTGTTTCTTTTCTTGGGGAACAAGACTTGTCACTGTAGGCAAAGTTGGGCTGCCGAACACTCGATGGAGGCCTACCCTCTCACCGGAACTCAAGGTGAATATACCTTTTTTTTTTCTTCCCTCTCTCTGTCCGATTTCCAGTTCATGAATACACCTCTTTCTTTTTGTTCTCTCTCTCTCTTTCTGATTTCCAGTTCATGAATCACCATATTTTTGTTTTAATCTGGTGTTGCAATGACCATGGATGCCACACCGGAGTCGAACTCATCAAACCACCGGTGCTCGAGCGATCTAGAGAGCAACCAAAGTCCGATTTATGGACGGTGTTTACTGTTTTATCGATGTGCATATTTTGATGTGGTTCTCCCCTGTTTTCGAAACTGTGTATGTTTGGGTGAACATCCGGGATCCTATGACAATCCGATAAAAGTTACGGACTGTCTTGATCTCCCGGCTTATATGAGCGATGAGGGCGGTGTTGGACTAAGTAGTTAGTCACTTAACTCCGTACAGGATTTTGATGGAAACAAATAAGGTGAAAAACGTACTAATAAATATCAAGTGAATTTCAGTTTTTGTTAAAGGTTGCAAAACATCACATAACGAGTATTCGAGCATTTAAGCCATATAAGTTCAAGATTCGACATACAAAGGGGAATAAAGACGAAAGATCAAACTATGTGTTGTAACATTAATGTAAGGTATACAAGTTCACTTACACAAACCTATTGCATTAGTTCATACACATCGCGTTTTTAAAATGGATTTTCAAATATCAAGTGATACTTGAAGCTTTGAGTTAAACTTAACACTTGACTAGGTCTTATAAGTTTAAATAATGATAAACCATGTGTTTATGCTCACATCGCATTCTGAAAACCATTATGGAAGTTTTTGAAAAAGAAAATTTGGTTTTTGAAAGGTTTTGAAAAGAAAACTGCATACTTGCAGAAAAGTCCCTCGCAAGTCACGAAACCAAGATTTTCTGTTTTCCGGATGTGTGAAAATATCCTGATCAGCCAAATAAGCTAAATGACCCATTACAAACATATATAACATGTTATATGAGGGTTGGTTAGGTCCCGGACGCGATTGAGGGTCGCTAACAAAAGAGACGGAATTATTTATTTTGAGGTCCCTGCAGTTAGCGCGCCAATTGCATTCATGACAGCTTTTTTATAAAGCTGAAAATTTCAATTTAATTTGAATTTTTGATGGAATCTCAGCCCTTGGATCCCTAGAACAGTCATAAGACTATTATATAAGAACAAGAACACTCTCAAACACAAACAACAATGGTTTTGTCTCAACAAACAAAGAAAAACATTAAAGAGCTCAAAGCATTCAAAAGGAGAAGCTTGGGTTTTTGTGGAGAACACAAAGATTATTCAAAGGTTGTCCATTCACTTTCAAATCCAGCATCTTTGAAGCTTTCTAGGGTGTACAACAACCTCTCCAAATCAGTTTTTCAAGTCATCTTCTTGGGGTTGTAAGAAAGTTTCTTATCCTAGTATTTTTTTTGTGCTTACATTCCATAACTTTGTTTATTTGACTTAGAAAATTGTTTGTTGTATCTTTGAATATACTCATCTTGGGTTTTGTGTTTAAACTTATTTTATTAAACCCTAAGATTTAGTTTGGACAAAAGTTTGCGCTTAAACTTGATTTTTATCAAACTTCTTGTTTTTTGAATTTGAAACCGGATTTGTTATAATCGATTTATTTGAAACGGTTCCATATTTGAGTTGTGCATAAAACCAGTGACATATTTGCATTTCTCAACTGTTTTCATACTTGCATGCATTATAATGGTTAGGCTTTATGAGGCTTGCTAGTATTTGAACTTGGTGTCACTTTATTTTGTAAAGTGTATTTCATTATTTTCAGTTATTGATTGTAACTGAATGATTGTAAGACTTAGTGGAATCTAAGTCAAAGAGAAGACCTAGTTGAGGCTAGGCATAAACCCTAGTTGTGGCTAGGTAGGAAGTCCTAATTGTGATTAGGCATTCTAGAATTGTAAGATTAGGTTGTAACACTTATTTGCAATATAAGTGGGGGTCTAAAAATCCTAACCGGGGAGGTTAGGTAGTGGATGTAGATCATTGGATCGAACCACTATAAATTTTGTATCACTTTCCGTCTCTTCTATCCCATTCACTTGCATAGCATCCATATTCGTACTTCGGTGAGCATATAGCATCTTGATTATTGAATTAAATTACAAAGAGCATTAACTTCTCGATACGCCTAATTCACCCCCCTTTTGGGTGTGGTTTCAGGCAGAACGCGGCATTGTCGATCTAAGACTTGTGACAGTAGATTTGTGTCTTGGGTTGCATCTCATCGACTTGGCGAACTCAGCATTATCACTAAGTCGTTGGGGTGTGTACACCCACTATAAACTGTCGAACCTTTGTGTATGAAGGGTGCACACCATAGGGATACCTCCGGTCATGACCCGTACGGCGTGACTCACTAAGAACTCGACCAATAAGTCTTAGATTCGATAAGAGAGGAGGACGCCTTGACAGTGGAAAACATATGGAGGAAGAAGATGAAGTTGTATAATATGGGCTTTATTAGTGTAGGCCCAATACCTTGCCTTAACAATAGTACAGCTCACATATGTATAATTTTTTTTGTAAAATGCTTAGTATGTATAAAAGCCCATCATATGTATGTGTGATTTTAAGTGACAGTTTATATGAGTACCCTTGTTGTGAGCTTGGTACTCGGGTGTCATGAGTGTGTGTATGTCTTTGGTGTGAATATGTGAATTCATAGGTGTGGTGTATATGGTTTTGTATCATAAAACCGTCGTATTTAGTTCCGCGGCTCACGGCGTAACCCGAACACAACCCAAGTAGACTTTTTTGCAACTATTTTGAGTCGCTCTTACTATTTTAAACCAAACTTATAGGGAATACCCTAAGACTAAATACTAACCCTAAACCAATATTCAAGATTCAAACCTTTATCAGGTAGTCAAAAAATTGCGGGGAACACGTTAGAGTCTCGGAGTGATATCGGGTTGCGATTAGTCAGGTAAGTACATACGTGCCTTATATGTGTGTATGTTAGTAGGCTAGTAAGGAAATAACATGTGAATTATACATCCTCTATTCATTGATATTGTTGAATTGATCCCTTGTTTGATATTTCATTCCATATTATTTGTTGTATGTTCTTGGCATGAGTGTGTGTCTCGAAGGTATCATGTGGTCCCACACTAGCTGGGACAACGAGGGTGCCTCCTGCAAGGGTAACTACCACACCTAATGTTGTATGTACTGGGTACTAGATTCGAGAGGTGTTGTGATGCCTTTCGATTTTAACCTACGCTAATGTTGCGACATTGCCCAGGGAAATCTTGTGAGATCTTTACCGTATTGCTGTGAAATTATACCACTCATGGGCCTCTTTTAGGGTTTAGGGTTTAAATATTAGAACATGCAAATTTCGATTGTTTATCTATCAGTCTTTATCATGCACTTGATTTACTTACTTTCCAGCTATTTCATTTTCGCATGATATTTATACTGTTTTACTTGTTAAATCATAAATTATTGTTATATTCTTCTTGCACTACTTTCGATTTCTTTAGTTACTCACCATCTAGTTTGTGATGGTGGGTGCAGATAGGGTGGAGAGCAACAAGGGTAAGGGGCCCTGCCTAGGTGACTTGCTTTGAGGACTTAGCAGCGGGACCGGGAAGACCATTATAGTAAGTTTTTATGTTTTGCTTATCTGTATATTGTTTCATATATACGTTTTGGGTTATAGAACTTGGAATCTTTGATGAGATTGGTATCATGTATCTATGCATATCGAATTGTACATGAATACCCGGGGTTTTCCACACTTATATATTCCTACATTTCCTTTTGATTGCGTTATTTCCCTTATTATACTTGTTTAGACTTCTGTTGTGTATCATTGCAATAACTCTTTCACAAACTGCTAAGTTGATTAATTGGAGGCTAACTACGCTCGTCAGGTTGTCGAGTGATGACTCGGGGCCTGCACGGGTCTAGTCTGGGCGTACCAAATTGCACGGGAAAATTGGGGCCGTCACAGGTGCAACTAGTTTTGTGTGGCTTGTGGTTGAGTTTTGGTGCTATGAATGTGGAGAGTATATTGGTGTTGGTAGTTTCCAAAGTTTGGTAAGTTTGGGTTTTTGAAAAGTTTTGTTGAATCTTTTGATTTGATGATGATTGATGTACATCTTGTCGCCTCTAGCATTTTTGAAGTGTTGTTAATCCCCCACAAGGCGAGGATATGGTCGACGGCTTTAGAGTTGGCCATAGGGTGTGATTAATCAACTACCCAGTGTGCTGGGCCATCCTCCAACGCGTTGAGTGTTCATCAGTGGAGTATTATTAGGCTGTTTTAGGTATTATAAACCTAATGCCTATACCAACCAACATAAAATACATCCAATTGACTAAAAATCAATGATAAATGGAAATAGGTAATTTTTGGGTGATAATTTGGTTATTGGGGATTTGGCAGAGCCGGACCAGGGTTTGATTTATGGGACATGGAGTGCGGATTAAGGTATGTACTATCCCAACTGAAATTTCTTGAGCATATATTTATTTTCGCTTTTGAATTCAAATTCAGTCTTTTAATATTCTATTCTTGGTTGTGGTTTAAATGGACAAATGTTGAGGCTCTCCCTCCGTCTCATTCATGTGCATATGTGTATTGGGCCATAGCACGTGTACTAGGGATCTCAATGAATAGTTCAACCTGAGAGTTGCGTCATGGCACATGTCGGTGCGTCGTAGGTGTTTAGGAATACTTACTCTGGACTCGTCATCTGTCCTTTTTGTGATGGCTTACGTGCATATCTAAGTACGAGTCGTGGTAAAGGCAAGCTTGCAGAGTACCTGTGATTCTAAGACATTGAGCCGGACTTGTACGTTTTATTATACATTTTTCATTTTCATTTTGGGATTTAGGACTGTGTGACACACTAGGACTGTACTTTAGATATTTTGTGATATTTGAGGTCTTATTTATGATATATATGTATATATATGGGTTTTCCACATTAGGTATTCGAGCAAATGGCATGACTTTGATGTTAATATTTGATTTGTCATGTTTAAAGACTTTCGTTGTGAATGTTGAGGTTAAAATGATATTTTAATAGATGACTTGAGTTCAGTAACAATTTAAACAGTAAATTGTTTTGTTCAATAAGGTTAATAATGATTTAAATGGTGGATGAGATTGCAAGTGGGAAACAACTAGTGCTGGTAGGCCAGGTTGTGGGCCCACCTTGGCCCCTGTGGTAGTTCATTGGGAAAACGGGTCGCTACAAATATTACCTTGGTTCTCGCGATTAGTAGCGTCTTGACGTCGTTTCGAGCTCGAATCCAATCGAGGAAACCTTACCTACAGTTCGTTTCGTTTAGACGATAGAAAAGAAAACGTGAAGAAAGAGAAAAAACTAACAAAACTTATATATATATCTTCATCAAGTTCTCCACGCATATCTCGAGGAGCAGCTGGTGCTCATCCTCACTCCAGCCAAGTCAACTACCACATTCAGTTGACACACAAGTGTGACACACTTCGGGACTTCCTCCGATGCGCCTTCCAAACTAATGAGTTTTCCAACATTTTTGGACCCGGTCCGCAACATGACTTACACCGCTGTGTGCTCAAGAACCTATCAAGGTACCGAACTCATCATCCAACGTTTAATTATTATATTTTAATGTATCTTGTTAGTGTTTTAATACAATTTATCCCCCAGACAGTTAAATACCCAACCACCATTCGTCCCGGTACTCGTAAAACACATTTTTCTGAGCTGAACCCGTTACGCTTACCCTCAAACATCCTCACACGTTTAGGACATTGGAATTTAAGTTTGGGTAAATAGATAAATACTACAAATACGGAACAAAAATAACATGCCTCAGTATTGATGACTAAGAATTGTTTACACGTATCTCAACAAGGGGCCTACGTACGACCTAAAATGACACGTGGCACAAGTTAGATTTTAGGGTCGTTACAGTACCATACTATTTAACATAGAATTTAACATGTCTTTAAAAGTTATGGTTTTCCTCTCTAGGACACTATTTTGTTGAGGTGTGTATGATGTTGTAGTTTGATGTATAATTCCATGGCTACTACAAAATTCAGCAAATTCAAGGGATTCATATTCTCCATCTCTATCCGTTCTTATTGCTTTAATCCTTTTATCTAATTAATTTTTCATTTTAACTTTATATGTCTTTAACATATCAAAACCTTCATATTTAGTTTTAATCAAATAGACATAGCAATATTTACTACAATCATTTATGAACGAGATGTAGTAATTCTTTCCTCCACTTGTTGGGGTTGATTTATAGTCGCAAAGGTCACTATGTATTAATCCTAACAATTCATTTGACCTTCCTATGACTGTTTTAAATGATTTCCTAGCAAACTTGGATTCAGTGCAAGTTTGGCATTTGTATGTTACATCAAAATTAAATTTAGGTAATAAATTGAGATTAACCATTCTATTAATAGACCTACTGCTTACATGCCCTAATCTAGCATGCCAAACATCATAAAAATTTATGATATAAATAGAAGCATTTACTTTACAGCATTAGTAACCATTACATTAAGGTTAAACATTCCATCGACTAGGTACCCTCTTCCTATATAGTTCGTAGTCTTACATAGCACAAACTTATTAGATTCGAACACTAGTTTGAATCCCCTTTTAGTAAGGGGAGTACCCAAGACTAGGTTATTTCTAATTTTAGGAACATAAAGTATATCAATCAAAGTAAAAGTTTTTCCATAAGTAAATCTCAGCAACATTTTTCCTTTTCCTTTGACACTTGAAGTAGATGAATTCCCTATATAGAGTTTTTCATCATTAGTAACATCGTCAAAGGTTAAAAACAATGCCTTGTCGCCACAAATATGCTTAGTGGCTCCCATGTCAATCCACCAACCTTTAACATTGTCAATCATATTGACTTCATAAATTACAGTAACTAAGTCTTCTTCATTAGTTGTGACATTGACTTGATTCTTTTGAGTAAGATTTCCAACAGGTTTATCTTTGCAGTAACGACATTCATGAACCTTATGTCCAGGCTTTCCGTACACCTAACAATTACCTTAAACTTTCTTAAATGGCCTGCCTTTAGGTGCAAAATTGTTGGAGTTCTTTACAGAAAACTTCTTTCCTTTGTTCTTCCAAAATTTGGATTTTGAAGCCTCTTCTTCAACCACATTTGCTTTTACAGCCAAGGTAGGTACTTCTACTTTGTCTCCCTTTTGATGATCTTCTTCAACTCGAAGCCTCAGAATCAAGTCCTCTATAGTCATCTCTCTCCTTTTGTGCTTTAAATATATCTTAAAGTCTTTCCATGAAACATAACTTCTCAATAATTGCACCAACTTGAAAGTGTTCATTGATAGAACATCCCTCTGCATGCAATTCATGAATCAAGACTTAGATATCCTCTACTTGTTTGGTGATAGTTTTGGAGTTCACCATGAGATACTTTAGAAATTTACCAATTACGAATTTCTTCTCAAGATTATTCCATACTTCCTTTGTTGAGTCATATGACGAATATATGTCATATAAGTTATCATCCAAACAATTGAGGATGTAATTTTCACAAAAAAAATCAGAATTTCTCCAGTTCTCAATAGAAAAAATAGTCTCATTCGAGAGATGATCCTCATATGTCTTAGGTTCATCCTCTCTCATAATACGTGCAAGGTTGAGGGTTGTTAAGTAGAACAACAATTTTTGTTGCCACCTTTTGAAATCCACTCCTGTGAATTTTTCAAGCTTTTCTTCATACCTCTTGAAATTCGCTCCCTTAGATTTCTCAGACTTTTCTTCTGGCTTCTTAGAGTTGTTCAAACTCGCTTGTTCCACCATTTTCAAAATTTCTGAAATTCACAAAACAACACAAAATCTCAAAAATTTCTGGAAATTTTTTGTCTTAGATTGTTGTCGAGAACAATAAATAATGATACTAATAGATACGAATAAAATTTTTTAAAAACAATATTCAATAAAAAAATCAAACAATAATAAAATTTCTAATCGGAGGCTTGCACGGAAGCAATATCCTAAGACGAAAATTTCCTTGAATTTGGTGATAGAACTTTCTCCAAAGATCTACTCATAGGATACAACCAGATGCCCTTTTGAACTGAAAATCATCAAGTTCAAAAGTCTATCAAACTGTGATTTTTCTTCTCTCTCAAAAATATTAAATCTGAAAAAAAAAAAAACCAGTAAGTTTTCAGTGTTTTAGTTCCACTTGAATAGAACTAGAAGCACTGATTCAAACCAAGGTGACTGTACAAATCTGAAAATAATACCCGTCAATATTATTCATCAGTCGCACCTGTTTATAAAATAACGAAATTAACTGTTAACAATTAATTTCAAAATAAAACTATTTAAGTTAAAAAATAAAAAATATTTGATTTTACAAGCCTAAGGCCCTATCTATGAATTAAATATAAATATTATATTATATAGGAAAATGATAATCTAACACACTTTTGGCGCACAATTTATTTTTTTAGCCATTTACGGCTATTTCTTGTCTCCCCAGGCGTGGCCCCACATCTGACAAAACACCATAAATAGCTAAAAAATAATGTGTGCGTCTAAAGAGTGTTAAATTATCATTTTCCTATTATATATATGTATACCTATTACCCAATGCATGCCAATTGGGATCTATCCATTGGGTTTCTCTAAATTAAAGCTTTAGAGAAGATGTTTGTATATAAAGATTTTTTACTATTTGAAGTGATCGATACGAAACTAAACAACTTTTCTATTCAAACTCATTTGAGACATTTTCTCAAGTTCCAACAATATTATATATAAGTAGTAGCATTAGCATTAGCAGTAGCGGTAGTAAATAATCTTAGACCTTTATTACAATAATTCATATAAACTTGATTATTCTACTAAGATCCATAATGGACTTGGAACACAATTCCATGAATGGAGATGGACAAAATGAAAACAAACAAACTAAACAAACCTAACATAACTTAAAACACAAAAAAAACTCAAACAAAGGGAAATGCAGTAAACACTACAACACCGACCAAATTTGATGGAGTACACAAAATCCCTCATTCACAATCTCTTTCGAAGTCTTTCACTTAATCTTTCAACCTCTCTCAATGTATCTCTATTATGTTTCCATTTTCATTGACACTCAAAAACATTGTTACAACTCCTATTGATTAATCTTACAACTTCAATTATGTTTCGCTTAATCTCTATTAATCTTACAACTCAAAGATTAATCTCTGTTAATCATTCAACCTCTCCCAATGTATCTCTATTATATTTCGCTTAATCTCACAACTCCTATTGATTAGTATGAATTTGAAGTGTCTTAGTTTATTCAATAACAGATCTCCCATCATCTTCTTAGACCCATTACATAAGCTAACTGAATCATTTGGTTCATTTTGCAGTGTTGATCCTATCCCCTTTTCAAATTTTTTTAGAAATCAAGTTTTTCATCTCCATTTTCTTACAATGCCTAGAAAACCTCGGCTTAAGCTTCTGAAGGAAGTGAGAAGAGAGACTTGTAATTAGGTTATTTATAGTAGAAAAACTAGTTGTTAAAGTGACCGCTGGATTAACTAGGCAACAACATATCATCATTGCCGATCGTGAAGTAAATATGCTATTAAGTTTGTTCTGATTTCTATTTTTTATTGTCTTCGATACTTTACCATAATGACGATGAAGATGAAGCATGTTTTGATTTTATGAAAACTATATATAGATATAGTTTGTTGGTTTTCTTTATTCATTCTTTAAAAGAAAAGGGTGAAAGTTTTTACATTCCACTACCCTCTGCAAAAATATATGTGCAACAAAAAAGCACAACCTCTTTCAACAAAAAAAAACACAGCATAGCCCATCAGAAACTGATTCATAAAACCAGAGAAGCTAATGAGCTTATCAAAAAGTGATCCAAAGCTCATTAGAAAACAATTCATACAAATGAAGAATCCAATGTCCTTCTAATTCTTCCATCTCCCTATCCTACCGATCGATTTGCATAGCATTCATTAACCTCTAAATTGCCAAACCCACAATTAACATATGAATATCATCTCTTCACTTATATAACTAAGACAAACAAAGAGAGGGAGAGAGAAAGAGAGAGTCACCCTACAGAAAAAGCGAGAGGCAACATTAAAGATACATTTTTGCTTTCAAAAGAACTTCAACAAAATATATATTATACCGCTTATGTGTTTTTTTCCTTACCTACTTATATCTTTAGAGTTGTACACTTACGGTTGTTACATTTATGGCCTCACTCTTTTGTGGAGTTGTACATTTATGAGCCTACTTTTTTTGGGTAGACTCTTATGTTTACTTTTTTTTTTACTTTGCTTGTTCAGTAAAAAAGAGTATTTGCTAAGTTATATTATTACATTTATAGTTTTTACTTTTTTCTCGTTAAGTTACAATATTGTTATATCATTTTATAGCAAAATAGTATTTGCTACCATTTACCCAAAAAGACTCATTTGGTATATTTTGCCAACAAATAAATCATAAGTTCTTTTTTTTTTGTTTCAAGACATTCGAAAAAAAATATTTTTTGAGTACTTGTACATCATTAAATTTTTGTCTAAGTGAATTAAAAATCAATGGCATTGACTTTTTTACGAGTCTTCGTATTGTTTACAAAGCCTACTAAAAATAATAAAATTTATATGCATACTTAAATAAGCAATCGCCATCATTGCTTTTTGATTGACATATTCTATGACATGTGCTACAACTTTTTTATCTAAGTTTTATATTTAATTTGATTTTCCATCAAGTTAATTAATTATTTTTTACTTCAATAGGAGTTGAACCACGACCTCCCGAAAACCTTGCCTTTTAGCAAATTATGTATTTACTATCCCACCAGAAATGCTTTGACACCAAATTAAGTTTTCTTTTTTTAAAATTTTTTTACAGCTTTCTTAGTAATTAGGAAAGAAGAGTTAGTTTAGACTTAATTGATATTGGCAGTAAAAAAAAGTTGTGCCATGTACTATAATATATAGGTTTTGAGTTCAAGAATTATCGACACTGATTCAACAATAATATTAAAATTTTCTATAGTGTTTCAAAATCCAAACTACTTTGTTAAGAGATGATGTTAATCAGATTGGTAATATATTGATACCGAAACATGTGTACAACATTTCAAATGCTAGGGTTTATGACATCAAAGAAAAGTTCTAAATTGTTTCGAGTCCTTACCATTGGACACTTCATGAGCATACAAATATAAAGGAAGTTGATCCAACTAAAAGGTTTACTCTTATAGAGGAAGAAAGGTACACAATGCTCAATGAATTTCATCCATATATCGATACCATTGACTCTATTGGTAAGATCTCAAATACAATTTGTGCAAATAATTTGTTAACAACCAATCATAACCATTATTTTTTACTTTAGTGTAGATCTTATGATGGTAGGGCTAAAAATCTCACCATCCAGTTAGATCATTCACAATGATGGGAAACCAGCAAGGCTTCGAGACCTTGTTGTCATTGATGAATGGTATTCTTTTCGACACATTTCTCTTTATTTCAATCATTAAAATATATCTTATATACAACAAATACTAATTGAGGAAATTGCACATATATGTAGCCTCGTAAAGTGAAGGTCACTTTGTGGGATGCTTTCTGTGATGCCCCTAGTAACGAGATTGAATCAAAAATTGCAAAAAAGCTAATAGTTGTATGTCGTAGATTGAAAGTTACCTCATACAATGATATATCTAACTTTGATCTTCTTATATAATGAAAATATTCATTAAAGAGGTATTTGAATAACACGTTCGTTCTTCTATTTTTACCTAAGGTCTAACTATATCGACGAGGATCATATCCACATTAGACCTAAAAGAAGACAATTATGAACGAGGCCGCGAACTTAAAAATTGGTATAAATCTTATTTACATTCCAATTGTGTTTCATGTTAATTGTCGATTACAAGCTATAGAATAATACTTAATACAATTGTTGATGTCTTGATTGGTGTGACACTAATGAAGAGATGATGAACCAAATCATGTCTGATTCCTATGAAAGCAAACCAAAGACTTTGTTATTTGTTGCTAGGAATGATCATGACATTGTCACCATAAAGGATGTACTAGCTTCACAAGATAAAGTATGCCATTTCATTATTACCCATATTGCTTCTTTTGTTAATGAATTTTACACTATTGCAAATGATATTTCACCAATGCATATATATTACTTCTAATATCAAAGGTTTATTATACATTTCTATTTTTTGTGAAGTTTAAAATGAGTTCTTTCACTAATTTAAATGAAAGATAAATATATAGTTGTTGAAATTGTCGTAACTCAAATTATTGTTGTAATATATTATTGTTGAACTTCACATCTCTGATTATAAATAAATATACTAATTCTAAAACACTATTTTCAACAAAGATGACACGCATAATAGTATATACTGATCAAATTATATGAACAAGTTAATTAACATTACTAAGATTATATACTGATCATTTAATTACGAAAGTGTGAGATTAATTCTTATACTCCTATTTTGGTCTTTCCACTATTAAGTAGTGGAAGACATTTAATTAATATGACTGATACAAACGTTGTACTTCAATTTGTAAGCATTCTACTTCAATTTGTGACTATTAGTCTAATTAGTCTTTTTCTATTAAATTGACATTATACATTTAAAATCTTCATCATTGCACTAAGTGACACTACAAACTAATATATATTTACAATATTGTAATTACTTGCTAATCTCATGATGCTTGCACTTGCAGGATGCTTCAATTTGGGTTCGGGGAAAGGTGTCCCTCACATAACACAAGCAACACGTATGGTATATGAGTTGCCATAGTTGTGGTAAACATACTTCTATTGAGCTAGAAGAATTCAATTGTATTTGTCGCCAATCTAAAGCAAAAACAATACCTCTGTTAGTGTGGTTTTAGTTGTTGTTATTAATTAACTCGATTTTCAATTCATTTCTCATGCAAGCATTAACAATACTTCATATATATGTAGTTTGCGAATTGAGTTGGACATCTTCGATGCAACTGAAACTATTAGCTTGGTTGGATTCGGCAAGGTTGTGGCGATCATCCTTAATACCGCAACACTTACCATGATGGAAGAGGAAATGAAGGTACATAATATGATCAAATAATGAATTATATATAATACATACATGAATGAAACTATAAAAACCAATGTGCTATGACATATTGCTTTAAGGAATTATAATTATTTAAAGTTTTTTGGTCTGTTCTTTTTTTTTAACTTTGCTTTCATTTTATTGACTTCAAGCTCAATGGAAATGTGTTCATAGATAACTTAGACAGCCAAGTCATCGTTGGACACCTATTTCTAACTTAATGTTAGATGAATTTGTGTTGTGTTACTTGTATATAGATCACATGACGTTATTGCCAGATTTGTGACTCATTTCATGGGGTTCTTCGATCGGTTAATTACTATTAATAATTAATTGTTTGACATTCCTATATATATGAAGCTATACATTTAAAAGCTATTTTGCAGGGAACTTGTAACGGCTCAATTATTAATTGTCATTATTTATGACATCATTACATATGTGGACGACAGCTCGGATGTTCGTAGACCCCGCAACTAGGTCTCAACACACCCGGATTAAGTATACAGTTCGTTTTATGTGCTTATTGTAGTTTATTGCAATGTATTGTTCAAATTAGGTTATTTGAATTGCAATGTTTTGTGTTTATATTGTATATAGCGAGAGAGATAGTGTGACGAGTATTCGCCTCGGGTAGTATGTAAACGTGGGAACCAAGGAGGCCAATGGTTAGTACACTAGGCCGAGGGTTCATAGACACAATAAATGATAAAATACATTAAATAATTAATATAAGATGTTGTATATACGTGAGTGACGCAAGTGTACACGCCGGGCGTACGGAACAATTCGGGACCAGGTGTCGAAATGCCCGAGAATGGCTAGGTCGTCAAGAGAAGGATGTGTATGAGGGTTAATTTCCCCAATTAAGTCACATTTTGAAGACTTTTTTACTCCATCTTGACCCCACAAATGGTCTTAGGATTTGATCTACACATGTGATGACATTTTTGTATAAATATCTAAAAAATCTCACACCTCACCACCTTTTCTCTCTCTTCTAAGTGTCTTAGATGAAAAGTGGTGATAAGTTAGGGTTGGTGGTGAAGTTTGGAGCTCATTTGGAGTGCTAGATCAAGGGGGATTCGATTATCAAGGTTAGATCTTCGTTCTCCTCGTTGTTCTCTTCGTTTCGAGTGTGGTTTCTCAAGTTTTGACGAGGGTTCCAGGGTGTGAGTTGAGCATACCAGCCATTTTGGGTGTTGTTATGGTTTCAAAGTGATGAATTTGATGCAACAGTTGGTGTTTTGGTGTTGTTGTTAAGGTTCTATGGATTTCAAAACGGATTTAGGGTTTTGGCAAGAAAACTCAGGGTTTACATCTTGGACGTGATTTGTCGAGGGTTTTTTTTATTAAGTATGGTATTTTGGACATTTGATGAGTGGTTTGGACGAACACGGATCGCAGCGACAACCCGAGGGGGTTCGAGAACCCCAAGAACTTTGCCTGGCTCAGACGCAGCCAGGCGCGCCATAGGCGTTTGAGGCCACGACGCCATCCGCGTCATCCAGTTTAGAGGAAAACTACAACCCCACACTTTAATTGGCGACATGGGGGTGGAGCGTGATGACATCTGTTCACGGCACCCGAGACGCCATGAAGCTTTTGTTCATGGCGGCGTCCGCAACAGTAATGGAAAAATAATTTTTAAAAATAAATTGCCCTATTGGGGTTTTACCTAAGGGTTATATAAACCTTATGGTGGGTTTAATAGGTATTTTTATTGAGGATTTGGTATTGAATAATGATTTTTGAGGTTTGGGGAAATTAATTAGATTTATTGGGAATTCAGGTTTTAGGTTGATTTGACAGGTAGTTGACACACGATTTGGGCATGTATTGGCATTTGAGGTATGTAGTATCCCAACTGAAATTCACTTTGAGTATTTATTTCTTGGATTATTTGAATTCATGTCCAATTATTTCAATTATTCAGATTTCCAATATTTATTTATGGTTAGTTGAGTTTACTCCCGCCGATTATTCTATTGCGTTCGCATTGTGGCACACTAGGCCATAGCATGTGTTATAGGGGGTATGTCTGTGGATTATCGACCCGACTGCTGATTTTTCCTATACTCATGTCAGTGCGTCGTGGTCTATACCGGTTACCGAGCGGACAACAGGGATTTTAGTTAGTTCGAGTTTACCAGTTAGTTCGAGTTTACTCACTGGCAGTGTCTGGGTGATAGTCCGAAGTTTGGTGCTAATCTGACCTAGATCGTGCATGCACTTTATTTTCATTGATATTAGATATACATGCGATGTTCCTTTCCCAATTGTCTGATTCTTTTCTTCCGCATGTTTATTGAATAGTCTATTGATTCCAACATTTATTTATATTATTTACTCGGTGAATTTCCTTGGGATTACTTACTATGGACTCATCATTTGTTTTGTTGTGATGGCTGAGTGCAGACCCCGGTATGAGCAGAGTGAAGGGCAAGCTTGAGGATTTCTTATGATTGATAGCTACTCCCTACTCGTATGTTTGTTTATTTTTTTCTGTTGGGTTTATTGGACATGAGAGCTTTTGGATTTGTATACGACCTGTAGAGGCCCATTTTGATGTTTTGTTTTGATGGACATGGATTGATATATATATATATATATATATATATATATATATATGTTGATGATTACTTTGATGGGTTTTCCATACTAGGAAAAATGCTCTTCTATTTGATTTGTTTATTTAAGTCTTTCGTTGAATATTTTAAGGTTTAATAGATGAAAATGAGTCCTTAAGCTAACTTATTAAATTTATTTAAGGAAAGTTAGCGGTAATTTGATTGACAGATGTATTAGTGTGCGTGGGACACACCTGGACCAGTTTTAGGTAGAGTTGTTGGTTCACGGCACATGACGTTGTGAGCCTCAGATTTTGGGGCCACTACATTTGGTATCAGAGCCTAGGTTTATGGAACCTAAGTCTTGGTTTAGAGTTAAACAAGAGCATAAACTTTAATAAACTTTAGATGTGGAAAACCAAATAGATGCCTAGAATTCTAGTTTGGAAGTGATGTGAGGCGGGTAGTTTCAGGATTATATATACGTGATATGCTTTCATTGTATAATACATATGTATATGTATATACTGAGGGTGATCCGATGCATGTTTTGCAGTGCAGATTGATATGGATGGACAGTCTCCGACCACTACTCAGCCGACAACTCAGCCAGGGGTCAGTGAGACTAGTGACACCACTAGAGAGATGTTAACTCTGTAGTCTTTATCACAGAGGGTTACGGAGCACCAGGTTTTACATCAAGCTCAGTAGTAGAGATTCTGGAGTATATCAGGCAGTGGGTGGTACCTGCTGCACTAACTACTACTTTAGCTGCGCCTACTACACATGCAGCATTTGCACCAATTATCACTATACAGGTAGCATGGTCTGAGACATTGGTTGAGAGGATTGCTTTAGTGGTTGCACCTATTGATACGACAATGATCACACCTATGACTACCGAGCAGCCAGTTATGGCTTCGAGGTCAAGTAGTGTGATGTCAATAAAGGCAATGAGGGATAAGGAGTTTACGAGGTTTAACCCTAGTTATTTCTATGGTGTAGGTAACCCAGAGTTGGTTGGGCAATGTTTATTGATTTATAGGCAGCTTCATAAGCTGTTGAAGCTCAAGGAGGCAAATCAAGCACGACTCTCCAGTACAGTCTGAGAGGAGAGACAACTGTATGGTGGACGACATACATCGACATTCATCCAAAGCATGCGATTTGGGCAGAGTTTAGATAGCTAGTATATCCCTATAGAGGTTCAGTTGAGACTTAGGGAGGAGTTTCTAGCGATTAGACAGGGCATCATGTCTGTTATATAGTATATGGAGATGTTCAGGTACCTAATTCAGTGCGCTATTGATGTGGCAGATACAGAGAGACTCCATATTTACTATTTTATCCGAGGTTTAGATGAGAGGATTGCTAGTGCTATTATGTCGAGTGGAGCTCGTACTTTATAAGAGGTTTATGACCGAGCTTTGACCCACAAGACTTATTTATTGTAGAGGGCTAGTCGATATGAGGCTTCAGCATATCCAGATCAGCCTTATTAGAGTTCTCGACCTGAGTAAAGGCCAAAGAGACAGCGTGATCAGCCAGATCGATAGAGATCGAATCAGCGCGATCGATAGGGTGATGGATGGTCTGATCAGGGTTGTCGGGGTAACAAAGATCAACGTAATGACAGACAGGTAGTTTATGTTGTTGCATCTGTACGTATTGAGCAGCCACGACAGCAAACTCCGTAGACTAGGGATTAGGGAGGTCGTGATAGAGGACAGAGGAGTCAGGGTTAGGGTCAGGGCCGAGGTTAGGGTCAAGTACAGGCTGTGGCTCAGACATGTTGGCAAAATAGAGGAAAATGTTTCAGGTGCTGTCAGACGAGGCATCTGAAGGTTGATTGTCCAACAACATTACCACCACCACCACCACCACTAGAGACTGAGCAGGCTAGGGATAGGGCTCACCCTATTGCTTATGAGGTTGCTCAGCAGGATCAAGATGCAACACACAGCTGGTGGAGGGTACATTATTTATTTATAGTGCTTTGATGCATGTTATATTTGATTCAGGTAGTACTTTATCTTTTATTGTAGGATGCATGGTAAGACAATTAGGTTATAGACACAGACATTAGACACACACCTTATCCTCAGTACGGCTGTTAGGGATATGCTATACCCAAACTGGATATGCCGAGATTGCATAGTAGAGGTCGCGAGACACCAATTACCGCTGATCTACGAGTATTGGAGCACCTAGAGTTTGATTCCTTACTGGGCATGGATTAGTTATCAACATATCATGCGCAGATTGATTGCTTCAGTAAGACTATAATTTTTGACATATAGGGTATTCCAGTATTTTCCTTTGTTGGAGTCACGACAACTCTACCGATTACCAAAGGTCATTTCGCGATAGCTCAGGAGATGGAGGTATTCACGGCGACATTTGAGCCAGAACCGAGGATAGTGATACGTGTAGAGGATGTTCTAGTTGTAAGTTTTCTGAGGTTTTCCCTGATGATTTACCAAGTTTACCACCACCTAGAGTAGTTGAGTTCATCATTGAGCTGACATCGAGGACACAACAGATTTACAGTCGACCATATAAGATGTCAGCATCAAAGCATGACGAGTTGAGGACCTAGTTAAAGGATTTGTTGCAAGTCCTTTTTGTTAAGAAGAAAGATGGTACTATGCGAATGTGCGTGGATTATAGGAAGCTGAATCAAGTAATGATTCGAAATCGTTACCCACTTACTAGGATCGATGATTTATTCGACCAGTTGGCAGGAGCCAAGTTTTTCTTGAAGGTTGATTTATGCTCAAGCTATCATCAGCTGAGGATTCGAGAAAGTGACATCAAGAATACGGCCTTTAGCATACGTTACGTCTTGTTTGAGTTTACGGCCATGTCATTTTGAAGATATTTTTATAGTTGATATTGATTTATAGGGATTTAGGATGAATTGAATATTGGTTTTGATCCAAATTGACTCCACGAGCTGTGGAAATATGTGAAAGTTATTATCAAGTGGTTTGTAGTGGTTGTTGGCTAGATTTGAGGATTTAACTGCAAAAATATTAATTTGGAGAAGTTTTCTCAATTCAAAATAAATAAGTTTGCCTTGTCAACGGGTTGTATTGGAAAATTAATAACTTCTCCATCTATGATCTAATTTGAGTGCTCTTGGAGTCTATGGAAAGTACGAAATGTGTACTACAAGTTGTTTTTTGGTCAGTATGACAAATATTGAGGTTTTTGAGGTTAAAAAGTTACCCCAAGTTATCTAGTTGAAGTTATAAATAATAATTTTTGGAACTAGCTCTCAAGCGTACTTTGGTCACAGATTTCACGAAGTCTCGTGATTTGGTTTCACTTAAAGCTTGACCATAATATAATTGGGTATACAAGGAATCTATTGGAACTAGTTTCATGGTAATTTGACGCTCTGGTAAACCCAAAAAGTCTGTTAAAAGTTGGTTGGTTATAGTCAGTGACAGTTACACGGGGGATTCGTATGGGACAAAATTGAGTCGTGTGAGTGCGTGATAGCATTGGACATGGGTAAGTAAACCAGTGGAGAAATTTACAGTTATTTCCTTAAGCTTTAATTTATTATTGTTATTGCTCTATCCTGTATCGGAATTCTATTCTATCTGAGTGGTCTAAGGGCAAGTAAGTCAACGTGATCCTTGGGAGGACGGGTTATCTAGAGTAATTGACCAGAGCCAGGAACTCGGGATGCATGATATTTTTGTAGCTCTATACGGGGTGGGAACTCTCCACTAGATTACTGGGTAATTCTGCATGCTCATGGATTTTAGGATGGTGTGAGTGTACCACGTTTTATACTTCGAGTCAAGTAGGTGTTCTCCCTTAACTCGATGAGAGTTTGGTAGGTGTTTTCCCTCAATTCAACGACTTTTGCACTGGTCAGACTACTTGCACCTTTTCCATTATTTTCCTGGGCAGTCATCTTCGATTGTTTCAGATTTATTTCCAGTCTTTATTTATTCATGCATTCCCTGTACTTTTTATTTCTATCAGCATGAATATAGACTGTTATTTACTTTCAAAATATTGTAAACATCCTGCTTAGCGTTACTTACCTGGGACTCGTCATTCTTATGTTTAGCTTAGTACAGATCTGTAATCAAGCAAGGGAAAAGCTCCTCAGCTTAGTGATTTACTTTGAGGACTTGGAGTTGTTCATCCTTTGGACTCGATGTAGGTTTGATATTTTGTATTACTATATATATATATATATATTTATGTTTTCAAACATGGGTTTTGGGAATGAGAGATCTTGGGCATATATATGATGAATTATTCTCTTAGGACATGATATCTGGTTATGATATATATAAATAAGCAGGGTTTCCACATTCTAGGTTATCCTAACTTATGTCTTGAGGTTGTTATAATAGTTGGAGATTTTAAATGTTTCTGCTTATCTTTGAACAACTCACTAATATTAATAATCTCATCTTAAATTGCTAAATAAATGGTAAAAGGTCCTAAGGCTGACTCCAGGTCTACATAAGTCTAGGTCGGGTGAGGTTCAGTTTTAGGATTGTGGAACTAGGGCCGTCACACTTTTGGTACTCGGTTGGGATGCGTGTTGATGTAGGAAGGACACCCAGTTGCGTATTTATCTAAGCGATTGAGACCCCACGAAGGAAATTATCTAATGCATGACTTGGAGCTTACGGTAGTCGTGTTTGCACTAAAGGCCAGGAGACACTATCTCTATGGAGAACGATTCGTACTATTCACGGATCACTAAAGCTTGAGGTATCTATTCACTCAGAGGGATCTGAATATGCGACAGAGGCGATGGCTCAAGTTATTAAAAGACTGTGACTTCGCTATTAAGTACCATCCTGGGAAGGCGAATGTTGTAGCTTATGCATTGAGCTAGAGCGGCATAGAGAGTCAAACTGTGCTATGACGGAGGGCACATGAGCATGGATTGTTGGAGGTAGCGTCGATGATGTGTTTGACTGAGGCTATTATTGAGATGTAGATTTGTTGTCAAATACGGGTTCCTATTGTATCTCTAGAGCAGGTAGCTAATTGTCAAAGAGCTGGCGAACATTTTGCTCGCTTCAGTTATTTGGTTCAGGATCTGGGTTACACAAATTGGTCTGGTTCATTAGACGGGTGATTGAAACATAGGGGCAAGTTGGGGATACCTGGGGTACAAAAGCTATAAGACAACATTCTAGAAGACGTGCACCGTTCGCAATACACTGTTCATCCTGGCAGAACTAAGATGTACTATAATTTGAGGCATTTATTCTGGTGCCCTGAGATGAAGGCAGACGTAGGTTCGTACGTCAAAGTGTGTCCTATATGCCAGCAGGTGAAGGCCGAGCACAAGAGACCAAAAAAGTCACTTCAGCCGCTAGCTATTCCACAGTGGAAGTCAAAGCACATCACGATAGATTTTGGGTGATGATTGACAGGTTGACAAAGTCTGCTCACTTCATTCCTATCTCTATGAAGTACTTTTTTCCTCAGTTGAGCATTATCTTTGAGTGATGGATCATCAGGCTACACGGAGTGTCGGTATCAATTATTTCTGACAGGGATCCCAGGTTGACAAAAAGCTTTGGGAAAGTATGCAAGAACAGTTTGGCACTAGACTTCAATTTAGTATGTCATATCATCCTCAGACAAACGGTTAGTTAGAGAGGTTGATTCAGATTCTGGAGGATATGCTCAGGGCGTGTATCTTATAGTTTGGTGGTTCTTGGGAAGAATATTTGTCATTGTGCGAGTTTTCGTACAACAGTTATCAGGCAAACATTGGCATGCCACCGTTCGAGGCATTATATGGTAGACCCTACAGATCACCTGCTTGTTGGGCGGCACCAGAGGATGTGGCGATTATTAGGCCTGAGGTTGTTGTTGACAACATAGAGAAGGTTAGCAAATTCGATTGAGATTACAGGCAGCGCAAGACAAACAGAAGAAATATGTGGACAAGTATCTCGAGGGTCTGAGCTATGAGATTGGTGACTTGGTGTATCTGAAAGTTTCTCTCTGGAAAGGTCATCAGTGGTTTGGCATCAAGGGAAACTAGCACCAAGGTTTATTTAACCATTTAGGGTCGAGTCACGTGTCGGTACAGTGGCTTACAGATTAAAGTTACCGCTACAATTAGCAGGGGTTCATCCAGTTTTTCATGTATCTATGCTGAGGCTAGCTACATCAGGATCGAGACCGATGGTTGATGTGAGACAGACTGAGGTTCAACCTGATGTGACCTACGAGGAGCAACCGATAGAGATTATGGGTAGCAGGATACAAACTTTATGAAAAAAGGAGATCCCGAAGGTATTAGTGCAATGGCAGTATCACGTAACTTAGGGACTCACCTGGGTGCTCGAGTCTATTATGCAGCGTCGATACGCTCAGCTATTTGCTGGAAAGAATTTCGTTTGATATAAATTTTGGGGCGAAATTTCAACTAGTTGGGAAGAACTGTAACGAACCAATTATTAATTGTCATTATTTATGACATCATTACAAATGTGGATAATAGTTCGGACGTTCGTGGACCCCGCAGCTAGGTCTTTGCATGCCCAGATTAGGTATACAGTCTATTTTGTGTGCTTGTATATTTTGATGTATTGTTCAAATTAGGTTATTTGAATCGCAATGGTGTGTGTTTATATTGTATATGTCGAGAGATAGTGTGATGAGTATTCGCCTCGGGTAGCATGTAAACATGGGAACCAGGGAGGCGAATGGTTAGTACACTAGGCCGAGGTTCATATACACATAATAAATGATCAAATACATTAAATAATTAATATAAGATGTCGTATATATGTAAGTGACGCGAGTGTACGCGTTGGATGTGCGGAACAATTCGGGACAGAGTGTCAGAACGCCCGAGAATTGGCTATGTTTCCAAGAGAAGGATGTGTATGAGGGTTAATTTCCCCAATTAAGTCACATTTTGAAGACTATTTGACTCCATCTTGACCCCACAAATGGTCTTGGGATTTGATCTACAAATGTGATGACATTTTTATATAAATATCTCAAAAATCTCACACCTCACCACATTTTCTCTCTCCTCTTAGTGTCTTGGAAAAAAATTGGTGATAAGCTAAGGTTGGTGGTGAAGTTTGGAGCTCATTTGTAGTGCTAGATTAAGGGGGATGCGATTATCAAGGTTAGATCTTCGTTCTCCTCATTGTTCCCTCGTTTCGAGTGTGTTTTCCTAGGTTTTGTTGAGGGTTTTGGGTGTGAGTTTAGCACACCAGCCATTTTGGGGGTTGTTATGGTTTCAAAGTGATGAATTTGATGCAACAGTTGGTGTTTTGGTATTGTTGTGGTTGCTATGGATTTCAAAATGAATTTAAGGTTTTAGCGAGAAAACGCGGGGTTTACATCTCGGACGTGATTTGTCCAGGGATTTTGATTAAGTATGGTATTTTGGATGTTTGATGAGTGGTTAAGATGAACGTGGACCGCGATGATGAGATGAAAGGGTCCGAGAACCCCTGGAACTTTCCCTGGCTCGGACATTGCCAGGCGGGCTGTGGGCGTTTGAGGCCACTGCGCCATCCGCGACGTCCAATTTAGAAGCAAACTACCACCCCACGCTTTAATTGGCGTCATGGGGATGGAGCGTGACGGCGTCTGTTCACGGCGCCCAGGACGCCACAAAGCTCTTGTTCATAACGGTGCCTCTAGTGGCATCCAAAAAAGTAATAGAAAATTAATTTTTAAAAATAAATTGGCCTATTGAGGTTTTACCTAGGGGTTTATATAAATCTTATGAAGGGTTTAATAGGTTTTTTATCGAGGATTTAGTATTGAATAATGATTTTGGAGGTTTGGAAAAATTAATTAGATTTATCGAGAATTTAGGTTTCAGGTTGATTTGGCACGTAGTTGACAAGCGATTTAGGCGTTTATTGGCATTAGTGTTAGTGGAGCGCAATTTGAGGTGTGTAGTATCCCAATTGAAATTCACTTTGAGTATTTATTGTTTTGATTATTTGAATTCATGTCCAGTTATATCAATTATTCAGATTTCCAGTATTTTATTTACGGTTGGTTGAGTTTACTCCCGCCGATTATTCTATTGCATTGGCATTATGGCACACTAGGCCATATCATTTGTTATAGGGGTATGTCAATGGATTGTCTACGCTGGCTACTGAGTGGACAACAGGGATTTCAGTCAGTTTGAGTTTACTCACTAGCAGTACCTGGGTGATAGTCCGAGGTATGGTTCTAGTCTGACCTAGATCGTGCGCGCACTTTGTTTTCATTGCTATTAGATATACATGCGAGAGTCCTTCCAGTTGTCTGATTCTTTTCTTTCGCATGTTTATTTAATAGTCTTTTGATTCTAGTATTTATTTATATTATTTACTTGGTTAATTTCCTTGGGATTACTCACTCTGATCTCGTCATATGTTTTGTTGTGATGGCTGAGTGCAAACCCTGGTACGAGCAGATGGAAGGACAAGCTTGAGGATTTCTTTTGATTGATAGCTACTCCCTACTCGTATGTTTATTTATTTTATTTGTTTTCTATTGAGTTTATGGGACATGAAATCTTTTAGATTTGTATATGACCTGTTGAGGTTCATTTTGATGTTTTGATGGACATGGATTGATATATATATATATATATATATATATATATATATATATATATATATATGTTGATGATTACTTTGATGGGTTTTCACACTAGAAAAAATGCTCTTCTATTTGATTTGTTTATTTAAGTCTTCCGCTGAATCTTTTAAGGTTTAACAGATGAAAATGAGTCCTTAAGATAACTTATTAAATTTATTTGAGGAAAGTTGGTGATAATTTGATTGACATATGTGTTGGTGTGCGTGGGACACAACTGGTCCGGTTTTAGGTATAGTTGTGGCCCACGGTGCATGACGTGGTGGGCCTTGGATTTTGGGGCCACTACAGAACTTGAGTATGTGAGTTTAATAGTTGAATTCTTATATACATTACATAGCATATTTTGACACTCATATTGTGACACTCAAGAGTTATAAATGGAGCAGTCGTGCTAAGGGGAAGTGTTAGAGTTCATTTTTATGTTTTCTTGCTTTAGTAAATCCTTGAAGCTTTTGGTGGATTATTTTATCTACAAATCACATTGAATCATCTGTGGTTAGGAATTCCTATGTTGCAGTTTGGTGTATGCTTACTATATTCATAATTAAAGCTGTAAAATTATATATGATGTATAACCTTGGAATACAATACAATTGTTTGGAGACCTATCATTCATTTTACCTTTTTCACATCTGTGCATTTTACTTATTTATTTTCTTAAAACCAAATTTTTTGTGATTGTTGTATATTTAACTGTCTAACTACCTTTCTATTATTTGTAATCATAAGTCAATCTTTGTTCTCTTTGGTAGGATGAGGCATATAATCCCACATTAAAATCGCCCGTGTTAGTCTCTAAAGATGAATTTGATTTCTTCATTAAACCGGGTGTTAATGAAGATAATGGAAAGGGGAGGAAAAAACATATTGCTTGCAATTATTGGACTTACTACTCTTGACTCGCAAGAACATAATGCTGATCACAGTCAGAATACCAGTTTGATACTTGAAATAGGAGAAGAACTTGTTCACATTACCTTCCTCAATTCAGCCACAACAAAAAGGGAACTTGAGATGATACTCCCAAAACAAGCAAGATGCTGAAATCAACTAGCCATCCATGAATCTCATTCACCATCCATTTGGGTCATGCTTAAAACATAATATTGCAGCATGCAGGTATCCTTCTAAATTATCTTTTGCATGTTTATGATATGTCAATGTATATGTCAGTCGTTTGTATATAACATAAAAACTTGTTAATTTGCATTACCAAGTCCCTTTGCTAAAAGGGCTTTTTACCAAGGACTGAACCACCTAATGTTGGTTTTATGTGTTGCCGCTTCTTGTAGTAACATATATAGTAGAAAAATATATGTGACACAATATATTAATTATTACATTAAAACTAGCTTACTTATATATATTTTTTGTATATGACTTGCATATGTGCCTGTTTCTTTTTAATTAATTATTCTTATTACTCTTTGCTTATATACATTTATGTTTATTGTAGCACTCAATGTCGATATTTTTTTTTTTTTGATTAGCAATGTCGATATTTTTTTAGATAAAGGAGGAAGCTTTATTGATATAGTGTCTCAAAAATGAGTTGAGGACTTATACACCCCTGTCCCCTATACAACTAATTATTTACTAAATGAGGGACGTTGCCTCCATTTTACCGCGAGCAACAAAAAAACAGCCACACTATATTTCATGTCTTGTAGCTTATAAAACAAACCCAAAGAAACAGATGCCACAGCCAAAAAACTCTTATGGGACTTTGCAAAATAGAAATTTCAAATCCACCTACTAAAAAAAAAACATTAATGATATGAAAAACACCCAAAAAAAAACCATTAGTGATATTAAAATACTAAGACTTTAATATGGTGACTCACTACGGACACTTCTATGAGCATGCACCTTGATTTTTTTTTAATTTTTTTTAACAATTTTGTAGTCGTAGTGAGTGTTCGTGTGGTAACTTTAACATTATCTTCAAACACAAAATTGTAAAAAAAGTAAAAGAAAAAGTAAAAAGTAAAAAATAAGAAATCAAAATGTGCGCTCTTAATGAGTGTCGATAGTAAGTCACTTTTACATTTTCCTTTATAAAATTATACCTATATGTTGTTCTTATATTTTTTTTATTGGATTATTTGTGCAACTAAGTGTTTTCTTTTGCCAGTTTGCATATGGAGGTAAATCTATATGCGAATCAACAAAAGAACACGAAACACTCCAACAATAGTGTTTTAGACGACTAGAAATTTTAATACATAAGATTTAAAAAAATATTAATGAATTATTATTCTCATTAACTACTTTTTAAACAGGTGATACTCAATTTATATTTTATAAGGCACTTCAACATACCATAAATTTTGTAAATCATGTGTTCCGAAGGTCATTCTAAATTTGCACGATTAGACATTATGGCATACATTCTGTAAAGCGTGTATTCATATTATAACATCTTTATTTTTTTTCTTATGAAAACATCTTGATATTTTTATTATATATAGATAATCTATAAATCAAAAAATGCAAAGACAAGTAGAGGTAGCACCAATTAATACAAAGATTAGGGAAGGACGCGGTGGTTTGGTCACCTACAAAGATGGCCTACAAATGCACCCACTAGAAAACTTGACTCAATATAAATTAAACACATTCGACAAGGTAGGGGTAAACTAAAGTTAACTTGGAATGTATTAATTAGGAGGAATTTAAATAGTTTGAAAAGTTTACCATCAATTGCACTTAATCGAGCACAATGGATGAAGAGTTTGATCCATATAGCCAACCCCAATTAATTTAAAAGTTAGGCTATGTTATTATCGTTATTGTAATAGATAATCTTTGAATCCTAATTGTGCTACGGAATTTTCTTTCCACAAGCGAATTGCGCGGGAAGAAAATTCTCACATTACACGTGCAACGCACGTTCCTTAACTAGGGTTTAGGGTTTAATGAGTAGACCAGCAACAAATTGTCAACTAATCATCTTACTTTCTCTACATCTCCTACGTTCTAAATTAACTACCAAAATGGCTTCCTTTCCCCTGCGCCTCATCAAGACTTCCTATCACACTCGCTCTGTTAGCTTGCCTTCCAGACCCAACTCTCTCATCGTCGGGTTTGAACAACAGCTCCAAAGGCTGAGATCATCTCAAGACGCTTCGACATCGTCCCAGTGTCAGTTTCGCAGATGATGTCAAGGAGTACATGATCTATCAAAAAAAGTTGAACAAAATTGTTCACAAGTGAAAGATTTTGAATAGAATAAGTTAATTGTATTTTTATGTTATGTATTGATCTATTACATGTCTCTATATATAGAGATGCAATTACATACAAAAAGAAACATCTAAATAAGGCAGCACAAATCATTGCACATAATCAAGGGAGTGATTTGTGCTTAGCGTAAAGGAAATATCTAAATAAGGTAGCACAAATTACTGCACATAATCAAGGGAGTGATTTGTATTCAGCGTAGACGTTACACAATCAATGCACATAATCAAGGGAGTGATTTGTGCTCAGCATAGATGTTACACTATCAATGTAGATGTTACACAATATTAATTAATGTGTATGTCTAACATCCCCCCTCAAACTTGGCAATGTAGCAGTAACGCCAAGTTTAAACCTCATAGATTGATGTTTAGAATTGGAAAGTCCTTTGATGAGGCCATCAGCCAATTGATCATCAAAAGGCATGAAACGGAGATCCAGTTTTTGTTGGATAAGTCTATCTCGAATGAAATGAATATCAAGCTCTATGTGTTTTGTACAAGCATAAAAGATAGGGTTAACAGCCAATACATTTGTGCTTTGGTTGTCACACCACAAAACAGGGCAGGACGTAGGAACAAACTGGATTTCCTTGAGAAGTGACTCAAGCCACATGAGCTCAGCAGTAGCTTGTGCAAGAGCTCGATATTCAGCTTTAGTGCTAGACCTTGCGACAACATTTTGTTTCTTGGAGCTCCAGAACACAAGTGTGGAGCCAAGGAAAGCACAATAACCTCCAATCGACTTTCGATCCTCTGTCGAGGAGGCCCAATCAGCATCCGAGAATGCAACTAGGCGAAGTGAGGAGCTAGGCTTGATGTGAAGTCTGAGGCCCAATATGCCAGCAACATATCGTAGAACATGCTTAAGAGCTTGCCAATGGGGAATTCAAGGGAACTGTTAAAACTGGCTGAGGCGATTGATCGCAAAGGAAATGTCTGGTCGAGTATGTGTTAGGTATTGAAGACCACCAATAATTTGTCGATAGAGAGAGACATCAGAAAACAGTGGACTTGACTCACTGTGATCGAGCTTCACAGAAGAGTAAGGAGTGGTAACAGCCTTTAAATTGGAGAAGCCTGCCCGTTCAATAAGAGATTGATCATAGTGTTGCTGAGAGAGATAGAAACCAGTGTGATTACGGTGAACTTCAATCCCCAAGAAGTATTGGAGTTCCCCTAGGTCCTTGAGAGCAAACTGAGCATGTAGAGAATCAATAAAATGTGTGATCATAGAACCAGAATTACCAGTGATTAAAATGTCATCCACATAGACCAAAATATAAGTGAAATTTGTCCCAGACTTATGAATAAACAGAGATGATTTTGCCTTTGAGTGAGTAAAACCTCATGACGTTAAGGCTTGTCTAAGACGATTAAACCAAACACGAGGGGATTGATGGAGACCATATAAAGCCTTGTGAAGTTGACATACATGTAAGGGATGAGCAGAAAAAATGAAGCCTTGTGGTTGAGAGATGTACATCTGTTCAATTAAGCGCCCATTAAGAAAAGTGTTGTTGATATCAAGTTGTCTAACATGCCATTTGATAAAGGCAGCCAAAGATAGCATAATACGCAAAGTAGAGGGCTTAATCACAGGGCTATTGGTCTCATGAAAGTCAACCCCTAGTTCTTGGTTGAATTCTTGAGCAACAAGTCATGCCTTATGTTTGTGGATAGAACGATCAGAGTGACATTTGACCTTAAAGATCCACTTTGTACCGATTAGCTTTTGACCACCAGTGGAAGGAACAAGAGACCATGTATTGTTATTAGAAAGAGCATCATATTCTTCTTGCATAGCTGCGCGCCAAACAGGATATTGTAATGCCTCCTTAGTAGATTTAGAAGTAATTCCATAACCAGTTGAGGATGTGTCCTCAGTGACTGATTTGTTGAGTGTCTTTCTTTTGAAGATGTCATCCTTAACTCTAGTGATCATGGGGTGAATACTCACTGGATCAAAAGAAGTAATTGGAGCTAGAATCGACGGAGGTGTAGAAGAGATAGTTGGGGATGTAGTGAGAGAAGGAGTGATGGTGGGGTTAAATAATGGAATAGGTATGGATATAATGGTTTGAGGCTCAGATTGTAAAGGAGGATCATCATGTGGAGGAACCATTGATGGATAAGGGAAGTCATGTTCATCAAAAATGACATGAAGTTGATGTAATATCTATTAGGACTTAAACATATGTATCTCTTATGTGAAGAGCTATAGCCAAGGAATAGGCATTTTAGGGACTGAAACTGATAATTATTGGAATTGTAGGGTCGAAGATAAGGGTAGCATACACACCCAAACACTCAAAGAATTGAATAATTAGGTGGGACTTGAAAGAGAGCCTGATACAAACTGATACCCTTGAGGATTGGAATGGGCAATCGATTTATGAGAAAAACCGCTGCTAAAATGGCATCCCACCAGAAAGTAGTAGGGAGTTTTGCCTAAGCAAGTAATGTGAGGGACATCTCAACTATATGTCTATGTTTGCGTTCGGCCCTTCCATGTTGTTGGTAAGTATGGGGACAAGGATGCTCAAAAAGAATCTCATGATTACGAAGATAACCTTGAAATAGACGATATTCTCTTCCCCAATCAGAACGAATGGCTTTAATAGGGCGTGAAAACTGTTTTTCGACTGTGTACAAAAGGTAATAAAGGTTTGGAATGCCTCAGATTTATGTTTCAAGGGATAGACCCATGTAAATCTACTGTGATCATTAACAAAGTGTATGTAGTACAGGTAGCCCTGTGGTGAGGGGGTGGGAGAAGGGCCCCATAAGTCTGTGTGCACAAGATCAAGAATAGAAGTTGCTCTTTTACTATTCAATTGAAAAGGTAGAGCGTGTGATTTTCCATATTGATAAGCACTACAGACTCGATGAACATTAACTGGACACTTTTTATTACAGACTTGAAGAACTTTTTGAACGATAGAATGAGAAGGATGACCCAAGCGAGAATGTCATAACTCGAAAAGAGAAGAAGAAGATGTCCCAGTGGTAAGAGTTGCAGCATATGATTGAGAATGAGACTGACTTAATGAAGGAAAAAATTGGTAGATGTCGTCTTTAAGGATCCCTTGATGTAAAACTTTATGAGCATGAGCATCCTGCATACTCTGACCGATTGTTCAATATAGACGGATCATAAGTGATATGGTGAGTAGCGCCACTATCAAAGAACCAACTAGAATCAGCAACTGAAGGGGTTGATGCTACGAATGCTGAGGAAGGAGACTGTTGAGGATGTGGCTATTGTGGTTGGGAATTGGGAATCGATCCCATATAGGCATTATCTCCACGATGATAACAACAAGCTATAATATGCCCGATCTTCCCACAGATCTAGCAGGTGGGATGATTGTTGTTGTCGTTAAATTGGCGTCCCTCTCCACGACCACCACCTCCTCTAGATCTGAATCCTCCTTGAAATGGTTTTTGAGAGGTATTTGAATAAAAGCAATTTGGAGTGTTGTTGGTGCGTGGTTGAGTCAAATTTGTCGTGGGTGTTGAAGAATTTGAAGTTGGTGCACTTAAGTTGTTCAGCGACAAGGCAGATAGGGCTTACAGATTTTGCAATTGTGTCAATCTTACTTCAAAATTAACAGGGAAGCTTGTAGGGCAGGCCATGTTAAGTCAATTTTCTCTTGGAGAAGAGTAACAATAGGAAGTTACTCCCCATCAAGCCCAGTTAGAACACAAGAGATGAGATCACCAATAGGATAAGGTGCACCAGCTGTAGCCAAATTATATGAAAATTTCTTTATCAAATTCAAATAAGAAATCATGGATTGAGTACCTTTCCTTATGGTTTGAAGGTTTGAACGACAGATCTGGATCTTGGCTCAATTTTGAGCACCACACAGATCTTCGATGGCTTTCCAGAATGAGTAAGCAGATGTGATAGATTCAGAAATCGATGTAGAGATATTTGGTGAAAAGGAGTTGAGAAGCGAGTAAGTGAGCATCTAATCCTTGCTACTCCAATCTTCATACTCTGGATTGATCTCGCCAGATCAGAGCAATAGAGGAGGGCACGGCTTCGTGCCATAGAGAAAACCTTCAAACTTGATTCCCCTCACAAAGGCAACGACAATAGACTTCCAGATGATGTAATTTTCTTGATCCAATTTGATGCTGATTCCTTGAGTGAATGAATTTCCGAAGGGAAAATTAAGATTGCTCGTTGGAGCAACCCCCATTGAAGGCGTTTGAGAAGAAACATAACCAGGACTCATAGTTGGCATTGATTCCGCCATGTCAAAGGCCTTTGCAGCTCTGATACCATGAAAGATTTTGAATAGAATAAGTTAATTGTATTTTTATGTTATGTATTGATCTATTACATGTCTCTATATATAGAGATGCAATTACATACAAAAGGAAACATGTAAATAAGGTAGCACAAATCATTGCACATAATCAAGGGAGTGATTTGTTCTCAGTGTAAAGGAAACATCTAAATAAGGTAGCACAAATCACTGCACATAATCAAGGGAGTGATTTGTGCTCAGCGTAGACATTACACAATCAACGTAGACGTTAATGTGTGTGTCTATCTATGTCTAGTGCTCAGCGTAGCCAACCACAATTAATTTAAAAGTTTGGCTATGTTATTATCGTTATTGTAGTAGATAATCTTTAAATCCGAATTGTGCTACGGAATTTTCTTTCCACAAGGGAAGCGCGCGGGGAGAAAATTCTCACATTACACGTGCAACATTCCTTAACTAGGGTTTAGGGTTTAGGGTTTAATGAGTAGACCTGCAACAAATTGTCAACTAATCATCTTACTTTCTCTACATCTCCTCTGTTCTAAATTAACTATCAAAATGGCTTCCTCTCCCCTGCACCTCGTCAAGACTTCCTATCACACTCGCTCTGTTAGCTTGCCTTCCAGACCTAGCCCTCTCACCGTCGGGGTTGAACAACAGCTCCAAAGGCTGAGATCAAATCAAGACCCTTCGACATCGTCCTAGTGCCGGTCTTGCAGATGATGTCAAGGAGTACATGATCTGTCAAAAGAAGTTGAACAAAATTGTTCACAAGTGTGTTGTAGATTTGAAGAAAATAGAGAGCAAGCACATCTCATTTTCCCTTCCAGAGGAGGATCCAAATGTAGTCACAATTGTTGGTAGTTTGAGAGAAATGAATGTAATCACAACTTCTATCTTCAAGTCCCTCTTGTCCTCAATTTCTCCACCAAGAAAGAGCAGTTGGTCTATTGCCTCAAAATTGATGAACAAGAAAAGGCAAGGAGAAGACACGGAGTGCTTCAACGACGTGGAGAAAGCCGATGTTGCACTATCGGAGCTCATGAGCTCCAACTCATGCAAGGACACTCAAAATTCCCTTAAACAGTTGGAAGCATTGGAGATGAGCGTCCATGGCCTTGAAGATGAATTGGAGTAGTTTGATCAAAACAAGGGTCACTCTCCTTAATGGCTTAAACCATTGAGCTGATAGAGCTACAAGTTCAGTTACATTATTGGCATACAATTTTGTGTGAATAGAATGCCAATTGAGGATTATATCAAGCATTTTGTCTAGTGTTACACCATAAGCATACAATTAATATATAAAGTATACATTTAATACCGTGCGTCTAGCACTAATATCCATGCGCCAATATCTCGTTAGAAATTTGAAAAGTGAACATTTCACTTATATATTGTATATCAAGGCCAAAAAAAAATTTGTTGATGCTCCAAAAAACTCAAAATGAGTGGTTGGTTCTCAAGCTACAAAATTTATATCAATCACATATCATTTATTCTACAATTTTAATTACCTCTATATTGAGGCTGTGTAGAAATATGATTAATGAGACAATAAAAGGCTATGTGGCTTGCCTTGATTTATTACTGCAACAAATTATCGAGCACACATGTCAATCCAATAAGTATTAATAATGGATTGCATTCTTGTCTCGTGATAGCTGAGTAAAATAATGAAATATTATAAATATAATATCGCTCATGTCCAATTGGTTCAACTTCAAATGAAGAAACATATGTTGCATATTATGACCATGGTCGCATAAGAAGTCCTGTAGCTGTCTTATTGATGTGCAAGTATATGTTTCCTATTTTTTATGTCAGATAGATATTCTATAGCCATTCCATCACAGTACCAATTACTAAGTGTGAATTAGTTTATCTCCTACCATCTTGACCTTATATGAGCACTATCAAATTTCAGCTTTTCCAAACATGGTGATAGCTTTTCTTTGTTCGTAACTTGGTATCCTTGAATTTTTTTTTTTTCCTGCCTTTTCCAACTTTATTTTTTCCTAACATGGACTTTTTGCTAATTATGCATACCACATGATTAGTTTTTATGCATGTATGAGAATTGTCACTCCATATCTTTGTTTCAGTTGTATATAAATGTGAGGAGGCTTCTTAATTATGTTGTTTACCTTAGAATTTCTATTTGTGCAGGCTGAAGATAGCATCACAAACCTCCCCTTGTCAAATGGATGGAGGGAAAACATGAGCTTTTTGTCAAGTGGAAACATGTTGAAGCAAAGGTATCATTTTTGAGCAGTTAGTTCATTATTTTTATGTGGTGTGTCATATTTGTCTAAGCAAGATTTGCCGAGTCAAAAAAAAAAGAGATGAAGCATTGACAAAATTGTCAAGGTCTCAACAGTGATAGGAACAATAATCAATTGCTAATGTATGCTGCGATCAGGACTCAGGAGTCGTGTCAAGTAGAATGACTAAAACGGCTGCTCATGAGAGCTTCAAGATACCATCAGAAACCTATTCTGGTTTAGAATAGTTCATCTTTTCCTATAAGTCCATGCTACAAACTAGAAAGACATTGCAAACATTGTGATGCTGAGAAACTTATGGTCTTCAGGCTTGTGCAGTCTAACACTAATAATTCATCAGGTATTGTATTTTATTCAATGTACCAAAAATGAAAGAAAGAGAAGATGGGAAAAGGAGAACCAAACGCCTCCTACATCTTCAAAGAGAGTCAGAGTTGGAGTTGGAGTCGGAGTCAGAGTCGGAGTCGATGTCGGAGTCAGAGTTTGAGTCAGAGACAGAGTCAGAGTCGGAGTCAGAGTCGGACATCCAAAATTTGCTAGGACGTGCATTCTCAGTGGACATGTCGCACTTGCATTGGTGCAATCAGATTCTATTTTTACCCCTGGTCACTCATGCCCTCATCTCAGTTAATTGTTTCTGCACTTTGCTATTAATTATCCATGCACCTCAAGTAGCACCTATCTGTACCCGAGGCCCCAAGCTAGTGAGAGGCCTTGAAAGGCCCCTACATTGCCTATAATACTTCTGAATCCCCCTACCTACTACTCGCACGTCGGCCTCTTTGAAAGCCCCATCAGTATTGATTTTAATCCATCCTTATGGTGTTTAGGGGTTTTAGGGCCAGCTTTCCATATTCTCCAGCAAGCAACTCGAAAAAGGACGCTCAAGCTGATCCCCCCATAGGTGTTACTTAGTCGAACTGCGCCGATTATCAAACAGCCGGTCATCGAAAGCCTTTTGCATAAGCAGGTTCCAATCCGAATTTCCAACCAATTTCCTCCAAATTTGAGTCGCCCAATGACATTTGCAGAGGGCATGGTCTAAGGATTCCATCTCTCCATTACAAATACTTCACAAATTGGATCAACTGTTAGCTCTTTCCATGCCCTCACTTCATTTGTGAGGAGTTTCTTATGAAAAACTAGCCAGAAGAAAGTACAGACTCTCTCAGGTCCATGCTACTTCCATATCAGCCCAATGTCTGTCCGAGGGGTTCCACTCTTAACCACTGCACTTATTTATCAAGAAAAATGATGGCTCCTGCAACCAAGAGAAAATATATAAATAGAAAGTAGAAACTTAAGTAGACAATAAAATCCCCTTCTTGCAAATTTTGGTCACCAAAACAAGTAACAAAAACAATGAGTTCATTGAGGATTTCAAGGCCAAACACGAATCTTCTCGTGGAATGAAGCAACTTGCTTCAAATGACAGATGAAAGTAATGGTTTTTTTGAGAAATAAGCCTCCAACATTCCAAGGATATGTTCATGTACGTTGGAGAAGGATTCATTAGTAAATACAGCTTTATGTGGAGATAGTACTACATTGTCGAGCTCATATAACTCTTTAGGAACATTGGGCTCATCCTCCATCACATCAAGACCGACACCTCCAATCTCTCCTCTCACCAAGCACTGCACCAATTCCTTCTCATCGACATGAGCACCACGCCCAACATTGATGAGTATGCCATTTTTTCCCAATGCCAGCAGCACATCTCTTGTTATGAGGTGGTAGGTTTCTTCAGTTAATGTGCAGCAGACTATGAGAACGTCACTGTCAATTGCAAGTTCATGAACGGACGAGAAATAGGGGTACGGAACAGATGGTTTTCGCTTCTTTGAGTTGTATGAGATGTGGCAACCGAAAGATTCCAGCCTCTTTGCAATTTCAGAGCCAATGCTTCCTAGTCCAACAATGCCTACTCGCCTTGCTCCCACCTGTAATTACCACATCAAAACGTTACATAATATAGAACATATAACTAACAAAGCAGGGGCAATCAAATCACAAATTTAATGTAATAGAAAGTAAGAGAGAGAGAGAGAGAGAGAGAGCTTGAGCTTGACATAATAGCTAACTGATCGGGCTACAATCTTAAAAGGCGAACTGTTTTTCACAAGAAATAAAGAAAAGGATCCAATGAACTGCTTCACGTTATGAGGAAAGGAAGTGCGATAACCATTTCCAGCAGCAACATCAAGTAGACAAATTTGAAGCAGCAGCTCGACAAAAACTGAAACCTCACTATCTATCTATACACGGTGGATTGACTTTATTAGGGAACAACTACCTCTTATACAAGTACTTACAGAATTCCTTGCCTTTTTCCTATCAAAATAATAGTAATTGAAAAAGGAAACTAAAGGTATCCAAAATATAGTTTTTCTACAAAGTTTTCGGTAAACGTCCAAAACGTAGTTTGTGAAGTCTCACCAAAATTACAAACTTAAACAAAATTAATGTGTCATTGAACCAAAATCAAAACCTTTAGACATGCAGTAGTCTTTTGAATAAAATTTGTGATTGAGTTGGCACAATGTAATAATTACTTGATTAGCAATTGGGGGAATAAATATTAGAGGTTCTATCTCTTTCAATCTTTAATATGGGACAATCAAAATAACTATCATTAAAACAATAAATAAAAACAACTATACTATCTTATAGAGGCCGGCCACCTTTGCTTTCAATAACCAAAATCCAATAACAAGACAATATCCAACAATGAGTTCAAGGAGAATTAAGCCGCCACTCTCTCTTTCTCTCTCCAAAACTCTAAAAATAAATTTCTTGATTCACTTTTATGATTTTTGTTCTTGAACCACCGTCGATCTTCTCTTCGATCAGCAGTGATTCCAATCAAATCTTTTTTGCACTTTGTTCATACAATAAACAATAGATCTAATCAGATTTGTGGAGATTGGTTCATTCTTTTTGCGGTGCATTTTCATCAACGGTGTTGCATGGATTTGTACGGCGTGCTGGATTGATCTTGTCTTTAGTTTTTATTTTATAGTTGTTTTTTGTCCCTAGTTGGAAGTTTTTGATTTGTCTTCTCCTTGTTAGGAAGTTTTAGTTTTTCTTCTCCTTGTTGAGAAGTTTTGTTAGTCGTTTTATGGTTCTAATAGTTTTATGTATTGTCATGAGTTTCAACGTTATAGAGATCAGTCCCTGATTGTCAAACTGTTTCAATTTCACATTTACAGCCAAATTAATGGCAGATTGTTTGAACAAATAGGATTAGCTAATCAATGTGTTTGATTCTATATCTGGTCCTGTAATGAGCCATGAACGATTAATGAAATCTCGATTTCTCTTTGAAAAAAAAGACAATATCCAACAACATGTCAACAATAACCAAGCCTCACAATCCGAAATTAGTTGGGGTTGGACACAAGGATCAAACTCTTCCACTCAACTCGATTAAATGGAACAAGAACAATGTTCACTCTTGAAAATGATAGAATCTTGAAACTTAATTGAACTAAACTAACATGAAAAGATGACAAGAGAATTGGGAGAGAAAAAGAAGATCTATTGCTGAACTGAACCACATCCACAGTACAAGCAATCCCATGACATTCAAGAGGCTGTACACTTCAAGAACTCAAATGAGTTTATAAACCAAAACCAATGTACCGAATGAGCTTACAATAACTCTCCATCCCTATTTATAATGTCCCCTCTACTAATTCTAGAACACTCTATTGTGGGATTCTATCAAAAAATAACATGCTTAATCACAGAAAAGATTTCATGAAACCAAGTTAAACATGGCATTCAACCAAGAGTCTCAAATAAACAAAAAAGAAATAAATACTGCTTCTAGTAGACATAAAGCATACACATATTATGCAAAAGCATTGTCCACAATCTCCTTGGTCTTGCAAATTTTCCAAAATTATCCCTATAACCATCATTACCATGGCCTCTAGTTTAAAAAATGTCAGTTGGGTAACTAATGAGGGTAGGTAATACGAAACAAAGTTATGGACACCATACTAAATTAAATTTTTAGAGCAGTCTTACTTTCTTCGATCAAGGAGCTGACAAATTGCACCAATGCATCCATGCCATTTCACTGAAGGCTTTTCATGCCTAAAAATTATACTCTTTTATGAAAACATTAACATCACTTCGTTTTGAGTACTACTCTTGTTTACATTCCCATTAACACATCTATGCCCATTACGGCCAATCTAGTACTATGTCATCCTGTAAAGACCACCCACTAGGCACTTCAGTCCTTAAGGAGCCGCTGAATAATGCTCCCTAACTTAACATCATGAATATTCTGAGTTGCTATATGTATAGGATCTAAAGGTGTAGTTAACAAGGAAGTATAGTAAGAGGAATTGGGCGCTCTAGACAGGGCATCTGCAACACGATTCAACACCCGTCATGTAATGAAGTTAAAAATGTAACGGTTGTAACCCAAGCAATTAACCAATCATCTTAGGGCTTCTGGGGCAATCTCGCATTCTTCCAAATACTTAAGGTTGTTGGTCTTATGGACAACAATGTGTCATTTAAGTAGGTAATGTCGTCTCTTCTGAATTGCAAATACAATGGCCATCAACTCACACTCATATACAAGTTTCGCGTGAGCTTCTAGATGATAGAGCAGGGCAATCTGAACCAATCTGAATCTATCAATCAATAGGAAAAAAACATGGGACAGCTTTTCTTGATCTGAAAATGAGGAAATTACATTGATTCCACAACTTTTGAGATGTTGGAACTCTCCTAACTCAAAGATGATTCCTTTCCTTCCTTGTTGAGGTCATCAGATTCATTATTGACAACAATCAATTCTCTACGTATCATCCTTCATAAAGCTTGTGTATGGATTTGCATTTATGGGGTTGGTACTTGCACTAGGTTTTTTTTTTTTGGTACATTGTCACTAGGTTTATTTCATAGGCAGTTGTCTTCCCCTGTTGGAAGGTTTAGATTGTCTTCCCACGTTGGAAAAGTTTTGTGTTTACTTCCCTCATCTAAAGTTTTATTTTTTTTGTTATAGTTCAAGTAGTGTCTTTGTGATTATTGTGTTCCAGACGTTTGTTAAGGGAATAAACATTGGTTGTTAAATTATTTCATTGTTATAGTCTTATGGCTATTCAATGTTCTTTTGAAGAATTAGGATTAGTGAATTAGGACACTAAGGTAATCGGTTCTATGTCTTGTCATATTCATTGAATGTATTGAGAGCTAATGATGATTAATGAAATTTCTATTTTTTTTACTTTTTTAAAAAAGTTGTTGGCTTTTATAAAGACATTAACATTCATACAAAATCAAACGAGTTCAATTTGCAGCGATTCTCATTTAAATAAAGACGACGAGATGCGGTTTGGGTCCTCTGCATTCAATTAAGGTGATTAACCAGATGCAGCGAGTCGTCAGTAGCAGAGAGCAGCTAGTGGCTGCGACATTCAATGATGGTGATCTTGATTGAGACGGCACTTCAGGCTAATCTACTGTCCTTCACTCCTTTGGATCAAGGTTGTTTTTTTTGTTGCTTAGTTAGATTTCGTTGTCGTCTATCGCCTACGTGCAAATTTAGTTCAAGTCCATTATATAGATCTTGATAAAATAATCCAAGTTATAGATCCTGGTAGATCTCCAGGTACACATAGATCCTAGTAGTTATGTAGGTTTGTTAGGGCCACTAGACTCACCTAGGCTCTATGGGTTCGTTGTGTCGAGCCACCTAAGTTTTATAGGTCTACTTTGACCGATTAAGTCTGTTCATTGACGTCAGTAAAATTGCAAATTGCTCCCCGTAAGCTTGTAATTAGGACAAGATTGCTTCTTATTGGAGCAAGTTTGAATTGCCTATTTGGGCTTCAAAATAAAATACCAAGAAATATTAACATATTCTTTTCGGATCATTTACAAAATTTATTATTTTTTCGCAATCAAAATAAAAAGAAAAATAAATTAATATTCTTTAAAAAAAAAAATTAATATTATACTCCCTCCGGTCAAAAATGTAAGTCGTTTAAGGTAAAGACACAAGAATTAAGAAAATTTTAATTACAAATGTAATTTATGTATATGTCCTTTGACATTAAATGAAAAGAAGAATTGAAGAATCGTAAATGTTTGGATTGTGTAAGGGTAAAATGGGTCAAAAAACAATAAATACACTCTCGAATTTCGAAAACGACTTACAATTTTGAACAAGGGGTTTTTGCTAGAACAATTTATATTATTGACCAGAGGGAGTAGCTTTTTTCTTTTCATCCGACAAAATTAGGGGGGTGTATTCAATGTGACAAATCCATGGATTTCCTTAAATGATGAATTTCATGGAATTTGATGGATTTGGAAGGACTTATCAAAAATCCATCCAAATCTCATGGGTAGAAGTGAGATTTTGTAATGTTCATTTTTTGAAAAGAAATCCATCACAATCCATTAAAATCTATCAAAATCCTAATGTGTTTAAAAATGGACTAATACACCAAGAAATCTGTTAAGATTAATAGTTATCTTAGATATGGTCATATGGTTGTCGTCCTTATCTTTTCGAATAGTTCTTTACCTATTAGATGTTTATATACACAAGTAATTTGTACTTAGTTATTAATCTAATGAAATTTAGTTCTTTATAAAATAACATGGTATCAGAGTTTGGTTATGGGTGATCTCTGGTTTCTCCTTTGTTTCGCTCGACTTCCTCGACTTCGTGGTGCGTGCTTTGCAATGAGAAAACTGTGTCCGATCTTTTTGTGCCCGTTCTCACTAGCATTTGTTCTTTGCGTGCTTTTTCTCTTCGTTTTGTTGTGCGTTATGAGCATCCTTCCATTTTCTCTGTTGCATCCATTTGTTTGTCTTCGACTTCAATTTTATGGTGTACTGCCAATCACCTCTGCTTGAATGATTGACAGTTCATCTGCCTGTGTAATATTGGCCACCAGTACTCAATGCGTGTGCGTGTCATCCTGCCCTCATCAGGTTCATTTCCGTCTGTCGGTCCGTCATCAACGACCACGTAGCGCTCGTACGTGACCAGAAGAGATACACCCATTCTTTCCATCTCCCATGCGCGAACTATATGTGACCCATCATCAGTGTCGTGCGATGCTTCACAAAGAATTTTGTTTGTGCGTCCGTGCATGACCTCCGTGGCCCTCCAATCTTATGGGCCTTAGTTGGTCATCTATTAAAGCCCATATCCTCAAAACAAATCATCTTTTGATTTGTATTTATATCACTGTTAATGCATCATCTTGCATTAACGCTTGCAACAGTCCGTGCATCACATGTTGCTAGGCGTCCCAAGTCTGTCTAATTTGTTGAACACTTTGCCCTTCTCTATCACAAGTGCATCTCGACTTATTGTGCGCGAGTGAAGCCAGCTCTTGCCGCATACCTCTGCTGAGTGCGACTCACCAGCCCTATTCTCCATTCCGCTTGTGTATCACAACCTGTGCGCACACAATGTGTATTCCATTTACAAATTAAGTCATGCGGCGTTGTTGTCTACATGTGTCGCGCACTATAGAAATTACCATCTGCACGTCTTGAGATTTGCACTTCCTATTATGCCTGCCTTCGACTTTGATGTTTGTTTTTTGCAATTGACTCCGCTGTCCGTTAGTTGTTCCTTCGACTCTGCTTCGTTAGTCGTTCCATTGACTCTGCTCCGATAGTCGTTCCGTCGACTTCGCTCCACCAATTGTTCCGCCGACTCCATTGTTCCGTTGTCTATTTTTCTGCTGCTCTGACTCTGCCGCATTTGACTTTGTTTCTGTCGTATTGGGCGGTCGTTGATTTGCTCCGCAACGAACCCAAGATTTGTCAGGTTTACTAATTCGATTGGCAACCTCAAGTTGGTTTTCCTAAACCATCTTGAGTTTGAGGGAGAGTGTTAAGATTAATAGTTATCTTAGATATAGTTATATGATTGTCGTCCTTATCATTTCGAAAAGTTCTTTTATCTCTTAAATGTTTATATATACAAGTAGTTTGTACTTAGTTATTAATATAATGAAATTCAGTTCTTTAGCAATTAACATGGTATCAGAGTTTGTTATAGGTGATATCTGGTTTCTCTTTTGTTTCGGTCAACTTCCTCGACTTCATGGTGCGTGCTTTGCAGTGAGAAAACTGTGTCCAATCTTCTTTTTGTGCCCGTTCTCACTAGAATTTGTTGTTTGCATGCTTCCTGGCTTCGTTTTGTCGTGAGTTGTAAGCATCCATCCATTTTCTCCGTCGCATCCATTTGTTTGTCTTTGACATCAATTTTATGGTGTACTACTAGTCACCTCTGCTTGAACGACTGACAGTTTGTCTACCCATGTAATATTGGCCACCAGTACTCGATGCGCGTGTGCATCATCCTGCCCTCATCAGGTTCATCTCCGTTTGCCTGCCCGTCATCAACGGCCACGTAGCGCTCGTACGTGACCAGAAGAGATACACCCATGCTTTCTTGCTCTCTTGCGCAAACCATGTGTGCCCCATCATCAGTGTCGTGCAATGCTTCACAACGAATTTTGTTTATGCGTCCATGCATGGCCTCCGTGGTCCTCGAATCTTATGGGCCTTAGTTGGTCGTCTCTTAAAGCCCATATCCACAAAACAAATCATCTTTTCATTTGTATTTGTATCACTGTCAAATGCTTCATCTTGCATTAACGCTTGCAACAATCCGTGCATCACCCATTGCTAGTTGTCCCAAGTTCGTATGATCTGTTGAACGCTCTGCCCTTCTCTATCATGCATGCATCTCGACTTATTGTGCGCGAGTGAAGCCAACTCTTGTCGCATACCTCTGCTGAGTGCGACTCACCAGCCCTGTTCTCTAGTCCGCGTGCACATCACAGCCTGTGAGCACACAGTGCATATTCCATCTACCCATTATGCCCGCCTTCAACTATGACGTTTGTTGATGCTTGTTTTTTGCAGTCGACTCTGTCGACTCTGTTGTTTGTTAGTTGTTCCATTGACTCTGCTTTGCTAGTCGTTTCATCGACTCTGCTCCTATAGTTGTTCCGTCAACTTTGTTCCACCAGTTGTTCTGTCGACTCCGTTGTTCCGTCGTCTTTTTTTTCCGTTGTTCTTACTCTGCCGTATTTGAATCTATTTTTGCCGTATTGGGCAATCGTTGATTTGCTCCACAACAAACCCAAGATTTGTCAAGTTTACTGATTCGATTGGCAACCTCAAGTTGGTTTTCCTAAATCATCTTGAGTTTGAGAGAGGATGTTAAGATTAATAGTTATCTTATATATAGTTATATGGTTGTCGTCCTTATCTTTTCAATTTCTTAGATGTTTATATATATAAGTAGTTTGTACTTAGTTATTAATCTAATTTAATTCAGTTCTTTAGAAATTAACGAAATCCATTAAAATCTTTTGAAATCGAAATTAAATACACCTCAATTTCAAAATCCTCCAAACTCTTTTAAAATCCTTTCAAATCCTCCAATTGAAGACACTTATGGCCATCAAAATCAAATAACCAACGCGCGTACCTTGGAACCAAGGGGATACTTCCCCTTAACAGCCCAAAGCCCTCCACGAACATACCGGTCCCCCCCGGAAACCCTTCTCAGAACATCCAACAGCAGCCCCACTGCGTAATCCGCCACGTCATCGGAGTAAGAATCACCAGCATTAGCCACAGCAATGCCCCTGCTCCGGCACTCCTCCAAGTCAATGTGATCGATGCCGACGCTGGAGGTCACCACCAGTTCGAGCGAGGGGAGGCAGCGGAGTATCTCGGCGGGCAGAGGCTTCATGGCCGAGCAAATGAGGGCTTTCACGGACTGCGCGTGAGTGATCAGGAATGAGTGCAGGGGCTCGGTGGACTCCGACGGTTTGAGAGGTTCGAATTTGGAGAGGAAGGCCTCTTCGTAGCCAGAGATGAAGGGGAAGGGGCGTAGGAGCAGCACCTGGTGCCGCGGCGGAGGCTCGGCCATGTTGGTGGACTGGAGACTGTTTGGAAAAGGTTAGGTTAAATTGTATAGTGGAGTAGAAACTCTTCTGTGTTTTAGGGTTTAGGGTGTAGAGAAAGATAATTATATCTAAGATAACTATTTTAATCTGTGTTCGAGGATTTAGGGAGTAGCTCCACTTTATCATTGGAGATGCTCTTACCTTTTTGCATAGGTGTAGTGATTTGAGGTGTATCGAACAGGAAATGATGGGGATGATTTGCATTGTCGTGTATATTTGAATTTGAGCTTGCCTAAGTGCACTCCATTGTTTACTGAGTGCATCCGATTATGCGTGGCACCCAAATTCAAATTTTAATTTATAAGTGCATTCGATTATGCGTGGCACCCACATTTTTACGAAAATATCCCTTATCAAATCGAAGTACCCAACTCCAAATCCTTAGTCGAGACATCTATTTTAGGTGTGCGCGACATATGACCAAGACTTATCATCTAGGCTCAGTGTTGTCTAACAAAACCTCTTTAGTGAGATTTAGTTGACAACTGTCAACCTAAAGGTTCGGTGGGTTCTGATCTACTCTCTAATTAAAGATTCAACAGGTTGTAACTGACTCTCCAACTAGAGGTTCGGTGGGCTATGACCGACTCTCCAACAAGAGATTCGGACCTGCATGGCTGAACCACTCGATGATACCTACAAATCACAAGAAGAGAGTTTGTGGAGAGATGATGATGGGTGCACAAAACAAGAGGAAAGTGTAATGTGGTGCACTAATGACAGTAAGGGCATAAGGGTCATTTTGTAGAAGTATTGACCATTTTTTAAAGTTTGATTTTTTTGGGTGCACTTAGTAAACGGTGGGTGCACTTAGCCAGCTCTTAAATTTTGATGTAAGAGAGCTTAAACGTTAGTGGGGGCCATCTTGAGTAAGTAGGTTTTTTAGAGAGGAGAATCTTACTATGCACCAGACGGGACACACACCTGCTCATCTACTCTCCGCACACCTCGAGATGCATGTGTTACGTTGCAAAGCAAGGGCGGCTAAGAGTATCTCCAATGGAATATTGATTGAATGTCAATGTGCCACCTTAGACTAAATAGACATTGAAGTGAATAAAATCTCTCCAATGGAATGTGCATTTTGAATGTCAAGATGACGGGAATAGATATTGGCCCCATTTGGTTTAGCTTATGAGTCTGCTTATTGATGATGTAGCATTGCAGCTTAATTGAAAAAGGGTGTTTGGATGATATGCGATTGAGTCTCAAATCGCAAAAAAACTGTTTTTTTGGATAAGCATCCCTCCCTATGCTTATCAAGATTGTGAATGAGATTTGATAAGATTTTCTAAGTAAAAGTACTTTTTAAAGTGAGGAACCAAACACACTAAATTTGCTTATACCATAATTGCTTAAGCTATAAGTAATAAACAATAAACAAAAGCTAAACTAAACGGAGCCATTCTCTATTTTGAATGTCACTTCTTGGCATTCAAATTGAAATCCATGTTGGATAATAGTTTTTTTAAAAATATTTACTTATTTTATTTAGACTTTATTTTCACATTTTAATTAATAATATTACAAAAAAGAAATATCACCTCATCTATTGAGCCACAAATTCACATGAACCATTATAGACTTATTTTGAAGTTCAATGTTAATTTGAGCCATATGGGATGAGCATCCTCTTCACATTGAAAATTCACATCCACAATTCATATTTACCATTGGAGATACTCTAAGGTGTGAGTCACATATGCGTGTTCCATTTAGAGCACAAATAGTATTTTTCTTTGGACATGTGTTGTGGCCACCTAACTGAAGTAAACTAGTGGAAAATCAATAATTCACTAAAAAAATGTATTTGTTATTATTTTTTTCTTTACTCAAGGTATATGCTATGAAAAATGCTTCGTCGCCCACTATGACAAGAACTTGACGATGTTTCTTGATTTTTGCATCGATGTTTGTTTGCATAAAAGTTAAGGTGAATCTAAAGAACACCCAACTAATTAACGAAATAGAAATCGTATTGATTAGGGCAAAACTTAATACAATAGGGTGCTCTTATTTATTGAGCTTGTAATGTATAAATAAGGAAATTAATAATGCTGACACAAATATAGTAATACCTAAACTAAAACCGAAATCACATTGTAATGAAAAATATGGAAAATAGCTAGAAAATTATGGAAAAATTTTGAAAAATCAGAGAAAATGTGAAAAATTAGAAAAGGGTTGAAAAAGTGAATTTTGAGACTTTTCGGGCGGTTGACACCCTGGTGTAACCCGAAAAGCGTGCCACAATTAAAAATTAGAATAAAATTCAATTTTTTGTTATCGCAATATAAAATCAATTAATTTGATACTAACTTACACAAATTGACTTATTCAGACACCAGGGAATTAGAGACTATAGTTGGGTGTCAAGCGCGCATCTCGAGGTGAGAGCGGGATCGGACCGAGATGAATACCGGGTAATTGGAGTACGGTTGAGGTAAGTAAAACCCTTAAGAAACACACTCGAGTGTTTATTTGTTTGGTTTCATTTGATTTCCAGCTATTATTGTTCATCGTTATTTACTCTATTTCCATGTGCTTACTTATGTCGCACGGTTGGCATTGTAATTCGCCGTCGGATTTCTAGTTTTATTCTGTGATGTATGGGCGAACTTGGGTAGGCTGGAAAATAGGGACAGAATAAGGGTTCAGACCGGTGGAGGGGGTTGGAGAAGCCCACCGGGGGAATGCTAATGTCTAGATTAGGGTTCAGCCATGCTACACGACACACATCCCTTTTTGGTGGTATTCGGTGTTATGTATGCATGCGTTTTAATTACAGTTAGTTGTTTTACTGCGCATGTTTATTTAATAGTTCATTGGCTTCCATTGTTATAAATGTTGGTTTGTGTACTTCTGGGTTTTACTCACTTGATTCGTCATCTACTTCTTGTGATGGCTTGAGTGCAGGACCTACTACGAGCAGGTGCAAGGAGACACTCGCATACTACTTATGACCTTGTCACCGACGGAGTTCGACTTGTATGTTTTGTTTTGCTGTACTGACTTATTGTTGGGCTTATGGGGACTGTTTGAGATACCAGTACATGTATGTATCATATTTTGGTATGTTATATACAGTGTGCTATGCCAGGTTTTCCACATAGGATTAATGCTCTCTAACTTGAAGAAATTACATAATTTATAAGTCTTCCGCTGATTGTAAGTATTGAAATGTTAATTACTGATTAAATCAGGCTAGATTAGGTAAAATGATGGTTAGTTGGGTGTGAGACACAGCTAGCAACTACGTGGCCGGTTGTGGGCCCGCGTGGCCTCCAGTGGCAGATCAATATGGATTTGGGGCCGCTACATTTTGGTACCAGAGCCTAGGTTTATGAAACTTAGGGCTTGAATTAGAGATTAAACAAGAGTATAAACTTTAATAAACTTTATATATGGAAACCCGAAGTGATTGCCTAGAACTCCAGTTGGGAAGTGATTGTGAGACAGGTAGTGTTAAGGTTATGTACATGTATGTATTTAATTGTATTATATACGATATGCGTATATACCGAGGCTGGTCCGGTGCACGTTTTTCGATGTGGATCACGATGGACGGACAACCTACTACACTGCCAGGGATGGGATAGTTGGAGCAGAGTTCTCAATTGGAGTACAGGCTGAAGAGACAGCGGGATGAGTCTAACGGCCAAGAATGGAAGCCTCGAGCACATAGAGTTCATTGGCAGCAAAATCACGATTTCAGTGATGACCGTGATCAGAAAGATGATCAATATGCGTATGATGACTGGTAGACAGATTGGAGTCACAGGGACGACTAGGGTCAAATTGATGAGCAGTTCAACGATGACGACTGCCAAGCGATACAGGGGATTGTACCCATATTGGCACAATAGCGAATACAACCATACATACAGGTTTCGAGATCAGAGGGTCCGGAGTTGGGGTCAGAAATCCAAGGATAAATAGGTTGGGAGACCGAAGACACGTTGTTGTCATCGTTGCGGCCAGATTGGACACCTCTGAGCATATTGCGAGAGGGCATCATTACCACCGGAGTCGGTGCAGACCAAAGATAAAGCCCACGTTGTTGAAAAGCCGATCTAGGAGGAGACTCGACAGCCTGTTGAGGGCACATATGAGTTTATTTACTTATTTTGTTGTTTATTTCGTAGGTGTATCTATTTTTTATTACCTACGTGATTGGCGACGATTAATGTGTTTACCAGAGGATGTTGATGAAAACTTGATTGATCGCGCGATACACTAGGTCATAGCAAGGGCTAGCTGGTGGGATCCTAGATGGATGGGTTTTGGGTGATTGGCCAAGTGATGCGTACATTAGTGGGGTCCCGACGTACCAGAGTATGGTTTAGGATTAGGTTGCAGATGAAATTGCGACGTCAGCTTATTTCCGCCACAGTTGCAGTTTTATGGTTCGAGGTGGAGGTCTACACAAATTTCGAGATGAAATTTACCCTAATTGGGAAGAACTGTAACGGCCCAAATTTCATTAAGGCCGTTATTCACGTATTTTCAGACATGGATGCCAGCTCAGGTCAACGGGGATGCCACGGACAGGCTAGTGTATGCCTAGATTAGGCGAAAATGGTATTTTTAACTAATTGTTTGACTAACTGTGATGATAATGACTATGGTATGATTTATTACATCGCATGTGTGATTTATAATGACTAGATCGGGTGAGATAGTGTCTCGGGTATTCACCTAAAAATGCACGTTGACGCGGGAACCGGACAAGCGAACGACGGAATTGTAGGCGTAACAATATAGGCAAGTATATATATTTATGTATATATATGTAATGTATATATATTAAAATCATAATTGGGAAATGACCAAAAAGGGCATTGGGTGAGAATGAATTGTGGATAAGGATAGCGACATTTTGCTTATTTGACCCAAAAAATATCCAACAACACCCTATCGTCACCACCATTTTACTCATAAAAAGGTCGACTGGGAGAGAAAGGAGAAGGAGAGAAAGAGAGATCGAGAGCTTGGAGGTGTGGCGGCAACGATCGGAGGTGAGCTTGTTGTTGTTGGTGCGGTTGTTGACGTTGTTGTTGTTGTTGTTGTTGGTGGTGGTGGTGTTGTTGTTGACCGTCTCCCCTTCTTCCTAGTTTGAAAAAATAAATAAATAAATTTTGTCGAACCAAGGAGTTCCCTACTCGCACGTGTGCCCCCTTCTCATGGGTGGCCAGGTTGGGCTGAGCTGGCTTGTTGGGCCGAACTAGGTCCAGCCGAACTGGACCCGGTTCGGCCTAACCAAAAACCAATAAATATATTAAAAAAAGAGTTTTAAATTAAATAAAAACTTTGAAAAATATGGAAAATATTCAAAAAAATATGAAAAAATTAGAGAAAATGTGGGAAATTAGTTGAAAAAGTGGATTTTGAAAGTTTTCGAGCGGTTGACACCCCGGTGTAACCCGAAAAGTGTGCCACAACTAAAATTTTGGAATAAAATTCTAACGTTTGTTGTCGCGATATAAAATCAATTAATTTGATACTAAGTTACATAAAATGACTTATTCAGACACTAGGGACTTAGAGACTATAGTCGGGTGTCAGACGCACATCCTGAGGCAAGAGCGGGATCGAACCGAGACGAATACCGAGTAATTAGAGTGTGGTTGAGGTAAGTAAAACCTTTAAGAAACACACTTGAGTGTTTATTTGTTTGGTTTCATTTGATTTCCAACTATTATTGTTCATCATTGTTTACTCTATTTCCATGTGCTTATTTATGTTGTACGGTTGACATTGTAATTCGCCGTCGAATTTCTAGTTTATTCTGTGATGTGTGGGCGGACTTGGGTAGGCTGGACAGTAGGGACAGAATAAGGGTTCAGACCGGTGGAGGGGGTTGGAAAAGCCTACCAGGGGAATGCAGATGTTTGGATTAAGGTTTAGTCCTGTTACACGACACACACATCCCTTTTTGGTGGTATTCGGTGTTATGTATGCATGCATTTTAATTACAGTTGTCTGTTTTACTGCGCATGTTTATTTAACAGTTTATTGGCTTCCATTATTATAAATGCCAGTTTGTGTACTTCTTGGTTTTACTCACTTGACTCGTCATCTGCCCTTGTGATGGCTTGAGTGCAGGACCTACTACAAACAAGTGCAAGGAAACTCTCGCAGACTACCTATAACCTTGTCACCAATGGAGTTCGACTTGTATGTTTTTGTTTTGCTGTACTGACTTATTGTTGGGTTTATGGGGACTGTACATGTATGTATCACATTTTGGTATGTTATATACAGTATGTTATGTCAGGTTTTCCACATAGGATTAATGCTCTATAACTTAAGGAAATTACATAATTTATAAGTCTTCCACTGATTGTAAGTATTGAAATGCTAATTACTGATTAACTCAGTCTGGATTAGGTAAAAATGATGGTTAGTTGGGCATAGAACACAGTTGGCAGCTACGTGGCCGGTTGTGGGTCCGCGTGGCCTCCCGTGGAGGACCAATGTGGATTTAGGGCCGCTACACACATAAATCACATAAAGTAATGCTAATATGTTGCCTAAATCCCCCTTAAACTCAATGTGGTGACAACATAACCAATTTGAGTTTGAAAACTAAAAACAAATACAGGCAGCAAACAGGCAACAAACAGATCTGCAATAGTGTTGCAGCTAACATATGACAAGCAGGATAGGCATATCCGCAACAATTTTGTAGCTAATAGGCGATAGACATGACGGGAAGATCTGCAACAATGTTACAGTTAATAGGCATGGTAGGCAGGACAAGTAAATTTGTAATGCTGTTGCAGCTAACAGGCATAATTTCAAATAAAATGTACGAATGGAGAGACAGAGATGTCGTGGCAGGATGTATCGGCAGAGATGTCATACAGGAAAAGTTGCATAAATAGGCAAATAGGTAAAATGGTGGTGGAAAGGAAATAACCCGTTTGTGGGGCCCCACAACTTCTTTTCAAATAATAAAAAAAAACTTTACTTCTCCAATGTAAATGTGAGGGACGCTAGCAGGCACAGAGAAAACCAAACACACACAATGGTTTAGTAGATATAGGGCTTTAAGAGATGACCAAATAAGGCCCCACGAACAAACACATAGACTTAAAGATTAATTATGACAATCAGGTTGGCGAACTACGTGACAGCAGAGGCGAACCTAGGGGCAGTCGCCCCCTAACCCCCGGGACCCCTATAGTGCCCCTATGTATTCGTCCGGTCTCCGCCCTTATCGCTGTGACGGCCCTAGTTCCCTATAAAACTAGGCCCCACCCAGCTTAGACCTACGTAGACCCCCAAGTCCATACTTGCGAAGTTAACACAAGTCTAGTCAGCCTTAAAACTTTCTTTACTTCATGTTTTAAGAATTTATAAGCATGAGTTATTAGATTATATCATTCTCAAGTAATTCGCAGCAGAAATAAACTATAATCCAATTAAATTACTTAATAAATAGGAAATCATGAACAAACTAAAGTGTGGAAACCCTATAGGATGGATAAACATTTATATATGGTAACCAACAATAAAGTAAATGATATTACATGATATCCCTAGTCACTCAATTCTAAAATGTACCCCATTGTTATCAAAACATAATATACAATAATCACAAGTCAGAAAGGCAGATCATACACTATAACAGGAAAGAAATCACTCCAAGAGTTCTTAGAGGAAGTCACCAAGCATCGATTAATTTCCCTTGCTAGTCTATGCCCGATCTGCACCCACCGTCACAAACTAGACCGTGGGACGTAATAAATTGAAAGTAATGCCAAAAAGATATAAATAGTAATTCATGAATAATTAAAGAGTAGTCTATGATCATGCAGGTATTCAAACACAGATAAATAACACAAGGTGCATGAAAAATAGTCTGACAAACATTCACAATGATATCTAAGAGTCTATTGATTCAAAAGAGGTACTAAGCGGTCTTAACCACAACAATCTACAACAATATAGTACTCAGGAAATAATCACGTTAGGTTGGGTAACTGCACCCCCATAGGCAATGGTCACATTATCCCAACTAGCCAAAAACCCAGGAGTACCTTTCCGACACACTTATACCATAAACACTCAGCCAAGGAATTTAAAGAATGGAATTCCAACAAATAGCTTAAGTCAATAGAATCAACAATAATAGAAAATGAATTACTAGGCATTTTCTAACTAACTTACTAACTTACCTCAATCGACGCAAAAACCCCGATCCTCGCCCGACTCTAACTTGTCCAATTTGGTTCCCTAAATTCATAATATTCATTTAGACCAATTTGATTGAATTAGGGTCATTTCATGACCTTAGATAAACCCCTAAAGTTTCCTAAAAGTTTTGAAAGTATTTTAAAAATTTTGGACTTCACTATTCTAAATGTCGTGGGTGAAGCCGCCGAGCTTAGGCTTCCACGACGTTACTTAAAACGTGAAAATCCAGCCTCTCTGGTTGGGACGTCGTGAGTGACGCCACCAAGGGTATTGATCCACGACATCACTTAAAGCGTCAACCCATTTTCATCTTTAGTTTAGACGTCGTAATTGTCGTCGTGGGAGGAAATACTCCACGGTGTCCCTCACGGCGTGAAACCTTGAACACTCATTTAAGGTTTTTTGGAACCCCGGCTCCTGTCATTGCGCTCCAAGCCCATCCCAAACTTATAGAGACGTCCAAAACCATTTAAAACTATATTCGCTGATTCAAGAATTATTTCCAAAACCCCAAAAATTCCACCAAAAATACACCCAACTCCCAATCATCAAATCAACCCTTAGCAACACCCTCAATCAATCCTTTGATCACAATTTCTCACTTAAGAACCCTATCAAAACCAAAACTTGAAATGTTGCCCGAATCATTGCGACAAAAACCTATGAAATTACCACCAAAACATAGGAATCACGAGAGAAATCGGGATCTCACCTTATTTCACATAGTTGGTCAATTCCTCGGCATCAATTCGCGTCGAAATTCTTGCTCCCAATATCGATTCCTCGTTGAACAAAAATGAAAATGAGATGAGGAGAGAGAAACACTGGTGGTGGTGACTTATATATCCCCCGTCATCATATTTGACGTATGTATCCCGAGGCACATCTAGTGGTCTCTCTTCAATTCAGTCAACTACTCTAACTCCAACATTGTGACACACATTGTGATTTGCACCTCACTACTTAGCCATTTCTCACACAAACCACGCGTTCTCGGACCCGTACCACATCACGACTCGTACGTCGTATCTCCTAGACTTACCAACGTATTCGCATATTAATTATTTATTTCATTTATTATTTTCTAATAATTCACTAATTATCATTTCCTATGTTTAAATACTAAAATTATATCCGTTTGTTTGAAAATTCACGTTTTTCCTAGACGAAACCTCACTTACAAATCCGTACCATAAACAAAAATAAAACCACCCACTAAGACATACGATATTCACATTTGGGTATAAATAATAGTACAATCATCACAAAAAAATAAAATACACATCAATGTCGACTCCCGAGGCTTAGACAGTATGATAAGTCACGACAGTCAGGCCACAGTCCTGAAACATAACACGTGGCATGAATTAAATTTGAGGGTCGTTATAGTCTTCCGAGCTTATTAGAATTTCTTCCTCGAAATTAAACTAATAATTAATTCAATGTAACGACTAATTGGAATCAAACAAATAAGGAAAATACTCGCGCATATAGGACTCTAACTCCCAGGTTAACTCCTCATCTCCGTGGTGCTGCCACCTAACGAGAATGGAAGGTATCTCTTTTTTTCCTCAGTATCTTGACCTTTCTGTCCATAATCTGAATTGATTGCTCCTTATAAGTAATATCCTCTTGCAAGTCAATCTGACTTAAGTCTACCGTCGGTCGTAGTCCTTCACTTGACTTGTCTAGTTGAAACATAGAGATATGGAAAACTGGATGAACTCCGGTGAGCTAAGGCGGCAACTCTAACTCATAAGCAACCTTGTCGACTCTCTTCACAATCCTAAATAGACTAATAAACCTAGGCGCAAGCTTTCATTTAATTCTAAACCTATTTTGACCCTTTAGAGGCAAAACTTAAAAAAAAAAATAGACTCCCTCGTCTTACTGTAGCTCGTCATGATACTTGTCATAGTACTCCTGTTGTCTCTTTTGAGCACCCTTCGGCCACTAACGAATATGTCATAACTTCTCAATATGATCAACAACAATCTCCGGCCCAACTGTCACTACATCCTCGGGCTCTGCCCAACACGATGGTGATCTACAAAGTCTATCATACAATGTTTCAAACGGTGCCATCCCGATACTAGCTTGGAGACTATTGTTGTATGCAAACTCACATAAATGAAGGTATTATACTCCATTACACACATCCTGAGCATGTCCTCTAATACCTGAATCAATCTCTTAGACTGTTCGTCTGTCTATGGATGGTACGCTATACTCAAATCAAGTCTGGTGCCAAAATGAGCCTGCATGCTCTGCCAAAACAATGAAGTGAACTATGGTCTTCTATTTGACACAAGCAACAATGGAACTTCGCGTAATTTAACTATCTCATGCTTAAAGAGAATGATTAATTTGTCAACCCTATGTATAGTGGATACTGGTATAAAATGAGCAGATTTCGTTAGTCTGTCCATAAATACCCAAATACTGTCATGTCCGAAAGGAGATCAAGGCAAACCACTAAAAAAATCCATAGCATTGTGCTCCCACTTCCACTATAGAATGGGAAAAGGCTACAACAAACCTCCAGATTGCCTATGCTTAGCCTTAACACGTTGGCATATCTCACACGCTTGAATATACTCTGAAACATCGGCTTTCATCCTTAACCACCAGAAGAGACGTTGCATATCAGCATACATCTTGGTCTGACACAGATGAACAAAATAATGTAAACGGTGGGCCTCCTGAAGCATCTTAGTGTGCAAATCAACCACCAATTGAATCCACAATCGCCCTCGATACCTCAAACATGCATTTGTCAACCAACACTAGTCTAGATAATCTGAACTATCAGCCATCTCACTGAACCCCTGGTATAACTCATCAGTCTGTTGTCCCTTAAAAACAACTTGAAGGGAAACAGTCTACATCCTCATTTGACTACAAATCTGTGTCCTGGTACTAGTCGGTACATCAACTGAACTCATCATTTTGGCTACCTCAAGTAACGCATACTCGTGAGTCATGTGGCATATAACTACCTCAACATCAGATCCTCTCCTGCTCAAAGCATCAGCAACTACGTTGGCTTTCCCAAGATGATACCTAAGTGAATTCATAATCCTTCAGGAAATCTAACCAATGTCTCTATCTTAGATTCAACTCCTTCTGAGAGAACAGGTACTTCAAGCTCTTGTGATCAATGAATAGATCAAACCTCACATCATACAAGTAATGTCTCCAAATCTTCAATGAAAAAACCACAATAGCCAACTCTAAATCATGTGTCGGATAATTCTTCTCATGAACCTTGAGCTGTCGAGATGCATATGCAATGTACCTTGCCCTCTTGTATCAATACACAACCCAAACCAACCTTTGACGCAGAAGTATAAACCACCAAATTCTTCCCTGTCTCAGGCAATGTTAGAACTGGTGCAGTGGTCAGCTTCTCCTTCACAGTAGAGAATACCTGCTCACAACTCTTGTCCCAGTCAAACTTCACATTCTTCTAAGTTAGTCTTGTCATCGGTGTAGCAATCTTGGAAAAATCTTGTACAAAATGACAATAATACCCAGCTAATCCTAGAAAATTGCGAATCTCTGTCACTATAGTCCATGAGCTAGTAGGCCATGTTGTGAAAACATAAGGGTTGCGCCAGCCATGATGCTAGACCCATAAAACTCAAAAATTCCTCCTTTTACAAACTTTTTAGGTTGAAACCAACTTTGGTGGTTTCATATAAATAGAAGTTAGGTTGTTCTACATGGGGAATCTCTTGTTTACCATAGAATACATAGAAAATCTTGGTTTTTGCTTGACAATGTCTAGCTAAACTCGTTGATCTAGGCCGGAGGTAGATCGAAAACATCATTGGTGACATAGATTCGTTGTGAAATCTATCAAATCTGTTCTTTTGTTTTTTTATATTCTATTTTCTTTGGTATTGATTTAAATCTTGAGTTAGATTTATTTTTTTGTGAAAGAATACTCACTTGCATATTATATTGATTACCCTTAGTTATTGAGGTAAAGTATCCGTCCTTATGCGATAGACTCGTCTTAGTAACAATTGGCCATACTGATTGGTTAGTCCCTTTCGGGACCAGTCAAGTGCCTTAAGGATCTAGGCTAAATCGAGAGCACTAGTGATTCGATTGTCTAGGTGTAGTGCCTTCACAAATCTCTATACGATCAACGTATTAAGCCCAATTTGCGTGAGACTAGGGTTATATGTTTGGTTAGAGAAGTAGTTAATGGTCGTACTTTGACTATCGAAAATAAGAAATGTGAGGAACCGAGTGCGTCACCGGGTCTATAGTTACACTAAAATATAATTGAATTGATTATTTTTGTATGGATAGACGACCAATGAATTTCATGTGCCATTAGACAAGTTCAAGAAGCCGAAAGCCTATGTTACTTTCCTATATTGATATTCGTTCTTTACAAAGTGTTTTTACATGTCTTTAGTTCTAATTGTTCTCTAAAACCACCGATTTCCCTTTTTGCATATTTGACCGTAGAAAGACTACCAATCTCTGTAGGATCGACCATTTACCACTATTTTACAAATAGTTGGTTTAGGTATATTATTTTATTGACGCGTTCGACGTGCATTAAGTTTTGGCGTCGTTGCCTAAAATTGGTTTTCTTTCTTTGGTTTCCCTTTATTTATTTATTTTTGTATCCATTCCATTGTTCCTAACATTTTTATAGGCAATTCCTTCATGGCCTCCTACTTCCATAATTATGGTCGATTCGAAGACTCATACTATCATGGTATGAATGGGGTAGGTATGCCATATAATAGACATCAATTTTCTAACTCGCAATCTTTTATGCAATAGGTCAAGGTTTGTGAAAATTATTGGGAGTACTTTCATCCCACATATGCCTGTCCTTTATATCCGAATTATAGGAATCATCACGGTTCTAGCTAAGCATCACCACAGTCCAACTTTTATGAGTTCTTGCCAAGTCCACAAGTTCCTCAACAAGAAAAAAAGATATATTCAAGATATGATGAATGATTTGATCTTCAACTAAGAAACTCTTTTTCAAAACTCGAATCAACAGTGCCAAAAAGAGAATCAACAATTTCAACAAAGCACCTCCTTAGAAGATATGATGAAACAAATACCGACTAAAGTGCAACAAATGCAAGAGAGTTTCATAGAACTTCAACATACAAACTCAAGGTGGAAAAATTTGGGAACTCAAGCTAGTCAAATGACTACTACACTTGAGAATCTGATTGATGAGGAAGAGTTGTCTCCGCAACCAATTTTTGACTCAAAGGAGACCACGAATGTTGTACGTTGAAAAGTGTTGAGTTGGATGAGTTTTCATTTGTGGATGAGTATTTGAGCAAATCGGAGGAAACACTTGAAGTCTCTTCACATGAACAAAGCATTATCATAGCACGAGATGAAGAGGAGGAAAATGACATGAAAGCTGAAGTTGCTTTAAAAAGGTCGGAGGAACCGCAAATAGAGAGCAAGGAAGACCAACCTCTGGTGTTGGTAAAACCAACCACCCTTCCATGCATATTTGGCATTCACAGATTTTCTATACTGCTGACACCTTTGCGTTGGACAATCATGATATGACAGAATCTTTTGTGTTAGAGGTCCCGAATAAGCTCCCAATTCTTAAGGAGGACATGCCTGTTTCATTACCCAAAGTTGTAGATGCACCATTTGTTGTTGACATCTCGAAAAGAGAGGCCATCACGTAATGAATCACACCAAGTCTAGCCAAAGACTTAAAAGAAAAGCACTCGTTGGGAGGCAGCCCAGCTTTATTTTTATTTCTTGCATTTAGTTTGATTTAGTTTTTAGTTATTTTATTTTTATAAAATCCTAACTACCGTTTCTTAAACTTTTTAAAGTGCTATGGTTAATGCAAGAGTACTAGAGGCACGAGAGCACCCCGAGTTTCATCTTGTTTGACTTTGGAGGTTTTTTAGCAAAATTTGAACAATTTTAGGAAGTTAACTGATTATTAGGATTTTGGTGTTTAGAGACTTGGTTGGAATTTTTAAGAAACCAACCTAAGTCATCGCATTAGTAGTGGGTCTTTAAGTAGACCCAAAACCAATACTTCATTCTACCATCATGTTGATTTTACCCGTAGTTGAAAGACTTCGGGCTTGCAAGATTTAGTAGGAATCATTTCAGTTAACTCCTCTGCTTATTAGTTCTTTCTCTTCTTATGATTATTTTTTTATTGTTTCCTTGGTCACCTGATGAAGAGTTTTTGTTCATTCAATAGTTTTTCGAGTCTTTTATTATTAAAAAAATTTCTTGCGTGAGTTTATATCATTTTCTTATTTGTTTATCCATGTTCTTTTCACTTCTCTTCTATTTTTTTGTTGTGTGGATTTCTTAACTTGTTTTGAACCTTGAGAACAAGGTTTGAAATAAGTTTGGGGGGTACTTTAAGCTTTGTGGATTGAGTAGGATGGATATTTTTGCGAAAGACCGCAAGTGAGATCGTTTTTTTTTAATTATATGCGGTTGATGGATGGTAATGGTGGTGTTTTATCTCTTATCCTCTTATTTCTCTCATCTTCCATTTTTTTCCATTCATGCTTCTATCTCTCATTTCATTAGGAGGTGATACACTTTCATGCATGTATTAGTTTATTTATTACTTGTTTACTTGACATATTTTCATCTATGTTTGTGTCTTGCATTAGAACTTATATAGTATCAAATGTCACATGTAGAGTCGCCCAAAACCTTGTTGAGTGTTTTTGGTTGTGGATGAGTTTATTTAAACCACTTTTAAGACTTGAATCCTTTTGATCATCAAGATATACACTCAATCTGTAGCGTTGCCCAATATTTTTGAGATTAATTATTAGGGAGATAGTATGAGGTTTAGGCTTTGTAAAGTAATTAGATATATAGGGTGTTAGAACGAGAGTGTAGCCCACTTGAGACGAAAATTCATATGACTAAACCACTTTGGGGAACGATTAAGACTAATAATACTTTAACCTACATTGGAAGATTTGCTTAATCACAGTGAAAGTGAGAAGGGTCTATAAGAGTTTTCTTAAAAAAATTGGAGTCCCACAGATTCCATAGGAAAATGAGCAAAGAATCTTGTGGTGCAAAAAAGTGAGAAAAACGATTTCCACAAGAAATGGAGCAGGGACTGTACTACTTAAAAATTCTTGGAGAAAAAAAATCTTATATATAATTGAATAAAGGCGAAATTAATAAAAACTCCTTAAATAAAAAGATTTGGCCAAGTGCTTATAGCTAGGCTAAGTGAGTTATTCCAATGTTTTGAATCCAATAATGTCCTTAAATTTTGATTGTTTTCCTTTGATGTTAAGTCTACAATAGTGGAGAGTGTGGTTGCATTTCTTGGCTATGGTACCTTTTCAGTGTTGATGCATTTTTTTAAAGAAATAGTGAATTTGCGTGCTTAAGTGTAGTGGCCCTGACAAATCTTGAGTAGTTGAAGACCTTTGTCTTGATTGAGTCTAGTTCTTGAAAGTGTGGTTTCTATCGATGTTCAGACTCCGTTTTTAGATAAATCTTAACTCTAAACTTCTTTGATGGAATGATTGATTTAATGACATGAATATCAAAAGCGAACTCCACTTTGTAATGGGCATAGGATTATTCAGATTAGTCATTGTAGTATTAGGAGTCTAGTTTTTAGTAGTATGTGTGTCTTCATTCACTCATTTGCTCGGGACGCGTAAAGCTCTAAGTTTGGGGTTGTTTGTTAAGTGCCTACTTATACATCATTTAGTATAGTATTTTAGGTGTTTGTGGATTCTAATTCTCAACATTTTATTGACAAACACACACTTTTGTGGATTTCAGGTATTTTGAGCTTAGAACATGAATATGAAGCAAATATGACACTCGGAGAAGAAACTGCAAAGTTTGGGATTGCACGACACCAAGTTTGGTCAAGTTTCATAATGACCCCCGCTTTCGTATAAAGGCTATAACTTCCTTATTTCAAATTCGTATGACTTGCCATTTCTTTTGTTGGAAATTAGACTCCAAGTGGAACATTTTCATATCTCACAAGGTTCTTCCAATTCTGCCTCTAAATGGTTCAAAATCACGTTGCAAGTTGGAGTAGCAGTTGTTAAGTAGTAGGAGCCATCGCCAGCGTAAATGCCAAAACGTGAGCCACAGTGGGAGAGTGGCAGTGAACAACCAGTTTAAATTCATGGGCCATGCCGTGAAAACATAAGGGCTGCACCAGCCACGGCGCCAGACCTAGAAAACTCAAAAATTTCTCCTTTTATGAATTTTTTAGATTGAAACCAACTTTGGGGGATTTTATATAAATAGAAGTTAGGTTGTTCTATGTGGGGAATCTCTTGTTTACCATAGAACACAAAAAACTTGGTTTTTGCTTGACAATACCTGGCTAAACTCATTAATCTAGGCCAGAGGCAGATCGAACACTTCATTAGTGACATGCATTCATTGTGAAATCTATCTAATCTATTCTTTTGTTTTTCTTTTATATTATATTTTCTTTGGTATTGATTCAAATCTAGGGTTAGATTTATTTATTTGTGGAAGGATCCTCTCCAGCTTATTAGATTGATTACCCATAGTTATTGAGTTGAAGCGTCCACCCTTATACGATAGATTCATCCTAGTAACAATTAATCATACTAATTGGTTAGGCCCTTTCGAGAATGGTCAAGTACCTTAAGTATCTAGGTTAAACCAGGAGCACTAGTGATCCGGTTGTTTAGGTGTAGTGTCTTCATAAAGCCATATGCGATCAACGTATTAAACCCAATTCGCATGAGTTTAGAGTTGTGTGTTTGGTTTAAAAAGTAGTTAATGGTTGTACTTTGACGATTGAGAATAGGAAGTGCAATGAACTAAATGTGTCATTGGGTTTATAGCTACACTAGAATATAATTAAATTGAATTTTTTTGTATGGATCGACGACTAATGAATTATGTAGTACTTAAAATCTTAGGCCGCCACATCATGCGTCGCGAGCCCACAACCCTGCCACAACTCAACCCAGTTATGTTCCATGCACACTGTGTACGATTAATAAACCCAATTACCGCTAACTTTGATATCATTTTCCATAACAAGGTATCAAGTTAGCTAGTGGACTCATTTTCATCTGTTTAAAATCATGATTCATCAAATATAAAGCAGTAAATCAGGTAATAGAGCATTTTTCTAGTGTGGAACCCAACCAAAAGATCAACAATATATAACATGATCCAAATGTTCCAAAATATCAAAAGTACCTCAAATAAATCATACATAGGTCAAGTATGTCTCTCATATTCCAAACCCAACATAAAACAAATAAAGTTAACAAACATACGAGTCAGGCACATAAGTCGATCAAAGGAAGTCCTTAAGCTTGTCATTCCCCCTGCTCGTACTAGGGTCTGCACTCCATCATCACAACAAAATAAATGACGAATGCAGAGTGAATAATCCCAAGGAACTTCACCGAGTAAATAATATAAATAAATGTTGGAATTTAAAATACTATTTAAATAAACATGCAGAAAAAAGAATCAGGCAACTGGGAAGGGCCATCGCATAGGTATCAAATATTAGTGAATCAAAATGCGTACAAGATCTAGGTCATACTAGCACCATACGTCAGACTATCACCCAGGCATTGCCAGTAAGTAAACTAGAACTGACTGAAATCCCTGAATCCACCTGGTGGCGGGCATAGACTACGGTGCACTAACATGTGCAGAGGAAAAACAGCAGTCAGGTCGACAATCCACCAACGTACCCCTAAAACACATGTTTTGATCTAGTGTGTCACATGCCAATGCAATAGAATAAACTTGGGGGGAGTAAACTCAACCGATCTTACAAAAATACCAAAAATGAGTTTAATTGAACATGACATGAATTCAATAAACCATGCAGTAAATACTCAAAGTGAGTTTCAGTTGGAATATTACACACCTCAAAACACACTCCACTAATCCAGAAAATGCCAATACATACCACTAAACGCGTGTCAACTACCCGTCAAATGAACCTAATACGTGATTTTTGATAAACCTAATCAATTCCCAAACCTTGGTAATCCCCATTCATCTTAATCAACGTCAAATTCTCCCGTTAAGCCTCCATACAAGTTAAATAAACCCCCTAGGTGAACCCCTAATAGGCCAATTATTTTTAAAATTTATTCCCATTCATTGTTTTGGATGCCGTGGGTGGCACCGCTGTGAGCAAATGCTCACGGTGCACCTCGCAACGCCCAGGACAGTGGATAAGGGTCCTGGCGTCGTGACTCACGCCGTCAAGCTTCCACCCCTCACAATGCAACTTAAAGCATGGGTGGGTGCCTCCCTAGTCTGGACGTTATGGGGTTTAACTACCTCAGGGCAATGTCTGAACCAAGAACTTATTCCTTGGGTTCTCGAACCCCCCGGCTCATTGTCGCGGTCCCCACTCGTCCCAACCTCTCATTAAACACTAACCATTCATGAGAAACCAAACATTCTCGACAAAACCTGTCCGAGACGAAAGCCCTGAGATTTCTTAACTAAAACCCTAAAATCCCAAAATCCCACCAAAAATTGAAACAACAACAACATCAACACCAACAAACATCCATTGTTACTTCAATTCAATCCTTGAAACCATTGCTACACCCTACAAATCGGTGTGCTCAACTCACGCCCTGAAACTCTCGTCAAAACTCGAGAAAATACACTCGATAGATAGAGAACGAAGAGGAGAGTTTGAATCTAACCTTTTCACAAAACAACTCACGAAGTTCACAAAACCTTACTTGTTTTCGTCAATTTTCGTCTATAAGAGAGATACGAGAGAGAAAAAGTGGTGGGGTGAGGATTTCTTGGTTTTTATATAAAAATTTTCATTTAATGTATACCCACATCTCAAGGACTCATCCAATGTTCAATGTGGAGTCAAAAAGTCATCCAAACTATGACTTCAATGTGAGCTTAAGCCCTTATCTTTTCCTTTCTCAATACAAACAAACTAATCCTCGGGCATTTCGATACCTAGTCCTGCACTATATCGCATGCCAATCTCGTACACTCATGTCACCATCGTCTAAATGATATTTTATATTAATTATTAATGTATTTTATCATTTATTAATGTGTCTGATACGTTGGTACGTTTGTGAGCACACGACGGTGCGAGTCGTGGTGCCGTTTTGGTGCGAGAATGCCCGAGAAATTGAGTTGTTTGAGCAAAATGGATGAGAACCAAAGGGAGAGTCACCAATTAAGTCACTTAAGTGGTTGGGCTAGTGTGAATGAGGATGTGACCTTGAGATTAACCTTGAGATGAGGATGTGAGTTGTGATGAAGGTGATAGTATAAAAGGAGATGTGTTAGTTGGTTTCACCAACTTTTCTCTCTTCTCTCATACTCTGAACAAGAAATCGGTGTATGAGCTTAGGGGTTTTAGCGATTTTGGAGCTTGGATTGACGTCGAGGATCGACCAACCACGCTAGAAAGGGTAAGGTCTTGACTCACCATGAGATTCTCTTCATTTTGACATCAATTTTGTGGGTTTTTCGTCGTGGTTATCGAAACACCAAGTTGGGTTTCGATTTTTCTGGAAATTTGGGATGGTTTGATGGTGTTTTTGGGATTAATTGGAGCATGAAATGGTTGTTGCTATGGTTGTTGATTGGGAGTTGGGATTGTGATGGCCCTCTCCAAATCTAGGTCACCACCCGCCTAATCCCATAATTAAGCCCTAATCATATCCACGTAGGATTTAACTACGTATTAGTCAACCTTACAACCTATTCATCTCGTTCCTCATGTTCTATTCAATTTATGACATTTAGTGCTAATTAAAATGTCTATTAACATGGTTAATTATTTAGCGGAAGTCATAGTCATTTAAATGCGGAAGCTCTTAAAAATATGCGGAAGCCATTTGTAGTTTATGCGGAAGCCAATTAAAATAAACCTAAGTGTGGAAAACCAAGAAATGACATTATATATATAACATCCTCAAAATACAATGAAAATAGTCAAACAGTTTAACATATACAATCAAAATATACATCCTCAAGAAAGCTGACAAATATACAACCTAAATGTGTATGAAAGACACATATAACATATACAATCAAAATAGTAAAAGAAGACCTACAGTATATGCAGTGGCACGTCGCTGGCACTGAGATGATCGCCTATCTTTTCCTTGTCTGGCCTGCTGCTAGACGGATCTGCACCCACCTTCATAAAAAGGATGGTGAGTACAATAATAAAACAGTAATCCCCGATGACAAGTTTAAATTATATTTCCAATTATAATTGACTGGTATTTAAAAGCATATAACTAGGAAATCTGGAAAATAAACCATATACAAATAAATACCAAAGTTAAACAAGTGAAACGGACATTAGGCTAAGTAGTGGTGAATTAGGTCCTATCGGCAGTGAACCGCATCACTCCGACTCCATAATCATAAAGCACAAGGGACTTTGACCCTGGTGTGTAGACCACCTCAGGGACTCTAACCCCAAGTGTCATACAATGTCAGGTGACCTGTACCGACCTCCCCAGGGACTCTAACCCCATGAGTCGAGTACATCTCAATTGAATACAATACCTAATTGCAAAAACTATTTTTTTTATTTTTAAGAAATACCAAGTATGGAATGTCAAGGCATAGGCACATCTATAGACCTAAGCAAATAAAGAATACAAGTCCACATAAATGTTTCATATGATGTTCACTAGCCTAATAGCATGATATTTATCATTTGATTATAATTAGACAACAAGAATACAACACGGTATATGATAGAGTCAATGAATATAACAAGAAAATGGATATCATGCTATCAAAGACTCATCAAGTGAGCATAGAACACAACCAACACATGATATCATAATACAAATGGTAAAACAGTCCAAAAGAACTATACAAGAACATAAATTTAATAGGAATGAAATGCCGAGTAAGTTGTCATTGGGTATACTCAATATACAAGCAATTCCCTAGCTTATCCGGCCTCCCGACACCCCGACACGAGTACCCGGATTCAGGAACAATTCCTTAAGCTCTTAAGGTGTTTAGATATGATTTTAAGTTGTTTAGGTTCGGTTTGAGGTGGGTTTAGGGAGTTTATAATGTTGCAGGAAAATCTGATAAACTTGCAGAATCTCTACTAGTTCAGTTTCCAGTATTTGGGAGTGCTCAATGCTTTATTTGCATTTGGAATTGTCCAGCGCGGTGAGTGTAGGAACCTAGAAATTTCTGGGTTTCTGCAACCCGAATTTAGCCACCTCCCGATCCTTTGGATCCTTGTTCTCCTCCACCAAGGTCCAAACACATCCTCCAACATTAAATACATAACCAGGCACTTCTTATAACATTCAAACATCAATTTAAAGAGAAATTTGTGCATGCAATTGTTTAAACAAGTAAAGAACACTTGAAACTCATATTTTCCAAATTCATGAAACAACACTGATTTCTCAAATCTTTGATGCTATCCCTAATGTTTTTCGATGGAAAATCCAAATATGATGTTAGTTTTCAAAAACAAACCTGTTTTATAGCTAGAAATTTAGAAAATCGAAATTATAAGAAAATCCTTTTTTGGCAAAACTTACAAAATCCAAAAATGGGACTTGATGCTTGAAATTAAAGCTTAGAAATGCATTAAAACAAACATTTAAACATTTGCATGTGATTAAAACAACAACCCCTTTGATTTCTTAACTAATGTATGAAATGAAAGACATGGAGAGTCGAGAGACTATCACCTATGTTAGGACTTAGTACTCCAAAGTTGAGAAGCAAAATTGTTGATGAGATTTCTCTCCCACTCCTTTAGATTCTAGCCAAGAACTTGTTTTGAATTTCTAGCTCTAGAACATGCATTATGAAGCATTAAAGATGAGGATGTTTATATAGTTAGTGGAATTCATCTATCCTCACTTCCCATATCACTAGGAGATCCTACCACTCACATGCACTCTTACACTCCCACTAATTCCATCCCGAGTGACTCAAATGTATGACACAACAACATGGGAGTGTGTGCTAATGTGTATCCTGAGGCAAGTCTTATGGTTGTTGATTTTTCATTCAAACTATAGGACTCTAATTTGATTTACCTTAATAAACAAAATCATAGGCATATGAAAATTATAGATTCATATAAATATTAAATAAGATTTACCAATATGCCAACTACCCAGTTTCACTAGCTCGCACGCAACTTAAGGCGCGTCTCCGCTCTCGTCTCGACGCCTATGCTATATAAATCGACTTAGTAAGTCTACACAACACATAACACTAGGCATACAATCAATAAAAAAAATACAATACACCTTGGCCACATGCCTTGATCGGTGTGCATATTATGGTGTGGGTCCTACGTGATGGGTCGGTGACCTTGATTAAGGAAATCAAAATGGAGTTAGAGATTTGGGTCGTGACAGAGGTTTTCGAGCATTTTTATGGATTTTTGTTGTTAATTGTGTATTGGGGCAGATGTGATGAACGTGATTTGAATGGTGATTTAGCTTTGTATCGAGGTCCATACGAGTTTGGGATAGGCTCGAAACAAGACGACACGAGCTGGAGTTTCAAAAAACCCAAATTCATGCTCTGGTATTGACGTTGCGAGGGACGTCATGGAGCCTAAAGCCCCATGATGTCCAGGGCAGTAATACTTGGGGAGGTTACGCTTTAAGTAATGTCGTGGAGAGTTGTTCTCCATGGTGCCACTCACGACGTCTCGGGTAATGAGCACCCTAGACCCCACGCTTTATGCGAGGTCGTTAGGTTTTGACCCCACCTGCGGCGTGACACTGTCCGCAGACCCAATTTTTGGAAACTTTTTGAAAACTTTAGGGATCTCTTGGATGTCCAAATGGGTCTAAATACGACCTAATACCAAGGTAATCTACCCAATTATGTGAATGAGTAATATTATGGAAAATTAAGGAAAATTAACGAAAATTTGTATATAAATGACTACCAGGGGTGTAGTTCATTGACGAGCGTTCAGGATTTGATTGAATGGATTGTCGGGCATATGAGTGTGTATTAGTACGGATACATATAAGTAAACCAGTGAGGAATTGTACTGTTATTTCATTAAGCTTTAATTTGTTATTATTATTGTTTTGTTTCCTATTTTGGAATTCGATTCTGATTGAGTTGTCCGAGGGCAAGTGAGTCAACATGATCCTTGGAAGGATGGGTTACCTGAGGTAATATGCCAAGGCCACGAACTCGAGATGCATGACATTGGTTATTGGTTTTATACGGGGTGAGAGTTCTTTGCTAAACTACTAGGAAGTCTCTCATCCGTATGGATTTAGGATGGTATGAATGTACCATGTATTAAACTCCGAGTCTTGTAGGTTTTTCCTCGACTCAACGACCGTTTGGTCAGGACTACTTGTGCCTCTTTATTTGATTTTTGGGACACTCATCTTCGATTGATTCACAGTTATTTACAGTCTTTATTTATTCATGCATTCCCTGTACCTTTCTTTTTATTGGCATGAATATAGATTGATTTATAATTTCAAAATGTTGTATATATCTTGTTTGGGGTTACTTACTTGGGCTTATCATTCTTGTGTTTGACTGAGTGCAGATCCGTAGTCGAATAAGGGAAAGGCTCCTCAGTTAGGGGATCTACTTTGAGGATACCAGAGCAGTTCTCCCTTTGGCAACGATGTAGGTTTTGTTAAATTTTGTATTATTATGTATATTTGTTTTAAACTCATTGGGATGTGGTTTTGTGAGAGATCTTGGGGCATGTATACTAATATTACTCTCTTGTGACTTGTTATACTTGATGATGGTATATATATGCGAGTTTCCATACTCAAGGTTGTCCTGACTAGTGCCTTTTAGCTGATTCTATTAGTTTGAGATTTTTAATTTTTTCTGCTATACTCTGATAACCCACTAATTCGAATAACTCACATTTAAATGCTTAATTAATGGTAAATGGTTAGGTAAGGCTGACTAAGCTCGTATTAACTGCGTGAAGGTTGACTCAGGGTCTACGTAAGTCTAGGTCAGGCGGGGCCCAGTTTATGGTTATGGAACTAGGGCCGTCATAGTTGGTTTCAGAGCCTAAAGTTTTAAAACTTGACTCTTGATTAACTCACAACCAGTTAAGACACAAACTAATGGTAGCAAGGGACTGATCGTGTACTCGCTTTCTTTTAAGATTGTGATGGCCGATCAACTCAAGACCAATGATTATGGTTCGGGAGATTAGGTGAGGTGTCCCAGTTAATTGTTTTGCATGACCAACAGCTTGAGGAGATCCTCCGATGTTTGAGGACCTAAGCTACACCTTCACCCTCTACGTCTGCAACACTAGTTACGCAGGCTAGGAGTGTTCCTATAGTGCAGGATACAGCTGCATCTCCCACAGTACAGGCAAGTGGTAGCCAAGGAGGCATCGGTTCAGGCTAAAATAGTACCACTGTAACAACCCTCAAATTTGAACCGACTTGTATAGGACTATGACCCGGCTACGTGGTACTGGATAGTATTTCGAGCTTCAGTAGTTAACACCGAGGTAATTTTATGATTCTTTCATGTGTGTAATTGTATTTTAGTTTAATGCGTGTCACGGGCCGTTCAGGCAATTTTCAATATGAGTGAAGTTCCGCCTAAGTAACCGGGGGAGAAAATACAGTAAAGAGGTAAGTAAAATAATTATTTAATAATTTAATAGTTTATTTGTATGAGACAAAAGGTAAAAGTATGCATGTGACGGGATATACGGACCGCTGAGGCGAGCTAGGTCAGGAAAAATGTTTTGGAGAATACGGGTGTTGGGTTAAAAATTCATAGTGACACAATCAAATAATGGGGAACCCTTGGGTTTAACTTTGAGATGTGTGGGTTGGTAAAAATGGATGGACACAACTATTATACCCATTTAAAAATTCAAACACACACCTACCCCCAGCACTCAACTCACCTCGCACCCCACCCACTCCCATCACTCAACTCACCTCACCACCCACCCCACACTCATGTCACTCACATCACTCACGTCTCTCTCTCCATACACTCCATGCACACAACCCCTCTCTCATTTTCTCTCTTCTCACGGTCTCTCTTCTCACTCTTCACTCACTCACTCATGACCATCTCTTTCCCTCATCTCACCGCCGTCTCAGCCCTTCGCTGGTGACCAGAACAGACTTCGGAGGTCGCGTTTTGACCGGAGGTATGCATCTCTTCCCTACTCTCTCCCTCTCTCTCAGTTGTCATCTCTCTCTCCCTCTCGGTTTCTTTCTCTCCTCTCTCGGCTCTCTCGTGACGAGCCACCACTGGCCCTAGCCGGACCAGTGGTGGCCAAGGTTCACTCCTCATCGAAGGTTTCTCTCTACCTCTCTATCTCTCTATCTCTTTCTCCTCTTTCTCATTCCCTCTCTCGTTCTCGTTGGTCTCCATGTTTTCCATTGCTGTCGCCTCTAGTCATCGTTGCCGTTGGTGACGATGGTCAAGGACGGACCCTCGTGACCCATCGAAGTCCTCATATTCCCGGGGAGACCTCTCGTTCGTGATACATAGGGTTTTAGTGCTCATATTTGGTTTTATTACATGTGTTGATGTTTTTGTTGGTCTCGCCAAAAAACGCCCTCACTGACTGTGCCACCGCCGAACCACCATGACTGGGACGCTATTGGGGACCCCACCAATCTCCTACGTGGGTCCCACAGCCTTCGGAGTAGTCAAAATAGTTCCATTGAGAGTTAAAGTGTTGTCATTTCATGTAATAGGGGTGGTGGAGCCTCGCTGGAAATCGCCACTCTTGGCGGTGCTACCGGCTGGACCACCACCAGTGAAGGTTGTAGAGAGTCTCACCTAACCTTGGTTGAGTTCTCGCAACCCTTAGTCGTGTTAAAAATTTTAACAAGTTATATATAATAGTTATGTTTTTACATAAGTATTGATTTTGAGTTTTAATTATGAAAAGAGTTTAAGCTCCGATTAAGTGAGGTATTCCTAGCCATTTCATGCCAAGGAAACCCCCTCCCAATATCGGCAATTTCAATTTGTAGCCGAGAAAGTTTTGTTGTTGATTGGTGTCTAGTTATTGAGTTTTCGTGATGCTCGATGACTAAACCACTTAAAGTGTTTCCTACGATTTGGTTATTGGTGATGACATCGTGGTTGCGCCGACGATCCTTGAGACCATGAAGTGACTCATACACGACCGAGCTGAGCTTACGAATTTATGAGTAAGCTTACTTGTTTTATAGTTTTTCAAACCCGAGAGAGAGAGTATTCATTTTCTATTAAATTGTCAAGTTGTTCATGTCATTTGAAATACTGGAAAAATACTAGGGATTCAAGCTAGGTTAGTTAACGACTTGACCTATTAATACGAGTTTCCGACCTTGTCAGGTAGCGGGAAACTCGGGGATACGCATTAGGATTCACGAGAGTAGATACGATTTGCGATAGTTCAGGTAAGTACACTTGCCTTAAAGCTTGTGTACGTTAGTAAGCCAGTTAATAAATTCTCATGTGATTCATTATCATTTATTGCTATTCTTGCTATTATCCATTATAGACACTCAAATTCCCTTATTTGTTTGGTATGTGTGTTCTTGGCGTAAGTGTGTTATAGTATCATGTGGCCCGCACTGGTTAGGGAAACTTGGGTATTTCCTATCGGAATTACTGCTACCCACAGTGTTGTGTAAACCTGGGTACTGATTATGAATGTGTCATGTGGCCCGCACCAGTTGGGGAAACGCGAGCCACTCTCTGCAGGAGTGCCTGACCACCCCTAATGTTGTGTGAACTTGGGCACTGGATTGTTATGGTTATTGTTGTGAATATTGACCGCTTATGACCTCTTTTGACTCTAAGAACACGCATGTTTTCAATTGTTTATCTATCAGTCTGCCTATCATGCACATGTATCTATTTATGTTCCTATCTTTAAATTACCGCATGATATTTAGACTGCTTTATTTGATATTCATGAATTACTATGAAATTCTTCTGGCATTACTTTCTATTTCTCTCAGTTGTTCACCGTCTAGTTTGTGACGGTGGGTGCAGATATTCCGGAGTGCAGCAAGGGCAAGGGCCCTCTACTTGGTGATTTGCTCTGAGGACCTCTCAGAGTACGCGACTTCAGGATTAGGTTAGATTGATTCATGTTCATTGTTTTTTTGTAGGATGTTTTATATATATGATGTTGGTTATTGAACTGGGGATCACTTTTTGAGATGGATACCATGAAACTTGGGGTTTCCACACTTATACAGATTTCCTAATTTTTGTTTGATTGAGTTATTTCCCAATACTTGTTTAGTTTTTCCGCTACGTATAATTGCAATAACCATTTCATAAACTGTTAAATTGATTAATTGGAGGCAGACTAGGCTTGTCAGGTTCACTGAGTATTGACTTGGGACCTGCACAGGTCTAGGCCGAGCGTACCCAAATGCATTGGGAATTTGGGGCCGTCACAACCACCTACGCCAGATACACCAGCTGAGGATACGTCGAGTACGTCAATTGACATGGGTACTAGGGCTTCGACTATAGCGAAGCAGACTCTCGAGTTTTAGTGACATCATCTAGAGAAGTTCCACGGGGTTACTAATCTCGAGGCTACAGAGAAGTACATGCAGAGTCATGAGAAGGTTCATGACGTGTCGGCCACACCAGAGCACATGAAGCCTAGTATTTCTTTAGCTTCATTGTTTAGTGAGGCTGATGTCTGGTGGTGTAGCACGATGGCTACGAAGGGGAAGCCCAAGGACTGGGCTGAGTTCAATGAGAGGTTTGACCAGAAATATTTTCCTCCTTTGGTTTGTAACTTGAACTGGACCGAGTTTCAGAATATCTGACAGGCAACTAGCAAGACAGTGATGTAGTACACGGGCTGGTACCTTGATGGAGTATGTCAGGGGCATAGCTGACACCGATGCTGACCAAGCTTACTACATCATGCATGGCCTATTAGATTTTATTAGTTATGTTGTGGTGACTACGGCTTCGAGGACATTACAGGAGGCCTACAGGAGGGGTATGACCAGTGAGACATTTTTTAACACGCGCACTAGAGCATTGGTTGCGTTGTCAGCACCATCACAGTCAAGCGTCAATTCGGGAGGTGATAAGAGGATGAAAAGACCCAGATAGCAGATGCGAAGAGATCGAGCTTAGAGTGTGGGAATTGTTGCGTCTCTGCCTACTACTGTGATAGTACCATCTGCTCTAGTAAGAAGTTATGTCAGCACACCACAACAGTCAACACAGTCGGGTCTTTAGAGACAATAGTATCAACAGGCTAAGGACAGTGGTAGTGGGAGAGACAAAGGCAATGGTCAGGGGTAGAGGTATAGACAAGGTCAGAGCTCTAGTCAGTCACAAAAATAGGGATAGAGTGTTCAGTCTGGATTGGGCTCTCAAGAATGTGCTATGAGTGTGGAAATATATGACATTTCATCAGCGCATGTCCACGATTGGACCAAGGGTAGCCACAGTAGAGCCGGGAGTAGGCTCATGTCGTTGCCGTATCGGACCAGACTGCTACTTGTAACTTGATTGAGGGTGTGGTTTATATTTGTACTCAATTTATGCATACCATGTTTAATTCTGGTTCCATAGCTTCATTTATTTTAGGTCCCATGGTTAATGAGTTGGGTTTGAGACCTAATAGACTAAATAAACTCTTGATCCTTAAAACGACTACTGAGGACAAGATTTACCCAAAATTGTTATATATTAATTGTTCGGTAGAGATAGGGGTAACATCTTACCTGTAGACCTGAAAGTGTTGGAGTTCCTAGAGTTTGATGTTTTGTTCGGCATGGATTGGTTGGGTGCATATCATACACAGATCCATTATTTCAGCAAGAGGATTAGATTTCAGATTCTTGGGTGTTTGGAGTTTAGTTTTCATGGGACTACGACCAGTTTATCGATTACTAGAGGCAGGGTAGTTTCTAGCATAAATGTTGAGACAATCACTAGTGTTTTGAGTACAACGGGGAAAGTTGAGACTAGGATGAATGAGGTACCTGTGGTATGTGAGTTTCCTGATGTCTTTCTAGCAGAGATACCAGGTTTACCACCGTATAAGGAGATCGACTTCATTATTGATTTGGTCATGGGGACCAAACCTATAATGATACCATCATACTGTATGGCTTCAAGAGAGCTAGAGGAGCTGAGAGTATAGCTTGATGAGTTGCTAGAGTTGGGTTTCATCTACCCAAGTATGTCACCTTGAGGTGCGCCTGTCTTGTTTGTTAAGAAAAAATATGGTAGTTTGAGGTTATGTATTGACTACATGCAGCTTAACCAGGTGACAATGAAACATAAGTATCCATTTCCTCGCATTGATGACTTGTTCGGCCAAATGATAGGAACACAGTGGTTTTGGAAGATTGATTTGAGATCTAGGTACCATCAGCTGAGGATTAGAGCAAAGGATAGGGAGAAGACTGTTTTTCGCACTCGATATAGGCAATATCAGTTCACAGTCGTGCATTTTGGGCTGACTAATGCCCAGTGATGTTTATGGATTTGATGCATCAAATGTCGAGACAGTATTTAGATAGGTTCTTCATTTGTTCATAGACGACATCCTTATTTACTCCAGGACTTATGAGGTTCACGAGGAGCACCTTAGGATGATTTTGCAGATACTGAGGGAGCACAAATTGTTTGCCAAGTTCAGTAAGTGTGAGTTTTGACTTACGAAGGTTGAATTTCTTAGTCAAACGTTGGAGCTAATGGAGTGTCAATGGACCCTACGAAAGTCAAAGCAGTGATTGATTAGCCTACACTGCTATCAGTGACTGATATCCGTAGTTTTCTTGGCTTGGCAAGTTATTAAGGCGTTTTGTTCAGGACTTCTCGAAGATTGCGGCACCTATGAAGCAATTGACGAAGAAGGATACACATTTTCAGTGGAATGACAATTGTGAGTAGACATTTTTGACATTGAAGGAACATTTGACAATTGCACCAGTTTTGGTTTTGTCTGAGTCAAGGAAGGGTTTTGAGGTGAACACCAATGCTTCTAAGGTCGGTTTGGGTTGTGTATTGATGCAGGACGGTAGAGTGATTGCCTACGCATCCCGATAGCTGAAGGTTCATGAGTAAAACTACCCTACGCATTAGGTAGTGGTCTGTGCACTAAAGGTTTGGTGTCACTATCTTTATGGTGAGAGATTTGTATTGTTTACTAACTAAAATAGTTTGAAGTACCTCTTTACTCATAAGAAGCTGAATATGCGATAGAGGCGTTGGCTTAAGTTCCTCAAGGATTATGATTTCTCTTTGAAGTACCACCAGGGGAAGCCAATGTTGTTGTAGACGCATTAAGCCACAAAGGGGTTGACTCAGAGGTTGTTACATGCCACATGACACACGACACATGAGTATGGGTTGCTCAAAGAGATAGAGATAATGTATTTTGTTGATATCTTGACCAGCACCAGAGTGTTGACTTGTGAGTAGATGAGGACTCAAAAGTGTCTATTCAGAATATACTTGATGGTTAGTGAGCTAATGAGCAGTACCAGAGGTTTCTTGAGTTTGCTCAGAGTTCGGATCATCCAGATTGAAGTCGATCGATAGACACATGCCTGAGGTTTAGAGGGCGATTGTGGATTTCATCAGTGACTAAGTTACGTGATGAGATACTTCATGAAGCACATTGCTCATGTTATATGATTCATCCGGGTAAGACCAAGATGTTTGTAGATGTTCGTCGTCTTTTTTGGTGGTCAGGGGTGAAGAACGATGTTTATGATTTACATTCGAGGGTGTGATATTTTTCAGCGAGTTAAGGTTGAGCATTGCAGACCCAGTGAGTTATTACAACCATTTTCCATTCCTCGGTGGAAGTGGAGGCAAATCACCATGAATTTCGTTAGTGGTTTACCTCGATCTCAAAGCGAACAAGATAACATTAAGGTGATTATGGACAGGTTGACAAAGTCTGCGCAGTTTGTATCGGTTTCGACCAGACATCTGGTGGATAAGTTAGCGAGTTGTATGAGCGAGAGATTGTTTGACTGCATAGTGTTCCATTATCAATTATGTCTGGCATATGGTCACATGTCACATCATAGATTTGGTAGAGCATGCAGACACAATTCGACATGCGATTGGATCTCAGTAGCTTATCATCGACAAGCTAATGGACAGTCAGATAGATCGATTCAGATACTTGAGAATATATTGAGAATGTGTGTGTTGTAATATGATGGATCATAGGAGGAATATCTTCACTTGTGTAAGTTTGCCTACAATAATATTTATCAGGCTGGTATTGGTATGACACCATTTGAGGCACTATACGGGAGGTTGTGTTGATCTCCATCTTGCTGGGCGGAGCCCAAGGATGTATCAGTATTGGGCTAGGGATTGTAGTGGATAACACAGAAGATATACCTGATCAGATTGAGATTCTATGGTGCGCAAGAGAGGCAAAAAAAGTATTATGATGTGTATCACGAAGAGTTAAAGTATTAGGTTGGAGATTATATCTATCTGAAGGTATCTTTGATGAAGGTTCAAAGGAGGTTTGGGATTAGAGGGAAGCTTGCGCTAAGGTTCATTGGTCCATTCAGAGTGGTGAAACAGATTAGGGAAATTCAGGAATCTATAAATATGGAAAAACTCTGAGTATTCAAGTACAAATCGATATGAGAAATGCATAAATACATGATACCAATCTCAACAAAATTTCAAGTTCAATGACTCAAAACATGTATATAAAAACGATATACAAACAAGCAAATAATAAACCCACTATAATGGTCTCCCAGGTTCAGCCGCTAAGTCCTCAAAGGAAATCACCTAGACAAGGCCCCTTGCCCTTGTTACTTTCCACCCTATCTGCACCCACCGTCACAAACTAGATGGTGAGTAATTGAAAAAATAGAAAGTAGTGCCAGAAGAATATAACAGTAATTTATGATTTAACAACAAGACATTCCAAATATCATGCGGTAATTGAAAGAGATAAATAATTAAATAGATCAAGGAGCATGATAAGTAGACTGATAAATAACAATGAAAATATGTATGTTTTTAGAATTAAAAGAGGCCATGAGTGGTCTAATTTCATAGCAATACAACAAAGATTTCGCAAGATCTTCCCGGGCAATGTCGCAACACTAGCACAGTTTGAAATTTGAGAGGCATCGCAACACCTCTCAAATCTAGTAACCAATACACACGACACTAGGGGTGATCAATTACCCCTGCAGGAGGCATCGTCATTGTCTTAGCTAGTGTGGGACCACATGATACCTTCGAGACACACACTCACGCAAAGAACACACAACCAAGGATATAGAATGGAATACCAAGCATGAGATCAATTCTACAATAACAATCAATAGAGGACGTATAAATCACATGATATTTCCTTACTGACCTACTAACATACACACATACATAGCACATGTGTACTTACTTAATTAACGCAATCCCAGTACCATTCCGCGACTCTAACGTGTTTCCCACATGTTTTCGACTACCTGGCAAAGGTTTAAATCCCAAATATTGGGTTTATAGTCAAAATATTATTTTCTAGATTTTTCTCATATTTTTCCTCTATTTTCCCTATTTTTCCAGAATTTATTCTATTTTATTTTATTTTATATTATTTTTATATTATTTTTTCTTGGTCGGGTCGGGTCCGACCACTTAACTAACCAACTTAACTCCACTAGGTGACATATGCACCACTTAACTAACCAACTCTCTTTCCCGTTCTTATGTTCTCGCACTCCAAACATCCCACGACTCACAAGTCGAGTGTTTTTGTCTCACCGATGCTCTCTCGTCATTTATTCAGCTCAATTATCATTAATTGACTTATTTATTAATCATTTTCAGTGTTTTAAAGTCCTGGGTACCTGTAACCCCAATTGTCGATGCTCGTTCAATCAGTTTTCCTACTCGTTTACCGACTTCACAATTCGGTCACTCAAATACGAGTATAAATATATAGTACACGTCATCATTCACAAATAGCCAAATTTTTGGGTTGTTACACTATGTTTCACATATCGATGCTTTGACTGGATAGGTCAAGAGAGGGTAGACAATAAACAATGAACTTACGCTAGATAGACTTGAGGGAGGATATCACTTATGATGAGCAACCTATTCAGATTTTGGACCGTAAGGTGAAGATTCTGAGGAACAAAGAGCTCTCATTAGTCCTTGTCAAATTGCAACACCACGAGGATGAAAAGCTAATGTGGGAGCTCAAATCTTATATGGGCGAGTACTTTCCCTACCTTTTTTGAGTTCTGTGAGTCTTTCCTTTAGTTTATTTTAATTTCAAGGAAGAAATTCCAATTAGTTGGGAAGTTTCTAACGACCATAAAATCTAACTCGTGCTACGTGTCACTTTAGGTCATTCATGGGCCTACTTGCCATGATTCGTGTGTACAATTCTTGATCGTCGACATCGAGGTATGTTATTTTTGTTTGGTGTTTGTAATATTTATTTTATTTTCGGAATGTAAAATTATATGTCCCAAACGTGTGAGGACGTTTATGTGTGAGCGTTGGTGTTGAGGAATGAGTTCAGACTTAAAAAACGTGATTTACGGGTGCCAAACAAACTGTTGGTGGGTAATTAGCTATCGGGGGGATAATTGAATTAAAACACTGACAAAATGCAATTTATTCAATAAAAAAATGTTGTGTAACTTGCCTGGTACGTTACATCCGTGAGCATACGACGGTGTGAGTCATAATGCGGTTCAGGTGCGGGAATGCCGGGGAAATCGAGTTGTTTGAGAAAAATGGATAAGAACAAAAAGGAAAGTCACCAACTAAGTCGTTTAAGTGGTTGGGGATGGTGTGAATGAAGAAGGCCGTAGATTGACCTTGAGATGAAGATGTGAGTTGTGACGAAGGTGATAGTATAAAAAGAGAGGTGTTAGTTGATTTCACCAACTTTTCTCTCTCTTCTCTCATACTCTCAACGAGAAATCACTCTAGGAGCTTGGGGGGTTTTGGTGCTTTTCGAGCTCGGATTGATGTTGAGGATCAACCAACTATGCTAGAAAAGGAGAGATCCCAACTCACTACGAGATTCTTTTCATTTTGACATCGATTTTGCAGGTTTTCGTCGTAGTTGTCGAAACACCGAGTTGGTTTTCGATTTTTTTGGGAATTTTTTGGATGGTTTGATGGTGTTTTTGGGATCAATTGGAGCATGGAATGGTTGTTTCTATGGTTGTTGATTGAGGGTTGGGATTTTTGAGCATTTTTATGGATTTTTGGGGATTTTTCGTTGTGAATTGTGTATGGGGGTTTTTCGGACGTGATGAACGTGGTTTGAATGGTGGTTTAGCTTTATATCGAGGCTACTACAAGTTTGGGATAGGCTCAGAATGCAACGACATGAGCCGGGGTTTCAAAAAACCCCGAAGTCATGTTCTGGTGTTAACGCCGCGAGGGACGCCGTGGAGCCTAAAGCCTTACGACGTCGACCACGACGTCATGGGCAATGAGCCCTGGGCAGGTCATGCTTTAAGTGACGCAGTGGAGACTTGTTCTCCACGACACCACTCACGACATCTGGGGCAGGGGACACCCCAGACCACACGCTTTATGTTACTCCGCTGGGTTTTGACCCCTACGGCGTCACCCGCGGCATGACATTGTTCACAAACCCAATTTTTTTAAAAAATTAGAAAACTTTGGGGATCTCTCACTTGTCCAAATGGGTCCGAATATGACCCAATACCCGGATAATCGACCTATTTATGTGAATGAATAAAATTTTAGAAAATTGGGAAAATTGAGGAAAATTAACAAAAATTTGTAAATAAATGACTACTAGGGGTGTAGTTCATTGACATGCGTTCAAGTTTCAACTTGACTGATTATCGGGCGTGCGAGTGCGTACTAGTACAGGTAAGTAATGTTGGGTTTTGGGGTACATACACAGCGAAAAATTCAAAACAATTTTGAAAAACCCCAACAGGATCACAAATAAGTTTCATTAAACAATATCTACAAAAGTAAACCATACCTCGATTTGTGGTTTCCTTCTCTGATTGTTCGATCTTCAAGACGTTCAAGCGCGCGTCCTCTATCAAAAATTCACACACGAACAGTGACCACAATTTGGAGTGCTAGCCCTAAGAGAGATAGAAAATGTTTTTCTTTCTCTCCTAAAATCCAGTGAGTATGAAAATTGGAAAAATGAAATTCTTCTTTCGTTTTTGGGCATGACCCTTTATTTATATGTGTAGATAAACTCTCACTTAAAACCCTATTTGTAATACAACTATTGTATTTACACTGTTTAAGTAGATTCGAAATACAACTATTGTATTTACGTTGTTTAAAAAAATTACACATATACCCCTATTAATAAGTTATCATATAATGAATCATAAGGGCTTATATATTATGAATTTTATATTATAAAATGCAATACTCTAGACCATTTGAAATTGCATAAAACCATTCTTTGTGTGCGACCCAATAGGTTAATGCCACGTTGGCAGTGAACCAAAATAATTTTGGTACATAAGTCATAAGCGATATCTAGCAAGGCATTATGACTACCCAAGTAGCATGATTATCAAAATCGATACAACCTAATGAATAACATATATCATATCCTTTTGTCGTCTGATATCATTTGATTAAAATAAGGCATGAAAAGTCACCCTTAATGTTCAATCATACTAGTCTCGATCTTTAGATAGATTTGAAAACATACAAGTGACATTGATCATATCAATTCACTTGGAATTGGCCATTTAATAATCTAACACATCGAGGAATCCACTGATATCTTTCTCGTTACGAGAGCAACAAATTCATTCTTAATTACACACCTTCACATATTGCTCACATGATAACCAATCACAATCTTTATAATCGTCTGGTTAAAGACAACGTTTGATTATATCAAATTACCATGCTCCTAATATTGAAGTCTATGGTAATCTTAAGTCGAAGGACGAAATGATATACCTATCAAGAGTAACACCTATGACTTAATCTATGTGGTGTTCTCATAGCGGGTTAGTCCAGTACCTTGTTCCTTAACACTTGTTCCTTAACAAGTACTCATGATCTCAATTCGTATCCTTATACGCATGAATCACATGACCATCAATCAAGATTCACACTAGTCTTAATTCATTATAGTTTCCAGTATAATAACCGACTAGGGACATTTAGGATATTTCAACAAATACCATTGGATCTTATTATAAGGTAAACATGTAATCACTTATAATAAAATAGCAAATGAAAAACCTCTATTAACTAAAACTGTAAGATAAACAATATTTATAGATTGAACTAGGGCACATGCCCCAACAAGTAAACCAGTGAGGAATTGTAGAATTATTTCATTGAGCTTTAATTTGTTAATATGATTGTGTTGTTTCCTGTTTTGAAATTCCATTCTGATTGAGTTGTCCGAGGGCAAGTGAGTCAATGCGATCTTTGGAAGGACGGGTTACTTGACGTAATATGCAGGGGATACGAACTCGGGATGTACGACACTGGTTATTGGTTCTATACGGGGTGAGAGTTCTTTGCTGGACTACCAGTAAGTCTCTCATCCGAGTCAATTTAGGATAGTGTGAGTGTCCTACGTTCTAAACTCTGAGTCTTGTAGGTTTTTCCTCGACTTAACGACTGTTTGGTCGGGACTACTTGCGCCTTTCTGTTTGATTTCTGCGACACTCATCTTCGATTGATTCACAGTTATTTACAATCTATTTATTCTTGCATTCCCTATACATTTCTTTCTATCGACACGAATATAAACCAATTTATTATTTCGAAATGCTATATATCATGTTTGGTGTTACTTACCGGGGTCGTCACTCTTGTGTTTAACTGAGTGCAGATCCATAGTCGAGTAAGGGAAAGGCTTTTCAGTTAGGTGATCTACTTTGAGGATACCAAAACGGTTCTCCCTTTGGCATCGATGTAGGTTTTCTTACATTTTTATTATGTATAATTGTTTTGAACTCATTGGGATATGAGTTTGTGAGAGCTCTTGGGGCATGTATACTGATATTACTCTCCTATGACTAGTTATACTTGATGATGGTATAAATATGCGAGGTTTCCACACTCTAGATTGTCCTAACTAGTGTCTTTGAGTTGATTCTATTAGTTTGATATTTTAATGCTTCCGTTATACTATGATAACTCACTAATTTGAATAACTCACATTTAAATGCTTAATTAATGGTAAATGGTAAAGTAAGGCTGATTAGGCTTGTGTTGACTGCACGAGGCTTGACTTGGGATCTATGTACGTCTAGATCAGGCAAGACCCAGTTTAGGGTTGTTGAATTGCGGTTGTCACAAAATTTGAAAATGGAAAAAACGTGAGCACTCAAACAAACACTAAATAACCTAACAAAATCCAATACATAACAATAAACGCGAAGAAAATGGACTTACTTGGTTGATTTTTGTGAGGATTCACCCTTGTTTGCCCGAAAAACAAGATTGGAAGGAGTTGGGTTTCAAGAAGGGGGAGCTGCTCTTCGGTTTCGATTTTAAAAGTGGGGTATGATTGCAACAAAAAACACCGTATATATTAGTGACAATAAGGACATTTCGCTTATGGTGGCCTAGTCCAACCTACTTTAAAGCAGACTTATCAGGGTCTACTGACGCCCACCCCACTTTGTGGACAAACATTGTGAATCTATTGTCTACAAATGGTTGGTTGACGCAACTAGAAGCATGTTGTTATCCTTTAACTAGTGACTCAGGTTCGAGTTTTGGAAATGAAAATACTAATGTTAGGAGTTCCCCTCACCTATACAGTGCACGACTCGGGACGAACTCGGAATAGTCGAATAATCCATATACATAATGGTTTGAAAAAAAAAAATAATCTGTAATCTACTTTGCGTATCTCGATGCAAAGAATAGCGTTGGATCATTAGTTGGAGCCGAGTACGGGTGGATAACTAGAAGTTGAATCTCGAACTGACAATCACCCTGAAAAGGTTAAACAAAAACCAAAAGAATCTCACTCTGCCGTCGCCACTTTCTCCATTCGTCGGTGCTATTCATTTCGTCTTGGTATTGAAGATCTTCGTTTGTGGTAATTGTTTCACCTCTATCGATTGAAACTGCGCTTTCGTTTGCTTTGGTTGTTGCGATTTGTTTTGACTTCGATTCAGAAATCTAATACTGTATCTAATTGGAAATATTGGAGGGTAAGTAATCTGTCACTTCTTTCATGTTTCAATTTAAGATGGAAAAGGAAATAATTTTTTTCTAAATATTGAATTAGGCTTAAAGGTTTAATATGTTGATGATTAAATGAGAATAAGACAGTAATTAAACCATGTAGGCATAGCAAATGATTTTTTTTTTGGTGCCCAAACAGGCAGCCATTTGATGATTTTATTAATCTAAGTCTTTGTTGAAGGGCCTCTAAACTAATTACATAACTGATTTATTTAAAAGCGTCTAAATAAGTTTATTTCTTAATTTGGGATTGAGGCTTTGATGTTGTTGTTGATCTGCATAGCTCCTAATCCTAAACCCTAGTCGGTTAGACAGTCTAAGGGCTATCTCACTGCCTTAACATTGTCAAATTGATCCAGATCGTGAACCATATGATTCACCAATTCAGATTTTAGCGTGATTCTAGTAGCATTGACCTTTCTTTAAATAAGGTTTGGAAAGTTACCCAACAATACTCTTTTGTCGAAGCCCACTCTCATCGGAATCTCAATTTGAAGATGGAGTACGTCTATGGGATGATCATTGGCTTATATACTTAATACCCTGAATCTACTCGACACTATAAAAATTTTGGGTAAACATGTTACTTTTTCTTTTTCATTTTTTATCCTTGATCGCTTTAATCTTATGCCCCTCTTGTATCAGTCCTCTTTTGCACCCTCTAATGCAATTTTCTTAGAAAGATAGAAATCATAGAATTATTTAGTTTTTTTTACTAAGCACTACTTTAAAGGTTTGGTTTCATTACTTGGAGTTTTGTTAAATATTCACCTGTTTTTTCTTCTTTTTCATTGGTTTTTTATTGCAACCTTTTGATAACTATATAATGTGGTCTTTTATCCAAAAAACTATATAATGTGGTCTGCATCCAATATGCTTACATCCCCCCTTAATATGGCACGATATAACTCAATGAACATCATGGTTGACAATAGGTGATAATTTATTGGATAGGAAGTCTTTGAGGCTGTTTGCTCCTTGAAGAATGTCTGTGGAGAAGTCAAAAAGCGAGGTAAGTACTATAATGCACTTTTGTGATTGTATCTACACTATCATGCTCTTTCTTATTTGTGACCTTTCATACTATTACACTTTCTCCTATAGGGTAAGCTGCAAGAATCTACAAACGTTTGGTTATATCATTTTTTCCTACTATGCGTATGGTTATGTCAACTGAAATGGGTCTTCAAAGTTCTATAGTTACTTGTTTAAAGTTTTCGTTAGTCTTGTACAGTGAAATGTGGGAGAGAGTGACATGATCAAAAGACGATTGTAAGGCGCCAAGGCAACCGCGAGGCGATTTCCCTGGCCTAGGCAAGGTGGTTCCTAGATGGCGCCTAGGCGAAGAAAAAAAAAAAACTGATTTAGAGGTCCTTGACTAATAAACACTAATTTTCTATAGTCATTGTGATCCATGTTCAATATATGCTTCAAGAATACTTATAAGCCTTTAGGTCCTGATGCAACACTAATTGTGTTGATATTTGTTGTTGGTTAGATATTAATATTATCAATTTTAATTGTAATTAGCTCCTTTAATTTTCTAAAACTATTTAGGAGACGGCCTACTTAGGTAACTGCTAGGCGGTTTTGCCTCAAAATGCCTAAGCGATGCCGTGCAATCTCTCACGAAATCTTAGAATCAAGTATGCAGAGACATTGGGATGAAAATAAAAGCTTGTGTATGATTTTTATTGTTCTAACAATTCATATGAGTTTTTGAGTCTGTCACCGAGTACTTGAAATGCAATGTTGGTAAGGCGTGAAAGCCATGCCTACGTTATTAGCTCCAGTTAAGCAAGACGGTGCTAGAGAAACTCACTCAACGCCTTGTAAAATCTATATTTACTCAACTGCATGTATCTTTTTTCCTTACACTTTTGAAAACAAACAACATTGACCCTCTTGGGCATGCATCTTTCAAGTTTTGATATATTTGATCATTAAGATTTAGTTGTCATCAAAAGTGACGTGGAACACATATCCAAAGAAGATAAATATGTTTTTTTTTTATTCATCACGAAATCTTATTGATACATTTTTCATGGGTTGTTAATTTATTTATCATACATACGAGAAACTTTGTTGTTGTTGTTGTTGTTGTCTTTTATTAGGAGCATTCCTGTTAGGAAAATGAAAATTAACAAAACTTAGGCAGTAGGTGAAAGCTGATGAAGGATGGATTACAATTAGTACTTGAATCTCAAATACAGTCTTTTGCATTTTGCTTTGTGTGAAAGCAACAAATATAAACTGTGAGGACTTGATCTAGACAAATTTCAGAGACTTTGATGGACAAATAAGTCAATACAACTACAAAGCAATTGAAAGATTGGTTATAGGCTATCTAGATTTGAAAGAAAGACGTATACTACCAATAAAGAAAACTTGAAACCTTTTTGTTTCTTTGATTCGTCATCAGCATAGTGAAAGGAAATATTGAAGGAAGAAATTAATAGCTCTTTTGTTTGCTATTTGCTCCTTGTTACTGTCAAGGATATTTAAGGAACATAACCTCAATACTAAAAAATATGACTGCATGATTGGTTTATTGAAAATAAGAAACTAACATTAACCTCACCTAGAATTCATCATTTTTGCAAAATTGAAACATCGTAGAGATTGCTCTTTCAAAAGAAGGAAGTTACTGGAGAAACTTCATACTGAAGCTGAAGGAAAAGATCTCTCATTGTAGTTGACTAGTTTGTGATCCCTACTTAGACTTAGAAGATTTGAATAGGGATTTCCGAAATTGGTTAAAAGGAAGTATAATTGAAGATTAGGAACAGAGAAAGATATACTAAAGCATAATGGTAAAATAAATCTAATTGCCACAATTTTTTATCTAGGAATATCTATCCTAATAAGGCGTTCTCATGAAAAGCCACGACTCATAGAATCCGACTGTACATGATAATGATCTCTTTCACCAAAAGGAGTTCTCATATATTATCAACGATCAATGCCTAAATGTTAACCCAAAAAAATTTAAGCACAACATTTATTTTTGATTTAGGAACTTAAGCACAACCTACGTGATACATTAAATCCTTAACTTCTAAATTGGTCACTCATGAGCGTACTCCTTTAACGGGCAGATCTATACCAATTTAAGTTTTCAGTTATTTTAGAATTATCTAGTTTAAGTTATGTTTCGATTAATCAATTGAGTTCAAAATCAACACTTGATACCTCGAGATATGAGAAAAAGTCACCTGAGATCTCAAACTCCGTACTAAAAAAAATCACTTTTAATTTTTAAATCTGGGTTCAATGTTCTCGGTGCTGTGACCTGCGCCACGACCAACTAGCAACCACTAGGGATCCTAGATAATGAAATCTACTCCATAGATGAATAGTTCATCAAAAAAATATTGAAAAACATTAACTCTGTTGAAATTAGTGCTTTAGGTCTACCTAATTTTTATTTTCGTTTTTATTTTTCTTTTTTATATGCGCATTCCTGAATTTCAGAATATGTGTTTGTTATGGGCGTGCAAAATTATTTAATCCTATATTTTAGGTAGTTACTATTTTTTAGTGTTTAGATTAGTTTAAAAGTAGTTCTAGTTATTATAGGATTTCTTTAAAGTCGATTTTGTCTTGATATATATATTATGTATGCTGATTAAGTTGAAAAGAAGAGAGAATCGATTTATTTTTTTAGTTGTGCGTGGCTGATTTTTTGGGAGAACTAAAACAAGAATTTTTGGTCTCCATTATTGATTTCTCTTCCAAGTGCACAATTTTTATTCTTCTCATGTCTTTCATTCATTGGCTTAAAAACCTACAAAGTGGTATTAAAGCCTTATTCTTAAGGGACTTGTGGTTGATTTTTGAGAGACGTATTTTTGTATTGTAGATTTCTTCCATGGATTCAGATTCAATTCTTGCGAAGCCTTTCACTGCACTTGCACCACTGGTGTTTGATGGTAAAGGTTATCACGTTTGGGTGGCCAGGATGAAGGCACATCTGGAGGCGAATGACCTTTGGGAAGTTTGTTGAGGAAGAGTACGAAGTTCTTCCATTGCAAGCAAATCCGACCTAGGCACAAATCAAACTTCACAAAGAGCAGAAGTCAAGAAAATCAAAGGCCAGAGCCATGTTATTTGTTGCGGTTTCTTCTGATGTCTTTATCAGAATAATGTCATTAAAGTCAGCCTTTGAGGTTTGGAAATACCTAAAGGAGTACGAAGGAGATGAGAACTTTAAGGGGATGAAAGTTCTCAACCTGATCAGATAGTTTGAACTTCAAAAGATGAAGGATTCGGAGATAGTGAAGGAGTACTCTGACCGAGTGAAGGAGTACTCTGACCGGCTACTTGGAATTGAAAATAAAGTAAGATTACTTGGTTCAGAATTTACTGACTCCAGAATAGTTCAGAAAATTCTTGAAAATGCTTCGGCAAGGTTTGATGCTACTATTTCTTCACTTGAAAATATTATAAATCTGGCTAATGTTAGTTTGACGGAATTATTGAGTGCTTTGTAGGCATAAGAACAAAGAAATCTCATCAGATTTGAAGGGTATATTGAAAGTGCATTAACTGCAAAAGCTCAACCTTTTAAGGAAGAAAAAGAAAAGGTGAATGAGATAAGGAAGTCGAGTTTTGATTCTCCTAATACCAGTAGGGGAACAAAATTTGATTACCCTCCTTCTAATCATTGTGGAAGAAAGGGTACAATGTGAGAAATGTCAGAAGTAGGGACATCATGAAAGGATATGTAAAAGTAATCTACAACAAAGAAATATGACTCAAGTTGACTTTCAACCAAAGAATGTTGCACAAGTTGCAAATCAAGAAGAAGAGGAGGGGCAACTCTTTGTTGCATCTTGTTTTACAACAAGCAGCACAAGTGAGAAGTGGCTTGTTGATAGCGGTTGCACAAACTCTATGACACTTTTGATCGGGATCTCTTTAAAGAATTGGATATGTCAGTAACCTCTAATGTCAGAATTGGCAATGACGAGTATATTGATGTCAAAGGAAAAGGCACAGTCGCAATCAAAAGTGTTTCAGGTACAAAGCTAATTAAAGATGTATTATTCGTACGAAACTTAAGTCAAAACTTGTTGATTGTAGGCCAATTACTTGAAAGAGGTTTGAAAGTAATCTTTGGATGCAATCAATGTTTGATCAAAAACTCGAAAAGTGATGATGGTTTTAAAGTCAACATGAAGGGAAAGACATTTGCAGTCGATCCATTGAAGGGGGAGCATGCAACATTCTCTGCAACAAAAACTCATGCAACATTCTCTACAATTATCGAAATAGAAAATGTTCAGAAAATTAAGGCCTTAGAATTTGAGGATGGCAAGGAGATTGTGAAGAAATTTAGCGTGGGTGAATGCAAAAGTGTTAATGCTCCACTGAAAACGATGAAGCTTAATTTCACTCAAGGAGATTCTCAACTTATTCATAATCTTATCGGTTCTTTCATGCCTGGTGTTCTCACAACATGTGTTAATAAAGTTGAAAAACCTCCTTATATGATATTCTTACTTAAAGGAAAATTGGTGATTTAATTAATGGAGGAGACATAAGTATTGGCGGCTTTCCTAAAGTTCAAGATTCTATGGCTGAAGTTTTAGATTGTAATGATCGAGATGACGTATATTCTCCTCAAATCAATGTGGAAGGGTCGATGATATATTCAGATTGTTTGCATCGTCCTCCTGATATTATTTCAATTCAACTAGTTTGAGCTCCTCAATTAGAAGTTAAAAGTTTGTAGATCCTAAAACAAGGAGTGTTGAAATAGGTGCTTTAGGTCTACCTAATTTTTTATTTTCGTTTTTATTATTCTTTTTTATGTGCGCATTCGTGAATTTCAGAATATGTGTTTGTTATGTGTGTGCAAAATTATCTAATCCTATATTTTATGTAGTTACTATTTTTTAGTGTTTAGATTAGATTAAAAGTAGAAGTTCTAGTTATTTTAGGATTTCTTTAAAGTCGGTTTTGTCTTGATATATATTATGTACGTTGATTAAGTTGAAAAGAAGAGAGAATCAATTTATTTTTTTAGTTGTGCTGATTTTTTGGGAGAACTGAAACAAGAATTTTTGGTCTCCATTATTGATTTCTCTTCCAAGTGCACAATTTCTATTCTTCTCATTTCTTTCATTCATTGGCTTAAAAACCTACAAAGTGGTATTAAAGCCTTATTCTTAAGGGACTTGTGGTTGATTTTTGAGAGACGTATTTTTGTATTGTAGATTTCTTCCATGGATTCAGATTCAATTCTTGCGAAGCCTTTCACTGCACTTGCACCACTGGTGTTTGATGGTAAAGGTTATCACGTTTGGGTGGCCAGGATGAAGGCACATCTGGAGGCGAATGACCTTTGGGAAGCTGTTGAGGAAGAGTACGAAGTTCTTCCATTGCAAGCAAATCCGACCTAGGCACAAATCAAACTTCACAAAGAGCAGAAGTCAAGAAAATCAAAGGCCAGAGCCATGTTATTTGTTGCGGTTTCTTCTGATGTCTTTATCAGAATAATGTCATTAAAGTCAACCTTTGAGGTTTGGAAATACTTAAAGGAGTACGAAGGAGATAAGAACTTTAAGGGGATGAAAGTTCTCAACCTGATCAGAGAGTTTGAACTTCAAAAGATGAAGGATTCGGAAACAGTGAAGGAGTACTCTGATCGGTTACTTGGAATTGCAAATAAAGTAAGATTACTTGGTTCAGAATTTACTGACTCTAGAATAGTTCAGAAAATTTTTGAAACTGCCCCGGCAAGGTTTGATGCTACTATTTCTTTGCTTCAAAATACTAGAAATTTGGCGAATGTTAGTTTGACGGAATAATTGAGTGCTCTGTAGGCATAAGAACAGAGAAATCTCATCAAATGTGAAGGGTATATCGAAGGTGCATTAACTACAAAAGCTCAACCTTTTAAGGAAGAGAAGAAAAGATAAATGAGATAAGGAAGTTGAGTTTTGATTCTCCTAATACCAATAAGGGAACAAAATTTGATTACCCTCCTTGTAATCATTATGGAAGAAAGGGTCATCCACCCTTTAAATGTTGGAGGAGACCAGACCAACAATGTGAGAAATGTCAGAAGAAGGGACATCATGAGAGGATATACGACTCAAGTTGACCTTCAACCAAAGAATGCTGCACAAGTTGCAAATCAAGAAGAAGAGGGGCAACTCTTTGTTGCATCTTGTTTTACAAATAAGCAGTACAAGTGACAAGTGACAAGTGGCAAGTGGCTTGTTGATAGCTGTTGCACAAACCCTATGACACTTTTGATCGGGATTTCTTTAAAGAATTGGATATGTTAGTAACCTCTAAAGTCAGAATTGGCAATGACGAGTATATTGATGTCAAAGGAAAAGGCATAGTCGCAATCAAAAGTGTTTCAGGTACAAAGCTAAATGAAAATGTATTATTTGTACCAAACTTAAGCCAAAACTTGTTGCGTGTAGGCCAATTACTTGAAAGAGGTTTGAAAAAAATCTTTGGAAGCAATCAATGTTTAATCAAAGACTCGAAAGATGAAGATGTTTAAAGTCAACATGAAGGGGAAGACATTTGCATTTGATCCATTGGAGGAGGAGCATGCAACATTCTCTGCAACAAAAACCCATGCAATGATAGTAACAGAATATGGTTAGAAAATTAAAGCCTTGGAATTTGAGGATGGCAAGGAGATTGTGAAGAAATTTAGCATGGGTTAATGCAAAAGTGTTAATGCTCCACTGAAAACGATGAAGCTTAATTTAACTCAAGGAGATTCTCAACTTATTCATAATGTTATCGGTTCTTTCGTGCCCAGTGTTCTCACAACACGTGTTAATAAAGTTGAAAAACCACCTCATAGGATATTCTTACTAAAAGGAAAATTGGTGATTCAATTAATGGAGGAGACATAAGTATTGGCGGCTTTCCTAAAGTTCAAGATTCATTGGCAGAAGTTTTAGATTGTAATAATCGAGATGACTTATTCTCCTCAAATCAATGTGGAAGGGTCGATGATATATTTGGATTGGTTGCGTCGTCCTCCTGATATTATTTCTAGTCAACAAGTTTGAGCTCCTCAATTAGAAGTTAAAAGTTTGTAGATCCTAAAACAAGGAGTGTTGAAATTAGTGCTTTAGGTCTACCTATTTTTTATTTTTGTTTTTATTTTTCTTTTTTATGTGTTCATTCCTGAATATGTATTTGTTATGTGCGCACAAAATTATCTAATCATATATTTTAGGCAGTTAATATTTTTTAGTGTTTAGATTAAATTAAATGTAGAAGTTCTAGTTATTTTAGGATTTCTTTAAAGTCGGTTTTGTCTTGATATATATTATGTACGTTGATTAAATTGAAAAGAAGAGAATCGATTTATTTTTTTAGTTGTGTGGCTGATTTTTTGGGGGAACCGAAACAAGAATTTTTGGTCTCCATTATTGATTTCTCGTCAAGTGCATAATTTTTATTCTTCTTCTTCCACTCATTCATTGGTTTAAAAACCTACAAAGCTCTCTTGCCACAACTATGGAAAGAATCGATTTAAAACGAGTTCATGTCGAAATTTGATCAAATCATGAAATGAAATCAAAACATAACTTTTCATGATTCAAAACTTCACACCATGGTAAATCACATTAAGACTTATGGATTCGATTAAAACTAGTGAGTAAATCGACTTTAAATCATGAAACCAAATCATTCATGGTAGATTTAATCTTAAGAGTCCAAAGAAGCAAATACTTAGAGTGAAGCCAGTCATACTTAATTGTTAATATATAATAGAAACAAATTATGCATATATTTTATATAATATTGCATCTTATCAAAGTCATCAACTGCTAAAAATTTTATAAGAGAAAAAGAAGACCGACAAACATGAAAAACCAAAGTATCAAACATTATGTAAAAATAAAATTATAAGAACATTATGATAGGAAAAGAAAATCATGACAATAGCATATCATTGTGATTAGTAATTTTCTTTCCTTGTTCTTCCTTTTTTTTTCTTTGGGATTGAGGTTTTGTTGTTTTATTATACACAAACTGTCCTTCTTTTATGGATTTTGAAATCCTCGCCCTTTTTTTCTTCTTCTTTATGCAAACTTTCCATCTTCGCTTTAAGTAGCTTTTTATGAAAATTGTCTAATCAACTTTCTTCCTTCCCTTTTAAGTTTCTTTTTCTTTTAAATTTTTATCCAATAAGGTAAATACATGGTTTTCATAACTAAATTAACATAAAAAACCCAAATAAAAGTGATTTAACTGGTCAGGCGTGCACCTTGTTGAAGTCTCATCGCCTTCGTGTTGTTGAGGTGCAAAGGTTGCACCTCAAGGTGCACTCAGGGGTGTGCCTCAATAGCATTGACCTAGAGAGAGATCCAAGAAAGGTCAATCCTTCTCCTCCTTTGTTCCTCCTCTCTCTCAAGTTCCTCTCAACCAAATCAATTCTAAATGTAAGTTGGGGGAGAAAGATTTAAATCTAGATCCACTTTTCTCTCCCTTTCCTAATTTATTGGGATCACAAGTCACCACTTCCCTCAAATGTTTTGGTTCCTCACTTGGGCATTCTTTTTAAGTGTGGGCATAAGGTACTAAAATCCCCTTAAACTAGAATTGCTAGGACGGATTGATCCTTAAAGTAATCAATGGGCCATTAATGCCCTTTAAGTGAAAAAAGTGGAGCAAGTATGCCCTTCTTGATGAAAATAGCTTAAAATATATTAATTTTATAGGATCAACGATTAGATAATTTAAAACTTTATCAAATTAATGACATAATAATTGTTAAAGTATCTTTCGTTGTTCCCACTTTGAGTTTGAGGGGGAATGTTAAGGAATATTGTGCTATTTGGAAATATGCACAAATCACTCCCATAATTATGTGTTACTTTATTTAGATGTTTCCTTTTGTATGTAATTGCATCTCTATATATAGAGACGTGTATCATGATTATATACAATAAAATTATCATATTTTGTTAAGATTTCACATGGTATTAGAACCTCCGTTTGGTTATGGGTTATTTCTTGTTTCTCCTCTCTTTTGGTTGACTTCCTCGACTTCGTTTGTTGCCCTAATCTTTTGCGCGCATCGTTGTTCTTGCTTTCCTTGGTGCCTATATTCCGCTGTCGATGTTTTTCTTCATCTTCTTTGTTTCTCGTGTCCGGCTTCGTTTGTTTCCCTTATTCTTGCGCAGTCACCAACTTCTTCCTTGTGCATCCAAATCGAGACCCCATTACGCACACAACTCGTCATCAGCCATGTGCGTTGCTATTATTGTGATTTGACTTAAATCAATGCGTATTTAATCATATTTCTCTCTTGGTTCATTGGAAATTGATCAAGTGATGGAAAATCTGATTTATCTCTTGTTCATTGACGAGGGTTGCTTTTTTTTTTTCACTTGATTGGTGTTGGTTCAAAACTAGCTTTTGATTTGGCAGTGCAATATTGGTTAGTGATTTCATTGCATCAATACTTATGGTTTCTGGTAGGTCTTCCGATTTTCTATGTCCCTCATTATTTCGGCCCATTTCTCTGGTTTATGACTCCCATGTCCAGACATCCTTCTATACTTCTTTGCCATACGAACTTTTCGCAGCAGCTCTGTGTGCGTGCTTCTCGTCGGTATGTTGTCATCACCGGCTTGTCGTAGTCAGTCTATCACCATTATTTGCCGGACGAACTTCTCACACAGCTTCTTGTGTGCGTGTTTCACATTGGCCCTTTGTTTAACCCGACGAACTTCTTACAACAGCTTCTTGTGTGCGTGCTTTTTGTCAGCCCTTTGTCTTGTCAGACAAACTTCTCGTAGCAGCTTCTTGTGTGCGTGCTTCTCGTCGGCCCCTTCACCTTGCCGGACGACATTTTCGTAGCAGCTATGTGTGTGTGTTTCTCTTCTGTTCTTCCCCGTCGTTATTTTTCGTTGGACGATCATATTCGTGGTGCTTACTGCTTTGTCTTCTGCTCATCATAGTGTTTTGGCGCTTACCAGAGTCATTATTATCATCATTATTATTATTATTATTATTATTATTGTTCTAGTCATTTATTATTATTTCGTCTATTTATTTCAGTGTATTAATTTGCAAACTCAAGATGTTGATCCACCTTAAGTTTGAGGGAGGGTGTTAAAGTATCTATTGGGTATTTATTTTGGTTTGCAAACTTAAAGTGATTCCGTTGTTCCCACTTTGAGGTTAAGGGGGAGTGTTAAGGAATATTGTGCAATTAGGAAATATGCACAAATCACTCTTGTAATTATGTTGTGCGCAAATCACTCCCATAATTATGTGCCAACTTATTTAGATGTTTCCTTTTATATGTAATTGCATCTCTATATATAGAGACATATGTATCATGATTATATACAATAGAGTTATCATATTATGTTAAGATTTCATAATAATTTAATAAAATAAAAAAATAAAAGTTTGAACCACCTCTTTGAGCGCCACCCAACTTGCATCATGTCGGAGTGAGATTATTATTTTGTCGATTTAATACACTCCATCATATTAGGATCCATTTTCAGTCTTTATCCTTTTTTTTTTGAAGTAAAGTTTTATGTTTTAATCTTAGTAGCATATCATTTGATGTATATATATATATATTCAATGACATAGCACTCAGAAAAAAAAAACAAAAATTACACAATGTTATGTAACAATTGTCAAATACAAGTTATACAATCAATTTAGCAAAGACACGTGTTTTGTTTTCAATTTCAATTTTTCTTTCATCATCCTCTTCTTCGCACATCTTATTTTTATTATATTTAATTATCAAGTAACTAATTTGATAAAGACTTAAAGTTAACGTGTTTTAAATTATCTTTTTCGAAAAGAGTATACTTTGCTCAACTTTTTTCACTTTAAGGGTTTTAATGACCCATCGATTACTTTAAGGATTAATCTATTCGAGTACTTCTAGTTTTGGGGGCTTTTAGTACCTTATGCCTTAAGTGATAGATTAGGGTTTCTTAATGATTTAAATTAATTTAAATGATTTAAAAACCTGTGTGACACCTTGACAATCCAACATGTTATTTCCAAACTTAATAATTACTTTAATTATTGTCCGAAGTTAAGAAAAAAAAATTAATATACAAAGTTACAAACAACACACAAATATAACATTGGTGGTTAATATTGAAATTCGGGCCGTTACATCCAACATGTTATTTCCACTCTTTGTTCTTCAATATGCCAAATCTTCCATGAGACAACAAACAAGGTGATGATAAATAGAAATCTTTGATCAGTTTTTCCCCATAGTTGGCAACTTTACTATGGTTCTCTTGGATATGAAATCTATTCACCAAACTGTGTAGGTGTAATGATCTTTTGAGTAACTGGGTTCCACAGTTCTTCTAAAATGGAAGCTAATCAAACTTAATGAGATATGAATAGTAGTCGTTATTGCCATATCTGATAGATCTCTCTAGATAATTGTCAAGATGGTGGCATATTTACTCCATGGAGTGTTGGGATATACTTATTATTCATATGTCTATAAAACTGCACGTATCTGATTGTGCTCACGGGTTTTGACTTTTTGATGACTTGTGAGTTTACTGACTCTTCTTCCGACAAACAATGGGAAGCATGTGGTGTCTTCTTTATGCATTGATATCAATGGTTGCTTTTTTATCTTAGATCTTTGGATTGGTGTAGTGGTTGTAGTATATAAAACCTAGTATTCATAGTTCCATCATCAGTGATGTCATGTCATATGCTTAGCTTGTTACTAAATTATTGTTTTTCTCCTTGATACAGGATGTAACTAGGATTTTGTCATCTGACACTTCTAAAGAAACTACTTCCGTGGTTGATTCATCTCTCACTAGATGCAGAAATGATATTGAGAACATTGATGATCCAAGTAATTAGTTTAAATGGCTTTTACTTTTTTTTTTAGTTGGCGATAGTCTTTGGAGTTTGTAGCTGTTTTTTATTTACTTATTAATTTTTACCTTCTCATTTAATCATGCACATCCTTGTTTGCAGTGGCTATCCTTCCATTTGAAATTGGACTTGAAATTAAAATCTGAATCTCTTACCTTGGCACACTCCTTTTTTCTCATTAGGCATGTTAGTTTAATGAATAAAAGTTGCAGTAATATGTTTGCAAGTAATGGTGTTCTTTTTCTCCCTAGCTCTCTAGAGAAAAGCCTTACTAAATGATGAGGCGAAATGCCTGATTTTTGTTTCAGGTTATTAGTAGATTTTCACGTCCACACTGAAGAAATCATTTTGAAAAAAAAAAAAAAAAAAAAAAATCCATGAATACATGTCAATAATTGAATCTGCAACCCAATACAAATACCTGAAGAAAAACTCATTGTTTTCTATGTTGATGTAATTATGGGGCATTTGAATGGAAATATTGAGTGCATTCTTGTTTAAGAATGCGAATTTGTCATAAACTTATAATAGAATACTATATTAAAATGTGAATTTGTTTTTTCCTAGATATTTGAGTATTGATATAAAACTAAATACTGCAATGGTTACAATGACGGATGCCCTAAACCCTTAATGTTTTTTTACACTAGTTTAGTCCCTATATGTTATTGTCATTGCTTTTGCTAATCTGGTTTAGAAAAACTATTATAACATAAGGTTAAAACTTTCCTTCATCAGGGAGCTCAAGTTGCGGAGAACAGGAGAAGTGCTATGACCATGGAGTTCAAGAACAAGTATATTCTTCTACTCTGGTTGAGAATTTGGATGGTGAGGATGTACATAAACTACATGGAACAAGATATTTTGTCATTAAAAGTTTGAACCATCAGAATATTCAACTTTCAATTGAAAAGGGAATATGGGCCACACAAGTAATGAACGAACACATTTTGGAGGAAGCTTTTCATGTAAGAGCTTAGATCTTATTACATCTAAACTTGCTGCATTTCCTATTTGCTACTAATGGAATAATTATTGTCTCTGCAGAATTCAGGTAGAGTGATTCTAATATTTAGTGTCAACATGAGTGGTTTTTTCCAAGGATACGCCCAAATGATGTCTTCTGTTGGTTGGAGGCGTGATAATGTTTGGACTGGATTGTCTGGTGGAAGCAATCCATGGGGATCTACTTTTAAAGTTAAATGGTTGCAATTGAATAATTTGCCTTTTCAGAAGACACTTCATCTTAAGAATCCGTTAAATGACTGCAAGCCAGTTAAAATTAGCAGAGATTGCCAGGTATTCCTACTCCTACCTTTATTTGTTTATTTGTTTATTTTTTTGTTTTTTGGATTAGTGGCTCAAGGAGCAAGATTTTTGAATATGACGGTGATTAACATGCTTTTCCAGGAGTTGTCTCCAGAGATTGGTGAGGCACTTTGTGACCTAATTGATGGGAATTTCAATATCAATTCGACAAGGAAAAGGTGCGGACATGATGTTCATGCCTTTTCTTCCACATTTATTTTACTGATTTTTTTATTTTGTAATTAAAAAAAGCCTTATGATTTGATGCAGCAATAACTTTATGGATGAGCTTCTTGGAAGACCTTGCCTGGAGTCTCCAGAAGGCTATGCTCATACCACACTTCCATCACATGCAGGATGGTTACATCCTTCTTTGCTGTACCAAAACACAGGACAGCCTCACACTAGTGATATTCAAGTACAAAATCGCAAATTTACTGCAGTATCTATTCATAAAAAGTTAGTGAGCTACACTTAGCGGTCTAATGGTTAGCATTGGAAACATTGTTGTTGCATAGAAATTCTACTTATCAGCTGAGTTACAGGGGTATGCTGCACCCAACTAATGATTGGCAACTGTCTAGCAAAAGGTGCACTATTATGGATTCGCTGTCAGAGGAAGATTTTCTTTCAATGGTACTGAACTATTACTGCTCTTTTTCCTTCCTATATAGATATATTTTGTGATTGCTTTTTATATTGGGTTCCTGTCTAAATTCGAAAATAATTTTGGGGCTGCATTTGGTATGAAATTTTAAAAAACAGTTTATTTGGCTTGGAAACTTGTAAAACAGTAAAAATCTCTTTCTTTCCAAGTCCATATTTACTGTTGTATTCTTGGCTTTGAATCACATAACAGTTTTTAAATTTTGCTTCATGTTAAACAAACAGGAATCCCTTATTTTTTTGGGATCCAAAGCCAAGAGTACAAGGTTTCGTCAAAAGTATCCAGTTTTTTTTTTTTTTGTTTGAGATTTCAGATCCTTTTCCAAACATAGCTTAAGGTATTCATTTTCTCTTTCGTTGTTTTTTCTTTTTACTAAACTTGCTGCTCATTGTTGTTACGTTTTTTCCACACTAAGAAAATTCTTCTGAACTTGCAAGGTGAATTGACTTAAAACTTGACCCATTTGTCTCCTCTGCTTGCCATTCTTTTGAATCAACATGAGATTGTCCTGACATCTGATATGTGAAGTATTAGAAATTGTCAGTGATAATTGGCTAGATCTTATTATTGTAATGTATATTTTATAAATATATACTATATCTTGATTAGGATATTCTGCTGTAATTTGGAGATACTATAGCTGTGATTAAGGGATCTGATGTGCTGTTCATTTTCTACATTTTGAAGGAAGAGATAGCTTTGGACCCCAAACAAAGACACCAAATTTTGTCTTGTGTTTCATTATTTCCTAAGTTATGTTGTGGTATCAGGGAACCTCATTGTTTGTCATGAGTTTCTCTGTGAGTCTTAATTTTGGTTGGCTCTTGGAAAAGGGTATGTTGTTTAAAACTATTGTGCGATATAGTTGTTGGATCACTTTCAATTCTAGATTTATGTTTGACGGAAGGAATTATGTTGGGGACACATTGATGGCACCACTGTGCAGCCAACTGATCCAACCTAGGTTGTTGATGGGCAGCCAAAGATGCATGAATCAGGAGTTGGTTATTGCTAAATATGGAACAAACTATTGCTCTCTATCTGCAGCCTTATAAGACATCAAATGCTTTGTGGGATTATCTCAAGAAAATTTACAATCAATATCAGAATAGTTCAGCTACGCGCTCACCTTGAAGGCTTGAACATGACATTGCAAATTATACTAACGGAAATATGTCCATATAAGAGTATATTGGTTTTAGCATTTTATGGGTTGAATATTGTTCTTGAAAGCAAGTGGAAGCGGTCAAATTATAGCAGCGGTGAGAACGATGTTGTCCCACATAACCTAACTTACTAAACACTAGTAATGTCAGTAATTCCAAAATCACAGATAATGTTTGGAAACCTATTTTAGACAAAGAGAATTAAATTTAACAGCGAAAGGTGTCAATGAGATGAGAATCTAGGGTGTTGTGAATTCATCTAGAGGTTCGTTTGAGACTATTAACCACTTTAGTTTCCTTATAAAATCTTCTAGTTGCAAGTCAAGGTCTCTAACATATCGAAAAGCCCCTCCATTGATCATCTAGAAATATCTAAACATTTCCTCAAAAAAAAAAAGAAAGAAATATCTTAACATACAAATTATGCTATATTCCTAGATGTCAATTTCAACATGCATGACTCTTAAGTTTCATGAATCCTTTTAAAGACTTCTTAAATCACCTAGGTATATTCCTATCCTAGTCCCAATCAATAGAATTATACCTATGCTTTATCAACAATTCCTCTCTTGAGTGAGTTACAAGTGCAAAACTAGTTAATAAATGGCCAATCTAATGTATTAAGAACTAGGCATAAAACACAACTAGAAATCAAGAATTCTTGATCAGAGGGTCTCGAGTTCGATTCCCACAAGCAACATCCTTTCCTTCTTTTTCCTTCAAAAAAAAAAAAGAAAAGAAATCAAGAATTCATCAAAGAAACATGAAGTATTCAACAAGAAATCTAAAACATTTTCTCAAAAAAAAAAAACAAGAAATCTAAAACATCCCTCTATGCTACTTTATTAAAACTTATGAACCTTAAGAACCTATATTCTGTTTGTCCGCATCCAAATATTGCATATGATACAAGATGCTAGGCATATATGTTTGGGCAACCCAGGCTTTAATCATTGGATAGCAACAAAACAAGTCTCATGGTACTTATTGAGGACAAACTGATGCATGCTCACATCATCACATGTAAGAGGTTAGAGTAACTTGAAATCTTTTGGTACATTGAGTATGATCTTTTTCTTTTTGTTAGATGCCAATATAACTTGAAAATTGTTTCAGTTGTATTATCTACTTCAAAAAGAAGTGTTGAACAATATAAAATTATAGCTTTATTTATCTTGATGGTAGATTTTGACATGTTATCAAGCATCAAATCATGGGATCTAATTGCTGAGTTTTTGTCACGGGGTTGCTTTTAGTGGGCAAGTGTTGATAAACCAGTATAGTTATTTTGTGGCACTAAATGATTTGTAGCGCATTCCAACTACAGGAAACTGATAAAGTCAGGTTATAACATCTAGTTCCTTGTGAAATAATTAAAGAATTTAGAGTGAATCCTTGTTTATAAAAATTCATTATTTCAAACTCCATTATCGTTGATCCGCTTAATAAGACATTAGTACCCGAGCAGTTTCATGAGTATAACGCCCATATGTCCATCTTACTTTCAGTTGATGTTTAGTTTTAGTGGGAGTTTTTAATTTTAGATTGTTTTGTTGTCATTTTTGGTTCTTTAGTATTAAGTTATTTTAAGGTTCGTTTACTCTAAATCCTGTATTGTAGTGAAATCTCCCTAATGTTTAGGGAGGACTAGTTGGAAATAGGCATGTTAAGATCACATTTGCGTGAGATTTTGATGCTATGCATCCGCATCTCTGTAGATGAAACCATTGAGAGGCAATAAGGGAGAAAACGAGAGTCATAGCCTTAAAGATTAATCATACCAAGGCATTTGATTATGTAGACTGGGACATGCTAGATTATGTGATGGAGAGTAAAGGAATTGAAGGAAGATGGAGGAAACGACTTCAGTGATGTCAGTTTACAGTCTCATGATCTCATCCTATATCATGTTCAATCGATATCTAGAGTCGAAGCTTGCCACTAAGCGACCATGTGTTAGCTATGAACAATTTTTGTGTGTGTTGTTTCTTAGTTGCATTCTATCAAAAGACTAACACTTGGGCCAACCAAGTGGATGGTTCACTGGTTCAATATGGGGTTACTTGGGTAAGAGGTCGGGAGTTCAAGTCTCACAGTAGGCAAGTTGTGGTTTCTTTCTTATAAAAAAAGGGACTAACACCTAGGGCATGCTCCGAAAACGATGTCGTTTATGTACTTGTTATCTAATTGGCGTTGCATGTTTCGATGTGTCATCATACCAAACAAAGACACAATCAATCATTTTTTCTCTCCATTGCTTTGCTTGTGTTTCCTCAAGATGTTTGGAACGAGCTCTACAGGCCGTTTGGTTCAATAACTGGAAAGTTAGTATCAGGACGACGAGTTGTGCATTTGGTCCATGCGTTAGAATTTCTGAAAGTTTAACAGAACCCACATTAGGTGGCTGAATAAAAGGAACACCCCACGCTACTTAAATTGATCTTGCGTGCATTTATTTGATAGCGATCCCCAACCTCAACCAAACGGACTGTTAATGTGTTAGGAATTAGGATATGAAACAATTATCAATTGTTGAGTGATAATCTTAGATTGTAGTTAGTGAGAACATCCATTTAAGGTTCTCATGATAGCTTGGATGTGGTGAATTTAGGAGTTCTTTGTTTGCTTTGGCTAGGAAGGACTAAAAATATTTGAGAAAAAATCAATAGTAGTGGAGATATAGGACGGCAAAATACAAGAGTGTCTTTTGGATTGCGGCAAAGAAAACAACTTGTTGTGTATGACGACTATTTATTGAATTTGAGTGGGATAGTATAAGTTCGTTTTCATAGGGCTGGCTGACTGTCCTTTTAATGCCATTATGAAATCTAAGAGTGCATTCAAAACTTTTTTTTTTCTAATATATGAAGGCAAAACCCATCATTTGGTCCCTAAACTTTCTGATTTTTATGCTTTTGGTCCCTTAACTTTTATTACTACACATTTGGTCCTTGAACTTTCATAAAGATCTACATTTAGTTCTCCATCATTTAAAGTATTAAATTCCACCAACGTGAGGTAGAAAAGTGTTGCGTGACTAGTCAAGAAGAGTAAAGTGGTTTATATTATTGAACCGGGCAGCTCATATCGACCAACAAATGTTGAAAATAAAAAAAAATTTCCCCAAGAATATAAAAAAACTCAAAGTTTAAGGACCAAAACAGAAAAACTCAAAAGTTTAGGGACCAAATGTACAACAATGAAAGTTCAGGGACCAAATGTACAACAATGAAAGTTTAGGGACCAAATGTACACAAATAAAAGTTAAAGGCCTAAAAATATAAAAGACTCAAAGTTGAAGGACCAAAAATTATGTTTTGCCATATATGAAAGACGATTTTTATTCGGAAAAAAATGAAAATTTATTGTTCGGATTTTTTAATACCTTGCAGACATATGAAGAATATCTACAACAAGCCTATGGAAGAAACATTGATCCATCTCAATATATGGTTAGTGGTTTTTATACATCTCCTGTCGTGTCTCATCTAGTTTTACTGGTGTATGAATGCTTCTAGGTATATATGTTTGTCTTTTTATGATTCAAATTCTCTACACTATTTTTAGTTATACAATCATATAATTTGTGATACCCACTTAATGGATCCTGCAAGGGTTGTTTTCCTGTATTTATGCTGTAAGAACTGCCTAATTTGGACATTTGTTTTATCCAAAGAAGGATTGACACGAAGTCAGATAAAAAAAGAAAAAAAGAAAGAAGGATTAACACTGTTCATTCTTTCCGTTGGTAATTGCACAGATAGGCGATTGTTGAAATACCAGGTTATTTTCCCTGGTGTTCGACTTAACATTTTCAATTATTTGGTTTACTGCAAGTCAGTTAATACATGCCATTTACCTGTGTTCTAGGGATCATTGTCTTAGACTCTTAGTTGTATTTTTCCTACTAGTCAATTCAGTCAACGTCAAGTAGTAGTTAATTTATATTCTTTCATATTGATTGCCATGTCAATTTTAGCTCTTGATTCTTCCCATTTGGGGAATGTGTGAAGCTTCGTACTTCCCAAAATCTAGAGCCTCCATTGGAAAATGGCCCCATTTTTGTAGGAATGGAGATTTTAACCTAGGTCAATTCTTTATGTGTTCTTGAGGTGACTCCTAATCAACATATTAAACAAAGGGGTGCCCATTAGTGGCGGCCGGTGGTTTGGCTTAAAACCTGAGGTTCTTAATCGAGGGATGTTATTAGTAATCTCTTTTGTTTTTTTGTTATTAGTAGATAGACATGGCTTTTAGTTCACACATTGGCATTGAGGAATGCATCATTATTACAAAACTAAATGGGATTCAATTAACAAACTGAATGTCAGACAAGGAATCAATCCAATTGAGGGACTGACATGGAACTATTGTCCCAAAACTGAGTTACAGCCTGATTTACAAAATAAGAACTGAAAAAAACAGACTCGTTGGTAGAATTTCGAGAGGCTATCAAACTGTCCTAACAAAACTCTATAAACTCTTCATACAGAAGACCACATTCTTATTCTATTAATGCTCTTTTCTGATTTTGACCTTCCTGCCAAATACTTCCAGTTAGTAGCCATGTGTCTTGCGATACGTCTTGTGCTTCCTTGAGTACCTAACAAAAATGGTGGGTTTATCTTCCTGATCAACCTATTTAACAAAGGGGTACCTGTTTGCGGTGGGTGGCTTAAAAGCAGAGGTTCTTAATTGAGTAACGTTATTAGTTTCTTTTTTTTTTTTGGGAAGTTGATAGGCATTGCTTTTACTTGACACATTGGCATTGAGGAATGCATCATTCTTCGGTTGGTTGCCAATCTGGTGGGCTCTTTAATGATTGCATATTTCTTTTGGGTCAGTGGTTTTAGTAACTCGGTCATTATAATATGGTTACCAAGTCAAACCGAAATTTATTTGCAATGTTGACCATGGAAATGGGGATATGTCTGGGAGCATATTGTAGCCATGATGCATTGATTTGGATTTGTCATCAGTACTTTGACTGAATTATATTTTTGCCTGATCCACTAGCTCATGAGCAGGCTGTCTGCTAACCCTAAAATGTTTCGCACTACAGTATATATGGATCCACTATAAGCATCAGTTGCAGCAGCATTAAATTCTTAAAATATTATGTTGACTATAAAACCACGCATGTAAAATTGACTATATTGGGAAACAGGAAATATAAATTGAGAGACAAGAATTACGATTACTGCAACATCCTCGTAAAAGTGCTTGCTTTTAGTTATAATTCTACCATTCTATGAAATATTTGGTTTATGACTAATATGCTTATCAATAAATCTACTTGGACTCATGAGTCCGGACTCATAGGGAGGTTTTAAAATTTTTTGTACATATTTAAGGGGTATAATAAGAATTTTACAAGTGATTATGGTTGTTTCATTAATTGCTCGAGGGTGTATTTGAAATTAAAAAAAGATTTGAGTCCGGACTCACGAGTCCAAATAGCACTACCCTATACTTATTGTTGGAGCCAACTAAATTTAACTTTGGTTTACACTAGTATTTATAGTTTATATACTCCTTAGATGTTGCATGGACACGTTCCTTTTTCCTCTTAAGTTTTAAGGACAACCTTTGACAGACAGCGGGGTCATCACGGGCTTCTGTGGAATCATCAAGTGCAGTGCAAGATGATGAGAGGTAAATTGCAATTTGACCCAACTCGCTTCAGTAATTGTTAGATGCCTATCAAAGATTTTTTTTTCTTTGTGAAATATGTTAAATACTTGCAATATCAAGGAACGATGCCAACTGTTGATGCATTTTTTTTTTCCTTAAATTACATTCAGAAACTTGCAACATCCAGCTAGCTGGTATTGATTGTAGAAGTGGGTGCGCCATCATAGTTCATCTGTTGATTTGGCACTTGCTCTCTTCCATGCCAATCTTATCATTTGCAAGAAGCCAATAACTGAACGTATGACGGAACAACGTCCTGAAATGGTCGCCTCTCCTTTCGAAGAAACCCAGGATACAAGAAGATACACTTTCTGTTGTTACCATCGACTATAAACACAGGATGAACTTCACCTTGAATTGGCAGTGCAGTGCATGACATTCTTTTCTGTTCAGTCATTGTGCTGCTTCTATGTGATGATATTGAGTTGAACTGATAGGTCTGAAACTTTCTTTGCTAATAAAACAGGTGGATCAGTGTAGTAGTGTATGGTTCGAGATTGATTCTTTCGGAAAATTTATATGCTTTATATGTTCATAATGTCTCATTTTATTAAGATACATAAATGTTTTTTCTCTAATGTATTACAAAAATGGCCTCATCTTAGAGGGTACTGATGAGTGATGAGTTTGAGTACTTTGTGCAGCAATACACAATTACATAGGAAAAAAAAATCAGTTCGAATCACTGTGAATTATGAAGAGTACTTTGTCACTGACTTGGTAAACCGGACAAGTGGTGAAGAAGTAGAGCATTCCGATGGCAAATCCGGCGCGTCGCATTTTCCAGAAAGCATGTCCAGGACTTCCCTAATGTTCGGCCGCTTTGCGACCGACCTCTGCAGGCAAAGCAAAGCAACCTTGATACATAGAACTGCTTGTTCTCTATTCAATGACTGTATACTCGAGTCCACAAGATCAAGAACCCTCCCCTTGCAGGCAAGATACCGTGCCCACGAGACAAGGTTCGCCCGTTCAAGGCCCGAATCAGGGAAAGAGGCGGTCACCTGAAGAGGCCGACGACCAGAGATCAACACCAACAGCAGAACGCCGTAGCTATAAACATCACATTTCTCAGATATCTGCTCAACGCCACCATTGAATGTCTCTGGTGCAGTGTAGCAAACAGTGCCTCTCATGCTGTGCGTGCTACTAACACTGCCTTTTGTTGTTTCAGTAGTTGCTGATTTAGTGGTTCTTTTGAGTTCTCCACTGAACCCATCTAGCCACCAATCAATGCTACCCCAGCTTCCCCTTCTCTGGCTCTTGGACTTCTTCATCTTCATCTTGTTCTGTTGTTCAAACTCTGTGTCCTCGTGGTCGTAACTACGCCACCAATCGCCACTCCCTCTACTTCCATTACTCAACCCAACCCCCTGCTTCTTCTTCTTCTTCTTCTTCTTCTTCTTCTTCTTCTTCTTGCTCTTTTTCATAGAAAGCCCCTCATAATACTCCTCTCTCCACCATTTTGTTTCTGTCTGGAGCTCACCATTCTTGGACATTTTTGTGGTTTTGTTTTGCTTGCTATTGTGTTCTGTTGCGCCAACCGGATTGTTGGTCAGTACCCACTTCATCACATTATAATCTTTCTTCAACCTTTCTGGTGATGTCCCTGACCTGTCTAAAACCTTCATAAAGCTTTCTGGCGAATTCTCCTCCAAACTACTATTACTACTACTACTACTACCACTACTACTACTACTATCAACACTTTGAGTCTCTTGGTGATCCTCGGTAATCCGATTAGTCTCCGAGGAGGCATTGTTGATACCCGAATCTTTCTCCTCAATTTTCACCCGAGCAAGACCAAAATCAGAGATCTTAGCTTTGAAACAGCAATCTAAGAGAACATTACTGGGCTTGATATCTCCATGAATGATGGGTGGTTGGCACCTAAAGTGAAGAAACTCGAGACCCTTGGCGATGTCGAGGGCAATTTCAAACCTCTTCTTCCAATCCATCAACTCCTCACACTTCCTATTGATCAAAGCGTCCTGTAAATTACCGTTGCGCATCAACTCATACACCAAAACCAAACGATCTCTCCTTTTCTTATCCTTATTGTTTTTGTACTTAGAACTTGAATAGAAACCAATGAGTTTGACAATGTTGTCTGATCCATGAGTTCTCTCTGCGAATAAGAGCTCGTTGTCGAACTCCCGCTGGGCCTGCGGCCCGGAGGAGTCCATGTACTTGACGGCGGCATCACCGCAGCCAGGGAGGGCGCCTTGGTAGACCGTTCCGGCCCCGCCTTGGCCGAGGCGGGTATGTGCAGAGAAGGACAAGGTGGCGCGGCGGAGGACCGAGTAGGAGAAGAAGCAAGGCCTGCTCAGGTCCGGCGGAGGCGATGACCGCTTCCAGTGGAGTGGAGACAGGCAGAAGAAGCAGGAGAAGGCCGGCCGCGGCGGCGGTGGAGACATGGGGATGGAAGGAAGGAAGGGAGAGGAGAGGAGGTAAAAAATTAAGGCGGGGAATGGAAAGTCTAGGAAAGGATGGACTAATTAATAATTAGCATTACGCTACGTTGACATAAACCGAACAAACAAACATTGAGTGAGTCGAGGAGCATCTGAAAAACAGGGAAATAGTTTACGTGGGTTTAATATAATTGTTGGTGCTTTTTTGACTTAAAATGATGAGATTTTGAGGAAGCTTTCAGACGCGGGGAAGACTAGTAGAGTCGGTTGAGATATTGGGCGGGAGAAAATTCAAGGTGGGTCAGCGACTCCTGTCTTGTGGTGGCTAATCCCACGTGTGGTTTGAAATGATGAAATCTATCAATCTTATAATAAAAATTTTAGAGCACTTTTCAAAGTAAAATTTTTTACGCCACGGACTTTTCGAAAGTGCCGTTAAAACCTTTTTTTTTTTTTTTTTTTTAAAATGATAATCTAACACACTTTTAATGCACACTTTAAGTGCACATTTTTATTTTTTAACTATTTATAGTATTTTGTTATATGTGGGGCTCACACCTGAAAAAATAAGAAAGAATGATAAATTACTAAAAGATAAAGGTATGTGCGTGCATGTTGAAAGTGAGTCATTTTATTATTTTCTCTTTTGTAATTTGTTTGCACCACTTTAATTAAGGGTAATTTTGTAAAGTCACCAAAATTTCTATTGTTTTAGCCTCCGCACGTATAAATGGTCGAAAAAAAGTAAGCCGCACAAATACAAATTATACAATTAATAGATACAAACGGTGTAATCTTTTCCTAAAAATTAGGCATTAACTCCACTTACAACACGTTTGAAATTTAATTGGGTTCGGTAGTTTAAAACTTCTTCCACTTTCCAATCAACAAAAAGTCTTCCATCATCTCTTAAATAGCCTGAGACTTAAATACGATTCAGAGAAGAGAATTAAGGGACTTTGATATCATCATCACCATTAACAACCACCAACAACGAACAAATTTCTGTGGGCATGCAGTCGATGAATCTCAAACTAAAAAGGAGTTATTTTCCTAAAAAAGGTAGAAAATTAGTGGCTCAGTGTTTTGATAATAACATCCAAATCGTTCCTCAAAAGAAAATAAGTTTCCAAATTGGAGAATATTGGTGGGTGACGTAGTGAGGTTTTGAGAGACGGGTGATCGAGACAGACTTCATCTCTTCATGGAACCATGATCTAAAGGCGGTGCTCGATCTGTGTAGAAGGAGTTTAATCTACATGATATGCTCTTCCTTCATTTTTTGTTTGTAGGTTTGATTCAGTATGTGTGAGAATTGATTTATGTTTATGTATTTGAGGGTTTTTTAACTTGTTGAGTGTGTTACTCAAGCACGTCTCATTTAGATTTGTGGCGACGGGATGGATTTCTACTAGATATATCATAGGAAAATAGATCGATGACATTTTTCTTCTTTATGTTGGTATGATTTGGATTTTTATGTCTTGCATGGAGCAGGACAGACATGTGAATGGAGGCACGAGGATTGATATATATTGCAAGATCGATCATTATACTCGGTCACGCTCGGGTAGCAGGCTTTGAGAGAATCAAAATAGGGAGTGGAAAATGGACAAATCCACTTTGCTTTTTCTGGGCCTTATGACGACTTTCGAGAAGTTCATACCAATGCTAATAGGTTACAGTGCACATAAGGTAGGAGGTGCAATTAAATTGTAACTTAAATGATTTCTGAGAACTTTTTTTAGAAAACATAATCTTTTATTTTATATTCTCTTATTCTTTGTGGGTTCCTCACAACTGCACAAGAGGATTAAATTATGCATTATGTTTGATTAGGTCGATTTTGTGAATAGATGCGAGAAGGTCTTTACCTATTTTTGGTAACTTTTGGAGCATCGTTACTAATTTGATGAGTTATTTTATTTTTATTTATTTTTACTAATTTAGACCGTTTTTACTTCACGTCTGTAGTTTTTTTTTTTGGTAATGACCTCCGTAGTTAATTGCAGTGGCTAAAACAAATGAGCAATCCGCTTACAAAAAAGGAGCAAGCCAAATTTATTCACTTTTATTGGACTTAGATAGGAGCCATCCATATACTTCTTAGAATACACACTCCATTCGAACCAAGTGTGCACACCCCAAAGTCACACATCTTTATGCAAGGTCCGCACTCTGTCACCCGACTTCAAGTTGATTGACCCTTTTTTATCAAAAAAAAAAAAAAAAAAATGATTGACCCTTGATTGTTGCATCTATATGTTAGGGTTTAACACAACGCATATAAGGAAAGACAAGGAAAGGAAAAAAGATAAATTCAACTTTCTTCTCGCTTCTCATTAACGGCTTAAGGTTTAAATAAAGGAAACCCTAGAAAGGACCGATAGATGTTCGTGAGGGAGAGGACGAACGCCATGAGAGAGCGCACCCTTATGAAGGCGAAGCTGGCTGACATGCACAACTCGGTGTATCTTGGCAGTTGGGGAGAGATCTAGTTTGCAGGCAACTTAGCCGATCCGGCGCATGATCTTAAATGGACCAAAGAAATGAGGGGAAAACTTTTGTGATGCTTGACGACGAACGCTGACTTGACGGTAAGGACGGAGCCTAAGGTAAACGAGATCTCCCGCAGTAAAATTTTTGTCTTTGCGATATTGATCTGTTTGTGCCTTCATTCTTTGCTGTGCACGATGAAGGTGAAGCTTTAAAGTGTTCAAGATTTGATTTTTTTTGCTCAGCGGATCATCTAAAGAGGTTGTCAACGATGATCCAGGCAGGTTGTCCGGAATGGAAGGTGTAACGGTTCAATTTTTGATTGACGCCGTTATTCCAGTATTTTCAGACGTGGACTCCAACTCGGGTCCATAAGGATCGAGTATTTTTTCAGATGTGGATGCTAAGTGAGATAGTGTGACAAGTATTTGCTTCGAAAAGTATGTCGACGCGGGTATCGGGCAGGCGAATTACGGGAAGACTAGGTCGGGAAATGGTACAAATAGACAAATATAATTAAATGTGACAAATAATAAATATGAATCCATGCATAGGCCAAAGTTATCAAAATAATTGTAGATGGCGAGCCAATAATTGAGACTTAAAAGATAAGACTAAAAGTTTGTGCCACCTATTGAAGCCATAAACATGAGTTAGATGACATAAATCATGGCCACAAGATATCCTCAAGATCCGTATACCACTTGAGATCAAAATTAGAGATATTGACTTTCGAAGTCATTTGCAACAAGTTTTCTTCCCTCTTTGTTAGATCCAAAAATTAGAGAGCCAAGTGAAGGTTTTTGATGATTTCTTTTGGTGATTTGGAGGAGATTGAGTTAGGAAATCAAGAGAACAAGGAGAGATCTATTCTCCTCTTTCCATTATCTAGCTATTGAATTAAGTTTTGAGAGTGTTGGTACAAATTCAAATTAGTGGAGTGTAGGTCACTGATTTTTTTGTGTTTTCAAGTTTTTTGATGAAAAGTAGGTTCTTTGGTTGGGTTATTTCAAGTGTTGAAACGAAGCTTATAAAAAATTAGTTTTTGAAAGGTTGTGGTTTGATTGAACTTTAATTTGATAAATATGTTGTTGTGTGTTGTCTCTGACTTTTTGGGAGTGTTGTGAGTTCCCCACGAGTCGAGGATGGGGTCGATGGTGTTTGGAGGAGGCCACGGGGGTCGAAAACCAAGAATTCCCGTGTCTGAAATTTCTGGGTTTGATCCAGGCAGTGCACTAGCCAGTGGCCCTAGCACATTGCGTGTTCAGGGGAGGATAATGATGAGGATGAACACCCAGTACGCTAGGCCAGACCCCTAGCATGCTAGGTGCAGGATAGGGATGAAATTAAAGGGTTGTTTTGGGAAAAAAGAATTTAAAACCTATAAAATGAATTAATTTGATACTAAATCATATAAAATGACTTATTTGGACACTAGAGACTTAGGAGACTATAGTAGGGTATCAGACACACATCCCAAGGCGTGAGCGAGATCAGACTGGGTTATTTTCGGGACTTTGGAGCGCGTTTGTGGTGTGGAAACCCCAACAGAAACACATCTGGAGTATCTAATTGGTTCAGTTCATTCATTTATTATTCTTGATGTTCATTTCCATATTTCATCATTGGTTGGTTTGTTTATCGGTCGATTGGTTTGATTGGTCTGTTTATTATTCAGGGCAGTTTGGTACGGGATCTAGCAGGCTAGATTATAGCCCGTGCACTTGGACCCTCGGTGGATTGCGACCCAAGCTGCTTGGTGCACGTGTCTGGTGGGTTATGATGTATTTTGATTTACTGTTAGTAGTTTGGGTGTGACCCATGTGTGATGTGTGACGCCGAGGCATTCGGATTGACGAAGTATGATCTAGTTTATTATGCCTCATCACACATTTTTCTAGTTTGCATCAGGATTATTACAAAAATACTTGGTTACATTGTGGTTATCCGATGCTCATCTTGTTATGGTTGTTAACTACACGTGCGTTGATTTACAATTGTCTGTTGTTACCAAATGTTTAGTTAACTTATTGGTTGGCTTATATTATTATATGCTCGATGGTTTTCTTTAAGAATTTAATCATTGGACTCGTCATCTGTACTTGTTGGGATGGCTGAGTACAGATCCGAGTATGAGCAGAGGTGAGGAAAAACTAGGTGACTACCTTTGATTGTCTTCAGTCTAGGACCTATTCATTCGTGCTACACTTTGATATTTTGCTTTATTTTGGGTTATTGGGGACGTTTAAGACACTTGTACATGTATCTATTTACTGTAACGATCCAATTCTAATTATGTCGTTATTAATATGTATTTGCAAACGTGGATGGCAGCTCATACCACCTTAGACCCCGCAATTACGCCATGGATCGCCCGACTAGGTAATTAGTCCGTTTTGTGTGCTATTTTTGTCTAAATTGTGATGTGTATATTCAATTTTGTTAGTTTTCATCGTAATGTGTATATTTATATTGATATTGACCGAGCGAGGTAGTGTACCGAATATTTGTCTCGAGTAGCGTGTAGACGTGAGTACCGGGTAGGCGAATTACATATACACTAGGCCGGGGGATAATACACATATAATAAATGAATAAAATACATTAAATAATTAATATAAATGCAGTTTAGTCGTTAGCGACGTGAGTGTACGCGAACGACATGAGTTTTCGTGCAGGGTTGGGTACCGGAACACTCGAGATTCAATGGTTTGTGCATAGAAGAATAAGAACAAGGGAACAAGTCACCCAAATAAGTTGCTATAGATGGACTAATTGACTCAATCATGGCCCTTGCAAGTGGCTTAGGGATCAACATAACACACTAGATGAAATGGGTATAAAAGCTCATCTTCTCATCTTCTCATCTTCCACCATCTTTTCTCTCCACTCCAAACACCAAATCTAAAAATTGAGTGGAAGTTGAGGATTTTTTGGACTTTGAGAGGTGATTTGAAAGGTTAAATGACAAGCAATCGACGAACCAAGGTTAGATCTGAATTCTCCTCGTCATTTTCTATCTTTCGGGTATACTTTTGTATGTTTTGACGCAAGTTTTGAGCATGTGAATCATGTATACAGGTTTTCAATTTGTTGCTATGATTTTAGTGGTGGTTTGGAGTATTAATTTGATGGATTTTTTGTGGTTTTGGTGAAAATGATTTATTGGTGTTTTCGACGAGTTTCGTCGGGGTTTATCGATTTCGTCGAGGGTTGATGTGGTTTATAGATACCCTATGGTTGGTTTGGTGAACCATGAGATGTTAGAATGAATTCCCATGCGGCCACACACGGTGCGATGGGTTGTAACTCACTACCCATTAGGCGCCGTGACCAGTGACCAATAAAAAGACGTTATATAACTGGGATGGCCTATTGGGGGCCTATCCCGGAGGCCTATATCAGGTGTCAAATGAATTGAAAATGAGGGATTTTATGATATAAATAGGAATAAGAGTTTTTTGAATTTAAGGTATGAATTGATATTTTGGGAATTAGGACATTATTGACGAGGATTGGACACGCGTTTGGAGTTGTAAGGGGACTGTATCAGACTAGTTGGAGCATGGTTTGAGGTGTGTAGTAACCCAATTGAAATTCTCTCAAGTATTTACTTGTTTCTTATTTGTTTTCCATTCATTTATTCCATTATTCCATTCCATGTGTGGTTATTAGAAGGCTGATTGAGTTTACTCCCATCGGGCTATTCTATGTGTATTCGTCTTTCTAGACCATAACATGAGTACCAGGCCCCCAGTGGATAGTTCAACCTGAGTAGCCATGCCGATGCATATGTTGGTGCGTCGTAGGTTCCACGCCGGCCATCGAGAGGATCAAGAGTCTGGCCATGTTGGAGTTTACTCACTAGCAGTGCTCAGGGGATAGTACGAAGTATGATGCTAGTCTGACTTGGTTCTTGGACACATGTTTTGAGCTTGTCTATTATATATTCATGCGATGAGCACAGTTGACTGTTTAAATTTTGCATGTTTCTTTAATAGCTTTATGGATTCTTTTATTTATTTTCGTAATTACTCATTGAATTTCCTTGGGATTACTCATCCTGGACTCATCATCTGTTTGTTATGATGGCTTGAACGTAGACCCTAGTATGAGTCGAGGCAAGGGGAAGCTTGAGCATTACCTATAACTGGTATCCGCCTATCTTGTACGTTTGTTTATTATTTCTTGTTTTCTGTTAGGTTATGGGATACATAATGAGATACCACTTATGGCATGTATATGATACACATTTTGAGGCATTTTAGATCACTTTATATACATATGACACGTTTTGATGGGTTTTCCACAATAGGTTAATGCTCATATGACTTGAATTCGATGATTTAACTGCTTTATCAAGTCTGTTAAGTCTTCCACTGATTTTGAGGATTAATTACTATTTTAATAGATGAATTGAGTTTGATCATAAATATGAATCATAAATGGTTAAATATTGAGATTTGAACAAGTTTAAGTAGGTTAGTTGCGTGTGGGGCACAACTATTTTGTGAGGAGGTATGGTTGTGGTCCTGCAGGGCATCACGTGGCGAGCCTTGGGATTTGGGGAGCTACAATTTGGTATCAGAGCCAAAAGCTATGCAAACCAGTCATCTATACTTTGAGCCAAAGATTGTAAAGTCAGAGTATCTCTTGTTAGGTCATTCGTACCCCCGACCTCGAGTTGGGTAGTAGGAGGTTGTCCGTCCATCAATGGATTGCGATCCGAGCTATAGTGGTGCACATGTCCGGTGGGATGCGATTCATTCTGGTTACCATTCGTGGTTTAGGTGTGACCCAGTCTTGTTGTGGGTAGATGGGACATCCGGATCGATGAAGTATAATATAGTTTGTTAGCTTGCGTCACACATCCGTCTGGTTTTATCGCTATGGTTGTTGCACATGTATTTGTTACATTGCGGTTGTCCACTATCATCTTGTATTAGTTGTTAACTACGCACGCAGGATTTTATGGCTGCTCGTACTCATTGCGTGTTTAGTTAACCTTATTTATTAGCTTTTGTTATTATCTGCTCGATGGTTTTCTTTGAGAGTTTACTCACTGGACTCGTTACTATTTTTATTGGGTGACTGAGTGCAGATTCGGGTATGAGTAGAGCTGCAGAGACACTGGGCAACTAACTACCTTTGACGGTTTAGAGTCCAGGACCTATTCGTACGTGTATATATTGGTATTTTGCTTTAAGTTGGGTTATTGAGAGACTTTTGAGACACAAGTACACACACACACACACACACACACACACACACACACACACACACACACACACACATATATATATATATATATATATATATATATATAGAAAATTCTACAATGGAGACAAAATATATACCCATGTCATGAGAACCCCTCAAAATGTGTTGTGCATTAAATACTTTATGCATTTATGTCGCCTTGATTAATGGATTTGATTTAAATCCAATGGTTCTAAATAGTGTACCTATGACATGGGTATATATTTGGTTCCCATGGTAGAAGTACCCTATATATATTACTTTGTCGCCTTCTATACAATGTACAGTTTCAGGTTTTCCATATAGGACTGATGCTCTAATCACTACAAGAAACAATGAATCAACAATGGAATTAGCAATGGAATCTCATTCCGTTGCTAATTAGAATGGGAATTCAGAAAAAATATAGTGGGAAACTATTTGATCAATCAAAGAAGGAATAGAGACAGATTAGAGACGAAAATTAGCAACGAGATTAAATTATGTTGCTAAAAAAGTGGCGTCAAAATTCCTGCCAAAAGTTGTGCTTGATAACCGCCCATCACGCCTTGAGATTCATGCGGGAAGATCGACGTGAATCTTGATTAAAAACAAAAAAAGAACTCGGCCCACACTTGCATTTCCTCTCCCACTCGTACGTACAAACCTAACCTTTCCCACATTCGACCTCTGTTCTGCGCCTTGCGTCCCCTCTCGCTAGGGCCATTCCCAACATTTTGGAGGCCTTGTGTGAAATCTTTAAAATGGGGCCTTTAATAAAATTACTCTATTTTTCACCTTAGATTGACTGTCATTATATTTTAAAAATTATTTAAAAACCTTTTTCATCTCCTTTCTTTAGACTTGAGACTGACAAAGGTTTAACGAATAGGAATACGTAACTAGAGGAAGTTAAAATGACATATCACACTTACAAAATTACATAAAATTAATTGAAATTTTAGAGAAATAGAGAGTTATCTCATAATCCCTTAAATAAACTAAATATCTTTTACTTCAAGTTTAAGTTACAACATGGGGGCCTTCTTAAAAAAAATTGGGCCTTTTTTTTTTCTTCAAACAAACTTTGTGAGAAACATGTGGGCCTTTTAGGTGGGTGCTAAAATAAACTTTGAAATCCATTTTTTCCAAAAATATATACAAACGTTAGTTAAAGTATAGGCAGAGGGGGCATTCTTTTAGATGGGGGCCTAGGGCGATCATCCTTCTCTCCCCACCCTAGGCATGCCCCAGCCTCTCGCCTTCAACAACCCTAACCTCTCTCACATTCGACCTTTGTTCTGCACCTCGCGTCCCCTATCGCTTTCATCAACTTTGCTGCTCTTCATCGCCACCCTATCTTTCAGTCGCGTCATCGCCCCGTTTCTTTCTCTCTCTCTCTCTCTCTTGCGACCTCTCTATCCCATGTTGGAGACCCACCACCGGTTCTCTCCTTTTCGGCTGATCATAGGAGGTAAGTTTTAGTGGAAGTGATTTTTGTGTGTTCTGTTAAACGATTGATGGTTTTGAATCTTTTGAGTGTTTTGTTGGTGGAGATTCAAGTTCAAGTAGTGTTTGATTGTGAATTTGGTACTGATTTCTTGATTGCTTTTCAATGGAAGTGGTTTTTATGTGTTTTGTGAACTGCTTGATGGTTTTGACTTTTTGGAGTGTGTTGTTGGTGGATATTCAAGTTCAAGTAGTGTTGAATTGTAAATTTTGGTACTAATTTCGTGATCGTTTGGTAGATGGAAGTGGTTTTTATGTGTTATGTGAATCAATTGATGGTTTTAACTCTTTTGAGTGTGTTGTTGGTGAAGATTCAAGTTCAACTACTATTTAATTGTGAATTTGGTGTTAATTTCGTGATTGTTTGGTGATGCTTTGGAGATTGAAATTGTGATAAGTTGAGTTTTAAGTGGCAGAGCTTTTGATTGGAAGTTTTGGATTTGAGTGTGTTGAAGGTTCTGTTTGAAGTTGAAAAATAGTATAATTAAGAATTTGGTACTGATTTCTCGGTTATTTGGTGGAATTGTGCGTGTCGATTTTGTATGTTTTCGAGACTATGAGTTCATTATGTTGATCTGCCATAGCTGTTGGAGTTGAGAATCTCTTCTCTTTCTCTTCTCAATTCCTCTCTAGCCTCTCTGTTCTTCCTCTGCCTCTTGTACACTAAGGCTCTAATAATGACTACAATTAGAGCCGCCATTAGAGTAGATGTCAAACCTGTAGTAGTGACTGAAATGATCAAATAAAATCATTTCCATAAAAAAAGAAAGAATTAAAAATTTCATGCATAAACAATTAGTCTCTTCACACTTTTAACATTTATGCCAAGCTTATATACATACAAAATATCACCCCCCATATGGGGCCTGATAATGTCCGATTGTGGATTAGTCAGTGCAATTGGCGTCGGACACCATGTGGGAAACTAAAAAAAAGATACGTACAAAGTATAGTAAAATATAAGTTTATAATTAATTAATTAATTATAAATTTATTAGCAAAAATATTGTAAATTTTCAAAGTTTTTTTAAAAATATTTTTAATGCTTTGGTTTTAAAAAATATTTTGAACTTTTGGATATCTTGTAAATTGTATCTTCACTTCATATTATAAGAGTGCATAAAGGGTTAGTGCTTTGCAAAAACACAAAATGTAAAATCATCTGATAGAAAAGTCTTAGGTTGATTGTTGATGTTGTTTTTCATAAAGGGTTAATGCTTTGCAAACCTAAGTTTAGATTGACACTGAGAAAGAGCACTGTGGGGTTTTTTCAAGAGTCCTTTTGACTACAATTGATTTCGTGCTTAGCAATTATGTTTATAGTATTTCGGCGTTCATTCTCATCTTGGTTGTTCATCCTAAGCTTAGAAAAACAGCTGAATGACTATATGTAAACGTAATTGCAAATATTGAGGTTTTATAAATAGTGATAACAAAAATTTTGAGCTTGATGGGTTCTTGGGGTAGCTTCCATTGTATTGTGATTATAGTACATCGTTTTGAGATTATATTTGAGAAAACACTCTATTGTATTGACTTGTTTGAATAAACAAAGAAATAGGAAGAAGGAATCAAACATCATTAACTTGTAAACGAGCAATTATTTTCAAGGGACAACTATCTACCATAATAATTAAGTCTATTCAAACTTCTACCATATATTAGACTTTAAAAATGATAGACATTTTGTTGAAGTTCATCCTTTTAATAAATTTTCAAGAGGCATATTTCTCACTTTAGTCTCAATCCGTCATTGTTCTAATCTTTTTCGAACAAAGCAACCAATCTTTATTATCATATCCAACACAGTTTTTATTGTTCTTAAGGGAGTTTCTAATCATATTAGTTTCTACAAGTTTCAATGTAGTTTTCCTAAACATAGATAAACTTGTATTAATATAAGTGTTAATGAGTTGTTTCAAAATTCTTCCATTGGCTGCAAGTTGTTTGTGTTCAAGTGGTTTGGAAAGTCAAACCATAATACATGCCAAAATTTTTTTCAAGCAAGTTGCTTAAACCCTAGTATTAGTAGTGTTCATACTTGTAGTAAAATATGACATTTGAGAAGCTTAGTCTCTTGATCCATCATGTCTCCACCCTATGTACATCTTACAACAAGTGCTAACAAAAGCTTTAAGTATTTTCTCATAATTAAAAAAAAAACTTGCCACGATCTACAGGTGGTTATGATGCTTCTAGGCAATGCATATAGAATCTTGAACATAGTCATTTACAATCCAAATTAGTTAGGGTCGGCTACATGGAACAAACTATTCCATTGCGCTCAACTTAGTGCAATTGATGGTGCGCTATCCAAGTCCTTTAAATCCCTCCTAATCAATATATCCTAAGTTAGCTTCGGTAGACCCCTACATTATCTAATTTCTTCAGTTCTATTGAGTTGAGTTTTCTAGTAGGGGCATGTGTAAGCTGTCTTTGAAGTTGTTCAAATCACCGCAACGGCCTTTCCCTAATCTTTTAGTCAACTGGTGCTACTCGTATAATTCATTGAACTTTTGCATTTATAATTCTATCCTTACGAGTTTTGCTACATCCATCTAATTCTGCTACATTCATTTTATACGAAATCTAATAGCAGAATTAACCACTTGTGTAGTATCTTAATGTTGGACAGTTCTAAATCTGTTATTGTCTCTCTTGGTTGTTGATTTGGGTTTTTTTCTTTTATTGTGTTGTTGATGTTTATGTGGTGGGTGTTTAATGTTTTTCATGTTTATATAGTGGGTGTTATGATTTGTTCTTCTCAATCTGAGTTAGGTCCGTGTGATTTTGATTTTTCATTTGCGATGTGGTATTTTGGTGGTATTAATTTGATGCACTAGTCTCATAGTGATTTGTTTGTTAATCTCCAACTGAAGAGACAATGGTTTCTATGAATTTTTTGTTGTTGTTTTGTATTTCTTTAATTGAACATAATTGAGCACAATGGAAAAGTTTGATCCATGTAGCCGATCCCAATTAATTTGGCATTAAGACTATTTTGTTGTTGTATTTCTTCAGCACTAGCTAGTTATGAATCGTGCAGAGCATGAAGAAATTTCAATATTATAATTTCACAACCAATAAGCATTTGGTTTCTTTTCTCTTAGTACTCAAACTGACTCACACAAAGGCTATTCTAATCCCTGACTCGCCTAGAGTCTCCCCAAGTCAGATCTAAAATACAGACCACCTATAATAACATAACCATGCCCAGCTGTAAACATAAATCTTACTCGCCCTCGGGTCTCGCGTCGGCACTGAATCAAGATTCGTAACAACACGTGCTCCCTTCTACACATGGAACTGAGTGTTATCCTACGACACCCTTACCACCAGAGGACAATTTCTAGCAATATGTCCCAACTGTCTACACTGGAAACATCGTCGCTCTCCTTGCGATCCACTGTCTCTACTTTGGGTACTATATGGCTTCTACTGCCCCGTCTGTACTCCTTGAAGCGATCGCCTAACGACCCCCGTCGTTGAAGTATAAGGAACTACCATAAAAGATATTACACCTATCGGCGGTGCAACTACCTCCACATCAGCCTCCTGACTCTTCTTCTTCCTACCACCACCTGAACTATTTCCCATTATGTGATGATGATGCTAACAGTGCAACCGATACTCTGGAATGTAGGCTCATGAATAACTCATTAGCCATACTTCTATTGTAAGCCTTCTGTAATGTTTTTTGATATGTAGTCACCAGCTTAAAACTAATAAACTCTAATAGACCATGCGCAAAATAGTAAACCTAGTCTGCTTTGGTGTCAGCTATGCCACCGACATACTCCATCTACCGCAGGTATCGACCCATATACTGCATCACTGTCTCGCCGCTCATCTGCCTGATGTTCTAAAACTCGGTCCTCTTCAGGTTATGGAATGAAGAAGGAATGTATTTCGCATTAAACCTCTCCTTGAACTCAGCCTAATCCTTAGGTTTGCCCTTTATAGCCACCATGCTACGCCACCAAATGTTTGCCTCTTCGACATAGATGTTGATGAGATCAAAGCTCTCATGTGTTCCGGTGTAGCTAACACATCATGAATCTTCTCGTGACTTTTCATAAATTTCTCTGCAGCCTCAAGATATGTACCAACCCAAAACTTTCTGGATGGTGTCTCTGAAACTCAGGATGCTGTCTCACCTCAGCAGTCGCATCTATGTACCCTCCCCCTGGTTAACCTGTACTGTAGAAGTAGGAGATACTACTGTGGCATGTGCTCTCAGAAGTCGAAGAATCTCCTCCAGTTGTTGGCCATGCAATGTAACCAACTGAGACATTTCCTCCAAAATCAGTTGAGAATCCTTCGCATCTCCATCACTGGACTCTAGCTGATCAGTCATCGCAATCTGCCATAAAGCATATCCTCGATCAGACTATAGCTACCGATAGGAATAATATACAACACATGAAATAGCACATAGTTCAGTTTTAAATTTCTAAACTCTCCTCACTTCCCAACTAAGTTTTAAGTCAGGATCATAGGTTTCCACTCTAAGTTCAACCATTGTCCTAACTTCCGCTGATTTGTGTCTTATGTTGGTTGTGATTTAATCAAGAGTCAAATTTTAAAACTTTGGCACTGATGCCACTTGTAACAACCCAATTCCACAACCCTGAATTGGGCTCCGCCATGCCTAGACTTACATAAACTATGAGTCCCCACTCATGCAATCTATGCAAACCTAGTCAGCCTTCCTTACCCCTTACCATCTATTAAGTTAATTAAGCTGAGTCATTCATTATTAGTGAGTCATCAGATCATAGCGGAAGCCTTACAATTCTCAAACTAATAATAATAACCCTAAGATACTAGTAAGGATAACCTAGAATGTGAAAACCCCGCATATGTATACACACATCAAGTTAGAGGAGATTACATCATAGTATACATGCCCAAGATCTTTCATAAATCATATCCCAATGTATTTAAAATATATGCATATAATACATAGGACCTACCCAATAGACGAGCTTTAATCACTAAGTAGTTCTTCACTTTAGTCGCCTATCGCTGGCCCTTTTCCTTTTTCTGCCCTACGATACGATGAGTCTGTCCACCGTCATAAAAAGGACGGTGAGTACAGAATTAGAACAGTAACAACCAAACATTTCAAAAGTCAAATAAACGGCTAATCAAGTATCATGCGTAGATATCACAAAGATAATAAAAGACAGCATGATAATAAATCACTAAGATATCAATGATAAATGAGTGTTAATAGCATAAAGCACAAATACATCTAAGTGTTCCAAGTCCATCAGATTGCCACACATAGTAAATAATCGGACTTCTCAAGCAGATCATGGACTTAAATAAACTACCACCAGTTTAGAGTGAGTCAACCACTCAATAGCTTCACAACACAGTTAATTACTGTTCGACTCCCAACCCTAACCTGTGGATTTAGGCAAGTCCAAACATTCGCGTAATAATAGAAAGTGAGTGAGATTACACAACAAACCCACTGCAACCCGTGACCACCATATCGCCTACTTAGACCCAAAAGACCACTCATTTGGAATCCAACCAAGCCAATAATCCACTAAGGATAGATATCACAAACGGAACTCAAGAAATCATATTTCATATAGAAATACTGCACAAGAAAGATAACAGCCAAGTTATTGAACAATTGAAATAATATTAAAGTTTTCACTGGTTTTACTCACAGTATAACACGAAACCTCGTGTTCGAAGCTCTCAACGATCCCCAACCTGATACCGTAGGTTAGTCACTAGTTCCTTAGACACCTGGTAATCATTTCAATTCAGTTTGGTTACGTTAGAGTTTTATTTCCATTTTAATTGTAATTTTTCCCATTTTCCAAGTATTATTCATTTTCCATTATTCTAAGTCAATTCCTTGAATATTGGGTCATATTTGATCCCATATAGATACACGAGAGATTATCGAAGTTTTTATAAATTTTTAGAATTTTAGTGTTGTGAACAATTTCACGCCGTAGGTCACACTATAGCAAAAACTCCTGGCGGCGTCGCCTAAAATGTCCAATTCCCACTAACACTATTCCAGACGCCGTGATTTACGCCATGGGGAAAATCCCTGGCGACATCATATAAAGCGTGAATTCCTCAACCTTCTTTGTTTAAGACGCTATGACTGACGCCGTGGCTCATAGGCTCCACGACGTCCTTCGCTGCGTCACTTCCTAAACATGTTTATGGGATTTTTTGATACCCCAGATCATATTGCCGTGTTCCGAGGCTATCCCAAACTCCTCGGGATGTCATTACTGATGGCGAACCCTAAGTGTAGGGCTTCGTGGTAGCAATAGCGACTCAAATTGGTATTCAAGTCGTGGATATCAAACCCAAAGGACGGTTAAAAGCTAATCTATTGCTCAATCAAGACATAAAGTAACGAAACTTTAATTTGGGTATTTGAAATGGAAATTAAACTAACTAATTAACTAATTTAAGCTAATCACTAATAAACTAACACTAAATGCAAGGAGTTAAAATTAGTTTTAAAGTGATGGCCAAATAGTTCTAGGGAATCTATTCACCTAAGTTGTATACTTTTGATCCAATGCAATTAGAAAACTCCTCAATTCATGTGTTGATAGACGAATTTCCTAAAACTCACTCCATCCCGAGGTCTCAGTGATGGAGATTCTAGTGGCTTACTCGGACTCTGCTAGTTGGCGCGAGTAGCGTAAGTGAGAGCACCGGACTAGACATCAAATTCTAAAGCCTTCTTATTCAATGGTTGTCGGTCGACGTACACATTTCCTAAGGTTGTGTTTCCCAAAGTCCAGGTCTAAAAGCCTCAATGGTCATGGTGACTTCTTAACCCTATGATCTACACCCATTTGATCAAGGTAGACATATCATAGCATACAAGAATACACAAATCAACACATTGAAATCGAAAGGAATCTAACTTGGGGTTCTTAGACCCCTAGAACAAAAGAGATTACCCCATAAACAGGTTCAAATTATTAATTAACATGTTAAGAACAAAAGAAATCATGATTTAATACCTTAAAATATGTTGAGAAATCCAAGTTGAATCAAAATTCCCTAGTTTTTCTCAAGTCTTTGACAAAATAAACAAAAATAAAGAGGGGTGCTAGTGTAAGGCGTGTGTTGGTGGCGGTTGTGAGTGGTGTAAGTGTTGAATTCTATGACCTGTAATTAGTTAGTGGCTGATTTTGAGGATATATTAGTTGTGATCTTTCGGATAGATTAGTTGTTGATTTTCCTAGTTTATCTCCTAGTTTATCTCCTCATTATCTCCTAGTTTATCTCCTCATTCTTAGCTATTTAGTTTGTATATATGATTGGAAATAATCAATGAGAAGTAGTTCAATTCATCCAATTTGTGTCATTATTCTTCATGGTATCAGAGCAATGACAAAATATGGAAATCAGATACATGGACTCACCTCTTCTTCCTCCACCGAAATATCTTCATCCTCACAACCACCTTCATCTGCTCAAACACCTTTCTCTTCTTCAATACCCGATCCCTTCTCTGCACAAATCACAAACCATAAACTCAATGGCCAAAACTATCTGCAGTGGTCTCAATCAGTCCTTATGTTCATCTGTGGGAAAAGCAAAGATGATCTTCTCTCAGAATCAGCAACTGCTCCAAAGGAAGGTGACCCTGCTTACAAATCCTGGAAGGCCAACAATAATATGGTGATGTCATGGCTCATCAATTCCATGACTCCTGACATTGGTGAAAATTTTTTGCTCTATGCAACAGCTGCTGAAATCTGGGAAGCTGCCAAGCTCACATTCTCCAGTTCTGAGAATACATCAGAGATCTTCGAGACCGAAAGTGTTCTTCATGAACTCAAACAAGGTGATCTTTCAGTTACACAATATTATAGCTTGCTGACCCGACATTGGCAGAAAATTGATCTTATAGACACTCACAATTGGAAGTGTCCGGAGGATGGAAAACTCTACAGATCAATTGTAGAGACTAAGCGGGTTTTCAAATTCTTGTCTGGACTCAACAAGGATCTTGATGAAGCTCGGGGCAGAGTTCTTAGCACCAAGCCATTGCCCTCAATCAGGGAGGCTTTCTCGTGATTAGATACGAAGAGAGCCGCCGGAAGATCATGTTGGGAGACTCCACAACACCAAGTGTAAACTCAGATGGCTCAGCTCTCTCAGTCTCCAGTGAAAGTCAAGTCGCTAAATTCTCCACTGCTAGGAAGAACAGTAAACGACCATACTGCGATCACTGCCACAAACCAGGGCACACTCGTGACACTTGCTGGCAGATCCATGGAAAACCAGTTGATTGGAAGCCACGAAAAGCCTCTTCCGATCATGAACCTCGAGGAAATCTAGTCTCTGCTCCACTGTTCAGCAAGGACCAATTAGAGCTACTACAAAGTCTGATCAGCCAGTCTCAGCAAGCTTCTCAGAATCCTCCTGCAAATGGCAATGCTCTCATGATAAAAGGAGGTAATATCTCTCTGATTTCTCACTCTAGAACTGACTACACATCCTCTTGGATTGTAGATTCAGGAGCCACTGATCATATATGATCGGTAACCGTGGTTTGTTCACATCTTACTCACCATGTGACAAGTCTATCTCAGTCATTATAGCAGATGGATCAATCTCATCGGTTGTAGGCATTGGAACAGTGAAAATCTCATCTGATTTACAACTCAATTCTGTGTTATATGTTCCCAAGTTGGATTGCAATTTTTGTCATGTGCATAAGCTAAATAGAGATTTGAAATGCCTCACTCAATTCACGAGATGATTCGTGTGTTTTTCGGGACGAGGGACTCGGGGAAGATGATTGGCGATCTTGAAGTAAAGTCGGGATTGTATCTTCTCAAACATTCATCTCTTTCGAATTCTTTGTTGGTATCACAATTCAATAAGTCGATAGAGAAATCATGTTGTTACATTATCGACTTGGTCATCCTAACTTCATGTATCTCTCAAAAGCTGTTTCCTTCATTATTTAAGAATAAAGATATCAATTCTCTACATTGTGATGTGTGTCCATTGTCTAAGCATACTAGAAATTCCTATGTGTCGAGTCCTTATAAAGCATCTCAACCATTTTCAATGATCCATAGTGATATTTGGGGTCCTTCAAAATTCTCTACTATTACAAATGCAAAATGGTTTCTCTTGTTCATAGATGATCACACTAGGCTCACATGGGTTTTTCTATTGAAACATAAATCTGAAGCTTGCAACCTTGTCAAACAGTTTCATGTCATGATCCAAACACAATTCAAAACAAATATTCAAATATTTCATTCTGATAATGGAAGTGAATATTTCAACTCCATATTAGGTGATTATTTCAAAACCCATGGCATTGTGCACACTAGCTCATGTGTCAAAACACCTCAGCAGAATGGTATTTCTGAAAGGAAAAACAGACACCTCCTAGAAGTTGCACGCTCAATCATGTTCACAACACAAAACTACTTTCAACAATTCCTCTCAAATTGTTTGGTTGTACAACGTTTGTCCACCTTTATGATCAAAGTAAGTTAGCTCCTCGATCTTTAAAATGCATATTTTTAGGATACTCTCCAACTAAGAAAGGATATAAATGTTATTCCCCGTCTCTGCGAAAATTTTTTCACACTATGGATGTTACCTTTCTTGAAAACAAACCTTTCTATCCTAATTCTTCGATTCAGGGGGAGAATTTGCTGTCAGAATCTCAGAATCAGTATCTATGGGAGGGGGAGAACAATAGTGTCACATACTTTCCTACAAATATCCAACCTGATCATCTCAGTGATCATCTCAGTCCTGTACAATCAAATCCAACAGATTCCTCTCAGACTCAACCTCAAGACTGTCAATCATCTGCCTCAACTCCACTTTGTCAAATGAAAACCATGAACAAGGTATGTCCGATCCTAACTCCTCTCGAATTGTGATCATATACTGTTGATGAGATGCCTATTGCCTTGAGAAGAAGCGAGAGAACTCATATACCATATCAGATGAAAGATTTCATCTATTATGGCAAGCTTTCCTCCGAATACAGAGCTTATGTTTCTAACATTGATCAAGTCAGTATTCCTAGAACAGTTCAGGAAGCTCTAGCAACACCAGAGTGGAAGAAAGCGACTTATGAGGAAATCAGGGCATTGGAAAAGAACAATACTTGGGAGATCACCACTCTACCACTTGGAAAAAGAACAGTTGGATGTAGATGGCTATTCACCGTGAAGCACAATGCAGATGGTTCGGTAGAGAGACTAAAGGCTCGATTAGTTGCAAGAGGCTACACTCAGACGTATGGGATCGACTATCAGGAGACGTTTGCCCCAGTTGCCAAGCAGAACACGATTCGAGTTCTACTCTCACTAGCAGCAAACTCAGACTGGCCACTTCATCAGCTTGATGTGAAGAACGCATTCTTAAATGGTGATCTCTCAGAGGAAGTTTACATGGACATTCCACCAGGTTTTGAAAATCTACACTCAAAAGGAAAAGTCGCAAGCTTAAGAAATCATTGTATGGATTAAAGCAAAGTCCTCGAGCTTGGTTCGATCGGTTCTCGAAGTGTTAAAAAAGGTGGGTACTCACAAAGTCAAGCGATCATACGTTATTCTCTAAACATGCCTCGATGGAAAGATTACAATCCCGAGTGTATATGTTGATGATATCATAATAGCTGGTGACAATGAACAAGAGATCATCTGTTTGAAACAATTGTTAGCCAAGGAATTTGAAGTGAAAGATCCGGGAAAGTGAAGTATTTCTTGGGAATGGAAGTCTCGAGATCTCGTATAGGAATTTTCGTGTCTCAACGAAAGTACACACTGGATCTATTAAAAGAGACTGGAATGCTCAGAGCAAACCATCGAGACACCAATGGAGCCTAATTTAAAGCTTGATGCCAAGGAAGAAGAAGGCGATGTGGACAAAGGAAGATATCAACGGCTTGTGGGAAAAGCGATTTACTTAGCAAATACCGGACGACATTTGTTTTTTGTAAGTTTAGTCAGTAGATTCATGAGTCGTCCCAAGGAATCTCATATGGAAGCAGTCTTTAGAATTCTGAGATATCTCAAAGGAAGTCCAGGGAAAGGATTGTTCTTTAAGAAAAATCAGAGTAGAAGTGTTGATGTTTACACCGACTCAGATTATGCTTTGGATCTCAACGAGATAGACGATCAACCTCTCGGATATTGTTCATATGTGCTGGGGTAATTTGGTCACTTGGAGGAGCAAGAAACAATCTGTCGTTTCACGGAGCAGTGCAGAAGCAGAGTATCGAGCTCTGGCTCATGGAATATGTGAAGGACTCTGGTTAAAAAGGGTCCTCAACAGTCTCAACATCTCAAGTGAAGACCCTGTTCATCTTCACTCTGACAATGAAGCAGCCTTGAGTATAGCTGTGAACCCAGTCCATCATGATCGTACAAAACACATTGAGGTCGACCGTCACTTCATCAGTGAGAAGATTGAATGCAAGATTGTTGATCTACACTATGTTCCTTCTAAGCATCAAGTAGCAGATATCCTCACAAAGGCCCTTCCAAAGTTGTCATTCCATTCCTTATGCAGCAAGCTAAACCTCATAAACATTTATGCTGTTTAGCTTGAGGGGGAGTGTTGAATTCTATGACCTGTAATTAGTTAGTGGCTGATTTTGAGGATATATTAGTTGTGATCTTTCGGATAGATTAGTTGTTGATTTTCCTAGTTTATCTCCTCATTATCTCCTAGTTTATCTCCTCATTCTTAGCTATTTAGTTTGTATATATGATTGGAAATAATCAATGAGAAGTAGTTCAATTCATCCAATTTGTGTCATTATTCTTCAGTAAGTGTGAAAAATGTGATGTCAGTTGAGGAAAAACGTGGTGAGGTGTGTGTGTTGAAGTGATGGCTGTGGAGAGCGAGAGTGTGAGAGAGGTGAATGTCGTGAATGTCGATCAGGGAGAAAGAAAGAGGTGTGTTTGGGTTTCGGTCTTGTGAAAAACGTGGTGGGGAAAAAATTGTTGGGGTGGCGGCTGTGGAAAATCGTTGGTTTTGATGGAGGTGGCGGTTTGGTGTTGGTGAGATGAGTGTGGAGAAGTGGGGGAAATTTCAAAAAGTAAGGTTGTTTTTCTTTAAAATTCATTAAATAAGTTAAATTTTTTTAAAATTACAAAAGTAATGTATTCTGGCTTTAGTAAAAGCGTAATTAGGTGTAGGGGAAATTTCAAAAAGTAAGGTTGTTTTTCTTTAAAATTCATTAAATAAGTTAAATTTTTTTAAAATTACAAAAGTAATGTATTCTGGCTTTAGTAAAGGCGTAATTAGATGTGACGTGGCGAGTTGGTGGTGGTCACCAAACGAATGGCGCCTTTATCCTAAACTCTAAATTCATATACAATGAATTCATACATTCCTAATTCATTCCGGTTGGTTAATACATTCTAGGGCAACAATGAATTCATACATTCCATACATTCTAATAGAATTTAATCAAATTTGAATACATAAACTCAGTGTATCAATAATTGTCTCTTTCCATATCAATACAAAAAATAAAAAAAAATCAAAATAGGAGAACACAAAATAAGTTTCCAAAAAAACCATCATAAAAATACATTCAATCCATCATATATACCATAGTTTCCTGCAAAAAAAAGAAAAAGAAAAATAAAATAAGTTAAACTTTGAGGCATACAAAAATGATATTCACATATATAAAAGTCATATATTTTATGGAAAACAACCTATAATAAAGAACAAATCATATTTATTTCAATAAAAAAGAAAAATAAATACAAATTAGTAAAATTAATTAACAGTTAGCATATATATTCAATATCACAAATATGAAAACACAAAATAAAATATGATAATATAGTTTGAACAAGTTTTTTTGCGTAGAACCAATTAAAACATAAAATCCCAAAATCATTCTTAACAAATGTTCAATGTAGACCTAAAACAAACATTCTATTTAGAAGTAAAACCTTTTTGAGTCTCCCAATTCAATATTCAAATAAAGAATACAAATAGAAAAAACTAGTGAATAACAAACATTACTCCAATAATCTCGACTCAATATATGGTTTACATGATTTATGTTTCTATAATGGTTCATAATAAATTCATAAGATTTATAATGGTTCCTAATAAAAAAAACTTATAAGTATCAAGTAAAAAATGAACTAAAAAAATCTAACCTTTTTGGATGTTGTGAAAAAGAAATCATCATTCATCATCCTCGGTCGTTGAGTCATTGTGAGCATCATCATCATCAACATCATCTTACCTTTTTTGTGCAGCTGATCTCTCCATGAAACCCTGTTCCATGCGATGTAACCGTCCTTGCATTTCAAGCAATTGCTTGCGATTTACAGACGTGTCATTAACCATCTTTAGTATCATTGCTTGCATCTCCTTGAATTCCTTCTTGAACTGGTCAAATGGCTCATCATCTGCAAATATAGGATGAGAAGATCCAGCTTCATCATGTCTACGCATCTTAGACCTTGACGGTGTCCAGCCAAGACCAGATCTCTGGCATTTATCATTTCGCTGCACAATCTCCAAATATAATTCTGTTTCATCAATTGGAGTGTCAGGCTGCAACTGTGAAAGCTCTCTGGTCCTTTCGTGTATAGCCACCTGTATTAAGAATTTAAACATTGACAAGTCATATAAGTCATTGATACCTATAATTAACAAAAAACAATTATGGTCAAGTAGTTTCTTATGACAATCGCCTCTGTTCTCGGATCCAAGAAAGTGATGCCATCATGATCCTTTGTATGGAAATATAAACATAAATCCAAAGCAGTCGACTTTCGACCGAGTTTCTTCTCTTATAAAATATGTTTAACTTAAAATTAAGTTTGAAACTTATATGAATCTAATGTATACATATGTATGTATGTATCTATGTATGTATGTCCCAAAACATACCAGTCTCAACGAATTCTCATAGATGGATATGGCTCCACCTCTGTGCAGATACGAACCCGAACCAGGTCCCCCCACCTCTGATCTCCGATTTCGGCTCGCTTGTGCTGACTTTGCTTTATATTCTGGAGTAGACCACATCTTCTTGTAATGCTCAAAAACCTCCAGAGATACATGTGCTGGTTTTGTTGGCTTCCTCACCATCTTACTAACAAAGTTAGCATAACGAGTGGCAATCTGCCTGTCGTACAAATGTTTGACCATAGCATCATCCGATTGTCTCCAATCGAAATGAGTCTGTAATAATAGAAAGTCAAGTCTTTAACATATGCTAAGTAAAAGAAACTTAATTTTTTTATTTAAAAATCTCTTACCGCCCATTTGTTAAAATATTGCTCCTTGATATGGTTGGGAACCGTATCCCAACAGTAGCCATCCTTATGTAAATCGAATTTATATACCCGCGTTATTTGCTTTGATGCTTCGGATGACAGATGCAAGAAAGTACCACTACATTTTTACAATAAAAAGTTAGACCAATATTATAGTAAGTTCATTAAACGTAAGTATATATACGTAATAATATTTCGTTGACTTACAATTCTTTCACAGTTTTTACGGTAAAAAACACTCACCCCGCGCCTCGGTCATCATTACTTTTACGTCTCGGGGCCCTAGCTGGCTTATCGCCTTGTTGTGATATACGCGAGGCACCAGTAATAGACGATTCACTCAAAGGGTGGCTTGAAGTATTGGGCGAATGTGATGCATGCTCGACATGATCATGACTCGTCGATGGGGAGGCATGCATACTAGAGTCGAAGGGAGCGATCGGGACATGCTGGTAGTCCTGCTGATGGGAGGGAGATGCATGGGTAGATCCTCTAGAAGTAACGCGACCAGCGATAGGTGGAGGGAGTTGCGACGCCAAAAGAGAGGAGTAAGCATGTAGAGTGGTTGGATCATTGGGGCCAAATAAAGATGGGCCCGATGGCTGAAGGAGAGGGGCCTGGTGGGGGTGTTGCGCATAAGGCGGACAAGAATATTGCTGAAATAATTGTGATTGATGGTGTTGCTGAGAAAGCAGTTGTTGGACAAAAAGTTGTTGATGGTAAGCAAACTACTGCTGAGCAAGCTGTTGCGGAGTGAGCTGCTCTTGACGCTTCTGAGGCTCAGCATCATCAGCGGGAGATCGTACTAGCGAACGATCCAAGTCGCGAGATGGACAATCTTTGCGACCACCAGATCGTCCGCTGGATCATCCACCAGATCCGTCCCCAGATGACGATGCATAATTTCTGCCTGACATGACTTTTTTAAGGTTCAAGAGTAAGTTAGAAACAAATGTAAATGTCATAATCAATTATTACGAAATGAACAAACAAATGTGTAACTAAATTTACTAATTAGGTTTGATTTCTTAAACCTACTTAAGTGAGTATGTCATGGTTCGTTGTCACTATTTTCACCAACCACTACTTTATTTATTCAAAAATGACTCCGTATAGATGGTAAAGGTATATGGACAAGCTAATAGACTAATCAAGTCGAGTACAAAGTCCATAGTCTCATTCATAAACTCTCTAATGCTAATAGCATGCTATTTAAAGCTCATTTACCATTAAAAACATCAAATGAAGACATAGAGCACACGAAAGGATTCAATGAAAGCATCAACAAAACAATATCATGATGAACAAGTTCAAAGAGTGAAGATTATCAACAAATATCATGATATTAGAGTATAAAGGCACCATATAGTCACAAAGACTGCCAATCAATCAGTAATAAAAGGAAATGAAATGAAATGCAATTCAAAGTATCATCAGGTATACTCACTTTTTTCACGCATTATTCTTAGTCCAATAGGCCTCTCGTCACCCAAACTCTCGCAAACTGACTCATATATATCTCTCGAAGCTTGCTGGTGTCAATCTAGGTTATATTAGATGTACTTAGTCTTTAAATTAAACGTTGATACTATCCGACACCAAAACGACCCAAAAACATTTATACAAATGACCATTATACGGACAAGCCTCGTCTTTTAGCCCATTTTTGAAAATTTATATGACTAAATTTTGACAAAATAATGATTTTAGGTTGTTCCTCTCTGTCTTAGCTTTCCGAAACTATAAGGAATGCACAATTCCGATTAAAAACGAGAGAGATATGAAACTTTTACGACAATAACTTAAAACTGTTTTTTTTAAGTTTGACCAGAAAATTTGTACAATTTATTTCTCCTAAACCATAGCTCCAAAAATCATAATTTTTTTACGGAAGACTAAAATCATACTTAAGAACATCATACTAAAATATGAACTCAATCCAATTAGAAATAATTGAATTATTCCTCAAACAATAAAGCATTATTAAAATAGTGAAGTCTAGAAAATTCAGATTCAACATTAAAGTTGCAGAGGGTTTTTGGACAGCAAAATGTTTGAATTTCTAAATTTTTTAGTAGGACAAAGTTTTTCCATTTTGAGTTATCCTTCAAGTGGCATTAGAATCACCTAATTTGGAGTTAAGATGAGTGAGTTATGCTTAATTTACAGAGTGACAGTCAAAAACTTAACATGCATTCTCATTCATTTCAAAAACCTAATTTTTGAGCAAAACTTGAAAAATCCGAAAATAAAAGTTTAAAACTAAAACTAATGCTCTTATTTGATCATAGACCACTCTTCAAACACTTTGAAATTGGTCTCTCACAAAAGCCCTACGATCTAATGCTCAAAACCCTTAATTTTTATGCAAATAAGTGGATAGGAGCATACCTTAAGGTTGATGCTTGATTGTAGATAAGTAGATCTCTTTCTTGATGATGAATAACCTCCTAAGGACTATAATTTCCAGCAAATAAAACTCCCCAATAGCTCTGAATTTTTTTTTCATTTTTGTATTGAAAACAACATGCAAATGTGAAGCAAAAAGGCTAGGAGTTTGTATTTATAGTTCTTGGCTTTCATCCAAATGTACAACCCCATCTCCATGACATGAAAGAAACTCATATAAAGGTATGATGCAGTTCTATTGACATCGACGTTGCTCCTCCGTGTAGCAAACCAGTCGTACTCTATTTCGATGTGGATTTCTTCGTGCTTGTACGTACGGTTGAGTTTGTTGAGCTCGATGATTCGACTGAACTTCTTCCTCATGTTGACTCGATTGACCTCTACTACCAATGCTATCAAAGATAGGGGGTTGAACCATTCCAACATACTGACTTCCTGTATGTGGTAGAGTGAAAGGAACATGAGGTGGCATGCCTAATAAGGGCCTGAATGAGCCATCTCCACTATATGGAATATTGTAGTTATAATATGGCGAAGTAAATGGACTTGGCATGTATTGAGACAATGAACCATGCATTGAATGTGTCTATGGTCCATGTACAAAGATGATGGCCCAGGAGCATATGGATCAAAATGATATGGATGAACACTCATGCTCGGTGTCCTAGGCAAAAACATATGAGCATCCGGTTGCGTTGGGGGCGGCAAAGGAGAGTACCCATAAGAAGAAGGGCGGGTTAGAGGTGGTGGAGGAGAACATCTGTTGCTCTCACCAACAGTCTCTGACGTTCTTGGTGTTGGACGAGTTGGAGGTGGTGGAGAAGAACGTCTACTGCTCTCACCTAGAGTCTGAGTCGTTGTTGTTTTTCTTCTCCTCCCTCTATCTGCTAGGCTTTGATCCTCTTCTTGTTGTTCTTCCTCTTCTTCTTGAGATGCTTCGTCATCTATGTCCGGCTCAACTACATTTTCATCATTCCACATAGTAGTCCTTTGTCGTTCATCCTCATCTAAGATTCTGATGCCTTCATGTAGAGTAGCCATGCCTTGATAGACCCCGTCATCAGTGACCACTCGCTCCAATTGACGCGCAAATGTAGACTGATGTACAAAAAAATGCAGTGTTCGTTAACAATTTTAAATACGACTCATGTGGATAACAACATTATAGTTTCAAGGTTACTGAGAATTCGCGCAGAGCCCCGTCATGTCCAATGTATCGCCTAGTGATAGATCTGTACCACCTCATGTACTCTTCCTAATCATGTTCCCCTTCTTGTTCTATTGTGGCTATGGTATTACCATGATTTTCCCACAACTCTATATATCTTCTGTGATACACTGCCCAATTTTCTTGAGGGTGTCTTCTCAATTGGACACGGTGTAGACGCGTGTCAAAATCACAGTGAGGTGGCACGACCTGTGTTAGCCCAAACTGTCTCATAACCCTCTCCGGTCTATGCCACTCAACTATATAGAAACAAATTAAAGGACACGTCGAACGTCAGCTCCCGTGACCTTGAGTACATAATTGTGGAAGTGACTCGATGACATCAGCTTATGGTTGCCACTCCACGACATTCTCCCTCTACGTGTCAAGTGCATCACAAAATGATGATAAAACGTGTGTGAAAGTCCTAGTTACCGAAAATGCAACTATCCATCTGTATACAAAACAATAAATTTGTCATAAATTAAAAAGACGCAATGAATTATTAAAAATAATATGAGAAACATTTTTATTACCGATATCCCAAAGGAACGTCATTGAGCATGTATACTCCATCACATGTTCGAGGTCGACCTCTAGGAACAGGCATGCGCCTTGGTGCTATAAATGGAAACCTATCCCCAGGCCCATAGTTGTATAAGAATTGTCGCACCAGCGACCTCGTGCACACCAGAGCGAGATCCACGACACAACTCCCTGTATAAATATGCCAAACATGCACTTCCCCAACTATACTGTCCAGCTGTTTGAAGGTCCTCGAGTAACGGAAGAAACATCAAATGTACATATTGATTCGACTTGTCCGCGAACACACAACCACCAATAAGTTGTAGAATGTATGAACGAACATAACGTCGAACCATTTCCTCATTGCTGTCATCCTCTATAGGTGGCACATTGTCTTCGAGCCATGAAACACGAACTCTATTCCTAGAAAGGTGAAGTGGTTGAGGTCTTGCACCAAGTAGTCTTTCACACACCGCGAGATAGTCGACATCTGTGCTTCCAGTCACAGGCATACCATTAATCAGTAACCCGAGCTGAATCTCAACGTCTTGGAGTGTTATCGTACACTCGCCATAACACATGTGGAACGTATGTGTCTCTGGATGCCATCTCTCAACGAAAGCGGTGATCAAAGCCCAGTCAAGTCTAAAAAATCCTACGTGTGAAACCCCATAAAAGCCACTAGATCGTAGGTAAGGGATCATTCGAGAATGGTAATTAATCCGTCGATCAACAACACCCAGTCTTCTTCGCACGCGAATTGTATCATGTACCTTACAATTAAAAAATATGTATATATATATATATATATATATGTATTAAACGTTTTGGCATAAATATTATGCACATACATGTTAAATGTATATACCTGGCCCCCTCTAGACTTGCGATGATCTGTGTGTAGATTGGAGGCGTAGAAGAGAAGGATCAGATGGTCCTGGTTCCATGTGTACTCGCTACAACTGTGTGATTAGACAAATTGGTCGAGAAGTTTTAAAAGTCACAACAAATCATTACTACGAGTTATAACATTAACAAATACGTATCTATTACTTTACGTAACATAAGGTTATACTATATTAATATAAATGTTATGAAATTACCAACTGGCACCGTTTACAAACAAAATACAAATCCTCTCATTGGTTTGGATTGGGGGGTTGAGATTTGGATGGACAATTTTTTTTGTTATGTCCCTTTTCACGACAAAGACCGCAATGGTTCCTCCTAGTAGAGACTCGACCACGATCTCTATTCGAGCATGTTCTTCGTTTATGTCTTTCTTGATGACATATGCCACATCGCAAGGTCCTCGAAACATTAGGAAGATCCATCTCATTTTGCCTTCGTGTTCCCTTTGGTCTCCCTCGACCACGTCTACACCTAGGATCTGGTAAAATCTTCGTCGCAAAAGTCGGCCAATACTTCTCATCGGGGATGGCTTTGAATTGAGAGGAGTAGCATCGTGCGTACACGTCCATCCTGTAGTATTGCTCAATAAATTATGTATAATCAATTCGAATAAGGGAACATACAGCTAACACGTGTGAGCAAGGGAAACCAAACGATTGCCATTTATTGTAGCTGCAATACCAGTCCTTCAGGATAACAATCTGTGTATTGTTGCCTTTATGCATGCGATCACCATGACGTCCAATGAGCACCTCAAACTCACCAGTGTCGCGATTTATCAATTTGACGAAATGTCTCCTTGCAGATTGTTCATAATGTGCAATTTTATCTATGGCATATTTCGTGTAATTGAGCCCGTACGATATTGCTTCATCGATTTCCTCCTTGCGTCGGTTGGTGTATGTCATCAACCTGTAGTAAATCATTTGAACCATTGTTGTTATTGGCAAGAATCGTGCCCCTTTCAATACACCGTTAAAACATTCTACAATGGTAAGATAATGCCGTGTCAGTAATATCAGCACAGTGAAAACACATATAGGATAACAAACATAACTACTATCGAATACATACCAACCCCGTTAGAATTCATCCATCCGTACCGCAGGCCTCCATCATGCGATTGAGTCCAAAGTTCCTTGGAAATGGCATTCACATATTGAAGACATTGAGGACTTCCTAATGACAAATAAGCAAAACGCTCCATGCATGCATCAAATTTTCTCACTTGATGTTGACCAGCAGCTCGAGAAAGGATGTTCTTCAACGATTCATTTTTGAAATTCGTGTTAAAATTACTGGTCAAGTGTCGCAGGCAATAATGATGGTATCCTCTTGGTGGACAAAAACCATTTGCTGGTATGTTAACAGCCTCGAGAATGCTAGAGTGACGGTCGGAAATAATACAAATACCATCTCTATCGGTCACGTGTTTGCGTAACATCCTCAAAAACCACCCCTACGAGTCCGTTGATTAGTTTTCCGCAACTGCAAATACAACTGGAAGTAGATGTCCATTGCCATTAACAGATAAGGCAATCATTAGCTTACCACTGTATTTGCCATACAAGAATGTCGCGTCAATCTGTAGAAGAGGCCTACAATGCTTGAACCCTTCGATTGATGCTTCGAATGCGAAGAACACACGACGAAATTGAGGATGCTCTACCACTCAATCTTTGTCCCTGGGCTCTTATTATGTACAACCGCCAACCATCTTGGTAACCTAGCATACGACGCGTCCCAATCTCCAAATGAATTTGCAACTGCTTTCCTTTTAGCATCCCATATTCGCTTGTAGGGAACTTCATGTCCGTATTTTAGCTTAATCATTTCTACCAAGGCCTTGATAGTAATTGCCTGATCTATTTAGACAACGTTTTGTATCTCACGTGAAAGCATGTTGGCGTCGACTTGGGCATGACTCCATTCTATGCTGGGATTTATACAGCTGTGCGGCTCGTCTAATTGAGTGATCTCCCACACTTGTTTCTTCTTTCGCAAATAAGCACGGAGACGCCACATGCACCCAACTTCCGGCGCACTTCTGCACTTCACTGCCCATAAGGTTGTAGTTGACTCCATAACAAGGTATTGACAATGGTTGTTAGCATGCCACACTTTGATGGCATGTTGCAAGCCTTTCTTATTGTCAAAGCACATTCCTCTTTTCAACTCAAAATTAGGCATGTCCCATCCAGTCGAATGATGAGAATATTGGGTTGCAGTAGAATTAGCCACTTCCCAATCAATTTCATTATACACCGGCAATGGTTGGTAAACTTCTTCATCGCTTGCTTCTTCCATGCACTCCTCCTCGTCAATTGCAAATTGCTCATCATCTTGCAGGTTTTCCGCCCCTGGAGGTTCGTAGGTTAGGTCGTCTGTAACGACATTTATACTTTCCCAATTAACAGATGGCACAACATCATCGAGGGGACATACGTCCTCGTCAATGTCGTTGTCGTGGTCCTCGTTAGGGTCATCACTGGGGGCACTAATGTCATCATCAATAGGAGTAACAAATCTATCTTGCATAACATCACCTATAGGTGATTGCATACGTAATCTTTCCATCATTGATGCAGGGCATGTCATGCCCACATTTTCTTCTACCACTTGTGAATGTACAGCAGAATTTTGAAAAGGCTCGATTGGCTCGAAGGTTAAATAAATCTCTACCTTCGCTGATAATGGTAGATTCGCCACTGTTGACCACATCAACTTGAAGTGGGTCTCGTCTTGCAACGACACGGGGATAAAATATTGTGAACCTGATGGATGAGTTATTACGTGATGATACGTCATCGTAATGAGAGTCTCAGTGGACGAAATACCAAATGCATTATACACGTGATCCATCAACTCATGTTTACTCATTCCAAACTTAATAATCATGATCATTGATGGGGGTCTGCTGTACTCGATGCCTTGCGAAACCTTAACAATTTCTCCAAATGCATAAAATTGAAGCGGGATGTTCCTACCTTCCATGACCTACATAATTTACCGCATTGATAATGTAAAAAAGATTACATATATATCAAGCGAAAAAATGATCAAAATGAGGATTTGAGGCACGATCGAACTTTTCAATAAATCCTCATCAAAAATTATTATTGTTCCTATATCAAAATGGAGCATCTTGTAGTAATTTTTCAACAACTTCTCTCTCTCTCTGCACTCTCGAAGGTCTTCTTTGAGCACTCCATGTACAAGTGATTTCGATTTGACAAAGAGGAAGATGGTGCCTAGGGCATTTGGGCGGTGAGAAGTCTTATTCGTGTTTGGATTTTGCTTGAGAACTTGTTGTTCGAGTTTGGGTGTGAGGAGGAGAAACGGAGGTTTGTTTTTCACTTTAACTTTGATTTAATTTATAATGGAAGGAGTTGAGACTTCTTGAACGGGTGTTGTATGATTTCTAGGTTTTGATTCTTGTTTTATGTTTTTTGTTGGTTTCAATTAAACGAGTTGTGATTCTAGGGTTTATGGTTTTTTTGTTGACTCCTTACAAAAGTGTGTACTCCAATTTGAGAGGTTCTCTAGATCATCCATTTGCATATATATATATATATATATATATATATAAGCATTCGAATGTTGTCACGTGCCTTAGAGCTTCTCACATATATACAAAAGTTCTTGATAGTGCAGATACACACAAGTATTACGTGGGTTATTCAACAATAATGACACGTCTAACAAGTTTTATTTATTTACTTTTTTGGGTAGAAGCAAGCTTTCTTTATCTTTGTATGTCGTTTCAAATGCATGTTGTCAATAAGTAATATATAGACAATATGGGCATAAAAGTAGTTACCACTTAGTGTTTATTTAATTCAAAATTCGATTGATTGATTGAAGTAGGTTATAGTCTCATGATGACAATATTTATTGACAATATAGCCGATATGAACAATGTAGAAGAAATAGTAATTATTATCATTTGCAATTAAAAACTTTCATTTAACACAAATCAATATGTTTATGTAAACCAGAAAGGAAAAATGACAGGTTGACGTACATAGGTTTCATGTTTCCTTGATCACTATTGACATAATATATTGTTAATATAGTCAATATTGTTAGCATAATCAATATTGTCAATATTGACAATATCAATCCATCCATACTTTTCAAAGTGTTTGATATGAAATATTATTACAGAATAAATTATCGAGAAATTTGACAGAATAAAGTTGAGAATTATCTTCTTCTTTGGTATGGTGGGAATCTCATTGAACTCTCTAGCATCAAAACATTACAATGTGAACTTATTAATATATATATTGACACTAATTTACTTTTCAAGTGTACCTACACATGGAATTTTGCACTGCCTAACAAAAAAGTCTATTCCTATTGATCACCAACACACATTACATCATTTATATACTTGTATGTACAACAATCACTTCTTGTTTTATGCTTCTCTAACGAGATGTTGTTTGTAAAAGGCTCATGTTATACACTAATGCTTAATTGTTTTTACTAAATATATCGTCTATAATGTTATTATTCTTAATCAGTGGTTATTGGAGCTTCAAGTGGTAGATAGTGAGTTCGAATATGATCAATTGCGGTCACAGTTAGGAAGTTAGCTACTTCCTTGCATGGTCGTGGCCAGAGAAGAGGGAGAAGAATGGTCTGACGTATTCAAAGATGAGTAGTGGCATGATTTTTCATTGTACGATAGTTGACTGAACAATTGGAAATAACTATATTCGGATGGGGCAGCGCCTATAGTCTACTGTCAGCACTAGAGAGCATAGTGAGGACACTTGTAAATGCGAATTATGTATTTTGTTACTGATGTTCACTACAAGAAATTTGACTTTTAATTACAAAACTTTCAATTACGAATATAAAAAGTGTAAGTAAAAGTCCATATTTGCTTATGACTCTTAAGTTTGTAAAAAAAAATTGATAAAATTGTAACTAAAAGTATTGTTTGTACTTATGACTAATGAGTTCTAAGCAAAAGCTAATAATTAATAAGTGAATATCGATCCAATTCGGCAATAGTTTTTAGTGAGTAATAGAATTTCTTTTACTCACAAAAATATATTTATATAAACTACTTTTGTTCGCAAGTAAAAATACTAACTTTTGCTTATGAATCTTAGAGGAAAGTAATATGTATAGCTTTGTAAGTAAATATGTATTTTTACTTACAATATATATACTCAATAAAAAGGAAACTACCAAACTAGAAAAAAGAAGAAGAAGAAGAAAAATTAATTAACAAATTAAGCTTTCACTAAAAAGGGACGAAATAGTAATGTAATATTTAATTTTTAATTTTTTTCTTTTTACAAGTAAATAATAAATAATTGGTTTTTATTTTGTTGGATAAATCCAAAATAAAAGATAGGCACAAAAAATCTCAAAAATAAGAAGATAGGCACAAAAAAGATAAGGATCTTGCTACGTACACAAACACGAACATGGGAACGCACACCCGGAACCCCCCACATCCCACCCTCCCAATGCACACACGTTGTTTCAAAAGATAATAAGTTAAAAACCCAACAATTTCTCTCCCTATCTCCTAGGCTCACGGTCGTATCTCTCACGTTGACCTCACAACTAATTTCTATTTCATTACGTCGCAAATCATCAAAGAGTTCCTCTTGACGTTGTTGCGCCTTGCACTTCATCTCAATTCTGCATCGTCTCTTAATTTCATGGGTTCATCCATGTCAGTACATGCAATCTCTACAAAGGTTTTGATTTGCATTTCACCTACATTTGTTGATTAATCCTAATGCATTCTATACGTTTCAACTTATTTTCTTCATATTAATTGGGTGCATGTAAGATGCATGAGCCTATTGCAAAATCTCTACAAGCTTCAAACATCCTGTGGCTTTTTTGAAGTTTGTATTCAATTTTTTTAATTTCTTTAATTTTTTTAATGAAGAAAATTATAAATGAATTTTAAACTGTCTAACTTTATTTTTTCTTCTCTATCTAGTTGTTGGTTGAAGGAGGCTTGGTACATTGTTTGGTTACCTAGCTAGATCTACTCTAGCTAGCTTTGGGCTCCCGAATAAGACAAAGTTTGTCAAATTGATGAAAAACTGATCAGAACAATAATCATGAATAAATAACTGTATTTTATTTAAGTTCTCTAACTCATTAATTTCTTTTTACCAAAACGAAACTCATTAAATTAACGTAATGTTTTTTGAAAAAATAATGAAAGGCACAAAAATTAAACAAAATAATATTTAAACGAAAAATATAGTTATATTAATGAATATTATTGAAAACGAATAGAAATTTTATTAACAGATATTATACACTTTTACTTATGATGGTGGGTTCGTAAGTAAAAAAGGATCTCTTTACTTACAATTAAGTTTGTAAGTGTAAACTTTTACCGACGAGTCTATTCTTACGATGTTTTTACCAACGACATTTTGTAAGTAAAAACTTTTACTTACAATTTTAAAACTTTTACTTACAAATTAAATTTGTAAGTAAAACATTTTTTCCTTGTCGTCGTTGTTGGAGATGGTGAGGCGACTAATAGTGTATACACCGGACACTCCATTAATACTAACTTGTAATTGATATCTTGTCGCAATAATCAAACACAGATAATAAATAACACAGATAATATTTATCTTTGGATCGATTTGCCACTCACGTGTAAAATGTGCCAAATAATTATCAAACATTTATCACTACACACAATAAGCTACGACCACCACTACAAAAAAATTAGTTTTTCTATAGGGTTGTAACATTTTATTAACTACGATGTTATGCTGCAACATTCTTTACTAGCTATTTAAAAATAAAACATTTAAATTACACACACCATGCAATAAACACATTTTCTTAAAAAATCTATTACACTATAAATATATTAAATAAATAAATAAATAAAATTTTGTTCTTACTATTTTTCTTCCGGTTTGTTCTTAAATTTAATATTCCTTTACCTACAAAAAAAATTAATATTCCCTGTGAAAAAAAAATTTAGTTATTTTATTTAAATGAAAACTAAAGAACAATAAAAAATTCATAAAAAGAATAATTAAAAATATTGGTTCTCTCGGCTAAACGTTCGCCAAACAACGAATCGTTTGCTAAATACACGAAAACACACGCTCTCTCTCGACTCACACACTCAACTGTTCCCTCTCTCTCTGTCTCTCTCAGCTAACACACTCAACCCAAACCAAACCGACAAACTCTCTCCTTCTCTCTCTCTACATTTGTTCACACACTCTCTTTCCCTCTCTCTCACCCTCTTTCTCACTCTCTCTCTCTCTCGACACACTCTCACACTCTCCCCCTCTCTCACTATCTCCACCTCTCTCTCTCTCACAAAGCACCTCTCACTCTCTCTCACAAACTCTCCCCCTCTTTCTCTCACGGCACACTCTCACCCTCCTTTCTCTCTCTCACGACACCTCTCACCCTCCTCTCTCTCTCTCACGACACCTCTCACCCCCTCTCACACTCTCCCCCCTCTCTCTCTCTCACGGCACCTCACCCTCTCTCTCACACTCTCCCCCTCTCTCTCTCTCTCATGGCACACTCTCTCCTCTCTCTCTCTCACACAACACCTCACCCTCTCTCGCACACTCTCTACCTTTCTCTCTTTCTCTCTCAAGCACACTCTCACCCTCCATGTCACTCCCTACTCTCTCTCTCTCTCACGACACCTCGGCACCTCTCTCTCTCTCTCACACTCTCTCCTCTCGGCTGTTCCCTCTCTCTCTCTCTTGGCTCACAAACTCAACCCAAACACACACACTTCTACTTACACCGCCGCTGTGCGTTCTTGTCGTCGTCGCCTCTCTCGATCTCCTACACACTTTCTTCCTCTCCCTCACACCGCTTCTCTCGATCTCCCCCTCACACTCTCTCTACACTTTCTTCCTCCCTCTTCTCACTACTCCTCACTGACTCTCTCCCTCTCTTCTCACTACTCCTCACTGCCTCTCTCCCTCTTCCTATTTTAAACCCCCCCACCCTCCCCAACCAACATTCAACCCCCCATTGATGACCCTAGGTCATCGATAGGGGGTTGTAGGGGGGTGGTTGCAGAGATTCTTTGCATGCATGCAGAGAATCTCTGCAACGCACTGCATGCGTGGTGTCGCATCCCACGCATGCAGTGCTGCGGTGTCCTGCTGCATGGTGTCCTCCCATGGGATGCTCCCATATGGCAGGACACGTGGGCAGGGACGTGGGTGGGTGGGACAGGGACGTGGGGCGACAAAAGGCGCCATTCTTGTTAATTCCCACGACGTGGCGCCACGTCACGAATGCGCCTTTTGAAAAGGCGCCATTCGTGACGTGGCGCCACGTCACCCCACGTGAAAAGAATTATGCCTTTTCAAAAGGCGATATACCTTAATTAACGAATAAAAAAGAAAACCACATTAATTTACAAATTAAAAAAAAAACAACCGTACGGATGTAATTTTTTCAAGAAGTGGCGGTGTGGTGTTGGTTTTGTTTTTTGGGTGAGGTGGCAGCTGTAGATTGGTGGTGGCGGTGTGGTGTATATGAGGTGGTGAGAGCTCCAGGGGGGAAGGCGATGTTGGTGTTTGGTGTTTTTGTGTTGTAGACAATGGCCACGTGTCTTCAGAGGAGAGAAACCCTATTTTGGTGTGAAATTCTAGTTCTGTCCTTGCAATCAATCAATTATCTAATCTATTACAGCGTAAGTCTCGAGGAAAATCTGTGGCTGCTGAAACACCCCAGCTTTAAAGGATATACTTAGCCAATTTTTCAATAATTTCTTCAACTTTAGACACTCCAATACTTTGGCACATCAACCAATTACCATATTAGCTTCAAATGAATCCCACGCGAGCTGTCTTGGGATGCGTGCTAGTGCGCTTAACGATGTAAATACCAAAAATACTCTAAAAGAACTCTGATTTTATTCTTTTTAATCAACAATACCTACAAACATCAAATAAACAAAAATAAGCATTTAGGAAATAAAATTGGAGACTTTGACATACTATAATAAAGTAAATAAACACAAAAGCAAGGTATATATACCAACTCATAAGTTACCAATCTAACACTACCAAAAATTCACAAAATCGAGCTATACCAAAATCCCAAATTCGACCAAAACACCTGAAACCAACTTCAAAACAACGATAACAAAGTGATGAGTCGAGATCTTACCTCAACTCGAGTGTTTGCTACGTCTCTGCGTCATCGCGAGCTCAAACTCATGTTGGAACCCCTGCTCAATGAGAGAGAAATGAGAAAGAGAAGAGTGTGAAAGTGAAAACGATCGAAAGAGAGAAAGTTAAACATAACCTCTTCATCAGCTCTTAATGTGTATCCCGAGGCGCATTCGACTGCTCCTGCTCACTCCTACTGCCACAACTGCCTAAACCAGTTAACACCAAATTGTGACTCTACTGGGTGACATGCGACGATCCTCGACTACGTTTCCACCTTCCGACTGCACCACGACTCAACCCGTCGCGTATGAATCGAATATTAACGACTCGAACTATTTATCGAATTAATTAATTATTGTATTTTATTTGCTGGTCGCCTACAAATATCGTTTCCCTGGCATCATATATTTCGTTCGCTCGACCCTGTTCAACACGTTCTACGAGGCGAACCCTACTCGTAACTAAACGTCATCGTCCTGTCACATAGACACGAGTATAAATAGGTACTACACGAAGCTATATAATCATAGTCCAAACTTTCGGGTCATTACAATCGGGATGCGAAACCATGACAAAGTTGTTCGCAATGGCCAGGTTGCTTGTGATCAAATCATAACACCACATCTCTTAGCAAGGGTACAATGAAATCATAAAATTCATGAAGGATTTTTTGCCAATTGACAATTCATTAGTTGAAAATTTTTACGCCACCGAAAGACTAATGCGATGTCTTGGTCTTCCAGTTGAGAAAATAGATTGTTGTGAGGACGAATGTATGATTTATTAGGGAGAGGACTCTGAATTGACGTCATGCAAATTCTATGGTAAATCACTCTACATTGCACAATGACGAGGTCGTGGAAGGAACGCAAAAAAATGACCATGCAAATTTTGTTTGACTAATTAACTTATTTCTTATTATTAAAGTATACGATTGACATTGTTCTTACTTTTGTATTTTATTAATACACAGGCAGTTGCATCCTTCTCATAAATGTGCATAGAGGATGACAAAAGTTTTTAAACGGGGGATGATTCCAGAAGGGTACTGCTGGAAGTCAATACCGAATTATCATAAGGACCAATATTGGTGTGAATGGAAGGTAAGTAGGATCGAAAAATGTCTTAGGATTTATTGTCACTGTTTTAAGCATTTAGCTTTATTCGACTGTTCAGTATGTATATCTTTTCATTGTTTATATCTTTTGACTTTTGTTCTTCCCATATCGACTTCCTTTATTGCATGTCTTTAATACAGTCTCAGTTCTACATCTGTGTGTCTTTATTAGAGATCTAGTTGAAGTCTTTTTAGATCCCTAATCAAATCCATGCCAACTCCATGCCAAACATGTAAGTTGCATCCCTATAACGAGGAATCACAAATGCATCCATTGGCCCTCCATGTTTTGGCATTTTGCCCTATATTCTTATATTGTTTTGTTGGAAACTAGAACCCTCCATATCCATGTAAGCTTTTTCAATTGAAGCAATCTACATACATGTACAGTGACATTAAAAACAAGGAAAAAGATAAAAAATAGCGCTACCAAAAATAGTGCAAAAGATTAAATGAAGAGCAATGAAAAACAATATGAAAAAATGAATAGTGCTGGAAAAAAACAAGGGAAAAAAAGAATGACTCATTTGGCTTTATTTCCGCCTACTCAAATGAGAAGAATAAGCATTAGTTACTCAGTTTGTAAACTTGAAATCAAACAAAGCCCTTTTTAAATCAAAGAGATGGTGCCGAACATAATCCCTTACAAAGTATCTCTCACTGCGTAACCTTAGAAATTAATTTAGTTGCATTGTGACAATCACCACAAACCCTAAGATTCTTAACAATTCGAATGGGTACACTTTCTCAGACAAAAATTAATGCAAAAGCAATTGCCAGCTTCTCACTTTGGTGGTTAAGCATCTTTATTTTCTGTGCTTCATCTACATCATATAGAACATAATTCATATCAGGCACATAACCTTCATTTATAATATCACTATCTTATCTAGCTTAGCATATATTTGATCAGAACAAACATGTTGTAACGGCCCAAATTAATTTAATTGGGAATTGTGTTAATCACGAGGATTAACGGGTAATTCGGGCGTTACGTGGATAGCCAGGTTGACTCGGATATGAGTACCCAGGTTATATTGTGTTATTTGTGTATGTTGTATGTCTATTATTGTGATGTGATAATTTATTGTTATTTATATAAATATCACATGTGTGTAAGTTGACATCGGGCAAGGCCACGAGTCGGGTATATTTCTCGAAGTACGTGTCGGGGACCGGGTACTGGGTACGGGATAGCCGAGGTACAGGGCATGGGTTGCCGGGTAGCTGAGTGTTAATGTAACTAAGTATGAATTTTATATGATTTATTAAGGTGATTTAACTTAACGTTGAATAAATGTATTAATAGATAAATAGAAATCCTATAGTTTGATAGGATTAATTATAGTGCATAGGATGATTCTCGAGATGCACAACGGAGTGAAACGAGGCATGTGTTGTTAGGATAAGATATCAAGAACTTGGGTGACACAGGGTGATCAGGAACCATCCAATCGTCATCGAGATGCGTGCACACGCCATATTAGAACCAATGTAAAAATACAATTCGATTGATCAAACATGCAAAATAAAACATTTCTCAAACAAATTGTTGGGAGATTAGTGAGCAAATCCGGGATTGGAGAGGCGAATTCAAGCTTTGGGAGAGGGAATCTGAGCCTCACAATAGTCGATCTAAGGTAATTTATCTTCATAAACTTGTATTTTTGAAAAAAAAAATGTGGGTTTTGTGGGTTGAGGTTAGTTTGAATTTTTGGAGGATTTCATCACTGATTTTGACGAATTCGGTGTTATTGAAGTTGGTTTTGATGAATTACATTAATTTGGATCGAATTTATGAAAAATTGAGGTGATTTGGTAAATTTTGGGTTTATTTACATGTATTTTGATATGAGAATTTGGTGTTGTTTTGGTGGAATTGTGGTGAGATTTTGAGGTTTGGAGGGTTTCCAATGGATTGAGAGTGCTGAGGAATGGAGAGGAGAGTAAAGGAAGCATGAAAGAAGGAAAAAAAAGTAAGAGACGTAAATCGTCTCTGGTCTGTCTCTGGGAAGGGGACGCACACGCGCGGGTCGAACCGGTCAGCCAGGCTGGTCCAGCCACCTTGACCGGACCGGTTCAGGTGAGCCCCACCCAAATCAAAAATAATTTTTTTTATTAAATTAAATAATATATATTATATATTATTTGCTGGAAAATAGGAAAATAGTTGAAAAATATCAGAAAAATTGGAAAAAATTCTAGAAAAATATAGAAAATTAAGAAAAAGGTAGAAAAGTAGTTTGGGACTTTTCGAGTATTTTTGGAACCCCGACATAGTCCGAGAGACCACAACTGACAATTGAATATATGATATAATAAATTACATAATGTGTGTTTAAATAATATAAAATACTATAAATGGACTTCAGGGACTGGGGAATCATAGCTCGGGCATAGGAGAGCTAAGCGGGTCGTATTGACTAGTCCGAGAAGTCGGAGTGCGTAGTTATAGGTGCGTAAAACCCTTGAGAATGTTACACTTTATTTCATTCGTGGTGTGTCCACGTAAATGATTGTTTATCAAATTGTTTATTTAACGCTTTGTTACTTAACTGGTTGTCATGTTTATGCATTATGATCATGTGTTGGTCGGTGTTTGATTTGCTCACATGGTCGGAGGTTAATCGAGATGGTTGTGTTACGGAATTGAGTAGGCTAGATTGTAGCGCATGTGCTGGGCTCAACCGGTGAATAGCTACCCGCGTAGTGGGGTGCATGTGTCCGGTGGGTTATGATTTGTTCCGGTCACCGTTAGTAGTTCGGATGTGGTTTAGACTTGATGTGCTCAGTCGGGGTTATCCGAATCTACGAAGTATAATCTAGTTTTGTTAGACTTCGTCACACTTCCATCTAGTTTTAATTGATATCGTAATTGAATCGGTTTACTCGAATGTTGTTTTACGTTTTAGTTTGTTTTATTTTCACTGAGCGTGATCGTCATATTAGTTGTGAATATTGTTTACTGCCAGCCATAGGAATATGATTCTTGTCGTCAGGGTCATATTCACATGTCTCGCAGGGTATTATGGTTTTTCATGATTAAAGTATAGACTTCTCTTGGAAATTTACTCACTGGGCTCGTTGCTGTATGTGTTGGGCAACTGAACGCGGATCCTGGTATGAGCAAGAGCAAGGGAAAGGAGGTACTAGGCGACTATCTCTGAGACCGTTGATGCTGATAGTTTGTGTTTTGATATCACGTATGTATATTTTGTTTTGCTGGATTTTGGGGACTTTAGAACTTTATCACATGTATATGGATTACTGTTTATTTCGTCTCAGTTATATACATGGTGTGATCTCCGGGTTTTCCACTGCTTAGGCTTAATAAATTCTCATAAAATACGAATTAAACGTTTTCGCTATTGTTATTAAGATTTGTCAACCTACTAGATGTTTAAATAAATTAAACAACTCAATATAGTAGGATTAGTCAAACGGAGCGTCACTTCACAGAGCTGTTGACGTGGCAGCAGTGATGACGTGACCGGTGACGTAACAGGCTCTGCTGGGCTTGCGAGCGGAGGGTGTGGGTCACGGGGCGGCCCCGGGAGATTTAAGGCCGTCACACATGTGAATAGCCATCGATTGAAAATACATGAACCTTGTTCTTATACTTGATCCAACTAAAACCAGGCTCCTTTCTCGCTCCCATATTTATCATGCCTCCTCTAAAACGAGCCACATTGTTTAAATTTTGTAAAATGGGTCATATGTTATTTTTGTAATGATCGTGACTAGTATGTTATGCGATGAATAATTTTGTAATTTTCTGATTCATTTTTGTAATTGTTAAATGGGTTTTATGATGTTTTTTATGTTGCTAGCATCTTAATGAGGATTAGTGTTAGTTAGAATGGAGAGTTCCACACTTCCACCAAGTTTAAATTTTTTCTAGGAACTTCATATAAGATGCAAATGTTAGATGTTAGTTTTTTCTTCCCATAATGATTGCACTCGTTGTTTTTCAAGTACATTTTCAATGGGACTCTAGGATTCATGACGATCTCATTCGTGCAACGCATGATATGAAATAGGCATTAGATACACCACATTGATGAGTAAGTTGAAGAAGAATTGTGTCCAGCTAGACTTTGTTATAGATGAGGTGTGGAAAAGATACTTGGAGTACTGGGAGAGTGAAGACATTCTTGCCAGGACTAAGCACGCATCTGAGAATAGGAACACTGAGGAGGAAGGACTAGGGACTTGAGTCTCGAAGCATGGTGGTGGCTCAGTGTCTTTTGTGACAACTAATGAAAGATTGTTAAGTGTTTTTCTATAGTAAAGTATGATTAATGCACCATATAGTTATTGCAGAGAGGGATGACAGGTTTCCTAATGAGAGGTATTAGTTATATAATGAATATAACTCCTTGCTTCTCAGATCAACCTCTTGTAGTAGAGATGCTACTAAATTGAAATACAATGAATGTCATGGACTCTACAAAAATCACTAAATTGAGTTCAAAAACTTTGAAATTGTAAGTATGTAGACTTTTCAAGTATATAGAAAATAATCATAGGAATCAGTTTTAGGAAGTCGCCACTGAATAATTAGAGTCGCGCTATGTGCACCCCAGTATCATCTTAAGACACCCTATTGATCAGGGCACCCTAACGATCTATCAGGCACCTCGAGACTCTTACCAAAATGCCCTTAATTTGTAAAGTAATGCACCTCACTACCAAAGACACATGTTAAAGTGGTCTCGGTCATGTCTTGCCGAGACCTGAAATGTAATGTCGTTTAATGCAGTATCGCATTTTGGGTACCCAACCGATTACTTAGGGCACCTTGATGGCACCCCACCGATTACTCTAGGCACCCCGGGTTAAATGTGTCTTTTCTTTTAAAACCAACATAAATAAAAATAGTCGGGGTGCCCTGAGAGGATATCGGGGTGCACATAGTGTGACTCAATAATCAACCTATCAAGTACAAGTTGCATTATATTTCTCGAAAGCTGAAGAAATATAATGCAACTTGTACTTGACCATACATCAAACACTCATAGATACATTATAATTAACCTTTCAATCAACTCAAGTAATATAATGCTAGTCAGCACAATATCTTTTCCTTACCACAAAAAAAAACAAACAGATGACTTAATATGACTATCCTTGCATGGTTATTTGGTCACTATATACATATAAGTTTGTAGCCTCTTCTTTGTTCTGTATAAAAAAAATGTTTTGTCTCTTCTTCAAGTATATAGGAAATAAGCATAGGAATCAGTTTTAGGAAGTCGTATCCACTAAATAATGTCAATGAAGTGTTAAAAACATTCAATCCAAAAGTCAATGAGATATAAATTGAAACCTCTAAGTTTATCAACATTTGCAACATAAGAAATACAAGTAACTCAACTCTCCAAATACACTACCAACATGAGTATATTAAGAAACTTTTCTACTACAAATTACCTTCAACAATTACTACTGCACATAAGAATGACTCTTAAATTCTCCATTAGCGTGAAACATGGATAGTTGAGTTCCATAAACACCAACAACATGGATAGAGTGAAACATGCACTACCAACATGAGTATATAACATGAGTATATGTCACTTTTGTGTTTTGAGTGTCGAATGACTAATCTACCTTTCACTACTTGAGTGACGAACGTGAATCTTGGCGGGGACTTCGTTGAACGTAGGCGGTCTCATTTTTTCCTTTTTGAGAGAGTTAAATAGGAGCCCGAAAGTAGTCATTTTAGTAACTTAGTACTCTTAGTGTCATTTTATAAATGCCATTAATAGCTAACTTATCTATCATTGAAAACATTGTTAGTTCTATGTATAATCTTATCACTTTTCAATGACATTTTATTTAGAAATTGTCATGCTTAACTTAATTTCAATGTCATAATTTTAAAGATGTCATAAAAATTGAGTCGTGGAAAGTGGTTTTTGTTGTGGTGAATCAAGCGTTAATTTGATACCATATTTAACATTTTAATAACTTTGGTGTGCAAACTCGTGCATCCGAGAAGACTCTTACCGAGAATGACTTATATTTGCATCTCTACACGGTAAATCACGACGGGGTGACATTCATCGATACTAGATCGGTGTGGTTCTATGTAAGTATAGCTATATGAGCTAAGTTGTAATAACTTTACTTAAAAGCATACCATTTTAGTTGTTTGTTGTTGACCCATGCAGGCTTAGCACAAGAGGAGATGTCAGGAGGTGACAAAGGCTACACTGGACCAGCCGGTGGATGAGATGGCACTATACTACGATGTGGTGGGTGACAATCCTAAATGGTGTGTCTACATTCTCGGGTCGTCAGGGACCAGGAACAAAATATATGATGATCCTGGTGCTAGCACGTTTTAGGAGCTGATGGTGCCACGTTTGGAGTTCGATAATGTTGCAGAACAATTAATGTAACGACCCAAATATTCTCCTACCCATTTTAAAGGTATTTTATTAATTTTATAATAAAATATGTGAACAAATCAAATTGTTACACAAAAATTAATATTAACAAGATTTGAATTTGGACTAAGTGAAAATAGGTGGAATGGTTTAATGAGAGAATTGGGCCCAAAAGGGGTATTTATGTAATTTGGGGTTAAATTGTGAACAACCCTACTTTAACCCTACCTATATAAACCTCTTATAAGTTTGAAGCCTCTTTTGTGTTGAAACCCTAAACTTGGAGAGGGAGGAGAAGAAGAGGAGGCTTGAACAACCAATGGGGAGGTAATCTTTTGGTGGTTTTTCTTTATTTTTCTTTTCTTTTTCTTTTTCTTCTTTTCTTCTTCTTTGATTTGGTGGTGGTGGTGATTCTTCTTTTTCTTTTCTTTTCTTTCTTCTTTTTCTTCTTTTCTTCTTCTTTGGTTTGTTTTGTTTTTGAAGAAGGAAATAGGGGTGGCGGCTCCCCTTGGAGCCGCTGGTTTGGGGGCGGCGCCACCGCCGCCGCCTAATATGGGGGGGGGGTGGCTTTAGCCACCCCATTATGGTGAGGAAGAAGGGGGTGGCAATAGCCAATTAAAAAAAAATTAATAAAATAAAATAAAAAAATAGGATAAAACCTACGAGGGGCGTCGATACCCTCGACAAAGGCCTTAAACGGCACATCGCGTGGGATCCACACCATTTGGGTCCCCAAATATGAATAAAAAAAAATAGAATATACAACTTTAAATTTAGTGAAATTCTTATATAGAATTGTATGAATTGTTTAGATTCGCGAGGCGGTTCACATGGGACCCCAATCGCGCGAGGAGTCGGTATAGGCGTCGCGACAGGTCCAGGTAAGTGGGGAGCTTCGCTCATGCATTAAATATGGCTTGATTATTAGATAACTAGGAATGCATGTTTTGAATGTAACGACTTGGGAATGGGTTGCGTCGTGATATTAGTTTGGATCTCTATTATCTATGGAATTGTGAATACATTGTTTTGCCTTTTATGTTATTCGGTGCCCCAGAGTGTGTGGAGTTCCACCGCGGGCCAAATTAGCAAGTGGTCTATATCTTGGACGCCCCAGAGTGTGTGGTAGTTAACCACCGAGGGTTTGCTTGACTAATTGAATGCATAAGGTGAATTATTCGAGTGTAAGGGTTTGGAGTTCCATCCTTTGCTACTTGATGATTCTTTGAGACGTGTAGCGGTGACGGCTTGGAGGAATCTATCTTTGTTTTGGTGCGATTATTTAGAGGGCGTAACGGCCATTGCGTTTCCACTGATTATTGTACCAATTCGAAAATAGATGATTCGGTCACCGGATCCTTACTAATATCTAGTTCGCATTGAATGAAACAACGGCTTATATTAATATTTATATCTATCGCATTTTATTTAAATCTTTCGTGTGACTTTATTTATATGTCATGTGTAAATTTATAAATGAATAATGATGAAAATTATTATGCATGACTTAAATGAATGTTTATCGAATGTGTTGTAAAATTGTTATGTTTATGTATAGTAATGTGAATGAGATATGACATAAATTATTGATCTGAAGATTATTGGATAATAAATTTGGAAATAGAAATATTAGTTATTTATTCTTCTTGGAATATGAATCCATTTTTATAATTGCTATGAGCATGAACCATATCTTTAATTGTATCGAATTGTGTGTTCAATTAATATGCTTATACTTTTGTTATGATTTACATGTATTCGGTTATTACATGTTGTGTTATGCGTATGGATTGAATGTCATGTAGAATTTGCATGAGTACTAGGTAGTACTTGCATATTTAATGTTTGAGCGAGTCTTTCCTCTTATTGAGCATCGTTGGTTCTTTAGCTCACCCCACTCTACCCACAGGTCCCTCTACCAGCGCAGTAGACAAGAAAGGCAAGGGAAAGGATTTATCTTGAAGTGCCTTCATATGTGAGACTCATATATTACAAGTTTAACATTATTATTAATCGTTTTGTAAACCTCGTACGTGGGTTATAGATTGAGAATTAGTAATGGGTAGTTCTGAACCTTTTTATTATTATTATGAAGTTGTATGAGACTTTTAAATATTTAAGATTATAGATCTTATTATTATATACAGGATTATATGATTTTATTATGATTAACTTTTACACTCATATTGTCATATATCTTGTTAGAATGATTATTCCGCAAGTTTATTTAGGCGTACCAAGCCGTTATTTGGGCCTGGTTCAGGTATCGGGTCTAGGTAACGGTATTGGGCCGGGCGACTTGACCCTAGGTCAGGGACGGGTCGTCACAATTAAGACGGGTTGTGGCATTCATGCAGAGGCAGTTCGGGATGAACATGGACGGAGCGGGCTTGTCTTAGCCACTACCACCACCTCAAGAGCAACAGTAGCAAGCACATATGGATCCAACTAATCCACTACAGTAGGACGAAGTTAATCGGGGGAGACAAGCTGGGTTGCGGGGGATGAGTAGATTAGAGATACTAAGGTATCTTTTATGATTGTTTGTAGAACTTTTGAATTGGTAGTTCATTTTTTGTGGATATTTAGATGACTTGGTTGCAGGGGATAAACAACTTGGGGATACTTATGTATCTTTTATATATTTTATAGATCTTTGTAGAACTTTTGGATTGGTAGTTCTTTTTTGTGGATATTTAGAGGATTGAGTTACGAGGGATGAGCAGTTTGGGGATACTTAAGTATATTTTATGGTTGTTTGTAGAAATTTTGAATTGGTAGTTCTTTTTTGGATGCTTAAGTATCTTCTATATATTTTATGGTTGACTATTCCTTTTGTGGATATGTAAATCATTTATATTTTCAAATTGTACGCTTGTTTTTTTTATTTGCATCATTGTTATTGATATATATTGTTGATTATTGTGTGTATGTGAAACTTTGCCTTTTTGGGGGATATTAGCACCCTAAAGAGTTGTTGGAGGGGGTGTAGGCGATGGAGAAGGCCCCTTTGCTGCTGTTAGGTTTTGAAGTTTCGAAGAACCATTTTGATTTCAATGAGAATAATAAAAAATTGGAATTAGAATCGGCATAGAGACGGATTAGCAACGAAATTCATGAATTTCATTGCTAATCCATCTCTAATTTGCAACATAATTGTAAGGGAAATTAATCTAGCTAGGTTTAGAAACTTAATAGAGACGGATTAGCAACGAAATTCATGAATTTCGTTGCTAATCCATTTCTAATTTTCATTGGAAAAGCAAGAGAATCAACCCTGAGAATAGGTAAAACTTGATGTCCATTTCTGATCTGTTAATGATCAGAAATAGATTAGCAATGAAACTCATGAATTCCGTTACTAATCCAGTTTTAATTTGCATCGAAATAGCAAGGGAATCAAATCATGAGAATAGGTAAAATTTGATGTATGTTTCCAATCCATTTCTGATCCACTGCTAATAAAAAATGGATTAGAGACGGACTACAAACCAAACCTTTCACCTTGGATAGGTGTCCATTTCTGTTCCATCTTAGATTTGTCTTTGAATCCATCTCTATTAGATCCGTCTTTTAATCCGTCTATGTTCCATTTCTAATCCGTCTGAATTCAGCAACAAAACTTAAATTTGGTTGCTGATTAATTAGCGACTACGATTTCAGAAAAGAACATATTCCATCTTTAATCCATTGCAAAACTAGATTAGAGACAGAATATGTGTTGATCAGCAATGAAAATTTTTGTTTCTGATCAACTGTTTTCTTGTAGTGATTTTTTTTTATGAAATGAAATTATAAATTATCATGTTAAGTTTTCTGCTGAATTGTTGTATTTAAATGAATGATAAACTATGAGGTAGGAGGATTAAGAATGAAGGTTGCGCGTGGGACACAACAGGGCTGGGACATGGCAAAGTTGTCGACTCACATGGCGAGCCTCAAAATTTGGGACTGATGCTATAATTTTTGTTGAAATGAAATTATAAATTATCATATTAAGTATTCTGTCGAATTGTTGTATTTAAATAAATGATAAACACTGATCTATAGGGATTTAGAATGGAGGTTGCGCACGGGACACAACAAGGCAGTGACATGGCAAGGCTATGGGCTCACAGGGCATCACATGGCGGGCCTCGAGATTTTTGACCGTTACATTTACTTTTTTCGCCTTATATACATTGTACATTATTTTGGGTTTTCCTCATTAGGATGATGCTCTAAATGACATGAATTTTATATTAATTTCATGCTATTCATGTCTATTAGTTCTTCCATTGAATTATTGAACATGAATGATAAAACTCTGATAAATAATGAACAATTGAATAATTGAATAACTTTATACATGATATAAATACTGTTGGTGTTTGGGGTTCATGTGCAGCGGAGATTACAAAACAATTTTGAGAAAAACCCCAACAGGATCCGAATCTGATTCCATTAAAATGTTTAAACTATGAAAACTTAATCATACCTCAGTCGCAATGTACCTTTCCGAAGGTTAATAGATCTCTAAGGCGCTGCCAATGACGAACGCCCTCTATCAGCAGTCCACACACGAACGGCGGCCGAGATTTGAAGTGCTAGCTTCGACAGAATACCAAACCTTTTTGTTTCTCTCCAAAACGATCCAGAGCATACCAAAAATCTTAAGTCGTTTCTAAAACGAAAATAGAGTTTCGGCCTTTTAATCTTTTTCGTTTGTATATTCTAACTCAAAGTGTCTATTTATACAACCCTTGTATATAGATGGTTAAGTAAATTACACATATACCCCTACTTAAAGAAGTATAAGTGTAATACACTACAAGGACGTTTCTGTAATGAATTTTATCATATAAAATTCATTTTTCTAAACCATCTTAAAATCTTACAAAACCATTCTTAGTGTGCGACCCAATAGGCTCATACAACATTGGTAGTGTACCAAAACACATTTTAGTATACAAGTCATAAGCGGCCTCTAGCAAGACATTATGACTACCCAAGTTGTACGAATATCAAATCGATACAACCTAATCAATAGTGTATATAACATCCTTTTGTCACACGATATCCTTTTAATCAAACATAAGGTATGGAATTGTCATCCAACATGTTCAATCGTACTAGTCTCGATCTCTAGGTAGACTGAAAACATCCAAGTGACATTGATCAATATCAATTCACTTAGACTAGGCCTTTTAACAGTCTAACACATCGAGGGATCCACTAGATATTTCTCTTTATATGAGAGGGATAAATTCTATCTCGATTACACAACTTCATCACATTGCTCACATAGTAACCAATCACAACCTTTATAATCGTCTGGTTAAAGACAACGTTTGATAGTGTCAAATCACTATGTTCCTAATGTTGAAGTCTATGGTAATCTCAAGTCAGAGGACTGAAAAATATACCTATCATGAGAAACAACTATGACTTAATCCATGTGATGCTCTCATAGCGGGTCGATCCAGTACTTTATTCCCTAACAAGTACTCATGATCTTGATTTGTATCCCTATACGTATAATCATCATATGATCATCAATCAAGACTCACACTAGTCTTAATTCATTATAGTTCCCAGTATAATAATCGACTAGGGACATTTAGGATATTTCTGTAAATGCCATGGATCTTATTATAATGTAAGCATGCAAATTAATTATAATAAACAACAAATGAAATCCTTTATTTTATTAACTAAAAGTATTCATAAAGACAGTTAATGGATTAACCTAGGGTACATTCCCCAGCAAATAGTTAGTATGAGATTCAAGGTTGGTGACATGGTAAAGAATGTCTGTGGCGCATGGGACCTAGATGATCAATGGCATGACGAGACATTGGGCTCACGACACATGACATTACAGGCCTCGGGATTTGGGGTCGTCACAATTGGTATTACAGCCCAAAGTTCAAGGAACCTGGGGAGTTAATAATGAAATAACATAAAACTTAATGAACAGATCGTAGTTATGGAAACTCGATGCCTTATAACTCTAGTTGGGAAGTGACTGTAAGGTGGGTAGTGTTAGGGTGGTATACGTGTTATGTTTTTAATTGTATACTACAAACGATACACGTATATATACCAAGGTAGATTTAGCGCACGTTTTTCGATACAGATCCCGATGGACGGACAACCTTCTACTACTACTAAGCTTGAGATCGAAGATACTAATGATTCGACCAGGGATACTCTGACATTACATTCATTGGCTCAGAGTATTGACGATCGATTCGTTGTACATCAGGCTCAGTTTGCAGAGCTTATGGAGAAATTGATAGCTCAGGCAGCCACAATATCAGCTCATACTACAATTTTGGCAGCACCTACCACACAGGTAGCCGTAACCCCGATCACATCACACTTGTCATTCCAAGCGACAATTTCTGAGTCATTGGTTGAGGGAGTTGTGCCAGTAGTACCCACAGAGACGTCGGTTCCTACTATGGTGACTACTGAGTAGCCTGCGGTTACATCCACGTCAGGCAATAAAGGCCAAGAGATTAAAGGACTTTATCTGCTTTAAGCTTGGATATTTTTATGGTGCGACTGATCCGAAGGTGGTCGGGAGGTGGTTATATGCTACTGATGGTTGAGGAGAAGGACCAACCAAGATTAGAGCTTTTGTCTCAGAGGTGAAAACGCGCGTCGAATGTGTCAATAAAATAATATCTAAACTAACTATTTTTTTGATATTGGCAAAGGGTCAATCCTACAGAGATTGATATTCTTTCTAAGGTAAGAAAACAACAAGAAGAGAAATTGGGGTTTAAGAATGATTGAGAGAACAAAGAAGAGCTAGATTATGAAAACAGTTTTGTAAAAAAGAATTCAATGGAGAAAACTAACCTAGGCTTTCAGCTTCTTGAACTTTGTCAACAACCGATGTAATTCATCAGTCTTCGACTCATGCAAATATATGATATTAGTTATGAATTAGTGTAACTATAGACCTAGTTGTTTCATCGCATTTCCTAGTCTTAGTAGTCAAGGTACGACCATTTACTACTTACCTAACCAAACACACAACTCTATACAAGAATTGTGTTTAATGTGTTGATCGCATAGGGCTTTGTGAAGGCACTACACCTAGATAATCGGATCGCTAGTGCTCCCGATTCAGTTTAGATCCTTAAGGTACTTGACTGGTCCCGAAAGGGACTAACCGATCAGTAGGGTCAACTGTTACTTACATGAGTCTATCGCGTAAGGACGAACGCTTCGACTCAACAACTAAGGGTAGTAAACATAATATGTATGCAAGAGCCCTTACTCACAATCAAATCTAACCCTAGATGAAGTTCAATGCCAAAGGAAATAAGTCATAATAGAAAATCAATGTAAAATAGATTAAATAAACCTCATGATGAATTCCAAAGTTGAAGACTCCGTTCGATCCACCTCTGACCTAGATCAAGATGATTAGCCGAACATTGTCTAGCAAAAACAAATTTTTCCTTTGAGTTTTGGTCTAAAAATGAGATAAAAAACGTAGAACAACTTAACTACTATTTATATATTTAGGATTTTCAACCTAAAAAATCTGAAAAATGAGGGATTTTTGAGTTTCTGGGGTCGATGTCGCGCTTCATGCTGCTCTCTTTAAAGGCCACAACGTCCATGGAGGTGTGTGAAATAGTGAGCTTCTGGTCTGGACGTCATGGGTTACGTTTTGTGAATTTATACTTGGCAGCGTCACTCACGACCATGTTTTTTGAAATAACTTGCAATGTGATTTTGAACCATTTAGAGGCCAAATTTGGAGAAGCTCGTAAGATATGAAAATGTTCAGCTTGGAGTCTACTTTCCAACGAAGGAACTTGCTAGGCATTTCAATTTGAGATGGGGAAGTTATTGCCTTTATACTAAAATGTTAAGAAATTTGACTAAACTTGGTGACGTGCAATCCCGAACTTTGCACTTCCTTCCCCGAGTGCCGGCTTCATCTCATATTCATGTTCCAAGTCCAAAATATCTGGAATCCATGAAAGTGAGAGTTTGTCACCAGAAATTAGATAATTAGAGTCCATTAATACCTAAATTACTACATTAAACATTGCATAATTAGACACTTAACAAACACCCCCAAACTTAGAGCTTTGCGTGTCCCAAGTAAAGGAGTGAATGAAGACACACATACAACTAATATCTAGACTCATAATACGACATTGACTAATCCTAATAATCCAATGCCCATCATAAAGTTAAGTGGAGTTACTTTTTGATCTTCACGCTACTAAATTGGCCATTCCCTCAAAGAAGTTCGGAGTTAATATTTGTCTAGAAACAATTCAAACATCGATAGAACCCACACTTTCAAGAACTAGACTCAGTCAATGTAACGGCTCGTTATTTATTAACACCGTTATTTAATTATTTTCAGATTAGGACGCCAGCTCAGATGACACGTGGATGCCACGGATAGGCTAGGCATGATACTAACCTAGGGTACTGACTGTGTACTGTTATATTTCATTTTTTGTGACGTATTATCATTCTATATCTATTATGTATTCCATCACAGGTGAGCATTAATATTATCTTGTCGGGCGAGATTGAGTGTCGGGGTTCCGTCTCATAGAACGCGCTAATGGGGGGGTTTCGGTAGTTGTTAGGCCGGGTGTTGGGAATGGACTAACTCAAGCAATAATAAATTGACTTTGATTGTGTATATTGATTTAAATTGAATTTAGACATTAACCTTAGGCTAAGTAAATCAATTGGGTACACTAAGGTGGGACTACCTTCGGGTGCATCTCGGATGCGGGACACGGGTGCCAGGTGGTCGAGAGTTAGTGGGACCAAAATTACCATTTTTGGGAATTTAATTGTTGGGTTAGATAGGTTATATAAGTTAAATCAAATAATATATATATATATATATATCATGTCCTATAATTGGAAGTCAAAAATCAGGACTCATAGGATTATTCTCGAGATACACAGCAGATTACATTGAGGACAGTTATGTTAGGATAAGGTATCACAAAATTTGGTGACACAGGGTGATTATGGGCCATTAGATAAGCCTCGAGATGTGTGTGCGTGTCAGATTAGAATCACAACTATAAATACAACACGATCAGTGGAGACATGCAAAACTATACTTTCTCAAACAATTCCTGAGAGTTTAAGAGATGGACTTCAGTGTTTGAGGAGCGAACTCGTGTGATGGAGGGTTAAATTAGGCATCCAACAACATCTCTAAGGTAATCTACTCACCAAAATCTTGGAAGTTTGATAAAAATATGGTTAAGTTGGGTTTTGAAATAATTTCAGATTTTCTGAGGAATTTACAGTTGTTGTTAAAAGATTTGGTGTTTATGAAGTTTGTCATGATGAATTATGTCGAATTCGTGAAAAATTGGAGTGATTTTAGTTTTATGAACATGCATGTTTGATCTACTGGTTTTGGGTTTAATCATGTTTTAATCGGTGTTTTGTGTAAGATTTGATGCTATTGGAGTATATAAATGATGTTGAACACATTTGGGTATAATGGAAACCCAGAAAACCTAAAATTCTCTGCTGGAATTCTGGGCAGGATCATCCCCAACGCTCTGGGCACGCTGGGCAAGATGATGATCTTCGTGCTTGAATAGTGCAAGAAGAATCGCCTAACACGCTGGCCACCCTGTCTAGCGTGCTGGGCACTAGAACCTAGAAAATTCTAAGGGTTTAACCGAGCCTAATTGATAATAAACCCACTTAATTAACCATTAAACACCAGGAATCGATCTCAGGAGTCACGGGACAATATTTGGAGTTGGGGACTAGTCGGTGGTCGGACCGGGGGTGTTTTCGGGGTTATTGAGCGTAGTTTAAGGTACCTAAAACCTAACTGAACACCACTACTGCATTTACTTAATGTTATTCATTTGAGCTGTTAATCTTTGATAATTTATGAGTTTATTCTTACTGGGACAGTTGAGTTATTCCAGTCTATGTATTTGAGGGTTGTTGTGGTTGCTTGCTAAGTGTGTAACGCTTGTTCTTGGCCTCGATAGATGATATCTCGAGTAGAATACTGATTCACGTGTTCGATGTACCCAATAGGGCTAATGTCGCTAGGACACAGTTGTAGGGTCGATGGTGTAGGCCACGACCAGGGCTCCTGGTCCAAAGTACACAACTTAGTCAGCTGTGTTCACACCCATTTTTATATTTGTGTGTTTATATTCATGCGATTAGCCTTGAGCAATTGTTTGCATATTTTCTTTCTTCCCGCATGTTTATTTAACACTATTTATTAGCTCTATATTATTTCCTAAATTACGATGCACGGTGGTTTTCCTTGGGATTATACTTACTGGGCTTTTCATTTGGTTTTTGTATTGGCTTAAGCGTAGATCCTGGTACCAGCTAGGGTAAGGGGATTCTTGGCGATTACATCTGACTTACTTGAGCCGAGGCTTGCTAGTACGTTTGTTGGTATATATCACATTTTGTTATTTTGTATTATCTTTTTGGGTTGGGAAACTGTTTCACACCTGTACTTGTATATATTACTGTTATAGTTAGATCGCCTATATGCATAGTACTATCGGGATTTCCACTATAGGTTGAACAAGTTTAACTTAATATGCTCTTTTTGTTATATTAAGACTTCGACATTTATTTATTAATACTGGTTATCTACTTGCAATTTAAATATTAAATCTAAAATTATATCAAAACTGCTAATCTAGTTAGCATTAAACTCGAGGTTGTAAGGTAACTTGTCAGCGTAGTGACATGGCAGGTGCTTTCGGTGCACAGGCGGGGAAGTAGCTGGCCACGAGGCGGCCTTGGAATTTGGGGTCGTCACAGTCAAGACAAGTTCCTTCAACTACTCAAGATTTTTCAGGACCGTTACACTCAAGCATGCAAGTTCACGACTTTTTTTAAAAATCTAGTGCATTAACACTCAAAAGGTACCACAGGCGAGAAATGCAACCACGCTCTCCATTATTGAAGACTTAACACAAAAGGGAAACAATTTGAATTTAAGTAAGACATTATTGGATTCAAAACATTGGAGTAACTCACTTAACCTAGCTATAAGCACTCGGCCAAATTTTTTTATTAAAAGAATTTTCATAGACTTTCGCCTTTACTCATTTATATACTTTTTTTTCTCCAAAATTTTTTAAGTTGTATGGTCCCTACTCTATTTCCTATGAAAACCGCTTTTCTCACTTTTTCCCACCACAAGATTTTCTGCTCAATTTCCTATGAAATCTATGAGACTCTAAATATTTTATTTTTTTAAGAAAACTCTTGTTAACCCTTCTCACATTCACTATGATTATGCAAATCCTCCAATATAGGTTAAAGTATTATGAGCCATAATCATTCCCCAAAAGTGGTTTAGTCATTTGAATTTCGCCTCAAGTGATCTACACCCTCGTTCTAGCACCTTAGAAATCTGACTTCTTACAAAATAGGACCATCTACCCTCTTTGGTATCTAACACAAAGCCTAAACCTCATACTAGCTCCCTAATAAGTAATCTCAACAATGTCGAGCAACGTTCCATATTGAATATATCACCTAATATTCAAAGAGGTTCAAATCTAAAAAGTGGCTTAAACGAACTCATCCACAATCAAAAGCACTCAACAAAGTTTTGGGCGACTTTAAACTAGACTTAATGGTGCTAACTAAAGACTAAAACATGCATAGACTACTATAAATAATACTACCCTAAATAATGTACTACATGACATGCCATAACAAGATGTTGGATAAGGAATGATTGATTAGAAATGAGTGACAATGTGGTAAAAATTCGACCATACCATACCAGTCATACCCATGGAATCCACATAAAAATAAAAACTATTATTGTAACGACCCTCAAAATTAACTTATGTCACATGTTACGTTTCAGGACTGTGACTTGACCGTTGTGACTTGTCGTATTGTCAAAGCTTCAGGAGTCGACACTGAGGTATATTTTATATTTCTGTGGTGTTTGTATTATTATTTATACTCGAAGGTGAATGTGGAATGACTGAATGCGTGTTTTTAATTTTATTTATTTTGTCGTAATTGTATGTGAGGTTTCACCTAGTAAAACGCGTCAATACGGACAATTAGGGAAATTTTGGGTATTTTTAACGAAAGAAAAGGATTTGAATAAATTACTGAGAATTATAAAATGTGGAAAAATGAATTAGAACAATAGTCAAGACCATTAGGCTTGATAATTTGAGGTTTCATGAAAATAGTGTCGCAAATTGACGGGCGTAGCACCCGAAATTTGTATAAGTCAAAGGATAAGTATGGAGCTTGTGTCCCACAAACCAAGTTACTTAAGTTGCTGGGAAAGCTCAAGTGCGGACCATAGATTTACCTCGAGATGCATGTGTTAATTGATGAAATCTTGAGTATAAAAGGATGGATTTCTTAGGTTGACTACAACTTACAAACACAACACAACTCAACACAACACAACACACCACAGACACCCCAAAGAGAATGAAAATTTGGAGATTTGGGAGGGTGTTCTTCCTAATGTCGTGACGGATTGATAGAGTGGAATTGATCAACCACCTTGGCAAAGGTGAGATCTCAACTCATTTTTCGATTTTGAACAAAATGGATATGGTTTTTGGAGTTTTTAAGGGAAATCCGAATTTGAAGTGGAGCTTACTGATTTTGTGCACTTATGAGAGGTTTTGATGATTGTTGATTTGATATTGGTGTGCGTTTTAATGATTTTGAGGTTGGTTGAAGTTGTATTGAATTTTTAAATGTTTGTATTGATTTTTGAAGAATTTTGGTAAAATTGGCGGTTTGTGGGCGTTTGCATTGATTGGGAACATCAATTGGTGTGGTTAGGAGTAATAAAGAGTATCAAGTTGGTTCGGAACGTGATGAAGAAGTTGAGGGTTTCAAAACCCCCAAATGAGTCGAACAACGATGCGACTTGGATAGCGTCACTGCCAGTTCTACGCCGTAGGAGGCGCTCGAGTTCACAACGGCCGGCACCACCCATGGCTCCAAGCCCATAAAATAACAAAATAGAGAAATTTGAGAAACTTTCCTCAAACTTCTAGGGGCCTCTCCCAGGGTTCCCACTGGTCTGAATGAGGCTAAATTACCCTTCAAATTTGTTGATAAAAGGGTTTACATGGCCTAAGGGTTATAAAATAAAATTGGAATTTCAAACGGGATTTAAACTATCAAATGAAATGTTTAGACTCTAACATGATCAAATTTAACCCAATTGAATACAAAGAGCACAACAGACTGGTAACGAGGCTTTTGGGATTGGATTAAGATGTGTGGAAGCCGCGAGAGACAAATTTTGCAATCAATTAAGGTGAGTTTGTAAGCTAGTAAGGAAATGCACAGTAATTTAATTTCCATTATTGTTGTTGTAACGACCATAAAATTTCTAACCTATGTCACGTGTCAATCCAGGTGTACGTGGCCCCTATGTAGTGATGCAGTCATCAATCTCGCGCGTCGATGCCGACATATGTAAGTTTTGTATGGTGTTTGTATTATATTGTATTTCATTTGTGCAATTTCAATGTTCTAATGTCTAAGGACGTTTGTGTACCAGCGTTGGTAGTTCGGGGGACAAACTTAACTAAAAACACTAACAAAACATAAATTTATAAAATTATATGCCTGTTGGTACGTAATCGCAACCAAGCGTGCAAGACGTGCGGGGTGTGGTGCGGTTCGAGTCCAGATGCACAAGGGATGAAGTAGAAAGGCTAGAGTGAGGAGCAAGTAAACTAAAGTCACCAAGTTGAGTCACTTAAGTAAGTGAGATGGTGTGATTATGAGCCATTGGATGGGCCTAGGGGTATGTGAGTTAGGTCAAGATGAGGTGAGGGTATAAAAACCCAACTCCCACCCAAGCAATCAGACGGACATGGGTGGCCGGAGCGACGCCGGAGGCGGCAGTTTCTGACGATTCGAGGTAAGATTCGGACTTTCCTCGTCATTCTCTACGCGCTGGTGCAGTAGTTAGGGAAGGGTTTTGATTGAACATCGATGTTTATAAGATCAGTTTAGGCTTTGTTATGATACAGGAGGGTAGGGTGATTGCCTACGCGTCCCATCAGCTGAAGATTCATGATAAGAATTACCCTATACACAATTTGGAGTTGGTGGCAGCGGTTTTTGCACTGAAGATTTAGCGCCATTATCTCTACAGAGAGAGCTTCGTCAAATTCACTAACTACAAGAGTTTGAAGTACCTCTTCACTCAGAAGGAGTTGAACATGCGATAGTGGCGATGGTTTAAGTTCCTCAAGGACTATGATTTCTCATTGAAGTACCACCCGGGGAAGAATAATGTGGTTGTAGACGCATTGAGCTACAAAGTGGATGACTCAAAGGTTGTTACCTACTATATGATGCACGATTACAGTTTGCTTGAGGCAGTTGAAAGGATTTGTTCCGATGATGTTCCGACCAATACGAGAGTGATGATTTATTGGAAGATGAGGACTCAGACAGTATCGATACGGAGTGTACTCGAGGGTCAGCAGGCAGACGAGTAGTATCAGAAGTTCTTAGAGCTAGCACAGAGTTCAGATCATCCAGATTGGAGTCAGTCGACATACTCATGTCTGAGATTTAGTGGACGACTGTGGATTCCATCAGTGGTTGAGCTACGCGATGAGATACTTTGTGAGGCACAACCCTCACAATTTACAGTTCATCCGGGCAGGACTAAGATGTACACAGAGGTGAGTCATCTCTTTTGGTGGCCGGGGATGAAGACTGATGATGTAGATTTCGTTCGAGGGTGAGATATTTGTCAGCGCATTAAAACTGAGCATTGCAGACCCGAGGGTTTATTACAATCACTTGCCATTCCTTTGTGGAAGTGGGAGCACATTGCTATGGACATCGTCAGTGGCTACCTCGATCTCGACAGGGACATGATAGCGTTTGGGTGATTGTGGCAGATTGACTAAGTCCACGCACTTCATACCGATCTTGACCACATATCAGGTAGATAGGTTGGTAGAGTTATACGAGTGAGAGATAGTTTGACTTAATGTCGTACCGTTATCGATCGTTTCTGGTAGGGGGCCGCAGTTCACATCATAGATTTGGCAGAGCATGCAAGCACAGTTTGGTACGAGGTTGAACCTTGGTACCACCTATCACCCACAAATTGATGGATAGTTAGAGCGTTTAATCTAGATTCTCAAGGATATGCCGAGGATGTGTGTATTGGAGTACGGTGGATCTTGGGATGAGAACCTTCATCTGTGTGAGTTTGCTTATAATAACAATTATCAGGCCAGCATTGGCATGGGGCCATTTGAGGCATTATATTGGAGGCCGTGCAGATCTCCATCTTGTTGGGCGGAGCCCGAGGATGTGGTAGCGATTGGGTCAAAGATTGTTGTGGATCACATAGAGAAGATACGCCAGATCCGATTGAGATTGAAGGGTGCGCAGGAGAGGCAGAAGAAATATTATGACTTGTATCACGGGAGTTAGAATACCAAGTCGGGGATTTTATATATCTGAAAGTGTCTCCATTGAAGGGGTCACAAGAGGTTTAGGATCAAGGGGAAACTTGCGCTGAGGTTCATTGGCCCGTTCCAAGTGTTGAAGCGGGTAAGCAAGGTTGCATACAAATTAGAGTTACCACCTCCGATGTCAGGGATTCATCCTATCTTCCATATATCGATGCTGCGACTGGATAGGTCCAGAGAGGGCAGACAACCGACAGTGGATTTGAGCCAGATAGACCTGAGGGAAGATGTCACATATGACTAGCAGCCTATCCAAAGACCGTAAGGTCAAGACCCTGAGGAACAAGGAGATCCCATCAGTCCTCATCAAGTGGCAACAACACGGGGACGATTAGCTGACGTGGGAGCTTGAGTCGTACGTGCGCTAGTGTTTCCCCTACCTCTTCTGATTCGGTAAGTCTTTTCTTAGTTTCGTTTTAATTTCGAGGATGAAAATCCAGTTAGTTTGGAAAACTGTAACGTCCCTGAAATTTCTAACCTATGCCACGTGTCAATCCAGGTGCACGTGGGCCCTTCCTGGTGATCCAATCATCAAATCTCGACCATCGATGCCGAGGTACATTAGTTTTGTATGGTGTTTGTATTATATTGTATTTTATTTGTGCAATTTTAAAGTTCTAACATGTAAGGACGTTTGTGTACGAGTGTTGGTAGTCCGGGGAACAAACTTAACTAAAAATATTGACAAAACATAAATTTATAAAATTATATGCATGTTGGTACGTGGTCGCGACCAAGTGCGAAAGATGCGCGGGGTGTGGCGTGGTTCGAGTCCAGATGCACAAGGGATGAAGTAGAAAGGCTAGAGTGAGGAGCAAGTAAACTAAAGTCACCTAGTTGAGTCACTTAAGTAGGTGGGATGGTGTGATTATGAGCCATTGGATAGGCTTAGGGGTATGTGAGTTGGGTCAATATGAGGTGAGGGTATAAAAACCCAATGCCCATCCTCTTTCTCTCTCTTCTTCTCTCTTTCCTCTTTCTTCTCCCCTAACTTGTTCCCTAAGCAATCGGACGAGCAAGGGTGGCCGAAGCGGTGCCAGAGGCGGCAGTTTCTGACGATCCAAAGTAAGATTCGAGCTCTCCTCGTTCGTTCTTAACATGTTGGTGCATAGTTTGCTCGTTTTTGCCGTGGTGAGATTTGGATGCCACATCGAAACTTTGAAGTCTATCGAAGTTTTTGACGTCCCGACGATCACCGCGATGATTAATATGTTATTTACAATGGTTCTGTTCGTTTTCGGTAAATTTTTGAGGAATTTTGAAGTGATTTTCGTTGGGATTTTTGTTGGTGATGATTGATGAAGAAGGAGAGATTATTATGGTGGTTGGATTGAGTGTTGTTGTGTGTTGTTTTAAAAAAAATGAAAAATAAAAAATAAAATGTGTTGTTCGATTGGAACGAACAAAGAGTTCGCTCTCTATTCGTTCCAACGAACATGGTGAAGAGGTGGGTTGGGTCAAGGAGACCCGACCTGACCCGGAACCCACCACCCATTATTATATTAATAAATAATTATTTATTTCAATTAAATATATTAAAAGGGATTTTAATTGAAATAAATTCTAGAAAAATAGAAAAAATTCTAGAAAATTAGTGAAAATTATATTTTTGTCAAATAAAGAGAAATTTGGGAATTTCTATGAAAAGTGAAGTATTCGGGGTTTTTACGAGATGTTATGTCGGGGTTTTTGCCTCAAAAAGCGTGAAATTGGCAAAAATAGTAAAAAATTTGGAAAAATCATAGGAAAATGAAGAAAATTGATATAAATTGCATTGTCAGGATTATTGTACACACGGGGACCGTAAGGGCGTGTCAAAGTCTATGTGAGTGCGGTCAGCTTGGATTTGAGTTAAGTAAACCAGTGAGGAACACTACAATTATTTCTTGAGCTTTGAATTATTTATTGATATTGTTTTGATGCTATCTTGTCATTCCATTCTTATGAGTTGCTCAAGGCAAGTGTGTCAAGCGTGATCCTTGCAGAATTCGGACTCGCGGTGTGTTATACCGGGGTTTACGGCTGGGGATACATGTTTGGTTGTGATGACATGTACGGGGTGAGAGTTCTCTACCAGATTGCTGGGGACTCTGCACTCGCGTAGGGGTCTTAGAGGAGATTTTGTCCTCGACTCTTAGCCTTTAAGGAGATTCTGTCCTCGGCTCAATGACTTTGATTGGTCGGGACCACTTGTGCCTTTCCATTGTATTTTGAGACACTCAATTTCGATTGCTCATATATTTATTCACAGTCTTTATATATACATGCACTCCCTGTCCTTTTTTTTCTATCTGCATGAGTTGACTGTTCCTTTATTTAATTCAAAATGTTATATTTATTGTTATTCTTGCTTGGCGTTACTTACCTGGGTTCGCCATTCTTGTGTTTGACTGAGTGCAGATCCGCAATCCAACAAAGGAAAGGCTGTGCAGTTAGACGATATACTTTGAGCGGCTCTCTTCTGCTGTTATAAGTGACATTTTGGTGTATTAGTTACTTATATTGTTTTGTACATGGGTTATGGGTCAAGAGATTGTATGACATTGATGATACTCTCTTTGCTTTACATGGTATATATGATATACGGGGTTCCCACATCCTAGGTTTTTGTCCTAACTTAGAGCTTTCAAAGTTGATTGATTAGTTGAGATTAATTGCTTCCGCTTTATACTTTGATAACTCGCTAATTAATTGACTTAACTTTTAAATGCTTATTAAATGATTGAATGTTAAGGATAGGCTCACTGGCCCAGCGCGACTTGGCGGGATTGGCTCGTGGGTTCACGTGGGCCCAGGCCGGGCAGTGCCCGATTATAGGATTATGGAATTTGAGGTCGTCACAGTTGTTTCTATTGTTTTGAGCTATTTATTGTTATTTTGTTCTTTATATTCCTTGGTTGAGTGTCTACAGTTTAAGTGTGTCGAGAAGGTACTCTTGGAATTTTGTCTAGTTGATAACCTTGAACACTGCCTACAGGGGTGCGACTACCCAACCTAACATGATTCTTCCTCGAGTACTGGATTATTGTGGTTTGTTGTGGATAAAAGACCATTTACTTACACTGCCTACAAGGTTTATCACCTGACTCTTGATTTATCTTACAGCCAACAGAAGACAAAAAAACTTTAAAGTTAGGAAACAGTTGAAACCTAGAGTGGAACCCTATGATCCTGACTTAAAATCTTAGTTGGGAAGCGAGGAGAGTTAGGGAAATTTAAAACTTGATCTTATATGTTATATTTGTTGTGGTTTAGTATACTATATTGGTAGCTATCCACTGATTCGGGGATTCACTTTCTATTTTAAATTGCGACGATGGATCAGACCAAGCCTAGTAATGATAGTGGGGTGACTGGTTCTCCATTCGCTAGTGCAGTAGGGCTTTATACGTTCACTTAGAGAGTCGCGTCCCAGGATCAGCGGTTAGAGGAGATTCTGAGGATATTAAAGACACTAGCTACGGCTACACCATCTCCACCATCTACATCTGGATTGCCCACTACTCAGGAGATGGATACACCAATAGTTGCAGCTATTTCTACGGGTCCTACTACCATTGCTGTGATACCCGAGACTACTGTGTTACCACCGGTACAGATTGAGGCAGTACCTATTGTATTTCCCATACATACTGAGATAGTGCCTAAGGCCACTGTGGAGGCGAGACAATTACAGGAGTTCAAGAGGCATAACCCTATTGAGTTCTATGGTGGTACAAATTTGGTGGCTGCTGAGAGGTTTATGAAGAGTTATGAGAAAGTGCACGGTATTATTGCTACCGAGGAGCATATGAGAGCTTCCATTTCTTCTTCAATGCTACTAGGGGAGGCTGATGACTGGTTGACTACGATGGTAGCTACCACCTGGAGTACCTAAGGATTGGATATACTTCAAGACACAATTCAATTTGAAGTATTTTCCTCTTACCGTAATGAGGGAGAAAATGAATGAGTTCTCTACTTTGCGACAGTATGGTGATGAGTCCGTCATGGATTTCATGGGACGATATTTATAGCTACTACCATACGCTGGAAGCGTGACAGATAGAGATGTCGACTTGGTCTACTACTTCACAGAGTCTCCACTAAGCAAGACACATTGTAGAGGGCTTACGAGAGGAGCTTAGCCAAGGAGAGTTATTTGTATACTCATCCAAATGAGGCTAGACCCGTTCAACCGGAGACATGGTCTGAGGGCTGACATGATAGGAAAAGGAAGAAGAATAGGTAGGGTTTCAGGGACAGTATAACCCAAAGTTGTACTTTAGTTGCACCACCACCATGGCCTACACAGACTACTGTTGTTCCACCTGTACCAGCACTAAGCTTTATTAGTCGACCACTGCAGACTACCCGACCCATACAACAGTTACAGAGATAGTATTCTGATAGTTAGACATGGGTAGAGGCGATGAACAAACATAAGCACAAACACAAAGGTCCAAATGGGCACAAATAGAGAGATTTAGTCAGAGACAGACTCAAAGGCCTCTACAAGGACGTGGATAGGGTCAAACTTAGGGGATGTCTTCTAGATCACGACAGATGCGTACTTGCTTTAAGTGTAGCCAGATAGACCATCTTCAGGTCCAGTGTCCACAGATAACGATAGCTTAGACACAACATCATCAACAGCAGAGCGAGGGAGTCCAGTTTGTTGTTGAGCTAAACTGGGGAGCTTCTCGCAATCCTGTTGAGGGTATGACTTTGATTTTTAGTACTTTAATGCATACCATGTTTTATTCAGGTTCTACAATTTCATTTATTTTTGGATGAATGGTAGATGCATAAGGGTTGACACCCATAAGGCTTAGAAGTCCCTTAATCCTTAGCACAACTGCTGGGGATAAGATATACCTGAACTTGTTGTACGTTGACTATTCGGTAGTATAAAGGTTTGCCTGCTGACTTGAGAGTGCTTGAGTTTCTAGTGTTCGATGCATTATAAGGTATGGATTGGTTAAGAGTTTATCATGCTCATATTGATTGTTATGGCAAGACTATTACAATTCCGTTGTCATATGGTACAGAGATAAGATTTCAGGGGACAACTGGTGTACTTCTGTTCACCAAGGGCAGGATAGCCATGAGTAGTGAGGCTAAGACGCTTGCAAGTGTCATGAGTAATGCTGAGAGACTAAAAATCAGTATTAGAGATGTACCGATAGTGTTTGAGTTCACAAACATATTTCCGAAGGATCTACCAGAACTACCACCGCCGAGAGAGATTGATTTCATCATTGACTTAGTCCCTGGGAATAAACGCATTTCTATACTGTCGTATAAGATGACACCTTGAGAGTTGGAGGAATTGAGAACTTAGCTGGACGAGTTGTTGAAGTTGGGATTCATTAATCATAGCATGTTACAATAGGGCGCGCTGATGTTGTTTATGAAGAAGAAAGACGACAGCCTAAGGTTGTGCATTGATTATAGGCAACTGAACTTGGTGATTGTTAAGAACAAGTAATCGCTTCCTTGTATTGATGATATTTTTGACATGTTAACGAAAGCGTAGTGGTTTTCTAGGATTGACTTGAGGTCAGGCTATCACCAGTTCAGGATTAGAGCTGAAGACAAGGAGAAAACTGCATTCAGTACTAAATACGACCATTATCAGTTTACATTCATGCCATTTGGGTTGAGTAACCCGCTAGCTATGTTTATGGATCTCATGCATTAAGTACTGAGGGCTTATCTGGATAGATTTATGATTGTGTTCATTGATGATATCCTTATCTATTTTAGGACTCGTGAGGATCACGAGGGACATCTCCGTCAGTTCTACAAACTTTGAGGGACCACTAGTTGTACACCAAGTTTAACAAGTACGAGTTTTGGCTTCCAAAGGTCAGATTTTTGGGCATGTAGTTGGAGCCAGCGAAGTATCTGTGGATCTCGCAAATATTAGAGTAGTGATTGACTGACCTACTCCGACTATAGTTACAGAGATCCACTGTTTTCTTGGATTGGCTGGGTATTATCGTCATTTTGTATAAGATTTTTTTAAGATTGCTACACTGATGACTAGACTGATTAAGAAGAATGTGATGTTTAACTGGGACAAGAGTTGTGATCATGTATTCTCTACTTTGAAAGAGAAGCTGATTACCGCACCAGTTTTGGCATTGCCTGAGACAGGGAAAGATTTAGTGGTTTATACTGATGCATCAAAGATTAGTTTGGGTTGTGTGCTGATGTAGGATGGCAAGGTTATTGCATATGCCTCTCGACATCTCATGATTTATGAGAAGAACTATCAGACACATGACTTAGAATTGGTTGTTGTAGTGTTTGTGTTGAAGATTTTAAGACATTACCTGTATAGTGTGAGGTTTGATCTGTTCACTAATCACAAGAGCTTGAAGTAGCTATTCTCTAAGAAGGAGTTGAATCTGAGATAGAGACGTTAGTTAGAGTTCTTGAAGGATTATGATTTTTCGCTTAAGTATCATCTTAGGAAGGCCAACGTGGTTACTGATATTTTAAGTAGGAAAGGATCTAATGCTGAGGTAGTAGTATGTCATATGACTCACGAGTATATGTTACTCGAGGCAGCCTAGATGATGAGTTCAGTTGATGTACCAGTTACTACTAGTACACAAATTTGTAGTCAGATGAGGATGTAGACTGTTTCACTTTAAACCGTTCTTGAGGGTCAGCAAATTGATGAGTTGTATCAGCATTTCAGTGATATAGCTGATAGTTCAGATTATCCAGATTGGAGTGGGTCGACAAACTCATGTTTGAGGTATCGAGGGCTATTGTGGATTCCATTAGTGGCTGAGTTGCGCACTGATATAGTTCACGAGGCTCACTATTCGCATTTTTTTGTTCATCTGGGTCAGACCAAGTTGTATGTTGATATGCAAAGTCTCTTCTACTAGCCGAGGATGAAAGTCGATGTTTCGGAGTTTACACGAGCATGTGAGATATGCCAGCGTGTTAAGGTTGAGCATAGATGACCTGAAGGTTTGCTACAACCTTTTCCCATTCCACAATGGAAGTGGGAGCACATTGCTATGGATTTTGTTAGTGGTTTGCCTCGATCTCCTCACGAACATGACAATATTTGGGTAATTATGGACAGGTTGATGAAATCTGCACATTTTATACCAGTATCCACTACACACAAAGTTGACAGATTGAGCATTCTCTACGGGCGAGAGATAGTCAGATTGCATGAAGTTCTATGTCGATTTTGTCAGTAAGAGGACCGCAATTCACTACATTATTTTGGCAGAGCATGCAGGCTCAATTTGGCACTAGGCTTGATTTGAGCATAGTGTACCATCAAGAGACATATGGACAGTCTGAGAGGTTGATTTAGGTGTTAGATGACATGCGCAGAATGTATGTACGGGAGTACGGAGGATCTTGGTAAGAGTACCTTCGTCTATGTGAGTTTGCATATAACAACAGTTTCCAGGCTAGTATCGGAATGGCATCATTTGAGGCATTGTATGGTAGGCCTTGTAGATCACCATCTTGTTAGGCGGAGCCCAATGATGTAGAGACAGTTGGGCCGGAGATTGTTGTGGATCATACTGAGAAGGTACGACAGATTCGTCAGCGACTGAAGGGTGCTCAAGAGAGATAGAAGAAGTACTATGACAAGTACCAGGACGAGTTACAGTACGACGAGGGAGCCTATGTTTATCTGAAGGTTTCACCTCTAAAGGGTCACAAAAGGTTCAGAATCAAAGGAAAGCTTGTGCCTAGGTTTATTGGTTCATTTAGGATTTTGAAGAGAGTTGGCATGGTTGCTTATGAGTTAGAGTTGCCACCTCAGCTCACCGGATTTCATCCAGTTTTCCATATCTCTATGCTTCGGCTAGATAATTCAAGCGAAGGACGGCGACCGATAGTAGACTTGAGTTAGATTGACTTGTGGGATGATGTTACTTATGAGGAGCAGTTGATTCAGATTATGGACAGGAAGTTCAAGATACTGAGGAACAAGGAGATACCTTCAGTTCTCATTAGGTGGCAGCACCACAGAGACAAGGAGTTGACCTGGGAATTAGAGTCATATATGCACGAGTATTTTCCTTATTTGTTTTGATTCCGGTAAGTCGTTACTTTGAATAATTATGAGTTTAATTTTGAGGACGAAATTCTAATAAGTTGGGAAGACAATAATGACCCTTAAACTTAATTCGTTTCATTTGTTACAATTCAGGACTATGACTTGACTGTCGTGACTTGTCATATTGACTTAGCCTTGGGAGTCGACATCGAGGTATATTTTATTTTTCTATGATGTTTGTACTATTATTTATACCCGAATGTGAATATCGTATGTCCTAGTGCTTGATTTTGTTTTGTTTATCGCACCAGATTTGCGTGTGAGATTTCGCCTAGGAAAACGTGAATTTTTAGATATCCGAGTGAAATTTGTGTATTTTAAACACAGAAAATGATTTAAATAAATTATTGGAAAATTATAAGAGGTGAAAAAATGAGTTAGAAATATAATCGAGAGTGATTTGAGTCGAGAAATTGACGTTTAGTGCGAACCGTGTCGCGAACTGTCGGGCGTTATGCTCGAAAAACAATGGTCAAACAAGAGAATGGATATGAGTTTGTCACCAAGTAAGTCACTCAAGTTGTTGGGATAGCCTTGAGGAGAACCATGGATTTGTCTCAGGAAACATGTGTGCTAAGTGACGAAGCTAAGAGTATAAAAGGAGGGATTTCTTGTGTTTGACTTCGAACAACTAACACATACAACCCACACCACATGCACACCACCGACCAACAAAATTAGGAGATCGGGGTGAACTTTTGGTGATTTTCGTAAGGATTGAATGTGGGAAATTGACTAAACAACTCTTCAATAGTAAGATCTCGACTCTCTCTCAATTTTGGTCAACATGGATATGGTTTTGAGGGTTTATGTTGGAAATTTGAATTTGGTGATGGAGTCACTTGTTTTGTGCAAATAATGGATGTATTGATGGGTATTAATGATGTTTGGTGAGGTATTTATGGTTTTTAAAGTGGTTGAGGTTTTATTAAAGTTTTGGGGTTTTTGAAGAAATTTTAGGGAATTTGCGGTTTGCGTGTGTTTGAGTTGCTTAGGAACACCAAAAGGTGTATTTAGGAGTCACTAACGTTATCGAGTTGGTTTGGAACATGGCAATACGAGTCGAGGTTTTGTAAACCCCATAATTTAAAACCTACGAAGGGCGCTGCGAGTGGCGCCGTGGAGTATAAATGGCGCCCAAACCAGAGGGAAATGGTTTAAGCACTTTAAGTGACACCGTGAGCCAATGCTCTTAACGACGTCACTCATGACTTCTATTCTAAAGAGGTTGAATTTTTACATTTTAAAAGACGCTGTGGGGGCCTGAACATAATGTCGTCACCCATGACTTCCCAAACAGTAGACAACCTGAATTTTTTAAAAAATTTCAAAACTTTTGAGAAACTTTAGGGATTTATCTAATGTCATAAATGGACTCTAATATAATCAAATTGGGTCTAAATGAATACCAGGGATTTAGGAAATCAATTTGAACAAACTAGAGCCGCGCGAGGAATAAGGTTTTCACTTCGATTAAGGTAAGTCAGTAAGCTAGTTAAGGAAGTGTATAGTAATTTATTTTTCATTATTGTTGTTTCTATTGAATTGATCCATTTGTTGAAATTTCATTCTTTAAATTCCTTGGTTGAGTGCCTTTGGCCTAAGTGTGTCGAGAAGGTACTCCTGAGATCATGGTTAGCTGGGCTAACATGAGCACTTATGCAAAAGTGTTCTCCATGCACCTAATCATGAGTTTTTCCCTAAGTACTGGATTATGGTGGATTTGTTGTGGCTTGTTATGGTTATAGACCGCTTAGTGGCCTATTTTGATTTGACAGATACTCAAATATCATTGTATTACTTGTCAGTCTATTCATCATGCAATTTGTGTTATTTATCTGCCTTTAAATACTGTATGATTCTTAGATTGCATTATTGGTTATTCATGAATTACTGTTTATGTCCTTCTGGCATTACTTTCAATTTTCCACGTACTCACCATCTAGTTTGTGATGGTGGATGTAGATCAGGCAGAGACTAGCAAAGGAAAGCGATCGTTGATTGGTGACTTCCTCTGAGGACTCTAGGAGCAATTTCTTTCCTTTGATACTGTAAGTTTTGCCTTTATGACTTGTGATTACTGTATATCCCTTTTTTGATAACAATGGGAATGTTTTTTGGATCGAATCGTTTTGTTTACTGTTGGTCACCAGATATACATGTTTATGCAGTTATTTCAGAGTTTCCACAATATAGGTTGATCTAACTTTGCTTAAATTGAGTTATTTAACTTTATTTTAGTTTCAATTTCCGCTACGAATTATTTAGAATAACATCACTTAATAACCCAACTTTTAAATTGTTAAATTAATGAGGAAAGAAAGATTTGAGGTTGACTAGGCTTGCATTGACTTCACGAGTATGGACTCGGGGGGCCCATGTAGGTCTGAGTCTGGTAGGGAAGAATTTTATGGGGAAATGTGGTTGTCACATGTTTATCCACTTATTTCGGGGTTCCACAATATAGGTTGACCAAACTATGGTTAAATTGAGTTATTTAACTTTGTATTAAGTTCAATTTCCATTGCAAATATTTATAAATGTCATAACCTAATAACTCAACTTTTAAATTATTCAATTAATGAGGATGGAAATGTTTGAGGCTGATTAGGCTTGTGTTGACTTCGCAAGTATGGACTCGGGGGTCTACGTACGTCTAGGCCGAGCTAGGCCCACTTTTATGGGGAACTGGGGCCGTCACAGTTAGTATTAGAGCATAAAGGCTTAAAACCTGACTTTTGATTGTGCCATACCCAACAAAAGATACAAATCATTAGTAATGTTAGGAAACATTTGAAACCTATAATGGAACCCTATGATCCTGACTTAGAATCTTAGTTGGGAAGTGAGGAGAGTTGGGGAAAAGTAAACTTGATCCTATATGTTATATCTGTTGTGGTGTGCTATACTATATCGATAGCTATCCACTGATTCGGGGATTTGCTTTCTATTTCATATTGTGATGACAGATCAGACCAGGCCTAGTGATGATAGTGGGGCTACTGGTTCTCGATTCGCGAGTGCTGAGGAGCTTCATGCTCTGTTAGAGAGAATCGCACCCCAGGATCAGTGATTGGAGGAGATCTTTAGGATATTTAGGACAACGATTACAACCGCACCATCACCACCATCTAGATCAACTTTTCCTGCTGCTCAGGAGATGGATGCACCAATTATAGCAGCTCCTTCTATGACCCCTACTATCATTGCAGCGATACCAGAGACTATGATTTTACCACTATTACAGACTGAGGTAGTACTTGTTGTACTTCTTATATAGAATGAGATAGTGCCTGCTACATCAATAGAGAAGGGCACTTGGCCACTGTAGAGGCTAGACAGTTACGGGAGTTCAAGAGGCATAACCCTACGGAGTTTTATGGTGGTACGGATTTTGGTGGCTGTAAAGACGTTTATGAAGAGCCACGAAAAGGTGCAAATTATCATCACTACTGAGAAGCACATAAGAGCTTCTATTTCTTCGTCGATGCTACTAGGAAAGGCAGATGGTGGACTAAGATGGTAGTTACCAATAGAGTACCCAGGGATAAAACAGACTTCAAAAGGCAATTCAACTTTAAGTACTTTCCTCATACTGTGCTAAGGAAGAATAGGAATGAGTTTACTACCCTGCAACAATATGCATGAGTCTGTTATGGAGTTCATAGGATGGTATTTGCAACTACTACCGTACACTGGAGGCGTGGTAGATAAAAGTGCCGAACGGGTGTACTACTTCATTAAGGATTTGTTACTCGAGATTGGAAGAGTCATTGTCTCAACTGTGTCAGACACATTGCAGAGGGCTTACAAGATGAGCTTAGACAGGGAGGGTTATTTGCTTACACGTCCTGAGGAGACTAGACCAACTCGACAAAAAGACAGACTGCCGATCTAATAGGAAGAGGAAGAAGAACAGACAGGGTTTCGGGGATAGTAGAGCTCAGAGTGTTTTTGCGTTACCACCACGACTTACTCAGACTAGTCATGTTCCACCTGTACTTGCACCGAGTTTTGTTAGTCGACCACCACAGGCTACCTGATTCGTACAGTAGCCAAAGAGGCAGTACACGCAGAGTTGGTGTAGCGGCCCAAAATCCACATTAGTCCGCCACGGGAGGCCACGCGGGCCCACAACTGGCCACGTAACTGCCAGCTGTGTCCCACGCCCAACTAACCATCATTATCAATTAATTCAGCCTAAGTTAGTCAGTAATGAACATTTTAATACCTGTACTCTGCAGAAGACTTATAAATTATGTAATTTCCTCAAGTTAGAGAGCATTAATCCTATGTGGAAAACCCGGTAAAGTACACTGTATATAACATAACAAAATGTGATACATACATGTACTGGTATCTTAAACAGTCCCCATAAACCCAAAAATAAGTCAATACAGCAAAATAAATACATACAAGTCGAACTCCGTCAATGACAAGGTCACAAGTAGTCTGCGAGAGTCTTCTTGCCCCTGGTCGTAGTAGATCCTGCACTCAATCATCACAAGAAGTAAATGACGAGTCCAGTGAGTAAAACCCAAAAGTACACAAACCAGCATTTATAATAATGGAAGCCAATAAACTGTTAAATAAACATGCGCAGTAAAACAGGCAACTGCAATTAAGACGCATGCATACATAACACCGATAAATACCAATAATGGATGTGTGCCGTGTAGCAGAACTGAACCCTAATACAGACATCGACATTCCCCCGTTGGCTTCTCCAATCCCCTCACCGGTCCGAACCTTTATTCTGTCCCTATTGTCCAGCCTACCCAAGTCCGCCCACACATCACAGAGTAAACCAAAAGATCCGGCGGTGAATGAAAAAACCAACCGTGCAACATAAGTATGAGCATGGAAATAGAGTAAACAACGATAAACAATAATAGCTGGAATCAAATGAAATCAAATAAATAAACACTCGAGTGTGTTTCTTAAGGGTTTTACTTACCTCAATCACACTCCAATTACTCGATATTTGTCCCGGTCTGATCCCACTCTCGCCTCGGGATGTGCACCCGACACCCGACTATGGTCTCCTAAGTCCCTGGTGTCCGAATAAGTCATTTTATATGATTAAGTACCAAACTAATTGATTTTATATCGTGACAATAAAAATTAGAATTTTATTCTAATTTTTAGTTGTATCACGTTTTTCGAGTTACACCGGGGTGCTAATTGCACGAAAAGTCTCGAAATTCACTTTTCAACCCTTTTTCAAATTTCTCATATTTTCTCAATTTATTCTGAATTTTCTATATATTTTTTTTTCCGTACTTTTTACCAATTTTACGCTTTACGAGGTAAAAACCTCGACACAACGTCTCGCTAACATCCCGAATATTTCACTTATTATAGAAATTCATTAATTTCTATTTATTTAGTCAAAATATAATTTTTCTGAATTTTTTTGATTTTTCAAGAATTTTTCCCATATTTTTCAGATTTTATTTAATTTAAAAACTAGTTTTTGTTTGTTTTTTTTTCCTGGTTGGGCCGGCCCGGCCCGACCCGTTTGGGTCAAGACCGGGACGGCCCGACCCGGGTCCATAGAGAGGGGGTGCACATCTTCTCCATGGAACCAGAGCTCTCTGGTTCGATGGAGGAAAATTTTTTTTTTTTCATTTTGGTTGGGGCAACCCCAACCCCTCATCTCCTCTTGGCATGGGAAAACATCTCCCATGCCATGTTCTTCCTCGGGCGAACTGCCATGGCAGTTTGTCCGAGCTCGAGCACCCCACCAACACCACCAAACCGTCACCACCACCACAACGCACACCAATAACAACAAAAACAACACAACTCACCTCTTCGCCTCCTCCTCGATCTTTCTCTCGTTCTCCTCTTCTTCCTCCTCAGTCTTCTTGATTTCTCTTCTCTTCACTTTCGATTTGATCAAAAATGGAGACAATCGGTGGTGTTTATCAAATTTTTGGGGTGAAATGACCAAAATGCCCTTGCATTCTTATCCACATCATTCAGAATCACATACCCTTTTTGGTCATTTCACAATTAATTATTTATTTTCTGATTTTAATATATTTATATATAAATATATATATTTTTTAAATTACATATATACATATATATATATATAAATATATATATATTCGCCTATATTTTCGCGCCTATAATTTCGTTATGCGCGTCGACGAGCGTACTCGGGCGTGCACACTACACTACCACCCACGCGTGTCGACCACGACCCCGCGCGTCACTAGGCGCCCACCAATTTACTATTTTTGTCAAATTTATTCTATTTTTATCGAAGTAAATGCATTCCCCGGCCTAGTGTTCCCGCATCTGCACGTATTTTTAGGCGAATACTCGACACGGAATCTCACCCGATCTACTCAATATTAAACCACACCTATGATGTAATGAGTCATAGCCTAGTCATTATCATCACAGTTAATCTAACAATCAGCCAAAAATAAATACTTTCCGCTCTACCAGGTATATCATCACTAGTCCGTGACGTCTCTGTGGACTTAAGTTGGCGTCCACGTCTGAAAATAAGCGAATAACGTCCTTAATAAAATTTGGGCCATTACAGTTGGGATGTGGGTAGAGGCGATGGGCTGACAATGGCACAAACACAGAGGTTCGAACAGGCACAGACATAGAAGTCTGGTTAGACAAAGACTAAGAGACTTATAAAGGGATGTGGACAGGGTCAGACTCAGGGGATTTCTTCTGGATCGCGAGAGACACATACATGTTTCAAGTGCAGTCAGATAGCTCATCTTTAGGGATAGTGAACACAACTGAACCAAGTACAGCCGCAACATTATCAATAGTAGAGAGAGAGTCCAGGTTGTTGTTGAGCCAAACCAGGGAGCTTCCCGTAATCTCGTTGAGGGTATGGCTTTGATTTGCAGTACTTTGATGCACACCATGTTTGATTCTGGTCCGACTATTTCATTTATTTAGAGACACATGGTAAATGCATTAAGGTTGATACCCACTAGGCTTAGTAAGCCCTTGATCCTTAGCACAGCTGTTGGGGACAAGATATACCCGAACTTGTCATGCGTTGACTGTTCAGTAGAGATAGAGGGTCATGATTTGCTTGCTGATTTGAGAGTATTAAAGTTTCTTGAGTTCAATGCTTTACTTAATATGAACTGGTTAGGTGCTTATCATGCTCATATTGATTGTTATGGCAAGACTATTTCGATTCCGTTGTCAAATGGTAGAGATATCAGCTTTCAGGGGACAAATGCTTTACTTTCGATCACTAGGGGCAGGATAGCCACTAGTAGTAAGACTGAGACACTTGTGAGTGTCATGAGTACTGCTGAGAGATTGGAGATTAATATTGGAGACATGTCGATAGTGTGCGAGTTCACTGACGTATTTCCAGAGGACCTAGCAGGACTACCACCACCGAGAGATATTGACTTCATCATCGACTTAGTCGCTGGGACTAAACCCATTTCTATATCACCGTATAAGATGACACCTCGAGAGTTGGAGGAACTGAGGACTCAGTTGGACTAGTTATTGGAGTTGAGATTCATTAATCATAGCATGTCACCATGAGGCGCGCCGGTGTTGTTTGTGAAGAAGAAATACTACAGCCTGAAATTATGCATTGACTATAGGCAGTTGAACCGAGTGACTATGAAGAATAAATACCCGCTTCTTCATATTGATGATCTTTTTAACCAGTTGACAGGGAACACAGTGGTTTTACAAGATTGACTTGAGGTCACATCATCACCAGCTCAGGATTGAGCTGAAGACAGGGAAATGATTGCATTCATTACGAGATAATACCATTATCAGTTTACAATCATGCCATTTGGTTTGACTAACGTGCCAGCTATGTTTATGGATTTCATGCATAGAGTATTAAGGGCTTATCAGATAGATTTGTGATTGTGTTCGTCGATGATATCCTTATCTACTCTAAGACTCGTGAGGATCATGAGGGATATCTTCAGGCAGTTTTGCAGACTTTAAGGGACCACGGGTTGTACGCCAAGTTGAGTAAGTGCAAGTTTTATCTTCTAGAGGTTAGATTTTTTGGACATGTAGTTGGAGCTAGCGGAGTATCAATGGATCCCGCTAAGATTAAAACAGTGATTGATTGGCCTACATGAACTACAATGATCGAGATTCGCAGTTTTTGGGGATTGGTTAGATATTAGCATCATTTTGTGCAGGATTTTTATGAAGTTGCTACATCGATGACTAGACTAACTTAGAAGAATGAGAAATTTGACTGGGATAAGAGTTGGGAGCAGGCATTCTCCATTTTGAAAGAGAAGCTGACGACTACACAAGTTTTGGCGTTGACTGCGTGTGACGGCCCGTTCTCCTAAACCCAACAATGATCGGCCTTATCCCGTAATTAAGCCCTAATCTTATCCATGCGAGACTTAACTATGTATTAGTTAACCTTACAACCTATTTTTCTCATTTCTCGTGTCCTATTCAATTTATGGCATAGTTAATTATTAGCGGAAGTCTTAGTTATTCAATTATGCGGAAGCTTAATTAAATGTACGGAAGCAAACTAGAATGTTATGCGGAAGTCAATTAAATTAATCCTAAGTGTGGAAAACTAGGAAATGACATCATATATATAAGATAACCTCAAAATACAATAAAGTCGTCTAAGTCAGGTTGGGGAACTAACGCTCAACCCCAAATATACAACCCCAATGTGTAAGAAAGACATATATAACATATACGAACAAAATTCCAAAAGAAGACCTACAGTCTAATGCCGTGACACGCCGCTAACTTAGAGATAATCATCGATCTTCTCTTTACCCGTCCTGCTAGTAGTTGGTTTTGCACCCATCGTCATAAAAAAGATGATGAGTACAAGAAATAAATAGTAATCCCTGATGACAAGTTTAAATTGCATTTCCAAATATAATCAACTGGTATTTAAAAGTATATAACTAGGAGAGCTAGAAAATAAACCATATGCAAATAAATACCAGAGTTAAATAAGTGAAAATGACACTAGACTAAGTAGTGGTGAATTAGGTCTGCTCAGTAGTGAACCGTATCACTCCGATCCCATAATCATAAATCACAAGTGACTCTAACCCAAGTGTTGTCAGGGACTCTAACCCCGAGTGTCACACAATGTCAGATAACCTATGCCGACCTCCTTAGGGACTCTAATCCCATGAGTCGCGCATACCTCGATCGAGTGCAGGACCTAATTGCAAAGACTACTTTTCATTTTCAAGAAATACCAAGTACATAATGTCAAGGCATAGTCAAATCTAATACCTAAACAAGTATGGAGTACAAGTCCATTTGAACATTATATGTATATACTAGCCTAATAGCATGCTATTTATCTTTTGATTAATCATTTTAAACAATAAGGAATAAGCATGGCACAAGGATAGAATCAATGATTATAACATCATGAAATCAATTTCAATAAATGAGAACATTAACAATGCAACTCATGATATCGGAATACAAACACATATATAGTCAAGAGGACTACACAAGAACAACAATTTATGAAAATGAAATGCGATGTAAAGTTATCAACCGGTATACTTGCCAATTCATGCAAATTCCTAGTCAATCCTGCCTCCTGACACCCCAACTTGCGCACCTTGAGTCTCGAGAATTTCCTTTAGGTTCCTAAAGTTCATTTTTGTTAATATAAATGTGTTAGATCAAAATAACTGGGTTTTAGAACACTCGAATCGAATATAAAATTATAAAATTATATTTTTCTTAATTTTCTTAAAATATATGAAATTTTCTCGATGGCTGCCACATTGATCACATCTCAGGTCGAACCACATTAGCCAAGTCTCAGCTCGACCAATTTTTCTTGAATTTGACTTTTGTTTTCATTTATTTCCAAAACTAATTAATATGCTTATGTTATGTATATAAATTATATAAATTATATACCTTATGTAATATATATATATATATATATATCTATGGGTACTTCTACAATGGGAACCAAATATGTACCCATGTCATGGGTACATTATTTACAACCATTGGATTTAAATCCAACACATTAATCGAGGTGACATAAATTTACAAAGCATTTAATGCACAACATATTTTGAGGGGTTCCCATGGCATGGGTGTATATTTGGTCTCCATTGTAAAATTTCCCTATATATATACTATGATGTATACATAAATACACTATGCATATGAATAAATAAGAGATGGTCTAAGCCACTTGGGCTTTAAATTTAATTAAAATTCTTTTTTTTTGAAAGGGCTTTCGCCCCCACCCCCTTGTGCGTTCATTCATTGAAGGAGTTGGAGGTGCTGGCCACCAGCTTCTCTATGGTACTAGTTTTGTTTGGCCAGTGTGCCTTCGCATAACCCATCTCTTACAATCAAATTAGGGAAAAAGCCTTGTATTTTCATGGTTTTTGTTCAAGAACATTCAAACTTGGGAAAATTCATAACTTTGATTTTTGAAACTGAAATTCGAAGACACTAATGCTATCCCTAGTGTTTTTCAAAAAGGATTTAGAAAATGGGTTTAGATTTTGCAAATAAACACCTTAACATGGCTGATTTTTTCAAAATCAGTTTCATTTCATTAAAACCCCTTTTTTGGCAAAACTTGAAATTTTGAAAATTAAGTTTGAGGAATGAAACCCAAACTTAGAAATGCATCAAAACAAACATTTAAACACTTGCATGTGATTAAAACAAAAACCCCTTTGATTTGAGCTCTAAAACCATGAAATTGAATGCTTGAACTTAGCTAGAAACTTACCTAATATAGTAGATGTGTAAGGTTGAGTTTGTCTCTCCAAGGCTTGATGAATTTAACTCTCTAACTCCACATTTGAAGAATTTCTAGCAGCCTTGCAGTTCTGAATTTTCTTTCTTTGTTTTCACATGCAAAATGAGAAGAATGCCTAAGGTGGGTTTATATAGTTAGTGGTTTTGATCTAATGTGTACCACATATCTCCATGACATCTTGTGGCCATCCTTTACTCCTACTTTCCACTAAAATCCAGCCAGGTGACACACATGTGTGACACAACAACATGGGAGTGTGTGTTAGTAAGTATCCTGAGGTAAGTCCAAGTGTTGTCGTAGATTTTTAGTATCAACTATAGGACTTTGATTTGATTCACATTAATAATACTACCATAGGCTTTTAAATAAATTCCTTAATGCATATGAATATTCTATAAATTCAAATTAATATTAAACAAGACTCACCAAAGTGCTAACTACTTTGTTCCCCGGCTCACACGTAACTCGAGGCATGTCCTCGCTCTTGTCTCGATGCCTATACTGTACAAATCGACTTAGTAAGTCTACACATTACATTACAGTAGGTATACAATCAATACAAAAATACCATACACCTCGGGCATGTGCCTCGGTCGGTGTGCGTATCACGGTGTGGGTCCTACGTGACGGGTCGGTGTGCCTGATTACGACCAAAATCTAGAATTAGAAATTTGGGCCTTGACACTGTGTTTGGGAAGGATTTGGTTGTGTATACTGATGCTTCGAAGATTGATTTGGGTTGTGTGTTGATGCAAGAGGGCAAGGTGATTGCTTATGCATCTTGACAGCTCAAAATTCATGAGAAGAACTATCCGACGCATGACTTAGAGTTAGCTGTTGTGGTGTTTGCATTGAACATTTGGCGACATTACCTATATGGTTTGAGGTTTGATTTTTTCATTAATCACAAGAGATTGAAGTACATATTCTCTAAGAAGGAATTGAATTTGAGGCAGAGACGTTTGAAACCACAACTAAGAGGGGGGTGAATTGGGTGTGCCGAGAGGTTATTGCCTTTTTAATCTTTTTAAGCACAAGTAGCAACAAATGTCTATGTTATGCAAGTGAATGGGGTAGAAGAGATGGAAAGCGACACACAATTTATAGTGGTTCGATCAAATGATCTACATCCACTACCTAACCTCCACGGTTAGGATTTTTAAACCCTCACTTATATTTCGAATAAGTGTTACAACCTAAGCATACAAGCCTAGAATGCCTAATTACAATTAGGACTTCCTATCTAGCCTCAACTAGGTCTTTCCCTTTGACTTAGATTCCACTAAGTCTTACAATCATACACTTACAACAATTTGCTGAAAAGAAATGAGATACACTTTACAATATAAAGTGGTATCAACTTCAAACACTAGCAAGCCTCCTAGAGCCTAACAACTCTAATGCATGCAAGTATAAGAATGAATGGAAAATGCAGAGTATGTCACTGATTTTGTTGCAGATTCCAAATATGAAATCGTTTTAAAATCCAATGTATTTTTGCAAAATCGATTTCGAAGCAAAGAACAATAGTTTGTCAAAAACCAAGTTCAAGTGTAAAACTCTTGTTCAAAACACTCTTAGGGTTTGATAAAATAAGTTTTAGTGCAAAACCCAAGATGATGATGTTTAAACACACAACAAACTGATTTTCATTCAAAACACACAAAACTATGTAGATTAAGCTCAATAAAAAGAATCTAGAACAAGGACTTGCTTACAACCAAGAAGATGACAAAATAGATCAATTTTGAAGAGATTCTTGTACTCCTTTGAATGCTTCAAAGTTCTGGATTATAGTGCTAGTGGACAGCCTCAAGAATCTCCTTTGTCTCCTTCACAAAAATCAAAGTGCTTCTTTTTTAATCTTTTGAGCTTTTGAGTGTGTTTGTTCCTTATTGTGAGAAAACCATTGTCTTGGTGTTTTTATAGTGTTAGGTATCCCATTGTGACAGTTTATGACCGTTCTAGGGATCCAAGGGTCCAAAATTCATCAAGAATTCAAATTAAAGTTCATTTTTCAGCTTTTTAAAAAAGCTGTCAGGTGGGCAATTAGCGCGCTAATACTGAGTCCTAGCGCGCTAACTCTGCACTTAGCGCGCTAATGGCAGTATTAGCGCGCTAACTGCAGGGAGCTCAAAATAATTATTTTATCCCTTTGTGTTAGCAACCCTTAAACACGTCCGGAACCTAACCAACCCTAATATAACATGTTATACACGTTTATTATGGGTCATTAAGCCTAATTGGATGGTCCGAATATTTTTACAAACCCCGAAAATGGAAAATCACGATTTCATAACTCGCGAGGGACTTTTCTGCAAATTTGCAGTTTTTCTTTTCAAAAACCTTTTAAAAACAAGTTGTTCAGTTTTGAAAACTTCAACAATGATCTCCAAAATGCAAATAATCATTAACACATAATCTCGCATTGTTTGAACTCATGGACCTAGTTATGTGTTAAATTTCATTTTGAAATTCCAAGTTACTTCATGACTTTTGAAAATTGGTTTTAAGAAACTTGATATGCATGAACTAATGCATTTGGCTTGCGTGAAAGAATTTGGATACCTTACATCGAAATTACAAATTGCGATATGATTTTTCATCTTCATTCCTTCATGAATGCCGAGTCTTGAACTTGTATGGCTTGAATACCCGTGATGTGTTGTCTTGCATCCTTTAACAAAAACTGAAATACACTTGATATTAATTAGTACATTTTCACCTTGTTTGTTTCCATCAAAATCCCCGTCGGAGTTAGAGTGACTAACCGCTTAGTCCAACAATCTCCCCCTTTTTGATGATAACAAACAATGTGAACTTTAAAAATATAAAACATAATCTAAGTGTGTATTTCATTCAAGATTATACATTTCATTTGTGCAAGTTCAAACACATCAACATTTTCAAGTTCAACCACATTTCTCCCCCGTTTGATAACATCAAAAAATGGGGCCAAGCTCCCCCGTTTAAAAAAATACAACGATGCATAAGAGAATCAATACAAGAACATATACGCTCCCCCTTACGCGATGCATATCAAAAGACAAAAGACGGACACGGTACACAATCAGATATGATAAATCATAGTGAAGCAAGAAAAAGTCATATATAAACTCAGAGATACGCAAAAAATCATGATATAGATAGCATAAAGGAATGTGAACATAGTTGTGGCTTAAACATGAGTAAAAGAGAAATATGTAAGACATCAAAGCCTAACAGTTTGGAGCCTAGTGCTCACCTACATATAGTGGTTCTATACACCTAAAAAGAATGACCAAATAGAGCCTAATGCTGAACAAGTAGTGAAAAGACTAAACACTCCGCCTCGAGGATGATGGTCGACGTGCAAAACTGGAAGAACGATCATTGCGCGCGGGGAAAGCTGGAAGTAACTGACCCTCAATACGACGAAGACGATCATTTTGACACTGGATGCTCGCCTCGACGGTAGCGAAGGTCTGAGTCATGTAGGAGTGCAGGTAACCAGCTGTGCAGAGACATAGGCCGACGAGGGAGACATGTCTGGTGGAGGCGTGAAGCCGCCAAACGTAGAGGGAGGTGGAGGCGGAGCTGTCTCGTAGTGCTGCGGCGGCAGGGGTGGAACGGCGGAGTCATGATGAACTTCCTCATCGCCATCATGGTCATCATCGCCAGCAAAGCCTTCATCGTCATCATGGTCATCACCACCAAAACTGTAGCTATACTCCAAGTAGTCGGGCGCATCAAACGGAGCAACCAGAGGGTCCGTAGGCAATGGAGACTCATAGCCGCCGTAATACCGACCATTCGGGATCGCATCTTCTCGGGTCCACCGCTGCCTGTCGCGCACGTAGCGATACTTCATGGCCTTCAGAGTGGCCATGTCGATGGAGTCATAGACAGTGAGGGGACGACCTCTTACGGAAAGATCCACGTGGGCGGACTCCAAATAAGATGTGATGATATGGGCATACGGAAGATGACGACCTGAGCTGCACGTGCTCGTAATATAGCCAATGATAATATGGGGCAAGCTGAGAGGGATGGCTCGAAACAGATGCCCAAGGACGAACATATCAAGGAGAGTGACATAGTTCTTACTCCCACCACGAGGAAGAATAACTTTGTGAAGTACTTTATGAAGGAGGTGGGGCATTAGTTTAAAATCGGTATCCGTTATACCGGTCGGATAGACAGTTAAGGTTCGTTTTGGCCGAAGAAAGGAATTAAGAACTTCGAGACGATCAAAAGGCCAACTTAGAAATTTGCACACTACCGTAGTGGCAGGAGGGTGCAACGGAAGGTGAAGCCGTTGAGCGAGATTTTCAGGGGTAATTTCAATGGATCGGCCACCAACAGACGAACGTAGGACAAATTGGGTCGTTGTTTCAATATTGGAATAGAAAACACGAACCAATGGGGGGTTGTAATTTGCGTTATGGGCACAAAATGTGGTCCATCCTGCCGTATCGAAAATCTCCCGAATTGGGAGATGGGCCCTATCAAAGAATGCAAAATCGACGACGGCGGGTCGAAGGATTTTGGCATCCGTTAGTCGGGGAGCCACGGACTCGAGGACCGATGTGGCCTCATGGACGGATTTGGCGCGACCCTCACGTTGAGGGGCATTCGCCGGAGTGGGGGCGGGTTGTGAGGATTCCGACTCACTGGTGGAGGAGGAGGACGGTTGGACAACACGGCGTCGCGATGGACGACGAGAGGACGTGGCTTGGGTAGGACGAGAGGACGTGGTGGGGGCGGTTGGACGGGGAGTGGTGGTGGCGGCCAGACGGGAGGAGGGACGGGTGGAGGGACAAAAAGTCGACATTGGCGAAAAATGGAGTGAACGTGATGGAGAGAAACAAAGAAATTGAAGAAATTGACAAAGAGAGGTAAAAAACTTACCCGAATGAGGCGAAATGGTGGTGGAGACGATGAGAGGAGAGGAGAGATGGGAGGTATGTTGTGATTTTAGGGTTAAAAATGAATTGATAAGTGACTTGGCCGAACGACATTAGCGCGCTAATGGCAGAATTAGCGCGCTAATGGGTCGATTCATATTCTGGGCCAGTACATCATTAGCGCGCTAATGACTGGAATTAGCGCGCTAATGACTGGAATTAGCGCGCTAATTTTCCTCTGGAAATTTTTGGTCACTCAACTGTTAGCGCGCTTATTTCCATCATTAGCGCGCTAATTTCCATCATTAGCGCGCTAATTTCCCTCTGGAAATTTTGGACATGAAATTTTTTGGATTTTTGACATACAACTCGAATTGACCTCAAACTTCTTGGACACTTCAAAAACACCATATAAATAGGTTTAGAACAACTAAAACATGTGTAGAAGGTCCGATTCTCGAACCATGCCTAACTCACGCCGAATCTTAGAAAATTGATCTCTAGGCAAGGGCTTAGTAAATATATCGGCTAATTGGTCCTCTGTGGACACATGGACAAGTTTAACATCGCCCTTTTGGCCGTGATCAAGAAGAAAATGGTGCCGAATCTCAATGTGTTTTGTTTGAGAGTGTAACACCGGATTTTTCGATATGTTTATTGCACTTGTGTTATCACAGTAAATTTCAGCACACCCAACTAGGATTTGATAATCCTCAAGTTGTTGTTTCATGTATAGAACTTGAGCACAACAACTCCCGGCAGCCACATATTCGTCCTCCGCCGTAGACAAAGCCACGGAATTTTGCTTTTTGCTAAACCATGAGATAAGTGAGTTTCCTAGCAAATGACAAAATCCGGAAGTGCTTTTCCTATCAACTAGACTTCCCGCATAGTCAGAATCAACAAAACTTCAGAGTTCAAAACTCTTGGTTTTGTTGAACCATAATCCTAAGTCTTGTGTTCCACTTAGATATCGAAATATGCGCTTCACACATTTTAAGTGGGACTCTTTAGGATCGGATTGAAATCTAGCACATAAACACACACTGAACATAATGTCGGGTCTACTAGCGGTCAAGTATAGGAGGCTACCTATCATTCCACGGTAAAGTTTAGGATCTATTGATTTTCCTAGTTGGTCTTTGTCCATTTTGATAGTTGAACTACTAGGAGTGTCACATGCTTTCAGATTTTCGAATTTGAACTTCTTTAGCATGTCCCTCACATACTTTGCTTGATTTATAAAAATGCCATGCTTGGATTGCTTTATTTGCAAGCCTAGAAAGTATGTTAGTTCACCCATCATACTCATTTCAAATTCATTTGTCATCAATGATGAGAATTCATCACATAAACGTGTGTTAGATGACCCGAAAATGATATCATCAACATAGATTTGAACAAGTAGCATATCATGTTTTTTGATCAAAATGAACAAAGTGGGGTCTAGTGTTCCTTTCTTGAACCCTTTCTCAAGTAGAAACGCACTAAGTCTATCATACCAAGCTCTAGGGGCTTGTCTTAGCCCATACAAGGCTTTTTGAAGATGATAGACATGGCTTGGATGTTCATGATCTTCAAATCCCGGTGGTTGTTCTACATAAACTTCTTCATGGATGAACCCATTTAGAAATGCACTTTTAACATCCATTTGGTATAGTAGAAACCCGTTGTAACAAGCATAAGCAAGCAACATGCGAATTGCTTCTAGTCTTGCTACGGGTGCAAAGGCTTCCTCATAATCAATTCCTTCTTCTTGATTGTAGCCTTGTGCAACCAATCTAGCCTTGTTTCTTACAATTTCACCTTTTTCATTCTTTTTGTTTCTAAAGACCCACTTGGTGCCTATGATTGAGTGATTCTTAGGTCTAGGTACTAATGTCCATACTTTGTTCCTAACAAAGTGGCTTAACTCTTCTTGCATAGCCATTACCCAAAACTCATCTCCTAAGGAATCATCTATCTTGGTGGGTTCGGTTTGTGACACAAAAGCTAAGTGTCCTTCATCTCTTTGCAATGTTGACCTAGTGATTATCCCTTTGTTTGGATCACCTATGATTTGTTGAGATGAATGACCAATGAGGAGTCTTGAATTCTTAGGCACACTTGTTTCGGATTCCTTGTTTAACTCAAGCTCTTGACTATTCGAAGTTTGTCCTAGAGTGCCATCATCTTCATTGTCAATCCTCAATTTTTCAAGATTTTGCATTAATTTGACTTTGGGATCTACTTCATCAAATTTCACATGAATAGATTCTTCTATGGTTTTGGTTGATTTATTAAACACCCTATATGCTTTGCTATGTGTTGAGTACCCTAGAAAAATGCATACTTTAGACTTTGGGTCAAATTTATCTAATTGATCCCTATCATTTAGAACATAACAAGTGCAACCGAACACCTTAAAATAACTTATGTTGGGTTTTCGGCCTTTCCAAAGTTCATAAGGAGTCTTTTTCACTTGCTTTCGGACATTTACTCTATTTATAACATAGCATGCCGTGTTAATGGCTTCGGCCCAAAAATGCTTAGCTATGTTGTACTCATTTAGCATAGTTCTACACATTTCCTGGAGTGTTCTATTTTTTCTTTCAACAACTCCATTTTGTTGGGGTGTTCTAGGAGAGGATAATTGGTGTGTATAACCTTGTTTATCACAAAAATCCTCCAAGTTCCTATTTACAAACTCACCACCTCTATCACTCCTAATGATGGTGATTTTGTATCCCTTTTCATTTTCTACTAAGGCACAAAACTTTACAAACACATCAAACACTTCGTGCTTGTGAGATAGAAAATACACCCATGTATACCTTGTAAAGTCGTCAACAATGACAAAGCAATATGATTTACCACCTAGACTTTGTGTTTGGGTAGGTCCGAACAAATCCATATGGATAAGTTCTAAGGCTCGAGTCACATTGCTTGTTACTTTCGTCTTAAATGACGATTTCACTTGTTTACCGAGAATGCAAGATTCACACTCCTTATCTTTCTTAAAGGTGCACTTGGGTAGGCCCTTAACTAGATCATGCTTAGTCAATTTTAACAAATTTTCCATGCTAGAATGTCCTAGTCTACGGTGCCACAACCATGCATCACAATCACTTTGTGCACTCAAACATGAAACATTTTGCATATTCATCTCATCAAAGTTAATGGCATAAACATTCTTATCTCTATATGCAATAAACAAAGTTTCATGCTTTTCATTCCTAACAATGCATTTCGATGATTCAAACATAACATGAAATCCTTTGTCACACAATTGACTAACACTAAGCAAGTTATGTTTCAAACCATCAACAAGGTAAACATTAGAAATAGAAAGTGAATGGTTACCGATGGTTCCGAGACCAATAACTCTTCCTTTGTTGTTGTCTCCAAATGTAACCTTTCCACCGTCATGCCGCTTTAGCTCAATGAATTGATGTGCATCTCCGATCATGTGTCTTGAGCACCCGCTATCTAAGTACCATGGGGTGCTCTTCCTTGCATCCTACACAATGGGAAACACACTAGATTTTGGTACCCAAACTCCTTTGAGTCCGAGAAAGTTAGTGTCATAAACATTTTTAGCTACCCATGCTAGTCTACCCTTTTTAGCCTTTTGTAAGGCACATTTCCCCACCACATGAGACCTATTGCACTTCAAACATCTACGATCATCATTTAGTAATTTTTTATAGCTTTGCAAGTTTGCTCCATAACCTATGCCCCTTTTGTTGAGTGCACGTCGTTGTGCTCCCAACATCATATCAAACATTTCTTTGCCATTGGTGAACTTGTGCACCGTGCTAGTCAAGTCCTCTACTTTCTTGACTAAGGCATCTCTTTCCTCTATGACTTCATTCAAGTCATTTTGGAGATCATTAATGATCTCATTTTGTGACTCTATCTCACTAATTGCTATGGTTAGGCTCTTTTTGAGTTGTTTGGTCTTTTTGACCTCCTTTTCCAACTCTTTCCTAAGTTCATCAAGATTTGGAGCATTATCCAAATCATCAATATCATCAAAATTAAAAGGCTTAGAATTTACCTCGCCTTGTGCCATAAGACAAAGTATCGCCTTTTCACTCTCCGAATCGGATTCCGAACTTGATGATGATGAGTCATCCCAAGTTGCCTTGAAGCTCTTCTTTCCTTTCTTCTTGTCAAACACCTTCTTTGATTTGCAATCCGCCTTGATGTGACCCGGCTTGCCACAACTAAAGCATATGGTTTCGTTTGACTTTCCTCCCTTGCTTCCACTTCGAAACTTCTTCTTATACTTGTCTCGCTTGTATATGGCCTTGTTGAGCTTTCTTGAGAGCATGGCTACTTCCTCCTCAAGATCATTATCATCACAAGATTTTTTGTCTTCAATGATCTCTACCGATGCACTAGGGGAGTTTTTTGCCTTCAAGGCAATCTCTTTTCTTGAGCTCTTTGTACCTCCACTTAATGCTTCCAATCTTGCTCGGTCTTTGAGTTCGAATTAGTGGACCGTTAACTCTCCACACAATGCATCGAAAGTGTAGTCTCCAAGATTTTGTGCCGATTGGATAGCATACTTCTTGGCATCCCATTCCTTAGGCAAGCCTCTAAGGAATTTGTATGCCGATGTCTCTTGATCATAGTGCTCTCCAAGATTCTTGATCTCATTTAACAACTTAGTGAACCATGTGATGGCGGTGGCGATATCTTCATCGGATCCAACTCGGAAGGTCTCATAGTGTTCCTCAAGGATCCTCAACTTTGTCTTCTTTACTTGCATGATACCTTCATAGTGGACCTCAAGCTTTTCCCACACTTCCTTCGCCGTTTGGCAAACACTAACTCGGTTGAACTCATTTTCGCTCAATGCACAAAATAGGTGATTCATTGCTTAATCATTTGAAAGCTCACTCTTGATCTCCTCGGCGATGTATTCTTTCAATGGCTTGTCGGGTGGTGTGTAACCACTTTCAATTGCGTCCCATAGGAATCTACTTTGTGCTCTTATGTAGACCTTCATTCTCACTTTCCAATGAGCGTAGTTGGTTCCATCAAAGTATGGAGGCCTACTTGAGGAGTTACCTTCCCTAAGGCGAGCCGGATCTAGACTTTGCATCCTTGCACAAAAACACTTAAAGATACGTTAGTAATACTTTGAGCAATAACCCGCTCTGATACCAATTGAAACCACACCCAAGAAGGGGGTGAATTGGGTGTGCCGAGAGGTTATTGCCTTTTTAATCTTTTTAAGCACAAGTAACAACAAATGTCTATGCTATGCAAGTAAGTGGGGTAGAAGAGATGGAAAACGACACACGATTTATAGTGGTTCGATCAAATGATCTACATCCACTACCTAACCTCCCCAGTTAGGATTTTTAAACCCTCACTTCTATTCCGAATAAGTGTTACAACCTAAGCATACAAGCCTAGAATGCCTAATTACAATTAAGACTTCCTATCTAGCCGCAACTAGAAATTGTGCCTAGCCTCAACTAGGTCTTTCCCTTTGACTTAGATTCCACTAAGTCTTACAATCATACACTTACAACAATTTGCTGAAAAGAAATGAGATACACTTTACAATATAAAGAGGTATCAACTTCAAACACTAGCAAGCCTCCTAAAGCTTAACAACTCTAATGCATGCAAGTATGAGAATGAATGGAAAATGCAGAGTATGTCACTGATTTTGTTGCTGATTCCAAATATGAAATCGTTTTAAAATCCAATGTATTTTTGCAAAACCGATTTCGAAGCAAAGAACAATAGTTTGTAAAAAACCAAGTTCAAGTGTAAAACTCTTGTTCAAAACACTCTTAGGGTTTGATAAAATAAGTTTTAGTGCAAAACCCAAGATGATGATGTTTAAACACACAACAAACTGATTTTCATTCAAAACACACAAAACTATGTAGATTAAGCTCAATAAAAAGAATCTAGAACAAGGACTTGCTTACAACCAAGAAGATGACAAAATAGATCAGTTTTGAAGAGATTCTTGTACTCCTTTGAATGCTTCAAAGTGCTGAATTATAGTGCTAGTGGACAACCTCAAGAATCTCCTTTGTCTCCTTCACAAAAATCAAAGTGCTTTTTGAATCTTTTGAGCTTTTGAGTGTGTTTGTTCCTTGTTGTGAGAAAATCATTGTCTTGGTGTTTTTATAGTGTTAGGTATCCCATTGTGACAGTTTATGACCGTTCTAGGGATCCAAGGGTCCAAAATTCATCAAGAATTCAAATTAAAGTTCATTTTCCAGCTTTTTAAAAAAGCTGTCAAGTGGGCAATTAGCGCGCTAATACTGAGTCCTAGCGCGCTAACTCTGCACTTAGTGCGCTAATGGCAGTATTAGCGCGCTAACTGCAGGGAGCTCAAAATAATTATTTTATCCCTTTGTGTTAGCGACCCTTAAACACGTTCGGAACCTAACCAACCCTAATATAACATGTTATAAACGTTTATTATGGGTCATTAAGCCTAATTGGATGGTCCGGATATTTTTACAAACTCCGAAAACGGAAAATCACGATTTCATAACTCGCGAGGGACTTTTCTGCAAATTTGCAGTTTTTCTTTTCAAAAACCTTTTAAAAACAAGTTGTTCAGTTTTGAAAACTTCAACAATGATCTCCAAAATGCAAATAATCATTAACACATAATCTCGCATTGTTTGAAATCATGGACCTAGTTATGTGTTAAATTTCATTTTGAAATTCCAAGTTACTTCATGACTTTTGAAAATTGGTTTTAAGAAACTTGATATGCATGAACTAATGCATTTGGCTTGCGTGAAAGAATTTAGATACCTTACATCGAAATTACAAATTGCAATATGATCTTTTATCTTCATTCCTTCATGAATGTCGAGTCTTGAACTTGTATGGCTTGAATACCCGTGATGTGTTGTCTTGCATCCTTTAACAAAAACTGAAATACACTTGATATTAATTAGTACATTTTCACCTTGTTTGTTTCCATCAAAATCCCGGTCGGAGTTAGAGTGACTAACCACTTAGTCCAACAACGTTGGCTGGAGTTCTTGAAGGATTATGATTTTTTGCTTGAGTATCATCCGGGAAAGGCCAATGTAGTTGTTGATGCTTTGAGTAGGAGTGGATTTGATGTTGAGGTAGTAGGGTGTCATATGACACACGAGAATGTGTTACTCGAGGCATCCGAGATGATGAGTTCTGTTGATGTACCGGCTACTACCAAGACATAGATTTGAGGTCAGATGAGGATGTAGACTATTTCGATTCAGACTGTTCTTAAGGGACAACAAAATGACGAGTTGTAACAGCATTTCAGTGATATGACTAATAGTTCATATTATCCAAACTAGAGACGGTCGACCGGCTCCTATTTGAGGTGTCGAGGGCGACTGTGGATTCCATCGGTGGCCGAGTTGCGCACTGAGATACTTCAGGAGGCTCACCGTGAACGTTTTTCTATTCATCTGGGTCAGACCAGGATGTATGCTTATATGCGACGTCTCATTTGGTGGTCGGGGATGAAAGTCGATGTTTCGGAGTTCATACGAGCGTGTAAGATATGCCTTCTAAACATGTCATCACCCGACCTAATCCCATAATTAAGTTCTAATCCTAACCACGTAAGACTTAACTACGTATTAGTCAGCCTTTACATCCTATACGTCTTTATACATGCGTTCAAGATAAGTAATACACCTGTCCCATCAGTTATTAAAATTCAGAGTTGATTAAAACTTTTATTAAAATAGTTCTTTAGCGGAAGTCTTAACGCTTATGCGGAAACGATTTAGTAATTTATGCAGAAGCAATTCAATTAAAACCTAAGTGTGGAAAACTAGGAAAAGATGTCACATGCATATAAACACAGTAATACATCAGTCGGGGAGCCTAGTCTCTTAACCTAAATATGCAGCCCAAAACAAAAATATCAAAAGACATAACATAAGGTAATACAACAAATTACCAAAAAGCCTACAATGTCGAAGGCAAGATCGTGCCGCTGCTTAGAGGTAGTCACCGATCTTCTCCTTGCCCGCCTTGCTAATCAATGGCTCTGCAACCACCGTCATAAAAATGACGGTGAGTACAATAAAATAACAGTAATTCCCGATGATATGTTTATCTCGCATTTCCAAATATAATCGATTGGTATTTAAAAGCATATAAATATGAAACACTGAAAGATTAACCATATGCAGGTAAATACCATAGTTAAACAAATGATACTGACACTCAACTAAGTAGTAATGATCTAGGTCCAGTGGGTAATGAGCCGCGTCACATTGACTCAATAGTCATACCATCACAAGTGACTTTAACCCAAGTGTCACCAGGGATTCTAACCCCGGTGTATTGCACACAACCAAACATCTTTATAACTGAGTATCACGCACAGCCAAGTAACATGTACCGACATTCCCAAGTATTCTAACCCCGTGAGTTGCACACACCCCGATCGAGTAAGGGACCTAGATGCTAAGACTACTTTATATGTGTTCAATAAATGACTCGGGCATGGAATACCAAGGCATAGGGAAAAGCTATTTGTCTAATCTAATCAAGTACAAAGTCTATAGTCTCATTCATGAATCCTCTAATCCTAATAGCATGCTATTTACATAAACCATTAAATAATTCACAACAGCAAGATTCGACATGGCATTGGATTGAAATCAATGAACCAACACAAGGAAATAGATATCATGAAATTAAAGCTCAATATATGAGCAAAACACAACATGACACATGATATCAGAGTACAAGAGCTACATAGTCAAATGGACTATGAAAACAACCATAATATTAGAAATGAAATGCAATATAAAGTTGTAACGACCCTAAAATCTAACTCGTGCCACATATCAATTTAGGTCGTATGTGGGCCTATTTATCGTGATACAGTTGTCTAATTCTCAGTCGTCGACGCCGAGGTATGTAATTTTTGTTTGGTGTTTGTATTATATTTTATTACCTAAATGTCAATTACAATGTCCCAAACGTGTGAGGATGTTAGTGTGTGAGCGTTGGTGTTGAAAAACAGGTTTGGCTTGAAGAGAACGTGAATAACGGGTTTCGGGTGAAAATTTGTAAGGTAATTAGCAGTCTGGGGGATTAATTGAATTAAAAACATTGAAAAAAATGCAAAATAAATAATAAATGAACGTTTTGTACCGCATTCGATATGTTGGTACGACCGAGAGTACGCGACGAGTGAGTCGTGGTGCAGAACGAGTTCGGGATGCGAGGTTTGTGCGAGAAATGGCTAAGTTATGAATGAGAATCACCCATTGGTGTCATAATGTTGTGTCAAAGTGGTTGGATGGAGTGAAGGAGGGCCAAGTGATGTGCCTTGGGATACATGTGTAAGTGTGGATGAAGGGGGTATATAAACCCCATCACCAACTTTTTCTCTCTCATCTCATCTTTTTCTCATCTCTCTCAATGAAAACACAACGATTTGAGCGAAGGTTTCGTGGTGTTTCAACACGGATTGACGCTAAGAGATCGACCAACTACGTATTCTAATGTGAGATCCCGACTCCCCACATGTTTATCTATGTTTTGGCAGTAGTTTTGAGGGTTTTCGTTCGCGATGGTTTTAGACAACGATTTTGGGATTTTGATTTTATTGGATTTGTTTGAAGGATTTGAGGTTAAGGGGATGGATTTATGGTTTTGAAATGATTGGGTTAATGATTTGTGGATTATTTGAATTTGTAGTGAATTTTTGGGGAAATTGCTATGATTTTCAAAATCGGGGTTTTGTCGAGGTTTCGATGAAAGCGACAGTGGACTAGTGTTGTTTTGGACGTCCCTAAGAGTTTGGGATAGGCTCGGAACTAGGCAACACGAGCTGGGGTTTTAGCAGATTCAAGCGCAGGGTTGCACACCGTAAGAGACGTTGTGGAGCATTTATGCTCACGGCGTCGATAACGGTGCATAGAGCAGAGGCTCTGGGCAATTTAAGTGATGCAGTGGAAGGGAAAGCCCCACGACACTACTTGCGATTTCTGAGGCAGATAGCCAGGAGAGGTCACACTTTAAGTAGCGTCACCAGGGTTTGACCACCACGACGCCACTTGCGGCGTGACACTGTTCACAGTGAACATTTTGATAAAATTTTTAGAAAATCTCAGTGATCTCTCGGGTGTTTAAATGGGTCTGAATACGACCCAATACCTCGGAAATTAATCCAATTACACTAATGAAATAATTATAGAAAATTGGGTTAATTGAAGAGTAATTTATGGTAAATTGTAATTTAATGGACTATCAGGAGTTATAATCATTGACGGGTCACACGGGGATTTGTCGGAGATGAGTCGGAGTTCATGTGAGTGCGTATTAGCTTAGATACAGGTAAGTAAACCAGTAAGGAATTTTACAGTTATGTCTTGAGATTTAATTTGTTGTTATTGCTTTGTTCCGCATTTCTTTTAGAATTTCCTATTGGTTGAGTAGTTCATTGGCAAGTGAATCATGGTTACTATTTATCTGTCATATGAGCTCTTATCTAGACGCTGTTGATATTTCCCAACTGAGTATATGTTGGGGCTACTTATCTGGGTTTGTGGATATCTCATAGTTGCAAGTGTTAGGGCTGTAGGCTGTGTATCGTCATGAACCCGAGTCTGTTGGGCTTTTGCCGCGACTCAACGACCTTTTGGTCGGGACTCCTTGCTATTCAGTTTTCCTATTCTGGACGCTCCATTCTCGATTGATTTATTTACAGTCTTGTGTATTCATGCGTTCCTTATTCCTTTCTTTCTATATGCATGAATTATACTGATTTATCTATTTCAAAATGCTATATTTATGTCTTGTTGGCGTTACTTAGCTGGGCTCGTCATTTTTATATTTGATAGAGGGAAAAGATCCACAGTCCAGTAAGGGGAAGGCTTCACAGCTGTAAGATATCATCTGAGTATATCGGAGCATTTCTTTCCTTTTCTGATATAGGTGATTCATTTTGTATTACTTTATTTATATGTTTTGAAACACTGGGATTTATATGGGTTTTGAGAGATCTTGGGCATTTATATCTGGATTTGAGTCTCCTCTGACTATTCATTGATGATGATATACATATGCGGGGTTTGCATACTATAGGTTGTCTTAACTTGGGTGTCTTTGAGGTTAATTGATTAGTTTTAGGTTTAATTGATTCCGCTATAACTATGATAACTCACTAATTGATTAACTCAACTTTCAATTTGTTTACTAACAGTAAATGGTAAGAGAAGGTTGACTAGGATTGCATGACTCAGCGAGATTGGCTCGTGGTTCCATGTAAGTCTAGGCCAGGTAGGGCCCAGTTTAGGATTGTGGAATTGGGGTCGTCACAGCTGGTATTGGAGCCAAAGTTTTAAATACTCAACTCTTGATTTAAATCACAATCCATTAAGACACAAACCAACGGAAGTTAGAACAATGGTTGAACTTAGGGTGAAATGCTATGATCTTGACTTAAGTTTTAGTTGGGAAGTGAGGAGAGTTGGAGAAATTTAAAACTGGACTATGAGCTATTTGATTTGTTGTGTATATTACTATTAATAGATATGTCCTTATTGTGATATCGTTTTCTTCTCAGTTAGCGATAGACGATTAGCCCGATACCAATGATAGTGGTATGGAGGACGTACAGGGAGATTGGATGGCATGTCGCAGATAATTACGCTCATGATCAGCAGTTTCAAGAGATTCACCTACTGTTGAGGGCACCGGCGACAACATCACCTTTTACGTTAACAACTCCAGTTACTCAGGCTGGGAGTGCTTCTACAGTTCATGATACACCTGTAGCACCTACAGTTCAGGCAGGACCTGTAGTGATCAAGGGGGCTCATGTCAGGCCGAAATAGTACCTCCTACACTTGATACACCAATTGAGGATATGCCGAGTACACTGACCGATATGGGTACTAGGGCTACAAATGAGGCAAGTCAGGCTTGCGAGTTTAAGAGGCATCATCTAGAGAAGTTTCATGGGGCTACAAACCTCGAGGTTGTAGAGAGGTATATGAGAAGCCATGAGAAGATACATGATGTACTGGCCACACTAGCGCATATGCAGTCGAGTATATCAACAGCTTCATTGTTCGGGGAGGCTGATGTCTAGTGGCGTACTATGGTGGCATCAAAGGGGAAGCCCAAGGACTAGGCTGAGTTCAAGGAGAGGTTTGACCAGATGTACACTCCTCCTACGGTCCGTAACTTGAAGAGGACCTAGTTTCAGACTATTCGATAAAGGACTGGTGAGTTAGTGATTCAGTATATCGACCGGTATCTACATTTGATGGAGTATGCCAGGGATGTAGCCGACACTGATGTCGACCAAGCTTATTACTTCATGCATGGTCTACTGGACTCGATTGGTTCTATAGTAGTGACGATAGCTCCTAGGACACTACAAGAGGCCTATGGCTAGCGAGAACTTTCTGAACACATACACCGAATCACTGGTGGCATCATCAACATCTACACAGTCAGGGAGTGGTTCTGGAGGAGACCGGAAGAGGAAGAAATCTAGACATATGAGGCCAAGAGATCGAGCTTAAAGTGTGGGATCTATTGCATATCCGCTTTATGTAACGCTAATGTCCGTTGGTCCAGTACAGAGCTACGTTAGTGCACCATAACAGTCAGCACCGTCAGGTCCTCAACATCAGTATTATCAGAGGATTGATGGCAGTGGCAGTGGCAGTGGCCAAAGATAGGTCAGAGTTCCAGTCAGGTACAAAGACAGGGACAGAGGTCTAGTCAGGCACATGGACAGGGACAGGGACAACGTGGTTCATTTGGATCAAGATCTCAAAGGGATTGGGAGTGTGGACAGTTACGTCATTTCATCAGTGCTTGTCCACGAATGGGCCGAGGGCAGCTGCAGCAGAGCCGCGAGTAGGTTCACATAGTTACCACACCAGATCAGACTACCGGCCGTAATCTGATTAAGGGTAAAGTTTACATTTGTAGTAGATTCATGCATGCTATGTTTGATTCAGGCTCTACTGTTTCTCTTATTTTTGGTCATATGATTGATGAATTAGGTTTAAGACCTACTAGATTAGAGAGACCTTTGATCCTTAGCACAGCTACTGGAGATAAGATCTACCCGAACTTGTTTTGTGTTGGTTGTTCGGTCGAGATCGAGGGTGAGTGTTGGAGTCCCTCGAGTTTGATGCATTACTGGGCATTGATTGGTTGGGTGTGTGATGGCCCCGATTTCCCATACAATTGGGTCCCGCCGGGCTTAGAAACACGTAGACTTTCGGATTTGTACTTGGCAAGCCGACGCATGCCTAGTCAGCTTCAATTCCTTAATTTAAAAAGTTTCAAGTGAGTTATTAGATTATAAAAGTTATTAGATTGATACGCAGCGAAAATTAAACTATAATCATATGAATAACTCAACAGAGGGGAAATCAGGATAAATCTATTAATGTGGAACCTCGAATATTCGATAAACATGCATTATCTAGGGACAAAATGATAGTGTAATAACACATGATACCAATCTCACAATCCCAACCAATAAAACATATAGTATATGAAAAATGAGAAATACATCAAGCAAATGGAGACACCTACTCTAGAAAGCATGAAAAGTCTCTCTGGGAATCAAGTGAGGTAATTGCTTAGCACGAGTCCCTTCCCCTTGCTCGTCTTCGGTCAATTTGCACCCACCGTCACAAACTAGACGATGAGTAACTGAGAAATAATTGAAAGTAATGCCAGAAGAATGTAACAGTAATTCAAGATTTACCAATAAAGTAGTCTAAGAATCATGCGGTAATGGAAAAGACAAAATAATAAGCAAGTTGCACGATAAGTAGACTAACAGATAATCAACGAAATTTGAGTGTCCTTCGAATCAACAAAGGCCCATAAGCGGTATAATCCACAACCATCCACAACAATATCCATAACATATCCACAACAATATCCACAACAAAATCCATAATAATCCAGTACTCAGGTATCACATACACTAGGGGGTGGATAACACCCCTCCAGGAGGTGCTCGTGTTGGCCCAACTAGTGCGGGCCATATAGTACCTCGACAAACTTACACCAAGAACATCCAACCAAGGAATAATAGAATGGAATGTCAAGGATAGGATCAATTCAATAGCATAACGATAAAGGAAAATGAATAACTAATTACTTTCTTAACTAGCTTACTAACTTACCTGATTCGGTCGTGAATTTCGTCTTCACGCGGCTTTAACTTGTCCATCTCGACTACCTAAACCCCTAGTAATCATTTTAAAACCCAATTTTGATGCGTTAAAGTTCTATTCCCTGTTTGATTATAAGTCCATGTTAATTTTCCATAATTTTACTTGTTTATGATTGCGGGTCAATTCCTTGGGTAATGGGTCGTATTTGGATACCCAAGAGGCCCCCAAAAATACTCAAAAAAGCCCCAAAAGGTTTCCTAAATATTTCATTTTTCATAGAAATTCATCAATTTCTATTTATTTGGGCAAAATATTTTCTAGATTTTTCTAATATTTTATGGACTTTTTCCTCTATTTTTCCAAAATTTATTTTATTTTATTATTTTTTCTAGTCGAGTCGGGTCCAACCAGACCCAAACCTAGCCTGGCCTGACTAGGCGTTGGGCCAGGCTTAGCCCATGGGGCGAGCCTGGCCCGGTCCGATTGAGCTAGGCCAAATCACTAAAGACGCACAACGTCTCTGGTTTTCATTTTTTATTTTTTTATGTACTACAGGGGTTGGCTCCCATCCCCAACCTTAACCCCAATCGATTCGGCAAGGAAGTAGTCTCCCTTGCATGCCCTCATCGTCCTTGGCCATGGCCGAGCCTTGCACCCCAACCCAAGCACCAAAAACGGTGTCAAAACGTAAGAAATCACAAGGGAAGTCAAGATCTCACCTTAGATAGCATGGTTGATCGTCCCTCGTTGTCATTCAGGCCTCGGAGTCATCGAAACCTCCTCCACCAGTCCGGTTCTGCATGAGGAAAAAGAAATAGAGGGAAGATAGAGAGAGAGAGAGAGAGAGAGAAAGTGAGGGGGATGGGGATTATATAGGCCTCCTCATCATCTACGTATACACGTTATCTCGAGGTAGATCAAAAGCTCTCCCTTTTAAGTTGCCCACCAACTCTTGCTCCACTTGATGACTCCAATAGGTGACTCGCACATCACTTAGTTAAAGCAACTCCTTAGCCTGTTCTCACGTACTTGGACTAGAACCACACTACGATTTGCGCGTCGCGTGCCCCTATTCTCACCAACGTCTTCATTTTAGTTATTTAGCTTAGTTATTATTCAAATAGCCCATTTATTAACATTTTGTTTAAAACCCTGTTTCTCCTAGGTGAAGCCTCACTCAAACTTTGGTTATGTCATACGGCTCGAGACACGTACTAGAACGTATATACTAATACATGCACCACAAAAAAATAAAATTACCTCAGTGTCGACTCCCGAGTTTTGGAATGCTTGACGTATCACGACAGCTGGGTCACAGTCCTGAAATGCGACACGTGGCATGTTAAATTTAAGGGTCGTTACAGTCTCCCCAACTTATTAGAATTTCATCCTCGAAATTAAGCAAATAATTAAATTAAAGTAACGACTCACCGGAATCAAATAGGAAAGGAAAATGCTCGCGCATATAGGACTCTAACTCCCAAGTCAGCTCCTCGTCTCCGTAGTATTGCCACTTCACGAGAACTGAAGGTATCTCCTTGTTCCTTAGTGTCTTAACTTTCTTGTCAATGATCTGCATTGACTGCTCCTTATATGCAGCATCGTCTCGCAAGTTGATCTGGCTCAAGTCTACTATAAGTCGTTGTCCTTCGTTTGACTTGTCTAGCCGAAGCATAGAGATATGGAACACTGGATGAACTCCCGCAAGCTGAGGCGGTGACTCTAACTCATAAACAACCTTACCGACTTTCTTCACTATCCTGACCGATAAACCTAGGAGCAAGCTTTCCTTTAATTTCGAACCTTTTGTGACCCTTAAGTGGCGAGACCTTCAAATACATATAGTCTCCCACATCATACTGCAACTCGTTGTGATACTTGTCATAGTATTTCTTTTGTCTTTCCTGATCACCTTTCAATATTTGACGAATCTGTTGTACCTTTTAGTATGATCAACAATAATTTTCTGTCCAACTACCACAACATCCTCGGGCTCCGCCCAGCAAGATGGTAATCTACAAGGCCTGCCATACAGCGCCTCAAACGGTGCCATCCCAATACTAGCCTAGAAACTGTTGTTGTATGCAAACTCACATAAGTGAAGGTATTCTTCCCAAGATCCCCCGTACTCTAGTACACACATCCTAAGCATATCTTCTAACACTTGAATCAATCTCTCAGACTGTCTGTTTATTTGCGAATGGAATGTCATACTTAAGTCAAGTCTAGTACCAAACTGAGCCTGCATGCTCTGCCATAACAATGAAGTGAACTGCGCCCCTATGTCTGATACGATTGACAATAGAACTTCGTGCAATATGACTATCTCTCGCTCGTAAAGAATGTTCAGTCTATCAACTCTATGTGTAGTGGATATTGGTATGAAATGAGCAGATTTCGTCAGTTAATCCACAATTACCTAGATGTCATCGTGTCTACGAAGAGATTCAGGCAAACCACTAAAGAAATCGATAACAATGTGCTCCCACTTCCGTTATGGAATGGGAAGGGGTTGTAGCAAACCTCCAAGTTATCTATGCTCAACCTTCACTCGCTGGCATATCTCACACGCTCTAATAAACTCTAACACGTCAGACTTCATCCCTAGCCACCAAAAGAGACGTCACATGTCAGCGTACATCTTGGTTCAACCTGGATGAATAGAAAAGCGGGAACGGTGAGCCTCCTGCAGTATCTCAATGTGCAAATTAGCCACCAATGGAATCCATAGTCGCCCTCGATACTTCAAGCAAGAGTTTGTTGACCGACTCCAATCTGGATAATCTGAACTGTTCGCCATCTCACTGTAACTCTGGTACAACGCATCGCCCTATTGTCCCTCGAGAACAGTCTGTAGTGAAACGCTTTGCATCCTTATCTGACCACATATCTGTATCCTGGTAGTCGTTGGCACGTCATCTGAACTCATCATCTCGGCTGCCTCGAGTAACGCATACTTGTGAGTCATGCGGCACATAACTACCTTTGCATCAGATCCTCTCCTAGTCAAAGCATCAGCAACTACGTTAACCTTCTCAGGATGATATTCGAGTACGAAATTGTAATCCTTTAGGAACTCTATCCAACGTTTCTATCTTAGATTCAACTCCTTTTGAGAGAATAAGTACTTCAAGCTCTTGTGATCAGTGAACAACTCGAATCGCACCCTATACAGGTGATGTCTCCAGATATTCATTGCAAACACCATAGCAGCTAGCTCTAAATCATGGGTCGGGTAATTCTTCTCATGAACCTTGAGCTGTCAAGATGCTTAAGTGATAACCTTACCTTCCTACATCAGCACACAACCCAAACTAATCTTTGACGCATCAGTATATACCACTAAGTCTTTCCCTGTCTCGAGTAAAGCTAAAACAAGTATGGTAGTCAGTTTCTCTTTCAAAGTAGTGAACGTCTATTTGCAACTTTCTTCCCAGTCAAACTTCATGTTCTTCTGAGTCAATTTCGTCATCGATGCAATGATCTTAGAAAAGTCCTTCACAAAACAGCGGTAATACCTGGCTAATCTTAGAAAACTGTGAATCTGCATCACCGTAGTTGTGGTAGGCCAATCCATCACAACTTTAATCATTGTAAGATCTACGAAAACTCTACTGGCTCTAAATACATGTCCCAAAAATCTTACCTTGGAAGCTAACTCGTACTTGGTGAACTTAACGTACTAACGATGGTCCCTCAAAGTCTGTAACACTATTCGGAGATGATCATCGTGCTCCTCACGAGTCCTGGCATAGATAAGTATGTCGTCGATGAACACAATTACAAATTTGTCAAGATACTCCCTCAGTACCTTATGCATGAGGTCCATAAACATGGCTGGCGCATTGGTCCAACCGAACGGCATGACCATTAGCTAATAATGGCCATATCTCGTGCTAAACCCCATCTTCTCTCAGTCCTCCACACTAATCCTAAGCTGGTGATATCCTGACCTTAAGTCAATCTTAGAAAACCACTGTGCTTCTGTCAACTAGTTAAAAACATCATTGATACGAGGTAGCAGGTATTTGTTCTTCACAATTACTCAGTTCAACTGCCTATAGTCACGCACAACCTCAAGCTGCCATTTTTCTTTTTCACGAACAACACTAGCTCTCCCCAGGATGCCATGGTAGGACTGATGAATCCTAACTCAAGTAACTCGTCTAACTAAGTCCTCAGTTTCACTAACTCTCGAGGTGTCATCCTATGCAGTGGTATGGAAATGGGTTTAGTCCTAGGGACTAAGTCTACGATGAAATCAATCTTCTTCTGTGGTGGTAATCCTGGTAGATCCTCCAAGAATACATTAGTGAACTCGCACCCACCGGTATGTCTTTAATGCAAATCTCCTGTCTCTCACCAGTGCTCATGACATTCGCAAATGTCTCTATCTCGCCACTCGTAATTTCTCTGCCTTTAGTGATAAGAAATAATGCAGCTGTCCCCTAGAATCTTATCTCCGTACCCTTTGACAACGAAATCGTAATAGTTTTCTCATAACAATCGATATAGACATGATAAGCTCCTAACCAGTCCATGCCTAACAAGGCATCGAACTCAAGAAACTCTAGTGTCCTCAGACCAGCAAGCAACTCGTAACCCTCTATCTCTACGGAACAGTCAACATATAATAAGTTCGGGTATATCTTGTCCCTAGCAGCCGTGCTAAAGATCAAGGGTTTACTAAGCATAGTGGGTTTCAACCCTAAAACATCTACTATGCGTCCAGAAATAAATGAAACAGTATAACCAGAATCAAACATGGTATGCATGAAAGTACTGCAAATATAAACCATACCCTCAATGAAATTACGAGAAGCTCCCTGATTTAGCTCAACATCAACCTGAACTCTTCCCGCTGCTGCTGATGATGCTGTGGATGTACTCTCGCTGGCTGAGAACACTCTCCCTGGATATGGCCCATCTGATTGCACCTGAAGCAAGTGTGTGTCTCTTGTGATGCTGACGACATGCCCTGAGTTTGACCCTGTCCACATCCCTATGGGGATCTCTGAGTCTAGGTCTGATAAGACCTCAGTGTTTATCTTTGTCTGCCTTCTCTACCAGAGTCCATGCTCTCGATTGTCTCTATGACAGCTATCCTGGTTGGGTAGGCTGTGGTGGATGACTAGCAAAGCTCAGCATCGATGGAATAGTGGTAGTTTGTGCCGGTAGTGTAGATGGTGCAACAGACGCAACACTCTGAGCCCTAAGGTCACGATACCATGTCTGTTCTCCCTTCTCTCTTGTCATGATGATCCTCAAATCGCGTAGGCCTGCCTCCTCAAAATGAGTAAGTAGGTAGCTCTTCTTAACTAAACTCCACTCATATTCTCGCTACAATGTTTTCTGCTCAGTGGAAACTACGACCCCCTCCAATTCGGGGTAGCAAACCCTTAGTAAAATAGTAGACTTTGTTAGTCTCGGAGTCAACTGAACCTCCGGTATAGGGTAGTAACTAGATGAATCGGCCCATATGGTCCATAATCGACTCATCTGCGTACTGTCGTAAAGTTGAGAACTCGTTCCTCTTCGCCCGCAACATGGTAGGAGGAAAATACTTCTGATTGAGTTGGGTGTTGAAATTAATCCAGTCCTTAGGAACTCCTCTGGTAGTCACTATGGAAGTCCACCAGTCATCAACCTCTCCTCGCAGCATCGAGGAAGAAATAGACACCCGCATGTGCTCCTTTATGGCAATGACACTATGAATCTTCTCATGAATCTTCAAGAGCAACTCTGTTGTTGTCACGTTAGTGCCTCCATAGAAAACAGTTGGATCGTGCCTCTTGAACTCACGCCATTGTTTGGCCTCAGCAGTAGCCCTCAGACTTTTCTTTGCCTCAGTAGTGGCAGGCACAATCCCAGTCAGCTCAGCAGATGCAACATCCATCTGGGTAGGTTGTACATAAACCTCTGTCTAAATTAGTGGAACATCGTTGTCTCTACCATCGCGATAATAGGGGTAGGAGCTCTCAAAGCTGCTGCTATAGTCAGTATGTTAGCCCCCTGCGTAGTAAGTAGTAGAGGAGTAGTTGGTGTTAACGGTGTCGTCATAGCAAGTGTCCTTAATAGTCACAAAATCTCCTCCAGTCTCAGATCCTAAGACGCATCTCTTTGCATCAATGTATGGAGATCCTCAACACAACGCGCTATCGACATATTGTTGTCATCGCTAGAACCAGCCTTATCCACCATCGTTGTCGTCGCTATGAAAGCAAACTTCTGAATCAGTGGATAGCTACCTATATCGTATAGTACACCATATCAAATATACATATACAAAACAAGTTCCAACTTATCCCAATTCTCCTCACTCCCCAACTAAGGTTCTAAATCAGGATTATAGGGTTTCACTCTAAGTTCAGCCATTACCCTAACTTCCTCTGGTTTATGTCTAAATGGCTTATGATTTAAATTCAGAGTCAAAAATAAAACTTTAGGTCCTATATAGAACCTTTCTCTTTGATACCAACTATGACGACCCTAATTTCTCATACAATTAGGTCCCGCCCAGCTTAAATACATGTAGACTTTTGAGTCCGTACTCGACAAGACGGCGTATGCCTAGTCAGCCTCAATTTGTCAATTTAACAATTTTAAAGTGAGTTATTAGATTATAAAAATTATCAGATTGATACACAGCGAAAATTAAACTATGATCATATGAATAACTCAACATACGGAAATCAGGATAAATATATTAATGTGGAACCCCGAATATTCAATAAACATGCATTATCTGGTGACAAAATGATAATGTAATAACACATGTTACCAATCTCACAATCCTAACCAATAAAAATATAGTATATGAAAAATGAGAAATTCACCAAGCAAACGGAGACATCTACTCTAGAAAGTAAGAAAAGTCTATCCGGTAATCAAGTGAGGTAATTACCTAGCACGAGTCCCTTCCCCTAGCTCAACTTATATCTATTTGTACCCACCGTCACAAACTAAACGATGAGTGACTGAGAAATAATTAAAAGTAATGCCAGAAGAATGTTACAGTAATTAAAGATTTACCAATAAAGTAGTCTAAGAATCATGTAGTAATGGAAAAGATAGAATAATAAACAAGTTGCATGATAAGTAGACTAACAGATAATCAACGAAATTTGAGTGTGCTTCGAATCAACAGAGGCCTATAAGCGGTATAATCCACAACCATCCATAACAATATCCACAGCAATATCCACAACAAAATCCACAACAATCCAGTACTCAGGTATCATACACACCAGGGGGTGGACAACACCCCTGCAAGAGGTGCTCGCATTGGCCTAGCTAGTGCAAGCCACACAGTACCTTCCCGACACACTTACACTAAGAACACCCAACCAAAGAATAATAGAATGGAATGCCAAGCATAGGATCAATTCAATAGCATAACGATAAAGGAAAATGAATCACTAATTACTTTCTTAACTAACTTACTAACTTACCTGATTCGGTCGCGAACTCCGTCCTCACACGGCTCTAACTTGTCCATCTCGACTACCTAAACTCCTGGTAATCATTTTAAAACCCAATTTTAATGTGTTAAAGTTCTATTCCGTGTTTGATTATAAGTCCATGTCAATTTTTTATAATTTTACTTGTTTATGTTTTTGGGTCAATTCCTCGGGTAATGGGTCGTATTCAGACCCATTTGGATACCTGAGAGGCCACAAAAACACTCGAAAAAGCCCTAAAAAGTTTCCCGAATATTTCATTTTTCATAGAAATTCATAAATTTCTATTTATTTGGGCAAAATATTATTTTCTAGATTTTTCTCATATTTTTTTCTCTATTTTTCCAGAATTTATTTTATTTATTTTTATTTTTTCATTATTTTTTCTAGTCGGGTCCGACCGACCCGAACCTAGCCTGACTTGACCAGGCACTGGGCCAGTCTCGCCCCATGGGCCCGATTGAGGAGGGGTGCATACGTGTGGGTCGCACGTGTGCATCTTTTTACTCAAACCACCGAAGACGCACGTCTCCGGTTTCATTATTTCTTTTTTTGAACTGTTGTGGTTGGCTCCTAACCCCAACCCTAATCGATTCGACAGGGGATTAGTCTCCCCTGCATACCCTCATCGTCCTCATCTTAGATTGCATGGTTAGTCATCCCACGTCGGTGTTCTGGCCTCAGAGTCACCAAATCCCTCCTCCACCAGTCCGATTCTACGTGAGGGGAAAAAAAGAGAGGGAAGAGAGAGAGAGAGAGAGAGAGAGAGAGAGAGAGAGAGAGAGAGAGAGAGAGAGAGGTGAGAGGGATGGGCCTTATATATATATATAGAGAGAGAGAGAGAGGTGAGAGGGATGGGCCTTATATAGGCCTCCTCATCATCCACTTACACACGTTTATCTTGAGGTAGATATAAAGATCTCCCTTTTAGGTTGCCCACCAACTCCAACTCCACTTGATGACTCCAATAGGTAACTCGCACACCACTTAATTAAGCAACTCCTTAGCCCGTTTTTATGTACTCAGACCCAAACCACACCACAACTCGCGCGTCGCATGCCCCTATTCTCACCAACATCCTCATTTTAGTTATTTAGCTTAGTTTTTATTCAAATAACCCATTTATTAAAATTTTCTGTGTTTAATCGTTTCTCCTAGGCGAAGCCTTACTCAGACTTTGGTTACGCCAAATGGCTCGAGACACGTACTAGAACGTATATACTAATACATGCACCATAGAAAAATAAAATTACCTCGGTTTCGACTCCTAAGTTTTGAAATGCTTGACTTATCACGACAGTCAGGTCACGGTCCTAAAATGCGACACGTGGCGTGTTAAATTTAAGGATCGTTACAAGGTGCTTATCGTGCATAGATTCATTGTTTCAGTAAAAGAGTCCTATTTCATATTCTTGGGCATCCAGAGTTTAGTTTTCAGGGGACTTCGACTACTTTTCCTATTACCAGAGGTTGAGTCACCACTAGCGTAGATGTCGAGACATTTGCTTGTGTATTGAGTACGACGGAGCGGGTTGTGACTAGGTTAGAGTAGGTACTAGTGGTGTGTTAGTTTGCCAGCGGAGCTACCAGGTTTACCACGGTCTAGGGAGATCAATTTTATTATTTTTTTTTTCCTGAGGACCAGATCTCTATCGATACCGCCATATCGTATGGCTTCGAGAGAGCTAGAGGAGCTTAGGGGTTAACTAGACAAGTTTTTAGAGTTGGGTTAAGAAGAAAGATGGCAGCCTTCATTTGTGCATTTACAAGAGACAGTTGAACAGGGTGACAGTGAAGAACAGGTATCCACTTTCGCTTATTGATGACTTATTCGATCAGCTGACAGGAGCACCGTGGTTCTTGAAGATTGATTTGAGATCTGGGTACCATCAATTAAGGATTAGAGCAGAGGATAGGGAGAAGACAACATTTCGCACTCAATATGGGCATTACTAGATCACAGTCATGCTGTTTGGGCTAACTAACGCCCCAACGATGTTTATGGATTTAATGCATCGAGTGTTGAGACATTATTTTGATAGGTTCGTCATTGTGTTCATCGACGATATCTTGATCTACTCCAAGACTCCTAAGGATCACGAGGAGCACCTTAGGACGGTTTTGTAGCTACTGAGGGAGTACGCGTTTGCTAAGTTCCATAAGTGCAAATTTTGGCTTGCAAAGGTCGAATTTCTTCGACACATGGTCGAAGCAGGCGGAGTATCAATGGACCCCGCTAAGGTCAGAGTAGTGATAGATTGGCCTATACCGAGATCCATGTCAAACATTCGTAGTTTTCTTGGCTTGGTAAGGTACTATCGACATTTTCTACAGGAGTTATCGAAGATTGCGGCACCTATGACGCAGTTGACGAAGAAAGATGTTAGATTTCAGTGGACAGAAGGTTGTGACTAAGCATTTCAGACTTTGAAGGAACATTTGACAATCACACTAGTGCTATTATTGCCTGATTCGGGGAAGGGGTTTTGAGGTGAACACCGATGCTTCGAAGGTCGTTTGGACTGTGTTTTGATGTAGGACGGTAAAGCGATTGCTTACGCGTTGCGGTAGCTGAAGGTTCACGAGAAGAACTACCCTACGCATGACTTGGAGTTGGCGACAGTGGTGTTTTCCCTAAAGATTTGGTGCCAATATCTCTTTGGTGAGAGATTTATGCTATTCACTGACCACAAGAGTTTGAAGTACCTGTTTACTCAAAAGGATATGAATATGAGATAGAAGCATTGGTTTGAGTTACTCAAAGACCACTCGAGGAAGGCCAATGTTGTTGCAAACGCGTTGAGTCGCAGAGGGTCAGACTCGGAGGTTGTTACTTGCCATGGGACACACTAGTATGGTTTGCTCAAGGCGGTTAAGAGATTGTATACTGTTAAAATTCTGACCGATACCAAAGTATTGATTATTAGGCAAAAAAGGACTCAGACAGTCTCTATTCAGAGTGTACTTGATGGTCAGCGGGGTGACGAGCAGTACCAAAGGTTTTTAAAGTTTGCTTAGAGTTCAGATCATCCAGATTGGAGTCAGTTGACACATTCATGCCTGAGGTTTAGAGGGCGACTGTGGATTCCATCAGTGGTTGAGCTACGCGATGAGATACTTCATGAGGCTCTCTGCTCGCGTTTTATGGTTCATCTGAGCAGGACCAAGATGTATGCAAATGTGCATCATCTCTTTTAGTGGCCAGGGATGAAGACCGATGTTTCTGATTACATTTGAGGGTGTGAGATTTGTCAACGAGTTAAGGTTGAGCATCACAGACCTAGTGGGTTATTATATTCATTTCCCATTCCTCGGTGGAAGTGGGAACATATTGTCATGAATTTCATTAGTGGTTTACCTCGATCTCAGCACGGTCATGATAGCATCTGGGTGATTGTCAAAAGGTTGACGAAGTCTATGCACTTCATAACGGTTTTGACCACACATCGGGTGGATATATTGGCTAGTTTGTACGAGCGAGAGATAGTTCGACTGCATGATGTACCTTTATCGATTATGTCTGTAAAGAGGGCCACAATTCATATCACAAATTTGGTAGAGCATGCAGCACAGTTCAGCACGCAATTGGATCTCAATACTGCCTATCATCCACAAACTGATGGACAGTCAGAGCGTTTGATTCAGATACATGAGGATATGTTGAGAGTACGGTGGGTCATGGGAGGAGTATAATCACGTATATGAGTTTTCTTACAATAACAGTTATCAGGCCAGTATTAGTATGCCACCGCTCGAGGCACTATAATGGAGGCCATGCAGATCTACATCTTATTGGGTAGAGCTAGAGGATGTGGTAGCTATTGGGTCAGAGATTGTTATGGATCACACAGAGAAGATACTCCTAATCAGACGAAAGACTGAATGGTGTGTAGGAGAGGCAGAAGAAATATTATGACTTGTATCATGGGGAGTTAGAGTACAACGTCGAGGACTACGCCTATCTAAAGGTGTCTCTGATGAAGGGTCACAAAAGGTTTGGGATCAGAGGGAAGCTTGCGCCGAGCTTTATTGGTCTGTTCAAAGTTAGGAAGTGGATAGGCAAAGCTGCATACGAGTTGGAGTTTCCACATCAGTTGTCAAGGATTCACCTTGTATTTAACATCTCGATGTTTTAACTGGATAGGTCGAGAGATGGCAAACGGTCGATGGTGGATTTGAGCCAGATAGACTTGAGGGAGGACATCACCTATAACGAGCAGTCTATTCAGATTTGGGACTGGAAGGTGAAGATTTTGAGAAACAAGGAGATCTCGTCGGTCCTTCTCAAGTGGCAGCACTAATGTGACGAAAAGCTCAAGTCGTACATGTGCGAGTACTTTCCCTACCTCTTCAGATTTGGTAAGTCTTCCTTTAGTTTTGTTTTAATTTCAGGGACAAAATTTCAATTAGTTCGGAAGATTGTATCGACCCTAAAATCTAACTCGTGCCACGTGTTAATTTAGGTCATACGTTGGCCCATTTGTTGTGATACAGTTGTCAAATTCTCGATCGTCGACGCCGAGGTATGTTATTTTTGTTCGGTGTTTGTATTACATTTTATTACCTGAATGTAAATTCCAATGTCCCAAACATGTGAGGACATTTGTGTGTGAGCGTTGGTGTTAGGAAATGGGTTCGGCTCGAGGAGAACGTGAATAACGGGTTTTGGGCGAATAGTTCCCAGGTAATTCGCAGTTCAGGGGATTAATTAAATTAAAAACACTGTCAAAATGCAAAATTAATAGTAAATGAACATTGTATACTGTGTCCAGTACGTTGGTACGTATGAGAGTACGCGACAAGCGAGTCGTTGTGTGGAACGGGTTCTAGAACGCGAGATTTGTGCGAGAAATGGTTAAGTTATGAATGAGAGTTACCCATTGGTGTCGTAATGTTGTGTCAAGGTGGTTGGATGGAGTAAAGGAGGGCCAAGTGATGTGCCGTCGAGATATGTGTGTGAGTGTGGATGAGGGGGGTATAAAAACCCCATCACCAACTTTTCTCTTTAATCTCATATTTTTCTCATCTCTCTCAACGAAAACAGAACAATTTGACCAGGGGTTTCGTGGAGTTTCAACGCGGATTGACACCAAGGGATCGACCAACTACGTATTCTAAGGTGAGATCCCGACTCCCCACGTGTGTATCTACGTTTTGGCAGTAGTTTTGAGGGTTTTCGTCATGATGGTTACAGACGACAATTTTGGGATTTTGATTTTATTGGATTTGTTTGAAGGATTTGAGGTTAAGGGGATGGATTTATGGTTTTGAAATGGTTGGGTTAATGATTTGTGGATTGTTTGAATTTTTGGTGATTTTTTTGGGAAATTGCTATGATTTTCGAAATCGAGGGTTTATCGAGGTTTTGACGCAAAATGACAGTAGATTGGTGTTGTTTTGTACATCCCTAAAAGTTGGGGATAGGCTCGGAACATGACAATGCGAACCGAGGCTTCGAAAAACCTTGGATTCAAGTGTAGGGTTACACGTAGCGAAGGACATTTTGGAGCATTTATGCTCACGGCGTCGATTATGGCGCCCAAAGCAGAGGCTCTGGGAAAGTCACGCATTAAGTAACGCAATGGAAAGGAAACCCCCACAGCACCACTTGCGATGTTTGAGGCAGAGAGCTAGGAAAGGTCACGCTTTAAGTGACGCCACCGTGGTTTAACCCTCACGGCGCTACCTACGGCGTGACATTATTCACAGTGAACATTTTGATAAAAATTTTTGGAAAATCTCAGAGATCCCTTTGGTGTTCAAATGGGTTCGAATACGACCCAATACCTCAAAAATTGACCTAATTATGCTAATGAAATAATTATAGAAAATTGGGTAAATTGGAGAGTAATTAATGGTAAATTGTAATTTAATGGACTATCATGGGTTATAGTTATTGACGGGTCACATGGGAATTCGTAGGAGGTGAGTTGGATAAAGGTAAGTTAACCAGTGAGAAATTTTACAGTTATTTTTTGAGCTTTAATTTGTTGTTATTGCTCTGTTCAACATTTCTTTTGAAATTTCCTATTGGTTGAGTGGTCCATTGGCAAGTGAGTCATGGTTACTATTTATGTGGTATGAGCTCTTATCTGGACGTTGTTATTATCTCCAATTACGTGTACGTTAGGGCCACTTATTCGAGTTTCTGAATATCTCATAGTGGCAAGGGTTAAGGCTGGTAGGATGTGTCTCGTCCTGAACCCGAGTCTGTTAGGCTTTTGCTGCGACTCAACAACCTTTTGGTCGGGACTCCTTGTTATTTAGTTTTCGTATTTCGGACCCTCCATTTCTTATTGTTTCATTTACAATCTTGTGTATTCATGTGTTCCCTGTTCCTTTCTTTATATCTGCATGAATTGGACTGATTTATTTATTTCAAATTGTTGTATTTATGTTATGTTTGACATTACTTACCTGGGCTCGTCATTTTTTTATTTGATAGAGGGAAAAGATCCACATTCCAGCAAGGAAAAGGCTCCATAGCTAGGAGATATAATCAGAGTATACCGGAGCAGTTTTTTCCTCGTCTGATATAGGTGATTCATGTTGTATTACTTTATGTATATGTTTTGAAACACTGGGTTTTATATGGGTTTTGAGAGATCTTGGGCATGTATATCTAGATGTGATTCTCCTCTCACTATTCATTGATGATTATATACATATGCGGTTGAGGTTTATATGTAATCTCTATGTTTTCTTAACTTGGATGTATACTCTATGTTGTCTTTGGGGTTTCTAGATGTGATATACATATGCGAGGTTTTATATGTAAACTCTATGTTGTCTTAACTTGGGTGTCTTTGAGGTTAATTGATTAGTTTAAGGTTTAATTGTTTTTGCTATAACTATGATAACTCACTAATTGATGCTCAACTTTCAATTTGTTTAATAACGATAAATGGTAAGGGAAGGCTGACTAGGCTTGCGTGACTAAGTGAGATTGGCTCGGGGATCCACACAAGTCTAAACCGGGCTGGGCCCAGTTTAGGATTGTTGAACTGGGGCCGTCACAAAAGTATCATCGGGTATACTCATTTAATCACACGAGAATTCCTAGCTTTATCGGCTTCCCGACACCCCAATTTGAGCACCCGTACTCCCAAGACTCCTAAAGCGCTTCCGTGGGAATCTACATTAGGACATTATTATTATTATTGGATTTTCTTGGTGGTGGCCACATTGACCGCGTCTTAGGTCGAGCCATCTTTATTTCCATTTTTTCAAAGCTAATTAATTTACTTTTGATTTTAAATATATATATATATATATATAAACATTAAATGTAATATAATATAATGAACATAGGATATAATGTGATATGTATATATATATATATACAAATAAGGTTATGTGTTTTTTTTCATGTGTGGCTCCATCCCTTGTGCGTGAACGCCCAAGGGCTCCTCCTTGTGCAATACCCCCAAACTTATTGTTTTGCGAATCCCAAGCAAATGGTTTTCACTAAGAAACTAAACGACTAATGCAACTAGACTCCTAATGAATGCATACATATGAGCTCAAAATATAAACACAAGCACAATATGAAGGACATGATTAAATGCAAATTAGCTAAATGATCCTAAACCCAAACATTTGACAAAAGTGGGAATCCTTTGTTTTCACTAGATACCAAATTAATGCAAAACTCAAGAGACTTGGGAGACTAGAAGTTATCAAGAACTTACGCCCAACCTAATCAAATATCACACTTTTGAAACCTAAAACTCGGTCAAGAGCCAAGGTTATCAACTAATCATGAGTTTTCTCAGCCTATACACTCAAGCCACAAGTTTACGATTTCACGATAAGGCATTAAAATGCACAGAAATTCCATAGGCGAGACTACAATTCACACTCTCTTCTAATGAAGACTTAACATATGCAAGAGTCAAATAGTTGAATCCGATCCTGCGTTAAAATAGTTGAATTCGATGAACAATCACCCTGCAATTGGTATCCAACCTGAAATATTATAAACATGTGTCAACCACATACTTAAAACAAGGAACTATGTTCTTTTTTTTGAAATAAAATTGAAACTAACAAAACAATCACTGAAAAAGTCAACAAATGAACCATGGGCTGCCTCCCAGTAACGCTAAGTTTTTCGTCCTCAGCCCGACGTATGCACCACGGCTCTCATCCATGTTCACTGTGGTGCATACCACTCTATTCTTCAGAGATGTTATATAACTTGGTTCGCCATTCCATTCTTCAATAAAAAGGATCTTCATTGTATTCTTCTTAAATATTCTACAAAGATCCCAACTTGTTCACCATTCCATTGCTTTTGAATTGTAGCTTCAAACCTTTCTGGATCAATACAACTATCATGCGCCTCAATGTCCTCGATGTGACTCTCCTCTCTGACATGCTTAAGTGAATCTTCTTGCTCTGAAGCATCAACCATGTTCCAATCATCTAGATTAGGCTTCTCTGCCTCTTCTAATGCTTCAAAACATGCTTATTCACTTGGCAACAACTCCTCGATTTGTTTCTCCATGGACTCAACTACAACTTCTTGCCTTAAATTTATTGATGTTTCAATTTGCTCAATTTTCCTTCCCAAATTCAAGATGGCTTGATCATTTTCCTCTCTCTTCATTTGTAATGATTGTGCAAACATCTCAGATTTTTCTTCATACTTCTTGAGATCAATCTTCTTCTGCTTAGCCATTTTTCTTATCATTTGCTCTAGAGGCTTAAGAGATGGTTGTTCATCCTTCTTTTGATCTTGCCGTGATTACCACTTGTCATGAGGACTCCATTGTGATTGATAGACATTTTCAATGTAAGGATTGTAAAAGCCTTGATGATTACGCCATGACTCCCCTCCTTGCATGTAGTTGCAATGCTCTTGACTACCCACAAATCCTTGAGATGCATACGGGTCACAATATGGTTGATGATATCCCGTCCATGCCACACAACTTGTACTTGGTTGCACTTGATATGTGGTATAGTCTCGAACCAATTCACTTTGATAAGCCAACTTAGAGGCTAGCAAGGATCTCACTAGTTGTGACGCGCGCCGAACACGTCAATAAAATATTTTCTTAAACCAACTATTTGCAGATAGTGGCAAAGGGTCGATCCCACAGAGATTGATAGTCTTTCTAAGGTTCTAAAAAAAAGGAAAAAATGGAGGGTTAGAGAAAATAATTAAATTAATTAATCTAATTACTAATAAATTAAATAACTAAAATAAATATATAAGTTTACGAACAATTAATTTAAATACCTAGGTCTATGGTTCCACAAGACAAGATCAAGATTCAATGGCATATCATGGTCGTCAATCTTTCCTAAAACAATTATTAATTTAAGTTCCCCTAGATTAGCTATGGAAAATCGACATCCGCCAGAAATTTCTAATTCCCCTAATCTTGATAGCTAGGACATCCGCCACTAACTACTTCCCTAATTAATGTATAACCTTAGACATCCGCCATAAGATTTAACACACTAACCGCAGTAATAAAGTTCTATGGGAATACTAATCCTAGATAACCGGATCGCGTCCGCTCCCGATTTAACCTAGATTCAATTGTTGCACACTCAAGAACCGAAAGGTTTTGACGGCAATCGGGTGAATGTTTGTTACTTATATTGTCTCAAAAGTACAATTACAGATACTAATGAGTCAATTAACTATAGATTTTCCACCTAAAAGCATGCACTGGCCACATACATACCCTAAGTTTAAACCATATTCATTAAAATCAACAACAATGAAATAGAAGACATTAAATTAAATTAAATAATAAAATAAAAGATCTCACAAGTTATGCCATGAATCCATAATCTTAAATTGCTTCACCTCCGACCTAGGCAATGGCTTGATTAGCTAGACATATTCTTCATAAAACTCCAAATAAAATAATGCCAAAAAGTTTCTCTAATGAATAATAGATGTTCTATATATACCTAAGGTCCTAATGTGTAATACTAGTAGAAATTAGATTCTGGAAGAGAGAGAAAATAGGTTTTTTTGTGTTTTTTTCGGTGTTGCCACGTGTCAGCATCTCATTGGCTGAATTCTGTGCGTTGCTGACGTGTCTGGAGATGATTGGCGCTGAGGTGATGACCGGGTGACGTGGCAGCAGGCGATTGGAAGAGAGTGGAGGCGTGACGTGCTGAGGGGTGTAGAGCATGACACATGGCGGGATCTCATTCGCTGGCGCTGGAAGTCGCGCCTTGTTGGACCAGTCGCGGAGCGACACGTGGCGCGTAGAGTGGCGGGCGATTCGCGCGATTATCACCGAAGTTCTGGGAGACAGTGTGGATGCGCATCTCGAGGCAGATCGACGAGCTGCACTTGAAGAGAAGCTGTGAGAGGTGACGTGGCTGCTTCTGGTTAGCTGAGAAGCTGCTGGCGGTGCTGGACGCGGCTACGTGGCTTGCTCTCATTGGCGGAAACGGATGTATGTGACGCGTCTTGACAAATCCGTTGTTGACACGTGGCACTGCAACTCCAATTACCCCATTGTCGGTGTAAATTTCGAAACTAACTCTCCCGGTATCCAATTAATGCAAGTAAATACTCTATTTTGAGTATTTTTCCACCACGAATCCAACCATGCACTCCATTTCACCTAAAAACCAAAAGTAAATATAATTAAATATATGTTTTATAAACTTCCACACTAAATTATACTAAAATATACTATTAAATCCTATAAATACTGACTTATCAAGTTGTTTCTTCCACATGATTGTCACACATTTTTTTTTCATCCTTGAAACATCAAAAACAAACAAAGTAGATCAAGTGAAATAGAGTTATTGAAAATAAACTAAACTAACTAAATTCTTGAAAAATAAATCCTAAACCGAATATACTAATCAAACTAAAACTAGCTACCGTCCCCGGTAATGGTGCCAAAAACTTGATGGCGAGCCCCAAGTGTAAGGCTTCGCGGTAGTAATAGTGACTCGAACTGGTGTTCGAGTCGTAGATATCGAATCCAAGGGACGGTTAAAAGCTAATCTATTGCTCAATCAAGACATAAAAGTTAGAAAACTTTAATTTGGGTATTTGAAATGGAAATTAAACTAACTAATTAACTAATTTAACTTAATCACTAATTAAGCTAACACTAAATGCAAGGAATTAAAATTGTTTTTAAAACGATCGAAAAAAATAGTTTTAGGGAATCTATTCACCTAAGTTGTATCCTTTAACTCCAATGTAATTTTGAAAGTCCTCAATTCATGTGTTGATAGGCAAATTTTCTAAAATTTACTCCATCCTGAGGTCTCAATAATGGAGATCCTAATGCCTCACTCGGACTCCGCCAATCGGCGTGAGTAGTGTAAGTGACAACACTGAAATAAACTCCAAATTATCACGCCTCCCTATTCAGTGATCGTCGGTCGATGTACCACATGTTCTAAGGTTGTGGTTCCTCAAATCCAGGTCCTAAAGCCCCAATGGTCATGGTGACTTCCTAACCCTATGTTTTACATCGACTTGATCAAGGAATGCGTATCATAGCACACAAGAACACACAAATCAACACAATGAAAAATATAAACAATATATTCATATTGAAATCAAAAGGAATCCAACTCGGGTCCCCTAGAACAAAAGGGATTACCCCATAAACAAGTTCAACTTATCAATTAACATGTCAAGAACAAAAGAAATCATGATTCAATACCTCAAAATATGTTGAAAAATTCAAGTTGAATCAAAATCCCTAAGCCTTTCCAAGTCTTTGACAAAATGAACAATAATAAAGAGGAGTGCTAGTGTATGGTATGTGTTGGTATTTTGTGTGTATGTTGTGGTTGTGAGAATATTGGAGGCTGTGTGGTGGCGATGTTAGATTGGTGGTGGCGGTGGGTGTATTGGTGATGTGGTGTGAAAAACGTGATGGATTGGTGTAGGTGAGGTGGCAGTGTGGTGTTGTCTTGGTGTTGTGAGAATCGGTTCTTGGAAAAATCGAAAATGGGGGGGGGGGGGCGTGAAAAACCATCTTCCAACGGCAGCAATTAGGGCTGGGCACGAAACCCGAGAACCCGACTCGGGTCGGGTCACCCGAATCGGGTGGCGGGTGGTGGATCGGGTAGAGTGAGTGAAAAAAAGAGTCGGGTCATAAAAGCTCAACCCATCGGGTGTCGGGTCGGGTTCGGGTGTGATCATATTAGTAAACGAGTACCCGACCCGACCCGACCCAACTTCAAAAGCCCATTAATTGAGAGACTAGTCTCATCTAGCTATACATTTACAATCCATAACAAAATAACCTTAAAAAGTTTACTGCTTCTAGCCTTCTTTTCCACTTCGACTTCATCATCCATCCACACACATCCACCGCTGCACCTGCACATCCGCCATCCACGCTATCCGCCAACATCTTCTTCATCCGCCTGCTTCGGTTCACCTCCGTCTGCAGCCCTACACACATCCACTGCATCATCTTCTTTATCCGCCATCATCTTCTTCATCCGTCATCTGCCTTTCCTCCGCCTACAGGCCCTGCACACGTCCGCTGCATCATCTTCTTCATCCGCCATCCACGCCATCCGCCATCATCTCTTTGACTTCATCATCTTCTTCATCGCCTCTCGACATCAAGGTATTTATTCTATGCCTCTCTTGTCTTAACCATTTTTTTATCTTGTATTTGTGTATTTGATAATTGATATATTTAATTTATGCAATCTGTTTTCAAAAAAAAATATATATGCAATCTATTTTAAAAAAAATATGCAATCTGTTTAAAAAAAATATGAAATCTATTCACATTTTTTGATAATGTTTTGTGCCCGTACCTAATATATATGCACTCATAAAATTGATTTCTTATAGAAATCAAACTTTCTATTTTGTGCCCATACCTTTTAAAATCATTGCACAGTTGCACACTACCCACAGCCACAGCCACAGCCACAACCACAGCCACAGACACAGCCACACCACAACAACATTATATATATAATATATGTATTGTGCCTTGGCTACAATTTGAATCACTTTCTAATTAATATTCACTGAATCATTGTGATCACAAGTAGCAATTTTGGTATCTTCCAACTTTGACAATATCTTGCGCACTACCCACCGAAATCAATCGAGTTCATTAACGTGAAAGACATTTGAGGAGATAAAAAAAAATCACATGAACAATGGTAAAGGTTAGTTCTTCAAATTTTTTGTTTGATTTTTCAGATGACATCAACTCGTGCACATTCAATTCCAACAACATATGTTATTTCAACTGAGTTAGACCTTAGTCAAGGTGTTAATCCATTCGACATTCCAACTCCAACTCCACAGCCTCCACCTCCAAATGAAACTAATGAATCAAGCCTCCCCTTATTACCACCTAATCCGGGTAATAGAAGAAAGAGAACTTCGGCAGCCTGGGATTATTTCACAATTAGAGAAGAGGAGCCTAACAAGTCTAGGGCATATTTCAAATTTTGTCCCAAATCCTATGCATGTCATTCCAAAAGTTGTGGGACCAAAAACTTGATTTTGCATTTGGAGAAGTGTTTGAACCCCAATCATCCGTGGAAAATTGAAAATGAGAGGCATCCTTCCAAGCAAGCAAACCTTTGTTTCTCCTCTACTCATGATGGGTCCTCGGCTAAAAGTACAGTTTCCTTGTTTGCAACCACCTATGACTATTACAATTGTAGGAGATTGCTTGCTAGGATGATTATTTTAGATGAGTTACCTTTCAGGTTTGTGGAAAATGATGGCTTTCGTGATTTTATTGCGGGTTTGAATTCTAAGTTTACTGTTCCATTAAGAAGAACAATTACAAGTGATTGCATGAGTCTTTACTCAATTGAAAGGACAAAGTTAAAGAAGATGTTTTGTGGGTCGTCTCAGTGTTTGTGCATAACAACGGATGCATGGCAATCAATACCAAAGATTGACTATATGGTGCTCACTGCGTATTTCATTGATAGTTAATGGAAGTTCCAAAAAAAAATCTTAAATTTCTTTCAAATTCCAAATCATAAGGGCGACACCATTGGGAAAGCAATGGAGAAGTGTTTGCTAGAATGGGGCATCGAACGAGTCTTCACTGTGACAGTTGACAATGTTACTTCAAATGATGTGGTCGTCTCTTACTTGGCGAGGAAAGTTAGGAATTGGGGTGGATTGGTATTAGATGGTGAGTTCTTTCATGTTAGATATGTTGCTCATGTCTTGAATCTTGTAGTCAAGGAGGGGTTAGAGGAATTGGATTCATCTATTGAAAACATCCGCTACTTTGTGAGGTATGTGAGGTCATCTTCTGCGCGGTCACTCACCTTTAAGATGTGTGTGGGGCAAGAAAAACTTAATACTAATGGTGGTGTTTGTTTAGATGTAAGAACAAGGTGGAATTCCACTTTCTTGATGTTGGATGCTGCATTGACCTACCAACGTGCTTTTGTGAGAATGGAAGGAGAAGGTGATGATTTGAATTTGGCAAAGATTACATTTGATGATGATTGGGAAAAGGTAAAGATGTTTGTAAAGTTTTTGAAGTCATTTTATGAAATCACTAAATGAGTTTCAGCTTCCTTGTATGTGACTTCTAATAGATACTTTCAAGAGATTTACTTGGTTCATCGTATAATTCAAAAGTATTATGAGAGCAACAATGTGTATTTATTATCAATGGCTAGGAGAATGAAAGCAAAGTTCGACAAGTATTGGGGAAATACTGAAAAGACCAATGTTATGTTGTATGTACCTGTTTTGCTTGACCCAAGATTCAAACTAAAACCAGTTTCATATTATTTTAATCTCATGTATGGGAAAGAAGTGGGTGAAGCTATGACAAAGAAGTTGGATACGACATTTAGGAGGTTGTACGAGGCGTACAAGGCTTTTTCTTCTAAAGACGATGATGATGATAGTGAAGATGAACGAACTCCAAATTCAGTTGATTTAGAGTTGGATGATATTCCATAATTTGGGCAAATCACATGACATCTTTATGAAGAAGAGAGCAATGGGAATAAGAATGAAGTAGACAAATATTTGGCAGAGATTTGTGAAAAAAATGTGGAGCCCTTTGACATCCTAAATTGGTGGAAGGTAAACTCTTCCAAATACAAAGTCATTTCACAGTTAGCAAAATATGTCTTAGCAATCCCGACTTCTACAGTTGCATCAGAATCAACATTTAGCAATGGTGGACATGTATTGGATTCTTTTCGTAGTTCATTGAACCCAAACACCGTTGAGGCCCTTATTTGCACTCAAAATTGGCTCAAATATGGTAGTCCTGTCAATCTTAAAGGGGCTTTAGAAAGTTTTGGCGACCAATCTGGTAAGTTGCTTGTAGAAAGCATAAATTTACTAAATTTCTTACTTGCTACTAAATGTTAAGTGTTTTATGAGTTGTAACTTGTAACTCTAAACTCTTTTCTTTTTATATTATCTTATTTTCAAGACTTGGAAGTTGAAGGAGAACCATTAGTCTTAGAGGATCTTTGAGTTCTCATCATGTTTTGTGTGCTAAAGAGTAGTTCTTGTAAGTCAAACACTAATCATTTATTTTATAAGTTCTCTTTCATTCTCTTATAAGTTGCAAGTAGTACTAACTATATATCTGTTTGTTTCATTTTGTAGTTTGTTTTAGAGATGAAAACTTAAAGTATTGAAGATGGAATCATAGTCTCATACTCTCATGGACGTTGGAGATGAAGAATACTTGTTTTTCTTTGTGGGAAAGAAGACTTGTTTTAATTATTTTGTGGCTTTTGAAATTATTAATACATCATGTGTATCATGAATGTTGTGGGTTACTTAACTGCATTACTTATGTTATGATTGAGTGACTAGATCACTTGACTTGTAGCCTTGTAATTGAGAGAATTACGTACAGGAAGGATGTGCTACCTCAGGTGATTTATTATGTTATTTTTTATGGAGTAATCTTATGTTTTCTACCAGGTTATCATCAGCTTTTGTTTCATATCTGGTTAGTGGTTACTATATATGTTGTTATCTTGATTATGGTTCCTGGATAATTAGTTGTATCTTGTACTTACAACTTTGAGGTGTTGTACGTGAAACTGGTAGAACTTGAAAAATTGCCTTGCTATTATTTTTTTTTTTTTTTTTTTTGCACTAGTGGGTCACCCGACACCAGACCCAATGACTCGACAATAAATGGGTCAAGTATATATCGGGTATTTTGTCTGGTGGATCAGGTGACGGGTCATTTTATACAGACCCGAGATGAGTCGAGTCATCAGATCTCGGGTCGGGTCTACCCAAACCCGACCCGTGCCCAACCTTAGCGGCGATGTTGGTTTTTTTCTTGTGAGAAAAACGTGTTGGTGAGCTAAAAGAGTACCACATGTCTTGAGAGGAAGAAACCCTATTTTGGTAAGAATTTCCAGTCTTGCCCTTTGCTGTTTCTCATCTCTTCTGATCTCTACAACATTCTATGTCTCGAGGCAAGATCTATGGCAGCTGAAGAACCTCATCTTTAAAGGCTATTCTTAGCTAATTCTTCAATAATTTCTTCAACTTTAGGCACTCCAATACTTTAACATATCAACCAATCACCATCTTAGCTTCAAATGGGTCCCCCACGCCACTGTCTTGGGATGCGTGCTAGCACGCTTAACGATGTCAGCACCAAAAATACTTCAAAAGAACCCTAATTTTATTCTTTTTAATCAACAATGCCTACAAACATCAAATAAATAAAAATGAGCATTTATGAACAAAATTGGAAACTTTGGCACATTAAAATGTATTAAATACACATAATATTAGGGCACAAATATATAATTATCAATTCACGCATATGAGGCATTGGCCACATGCACCTCCATGGTGTTGGTTTAGCTTATGCTGCCAACAGCGCGTCCTCGTCGATGGGGACGCGCCATTGCTGACTGCAACACGCCTTTGCATAAACCCCCAACACAAAACAACAATAATAATAATGATATATGCATTAAACTCATCCAAAAATATATGTTTGCATTTTCATGAAAATTGAAGGAAAGATGAAAGATTAGGGAGAACTAATTTGATCCGAGAAATAGAGGTTTATTCCTTCAAATCTGAGTTCAAAATCAACGGGAAAACCTCAATTACAACATAGAATCTCATTTAAGAGTCTAAAGCTTCCTTTTTTTTCCAAACCAATTTTTATAGTATAATGAACAAGAATGAGTTAGAACTAATTACCTAAACTTGGATTTTGTCTCTTGATCAATGCTCTACTAATTTTTCCAGCCTTAGGAGTTTTGACCTCTGAATTACAGCCACCACTCCAACTCCCTTATCCCTAAAAATGAGCTCTCCAGGATGATCCTTGAAGTTTAAGTATTCCACTAACCAAGCTATTTATACATTGTGTTTTGATATAATGTGCATCCACATATCTCTATGAAATCTCGTGGCCTCAAATGACTCCTATTTCCCCACTAATTCCAGCTCAATGACACCAAAACTTGACTCATGCCTTCATGGGGAGTGTGTGCTAGCACGTATCCGAAGTCTATGCGTATTGATTTTTATTGGAAACTATAATACTTTAATTTGATTTGCATTTATATAACACCTTATGCTTCTAAAATAATTCCTTAAATTATATTTAAATAGACTTATCACTAGCTACCCAGTTCCCCGACTCGCACGAAACTCGAAGCGCTTCCCCGCGCTTGTCAAATCGTCGAAACTATTGAACTTAATAATTCTGGGTATAAGGTACACATATACAACACACTAGGTATTCACCACATCAAATATAAAATATACCTCAACCATGTGTCTCGTTTAGTGCAAGTGTCCCAACGCGAGTCCCACGTCATGGGTCAGTGATCCTGATTACGACTAAATTGTAGGATTAGAAATTCAGGCTGGGAAAAATATTTTCAACAAAATGGAAAATTCATCCTTGAAATTAGATTTGCGTAGGGCAAATTCCATCAGGTGTACACACCAACGAAACACTTTGTTCGATATTAAACTAACTTAGAGTTAACATCAAGTCTCGACATCTTACCATGAATTATGGTCCCACACAGCACACAACTCAATGTTTTATGAACTCACACAGAGTCAATGCACACAACTCTATTTACCACATCACAGTATGGACTTATACAGACTCATGACACACGATTTGACATCCTAACTTATAGAGAAAAACCTACACATGCCATCACACACCATTCGATATTCCCTTCTCGAAAGAAAGAATCTCACGGGATTTTGTACATGGCTTTATGCATTATACTTTGAAGGGTGGACTCAAACAGAGTCACCTATTTGGTGGTTTCAATGTTTTGTTTGAGACTTCCACACGCATACATACACACACATCACCTAGCCAGAAGATGCCTCATTTTAAATTCGAGTTTTGACTCACATAGGGCCTTGTAGTTGGTTATTTGATCTCTCACACTAGATCAGACCACACAACATCGCTCTACTGATAGTTCAGTATGCTAATTTAGATTGCGGACTCACCTATAGTCATTTAACTTACTAGTTTTAAGCCGTTTTGAAGTACGGACTTACGCAAAGTCACCTCATTTCAAATTAAGGCTACGAACCCTCAATCTACACTCTTGCCACGACACTAAAGTAAATCTTGCTAGCAGTAAGGTCTCTTGTCGTTGCTAGACCCGGATCTGCATTAACGTAGACTCTCTCTCGCAAAGGCGGATGAGCGTCTCCATGCGGTATGCTCGTCGACTAAGGACAATACGTAGCGATGTGCCTCGTTTGCCTGCAATGGTAACATAACCTCTGTCCCTCGCCACGTGGCCTACTCGTTAGTTGAGGACAGGACGTAACAATGTGCCCCGGATGTCTGCAATGATAATAAAGCCTCTGCTCTTACATATTATTGTCTCTACTCTGGAAACTACGCAATTGTTGTTGGTGCTGGGGGTACGTTCAATATTGGAGGTGCATAAATAACTGGTGCCTCATCCCTTTGAAACCTCGTATCTCCTCTCCGTTGTCCTTTACCTCTCTGTCTCTTCCAGTTGTAATCTCCTCCTCTATCTGGTATCTTAGTATGCCTTTCCTCTTCTCTAACTAACTCGTATGTCTCGTGTGCGAGTGCTCTCTCATACATCTCTTGTAAAGAGCGAGCCCCAGTGTCGACCATGTGCTTAGCGATATCGTGTCTCAGTCCATCTCCGAAGTAAAAGGCATTGCCCAAGTCATCCTTAACTAAATCACCTGCAAACTCTCTCATGTAACCATATCTATTGCGGTACAACATCACTGCCTCTCCCTCATTTTGCCTCAGACTCATGAAATTCTTCTTTAACCACTACAACATGGACGCAAGAAAATACTGCTTGTAGAACTCCTTGAAGTCTACCCAAGATGTGAAGTTGCCCCGGCTCGCAACTGTGGTGCGCCACCAAACATCGACATACTTCTCCATGGTGTAGTAGGATAGAACGGGCTGCAATCGGTCCTTAATCCCCAACAGTAAGTGTAACTTCTCCTGAGACTATCTACTTCTCAATCTTCTCATGATCCCTCTTTCCCGTAAAGTAAGCTGGCCTGAGTCGAATGAACTCCTTCACTAGCTTGGCATCCCTCGACAAGCCACTGGTATCCGAAACACTAGGAACTAGTGTATCCTCGGTTGATACCATTACCAGTGCTGTAACAATCGAAAACTCTAGCGGACGGGGCACCGCAGGCTCTACTGGTGCAGTTGGAGTCTTTAAAGTCAGGGGTGATGTAGTAGCAGTAGCTGGAGTGATAGTGGAAGCGGTCGATATCAACGTCATTATGTATGTCTTCATAAATGTAATGAAGTCGGCTAGCTGCTACCCCTGAGCCACTACACGGTCAGAAAACCTCTAGTTGTTGTCCCCAGTCGCTAGCTTTGGTATCTCCGCCCTCGCGTGGACCTGCCATGGAGTTCTGCATATTTACAACGAACTCGGGATCAACTACTACGTAAATACAACGTATACATACATATAAAACATATTCATACTCATAGCAATCCCCAACACATTTTCACTCAATTCCCAACAAAATGGCTTCTAGGCAAGGATCATCTGGTTTCCACTTCTAAAGTTTGTGTTTCATGCAAGTTTGTATCTTACTTATCGAGAACTTAGGCTCTGACACCAACTGTGACATTGGTATCATAGTTTTTTTACAACACTATACTTTATCCCTAAGGTTCTAATACCTATGCTCTGATACTAACTGTGATGGCTCGTTATCCTAAACACGGCACTGCCTGGCCTAATCTTGTAATTAAGCCATAATCCCAACCAAGTAGGACTTAACTACGTATTAGTCAGCCTTTACATCCTATACTCCTTTATACACGCATTTAATATAAGTAATACACATGTCCTACCAATTATGGGGATTCAGAGTTAATTAAAACTTTTATTAAAATAGTGGAAGTCTTAACGATTATGCGGAAGCAATTTAGTAATTTATGCGGAAGCAATTCAATTAAACCCTAAGTGTAGAAAACTAGGAAAATATGTCACATGCATGTAAACACAGTAATGCATGCATCAGTTGGGGAGCCTAGTCTCTCAACCTAAATATACAGCCCAAAACAACATATCAAAAAACATAACGTGAGGTAATACAATAAACTACCAAAAGACCTACAATGTCAAAAGCAGGATCGTGCCGCTACTCAGAGGTAATCGTTGATCTTGTCCTTGCCTGGCCTGCTAGTCGACGGCTCATCACTCACCATCATTAAAAGGACGACGAGTACAATAAAATAATAGTAATCCCCGATGATATGCTTATCTCAAATTACCAAATATAATTGACTGGTATTTAAAAGCATATAAATATGAAACACTGAAAGATTAACCACACGCAGGTAAATAGCAGAGTTAAACAATAAATGATACTGACACTCGACTAAGTAGTAATGATCTAGGTCCAGTTGGTAATGAGTCGTGTCACACCTACTCAATAATCATACCATCACAAGGGACTCTAACCCAAGTGTCACCAGGGACTCTAACCCCGGTCTATCGTACACAGCTAAACATCTCAAACAGCCAAGTATCGAACAAAGCCAAGTAACATTTACCGACATCCCCAAGGACTCTAACCTCGTGAGTTGCAAACACCCCAATCGAGTAAGGGACCTAGATGCTAAGACTACTTTATATGTGTTCAATAAATGACTCGGGCATGGAATACCAAGGCATAGGGACAAGCTATTTGTCTAATCAAATCGAGTACAAAGTCCATAATTCATTCAATAATCCTCTAATCCTAATAGCATGTCATTTACATAACCCATTTAATAATTCACAACTGCAAGAATCGATTGTTGGGAAATGTGCCCTAGGTCAATCCATTAACAATCATTATGAATACATTTTAGTTAATAAAATAGAGAATTTCATTTGCTGTTTATTATAATTGATTTGCATGTTTACATTATAATAAGATCCATGGGTATTTACAGAAATATCCTAAATGTCCCTAGTCGATTATTATCTTTGGGAACTATAATGAATTAAGACTAGTGTGAGTCTTGATTGATGATCATACGATGATCATACCTATAGGAATACGAATCAAGATCATGAGTACTTGTTAGGGAACAAAGTACTAGACCGACCCGCTATGAGAACATCACATGGATTAAGTCATAGTTGTTTCTCATGATAGGTATATTTTTCAGTCCTCTGACTTGAGATTACCAGAGACTTCAACATTAGGAATACAGTGATTTGACGCAATCAAACGTTGTCTTTAACCGGATGATTATAAAGGTTGTGATTGGTTACTGTGTGAATAATGTGGTGAAGTTGTGTAATCGAGATAGAATTTGTCCCTCTCATATAAAGAGAGATATCCAGTGGATCCCTTGATGTGTTAGACTGTTAAAAGGCCTAGTCTAAGTGAATTGATATTGATCAATGTCACTTAGATATTTTCAATCTACCTAGAAATCGAGACTAGTACGATTGAACATGTTGGATGACAATTCCATGCCTTATGTTTGATCAAAAGGATATCGTGTGACAAAAGGATATTATATACACTATTGATTAGGTTATATCGATTTGATATTCGTACAACTTGGGTAGTCATAATGTCTTGCTAGAGGCCGCTTATGACTTGTATACCAAAATGTATTTTGGTACACTGCCAACGTTGTATGAGCCTATTGGGTCGCACACTAAGAAAGGTTTTGCGAGATTTTAAGATGGTTCAGAAAAATGAATTTTATATGATAAAATTCATGACAGAAACGTCCTTATAGTGTATTACACTTATACTTCTTTAAGAAGGGGTATATGTGTAATTTACTTAACCGTCTATATACAAGGGTTGTATAAATAGACGCTTTGAGTTAGAATACAAGTACGAAAGATTTTATAAAGAGCTGAAACTCTATTTTTCATTTTAAAAATGACTTAGAGTTTTTTGGTATCCTCTGGATCGTTTTGGAGAGAAACAAAAAGGTTTGGTATTCTCTCGAAGCTAGAACTTCAAATCTCGGCCGCCGTTCGTGTGTGGACTGCTGATAGAGGGCGTTCGTTGTTGGCAGCGCCTTAAAGATCGATTAACCTTCAGAGAGGTATTGCAACTGAGGTATGATTAAGTTTTCATAGTTTAAACATGTTTTAATGGAATCAGATTCGGATCCTGTTGGGGTTTTTGTCAAAACTGTTTTGTAATCTCCGCTGCACATGAACCCCAAAACACAACATCGACATGGCGTTTGATTGAAATCAATGAACCAATACAAGGAAATAGATATCATGAAATCAAAGCTCAACATATGAGCAAAACACAACAAGGCACATGATATCAAAGTACAAGAGCTATATAGTCAAATGGACTATGAAAACAACTATCAAAGTACTGGCTTTTTGATACCCCAATTCGCGCACCCGGACTCCCGAGACTCCTAAAGCGCTTCCAGGCGAATCTACATTAGGACATTATTATTATTGTTGGATTTTCTTAGTGGTGGCCACATTGACCGCGTCTCAGGTCGAGCCATCTTTATTTCTATTTTTTCAAAACTAATTAATTTACTTTTGATTTTAAATATATATAAACATTATATATAATATTATATAATGAACATATGATATAATGTGACATATATGTATATATATATATATTTCGTTATGTATATATATGAACCAAATGCTAGTTCGGCCAACGCTGCCAGCAGCACGTCTTCGCCGATGGGGGCGCGCCAGTGCTGACCACAACGCGCCTTTTACATAAACCCCCAACACAAAACAACAATAATAATCATGATTTATGAATTAAACTCACCCAAAAAATATATGTTTGCATTTTCTTGAAAATTGAAGAAAAGATGAAAGATTTGGGGGAACTCATTTGATCCCAAAAATAGAGGTTTATTCCTTCAAATATATGTTCAAAAGCAAAGGGAAAACCTCAATTACAACATAGAATCTCATTTAAGAGTCTAAAGCTTCCATTTTTTTTGTTTTCCAAATCAATTTTTATAGTAAATTGAATCTTTGATTATGTCTCTTGATCAATGCTCTACTAATTTTTCCAGCCTTCGGAGTTTTATACCTCTGAATAACAACCACCACTCCAACTCCCTTATCACAAAAAATGAGCTCTCTAGGATGAACCCTTGCATGTTTAAGTATTCCACTAACCAAGCTATTTATACTTTGTGTTTTGATCTAGTGTGCATCTACATCTCTATGAAATTTTCTAACCTTAAATGACTCCTACTTCCCTACTAATTCCAGCTTAATGGCTCCAAAACTTGACTCATGCCTTCATGCAAGTGTATTCTAGCTCGTGTCCTGAGGTAAGTTTATATGTATTAATTTTTATTAGAAACTATAGGACTTTAATTTGATTTGCATTTATATAACACCTTATGCTTATAAAATAATTCCTTAAATTATATTTAAATAGTCTTATCACTAGCTACCTGATTTGCAGGCTTGCACGTAACTTGAGGCGCTTCCCCACGTGCGCCGAATTGTCGAAACTATCGAACTTAATAATTCCAGGTATAAGGTACACACATACAACATACTAGGCATTCACCACATCAAATATAAAATATACCTTGACCACTTGCCTCGGTCAGTAAATGTGTCCCAACGCGAGTCCCAAGTCACAGGTTGGTGATCCTAATTAGGGCCAAATTCTAGGATTAGAAATTCGAGTCGTGACAAATATTCTCAACAAAATAAAAATTTTATCCTCGAAATTAGATTTACATTGGGAGAATTCCATCAGAGGTATACACTAAAGAAACACTTTGTTCGATATTAGAATATGCAGTGTGTTAAGGCTGAGCATAGGTGACCTAGAGGCTTGCTACAACCATTTCCCATTCCACAAAGGAAGTGTGAGCACATTGCTATAGATTTTATCAGTGGTTTACCTCGATTTCCTCACGGACATGATAGTATCTGGGTAATTGTCGACAAGTTAACGGAATATGCACATTTCATAGCGGTATCCTACACACCAAGTTGACAGCTTGAACAATCTTTATGAATGGGAGATAATCAGATTGCACAGAGTTTCGTTATCGATTATGTCAGACAGAGGATTGCAGTTATCTTCATTGTTATGGCAGAGCATGCAGGCTCAGTTTGGTACCAAGCTTAATATGAGTACAATATACCATCCATAGACAGACGGACGATCTGAGAGGCTGATTCAGGTGTTAGAGGACATGCTCAAGATGTGTGTACTGGAGTACAGAGGATCTTGGGAAGAGTACCTTCATTTTATGTAAGTTTGCATATAACATCAGTTTCCAGGCCAGTATCGGAATGGCACCATTTGAGGCGCTATATGGCAGGCCTTGTAAATCACCATCGTGTTAGGCGGAGCCTGAGGATGCAGTGATAGTAGGGTTGGAGATTGTTGTGGATCACACTAAGAAGGTACGACAGATTCATCATCGACTGAAGGGTGCACAAGAAAGACAGAATAAGTATTATGAAAAGTACCACGACGAGTTGTTGTACGAAGAGGGAGCCTATGTTTATTAGAAGGTTTCGCCTATTAATGGTTACAAAAGGTTCGAAATCAAAGGAAAGCTTGTGCCTAAGATTATTGCTACGCTCAGGGTCTTGAAGAGAGTAGACAAAGTTTCTTATGAGTTAGAGTTGTCATCTCAGCTCGCCAGAGTTCATCCAATATTTCATATATATATATATATGCTTCGACTAGACAAGTCAAGCGAAAGACGGTGACCGACAGTAAACTTTAGTCAAATTGATCTGAGAAATAATGTTACTTATAAGGAACAACCGATTCAGATTGTGGATTGGAAGGTGAAGGTATTGAGAAACAAGGCAATACCTTCAGTTCTCATTAAGTGTCAGCACCACGGGGACGAGGAATTAACTTGGGAATTAGAGTCCTATATGCACAAGCCTTTCCCCTATTTGTTTTAATTCCAATGAGTCGTTATTTTGAGTTAATTATTAGTTTAATTTCGAGGATTAAATTCTAATAAGTTGGGAAGGCTATAACGACCTTCAAAATTAACTCGTGCCACATGTTACGTTTCAAGACTGACCTGATCGTCGTGACTTGTCATACTGTTTAAGTTTCGGGAGTCGACACCGAGGTTTTTTTTCTGTGATGTTTGTATTACTATTTATACCCGAATGTGAATGTAAATGTGAATGTGGAATGACCTAATGCGTGCTTTTATTTTTATTTATTTCGTTGTATTTGCATGTGAGGTCTCGCCTAGTAAAACGCGTCGTTACGGACAATTGGAAAAATTTTAGGTATTTTAAACAAAGGAAAATGATTTAAATAAATTACTGAGAATTATAAAATATGGAAGAATGAACTAGAATAATAGTCGAGACCATTAGAGTCGATAATTTGAGGTTTCGTGAAAATCGCGTCGCGAATTGACTGGAATAGCACCCGAAATTTGTATAAGTCAAAGGATAAGTATGGTGCTTGAGTATCACAAACCAAGTTACTTAAGTTGTTAGGACAACTCAAGTGTGAACAATGGATTTGCCTCGAGATGCGTGTGTGTTAATTGATGAAATCTTGAGTATAAAAGGATGGATTTCTTGGGTTGACTACAACTTGCAAACACAACACAACTCAATACAACACACCACCAACACCTCAAAGAGACTGAAGATTTGGAGATTTGGGAGGGTGTTCTTGCCAAATTCATGATTGATTAATGACGTGGAATCGATCCAACACCTCGACAAAGGTAAGATCTCAAATCATTTTTCGATTTTGAGCAAAATGGATATGGTTTTTGGGGGTTTTGAGGGAAATTCGAATTTGAAGTGGAGCTCACTGATTTTGTACACTTATGGGAGGTTTTGATGATTGTTGATGAGATATTGGTGTGGGTTATAATGATTTTGAAGTTGGTTGAAGTTGTATTGCATTTTTCAATGTTTTTGGTTGATTTTTGAAGAATTTTGGTAAAATTGGCGATTTGTGAGCGTTTGCATTGATTGGGAACGTCAATTGATGTGGTTGGGTGTAACAAAGGCTATCAAGTTGGTTCAGAACACGACGACGAAGCTAGGGGTTTCAAAAACCCCCAAATAAGTCGAACAACCCACGTGGCACCGCGGAGGGCGCCATGGGCATGAGTTCCACAATGGCGCCCACGGCACGACCTGTACAGGCTCACTACCAGGTTTGCGCTGTAGGAGGCGCCATGAGTTCACAACGGGCGGCACAATCCACGATGCCAAGCCCATAAAATGAGAAAAAAAAAATTGACTAAGTGTTGTCAAATTTTCTCAAACTTTTATGGGCCTCTTTCGGGGTTCCCACTAGTTCGAATGAGTCTAAATTACCCTACAAATTTTTGAAAAAATGGTTTACTCGAGTCTAAGGGTTTTAAAATAAAATTAGAATTTCAAATGGGATTTAAACTATCAAATGAAGTGTTTAGACTCTAACACGACCAAACTTGACCCGATTGAATACCAGGAACACAACGGACTGGTAACGAGAGTTTTGGTATTGGGTTGAGACGTGTGGAAGCTATGAGAGACGGATTTCTCGATCGATTAAGGTGAGTTAGTAAGCCAATAAGGAAATGCATAGTAATTCAATTTCCATTATTGTTGTTTCTATTGATTTGAGTTTTGCTTGCAATATTAATTTGAGCTATTTATTGGAATTCCATTCTTTATATTCCTTGGTTGAGTGTATACGGTTTACGTGTGTCGAGAAGGTACTCCTGGGATTTTGGCTAGTTGGGCCAACGTGAACACTGCCTATGAGGGTTCGGTTACCCAACCTAGCATGATTCTTCTCTGAGTATTGGATTATTGTGGTTTGTTGTGGATATAAGACCACCTAGTTACCTTTTCTGAATTAATAGGCATTCAAATATCATTGAGATGTTTGTCAGTTTGTTTATCATGCAAATTCGTGTTATTTATCTGTTTTTAAATACCCATGTGATTTTTGGACTGCTTTTCAATTATTAGTGAATTACTATTTATATCTTTTAGGTATTATTTTCAATTTATTACGTACTCACCATTCAGTTTGTAACGGTGGTTATAGATCAGACAAAGACTAGCAAGGGAAAGAGACCGATGATTGGTGACTTCCTCTAAGGACTCTCGGAGCTATTTTTTTCTTTTATCACTGTATGTTTTGCCTTTTTGCTTGTGATTAATGTACATTACTGTTTTTGATAATACTGGGAACATTTGGGATTGAGTGACTTAAGGTATCATGTACTATCATTTTGTATATTGTTGGTCACCAGATATGCATGTTTATCCGCTTATTTTGGGGTTCCATAATATAGGTTGACCTAACTACGTTTAAATTGAGTTATTTAACTTTATATTTTGTTTTAATTTCTGCTGCGAACATTTATAAATATCATAACCCAATAACTCAACTTTTAAATTGTTCAATTGATGAGGATAGAACTGTTTGAGGCTGACTAAGCTTGCGTTGACTTCACGAGTATGGACTTAGGGGTCTACGTAGGTCTAGGCTGAGCGAGACCCAATTTTATGGGGAACTGGGGCCATCACAGTTATACTTGATATGCGTAAATTCCAACAAACAACCAATCCATTCCTCAATACTTGAAAAGTACCCCCAAACTTACTTCTAACCTTATCCACAAGGTTTGCAACAAGTTTGTGAATGTGAAATTACAAAAAGAAAAGAAAGGAGTGGAATGGAACATGATATAGATAATAAAATGGTAAACATGTGTAGCAAGTACGGGAAATAACATTCCAAAGTATTACAAATAAAGTACTGGACTCAAGTTCTCAACAAAACATAGTGAATAAACAAAAGCTCTCATTTCTAGTTAACTAAGGAAAAAGTGAATGAATCATCATAATAAGAGCAAAAAAATAAAAAGTAGATGAGTCAAATTAAGTTATCCCAACCAAATCTTACGAGCTCGAAGCCTTTCAACTAAGGTTGAAATCAACAAGGTAGAATAAAGTCTAGGGTTTTAGGTCTACTCAAAGACTTGCCATTAATGCAGTGAATTAAGTTGGTGTATGTCTGAACCAAGTCTCAAAACACCTAAATCTTAATAATTAGTCAACTTCCAAAAAGTGCTCAAATTATGCTAAAAAAATAATCCAAAGTTAAACCAGATAAAATTCAGGATGCTCTTGTGCCTCTAGTGCTCATGCATCAACCATATCGCCAGAAAAACTCCAAGAAACGGAAGTTAAGATTTTATTAAAACTAAAATAACTAAAAACTAAACTAAACTGAAATAAATGCAAGATATAAAAAATAAAGATGGGCTGCCACCTAACAAACGCCTTTCTTTTAAGTCTTTGGCTAGACTTGGTGTGATTTATCACGTGATGCCCTCTCCTTTTGAGATGTCAACAACAAATGACGTATCTACAGCTTTGAGCAATGAAACATACATGCTCTCATTCAGAATTTGGAGCTCATCTAGGAACTCTAACACACAAGATTATACCACATTATGATCATCTAACACAAAAGGTGTTAGTAGTGTAGAAAATCTGCGAACGCTCTTTTACTTCCACCCCCGTGTAAAACTCAACAAATATGCATGGGAGGGTAGGTTCTTTCACTAACACTAGAGGTTGGTCTTCCTTGATATCTTTTTGCAGTTCCTTCGGCCATTCAGAAATGACTTCAATTTCTTTCTCAGCTCCATCCTCTTCATTTTGTGCATTGATAATGTATGGCTCACTTGGATAGACTTCAAGTTCTTCCATTGTTTCACTCCAATAGTCCTTAACCAGTGTAACCTCATTCACCTCAAAACTCTTTAATGGAATTGCATTCACAGTCTCCATTGATATCTTCTGAGAATTGACTTTATTTCTTTTTCAGCTTCTTGATCATTTTATTCAATCCATTGGTCCAATTCTTGTTCAATGAGGTATATATCTTGCACAGTCTCCAAACAAAACTTTATTATGTCCTTTGAAGGTCGATTCCACAATGAACTATATATGTCAGCTTGTGGAGATGAATGACTCCAATAGTCAAAGGGACATACATTAGGGCTTTGAGAAAGCTAGTCGGAGACCATATCTTTCTCAATGGTTCTCAGTTCCTATTGAGGAATCTGTAGACTTAGCCTAAACATATAGAAGTCAGGTTGTGGCAATGCATAGCGACAACCACGATGATTTCCATACCTCGAATGGTAAGGACAAGCACATGTGGGATGCACGTATTTTTTACAAAAATCACAAACCTCAACTTGTTGCATAAAAGATTGCGAGTTAGAAAATTGATGTCCATTATATGACATACCTACCCCATTCACATCATGATAGTATGAGTCTTTGAATCGACCATAATTATGGGAGAAGGAGACCATTAAGGAATTACCTACAAAAATGCTAGGAACAATCGATTAGATACAAAAAATAAATAAATAAATGTAAGAAAACCAAAGAAAGAAAAACCAATTCCCGACAACGGCATAAGAAACATAACGCGCGCCGAATGCGTCAATAAAATAATTACATAAACCAAATATTTTGTAAATAGTGGCAATGGGTCGATCCCACATAAATTGGTATTCTTTCTAAGGTAAGAAAATAACAAGAAGAGAAATCGGGGGTTTGAGAATGATTGAAAGAACTAAAACGAATTAGATAATGAAAGTAACTAGGCTTTCAACTTCTCGAACTTTGTCAACAACCTATGTAATTCATCAGTCTTCAGTTCATGCAAATATATGAGATTCAGTTAAGACTTAGTGTAGCTATGGACCCAGTGACGCACTCGGTTCCTTGCACTTCCTAGTCTCGGTAGTCAAGGTAGGACCATTAACTACTTCCCTAACCAAACACAAAACCCTAGACTCACACGAATTAGGTTTAATGTGTTGATCGCATAGGGCTTTGTGAAGGCATTACACCTAGACAACAAGATTGCCAGTACTACCGATTTAGCCTAGATCCCTAAGGCATTTGACCAGTTGATAAGTCCGTATTTGTGCCACATTTATGTGTGTCTATTATACTTTTATGTGTCAAAGTCTCTTAAATATGTTCTAATAAATTGTATTTTCTATTTTAAGTGCTTTTATTATGATTTTGTACAATTTGGTGGTCTCCAGGTGTTTTTGAAGCAATTTTGGAGTTCGGTAGCATTTCGCCTCAAAAAATGTGTTGGCATGAATCACGAGGCAGTGGCTGGGGACACAGTGGATGGTCTTGATATGTTGTGAGGTGCAAGAGAGAATGGTACTGGAAAAGAAATGAGATAGCAGTGGTTCAGGGTGCATTGATGGGTCTCGAGATGGGTGTTACATCATGATGAATTACGATTGAAAGCTTAAAATTGATGGGAACTATTTAGAGTGACTCAAAATATGACACAAACAGAGAGACATATGATCTATCAGTCGAGATATGTGCCTAGTGATCCATATCGTAAGGTATATCAACTAAAAATGAAATGGCTTTTTGTAGGATTCAATCCCTAGCGACGTTAAACGCATCGACACATTCTTTGCCAACTACACCAGCAAGCCACCTTTAGGGCTTGACCGACATTGACCAAGCCTCCTTAACTGTTGACTGAGCCTTACCCACTTGGACCAACCATTTTGGAAAGATAAAAAACAACAAATAGTGATTATCTCATCATCTTCTCCACCAACAACTCCATCTTCTTCACCAAGAACTCCATTTCTTCACATTTTGATTGTTAGGGACTAGCTTTTGGTGTTTAGGGGTTGTTTTTGCCCCGAGCTCGCTTTCAGGCGACGCTCGGGGACTTTAGTTTAGTTGTATTTTCATGTTTTCTTAGTGTAGCTTAGAGTGGGAGAGTGATAGATTCGACAAAAGATGAAATCAGATTCGCCTTGACCTTGGAGCCGAAGACCATTGAATTTGATCTTTTCATGAACTCCCTCTCTTTATTATCTTAGTTTATATATTTTTAAGACTTAATTTGTTTGTTGAATGTTTTGTGTTGATGAATCGTGTTTGGTTGCATTTCTTGTTCTACTTAATGTTATTTTTAGTGTTCCACACTCTGTGTTTTGATTGCACTCATCACATAATTAATGAATCAAGGAGAGATAGTCGCTGAGACCTCGGGGCTTTCGAAGCAGAACTAAACACCAGAAACTAATGTGCTAGGTTACACTGACCGGTTTCCTAGACTTTGAGAGACCTTATAGAGTTCTCAACTTAATGCTTTGATACTCTTACACTGCTCACATTGACCTGTGGAGCCCGAGAGTTGATATAGTATTCTCGCCACCGAGACCTTAGTACGAGATAAATTATAGGATACCTTGTCTATAAATTGAGTTGAACACATCTTTTGATTGATTCGTCACACATTTAATTTGATTGATGGATTCAAGTCTAAAATAAATTTGTTCTTATTGTTTATGCTTCCTAGATAGTTTAATAAATCTACTACTTGTTTGTTTATGTTAAAAATCGCATAATCTAATGCTATGTGCAACTATTCCCTGTGGATTCGATAAATCCGGCGCAAACATTATTTTGTGCCACTATTACTATCGCGAAGCTCTACACTTGGAGCTTGCATCAAGTTTTGGTGCCATTGTTGGGGATGAATTTGTACTAGCGATATAGAAAAATTAGGCAATAAAAGTTGGTTTATGTCTTGCGTGTGCGCCGCGGCATCAAACCACACATAAAAATAAAATAAATTTTGCTTATTTCTTCGCCTACGCATTGCGATGCTTAAACTTTAAAAAAAACTTTTATGAGTTACTTTTTTAGGTTTAGCTTTTTAAAAAAAAAAAAAATGGTTGGCTGAGGACTTAAAACTTAGCGTTGAATGGGAGGCAACCCATTGTTTTGTATTTTATTTAGTTTGGAGTGTCCCTTTTTGGTGAAACGCTTTATTTTGTGCTCCTTGCAAGTTCTGATCCAAGTTTGAAGTGTCCCTTTTTGGTGAAACGCTTTATTTTCGCATGTTTATTTAATAGCTTTATTTAAATTCCAGTATTTACTTTCAGTATTGCTCACTTAATTTCCTTGGGAATATTCACTCTAGACTCGTCATCTGCCTTTTGTGATGGCTTGAGTGCAGATCCTAGTACGAGTAGGGGTAAAGGCAAGCTTCCAGAGTATTGCTGATCAAAGATAGATTGTCTGACTTGTACGTTCGTATTATATATATTTTATTTTCATTTTGGGTTTAGGGATGGTAAGATACGTTGACATATTATATATATTGATCTTTTTGTGACTTCAAAGGTATTTATGGTTATATATAGGTTTTCCACACTACGTTTATGGTTTATGTCACACATTTATTGCATTATTATCTTAGTACATGCATTAGTAAGGCTTCTGTTGTGTTAATTTAAGGATTTTATGATGACCTAACGTTTGATTTGATTTCAATACAACTAAATCAGTAAATTGAAAATTAATAAGGTTTCAAAAGATGAAATGGAGGATATAATTCAATGTAGAGTACAACTGTCGCTGATAAGACAGAATGTGGATTTACATTGGCCCCCTTGGCGGTCTATTCGATAAATGGGTTGTTACATGTATTGTCACATGTTGGATACACCATTCTTCTATTAATAATATAAGTTATAGAATTTTCGAGCGAAGCAAGAAGATAGATAACTAGTATTAGAAAAAGCACCAGTCATGACTTTTATGATTTTATTTTATTTTTATCAAGACACAATGAAATTCATTGATAATTTATAAGAATCATTACAACTTTGTGACAGCCCCAAATTTCACAATTCTAGAATTGGGCACCGCCCGGCCTAGACCTACGCGAACCCCCGAGCCAGTCATGCAGGCCTAGTCAGCCTTTCTTACCATTTACCATTTATTACGTATTTACAAGTGAAGTTAATCAATTAGTGAGTTATTCTCAGATACAACGGAAACAATTAAACTTCAAACTAATCAATAAACTTCAAGACACACAAGTTAAGACAATCCTTGGGTGTGAAACGTATCCACCATATGAATTAAAAGAGAGTATCGATAATGTCCTACATGCCCAAGACCTCTCATAACCCATAATCCCATGTTCAACAAAACAATATAGACTTAATACAAAACATACTCAATACGCGAGAGGAGATCGCCTTGTGGTCCTCGTCTTCAATCGCCTAGTGCTAATCCCTTGCCTTTGTCTGTTCGCCGGTCTGCTCTCCGTCAAAAATTAGACGATGAGTACAGTGATGTAGAGAGTAAAATACCAATAGAGTCTAAACAACATTTCAAATGTCACATAAATGGCTAAACTAGTATCATACATGGATATCACAAAGATTATAAAAGATAGCATGATAAGTGAATCATGGAGATAATAATGATAAATGAGTGTCGAGAGCACAAAACAAAAGAAAAGGCATCTAAGTGTCCCAAGTCCACCAGGTTGCCACACTTAGTTTACAACTTGACTTCCAAGACAGATTCTGGACCTACACAAATCCAAGACGGTCTAAAATAAGGTACTTAGCCCCAGGTCACACTTAGTTCGTATACGGGCATCATAGCGTCACACTTAGTTCAACATACGGTCACCACAATCTCAAACTGTAGGTTTAACCATGTCCAGAGTCTGTGTACTCACGGTATAGACCGTGAACACCATATTGTCTACTTAGACCCAATAGACCACTCATTAAGGAATCCAAGCAAAAACCAAGTCGATAAACCACCAAGGATAGATATAACCAAAGGAAATTTAACAATTCATATAATCCACAAGAAAATACTGCTCAACAAACATAATAGCTCAAATAAATGCACAATTGAAATAATGTAAATATTGTTGTTGGTTTTACTCACTAACAAACCAACTCAAAGTTGGTTATACGAATCCTCGCTCGTGTATTTTTCGGCTTTCACGTCGTTCCGTATGACCTACAAGTCATTTTAACCACATTTGAGGTCATTAACTCAATTATACTATTTGTAAGCAATTTCTCATAATTTCCCTAGTCACGTCGGTGTCTAAATCTTAAGAGTCCATTAAAATCTCAAAATTTTCTTTGAAGTCTCATTTTCATAATTTAGTCTCCAACTGCTCGACTTTGGGCTTCAATTATGATCATCTAGCTTCTTCAATTCCAAAGCTATTTGCTCTTTTAGACATCCTACATATTCCAGTTTGAAACCCCTTTGAGTCCTTAGTCAAAGTGTAAAAATAATCCTTGTCAAAATGTAAGTCAAAACCACCCTTAAACAAGCCTTCAACCCTTGGTCAAATTATGAGCAATGCGGATTTTTCAATAGTAAGACCCTATGTTCAATGTTAAATTTTGACCTCTAAATCAATGAATTTTAATACAAACCTTTTCTACCATTGAAATAAGGTATACCAAGAATCCAATGAACCTATTTGCAAGAATTTTAGACCTTCGTAAGACCATTAAATCATTCGCCAAACATGGCTACTTGCCACTGTCAAAACTATTTATGTGGCTTGCAAGCTACCTTTGCCTCACGTTTTTACTACCCAAACAAATGATTATAACCTTGTACCTTTCCATTATGTAAAATATGATATACAAGGTTTAAAATAATCTTAACCCCATATAATTTAGATGACGTTTGATAACTCAACTTATTAACCCAACTTGCTTGCTTGCGAGCAGTTTTTTATACTTAGCCAAATTTTTGGACATTTTGGCAGTTCAAAACTGAAGTCATGACCTCTGTTTGTGCCTTCAAAAATTCTATCAAACTATAGGCAAACCTAAAACCGAAAATCTAACATAAAAATATGATACATTAACTTCAAAAACCCCAAAGATCATCGCCAAATACAAAGAATTGAACAAAATAACTATACCCAACTTTTCCTACCTCGACAGTTCCAAACTTTAACATTTCAACCGCAAGAGCCTCAAATCCGATTCAATCTGGCCCAATTCGATTCAAATGACTATTAACACACTAGAATTCATAAATAAAAAAAAACAATGACTTTCCATCGATTTTTCAAAATTTTATTTAAATTAAAACTATTTCCTTTTATTTTATTTTAATTTTGGGTTGGGTTAAACCGGACCCAGTTCATCTAGGTCTGGTTCGGCCCAATCGAACTGGCCGACCAAGTCAGTCTGACCTACCCAAGCTAGGGCCGGGTCAGCCCGACCATGTAGGGTCTTCTTCCCCAAAATCGAACCAATGAAACAGGTTCGATTTTCTCTTTTTTTATTGTGGATCGATTTGGGAGAGGAGACGACATGGGTGTCGTCCCCTCCTTGGACGAACTCCATCACCACCACAACATCGCCAACACATTAACAACACCAAAAATCAACACTTACCTCGCCAATGCCACTTCCCCGAGCTCACCGCTTCAATCTCTCAATCTCTCTCTGGTTCGATCTCTTCCTCTCCTTTTTCTTCTCTCTTTCTCGGTCAATTTAGTGAGAAATAGTGGTAAAAATGGTGGTGGCGGTGGGGTGTTGTTGATATTTTGGGGGTCAAATGACCATTTTGCCCCTTCAATCTTATCCTCTTCCTTAATAAGCCAATGTTCATCTTGGCCATTTCACATTTTTTTTAATATATATATATATTTATATATTTTTTATTTGTATAAATATATATATACATGTGTATTTCCGCACCTACAATTATGTCGTGCACATCAACGAGCTCACTCGGGTGTGCACTACTGTACAACCCACATGTGTCGCCTATAACCCCGTGTATCACTCGACAACCATTAATTTATTCATTTTGTCAGTATTTTATTTAAATGTATTTCCCTGGGATACCACAACCCGTAATTAGTCTATCCGGTACCCGTTCCGCACGTTTCCCCAGGCAAATACTACTCATTTATCGATGTCACCATCCTGTCACATAGACACGAGTATAACTCGATAGTACACGTTATCACACAAAAATAACATAAATTTTCGGGTCGTTACAAACTTCAATACAACAATGGCGATCGATCTCCTTGAGAATAACAGTGGCAAACAAAGTCTCATCCTATACCACCATCGAAGCCACTTAGGCATAATGGATGGGGAAGAATGTCGGTATCTAACTGGGCAGATAGCCCCGATAAAGGGAAAACATTCCTACAAGGGACAAACTAAATACATTACAAGAAACACACAAACCCTTAGAAATTTCTCACAGAATGAGATTAAAGCGTACGACAAAAATCACCCAAAAACTTCTAGAGAACCTATTAGAATGTATAATCCCATATTAGGAATATAATAAGAGTTGGTGTGGTATATAAGTGGTGTAGATTGGATCTTAGCACAAATCAATTGGTTTTGTGACAGATGAGCTCCAACCCTATTTGTATACCCACCATGTGTGTGCGTGGCCTAACACTCTCCAGCCCATCAATTTCTATATGGTATTAGAGCTTAAGATTTGTGAATCGAATGTTAGTCCCACCGATTAAATATAACTTCATAAAGAAGTATATAAGTGATTAACTCCTCTAAACTAGTATCAAAGCCTTTTGAGATAAAACCCTACACCTAAAGTTGAAAGGTGGTTAAGTTGAGGACAATATCAGTGCTAAGGGAGGAGATCCACTGGCTCACACACATATGTGCAACATGGCCGCGAGAATTTAACGTGGTATTAGAGCCCATGGTTAAAATGGGACCTGGGAGAAAAAAAAGCCCCTTGGATCATGTGAATTTTAGTCCATGGGGAGTGTTAAAGATGTGTGGACAAAAATTTAGTCCCACATCGATTAAATATAACTTCATAAAGAAGTATAGTGATTAATTCCTCCCAACTAATACCGAGGCCATTTGAGATAAAACTCTACACTTAAAGTTGAAAGGTGGTTAAGTTGGGGACATTATTAGTGCTAGCGGAGGATATCCACGGGCCCGCGCGCGTTGGCGCGACTGTGAGAATTTAACAAAACCCTAAAACTTGTCCATCAAGATTGCTGGAGTGCCTTAATTTTCCCCAATTTCTCTTCTTCAAAATCTACTCCATAGTTTTTTCAGTAGTGAAGGTCCAACTAAATCAGAGAAGATAAGCCAAAACGGAGCCGAGAGGATGTGAACAATACGAAATCTGAGAATTTCATGATGAACGACATCATGTGCTCTACCTCCACAGAGTTGATGTCGTTGTTGAGGCACAATACCTTGTTGGGGCATTGACATGGCAGACGAGAATCGCTCACTAGACCACTTTTATCTTAAGATGCTCTCTTCTTCGCACTATATGAATCAATGTCTTTCACTCTAAACCTCTCTACTCGGTGAACCAAAAAGAAAGAAGAATAAAGGAAAAGGTGAATGGGGAAGAGGAAAGCAAAGGAAATAAAGGCAAGAAATACAAAAGAGGGGTGGCTGCGCTATCGGTCAGCTAGATACCATCGAGGCGCTCTGGCGTTGCCATAAACCCCCCTTACAAACCCTAGGTATAGTTTTCTTGTTAGGGAAGAAAAGAGGAGAGAGGATAGAGCGATGGTTGTAAACTATAAGAGCATCTACAATTACATTGTGGATTGGGGGTGGATGTATGCCACGTAAAATAGAATAGACATCTCCATCGAAAAACTCTCTTTAGTAGTGATGTGGATTCACACTTTCGAGATGATATGGTACAAATAACCGTTCACACTGTCTATTGCACCCTCTATTACGTTATGCTACCTCATAAAATCCAAATTAAAAATACATAAAAAAAACTGTTATATACTTTTCGTTTTAGTTATATACTATACACTAGCGTTTTTTATATTGATACATACTTTCCGTTTTTTGTTTTCTTTAGTTTTTTTTTTTTGTACTTAGCATACTTAAGATAATGTTTATCAAACAAAAAAATACATAAGATAATTATAAATATATAAGTTTAAAAAAAAGATAAATACAAGGTTAACGACATGTTGCATGTCATATATAAATAATAACAATCGTATTTTATAAATATAATATTTTTATAATCGATTAATAACTTTTAATATATAATCATTTAATACTTATTGAAAAAAATATAATCGATTCAATAATTTTTAAATTTCAAAAAGAAGTTGCGACATTATAGATCTCATTTGGTTTATTTTACTAATTTTCAAGGAAGTTTAATTTTTTGGAAAGTTAACCACTAAAGAAGTTGCACTTTTCACATTTGGTTCAACTTTGAACTTCTTGGGAAGTTTTACATTTTAAAAATAATAAAATAATGTAATTGACATAAATGTCATTTACACTATTTTTGAGAGAGAGATTATACCGAATAAAGGTAGAGAGAGAATATTAAATGAGGATAGAAGTGTTCATTCCCCTATGTGGAGGAAGTTGGGGGTCAAACTTATAGAGAAATTTTTTGAAAATATCCATCCAAACAAGGCGAGTTGGAACTTCCCTAAAAATTATCTCACTTCCTTCAACTTCCCCCTAAATCAAACAAGGCCTTAGATAGAAGTTGCCACATTATAGATAGTAGGCGCAATCCATACTATCCATTGGAGATTTTTGTAGTATTGAATATGTATTCTCACAAAATAATGTGCACGTCCCTTCCACGTATGTTGATGATGCGGCAAAAATCTATAACAACAATCCACATTTACTATAGGACATATTTTAAGTAGGTCGTTAGGTTACTACAACGGTAAAGACGACCGCAAGTCGTGCAAGTTAAGCATACGATACGAGTTTAATTTTTCGCTGTGTCAATTTTGATCAGGCCACGGGCGAACTATCTAACGGAAGCGCCCCGTGGGGACTAGTGATACCCCAAGGTTATAAACAAAAAAATGTTGGTCAATTAACTTTTATGATTTTATTATCATAGAATGCACTGGTCAAATCTATTTAAGGAAACAAAAACCCAAACGTCCTATCAGATATAGTGATGACGTCTATGTTTTTGTCATTGAATGTACTGCAAAGTGCAAACCATTTGCTCTTTATCCAAAATATCAATAAAAATAAAAATATTTGCAACAAGTCAATGACAGAAACCAATGAAAGTAAGATACATATAAGCATGAGAAGTCAGAATTGAGTAAGGCGAGGAACTATCATGAAAAAAAAAAAAGAAAAAAAAAAGTCGAGGAACTAATATGACTTTATTAGTTGGATAAAATTTCTCTTATATATACATGTAAACATAACGAAAACCTTAAAGAAACACATGTATGAAAATTCTACCAAAAAAGAATCAAAGTTTATGCCCATATATTATTTTTGGAAAATGATAATTTAACAAATTTTATCTTTTAGTTTATTTATGGTTATTTTTTGTCTCCCAAAGTGTGAGCTTACATCTAATAAAATATCATAAATAAATTAAAAGATAAAATATACGTACCAAATATGCACCTAAAATATGTTAGATTATCATTTTTCATTCTTTTTGACTATTGGTTATTTTAGTATAGATCGTGAACGTTAAAAAAATCTGGCGCTGCGCATACTTACAAATTTAAAATTGTTCACTTTTTTGTTGAAGAAAAAATTGGTCAAATTAATCAATGGTTACAAAAACCTTTTTCTTTGTTGATTTCGTTGTACTATTATGTCGCATTCTTGTGTATATATATCCGCTATATGAAAACACGAATCTTCAATTTTTGAGTGGTAAGTAAAAAATCTTTTTTACCTTTATTTTTGTGTTATTTTACACCCAAATTATATTTTTTTCCTTTTTTCGCACTCATATAATTCAATGTATGTGAATTGCCTTGATTCCTATGTATCTTCAATTCATAAATTGTTTTGTTACGTCTCTTTTCTTTGATTTGTGCAATATGTGATTTACATTATAAATTGTATACTTGTAACTTTACATAGTTCTAAACCTTGCACTTTACATAGTTCTAAACCTTGCACAGTATAAACTCAATAAGGTTTGGTTATGAATTCTCGCAAGCGTAGTGAGTCGTGTGAAGCACGTAACGAAACTAGTATATATACACTAGTTTCATGATCGTGCTACGCACGAGTGAGCCTAGGAATTAAATTAAATAAATAAATAACTTAGGTATATGCATACTACTTGTTTATGATACTAATCAACAATCAATCAAATACATTGACTGAGGAAGTTAGTAGCCATCATCCTTATGACTGTGGCCCAAATAATTACAAGTGACACAAAGACCATATATAAACTATAGTAGACTTGTAAGATATAAAGAGGATGGGTTGTAGACTTGTAGTGTGACTAATTTTTTTTTCGGTCTTTGACAAAAAGAAATAGTTTTTTTGGTATATAAACTCAGTTCTAGTGTTTGGAGAAAATAAAAAAACTCAGTTCTTGTGTAACACTGTAGTGTGACTATACAGAGATAAGGCACACTAAGTAGATTGACATTATATGATGTTCCTTGAGTGCATATCTTGCGGCGCTAACCCACTCAATGAGCCTATCTTGGTGCCTAAAGTAGGTCAGCGTAATAATAAATTATTAATTTCAAATTAGTTGGGGTTGGCTACATAAATCAAACTTTTTATTATATGAAAAAGTCGAGAAAAAATTATATTACTATATGATAATCACATAAAATTCTTTGATTTTGATGACACATGTAAGGGTTGGCCTCTCCTCTCTTTAAAGTCTGGCTTTGTCCTTGGATGGCGCAAGTAGCTATCGGAAGCACAAATCCATAGCTCATCCTATCATCTACTCCACAATAGAAACATGCAATGGAGAAAAGATGTTATTATCTGTCGGAGTTGTTGAGATTGAAAGTTCTAATCTTCCCATGGAAACTTTTATTAATAAAAATTTTTGCTGACTGGATATCTCGATAAATGTAAATAGGAACGGTATGCTCTTGGATTGGTTTTCATTCGTTACATGATATTACGATATTGCCCTTTTCCTCTTTCGCATCCTCTTTCGACACAATTCGTCGACTCGCTTCAATACATCTCCCTCGCTTACCTCCCTGCACTCCTCTGTCACAAATCACGTTCTCCCTCTCTCTCTCACGCTCTCATCCTTCTCTTCTCTTTGCGAAAGTATGTTTTCTCTTTCCTTCACATCAATTACTCGTCACCTAAACTCTTGCGCACTCCACAACTTTCGCTCTCCCAAATCAATTCAACGAGGATAGTTTGTCATAGGACTCTGATGCTGGCTCTAAAAAACCAAAGGTCATGATGGCTTCTCCTCCCGTTATCTATTACTGTAAATCTTGTTCATCTTGAGATCTACTGAAAAATCTACTACATATTATTTTGGTGTGTGATTTTCTTGTTCTGAGTTGGGTTTGAGGAAAATTGGTTAATTTGGATGTGTCAGCTCAGTTGCTTTGTCTATGTGGTTTGGCAATTGTTGGCTTTTGGTTGAATCAAAGTGTTATCTTTTTGAATCACTTTGTGTATTAATTCATAATTTAACCTGGTATCTATGAGTTCAGAAAGGAACTATTGGTGTTGACAAAACTAATTTTGGAGATGATGGTTTTATTGAGAATTCTGAATTTCTTTGCCCTCTCAATATTGTATAATAGCACAAGATAAAGTAATTGACAAATTGTTGGAAGAGTTTTAGAGATAAGAGTTGTTTTCATAAATTTTTTGCTTATTGTTATCTATAATTATTATTTTTCGATGTATTATAGAACTTTATGTTTTATTCATTTTTTATGTGAACAACCCAACTTCTTTTCAATATGTCTCTTTGTTCTCTACCCCATAAATTGGATGTGATTTCTTGCAAATATTCCTTCTTTTTTATTTTTACTTTTTCTAACTTTGGATTCAAATCAATTAATAGATACGATTGAACCACTAACATGCCTTGAACTTCCTATCACTTAAGTCTTCATAACACAATAATTCAATTTGAAGTATGTTTATAGGGAAGCAATGTACTTTTGTAAGGGTACTTGGTTTCATGAGTGTACATGCTTAAGCTAGTATTATGATATTGGAATATTTTTTAATATCATGTAACGCTATATTCTTACTTTTTTGTGTGTTTTAATTAAAACAATTCATTATTTTCTTATTCCTAATCACAACTTAGATCACCTTTCTTTTTGGGTGGTAGCTTAGATCACCTTTTGCATATCTAGAATTGAGCTAGCTGCCCAAGGTCAACATTGAGTCCTTCATAAAAGCTCTTATCACCTTGTTTGTTGCATTCACACTCCTAATTTACTTGCATATAATTCATAGTTAGATCGCTTCTTTGCAAACACTCATAGTTTAACAACTTATCTTTTAATTATTAGATCTCTTGAACTAAATTTTGGCCTTCAGTTTTATATTTTAAGGACATGCTTTTATATGAAGTCTCTCTCATAGTATAAATTATCTTGAATGAATTAAGTGATGTATATACCACGATTTACTAAACTGAACAATAATATGCAACTTGTAGGGCTGCAACTTGCAACCATTTTTAAGATTGCATTATGAAAATTTGAATAGTAGCTTCTAGGGGTGTATCCAGTGGCAAAAAAATGATCACCGTGTAGAAATCCCATATAGATTTTTGATATTCCTTGGCATTTCAACAATCTCTTGTAAGCACTCTCATGTAGTAAGTGTTTTATTATGATGAAAGGAAGGAGCAACCACAACACCGACCGATATAAATGTCGAGATTTTATCATAGTTTTTCTATGAAGATCATTTTCTTATTACTCCTCCTATATAAGTCAGTTCCTATTAACCAGGTTCATCAAACTAGAACTATCTTGAAAGAATCAAGTACTGTAGGGGTTTTTTCATCAATATATAGTTTGAGTATTCACATTTTTTATAGATCTTTTCATCCGATTTCAATACCACATCAAATCATTTCCTCCCCATCGTTATCAACATGGCACCCCAACTTCATCAACGATAAACCCATCTCAAGCAATGACTTTATTGCCCTTATTTGATTGAACATAATCAGAAGACACGAAGAATCAGCTATTTGATTGTAATTTCTCTCTATTATTGTTTGCCCTAATTATTTTCATTATTTCTAAAATTCATTAGTTAGTTTTATGCGTTTATGATAGAATCCCACATAGTGCTTCTAGAGTCTTCTAGAGTTAGTTAGAGGGGAATATTATAAATAGGGGATGGAGAGTTCTTGAAAGGTATTAAGTACATTTTTCTTGGTTTAGAAACTTATTTGAATTTTTGGAAAGTCCAATATCTTGAATATTGTGGGATTGCTTGTTCTATGAGGGATTCTATCAGTCTATTCATTAGTTTGTGTTCTCTTTAGAGCGATCTTTTGATTTAAGTTCTTGTCTTGGATATGGCTTTTTTTATTGTAGATATTGGTGTCTTTGTAATAAGTTGTAAAAATATGTTGGTTTATATTGCTTTGTCTTAATTTATTTTTTAATAAGATTGCTTTATTTGCTTCATCTTAATTTGAACTTATTAGTGATATAAGTTTTTAGTTATTACCTATTAAATAGTGGAAAGTTCTTGTCTTAAAATTATATTGTGTCATAGCGTCGATTAGCAAAAAAAAACAGCTTTAAACATCAATAAATCAACTAAGAGTAAATAATGCTTTTCCAATAATGTAACAAATACTTTTCCATACGAAACCGAAGCCTTTCCATACCCAAACTGATCACAGGATTAGGCATTTATGGAAATTATTGATCACAGGATTAGGCATTATAAGGAATAGTAAGATTGTTATTTATACTGTCATCGTATTGCTTAATTAGGTTCTTCATTTGTATTTCACAAGGTAATTGAGCATTAAAATATACTTGAGTAATCTCTGCATGCTTTTAGACATGACTTAGATTGCTTATTGATTTGTTGATCATTTTTTAATTCCTTTTTCGTGTCATACTTCGTGATGTGGGAACTTTTCTATCTCCATACATTCATGAGAGTTGATATTATTATTTTCCTACAAGCTTTTGAACTTTCTGTTTTAATTTTAAATAATCATTGCTAAAGTGAAAGTTGTTAAGTACTTGTAATTGTATGTTGATTAGAATAGATGATCATTTTCTCATGGTTTTCCTGCTTAACATATTACTTTATATCCTTTCAGAATCTATTCTTCATATTGATTTTTATCTTTCATTAGAATTAATTATAATAATATTAATTGACAAACGCAAATACTATTGATGTTAATTCTAGATAACATGGCCTCAAAAGAAATCTAGATGATAACACATTTGAAGGAGAAATATTCATCCTTTTGTTATTTACTTTAAACCATATCATTATTATTATTTTTATTTGATATTTAGTTTCTTGGGATGACTTCAGATTTTGAAAGAACGATTTATTATATGTTAAATTCTCACGGTCGTGTCTTACATGCGAGCGCAAGCCCATGGATCTCCTCCGCTAGCACGATATTATCCCCAACTTAACCACCCTTCAACTTTAGTGTAGGGTTTTATCTCAAAAGGCCTCGGTGCTAATTTATGAGAGCTAATCACTTATATACTTCTTTATGAAGTTACACTTTATCGATGTGGGACTATATATCGGTTCACACATATTCAATACTCCCCCTTGGACCGAAATTCATTATCCAAGGTGTCTTTTGCCCTCTCGATAGGTCCCGACCAAATCCTCGGCTCTCATACTATGTTAAATTTTCACGGTCGCATCGCACACGCGTGAACGAGCTCGTGGATCTCCTCCGCTAGCACTAATACTGTCCCCAACTTAACCACCTTTCAACTTTAGGTGTGGGGTTTTATCTCAGAAGGCCTTGGTCACAGTCGTGATAATTTAACATTATAAGCTTCAACCAGTATGTTTAATCTCAAATTCTTTGTTATTTAATCAAGAGATGCTTTTGTAAATATAGAGACATTCATTGATTAAACCGCATGCTCCACCGCTTGTGTAGGAGTAGTTTTCATGGAGAGGTTTTTAAGAAGGTAGGTTTTTTTGTTGAATAAATTGTCTTTTCGTATGTTATGGGTTTCCAAGACAACTAGCTCTTCAATGACGATAATAGGTCTTTCAAAACACTTAGTGTTTGTTTTACTTTTGCATTCTCTATTGGAGGATTGCATTCAAATCTAGATTGGTTTTTAGTGCATAAAGTATATTGAGTTAAGAGCTTAGCATTTTGTATTTTTTGATAAGAAGCTTAGCATGTCGTATTAAACCTCTGAAGAACCTAAAAGTACTTTTGAATCATTAGTTTTTCTTATTATTTATTTATTCAAATACATGAATTATTGTTAGTTTGGAAATGTTTATATCTATTGTGCTATGAACTAATTTGTGAGAGACAAGAGAGATCCAAGGATCGGTAATAGTACATTATCAACTTAACAATTAGTAAGTTTTGTTGAGGTTTCAATGTAGAGTCGTTATCCACAAAAGAAAGATAAAATGAGACCAGGAAGATTAGTAATACATTTTACTTCATTTACTGCCATTGGAAACTTAAATTTCATAGCAATCGTGATTTGATAATTACAGTAAATGTTGTTCGATACTTTATAGTTCATATATACATAATAGTTCATAAATTTTCTATTTCTTTGATATGATATTATAAAAGGAATAATTTTTTGATCTTTTTAATTAAGTAATGCATAATGTCTCAAGTGTATGTAGGGAATTTGGATAATTGTATTTCAAAGAGGAATCTAGAGGATGAGTTTGGAGTAGTATGTTCCTCAAGTACACGAAGTGCTTGCTCTCAACTGATGATTCTTTTTTCTTTTTTATTTATGAGTTGATCGCTTTATTATGTTTGGGAGAGATTTTTCTGGTTGTTGATTTCATGGAAATAAATTATGCTTTTTGTTGAAAGAGAATTGATCCAATTTGTTTTCTTGAAGTTGGAATTGGCTAATATAATTATCTTTCAAGTGATTCGTAGAGTAATCTAGAGGATGATTTTCGAGTCTTCAGCGTAGTCCTCAAGTACACAAAGTACTTGCTTTCCACCAATCTTTTTTTCTTGTTTATCAGCTGATTGGTTTATGGCATAGAAAACTTGATGATTGAAACTTTTTTCATCCCTTAAGTCAATTTCTTTGAAAAAAGAAATTGCAGATGTTTACTTTCAGAGCATGTGAATTCTTATACTTTTAAAATTACATTTCTTATGCACATAGATCGTGTAAAGTTTCGAAGCCATGGGAGCAAGTATATTTATCTCATATTTTGTAGTTCTTTGACTAGAAATGTGACAGTAATTTTTCAAGACGGCTTAAAAGTCATTTCTTTTGATAAATGTTATGTACCATTTTTACATATTCTTAAGGCATCTCTTATAGTCTTGCTCATTGCATTTAATTTTCTAATTTTCTTTATTTTATTTAGGGATTATATTAACCAAATTCTTCCTCCTTGAAGCCTTACCAACAATATAAGTAGAACACAAGGTGAACCCCACTTCTTATTATAATAGAATGTTAAAAGACCTCTTTTGCACCAACAAAGTGAGGTCTCCAAGTGCTACGAAGTTTCAAGAGATCATGTTAAGGTTGAGGCAGTACGATATGGGTGAAGAATGGCATCTATTTGTTTCAAAACTATAAAGCTTGAGAGAGGCCAAAGATGAGATTGGCAGGATCATGATAGTGGTATACTATATACTTAACAAAAAGAGGAGACCATGTGTCTTGACTACATGTATCTTGGTTTATGCGATCTTAGTTCGTTGCCTTTATTTGCCCATGTTTTCAAAATTTTATTGATTGATGTGGTTCCTTTGAAGCTATGGTTATAAATGACACTATTATTTCTTAGATGTTCTTTGATTTCTCGAATAAAAATTTTACGTGGAAGGCTACTCATCGATCTGGTTTCTTTGAAATTGTAGTTATAAAGGAAACTATGTTATTTATTAGATGTTCTTTGATTTTCCAAATAAAGATTTTAGGTGGAAGGTTGATAACAGAGCGAAGTGAAAATAAAATACTAAATATCATTAACAAATAGTATTAGCTTCCAACATATTTGATTGAATGTTGATTAGTAATTTAGTATTGCAAACAAGTAGTATGCATTAACACAAAGTGGATATAGTTATCTGAATGAGTATCAAACCGATTTTGACAAGTTTTCTTCCTTGAAGTGCATACATATACTATAGTGTTAATCATCAGCAAACACTTCATAAAACAAGTATATCAACAATCGCTCATCCTTGATTCGTATTTTTTTATTGAGTATTTTTATTGTATGCCACCGATTTTTTTATTGGGTGTTTTTATCAAAATATGACACAAGTAAAATTTATTACTAACCTTTTGTGCCCTGTCTTTTAAAGTTGTTTTTTTAGAACTTCTATGATAGTTTTGCATATATTTAGGTTATTTATTTATTTAATTTAATTCCCGCAAGTAAAGCAAGCGGGCTTAGTCCTGCGTAGCATGATCATGAAACTAGTATATATATATATATATATATAGTAAATAATGTTAATTACATACAAAAGTATCAAAAAAAGGAAAAAAAACAATAATAAATTTCATTTGGTGTCATGTTGATGTACTTTTAGAAAAAGATTGTTTAGTGTTGTATGATCCTTTCGGGAGACTTTAATAACAATGCTTCTACTGAGTCGATCTCCAGAACAACAATTTAGAACCTCACACAATAACTCAGCTATTTAGAATTATATTATATAAAACACTAAAAATAGTGAAACCCAAATGCTGTGCAGATAACTTCACGGGGCTCTATATTCATTCATGTATCACAATTTACCAAATGCCTATTATATGTCTCCCCCCATTCTTCAAATCTACTAGCTGCGAAAATACATAAGATTTAAGTCAATATAACACAAAACACTCGTAGATGTGAACAATGCTAAATGCTTAATGCTGATGTAAGCTCTCCCGAAACTTGCAAAAAACGACGGATAACAGCTATCAAACTCATTTCTTAGTGGTATAGACAACATATATATTGCCAAGATACATATAAAATATGTAACCAAACCTTCTTATATAATAGGCAAAAATAAAAAATGAACCAACAAAAAGAAACAATTAATCAACTCGAAAAAAACAATCTGTGTAATCAACCAAATGCTAAAGAACGAGAAAATTCATGATTTTAACTAAGCTTATCCTTTTGTTGTATGAAAATGAAACTTGTATATGCATGCATTTAGATCAAAGAGATGCACTAAAAATATATTTTTTTAGCACCAAGGGTTTGCATTTTTAGATATAAGCTTAAGCATTTGTCTCTAAAAATTCACGTGCTTACCTTTGAACCCAATTTGTTCCATCTTCGTAGTTACTGCTAGCTACGAGATGAGCCATGAAAATAACTTTAAATTTGATATCCTTATAAACAACATGTTCTGGATTTAAGTATCTCCTCTCAGCGAATAACTGTGACAAAGGGCTTCCAAAGAGTATTTTTGACGAAAGAAGCAACCTATTCCAATGTAAGAAGGCCCTTGTAACCCATCCATTCCTTTTAGGTCTATTCAAAATCATCGCTTTATCTCATTAGCGTATGTATCATTCTTGTTGATGCCACAAAAATGTTGTGGAAACTCCACATACGCTACTTTCAATCCTTTAATAAGCTCCAAAAGGAAGCACAAGGTTCGCAGAGGTGTTATGGGATTGTTGTAGTACATATTACAATCCAAAGTAAGGATTATCGGTGCATTGGTCATGGTTGTTGATACACGAGTCTGTATAATCGATGTGAACAAGCAAAATAAGATAGACTTTAAGTTCCATAATAAACTTAAACATAAAGAATCATTAAAATAAATTAAGATCATACTACAATTACCAGAACATTGAGGGCACCCGCCTTGAAATGGTGTGTTGAACTCTTACCTTTCTCCCCAGTAATGTAAACAAGATTAGGCATCTTATAACCTGTAACGTCTTTGTGTTCTCCATTATCTAGTAGAACCTATAAAGATTTTTATAGAGCATGATACAAATCTCAATATTCAGTACTCTTCACTAAAATACATCTTAAAGACTCCAGCTTGAATTTTATTTAGACATGTTAATCTTCAAACTGTAGGCTTTACAATCCTTCAATTCTATAAGAGTCAATCAGGAACCTCAATCAACCTATGAAACAAAGACGAACCAACTTATTTAAAGTTTGATTGATAGCAGTAGTTGGTCGCAATAATTTTGGTCACAAGACTCGTCAATTCTAAAAACTTAACCATTGCATTGTTTCAACTGGGGGCAAATTGTGGATCAAGAAGATATATATTTGATTTATTTTCACTTTGATCACATAGATTAATTCATTTGATCTACAAGAATTACAAGTAGTTACTTCTTTGCTTTTTTAAAAATGCTTCCCTCTTTATGAATGAATGTGATACAAACAGATCGTAGTATTGTGGTTAATGACAGCTAAAAGTGCTATCAGAAGACTTGGAATGTTCTTAAGTTGTTAGACGACAGTTAAGCTACAGTTAAATAGATCAGAAGGGGGTCTGTTGTGATTATGTAAAGAGTAACTCTGGTAGCTCTGCATATCATATATGATATAATGTAAATGTATATGGTTTAAATTCCTGAATTAAAAACTGAGGAGAGCTTTAAGAATTTTTTTTGTATATATATATATATATATCCTATTCTTGTTCTACATGAACTATGTGTTTTATTAGAGAAGGTTTAACCTCAATTATTGCAAGATGATCTTGACGAGTAAATCCTGGTTTCCATTTATTTAGAGCATTACGATCATGTTTGCTAGTGAGGTACTCTTCGTTCACTTCCCTTCTCTCCACCATATTTTTAACTCTTCCTTTCATGGCTTCATACATTGCTTGCAATATAAATAAAACTCAAACTTAGTAAGTGAGTGAAACTTTTACTGTAACTGTATTTCTAGTGAAATTATCAAAAATCATTTAGGAAACAATATGAGAAACAAAAATGAAATACCCTGACAAACATCGAGGGAGAAATTATTTTCAAACAAATAAAAATATTTTTTTCTTATGTGATTAGTTGTGTAATAACATATAAAATATACTTGAATCTATTATTTAAATTGATAAATATTAAGATAAAAGTTAAAGGTGATTAAACTTCAGATTTACTGGTCGTTTTGTATAAAAGAGAGAATAAGCCGTATTCCCAACTCTAGATCCCTTCATCAAGAAAGATTGAATTTTTTTAAGAATTTTAAAATCAAATGAAATGGGACTCTTTAAAAATCAATCAAAACACATCACAATTAAATAACTCATATTAAAGTTAATCATACATGATAGTTGAAACATATACATTGTGCTATTATTGTCAACCTAGAAGATCTAGAATCCCTTCCACTCAAACTCCCTTTTTAATACAACATTAACTAATTGAACTACACAAGACAAAATTAACAGAACAATAGACATAGTCTCATAGTGAAAAAATCACAAACATTTGTCATTCATGTTGGATACAAGATTTCTTAATGAACTAAACAATATATTCATCCAAAGAGAACCACCCAAGATGAAAAATTGACATAAAATCCATTCATTAGTTAAAAAAATGAGATTTTTAGAAACATTTACATATGGTCAAGCTTTAATCTTTTCTTCTTTTCATGAAACCTTACCTGTGTCAGAACACACAAAAGTAGACACCACTGTCGCAGATCTCTGAAAAACTTTTCTCCAGAACTCTTACCAGAGAAACCTAAAAACAACGCTTCTTTGCAAAAACTCAAGCTAGCAGACATCTATCAGCCCTATTTGCAAAAATGCAAGACACATTGGAAATTTGGTAGATTTCTTTTCTAGGCTTCCAAATTTAACAAAAATGTTATCTAGATCAGGCCTCAAAAAATGAACTTTCATTCTAAAACCCTAACTGCATTTCCCACACAAACCCACCACATAACACAAACTGAAGTAGTGAAACAATGGTGGTGGTGGGTTCCTATGAACAACTATAAGAAGAGAAGATATAGTACAGATTAGATGAAAAAGAAAGAAAAAAAAGATAAAAAAATACGAATGTGTTGTTATTGAGTACAGTAGAACTTTATGACCTTAAATGGGTATGCACTGATTGAATCAATAAAAAAACCGAACTGGTGAAATTCAACAGCTCAACATAGACTCAAAATTTGATTGAGTACGAGATGTGAGAAATGAAAGGACTGATGAAGAGGCAAAAACTAACCTTTTTTCATAGAAATGAAGATATGGGTGGGAAGTTAAAGAGTAAGAGAAGCCATAAATATCTGTATAGAAACATGGAATCAACATCAGTAGTTGTAAACTCATTTTTTGAAGGCTTGTAACTTTATAGTTTATGCAATAGAGAATATTATAAGAAAAACATATACTTCATTAAACTTTTAACATCATAAAAATACGTATTTGTTCTTAAATCCACCTTTAAAAGTGTCTTATCACATTTCACACCAAATGATGTAAATCCAGAATTGTTGTTATAGGCACGAATATAGTTAAAAAATTCATCTGTTTATTTAGTTTTTGATGATAAAAAGTCAAACATTTGTTAGGAGACAACATTAAGGATGAGAGACACTTGACCATTTGAACAACAAAACCCTTAGTCTCAAGAATGAATCTTCGAGCGCTACAATTTTCACAAGAGGCTACAGATGGTAATATATCTACTGAACGAACTATGTTTTCAAAATCCATTGCCACATAATGTTTTTGTGTATTTCTTGAACCTATATTACCAACATAAAAGGTCAATGCAAACTAAGTTTCTAATTGTGAAATAAAGATGTATAACTCTCTAACCAATAGTCACTACCTTTTGTAAGACTTATATATGATCAAGTGGTATAACTTTTTATAAAAGTTCAACTAATAGTTTTTTTGTAGTTAAAGATAATTGGCTTGGCATATACCCATTGCATTCGCCTCTTTTTTCGCTATATAAATGTCTTTGACGTGATCATCTTCTCTCCTTTTCCTCTTCTGTCATGGACATACTGTTTGACCTATCTACCTCTCTACGCAAACTATTTCTAGTCTTTCTCATAACTCCACTATGTTAAACAGATTAATATAATATACAAAACTTCGTTAGGTTTATATATTTACAAAACACATATAAAAAGTATATAATGAATTCATGAATAATAAGACAGTAGTGTTAAAAATTTGTGTAACCTTGGATCGACATCTTCGATAGCCATTCTAACCAATGATTGTGTTGTTGGCTTAATAAAACTAAACAAATTATTACAAAACAACCAAAAGAGATGAATGACTAATATCAAACAATTTGTTTTTATATAAAAAAAGGATTTGAACATTAGAACATATAACCAAAAATCAATTTAAACAATCTACTTAAGAAAGCCCCGTAATATAAAAATATATGGTCAAAATGTTTACACCATATATAGAAATAGTATTCTTAATTAATTTGTGCTAACCCCCACAACATTATTGATCAACTATGAATAATCATTCTACATATTAGTTAATAGTTAAGCATGAAGAACAATGAATGGAATCTTTAGCTAATGTAATAAATATACCAGTTGTTGTTCTAAAGACTTCACCCACTTCATTTATTGTAAAGCTAACAAGTATTTTGGAGTAGAAGAAATGTATTACTTTTCAACCGCTGGTTCTACATGTCATGATGTGAAAGCAGAACAGTAGAAATCTATATAATAAGAATTCAATTTTATTGGCATGAATTCTTACCCATGCCTAGTCCTTTTTTTAATAGGGTTTCTAATAGAAAACTCTGAACGGTGAATAGTTGTATTGCTTTTACTTAAGACCTTAATGATGTGTTGATATGTGATCCTTATTTCAAAGTAAGCAGAAGGGAGGCACGATTTCTTGGGAATTTTGTCCTTCGTACATAACATTGTGTAGAAGGTTTTATTTGGAAAAGTTGATCCAACCTCTACAAAAAAAATATATTATTCTTGGTAGCTTGTTGTTTCACATGCTAAAGTTGCATAATCTTTTAATGCACTCTTATGGTAATTTTATTTGAGAAGGAATACATTTAAAAAAGCTTTTGAGTACAAATATAGTATTTTTGGAGTAACTGTGACCACATCTCTCATTCTTTTACGTCATTGTGTAGAAATTAGGAATACTTGATAGTGAAGGATGAAATAGATATTGTTTTGTTTTGTTAATAAATTAGATGTTAATTGTCATAGTTTAGAGACTAAAATAGAACTTGGTGCTTCCTATTTGATGCTTTGGTGTAAATGAAAGTGTTCATGTAATAAATGTGAAAAATTATTTTATCTCAAACCAAACAAACATAAAAAAACCTTTTCTAAAGTTGTTAGATAACAATTTAACCTAAAAGCTAAGTATAAAGCTCGAGCTTTACAAATCGAACTATTCCAAAAGACCATCATCTGCAAACCAATCATGAAATATACATCAACCAATACGAAAAACATAGCTTAAGTGAATGAATACATATAAATAGAAAAAGAAAAGTAAAAACGACACAAACTTTTTAGGTTAATATAAAAGAAGAGACATGAAAGATTTAACGAGAGGGAAAGAGAGACCGAGTAATGAAAGGGTAGTACGAATGTGAGCGAGGGTTGTGCCAAGTAGAGAAGGTGATGTGTGACGTGAGAGAGAGTGGAGAAACGCGAAAAGGATCACCATAATACAACAATTGTTATTGGGCTAGCTAGCTACTCTCAACCTAAATGATTTCTAATTTCTTTTGGTTCCAACTGATCCTAATTTGTCCATTTCTGCTCACTATGAACCTTTTTGATGAACCAATGTTAGCCAAAACACATATTCAGCCAAATGACTACTTGGAGGCACAATTGATAAATCAGCTCACATCTCTCAATGGATATCAAAGCCACCAGAGAATGGTTGTAAGCTAAAGCACCCTATGTTGTTAGTAAGACCTTTAGTTCATCTAAGTTCCTTCATTTTGTTTCTGAAGTCGACTTAGTCAGTAAAGATTGGGAGGGGATTGAAAATGAGAAAATTTCAAGCAACATTTAGCACTGTTCCCATTTATAACCATTTTTTTAAAGGTTTAAGGATGTCAAAAAGAAAAGTTCTAAGAACTTTATTGATATAATTTTAAACTATATGAAGTATAAGATATAACCAAACGTATTTAAATAGTCTCTTTTTTCTTCCCTTACAGGTCTAACCAACATATTTTGGACGATTAATTTAATTGTTAGTTAAATTTAATTAGACTTCATTTTGCAGGGATGTGAAGAGATCAGTGACTTATTGTGCAATTGCTTGAATGAGTTGGTTTGACAACATATTGAACCATCTGTCAATGACTTGTTGATAGTAACACAATCACATAGGTCACTAAATCTTCTACAAGAATATTCATTGATTTACTACATGTATATATCTAGTCTAATTACCTATTAAACATAATTAGGATGTTGAATAAGAATAAAGAAATTTAATCAAATAATTGACACTCACTCTGAATGGTACCAAGAATTTCTCCCTTAACCTGAAAGCCATTGATTGAAATACAAAACATGAAAGAGAAAGATTGAAAACTTTGGTTGATAGATACATACCTAAATCGATTAGCAAAAGATACGTGAGAGATCAAACGTGTAACGACCCTCAAAATTTATTGGTGACACGTGTTGTGTTTTAGGACCGTGACTTAACAGTCATGACTTGTCATATAACTCAGGCCTCGAGAGTCGACACTAAGGTATATTTTATTTTTCTGATGCTTGTATATTTATTTATACCCGAATGTGAACTATGTATGTCCTAGTGCGTGATTTTGTTTTGTTTACTGCCACAAATTTTTGTGTGAGATTTGCCTAGGAGAAACAATAATTTTAAGGTATAATACGGGTAATTAAACACCGAGAAATGATAATTAGTGAATTATCAGAAAATAATAAATAATTTGTTAGAATGCAAGAGCGATGTTGTGTCCGGGAACGCACGACGTGCGAGTCGTGAAGTGATAAGGGGCTGAGAACGAGACGTGTGAGCAAGAAACGATTACGTTAGGGATGAGAGTCACCTATTGAAGTTATAAGTTGGTGTTATAGGTGGTGCATGGATTAAAGGAGAGACACAAGATGTTCCTCGAGATCCATGCGGGTGTGTAGATGATGTTGAGGTGTAAAAACCATCAACTTTTCTCTTTCCTTTATCTATTTCATTTCGATCTAAAGAGAGAAGTGTAAAACGTTGGGATTTTCAGACTTTCCAAGCTCGGTGCGACGTCGAGGATCGACCAACTGCCTGTAAAAGGGTAGGATCCCGACTCCTTGCATGTTTATCTATGGTTTGACGCTAATCTTGTGGGTTTTCGTCATGATGATTTTGAGCGAGATTTTTAGGAAAGTTTAAAAATGAGTTTGGGTGATGATTTTATAATCAAATGAATGATCTATTAGTATTTTGTGAATTGGTTTAGTGATTCGAAGCATGTGAGAAATTTTGGGAAATTTTGATGATTTTCGTGTAATTTTTGAATCGGGGCTTTGGTCGGGGTTTCAACACAAAGTGAAGGGAGTGCAGTGTTGTTTTGGACGTCCCTAAGAGTTTAGGATAGGCTTGGAATGCGATGACTCGAGCTGGGGTTCCAGAAAACCCCGGAAGTGAGAGCAGGGTGTCACGTTGCGAGGGACGCCGTGGAGATTTTCTCCCACGGCATCAGCACGACGTACAAACCAAAACTAGTTTGAAGATCCACGCTTTAGATGATGTCATGGGTCAAAACCCTAGCGGCGTCATTTGCGGCATCCAAACCAGACAGATTCACAGAACCCACACTTAATGTGACGCCATAGGAATTTCCCTTGGCGGCGTATGGAACGAGAAAAACAGATAATTTTTAAATAAATTTCTAAAATTTTGGGAAACTTTGGAGGATTATCTAGAGTCACTAAATGACTCTAATTGAACCAAATTTTGGTTAAATGATTGTCAAGATTTGAGAATTTGAGTTAAACAAGTAAGAGGGGTACTCGAGGATCAGTGTTTTAGGGATTATTTTGAGGTACGTTTCGTACGATTGTAAGCCAGCGAGAAGATGCACATTAATTCATTTTCCATTATTATATTTCTATTTGAATTCTGCTATTTTGTTGGAATTCCATTATATATTTCTTTGGCTGAGTATCTTGGCGTAAGTGTGTCGTGAAGGTACTCCTGGGTTCACATTAAATGGGCTAACGTAAACACTTCTACAAAAGTGTTGTCCACCCACCTAATGTTAAGTTTTACCCCGAGTACTGGATTGTTGTGGTTATTGATGTGGATGTGGCTATGATGTGGTTGTGGATATGGTTATGACGTGGATGTGGTAATTGACCACTTATAGGCCTTTTTTGACTCTATAGACACTCAAATATCGTTGAATCATTTGTCAGTCTATTTATCATGTAATTTGTATTATTTCATGCACTTCAATACCGCATGATTCTTAAACTGCTTTATTGGTTATTCTTGAATTACTATTTATGTTCTTCTGGTAATACTTTCAATTTTTCACGCACTCACCGTCTAGTTTGTGACGGTGGTGCAGATAGAGTAGAGACGAGCAAGGGAAAGTAGTTGATGCTAGGTGATATCCTTTGAGGATTCTCGGAGTAGTTCCTTCTTTTACTCACACAATAGTTGTTGTATTTTGTTTGTGATTATTATACCTTATAGTTTTGTAAAACACTAGGATATACTTTGGGATTGAGTGATTAGGGATATCATGTATTATCGTACTATTTAGCTCTGATCACTAGATATATATGTTTTATCCATTTCTCAGGGTTTCCATATGATAGGTTATATTTTCCTGATTTTCCATTTATGAAGTTATTAGTTGATTATAATGATTTTCGCTGCAAATAGGGAGTTCAAGTAACGAAGGAAAAGAGAAGTATTCTTGCTTTTATAATATAAATAAATAAATAAATATATATAATATAGATTGGAGAGAGTTAGTTGATGGGTGTTTGCGACACCGAGGTAGATTATGCATTTCAGCAGTGGCAGAGTTGTGATATGGCATTCTTCAGAAGGCTCACAGATCCAGATACACCATTCACCTCGGTCGGAACAAGATGTACCAAAATATGAAATGCTTGTTCTGGTGGCCTAGGATGAAGGTAAATGTTGGCCAGTACGTTAGGGGATGTGAGGTGTGCCTAGCAAGTAAAGGCTGAGCACAGAAGACCTGGAGGATGTTTGCAGTCGCTACGATCCCTTAGTGGAAGTGGGAACAAATCACTATGGACTTTATAAGTGGGTTACCACGGACCCCATTGTTGTGGATAGACTGACGAAATCAGAACATTTCATTCCAGTTTCCATGAAATACTCCTTTCTACAGTTATGCACGCTCTTTGAGCAAGAGATCATCAAATTGCACGGTGTGCCAGTATCAATAGTTTCAGACAGAGATAGTCGGATGACGACCCAGCTATGGCAGTCTATGCAGGAGCAGTATGGGACCAGACTTCATTTCAACACGGCTTACCACACCAGACCGATGGGCAGTTAAAGCAGACTTTTCAGATACTCGAGGACATGCTCAGAGCTTGCGTACTTTAGCTTAAGGGATAATGGGAAGAGTACTTGCCACTTTGTGAGTTTGCTTGCAACAATAGTTTCCAGGCCAGTATTAGGATGCCACCATTTGAGGCATTGTACAGGAGACCCTGCAGATCAACAACTTGTTTGGCAGAGTCTGAGGACACAACTGCCATTGGTCCTAAGGTTATTGTAAACCACATAGAGAAAGTTTGACTGATTCGTAAAAGATTGCAGGCTACTCAAGATAGACAGGTGAAATACATGAATAAGTACCGCGATGGACTGAGCTATGAAGTAGACAAGTGGGTGTACATGAAAGTTTCTCCTTTGAAGGGTCACCAAAGGTTTGGTATCAAAAGGAAACTTGCACCACGATTTACTGGGCCATATTAGATAGTCAAACAAATTGGGGAGGTTACTTATCAGTTGAGGCTACTGAGGCAGTTGTCAGGGACATCTTCCACCTATCCATGTTGAGGTTAGCGAGATCAGGGTTGAGGTCGATGGTAGATGCCACTCAGATCGAGGTTAGACCAGATGTGACGTATAAGGAGCACCCCGTTGAGATAGTAGATTGCAGAGTCCAAGTTCTCAGGACTAAGCAAATTCTTTTGGTCCTCATTCGTTGGCAGCATCACGGGAACGAGGGACGCACTTGGGAGAGAGAGAGTCTACTATACGCGAGATATATCCCCAGGTTTTCCACGGTTAATACACTAAGTTTGAGTTGGATTTCGGGACGAAAGCCTTTTTAGTTGGAAAGATTTGTGGCGACCCACCTACTTTAATTATTAATTTATTGTCTGCTTTCAGACTAGGACCCAGCTTAGACCTACGTGGACATCGCAGATTAGTCTAGGGCGCACCTGTTGAGGTATAACTAATTATTTTCTATTTACATGATGCGTGATTATATGGTTGTTACTATATTGAATGTAGCATAACACCATGTGTACCGTTGAATTACGTGTTTTATGTTAGTTGCGAGTGCGGTGAATAATGCTCGAGATGCGTGTGACACGAGTACGGAAACTTAATAGCTTGGGACAACAAAATGTTAGCTTAAATGAATAAATTTATTATTATATAATAAGGTTCTTAGTTGTGTATTAAATGATAATGTGGCCTAAGTTGTCTAGTCAAGTAAATTAATTAATGACTTGTCTAAGTGTATGGCTACAACCTTTAAAGGACTCACTTAATTGACACTAAGAGAGACACAAATGGACACAATTTGGTTGGACTTAGTGAAAAGCACTAAATAGACCTCGAGATATGTATGTTAGACTTGATGAAGTCACTTAGAATAAATAGGGGGCGTAGGCATTTTTGGGATCATTTCATACATACAATACAAAGAACAAGAAGAGGAGAAAAATAATTCATCACATCAAATAGGCTTTGAGAGGGTTCTAGGAGAAGATTTCAGTGGCATTTGGAGCATACAAACATAGAAAATCAAATCCTCCATCCCCTCTTGTGAAGTCCATCAAATTTTGCCATGAATGCAAGCATTAATTGGATTTTTTTCCAACTAAATGAATTTCCAACATGAAACCATGATTTCTGTGTTTCCTACGTCAATTGGTTTGAATCTTTACACCAATTAGAATTTTAAAATCGGTTTTCTTAAAAAATGTTAGGGTTCTTGAAATGCATGTTGAATGTGATAATGTTTTGATGAATTAAGAATTTAATGGTTGTTGTTGTTGATCATGTTGTTTGGGTTGTTGATGACATTGAAGAGAAGTAAAAAGAAAACAAAAGAAAAGAAGAAAAAAAAAAAGATTTGCAAAAGTTTGTAACAGAGACGAAATGCTAGGAGGGGGGGCAAGCACGCACGTGCCTGGGCCGGGCCGAACTGGGCCCAGTTTAGGTGGGCCAAACCCCCATTAAAATAAATTAAAAAAATAATATTTTATATACAAATTTAATACATAAAAAATAATATAAGTTATAAAAATAGATAAAAATAGAAAACAATTATGGAAAAATTCTAAAAAATCATAGAAAATATGAAAAATTGGAAAAGAGTTAGAAATCGAGTTTTAAGGCTTTTCGAGGGACTTGGAACCCCGAGATAACTAAAAAAATGTGCCACAATTTGGAAATTTAGAATAAAATTCTAAATTTTGATTTGATTTCATTAATCAACTTAATGTGGCCCTAAAACAATTAAAATGATACCTTTTGACACTAGAGAATTAGGAATGTATAAGTGGGAGTCGGGTGCACAGTTCGAGGTGTGAACGGGACGTTTTGAGGGCAATTCGCAATTTTCTTGAGGTAAGTAAACCCCACTAGAAAAGCACTTGACATTTATTTTGTTATGAAATCAGTTTTGTTGCCTTTGAATTATCAGTTTGGTATTGTTTGACTACTCCACTCCCGCGTGTGTCCGTGTATGGTCGATGGGACAATATGACAACTTCTGGCACCCTTGTGGGTATTGACCCCATTGTTGCAACAATGTTGGTCTTACTTTATACTTCGCGCAAGAAATTACTCTGCAAGTCGATGATTTGAGAGTGCGTGCTCGTGATGGCTTGCCTTCGACATAGATTCCTCTCCTTATAGGTTATTATACCTTATTGACCATGGTGCATTGGCAGGAGTTTCTTGTCACCAGGTTCTCCTCGATCAAGTATTATTAGTCTAAGAGTTTGACAGTACATATACAACACTCACGTCCGTTATTATTGATTCTCAGTGATTCCTCTTCATGCTATTTCTTGTCCTTTTCTAATATATTGCTTTTGACTAGCATAATTTGTAATCACTTTATTTACTTTTCCTTATTTAAATGTGAATTGTTGTTCTTCTGCTCTTTACTTACTAGACTCATCATCAATTTTCTTTTATGAATGGCCGAGTGTAGACCCATCTACGAGTCGCGGGAAGGGTAAGCTTAGAGACTACCTCTGATCTTGGAGAGCTCCATTCCAACAAACCCGTAAGTGCTTTATATATTACTGTTGTTTTTGGGATGTTTAGGAGACTTTTACACATTGATACTTGTAAATTGATCATCATTGTACATTTTTTGTTCTTTTATATACATGGTATCCTTTTGATGGGTTTTTCCACTACTAGGGTTTGTTAATTCATTGCAAATTTATGATAATCATTCCCCACATATTAATTTTAAGACTTCTGCTATTAAAACACTTGTGAATTGTAACATATAAACACTTAGTTTGAAAAATACGAGAAAATATTAAGATGCCTATTGAAAAAGGACTAAGTAACACGAATGTAGTCTAAGTTAACTGATTAAATGCAAATTTGCATTAAACACTCGAATAATTGGTTAGTTAGACTAATAGAAAAGGTTAAGTAGAAGGTCTCAAGTTGTCATAGACATATGTGTAGGTGACGTGGCATGGCCTGATGACTTGCTAGTTGAGTGGTGAGGCCCGATCAGCATTAGGATTTGGGGCTGCCAACCACTTGCTCTAGCATGCTAACCGATCTGGGTAAGATAGGGTTATAGGCATTTGGGCAGCGTGCTGCCAAGTGCAAACAGGCTAGTTTAAGGGGTATTTTCCTAGGTAGGAGCCTAGATTAGGGGTTTGAGTCAATAAGTGTTGAATATAGTTTGATACTAGTCAATGTTGAATAGGTTCTTGAGTATAGCGAGATGGAAGCAAACCCTGAGAAATAGGGAATCCAGAAACAAATTTAGGGAAACGTGACTAAGGTAAGTGGGACTCATATTTTTCATCAATTATGCAATGTGAATTAGTACTATTAGAGCACGTAGTACTAGAGACTGGGAATGGGGTAATGTACCGTGACTTAAACATGTTTTATTGTTGTTAACCAATGAGATTAAATTTGGGAAGAGGTTTGGTGGGATGAATCGATCTGGGGTTTGGAACTGTGTTGGGCAACCACTTAATAGCGCACCCCAATAACCTGGAGTATCCCTATTAATGTTTTCCATTTGAGTTGGTGGCACATCAATCATGAATTACTAGCCATCAGTGGTATATTCATGAAAGATGTGGGAGTGCGACTCTCTGCTTTGAAAATGAAACTAAAATATAAGTCACAATACAGTTGCAAAAGACTTGTGGACTTGTATTCAATTATGTATTCTTTATATTGTTTCCATATCATGTTAAGATATGTTTTGGATTCATGTTGTTACGCATTATTCTTGATATTTAGTTGATAATTGATGCAACGACCCAAATTCTACCTTACCCGACTCGAGGGTAATTTAGTAATTTTCAATACTGAATATGTGCAAGTGTGCTTTGTGAATTGTTAAGTATGAAATTTAACTAAGGCTCAAATTGTGTGGGCCCAAAAAGTGAGGTTAGTAAATTAGATGAACCCAAGGCCCAAAAAGGAGGGGTAATTTAGTCTTTTACTAAGGTTGTGTACAACTTGTCCTAACCCAACCTATATAAACCTTTTATAAAGTTTGTAGCCTTTTTTGTGTTGAAACCCCAAACTTGAGATGGGAGAGAAGGTAAACACACCCTCCCCTCATCCCATCTAAGCTTTTATTTGTTTGTTTTATTGAAAAAAGAATGAATTTTGGATAGGGAAAATGACCAAGGAGGGTGGTGGAGTCGCGATAGCACAACTGCATGCAGTGGCGACGACTTTCAAGTCGTCACTGTTGTAGACGGCATATGGAGCCCCACTGGGGAGCCCCACCATTATTGGCCGTGAGGAGGAGGGAGAGGAGGGTGGCGACCCTCCGGCCAGCCGTTGGGACCCCTCCAGCACAGTCTGTGCTGAAGGGAGGTGGGGGAGGGTGGCGGCGTGCAGGGGAGGACTCCCCTCAAGGACTGAAAAGAAGGGGAGCACAAGCTTCCCCCTCCCCATCCCACGTGGTCAACTAGTCAACAGAACCAGTTGACCAAGGGTTTGACTAGGGGCCTTTTTGGCCCCTACACTTAGAAATGAAAGGCTAGAATGGCCTAACCCCTCCATAATTCAATGGGAACGCATTCGCGCTCCCCCTGGGGACTCGATGACGGGTCCCACTCTTGACAATGCGACATCGGGACCCCAACAAGGGCTCCAGATGACACGAAACCCGCGGGACCCGCACTAATGGGTCCCTAAAGGTAAAGGAGTTACAGAATTAATGACTTTGTAATAGAATATGCATTGATATGTTATTGTATGAATTGTCTTAGTGCATACGACGGTTCATATCAAGCCCAGGTGTGCAAAGAACGGTCTTACGAGCGCCGAGTGTAAGTAAGTGGGGAGCTTGCTCAATTATCAAATATGGCATGATTATTAGTTATGTTTAGGATTCATAATTTGAATTAAAGACTTGGGATTTATGGGTTGCGTCGTAGTTTTGGCTCGAACCTACGTATCTATGGAATGTGAATGCACTGCTTTTCTCATCTATGTTATTTAGGGCCCCAGAATGTTTGTGGAGTTCCACCAACGACCTTATTAGCAAGTAAATCTATATGAATACCTCAGAATATTGTGGTACCACAGAGGGTCGTTAACACCCCAGGATGTTGTCGAGTTTACCACCGAGGGCTTTACTTGACTAATTGAATTGATAAGTATGTCACATAGGGACATGAGTTGGAATTCCTTCTCTTGTACTCTTGAGACATAGGGATGTGCATCGGTGATGGCTTGGACGAGCCTACTGTTGATTTGATGGAACAAATGAGAGGGCACATGAAGCCTGTGTGCTAGCTAGTTGTTTCCATCACCTCGAGAGTAGGAGAATCGGTCACCAGATTCTTGCCAATACCTAGTATGCATTGAATGAAACATCGACTTATCGTATTACTATATATTACAGTACATAATCTCGCGAAACCCCCTCCTTTGCATGAAAACTTGAATTTATGTAATGATTTGTCAATCTCTTTAATGCTATGCATGATTATTGTTGTTACAACGTGATGGCTTATGAATATGTAGTATTTGCTATGAAAGGATGAATTCCTATTTATTTGTGGCTTACAAACCTTATGTCCATGATAGTACCTGATGGTTCATTATACGTCTATCTTTTATGAAATCCTGCTACCATGCTACTATTTAATGAATCCTTATTTGTTTTCAAATACATGCTAGACTTTGCATGCTTATTAGGAATTACTTGCATATTTGATGGTTGAGCAGGTTTTCCGCATTACTGAGCTCTGTTGGTTCTTTTAGCTCACTCCACTTACATCTCAGGTATCCAGGACAGCGCTAGGTTGAGGTAAGGGAGAGACGAGCTTGAAGTCTTTTCTTGATGTGAGCTTTTGTTGATATATATTATGTATATTTGATTTTGAAACTATTCAACTTGGGGTTAAAATTAAAATAGATCTTTGGGTAGCTTGAATCCTAGTTACCTTTAGTTGATCCACTTCAGAGATTTAATAAACTTGTTTAGTTTAAATAAGCATGAACCTATGTATAGTTTTATTAATGTTCTATGAACTTAAATCTATTGGCTTTAGGATATCTCTTTATATTTATTCCACAATTATTATCCTTTATTTAGCCAATGTGTATTCCGTATGTTTATTTGTTTAAGCGTGCTAGACCATTATTTGGGTTAAGTGACAGTCTGGGTTGGACGACCTGACCCTAGGTCGGGAGCGGGTTGTCTCAGTTGGTATCAGAGCATAGGGATTATAACTTAGGGAAACATTAGGTTAGGGAAACCTAAGATGTAGGGCCTTTAAGTTTAAAGGTCAAGTTAAGTCGAACAAATCAGTGGTATGGGATGTTGGTTCAAAGTCGACTTAACACGCAATAATGATAAATCCTAGGATGGGATGGGATAACATAAATTTGATAAAAATTTAATGTGCTGATTATTTGCTACATTGTGTATATAAATATATCGTTAGATATATAGGTAAATGTCTTTCCTTAAGACGTGAAACCTTGGTTCCACGAGTTCGGAATGACAATTAACGACACAAGAAAGTCGAAGGGAAGTCCTCAGAAGATTTCACATGCACTATAAGGAAGTCTACAACGATTGCTGCAAGAATGGTTCTGATAGAACGACTAAACTTAGATTGGAAATTGTATGGCGAGATGCGCCTATACTTAATGATAGAGTGGCAAATAAAGACTTAAGCAAGAATCGATAGACTTGAAAGGACAATGAGATGCCACGCTAAATACTCAAGATGGAATTGTGACGTGGTCACATTTCAGAGAAGTAACTCTAACGCCGAAAACTCTATTAGGATAATTAAAATTTACGATATCTTGTTGAAAATAGAAGTTAACGATCCTAGTAAGGATATAAATGAATCTTTGGTTTCAAACAATGATAAGCAAGTTAGTCTGGCCAGGAGGCTGAACTTAATTTAAGATATAAAGGACACGTATACATTTAAAACTTCTAACTTTCGATTAAAGATGTGAATCATTGGTCTATAAATTCGATTAGAAAGTTAATACTATGAATCAAATTTTGTTGTTTCATGTAATTTATTTTCTCGAAGACTAACTCTTTCGACTGTGTCGGACCATGACTTTTGTATTTTGTTGAGTAGGTGTTTATCATATTTTGATTAGATTTTCAAGGAAGCATTCTACTTGTCAGTACAAAGTTTTGGAAAGCGTGAACAATTATAAAAGGAAATAGTTTATTTTCCTTGGTATTCAAAAATATATACATATACATATATATAAAATAAAAATAAAATAATGTGAATTGACTTGTACACGTTTTAAGGGTTTGACATCGTAATTTTTATCCTTACATAAAAGTTTTACGAGATTTGAAAGTTTTTTTTGACCCAATAAAAATGCAAAGTATCATTTGGATCTATGTTATCATTTTGTAGTGTTGGAATATAAATTTTCGTGGTCATGATTTATTTTTTTTAAAGTATATTGACTAAATCGATTCGAAAGAGGTTTTATAATTCACTTGAAATGCGAGAAAGATTTCAGATGATTTCATAAAAGTAAGCTTGATTTAGCTTGAAAAATGGAAACTCAATACTTTGAAATGGGTTTTGATTTGGATTTAATTTCTTGATTGATTGAATTATGACATTCAAGTTTCGATCGAACTTGTGTAAGAAAAATAAAGCTAAGCTAGTTATCGATAGGTTGAATACTAAATATGAGGACCCAAATTAAGAGTTAGCTCGAAGCGTAAGTGCATAATGTATGAGATGGCGAATGAGAAATTAAAGCATACATTGAAAAATACTCAATGAGAAAATCTAGTGAATACAAAATGTCAAATTAGTACACTCAAAGATGGGTGAGTTACTAAAAATTGGGAATCTAAAGTCAAAGACTATTTTGGTGAAATAGCTATGTGTGAAGATCATGTTGCCAAGTAGAAAATTTGTAGATGTTGTAAATACTCAAGATCTGAGGTTAAAACGATATAAATCAAATGTAACCATTGCAACAAAGAAATTGATCAAACGTAATTAGAAGCGAGTTGACTCACAAAGTTGAGGATACCAGGAATTGATAAATTATGTTCAAAATGAATGGAGAGTACGCGATCGCAGTATCCTGACTGAATAATTAAGGGAAATCCTAAACTAAACGATATGTATGAGTCATATTAGTAGGTTTTAAAGAGCATACGATGCAGTTAATGATATTATAATGAACTCGATGATAGGTTAATCATTAAAAATCGGGGGTATACCAATGAAAAGAATATTTTTGATATGATTAGACATGTGGACTCAGCTTTTGAGTCAAAATGAAACCTAACCTGATAGGTAGGGGATGGTTGAATGAAAATGGCGTTGAAAAATGGCGTTGAAGAGTAATCGAGGCAAATGATTGTCACATAACCTTAGTCAATAATGACTTGGTTTTTAAAATTGGGGATCCTAGAATAGGATCGACCCATGAAAAAATGAATGAGTAACTTGGTGAGAAGAAGAATTGTGAACTCAAGAGAGACAACATGTACTGCAATAGTACCCTATTTAAGAACAAAATTTCTAATCTAAATGGTGACGTCACGAAGAATCATGTTGATCACTTGTGGAAGCAACTTGTGATCTTTTGATAAAAATCAAAGATTACATTAAACATATAAACTACTAAACTAAATGGTTGAAAGGAAAGATAAAAGATCTGATCAGTAATAGGTCGACTATTAAAAGTGGGGATCCTGATTAGGATCGACCCTCAATAAAGTTTATACTATGTTAAACGCATGATACATCTACTAGAGATGATGAGGAAATTCCTTATATCTAGCTATAGAATATGAATATACGTTTGAATATGAAATCTTATAAACTTCACATCGGTAACATTTATTAAACAAAATATATTGTCTACACTCGGAAGCTTGAGGGCTTAGTATTAGTCTAAAAGTGAAAGCCCTAATTTGATGATGTAAGAGAATTTGAGGTTACAACGCAGATAGGTAAGCGATAGATTTGCAAATGATTAAGTGTTGAGGATATCAACACGTGGATATAATGCGAATAATCACGGTCGACATCGTAACAAGTGACAAAAGCATAAGTAAATTATGTGGCATAAAGGTTTTCCTAAGCATGAGGTCACTTTAAATTATTTCCATGAGAAATTAGTTGATATTCTTATTTTCAAGAATCATTAAATTTGGAGGAAAGGAAGAACACTATGAATGGTTTTGTGCTAAGTATAAGCAATAAATCATAAGTTAAATAGTACAAGATAATTCTCGAAATATGTGTTAATATGAGTTAGGTACCTTTGAGTTTAAAACTTTAGTAACAAGTCGTACAAGATAAAGCTATATGAGTTTTATGTACTCAGATATGTACTTTATGGTTGAAGTATCCAACAAAACGTATATGCAGTGCAGCAATAGTAATGCACGAGTGTAATAAATTGAAATATAAGTTTGAGTTATGAGCTTCAAATAATTGTATTGTACTGAGATATGAGTCCTTAATGACAATACCAGGAGTATGAGTTGTATGCTCTTAAGAAAATGACTTGAATGTCAAAACTAAAAAAAAAATGGAAGCTAAATCACCCTTGCCTATTAGTGAGAAACTTAAACAAACTAGAAAAGTTAAAGGTTAGCTCGGAAGGGTGAAAATAGAACTTAGGCACCGAATGTGAACCTGACTGAGCCAACAAAATGTAAAACAGTCATTCAGGATTGTGAGATTCGAACGGTGCGTGGACACAATGCAAAAATTTTCCTAGAATCAGAGTGATTGTGATGGAAGACCAAATCATGAAGACAAGATGACGATGAGATAAATAGTATATGAATGAGAATAGTACTCTGTTTAAGGTTGACAATGATGTCAAGGATGCCTCAAAATTACGAGTGGAAGCCTGTTGCGTAAATTAATGATCAAGTGTGACAGAGGAGTTGCAAAGCTGATCATTATTAAAGCATTGGCCTGAATTTTAAACCTACATGAATGAATGTCGACAAATGAATGATGGACAATGACGTAAAAGTGTTACTCCAAGAAGGAATATTATGTCAACCCATTTGTAGCCTCCATAGATAAGTTACAATGACATGATGAGTCACACGTTGATATATATAAAGGAGATGGTGACTGAAATGGTGTGCTAGTGTTCTTGATATGATGGATGGCTATCCTTGTTTTTTTTTTTCTACTACCAGGTGGTGGTATGTTTGTATTGCCAGATAGGCAGAGATACTTCTTTTCGACGCAGATAGGCACCATATCACCTCTCCGTATTGTTCTTTGTTGTATGAATGACTCGAGTGCACATTACAGCTTTGGTGGAGCTTACAAAGGAATACCCCATAAATACGTAGCGATATGAGAAATTGGCTTGTAGCTAAGTATAAAAGCTTTATTGATGACCTACAAGAGGTGGGCTTTATGAATTTTAGTTTGCAAGATGAAAATAAAAAAAATGAGATATATTAAAGTCAGGAGTAAAACTTTATTTCATGTGGGGAAACGAGCAGAGCACGCAGGTGAAGATGGCCTCAGTTAAACAATGGGTCGAAAAGAAATCGTTATGGGCAGACACCAAACTACGTTATACTTTACTTTTACTTTCGAGGACAAAAGTTCTTAAAATTGGGGATATTGTAACGACCCGAATTCTACCTGACCCAAATTGACGGTAATTTAGTGATTTTCAATACTGAATGTGTGCAAGTGTGCTTTGTGAATTGTTAAGTATGAAATTTAACTAAAGCTTAATTTGTGTGGGTCCAAAAAGTAAGGTTAGTAAATTAGATGAACCCAAGGCCCAAAAGGGAAGGGTAATTTAGTCTTTTACTAAGGTTATGCACAACTTGTCCTAACCTAACCTATATAAACTTTTTATAAAGTTTGTAGCCTTTTTTGTCTTGAAACCCCAAACTTGAGATGGGAGAGAAGTGGAGGAGGGTTGATGATGAAGAAAAAGATGATGAAGTGCATTTAAGTATTCAAGAAGGTAAACACACCCTCCCCTCATCCCATCTAAGCTTTTATTTGTTTGTTTTATTGAAAAAGAAATGGGTTTTGGATAGGGAAAATGACCAAGGAGGGTGGTGGAGTTGCGATAGCACAGCCGCATGCAGTGGCGAGTCGCCACCACTGGGGACGGCATGTGGGGCCCCACTAGGGAGCCCCACCATTATTGGCCGTGAGGAGGAGAGGGGAAGAGGGTGGTTTCAACCACCTCTCCTCCTCCATTGCCGCCTCCCTAACGGCTTGCCGGAGGGCGACGACCCTCCGGCCAGCCGTTGGGACCTCTCCAGCGTGGTCTGCGCTGGAGGAAGGTGGGGGAGGGCGGCGACGTGGAAGGGAGGACTCCCCTCCATGACTAAAAAGAGGGGGAGCACGAGCTTCCCCCTCCCCATCCCACGTGGTCAACTGGTCAACAGAACCAGTTGACCCAGGGTTTGACCAGGGGCCTTTTTGGCCCCTACACATAGAAATAAAGGGTTGGAATGGCGCAGCCCCTCCACAATTCAATGGGAACGCATTCGTGCCCCCTGGGGGACACGATGATGGGTCCCACCCTCGACAATGCGATATCGGGACCCCGACAAGGGCTCCAGGCGACAGAAAACCCACGGGACTCGCACTAATGGAGCCCTAAATGTAAATGAGTTAAAGAGTTAATGATTTTGTAATAGAATATGCATTGATATGATGTTGTATGAATTGTCTTAGTGACACGCGATGGTTCATATCGAGCCCGGGTGTGTAAGGAGTGGTCTTAGGCGCGCCGAGTGTAGGTAAGTGGGGAGCTAGCTCAATTATCAAATATGGCATGATATTAGTTATGTTTAGGATTCATAATTTGAATTAAAGACTTGATATTTATGTGTTGCGTCGTGGTATTGGCTCGAACCTACATATCTATGGAATGTGAATGCACTGCTTTTCTCATCTATGTTATTCAGGGCCCCAGAATGTTTGTGGAGTTCCACCGAGGGCCTTATTAGCAAGTAAATCTATATGAATACCTCAGAATGTTGTGGTACCACCGAGGGTCATTAACACCCCAGGATTTGTGGAGTTTACCACCGAGGGCTTTACTTGACTAATTGAATTCGTAAGTATGTCATGTAGGGACATGAGTTAGAATTTCTTCTCTTGTACTCTTAAGACATAGGGATGTGCATCGGTGATAGCTTGGACAAACCTACTGTTTATTGGATGGGATAAACGAGAGGGCACATAAGGCTTGTGTTCTAGCTAGTTGTTTCAATCACCTCGAGAGTAGGAGAATCAGTCACCGAATTCTTGCCAATACCTAGTATGTGTTGAATGAAACATCGACTTATTGTATTACTATATATTATAGTACATAATCTCGTGAAACCCCCTCCTTTGCATGAAAGCTTGAATTTATGTAATGATTTGTCAATCTCTTTAATGCTATGCATGATTATTGTTGTTACAACGTGATGGCTTATGAATATGTAGTATTTTCTATGAAAGGATGAATTCCTATTTATTTGTGGCTTCAAACCTTATGTCCATGATAGTACTTGATGGTTCATTATACGTCTATCTTTTATGAAATCCTACTACCATGCTACCATTCAATGAATCCTTGTTTGTTTTCAAATACATGCTAGACTTTGCATGCTTATTAGGTATTACTTGCATATTTGATGGTTGAGCAGGTTTTCTGCATTACTGAGCTCCGTTGGTTCTTTTAGTTACCCCACTTACATCTCAGATATCCACGATAGCGCTAGGTTGAGGCAAGGGAGAGACAAGCTTGAAGTCTTTTCTTGATGTGAGCTTTTGTTGATATATATTATGTATATTTGATTTTGAAACTATTCAACTTGGGGTTAAAATTAAAATAGATCTTTAGGTAGCATGAATCCTAGTTACCTTTAGTTGATCCACTTCAGAGATTTAATAAACTTGTGTAGTTTAAATAAGTATGAACCTATGTATAGTTTTATTAATATTCTATGAACTTAAATCTATTGGCTTTATGATATCTCTTTATATTTATTCCGCAATTATTATCTTTTATTTAGCCAATGTGTATTCCGCAGGTTTATTTGTTTAAGTATGCCAGACCGTTATTTAGGCTGGTTCAGGTATCTGGTCCAAGTGGCGGACTAAGCTGGGTGACTCGACCCTTGGTCGGGGGCGGGTCGTCTCAATTGATGTATTCCTGAGAGTCACTTACTGAGTATGTAGGAGCTCACCCAACTTAACTATTTTAGGTTCTTTGTTGAGCGTAGGAGAATGGGAAAGGGAAGATCTAGGCGTCTCAAAATCTTCTTTAGATGTAATGATACTGATGATCTTGTATTATACACTGTTTGACTATGTTTATATGTTATAACTGGGTTGGGTTGCTTTTAATAACCAATGGATTTTCGGATGGTGTTGTTTTGTATATTGTATAATATTATCGAAAATGTCTTGAATTTTCGCTGCATTTGATTTATTGTTTATTTGATATATGCAATATTCAAGCTGTTGTCAGGTACAAATGAAAGGTAGTAGCCTATAGTTAGGACTGATCTGGTGTACCAAGGCTTAATTAGGGTATTATGTTTAAGCAAGCCCCCGAGAGGGCTTAGTTGATCCATGATTTATGTTTCATCTTTCGTTTCCTTTTCATTTGTTTCGAGAAAGATATCGATCAATTCCGATTCTTTCTTTTTCTATTGACTATTGATTCTTTCTCGATTGAGATGTATGGATCCATGGATCTATGTGTCTATATAGATCTTGTTCATGGATTAACGAAAATGTGTAAAAGCTCTATTTGCCTTTGCCATTCTATGAGTCTCTTCTTTTTTGCGTATGGCATCGCCACTCCCTTTGGCAGCATCCACTAATTCGGAACTTAATTTGAAAGCCATATTTCGACCCTGACGTTTTCGAGATGCCCCTAATAACCAACGAATGGCAAGTGCTTTTCCTTGTATGGATCCTATTTCAATGGTAGCTTGATGAGTCGATCCGCCTACGCATTTTGCTTTTACTGCTATATTGGGAGTTACCCCACGTATTGCTTGACGTAAAATAGATAGTGGATTTGTTTGTCTTTTGTTGAATCTTTTTCAAGGCTCGATAGATAATTTGATAAGCCAATGATTTTTTTTCATGTTTCAGAATACGGTTAACCAACATGTTAACTAATCGATTACGATAAATTGGATCGAATTTTGCAGTTTTTTCTTCTACAGTACCTCGACGTGACATGAGCGTGAAAGAGGTTCAAGAATTGGTTTTCTTTTTATAAGGGCTAAAAATGCTTATTTTAGCTTTTTGACCTCATATTGTAGGGTGGATCTCGAAAGATATGAAAGATCTCCTTCCAAGCCGTACATACGACTTTCATCGAATACGGCTTTCCACAGAATTCCATATGTATCTATGAGATTGAGTATGGAATTCTATTTACTCACTTTCAATTGAGTATCCATTTCCCTCCCTTTCCTGCTAGGATTGGAAATCCTGTATTTTACCTATCCATACGATTGAGTCCTTGGGTTTCCGAAATAGTGTTAAAAGAAGTGCTTTGAATCATTGCTATTTGACCCGGACCTGTTCTTAAAAAGTCGAGGTATTTCGAATTGTTTGTTGACACGGACAAAGTCAGGGAAAACCTCTGAAATGATTTCAATATTGGACCTCGGACACGTAATAGTTCTGAATCGAATCTCTTTAGAAAGAAGATCTTTTGTCTCATGGTAGCCTGCTCCAGTCCCCTTACAAAACTTTCGTTATTGGGTTAGCCATACACTTCACATGTTTCTAGCTATTCACATGGCTTAAAACCATCATAAACAGATAAAAAGGAATGTGGAACATTATAAAACCACCAAGAACATAGTATTGTCCCAACAAGCAAGAAAACACACAAGAGCTCAAAACTTTCAAAATGAGAAGCTTGGATTTTTGTGAAGAACACAAAATATTCTTAAGGCTGTCTATTCACTGTCAAAACCAGCATCTTTGAAGATTGATAAGGTGTACAACAACCTCTCCAAAACAGATTTTTAAGACACCTTCTTGGGGTTGTAAGAAAGTCTTTCGTCCTAACTTTTTCTTATGCTTAAATTCTATAAGTTTGTATGTTTGACTTGAAAAATCATTTGTTGTGTCATTTGAACACACTTATCTTGGTTTTGCGTTTAAACTTATTTTATTAAACCTTGGGATTGGTTTGGACAAAACGTTTGCACTTAAACTTGATTTTTATCAAACTTCTTGTTCTTTGGATTTGAAACCGGATTTGTTCTAATCGATTTATTTGAAACGGTTTTACATTTGAGTTTTGCATAAAATCAGTGACATATTTGCATTTCTCAATTGTTTTCATACTTGTATGCATTAGAGTGACTTGGCTCTAGGAGGCTTGCTAGTATTTGTAAAGTGTATTTCATTATTTTCAGTTATTGATTATAATTGGATGATTGTAAGAGTGGAATCTAAGTCAAATGGAAGACCTAGTTGAGGCTAGGCATAAACCCAAGTTGCATCTAGGTAGGAAGTCCTAATTGTGATTAGGTATTCTAGGCTTGTAAGCTTAGGTTATTACACTTATTTGCAATATAAGTGGTGGTTTAAAAATCTTAACCGGGGAGGTTAGGTAGTGGATGTAGATCATTGGATCGAACCACTATAAATCGTGTGTCACTTTTCATCTCTTCTATCTCATTCACTTGCATAGCATCCATATTCGCATTTTGGTGAGCATATAGCATCTTGATTATTGAACTAAATTAAAAAGGGCGTTAACTTCTCGATACACCCAATTCACCCCCCTCTTGGGTGTGATTTCAATTGGTATCAGAGCGGGTTATTTCTCAAAGTACTACTAATGTATCTTTGAGTGCTTTTGTGCAAGGATGCAAACTCTAGATTCGACTAGTCTTAGGGAAGGAAACTCCTCGAGTAGGCCTCCGTATTTTGATGGAACCAACTATGCTCATTGGAAAGTAAGGATGAAGTTTTACATTAGAGCGCAAAATAGATTTTTATAGGATGCAATTGAAAATGGCTACATTCCACCGGACAAGCCCTTGAAAGAGTACACCGCCAAGGAGATCAAGATTGAGCTCTCAAATGATCAAGCCATGAATCATTTGTTTTGTGCATTAAGTGAGAATGAATTTAACCGAGTTAGCGCTTGTCAAATGGCCAAGGAAGTGTGAGAGAAGCTTGAGGTACACTATGAATGTACCATTCAAGTGAAGAAGACAAAGTTGAGAATTCTTGAGGAGCACTATGAAACTTTTCAAGTTGGATCCGATGAAGACATAGCCACTGCTGTCACTCGGTTTACTAAACTATTGAATGAGATCGAGAATCTTGGTAAGAACTATGATCAAGAGACTTCGGTGCACAAGTTCCTTATACGCTTTCCTAAGGAAAGGGATGCCAAGAAGTATGCTATCCAATTAGTTCAAAATTTTGGAGATTATACATTCGATGCCTTGTGTGGAGAGCTAACGGTCCATGAATTTGAACTTACGGACCAAGCTAGATTGGAAGGATTAAGTGGAGGCACCAAGAATTCAAGAAAAGAGATTGCTTTGAAGGCAAATAGCTCCCCGGTTGCATCAATAGAGATCATTGAAAATGAGAAATCTTGTGACGACTATGATCTTGAGGAGGAAGTAGCTATGCTTTCAAGAAAGCTTAACAAGGCCATGTACAAGCGAGACATGTATAAGAAGAAGTATAAAAGTGGAAGCAAGGGAAGAAAGTCAAGTGAGACCATATGCTTCGGGTGTGGCGAATCGGGCCACATCAAGGCGGAATGCAAGTTTAAGAAAGTGTTTGACAAAAAGAAAGGAAAGAAGAGTTTCAAAGCAACTTGGGATGATTGATCCTCACCAAGTTCCAAATCCGAATCGGAGAGTGAGAAAGCAATACTTTGTCTCATGGCACAAGGCGAGGTAAACTTTAACATGCTTAACTTTGATGATGTTAATGATTTGGATGATGTTTCAAACCTTAATAAGCTTAGGAAAAAGTTGAAAAAGGAGGTTAAAAAGACCAAACAACTCAAAAAGAGCTTGACCATAGCAATTAGTGAAATAGAGTCACAAAATGAGACCATTATTGATCTCTAAAGTGACTTGAATGAAGTCCTAAAGGAGAGAGATGCTTTAGTTAAGGAAGTAGAGGACTTGACTAGCACGGTGCATAAGTTCACTAATGGTAGAGAAATGTTTGACATGACGTTGAGAGCACAATGACGTGCACTCAACAAAAGAAACATAGGCTATGGGGCAAACATGTTAAGTTACAAGAAATTGCTAGATGATGATCGTAGATGCTCTAAATGCAATAGACCTTTTGTGGTTGGGAGATATGCCATACAAAAGGCCAAAGTGGGTAGACTAGCATGGGTAGTTAAAAATGTTTATGACACTAACTTTCTCGGACCCAAATGCGTTTGGGTACTAAAATCTAGTGTGTTTCCCATTGTGTAGGATGCGAGGAAGAGCACCCCATGGTACTTGGATAGTGGGCGTTCAAGACACATGACCGGAGATGCACATCAATTTATTGAATTAAAGTGGCATGATGGAGGAAATGTTACATTTGGAGACAACAACAAAGGAAAAGTTATTGGTCTTGGAACCGTCGGTAACAATTTACTTTCCATTTATAATGTTTATCTTGTTGATGGTTTGAAACATAATTTGCTTAGTATTAGTCAATTGTGTGACAAAGGATTTCATGTAATGTTTAAATCATCCAAATGCATCGTTAGGAATGAGAAGCATGAAACACTATTTATTGCATATAGAGATAAAAATGTTTATGCTATTAACTTTGATGAGATGCATATGTAAAATGTTTCATGTTTGAGTGCACAAAGTGAATATGATGCATGGTTGTGGCACTGTAGATTAGGACGTTCTAGCATGGAAAATTTGTCAAAATTGACTGAGCATGATCTCATCAAGGGCCTAACCAAATGTACTTTTAAGAAAGATAAGGAATGTAAACCTTGTTTCCTTGGTAAGCAAGTGAAATCGCCATTTAAGATGAACGTAACAAGTGACGTGACTCGAGCCTTAGAACTTATCCATATGGATTTATTCAGACACTCAAACACAAAGTCTAGGGGGTAAATCATATTGCTTTGTCATTGTTGATGATTTTACTCGGTATACATGGGTATATTTTCTATGTCATAAGCATGAAGTGTTTGAAATGTTTGTAAAATTTTGTGCTTTGGTTGAGAATGAAAATGGATACAAGATCATCATCATTAGAAGTGATAGAGGTGATGAGTTCATAAATAGGAACTTGGAAGATTTTTATGCTAAACAAGGATATACACATCAACTATCCTCTCCTAGAACACCCCAACAAAATGGAGTAGTTGAAAGAAAAAATAGGACACTCCAAAAGATGTGTAGGACTATGCTAAATGAGTACAACATAGCTAAGCAATTTTGGGTCGTAGCCATTAACACGGCGTGCTATGTTATAAATAGAGTAAATGTTCGAAAGCAAGTGACAAAGATTCCTTATGAACTATGGAAAGGCCGAAAACCCAACATAAGTTATTTTAAGGTGTTCGAATGCACTTGCTATGCTGTAAATGATGAGGACCATTTGGACAAATTTGACCCAAAGTCGAATGTATATACTTTTCTAGGCTACTCCATACATAGCAAAGCATATCGGGTGTTTAATAGATCAACCAAAACAATAGAAGAGTCTATCCATGTGAAATTTGATGAAGTAGATCCCAAAGTAAAAATGATGCACAACTTCAAAAAATTAAGGGTTGATGATGAAGATGATGGCACCCTAGGACAAACATCAAATAGTCAAGAGGTCGAGGTTAGCATAGAATCCAAAACTAGTGCACCTAAGAATTTAAGACTTCTTATTGGTCATCCTTCCTAACAAATTATAGGTGATCCAAATAGAGATATAATCACTAGGTCAACGTTACATCGAGATGAGGGACACATAGTTTTTGTATCACAAACCAAGCCCACTAAGATAGATGATGCCGTAGGAGATGAGTTTTGGGTAATAGCTATGCAAAAAGAGCTATGTCACTTTGTTGAATAAGGTATAGCCTAGACCTGAGGACTATACTATTATAGGCACCAAATGGGTTTTTAGAAACAAAAATAATGAGAAGGGTGAAATTGTAAGAAACAAGGCTCGGTTGGTTACACAAGGCTACAATCAAGAGGAGGGAATTGATTATGAGGAAGCCTTTGCACCCGTAGTAAGACTAGAAGCAATTCGAATGTTGCTTGCTTATGCTTGCTATAATGGGTTTTTACTATACCAAAAATGTTAAAAGTGCATTCTTAAATGGGTTCATCAATGAAGAAGTATATGTAGAACAACCACCGGGTTTTGAAGATCATGATCATCCAAGTCATGTCTATCATCTTCAAAAAGCCTTGTATGAACTAAGACAAGCTCCTAGAGCTTGGTATGATAGACTTAGTGCATTTCTACTTGATAAAGGATTCAAGAAAGGAGCACTAGATCCTACTTTGTTCATTTTGATCAAAAAGTGTGATATGTTACTTGTTCAAATTTATGTTGATGATATTATCTTTGGCTCATCCAACACACGTTTATGTGATGAATTTTCATAATTAATGACAAATGAATTTGAAATGAGCATGATGGGTGAACTAACATATTTTCTAGGCTTGCAAATAAAGCAATCTAAACATGGTATTTTTATGAATCAAGCAAAGAATATGAGGGACATGCTAAGGAAGTTCAAATTCGAAAATCTGAAAGCATGTGACACTCCTAGTAGTTCCAACATCAAAATGGACAAAGACCAACTAGAAAAATCCATAAATCCTAAACTTTACCATGGAATGATAGGTAGCCTCCTATATTTGACTGCTAGTAGGCTTGATATTATGTTTAGTGTGTGTTTATGTGCTAGATTTCAATCCGATCCTAAGGAGTCACAGTTAAAATGTGTAAAGCGCATATTTCGGTATCTAAGTGAAACACAAGACTTAGGATTGTGGTTCAACAAAACCACGAGTTTTGAACTCCGAAGTTTTGTTGATTCTAATTATGCGGGAAGTCTAGTTGCTAGGAAAAGCATTTCCGGAATTTTTCATTTGCTAGGAAATTCACTTATATCATGGTTTAGCAAAAAGAAAAATTTCGTTGCTTTGTCTACGGCGGAAGCCGAATATGTGGCTGCCGGGAGTTGTTGTGCTCAAGTTCTATATATGAAACAACAACTTGAGGATTATCAAATCCTAGTTGGATGTGTTGAAATTTATTGTGATAACACAAGTGCAATTAACATATCGAAAAATCTAGTGTTACACTCTCGCACAAAACACGTTGAGATTAGGCACCATTTCCTTCGTGATCACATCCAAAAGGGCGATGTTAAACTCATTCATGTGCCCACAGAGGATCAACTAGCTGACATTTTCACTAAGCTATTGTCTAAAGATCAATTTTCTAAGATTCGGCATGAGTTAGGTATGTCTCGTGAATCGGACCTCCTACATATGTTCTAGTTGTTCTGAACCTTTTTATATGGTGTTAGTGAAATGTCCATGAAGTTTGAGGTGAATCAGAATTGTATGTAAAAATTCAAAATTTTTACTCCGAAAATTTCAGAGAGCAATTAAAGCGCTAATTGCAGATATAGCACGCTAATTTTGTTCTGGCCCAAACTAATTAATTGACCCATTAGTGCGCTAATTTTTTTATTAGCATGCTAATATCGCTCGACCAAACAATTATAAATACATTTGTTTGCCTCAATCTCTTTGCCTCACACGTCTCTCCTCTCCTCTCTGGTTTCCGTCGTCTCCACTGTGCCCCTCTCCACCTTCAAGTAACATCCCTTACTCTCGTCAGTTTCATCACATTTTTGTCACTAAGCCCTAGGATTTCATTCTCCTATTTCAACTCGTCGAACCTCCGCCCATTCCTCTTCCAGTCAAACTGCCTCCACAACCTCTCGATCTACTCCTGCATTGTCTTCTCGTCATCCCTCTGCACGTCGTGTTGTCCAGTCCTTTTCATCTAGCAGTAAGTCCGAGTCCACTCATTCCTCTAACCACAGCCAGCCCGTCACAGTTCCGGCAAATGCCCCATGAAATGAGGGTCGTGCCACGCCCGTTCATGAGTCTAAGTCTATCTTAGAGTTGGTGGCGCCACGGCTCACGGATGCCAAAATTCTTAGGCCCGCCATTGTTGATTTTGCCTTCTTTGATAAAGCTCATCTTCCAGTTCGAGAGGTCTTCGACAGGGCGGGATGAACTACCTTTTGTGCATACAATGCTAACTATAACCCCCCATCGGTCAGGGTTTTTTATTCCAATTTTGTCACGGCGACTAATTTTGTACTTAAATTGTCTATTGGTAGTCGGTCTATTGAAATCACCCCTGAAAGTCTTGCACAACGGCTTCAGCTTCCTTTACACCCTCCTACCACTACAGTTATGTGCAAATTTCTAAGTTAGCCAATTGATCGGCTTGTATTGTTGAATTCATTCTTGCGGTCAAAAAGGAAGGTAACCAAATACCTATCTAGAATAACTGACACTGATTTCAAACTTATACCTCACCTTCTTCATAAGGTTATTCTTCCATGCAGTGGTAGTAAGAATTACGTCACCCTACTCGACATGTTTGTCCTTGGGCACCTGATTCGTAAGATACCTCTTAGTTTGCCCCATATTATTATCAGCTATATGACAAGCACGTGTAGCTCGGGTCGTCATCTTCCCTATGCTCATATAATCACATCCTACCTGGAGTTTGCCCAGGTGGATCTTACTTTAGGTGGTCGTCCACTCTCTGTCTATGGCACCATTGACATGACCACTTTGAAGGCCATGAAGTATCACTACATTCGTAAAAAACATAAATGGCTACGGGAATATGAAATCTCGGATGATCAGCACTACGGTGGTTATGAGTCTCCACTACCTACAGACTCTCCAGTTGCTTCTATCGATGCTCTGGACTATTTGGAATACAATTATGTTTTTTCTCAAAGTGATGATGGTGATGATGACGATGATGGCAATGATGGTGATGATTAAGCACATCAAGAGTTTACGGCTCCACCGCAGCAGTCGCAACATCCGTCGACGGAACCTCCACCTCCTTCGACTTTGGGTCGATTCACCCCTCCTCTAGAGATGTCTCCATCATCGACATATATTTCTGCGTAGCTGGGATACATGCATGAGTATATAACTCAGAATTTCACTTCCTTCGACATGAGTCTTCAGCATCAGAGTAATCGGCTACGTCGCATCGAGGGTCAGTTGCTACCAGCTACGCCAGCGCGCGATGGTCGTGCCTCTAGCTCGGCACGTCAGTCATCGTCCTCAAGGAGTGTTTAGGAATATTCTTGTTAGGGGAACATTAGGCTCATAAATGTTAGTTTCAAATGTTTTCATGACAAATTCCTCTTTTGTAGACTCGTGTTTAATGCCACAACTATGCCTCCATTTCTCTATGCAATTTATATCATGAAAATTTTTTGCGTATCTCTGAGTTAATATTATGCTTCCGTCTATTGTTTTGCATCGATTAAATGGGTAATGCTCTTTATTGATAACTATGATTCATTGTATCTGAATGTGCGTGTTGTTGTTTATTGATGTGCATGAAGTGAGGGGGAACTCATTTTTCTATTTTTGATTCTATTCTTCGCTTCCTTCTCTCTTATGCTTACTATAGAGGGAGCTTCGCCCCACTTTTTGATGGTATCAAACGGGGGAGAAAATATGGTTGGACTTGAAAAATGAAGATGTGGTTGAACTTGAACATTTGAATGAAAATTGTATGATGTGTACAACCATGAATGTGATATGAATACACTTGGATTATGTTTTATGCTCGTCAAGTTCACTTTGTTTGTTATCATCAAAAAGGGGTAGATTGTTGGACTAAGTAGTTATTCACTTTACTCCGTCCAGCATTTTGTTGGAAACAAAAAAGGTGAAAATATACTAATAAATATTAAGTGCATTTCAGTTTTGTTAAAGGTTGCAAAACATCATATCACAAGAATTCGAGCATTCAAGCCATATAAGTTCAAGATTCGGCATACATATGGGAATGAAGATAGAAAATCAAACTACGTGTTGTAACATTGATGTAAGGTATACAAGTTCATTTACTCAAGCCTATTGCATTAGTTCATGCACATCATGTTTTCAAAATGGATTTTCAAATATCAAGTGAGTACTTGAAGTTTTTAAATTAATCTTAATACATGACTCGGTCTATAAGTTTAAATAATGCTAAACTTTGTGTTTATGTTCACATCGCATTTTGAAAACTATTGTGGAAGTTTTCGAAAAAGAAAATTGGTTTTTAAAAGGTTTTTAAAAAGAAAACTGCATATTTGTATAAAAAGCCCCTCGCATGTCATGAAACTGAGATTTTCTGTTTTCGGGATTTGTGAAAATATCCGGACCACCCAAATAGGCTTTATGACCCATAACAAATATATGTAATATGTTATACGAGGGTTGGATAGGTACTGGACGCGATAAAGGGTCGTTAACCAAATGGACAAAAATATTTATTTTGAGGACTCTACAGTTAGCGCGCTAAGTGCAGAGTTAGCACGCTAGATCTGAATATTAGCGCGCTAACTGCTCTACTGACAGCTTTTTTAAAAAGCTGAAAATAACACTTTAATTTGAATTCTTGATTAAATCCGAGCCCTTGGATCCCTATAATGTCATGAACTGATAAAAAGGAATGGGGAACATTATAAAACCACTAAGAACATAGTTTTGTCCCTACAAGCAAGAAAACACATAAGAGCTCAAAACTTTTAGAAGGAGAAGCTTGGATTTTTGTGAAGAACACAAAGAATATTCTTGATGTTGTCTATTCGCTGTCAAAACCAGCATCTTTGAAGCTTTCTAAGGTGTACAACAACCTTTCGAAAATAGATTTTCAAGTCACCTTATTGGGGTTATAAGAAAGTCTTTTGACCTAGTTTTTTCTTGTGCTTAAATTCCATAAGTTTGTGTGTTTGACTTGGAAAATCATTTGTTGTGTCATTTAAACATACTTATCTTGGGTTTTGCGTATAAACTTATTTTATTAAACCCTCTTGGACAAAAAGTTTCCACTTAAACTTGATTTTTATCAAACTTGTTATTCTTTGGATTTGAAACCGCATTTGTTTTAATCGATTTGTTTGAAACGGTTTCATATTTGAGTTTTGCATAAAATCGGTGACATAATTGCATTTCACAATTGTTTTTATACTTGCATGTATTAGAGTGGTTAGGCTCTAGAAGGCTTGCTAGTATTTGAACTTGGTGCCACTTTACTTTGTAAAGTGTATTTCATTATTTTCAGTTATTGATTATAATTGGACGATTGTAATACTTAGTGGAATTTAAATCAAAGGGAAAACCTAGTTGAGGCTAGACATAAACCCTAGTTGCGGCTAGGTAGGAAGTCCTAATTGTGATTAGGCATTCTTGGCTTGTAAGCGTAGGTTGTAACACTTATTTGCAATATAAGTGGGGGTTTAAAAATCCTAACCGAGGAGGTTAAGTAGTGGATGTAGATCATTGGATCGAACCACTATAAATCGTGTGTCACTTTCCATCTCTTCTATCCCATTCACTTGCATAGCATCCATATTCGCATTTTGGTGTGCATATATTATCTTGATTATTGAACTAAATTAAAAAGGGCGTTAACTTCTCGATACACCCAATTCACCCCCCTCTTGGATGTGGTTTCAGATACATTGGGCCATTTTGTGTCTTGACTAGGATTGGTCATGTTGCCTACGGTTAGAGTTGCCACCTTAGCTTGTTGGAATTCATGATGTTTTCCATGTGTCTATGCTTCGTAAGACAAAAGCTAAATTGATTCCACGAGTTGATTGGAATGAATTTGATCTTCGGGAAGACTTATCTTAAGACGAGCAACCAATTCACATTTTTTGATTATAAGATTTAGAGGCTAGAAACCAAGGAAAATCCCATGGTTAAGGTAAAATGGTAATTTCATGGCATTAAGGAGCTAACTTGGGAGCGAAAATCTTATACGTGAGAGCAGTTTCCTTTTCTCTTTGAGACTAAAGGTAATTTATATTTCCTTTAATTTTGATGACAATTTATTCTAAATTAGGGAGACAGTAACGACCTGTTATTTAATTTAGTGATTAGTGTTAACCCGAATCGTAATTAAATAGGATTAAGCTCGAAATTAGGCTAAGCGTTCCCCGAATAATGTGCATGTGTGCATTATTGTGATGTAATTATGTTTGAATGGTGTTTATTATATGTATGAATTAAATAGTGAAAGGACTAGCTGGATAACACGGGTATTCCTGAAAGTGTAAACTTGTGAGAATGCGCGTACACCCGAGAGGACTCGTTGGCTCGCGAAGGCCAGAAAATAAAGTGTAACTATATATATATAGTTATATTATAATAAGTTATATAATTTACATATATATATGGGTACTACCGCAATAGGAACTAAATATGTACCCAAACCATGGGTACACTATCTAGAACAATTGGATTCTAATCAAACACATTAGTCGATGCGTCATAAATGCTCAAAACATTTAATGCACAACATATTTTGAAGAGTTCCCATCGCATGGGTATAAATTTAAGCTCCATTGTAGAATTTCCATATATATAAATATACAAAAATATAAATATAATAAAATATAAAATCAGGATAAACTTTAAATGACCTCAAGATGACGTGATGCGTATCTCGAGTTAAGGTTTTATTTATAACCAAAATCATCCACTACCTTTGTTCATGTTTCGTTTGAGTGAGAGAGTGAAGGAGGAGAAATCGATCGACGAGAGGGGAGAAAGAGGGAGCAAATTGGTGGAAATTGAGGGGTTAGTGAGTTTGGTTGTCTTCCTTGCAAGTTTGGTGAGTTTTTATGCTAGTTTTCAATTAGGGAATTGGTGGAAATTAAGGAGTTTTTAAGATAGGACTTTGGGTAATTGGTTTAGTGAATGGATTGATGTTAGAAAGGTCCTTAGGACCATTGTTTTGATGAAAAATTGATTAGTGTTGATGAAATGAATGGTTTTTGTGATTTTGTGAATAATTTGGAGTTTAATGAAATTCTTCTTCACTTCTTAATGAATTCTTGTGATTTTTGTTGAAAAATGAGCTATATGTGATGTATGAGGTGTATGGAAGGTCTTCTCTAAGGTTGCAAGGGTTTCAAAGGCTATGGGAGGAGTTGGAACAGAGCAGAAACGATGCTCTGTTGCTGATGTTCAGTGGCCAGTGCGCTGGGCATTAGCTCCAGTGCGTTGATTGATCTAGGCAAGATAAGGTTGTAGGCAGCTGGGCAACACGCTGACCAGTGTAAATAGGGGAAAATTAAGTTAGCTTAACGTGTATTTTCCTATGGTTATGAGCCTAGATTAAGGGTTTGACTCAATAAGTGTCAAATACAGTTTGATACCAGTCAATGTGGAATAGGTTCTCGAGTATCGAGATATGGAATCGAACCCAAGAGATAGGGAATCTAGAAACAAATTTAGGGAAACGCCACCAAAGTAAGTGGGACTTACGTTTTTCATCAATTATGCAATGTAAATTAATACTATCAGAGCACGTAGTACTAGAAACTGGGAATGAGGCAATGTATTTTGACTTGAACATGTTTTATTGTTGTTTACAAATGAGATTAAATTCGGGAAGAGGTTGACGGGACGAATTAAGCCTGGGGTTTGGAGCTGTGTTAGGCGACCACCCAATACCACACCCCCAGCAACTTGGAATATCTCGATCAACGCTTTTCATTTGAGTTGGCGACACATCAATCACGAATTACCAGTTGTCTGTGGTATATTCATGAGAGATGTAGGAGTGCGACTATCTACTTTTAAACTGAAACTAAAATATAAGTCACAGTACAGTTGCAATGGACTTATAGACTTGCATTCAGTTATAAATTTTTTTATATTGTTTCCATATAATGTTAAGATATCTTTTGGATTCATGTTGTTACTCATTATTCTTGATATTTAGTTGATAATTGATGTATTCCTGATAGTCACTTACTGATCATGTAGGAGCTCACCCAACATAACAATTTTAGGTTCTCGGTTGAGCGCGCAGGACAAAGGGAAAGGGAATATCTAGGCGTTTTAGAATCTTCTCTAAATGTAATGATACTAATGATCTTGTATTATATACTATTTGACTATGTTTATATGTTATAACTGGGTTGGGTTGACCGATGGATTTCAGGATGGTGCAGCTTTGTATATTATATAATATTATCGAAAAAGTTTTGAGTTTCCACTGCATTTGATTTATTGTTTATTCAATATATGCAATATACAAGTTGTTGTCAAGTACAAATGAAAGGGTGTTGTCTCTAATTAGGCTTAATCTAGTGTATCGGGGCTTAATTAGAGTTTTAGGCCGTATGTTGCCTAATCGGGATAGGGAATGTCACAAGAAATTAGTGACAATGAAGTAAAAACACAACCATACCATACCAATCATACCCATGAAATATGCATAAAAATAAAAATGGTTATACCTGATATGTGCAAATTCCAACAAATAACCAATCCATTCCACAATACATGAAAAGCACCCCCCCAAACTTACTTCAAACCTTGTCCTCAAGGTTTGCAACAAGTTTGTGAATGAGAAATCAAAAAGAGAAAAGAAATGAGTGAAATGGAACAAGATATAGATAATAAAGTGATAAACATGAGCAGAGAGAATGGGAAATATCATGCCAAAGTATTACAAATAAAGTACTGGACTCAAGTTCTCAGTAAAACATAGTGAATAAACAAAAGCTCTCATGCTAGATAACTAAGGAAAAAGTAAATGAATCATCATAATAAGTGCAAAACAAAATAATAAGTAGATGAGTCAACTTAAATTACCCCAACCAAATCTTATGACCCTGAAGCCTTTCAACTAAGGGTGAAATCAATGAGATTGTAGAATGAAATATAGGGTTTTAGGTCTACTCAAAGATCTGCCACTGATGCAATGCAATAAGTTGGTGTATGTCCCAACCAAGTCTCAAAATACATAAATCTTAATAATCAGTCAACTTCTTAAAACTACTCAAATGATACTAAAAAAAATCCAAAGTCGAGCCAGATGAAATTCTAGGTGCTCTTGTGCCTCCAGTGCTCATCATCAACCATAGCGCCTGAAAAAGTCCAAGAAATGGAAGTTAGTATTTTATTAAAACTAAAATAATGAAAAACTAAACTAAACTGAGATAAATGCAAGAAATAAAAAATACAAAGTTGGGCTGCCTCCTAATGAACGTGATGCCCTCTCATTTCAAGATGTCAACAACAAATGATGCATCTACAACTTTGAGACATGCCCTCTTTCAGAATTGGAAGCTCATCCGGGAACTCTAACATAAAAGATTTTGTCACATTGCGATCATCCAACACAAAGGTGTCAGCAATGTAGAAAATCTGTGAATGCTCCTTTACCTACAACCCTATGTAAAATTCAACAAATATTCATGGGAGGCTGGGTGGTTTCACTAACACCATAGGTTGGTCTTCCTTGATCACTTTTTTTTATTCCTTTGGCCATTCAGAAATGACTTCAATTTCTTTCTTGGCTTCATTATCTTCATTATGTTCAATGATAATGTTTGGCTCACTTTGAGAGACTTCAAGTTCTTCTACTGTTTCACTCCAATAGTCCTCTACCGGTGTAACCTCATTCACCTTAACACTCTTTAAAGGAGTTGCACTCACAGTCTCCGCTGATATCTTCTGGAGAATTGACTTTATTTCTTCTTCAGATTCTTGATCCTTTTATTTAATCCATTGGTGAAATTCTTGCTCGATGAGGTCTATATCTTGCACAGTCTCCAAACAAAACTTTATTATGTCCCGTAAAGGTTGATTCCGCAATGAACTATATATGTCAGCTTGGGGTGATAAATGACTCCAATAGTCATAGGGACATACATTAGTGCTTTGAGAAAACCATTCGGATACCATATCTTTCTCAATGTCTACAATGGTTCTCCGTTCTTGTTGAGAAATCTGTGGATTAGCCTAGACATATAGAAGTCGAGTTGTGGCGATACATAGCTAGAATCACGATGATTTCCATACATCGGATGGTAAGGACAAGCATATGTAGGATGAAAGTACTCCCCACAAAAATCACAAAGCTCAACCCTTGCATAAACGATTGTGAGTTAGAAAATTAATGTCCATTATATGACATACCTACCCCATTCACACCATGATAGTATGAATCTTCAAATCGACCATAATTATGTTAGTAGGAGGCCATTAAGGAATTACCTGCAAAAATGTTAGGAATAAAAGAGTAGATACAAAAATAAATAAATTTATAAAATAAATAAAAGAAAACCAAAGAAGAAAAACCAATCCCCAACAACGTTGCCAAGAATTTGACGTGCATCGAATGCGTCAATAAAATAATTACCGAAACCAACTATTTTGTAGATAGTGCCAAAGGATCAATCCCACAGGGATTGGTATTCTTTCTAAGAAGGAAAATAACAAGAAGGGAAATCAGGGGCTTAAGAATAATTGAGAGAACTAAGAAGAACTAGGGAATGAAAACAGTTTTGCAAGAAAGAATTCAATAGAGGAAAGTAACCCAGGCTTTCAGCTTCTCGAACTTTGTCAACAACCTATATAATTCATCAGTCTTCGGTTCATACAAAGATATGAGATTCAGTTATGACTTGGTGTAGCTATAAACCCGGTGGCGCACTCGGTTTCTCGCACTTTCTAGTCTCAGTAGTCAAGGTATGACCATTAACTACCTCCTTAACCAAACACACAACCCTTGACTTATACGAATTGGGTTTAATGCGTTGATCACATAGGGCTTTGTGAAGACACTACACCTAGACAACCGGATTGCTAGTGCTAGCCTATATCCCTAAGGCACTTGACAGGTCCCAAAAAGGACTAACCAATCAATAGGGTCACTACTACTTGGATGAGTCTATCGTATAAGGACAGACGCTTCGACTCAATAACTAAGGGTAGTCAACCAAATATGCATGCAAGGGCCCTTACACACAATTAAATCTTACGCTAAATGAAGTTCAATGCCAAAGCAAATAAGTCACAATAGAAAATCAAAGTAAAATAGATTAAATAAACCTCATGATGAATTCAAAAGTTGAAAACTCCGTTCGATCCACCTCAGGCCTAGATTAAGATATTTAGCCTGACATTGTCTAGCAAAAACAACTTTTTCCTATGAGTTATGGTGTAAACAAGAGATAATAAAGGTGGAACAACTTAACAACTATTTATATAAACCCCTAAAGTGGGTTTCAACCTAAAACGTTCAAAAAATGAGGAGTTTTGGAGTTTCTGAGTTCGACGCCGCACTCCACACTGCTACCTTTGGAGGCCACGGCGTTCATCGATGCGTGCAAAATAGTGAGCTTCTAGTCCGAACACCGTGGTTCACATTTTGAGAATTTATACTTGGCAGCATCACTCACGATCACATTTTCTGAAACTGACCTACAATGCGATTGTGAACTATTTAGAAGTAGAATCTGGAGAAGCTCATGAGACATGAAAATGTTTAACTCGAAGTCTAATTTCCAAAAATGTTTAACTCGAAGTCTAATTTCGAACGAAAGAAACGAAAAATCATTTGAATTTGGAATGTGGAATTTGTGGCATTTATATTGAAGCGGGGTCATTAAGAAACTTGACCAAACTTGGACAACTTGGTGTTCTGCAATCCTAAACTTTGCACTTTCTTCCTCGAGCGCCGGTTTCACCTCATATTCATGTTCTAAGTCCAAAATACTTGAAATCCATAAATGTGAGAGTTTGTCACCATAAATGAGATAATTAGAGTCCACTAATACCTAAATTACTACCCTAAATAATGCATAATTAGACACTTAATAGTTTACGCAATGGTTTGGTGGAACACATATTCAGACATTCATCTGTATCCTGCTACATGGGATAAGTTCAAATAACTATCTTATGATGAGTACGTTTCGATAAAGATTCATCTGCTACTGAGAGAGGAGTTTCTGGCCCTAAGACAGGGCAACATGTTTGTTTTGCAGTATATGGAGAGATACAGGTACTTACTGCAGTATGCCATGGATGTGGCTGGGACCGAGAAACTCTAGATTTGCTATTTTGTCCGAGGGTTTGATGAGATGATTACCAACTTTATTGTGTCCACTAAAGTCACACTTTACAGAAGATTTATGATTGAGGCCTCTCCCACGAGACTTATCTTCAATAGAGAGATAGTCGACATTTGGTCATCAATCTAGAGGATAGGAAACGTGCAGTTGTTATAGGTGCATATTGAGAGGTCACATCAGCGTTGATTGTCGAAGTGTTTATCCAACACTAGAGTCTGCATAGACCGGAAAGAAAGCCCACTTGATTGCGCAGCCAATCCAGGAGATGACAAGGTATGATTGTATCTGGTTGATTGGTTCACTAGTGGTTAGTGTGTAACTGGTTGATTAGTTCACCAGGGGTTTTAGTGTATATGGTTGAATGGCTCAACAGGAGTTAGTGTAACTGATTGATTGGTTCACCAAAGGTCTGTTCAGGTTGATTAATCTATTGAGTGGTTTCATCAGTTTTAGGGGTTCCGTGATAAGAGATATTATTTACCTTAAATTTTGGTACGAAATTTCCCCTAGTTGGAACGAATTGTAACAGATTAATTTTGATTGAAGTTGTTATTCAAGTATTTTTAGACGTAGATGCCAGCTCGAGTCCATAAGGACGCCTTAAACAGGTTAGGTCACGCCTGATTGGGCATAAATTGTTATTTTTGTCTGATTAGTTGATTATTTGCGATGTTAATTATTATTGTCTTATTACATCGCATGTGTGAGTTTATTTTGATAAACCAGACGAGATGGTGTGACAGGTATTTGCCTCAAAAAACGTGTCGACACGGATATCGAACGATTGAATTACTGGAAAACTAGGTCGAGGAAATGGTACACATAGACAAATACAATTAAATGTGACAGATAATGAATATGAATCTATGACATAGGCCAAAGTTATCAAAATAATTGTGGATGGTGAACCGAGGTGTCGGGAGCTGGGGAAACGAAACACACACCGACAAACCAATAATTGAGACTTTAAAGGATAAGACTAAAGATGTGTGTCACCTATTGAAGTCATAAACTTGAGATAGATGGCCCAAATCATGGCCACAAGATATCCTCGAGATTCATATACCACTTGAGATCGAAAATAGAGATATACTGACTTTTGAAGTCATTTGCACCAACTTTTCTCTCTTCTCTTTGTTAGATCTAAGAATTAAAGAGCCAAGTGAAGGTTTTTGATGATTTCTTTTTAAGTGATTTGGAGGAAATTGAGCAAGGAAATCAAGAGAACAAGGAGAGATTTATTCTCCTATTTCAATTCTCTAGCTATTGAACTAAGTTTTGAGGACTTTGGTATAAATTCGAATTTGTAGAGTGTGAGCTCACTAATTTTTGTGTGTTTTCAAGTGTTTTGATGAAAAGTGGGTTCTTTGGTTGGGTTATTTCAAGTGTTGAAGCAGAGTTTACAAAATTGGTTTTTGAAAAGTTTTGGTTTGATTGAACTTTAATTCGATAAATATGTTGTATGTTGCCTCTGGCTTTTTGGGAATGTTGCGAGTCCCCCTCGAGTGAAAGACGGGGTTGACAGCATTTGTAGGAGGCCACGAGGGTTAAAAACCCAGAATTCTCGTGTCTAGAATTTATGGGTTTGATCCAGGCAGTGCCCTGCATGTTCTAGGCAGAATGGAGATGAGGACGAACACCTAGCGTATTTAGCCAGTCCCCCCAGCACTAGTTGTAAGACAAGGATGAAATTAAGGGGCTCTTTTACGAAAAATGAATTTAAAACCTATAAAATGAGTTAATTTGATACTAAATCACATAAAATGACTTATTCGAACACCAGGGACTTATGAGACTATAGTCGGATATCGGGCGCCCATCCCGAGGCGTGAGTTGGATCGAACTGGGTTATTTTTGGGACTTTAGAGGTGGTTTGAAGTGCATGAAGCCTATAAGAAACACATATGGAGTATCTATTTGGTTCATGTGACGGCCCCAATTTCCCCGTGCAATTGGATACGCCCGGCCTAGACCCGTGCAGGCCCCAAGTCATCACTCGACAACCTGACGAGCCTAGTCAGCCTTCGATTTAATTAATTTAAGGATTTATGAAAGAGTTATTGCAATAATATACAGCGGAAGACTAAACAATTATAATAAACTAAACATCAGGGAAATAACTCAATCAAAGGGAAATTAGGAATTCTATAATAAGGAAAAACCCTGGCTATTCATGTACAATTCGATAAACCAATATACATGATACCAATCTCAATAATAATACCAAGTTCTATAAACCAAAACATACATATATAAAGCAATATACAAATGAGCAAAACATAAAACATACTAAATAGTCTCCAAGTTCAGACGCTAATCCTCACAAAAAGTCGCCTAAGCAGGGCTCCTTGCCTCTACTGCACTTTGCTCTATCTGCAACCACCGTCACAAATTAGAGACGGTGAGCAACTTGAGAAATCGAATGTAATGCCAGAAGAAGATAACAGTAATTCATGATGTAACAAGAAAAACAGTTTAAATATCATGCGGTAATAGAAAGACAAGAATTTAAATAGATCAAGTGCATCATAAACAGACTAATAGATATCAATCGAATTTCAAGTGTGTTCTAAGGAATCAAAAGAGGCCCATAAGTGGTCTAAATCATAGCATAATGGCGAAGACCTCGCGAGGTCTTCTAGGCATCGACACAAGCGAAGGCACAGCTATGATGGGAGGGACACAAGCCTACCCACCCAGTACTCGATGTCACACAGTCACTAAGGGTGGTCACACACTCCTGTACAAGAGTGCCCGCGCTTTATCCTTCTAGTGCAGGTCCTAGTACTATTGAGACGAAACACTTACACCAAGAAACACACAATAAGGAATGGAATGGAATACCAATAATAGAGCATAACAAATTTGAATAAATAATAATGAATCACATGGCATTTTCTTACTTGCTTACAAATCATACATAAGCTTGTGGCAAATGTACTTACCTAACAACGCAACCCATGACTAACAACACTCCCGCGAATCCTAGTGCGTATCCCCGAGTTTCCCGCTACCTGACAAAGTCGGAAACTCTAATTAATGGGTTGAGTCATTACTAATCCTAGGTTGATACCCTAATGTTTTCCCAACATTTTAATGACTTGAACAACTCGATAATTCAATCGGTAAATCAAACCAAAAACACAACAAAACACAATGACTCTCTTGGGTGTTATACCCACACCTATGTAAGCCTAATTACAAGTCTTAGGCTCGGCTCAATTGTATGTGAGTCACGCCATAGCTTCGAGAGCCGGTAGCGTGTTCACGACGTCATGACCATTCGTCAACTTTAAACACAATCAAAATGTAAAATTGATATGCATGTGAATAATAGCAAAGCACCACAACCAAAGAGTGCTCAACATACGCATCTATCCTTATGGCTTCACAACTAACAACAAGTATGAGTTCTCGTTATCATGGAAACCAAATTCACCAAACAAAAACCGAGACCTCAAAATGGATCGGGCATGAACATGAAACAATAACAAGACCGAGACTCCACTTAACCATGTTCATGATGACTTGCTGGTGTTGTCCAACATCGGGAAGGAACCACCACGGCATAGGGAAGTCGGGGATACCCTCACCAGATCATAAAACCACCATTCACGACCATAAACAAAAACAAAACCCTACGGCAAAACCAACATGAAATCATATCAAAAACTATGGGTCTGGACACTTCAGAGGTTGCGAGACACCAGCACAAGGTTAGCATGGTCCCCGACAACCCCCCACAAGTGGTGGTCTAGCCAACAGAGCCACTATATGCGGTTGTTTCTAGCGAGAAAGACAAAACAACAAACATTTGAAAAATTTATAAAACAACGAACACAACACCATATCCAGCCATTTTGCCGCGAGTGGAGAGGTGGTCTGGGATTGTTGGGACTCCGATGAACCACCGGAAGTTATCCCTGACCAGTCCCGATCACGGCAGCTCCCCCACAACCAGACTGAACTTACAAAACGCACACACACATCATAATTTTAACAACATGGACATACGCAACTGTTTCCACAAATCATTGACTCCCTGGGGACGTGGGGACTCTACTGAACAACCAAGAGACCATCCCTAACCTTCGACACTCACTGGAGCAGCAATAGCAACCTCCAACAGTGAGGACAGTCGCACACAGTGAGACAGACTCGATGAAGAAGAAAAACATGCACAGTTTAATCACTCGACCAGATTCGGGCTTCCACTGCTCTCCGTCTTGATTGGGAGGGTTCCTCGGTCTATGGGTCATCTCCGACCAGTCCCTCGACCATCGCCAGTCATCACAGTGGCAGCCAAGCCGGATAAGAAGAGAAAGAGTACGTACCTCCGGCGAGCAGAACGTACGGATAAGGAGAGAATGCACGGATAAGAAGAGAAGAAAAGGAACAGTAGAGAGAGAGAGAGAGAGAGAGAGAGAAAGAGAAAATGTACGTACCTCCGGCGAGCAAGGACACCTCTGGTGAGGTTTGAACACCTCAGGCCAGTGATGTTTCGGTGGTGGGTTCATGGGAGAGGGAAGAGTGAAGGAAGGGACGGTGAAGAAAGTGAGAGATCGAGAGGAACCAAGAGAGAGAGGGAGGGAGACCGAGAGAGTGAAGGAGGGAAAGAAAGTGAACACTGACCTCCGGTGAGGGATCCAACGAGAGGCCGCGTGGAGAGAGGAGGGTTGGTGGCGGCGGTGTGCTTGAAGAAGAAGGTGAATAGTGAGTGAGGGTTTTTTTCTTTACCAACGTTCTTATATGACTTAAATTGTGTCGAAATGACCTTTTTGCCCTTTAACTTCTTATACAATTTAAAACAATTGCCCTTATTGGTCTTTTTATTTATTTTTTTCTCTTTATTACATCTTAAAGTAGGTGTGTGTTGTCACTTGCATGGCCCTTCATCTCAACACACACGCATCTCGAGGTCAATCTCATGGCTCCTCACCATTGGTTGTGTCACTTTAACAATCCTATCATGTAGTCCGTATGTTGCGTAGTTAACCAACTCCCGCGTTCAAATGACGTTCCTCATCCCTTATTTTTGCGTCAATTGGCTCGCCACGCACGTTTTCTCACCACATACTATCAACTAATTTATATAAATAAATAAATTTTCATTTATTTATATTCTTTATTGTGTTTTTATCCCCCGTTTGACTAGGTGAGACCTCACTCAACTAAACATCACCCAAACGGCTCGAAACCCGTAAAGTACTAAAATATTAATACACACAATCAAAAAATCATAATATTACTTCGGTGTCGACTCCCGAAGTTCGAAATACTGTCCAGTATTCACGTAGCCGAGTCACAATCCTGACAAATGTAACGCAAGTCAGTTAAAAATTTGGGGTTGTTACAGTTCAGTTCATTCATTTATTATTCTTGATGTTCATTTTCATATTCCATCATTGGTTGGTCTGTTTATTGGTTGATTGCCTATACTTCGCTGTTGGAGATTATTCTGGGCGGTGTGGTACGGGATCTAGCAAGCTATATTGTAGCGCGTATGCTTAGGCCCTTGATGGATTGCAACCCGAGCTGCTTGGCACATATGTCTGATAGGTGTTGATGTGTTTCGATTCATCAATAGTAGTTCGAGTGGAACCTATGATTGATGTGTTCCGCTGGAGCATCTGGATTAACGAAATATGATCTAGTTTGCTACGCCTTGTAACATATTCGTCTAGTTTTATAGGGATTATTGCACATGAAACAACCCTCCCCGACCTAAGGTTGGGTCGCCCGGCCCAGACCACTACTTGGACCCAATACCTGAACCAGGCCAAAATAACAGTCTGGCACACCTCTCAAACAGACCTGCAGAATACACATTGTCTAAACAAAGGATAATAATTGCGGAATAAATATAAAAAGATATCCTTAAGCCAATAAATTTAAGTTCACAAGAATATCTATGAAACTATAAATGAGTTCGTATTGAGTTAAACTAAATAAAGTTTATTAAAACTCCCAAGTGGATCAACTAAAGATAAGTAGGTTTCAAACTACCCAAAGACTTATTTTAATTACAACCCAAGTTTAATAGTTTCAAAATCGTTGATATATATTATGTATATATCAAGTGAAGACTTCAAGCTCGTCTCTCCCTTGTCTTAATTCTAGCGCACTCGTTGATAGACTTGTATTGTAAGTGGAGTGAGCTAAAAGAACCAATGGAGCCCAATAAGAGAAGAACCACGCTCAAATATCAAATATGCAAGTAATACCTATAAAGCAAAATAAAGCAAGCATGCAATTGAAATCAAGATAAGTATTGACAATTTGTAGTATGGTAGCAATTTCCATAAAGAGTAAGCATTTCATGTTCCATAAAGCATTTTAAGCAATGATAAAGAATTCATGAGTTGTAAAACATAAGAAATCACTTTTAGCATGCGTAGTGGTTACAAGAAAGATACATAGGAAGTAATAATATAAATGCAAGTCCATTGTTCCATTTGTTATTTCCTTCCCTTGATGACCAAACATCAAAGATATAATAAATGTGCGTGGGTGAATTGATTCCACCGTGTGTCCATAGCTCCTCAAGAGGCCCCAGTGACTTAGTTCTATCGTGCATCCACAACTCCCCAAGAGGCCCTTAAGCATGTAAGGTGACTTGGTTCCACCATATGTATATGGCTCCCTAAGTGGCCTTTCATGAAGCCAAACACGGTAGGCAACAACCCCATCCCAAGTCCTTTATAGAAATTGTGTTATTGGAGACTTTTGAGACACTTATACATGTATGTATTTACTTTATCGCCTTATATATAATGTACATTATTTTTGGTTTTCCACATTAGGACGATACTCTAAATGACAAGAACTTTATATCTATTTCATGCTATGCAAGTTTATTAATTCTTCCGCTGAATTATTGAACATGAATGATAAAACTCTGATAAATGATGAGCAATTGAATAGTTGAATAACTTCATACAAGATATCAATAGTTAGTACGAGATTCAAGGGAGGTTATGTGATAAATAACGTCTACGACACATGGGACCCAGCGGGTCGGTGGCATAACAAGGTTGTGGGGCCAGTGGTGCATGACGCGGCGGACCTCAGGATTTGGGGCAGTCACAAAAGGTGGCGGGCGACCATATAGAGCTTGAAATGGTGTAAGGTCGGTAGCAAAGTGGCGAGGGGTGTTGTAGCAGAACACGGCTAGGTGGAGAAAGTGAAACCAATGGTGGGGCTTGTCACCAACGAAGCCGCGAAGATAGGTCTCAAAGCAACGGTTTAACACCTCTGTTTGTCCATCAATGTGCGAGTGATACGAGCTGCTGTAGAGGATAGAAGTACCTAGATACTTGAATAACTCATGCCAGAAGCAGCTAGTGAAGATTTAGTGACAGTCGCTGACGATGGAGCGAGGAATGTCGTGAAGTCAAGTATTTCAACTGTGTAAATTGCCGCCAGGTTTACGGTTGCGTAATGTGTGAGCAAGGCGATGAAATGGGCGAACTTGGTGAGGTGATCTACAACAACCTATATCACTATTTTGCCCTAAGATGAAGGTATGTTTGTGATAACACCCATTGAAATTTCTTCCCAGACTTGATTAGGGATGGGAAGTGGTAGAAGGTTTCCATACGACTTTTCAGTGGAGTATTTGTTATGCAGGCATACAATGCACTTATTAATGAAATCTTTGATATCCTGTAGGAATTTGGGCTACTAGAAGGAAGGGGCAAGGCGGCCAGTTGTAGCTTTAACACCAGAGTGGTCAGCTAATGGAGGACAATGGTGTTTAGAGAGGATCACATGTCTTAGATTGTTGATTAGAGGAACAAAGATGCGTTCCTCATAAAAAAGTAAGCCATTTTGGGGTTACTATAAAATTTTCTAGTGTGGTCATGACCGGCTGGGTTATTGGTATAGAAATATTAGAGGCGATCTAAGAAGGGTGTAATGATTCCAGAGACTGCCAGGAAAAAAGTAGTCGAGGTGGGGCAGTGTGACAAGGCATCGACGACCTTGTTCTTATGCCCTATGGTATAAAGAATCTCATAATCGAAATCCAAAATCTGGGTAAGCAATTTATGTTGCTCTAGTGTCTGAATTGTTTAAGTTAAGAGATTCCAAAGGCTATTTTGGTCTGTGTAAAATTTGAACTTGTGCCCCAATACGTACTAACGCCATTTTTTTACTGCCTCTATGATTGCAAACATTTTGCGATCATATACAGATGAAACTTGCATCCATGGGTAAAGTCTCTTGTTGAAAAATATGATGGGGTGAAGATTTTGAGACAGAAGTGCTCACACAGCAACCGAAGAGGCATCGCTGGTGATTTCAAATACATGAAAGAAATAGGGCAACTTGCGTAGTGGTAATTGTAACATATCAGATTTCATTGTTGTAAATGATGTAATAGCAATAGAAGTCCAATTAAAAGAGTGTGTCTGTGACTGCCCCAAATTTCCAATGCATTTGAGTACACCCGCCTAGACCAGTGCAAACCCCGAGTCGGAGGTCCTGAGGTGGCTGGGGTTCACCTCTCATCGGGGACTCTCTCTCTCTCCCTCTCAGTCCTTCTTTCTTTCTCTTTTCCTCTCTCTCGTTCTCACTGTTTTTATTTTTTTCACTGTTGTGGGCGGCTGCCATGACTATTTTTCGATTGGAGGCGATGAACGGTGGACCATCGGAGCCCCGACGAACCTAGAGCACCCCCATCGTGGTGTCGGTGTCGAGAGGATGGTTGTCGACGTTGTGCACTATTTTTGCTGAGTCGTTTCAATTGTGTTGTTTCACTTTGTGAAGGTAGGTTCGGCCTCCAGTCGGAGCTGGTCGGAGGTGCTGCTCCGACGACTCCACTGGCACGAGGTGATCCCTGAAAGGGCAGCAAATGTGCGATTATTGGGTATGCTTTATGACTGACATAATGTTGGTTGTGTACAGTTTGTGTGGGGTGCGTGCAATGTGTAGGGTGTGCCATGTGCGGGGTGTATTATTTTGTGTTGGGTGTGTCACTATGGGCATGCATTTTCTTAGTGTTGTAATGGTTAATTGAGGTTCTTTATTCGTGTTGTTATTTCATGCGATTCCGTTGTCTAGTTAATTGAATTGATTTTGATTAAATGACCAGACTCGTTTAAGTTTCTTATAAATGTGTGGTTTCGAGTTTCGATCATGATGACTATTCTTGTTGATGATGTCGATGTTGAGTTTATAGTCAAGGTTTTGTCAATTTGGTTTGAATGTTTTATTAAAATCGCTTGAATTAATAGCACGTTGTGTGTGAGAACGAATTTATGTTGGAGTTACGTTCTCATGCATGGTTTCCTTGTTGTATTGATTTGAATATAAATTGCGACGTAGAGTAAAGGGTTTGGAATGTTATTTCGGTTTCAAATGGGCGTGAAGCGTAATGATGATTTCATGTGAGTCTATGTATTGTAAATGGTCTTGACGTCGTGGTCACGCCGCCGGTCCTCGAGACTATAGCGTGACCTATTTACGACTTAACCGAGTCTAAGATGTGTGATTAGGCTTACATATGTGTTATGATTTCAAAACCCAAGAGAGTTATGTTTCAATGGGTTTTTGGTTGTTTTATCGATTGGTTATTGAGTCGTCGAGTCCTTAAAACACGAGGAAAGTACTAAGAAGTTAACTTAGGTGTAGTTAATGACTTAACCTATTAACACGAGTTTCCAACCTTGTTAAGTAGCTAGAAACTCAGGATTACGCGTTAGGATTCGCGAGAGTGTTGTTATGCGAGTCGCGATAGTACTGGTAAGTATACTCGCCCTAAAGCTTGTGTACGTTAGTAAGCCAGTAAGAACATTGCATGTAATTCATTTTTGTTCATTGTTGCTTGTTGATTTCCGTTGTTGACATTCCTATCTTGTTGATTCCTTGGTATGTGTGTTCTTGGCGTGAGCGTGTCAATGTGATTCTTGAGGCCTATGTCCCTCATTTATCAAGCTGTGCTAGCGTCGTAACACTGCCCGGGAAGAGCCAACATCCTCTTTCCGTATGCTAGGAGACCTGTGTCCCTCTGATGCTGTGCTAGTGTTGCGACAATGCCTGGGAAAAGCCAGTGTCCTCTTTCTGTATGCTGTGGTTTTGACCACTTATTGCCTCGTTTGTTTTCTTAGAGCACGCATGATTTCAATTGATAGCTAATAGTCTGTTTATCATGCACCCTGAACTTGTTACATTAAATGTCTTTAAATTTTTGCATGATATTTAGACTGCTTCATTTGATGTTCATGAATTACTGTTATCTTCTTCTGGCATTACTTTCAATTTTCTTTCAGTTGCTCACCGTCTAGTTTGTGATGGTGGGTGCAGATGTACCAGAGTTTTCGAAGGATAAAGAACTTTGTTTATGAGATATTGTGAGGATTTGTGGCTGGATTCAAGCACCTTAACCTAGGTTATGTTTGACCTTTTCTTGTATGTTGATTTCTTTATATATTTACATCACATTGGTTTAAACTTGGGATCATAGGTTATTTGATATCATGTACAGCTTTACTTGATTTCCATTTGAGGTACATGAATATTCAGGGTTACCACATATATAGATTTCCTGATTTCTTTTCGTTTGATTGAGTTATTTTCCAATACTTGTTTAGTTTTTTCGCTGCGTATAATTGCAATAACTCTTTCATAAATTAATAAAATTGATTAATTGGAGGCTGACTTGGCTCGTCAAGCTCGCTGAGTACCGACTCGGGGTTTGCACGGGTCTAGGCCGGGCGTACCCAAATGCATTAGGAATTTAAGGTCGTCACAGTAGGTATCAGAGCATACCAGGTTTAAATTCATAAAACACTCTATTAAACCAGCAGAAGTTAGGAATGGTTGAACTTAGAAGTGGAAACCCTTTGATCCTGTAGAAACTTAATTGGGGAAGTAATGGGACGAGTTGGGTGATTGTTATACATGTTATGATTGTTATGTGTATGAGTATGATATACGGTAGCTATCGACTGATCCGAGAAGTTCACTCTCTTAATCAGATGAGGATGACGGATCAGTTTGGTTCGAGCGATGATAGCGGGGTAGCGGATACTCGTGCCATCACTGCAGAGGGGTTTCATGCTTGGACGGTGCGAGTTGCGATGCAAGACCTACAGTTATAGGAGATGTTGCTATTACACAGGACGCTCGCACCGGCTACTACTACGACACCATCGACCCCGACTACACCATTACCGCCTATGAATACTCGAGGAGTAGAGACTCCAATTGTTGTTGTAGCTACGACTCTAATTCCGTTAGTGGCGATGACTGTGGGAGCTGTTGTTGCTCTGGTTGCGCTGACTGAAGCTGAAAAACCGCTGATAGCCTAGGCAAAGGAGACCCAAACTACACTAGCTACACCTATGGCCACTACCGGAACTACTCCAGTTACGACTCCTGCGAAGAGTCCGAGAGCCACTACCGAGGCTAGGCAGTGGAGAGAGTTCCAGAGACATGATCTGTTAAAGTCTTACGGCGATACCGATGTTAGAGCAACAGAGTTATTCTTGAAGAATCACGAGAAGATTCACACCATCATCGTTACTGAGGAGCATATAAGGGAGACGATCTCTTCATCGATGTTACAAAGGGAGGCGAACGATTGGTGGACGACAATCATTGCTACCTGAGGTATCCTGAGAGACTGGGTTGACTTCAAGATCCAATTTAGTCAGAAGTACTTTCCACCGACTATCCTTCGAGCAAAAAGGAACGAGTTCATGACATTGAGGCAGAGTGCAGGCGAGTCCATAATAGAGTACATGGGTAGATTTATATCGTTGTTGCCTTATGCTGGACGATCTGCAAACACCTAGATTGATCGAGTCTATTACTTTATCGAGAGTTTGTTACCTGTAGTAGGAGGATTTGTTGTTGCAATCGAGCCAGAGAGCTTACAGAGAGCATATGAGCGCAGTCTAGTAAGGGAAAGTTATTTGCTCACTCATCTTAAGAAGGCTAGACCGACCAGATCAGAGGTTCGATCAGAGGACCAGCATCGGGACAAGAGACGGAGGATGAACCGATTCCATCAGCAAGACTCTGAAGCACTGAGTGTTGGATCAGCTTTGCGGCAGATCACCACGCCGACCGAAATGATTCTACCGGTATCGACCTTTGCGAGCCATCCTACTAGGCCAGTGCAGCATACATAGGAGCAATCTACCAGTAGAGGTGGTAGAGAGAGGCAGGGACAGAGACCAGGACAGACTCAGAGTACTCAAACTCAGACACAGCTGCATACATAGAGACAGACATGAGAGACCCGTACTTGTTATCGATGCGGACAGATGGGTCACATCTAGAAGAATTGTACTCAGTCAAAGCGAGTCTAACCATAACACCACTAGCATCGGTATGAACGTGTGCAGGCTACTGTTGAGACGGATTAGAATGCGTCTAAATACGTTACTGAGTGTATGGGTTTCGTTTAAAGTATTTTCATGTATACCATGTTCCATTCAAATTATGTTGATTCTTGATCATTATGTGCATAGTAGACATGTTAGGATTGAAAAGTCGTTAGACTTAGCAAACCTTAAAGTCCTTGACACGTTAGCTGGGATAATATGTACTCAAACGCGATTTGTGTTGATATTTTGGTATAAATAGGGAGTTACGTGTCGTCAGTAAACATATGAGTACTGGAGTCGAATGAGTTCGATGCCTTGGATGGTGTGAACTAGTTTTGAGCATTACATGTTTTGCTCGATTGATACGAGAAGACAAATTGGAAACCTTCGTGAGTGGCATGCATGCTGGAATGAGACAAAGGTGTCAGCTCAGGTTCTTAGAGGACTGCGACTTCTTATTTTGGGTACCATCCGAGGATGACCAATATTGTTGCTAATACTTTGAGTCGCAAAGGATTTGATGCATAAATAATCGTGTGTCAGAGGACCACTAGCGTGGGTTATGTGAGGCAGTCGAGTTGATGAATTCAGCAGACGTGCTGACGATTACCAGGACATTAATACGCGGATACATGGCCAAACGATGTTGCAGACCATCTCATTTGGCATTATACTCGAGGAACAACAAGACGATATGTCATACGAACAGTACGGTAAGATGGCAGATAGTTCAAACTGCCCAGATTAGAGTCGGTCGACAGACTCATGCTAAAGGTATCGCGAGCGACTGAGGTTTCCATTGTTGGTTGATGTGCTTGACGAGATACTTCAGGAGATTCACCGCTTTTGTTTCGTTGTATATACGGATCGACCTAAGGTGTGCGCTGACATGTGACATCTCTTTTGGTGGCCAGGGATGATTTCTGAGGTGTCGGAGTTGTTCGAGCAGATGACATGCCAGCGCGTAGAGGCTGGGCGATCGATGACCTGAAGGACTGCTACACCACCTACCCATTCCTTGCGAATGTATTGATATGGATGTCATCAGTGGTTACCCCGATCTTCTCGTGGTCACGATAGCATCTGGGAAATTGTGGACAAAGTTACGAAATCTACAGTACCTTTACATGTGCGAGGTTGCGTACGACAACAGTTGTCAGTCAAGTATCAATATGTCACCGATTGAGGCGCTTTGCGATAGGCCTCGTAAATTTCTTTCCTGCTGGACTGTGCCAGAGGATGTAGTGGCGAATGGATTGGAAACTGTTGATGATTATGCTGAGAAAGTACGGTAGATTCCTTTGAAACTTTTCAGTGCCAAGGAGTGGCAGAAGAAATACCTGTTGAGTATCACGATGTAGAAAAACTAAGTAGAGCTGAAAGTCTTTATGTTAAAGGATCACGACCAGTTCGAAGGCAAGAAAGGCTCGATTTGAGGTTTAATGATCTCTTCAAGATGGTAAAGAGGTTTAATGTAACTGTTAATTTTAATGTACTTATCAGTGAAATTTCGGGGACGAAATTCTAATAAGTGGGGGAAACTGTAACAACCCTCAAATTTTAACTCAACTTGTGTCGCACTTGTTAGGACCGTGAATTGGCTACGTAATACTAAACAGTATTTCGATCCTCGGGAGTCAACACTGAGGTAATTTTATGTTTCCATAATGTGTGTATTAGTATTATAGTCCATTACATGTCTCGAGCCGTTCGGGCAAGTACTAGTCTGAGTGAGGCTTCGTGTAGTTAAACGGGGGAGTAAAACACCGTCAAAATACAAATAAATGAAATTTTGTATAATTTAAAAAAAATCTATTTAGCGAGATGAGCCAAGATTACGCGTATAACAGAGAAATACAAATCGAGGAGTATAGAACTTATGCAGGAGTTGGTTAACTAACTGATTTACGAGTCAATTATTGGAACGGACATAAAAGATTGTTAAAGTGACACAACTCTAGATTGAGGAGCCATGGGATTGGCCCCTAGATGCGCGTGTTTTTTGAGATGAAATATAACAACATTAAGGGATATAAAGGTCATTTTAGATAGATGGATGTATATATATATGTATCTATAAGGGAGAAACCCTAAATTTTTCATGTCATATGCACTCCCGCCGCCAACTCTCTTCTCCCACTCTTCCCTCTTGGTCAACTCGCCTCCTCTCCCTTGGTCACCGAGCATAGCCTCGCTGGAGGTCCCTCAGATCGCCAGAGGTACGTTTCTCTCTCTCGGTCTCTCTCTCCCTCGGCTTCACTCTCGATCTCTCCCTCTCTCAATCACGCATGTCTCCTCTCCTCATTGTTGTATGGCTGTCCACGTGTTGCTAGACTGGGATGGTGGCCATGACCGTCGGAGGCGGTCCTAAGTGGTCACCGGAGTCGAGGTTATCTTACACACATTCGGTCGCACTCTCTTTCAGTTTCTCTAGCTCGATCCATCTCTGTCGGTCACACTCTCACTCTTTCGGTCCATTCCTCCCCAACTTGACCGAGCATACCACCGGTCGTCGAAGGTCCTGAGGTGGTTGGGGTTCACCTCTCACCGGAGATTCTCTCTCTCTTTCTCCCTCTCGGTCCTTCTTTCTTTCTCTTTTCCTCTCTCTCGTTCTCACTATTTTTGTTTTTTTCACTATTGTAGGTAGTTGTCGTGACTGTTTTCGGTCAGAGATGATGAACGATGGACCATCAGAGCCCCGACAAACCTGGAGCACCCCCTATCGCGGTGTTGGTGTCGAGAGGATGGTTGTCGACATTGTGCACTATTTTGGCCGAGTTGTTTCGATTGTGTTGTTTCACGTTGTGGAGGTAGGTTCAATCTCCAATCGGAGCTAGTCGGAGGTGCTCCTCCTCCGACTCCACTGACCAGAGGTGTTCCCTAAAAGGGCAGCAGTTGTGGGATTATTGGGTATGCTTTTATAACTGACGTGATATTGGTTGTGTGCAGTTTCGTGTGGGGTGCATGCAATGTGTAGGGTGTGCCATGTGCGGGGTGTATTATTATGTGTTGGGCGTGTCACTATGGGCATGCATTTTCTTAGTGTTGTAATGGTTAATCGAGGTTCTTTATTCGTGTTGTCATTTCATGTGATTCCATTGTCTAGTTTATTGAATTGACTTTGATTAAATGACCGAACTCATTGTAGTTTCTTATCAATGTTGTGTGGTTTCGAGTTTCGATCATGATGACTATTCTTTGTTGATGATGTCGGTGTTAAGTTTTCAGTCAAGGTTTTGTCAATTTGGTTTGAATGTTTTATTGAAATCGCTTGAATTAATAGCACATTGTGTGTGAGAACGAATTTATGTTGGAGTTGCGTTCTCATGCATGGTTTCCTCGCTGTATTGATTTGAATATAAATTGCGACGTAGAGTAAAGGGTTTGGAATGTTATTTCGGTTTCAAATGGGCGTGAAGTGTAATGACGATTTCATGTGAGTCTATGTATTGTAAATGGTCGTGACGTCATGGTCACGCCGCCTGTCATCGAGGCTATAGGGTGACCTATTTACGACTTAACCGAGCCTAAGATGTGTGATTAGGCTTACATATGTGTTGTGATTTCAAAACCCATGAGAGTTGTGTTTCAATGGGTTTTTGGTCATTTTATCGATTGGTTATTGAGTCGTCGAGTCCTTAAAATATAGGGAAAGTACTAAGAAGTTAACTTAGGTTTAGTTAACGACTTAACCTATTAAGATGAGTTTCCAACCTTGTTAGGTAGCTAGAAACTCGGGGATACGCGTTAGGATTTGCGGAAGTGTTGTTACGCGGGTCGCGATAGTACAGGTAAGTACACTCGCCCTAAAGCTTGTGTACATTAGTAAGCCAGTAAGAACATTGCATGTAATTCATTTTCGTTCATTGTTGCTTGTTGATTTCCGTAGTTGACATTCCTATCTTGTTGATTCCTTGGTATGTGTGTTCTTGGCATGAGCGTGTCAATGTGATTTTTGAGGCTTGTGTCCCTCATTTATCAAGCTGTGCTAGTGTCGTAACATTGCCCGGGAAGAGCCAACATCCTCTTTCTGTATGCTAGGAGGCCTGTGTCCCTCTAATGTTGCGTTAGTGTTGCAACATTGCCCGGGAAGAGCCATCGTCCTCTTTCCGTATGTTGTGGTTTTGACTGCTTATTGTCTTGTTTGTTTTCTTAGAGCACGCATGATTTTGATTGATAGTTGATAGTCTGTTTATCATGCACCCTGAACTTGTTATATTGCCTGTCTTTAAATTTTCGCATTTTATTTAGACTACTTCATTTGATGTTCATGAATTACTGTTATCTTCTTTTAGCATTACTTTCAATTTTCTTTCAGTTGCTCACCGTCTAGTTTGTGACGATGGGTGCAGATGTACCAAAGTTTTCGAAGGGTAAAGAACTTTGTTTAAGAGGTATTGTGAGGATTTGCGGTTGGATTCGAGCACCTTAGCCTAGGCTATGTTTGACCTTTTGCTTGTATGTTGATTTCTTTATATATTTACATCATATTGGTTTAAACTTGGGATCATAGGTTATTAGATATCATGTATAGCTTTACTTGATTTCCATTTGAGGTACATGAATATTCAGGGTTTCCACATATATAGATTTCCTGATTTCTTTTCATTTGATTGAGTTATTTCCTAATACTTGTTTAGTTTTTCCACTACGTATAATTGCAATAACTCTTTCATAAATTATTAAATTGAATAATTGGAAGCTAACTAGGCTTGTCAGGCTCGCTGAGTACCGACTCGGGGTTTGTGCGGGTCTAGGCTGGGCTTACCCAAATACATTGGGAATTTGGGTCGTCACAGTGTCTTCAATAAGTCAGTGAGCGGGCTAGCTATCATATCATAATGGCGAAAAAATCTTCAATAGTAGGCCATGAGACCTACAAAAACATACAATTTAGTGGAGTGATGGGATTCTGGCTAAGCTTGGATAGCTTCAAGCTTGGTCGGATCGGCTGCCACTCCCCGAGCTAAAACTATATGCCCCAAATACTCCACAGTAGATACTCCAAATGAACACTTAGAGAATTTAGCATAGAATTGGTTATCAAGTAGTAATAAGAGTACCTGTTGTAAGTGGGAGAGATAGGCGTTCCAATCTGGGCTATAAACCAATATATCATCAAAGAACACTAAGACAAATTTGCGAAAATGAGGCCTGAAAAGGTCATTCATAGCTGCTTAAAACATTGATGGGGCATTGGTAAGACTAAAAGACATTACAAGACGTAAAGACCACGAACTGTTTGAAAAACTATCTTGAATGCATCTGTAGGAGCCACTCGGATTTGGAAATAACTGAAGCGTAAATCCAACATAGAAAACACAACAACATTGTGTAGTTCAATCTAGGAGCTCGTCGATCGTTGGGATGGGGAACCAATCCTTGACCGTAACGACATTAAGGGCCCAATAATCCATGCAAAACCATTGTGACAACCTCGCACTACGAGGCCGCCGCGTCATGCGCCGTGGGTCCCACACCTCTTCCATGTCACTTCCTATTGTGTCCTACGCACCACTGACATCCATTGCCATGCCAGCTCATCGAAACCCATGCTAACTAATCTTGTATTATTCTAAAGTTAACCAGCTATTCAATTATTTAAAGCGGAGGACTTAATAGACATGAAAAACATAAGTAACATATAAAGTTCATGTCATGTAGAGCATAAATCCTATTACGGAAAACCCTACATAATGTACAATATATATAAGACGACAGAGTAACTCCAAAAGTAAATATATGCATGTTCAAGTCTCTTTAAATCCCCTAATAACTCTAGATAAATCATAACATCAAAATAAACACCTACTAGTAGTGTGCCGAAGAGTAGGCAAGTTCGGAGGGAGACGCCAGGAATCCCCTTGCCCTTACTCGTAGAAGAATTTGCACTCAGTAGACACAACAAAGCAGACGATGAGTCTAATGAGTAAATCCCCAGAAGAAAACCACCAAGCATTTAAAGTAGAAGCCAATAATAATGTTAAATAAACAAGCGGAATAAACAAACAACTATAAATAGATTACCGCATGCATAAATAATGCCGAAGGACTCAAATGTGCGTGTAATCATTTGAGGCAGACTAGACCGTACTTCAGCTTACCAGACGTTCTCAGTAGTAGCGCATCACTAGACCACGTCTTGAGCCCTCGTGGTGATCGGTATGTACCACGTTACACCGACACGCACACGGATGAGGAGAGCAGTTCGGGTTGCAATTCACCGAGGGCGCAGTTGTCACATGCTATGTTCTAGCATGCAAGTCACATGTTACACAACAGAGCAAAAACCGGTGGTGAACCACTCAAACAAACATTTCTCATACACCATAATGGAAATAAAATATGATATAGTGAAATAAATTTGGAATAATAGCAAGAAAGTAAATAAATACTCGCTTGTATTTCTTAAGGGATTTACGTACCTCAAATCACGCTTTAAACCCCTGAAAACACCCTAGACTGACCCCGCCTCGCTCCCGACTATCGTACTATAATCCCTCAGCCCCATGGGATCCATTACAAGTGTTTTAGACCGATTACAGTAACTTTAGTTACGTAATTTCTTAAATTTCTCAAACTAACCCTTTAGTCATTTTCGGGTTGTTACCATCCATATCGTGTTAAGTAGGTCACCTAGTGCGCTAGGAAGCCACCTAACGCACTACTGTTCTTTGTCATGAAGGACTGCATAGCGCCTATCACAAGTAATGCGCTAGCTACCCTGAGTAGCGCGTTACCTATGTCGAATGGCAAAATTCCAACTCTGAAATTCTGACATATAACACCATGGCTTCCCCCATCAACGTCGACCCTACCCTATCCTCATAGGGGAACCATAGACACCATCACAACAACCAGATAACAACATATTATATCAAATTTACAAATTCAAGCATTCATCCATTTTCACCAATTCAACAATTCACCAAAACAGATGTAATATAACCTATCAATTGATGACTCCAATAACACCTTATTTCACAAGAAGATCCATGAGTTATAGTTTCAAATTCATTTTTCATCAAAAATCCTCAAAATTGAGCTCATCTTCTTGGAAATTAGAAGAAGATTTAGGAGCTCACCTTGATTGTTGATTGTTGATTGTTCGATCAATTTCTCTTCAAATTCTTGAGAAAACTTAGCTCATGTCCTCATCAAAATTGAGCTTTTTAAGAGTTTGGAATGGTTGTCCAAACAAATATCTCGACAACTTGTATTTATCTCTAAATCTCATCAAGTGTGTCTACACGTATCTCGAGGACCATCTTAAGGCCTCATTTTGAGTTGTCCAGCTCACATTAATGACTATATTATGACACTCCACAACTTAGTCTTGTTCAACTAACTCTTGGTTACACGATGTCCCACACCTCGTCACACATTTTGAGGTGGGCTATAGCATATTATTTCAATTTAATTGACTTAGCTTATGGTTTATTATTATTTTCTCATCTTACTGCACCCGTGTTTTGCCTTCCCGACACCCGTGTCGACACACTTCACGAGGTGACTACTCGTCACACCATCTCGCCTGATTTATCAATATAAATACACACATGAGATGGAATATGAACTAATTGAATGAATTAACATCGCAATAAGGCAAACATCAGACAAATATAATCTATTTACCTAGTCAGGCCCCCTAGCCTATCTACGATGTCCACGTGGGTCCGAGCTGGATCTGAGTCTGAAAATAATTAATAATAACAACGTTAATAAAATCTGCAGTCAGATATGAAGGGCTAGCTCCTTCTCTCCAAAACCCTAAAATTATTTTTTTATTCACTTTTGTGATTTTTGTTCTTGAACCACCATCGATCCTCTCAACGATCGGCGGTGGTTCCAATCAAATTTCTTTTATTCTTTGTTCATTCAATAAACAACAGATCAAGTCAGATTTGTAGAGATTGATCCATCCTTGTTGCAGTGCATCTACATCGACGGTGTTGCATGGATTTATGCGGCGTGCTGGATTGATTTATCTATAGTTTTTACTTTATAGTTAGTTTTTTTCCCTAGTTTGAAGTCTTTAATTTGCCTTCTCCTTGTTGGGAAGTTTTGTTATTCATTTTGAGGTTCCAGTAATTTTGTGTATTGTCATGAGTTTCAATGTTGTAGAGAACAGTCTCTGATTATCAAACTATTTCAATTTCAAAAAAAAAACAAATTAATGGCAATTTGTTTGCACAAATAGGATTAGCGAATCAATGTACTAGATTCTATGTCTGGAACAGTATTGAGCCATAAATGATTAATGAAATTTCGATTTCTCTTCAAAAGAAAACAACGTTAATAAAATCGAGTCATTACAGTTCTTCCCAACTAGGGAAGTTTCGTCCCGAAATTTAAGGTAAACTATTGTGTTTAACTGTATAATTGTTGAGGATAGCACTCCCACATAATAGACTCGAGCTTGTAGGTGAGTCCCTCAGTTTCATCATGCTGCTAAGGAACTAAAACTCGAGGGTTCTCCCTGCTCCAGATAGTTTGTATCTCGTCGTCCAAGATCTCTATCGGCTACTCCTCATATGTGCGTCAAGTTGGACCCCAATCTATCTCATATCAACCCTCAGTCTCAGTCCTGACCTAGCCAACCTCAACATAAAAATGTTAAATGTCGGATGAACCCCAGCTAACTATGTAGATAAATCAAGTTTGTACACTACGCTGCCAACTTACGTTGTAACTCTGAACAGTTCAATGAATCTCGACGCCAATTTCCTCTTGATCTCAAACCTCTGATGTTCCTTTCAAGGAGAAGCCTTCAAGTATACCATGCCTCCCTCCTCATAGCTTAGACTCTCTTGATACTTATCCGCATATTACTTCTGTTTGTCCTGGGCAGCTTGAAGCCTCTGTCAAACCTGCCTGATCTTATCTGTGTGGTCAACAAATATCTTTGGCCCTATTGTCGTCGTATCCTCAACCGGCCCGGCTTAGGAGCGAGCCCAATGGGCCATCGCCCCAAGCCCCAAAATTTGCCAAAGCCCCCAAATTGGTTAAATAAGTAGGGGCATGTTAGTAATTACCTACATTTTCACTTACCCAAAGCATCGTACACGCACAACTTGACTTCGCTTCATTAAAGATTGACACTTGATACTTATTTATTTTACATTTCAATCAATTTATGCACATTATGAAAACACCTAGACTCCTCTCTCTCTCTCTCTCTCTCTCTCTCTCTCTCTCTATGCCCAAGTCTATCTCCCTCTCTCTCTCTCTTGGTTATGCCCAAGTCTCTCTCTTAAACTACTCAACCTTTCCCATAAGATCTCTCTTTACTTTTGCATTTTTATAATCACCATCTTTATCTCTTTTTCCTGTTCACAACCTCCAACTTCAATCCCATTTGCATTTTGCAACATACTAATGTAGATTTCAAAAATAATAGTCTCAGGATGTGCACTAATGCTAGTTAATAAGCTAATAATACATTTAACAATTACTTTGATCTAAATTATGATAATGTACATAACATTAAAAAAATACTAAACTAATGAGTTATTATAATATATTTGTTATATATTAAGAAATATTGATGGATTATCCATGTTATTGATTAAGGAATATTTATTATCGACTATCAATTATGATTATACACAAAATTTTGCTTTACATAATGACAAAATGCATGTAGTTTAATTTTACAATAATAGAATTATAAGTCTTGAACTTATTCAATTATTTTTTATTCCTATTTTTATTTGTTTTTTGTTAATTCTTTTCTTCTTTGGTTACCAATCTAATTTTTTTTTGTGACTTTTTTGTTAATTCATGTCTAATTTCATTACTAACCCTTATTTAACTCCACCATTGATAAGTTTTTTCATTACCAATTCCAAAGTCTAGAAAAGAGGGGAAAATGTATAAAAAAAATTATCGATTGATTTAAATGAAAATAAATTTTTTTATTTTTATATAGAAGGCCCTTTTTTCGAATTTCTCCCTAAGCCTCTAAAATGACAGGGTTAACTCTGGTCCTTATGCTCTGCCCAACAAGCAGGTAACCTGTAGAGCATGTCATACAACGCCTCAAACTAAGGCATCCCGATACTTACCTGATAGTTGTTGTTGTAAGCAAACTTATACAACAGTAGATAATCCTTCCACGATCCCCCAAATTGTAGAATCAAGGCCTAAGCATATCCTCCAAGATCTGTATCAACCTCTCTATCTAACCGTCGATTTGAGGATGGAACGCCGTACTAAACTGCAACTTAGTGCCAAGCTGCTTCTGCATACTCTCCTAATGTTTAGATGCCAAGGTTCCCCATCCGACACAATATATACCGACATTCCATGTAGCCTAGTAATCTCCCTCTCGAAGATGATGCTTAGTTGTGGGAACATGTACCTTACCAAAACTAGGATAAAGTGCACTGATTTCATGAGTCTGTCGATCACTACCAAACTGTGTCAAGTTTCTTGGAAGTTTGCAGTAGGCCACTAACGAAATCCATCGTGAGGTACTCTGATTTCCACTACGGAATGGACAGTGGCTGTAGTAGTCCACCCAATTTCCTATGCTCAGCCTTATCCTGTTGGAAGATAGGACAACTCCTAAACTACTCACCAACGTTAGCCTTCACCCGTGGCCACCAAAACAATCACCTCAAATCATAGTACATCTTGGTCTGACCAGGATGAACTGTGTAATGACACTTGTGTGTGTCCAACAGAATGCGTCCTGAATCTTTTGTACTGCAGGTATCTGCAACCTCTCTCTGTGTCTCAAACACTAATCTGATGACTCAAACACTAATCTGTGTTACATAGAGACCATAAACCATCTTACACTTGGCAGCCTGCTCAAGAGACTATTAGTTTTTAGGGATCAAGCGCAGCGAAATTTTTTGAAACCTTTTCAAAATATCCCTAAACCAGAATCCTATCGATTCCATTAAAATGATATATCAATAGAGAAAAACCATAACTTAACAAGCACAACTCCATGTCTGCCTTTTTTGGCGTTAATTGATTCCTTCAAGACGCTGCCAAAGACGAGCGTCCTTTATCAGAAATCCACACACAAACAGATGATCACGATTTGGAGTGCTAGCACCAAAAATTCTAGGTAAGAAGATTCTCACAAAACACTCTAGAAAAACATCTCTAGAAAAGTCTCTCTCATAATACAACTGTGACCCTAATGTCTTATTTATAGTTCAATAGGTCGAGTTGTAAGAGAACTCCATCTCATAGTTATACACTAAATAGAGTCTTAGATAAAGTCCAACTCTAAAAAGGATAGAGTCATAGAGAATCTACAATTACTAATTCAATAAGAGTTGTAATTTATCTAAAACTCAAATAAAAATTAAAGTCATACTTTAATTCCAATTAGAGTCCTATTCAAAATAGGATTCACTAAGAGACTAAATTTCTAGTCACACTAGAAATATAGGAGAGTTTTGAATCCTAGTCAAACTAGGACACTTAATGAGAATCTTCAAAATGAATTTTATCAAATCAAATTTATTAACCTAGATAATATTAAATCGTGCAAGTTCGTTCTTTGTGTGCGAACCAATATGTTCATACAATGTTGGTAGTGAACCAAAATCCTTTTTTGACACACAAGTCATAAGCGGCCTCTAGCAAGACATTATGACTACCTAAGTTGTATGAAGATCAATAAATCGATACAACCTAATAGACAATGTATATCATATCCTTTTGTCATGAGATATCTTTTTTATTGAACTTAAGACATGGAATGTCACCCTTATAGTTCAATCTATTAGTCTCAATCTTTGAGTAGACTGAAATTATCAAGTGACATTGATCCAATCAATTCACTAGACATGGCCATTTATCAGTCTAACATATCGATGGGCCCAATAGATATCTCTCTCTAATAGAGAGGGACAAATCCTATCATGATCACACAACTTCCATTCATTAGTTGGACAATAACCAATCACAATCTTTATAATCATCTGTTAAAGACAACATTTATTTGTGTCAAATCATTGTGCTCTTAATGTTTGAGTCTCTCATGATCTCAAGTCGAAGGACTAAAGGATAAAACTATCATGAGAATCACTTATGACATTGACCATGTAGCATTCTCATAGTGGGTCAGTCCAATATTTGTTCCTAAGAAATACTCATGGTCTTGATCCGTATCCGTATACGCTTAATCCTCACATGACTATCAATCAAGACTCACACTAGTTTTAATTTACTATTATTCCCACAATAATAACTGACTAGGGACATTTGGAATAATATTATAATTATTCATGGATACTATTATAAAAGAAACATGCATCTACTTATAATAGTTAATTAATATTTACAGAATTGGCCTAGGACACATTTCCCAACATCTCCCACTTGCACTAGGTCCAATATACACGTATCCAATACTGTGTGACCTTAATGTGTTCTTAGTGGAAGAATTTTATTTATGTATCTGCTACATTATTTAATATTGTTGTTCTGCAAATCTTCACGTTCTTTCTTTAATAAGACAAAAATGTTTGAGTAGTTATTTAAATCTATAGTGTGATTTAGGTTCTATAACCTAAAGTTGTGCATTGGTTTTACAATAAAATCCAGCATTGCTTCCAACACTTGGAATCACAACTCATTCAATCATGAACCTTATGATCTAAACATTTTCTTTGGTCGCATCAAATACCGCTAAAACTCTATTTATGTTGTAGAACTTTACTAGAGTGATTTTAGAACATTTCCAACTCACTGCATCTTCTAGAAGTTAACACATATTCATATTGCGATCATTAATAATTTATATTAGCTTGAAATTTTCCATTTTATAACCATTTACAAAACTCACATCTTTTAAACCTCTGTAAACACAATAACATTTATCAAGTGCTTCAGAAGTACTTAAGAATGTTATCAATAGATATCCAGTGACCTTCACTGGAATATTTGAGATGTATGTATGTTTTACCCACAACATATGACATATCAAGTTGAATGCAAAGTATAACCTATGTGATGATTCTCATAACTAATGCATATGAAATCATACTCACATTGTCTCGATCATCATTTGTCATAAGACTTTGAGTCTTGCTGAGACTTATGTTATAAGACATAAGTACGAATTCTTTTAAGAATCTCGCACACTAAAACTTTTTCAGGTATTTGTCTATTTAAGCATTCTAATTTAGACAAATTAGCGTATTAAATCTATCTCTATAGATCTATATCACAAGGATATAGGTCTAAATGTCTACAAATTTCATTGAGAAACTTTTCCTCAACCAAGACTTGACATTCTGTAAGGTTAGGAATTTATTTCTAATGAATAATATATCATCAACGTACAGATTCAGAAAAGATAATTGTGTTCCTACTAACTTTCGTGTATACACAAAGTTTATCTTCGATTCGATGAACTTAATTCATTAATTATTTCATCAAAACAAATATCCCAACTTTGATAAGCTTACTAGAATTCACAAATGGATCATTGAAGCTTGCATGCCTTTCTAAAATTCTTAAGATAATCAAGACCCTTAAGTTGTGTCATACACATCTTTAAGGAGCATAGAACAATACTATTTTGATTCTTGTTTGTCATATCTTATAGCCAAGCTATGAAGTAATGACAATAAGAATTCTATAACTTAAGCTTAGCTACCAGTGAAAAATCTTATCATAATCAACACCTTGATTTTGATTAAAATTTTTCTATAAGCCGTGCTTTTAGTATTCGCCTTTTTGTTTCTTCATGTGATTTTAAATCATTGACATCCAATGGTCATACCATTTTCAAATGAATAAATCAAGTTCCAAACTTGAATAGCATACATGAATTAAAATTCAGAGTTCATTAACACTTAGTCTCTTCATCCAAATCTAGACAAGACATATCTCTTGATAAGTAGTGATTCATTTTAATCCAGTATCAAAAATATATCACAAATATTAATGATAAGAAATTTCAAATTTCTCTAGCCAATTTATTATTATTCTAAATTTTTAAGAGATATATGTTATTTGTGTATACTCAACTAGTTCAAAACTTTGTTGAGTATCCTAAAGTGGTTCAGTTCTCATTTGTGGCTTTTGAACATTTCAAGATTTATTTTATTTCCAATAGTGTCTTTGAAATAAACTCTTTATTTAGAAAGACATCATTTTGAGCAACAAACAATTTGTTCTCAATTGAATAAAATAGTATCATAATATTCAACCACAATTAGACACAAAATGACTTAGGCATCAAACTATATGTGACTTAATGTCTTACACAAGTCTCGCCCCTTCAAGTCTCAAGAAAAAACAAACTAGGTCTTTTATTTCATATTGTATATGGAGTTTTATCTACCACTTTAAAGAATATAAGGTTTAGTGCGATGTGCAGTTGTTTCTAACATATAGCCTCAATAAGACATGTTAGGAGGGTCTATGTGACACATCATAAATCGAATTATATCCTATATAGTTTGATTTCTCCTCTTAAAACATCATTTCACAAATGATGTTCCTAGTGGAGTTAATTGCAAGACAATCTCACAATTTTAAAGATGGTCATTTAAACTCTTGGCTCAAATATTATCCACCTTGATTTCATCAAAGTATGTTAATAATTTTTCAAGTGATTTTTTTTTTTTAATTTTTATATACTTATTTTGAAATTTTCGTAACAATTCAATGATAGGATTTGTAATTTATTATAAAATGAACAATTTCATTCTATGAATAACTAAATCCATCCTTTAAGGCTTTTATTTAGAACTAGGTAAAAAGTCTGGCTCACAACTAAGATTTATGTGCCCGACACATAAACGTCTGGTAGCTTTTACCTTCCCTTTATCCATTCTATATTAATTAGTTCCTTTGTGTTACATACCACCACATACATGTCAAAGGGTTTTTTGTAATATTCTGTCTTACAAATTTTAATTGCATCCAATGCAACTGCAAACAGATTTCTCCAGGTTTTTCATATTATATAGTTCAAAACTATTTTGATGAATTATAGATCAAATCTAAACCAACTCTTGGCACATAAAGATAAAAAGTCCCTTTTTTAGATAATCAATATAGCCCTTTGTGTTCCAAACACAAAAACATATTGATAGGGTCTCAATTATTTACAAGAATCAAGGAATTTTGTATTCTTATATTTTTCCTACATGACTTACTGTTGGAACATTTCCTTCAGTGTCACTGTCATTATCATGTCATTAGCTTTCACGGTCCCAAATCTTTCCAAAAGTTCGGTTAGTTTCTAACATGGCATATAATTCATGCAATAGTATATGGTAGTTCTAAAGAAACAAGTTAATCTGAGACATACATCCTTGATTTTTATGGTTGATAACATTCATCAATTTTCAAACCAAATCAGGGAAAATAGTCTTAGAAATTATTTTATCCTTCTCAAAGATTGATCGCAGTTACTATGGATTAGTATTACTAGAAGTCTTATATCTACAACTAGAAAATTATGCAAAACCATTTATTAGTGAGTAATTAAACTCCCACTAAATCAATAACCCTCATATATATTAATTTAGTAGACTAAGATCCATGTTTCACTTAATTTTGAGACAGCTAAGGCATGACACTCAAAATCAAGTTATTTAGGTAGGTAACCTGTGCCAATTGCATCACATATAACTCTTAGGTTCTTTATGAGATCTAAACATCATATGTCACAACATGTTGTGTCTCATCTATCTCTAAAGCCCAAAACTATTTTGATAACTTTATTAAGTCAGACCAATTTAAAACATTCAGATAACCGTCACTCGACTTGTCTCACCAAGATAACACAATACGCCCTGTTGAGGCAGACCCATATTGATGTGATTGAGGCCTTGACAAGTGTTTAAAAATTTGGTGGCATTTACTTAAAATTTTAATTGATGGATTCTTATTTAGTTCTATGATTTTTCTTATATTAAGACCTATAATTCTAGCTCTAATCATGAAATATCCAATATATCAAATCATGCATAGAATAAAGATCATAGATAAATAAGAAACAATTTCACATATAGGTAAAGCATCATAAAACAAATTTAAGAAATTAAATGTTATTCAGTCATAGAAAAATTTCCATGCATTGCAATTAGAATTCTATTGGATTTAAGCATAGCTACACGAGAAAAAGTCTCATTATTTTAGTCAATGAAATTGATTGAAACTGCCCCTTATTTTATTTCTGAAAATTATTAAAACGTTTTTAATTAATATGGGCCCACCTTTAACTTAATATCTTATTCTAATCCTATTAGAATTTATGATACTTGGAATCCGAATCCAATTAGAATTTAAGATACTTGGTATCCTAATCCAATTATACTTGGAATCCTAATCCAATACAAATTTGTCATATATAATCCAATTAACAAAATTTTGTCTCATATACAATAACCAATATCAATTAAATTAGAACCTTTCTTCATTAATTATTATGTATATTTGTTTATAAGTAATTATTATAGAGTTCGACCCCTTTTAACTCGGTCGTAAATATGGGTCTATCAAATTTGATAAGCATCATCATGTATAATGCCATACGACTAGCTAGGCCTTACCATCATCGATTGATAACAAATATTATCTACAACTTATTTGATTGATAATATGAGGTAAACTATGTTGGATTATCTGTCCTACTCCAAACGAAATATCTCATTAGTAAACGTGAAGACTATGATGGCATGCACACATACTAACCCCATATCACAAAGATATACATTAACTAATCAAACTATGCATGTGATATCTAATCATAATTAAATTACAAATTTGATTATTTATTAATAGAACTATGATTGCTTGCCACATGGATATCTTGATTCTTATGTTGTCGACTTATCCGATGATCATGAAGAACAAATCTCCATTACGCTAAAATTAAGTATATGTTGAAGGTCAATCCATAAGTGATGCAGTTTACGAGGATCTTTATCAGCATAAAGTTGCACCACCATGACGCTTCACCATAAAGAAAATTTAGTTTTGGATTGTGTTGCTCATGGAACCTTCCATATAGCCTAATCCTAAAAGTAAATTAATATTTGACCAAATTGATCCCATCAAATGAGCCGTATTCACATTATATTTACGTTAATTAAATTAACTTAATTAATAACATGTATATCCTATATACAGATAGAACAAATCATAATAGTTTAATGGAACTAAAACCTTCCTCACACTGTTGGGTTTCGAGAATCAAGCGCAGCGAAATTTTTCAAAACCATTTCAAAATATCCCCGAGCCAGAATCCTAACAATTCCATTAAACTCATATATCAAGAGAGAAAAATCATACTTTAACAAGCACAACTCCATGTCTGCCTTGTTTGGTGTTGATCGATTCCTTCAAGACGCTGCCAGAGACGAACATCCTCTATTAGAAATCCGCACAGGAACGGATGATCACGATCCGGAGTGCTAGCGTCAAAAATTCTAGGGAAGAAAATTCTCACAAAACTCTCTAGAAAAATCTCTCTAGAAAAGTCTCTCATAATACAACTGTGAACCTAATGTCTTATTTATAGTTCAATAGGTCGAGTTGTAAGAGAACTTCATCTCATAGTTATACTTTAAATAGAGTCTTAGATAAAGCTCAACTCTAAAAAGAATATAGTCATAAACAATCTACAATTACTAATCCAATAAGAGTTGTAATTTATCTAAAACTCAAATAAAAATTAATGTCATACTTTAATTCCAATTAGAGTCCTATTCAAAATAGGATTCACTAAGAGACTAAATTTCTAGTCACACTAGAGATGTAGGAGAGTTTTGAATCCTAGTCAAACTAGGACACTTAATGAAAATCTTCAAAATGAATTTTATCAAATCGAACTCATTAACCTAGATAATATTAAATCGCGCAAGTTCATTCTTTGTGTGCGACCCAATAGGTTCATACAATGTTGGTAGTGAACCAAAATTCTTTTTTGACACACAAGTCATAAGCAGCCTCTAGCAAGACATTATGACTACCCAAGTTGTATGAAGATCAATAAATCGATACAACCTAATAGACAATTTATATCATATCCTTTTGTCACGCGATATCTTTTTTATTGAAATTAAGACATGGAATGTCACCCTTATAGTTCAATCTACTAGTCTCGATCTTTGAGTAGACTGAAATTGTCAAGTGACATTGATCTAATCAATTCACTAGACATGGCCATTTATTAGTCCAACATATCGACGGGCCCAATAGATATCTCTCTCTAATAGAGAGGGACAAATCCTATCTTGATCGCACAACTTCCACACATTAGTTGGACAATGACCAATTATAATCTTTATAATCATCTGGTTAAAGACAATGTTTAATTGTGTGAAATCATTGTGCTCCTAATGTTGGATTCTCTGATGATCTCAAGTCGAATGACTAAATGTAACTATCATGAGAATCACTTATGACATTGACTATGTAGCATTCTCATAACGGGTCGTTCCAGCATTTGTTCCTAACAAACACTCGTGATCTTTATCCTTATCCGTATACGCATAATCATCACATGACTAGCAATCAAAACTCATACTAGCCTTAATTTTTTGTTATTCCCGCAATAATAACCTATTAGGGACATTTAGAATAATACTATAATTATTCATAGATACTATTATAAAAGAAACATGCATCTACTTATAATAGTTAAATAATATTTACATAATTGGCGTAGGGCACATTTCCCAACATAGACACCTTTGGAATCCTCATCTAGCAACAAATATGTGGCTCATCGCTTGTAGGAATCTTTATCATGCATAACTCTAAAATTGCCTCTAACAAGCCATGCTCATGTGCCATCAAGTAAACAACAGTTCGACTATGAATGCCATTCTTGCTCAATGCATCTTCTACAACGTTCGCCTTACCCGGGTGATACTTAATAGTGAAGTCATAGTCCTTCAGTAGTTTGAGCCATCTACTCTGCCTCATGTTTAGATCCCTCTGTGTGAATAAATACTTAAAACACCGATGATCGGTGAACAACACAAACTTGTCTCTGTATAGATAATACATCCTTTAGTGCAAAAACGGCTGCTACAAGTTCCAAGTTGTTCACTGGGTAGATACCCTCGTAAGGTCACAACTGTATGGATAAACAAGCAACTAGGCGGCCATCCTGCATCAACACACATCCCAACCCAGTGAGGAGTTCATATAAATTGAAAATCCCTTCTCTTACTTTGGCAATGTCAACACTGGTGTGGAAGTTAGTTTCCTTTTCAATTCCCAAAAAGCTTGCTCACACTCCTATGACCAAACTAATCTAACATCTTTCTTAGTCAGTCTAATCATCAGCACAACAATCGAGGAAAAGTCTTATACGAATCGCTGGTAATACCCTACTAGCCCCAATAAACTTTGAATGTCGAAAACAGATTTGGTCGTCCTCCACTCGATAATCGCTCGAATCTTGTATGAATCCACAGATATACCTTGGTCGTTGATGACATATCCGAGGAACTTCACCTCACTCAGCCTAAAGTCATACTTGGTAAACTTAGCATAAAGTCAGTGTTCTCTCAGTGTCCTAAAACTCTCTTTGAGATGATTCTTGTGCTCTACAAGAGTCTTGTTCTAGATCAGTATTTCATCGATGAACACAATGACTTATTTGTCCAAATATGGTCTTTAAACCCTATGCATCAAATCCATTAATATCGTTAGGGCATTAGTCAGCCTAAATGGCATGGCTGTAAACTCAAACAACCCATATCTCGTGCTCAAAGCGGTCTTCTTAATGTCCTCTTCTCGAATCCTCAACTGATGATATCCTAAATATAGATCAATCTTTGAGAAGAACTTGGTGCCTGCCAACTAATCAAACAGATCATCAATCCTGTGGAGTGGGTAATGGTTCTTGATCGTTACCTTATTCAGCCTCCTATAGTCTACACACAACTCCATCATATTGTCCTTCTTAACAAATAGGACTAGCACTCCCCAAAGAGACATGCTCGGATGGATGAAGCCATAGTGTGATAAATCCTCCAACTATGACCTCAACTCCTCCTCCTCCAACATAATCTTATATGATCAACTTGAAAGTGGCTTTGTCCGTAGTAGAAATTCGATGATAAATTAACCTCTCGAAGTAGTGGTAGTCCTAACAAATCATCAAGAAAGACATTGGGAAAATCTTTAACAACTAAGACATCCTCAATCCTGATCACTGTCCTCAATTTTGGCTTAACAACTACAACAAACTCCTCCATCTCCTGAGTTATAGCTAGTCGACTTTTGGTGATCAATAATATAGGCACAACTACAGTATATGTGAACTCTAGATCCCCATACGTGAAACGTAATGGACTTATGGAAACAGACTAACTGTGCAAGATAAGCCACCAACCAATCCATCCCAAGTAGTGCATCAAACTCGAGGTATTCTAATATGCGCAAGTCTACCAATAACTGGTGTCCTTAAACCTCTACTATGTACTCCCGACATATCCAGTTAGGGTATATCTTATCCCCAATATTCATACTAAGGATAAGAAGTATGTAACATCTGTTGTGATAAGCCTAACTCTCCTACCATGCCTCCCTATCTAGTTGAGCTAGTACGAGGACCCTCTCTTTGGCTTGATTTGGCTCTCGTCGGGGTGAAGGTCTCTGGCAATCGGCCTTGAAGTGACCCCTCAGTTCACATCTAAAGCAATCCCACATGTCCTTTCTAACCCCTGATCTCAGACCTTGACCCTGGCCCTTGTCATGGCCTCCCTGATCCCGATCCTGTATGTACGGCTGTCTCGGTTGCTTAGTAGGTGCAGGTACAACAACGTGTACCATTTCTCAGTCATCATATCTAAACTGATCATTTCCCCGACCCTTGTCGACCCTGCAACTTCCATCTGAATGTCGGATATCCCTAAAGGCCCTCTACCCCTACCTCTCAGACTAATCTCTGCCTTTTCGACCTATGCACCTGTTGAGAACTCTGCCCTAACTATCTCTCAAATGATTCGTGAGTATGTAAGCCTTTTCCATTTAAAAGGTATGTCTCATGTGCGATAGCTTTATCATAAATCTCCTGAAGAGTGAAAGCCTCAGTAGACACTATAGAACTAGCGATAACCTCAACCATTCCTCGAATGAAGTAGTAGATTTACAGCCTCTTCGTTCCCACAACATCCATAGTGAGCTGCAATAGGTATCAAAACCTCTTTATCTACTGTAAGACCAACTGGTTACCCAATCTAACGGACAAAAACTCCTCCCTTAGTCTCAGCTAAACCTCTATAGGGATGCACTTATCATAGAACAGCTGTTAAAACTCGTCCCAATTGGTAGGATCTGGATGTGTATCAGTGTAAGTCGTCCACTAGACCGTTGCATCTCTTCTAAAATAGAACCCAAATAGTCGTGCTTGTATGTTCTCCTCAATCCTTCGTGGCTTATGGAGCTGTTAATGTGATGACAACCATCTCTCGACCGCCTCTATGTCACTTCCTTCGTAAAAAATTTGGGTTGGAACTAGATGAATTCCTTAATTAGCTTAGCCTCAACTTTCAAGGCACTCCCAGAAGTAGTCGTTATCGACGACTGCTTGATAGGCATCGGTGTAAGAGTCAATGTCTATACAAGCATAATTACTGGCATAGCCCCATCGGCCAGCATTTTTAATATTGTCGCCTGAGCGAGCATCTGAGGGGTAGTCGGGGCGATGATGCAGCAAAATCTTTGGGAGCTAGTACTTTTGTTGCCTATGCCCTAAATAGCTCAATAATCTCAGTCAGTTGTGTCTGATGAGCGACAAATCAATCATCTATACTCTGGGCACTGAGTAGTCGTCGTAGGATCACTCGTCTGTCCTACCTCAGGCTGTGCAGAGGGTTATCTGTCCATCATGATTTGCATCGAGAAGCGTGCATTGTGATCAACCTCGGTATATATAAGCGTATAATATATAATTTACAGTAACAACATAACACGTATATAAACCCTACCTCTACCCAACTCACAATCACTTCCCAACTAGAGTTATAATGTAAGTATATCAGATTTCCACAACTAAGGTTTGTTCATTAAGTTTTATGTTATTTCCTTAATTCCCTACGTTCCACGAACCATTGCTCTGATATCAATTGTGACGTCCCCTGTGCCCCGAGGCCGTCATATGGTGCATCGTGGGTCCCAAAGCCCTGCCACATCACTGTCCTAGTGTGTCCTAAGCACCACTGACGCCCATTGTCACGCTAATTCATCGAAGTTCATTCTAACTAATCTTGTATTATTCTAAAGTTTACCAGTTATTCAATTGTTTAAGGCGGAAGACTTAATAGGCATGAAAAACATAAGTAACATATAAAGGTCATGTCATGTAGAGCATCAATCCCACTGTGGAAAGTTCGGCATAACGTACATTGCATATAAGGCAACAAAGTGACTCCTAAAGTAAATTTATACATGTAGTGTCTCTCGAAGTCCCCTGATACCCTTAAAATAAATCAAAATATCAAAATAAACACCTACGAATAGTGTATCGAACAATGGGCGAGCTTAGAACTAGTCGCTAGGAATCCCCTTGCTTTTACTCGTAGAAGGATCTGCACTCTGTCATCAAAACAAAACAGATGACGAGTCCAGTGAGTAAATCCCCAGAAGAAAACCTTCAAACATTTAAAGTAGAAACCAATAATTGTGTTAAATAAACATGCAGGCTAAATAGGCAACTTTAAATAGATCAACACATGTATAAATTACACCGAATAACTCAAATATGTGTGTAATCATGTTGGGCAAACTAGACCATACTTCCATTTATCAAACGTTCTCAGTGGTAGCGCATTACTAGACCACGTTTTAAGCCCTTTCAATGGTCTATCCGAACCACGACACACCGACACACACACCAATGATGATAGCAGTTTGGGTTGCAATTCACCGAGGGCACGAGTGTCATGTGCTATAGTCTAGTGTATCAGTCACATGTTACATAACATAGTAAGGTAAACCACTCGACCAGCCGTTTCACATACACCATAACGGAAATAGAATGTGAAACAGTGAAATAAGCTTAGACTGATAGCAAGAAAATAAATAAATAATCGCATGTGTTTCTGAAGGGATTTACGTGTGACGGCCCCAAATTCCCAATGCATTTGGGTACGCCCGGCCTAGACCCGTGCAGGTCCCGAGTCCGTTCTCAGCGAACCTGACGAGCCTAGTCAGCCTCAAAACATCAAAATTTCACGTTTTATGAAAGAGTTATTGCAATTATAACACAGGAGAAGCAAAAATCATATTCTAATCAAATATTGGGAAATAACTCAATCAAAGGGAAATTAGGAATCTATATAAATGTGGAAAACCCAACATGTTCAATTCTAAGTCAACAAAATGGATTGATGGAATCCACCTCAAAACATATTCCCCAGTTCCAAAACAATCATATATATATAAACTTCATACAAAAAGAAATAAACATGAGCCTACATCCCGGTACCTCAAGTCCAACTGCTCACAAAAAGTCTCCTAGGCAAGGTACCTTGCCCCTCGCTCTCCGTCCTATGCTCTGCACCCACCGTCACAAACTAGACGGTGAGTAACTGAGAGAAATCGAAAGTAAAGCCAGAAGAATATAACAGTAATTCATGAAATAACAAACAAGGCAGTCTAAATATCATGCGGGTACTGTAAGACGAGAATTTAAATAAACAAGAATGCATGATAGACAGACTGGAAATGATAGCAATCGAAACATGTGTGTTCTATGAGTCAAGAGAGGCAATAAGTGGTCTAAATTCCACAACAATTCCACAACAGCGATGTCGCAACATCGAAATCCACAGCAATATCCACAACAATCCAGTACATGGTATCACACAATCACTAGGGGTGGTCAAACACTCGTGCGCTCGAGTGCCCGCGTTTTATCCCTTCTAGTGCAGGCCGCATGTACCTTCGAGACACACACTTATGCCAAGAACACACATACAAGGAATAAGGAATGGAAAGCCAATAATTCGATAGTAACAAACACAAAGAAGTGAAAATGAATTACATGATATTTTCTAAACTGGCTTACTAACGTACAAATGCTTTTTAAGGCAAATGTACTTACCTGATTTATCGTAATCCGCGTATAACACTCCCGCGACTCCTAACGCGTATCCCCGAGTTTTCCGTTACCTGACAAGGTTGGAAACTCGTATTAATAGGTCAAGTCATTAAATTAGCTTCAATTTGACATATTATATCAATTTTTACATTTTTCGAGGCTAAAACCCCGATTATATCTCGCCAACATTTCCAAGAAAATCCCAAAACTCAGTTGTGAACCATTTTTCTAATTTCTCATATTTTTCTGGATTTTTCTGAATGTTTCCATAATTTTCCCTATTTTTTTTCTGGATTTTCTTTTCCATTTTTCTTTATTTTCTCTCTCTCTTTTTTTTTCTTTTAATTTAAGGGCGGTTCGGCCGAACCAGACCGGTTCAGGGCCGAATCGGCCCTTCTTCTTCCTCAAGAGCAGAGCAGACGCTCTGCTCGTTTTTTTTTTTTTTTTTTTTTTTTTGAATCAATCGAGAGAGGGAGAGGGAGGAAAAGAAATAGAGGGATGGAGAGAGATCTCCAGTGAGGGAGTGAACCCCGGTCACCACCATCTCCGGTGGGAGAGGTGGTGTTGTGAGAGAGAGAGAGAGAGCAACCCTAGACGAGAGAGAGAGAGAAAACCGAGAGGAGAGAACCGAGAGTTCAAGAAAAGAAGGTGAGTGCTTACCTCCGGCGTCTCAGCTCCGGTCACCGGCGAGGAGGAGAGGCTGGTGTGAAGAGATCGTGAGGAATGGGCAAGGAGAGCTCGTGAATGAGAGAGTGAGAGACGGTGAAGAGAGAACGTGAGAGACAAGTGAGATGTGTTTAATGACATGGGAGAGGGTGAGATGAGTGACGTGAGGTGAGGGGGGGTGTAAGAGAGTGACGTGAGTGAAGAGATGTATGAGAGGTGTGTGTTTATATATATATATATTATATATATAAAAAGGAGATGTGAATAGTAGATGAATAGTGGGTTAGGTAATGTGTTGTCACATGCCTAGCCCTTCATCTTCCCTACACACACACATCTCGAGGCTGATTTATGGGTTCTCCATTATTGGATTGTGTCACCTTTACAATCCTATCCCATGGTTCATTTGTTATGTAATTATCCAACACCCGCGTCCAAACGACGTTCCCCGATCCGTCTAGCCTCCTCGGTTCGTATTTCTCTGTCACGCGCATAGTTTTACTTTGTCTCGTACAAATAATTATTTAAATTATACAATAATTCTTTTAATTATGTTTTTATTGTATTTTTCTCCCCCGTTTACCTAGGCGGGACCTCACTCATTTTAAAAATTGCCCGAATGGCTCGTGATACGCATTAGACTAAAATACTATTACACACATCAAAGAATCATAAAATCACCTCGGTGTCGACTCCCGAGGTTCGAAATACTGTCTAGTATCACGTAGTCGGGTCACGGTTTTGACAAGTACTATACAAGTCGGGTTAAAATTTGAGGGTTGTTACATTACGCACCGCAAATCGCACTCCAATTCCCGAAAAACACCCCGGTTCGACCTCACCTTGCTCTTGACTATCATATTGTAGTCCGTAAGCCCCATGAGATCCATTGTAAGTGTTTTAGATCGATTATAGTAGGTCTAGTTAGGTAATTTATCAAATTTTCTAAACTAGCCCCTTAGTCATTTTTTTAATGTTATTGTCCATAGCGCGCTAGGTGAAGCTATGTCTGGGTAGCGCGCTAGGGAGCCACCTAGCGCGCTATTGCTCTTCGTTGTGAAAAACAACGTAGCGCCCAACATAGAGAGCTTGCTACCTGTGTCGAATGGAAAAACTCCAACTCTGAAATTCTCTCATTTAACACCATGGCCTCCTCCATCACCATCGACCCTACCATTTCCTCGTAGGGGAACCACAAACACCATCAAAACAATCGAATAGCAACAAATTATATCAAATTTACAAGTTCAAGCATTCACTCATTTTAACCAATTCATCAATTTCCTCAAAACCAATGTAATATACCCAACCAATTGATGAAATTGACTATAATAACACCGTATTTCACTAGAAGATCAGTGAGTTACAGTTTCCAATTTGTTTTTCATAAAAAAAATCCTCAAAATTGAGCTTATTTTCTTGAAAATTGATAAAAGATTTCAGAGCTCACCTAGATTGTTGATTGTTTGATTAATTTCTCTCCAAATCCTTGAGAAAACTTAACTCCTCTCCTCCTTAAAACTCAAATTCTTAAGATTTTGGAACGGTTGTCCAAGCAAATATCTTAATCTCATCAAGTGTGTGTACATGTATCTCGAGGACCATCCTAAGGCTTCATTTTGAGTTGTCCAACTCACATTAATGACTCCATTAAGATACTCCACAGCTCAGTCTTGTTCAACTAACCCCCAGTTACCTAGTGTCCCGTACCTCAACACGCATCTTGAGGTGCACCATAGCCTATTATTTCGGTTTAATTGACTTAGCCTATTGTTTATTATTATTATTTTTTCATCCTAGTGTACCTGTACTTTGCTTACCCAACACTCGCGTCGAGACGTTTTACAATGCGAATACCAGTCACACCATCTCGCACGATTTATCAATATAAGTACACACATGTGATGCAATATGAAGTGATTAAATGAATTAACATTGCAATAAGGCAAACATCAAAAAAACATAATCTATTTACCTAGTCAGGTGAGCCCTAGCATATCTGGGATGTCCACTAGGTCCGAGCTGGTGTAGCAACCCCAAAATTCAAGGTCCCCATGTCATGCACCGCGGGCCCACGGCCTTGCCATATCACCACCCTGTTGTGTCCCACATGCAGCAAACCACCTTATTCCTCATTCATCAGAGTTTAGCATTCATTATTTCAATATTACACTAGAAGACTTAAAATAAGAATTAACAATTAATTTACATCATTATTTTAGAGCATTAGTCCTATGTGGAAAACCTGACAAAATACCATGCATACAACTGAAGTGAATATAAACAGAAGTTCATATACATGTATTCGGTGTTGTGCAGTCCCCAAAAACCTAACAAAACATAAATATATACATATTGTAGTCCAAAACACGAGCTAAAATAGCAACAAACTCAGAAGTAGTCGCCAAGTACCTCCTTGCCCTTGTCCTCACTCTTGCTCGTCGAAGTATCTGCACTAAGTCACCTAACAAATACAGTGACGAGTCCAATGAGTAAATTCTCAAAAGAAGTTCACACAATATTCACGAATAAAAGCAATAAATCTACGAGACATGCGAGTATGACATTTGGTCATATGATAAAACAAGTATAGGAATCTAGCGTTGTCTCGCGCTAATGAATGCAGGCTTACAATGACTAAATCTCAACTTTAGTAACCGGGGAACCTTTCCAGATGCTATTTCAAGTCAAGGAAACCCTTAATTTCTTCCGACAATAGTAAATATATTCTACTGCCATTGACATGGTCAATGTCGCAAGCAAGCCCGTGCAAGAGATCTAGCCACAACCAAGGATGAAAAACCCCATGAGTGACCACTAGCAGTCACTCATGAAAATCGATACGATATTTGATAAAAAACAAAGCTATGAATAAAGTGAAGCTTTCTCAAGGGTTTTACGAACCTCAATTCACACTACAAAGTCACAAAACTAACCGATCTGCTGTCACATCGGAATGCGCGTCCGACACTCGACTATGGTATCCTAAGTCCCTGGTGCCTGAATGAACCATTTTAAGTGATTTAGTTTCAAATTAATTGATTTTATATTACAACACAAAAATAAAAATTTTATTCCATTTTTTAGTATTTGCACATTTTTCTAATTTCTCACATTTTTTTGGATTTTTTTATTTTTTTCAAAATTTTCTAGCTATTTTTCATATTTTTGTTAATTTTATGCTTTACAAGGTAAAAACCCCGATATAAAGTTATGACAGCCCCAGCAACCACAAACTGGGCCCCACTCAGCCTAAACCCACGTGGACCCCTGAGCCAGTCTCCAACGGGTCAACGTAAGTTTAGTCAACCTTAACTTACCAAATTATTCAGTACATTATTCATTCACTCATTGTGGTTAACTTTTAGATTCGCCTTAACTCTATTTAATCATTATTCGTCCTCAAATTTAGTTAGGCGTGCAGTGGAAACATTCAAACACTAACTTTAAAATAACTTAAAACCAATTTACAACTCAATTAACCTAGATGTGGAAAATCCTGTCCAAACAAACATCTCATGTAGATATATAAGATCAACTGAAACCCAAACTGAAATATACATGTTTATCAAGTTTTCCAATGCCCAAAAGACCCCAAAAGATTAAAAATGTAGGAATACATAGCCAAATATACAACAAAACAAAGTGGGACCAAATCAACTAGGAGTGAGCATGCCTCAGAGGATATCCCAAGCATTAGCGCCTTGCCCCGACTCGTCTACGGATTTGCACCCATCATCACAAAAAGGATGGTGAATACAAAAAGTAATAGTAAATAGCAACAATAGAGATCACAACATAAATTATGGATCCACAATAACTAACAAGTCTATATATCATGCGGTACATATAAAGAAACTGAAAGAGATAGCAATTTGCATGATAAACAGATTCAACGAGCTCAAACAACGATAATCAAGTGACTGAGAAGCAAACAAATAGGCGAATATGTAATCCCAATCAAACCGTGGGTCACAAGACCTCCTCAGCTTACAATCGACACAGTGGGCTTAAAGGTCGCCTCCACTGTTCAATACACTATATACAATCCATTGGGCCCGAGGGTCACCTCCACTGATCGTACATTATGCTAGGAAAATCCACGGACAAGGCCAGATGTTGAATCCCTAACACAGCATCGAAGGAAAGTCACAATCACATGTCGAATGCTAAATCCTTCCTATAGGCTCCAACGAGAAGCCATAGACTATGCCGACTGCTAAACTTGTTGAAACTCTTCTCCACTGGTGGACTACCTAAACCTTAGGTCACTCAAATGAGAATAGAGTACAAATGGCACACATTTCAAGAAATAACTAGTCAAGAAATAGAAAAGAATTCATGTTAATTTTATTGTTGCCTTTACTCACTTCAAATCTTACTAATACAGCTCTCCCATAGCTCCACGCGTTTCCCAATGTCAATCTCCAATTGATTAGTCAGCGTCCTTGTTGGTTACTTGATATCCATTTAGGTTCCATTTCTGTTAATTTTCCTTTTTTTCCCAATTTCCATAATTTTATTAATTCTTATAATTGAGTCAATTACCTGGGTATTAGGTTGTATTATGACCTATTTGGATACCAGAGAGATCCCTGAAGTTTTTTCGAAAATTTTTAAAATTTGGATCTGTGAATAGTGTCATGCCGCAAGTGGCGCTGTAGGGATCAATCCCTGGCAGTGTCACTTAAAGCATAGGTCTGGGGTGCTCACTACCCCAAACGCTGTGAGTGGCGCTGTGGGGAATAACCATCCATGGCATAACTTAAATTGTGACGTTCCCAGGGACTTTTTGCCCTGGGGGCCTTGATCAACGTAGTGGGCCTTTTGGCTCCAGGACGCCACTTTCTGCGCCCATTCCAGAACGTGAATCCTGGGTTTATTCAAACCCCGTCTCGTGTCGCCGCATTCCGAGCCTATCCCAAACTCATAGGGTCATCGATACAAACCCAAACCATCATTCAAAACTCGTCCAATCTGTTCAAAAACATCGATTCCAACAATTCGACAGAAAATCCTCAAAAATTCACAAAAAATTCATCAAACTCCCACACATCAACAATCACCATAACAACTCATCACCAAATCAACACCAAAACCTGGGCCAAAACTTCAACTCGGTGTCCGAAATCATCACGACGAAAACTCGAAAAATTGGTGTTAAAACGACAAGAATTGAAAGGTGATCCGAGATCTCACCTTTATACACGTAAATGCTCGCTCCTTGATGTCGATTCGTGCTTGTGAAGTCTCGAAACCCCAACCCCTCAACGTGTTCTTGTTATGAGAAGAGAAAAAAAAAGAAATTTTGACGAGAGAGAAAAGTTGACATCCCTATATATAGTTGCTCCTCACCATCTTACACGTATGTATCTCGAGGGTCACCCTAGGGTCCTCCTTCACACCAGCTCAACCACTCTCATGACTCATTTAGGTAACTCCTTAACTTTGGTCCCTTGACCTTATCCCTTTCTAGCTCAAAAAAATGCACTCCCAAGCATTTCTTGTCACGACCCAAATCTCTAACCTCGTTTTGATTTCCTTAATCAGGATCGCCGACCCGTCACATGGGACCCACACCGTGATACGTACACCGACCGAGGCATGTGGCCGAGGTATATAATATTTTTGTATTGATTGTATGCCTTTTGTAATGTAATGTATAGACTTACTAAGTCAGTTGGACAGTGTAGGCGTCGAGACAAGAGCAGGGACATACCTCGAGTTACGTGCGAGCCGGGGAGCTGGGTAGCTTGACTATGGTGAGTTTACTTATATGCATTTTCATATGAATTAAATAATTACTACGTAGCCTATGGTTATAGTGTTAGTGCAAATCAAATTAGAGTCCTATAGTTGGTTGGAAAATACTACACACATAGACTTACCTCGAGAATTGTGTGAGCACACACTTCCATACACTTGTGTCACACATGTGTGTTACATGGTTGGATGTTAGTGGAGAGTAGAAGCAAAGGATGGCCACAAGATATCATAGAGATCGGATGGACACATTGGATCAAAACCCCACTATAAAAACCATCTTTTCTCATATATTGCTTTGTAATGCATGTCTTTGGCTAAAAATTCACAGTTATAGAGAACTATCTTGCTGGAAAACTTGGGAAATCATTGAGAGCTTTAATCATCAAGAGATTGAGGATCATACACATCTCATCAACCAACATCATCTAAGTAATATGTTGTCAAATCCATGCATCCAAGTTAAGGAATTTTGAGTTCGATCAAAGGGGTTTACTTTGGGGATGATTCTAAAGTGTTTTAATTTTGATTTGATGCATTTCTAAACTTTAATTTCAAACAGCAAGTTCCATTTTCGGATTTTGTAAATTTTTGCCAAAAATGGGATTTTCTAATGATTTCGATTTTGGGAGTTTTTGAGCTATTAAATGATGTTGTTTTTGAAAACAAAGTTCATATTTGGATTCTCCATTGAAAAACACTTGTAGTTCCAAAAGAGGTTTCGAAAATCAGCGGGGTTTTAGTTGGATTAAAATTTCCAGTTTTGAGTATGTTCTTGGTGTTCTTTATTTAAAATTCTGAATTGCATGCATAATTTCTTAGTTTATATGATGTTTTGATGAATGCATGTATAAAAATTGAAGTGTCTGGTGTATGTGTGTTGTGGAGGAGGTGTTTGGATCCTTGGTGGTGGAGAACTGGGATCCAAAAGGCTTCAAGTTGGCTAATTTTGGGTTACGGAAACCTAAAAAATTCTGTGTTTTTGCACCCAGTGCGCTGGAGACCTAAATAGCAGAAATTATTCATTTTTCCTGAACTTTTTCTGCACCCAGTGCGCTGGACATTTTAGCCAGCGCTGGGTACCTGAACAACAGGATTTCTGCAAGCCTGCTGAAATTCTTGCAACACTACTTACACAATAACTTTCTCATTTTAACTCAGATTTTGACGCTTCATATACCGTTGGAAAGCTAAAATAGAAAGGAACAACCTAAATAATGGTCATTTGTATAGCTATTTTGGATCGTTTTGGTGTCAGATAGTCTTAACGCTTAATTTAAAGACTAAGTACATCTAATATAACCTAAATTGACACCAGCAAACTTCGGGATATATACATGAGTCCGGGTGCGAGAGTTTGGGTGACGAGAGGCCGGATTGACTAGGAATTTATTTGCATGTGAGTATACCCAATGATAACTTTATTTTGCATTTCATTCCTATTAAATGTTGTTCTTGCATAGTCCTCTTGACTATATTACTTTTATATTCTGATATCATGTGTTTCCTTGTGTGTATGCTCATTTGATGAGACTTGCTTTCATGATATCCATTTTGTTGATTTGATTCATTAACTCTATTTCATGCCATGTTTATTTTTGTTGTTTTAATTACAATTTGAATGATAAATAGCATGTTAGTAGGCTAGTACATATTTAAAAGGTTTATATGAATTTGTACTCTTTATTTGATTAAAGGTTAGACTTGTTTATGCCTTAACATTCCATACTTGGTCTTTCTTGAAATTAAAAAGTAGTTTTTGTAATTAGGTCCTATAATCGATCGAGGTGTGCACGACTCACGGAATTAGAGTCCCTGGGGATGTTGGCACATATTACCTGACACTGTATTACAGTAGGTGCAGATCCATCTACCAGCCGGCCAGGCAAGGAGAAGATAGGAGATTTTCCCTGAGTAGCGGTACGGCACGACTTTTGTAGTAGGTCCATTTTGATATTTAGTTTGTATTAGATACTATATCTTTTATTACCTTGGGTTGTACATTTGGGTTGAGCATTAGTTCCCCGACTAGACTTAGACTTTTTTATTTTTCTTAAGGTTATCTGGTATATATGATGTCATTTCCTAGTTTTCCACACTTTGGTTATTTTTCCGCATAATATACAAATTTAATTCCGCATTAACTTTTTAAGACTTCCTCTAAATAACAAACCATGTTAAATAAAGTGTTAATTAACACTAAATATCATAAGTTGAATAGAATACGAGATGTATAGGTCGTAAGACTGACTAATACGTAGTTAAGTCCTACGAGGCTAGGATTAAGGTTTAATTACGGGATTAGGCCGGGATGTGCCCTAAATTAAGGGAGGGGTCGTCACATTCCCGTACCCGAATAGCAACACAACTCAGCCATCGTGTGCTCACGGATGTATCAACGCACCAGACACATTACACAACGTTTAATTACTATATTAATTTGTATTTTGTCTGTGTTTTACTTTATTTAGTTCCCAGGACTCCTAATTACCCGTCACAGTTTGGCCGGTACTCGTAACGAACGTTTTTCTGAGCCGAACTCGTTCCTCAACACTAACGTGCACTCATAGACGCCCTCACACGTTTGAAGCATTGTAAGTAACATTCGGGTAATAAATAAATAATACAAACTATCAGACAAATAAAACATACCTAGGTGTCGACTCCCTAGAACTGAAACAAGTACACCACAGCTAGCTGGGCCCACAATATGACCCTGAAATGACACATGACACGAGTTAGAATTTTAAGGTCGTAACAAAAGTCTCGAGAAAATCCCAAATTATTTTTTTTATAGAAACCTCCAAATTTCTATTTATTTAGGTCAAATATAATCTTTCTGATTTTTCTCTATTTTTTCTGAAATTTATTTTATTTAAAAATTGTTTTGATTAAAATTTAATTATTTTTAGAACAAAATAATAATTAATGGGGGCTGGGCTCGGTTCGACCCAACCCACCCGGGTCCGGGCAAGCTCGACTCGGCCCTCCCCTCAATTTCGTCTTTCAAGAGATCCAGTGTGACGGCCCCAGTTTCAAAATCCTAAATTAGGCCCCACCCGGCCTAAACTTACGTAAACCCTCGAGCCAATCTCAATGAGTCACGCAAGCTTAGTCAGCCTTCCTTTACTATTTACCATTCATTAAGCAATTAGAAATTGATTTAATCAATTAGTCAGTTATCACAATTATATCAGAAGCAATTAAATCTCAAACTAATCGAAATAACCTCAAATCATTCAAATTAAGACAACCTAGAGTGTGAAAACCCCGCATATGTATATCATCGTTAATGAATAGTCAAAGGAGAGTAATATATAGATATACATGCCTAAGATCTCTCAAAACCCCAAGTCCCTGTGTTTCAAAACAATATATACAATAATACAAGAAAGATCACCCATATCAGCCAAGTGGAAAGACGCACTCATGTATCCTCAGATGATATCCCCTAATTGTGGAGCTTTTCTCTTGTTAGACTGTGGATCTGCACTCCTTCAAACACAAGAATGACGATCCCAGGTAAGTAATGACGATCCCAGGTAAGTAATGCCAAGCAGGATATAAATATAGTATTTCGAAATAAATAAATCAGTCTAATTCATGCGGAGAGAAAGAAAGGAATATGGAACGCATGAATACACAATATTGTAAATAAATCAATCGAGTATCGAAGGTCTGGAATACGAAAGTCGAAAAGCAAGGAGTCCCGACCAAAAGTCGTTAAGTCACAGCAAAGCCCAGCAGACTCGGGTTCAGGACGAGACACATTCTACCAGCCCTAACCCTTGCGACTATGAGATATAAACAGACTCGGATAAGAGCACCCAACGTACACTCAATTGGAAGATATCAATAGCGTCCAGATAAAAGCACATATCGTAGATAAAAGTAACCATGACTCATTTGCCAATGGACCATTCAACCAAAGGAAATTTCAAGAAAATAGTTGAACAGAACAATAATAACAAATTAAACCTCAAGAAATAATTGTAAAATTTCTCACTAGTTTACTTACCTGTATCCAAGCTAAAACGCACTCAAATCGGCTCCGACACACCTCCAAACCCTGGTGTGTCCCGACTAATGAAAATACACCCCCTGGTATTCATTTAAACACAATTTGTATCAATTTCCTTCATTTTCCTATATTTTTTCTTAATTCCTGGCTATTTTTGCTAATTTCACGCTTTACGTGGTAAAAATCCCGACATAACGTCTTGTCAAAATTTCAAATACTTCACTTTTCATAAAAATTCATAAATTTCTATTTATTTGGCCAAAATATAATTTTCCCTAATTTTTGAGAATTTTCTTGAATTTTTCTTGTTTTTATATGATTTTTTGTTATTTTTATTTTATTTTAATTAGGGGGTGGTTTTTGGGTTCCATGAACCGGGTTCGGTTCTACTCGGTTCGGTTCAGCCCTTTTTTATAGTTTGGGTTGGGCCAAACACAATAGGGTTGGCCCAACCCTGAACCAGGCCTGGCCCAGGGAAGGGGGGTGCACACGGGCCCAGCCCTAAAAGGGGAGTGCACACGGGCTATGCATCTCTGGTTTGAACACACACAATTTTTTTTTCTTTGTTCGTTGGGTTTGGGTAGAGGAGATGCTACCCTACCCGACAACAACAACAACTAAACAAACACCGCAAACTTACCGTCGTCGTGTCTCCTCTGAACTTGATTTTTTTCTCTCTCCCTCGATCTCTCTTTCTCTTCTTTCGATCGATTTTAAGAAAGATGAGAATGGTGGTGGCGGTGGGGAAATGTTTATATTTGGGGGAGTTAGTCAAATGACCAAAATACCCCCATCCTTATTTACTTTTCTTAACAAATCAATGCCCTTATTGGTCCATAATAGTCTCATCCACCAACTTTGGTTACTCTAATAGGTAACTCAATGTTGACTTGGTCTTTTGACCTTATCCTTTTCAAACAACACTTAAAGCTTCCTTCGGATATTCCCACACCCGAACCACACCACGACTCGCACTATCGCGTGCTCACGGACGTACCAACGTATCAAACACGGTATACAACTTTTATTTATTATTTATTTTGCATTTAGTCAGTGTTTTATTTTTAATTTACCCCCCAGACCGCTAATTACTTGTCAACTGTCCGTCTGAACCCGTAATTCACGTTTCTCTCAGGCCGAACCTGTTTCTCAACACTAACGCTCGCGGTCTCACACGTTTGGGACATTGAAGTTTACATTCGGGTGATAAAATATAATATAAACACTGAACAAAAATAACATACCTCGGCGTCGACGATCGAGAATTGGACACGTATCATGACAAGCGGACCAACGTACGTTCTAAAATGACACATGGCACAAATTAGATTTTTTGGGTCATTACATCCAGAGACGTTTTAGTGCATTTTCTTTTTCTTTCTTTTTTTTTAACAAAACAACTTAAAATCACCATTAAAAAGTCAATTTCTTCAAGTTCAACAACACCATTAAAACCCCAAAATCAAATCCAATTTGTAGAGAATTAAAAGAAGGAAGTGATGCTCACTTTAAACACTTGATTCCTTGGCCAAATCCTCCTCCCAAATCACCAAAAGAGATCAATCAAACCCTCACTTTCTTCTCTATTTTCGAATTTCAATATGGAGAAAGAGAAAAAGTGGTGAAAATGAGTCAAAACATCCCTATATATGCAAACTTGACCTCATGTGATGTCCCAATCCCAAGGCAACATTTAAGGCCAAAATTGAGTCAAGAAGTCTACAAATGATGACAAAAATGGGTGACTTGTCTCTTGGTCTTATCCTTCCATAACACCAATTATTAGTTTCTCGGGCATTTCGGTACTTGACACCCGCACCGCAACTCATGTCGTTGCGCACATTCGCACCACTAAACGATTAATCACCAATTTATATTAGTTATTTAACACATTTTATTTGTTTATTATATGTATACTATTCGCGGACCTAGTGTATTATAATTCGCCTACCCGGTACTCGCATCTACACGCTTTTTGAGGCAATTAACCGTCACACTATCTCGTCCGATCTAATCAGTGTAATTCACACTTGCGATGTAATAAAAGTATAAAATAATAATTATCATTGCAGTTACTTGAACAATTAGTTGAAAATAACATTTTCTGCCTAATTCAGGCGTACCGTAACCGGTCCATGGCGTCCCTGTGGACCTGAGCTGGCATCCACGTCCAAAAATACTTGAATAACGACGTCAATTAAAAATTGGGTCGTTACATTGGCATCTGAGACTGAAAATAATTAATAATAACGGTGTTAATAAAATCGGGCCATTACAACCGCCAAGTTTTGTCTTTCTTTTTAACAAGTAACACTAGTGAAGAAAAAAGGCTTGTGCTGGGTTTAATAACCCCATTATGCAACATCTCCTTAATAATTGATGGCATTGCGTCCTTCTGACAATGACAGCTTATGTAGGGTTTGATATTAACGAGTGGGGAGCTCGGAAAGAGATGAATATGATGGTCGTGTGAGCATTTAGGGTAAGCCAGAGGGTAGGTTGAAAATAGGGTTGAAGGAGCTGAGAAGGACTTCGAGGTTAAGGTGTAGTGTAAGTTGGGATATAGGCTCAGTTAGGGGGGTTGGGGCAGGGACGATGGTAAAATGAAGATGGGATAGGTAGATTGGCGTACCTTTACATATCTTCGTTCCGATCTGCCTTGACACACATTTCCAAGTATTTTCATATTTAAAAACAGTTAAGTCACAGTATATTACCCCATTCCCAGTCCATAACATTATGTGAACTAAATATACTAATTTACATTACAAAATTGATAAGAGTACGAATCCCACTTACTTGTACTACGCTTTTCTAACTTTAGACCGACTTACTCGACTCTCAGAGTCCTCCAACCTTTTCCTTGTTAGTCCACAACCTAAAATAGACCAATTATAATCAATTTAAGTCCAATATCATAGGTTTAGAATCCCTAAACTAGTCCCTAAGCCCTCGTGAAACCCCGAGTTCCAAACAGTCAAAATGTTGTTTTCAATGTGTGTTGCACGTTACGTAGCCTAGGCAGCATACTACCTACACTGCGGTTCGCTTTCTTTGTTTAGCGCGCTAACTGCGTGGGCTTTTTTCTATTCGAGCAGCACTGTCGAAACTCAAAACCTTCCCTATTCAATCTCAAACTTCCCCAACAACTCGAGGAAAGCCTCCAATGACGTCTTACATCAAACAACAGTAATTAACATGATTTGATCACCAATTTATCAAAATACCAAAAATCAAACTTAAACAGAAAAGCCCAACTCAACCATGAATTCACATGATTTTATCCTTGAATATCGATAACAGAGGGTCTCAATAAACCCTCAGGGACTACCCAACACATGGGAATCAATCCCAGTAGCTCACCAAACCAAAACCCCATGAATTAGATTTGAAAATTGAAAACGAAAGTGGAAAGAGACGGAAGCTCGCCCACACAAAATCAAGCTTTCGTCGATCCTCAACGGTCAATTCGTCGATCACCTCATCGAGCCGAGCTCCTCCACAGTCAACTCTCTCTCTCTCCCTCTCACTATCTCTCCCCCCGTCCCAAAGAAAAAGAAGTGTGCGAGGCGATGATGAATCGATTTCATTTGATCAACATAAATCCAAATTTCCTCGAGATACATAAGCACATATCTCGTGACTGATCCAACAGAAATGTATCAAAAGTGATACAGATTAGTGACAAACTACCTATTTTTTGATTTTTAATATATATATATATAGGGAAACTCTACAATGGAGTCCAAGTATATACTCATGTTATGAGAACCCCTTAAAATGTGTTGCGTATTAAATGTTTTATGCATTTATGACGCATCGATTAATTTGTTGGATTATAATCCAATGATTGTAAATAATGTACCCACGACATGAGTATTTTTATGGTTCTTATAGTAGTACTACCTATATATATAAATATATATCTTCACACATGCGATTACATTGTGGGCGCCAACAAGCACCATCGGGCGTGCACACTACCGTACAAACCCTCCTATGTGACCCATGACGTCACGCGTCACTCAGCGCCTACCAATTTATTAATTATTTTCATTATATATATATATATATATATATATTTGCCTATATTTTAGTCATGCGTGCCAATGAGCACTCTCAGGTGTGCACTCTACCCTATGACCCATGTGCGTCACCATTGACTAATATGCAGTATTAGGTGTCCCATAATTTACCATTTTATTCATTTATAGGTTATTTAATCCATTATTTCTATAAATAATAATACAACCCACACGAACATAATACTACATGCAAATCTACGCACACGCTAATCAAGACAAGCCGGGCTTAACCACGAGCCTAACTCGGGTTAATTAAGATTTAGATTAATGCTAATCACTTGCTTAAGGTAACAGGTCATTACATAATTTATTCAAATGAGGTCATTATAAGTAAATTACTTAATCCAAAGTTTAAATGTAACTTAAATTGTAAAAGCCTAAGTTTTAGAAAATAAACCAATGCCATTGATTCGCATAGAGATGTGTGCTAGAAACAATCTATATAAAATTTGTGTTAAAACTAGGGATGCAGGTGGGGCGGGGAATCCCCATTCCCTGCATGGATCCACGTCGATGGGGCGGGGGATGGGGGGCTTTTATTCCTACCATGCAGGGCAGGGTGAGGGTGGTATTTCCCTTCCCCACCCCATAGGGATTCTCCGTCCCATACTATGGGGATTCCCCACGGGGAACCTTGAATATTCCCGTAGGGAATCCCACATAACATAAAAATGCAAATGAGAGGTGAAGGGAATTGAAGTCCACAAAAGTTCTTCCATTTTAGACTAACCATCACGCCAAAGTAGAAACTTTTATTTTTCTTAATAAACGAAACTAGTCTTTACTTATTTGAGCTAAATTTGCTTGTATATAAATGCATTTCAATAATAAATATGTTGCTACTTTATTTCACCTTATATTATAGTTAACTTATGTGAAAAAGTGATGGGTGGAAAATCTTCGTGGGGTGGGGATCTCTTGCGAGGCGGGGAATTGGGGGGTCAAGATTTCCCCAGTGGGGGATTTCAAGTGGGAACCCCCACCCTGCCATAAGTGAGGATGGAGATGGGGATTGCATTCTTCGCCCCAAACCCACCTCACTTGCATCCCTAGTTAAAACGTGTGTTAGAATGGAAGAACTAGTGGAGGTAGAAGAGATTGATGATCACTTGACGTACATGGAGATTTTAATGGGAGTATGAGATGTGGGGACTTGATTAAGTCATTCAAAAGCTTATAAATAGCAAAATTGTTCTAAAAATTCATACAAGCTATACATGAACAAAGTTGAGAAGAAGAATTTTGGAGCAGGAGTTGTTGAAAACTACACCAAATGGAGCTTGGAAGTCACAAACTTGATCAAGTTAAGGAAGATCCTGTTAGTTAATAAACATTAATGATCTTTGTGTGAACAAACACAAAGATCATCTAATCTAAATTGCGGAAAGAAAATAAGAATTACCTCCAGCCATTGTTGTTCTTTCCAAAGTTTGATCTTCTAACTTCTTCTTCTCCTCTCCTTAATGGTGTTCGGAGTCAAAACTTTTTGGAGAACAGAATTGGGGACCAAACTACGTTGATTAATATCCCAAAAGATAACCGCCCATCAACCGTTATCTCTAATCATAATTTGACACTTGTAATGTGTGGGGCCCCACATGGATCACTTTTGATAAGTATAATTTAACTAATACTTACATTCTCCCACTTGATCCATATACACATTACCACCAAAATTAAGAAATAAAATACATGAATCATGGCGATAGGTCCTCTATCAAGTGAGTAATATCTAGTAGATTCGGGATCACTCTATCACTTCAGCACAATTCATGGCTTGTGAAAAAGATTCGGGATCACTCTCGACTCCGACATTATAGTCCAATTCTTGCAGATACACAATGAAATCACTAGGTATTGTTGACCTTTTAACTCTAGTAGATCTTCTTAATGTTGCATCAACATTTTCTTGAAGATCATGTTGATCAACTTGTTCATTTACTTGAGGTACTTCATGAATAATTGGTTGTTCTACCATTTCAAGTTCTTCATGAACAACTTGATCTACTGGAGGGTTATCAACAACTTGTGGAGTTTGAACTCTTTGTTCCTCAATTCTCAATGGAACCTGAGCAAAACTTGGAATGACATACATATGATCACTACTTGATGTAGAAGGAAGATCATCAAAATGAACCCTTTTAGGAACATTATCTTGAAAATGATTCCTCCCACTAATCATGTCATTCTCAAGAAATTTTGCATTTCTAGATTCCACGATTCTAGTGCTATGAGAAGGACAATAGAAGCGATATCCTTTAGACCTCTCGACATATCCAATGAAATACCCACTAATGGTTTTAGGATCCAACTTCTTTTCATGTGGATTATAGATTCTCACTTCACACGGGCATCCCCAAACGCGTATATGTCGCAAACTAGGTTTCCAACCTTTCATTAACTCAAATGGCATCTTTGAAACAACCTTAGTTGGAACCCTGTTTAATAAATACACTGCCGTTTTAAGAGCTTCACTCCACAAAAAGATAGGTAGAGTTGCATTACTACGCATACTCCTAACCATATCCATCAAGGTCTGGTTTCTTCTTTCTGCTACACCATTCTCACTTGGAGAACTTGGATTGGTGTATTGAGGAACTATTCCTTGCTCTTGAAGAAACTTAGCAAATGGACCAAATGCTTGTCCATCCTCAGCGTATCTACGATAATACTCACCTCCTCTGTCAGATCAGACAATCTTAATTTGTTTCTCACTTTGTTTCTCTACTTCAGCCTTGGAAACTTTAAAGGCATCCAATGCTTCATTTTTATGATGAAGCAAGTAGACATACATGAAACGTGAGAAATCATCAATAAAGGAGATAAAGTATTTTGGACCAGTCTTAAAGTCCATATCTGGATAACATATGTCCGTATGGATGATTTCTTATAATGTTGAACTTCTATGAGCACCTTTCTTGGATACTTTAGTCTGCTTTCCCTTTATGCAATTCACACAAATCTCAAAATTAGCAAAGTCAAGAGCACTTAGTACTCCATCATTTACTAATCTTTTGATTCGATCCTTGGAGATATGTCCCAATCTCTGGTGCCATAACATAGAAGATTCACCATTCATGACACTTATTTTCAAACCAATAACATGCATTGCAGTGGCATTATTTTATAAATTCAAACAAAATAAACCATTCAATAAAGTACCATGTCCAACAATATTTGATTTAAATATCAAATCAAAAGATGTTCCAGAAAAGTTGATGTGAAATCCCAAATACAACAACTTGGAAACTGAAATTAAGTTTCTGAAAAATTAGGTACATAGAAAACATTGTCCAAATTTAAAATAAAGCCACTAGACAATTTTAACATGCATGTCCCAACAGCTTCCACATGTGAGCACATTTTATTTCCTGAATAAATGCTCAACTCACTTCCCGCTGGTTTCCGCAAATTTATCATATCCTGCAAGGTATTGGAAATATAGATTGAAGAACCAGAGTCAATCCACCAAGTGTCATGTAAAGTATCAACCATATTAGATTCAAAACAAACATATGAAATTGATATACCTTTCTTTTGAAGCCACTGTTGGAATTTGATGCAATCCTTCTTCATGTGTCCATTCTTTTTACAGAATAAACACTTAGATTCTTTCTTCATAATTCCACCTTGGGGTTGCATTTTGTCTTTCCCCTTCCAGTTCGCTCTCTTGTCCTTTTTCTTCTTGTCCACCTTCAACAACACACTATTCTCTCATTGCTCCATAATTAGTCTACCATCCTCCGGAACACACATGGTCGTCAACTCGTTGATCGACCATTTATCTTTATGTGTGTTATAAGAGATCTTAAAGGGTGCATACTGAGAAGGGAGTGTGTTCAAAATGTAGTAGACTAAGAAGCTCTCAGACATATCCACCTCAAGTGTTTTGAGTCTCGCCGCTATGTCCCTCATCCGCATGATGTGCTCGCGCACACCCTTAACTCCGGTCATCCGGAGTGATGAAAATTGCATGATTAGAGTACCGGCCAGTGCCTTATCAGATGTCTGAAACTGATCCTCGATGGCCTTAAGCAATGGATAAACCTTGTCATACTTCTCCACCGTACCCCAAATACTAGCCGTTATGTTCGTTTTAATGAACATAATACAAATGTGGTTAGATCTCTCCCATTTTTCGTAGAGATCAACCGCGTCAGGAAAACTAGCCTCGGTGATTACTGGTGGTTCGTCCTTACATATGGCAAAATCTATATCTATTACTCCCAAATGGAGGAGAATTCTCTCCTTCCATACTCTATAATTCTCTCCATTAAGAGTTGGGATCTCAAATTTTAACCCAGAACCTAAGACAGGTATATGAGTAGCTGCAAATATTAAATAAATAAATACATGCTTAACAACAAATAGTGACTACAAATAATATGTTTTGCCAATGCAAACATAATAAAAGAAATAAATCAAGTGACGTAAAAACATGTATGTGGGCTAATGCCTTTACTAAATAAGATTCATTAACCATATAATAAAACTATCAAATTATTTTCATTTTCTCAACTCCGGGTAAATTAAGAAAGTACAATTTCATATTCTATTCTAATTAATTATATGAGTATAGTAAAATATCCTATGGGATAAATTTTACCAGAGCCATATTACTAATTACAACAAATGCATGAATGATCCTACATAATTTAGATGTTGTGGCCACTCTAACATTATTTAAAATTTCACATGCATGGATCATCCTACATTTAATCAATGAATTTCTTAATGTATTGCATCCTTATTTAAGCAATACTAACAAATTATATACATGCATATATACTTCATGGCATTTTATCTCATATATTATTTAAATAAAATAATTAATGTGCCTGAAAACTAAATATATAGAACATAATACTCATCAAGTGATTATCAACTTGTACCAAACATGTATCGGTTCTATTATATATGCATATATATAATCCCTTTTATGCACATGTACTACTCTTAATATGTATGCGTCATATTCATATAGCACATGTTAATTTCAATTTCAATAACACACACAACATGGCAGTAAATAAATAATCAACAATATGTTAATTTATGCCTCCAAAATCCATGCATATTGAACATGCCAATCAAATATATGTGACATAGATGCACTGTTTTGTATAAAATTTCATATACTTGAGTGTAGCAAACATTAAAAAAAACAAAAAAAAATTATGCTTATAGATCATACACATGGCATGCATTAGTAGTTATCCTAACCAAATATAATAACTGACTAGTATATACTCCTAATTAATAGGCTTTAATGTATTCATTAAAAATTTGAATAAAACACCCGAAATTAATTAATTTGATATTAAATCCGAAAATCATAATTAATTTAGGATTATGAGATTGCGCCTATTTTGAAGGAGATGAATTAGGAAATCTCTAAAATTTGAAACACCAGAATTGATTCGAAACACAATTGTAACTTATACTCTTAATCGAAATTGAATATTTCTTTACCAATGAAAACTAAAATCAAACACCAAAATTTGGAGATTTGATATCAGAAGACAAACAACAAGACAGAGGCATTGTGGTTTGATACCAATTGTTAGTTAATAAGCATTAATGATCTTTGTGTGAACAAACACAAAAATCATCTAATCTAAATCGTGGAAATAAAATAAGAATTACCTTCAGCCATTATTGTTCTTTCCAAAGCTTAATCTTCCAACTTCTTCTTCTCCTCTCATTAATGGTGTTCGGAGTCAAAACTTTTTGGAGAATAGAATTGGGGACCAAACTACGTTGATTAATATCCTAAAAGATAACCACCAATCAACCGTTATCTCTAATCATAATTTGACACTTGTAATGTGGTGAGCCCACATGGATCACTTACGATAAGTATATTTAACTAATACTTACATTCTTTAATGGTGTTTGGAGTCAAAATTTTTTGGAGAATAGAATTGGAGACCAAACTACGTTGATTAATATCCCAAAAGATAACCGCCCATCAACCGTTATCTCTAATTATAATTTGACACTTGTAATGTGTGGGGCCCACATGGATCACTTATGATAAGTATAATTTAACTAATACTTACAGATCCAAGCATAGAAAAACAAGGCTACACCCTAGGTAATCAAACTTCCATCATTCTTTCTCAAATTGATGAATTTGGATGTGGAATGATAGGGCTTTCGATTTATGAGAAAAGTAGAATTATTTATGTTGATTTTAATCAATCTAAACACACAAATGGAGTCCCTGAGCCTCAATTTCGAATTTACAAGTTTTTCGCCAAAATTAGGATTTTGCTATGAAAATGATTTTCCAAATTCAAGTAGAAAAGTGTATATGTTTCTGAAATTTAATTACATATTTGAAATCCTCATGAAGTTCCACTAAACTTGCTATAAAGAAGTTAGAAATCAATTTTGTTTTGTAAGAGTTATGACGAATTGAAGTTTTAATGTTGTTCTTGATAAAATGGAGATTTTGTTTCAATGCATATCTAAATTGGATGATTTGAATGATTATATTAGAAGTTCTTGTTGTCTTTGTATCATGGAGTGTGTATCGAACCTTTGGCGAAGAAGAGCGAGGGTCCGAGGCGAAGGAGACAAGCCGCGACACGAATTGGACAAACTGGTGTGCGGCCCCCGAGCCTCATGCCGTGACTGGCATCGTGGGGTTGTACACACTGCGCCAAACATAGCGTGGCAGACAAGAAGAGGGACAAAGGCACGACATCATCATGGGGCCATGCATCTAACCGCACGACACTAAACTGGCGTCGTGCCCTCTCTTCTCTAATGGGCGGGGTCGTGGAATTGTACACACGACGCCACTGATGAATCCACAATATGAAATATTAAAAAATTTTAAAATAAAATCCTCAGGCTTTTCGAATTAACTTTACACCAGCATAAAATAGTCCGTACAAGACCTAATTAGGACTTAGGAAAATGTCTCGGGGAGTTACAAACAAGTTACGGAGTGTCAGAAGGTTGGGTTGGCACAGGACTTTGCTTTTTTTGAGGTATGTAAACCTGTCAGACATTAATTTCTATTTCATTCCTTGTTTCACGTTTAAATACAGTCATTTGGACTATTTTGTTGTCTCTGTTTAATCTAAAGGCCATGACTTGTATTTGTGCTTCATTGTATGTCTATTGGTTCATAAATTATGTTTATACTTGTACATGGCATTCCTTGGCTTGATTTCTTATCATGATTGTAATCCATTGATTTTGTTGATCTTTGTACTGCTGATTTACTTATTAAAATAGCATGCTATGATTTGATTTTCGATGATGGTATTGTGCTCCTCTATATCAATTTGTTGGTCTTGAAATATTTGTACTTGTGTAGTCAACGTTTTCAATTCAAACTTTAGTATGCCTAGGGTGGTCCCCAAGTATAGGTTCTCGATTATTTGAGACATGCGCGGCACACGGTGGTTAAAATCCCTAGGGATGTTGGCAGTCCACCAGTTGATGTGACGTAGCTCACGGCTTGTGGATGGAGTTTATATTAGCTGATGTGACGTAACTCACGGCCCAATTAAAATAAGCTAATGTGACGAAACTCACGATTGATTGAGTCTAGATTTGCATGATTAGTCTATTCCTGAACTTTTGGTAGCTTGGTAACTATTAGCATATTTTCCTTTCGGCTTTTATTTCTTTCTAGTTATTGTATGCTTTCAGTTGCCGTTCCTTATTTTGGAAATGTGAATGAATGGCCATCAAGATTTACTTATTAGGCTCGTCATCTCGTGTTGACAACTTGAGTACAGATCCGTCGAGTAGTAGGCCCGAGAAGGAGAAGATCAATGACTACCCGAGCCCCAGGCGACCTGTTACTTGTCATTTTGTAGGGTTTGGATTACATTGTTTGTATTTACTTACAATGTCTTTTATACACTGTTGGGTTGTATATTGGATTGAGCGACTAGTTCCCCGATTGATGCATGTTGATATACTGTCTATCGCCATTTTGTTATGTATATACATGTGATCATTTCCTGGTTTCCACAAATAGATGTTACTTTGCTTTCACATTTAAAATAAGTCTTCCCCTGATAATATTAAAATGTTAAAAAGTTTTAGTTAACTCTGAAAATCACAAATAATGAGAATTGAGGATTAGTTTACCCTGAACGTGAATAACGAGGAAAATAAGACAAAAAAGCTGACCAAAACGTCGTTGAGTCTTACGTAGTTGGGTTTAGGGCTTAATGATAAGATTAAGCCGAGATGTGCCCTGTTTTAATGAAGAGGTCGTCACATTTTGGGATATTCCTAGGTTTCAAGTGACAATATTATTTTAGCCAATTCTATCCCTTTTTTTTTTCCTTCAACAAATAGTGAACTTTTCAAACGACCTAACTCATACTTGTCTTCTCAGTTTCTACTATATATGGTGATCTTTTTTTTTAAAGTGAAACAAAAATGAATTAGAAATTTCATTAATCATTAATGACTCAATACAAGAATAGACATATAATTGATCGCCCTGTAAAAAGTATATTGATTCAGTAATCCTATTTGTTCAAAAGAACATCTATGTGTCATGAATTCAGTTGTGAATGCGATTGTAATAATAAAACAATATGACAATCAGAGACGACTCTCTACAAACATCTAGAACACATGACAATATACAAACACCACTAGAACTACATAATGATAACCAAAACTTCCAACAAGAGAAGAAAAACCTAAGACTTCCAACAATGAAAAACAAAATCAAAATTTCCAACAAGGAAAGACAAACTACCTATTGAATGCACGAACCTGAAGAAAATCACCAATCCAATAGTTGCAGAAATCCACAAACAATTGTTGATAGAAGTGTACTGCAACAAGAATGAAATCAATTTTTCACAAATTTGAATAGATCTATAATTTATTGAACTGCCCATCAAAAGAGAAGATCGAAGGTAATTCAAGATCTATAATCACAAAAGAAGATCAAATAAAGAATTTTAAGATTTGGAGCCGCCGAACAATTGAAAAGGGTTATACATGGCGGTCTTTTTAAATCACTGTCCATGATGATTTTTCTTTTCGATCACATATATAACCTTTTTTTGTTTGTCGAGAATAGAAGTTGTCAAATTTAACCGCGAGCGCAACGAGCGGTTCACATGTCAGGATTCACGTGGCACGTGCACAAAACTAGTTAACAGAGAAAAAATTAACGATTTTTCTTGATTTGGTCCTCCAATTTTAATTTGTTAACACTTGTTTGTTGATTTTTACAATTTTTCTTGATTTTCCTGACTTTGAATTTGTTAACAATTGGTCTCAAAACTTACTTTTTGTACGCACTTGGTCCTTTGATTTTGAAATGCATGATAGGATAATAGGTGCTCTCAGTTCTTGAATGAATAAGCAATGGGTAATGCGTAGAATTGATAAAATAGCTCTAACCAAAAATGAGTCTGGTTGCTTCTAGCAGCTACAAGCTTATTTCAAACAATCTTTACATTGCGTCCATCAGTAAGGCAGATAGGTATTCTTGCATAACGATAAGATGATTTATTGTTACGTGAAATAGGAAATTAGATTCCAAAAATAGGGAGAACCGCAATGTCGAGATGCGCAGCTTATAGAGCTAGATATATACAACAAAAAGAAAGAATATGAGAATAGACGCAAAAAAGTTTGAATAATAGAATGACATTGAGCTGGTTTGGGACCCTAATTTTGTTTGGAACTATCTGGTTTGGCACCTTCACTGTGTTTGCTACTACTTGAGTGCCCTGCTAAGCCCTTGCCCATGAACTTCCCAGCTTTGGTCAGGCCACTCCCTACTGCACCAATGCCGGTCCCAACAATTCCTACTCCTGCACCAATGCCCTTTCCAACCATCCCGGCACCTGCACCAATGCCGCTTCCAACAAGATCAGCTCCTGCACCAATGCCACCCCCAACCATGCTAACTCCAGTACCGATTCCAGTTCCAACAAGTCCAACGCCAGCTCCGATGCCACTCCCTACAAGCCCAACTCCCGACCCTACAAAAGATGTGGCACCATCAAGTGCATCTAGTGTACTCCCTATCACGCCAGCTTCTTTCATTCTTTTCCTTTCTTCAAGGGTTCTCTTCTCTTCTTCCAGGGCTTCAAGTTGCTCTTCCTTGTTGAATTGATGGTACATGACCTGTTTGCCAAGGAGATTAATAATGCATGGAAGACATAACAAAAATGGGTAAAAGGAACAAAGAAAGCTTAACTGGAATGACATCAAGATATTTATGTTTAGTACACAATTGTAACATAGCATATTAAGATAAAGGGATAAGCTGGGATCTCAGTGGTGGGATTCTATCATGCTACAGGTACCTTCTGCAAAAACACTTTCTAGTGTTCTTTGCAAATGAGATCATGGAATGCTGATTCAAAACTATTACTAAGCTACTTTTTCCAAAATGAAGGCTGTTCAACTAATCGAGATAGAGGTTGTTTAATTTGGACTGAACAATAGAATCGTGTTGTAAGCTCGACTGTGATTTATATATTTCTCTTTGGAAAAAGATACCACCACCACCACATAGCAATGGCATATGGAGTAGAGTCATTGGACACCATTGAACGACAAGGACGAGATAATTAGCTGAAAAAATTTAATAATGTGAATTGATCACCAAAGATGAGTGATGCATAACAAAATGCAAAACCATGGAAGTAGAAGGAACAAAAAGAACAAGAAAAAGCCAAAAATGGTAAATTATGTAACATGTTTCAAGGAGAACAAAAACAATATAAAAGGCCGAAACTATTGCAAAAAAATTTTTGTTGATGGTGAATCGGTGATGAAGAAGAATATGATTTCGTGTAACTTCAAATTCTATAGCCATATTAAAGTTAATATTATGGTCAGCTTGTACACTGCTTGAATTTCCAAGTTGACCGGTGTGTTTGAAGAAGCAATTAACATAATAGAACTAAAATAATAAATGATTCTATGAGGCTTTTAGACGATCGATACTCCTTTGAGAAACAAACCGGGCAGCACATAAATAACATGGTTGTATCATAATTTTCATAACTAAGCAGCAGCATACAGTAGAAGGAACAAAACAGAAAAAGAAAAAGAAAAGATAAGCAATCTGCACCTCAATTATAAGCGTCCCTCTATCTTTTTCATCTTTGATTTTGTGCATATCAAGTGACGGTAGCAATCTCAGCTCAATCTGTTTATGCTTTTCAAGTTCCAAATCTATCAAAGGCAATTTTGCAATGCCTAATTTCTTATCATGCCCAACATCTTTATCGAAAACCTGTGAGAAAGGATAAACCAATTAAACATGTAGACAATTAAAACAATTTGCTTTACCCTTAGGATCAACAATATCTTTATCGAAAGCCTGAAAATAAATCCTAAAAGTTATGTGACAATAAGAACAAAGCCTCAATCACAAATTAGCTGGGATCAGTTGCTTTACCCCTAGGATACACAACAACAACAACATAGCCTCAGTCCCAAATTAATTGTCAGCTATAGGGATCAAACTCTTCCATTGTGCTCGATTCAGTGCAAATTGATGGTGAGCTTTTCAAACCATTCAAATCCCTCCTAATTAATGCGTCCCAAGTTAACTTCGGTCTACCCCTACCTCATCCAATATCTTTAGTTTCTATCAAGTCAAGTTTTCGAGTGGGTGCATTTGTAAATCGTCTTTGCAAGTGACCAAACCACCACAACCGCCCTTCCCTAATCTTTGTGTCAATCGGTGCTACTCCTACTTGTCTTTGTATTTTTGTATTTCATATTCTATCTTTACGAGTTTTACCACACATCCACCTAAGCATCCTCATTTCTGCTACGTTCATTTTATGTAGTAGTTGTTGCTTTACTCCTAAGATACGACGCTAACAAAAATCCTGAAAATTAGGAGCCATAGTTACAAAGATTGATCAACACCAATTAAGTACATTAATTTTAAAATATTAACCGAAGCCCCTGCTCAAATTTTTACCACCACTTTAGCAACAAAAGAATGTTATGGCTCCATCATCTACTAGGGTTGCCAAACTCAAGCATCCTCCCTTCTGTATCCTTAAGATCATGCTTGCTTCGTTGTTCCAATCAATAAATGTTAGTGATATTTCATTTGAACTGTATAAAACCTGTAAAACTGTTCTCCAAAAAACAAAGAAAAAATGCAAAACTAAAACATGTGTAACAGAGTAATAATAGATGCTTCACTAGGTCTTGGCCAATGAAATGCTTAAGTCTGCCACTTTGTGAAAATTAGAGACATAAGGTCTTTTTGGAATCCAACGTCGATATTCCTTGTTGGGTATCCTACCTACTACCTCATCGCATTTCAAATGCCATACATAATTTGCATGAAGATGGAGAAAATTCTATGAGATTTTTTGTGGAATGGAGTAATCAGGAACAAATCATACATTTAGTCAATTCGTATATACTGTGTAAGCCAAAGGGACTCAACATTAAACTTAAAAGGGAAGGCACATTGCAGTGCAAGCTAAGTGGCATTAGAGATTTTGAGGGGTGGGTAAACACTTGTGGGCTAGAATCATTGAAAGGAGACATGGCAAATGGAAAATGGGTGCTTTTCTAGAGTTTCAGAATCAAGTCTCATAGAAATACTCGTGGAAATACATTCAATCCACATGTCAGGTAATGAAGGCTTTCATTAGATTTAGGTTGGGAAAGGAGAGCGAATTCTCTCTTGAGAAGACTTGTTGAATTTTTCCGTCTCGCGATATGTTACCTGCAAGTGGCCGCTCGCGACACTTCTTCGCGAGCCATTAATCTCCCTAGTACCAATATTGTCCCCAACTTAACCACCCTTCAACTCTTAGGTGTGGGGTTTTATCTTAAAAGGCCTCGGTATTAATTGAGGGGAGATCATCACTTAATACTTCATTTAGAAGTTTCACTTTTCCAATGTGGGATTATTATTTCGGTCCACATATCTCAACACTCCACCTTGGACCAAAATCCATCCAAGGGGAATTTTCTTGACATGTCCCAATCGAACCATCGGCATTGATACCATATTGAATTTTCATGGCTGCGCTGCAAACGCATGCGCAAGCCCGTAGATCTCCTTCGCTAACATCGATATTGTCTCCAACTTAACCACCTTCCAACTTTAGGTGTGGGGTTTTATCTCAAAAGGCCTCAGTACTAGTTGGGAGGAGTTAATCAATTATATACTTCGCTATGAAGTTATATTTAATCGATGTGGGACTAACTTTCGGTCCACACATCTTCAACGCTCCCCTATGGACCGAAAGCCACATGATCCAAGGGTTTTTTTTTTCTCCCATGTCCCAATCTCATTCTAACTAAACTACCCACTACACCACTAATTGACTAACGGTTAACACACATGACTCATGCAACAATAACAAAACTGAACTCACAACTCAAATAAATAAAGTGACACTTAGCTTTAAAAAATTTGAATCATATATTCTAGTATTCCTCCTTGATTCAAATTCCCTAAAAAATATACCATTAAGCATAATTCAAACCTTAAATTTGCAAAGCACTTGTTAAACACATGAAGCTCTCGTCTTCACGACGATGGTGCACTTGTCACCATCCTTCTTGGAGCACTTCTCACCAAATGACCTCATGTGATGCCCTTGTCATCGCACTCTAAAACAATTGTTCTTAGGTGGTCACCTCCACCAATTGCGCATTCTCTTCTTTGTTAAGCTTGCAATACTTTTGTACATTACCAAATTTCTTACATTTGTAGCATTCCCTTGAACCAACACTCTTTTTCTTCATGGCCCGACTTCTTACAATTACAACATTGAAGATTTCCTCTTCTTACCTTTGACGATGGAGTTCTTGCTAGATAAGCGCTTTCAACCGCTTTATCTTCTGCTCCATTCCTCACTGTTCTTCGTTCCTTTTGAGCTTGCAACGCATTGATGAGCTCCGTCAACGTCATTCGAGTAATGCCTTTTGAGTCTTCAAGAGAAGAGATTTTTGCCTCAAATCGTTCAGGCAAACTTAAGAACACCTTCTCCACGATCATGCAATCTGGTATATCCTTTCCCATCAGTCGGATCTTGTTCACCACCTTCATTAGCTGGTCAGAAAACTCTGGTATTGTCTCCTTTTTTTTCATGATCATAACTTGAAAATCTCTTTTCTGATCAAAATTTGTTGACGCCTAGTTCTTTCGTTGCCTAGGGGAGATCATCACTTATATACTTCATTTAGAAGTTTCACTTTTCCAATGTGGGATTATTATTTCGGTCCACATATCTCAACACTCCACCTTGGACCGAAATCTATCCAAGGGGCATTTTCTTGACATGTCCCAATCAAACCATCGACTCTGATACCATGATGAATTTTTCCGTCTCGCGGTACGTTACCCGCAAGCAGCACTTCTCCGCGAGCCATTGATCTCTCTAGTACCGGTATTGTCCCCAACTTAACCACCCTTCAACTCTTAGGTATGGGGTTTTAATTTAAAAGGCCTCGATACTAATTGAGGGGAGATCAGCATTTATATACTTCATTTAGAAATTTCACTTTTCCAATGTGGGATTATTATTTCGGTCTACATATCTCAACAAGGCTCCCTATTTGTCAGGTAAATGGATCACTAAAGCATTATAAGACAAGATTAAAAGCCGAAGGGTATACTTAGACATATGGTGTGGACTATCAAGAGTCATTTCCTTCAAATAGCAAAGATAAACAATCTAAGAGCTTTGTTAGCATTGGTCGCTTATTATGACTGCAATTTACAACAATTTGAAATCAAGAAAACATTTATGCTTGGTGATTCAAAGGAAAAAAAAAATATATGGAGGTTCCTCCCAGGTTAGAGAGAGGACTTGCTACCAAAACAATCTTCAAGGGTATGGTGTGGTAGATTCGCAAAGTGTTGACCATTATTAGATATAAACAAAGCCAAAAAGATCAGCCTCCACTTATTAGACACTTAATTTTAGGCGGAGTTACGACTCTTTTGGTATACGTCATTCTTTTTTGGGGATAATAAAGCAACAAAAAATTCCAACATGAGTCGATCCCAAGACTCCCCCAACTTGCATTTTAGCAAGTAATGCCTCATCCATCTCACCAGAGATGCTTTTGGCTTGGTATATGTTGATCTAGACATCATTGAGACCGGGATGATGAGGATATGACATAAAAGAACACAATGAAACTACTAACTGCTTCTAAGTTTGCCCTCTTTCTGTTAAACTTTAACTTTGATGTCAATCCTTATGGGCATCTTTCGTACATTAACAATGTCTAAAAAACTACATAGGATACTATGTACTCTGTAATACAATAAAGAAGAAATGACCCTCTTTAATAACCATTATCGATGTGGAAAGTATCTCCCACAACCATACAAGAGTATATAACCAAACAAATTCCACATAAATTTTACGAGTAGTTAAGTAAATGAACAAGGAATGAGTGAGATCAAATCAATCAGTCTTTAAATAATGATTATGTTTGCATTATTGTCATCGGTTCCCAGATTCAAATCCAAACTTTAAACAAGTAAATGATGATTTGAGATGAGATCTCTATCAACTATTTAGCAAAAATCCAAAATAATGTTTGATATAAACCATAAGATCAGAATAACTGAAGAAATGGAACAAACATGCACACTATTGAAGAGTTTTTTTGAAAAAAAAGGAGCAAAAAGATTTAGAACCTCAAGGATAAGCGATTCTGTTTCCTTGTCATCAGCAGTCAGCACAAATGTTTCGTTCCACACTGGATTAAGGTTGTCATCGATGACCTTTGTCTTCACTTTCATTCTAGGTCGAATATGTAATTCCACATATGGATCAGATTTACCAATAAGTTCCATGTTCTTCAAGTCACTCGCTTTGACAACAGTCACTAAAAGTTTTCCTTGCGGTTTAAGTTCCAAATCACTGCGTAAGAAATTAGAAGAGGTTCACATTATATTTACAAAATATAGTATGTGTATCAGTTGATAGAAGTTAATGATAACAAGTTCATATTCATTATGTTGTTTCTATAAATATAACTAATTAACCAATCTTATGTTTAATTTCTATGCATAATGATGGGAAGATCTTGTGGAAATCTATAATGCAAAGCCAAAACATCATTATCATCCAACATACACCATGACCTAATATCACAATAAATAGGTAATGACTTAAATATAAAAGATGTTGTCAGTCACTGAAGGCAAGAACTACATAATCTCAACGTCTGTCCCTTGGCATGATGAGATAAGATTCATTCAATGAAATACACTGGTATAGATGGCTTCTTTCACTTAAAAGATTACCACATCTAGAATTTACATTATATTCCATGAATTAAGAAAAAAAAACCCAGGTATACCCTTCAGGTGCACTTCAGTGATTTCTGAGAATGGAGCATTGAGACTTGCCTCAGTGTACCAAACTAGCTCACACTGAAACTTAATTGAGCCTTGCTACTCACCTTATAATGTGTTTTCCTGTTCTAAATGAAGCATTTTTTAGCAAGTATATCTACCAAATATTTACATCTCATTTGAATTCATGACTGTAAACTTCAGATTTATAACAACCAGAACATTTTCTTTATATTGTGTGCGCCCTAAATGTGAGAGTTGATAGAGAGATTGATGAAACTTTGAGAGAACAATACTGCCTTCTGCTGACTCTTTTGGCTATTTCAACGTGATGGAAGTTAGACATGAAAATCCTATCATTAATTAATCAAAACTTAAATTGTCTTTTAAAAGTTGTGCAACTTCTACAAAACTTCTAATGCAATTCATTTAAAATCTCTATGACATTGGAATTAATAAACTTTTGATAGCCATAAACAAAAGTTGAAAGGTCTGGCATTCAATAAAAGTGAAATTATCATTCTAATGTACTGGTGAATCACAAGCCAGCTTCAACAACCAAAATATCTAATTAGCCAGAGAGAGGTTTACTCTTTTATTTTATTCAGGATTAAGGAAAGGGTAATCAGGCATGGCATATAAATCTACATTAAGAAACAAAGCCGGAAAGTAAACACAAGAGACTTTGATTATATCTACCAACATGAAACCACCAACTTATACAACCATAGCAGAATACATTAAATTACGTCTTTAGGAATGGAGAATACTACTATTCACTAGTTCAATAGGATTGCACAACTAAGAAACTTACTAGTGCAGAAAGCAACATTGATAGACAAAAGCAACATACGTGACAAACATCCAATACAATTGGGACCTAAAAAAGATAGGCCAATTTGGTTAAAATATCCTGACCTTTTACAACTTTTGTTATTATATCCTAACCTTTTCAAATTTGTTATTATATCCCAACCTTCTCTAGATTGATAAATTTGTATCCAAAGTCACTTTTTAACTCCAAATTTGATGAGGTGGCACTGAAATAATGAGCTTATATAATAAATTTAGTAACTATTTTAGTAATTAGAGGTGATAAGGGGGCTTTTTTAAGTCATTATTTAGGTGCCACCTCATCAAATTTGGAGTTTTTTTTTTGAGATTTAGGATACAAACTTATCAATTTAGAAAGGTTAGGATATAATAACAAAATAAAAAAGGTTAGGATATAATAACAAAAGTTGTAAAAAGTTAAGCCAAAACAATTATAATCACCTTGTATCTACGGGTATACCACCAATTGGAACAACAATTCTATGGGGCCATAGAAATTGATCATGGACAATTGAGGTCACTGTATCCTATCACAGTAAATACAAGTGGCAATGTCAGTACTGTTGATCATGGAAACCTATAACATAAATATAACAACATAGAAATGTTCGAGCAATCTCACATCAATCATATCAGAAATTCCAGGAAGTGCAGTTAAGCTTCCACCAACGGCCTTTAATATGTAATCAATCCTAGGCTTCGGCTGATTAAACATACAAATTGGTTAGTGACTTATATCTTCCTAATGTTATTATAAGAAAACAAGAACAAGAAGAAATATAACCACGGAGAAACAACTCAACTACTACATCATGGTATAAGTTGGCAGTAATAATAATACACTGCTTCAAAACAAAGTGTTCCGTTCTCAACTGGATAAAGGCATCTATTACTGACCCTAAAAAAGCAGGTTTATAACTCGATAATATCCAAGCAATCCTTAAAACTGATTTATACCAATCAGTTGGGGTGGTACATCACTTTTTTAGTTGGGATGGATAGTCCGCTAGGTGTTATATATATGACCTAAATTAGGGTAGCACACCAAGGCCATAATTTCTTATGAAATTCCTAAAGACATGAACCCATTCATTGCACTTACCTAGGACCTCAAGAAAGGAAAAAACAAAAAAAAAAAAGAAAATTGCACTTACCTCAGAAAGTAGAGCAACAGCAACAGCAGATATGCAAGGCAAATCTTCAGCGAGTTGAAATATAACACGTACAACAGTGAAAACTTGAAGATCCTTCAACTATAACAGAAATATCAGATCATATAATCAGGAAAGACTGGTTCATCCAACAAACTAGCAGATTGTACAATAACAATAAGACAGTATTTAAACATTGCAAAGACTTTGAAACCGGACGTCAAGATTAAAAGAGTACTTCATGCACCAACTTGAATGGGTAATGAAGCGACAACTGCTGCTCCGACAGAAAGAATGATGCTTGGATCCCCACCCCATCTAAGATCAATATCCATGGTAATTCGGCTTTTTTCAAGACTATGAACACGAATTCCTGCATCAGGAAATAAAATTATTAGAAACCATGTATCAAATTAGATGATGTGAACAGGTAGGACGCAACACTTGGTCAACACACGAGAAATCCATACGACATCAAATCAATTTATTTTCATTCAAATTTTAGCATATATATATATATATATGGGTTCTTCTACAATGGAGCCTAAATATATACCCATGCCATAGGACCCTCTCATAATGTGTTATGCATTAAATGTTTTGTGCATTTCCAACGCCTCGATTGATGTATTGGATTTGAATCCAATGGTTGTAAATAGTGTACCCATGACATGGGTATATATTTGGTTCCCATGGTAGTAGTACCCTATATATATATATATATATATATATATATATATATATATATATATATATGATTCTACCATGGTGATTTTTTATTACCATTCAATTTAGATCTAATGGATAATATAGTTTTTTGGTATTTGTGCACAAATTTAAGAGTCATTAATGTAACCCAATGGTCAAAAAGAAAAATCACCATAAATGGTGATTTAAAAAATCACCATAGATATACATGCTTCTACATTGGAACCTAAATAAGTACCCATTGCATGGGAACTTTAATGCAATCCATTGGATTAAAATCAAGGCCTAATGATAAAAAATATCCTAACCATTACAAGTTGTATCAATTATATCCTAACCTTTACAAGTTGCATTAATTATATCCTAACCTTTGTAATTCATCAATTATATCCTAACCTTTTCCATTTACTAACAATTATATCCTCAACTAATTTGGGACATTTTTTCTTTAAAATAAACTTAATATTCTAACTTTTCTTTCCATGATCATCCACATTGATCAATTTACATCGAAATCTTTAAGTCTCATGGTTAAATTAAGTGTATGAGGACTCAAAAATAATAAATTATAAATCAATAATACATTAGTACTCTAATTTAAATTCAGTTATTCATAAATCACCAATAATAAGTTGGTAATCATGTGTATATACATATAAAAATGAAATAAAACTTATTAGAAAGTTATCCATTGTTGTTTGATTTGACAAAAGAATTATATAACTTTTTTGTGTTTGAGTAGGTATATGTACACACAACTATATATGTGTATTATATATGTACCAAAAAAAAACTATGTGTCTTATATACATGAATGCATTAAGAAAAATGAATATTGAGCTTTAATGCACATGCATGTATTAATAAATCCTTAAATGACATGACAAAAAAGTTGAAGAGAATGATGTTGTGGGCACATATTATGAAAGAAAAAATAGACTCAAATTAGTTGAGGATAGAATTGATAGTAAATAAAAAAGGTTAGGATATAATTGATACAACTTGTAAAGGTTAGGATATTTTTGATCATTAGTGTCCAGATAAGAATTAGTGCAACAAGTTAAAACCTAAGTTACCATTCAATTAATAAAGTATAACTCATTATTAATACCCACTCACGTCAATTAATGAATGATATTGATTAGAAAGAGAGAGAGAGAGAGAGAGAGAGAGAGAGAGAGAGAGAGAGAGAGAGCTGTCCATTTTCTCCTTCCTTGATGCACTTGTCAAGCTTGGTCAACTTTGTTCTAGTCACTCTTGGCAATCAATTTTTTTTTCTCACTGAATGCCCATGACTTTTTTTTTAGGGAAAAACATTGTGCGCTCTTTTTATTAATATAAATATATTTAAGAAAATGAAGATATGTTAGTTTGTTGTTAATGGTGTCGCGAAAATTATAAGTTCTTCTAGACTGGCGTGCGTGTATGTTTAGGCACAGGCTTATTAGCTTTGCCATGGAGGCTCGACAATGTATTGCATTGTAATTTAATGAAGAATAATGTCATACCAACTAATGCAATTGGTTTTCAATTATTTTTTAAATGTTTCAAAATAAATTAAATAATATCATTAAAAAATCAGTGCACCATTAACATAATTGACCCTTTTATTATGTGACGAAAAATAATACTTTTATTTTTTACGATTAATTAGATGTGTTGTTGAATTAGTTAAAAATAATTACATATACATTAAAGCGACACTATATATTTTTTACTGTTCCATGTTAAAAAAATACTAATGTAGTACAAATTGTTTTCACAAAACATAGTTAGAGAAAGTATATCAGTTAGTGTAAATAACATGCTAATTAGGTACGATAATATATTTTTATGGAAAAGAATTTTGGCATCTTGAAAATATTAATTTTTGTTACTAACTAGCAAGCAGCATGTAACGGCCCTAAAAATATCTTATTTTTGGATGGTGATGTGTACTATCTATTTATACTCATGTGCACAATTAACTTGAAATTTTATCACCAGTTTTTGCGAGTGGGGTTCTCCTCGAGATGCGTGCGAGCGCAAGTATCGGATAGGTCAAGCTACTGATGGAAAAACTTGGGTTAGTATGACTTAGGATCTAATTTAATTAAATTGGAATACCTAAGTTAAATATTAAGAACTCAATCAATTACGTAAAATACCAAGTGAGGAGTTGATGCATAGAGCTAGAGAAAGAGCGAAAGGGATGAGTTTTCTATGATGTAAATATTGCTTTCAAGGCAACTGTTGTTGCTGTTGTGTTATGGATCAGATACTTGTTTTCTTTCCTAACTAGAGATGGAAATGATGGATCTGAGCTTCAATTTTCAAGGTTAGTGCTCTACTTTTCTTTCCATTTCTAGTTAAGGTTCTTGCATCCCATCATGTACATGTTAAAATGTGGTACATGATAGAATGCATACCCAAACAAGAAAATAAAAAATAACGGAAAGGAAGTCAAGGTTTGAACGCATAGCAAGCCAACCCATAATGAAAGTACATAGTAGTAAAAAATACATATATATAATGTATATACATTATACATACATAATGTATACATTGTATATATAAAACATATATATATATATATGGGTACTTCTACCATGGGAACCAAATATATACCCATGCCATGGGTACACTATTTAGAACCATTGGATTTAAATCTAACACATTAATCGAGGCGACATTAATGCACAAAACATTTAATGCACAACACATTTTGAGGGCTTCTCATGGCATGGGTATATATTTGGTCTCCATTGTAGAATTTCCCATATATATAGTCAAAATTAATTAATTGGTTTATGAAAAATGGAATAAGGCAACATTGGAGAAAATTTGGTCGAGCTGAGACTTGGCTAATGTGTTTCGACTAAAGACATAGCCAATGTGGTCGAATCCAAAAAAAATCTAATATTTTTAGAAATCGAAGTAAATGGAAGAAAAATAGAACTAAATAAGTTACTATTGAAATTGAGACTTAAACGAGGTTTTTATATTGTAAATCGTGTTACCAAAATGATTGAGCTAAAAAAATGAGAACTTGATATTGAACGCATTTTAACACGTCTAAAATATGGCATTGGGTACCAAGAACTTAAGGACCATTGACTGAGAGTCGAGTGCTTATTTCGAGGGGTGTGGGAATTGCTTTTGCGAGACTTTTGACCGCTAGAGGTAAGTAAACAAGTTGGAGCCTTAAAATGACTTCATTTGCCCATTTATTGGTTATTATCCCTTGTTATTCCTTGTTGAGTTGTATCCCTTGTGAATTGAATTTCCATTCATGTTATCTTTTGTAAATTCCTTGCGTTATATTGCTGTCCTTGTGATATCTTTATGCAGGAGTTGTCCTTTTCTTTATCCGAATTATGCTATCCTTGTTAAATTATTGGTTGTGCATTCTTTGGATTCTGTAATGATTTTACCTAGGGTCTAAGTGGGTGATATGGTGGTCACGGGTGCGGTGGGTATGCTTTTTGATCATTTCCACCACCGTGACAACACGGAAGGTTGGGCTTACCTAAGCCTGCAGTTTAGGATTGAGGAGTCAAGCTAGTAGAACTATAGAAGTGGTTACAGTCTGCTACAGTTAATGGGCCCAATCTAAATTGTAAGTCAAGTGACTTAGCTAAGTCCATAGCCCGTCGTGGAAGTCAAGTTGTGGTATGTTATCGCACTTGATAGACTTGGAATGCTTAGATGCATCTTTGTTTTGTGCACTCGAAACTCAATTATCCTTAGATACCTTTGCTGAATTAGAAATCAGACTTTATTTCTTATTTTCATGGTAATTCTTGAATGATTATTCGACTAACCATTTATTTGACATTTGAAATACTGTTAAGACTCCTTTGGCTTTACTCATTGAATTGTCTCTATTTTGGTGACAATTGCAGGTCCTCTAGTAGCAAGGGGAAGGAGTCAATACTTGGCTTCCTCTGAGCTTCCCATAGAGATGACTTCTACTTTTGCTACGCATAGGTATATTTTGTGCAGATATGTATGTATCGTTTTTGTTTAAAATGGGTTAATGGCGGGCAAACATTTGGATACATGTGCATGCTATTTCCCTTATTTTTCTCACTTGATATGCATGAGATCTACTTTGCAGGGTTTCCACACATAGGGTTGTCCCGACATTGTGTTAGATTAAATTATTGTTGCTTTAATTCTTTTACTTTCCACAGTGTAATTCATTAAGACTTGTTAAACATAATAATAACTCTAATAAGCGACTACAACAAATGAAATGGTAAAAGAGGTTGACTAGACTTGTGTTGGCTCCGTGGGGGTTGATCAGGGGTCCATGTAGGTCTAGGCCGGGCAGGGCCCAGTTTGTAGGGGTTGAGGTCAACACACAACATACTGATAATGCACGCGTGATCAGTGATTTTAGATTTGTTGTTGAAAAATTGCATATTCAACAAAGTAATAGTAGTAATTTTGGATTAATTATTTGGATAGTCACTAAACTATACGCTTACAATGATTTAGTCACAAACTCCTTTTTTTCACCACCACAACAACATAGCCTCAGTTCCAAATAAATTGGAGTTGGCTACATGGATAAAACTCTTTCGTTGTGCTCGATTTAGTGCAATTGATGGTGAGCTTTCCAAGCCATTAAATCTCTCCTAATTAATGCATCCCAAGTTAACTTTGGTCTACCCCTACCTAGTCGAATGTTTTCAGTTTCTACCGAGTCAAGTGTTCAAGTGGAGACATTTGTAGGCTCTCTTTGCAAGTGTCCAAACCACCGCAACTGCCCTTCCCTAATCTTTGTGTCAATTGATGATACTCCTATTTTCCTTTAATCTCTATATTTGTTATTCTATCTTTACAAGTTTTACCATATATCCACCTAAGCTTCCTCGTTTCTACTTCATTCATTTTATATAATTAGTGTTGCTTTACCGCCTAATATTTACTTCCATAGAGTATAGCCAGTCTAATTGCGATCTTATAAAATTTTCCTTTTAACTTAGTAGGTATATTTTGATCACGGATCACACCTATTGCACTCCTTCATTTCTTTCATCTAGCTTGGATTCTATGTGTGACATCATTCCAATATCGCCATCATTCTGTATGGTTGATCCGAGACATCTACAGTGGATTTGTGGAAAATGTCTTTGATGTACGAGAATTTATGATGAGTTGTTGTTTCTTTTAAATTTTAAGTTCAAATTAGATTCTCCTAGCTAAGATCTAGATTAGTTTAGATTATGTTTTGAATAATTTTGCATGTTTGGCTCTATAAATAGAGCAATACTATTAATGATGCTAGACCAGGGGAATTGCAAAGACTTCAAAGTGTGTAACACTGCCACTTTCCTAAAGGAAGTTTTGCTCTCTACACTGCAAGAGTCAGCAAATATCCTAAAGGATACGATGAAGTATACCCACCTATCACTTTGCAGTAGTGAAAGATGAAAAACAAAAGCAATTGCTGGTGAATTTCGAGATGATTTCTTCCTCCCCTTTTATAGAGCACTAGTCATGACCAGTTAGAGTGAAAATGGGGTAGTGGAGTAGTGGAACAGTCAAGCATTGATGCAATGGAATAATGGAACAGTCAAGCATTAATGCAATGGAGTAGTGGAGCAGTAATTCCTTAATGGAGAGCAGTATCAACTACACCCACTAAGCCACTCTACTAACTACCCATTTAATCTCGAAAATGGTAAAAATTAATATGGTTAGCTAACACACATATGCACGCACACGCACGTGGCTCGTGCCAAGTGCTAAGTGCGCCTATAAAAGCGCCTAAAATGCGCCATACGCGCCACGCCACGCGCGCGCGTGTGGCTCACCGAGCATAGCACTTGTATTTTATTTTACACACACTATGGTGCAAGAGTACATATATACTCTTTAAACTTGAAGTTCCTAACCAATGTGGGACTAAACATTTAATTTGAAAATGTTCAACAAATGAAATGTATGCTCTTTTATGCATACATCACCACCTGGATGTGGAGAAAATTGAGCTAGGGTTCCCACACAGAGGACGGATGTGGGTAAAGAAGCTAGTTCAAAACGAACACAAAACAAAAACAAAATCGTAGATAATGAAACTAGATCATTTAGACAAAATAGAAATAGAAAAGGAAAATAAACACAAAAGGAAGAAAAAATTCGTTTAGGGACATGGAACATAGGAACACTTACAGGGAAGTCAATGGAATTAGTTGATACTATGATTAGAAGGAGAGTCAATATAACTTGCCTTCAAGAGACAAAATGGGTAGGAGAAAAGAGTAAAGAAATAGGAAACACAGGGTTTAAGTTGTGGTACACTGGTATAGATAGAAAATGCAATGGAGTAGGAATTCTTGTAGATAATGATTATAAGGATAAGGTCGTAGAGGTTAAGAGAATGGGACATAGATTGATCCTAGTTACATTAATTATCAGAGACGAAAAAATTAACATAGTTAGCACCTATGCACCACAGTAGGATTGAACGAGAATATCAAACGCAAATTTTGGGACGATATGGATGGATTTATGCAAGGTATATCATTAAATGAAAAAATTTTTATTGGAGGAGATTTAAATGGGCATGTGGGGGCAAGTAATGACAGTTCAAGAGAGTTCATGGAGGTTTTGGTTATGGTACTAGAAATGAAGGAGAATCAATCTTAGAATTTGTTTCAGCGTATGACCTTGTCTTAATAAATACTAGTTTTAGGAAAAGAGTCGCACATAATTACTTTTAGTAGTGGTCATAACAAGAGTCAAATAGATTTTATTGAAACAAGAAAAATAGATAGAAAAATATGTAGAGACTACAAAGTAATACTCAGTGAAGCGCTTACTACACAACATAAGTTAGTAGTACTTGATATTAAGCTAAAACGACGACTTAATAGGAATAAAAGAGACAAGGACCTTAAAATAAAGATGTGGAACCTAAAAAATAGTAAACAAGTAGAGTTTAGAGAAAAACTACTAAAAGAAAACGTATGGAATCTGATAAGGAGCGAGGTGGGTGTGGAGTGAAAGAGGGGTATTTTATTGATAAATGAAAAGGAAAACTGGGATACAACGATGAGGGAGTGAGAGACTCTCTCTACTCCACGGATCGCCCAGAGAGACGAACTCTCAACCAGACCAGAAGGTCACCACAAAACGATGACTTAATCGATACCCCAACAGACTCGCTCTCATACTATATATACATGGACATATAATAGGACTCAACAGACTCACTCAACGACTCACTTGCCTACATTACACAACCTCCCTTGCTGACTCATTCGGGCCCACAACTGACTTGGACCTCATTGCATCCTCTTGTACACCCGATGAATGAATGGCCCCCCCGGAATCGTAACAATACTCCCCCATGAAGAGCCACCTTGTCCTCAAGGTGGAAAGCCGAAAAAGAGTGAAGTACATGGTTAACAACCTTGTCAAGTGCAGCCTTCCATGTCACCTCTTCGACAAGTAGGATGTTTAAGAACCTCATGTTTCGGTTAAGAATGAGGGGATTGTAAGCAAGATGGTGATAGGCTTGATATTATGAAGCTTCAATAGCTATTATCAACCATGAATTCAAATGTAGCTTGACCTTGCTTGATGACCCATTAGTCCTCATGATTCTTATTGTCGCTGCAAATGTGAAGCGAATGTGGTAGTCATACACATGATTTACTAGGCTCACCTCATTACCAGTTGAAAGTAGACCCCATGCATCACCTCTCATTTCTTGAACTTTGAGTGCAATAGACTTGAAAGGTAGTGACAGTCGAAGTATCAATAACAACTTAACATTAGGAGGCTTTGGAGGAATTTCCGTCTCAATTAGCTTCAAAGTCAGAAGTCCCACTCTCTGAACAGCAAAAATGGCCTTTCGCACTCCATCCATAAGGCATCCATTAGTAACATCAACAAGAAATATGACGCTATCCACGGAGATGGCCTTGTTACCATGAAGCCAATGCAAGAATGCACCAAGAACTCCCCGAAGCAGATCCTTTATCCAGAAACAAGACTCCAATAATTGTCTTGTTAAGACCTCGCCACCCATGTTAACAACCCTTACATATGGTTCAACAAGCCAGCCAAGCACTGGAAAGCCAAACTCCTCGTAATCAACCATTGCATACCATATAACGGCCCATTTTCTTGTATAGAAGTGTCCCTCAACGAGAAGAAAAGTAGATTTAAAGCTCTTGTTCATGAACATAATTGAGACTGCAAACAATCAGTCCACACTAATCTCCCTTGCTGCAAAAGTAATTTGGTGTACTATATGCACAAATGCAAGCAAAGATGAGTCAATTGTTTCAAGGAACCTCCAAATACCAATGCTTTTATAGAATCCACTACCAACATACTTTAAAGTGAATCCATCAGAGCCAATTAACTTCCTTATGGACATACTCATGGAAACAATCCCGCCTTCACACTTTTTCTTCACACTTGTAAGAATCAACCACCAAATTAGAATGAAGGAAAGATATTCCAATTTCGCAATCAATTGTGAACCAATGAACTCCAAGTAGCTAACCCCAATTGTACCGAATACATATTTAAGAATCAGTGTTGGCAAAGACACCCATTCTTTCTTCGGCATTTCATCAAACACCTTTGATGCGGAAGACTGAAGCATGATTTCTAAGGTTTCCATGGAATCTAGTTCACTTAGCAACTCACTTGCAATTCCACCAAATAAGGAGAGTTGGTTTAGAAATTTTAGAGTAGAGAAATCAATAACACTAACCTGTACATCGATCAAACTCGAAGAAATCTCCAAATGCTTGAATTGACAACTTTGCAGCAGATCTGATGAGAAATCACCAAAACCCCGCTGGTGTCATGCTGGATCTGGGCCCTGGGAGCTCAAATCCGGACCTCGATCACTCAGATCGAATCGGTAAGGCGAGAAATTCAGATTTATACTCTCTTTCGTAACAACAAATCTACCAGATCTGGCAGATCTAATGGTTCTGGTTTGCGAGCAAACGGCAAATTGATGACCACGAAGTGCAGATCTACAAGAATCGGTTTTGAGGAAACCCGATCTGGCCATGTTAAGACCTTATCAACATCTGATTCAACAAGATGAAGTTGGATTTTCATTGGCGAGAAGTGAAAAATGTGTTGGACGAGGGGAAAAGGTGTTGGATCTGGATTTAAGGGTTTTTTGACCTGCAGATCTGGTGATTTGCTACCTTTAGCGTCACCGATCCGCTACGAACCACTCACCACTGACCTATGAAGCCTCAGCAAGGACTTCAGCTTCTGCGACAGCGCCTGGAACTGAGTGTCCATCGCAGATCCCAGCGACTCCACTGCTGAACACAACTCGCCCATCGATGCCTCCGTCATCTTCATCACCGAGTCCAGTGCATCCATGCGCGCATCTGATTTGGGAGCCATGAACCTTGGGAATGCTCTAATATTAATGATAAGGTGAAAGGTGCTGTGAAGTGAAAGAGGGGTATTTTATTGATAAATGAAAAGGAACACTGGGATACAACGAAGAAGGAGCGAGAGACTCTCTCTACTCCACAGATCGCCCAGAGAGACAAACTCTCAACCAGACCAAAAGATCACCACAAGACAATGACTTAATCAATACCCTAACAGACTCACTCTCATACTATATATACATGGACACATAATAGGACTCAAGAGAGTCACTCAACGACTCACTTGCTTACATTACACAACCTCCCTTGCTGACTCATTCGGGCCCATAGCTGCCTTGGACCTCTTGTTCCTACATTGTGTCCTCTTGTACACCCGATGAATGAATGGCCTTCCCGAATTTTTAACAGAATCTTGATTTAGATGCTAATACAATGTGCTTAGAAATGAGTAGTTGCATAAGGAAAGTAGCGTCAAACGTGTTAGGTATATCTAAAGGCTTGGGACCACCAAAGAAGGAAGCATGGTGGTGGAACAAGGATGTCCAAAAAGTCATTAAGACTAAAAGAGAGATGTATAGGAAGATACCTAGGTGTCAAGATGAAGATGCCTACAATAAATATAGAGAGGCTAGAAAACAAGCTAAAAAAGTAGTTAGTCAAGCTAAAACAAATTTCATGGAAGATCTATATACAAAGTTAGGTAATAGAGATGGCAAAAAATATATTTAGAGGCTAGCCAAATTAAGAGATAAAAAGAAACAAGACCTATGCCATGTAAGATGTATTAAGGACGAAAATCAAAATGTTTTAACGCACGAAGATGATTAAGGAGAGATGGAGAAGCTACTTCGATAGTTTATTTAATGATGGCCAAGTTGATATCATAGTAAATAAAAATAAAAACGCCTCGATGGGGGCGCACTCCCGCGCCCTCTGGGGAACAGTTGGGCGGGTTCCACCCCTCGACCCTTGTACCAGGCGACAGGGGACCCTTAAAGTGAATTTAGAAGGAAAATTAAACTAAAAACGTGACTTATCTATTTAATGATGTGTCTTGAATTGTCTACATTCGCAAGGCGGTTCACATCGAGCCCCAAGCCAGCAAGGAACGAGAGTGGATATCGTGGCGAATCAAGGTAAGTGGGGAGCTTACTTAATTATCAAATATGGTTTGATTATTAGTTGTGTTTAGGTCTCACGTTTTGAATAAGAGACTTGGTAAATGGGTTGCATCATATCATTGACATGATTCTACCATCTATGGAATGTATGTGTATGCACTAAATTAGCTATGTGTTGGTTCTAATATTTGTTATAGAGGTGTGTTGGAAAGAGGGTATCGATCCATCGCTTGAGATCCTCTATTAACTCTACAAATCAAATATGGAGTGTTGGAAAGAGGTCATCGATCCATCACTTGAGCTTTGGAAAGAGGTGATCGATCCATCATTTGAGCTCCCCTCTAATGGAATCAATGATCTAATGGTCACTTATGGAAATGAGTTGAGGACTACCCTCTCGTGGATTGTAAGTGACCAAGAGCACATATCGGTGATGACTTGGTAAGAACCTACTAATAGTTAGATAAGTCCTCTTAGAAGGCATATAAGGTTGTGTGTCGTCTAGTGGTCGTTATCTCCTCGAGGGTAGGGAAATTCGTCACCGGATTCTTCAATGATTTGTATGCATTGAATGAAACCACGACTTTATAATATTACTATTTTCTATTGTATCTCTCTCTTTTGTGAACCTTATGCATGATGATGACTTTCAACTTGAATATGCTTTATCGATCTTGTTGAGATGGTTTATGAATGCTTATGAATCCATACGATGTCTTGTTTTACATACTTCCCTTATTCAATTTCAATTAATGCTAGCCTTGCATGCGAGCACCAATGCAGCAGCGGCTGCTATGTTTGTTGGTTATGGGAATGGTTGTTACTATGGTGAGGAGGATGGGCATAGGTCACATGCTGCCAATGTTGTTGTTATTGTTGTTGGTGTTGCTGATGAGGAGCAATGGACCTATTGTTGTACCTGAGCTTGAGTTGATGATCATATTCGTTAATCAATCAATCCCCATTTGGTTTCCCTAGTGCTGCTGTTATTGGTGCTTTGTTAGTGTTTGTCTATGTCTCTATGTGAGAGAAGGGTCTTTTATTCTTGTTGTTTACTTCTTTTTTATTGTTAAACTTTGAAATGGGTACCCTATATTTGTGATATGGTCATCTTTCTGTGTTGGAAAGAGAGAATTGGGATCAGAAGATCAGTTTTTATTTACTTGTATAAACTTGGGATCTGATTACCTCTGTCTCATCTTTTATTTGTGTATTTGATGGTTGAGCGGGTTTTTCGCATGCAAGGCTAGCATTAATTGAAATTGAATAAAGTATATAAAACAAGACATCGCATGGATTCATAAGCATTCATAAACCATCTCAACAAGATCGATAAAGCATATTCAAGTTGAAAGTCATCATCATGCATAGGGTTCACAAAAGAGAGAGAGAGATACCATAGAAAATAGTAATATTATAAAGTCGTGGTTTTATTCAATGCATACAAGTTATTGACAAGAATCTGGTGACCAGTTTCCCTACCCTCGAAGAGATAACGACCACTAGACGACACACAAACCTATGTGCCTTCTAAGAGGACTTATCTAACCAATAGTAAGTTCTTACCAAGCCATCACTGATATGCGTACTTGATCACTTACGATGCACGAGAGGGTAGCCTCCGACTCATTTCCATAAGTGACCATTAGATCGTTGATTCTATTAGAGGGGAGATCAAATGATGGATCGATAACCTCTTTCCAAAGCTCAAGTAATGGATCAATGACCTCTTTCCAACACTCCTCCATATTTGATTTGTATAGTTATTAGAGGAGGAGCTCAAATGATGGATCAATACCCCTTTTTCCAACACATCTCTATAACGAATATTAGAACCAACACAGCTAATTTATTGCACACATATACATTTTATAGATGGTAGAATCATGTCAATGATATGATGCAACCCATTTCCCAAGTCTCTAATTCAAAACGTGAAACTTAAACAAAACTAATAATCAAGCCATATTTGATAATTGAGCAAGCTCCCCACTTACCTTGATTCGTCACGATATTCACTCCCGATCCTTGCACGTCGGGGCTCGATGTGAACGGCCTCGCAAATCTAGACAATTCAAGACACATCACATAAATAGACAAGTCACATTTTTAGTTTAATTTTCCATTTTAAATTCACTTTAGGGTCCACTAGTGTGGGTCCCGCGGGTCCCCCGTCGCCCAGTACAAGGGTTGAGGGGTGGGACCCGCCCAACTCTTCCCCGGAGGGCGCGGGAGTGCACCCCCATCAAGGCTCTTTTTATTTATATTTATATTTTATTTGATTTGCTTTGATTTTATTTTATTTACATATTTATTTATTTATTTTATTATTATTTTTTAATCAAGGACACAATGGCCCCTAAAAGCCGGTCCAAGTGTCTAATTGGCTCCTAGTTTGGTCCAGCGTTGGTTGAGTAGGTTAGGGGTCAAACTGTCAATTGACTCCTGGTCATGAGCCGGGCAGAGCGTCTTGCACTTCCCAGCGCACCATGTACTGGGTGGGTTGGGGTTCGTTGCTCCCCCAATGACCTCATTCGGGGGCTACCATGAGATGGGGTGCGGACCTGGTCGAGCCTAGATAGCCCCTAGGCAGGACTACCATGAGAAGGGGTGGCCCAATGGCCACCCGTTCCTCTCGACCTCCATTTTGGGGGCCTCCATTAGGGCAGCAACAGCGTCGTCGCCCTCCTCCAATGGTGCCACGGTGGCGTTGCTCCCAAAATAGGGCTCTCCACCATTATTTCACCAATCAAAACCCAAAAATGGGGTTCTCCGCCATTAATGAAAGTAAACCAAACTTGTAAATCAACTTGAACAAGGAAATAAAGGGTTTACATTCAAGAGAGTCTCATTGACTCTTGAAATCCAAATCAACCATTAAAGCATCCTCCTTGCTAGGATTCTCCTCTCCTACACTTAGTTGGTTTAGTTGTGCCAAAATGAGGCAAGCCTCTATAACTTGTTTATATAGGTAGGTCAAATGGGAGTAAGGTTTCCAAGTGACTCCTCAAATTACAAAATTACCCCCAAGCAAGTCTAAGCTCATTTAAATACTCCCATTAAGTTAGTCTCTATAACTTAGCGTTCAAATTTAAGTGGCCATAAAGCTTTTTAATTCATTTTCAATAACTTTGGGATATCACTTTAACTTTTGTAATTTCACCAATTAAGTGTGAATACATATAATACAAGCATTTACCACGTCAACCACATATAAAATTGTAAAATTACCAAAATACCTTTGTCATGGGTATTTTGCATTTCCTGGTCGTTACACTACAACTCGTCTTGGAAGTCAATTCGTGGTTTTTAATTGCACTTGATGGACTTGGAACACTTAGACGTCTTTGCATCGTAGTTCTCGGCATTCATTTATCGTTGATTATCCGTGTTTGCCTTGGAAATCATGCATTTATTTCTTATTTTCGTGATAATTCTTGCATGATTATTCGACTAACCATTTATTTGATACTTGAAATACTGTTGAGACTCCTTTGGTGACCAATTGCAAGTCCCTCTAGTAGTAAGGCAAAGAGCCAATGCTTGGTGACTACCTCTGTACTTTCCTCGGAGCAGGCTTCTACTTTTACTACTCGTAGATATATTGTGTGTATATATATGAACTTGATTTTGTAAAACTGGTGTATGGGTTGAGAGTAGAAATGCAGATGGGGTGGGTTCGGGGCGGGAAATGCAATCCCCACCCCCATTCCCCACTCGGCGGGGATCCCCACCCCCACGGGGATTCCCCACCCCCACTATTTTTTGATATAATATCTAAAAGAAAGATTAAATAAATTATAGATACAAAATTTAATCATTAATATCTCTTTCTTCACATACTTCAAATACTTTAAATAACATACTTAAACACTTTAAATAATATACTTACATTATTATGTATAAATTTCAAGTTATATTAGTTTTTTCTTGATAAACTTAGTTGTATTTGTTTAGAGTTGATAAACTTAGTTACATATCCCCGTGGGAAATCCTCATATTAAGGCAAGGTAGGGAATTCCCACGGGGTGACGAGTAATACCACCTCCGCCCCGCGCCACATGGTGGGGGTGAAATCCCCCCCATCCCTTGCTCCGTGGGGGATAGTTAGTGGGGAATCCCTGCCCCATCGGGGTGGATCCCCACTGGAAATGGGGATTCCCCGCCCCACCTGCATCCCTAGTTAAGAGACACACTTGATACATGTATATGCTATTACCACACATTTGGTCACCTTATATATGCATGAGATCTATTTTATAGGATTTCCATACATAGAGTTGTCCCAACATCATGTTTACTTAAATTATAGTCACTCTAATTACTTATTTTCCACTGCGTAATTTATTAAGACTTGAAAAACTTAATTACAAATCTAATAAGCAACGAAACGGTAATTAATTGGTTAAGAGGCTGACTAGGCTTGCGTTGGCTCTACGGGGGTTTGGCCAGGAGTCCACATAGACGTAGATCTAGTGTCGGGCGGGGCCCAGTTTGTGGGGTTTGGGGCCGTCATAGATGGTATCAGAGCGAGGTTTAAGCAAACCTTGTGGTCAAAGTGATTGTGATACAATCACAGTTGGTATCAAAGAATAGGTTAAACGAACATTGTGGCCAAAGAAATTGCGATACCAACATGGTGTAAGCTCTTGATAAGCCCGCAACTCAACTAAAATGCAAGCTTAGAGTTAGACACAAATGATCTTAAGAGTGGAAATCTTATGATCCTAACTATGAGTTTTATCCTAACTATGCTGCCAAAAAGAGCAGCGAACCAAAAAATACACCTCAATAAAATAAAATAAAAACACTACAAAACATCAGAACTTTACCTCAACATACTTTATGGTGCATTTGAAGATCAATTCTTTGATCTACGAAGATGAAAATCCAATACGAATAGATCTTCTAATTCTTTAAAAGTGCAAATCAAATATCCACCTAATGCACAATCAAGATGTATTATGTATATTCTACAAAATGCATTTGACTAAGCAGTTACCACACTTTGCTTAAAGTTAGCGAGGGGTCATCGGAATCCGAATGATGGCCGTTGTAGAGTGTAGGTAGAAGGAGATGGTTGGAGTGTAGAGAGTAAAAGTAGAAGAGGAGAAGATGAGTTTAGGATTTAATTTAAGGTGGGGGTGTAGAGAGTGGAAATAGAATAAGAGAAGGAGATGAGTTTAGGGTTCAATTTGAATAACAAGGTCTTTTATGTAATTTTAAGTAGAGATACTTTAGTCTAAAAAATTATCAAGGGCTGATATATGGTAGAGAGGGGGGCTAGAAATCTCCCTACACTTATTCCAACAATGCCTAAATCAAAAGTATAATATCTGGTGTTGAATGAAAAAAGTAAAATAGAACTAACACTTGTCACTAGTTCATAATATTTTCAGTTGGGAACGTGGTTTGTTGGTCATGATTTAGATTTTAAGTTTATTCTATGGGTTGCCTTGTATTGTTCTTTTTGGTGGGACTTATTTTTTCTTTTCTTTTCTTTTCTTTTCTTTTTTGTAAATGCCCTCTTGGTTGTTAAAAATTGGGTATTTTAGCTTTTTCTTTTCTCTTTATAGAAAAGAAACAACTCCATATAGTATATAATAATTAATAAAAGTGTAGGAAGAATTTAATACGAATAATACACTACCGAATACATGTGTTAAGCTGTTAATTAATGTAATCGTATAATTCTTGACGTGAGTTAATTGAATACCTTCCGTTAAAAAAGTTTAATAACTCTAATGAGAGCATCAAGAACATTTTAATAATTTTATCCTCATTGTGAGAGTGGGAGAATGTTTTTAGTTTATCTAGTATCCCAAAAAATTTAGCGCTACTGATGGATGAGAACTAAAATCATGTTGTACTTGGAAGTAAGATTCTGTAAATCTTTAGTTTAGATTTTGTTTGTACTTAATTACTTACAATACATATATACAAATTTACTCTTAAAAACAACTGTAAATCTTGGCTAGCTGTTGGAGGGGTAGGTGTTCAAGGTTGAATTCTTCTTCTAGAAGCATTGAACGACCCAAGCAGAGAAGACCAAGGCTACAAGGATCTACTTCAAAGACGATGATTTGCGTGGTTTCGTTAGTAAATCCCAAATTGATTAGAACTTAAACTTATTAGTGGGGGTTTTTTTTTGTTACTCCACATGGTATCCGAAGCCAACCGTGTTGACTAGTCCATGTTCGAGCAAATGTCAAGCCCCTTATGTGTGGTGGCCCTCCCAAACATGTTTGCTCCATGAATGATACTTGAAACTGAGACCTCGCTTTGAGAGTAAGTGACTCCATATCCATTCAGACCAACGCGTTGATGGTCTTCTTAATTTATTAGAAGTTGTTATGAATAAAGAGTCCGTGATTTATTAGAAGTCCCTCCTTTAAGCGAAAAATTTTAAGGCGATTGATTCATTAGAGATCTAAGTGGTTTTTGCTTAAAGTATATTAATATAATGTACGTGAAGAATGTCAACGTCCATATTCCCTCCTTTTCTCCCTTTTTCCTTCTCTTTCTCCTCCATATTTTGGTGCTAGAGTCCATTTTCTTCTATTAAGCAATATTCTCCCCTTTTCACTTACAACTTCCACTCTGCAACTTCCTATTCTTAAAATTTCAACAGGTTCTGTATTTCTCCTCCAAAAATAGATTTATCTGCTTCTGCATTTTCTCATCATTGTTTTCTAATCTTTTTTCCTTTATCTACTTTGGTATTGGGTTGTTTTTTCTTCTCTCATCAAATCCTTCATCCTTTCTTCTATCTTTATAGTCCTCTCCTCTTGTTTTCTTTGTATTCTTTTCTTTGCATCAGATCCACTTCTTCCCTTTCTTCTTTTTTCTCTTCCTTACAATTCATTGAATTCAATATACTTTTTTCTTCTCTTCTTCTTCCTATAAACATTAGACACTCTTTGATTCCAAGGCTTGCTATTGATTTTCAAATTATCATCCAGCATCAGTCATGTAGATGATACAATCAAATTCTGCACTAAGGGAGGTTCTATCATTTGTTCCGATTTGCACCATTGCTGATCGTCCACGTCAAGTGGAATGATCATCATCTCATCCTTTCGTACAATTTAACTAGAAAGACTCAAATTCCTTAGGTGGGTGAGAATAGATGCAGCACATATCTAGAGTCCTAGATTAATAGGATGTTAGGTTCTATGTTGTTTAGGAGTCAGATTGATTAAGCTTTTAAGTTGCTAGAAGTTGTGATTCTTGTGAATGACAAATCCTTGATGTATTCAAAGACTTTTTACAAGTCTTTGATGCATTATTAGTCTAACTAATCTTTGCTCAGTGTCCATAAATATGTCCTCAGGGTGTAATTTATTTATTCTTTTGATAATCTTAGGCTGTAATTTAATAACTTGGTCATTGAACAAAGGATGTAGATTTTCATTTTTCTCTTTTCTCTTTCTACTCCATGAACTTTCCTCAACAATTTCTCATCTACAATTTGTTTCAGAAATTAAGCAGAGTATTGGGATGCTAAGGCCCAAGAAAAAAACAAAACAAAACATATACAAACAAGAAAAGACTGTAAAAGATAAAAACAGAGAAGCACAAAAACAAAGGGAGCCTTGAAATAAATAAAAACCTTCAATCTTGGGTGCCACATTTCCAAGAGAGAGCTTGCTGAACTTTAGAGAAGAAATTCCTGGAGGTCGGTAGTCTTCCAACAGCGGTTCAACCGAGTCTCTTATTACCACGGTTGCTGCCTGAAAAAGAGTAGGTACTAAAGCTAAAACCAACAAAAATGAAGATCCAGAAGAATGCTAAAAGCAGAACAATTCATTGCAACATCCATATTAATGTGAGACTCATACTAAAAAAAATTAATGTGTGCTTAATAAGTGGAAAAAGAATGCAAATAGCTAAATTCTCAGAGCAAGTACAATGCCAAGCTGAAGCAGAACTCCAGAACAAAGAATTTCTAACTATCAGTAAGCCGTCTAAAACAAAGTATTTTTCATTTATCAAGTACTAAATCTTTTCGAAAGCTTTTCCATTTATCAGAGGGTAAATTGCAAATTGGTCCCTGAGGTTTACTATAATATGCACTTTAGTCCCTATAGTTTCAAAAATATGCACTTTGGTCCCTGTAGTTTACTTCTAGTTAGTCAAAAGCATCCTTGGGTTAGTGTCAAATTACAATATTACTATTATATTACTTTTTGATGATGTGGCATAATTATTTTACCAACAATACCCTTTTAAGTTTTTCCAAATTCTCTCTTTCCTAATCAACACTATTTAAAAAATTATCATCCTAGTCCCTTAACTATATGCACAATATCAACTATATGTACATAAGTATATTTATTTATTTGTTCAAGAATTATTCATATATTTTAAATTAATAAAAATCATGTTTTGCAAGAAATAAATAATAATAAAATGTAACTATGTTTATTTTTATTTTTTTTTGAAAACAAGTATGTTTATTATTTAATAATAAAAATGATAATAAACTAATAATCTATATTTTCTGAAGGAAATTTGGTGTTTAACAATCAAAATTGTAAAGCCATGTTGATTTTCACATTAAAATTACAGAACGGTGTAAATTGAAAAATAATGCGACAATTTAATCAATAGTCTTTTTTATTTTTGGGTATACATAAACATAATTCTATAATTTATAAAGATAAATACACAAGATATTATTCAAGGCTATAAAAGTAGTAAATCAACACTAAAACCAAATGCTACTCTATTAATAATAATATACATAAATACATACAAAAAGTATAGCAAAAAAGTTATTTTAGAGAAGATTTATAAAAAAAAGTCATGATTTATTTGAAAATATTGGGTCCTTATTCTTTGTGTATTTGTCTCTTTGTAGTGTTAAATTAGCCTTTTCACATTAACTCAACCATGGTTTAAAAAAAAGTTAGTAGGAGGTACCAAAGTGCATATTTTTGAAACCTCATGAACTAAAGTGCATATTATGGTAAACCTCCAATTTGTATTTTACCCTTTGTCAGCTCAAAAACTAGAAAGAAATGGCAAAACCACAATTAGAAGAATAAAAGCCAGAAGAGCTTCAAATTCAAGGACAAAGACAGGCAACCTGCTCAACAATACTGATAAAAGCTACTGAAAATGGATTACACCGCCCTCAAACCAACAGTTAATTCATGTGTTTCAAATCATGATGATGGGTTACCAAAAGGAAGTAGTAAAAGCAATGAAACTTAATTTTCTCAATTATTTTATGAGCTGATTTTGGAATTTTATAAATTTTCTTGAATCAGAACTATGAAATTCACCTTACTTAAGAGTTAAGATTACCAAAAAATATCAAATCCTAATTAATAAAAAATATGAAATCTAACTTGACTACTTTGAAGGAGCACGTAAAGTTGCACTACATCAAGGGAACTTACATCTGCAACAAATGGCCAGATTTTGCTCAGTTGTTTGTTGATCCATTTCACCTGAAATAGTTCAGATACGTTAAACAACGTGTACAGTGAACTCAACTAAGATAAACTAACATTTACATTTTAAGTCTTTCAAGCACATCAAGAATGCTTCAAAAAAGGGGAAAAGAAGGTTTTCAGAAAGTAATCAAGACGAGATCGTCAAAATATATATAGGCTACATTTTAACAAAAATGCTAAGCATTTCTCAAAAAAAAAAAAAAAAAAAAGAATGCTAAGCATTAACATAACTGTAACTGTAGCAATGGATCTCCCAAGTAGCATTAAATGCTCATGTGCCTCCAAAATGTAAAGGGTTATCAACACTGGTTTTTGTTGTGAAAGCTCCAAGGAACATATATTAGTTAAATAGCAAATTAGCACTACCAGCTAGGTACTACATTCTGCGGTAGCCAATTAGTGTATGCAGGCTTGAGGAGTCTAAAGACAAACAACAGTTCAGGTTTGTCTCACAGTGACTACATAAAGTAAATTACAGCATCGTACGATGAAAACACATCTTTACTTAAAACCTTTCATTCTGGGGATCCACAATCAGATTGATCATAATAGTTTATTTAGGAGTTATAATGCCAAAAGTTGTTTTGTCCTGAATTTTATCACGAGTTATTTTTCTATACATTTGAGACCCCCAATCTTGATTAATTAACTAGCACATACTAGTATATCCTGCTTCTACAGAATAATTAAGCGTTTCAACTAAATTATGATTATTTGAAAGTCCTAACGAAAAAGATTAGAGAATTGCAATTAAGTGACAGATTCATGCTTCAACAAATACCATCAGCCTTAGTTGTGCACTCCTACAAAAGAAAGCAAAGCCATTAACTTTTCTGGTTCTTTGCTATTGGATATATTGTACTGATTAAATTTCCTGTGTGACACTCTTTTTCAAGCACGAATCTTGAGGAACAAAACTCCTTGGTGTTCTCATATTCTATTGGCTTGGTGCAATAATCTAAATTTTTTTGAGATCATTTAAGATAGCGTAAAACATATTTACAAATGTTGAGATCAAGAAAATAAATTATCGCAATCAAAAATTAAAAAAATTAAAAAAAAAACATATTTAAAAATATTTTCATTATATTTGTACAATCCGACATTCAATTTCATAAAGTATAGTTGGTCTCATTGCGGTCTTATAAGATTTTCCTTTTAGGTCAAATGGGATGTTTTGAACATATATCACAAACTTTTTCACTTAATTTGGGATTGAGGCTATGTTGTTGTTGATGTTGTTGTTGTTGTATTTGTATCACAAACTTTTTCACTCTTCAACTTCTTCCATTCTGCTCGTCTTTTAAGTGTAACATCATCCTCAATATAAAACTAAAGAAAATAATAATATTCGTATGTTGAACTTTTAAGACACATTCATAAATCCTCAACCCATTTATACAACAAGAAGAAAGCCTCAATTCCGATTTAGTCGGGATTGGTTACATGGATCAAACTCTTCCATTGCACTCGATTTAGTGCAATTAATGGTGTGCTTTCCAAATCCTTTAAATTCTTCCTAATCAATGCATCGTCCCAAGTTAGCTTCACTCTACCCTACGTCATCAAATTTTCTTTAGCTTCTATTCTATTGAGTTGGGTTTTTTAATGGGGGTATTTCTAGGCCGTCTTTGGAGGTATCCAAACCAACGTAACCGCCCTTCCCTAATCTTTACGTCAATTGGCGCTACTCCTACCTTTCTTTGAGTTTATCTATTTCTTATTCTATCTTTATAATTTTTTACCATAAATCCACTAAGCATCCTCATTTCCACCACATTCATTTTATTTAGTTGTTATTTCTTTACCACCTAACATTCATTTTCATAAAGCATATCATGCCTAATTGCATATCTATAAAATTTTCATTTTAGCTAAGTAGGGATATTTCGATTACATATCACTCCTGTTGCACTCCTGTACCATTTGTATGGTAGCTAAATATTATTCCATGAGTAATTGTTAGATTATAAATTTTAAAGAGTTCATTACTAATTAACTAATTTTTAAATGAAAACATCACCAAAATAAATTACTTCATAGCATACGATGCTTGTACACAACATTTAATTATATATTTTATATGTATACTTGTTTTTCAAAGTCCTCAAATCATCACAACTGCTAAAACCAATACTATGTCAAAGACGAGATCATATTAAAATCTCCTACCTACTAGGTTTCAAAGTCTGAAAACATGATTAATCATGATTAAGCTAACTAACAATAGTTCCAAGATAATTATATTTTTTTAGTACTTCTAATCATGACAATAATTCAAGGGAGCAACTATATTCCCCCCTCTACCTTATCTCAACTCCCATTTAATTTAATATATTTTTAAACTAAAATGCCCCTGGGTAAAATTACATAGATAACACTACCCCAAATTAAATCATAAGCCCATTTCTTTTTCCCCTTCTACTTTCCGCGCTCTACACCCCTCCTCAATTTTACTTTTCACTCTCTACACTCTTCCCCAAGTTAAAACCCTAAACCCAACCCCTTCTCCTCCCACTCACTACACTCCTTCCCAAATTAAACTCATCCCCTTCTCCTCTTCTACTTTTTACTATCTATACCCCACCCCAAATTAAACTCTAAATCTATCTCCTGTTCCTCTTCTACTTTCCATTCTAAACAGCCCTCCCCATCTCTTTGTCCCTACATTCAACAAATCACCATCAAATGCAACATCTTGATTGTTGCAATTGGAAGCAATTTGATTCACACTCTTGAATGGTTAGGACATTTATTTGTGTTGGGTTTTACCTTTCAAGGATCAAATAATCAATCTTAGGATACAACATGGAGCAAATAGAGGTAAGGGGGAAGAAGAAGATGATGCGTGGCAAGGGTTGGGGGCTGGGGGTTACAAAGATTAAAATAGGGTTTTCTTTGGGGTATGAGGGGGGCAAACATAAGTTATTGATACATTGATGAGTTTACGAAAAATTAAAGGGGGTTGTTAGAACATGAACTAACTTATTGGGGTCTATAAATAACATAGAATTAAATGGGGGCTGATATATGGTAAGGGGGGAATTAATGGTTGCTCCCTAATTAAAATTATTTCTAAGCACACCAACACATGACAAAAAATGCATAACACAGGAAACTCTCAATATTTTGACAAACTGAAGAGTAAAGAGAATTTAATTCCTGGAATGAAAATCACTAACGAACATCTTCCTTCCAACACTTTAAGTAGGTACAGTCTCCTTAAATTTATCAGAATATGAAGTACTCTAAGCAACCTTCAGAGATTGCACGATATAAAGCTTATAAAGTTTAAATGGTTTTCTGAATCTACAAATAGCATGGTTGCTAATAGCTTAAGAAAAAGAAGACCTAAGGTAACTTCAAACTTTGGCACTTGCGTGATAAAAAAACAATAAAAGAAAACGATAGTACCTGTTCATACAAAGGAAAAGATATCCATCCAGGATAGTTATCACCACAAATTTTTGCCAAATCATCTCTATTTAGGGACCCAAGAAGTTTAATGTCAATCGCCTGAAAAGATGACATATATTAGTAATGGCATCAACACCAACATAGAGTTGCAACAATACATTTTTCTAAATAAAAAGACACTATAAAGGGGAAAAAAAGATAAAGATATCACATGCCTCGTGCACATTAATTAATTGAAATGAAAACGTACTCAAACAGCTCGATACAATCAATTTTTACAGTTGTAAGGTTGAGATATAGAACATACCAATGATCTAATGCCATGTTCATAACTTCAATAACATTAGAAATAAAAAAAGCTAAATGAATTAGAAAGGTTACATAAATCCTACTTCAATCTTCCAGGCTTAGAAGCTAGGCGAAAGGTACTAATCTAAAACATCTGGCTAGTGATGGTTGAACACATCTTCAAGAAGCCAAATAGCAGCAGAATCACTAGAGTGGCTTTAATGAAATCTTACATTCTTATGATGAGCATAAACACTATTCAAAAGTCCTCATGAACTGAGCCATCTCCATCAAATGCCCTGAATTCCTCTCTGATTTTTTGGCGACACCAATCCCTACTCACTTCCTTCACGCTCGTCATCCTCCAACACCACCATCTCAAGCTCAATCCAAAGCCAACCCCCAACACCAAACTCACGAAAGGCACCCCGCCTATCCATAACGGCACCCCAACAATTTAAGTGTGTGTCATTTCCATAACCCTTGTGCTCCTCGTTTCCAACAATTTATAGGACACCATTGATTTGGCCTCATTTTTTTAGTTTTTTTAAGCAAAATAGTAGATAATTACTTAATCGATGAAAATTTGTACGAGGAAGATGTATTTTTCATATTTTTTATAATATTTTAGAGTTTTTTGAAAAGAGCATGAACTCTCCTTAATTGGAGTATCGGCTAGAGCCCAACAAATCTTTAGTTCGGCAATTGTCAGCTAGATGTCAAGAAAGAGGTTTGCTTGGACAAAATTTATCGAACTTAGAATATAAGTCTCAGTTCTATGTCGTCGAATATAAAATAGATATCTTGACCCTGTGTTGCCAAAGCAGCCAAACCATAAGAACGACTCAGGTTTTACCTTTAAACTCAACGAATGACCAATGAAACGAAATAACATATCTAAATCGTTTCAATCTGACTAAAACATACAAAAACACTACACAACTCGAAAGGTTTGGTCGCATCGGGGTAAATTGTGACGGCCCAATTTGTAATTGACGCTATTGTCGAACATTTTTGAACATGGACGCCAACTCGAGTCCACGGGAACGCCATTTTTTATTGATTTTTCGCGTAAATGCAATGATAATGATTATTATGTGACTAATTAAATCGCATGTGTGAGTTTATATCGATGTTACCAGGCGAGTTAGTGTGACGAGTATTCGCCCCAAAAAACGTGTTAACGTGGGTACCAAATGGGTGAATTACGAGTGCACTAGGCCGAGGAATGGGTCACATAGATAAATACAAATAAATGTGACAAATTACTCAATATAAGAACGGGGCGTAGGTCAATTATGTCGTTGAGGTTTAGCACGGCAGGTCGAGTTGCTGGGTGCCTGGTGCTGGGTGTCGGGTGTTAGAACATCCAAGGAACAAATGATTGTTGGGTTGAGAAGATAAGACCAAGAGACCAAGTCACCATTTAAGTCACCTAGGGAGGACTTTTTGACTTGGTTGAGGCCACAAGATGGGCCTAGGGATGGGAACAACACACAAGATGGAGATTGGACTATAATAGCCCATTTTTCTCACTCTTACTACATTTTCTCTCTCCTCTCATGAGCAAATCAAAAGATTTGGAGGTGGTGGAGGGTTTTGTGAACTTGTAGAGTCGATTTGGAGGATCAATTGGCAAGGAATCAAAGATCCGAGATTAGATTCACATTCTCCTCTCCGTTATCTAACTTTTGGCTATCTTTTCTCGGATTTTAACATAAGGTTTTGAAGAGTGAGTCAAGCTCACTGGTTTTATGAGTTGTGTTTATGATATTTGATAGTGGTTTTGAGCATTAAATGAAGGATTTGTTGAAGTTGTTTTTGTTAAAGAAAAATAGGTGTTATCGGCATTTTGATAAGATATCGTCAGGTTTGTCGATTTGGTCGAAGTTTGATGAGGTTTTGAATCATACTTTGGTTTTTTGGTTTTGGAGAACCATAAGAGTTTGGAATGAGTTTGGACCACGGGAACGGGTTGAGGGGTTTTGAAAAAACAACCCAACTTGGTGTAGGGGGAGACACTGCAAAAGGCATCGTGGAGAGTAATTCTCCACGGTGTCACGTCCAGGGGCTCACTGCCCTGGACGTTTTGAGTCACGTCATGGTTTGATACACCATAGCGGTGCCTCCCACGGCTTGAGAGATAGGGTTTCACTGCCCTAGACGCCATAAGGCGCACACTGAGCATTTGCTCACGCAACGCCACCCATGACACCAGAATAGTAAATTCAAAAATAAAAATAAATGTTTGAATTTATGGTCTTTGAGGATTAAATGGTTCATTAGGACAAGGACTCATGATACCATAGTCGGGTATTTGGTACGCATCCCAAGGCAAGAATAGGATTTGGACTGGGGATTTATTCGGGCATTAAAGCACGTATTGAGGTGCATAAAACCCTTGATAATGCTTCACTTTATTTATGTGTTATCGTGGTTTACTCATATCGATATATGTATGTCTATGGGTGGGCACACATGGGTTTCACTCCATTAAGTTTTGGTTGTATATATATATTAGCGGTGGATAAATTCCTTGCGTGGGTTATCTTGAGACAGGGCTCATTTCGACGATAGTAGGATATAATTGTAACCATTATGAGGGATTAGGGTGGTTCCTGATGGGTAACATCGTCGGAGATATCATGGTGTGTACTGAAGTTGTGGTTTAGTTACTGGATTCTTGAATAGTATATATACGTGGATTCATATCTTGTTTTATCGATATGCCAACCAGGTTAGGTCGAGGATTTATTGTGGTTATATGATTGATAATGACTTTACTACTAACTATTCGAGCCTTTTTATTTAATTTTGGTTTTAAAGTATTTTGTGATGTTTTATATTTCCTTGCTGATGATTTTGGTATGATGTATGTTGCCTACAGCCAGGGGAATGTGAGTTTTCTATTTTCGTTATATTCGCATGTCTTTAGATTTATCAGTTTAATTTCATGATTATTGTGTTGAGTTCTCTTGGAAATTTACTCGCTTGACTCGTCACTTTATTTGCTGGGTGACTGAGTACAGATCCTTCATCGAGCAAGAGCAAGGGCAAGGAAGCACTAGGCGACTATTTTTAGGTTTGTTGCTGCTTCGACTCGAGTGTTTGAGATACAATATGTATTTATGTATTGTTATTGCTGGATTTTCCACGTTAAGTTAATGCTCTATATGACATAAAATACACATTTATTTCATGCTAATAAGTATTCCGTTGAATTGTTACATATAAATGTTTTACAACTCTGAGGAATGGATTAAGTGACGTATGGTGACGTGGCAAGGTTGTGGGCTCGCGGGGCATGAAATGGCGGCCTCAAGATTTGGGAGGCCGTCACATCAATCTCGCAAAAGTAATCAAAAATACCAAGAAATGGATCGATCGAAACACTAAAATGTAAGGTAATAACAACCCTAATTGATTGAAAACACCACGAATAAATGTATAACGTAATTCGAGGGTTTGATCAAGGTTGGAGATGGGTGCATTTCTTGGATCGAAGAGGTATTTTAGGGATTTTGGTGAAAAAAGTCTGGTGCATTTATCCTTTTTCAATTTTAGTAAGGTGCCCTCAAAATTGGGTTCTCAGTGTGACTCTACTATCGAAAATGTGTGGACCGAAAGGTTTAGCCCACCGCTAGTTAAGTATTACTTCACAAATAAGTATATAAGTGTGGATTACCAAGGCCTTTTTTAGTAAAACCTCATACCCGTAAATTGAATGTAGTTGAGTTGGGGATAATCTCGATATTGGCGAAGATCTACAGGTTTTCGCCCACGTGTGCAGGACGAGCAACGATGGTTTGGCTGGAGGAGAAGACATCTTAAATGGATTTTGGTTCAAAATAAATTGTTGAAGATGTGTGGATCGAAAGGTTTAATCCAACATTGATTAAATATTGGAAACGGTTAAATGAACCTTACCTTTTACTCAAGGGACCCTAGTTTTGAATCTTCATTTTGCCATTAGTGAAATGACCTAACTACCCCTCCATATAAAAGGATTTTTACTCACCCATACCTCGGTCACTCCACTTACCCATATCCTAGTCACCCATCTCTTGAATTACATTCTCACCTCCGATCCAAATTCGACGAAATTCGAGTGAAACCCCATTGATTCGATGTCATGGGTGCATTTCTCACCTCTTTTCATACCGGTTTTTCTTTTACTATTTTGAGTTGGTAGTATTTGTGGTTTTGTTGTTGTGTTTAGGTCTCTATTTGAGGCTTAAATCTAGCATTTTGTGTACAAAAATGTCGATGAAATAAAAAATGTAAAGCTATTCTGATCAAAACCCACTTCTTTTGGTCATTTTCATGATTTTTTTAGGAGCTTTGAAATTTTTTTGTTTGGTCTTATGTCCTTCGAGTTTCAGACATACAAGGTCGATGTCTCTAAAGAGGTATCGAACACACATACTAACACCTCTAAAGAGGTCTTGGACACACATGGTCGATATCTCTAAAGAGATCTCAGCTAGATCCCTTCGTCACCCACTAAGAGCGAGATCTCTTCACAATCTTAATGGGAGGTGTTTGGTAAGAGGTATTGAATCGAAACCTGCATGGGCGACACTTCTTCACTTTTAGGGCACGACGAGACCATATCCAACCTTATTTAGCGAAAAAAACTCCTCCAACGCTTGTGACCTAGTATAAGTGCTTTACAATGGATAAAATCGAGAAATTGATAAGATTAAGGGGTGTTGGGGTGATGGTAAAGGTGATAGGGTGAGCAAGGGTATTCTTGAAACTTTGAAAAAAAACTAGGGTAAACGAAATAAAAATAATTCAAAGCTAGGATGCATCAAAGTAATGGGGCCCCCACAGCAAAAGATGGGGTCTGTTTAACTGCTTCATCAAATATTACTTGTATTAGTACTGCATGGTGGACCCAACATATATAAAAAAACGGCACTGATTATTTTAATAATATAATAAAAGATTTGGAGAAATGTGTTTTTTTATTACTGTCAGGGTATCTGAGGTAAAGCTTCGACTAATAATTCCAAACTCGAGGAATATAAGACCACAAGGGCGGTGTCTCTAGCCAAGAGTTTAAATATTTTTTAATTATCATGACTCAAACTTAAGATCCCTGGTTAGGGACTATTAGGATAAACCACTAATTTGTACTTTGTGTTAGTTTTGTGTGTCACATTTATGTGTCTTGAAATGGTTTCTAATTGTGTCATTGTAATAGAGATCTGACGTCATCATGTATTGCGAGTTTCATATATAAATAAAGCACTCACTCTCTCTCAGAGTCATCGAGAGAGAGAGAGAGAGAGAGAAAAACCCTTCTCTTTTGTCTCGTCTGATACGAAACCTTAATCTTGATCTCAAGTAAGTACCGCCGACTTGATCACGAATCATTTAGGAGGTTTGGAGGCTGAGTATCTCCCTATCATAGCTGTGTTGCACCATCAGTTGGATATTTCCTAGCAAGAGTTTCAGGCAGCTCTCATGAGTTTTGAGAGTAAATTGACTCAACTGAATCTTGGCTAAGGTATGAGTGTTTTGAGTCTACAAGATTCCTCTCCTATGGCCAATTCTGTTGAAGCTAAATCTAGTGGAGGGAGGACTAGTGGGAATACATCTCATGGATTCTTGCAAGGTTCGACAAATGGTCAAAACAACAACGGACCATTGCAGAGCAACAACAGTAACAACAATCGTGGTCATGGTGGTAAAAATAGAGGTCGTTGTGGTTTTAGGTTTACTAATAACAGTAAGCCAACCTGTCAAATTTGTGGGAAATTTGGACATTCTGCAACTGTATGTTATTTTAGAGCTGATATGAAATATATGGGAACACAATCGCAAACGCGGATTCAGCAGCAGCAACAACCGATGTGATTCAGTTCAAATCCACCTCAACCACAAAGCTCTTTCTATGGTATTCCTGAATCTGTACCAGCCAGCTCATGGTATATGGATGGTAGGGCATGGTAGGGCATCGTCACACATTACTTCTAATCAGTCTCAACTGAATAATTGCATGCCTTATGGAGGTAATCAATCTTTAATGGTGGGAAATGGTAAGTTCATACCTATTGCTAGCACCTGTTCAACTTCAATTCCTTCTTCTAGTTCTTGCTTATCATTTAATAATACGTTGTGTGTGCCTAGTATTAAGAAAAATCTTTTAAGTGTGTCTCAATTGACTAGGGAAAATAATGTTTTAATCGAATTTTGTCGTAATGTCTGTCTTGTGAAGGTTATCAGAACCAGTAAAGTTCTACTTCATGACTCTCTCCACAACAACTTATACAAATTTGTTAGTCCTCGAGAGTCTTTTCCTGGTAATCATACTGCTTTTCATGTTTCTGTTTCGAATAAAGGATTGTCTTCTCTGTGGCATTCCGAATTGGGGCATCCTTCTCCAAAAGTGTTAAGACAGGTTTTCAGTAACCATCTTCACTTTTCTATTCCTTCTACATGATTTCTGTTCACATTGTCCTTTAGGGAAGATTCATGCCTTGCCTTATAAAAATTATGTTCATATCTCTACTCATGTTTTAGATTTGATACACACTGATTTGCGGGGTCCTGCTCCACTAAATTCTCCTGATGGTTTTAATTACTATATTCACTTTGTGGATGACTGTACTAGGTTTACCTGGTTATACCCATTGAAACACAAGTTTGATGTTGTCAAAGCTTTTCTTCATTTTAAATCTTTTGTTGAAAATCAGTTTAGCATTACTATTAAAAGAATTCAATCTGAAGGGAGTTTCGATCATTTAAACCTATACTTGATTCTCATGGCATCATTTTTCAACACTTTTGTCCTCACACTCATGAACAAAATGGCAGGGCTAAGAGAAAACATATACATATAGTTGAAATGAGCCTCATACTATTAGCCTATGGTCAATTGCCTTTAAAACTTTGGTGGGATGCTTGTGAGGCTACCACTTTTCTCATTAATAAACTTCCTACTCCTGTCTTACATGGTAAATCTCCTTATGAAAAACTATTTTATCGTATTCCTGATTACAATATTCTTAAAGTGCTTGGTTGTGCATTATAACGACCCTAAATTCTAATTTGTGTCACGTGTCAATTTAGGTCATACATGGGCCCATTTGCCGTGATACATAATCTAATTCTCGGTAGTCGACACCAAGCTATGTTATTTGTATTTGGTGTTTTGTATTATATTATATTACCTGATTGTTTAATTCCAATGTCCCAAACGTACGAGGACGTTTGAGTGTGAGTGTTGTATGGAGAAACGGTTCAGCTTGAGTACTATGTGAAATAACGGGGTTTCGGGCGAATGTTGGTCGGGTAATTAGTGGTCCAGAGGACTTAAATGAATTAAAAACACTGACAAAATACAAAATAAATAATAAACAAAAGTTGTCAAACGCGTTCGATACGTTGTTATGTCCGAGGTGACGTGACGAATAAGTTTGGTGTACGAACTCGGAAACGTGAGTATCGTGCGAGAAAAGGCTCAAACAAGAAATTGTGTCACTTATTGGAGTCACACATTTGTGTCATGGTTGATGGCTGGAATGAATGAGAGTCAAGGGATTTGTCTCGGGATTCGTGTGTAGGGATAGATAAGAGGGGGGTATAAAACCCATTCCTCATCACCTTTTATCTCTTTCATTTCATTTCTCATTTCACTCTCTCTCTTCACCAGATCAAACAATAAGAACGACATGGGTTTCTGAGGGTTTTTCACCCGGTTTGATGCCACGAGATCGATCAATCATGAATTTTAAGGTGAGAGTTCGATTCCCCACGTCATTATCTACATTTTAGAGGTATTTTTGTTGGTTTTTGTCACGATAATTTTGGACAATAGTTTTGGGAAATTGGTTTTTATTGAATGTTTTGATGGATTATGAGTCAATGGGATGATCAAAACATGAATTGTGAAGGGGTGTTAGTGTTTGAGGATTTTCTGAATTTTTAGGGATTTTTGGTAAATTTTTGATGATTTGAGAAAATCGATGGTTTGGTCTGGTTTTGACGCGAGTCGAGGGTGTATTGGTGTGTTATAGGATGTTTAGTCAAAGTTGGGATAGGCTCAAAGTACGGCGACGTGAGCGAGGGTGTCGAAAACCCCAGTTCAGAGGCATTTTGCAAAAGACGTCATGGCGACGCCGTGAGTATTCCAGCTTACGGCTTCTCCTACGTACATTTTTGGCAGGACCTTAGGGGAACACGCCGTGAGGATGCTGCCATAACCAACTGAGGTCACGACATCACTCACGTACGTGTTGGGCAGTGAGCATCGTCTCCACGTTGTGGAGACGTCATCTAAGTCATTAGATGCCACAGCGTCCCGGTGACATGTCACTATTCACAGGGACTAAAATTTTATAAAATTTTTGAAAACTTTCGGAGATCTTTCGGGTATCCCAATGGATCCGAATACGACCTAATACTTGGGTAATTGACCCGAATCGTATGAACAAATAAAATTATGGAAATTGGTTAAAATGAGGTAATTTATGGGAAATCTCAATTTAAATGTATTTTAGGGGTTTTGAACATCGACGGGACATGGGAGGTCATAGGAGAAATTTCGGGGGTCCGTTGAGTGCATAATTAGTTAGATTACAGGTAAGTAAACCAGTGAGAACTCTTACAGCTATTTTTTGAGCTTTAATTTGTTGTTATTGTTTTGTTTATCAACATATCTATTGGAATTTCTTTTAGTTGAGTGGTCCATTGGCAAATGGTGCTAGGAAATGTGCCCTAGGTCAATCCATTAACAATCTTTATGAATACATTTTAGTTAATAAAATAGAGGATTTCATTTGTTGTTTATTATAATTTATTTGCATGTTTACATTATAATAAGATCCATGGGTATTTACAGAAATATCCTAAATGTCCCTAGTCGATTATTATACTGGGAACTATAATGAATTAAGACTAGTGTGAGTTTTGATTGATGATCATACGATGGTCATACATATAGGAATACGAATCAAGATCATGAGTACTTGTTAGGGAACAAAGTACTAGATCGACCCGCTATGAGAACATCACATGGATTAAGTCATAGTTGTTTCTCATGATAGGTATATTTTTCAGTCCTCTGACTTGAAATTACCAGAGACTTCAACATTAAGAATACAGTGATTTGACGCAATCAAACGTTGTCTTTAGCCAGACGATTATAAAGGTTGTGATTGGTTACTGTGTGAATAATGTGGTGAAGTTGTGTAATCGAGATAGAATTTGTCCCTCTCATATAAAGAGAGATATCCATTGGATCCCTTGATGTGTTAGACTGTTAAAAGGCCTAGTCTAAGTGAATTGATATTGATCAATGTCACTTAGATGTTTTCAGTTTACCTAGAAATCGAGACTAGTACGATTGAACATGTTGGATGACAATTCCATGCCTTATGTTTGATCAAAAGGATATCGTGTGACAAAAGGATATTATATACACTATTGATTAGGTTGTATCAATTTGATATTCGTACAACTTGGGTAGTCATAATGTCTTGCTAGAGGCCGCTTACGACTTGTATACCAAAATGTGTTTTGGTACACTGCCAATGTTGTATGAGCCTATTGGGTCGCACACTGAGAATGATTTTGTGAGATTTTAAGATGGTTCAGAAAAATGAATTTTATATGATAAAATTCATGATAGAAACGTCCTTGTAGTGTATTACACTTATACTTCTTTAAGTAGGGGTATATGTGTAATTTACTTAACCGTCTATATACAAGGGTTGTATAAATAGACGCTTTGAGTTAGAATACAAGTACGAAAGATTTAAAAAGGGCTGAAACTCTATTTTCGTTTTAAGAAGCGACTTAGGGTTTTTGGTATGCTCTTGATTGTTTTGGAGATAAACAAAAAGGTTTGGTATTCTCTCGAAGCTAGCACTTCAAATCTCGGCCGTTGTTCGTGTGTGAACTACTGATAGAGGGCATTCGTTGTTGGCAGCGCCTTAGAGATCGATTAACCTTCTGAAAGGTACATTGCGAGTGAGGTATGATTAAGTTTTCATAGTATAAACGTGTTTTAATGGAATCAGATTCGCATCCTGTTGGGGTTTTTCTCAAAATAGTTTTTGAAATCTCCGTTCTGCATGAAGCCCAAAACCCAACAAATGGGTCATGGTTACTAAATATCTGTGATATGAGCTCTTATCTAGACGTTGTTGATATCTTCCGGTTGAGTGTACGCTAGGGGCTCTTATCCGAGTTTATGGATATCTCATAATCGCAAGGGTTAAGACTGGTAGGCTGTGTTCTCGTCCTGAACTCGAATCTTGTAGGTTTTACCTCAACTCAACAACTGTTGACGGGACACCTTGCAATTCTATTTCGTAACTCGGACACTTACTTTTCGATTAATCTATTTACAGTCTTATACATTTCATGTGTTCTTTATTCCTTTCTTTCTATCAGCATGAATGTGGACTGATGTTTATTTATTTCGAAATGTTGTATTATTGTTCTGCTTGGCGTTACTTACTTGGGCTCATCATTCTTGTATTTGATGGAGTTTAGATCCACAGTCCAGCAAGGGGAAGGCTCCAGAGCTTAGAGATTTGCTTTGAGGATATTAGAGCACACCTTTCCATTTGGCTGAGTAGGTGATTTTTGTATTATTGTATATATGTATTGTTTTAGAACATGGGTTTGGGTATGTGAGAGATTTTGGGCATGTATATCTATTGAGTTGTTCTCTTTTGACTGATTATTTATGATGATATACATATGCGGGGTTTTCACACTCTAGGATGTCTTATTTTTATATAGTTGTGATTAATTGATTAGTTTGAGCTTTGCTTCCGCTTTATTGATGATAATTTGCTAATCAATGTTATAAATTTGTAAATGAATGATAATTTGTAAGGAAAGGCTGACTAGCCTTGCGTGATTCGTCGACATGGGCTCAGAGTTTCACGTAAGTCTAGGCCGGGTAGGGCTCAGTTCAAATTTGAAAATTGGGGCCATCACATGCATGTTTTTCATATCTTAGACAATATAATAATCATAAATATCAATTCATGTCAGAGAAATGTGTGTTCATTAGGTATAGTTCGAGTCACAAAGGGTATAAATGTTTAAATTCATTAGGAAGAATTTTCATTACTTGTAATGTAGTGTTCAATGAACATGAGTTTCCTTATCCATCTTTGTTTTCTTCTACCGTTTCTTCTAATGCCGATCGTAATAAGTGGTTTCCTTATTTTTCTTTACCAATGCCTTCTCATTTTTCTCATGTTAATTCTGGCCTTTCTACTTCTAGGTCTAATGTCTCTAATATTCAAGTGCCCCCAGTTCCTGTTGTGTCTGAGTATCCTAGTTCTTCTGTTTGCCTAGTTCAGTGTAGCATTCTAGTGTCCCTGTTTCAGGTGGTACTCTTTTTGTTCCTAGTACTAGTGCACCACACAACACACATTCCATGATTACTAGGGTAAGAAGAAAATGTTTTTAGCAAAGCCTGTGGATGATTGTCTTGAGATTCCTACTTTAGCTGAAAAATAGCACTCCAACATCCTCAATGGAATGAGGCTATAGATAAGGAATATCAGGCTTTGATGAAGAATAATACTTGGTCTTTAGTACCATCATCACCTAATCAAAATGTTGTGGGTAATAAATAGATATTCACCTTTAAGAAAAATTATGATGGTTCTATTAATCGATACAAGGCTAGACTATTGGCTAAGGGATTTAAACAAGTCCCGGGTATTGATTTTGGGGAGACCTATAACCCAGTGGTCAAAGCTTCTACTATTAGTGTCATCTTGTCTTTGGCAGTTTAATTTGGATGATCTCTTAGACAACTAGACATAAATAATGCGTTTTTGAATGGCACACTGTGTGAAGAAGTGTTTACAAACCAACCTTGAGGTTTTATTGATTCTTCCTGTGCATCTCATGTTTGCAAACTTCATAAGGTTCTTTATGGACTAAGACAGGCACTAAGAGCTTGGTTTGACAAACTGAAAACTAACCTGATCTCTTGGGGCTTCATCAACTCTAAGGCTGATAATTCTTTGTTTGTTCAGCGCAATGGTAGTTTTGTTCTTTACATTTTGGTGTATGTTGATGATATAATTGTCATTGATTCACATTTTGCACACATTCAGTCGTTTATTTCTCAACTAAATAGCTGTTTTGCACACGTTTTGGTGTATGTTGATGATATAATTGTCATTATTTTCCTTGGTATGGAAGCTCGAAGAGATAAGGGTGGTCTTTACCTCATACAGTCGGCCTATGTTAAACAACTCCTGTAGCAAAGTGGAATGTTCAATGCTAAGGCTACTGACACTACCTTTCCTGCAGGCCCCCTCTATGCAGATGGTAGTCCACTCTTCCATGATACTACTCTGTATAGAAGTTTGTTAGGGGGTTTACAGTATTTGGTCAATACTAGACCAGACATTGCTAATATTGTTAACAGATTAAGTCAGTATCAACAGTCTCCTACTATCACTCATTTTCAAGCTCTGAAGAGGGTGCTCCGATATTTGAAGGGTACTATAGACATGGATATTTCCTTCAAACCTGGTTCTCAGTTATTTGTAACAGGATTTTCTTATTTTGATTGGGTAGCCTCTCCCGATGATAGGCGATCTGTTATAGGTTATGCTATTTTTCTTAGACCTAACTTGGTGTCTTGGCAGTCTAAGAAAAAGGTTGTGGTGTCACGTTCTAGCACAGAATCAGAATATCGTGCTCTTGCTTAGGTTACTGCTGAATTGTCCTGGTTGTTGTCTTTGCTGTGTGAATTACATGTTCCTCTGTCTGCCCCTCTTACAATTTGGTGCGATAATATGAGTGTCGTGGCGTTGGCCAAGAACGAATCCAATCTATCATGCGCGTACCAAACATATTGAACTTGATGTTCATTATGCCCGTGACAAGGTTTTATCGAGAAAACTTTCTATCCAACATGTTCCTACGATAGACCAAATTGCAGATGTGTTTATGAAAGGTTTTTCTGCTAGCAGGTTTAGTTTTTTATTTTATTTATTTTTATTTTTTATCTCATTTGTTCGTCTCCTCTCGACTGGTTTAGTTTATATGAGGCAGCAATATTTTGAAGCCAAGACGCAAACAATATGAATTAGCTTCCGAATCATAATATCTGATCATTCCCGTTAACGGCCCTATTCTATGTCCGTAAACAAAATTTGTCCTCATTGGTGCCAATAACTTTGAAATACTTAATTTCTTTTGAAAAAAATAAACTTTGAAATACTTTCAATTAATATATTACCAAAAAAAATGAAATTCCACTATGCTTAATTGCTCATAGTAGAAGTAGGACAGTTTTCTATGAGTTCAAACAATCCTCACTAGGAGTTCCACTATGCTTAATTGCTCATAGTTGAAGACCCTCCCAAGTTACTTCTCAAAAATCAAGGAAATGGGCGTCTTAAATATTTTTGAGAACTTATAAAAAGCTCTTTTTTTTAAACACTTTTGAGGGCATGCAATAGTCAGTTCATCGTCACGGTGGTTGCGTCAAGGGAGCTGTGGGAGTGAAGTATAAATATTACTCAGTTTTGTAGCCATTTTTTCACATTAAGAAATTAGAACTATTGTAATATATTGTACCTAGAATTTGCTCATCAATTGCATATCAATTGGAGCTTTGGTGGGTCCTTTGATTGGTTTATACTTAAACTTTAAACAAGTGACACAAAAATACCACTGCACATGTGAAGAATTAGAGATATTCTATCACTCAAAAAAAAAAAGATATATTCTACCAAAAATCAAATTAGAGATATGTAGGGGTGCACAAAGATAGCGCTAATCCGCGGACCCAGTCCAATTCAGACCAATTATCACTAATTGAATCAATTTTTTGATCCCTTAGACTGGACTGGATTGAATTGAAAACTCACTAATCCGTCTGGACTAGATCGGATTACGGATCCTACATTAAAAAACTGCGGGCTGGATCCAATTGGATCAAGTCCGTTTAGACATCAACACATATATGTTCTGATCATATGTACTATAGTACCTTAAAGAGCATAAACTCAAACTATCAACTCTAAACTATAATATCTAAAAGACTATACTTGTTCTTAACTATTTTATTATGCTTTCGACCTATTTTTTTGTTGGTTGTATTTTCAACGTGCACTTTTTTTTGTGCTTTTGTGAGCGTGTATAGTAAATTGAGAATGGCATTTTTATTTATGTAGGAACTTGAATTTTGAAGGTTATTATGATGACAAGTTTGTGGGAAATATGCTAATATAGATTTGTGGAATGTATGTTATAAATTTGTCATTTATGAGATGTATAATTCTTGCGATTCATTTGATAAAGTCTAACTTCATGAATCTTTATATAGGAAAATGTCAATCCGTGAAATTTAATCCAATCCGGTCTGCATTTTGCAAATTGAATTGAGTTGGATTGACGAATTATTTGAACTGGATTGGACTGTAATTTTTCAATCCGCAATAAATGGTCTGGATTGCGGATTGACCCTAATTGGACTTGATCCAATCCGTGCACCCCTAAAGGTATGTTTAATAGTTCTTTTTTTTGGTTTCTCATATAGTGTCCGGTGCCAATAACCCTGACATTTAATGGTTCTTTGAAGACAAAACTATATAACCCATGATCAAATAGTTTAGACGCTGCACAATATCATCTTCAACGGATCCCAAATAATTAATAATGGGGACGTCAAATTAACAACATTTAGGAACAATTCCACACACAAAGATGTAATAAATGGTTTTCAAAAAAAAAAAAGATATAATAAATGAAAAGAATTGCGTCTGAGTTACCTTGGCGACACGCTTGGCGCTACGGTAGTGCATCATTTGGGTCCATACAACCACCAATGCCAATCCAAAGAGTATTCCCATTATAATTCCTGAGACCAACCCCATATTTTTTGAAAATGTGAAAGAAATTCCACCAACGAAAGGATGTATGAATGCAGAATCGAAGATTGATCGAAGAAATGATGCCAAATAAGTTTTTAGAGGTGGAAGATGGAATTGAGAAGGTTGGGTTGGTGCGTTTAGGAGGTGGTGAGATGCGTGATTTCAGATGTTTTGGTCTCCGTGACAACACCTCTAATCGTTAACACCTTTTCTTGCTTTTCCTTCCCACCAAAATAGGAGATGTAGTTCGGGACATGAAAATCGGATCATGACACCTTTCCTTATTTTGTTTTTAAGAAATTTATAAATTATAAAATTTTGTTCATGAGCTATATTTCTTTGAATTTATATATTAAGGAATGCTCAACTTATATAAATAGCATATGGAAGAGACTTGGTCTCCTTAAGCAAAGTTTCAATACGAGTCTTATGAATGAAAAAAATGGGTTGGGAGGGCCGCCCCATATGAGGCGTGATAGTGTCCGAGCGTGGATTTGTAAGTGTGGTTGACACTGGACTCCATGTGAGAAACCAAAAAAAAGTAATAAAAATATAAGAAATTCTTAGAAATCAATAACATTTTTCAAATCCATATTATAAATTTGAAAAAAAAAAAATACACGGTTTTGAGAAATTATTTTTTTTGTCTATTACCCTGTGTTCTCTATCTTCTTCTGCTAATACTATATTACTTGTACATTGCCAAAGCAAGATAGTAGAGACATTGCCAAAAGACGATTTGGAAAGGTGGTTAGTTTGACAAAAAAAAAGAAAAGGGTTTGATTCCTACTTAAGTAAAAATAAATAAATAAAAATCCTACCAAAAAAATAAATTATGTGTCTTAATCAATGCCTTTTAAAGATAATTTGTGAAGGTGGTGACTATAAACCTTAAATTCTCCTTTAACAAAAAACATGAAACTAAATAATAATGATTCTAAAAACAATAAAAATAAAAGAATAACACAACTGGAATAATTAAAGAATAAATATTTTGAAACTATTGCAAATTTAATGGATTTAATCAAACATAAAAATGGAATAAAGCAACTTAGCAATATATCATGAGGTTGTGGTAAAAAACAAGAGTTGCGCTATAGGCACCCCACCTATTACTTTGGGCACTCCATTGTTGAGGGCACCAAGTGATTTACTAATGGCACCCCAAATATTGAGGTGAAAACCCAAAATTGCCCCTCCTTCCCAATGGACACTCCCCACCAAAATTGCGATAAAAGGCAGAGTTCTGTTTTCGTTTGGTTCGATTTTAGTGGTGTTTGGAGTTCTTGAACGTTGTCTTCGACTTAAGGCTCGGGTTTAGGGTTTCAATCTCGCTAGGTGTTACTTCGAACTATTAAAGGTATGTTTATAGTTGATTTTGCAAGGATTTTGTTATCTTTTGGTTCGTTATTTGTTTCGTTTTTGCCTGTGTTCTTTCATGCATTTTGTTTTTGGAAGCCCATGATGTTCGACCACACAGGCCCTATAATTGTAGTATATTCTTGGCTAACCATAGCCGAGATATAAGGTTTAAGTGTCGGTTACGCATATCCTACACAAACAGGTGATGGGCATAACTCCACACAGTGGAGTGCCACTGAGTCTATGCACTTTGTATCGGTTACATCTTACCGAGATTGTAAAAAAGTCTCGGTGGGCACCAAACGAGTGTAATGTCAGGTCTTGCAACTGTTAAGCATTGATTTTGGTCTGCCTCAGTTAGTACCAATCGAGATTGTGCTTTTGTTTTTCAGATACAACGTACAGAGACATTCCTTAATGTTTCGGTTGCTACATTCCGAGCATAATTAGTAAATGTGTAGTTTGAGGTCTCTTGGTTGTTACTAACCGAGATTGTACTTTACATTATGCTCACATAGGTCCGAGACAGGTTTTAATTTCAGTCGTGTACCTCCGAAATTGTTTAAATTGTGGATTTATGTGTGCATTTACTGGAGTTTTGGCATACTATACTTACCTTATCTTATCTTATCAGGTATGGCCCGGCCATGGCCCTTGTGACTAGGAAGGTGGTTGGTGGTGAGTCGACAAGAGGTAACTGCGACTGTGGCGGTTGGAGACACCAGTCTGCATCTTACTGGAAAGAGAAACTGAACACGGTCGTGAATAAGGAAAGGCAAAGGCTACGAGAAAACTTGCAAGAAAAGCTTATATGCAGGATGAGGGTTTAATGTTGCCGAGCTTCGACAATGAGATCTTGTAAGTGTTCATGGTGAAAGTTAGTTTCACATATTTGAGTCTACTAATAAGTCCCTTAGGGAGGAGGAAGGAACAAAAACTACCAATACACATGGCCATGTGGGTGGGATTAGTAGTAGTGGAGGCAGCCAAAATAATGAAGAGGCACAAAAAAACTTGTGTGATCCATTAAATGGATCCTTGTTTAAGAGCTTCAAAAATCATGTCGCTTTAGAAATTTGGAACAATGAAATACATAATGTTGCATTCATTTTAGTCTTTTTAAACTTTTTATTAATTGTTGTATGTATTTTTTGTGTTGCAACACCTCTCGTTGCTGAAGTGTTCAATCACGGGGCTCGAATTTAAGAATAGGATTTGCATTCATGTCATCGAGGGCCTTAAGAGGATCATTCAATGGTCTGTGTTTACTCCTCTCATAGACTACTCATACTGAAAGGGCAACAAGAAGTCAATTCCTACCTTTGTCGAGCACTGGCAGTCAGAGACGAACACATTTCACTTACCATTTGGTGAAATATCACTTTGGACGATGTAAGCATTCTCATAAAGTTTCCTGTGACGGGTAAAGTTGTTGCAGTGGAGAACTTTATAAGGTATAGCAAGGAGCCTCGCACGGAGGTGATAAAAATAGTTTCTAAATTACTTTTGGTTAGCATGGAAGATGCAGAGGAAGAGGTGTACATCACTAGGGGACTCACCATGCGAAAGTGTTAGTTAAAGACTCGATGGTGCCCCATCAAACCTACTTCAAAACCGACTAGAAATCTTACCATGGAATCCACTGCTTTAAAGGAGACTATTTGCCTGCTCATGGAATGCACTGTATGGACGTACTGGATGTACCTGCTCCTCTGCACTCTTTTCGTCGACAAGAGCGACTCACAAGTCTCTATCACATTGCTTAAGCTTATAGAAAATTTGGATGATGTGGACAACTATTCATGGGGTGCAGTCGCGTTGGAGTATTTGTATCGTCGCTTAAGGTCTGCCACAAGAATAGAAGTGTCACAGATTGTTGGCTACCTCACTTTGCTTAAGGTAATACTTGTTACTCTATGTATTTTGTCATTTCAGAATTTTTACTAAGTTTTTGGTGTTTTCCCATTACTTACCTTTATGTCTTGTCAGGGATGGGTGTACGAGCACTTCTAACTCAAGCTTTTCACATCCAACGCTAAGTACATGGACTAATTGCAACCCTGTATCTCTAAGTGGATCCAAAAACACAAGACGATCATGAATGCAAACAAGTTAGGGTCTATTCATAGGATATTGAATAGATTGTGGCCAAATGAAGTGAGTTAGTTACTCGATACTATTACTAAACAATTGTGCTCGCTTATGTGTTACTAATTACTTTTGTTTATGTTTAAGTAGGTAACTTGAAACCCTTATGTTGAAGTCAAGCCCAATGGATTTGTGTACCCGATGGCTTTCTACAGTGGAACTTTGAAGTATTTGGACATAGTGGAGCCATACCATCCTGAAAGGTTCCTACGACAGCTTGGTCATGTACAAGGAATACCTGACCCTCTGTAGCGCCCAGTAGAAGTAGTCCGAGGCCCATCTGCACTCAAATACTTTGTCAAGTATAAGTTCCAACAAAAAAAATTTGGGGAGGTGACGTAACCATTTGTTGGCCCCTGAAGTTCAAGGCGAGAAGGTACAGTTTGAGTTCTTTGCTACACCAGACTATCTTACTAGGTTTTTACAAGTTGCACACTCAGTTATTGAGAACCCGAGTCTTTATGATGATGTCGTTGTCGCCAGTACTATTGCTAACAATGAGCTATTGGAGGTACGTTGTTTGCTACTTATTTATGTCTTGTTTGTTATTCTATGCAATTGTATTATGTTTTAATTGGTGTGTTCATTGGTTTTCAATAGTGAAATAGGTGTGTGTTGGACGTCGCGTTGCAGTGGATGGACTTGCTGGCAGAGTTGTGCACTATGGAGTTTGGAAAGAAAATGGCGAGTGATGTGGTCAACTTCTGTCGAGGAGGAGTCTTAGTGGAATAACCACCACCACTGTAACAACCCGAATTCTTCATAACCTGACTCGAGGGCATTTTAGTAACTTAACACGTTATGTGTGTAATGATGTGCTTATTGTGTGCGATATATATTAATATATGTTAACGTGACTAAATTTTTGGAAATTAGTTACAAGTTAGGGCTACTAACTTGAAATAAAACATAAAATGAGATTTAAGCACTATTAGGGTAATTTGGTAATTTCATGGGTTATTTGGACAACCCTAGCCCAAAACCCAACCTATATAAACCCCTTTATAAGTTGGAGAGCCTCATTTGTGTTGAAACCATTAAATTGTAAGAGAAAAGGATATGAATACTAGAAGGGGGAATCTATGGTCGTTTTGAATGCCTAAAGCTAAGGGAACCCATTTGGAAGGTAAAACCTACCCCTATCCTTTTCATCATGCCTTACTTTTTGGTTCCAAAAAGGCGACGACGCCACCATCGACGTTGGTGAAGGTGGTCGTTGGTGTCGCAAAATCAAGGGGTGTTGGCTGGAAGGTACTAAGGGCACCCTCGGACAAAACGCCTGAGGGTGGAAGGGAGTGGGGGAGCGATTGTTCCCCCACTCACGCGAAGGACAACCCCTGGTTCACGCTTTTAGGGTCGTTTGACCCTTGAATTATCTAGGAGTCAAATCGACTCCTGAAGGGCGATTGATGTAACGACCCACTCTAAGTAATATTATTTAATTTAATAATTACATATTAGGACCCTAAGCTCAAACCCACATGGACATCACAGACAAGTAAAGGGCATGCCAAAAGAGGTATGAATAGTTATTTTTGTATGATGTGTGTTAATTTATTTTATTATTATTTAATATTCACGTCGCACTAATCTTAAGATTCCATTGGTCGCGTTATGCACATAACACGGGTGTATGGATTGTAAAGGAGTAAAGAACACACACCCCCTTTCTCTCTCTTCATCAGGTTTTGACACCTAAGCCACCTAATCCCTTAAAATAAGGAAAACCACACATTTTTCTCTCATTTTATCAAACAAATCTCTCTTTCTCTCTCTCTCTCTCTCTCTCACATACAAGAAAAAAAGGAGAAGAAGGATGTAACTACCCGAAAATTTGGTTATTTGTGAATGATGCTGTGTATTACATATTTATACTCGTATTTGAGTGACAGGACAATTAAGTCGGTGAACGAGTAGGAAAATTGGGTTATGAGTACACGAGGGATTTAAAACACAGTAAAAAAATTAATAAATGAATATTTGAGTAATTTAAATAAATAATACACAAGACTCGGTGAAACTACGTACTCTACGGGAGTCAGAGCAAGGAAAGACGGACAGAGGAACGTCGTTTGAATGCAGGGAGTTGGATAGCTACGCGACATACAGTCTATGTGATATAGATTATTAAAGTGACACAACCATAATTTGAGGAGCCTTAGGATTTACATCGAGATTTGTATGTGTGTTGAATTGTGATGAAGGGGTAAAAGACGCATAAGGGCAGCGGTCTTTAAGTGTATGTGAAGGAGGATGAAGGGAAAAAGGTTACCGTTATTCTATATATATAAACAAACAAAAACCCTAAATACACTATTCATCTTCTTCCTACTCTAGCCCACTACCACCCCTCCTACTCTCCCCACTCGGCTTCACCGGAACTGACACGCTGCAGGTCCGTGAGCTCTCACACTCTCTCCCTCTCTTAGTCCATTCCTCCCTAACTTGGCCGAGCACACCACTGGTTGTCGGAGGTCCAGAGGTGGTTGGGGTTTACTTCTCTCGTCAGAGATCCTTCCCACTTTTTCTCTCTTTCTCTCACTATTTTTCTGCTCAACGAAACTGTTGCACTTGGGTGGCGCTGCCATCGGACCGTCGTGACATGGGGGATGTCGGAGACCTCACCACGCTCATGCTGGTGTCTTGCAACCCTCGGAGTGGCCATACTAGTGGTGGCAGTGGTGTATTGTTGTCAATTCTTGTTTGTTGATGTTGAGTCTCCTATCCGAGTAGTGTTGATGATAATCCGAACTAGTGGAGGAGTTTTCCGGCGTCCCCATGCCGTGATGACTTCTCCCCGACGTTGGATAATGCCAGTATGTTACCATAGAGGTCACAGTGTTTTGGTTGGTGGGCCGGATTGACTATGGTTTCTTGTCAATACTGGTTTAAATCGTAGTTTTTGACTCTTTGAGTTTTTCTTTGTTTCACTTTGAAGTTTATTATGGTTTTGAGTTGGGTTTTTCCTATGGTGATGGTTATTTATTTATGACGAAGTGATTAAGATTTTGGCCATGGAGGTTGAGTAGTTGATTGTTCATTGATTTGTGTAGGTGTGTGGAACGTTGTATATGTCGCTTCGAGACATTTCCATATGATGTTACTGCATGGTTAGGACACGGTGTGAATACGTGCATGTTTATCTAATTATCGTAAATTGGTTATGACATCGTGGTCACACCGCCAGTCCTCGAGGCTATGACGTGACCCACATACGACTGAGCCGAGCCTATGATTGATGAGTAGGCTTACATGCATTATGGTTGTCAATGTTGGGATATCGTAGTCATGATCATTGTTATGGTTTTCAAATATGAGAGAGTATTTATTTTTCTATTGAATTTTGAGTTGTTTGAGTCTTAAAACATTGGGAAAACGCTAGGGTATCAACTTATGGTTAGATAATGACTCGACCAAATAACTAGAGTTTTTCGAACTTGTCAGGTGACGGGAAACTCGGGGATACGTGTTAGGATTCACAAGAGTGTGTTTGCGGGTTGCGATAGTTCAGGTAAGTACACACGTGCCTTATATGTGTGTATGTTAGTAGGCCAGTAAGGAAATAACATGTGATTTATACATCATCTATTCATTGATATTGTTGAATTGATCCCTTATTTGATATTCCATTCCATATTGTTTGTTGTATGTTCTTGGCATGAGTGTGTGTCTCGAAGGTATCATGTGGTCTCGCACTAGCTGGGACAATGAGGGTGCCTCCTGCAGGGCTAACTGACCACCCTTAGTGTTGTGTGTATTGGGTACTAGATTCAAGAAGTGTTGCGATGCCTCTCGATTTCAAGCTGCACTAATGTTGCGACATTGCTAGGGGAGATCTTGTGAGATCTTTGCCGTATTGTTGTGAAATTAGACTACTCATAGGACTCTTTTGAATCTTAGAACATGCAAATTTTAATTGTTTATCTATCAGTCTATTTATCATGCACTTGATTTACTTACTTTCCTGCTATTTCATTTCCGCATGATATTTAGACTGCTTTACTTCTTAAATCATAAATTACTGTTATATTCTTCTGGCACTACTTTCGATTTCTTTAGTTACTCATCGTCTAGTTTGTGACGGTGGGTGCAGATAGGGTGGAGAGCGGCAAGGGCAAGGGGCCCTTCCTAGGTGACTTGCTTTGAGGACTTAGCAGCGGGACCGGGGAGACCATTTAGTAGGTTTTTATGTTTTGCTTATCTGTATATTGTTTCATATATATGTTTTGGGTTATAGAACTTGGTAATTTTGATGAGATTGGTATCATGTATCTATACATATTGAATTGTACATGAATACCCAGGGTTTTCCACACTTATAGATTCTTATATTTCCCTTTGATTGAGTTATTTCCCTTATTATAATTCTTTAGTCTTCCGCTGTGTATTATTACAATAACTCTTTCATAAATTGTTAAATTGATTAAATCGGAGGCTGACTAGGCTCGTCAGGTTGTCGAGTGATGACTCGGGGCTTGCATGGGTCTAGGCCGGGCGTACCCAATTGCACGAGGAAATTGGGGCTGTCATAAAGGTGTGTAACGACCCAGATTTTCAAACCTTGGATTTATACTAAATTAGAACCATAAGTGGTCCATGTCGCGGCAATAAGCCGTGGATGAGCCATGAGCTCAAGTATAATGAACTATATGTTATTGGTGTGTTGGTGTGCTTAACAATGTGTATTATATGTTATTAAGTAAACTTAAGAATGGGAGTTAGCCTAAGTTAACTAATCAAATTTAATAGACTTGTTTAACAAGTAAGGACAAGGGTAAAGGAAATAACACACAACCAAATGGTACTTTTATAATAAGTACAAAAGAATGAACTCAATTTGGGATAAGGGAATGTCCTAGAACTAAAGAGGGCATCTAAATCTTAAGTGGACTCCTATAAATACTAGTTATAAACTAGCTGTAGCCACTTTGCTCATAAACTAAAATAGAGGAGGCTAGGGTTTTAGTTGTAGAAATGAAGGAGATGAAGATTGGAGGTTAGAGAAGGGTCTACACCAAGCTATACACTCTCCATAAGCTTGAGAATTACTCAAGCTAGGTAAGAACCCTAACCTAACTTGTTAAACTTAAACAAATTTGTTGGAAACAAATGTATATTTTCGGATTTGATTATTGACCAAAGTTTCAAGTTTGATTTCCAAAAGATTTTTATCATTCTAACGGGGTACTTGTATGGGTATGGGGCTTGTTTTCATGTTTTGGCTCCAAATCTTAAGGAGCACAAACTTTTTTTGTTGGTCTTTGGTTTGAATCCGAGTTTAAGGTTATTTGAACCCATGCTTTCAACTCTTGAATGTGTTTGGACTTGTAAATGATGATTTGACTTGAGTTTGCAACAGTGGTCGATGATTGTGAGTTTTCCAAGGTTTTCAAACAAAAACAAGAGATGGATTTGAATCTTGATTGATTTATATAATCGGTGGTTTCGTCATAGAAAAATATGTTTTAGGACCAAAAATACAAAATTTTGGGTCATAGGAACGTCTGGGGGAGTTTCGGGGGTCGTCGGAACTCCGTCGGGAGTTCTAGGCGACACAACTCGCACGACGCCACGACTTGTGTCGTGGGCACAGAGTGCCACGGTTCCACCCACGACACAAGGTTGTTGTTTTGGCTAGATTTGTGAAACTTTCGCAGTTTTTCTGTAACAACCCAAATCTAATTTGTCGTTATTTGACACGTGGTTGCAGATGTGGACGCTATATAAGATGCGCATGGACCCCAGCGTTAGGTTAGAGCACATCATTATAGGTGTACAATTCATTTTTGTATGTTATTTGTTGTATTTGTGATATAATTGTTTAAATTAGATTATTGGCATCGCAATGTTGTGTGTTAGATTGTATATGCCGAACGAGACAGTGTGACGAAAATTCGCCCTGGGTAGCGTGTAGATGTCGGAACTGGGGAGGCGAATGATTAGTACACTAGGCCAGGGGTTAATGTACACATAATAAATGACAATACGTTAAATAATCAATATAATACGTTGTATATACTTGAGTAATGCGAGTGTACATGTGGATAGTCGAAACGATTCGGGATAGGGTATTGGAACGCCCGAGAGCCGGTTTGGTTATGAAAACAAGTGAGAGGTGTGAGGGTATAAGTCACACATTCAAGTCACTAAGTAAAGACCATTTGACCTCATCTAGACCTCACAAATGTGCATTGGGATTGGTCTACACATTTAATGAAAAATTTTATATATAAGGCAAGAAAATCCACTCACTCACCCCCTTTTCTCTCTCCTCTCATTGTTTGGATGAAAATTGGGAGATAAGCTACGGTTTTGTGGTGGTTTGAGCTCATTTGGAAGTGTTGGATAAAGTTTAAATCGAAAACAAGGTTAAATTTTTGACCCCCATCTCTTCTTTACGTTTTGGACCAAATTTCTCGGGTTTTAACGAGGTTTCCAGGAGTGTGTGTTAAGCGCACCAACTGTTGAGTGTTGTTATGATTTCAAGTGATAGTTTTGGGCAACAATATTGGTGTATGTGTTGTTGTTGGATGTTGGTGCTATGGGTTCTTAAAGGATTTTTCGGTTTTAGCGAGAAAACCTGGGGTTTGTGTCTCAGACAATTTGTGTCGAGGGGTTTTGATAGATTATGGTATATCGGAGGTTTTGTGTAGTTTGGACGAGCGCGAACTGTGACGAAAAGATGAGGGGGTCTGAGAACCCAAGAACTTGTTTCGGCCTAGACGCCGCCAGTCGTGTCGTGGCCATTTGAGGCCACAGTGCCACCCGCGTCGTCAAAACCAGAGGCAAAAATTAATACCACTTTATATGACCCCGTGGGTGGGTATACGTGACGACGTCTGTCACGGCGCCCTAGGCGCCGTGAGGCACGCCGTGGAGATGTTATACACGGCGACGTCTAGAACAATGGCATACCATAAATTTTAAATAAAAATTGAGAAAACTTATAGGTATACCTAGGGGTTTATATAACTCATTTAAATGGCAGAATGGATGTTTTTATTGAAGATTTGTTGTTAATTAATGATTTATGGGGATTAGGGAATTGATTGGAATTTTTAGAAATTCAGGTTTTAGATGATATTGACAGGTGGGGACACGCAGTTTGAGCGTGTATTTAGACATTAACGTTAGTGGAGCACGAATTTGAGGTGTTTAGTATCCAAAATGAAATTTATTTTAAGTATTTACTGCTTGGCTATTTGAATTCAGTCCTTTTTATTTAGTAATATTATTTTCCGAATTTATTTACAGTCGGTTAAGTTTATTCTCGACGGGTTTATTCTACTACGGGGGCATGGGGTCCAATAAGCCATAGCATGTGTTCTAGTGACATTTCAGTGGATAGTCGACCCGAGTGTTGATTTTTACTAGACATAAGTTGGTGTGCCATGGTATACGCCGACTACCTAGCGGACAACAACGATTCAGTCAGTTTGAGTTTACTCACTAGTGGTGCTCGGGTGATAGTTCGAAGTATGGTGCTAGTCTGACCTAGATCGTACACACACTTTGATTATTCATTGCTATTATATATACATGCGAGGGTCCTTCTTAGTTGTCTGAATCTTTTCTTCCGCATGTTTATTTAATAGTCCTTTGATTCCAACATTTATTTATATTATTTACTCTTTGAATTTTCTTAGGATTACTCACTCGGGACTCGTCATCTGTTTTTTGTGATGGCTGAGTGCAGACCCCAGTATGAGTAAAGGGAAGGGCAAGCTTGAGGATTTCTTCTGACTGATAAGCTAATCCCTACTCGTATATGTGTTTATTTTATTCATTTTATGTTGGGCTTTGGGATTTGAGAGATATTGGACATGTATATTGACCTGTTGAGGTCCTTTTGATATTTTGCCAAGACAAGACTGTTATATATATTATGATGGGTTTTCTATATTAGGAATGATGCTCTCATACAAATTTTAATTCTTTGATATATCGATTTATTTATTAAAGTCTTCCGCTGAATTGCTTAAGGTGTAACAAATGATTTGTAGTCCAAAAGCTAACTTTTTGTATTAATTTGAGGAAAGTTAGCATTAATACGGTTTGATGGATGATTTAGTATGCATGGAACACAACTAGGCCGATATAGGTAGGGTTGGGGGTCCAGGGTGTACGACGTGGTAGGTCTCGAAGTTTGGGGCCACTACATTTAGTATCAAAGCCTAGGTTTATGGAACCTAGGGCTTGGTTTGGAGGTAAATAAGAGCATAGACTTGAATAAATCTTAGATGTGGAAACCCAAAAAGATGACTAGAATCCTAGTTGGGAAGTGATGTGAGGGGGTAGTTTAGGGCTATTATATACGTGATATGTTTTAATTGTATAACACATATTATATGCGTATATGTGACGGCTCCAATTTCCCCGTGCAATTAGGTACGCCCGGCCTAAACCCGTGCAGGCCCCGAGTCATCACTCGGCAACCTGACGAACCTAGTCAGCCTTCGATTTAATTAATTCAGTAATTTATGAAAGAGTTATTGCATTAATACACAGCGGAAGACTAAAACAATTATAACAAAGGGAAATAACTCAATCAAAGGGAAATTAGGAATTCTATAAGTGTGGAAAACCCCGAGTATTAATGTACAATTCGATAGGCATATATACATGATACCAGTCTCACAAAAGAAATGCCAAGTTCAATGATCCCAATAATATAAGTATAAAACGATATACACATCAGCAAAAAATATAAACACCTACTATAGAGTATCTTTGATGTCGCTGCTAATCCTCACAGTAGATCACCTAGGTAGGGCCCCTTGCCCTTGCTGCTCTCCACCTTATCTGCACCCACCGTCACAAACTAGATGGTGAGTAACTGAATAAAATTGCTAGCAGTACCAGAAGAATGTAACAGTAATTTATGATTATAACAAGAAAAGCAGTCTAAGTATCATGCGGAAATGAAATAACTGGAAAGTAAGTAAATCAAATGCATGATAAAGAGACTGATAAATAAACAATCAAAATTTTGTATGTTCTAAGATTCAAAAGAGGCCCATGAGTGGTCTATTTCACAGCAATTTGGCAAAGATCTCGCAAGATCTCCCCGGGCAATGCCGCAACACTAGTGCAGCGTGAAATCGAGAGGTATCGCAACATCACTAGGGGTGGTCAGTTACCCCTGCAGAGGGCACCCTCGTTGTCCCAGCTAGTGCAGGACCACATGATACCTTCGAGACACACACTCATGCCAAGAACATACAACCAAGGATATGGAATGGAATATCAAGCAAAGGATCAATACAACAATAGCAATAAATAAAGGATGTATAAATCACATGTTATTTTCTTACTGGTCTACTAACGTACACACATACGAGGCATGCATGTACTTACCTGAACTAGCGTGACCCGGTACTCACTCCGAGACTTTAACGCGTTTCCCGTGTTTCTTGACTACCTGACAACGAATCAAACCCCGAATGTTGTTTTAGAGTTCGTGTTTAGTTTTAGGGTGATTCCCATAAACTTAGTTTAACTTCATTTAATTAACGTAACCCATACTACAGTTGATGCCCTTTACACACTGGTTAGGCTCTTGTTGGGTTCATGTGTCAAGCCTATATCCATCTAAGTAGGCTTAATATGTGGACAATTATTGGGCCTGGATATATGGGCTCATTCTTACATTTTATGTATTTGTTTTGGGCCTTAAGTTGTGCCTATTATATTAAACCCTTATTGGGTTTTACACAACCCATATATACACTAATTGTGACTTGTTATGAACCTATATTAAAATGAGTGTATTGGGCCCTTGTTGGGCCTTTATTATAACTCCATGTTCATTTAAAACAAGTGTCCATACTTATAATCTTTTTTACTTATTCTCAAACATACAATAATACACATTATGGTCACACACACACAACTGTTATGTATACCCCACTGGTGTGCACACTCACACTTTACACACCCCGTTGTTTTGTGCACACAACACCCAGCTGTTGTGTGCACCCCACTGTTCACATGCATTAACACATCACTTTATTACTTAAAACCATATTATATACACATTTTCACCATGCACGCACATATACAACTGTTGTGTACACCCCACTATGGTGTACACACACAGTGTTGTGTACACCCCACTGTGGTGTACACACACTGTTGTGTACACCCCATTGTGATGTACACACAGTGTACACCCCTTGCACACAATCCACACCAAAACAGCCACCTATACACACCCACATCACCTACACACATTGTTATGTTAATCGAAACTCACACAAACCACCCATGAAAACAGTCCCAAATGGTACCCCACACCCCAACTGGGGTGTGCACATACACAGCCACACCATCACACACTTCACGGTTTCCCATCAACACTCATTTTTGCAACTGATCACCTTCATCAAAACGTTACACACCTATACACACAAACAGCCACACCTGGGGGTCACCTCCGGCCAGCAGGGTCGTCGGAGGATGACCTTCGGTCAGCCTCGACCGGCACCAGCGCCGGTCACCCAAACAATGGTGTTCATCATCACCAAAACCGTCACAAAGAGGAGAAAATTTTTCAAAACTAACAGTGAAACCGAGGGAACGAGGGGACAGTCGAGGAGCTCACCTTGGTGTCTCCGTGGTGGTTGAGGTCCCCAGCTCCGTGGTGAGTGGCGGTGGTGAGTGGCCGAGAGAGAGAAGATAACCGAGAGTAAGAGAGATAACTTGACTGTTAAGAGAGGAAGAGGAGAAAAAGAGGGAAGAGATGAGCTCACCTAGCGTCTTCGGTGGTGGTGGAGGAATCAGTTGCCGTGGTCGAGGGTAGTGACACAGCTGAGGGTGAAGGAGAGCACGTAAGGCCGAGAGCAATATGGGCTGGCCGAGGGATAAAGAGAGAGTGAGTGAGTGACGAGAGAGAGAGAGAGAGAGAGAGAGAGAGAGAGAGAGAGAGAGAGAGAGAGAGAGAGAGAGAGAGATTGGAGAGGGAGGCTCACCTCGTCAGGGTCAGTGACGCCGGTGGGAGGCGGCGGCAGTGGCGAGAGGGAGGAGTGAACAGTGACGGTGGTAGTTTGGAGGAGATGATGAATAGTGTACATTAGGGTTTTAGGGTCTCATTTGTTTTTATATATGTGACTTAAGGTGAAATGACACTTTTGCCCCTGATTTTTAAACTTACCCAACCCTTGGACAGCTACCCTTATGAGTCATTTGGCTCATCATCATACTCTAACCCATGTACATATCTCCATGCCCATCCAATGGTTCTCCTCACCCAATTGTGTCATTTTAACAATCCTATCCCATATTAACCCATTAGATTAATCTTATTAAATTATAAATAAGGTCACACAAATTCTCGCCTAATCGGTACACAGTGCCCCGCGTCTGACACGCTTCTCGAGGCAGTCCCACTTAGTATTCAAATAAATTTCTTCATGTCTAAGTTATACTTTATTGTTAACATTGTATTTCCTCAACTTAGGTCATATATTTCATGTGACTTTGTTTATTAATAATGTCCACTAAAACGGTTCCCGAAAACCCCATTTAACTAGGCGACACCTCACTCCATTAAAATATAGCCCGAACGGCTCGAGACCCGTAAAATACTAATATACTAATACATGCATTATCATCCACAAATAACCAAATTTTTGGGTCGTTATAGTATATACTGACGCTAATCCGATGAACGTTTTGCGGTGCAGATTGAGATGGATGGATAGTCTCCTACTGTTACTCAGCCGACTACTCAGCAAGAGGTCGGTGAGACCTGTGATCCTATCGGTGAGGCGTTGACTTTGTAGTCGTTATCGCAGTAAGTCACGATACAACAGGTGTTGATGACAGAGATCTTATAGTATATACGGGGTTAGAGGGTGCCGATAGCTGCGCCGACTACTACTACTTTGGCTACACCTACTATACAGGTAGCTTTAACGCCAGTTGTTATTGCACAGGCAGCAAGTTCAAAGACTTTGGTTAAGAGGACTGCACCAGTTGTCGCACCAGTGGACATGACAGTGATCACTCCTACCATGACTGAGTAGCCTGCTGTGGCTTCGACATCAGGCAGTGCAATGTTAGTGGAGACGAAAAGGGTTAAAGATTTCATGAGGTTTAACCCTAGTTACCTTTATGGAGTTGGCAACCCAAAGGTGGCTGGGCGCTGGTTATTGACTCATCGACAGCTTCATAAGTTGTTGAAGGTCGAGGAGGGTGATCAGGCACGACTTTCCAGCTATTGTCTGCGAGGAGAGGCAACTGTCTGGTGGACGGCATACATTGATATTCACCTAGAGCCTACGACTTGGGCAGAGTTTAGACAGTTATTTCTAGTTAATTATATCCCTATAGAGGTCCAATTGAGATTCAGGGAGGAGTTTCTGGCATTACGACAGGGCACTATGTCAGTGTTGAAGTATATGGAGAGATTTAGGTATTTGATTCAGTATGCGATCGATGTAGCCAGTATTGAGAAACTTCGGATATATTATTTCTTCAGAGGTCTGGATAAGAGGATCGCAGGTATTATTGTGTCGAGTGGAGCTTGTATGTTACAAGACATTTATGATCGAGCATTATCCTACGAGACATATTATTGCAGTATGCTGCTAGATTGGAGACTTCAGCTTACTCAGATCAGTCAAGTCAGAGTTCTCAGCTTGAGTAGAGGCCAAAGTGGCAGCGGGACCAGTCTGATAGATAGAGATAGGATCAGTGGGGTCGTTGGGGTGATGGACAGTCTGATCAGGGGTGTCGAGGTAACAGAGATAGATGTAATGACCGATAGGTTGTATTTGTTACTGCACCTGCAAGTTTTGAGCAGTCACGACAACAGACTAGAAATCGGGGAGGCCATGATAGAGGACAAAGTGGTCAGGGCCAGGGTCAAGGTTAGGACTGAGGTCAGGGTCAGGTATAGGCTGTGGCACAAATGGGTTGGAAAGAGAGGCGATGATGTTTCTGGTGCCATCAGATTGGATATCTAAAGATGGATTGTCCGACAACATCACAACCACCACTACCACCACAGACTGAGCAGACCCGGACAGAGCGCATGGTGTTGCTTATGCTGTTGCTCAACCAGATTGGGACACGACGAGATAACTGGTGGAGGATACATTATTTATTTGTGGTGCTTTGATGCATGTTATGTTTGATTATGGTAGTACCCTATCTTTTTTTGATAGGACAGTTAAGGTTACAAACACAGACATTAGACATACACCTTATCCTTAGTACGACTGTTGGGGATAAGATATACCCTAACCGAATTTGCTAGGATTTTATAGTAGAGGTCGCGAGGCACTAGTTACCGGTCAATCTACAAGTATTGGAGTACCTTGAGTTTAACACTTTACTAGGCATGGATTGGTTGTCAACGTATCGTGCGTAGATTGATTGCTTTAGTAAGACTATGACTTTTGATATTTAGGGTATTCTAGTATTTACATTTGTCAGAGTTATGATAGCTCTACCTATTACAGAGGTTGTTTGGTAGCAACTCAAGAGATGGAGGCTGTAACGACTCGAAAATTTGGCTATTTGTGAATGATGGTGTGTATTATGTATATATATTCGTATTTGAGTGATCGGACTGTGAAGTCGCTAAGCGAGTAGGAAAACTGGTAGAGCGGATATCGACAGTTGGGTTACAGGTACACGGGGGATTTAAAACACTATAAAAATACAAATAAATGAATTTTGGGATAAATTAAATAATTATTTGGCGAGACTACGAAGATGACAAGAGTCATCGCAAGGCAAAGCGGACTGAGGATCATTGTTTGAACACGGGGAGTTGGTTAACTAAGTAACACTCGGGTTACTTTATAGGAACAAATCTGTGATTGTTAAAGTGACACAACACAAGTAGGAGAGTCGTGGGATTAGCCTCGAGATGCGTGTGTGTGTTATCATGCAAAGTTGGCTATAAAAGGACCCCACCACACACTCATTTTACTATTCATCATCTCTCTCTCTCTTCTTTCCTCCCTCTCGGCTCTCTCTTCTTTCCTCCCTCTCTTGGTGAGAAATTCACCAGCCCTCAACGGCTCCAAGGGTGGTTGGAGCTCATCGAAGCTCGCCGTAGACGCCTCAGGTCACCGAAGGAGGTGAGTCTCTTCTCTCTCTCTCTTTCTCTATTTTCTATCTCTTTTCTCTCCTTTCTCTCTCTCTTATGTTCACTCGTCACCTTTGTTGTCCGCGTTCTGTTCGGTTGCAGTGGTGGCTGTCGTGGTCGGAGGCGACCCAAAGTGGTCATCGGAGACCCGAAGCTCCCTGGTTTCGCAGTGGACGTGGAGGTTCGGTATGGTTTCGTTATTTATATGTTTTGTGAACTGTTTCACTACTCTTTTTCTTTACGTTTGGTTGGTTGTGTTGGGCGTTGTTGTGACCAGGGACTGGTTGGGGACAACCTCACGGTGGCTCATTAGAGTTCCCGACGGTCCTAGAGCATCCTCCATTGTGGCATTTTTATAGAGAGTTGGTTGATTATCGAGGTGGGCTGTTATGTCACTGTTTTGTATCCTCGTTGAAACTACCGCAACTGGTGGTACTGCTTGTTGGACTATCATATAAGGAAGCTGTCAGGGACCTCGCCACACCTTATTGGTGTCTCGCAGCTCTCCAACAGGTTTGGACCAATGGTGACAATGGTGATATGTTGTGAGTTTATGTTTGTTTTTGAGTTCGGCTATTCTCATTTGTGTGTGTGCGTTTAAACTCCGACTAGGTGAGGTGTTTTCCAGCCATTCCATGCCGAGGAGACCCCCTCCCAATGTTAGACAGTACCAATGATTCGAAATGAGGTTTCAGCCTTGAATGTGATCGAGTTGGTCATTGTTAGATTGTGTTGATGAACACACGATGTGTGTGTGAGACATACAGGTATATGGTTTATGATTTCAGTTTGAGTGTATGTGTATGTTTATGGCTGTCAAATGGTTGTGACGCCGTGATCATGCTGCCGGTCCTTGAGGCTATGGCGTGACCCACATACGACTGAGCCAAGAGCCATCCCTCAATGAATGGGCCTACATTTGTGTGGTTTCGAAACCCAAGAGAGTCTTTGAGTTTTCGATTGATTTGTCGAGTTTCCCGAGTCATTTAAAATGATGGAATACACTAGGGTTTCAACCTAGAGTTAATTAAAGACTACACCTATTAATTAGGGTTTTTTAACGCTTGTCAGGTAGTCGAGAACTCGGGGATACGCGTTAGGATCGCGAGAGCGCGACGTACCAGGTAAGTTAGTAAGCCAGCAAGAAAATATCATGTGACTATATTTCCTTCTGTTGTTGTGATTATTGATGTGATCTCGTGCTTGGCATTCCATTCTATTCCTTGGTTGTGTGTTTTTGGTGTGTGTCGTGATAGTATCATGTGGCCCGCACTGATGAGGAAACATGGGTATTTCCTACCGGAATTACTGCCACCCACAGTGTTGTGTGAACTTGGGTACTGAATTGTGGTGGCGTCATGTGGCCCGCACTAGTTAGGGAAACGCGAGCCACTTCCTGCAGGAGTGCCTGACCACCCCTAGTGTTGTGTGAACCTAGGCACTGGATTGTTGTAGATTTAGATCTCTTATGGGCCTTTTTTGACTCTTAGAACACACAATTTTTGATAGTTATCTGTTTAGTCTGATTATCATGCACTTTGTTATATTTCCTGTCTTTTAATTACCGCATGATTCTTGGACTATTTTACTTGAACTCTTATATTCTTCTGGCATTACTTTCAATTTCTTTCAGTTGCTCACCGTCTAGTTTCTGACGGTAGGTGCAGATAGGACAAGTAACGGCAAGGGAAAAGGATCGGCAATAGGTGACTTCCTCTGAGTGCTCCTCGGGGACGATTTCTTTCCTTGTTGTATAGTATATTGTTTTATGATTTATAAATGTTGTTTTAAAACATATTGGGTATTATCATTGGTTTGCGAAACTTGGAATCATGTATTGTGCTCTTCATACTTTGGTCACCAGATAATACATGTTTATCTTGTATTCGAGGTTCCACAATTATTATAAATTCATGATTTCCCTTTGAGTTATAGAATGATTATTGCTGAATTATGCCACGTATTGATGTGATAAACTTTATAATCTAATAACTCTTAACTTGAACTGTAAATGGGCAAATTGAGGTTGCTGACTAAGCTCGTATAGACTCGTCGGGTACCGACTCGGGGGCTTATGCGGGTTTAGGCTGGGCGTTCCCAATTGCTTCGAAAATTGGGGCCTTCACATAGGCATTCATGGCGACAGTTAGGCCAGAGCTGAGGACAGTGACACGTGTTGAGAATGTCCCAATCATTTGTGAGCTTCTTGAGGTTTTCCCCGATGATTTGCCAAGTTTACCACCACCTAGGGCAGTTGAGTTTATTATCGAGCTGATATCGGGGACACAACCCATTTATTATGAGGAGTTGATGACCCAGTTAGAGGAGTTGCTACATAAGGGTTTTTTTCATCCAGTATGTCTCATTGGGGCGCTCCAATCCTTTTTGTGAACAAGAAGGACAGTAGTATGCGAATGTGTGTGGATTATAGGAAGCTAAATCAGGTGACAATTCAGAATCGTTACCCACTTCCTAGGATTGATGATTTATTCAACCAGTTGGCCGGATCGAAATTTTTCTCGAAGATTCATTTACGCTCAGGCTATCATCAGTTAAGGATTCGCGAGAGTGACATTGAGAAGACGGCTTTTAGCATGCACCATGGATTGTTTGAGTTTACAGTCAAGTCGTTTGGGCTGACTAATGCTCCGAGTATTTTCAAGGACTTGATTCATGTAATTCTAAGGCCGTTTTTGAATCGTTATGTGATTGTATTTATCAATGACATCCTGATATATAATAAGACTCGTATAGAGCACGAGAGACATCTTAGGGAGATTCTATTGACACTGAGAGAGCACAGGCTTTATGCCAAGTTCAGCAAATGTGATTTTTGGTTGAATGAGGTGAAGTCTCTCGGACACATCATCAGTGGTCAGGGTATATCAGTTGACGATGACAAAATTCAAGCGATTATCGACTGGAGGACACCTGAGTCCGTTGCTGACATTCACAATTTCTTAGGATTGGTGGGCTACTATCGGTGGTTTGTGCAGGATTTCTCTATGATTGCAGCGCCAATTACGAGGTTGACCAAGAAGGATGTCAGGTTTGTATGATATGAGGAGTGTGATGATGCATTTTGAGAGTTGAAGAGGAAACTGACTTCCGCGCTAGTTTTAGCATTACCAGAGGCAGGGATAGGGTTTTCAGTCTACACTGATGCTTCCGGTATTGGGTTAGAATGCGTGTTAATGCAGGAAGGACACCTAGTTGCGTATTTGTCTAGGCAATTGAGACCCCACGAGGGGAACTATTCGGTGCACGACTTGGAGCTTGCGGCAGTCGTGTTTGCACTAAAGGCCTGAAGACACTATCTCTACGGAGAGTGGTTCGTACTATTCACGAATCACTAGAGCTTGAGGTATCTATTCACTCAAATGGATCTGAACATGCGACTAAGGCGATGGCTTGAGTTACTGAAGGACTATGACTTTGCGATTGAGTACCATCCTAGGAAGGCGAACGTTGTAGTTAATGCTTTGAGCCGGAGCGGCATTGAAGTCAAACTGTGCTACGACGGATGATACATGAGCATTGATTGCTGGAGGCAACTTTAGTGATGTGTTTGACTGATGCTGTTGTGGAGCTGCAGATTTTTTGTTAGACAAGTGTTCCTACTGTGTGTCTAAAGCGGGTTGCTGAGTGTTAAAGGGCTAACGAACATTTTGCTTGCTTTAGTTGTCTGGCTCAGGGTATTGGTTGCACAAATTGGTTTGGTTCATCAGACAGGTGCTTGAGACACAAGGGCAAGTTGTGGATACATGAGATTCATGAGCTATGGGACAACAATCTGGAGGACGTATATTGTTCGCGCTACACAATTTATTCTGGTAGGACCAATATGTACCATGATTTGAGGCGTTTATTCTGGTTGTCAGGGATGAAGGCAGACGTGAGTTCTTACGTCAAAGCGTGTCATATATGCCATCAAGTTAAAGCCTAGAACAGGAGACCAGCTGGGTTATTACAGCCATTGGCCATTCCATAGTGGAAATGGGAGCACATCACAATGGATTTCGTTAGTGGTTTATCGCAGACTGCGAGGCATCATGATGTTGTTTGGGTGGTGTTTGACAGATTGACGAAGTTCGCACAGTTCATACCTATCTTTATGAAGTATTCATTTTCTAGTTGAGCATTATCTTTGAGTGAGATATCGTCAGGCTACACGGAGTGCCAATGTTGATTGTTTCTGACAGGGATCCTAAGTTCACATCGAAGCTTTGGGAGAGTATGCAGGAGCAGTTTGGTACCAAACTTGAGTTTAATACAACATATTATCCTTAGACAGATGGTCAATCAGAGAGGTTAATACAGATACTAAAGGATATGCTAATATTTTGCAGTTTGGGGGTTATTGGGAAGAGTATATGTCGTTGTGCAAATTTGCGTACAACAACAGTTATCAGGCGAGCATTGACATGCCACCGTTTGAGGCATTGTATGGTAGACCCTGCAGATCACCTGCTTGTTGGGCAGCGCCAGAGGATACGACGGTTATTGGGCCTGAGGTTGTTGTTGACCACACAGAGAAGGTTGGCAGATTTGATTGAGACTATAGGCGGCTCAGGACGGATAGTAGAAGTACACGGACAGGTACCATGAGGGTCTAAGCTATGAGGTTGGGGACTTGGTGTATTTGAAGGTTTCGCTCTGGAAGGGTCATCAGAGGTTTGGCATCAAGGGGAAACTGACACCAAGGTTTATTGAACCATTCAGGGTCGAGGCACGTGTCAGCACTGTGGCTTATAGATTGGAGTTACCGTCACAGTTAGCGATGGTTCATCCAGTTTTTCATGTATCTATGTTGAGGCTAGCTAGGTCAGGACTACGATCAATGGTTGATGTATGACAGATTGAGGTTCAGCCCGATGTGACCTACGAGGAGCAGCCGCTGGAGAATATGGATCGTAGGATACAGACTCTAAGGAACAGGGAGATCCCGAATGTATTAGTGCGATGGCAACATCACGGGACTGAGGGAATTACATGGGAGCTCGAGTCTACTATCCAGCATCGATACCCTCAGCTATTTGCCGGTAATAATTTTATTTGATTTAAATTTTGGGACAAAATTCTCACTAGTTAGGAAGATTTGTAACGGCCCAAATCTAATTTGTCGCTATTTGACACGTGGTTGCAGACGTGGATGCCAGACAGGATGCACATTCTAGCGTTAGGTTAGAGCACGTCATTATTGGTATACAGTCCGCTTTTGTATGTTGTTTGTTGTATTTGCGATGTAATTGTTTAAATTAGATTATTGATATCGCAATGTTGTGTGTTATATTATATATGCCTTGCGAGATTGTGTGATAGAAATTCGCCTCGGGCAGCATGTAAAAGTGGGAACTGGGGAGGGGAATTGTTAGTACACTAGGTCGGGGGTTAATATACACCATAAACGACAATATACACTAAATAATCAATATAATACGCTGTACATACTTGAGTGACATGAGTGTACGCGTGGATAGTCGAAATGGTTCAGGACCGGGTGTTGAAACGCCCAAGAGTTAGTTTGGTTATAAGAACAAGTGAGAGGTGTGAGGGTATAAGTCACACATTCAAGTCACTAAGTGAAAACCATTTGACCTCATCTAGACCTCACAAATGCGCATTGGGACTGGTCTACACATTTGATGAAAACTTTGTATATAAGTCAAGGAAATCCACTTTCTCACCACCTTTTCTCTTTCCTCATTGTTTGGACAAAAATTGAGAGATAGCTAGGGTTTTGTGGTAGTTTGATCTCATTTGGAGGTTTCGATCAAGTTTAAATGGAAAATAAGGTTAGATTTTCGATCCCCATCTCTTTCTCTACGTTTCGGACCTAATTTCTCAAGTTTTGACGAGGTTTCCAGGAGTGAGTGTTGAGCGCACCAACTGTTGTGTGTTGCTATGATTTCAAGCGATAGTTTTGAGCAATAATATTGGTGTATGTGTTGTTATTGGGTGTTGTTACTATGGGTTCTGAAAGGATTTTCTAGTTTTGGCGAAAAAACCCAGGGTTTGTGTCATAGGGTTTCGATAGATTATGGTATATCAAAGGTTTTGTGAGTGGTTTAGACAAGCACAGAATCTGACGACGAGTTGAGGGGGTCCAAGAAACCCAAGAACTTGTTCTGGCTCGGATGCCGCCAGTCATGCTGTGGCCATTTGAGGCCACGACGCCACTAACGTCGTCCATACCAGAGGCAAAAATTAAAACAATGATTTATATAGCGCTGTGGGTGGGTATACGTGACAACATCTGTTACGGCACCCTGGGCGCCGTGGAGATGTTATACACGTCGGCATCTCTGGCGGTGTCCAAAACAGTGACAGACCATAAATTTTTAATAAAAATTGGGAAAATTTGTAGGTATACCTAGGGGTTTATATAACCTATTTAAATGGTTAAATGGATGTTTTTATCGAGGATTTGTCATTAATTTATGATGTTTGGGGATTAGGTTGTTGATTGGAATTTTCAGAAATTTAGGTTTTAGGTGATATTGACGGGTAGGGATGCGCAGTTTGAGCATGTATTTGGACACCGGCGTTAGTGGATCACGGATTTGAGGTGTGTAGTATCCCAATTGAAATTCATTTTGAGTATTTACTGCTTAGCTATTTGAATTCAGTCATTTTTATTCAGTAATCTTATTTTTTGAATTATTTTATCGGTTGAGTTTACTCCCACCGGGTTTATTCTATTGCAGGGGGCATGGGGTCCGCTAGGCCATAGCATGTGTTCTAGTGACATTTCGGTGGATAGTCGACTCGAGTGTTGATTTTTACTAGACATATATGGGTGCGCCGTGGTTTATGTCGGCCACCTAGCGGACAATAAGGATTTCGATCAATTCGAGTTTGATCATTAGTGGTGCTTAGGTGATAGTTTGAAGTATGGTGCTAGTCTAACCTAGATCGTACACGCACTTTGTTTTTCTATGCTATTGATATTCATGCGATGATCTTCTACAGTTGACTGTATTCTTTTCTTCTGCATGGTTATTTAATAGTATTTCGATTCCAGTATTTAATTATTGTATTTACTCTTTGAATTCCTTGGGATTACTCACTTTGGACTCGTTATCTGTTTTGTTGTGATGACTGAGTGCAGATCCCAGTATGAACAGAGGGAAGGGCAAGCTTGAGGATTTTTTTCGACTGATGAGCTATTCCCTACTCGTATGTGTGTTTAGTTTATTCGTTTTATGTTGGGTTTTAGGATTTGAGAGATATTGGACATGTATATTAACCTCTTGAGGTCCTTTTGATATTTTGACTAGACATGACTATTTTATATATTATGATGGGTTTTCCACATTAGGAATGATGCTCTCACACAAATTTTAATTCTTTGATATAATGATTTATTTATTTAAGTCTTTCGCTGAATTGCTTAAGGTTTAACATATGATTTGTAGTCCAAAAGCTAACTCTTTGTATTAATTTGAGGAAAGTTAGTATTAATACGGTTTAACGCATGATTTGGTACGCATGGAACACAACTAGGCCGGTATAGGTAGGGTTGTGGGTCCAGGGTGTACAACATGGCGGGTCTCAGAGTTTGGGGCCGCCACATTTGGTATCAAAGCCTAGGTTTATGGAACCTAGGGCTTGGTTTGGAGTTAAACAAGTGCATAAATTTTAATAAATCTTAGATGAGGAAACCCAGAGTGATGACTAGAATCCTAGTTGGGAAGTAATGTGAAGTGGGTAGTTTACGACTATTATATTGAGGCTGATTCGATGCACATTTTGCGGTGCAAATTGTTATGGACGGATAGTCTCCTATCTCTACTCAATAGGAGGTTGGTGAGACCTATGATCCCACCGGGGAGACGTTGATTCTGCAGTCGTTACCGCAGAGGGTCACGTTACATCAGGCGCATATGACAGAGATCCTAGAGTATAAACAAGGCCAAATGGTGCCGACAGCTGCGTCGACCACTATTTTGGTTGCACCTACCACATAGGCAGCTTTAATACCAGTTGTTACTGTACAGGCAAAAGGTTCAAAGACTATGTTGGGAAATGTGCCCTAGGTCAATCCATTAATAGTCTTTATGAATACATTTTAGCTAATAAAATAGAGGATTTCATTTGTTGTTTATTATAATTGATTTGCATGTTTACATTATAATAAGATCCATGGTATTTACAGAAATATCATAAATGTCCCTAGTCGATTATTATACCGGGAACTATAATGAATTAAAACTAGTGTGAGTCTTGATTGATGATCATATGATGATCATACGTATAGGAATACGAATCAAGATCATGAGTACTTGTTAGGGAACAAAGTACTGGATCGACCCGCTATGAGAACACCACATGGATTAAGTTATAGTTGTTTCTCATGATATGTATATTATTCAGTCCTCTAACTTGAGATTACCAGAGACTTCAACATTAAGAATATAGTGATTTGACGCAATCAAACGTTGTCTTTAACCGGACGATTATAAAGGTTGTGATTGGTTACTGTGTGAATAATGTGGTGAAGTTGTGTAATTAAGATAGAATTTGTCCCTCTCATATAGATAGAGATATCCAGTGGATCCCTCGATGTGTTAGACTGTTAAAAGGCCTAGTCTAAGTGAATTGATATTGATCAATGTCACTTGGATGTTTTCAGTCTACTTGGAGATCGAGACTAGTATGATCGAACATGTTGGATGACAATTCCATGCCTTATGTTTGATCAAAAGGATATCGTGTGACAAAAAGATGTTATATACATTATTGATTAGGTTGTATTGATTTGATCTTTGTACAACTTGGGTAGTCATAAAGTCTTGCTAGAGACTGCTTATAACTTGTATACCAAAATGTGTTTTGGTACACTGCCAACGTTGTATGAGCCTATTGGGTCGCACACTAAGAATGGTTTTGCGAGATTTTAAAATGGTTCAGAAGAATGAATTTTATATGATAAAATTTATGACAAAAACGTTCTTGTGGTGTATTACACTTATACTTCTTGAGTAGGGGTATATATGTAATTTAGTTAACCGTCTATATACAAGCGTTGTATAAATAGACGTTTTAAGTTACAATACATGTACGAAAGATTAAAAGGCCAAAACTCTATTTTTGTTTTAGAAACGACTTAGGGTTTTTGGTATGCTCTGGATCGTTTTGGAAAGAAACAAAAAGGTTTGGTATTCTCTCGAAGCTAGCACTTCAAATCTCGGCCGCCGTTCGTGTGTGGACTGCTGATAGAAGGCGTTCATCGTTGGCAGCGCCTTAGAGATCGATTAACCTTTAAAAAGGTACATTGCGACTGAGGTATGATTAAGTTTTCATAGTTTAAACGTTTTAATGGAATCAGATTCGGATCCTGTTCAGGTTTTTCTCAAAATTATTTTATAATCTGCGCTGCGTATGAACCCTAAACACCAACAGACTATGGTAGAGAGAACTGCGCCAGTTGTTGCACCGACAGGTTCAACGGTGAATACGCTTACTATTACCGAGCAACGTGTTGTGACTTCGACATCGAGTAGTGTGATGTCAGTGGAGGCAAAGAGGGTAAAGGATTTCATGAGGTTTAACCCTGGTTACTTTTATTGAGTTGGCCCAAAAGTGGCTAAGCGTTGGTTATTGACTCATCGATGGCTTCAAAAGCTGTTGAAGGTTAAGGAGGCTGATTAGGCACGACTTTCCAACTATTACCTGCTGGGAGAGGCAGCTGTCTGGTGGACAACATACACTGATATTCGCACAAAACCTACGACTTTAGCGTAGTTCAGATAGTTGTTTTTAGATGAGTATATTCCTATAGAGGTTCAGTTGAGACTTAGGGAGGAGTTTCTGGCATTGCAACATGGCACTATGTCAGTGCTGAAGTATATAGAGAGATTTAGGTATTTGATTCAGTATCTGATCGATGTGGCCAGGACTGAGAGACTTCAAATATATTATTTCGTCAGGGGTCTGGACGAGAGGATCGTAGGTATCAATGTGTCGAGTGGAGCTCGTACGTTACAGAACATTTATGATCAAGCATTATCCCACGAGACATATTTATTACTGTGTGCTGCTAGATTGGAGACTTCTGCTTACCCAGATCAGTCAAATCAGAGTTCTCAGCCTGAGAAGAGGCCGAAGAGGCAGTGGGACCAGTCTAATAAACAAAGATAAGATTAACGGGGTCGTCGAGGTGATGGACAGTCTGATCAGGGGCGTCGGGGTAATAGAGATAGACGCGATGACCGTCAGGTTGTATTTGTTGTTGCACCTGCATGTTCTGAGCAGCCACGACAACAGACTAAAGATCGGGGAGGTCATAATAGAGGACAAAGAGGTTAGGGTCAGGTATAAGTTGTGGCACAGATGGGTTGGCAGGAGTGGCGACGATGTTTCAGGTACCATTAGATTGGGCATTTGAAGATAGATTGTCTGATAGCGTCACCACCACCACTACCACCACAGACTGAGTAGACCAAGGATAGAGTGCATGTTGTTGCTTATGCAGTTGCTCAGCCTGATTGGGACGCAAGGAGACAGCTGGTGGAGGGTACGTTATTTATTTGTGGTGCTTTGATGCATGTTATTTTTTTATCCTGGTAGTAACCTATCTCTTATTGCGGGATGCATGGTAGGACAGTTAGGGTTATAGACACAAACATTAAACACACACCTTATCCTCAGTACGGCTGCTGGAGATAAGATATACCCTAATCGGATTTGCCAAGATTGTATAGTAGAGGTCGCGGGGCACCAGTTACTAACTGATCTACGAGTATTGGAGTACCTAGAGTTTGACGCTTTACTAGACATGGATTGGTTGTCAGCGTATCGTGCTCAGATTGATTGCTTTAGTAAGGCTGTGACTTTTGATATTTAGGGTATTCCAGTATTTACATTTATCAGAGTCGCAATAGCTCTACCAATTAGCAAAGGCAATTTGGCGACAACTCAGGAGATGGAGGTATTCATGGCGACAGTTGAGCCAGAGCCGAGGACAGTGACACATGTTGAGATTGTCACTTTCATTTGTGAGTTTCCGAAAGTTTTCCCCGATGATTTTCCATGTTTACCACCACTTAGGGCAATTGAGTTTATTATGAGGCTAATACCGGGGACACAACCGATTTACAATCGACCTTACAGGATGTCAGCATCCGAGCACGAGGAGTTGAGGACCCAGTTAGAGGAGTTGCTACATAAGGGTTTTATTCATCCCAGTATGTCTCATTGGGGCGCTCCAATCCTTTTTGTGAAGAAGGACGGTAGTATGCGAATGTGTTTAGATTACAAGAAGTTGAATCAGGTGACGATTCAAAATCATTACCCACTTCCTGGAATTGATGATTTATTTGAATAGTTGGCATGAGCCAAGTTTTTCTCGAACATTGATTTATGCTCAGGCTATTATCAGCTGAGGATTCACGAGAGCGACATCGAGAATGCGGCTTTTAGCACGCGCTATGGATTGTCTGAGTTTACAGTCATGCCGTTTGGGCTGACTAATGCAACGACTATTTTCATAGACTTGATGCATAGGTTCTGAGGCCGTTTCTGGATCGTTATGTGATTGTGTTTGTCGATGACATCTTGATATACAACAAGACTCTTGTGGAGCACGAGAGACATCTTAGGGAGGTTCTATTGACACTAAGATATCACAAGTTGTATTCCAAGTTCAGAAAATGTGATTTTTGGCTGAGTGAAGTAAATTTTTTTGGACATGTCATCAGTGGTCAGGGTATATCAGTTGGCGGTGACAAGATTCGAGCGATTATTGACTGAAGGACACCTGAGTCTGTTATTGACATTCGTAGCTTCTTGGGATTGGCGGGCTACTATCAGCGGTTTGTGTAGGATTTTTTCTATGATTCCAGCTCCAATGACGAGGTTGACCAAGAAAGATGTCAGGTTTGAGTGGTCTAAGGAGTGTGATGACGCATTTTAAGAGTAGAAGAGGAAAATGACTTCCATGCCAGTTTTAGCATTACTAGAGGCGGGGAGAGGGTTCTCAGTCTACACTGATGCTTCCAGTACTGCGTTATGATACGTATTGATGTAGGGAGGACACCTAGTTGCGTATTTATCTAGGCTATTGAGACCTTACGAGGAGAACTATCCAGTGCATGACTTGGAGCTTGCTGCAATTGTGTTTGCACAGAAGGCCCGAAGACACTATCTTTGCGGAGAGAGGCTCATACAGTTCCCAGATCACAAGAGCTTGAAATATCTATTCACTCAGAGGGAACTGAACATGCGAAAGAGGCGATGGCTCAAGTTACTGAAGGACTATGTCTTCGCAATTGAGTACCATCCTAGTAAGGCGAACATTGTAGCTGATGCGTTAAGCCGGGGAGACATTGAGAGTCAGATTGTGCTACGGTGGATGACACATAAGTATGGATTGCTAGAGGCAACATCAGTTATGTGTTTGATTAAGGCTGTTGTGGAGCTGCAGATTTGTTGTCAGACACGTGTTCCAACTGTGCTTTCATAGTAGGTTGCTGATTGTCAAAGGGCTGACGAACATTTTGTTGGAAAATGTGCCCTAGGTCAATCCATTAATAGTCTTTATGAATACATTTTAGTTAATAAAATAGAGGATTTCATTTGCTGTTTATTATAATTGATTTGCATGTTTACATTATAATAAGATCCATAGGTATTTACAAAAATATCTTAAATGTTCCTAGTCCATTATTATACTGGGAACTATAATAAATTAAGACTAGTGTGAGTCTTGATTGATGATCATACGTACAGGAATACGAATCAAGATCATGAGTACTTATTAGGGAACAAAGTATTGGACCGACCCGCTATGAGAACATCACATGGATTAAGTCATAGTTGTTTTTCATGATATGTATATTATTCAGTCCTCTGACTTGAGATTACCAGAGATTTCAACATTAGGAATACAGTGATTTGACGCAATCAAACGTTATCTTTAACCGGACGATTATAAAGGTTGTGATTAGTTACTGTGTGAATAATGTGGTGAAGTTGTGTAATCGAGATAGAATTTGTCCCTCTCATATAGAGAGAGATATCCAGTGGATCCCTCGATGTGTTAGACTGTAAAAAGGCCTAGTCTAAGTGAATTGATATTGATCAATGTTACTTGGATGTTTTCAGTCTAACTAGAGATCGAGACTAGTACGATTGAACATGTTGGATGACAATTCCATGCCTTATGTTTGATCAAAAGGATATCGTGTGACAAAAAGATGTTATATACACTACTTATTAGGTTGTATCGATTTGATATTCATACAACTTGGTTAGTCATAATGTCTTGCTAGAGGCCGCTTATGACTTGTATACCAAAATGTGTTTTGGTACACTGCCAACATTGTATGAGCCTATTGGGTCGCACATTAAGAATGGTTTTGTGAGATTTTAAAATAATTCGAAAGAATGAATTTTATATGATAAAATTCATGACAGAAACGTCCTTGTAGTGTATTACACTTATACCTCTTTAAGTAAGGGTATATGTGTAATTTACTTAACCGTCTATATACAAGGGATTATAAATAGACGCTTTGAGCTAGAATACAAGTACAAGAAAGATTAAAAAGGGTCAAAACTTTATTTTTGTTTTAAGAAACGACTTAGGGTTTTGGTATGCTCTAGATCATTTTGGAGAGAAACAAAAATAAGTTTCGTATTCTCTCAAAGCTAGCACTTCAAATCTCGGCCGCCGTTAGTGTATGAACTGCTGATAGAGGGCGTTCGTCGTTGGCAGCGCCTTAGAGATCGATTAACCTTCAGAAAGGTACATCGCGACTTAGGCATGATTAAGTTTTCATAGTTTAAACGTGTTTTAATGGAATCAGATTCGGATCCTGTTGGGGTGTTTTTCAAAATAGTTTTGAAATTTCCATTGCGCATGAACCCCAAATCTCCTACACATTTCGCTCACTTTAGTTGTTTGGCTCAGGACCCGGGTTGCACAGATTGGTCTGGTTCATTATACGGGTGTTTGAGACACAGGGGCAGGTTGTGGATACCTGAGGTTCAAGAGCTACAGGATAACATTCTAGAGGACGCACACCGTTCACGCTACACAGTTCATCCTGGCAGGACCAAAATGTACCATGACTTGAGGCATTTATTCTGGTAGCCGGTGATAAGGCAGATGTGGGTTTTTACGCCAGAGTGTGTCATATATGCCAACAGGTTAAGGCCGAGCAAAGGAGACTAACCGAGTTATTGCAGTCGCTGCCCATTCCACGGTGGAAATGGGAACACATCACTATAGATTTCGTCAGTAGTTTGTCGCTGATTGCGAGGCATCACGATGAAGTTTTGGTAGTATTTGACATATTGACGAAGTCTGCACACTTCATACCTATCTCTATGAAGTATTCGTTTTCCTAGTTGAGCATTATCTTCGAGTGAGAGATCGTCAGGCTACATGGACTGCTAATGTTGATTGTTTCTGACAGGGATCCCAAGTTGACATTGAAGCTTTGGGAGAGTATGCAGGAGTAGTTTGGTACCAGACTTCTGTTTAGTACAACATATCATCCTCAGACAGACGGTCAGTCAAAGTGGTCGATACAAATATTAGAGGATATGCTCAGGGCCTGTATTTTACAGTTTGGGGGTTCTTGGGAAGAGTAGTCATCGTTGTGCAAATTTGCGTACAATAACAGTTATCAGGCGAGCTTTGGCATGCCACCGTTTGAGGCATTATCTGGTAGACCTTGCAGATCACCTGCTTGTTGGGCAGCACCAGAGGATGCGACAATTATTGGGCCTGAGGTTATTGTTGATCACACAGAGAAAGTTAGGCATATTCGACTGAGACTACAGATGACTCAGGATAGACAGGAAAAGTACGCAGATAGGTACCACGAGGGTCTAAGTTATGAGGTTGGGGACTTGGTGCATTTGAAGGTTTCGCCCTAAAAGTGTCATCAAAGGTTTGGCATCAAGGGGAAACTGACACCAAGGTTTATTGGACCATTTAAGGTCGAGGCATGCGTCAACACTGTGGATTATAGGTTGATGTTACCGTTACAGTTAGCGAGGGTTCATCCAGTTTTTCATGTATTGATGTTGAGGCTAGCTAGGTCAGAACCGCGACCGATGGTTGATGTATGACTGATTGAGTTTCGACCTAATGTGACATATGAGGAGCAATCGCTGGAGATTATGGATCGTTGGATGAGACTTTGAGCAACAGTGAGAATCCGAAGGTATTAGTGCGGTGGCAGCATCACGGGAATGAGTGACTTACCTGGGAGCTCGAGTCTACTATGCGACATTGATACCCTTAGCTATTTGTGGTAAGAATTTCGTTTGATTTAAATTTTGGGATGACATTTCCACTAGTTGGGAAAATTTGTAGCGACCCAAATCTAATTTATCATTATTTGACACGTGGTTGCAGACGTGGACGTAAGACAAGATGCGCGTGGACCCCAGCATTAGGTTAGAGCACATCATTATAGGTATACAGTCCATTTTTGTATGTTGTTTTTTGTATTTGCGATGTAATTATTTAAATTAGATTATTTTCATCGCAATGTAGTCGTGTTATATTGTATCTGGCGAACGAGATTGTATGACAGAAATTCTCCTTGGGTAGTGTGTAGACGTGGGAATCGGGGAGGCGAATGGTTAGTACACTAGGCCGGGAGTTAGTGTACACATAATATACAACAATATATGCTAAATAATCAATAAAATATGTCGTATATACGAGATTGACGCGAGTGTAGGTATCGGACAGTCGAGATTGTTTGGGACCAGGTGACGTAACGCCCGACAATTGGTTTGGTTGTTTAAAACAAATGATGGGATGTGAATACAATGTCACCATATAAGTCACATTTACGATGACCAATTGACCCAAATAGGACCTTTGGATGGGGCCTTTAGATGTGGACACATAAGTGATGAGTTTTTCCCTATAAATATCCTATTTCTCTCACTTCCTACCACCTTTTCTCTCTCCTCTCTTCATTTGGACGAAATTGAAGAAGAAAACAAGGGTTTTGTTTGTTTGTAGAGCTTGTTGGAGGTGTTGGAGCAAGTATGAATCAATTAAAAGGTTACATCTTCGATTCCTATCTCTTTCTCTACGTTTCGAGTATAATTTCTTGGGTTTTGACGAGTTTTCTAGGGTGCTTGTTGAGCACACCAGTTCTATTAGGTGTTGCTATGAATTTAACATGGTGGTTTGATGCAATAAGACATGTTGGTGTGTTGCTATGAGTTTTTAAAGGATTTTTCAGTTTTGGCGAGAAAACCTGGGGTTTGTGTCTCGGACAGTTTTTGTCGAGGGGTTTTGTTCAATTATGGTATTTGTGATGTTTGGTGAGCGGTTTGGATGAGTGCGGACCGCGCCGACGAGCCGAGGGAGTCTGAGAACCCTAAAAACATGTTTTGGCTAAAATGTCGCTAATCACGTCGTGGCCATTTGAGGCCAAGGTGCCACCTGCGGCGTCCAAACCAGAGGCAAAAATTAAAACCACGCTTTATATGGCTCTGTGGATGGGTATACGTGACGACATCTGTCACGGCGCCCTGAATGCTGTGAGGCACGCTATGGAGGTGTTACACACGGAGGCGTCTAGTGACAAACCATAAATTTTAAATAAAATTGGGAAAATTTATAGGTATATTTAGAGGTTTATATAACTTATTTACTTGGTTTACGGGTGTTTTTATCGAGGATTTGACGTTAATTAATGATTTATGGGGATTAAGGAATTGATTTGAATTTTTAGGAATTCAGGTGTTACATGATATTGACGGGTAGTGACAAGCAGTTTGAGGTGTATTTTGACATTGGCGTTAGTAGAGCACGGATTTGAGGTATGTAGTATCCTAATTGAAATTCACTTTGAGTATTTACTGCATGGTTATTTTAATTCAGTCTTTTTTATTCAAAAATCTTACCTTTCGAATTTATTTACTGTCAGTTGAGTTTACTCCCACCGGGTTTATTCTATTGTGGGGGCATGGGGTCCACTAGGACATAGCATGTGTTCTAGTGACATTTTGGTGGATAGTCAACCCGGGTGTTGATTTTTACTAGACATATGTAGGTGCGTCGTGGTCTATGCAGCCACCTGACGAACAATAAGGATTTTAGTCAGTTTAAGTTTACTCACTAGCGGTGCCTGGGTGATAGTCCGAAGTATGGTGCTAGTTTAACCTAGAGCGTGCACGCACTTTGTTGTTCTATGCTATTGATATTCATGTGATGATCTTCCACAATTGCCTGTATTCTTTTCTTCTGCATGGTTATTTAATAGTATTTTGATTCCAGTATTTAATTATTGTATTTACTCTTTGAATTTCCTTTGGATTACTCACTCTGAACTCGTCATCTGTATTGTTGTTGTGGCTGAGTGTAAACCCCAGTACGAGCAGAGGGAATGGCAAGCTTGAGAATTTCTTCTGACTAATCAGCTATTCCCTACTCATATGTGTGTTTAGTTTATTAGTTTTATGTTGAGTTTTGGGATTTGAGAGATATTAGACATGTAAATTGACCTGTTGAGGTCCTTTTGATATTTTGACCAGGCATGACTGTTACATATATTATGATGCGTTTTCCACATTATGAATGATGCTCTCACACAAATTTTAATTCTTTGATATAACGATTTATTTATTTAAGTTTTTCACTAAATTGCTTAAGGTTTAACAGATGATTTGTAGTCCAAACGCTAACTCTTTGTATGAATTTGAGGAAAATTGGCATTAATATGATTTGACGGATGATTTGGTACTCATGGAACATAACTAGGCCGATATAGGTAGGGTTGTTGGTCCAGGGTGTACGACGTGGCGAGTCTCGAAGTTTAGGGCCGTCATAGTTCATGTAGTGTATGTTCTGAATACGCCTAAGCTTAGGGTATCCGATAATGAAAATGTTGAGCAAATCAAGAAAAGATAGAAGTATGAGACAGATGACAAGTTTGCAGAGGTTACATTTTGAACGTAAAAGACTCCCTATTCGACCTCTACCACAATGTTCCTTCTGCCTAGGAACTGTGGGAGAAACTGGTGGCAAGGTACTATAAGAAAACCCAGCAAGTAAGAGATTTATCATCTCTAATATTAATAATTTTAAAATGGTAGATGACAGATCTATCATGGAACAGTTTTGTGAAATTGAGAGAATTCGTAATCATTTCTCTCAACACAATCTTGTTATGGATAAAACTCTTGTTGTGTCTTCTATTATTAGTAAACTACCTCCATCTTGGCGAGAGTTCAAACAAAATTTGAAGCATAAAAAAGAGGACATCACTCTTGATGAGCTTGCTAAGCATCTTCACAAAGAAAAGGATTGTCAAATGAAGGAAAATGAAAAAAAGCAAAATTCTCAAGAAATTTTAAAGGTGCATGTGGTGGAGGAAGCGAAGTTCAAAAAGCCCTCGCTAAAAAGGCAACATAAGCATGGTAGTTTCAACAAGCTTGGTGGTTCAGAAAAATCGAATCACCGAAACCAGAATTAAAAGAAGTAGAAACTAACTTGTTGGTTATTTAGGAAAGATAGTCACATCAAGTCTGAATGTCACTATCGGAAGAGGTAGAAAGGAAAACGACAAGCTTCTTTAAGTAACGTAGGAAATGACAATGATAACCTCATATCCATGATTTCTGAGATCAGCATGATTGAGAACGACATGGCTTGGTGGATTGATTCTGGAGCTACTCGACACATCTGCAAGAACAAAAGGTTCTTCAAAACCATGGAGATAGTAGTGAAAATATTGTCTCGTACATGTGTAATGATGCTACTGTTCCTGTCAAAGGCATAGGTAGTGTTGAACTAAAGTTCACTTCTGAAAAGATTGTAACACTTATTAAAGTGTACTATGTACCAGAAGTAACGAAAAATCTAGTGTCGAGTAGTTTGTTGAACAAGTTTGGTTTTAAGCTTGTAATCGAGGCTAACAAGTTTGTAATGTCTAATGGTGGTATGTTTAAGGAAGGGGTTTTGCTTTTGAGGGTATGCTTAAGCTGAATGTAATCACTTTATCTAATAAGAATGTTGTTTCTTCATATATCGTTGAGTCTTTTTCATTTTATGGCATTATAGATTAAGACATGTTAACTTCAAGAAATTATATGACATGGCTAATTTGGAATTATTGCCCTATTTTGATAAAAAGTGAAGGAAATTGCAATACATGCATGAAAACAAAAATAACCAGAAACCCTTTAACTGCTGTTCAAAGAAATTCAAAATTACTTGATTTAATACATTGTAATGTATGTGACATATATGGTACACCATCAATAGGAGGTAATAATTATTTTATAACATTTATTGATGATTACTACAAGTTCTGTTATGTTTATTTGTTGGATTCCAACTATAAGGCAATGGTAAAGTTTCGGGCTTATACGACAAAAACTGAATTGGAATGCGAGACCCTTATAAAATGTTTGAGGTTTGATAGGGTAGGAGAGTACTATGATCCAAAGAACTTTGAATCCACTGGAATAGTCCATGAGACCGCAACTCCCTATACACCACAACAAAATGGTGTAGTTGAAAGCAAAATTCGCATTCTAACTGAAATGGTTAATGCTTTGCTATCAAACTCAGGTTTGAGTAGTAGATTTTGTGGAGAGGCATTGCTGATAGCATGTCATATTTTGAACGGAATTCCACAAAAGAGGAATAAGGTCACCCCATATGAGCTTTAGAATAAGAGAAAACCAAACCTTAATTGTATAATAGTTTGGGGATGTAGAGCAATAGTAAAAGTTCTTGAACCCAAAAAAACGAAATTGGGTGAAGGGGAGTGGAGTGTATGCTTATTGAATATGCACAACACAACAACGCATATAGGTTCATAGTAATTAAGCCTTACAATTCAATTTCAGTCAATATTGTAAATAAATCGAGGGATGCAATTTTTGATGAGACCAGATTCAAATTTGTTCCCAAAAATATTCCTATACAAAACCAAAAAGGGAAGGAAGTCATAGAAAATGAAAATGACAATGAAAAAGTAAAAGTTCCTAAACATCAAAGGAGCAAACGAGCTCAGAAAATTAAGTCATTTGGTTATGATTTCAATACATTCCTAGTTGAAGGAAGTAGAGAAACATTAACTAAACAAATTTCGTATTGTTTTAATACGGAAGTTGATCCTCAAACAGTAAAGAAGGCTATGAAAGAAAGAGATTTAGCCTTCTAGAAAGAGGCATTGAATGATGAAATAGATTTAATAATAGGAAATAACACTTGGGAGCTAGTTGATCTACGTCTTAGGTGTAAACCTACCTCCCGAGTGTATACCCATTAAATGCAAATTTCTTTTCAAAAGAAAAAGAAGAGTTCATGGATCCATTGAAAAACATTAAGTAAGACTGGTTGCTAATGGATTTACCTAAAAGCATGGAATAGACTATTTCGATACCTATTTACCAGTAGCTGGAATTGCTACAACTAGATTACTTATTGTAATTGCAGCTATTAACAAGTTGGTCATTTAACAAATATACATGAAAATTGCATTCCTACATGAATAATTGGATGAGAAAATATATAAGGACCAACCTGAAGGGTTCATTGTGCCTAGTCATGAAAATAAAGTGTGTAGATTGCAAAAATCATTGTATGGTTGAAAGTAAGCACCAATATGGTGGCACCAAAAATTTGACCAGGTTGTACTTGCTAATGGATTCAAAATAAATGAATATGATAAATGTGTATGTAGCAAATTTGAAGAAAAAAGAAATATTGTCATTATCTGTCTTTATGAAGATGACATGATAATTTTTGGAACTGACTTGGAACAAGTTCAGTTGACCAAAAACTTTCTTTCAAGCAAATTTGAAATGAAAGATATGGGGCAAGCTGATGTCATTCTCGAGATTCAGATTGTAAGAGTTGTAGGGAGTATTACTCTAACTCAATCTCACTATATTGAAAAAATTCTCAATAGATTCAATCATTTAAATTGTGCCCCTGTTTCAACCTTGCTAGACCCAAGTATTAAACTAGTGAAAAATATCGGCAATCTAGTTTCACAACTGGAGTATTCTAGATTAATTGGATGCTTAATGTATGCAATGACATGCACTAGGCTGGATATTTCCTTGGTAGTAAGCAAGTTAAGCAGATTCACAATTAATCCAAGCAAGTTGCATTGGTTTACAATTTGAAGAGTTTTAAAATATCTGAACAAAATAATTAACTATGGCTTATGCTATAGTGGATATCCTTCGGTCCTAGAAAGATTTTCATATGCAAGTTGGATTGTGAAAGATCAAAATCATGTTTTTACAAGTGGATGGATCTTCACACTTGTTGGAAGTCCGATCTCGTAGGCTTCAAAGAAGCAAACATTGATAGTTGGTTCCACCATGGAATCAGAGTTTATTACGGTAGCCTAGGCTTCAAAAGAAGCTGAATTGTTATGTGAATTATTACACAAGATTTCATTGTGGTCTAAGTCGATAGTTCATATTTCTATCCATTGTGATAATGAAGCCACATTGGCAAGCGCTTATAGCCAAGTGAACAATGGCAAGTCCAAACATATTGAATTGAGACACAGTTATGTCAGAGAATTGATAACAAATAGAGTTGTTATTATTAACTATGTGAAATCTAGTCAAAACTTGACAGATCCTTTAACTAAAGGTTTGCCCAAAGACTTGGTGAATAAAACATCAAGGGAAAGTCATCAATAATGGAAACTCAACTCGATGCTTACCATTACATTAAGTCTTGAGTTCAATTTAGTCAAAGTACATTATCAGTATGACTGTGAGCACTATATCATTATATCCGTCCCAGGATTGCAAGTGCTTGGTACCCATATGAAAAGGGAGGATGTTGAGTTAATCTCTTAATAGTTTCAAAAGTGCTTAAATTACAGGAATGCTAGACTGGAAACTACCTATATCGATGTGAAGTGTGGCCATTTCAAGGAGTTCGAGGGCTTGGTTCCGAAAACATTCACAGAAGATACGAGACACAAGGCTAATGTTGAATGTGTCAGGAAATTTATGACAATTTGTTGGTGCATGTTATAATGTGTGATCTGTTTATGCTACATAGTAAATAGAATCATTGGTTCAAAGTTTATCTACCATGTTATTATGATACGATGTAATGAACGTTTCACAAATTAGTGGTTCAAATCGCAAGATACCATTATTTATGCATATAACGTTTAAAATGTTCTTGGATCAGTGATCTGTTTATTTTGAAAATGGCGGGGGATTGTTAGACATTTTCAAAAGAAATGTTTAGTCCCACATTAGTTAGAAAGTCCACACTTAAAGAGTATATATACTCTTTCACTTGTTTAAGTGGCAAATAGAAGCTATTACTAGAGCTATGCCTAAATGACCACATGGGCGAGCGCGCGGTGCAGCGCATATGACGCATTTAATGGCTTTTATAGGCACACTTATGGGCGGCTAACCATGGTCACATTTTTTTCCATTTTCAGATTTGTTGTAAGGAAGTGGGTGGTTAATAAACCTAGTAAATGGGTAGTTATTAAACCTATTCAACAAAATTAAAGTGGAGTAGTTATCAATTGAACACTCAATTAAAGTGAAGTAGTTATCAATCGACCACTCAATTAAAGTGGAGCAGTTATCAATTGACCACTTAATTGATAACTATCCACTATCCCACTCCTTTCTCCAACTTGTTTGACTGGGAGCTCTATAAATAAGAGAGCCTCGGGAACAAGAAGGAAATATATAGAAAAATATAGCAAGTGTTCTAGATTAATTATCACTACTACAACTGCTAATTGAAACTTCATCGCATCCTATTGGATTTTGCTAAACTCTTGCCGAAAAGAGTGCAAAAGTTTCCTTTAGGAAAGTGACACTACTACACGCTTTGAAATCGTTGTTGATTCATTTGGTCTAACAAGATTCACGGTAGTATAAGGATTAGGAAAAGGGGTGCACTATATCGTGACTTTATGTGTTGTTTCGGATCGATTTGGTTGTTTCCCTTCGACACAGTTTTCCCAAACATCTAATAATAAATCATACATGCTAACACACATTGGGTCTTCACTTTGGTCGATTGCGTTCCACCAAGGTTGGTTGTCGAGAGTTGGATCATAACGACCTTAAAATCTAACTCGTGCCACGTATCATTTCAGGGTCGTCCAGTAGGACCCAGTTGCCTTAATATTCATGTCCAGTTCTCGGGCGTCGACACCGAGGTATATTATTTTTGTCTATTGTTTGTATTATGTAATTATTACCCGAATGTGAATCCAATTGTCCAGACATATGTAGATGTTTATGTGTATGCGTTTGAGTTACGGATTGCCTTGGGAAATGTGCAAAAAATGAGTACCGGGCAAATGGTATACAAGTTTATTGCGGTACAGGGGATAATTTTAATAAAACACTAACAAAATGAAATTTATTATGATAATTAATAAAACACAGATGAAGTCAAAACTATAAAAAGGGGTTTTCACTGTTTGTTATCACCTTTCTCTTTCCTCCAACCTAATAATCCAAAAGATTGCCAAGGGTTTTTGAGATTTCAAGTGGTGATTTACGCCAAGGGATCGACCAACGACCTGAACAAAGGTGAGATCTCACCTTGTTGTCCAATTCTCGTCGTTTTGAGTGAGATTTTTTGTGTTTTCATCGAAGTTTGTGAGCACAAACTTTAAGCACTGGATTTCAGGGTTTTTGGTGTTGTTTTGGTGGTTTTGATGATCAAGTATAACATATATGTTGGTTGCTATGGTGGTTGAGGAAAGAATTGGTATTTTTGGTTATTTTCCAATGGATTTTAGATTTGGATTTTGAGCATTAGTTTTGGGGCATTTTCGTATGGTTTGGTGATGATTTTCAATAGTGTTCGAGATCCTTGTGAGGTTAGGATCTGCTCGGAACATGGGATAGGAACCGGGGTTTCAAAAACCCCAGATTTTGAATTTGGCTAAGAGCCGCAGCTAGGGGTGCCAGGGCAAAGAAGCTGCCTTGGTTAGACGTCGTGGCAACCACTGTGGTGTCAGGACAATGGGTGCCAAAACCAAGTTTTGGGTGCCCTATGGTAATGTTTTGAGTGACGTCGTGAGGGCTTATTCCCCACGGTGCCACCCACGACGTCTAAACCTAATTTTGAACAAATTTCATAAATGTTTTGGGGCTTTGCTCAGGTATCCTAATAGGTTTGAATGAGACCCAATATTCGGGGAATCAACCCAATTGCACGAATGAGTAACATTATGAAAATTTGGGAATTTTGGGGAAATTAACGAAAATTGAATTGTAAATGGGAAAACACGACACTAACGCAAACCCAATTGTATTCAAATGACAACCAGGAGTGTAGTTCAGTGACGGACATACAAGGATCCATTGGTGGCGAGTCAGAGTCGCAAGAGTGCGTTTAGATAGGATACAAGTAAGTAAGCCAGCTAGGAAATACACAATTATTTCATGTTAAGCTATTGAATATTGTTGCTCATTGCTTTAATATCTATCTTTGGAATTCCTATTATGTTTGAGTTATTCGAGGGCAATTGAGTCAACGGTGATCTCTGGTAGGAGTGGTTGTCTGAGGTAACATACCAGAGTCATTACCTCAAGATCCAGTTTGGCTGGGAACTGGGATCATCATAGTTGGTATTAGAGCCAGTTTTTAAACTTTGCTCTTTGTTAAATCGCAACTAACATAAGACATAAGTCAATGAATAAGTTAGGACAATGGTTGGAACTTATAGTGAAACCCAATGATCTTGACGAAAAGTCTTAGTTGAGGGCGTGAGGAGAATTGGGGAAATTAAAACTAGACTATATGAGCTTATTGATGTATTGTATACTTCTACTATCGATAGATACGTATTGATTGAGAAATCGTTTTCTTTGCAGATTGTGATTGTTGATTAGCCTGAGACCAGCGATAGAAGTTTGAGAGACGTTCAGGGGAGTCTAGATGAGGTGTCCTAGCTAGTTGCATCATAATACCGGTAGCTTTAGGAGATTCTTCGACTTTTGGGGACACAAACTACACTATTGCCTTCTATGTTGGCAGCAATAGTCACTTAGGGTGGGAGTGAGCCTACAATACATGACACTGCTACGACACCCATAGTGCAAGTAGGACCTGTTATGGCTGAGGAAGCACATCTTATTGCCGAGATAGTACCACCTATACTTGATATACCGGCTGAGGATATGTCGAGCACGCCCACTGATACGAGTACCAGGGTGACAACTGAGGCAAAATAGTCTCGCGAGTTTCAGAGACACTATCAGGATAAGTTTTACACTGGTACAAAATTGGAGGCAGTAGAGAAGTTTATGAGGAGCCACGAAAAGATCCATGATGTCTTGGCTACACCAGACTACATGAGGCTAATCATCTCGTCAGTTTTGATGTTTGGAGAGGCTGATGTTTGGTGGTGTAATATTGTAGTTACGAAGGGGAAGCCTGGGGATTGGGCTAAGTTCAAGGAGAGATTCAACCAGAAGTACTTTCCTCCTTTTGTTAGAAACATGAAGAGGACCACGTTTTAGAACATTCGACAGGCTACTGACGAGATAGTGATGTAGTATATGGGTCGGTACTTACAATTGATGGAGTATGCCAGGAGCATAGCTAATTTAGACATGAACCAGGCTTACTACTTTATGCATGGCCTATTGTGCGATATCGGTACCATGGTGGTGAACACCGCTCCAGGGACTTTATAAGAGGCTTATGAGAGGAGTATGGCCAGTGAGACATTTTTTAGCATGCGTACCGAGGCAGTAGTCGCAGCTCCACCACCGTCACAGTCAAACGTCAGATCTAAAGGTGACAGGAGGAGGAAGAAACCCAAATACTGGACGTAAAGAGATCGTGCTCAGAGTGTAGGATCTGTTGCATCTCTACTTTACGCAGCGCGTACCACGCTAGTACCATCTGTTCCAATACGGATTTATGCCAACACACCATAGCAGCCGGCACAGTCAGGTTCTCAGCGACAACAGTATAAAGGGCTGAGGGCAGTGGCAATGATAGTGGCAGAGGCAGTGTCAAGGGTAGAGGTATAGATCGGGTCAGGGACAAAGACACGACCAGGGAGTGGGTGAGAGTTCCAGTCATGTACATAGATAAGGACAGGTGTTCCATCTGGATCGGGTTCTCAACATACATGTTGAGAGTGTGAATAGTTAGGCCACTTCATTATTGCATGTCCACGATTGGGCAGAGGGTAGCCGCAACAGAGCCAGGGGTAAGTTCATTCCATTGTCGCACTAGTCGCACCAAATCCGACTGGTACCCATAACCTAATTAATGGTATGATTTGTAGTCGTTTTATGTACACTATAATTGATTTTGGTTCTAGACTAAAGAGACACTTGATTATTATCACAGCTGCTGGGGACAAGAAATACCAAAACTTGTTGTATATTGATTGTTTGGTAGAGATAGAAGGTCACGTTTGCCAGAAGACCTAAGAGTGTTGGAGTTTCTAGAGTTTGATGCACTGTTGGGCATGGATTGATTGGGTGTCTATCATGCACATATCCATTGTTTCAGCAAGATAGTCACATTTCAGATTCTCAGACATCTCATGTTTAGTTTTTAGGGGAGTTCGACTAGTTTATTGATTACTAGAGGCATAGTAACTTCTAGCGTAGATGTCGAGACATTCACTAGTGTTATGAGTACTATGGGAAGAGTTGAGACTAGGATGGAGGAGGAACATGTTATGTATGAGTTCCTAAAAGTTTTTCCTTCATAGTTACCAGGTTTACCACCACCTAGGGAGATCGAGTTCATTATTAATTTTGTCCCACATACCAAACCTATATCGATTCTGCCGTACCGTATGGCTCCGAGGGAGCTAGAGGAGCTGAGGTCACAACTTGATGAGTTGTTGGAGTTGGGATTCATTCACCTAAGCATGCGCTACGGAACGCGTCGGTTTTATTTGTGATGAAAAAGGAAGGTAGCCTGAGATTATTTATCGATTATAGACAACTCAACAGGGTTACAGTTAAGAACAAGTATTCACTTCCTCTCATTGATGACTTGTCAACAAGCTACCAGGAACACAACGGTTCTCAAAGATTGATTTGAGATATGGGTACCATCAGTTGAGGATTAGAGCAGAGTATAGGGAGAAGACTATTTTTCGCACACAATACAGGCATTACCAGTTTACCGTCATGCCTTTTGGGGTGACGGGCCCCAACGATGTTCGTGGATCTTATGCATCGAGTGTTAAGATTGTATTTGGATAAGTTCCCCATCGTGTTTATCGATGACATCCTTATCTACTCTAAGACTCGTGAGGACCACAAAAAACACCTCAGGATGATCTTACAGATTTTGAGGGAGCACAGACTATATGCCAAGTTCAGTAAGTATGAGTTTTGACTTACAGAGGTTAGATTTCTTGGACACATCGTCGAAGCTAGCAGAATTTTTATAAACCTTTGCTAAGGTCAAAATAGTGATTAATTGGCCTACACTGCGACCTGTGACTGATATCTATAGTTTTTTGGGGTTGGTAAGCTATTATTGATGTTTTGTTGAGGACTTCTCGAAGATTGCGACACCAATAATGCAATTGACGAAGAAGGAGACCTTTTTCAATGGAATGAAAGTTTTGAGCAAGTTTTTATGACTTGCAAGGAAAAATTGACTATCACACCAATGTTAGTATTACCTGAGTTAGGGAAGGGTTTCGAGGTGAACACTGATGCTTTTAAGGTCAGTTTGGACTATGTTTTGAAGCAAGAAGGTAGAATGATTGCTTATGCGTCCTAGAAGTTGAAGATTCACGAAAAGAATTACCCTACTCATGACTTGGGTTTAGCGGCAGTGGTATTTGCATTAAAGATTTGGTGTCATTATCTCTATAGGGACAGATTTGTGTTATTTACTGACCGTAAGAGTTTGAAGTACTTATTCACTCAAAAGGAGTTGAATATGCGACAGAGGCGTTGGTTTGAGTTCTTTCAGGACCATGATTTGCCTTAGGAGTACCACCAGGGGAAGGCCAATGTTGTTGTAGACGCATTGAGCTGCCGAGGGGCAAACTTAGAGTTTATAACGACCCCAAATCCATCAGCCGCTACGGCGTGCATCGAGGGCCCACAACTTAGCCAACTCACCTCCCAACTGTGTCCCACGAGCACTCAAACCTTAATACCAATCAAAATCTTGCTAACTCTATGTTACTTGCTAATATTATTTGCTTCCAGTTAGCAAAGAACTCGTTATTATCATTTAACCTCAAAATATGCAGCGAAAGTCTCAAATCATCAAAATGATATTACATTACAGTTTAAATACCAATTAGTCTAATGTGGAAACTATACCAAAATGTAGTCCATATGTAGATGTCAAATGTGAATCCTCAAAATATCAAAAAATTTACGTCAGAGTCATATACAGACCAAAATATATCCTTCACAATCCATACCCAACATAAAGCGACAAATATAAACAAACATACAAGTAGAGCAGTCTGCAATCAATTACAAGTAATCCTCTATTTTGCCCTTCCCTCTGCTTGTACCAGGATCTGCACTCAAGCCATCACAAAAAGGCAAATGACGAGTCCAAAGTGAGTAATCCCATGGAAATTCACTAAGTTAATATATAAGTAAAACTCTTAGAATCAAAATATTATAAATAAATATGCAGAACAAAAGAATACAGGCAACTGTGGAAGATCATCGCATGATTATGAATAGTAGAGAAATCAAAGTGCTTGCACAATCAAAGTCAAACTAGAGCCATAGTTCGGGCTATCTACCAAGCAAGGCCCATGAGGATACCTCGAACGAGTGACCCTGGACCCTCTAGGTGGCCGGCGTTGACCCATGATGCACCCACACATGCCTAGCACACCGGAGTAGCATATTCACCGGCGCATGACTAGAACATATGCTATGGCCTAGTGAACCTTATGCCCCCGCAATGAATAAACACCAGGTGGGGACAAACACAACCACCGTAAAGCAATAATCAGGAAAGAAAAGTATTGAATAAACTGAACAGAATTGAAATAATCAAGCAGTGAGTACTAAAGTGAATTTCAATTTGGATACTACACACTTTAAATAACACTCCTATTATTCGATATCTATCCCGGTCCGATCTCGTTCTTGCCTTAGAATGCGAGCCCGACACCCAACTATGTTTGCCTATTTCATTTTACTATGTTAATGTATTACCATTGAATTAGATATGTGGTAAGGTCAAAAATACCCAAAACAACCTTAAAATTGGCCTTTGTCCTGCATTCAACACGCTGGAGAGAATGCCCAGCGCATTAGGCAGTCTGTGCCCAGAATTCCAACAGTCTAGAATTGGTTTCTAGCCTTCAAACACCACAACAACAACATCAACCACTATACCCACAACACCAAAACCAACCCTACACAAGTGAGTATACACTTCATATTCAAGACACCATTAAAACCTACAAAATTGGTACCAAAACATAAAGAAAATAGAGGAGATTAGTGATCTAACCTTTTTTGTTGATCCAACACTCCTCAAATAATCAAGTCAAATACTCAAACCCTCGCCTCTTCTTTCATTGTCATCCAACAATGAGAAGGAAGAGAAAAAAGTGGTCAAAAGTTCACAATTACACCTATATATATCCAACTTCATCTCCACCCATACTCAAATCTCAAGGTCTTATTTGATGGCCTAGATGAGGTCAAAAGGTCCTCATAAAATGCCCAAATCGACTTCTATATCACTTTGTCCCTATCCATTTGTGTCACCAATTATGTGCACTTCGGGTGTTCCAATACTCGGTTCCGAACCTCGACCTGTGCCATTCGCGCACAACGACAGTACCAACCCCCTCAACCTCATTTTATATTAATTGTTTAATGAATTTTATCACTTATTATGTGTATCTAGTCCCCCCGTCCTAGTGTACTAGTTATTCGCCACACGGTACACTCGCCTATGCACCAGTCACGGCAAAAACGTGTCATACCATCTCACTCGTCAATGGGCAATATAAATACATATATTGCGATGCAATTTAACTAAATTGAACATATACATCGCAATTACACAATAAATAGCACACAAAATGGACTGTATGCCTAATCCAGGCGTGCTCCGTTGTGGGACCCATCAACATCCCCGCTGGCATCCGCGTCTGTAATTGCGTCATACATTGCAGCAATTAAAAATTAGATCGTTACATTGTTACAACTGATTAGATTAAGATTGAAAAGGTGCGAAGGAGAAGCATAAAATGTTCTATGACATATATCATGACGAGTTAGAGTACGATGTCAGAAACTATGTTTATTTTAAGGTATCTCTAAGGAAGACTTGCACCAAGATTCATTGGTCCATTCAGACTGAAGAAACAAATAGGCAGGTTTGCGCGTGAGTTAGAGTTGCCACCTCAGTTGTCTGGGATCCACCCTATATTTCATGTTTCGATGATTCAATTGGATAGGTCAAGAGAGGGCAGACAACCGACAATGGACTTGAACCTGATAGACTTAAGGGAGGACATCAATTATGATGAACAACCTATTCAGATTTTGGACTGTAAGTTGAAGGTTTTGAGGAACAAAGAGATCCCATCAGTCCTTGTCAAATAGCAGCACCTCGGGGACATATATGCGCGAGTACTTCCCATACTTATTTTGAATTATGGTGAGTTATGTCTCGAGTTTTGTTTTAATTTCGAGGACAAAATTTCAATTAGTTAGGAAGACTATAACGACCCTAAAATCTAACTCGTGTCACGTGTCATTTCAGGGTTGTACCGTGGGACCCAGTTGCCGTGATATTCATGTCCAATTCTCGGGCGTCGACACCGAGGTATATTATTTATGTCTATTATTTGTATTATGTAATTATTACCCGAATGTGAATCTAACTGTCCAAACGTGTGAGGATGTTTATGTGTGCGCGCTTGAGTTACAGATTGGACTTGCCTTGGGAAACGTACAAAAAATGAGTAAAGGCAAATGGCATACGGGTGTATTGCGATACGGGGGATAATTTTAATAACACACTGACAAAATGAAATTTATTATGATAATTAATATATATGGGAACGTGTTCCAATCGATAGTATCGGTGTTGGCACGCGACGGTGTGAGTCGTGGTGCAGGTCGTGTACGGGAATGCCTATGAAAATCAATTTTTTGTTGAAAAAAGATGAGGCGGAAGGACCAATTCACAATTGAAGTTAATTAAGTTGTTGGGTAGTATGATTTTGGGCCATAGATTAGCCTTGAGATGGGGAGGTCAAAGTTAATAGAGTCAAAACTATAAAAAAGGGGGTTTTGTTATTTGTTATCACCTTTTCTCTTTCCTCCAACCTAAAAATCCAAAAATTTGTCAATGGTTTTGGAGATTTCAAGTGGTGATTTACCTAAAGTGATCAACCAACGATGCGAACAAAGGTGATATCTTGCTTTTTTGTCCAATTCTCATCATTTTGAGTGACATTTTTCGTGTTTTCATCAAAGGTTGTGAGCACAAGCCTTTAGCAATAGATTTCTGTGTTTTTGGTGTTGTTTTGGTGGTTTTGATTATCAAGTATAGCATATATGTTGGTTGCTATGGTGGTTGAGGAAAAAATTGGTATTTTTGGTTATTTTTCAATGGTTTTTGGTGTTGTTTTGGACGTTTTCGTATAGTTTGGCTATGATTTTATTAGTGTTCGAGATCCCTACGAGGTTGGGATAGGCTCAAAATTCGGCGATGGGAATCGTGGTTTTGAAAACCTCAGATTTTGAATTCGACCAAGCACCGACAGGGCAGAGGAGCTACCCCGGTTTGACGCCGTGATAGGTGTAGTGGGGAGTTCCACCTCACGGCGCCACCTACTACATCGGGATAGTAGACATTAAAACAACATTTTGGGGTGCCCTATGGTCATGTTTCGAGTGACGTCGTGAGGGGTTATTCCCTATGACACCACCTACAGAGTCTGACCCTATTTTTGAACAAATTTCATAAATGTTTTAGGGCTTCGCTCGGGTATCCCAATGGATTCGAATGAGACCCAATACTCAGGGAATCAACCCAATTATACGAATGATTAACATTATGGAAAATCGAGAATTTTGGGGAAATTAACGAAAATTGAAATGTAAATAAGTAAACATGAAACCCGATTGTATTCAAATGACTACTAAGGATTGTTGTTCAGTGACGGGCAAACAGGGATCCATTGGTGACGAGTCGAAGTCGTGAAACTGCGTTTAGATCGAATATAGGTAAGTAAACCAGCTAGGAAATGCACAATTATTTCATGTTAAGATGTTGAATATTGTTATTCATTGCTTTGATATCTATCCTTGGAATTCCTATTGTGTTTGAGTTGTCTGAGGGCAAGTGAGTAAACCGTGATCTCTGGTAGGAGTGGTTGTCTGAGGAAACATACCGGAGTCATGACCTCAGGATGCACTGCACTAGTTACTGGTTATTTACCAGGTGTGAGTTCTTAGCTGGATTACTAGGAAGTCTCACTATTTTGTTGGTTTAAGGCTTGTTAAGTTTGCCACGTCCAAAAACTCGAGTTTTGTTGGGTTTTCCACGACTCAACGACCTTTTGGTTGGGACTAATTGCGCTTTGTTGTTTTGATTCCTGGACACTCATGTATTGATTGATCCTGATTTATTTACAGTCTTTATTTATTCATGCGTCCTTACAGCTTTCTTTCTATCTGCATGAACATAGACTATTTTTGTTTATTTCGAAATGTTGTTTAGAATTCTGCTGGAGTTACTTACCTAGTCTCGTCATTCTTGTACTTGACTGAGTGTAGATCCGCAGTCGAGTAGCGAAAATGCTCAATTACTAGGTGATTTGCCTTGAGGACATTGGAGTTGCCCTCCCTCTCGCATTTTTGTAGGTTTTCCTGGCCTTTTGTATTACTTATATATTGTTTTGTCACATGAGGATATAGTTGGGTTCTGTGAGATATACTGGAGCATGTATATGATTCATTTCGCTCTCTTTTACTTATTATACATGTTGGTTGTACATATTTAGGGTTTCCACACTTTTTGTTGTCTTGACTGATGGATTTAGAGTTGTTCAATTTGTTTGAGGTTTTGAAACGCTTTCGCATAATTATTAATAACTCACAAATTTTGAATAACTCAACTTATAATTATTAATTTCGTTGCTTAATTAATGGATAATAGTAAGGAAGGCTGACTAGGCTTACGTTGACTTCACAAGGGTTGACTTGGGGGTCCACGTAGGTTTTGGCCGGGTATGGTCCAGTTTGGTTGGGAATTGGGGCCGTCATATGGACCCTATATGTCATTGTCTCTCATACGTTCCAAAATAATGATGTATGTAAAAATTTGTGACTCTTAGAGAACCAACATGACTTAGAAGCTATTATCAAAATGAATGGCTTGCAAACGATCAATTCAAGGATTTGCTCTTCTTTATGCTGGGAAATCAGTCATGGGGTTTGAGGTGGTATACTTCATGAGTATATGCACAGTTTAACAATGACTTGCATTTATAATATTATTCTTGCTTATTACGATGTTGTTTTCCTTGATATCCCTGAGTTGTGTTTATAAATCAAGTATCTCTTATCTATTGTTGCATGCTAGTTATATTGCATTTGGTATTACTTGGATAATTGATGGTCAGGTGGACCACCGCTTACTGAGCCCTTTGATTTTGCTCATCCACTTAACATTTCTAGGTACCTCAATATCTGCTTAAGCTAAAGGGAAGAGAAGGCTCAGGACTTGTGACACCTTCTCCTTGTGTAAGCCTTGTTGCTATATATTATTGTTGTTTTTGTTTTAAAACATGTAATGAAATAGGGTTGACTGGGTAGTGTTTTGTTGAGCTAAAGAGGTTGGTAAGACTTGACGACTTTCCATTTGATGTACGAATGAATTATTTAAGTTATTCTGTAACTTATTATGTTTAGATGGCCTAATTTATATTTTCGTAAATTTTTAAATTGGCCTATATTTGTCTAGCAAGTTATGTTCTACAAGTTAAGGCTTACTAGATCATAGCCTGACTCACTGGGTCATCTTGAGGGGTTTGGTTATGGTTTAAGACGGGACGCCTTGGTTGTGGAGATCTGAGTCGTCATAGTTGGTATCAGAGAGTAGGTTAAACGAGCCTAGAAATAATGTAGGTTAGGAGAACCCAGAGTTATATGAGAATAGGTGTCAGGTTTTAAGTATTGTCAGTTGGTTGTCCAAGTTTGGGACACCGACATCCCTGTTGGTATTGGAAGTTATGTTGGGAAAACCTAGGGGTCTAAGGATCACTCAAGCTGTGATTCCAGGTTAAGTTGATGTAGTCATTAATTTGGGACTTTGGCTAATATCAAGTTATCATGTGTGAAAAGACCCACCTTAGGATTGGGGGTTGGAATTAAACAAAAGACTTATAATATCAACCTATGTGTATACTCCCTCTGACCATTTATATAAGGCGTTTAAGGTTTTGGCACAACATTTAAGAAGTCATTTAATTAGACATTAATATTATTATATTACCCTTTCCACTTAGGCTTTAGTGAAAGGAGAGTTCCTTCGTTCAAATCACCATTGAAGATCCGAGCTCGATCACCAATGAAATGGCTTTCGATTAAGGAATCACCAACAACAACCTTTGCTACGATTTCTCAACCAATTTCAACAAGTGCATGTTGCGCTACAGAAAGGGGTTTTAATGCCATACTTGTGCGGCCAAGGCAACGAGATTGAACAAATTTCTCAAGAGGGAAGTCACTACAGCCTCTCTAGTGCAGATGGGTTGTTGTTTTAAAAGGATTTGAGATGTACGTTTTTGTGATTTTGATTGTTAAGTTTTCTAGGTAGTTAATTTTTAGTGGGGTTTCCCCTGTTTTGGCAATAATTCTGATGGGTACTTGTTTTTGGAGATGGGCTGTTGTTATGCAATTTCTTAAGTTTTGAATTAATTTTAGTTGCAGTGAGCCCAAGGACTTATGTCCCCTCAGTGAAGACTATATGGAGTAGCTTCACCAATCCAAAGAGTACCAACGAAAAAACTGTATTTACAAGGAAGACCAAAAAAGAGATACTGGATTGTACTAAAAAAAAAACCAGATACACAGGTGCTTGCTCATAAAGCTCAAGAAGGTGAAAAGAAAAGTGAAGGCTGCAATTAAGAACAAAATATGAAAAATAACTATAAAATAGGGAGAATGACTAATATTTTTGAATGGGAGAGCTTTCCTTAAATGACTTATATTGTTGACATGAGAGAGTACTATATACCGTGAATATAAAACATGCAATGCATCCTCCTACTCTTTTTTACTCATAATGCACGAGGAATACGGGAAGAGAACAAGGTGGAGCCCGAAATGAACCTAAAGGCAATAGAGACTGGAGGATATCGATGGAGGATAAGATAAAAATTTTCGAGATGCAGATGGTTGACCTTATGAGTGCTAATGGGACTAACAACCCGATATGACAGGCACCTACCATCGACGACGTGCATTATGATGAGACGTGAAGGCTATTTAAGATTTTGAAGGAATTCATGAAATATGACACATCATGCTTTTATGGTAAGATTAAACCTGAGATTGCCGAAGCATGGGTTATGAAAATGCAAAATATTCAAGATAGTTTGAAAATTTACGAAATTACCATGTTACCGTTCGTTATGTTCCTACTAGAAGGGAAAACTCATAAATGATGGAAGTCGATTCAGATGACTGAGAGATCAGTGGAGACTTGGTCAATGTTGAAGGGTCTATTTTATGAGCAGTATTTTCCTAAGGTCGAAAGAGATGCAAAAGGCATAAGTTCCTAAATTTGGTACAAGGTGGCAGACTGGTGCGAGAATTGAATTCGAATTCACAGAATTATCAGATTTTGATCCATATTATGTGTTCACGATAGAGGAAAGGGTTACTAGGTTCATTTATGGCCTAGAGAAAGCATATCAAAACACATGTGGCTGCACTCATGCCAGAGACTTATCAGAAAGCATTTGCGAGCGTTAACATTGTGAGGCTGCTATGAAACCAAATTCGAGAGAGACTAGGATAATAACATGCGCACCCGATCCACGTGAAATTCTTGAAGAGGAATATCATGCCTTATTATTGGAGATTGTACCACACACTAACTTGCTAGACACGTTTGAGGACGGGTCGAGAAGTGGCCCCAAAATCTGAACCTGCCACGTCATGCGTCGCGAGCCCATAACCCTGCCTAAAATTGGCCCAGTTGTGTCCTACGTGCACCATGTACCATTTGTCAATCCAAATTTACCGCTAACTTTTATATTATGTTCATACCAAGGTATCAAGTTAGCTTATGGACTCATTTTCATCTGTTTAATATCAATTTATTCTCATCGGAAGACTTTAAATCATGAATTCATCAAATATGATGGTAAATCATGTGAAAGAGCATTCTTCCTCGTGTGAAAACCCAACCAAAAGATCAACAATATATATACTGTGGCGGCCCCAATTTCCACATTGGTTCGCCACGGGAGGCCACGCGGGCCCACAACTGTCCACGTCACCACCAGTTGTGTCCCACGCCCAATTATCCATCATTGATCAATTTATCATTAAATTTGATTCAGTTAATATCATATAACCTCAAAATTAACAGCGGAAGCTTAAATAAACAATACAAAAGTTCATCTTGTGTTTTATTAGCAAAATACCTAAGTGGAAACCATACCAAATATACAACATGTACATCTCATATGATCCTCAAAGTATCAAAATGTACAGCCTATCTCTCAAGCCCAAAACCCGACATAAAACGAATAAATGTAAACATACGTACGAGTGGGGCTAAAACCGTCAATCGATGTATTCTTCAAGCTTGCCCTTTCCCCGGCTCGTACTAGGGTCTGCACTCAGCCATCACAAAAAGACAGATGACGAGTCCAGAGTGAGTAATCCCAAGGAAATTCACCAAGTAATTACGGAAGTAAAAGAACTGGAATTTAAAAGACTATAATTTAAACATGCGGTACAAAGAAATAATACGCATAGACGTAAAAGAAAGATCATCGCATGCATAAATATAGTGACGAAACAAAGTACGTGCACATAAAAATCGACCAAGTCATACTTCGAGCCTCTCCTTGGGCACAACCCTCAAACACACCAACAAAGTTGTCCCTGGACCCTCAGGTGGCCGGCGTAGACCCACGGCGCACCCACACAAGCCTACCATACCGGGTAGCCTATTCACCGGTGTATGCCTAGACAAGTGCTATGACTTAGTGGACCCTATGGCCGTAACGAATAAGCACCAGGTGGGGAGTGATCTCAACACCGTAAAGACACTGTGTAGGAGTACCCTCAACTACCGTAAAGTCACCAGGTGAGAGTACTCAACCACCGTAAAGCAATAATGAAACGAAGTAGAGAATTAAATGGAACAGAATTCAAATAATTCAAGCAGTAAATACTTAAAGTGAAGTTCAATTGGGATACTACACACCTCAATTCGCACTCCTCGTTCCACAAGTCAAACCCCGGCTCAAAACCTCCAAATCCCCGTTATTTCCTCCGGTCTAATTCCCGACTAAACTCCGACTCCAATTACTATTTTGGGACTCCTGGAATTCATTTATGAGGGTTAATAATCAATTAATGGGTTCATAATGTTGGTTTGACTCATTTTGTCATTTTCCAATTTTTGGGGTCCAGAGAACAATTAGCGCGCTAATGAGATAAATTAGCGCGCTAATTAATCTCAATCACTGTTCATCATCTTCATTACTCAGCGTGATTAGCGCGCTAATTTCTCCCATTAGCGCGCTAATTGCTCGCTGTCCAGAAAATTTCCAAATTACAAAGTTGAACTCCAAACCCATAAATTCAATTTCCATGTTTCCATAAGACATCAATGACCTTAATTACATCATTTAAGCCTTAATTACCATAATCAAACACCAAAATCCACAATTTATGGAAATCACATTTTCAAACCCATTTTTAGAAATCCATCAAATTTCTCTCAACTTTACTCAAAACTCACAACCACCTCATGTCATTCTCACACACACTCACTCTCAACAAAACCAAGTGCTTAACCCCTCAACAAATTCGAATTTCATAAATTCAAACCCACTCAAAGAATCTCATAAAAATCCAAGTTTGTTGCATTCATACCTTAGATTCTTGTTGTAGGAAGCCACAAATCACCTTCTTCACACCTTGTTGGCTGTTTTTCCCCTTCTTCTTCTCCTCCAACGATCTCTCTTTCGATCTCTCTCTCAAAACCTCACTCTCCTTCTCTTTCTCTCTATGATCGGTCAACATGTATATATATATACTTGATCATTTGATCAAGTGTGTGCACGAATCTCGAGAACAATCCAAGGGTTCATGGTCACCCTGTGTCACTTCAACCTTATACACCTAATCATGACACTCATGAACCTGTTGTGCATCTCGAGAAACATCAACTGTTATTGTTTTATTTAGCCTACTATAGGACTTATTAATTTCCAATTGATTTAGCCCATAACAATTCCAATGTTATTCAATAAATTTCCAAAATTTATGGATAAGCTCACCTTAGTTTCCTCGACTACCCGGCACCTCGTGCCTCGTGTCCCGTGTCCGCACGCACCCCGAGGTCATTCCTCACTCGTCAATCAACTACATTAACATACATATTGTAATGAAATTAACTACTTAAAATATTTTCATCACAATTTACCACAACAAGCATACAATACGGACTGTATACCTAGTTCGAGTGCATTCCAGTCCTCGATGTGGGTCCCTCAGCTGTCTTCGCTGGCATCCACATCTGCAATGACGTCATAATTAACGGCAATTAAAAATTTGGGCCGTTACAATTCTTCCCAACTAAATGGAAATTTCGTCCCGAAATTTAAGTCCTTACTAACACTCACCAGTAAATAACTGAGGATATCTCTGTCTCATAATCGATTCAAGCTCCCAAGTGAGTTCCTCAGTTCCGTGATGCTGCCATCGAACCAACACTTTCAGAATCTCTCTGTTCCTCAGTGTCTGAACTCTACGATCCATGATTTCCACAGGTTGCTCTTCATATGAAACATCAGGACGAACCTCAATCTGTCTAATATCCACCATCGGTCTCGCCCCTGTCTTTGCTAACCTCAACATAGACACGTGGAACACTTTGGATGAACGCCGCTAACTCGTCGGCAACTCCAATCGTATGCTATCGTCCCAACACGTGCCACAACTCGAACGGTCCAATATATCTCGGTGCTAGTTTCCCCTTGATCCCAAACCTCGATGACCTTTCCAGGGCGAAACTTTCAAATACACTAAGTCATCCACATTATAACTCAAGCCCTCAAGATACCTATCGCGTATTTCTTGTCTATCTTGAGCCGCTTGCAATCTCATCCTAATTTGCCGAATCTTCTCGGTATGATCAACAACCACTTCAGTCCAATCACCGCCACGTCCTCAGTCGCCCAACAAGTGGTGATCTCGCAAGGTCTTCCATACAAAGCCTCAAATGGTGGCATACCAATACTCGCTTCGATAGTCGCATTTGTTGTTGTACGCGAACTCGCACAACGGCAAATACTCTTCCCAAGCACCTCCAAAGCGCAAAATGCATGCTCGAGCATGTCCTCCAATATCGTATTAATCTCTCTCGATCGACCGTCGTCTAAGGATGATAAGCCGTCTTGAATCGCTAGCCTCGTCCCAAATCGCTCTCCGCATGCTCTCCCATAACTTCGAAGTCAACTGGGATCTCTCGTCGACACAATAGATATCGGCACTCCATGTAGTCTAACAACCTCTCGCTCAAAAATGATACTCAATCGAGCAAACGAATTCTTCATCAATATAGGGATGAAGTGTGCAGACTTCGTCAATCTATCAATCACAACCCACACAAAGATCATGACGTCTCGCAGATCGTGGCAATCCACTAACAAAGTCCATCGTAACATGCTCCCATTTCCACGCGCGGAATGGGTAGTGGTCAGTAACAATCCAGTGGTCTCCCGTGCTCGGCCTTAACCTCGCCGACAAACATGACAAGCTCTCACATATGCACCCACATCGGCCTTCATCCCAGGCCACCAAAACAAACGTCGCAAGTCATGATACATTTTAGTCCCGCCGGGATGAATCGTATACCGCGAACGGTGTGCATCCTCAAGAATGCTATCGCGTAGTTCCGCACCTCGGTATCCACAACCTACCCCCGTGTCTCAAGCACCGTGTCCGAACCACTAGACCAATCAGTGCAACCCAGATCCCGAGCCAGACAAAGTAAGCGAGCATAATGTCCGTCGACCCCTTTGCCACTCGGCGACCCTCTCTAACGACACCACAGAACACGCATCGGCCACGATATGAACATCAAGCAAAAACATCCGACAAACACAACACCGTCGCGGCTTCCAAAGAATCCATGCTCATGTGTCATCTCGCGCAAAGACACTCGACTCTCTACCCCGCTCCGCTCAATGCGTCGCAAGAACTACATTCGCCTTCCCGGGATGGTACTCAATTGCGAAATCGTAGTCTTTCAACAACTCAAGCCACCGTTTTGCCGCATATTCGATCCTTCGAGTGAAAAGATACCTCAAACTCGATGATCCGTATATAACATAAATCGCTCCCCATAAAGATAATGTCGCCAAGCCTCGAGCGCAAACACAACCGCAGCCTAGCTCTAAATCATGTACCGGATAATTCTCCTCGTGGGGTCTCAATCGCCTCGATAAATAAGCAACCGGGTGTCCTTCCCGCATCAACACGCATCCCAACCCAGTTCCTGAAGCATCAGTGTAGACCGAGAAGCATCTCCCCGCCTCAGGTAAAGCCAACACTGGCGCAGAAGTCAACTTCCTCTTCAACTCTAAAAATGCTGCCTCACAGCCTTCGGACCATTCAAACTTAACATTCTTCTTGGTCAACCTCGTCATCGGCGCTGCAATCAACGAAAAGTCCTGCACAAATCGCCGGTAATAGCCCGCAAGCCCCAAGAAACTACGAATGTCTGAAACCGTCTCAGGTGTCCTCCATTCAATGATCGCTCGGATCTTGTCTCCATCCACAGATATTCCTTGACCACTGATGACATGTCCAAGAAACTTCACCTCACTCAGCCAAAAAACACACTTGCTGAACTTAGCATACAATCGGTGCTCCCTCAACGTCATCAAAACATCTCTGAGGTGTCTCTCGTGCTCCTCACGAGTCTTACTGTATATTAAGATATCATCGATGAACACAATCACATAACGATCCAAAAATGGCCGTAATACCCGGTGCATCAAATCCATAAAGATAGCCGGCGCATTAGTCACCCCAAATGGCATAACTGTGAACTCAAACAATCCATAACGCGTGCTAAACGCCGTCTTCTCTATATCACTCTCCCGAATCCTCAACTGATGATAACCAGATCGTAAATCAATCTTCGAGAAAAACTTAGCACCCGCCAATTGATCGAATAGATCATCAATCCTAGGAAGTGGATAACGATTTCGAATCGTCACCTGATTCAACTTCCTATAATCTACACACATCCTCAAAGAACCATCCTTCTTCTTAACAAAAGGATCGGCGCGCTATAAGGAGACATACTAGAATGAATAAAACCCTTCGCAACAACTCCTCTAATTGGGATCTCAACTCTCCCTCGCTCCGACGCCGACATCCCAGACGGTCGGCTATATATCTACTGTGTCCCCGGAACCAACTCAATAATGAACTCAATCGCCCTAGGAGGTGGTAAACCCGGCAAATCGTCCGGGAACACCTCGGGAAACTCACACACTACTTGGGACATCCTCTAATCTAATCTCTCGGTCTCGTGTCCGGCTCAACTACCGTCCTAAACGTCTCCATCTCCCGAATCGTAGCTAATCGACCTCGGTAATCGGTAAGTCGACGCCGTCCCAACAAAAGTAAATACGGGAATACCCTCAATATCAAATACTATCATCTTCCCAAAGCAATCAATGTGTGCGCGATATGTCGCTAGCCAATCCATACCAATAAAGCATCAAACTCTAAATACTCTAGGACACGAAAGTCGACAGTAATCGGTGTCCCTCAATCTCTACTACTACACAGTTCCGGCATATCCGGTTAGGGTAAATCTTATCCCCAGCAGCGAGGACAAGATGTGGATCTAAGGTCTCAACCTGTAATCCTAACTGTCCGACCCTGCGTCCCGATATAAATGACAATGTACTGCCGGAATCAAATAATACATGCATGAAGACATCGCATATAGATAACATACCCTCTACGAGCTGACGAGTCGCATCACGCTCCGGCTGTACGGTAGTAGGTGTAGCAGCTGCATGAGCCCTCTCCCTAACTGGCTCAATCTGTGGTCGTGAAGATGAAGCTGACATCGGACAATCTCTATGTATATGCCCGACCTGATGACACCTGAAACATCGTCGTGTATCCCGCCAGTCTGACTGTGACACTATATGCACCTGAGCCCTGTCACGACCCCGACCTCTCTGTCCTCTACCACGACCTCCTCCATCTCGCACATGGTGTCGAGACTGCTCACTGGTGCGGTGCGTGTACAAGAACGTACACCACCGCCTCCCGTCTCTCTCTCGATGCTCGGAACGTCTATCTCGTCGACCCCGATAATCATGTCTCTCGTCGATCGATCGCTCTCTCGGTCTCTTCTGCCTCTCGATCCGACCGAGAACTCGTCCTGCACCCGTCTCCAAGCTCACCCCGGTGTCGTAAATACGTCTCGCGAGCCAATGCTCTGTCAAAAACACTCGTAGCGTCTCCGCACCGGCCGCAACTATCACCCCACCAATCCTCTCATCTAGGCCTCGATGAAGTAGTAAATCTGTAATCTCTCCGTGTTAGCCACATCCATGGCATACATCATGAGATATCGAATCGATCCATGTACTGTGACACAGACATGCTACCCTGTCGCAGTCCCAAGAACTGCTCTCTCAGCCTCAACTGCACCTCAGTAGGAATGTACTCATCGAGAAATAACTGCCGAAACTCTGCCCACGTCGATGGTGTAGAATGTATGTCAGTGTAAGTAGTCCACCATACCGCTGCCTGACCTCTCAAACAATACCCCGAGATACGCGCCTGGTCCGCCTCAGGTACCTCTAACAGCTGGTGTAGTCGTCTGTGAGTCATCAGCCAACGTCCTGCAACCTCAGGATCGCTGACTCCCGTGAAGTACGTAGGATTAAATCTCATAAAATCCTTCACCATCTTCGCTGCTTCTGACATCCTACTCCTAGCAAATCGAAGTCCCTACCTCGCGCTCAGTAGTGGTGGGTGTCACCACCGTAGTCTCGCCTTTGGTACTACCACAGCTCAACCCTCTCTATAATCGTCTTCGACCCACCGCTGTGTAGCAACAAATCGGTGCTAATGCGGTCCGAGTGGTGGTAGAGTCTTTGCACGCTCGCATCGGTGCTCGCTGGCATCCTCGAGCTCCGTATGTACTCCATCGCTCACCATCCGAGCTCTTCGCAATAGCCGCGCTCTCGTTGAATCAATCGTCGCTTTGGTCGCCTCGCATCATAGCTCGCAAATCGCCCACGTCACTAGTGGTATGATCACTAGTCTCTCCAACCTCTGGCTGAGTAGTGGGCGGAGTAGTAGGAGTCTGTCCGTCCATCCTAAACTGCACAACCAACGTGCAGTGGATCAGACTCAGTACATACGCGTATAATATATAGTACACAATCACAACATACACGTATATATAATTTCCTAAATTTACCCGCCTCACATCACTTCCCAACTAAGACTTTAATCATTCACTTATGGTTTCCACATCTAAGATTTATTCATTAAGTTTATTCTCTTGGAAAATCTCCAATTCCCAAGTTTGACCTCGCTCTAATACCAAAATGTGGCGGCCCCAATTTCCACATTGGTTCGCCACGGGAGGCCACGCGGGCCCACAACTGTCCACGTCACCACCAGTTGTGTCCCACGCCCAATTATCCATCATTGATCAATTTATCATTAAATTTGATTCAGTTAATATCATATAACCTCAAAATTAACAGCGGAAGCTTAAATAAACAATACAAAAGTTCATCTTGTGTTTTATTAGCAAAATACCTAAGTGGAAACCATACCAAATATACAACATGTACATCTCATATGATCCTCAAAGTATCAAAATGTACAGCCTATCTCTCAAGCCCAAAACCCGACATAAAACGAATAAATGTAAACATACGTACGAGTGGGGCTAAAACCGTCAATCGATGTATTCTTCAAGCTTGCCCTTTCCCCGGCTCGTACTAGGGTCTGCACTCAGCCATCACAAAAAGACAGATGACGAGTCCAGAGTGAGTAATCCCAAGGAAATTCACCAAGTAATTACGGAAGTAAAAGAACTGGAATTTAAAAGACTATAATTTAAACATGCGGTACAAAGAAATAATACGCATAACCGTAAAAGAAAGATCATCGCATGCATAAATATAGTGACGAAACAAAGTACGTGCACATAAAAATCGACCAAGTCATACTTCGAGCCTCTCCTTGGGCACAACCCTCAAACACACCAACAAAGTTGTCCCTGGACCCTCAGGTGGCCGGCGTAGACCCACGGCGCACCCACACAAGCCTACCATACCCGGTAGCCTATTCACCGGTGTATGCCTAGACAAGTGCTATGACTTAGTGGACCCTATGGCCGTAACGAATAAGCACCAGGTGGGGAGTGATCTCAACACCGTAAAGACACTGTGTAGGAGTACCCTCAACTACCGTAAAGTCACCAGTGAGAGTACTCAACCACCGTAAAGCAATAATGAAACGAAGTAGAGAATTAAATGGAACAGAATTCAAATAATTCAAGCAAGTAAATACTTAAAGTGAAGTTCAATTGGGATACTACACACCTCAATTCGCACTCCTCGTTCCACAAGTCAAACCCCGGCTCAAAACCTCCAAATCCCCGTTATTTCCTCCGGTCTAATTCCCGACTAAACTCCGACTCCAATTACTATTTTGGGACTCCTGGAATTCATTTATGAGGGTTAATAATCAATTAATGGGTTCATAATGTTGGTTTGACTCATTTTGTCATTTTCCAATTTTTGGGGTCCAGAGAACAATTAGCGCGCTAATGAGATAAATTAGCGCGCTAATTAATCTCAATCACTTGTTCATCATCTTCATTACTCGGCGTGATTAGCGCGCTAATTTCTCCCATTAGCGCGCTAATTGCTCGTCGTCGTAAAATTTCCAAATTACAAAGTTGAACTCCAAACCCATAAATTCAATTTCCATGTTTCCATAAGACATCAATGACCTTAATTACATCATTTAAGCCTTAATTACCATAATCAAACACCAAAATCCACAATTTATGGAAATCACATTTTCAAACCCATTTTTAGAAATCCATCAAATTTCTCTCAACTTTACTCAAAACTCACAACCACCTCATGTCATTCTCACACACACTCACTCTCAACAAAACCAAGTGCTTAACCCCTCAACAAATTCGAATTTCATAAATTCAAACCCACTCAAAGAATCTCATAAAAATCCAAGTTTGTTGCATTCATACCTTAGATTCTTGTTGTAGGAAGCCACAAATCACCTTCTTCACACCTTGTTGGCTGTTTTTCCCCTTCTTCTTCTCCTCCAACGATCTCTCTTTCGATCTCTCTCTCAAAACCTCACTCTCCTTCTCTTTCTCTCTATGATCGGTCAACATGTATATATATATACTTGATCATTTGATCAAGTGTGTGCACGAATCTCGAGAACAATCCAAGGGTTCATGGTCACCCTGTGTCACTTCAACCTTATACACCTAATCATGACACTCATGAACCTGTTGTGCATCTCGAGAAACATCAACTGTTATTGTTTTATTTAGCCTACTATAGGACTTATTAATTTCCAATTGATTTAGCCCATAACAATTCCTATGTTATTCAATAAATTTCCAAAATTTATGGATAAGCTCACCTTAGTTTCCTCGACTACCCGGCACCTCGTGCCTCGTGTCCCGTGTCCGCACGCACCCCGAGGTCATTCCTCACTCGTCAATCAACTACATTAACATACATATTGTAATGAAATTAACTACTTAAAATATTTTCATCACAATTTACCACAACAAGCATACAATACGGACTGTATACCTAGTTCGAGTGCATTCCAGTCCTCGATGTGGGTCCCTCAGCTGTCTTCGCTGGCATCCACATCTGCAATGACGTCATAATTAACGGCAATTAAAAATTTGGGCCGTTACATATACCATGATCCAAATGTTTCAAAACATCAAAATAAACCTCAAACTATTTTATTTACATGTCCAAGTAACTCTCAAGTCTCAATCCCAACATAAAAACAATAAATGTAAACAAACGTATGAGTCAACTGTACGGAAGTTGATCAGAAGAAGTCCTCAAGCTTGTCCTTCCCCCTACTCGTACTAGGGTCTCCACTCCACCATCACAACAAAACAAATAACGAGTCCAACAAAACAAATAACGAGTCAAGAGTGAGTAATTCTAAGGAACTTCACTAAGTAAATAATATAAACAAATGCTGGAATCAAAATACTATTAAATAAACATGCAGAAGAAAAGAATAAGACAACTGGGAAGGACCCTCGCATGATTATCAAATAGTAGTAAATCAAAGTGCATGCACGATCTAGGTTAGACTAATACCATACTTCGGACTATCACCCAAACACCGCTAGTGAGTAAACTTGAATTGACTGAAATCCCTAAATCCACTCGGTGGCCGATGTAGACCATGGTGCACTGACATGTGCTTAAAAAAATCAGCAGTCGGTCGACAATTCACCGACATACCTTTATAACACATGTTATGGTCTAGTGTACTACTATGCCAACGCAATAGAATAAACCCGACGGGAGTAAACAACTCAATCGATCGTAAATAAATACCGGAAGTGAGATTAATTGAACAACAGTATATGAATTCAAATAACCAAACAGTAAATACTCAAAAAGAATTTTAGATAGGATACTACACACCTCAAACCATGCTCCACTAGTTCGCTAACGCTAATGCACGTCAACATCTGCGTGTCGACTACTCGTCAAACGAACCTAAGACCTGATTTCTAACAAACCTAATCAATTCTAAATCTCAGAAATCCCCATGGCATACCAAATCATCCTCAAATCCATCAATTAAACTTCATATGAGTTATATAAACCCCTAGGTGTACCGCAAATAAGCCAATTTATTTTTAAAATTTTATTTTTTAGTCATTGTTCAAGATGTCGTGAGCAAATGCTCAAGGCGCTCAGGATAGTGAGCCCTGATCTTGGTGCCGTGACTCACGCCATCACGCTTCCACCCCCACGACGCAACTTAAAGTGTAGGGTAGGGTGTCTCCCTGGTTTGGACGTTGTGGGATTTAACACCCACGACGTCTCTAGCGACATCTGATCCTGAAATGTGTTCCTGAGGTTCTCGGACCTCCCAGCTCATCGCTGCAGTCTGAACTTGTCCCAATCTCTAAGAAAACATCCAACTAACCATAATTAACTAAAACCCTTGACAAAACCTGTTTGAGATGAAAATCCCAAGCTTTCTTAGCAAAACTCGAAAATCCCTTTGAAACCAAAGCAACAACAACAACACCACCAAGAATTATCCCTTAGTGCTTCAAATCAAACCTTGAAACCATAACAACACCCTACAAACTACTGTGCTCAAATCACAACCTCGAAACCCTCATCAAACCACGAGAAAATACATCCGAAAGGTAAAGAACGACGAGGAGAGCAAAGATATAACCTTTCCTATCGATTTCCAAGCTCCTAAAGCTCACAAGTAGCTTCCCTTAGAAATTTTCATCCAAATGAAGAGCATGAGAGAGAAAAAGTGGCGATTGAATGGAAATTGAGATATTTATATCAAATTTGTCATCACTTATGTTTGTGTATCCCTAAACTTGATCCAAGGCCCTTAATGAAGTCAACAAGTCATCAAAATACAACTTAATTGAGTTACTTGCCCTTATCCTCATCCTTTCTCATCACAAACAAGCCAATCCTTTGGCGTCCTGATACCCGGTCCCGCACTATGTCGCGTGCCAAACGCGTACACTTACATCACTAACGTATATATGACATTTTATGTTAATTATTTAACGTATTTGATCATTTATTATGTGTGTATAAACCCCCGACCTAGTGTAATAGTCATTCGCCCACTCGGTACCCGCATCTACACGCTACTTGGGGCGAATACCCGTCACACTGTCTCGCTCGGTAATTAAAATATAAACACAAATATTGCAATACAATATAACTAAATTGAACAAATACATCACAAAACAAATCAAGTAGCATACAAAACGAACTGTATACCTAATCCGGGCGTGCTCCGACCTATCTGCAGTGTCCACGAGTGTCCGAGCTGTCATCCACGTCTGTAATGACATCATAAATAATAACAAATTAGAATTGTTTCATTAAAGTTCTTCCCAACTAGTTTGAAATTTCATCCTGAAATTTAAATTAAAACAAAATTCTTACCTGCAAATAACTTAGGGTAACGACGCCGCATAGAAGACTCGAGCTCCCAGGTGAGTCCTTCAGTCCCGTGATGCTGCCATCGAACTAATACCTTTGGGATCTCCCTATTTCACAAAGTCTGTATCCTGCGATCCATAATCTCAATCGGCTGATCCTCGTAGCTCCATCAGGCCGAACCTCAATCTGTCTGACATCAAACTATCGGTCTCGGTCCCGACCAAGCTAGCCTCAACATAGATACATGGAATATTGGATGAATCCCCACTAACTATGATGGCAACTCCAATCTGTATGCTACAGTGTCGACGCGTGCCTCAATTTTGAACGATCCAATGAACCTTGGTGTCAGTTCCCCTTGATGTCAGACCTCTAATGACCCTTTATGGCGAAACCTTCAGGACACTTTGTCACCAATCTCTTAGCTCAAACCTTCTAGATACTTATCTGCATACTTCTTCTATCTGTCCTGAGCCGCTTGCAGTCTTAATCGAATCTGTTTAACCTTCTCTGTGTGGTCCACAACAACCTAAAGCCCAATAACAGTCGCATCCTTTGGCACTGCCCAACAGGCAAGTAATCTGCTGAGCCTACCATACAAAGCCTCGAATGGTGGCTTGCCAATACTCGCTTGATAGCTGTTGTACGTAAACTCGCACAATGGAAAATATTCCTCCTTTGAACCCCAAATTGCAAGATACAAGCCCTGAGCATATCCTCAAGGATCTGAATCAACCTTTCCGACTGACTATCTGTCTGATGATGTGTCATACAGAACTGAAGTCTAGTGCCAAACTGTTCCTGCATACTCTTCTACAGTATCAATGTCAACCTGTAATTCTTGTCAGACACAATCGATATCCGTACTCCGTGTAACCTGACGATCTCTCGCTCGAAGATGATGCTCAACCGGGGAAAGGAGTACTTCATAGAGATAGGAATGAAGTGTGCCGATGTCTCCCAGTCTACAATAGCTGACTGAAAAAATCTATAGTAACGTGCTCTCATTTCCATTGTGGAATGGACAGCGACTAGAGTAATCTGGTAAGTCTCCTGTGCCCAGCCTTCACCTGCTGGCAAATATGACAACCTTTGACATACGAACCCACATCAGCCTTCATTCCTGACCACCAAAGCAGACATTGCAAGTCGTGATACAACTTGGACTGCCAAGATGAACTGTATACTACAAATGGTGTGTGTCGTCTAGAATGCTGTTACGTAACTCTTGTACCCCTGATATCCATAACCTGCCCCTATTTCTCAAGCACCCATATGATGAATCAGACCAATATGTGCAATGCGGATCCTGAGCCAAATAGTTGAAGCGATCAAAAAGTTAGTCAACCCTTTAACACTCAACAACCTACTCTAAAGACGCAGTAGATACCTGTGTCGGACAAAAAATCTACAGCTCAACAATAGCCTCAGTCAAACACATCACCGACACTGCCTCCAGTAATCGATGCTCATGTGTCATCCGCCGCAGCACACTCTGACGCTCAATGCCACTCTAGCTCAATGCATCAGCTATAACATTCGCCTTACCAAGGTGGTACTCAATAGCGAATTGTAGTCCTTCAGTAACTCAAGCCATCTTCTCCATCACATGTTCAAATCCCTCTGAGTGAATAGATACCTTAAACTCTAATGATCATTGTATAGTACTAACCGCTCTCCGTAGAGATACTGCCTCTAAGCCTTTAGTATAAACATGACTACTGCAAGCTCCAAGTCATGCACCCAATAATTCCCCTCATAGGGTCTCAGTCGTCGAGATAAGTACGCAATCGGGTGTCCATCGTGCATCAACACGCCTCCCAACCCAGTGCCAAAAGCATCAGTATAAACTTAGAAGCTTCTCCCTGCCTCACGTAATGCTAGAACTAGCATAGAAGTTAGCTTCATCTTCAACTCCCAAAATGCATCATGACACTCCTCAGGCCACTTAAACCTGACATTTTTCTTGGTTAACCTCATCATCGGTGTTGCAATCAAAGAGAAATCCTGCACAAACCGCTTATAGTAGCCCTCTAGTCCCAAAAAAACTGTGAATGTCAAAAACAGACTCAGGTGTCCTCTAGTCAATGATTATCCGAATGTTGTCACCATCAATATATGTACCCTGACTACTGATGACGTGTCCAAGAAACTTCACCTCACTCAGCCAAAAATTACACTTGCTGAACTTATCATACAACATGTGCTCTCTCAGCGTCAATAAAACCTCCTTGAGATGCCTCTCATGCTCCACACGAGTCTTGCTGTATATCAGGATGTCATCGATGAACACTATCACATACCGATCCAGGAATGGCCTCAAGACTCTATGCATCAAGTTCATAAAGATCGTCGATGCATTAGTGAGCCCAAACGACATGACTATAAACTCAAACAAGTCGTATCTCGTGCTAAAGGCCGTCTTCTTGATGTCACTCTCTCGAATCTTCAACTGATGATAGCCTGAGCATAAATCAATCTTTGAGAAGAACTTGGCTCCTACCAAATGATCGAACAAATCATCGATCCTGGGAATTATGTAACGATTCGGAATTGTCACCTGATTCAACTTCTTGTAATCCACGCACATCTGCATAATACCATCCTATTTCTTAACAAAAAGGACTAGAGCACCCCAAGGAGACATACTGGGGTGAATGAAACCCTTATGTAGCAATTCCTCTAACTAGGTCCTCAACTCCTCATGCTTGGATGCTGACATCCTGTAAGGTCGACTGTAAATCAATTGTGTCCCTAGTATCAGCTTGATGATGAACTCAATTGCTCAAGGTGGTGGTAAACTTGGAAAATCATCGAGAAAAGCCTCAAGAAATTCGCAAACAACTGAGACATCCTCAACACGTATAATTGTCCTCGGCTTTGGCTCAACTACAGCCATAAATGCCTCAATCTCCTAAGTTGTCTCAAAACGACCTTTGGTAATCAGTAGAGTTGTCGCAACTCCAACAAAAATGAATACTGGAATACCCTCGATATCAAAAGTCACAGTCTTACTGAAGTAGTCAATCTGTGCATGATATGATGACAACCAATCCTTGCCCAGTAAGACATCAAACTCTAGGTACTCCAATACTCGTAGATCAACCGGTAATTGGTGTCCCGTAACCTATACTATGCAATCCCGACATATCCGGTTAAGGTATATCTTATCCCCAGCAGTCGTACTGAGGATAAGGTGGGAATGACCTTGAGAATTAGGGGTAAAGATAAATGAAACTCATGTGAACAAGAAAACTTAAATATGGTGATCTGACTCTACCCATTGTTGTATATGAACAGTCCCATAGACTTCATACTAGGTCGAGGTGATACAATTCCTGACCAACTAAATGCAAAATTTATGATTCCTAGTTTGTTGGATCGAGGTTGAGCATTCCCGATCAGCATAATTGAGGTTGTGAATTTCCAGTTTATTGGTTCGTGGTGGTGAGTTCCAGATCAGTAGAGTTGTGGTTGTGAAAATTTCCTAACTTGGAGGAGTGTGGTAATAAATTTTCCAATTACTAAAGCTGAGGTTATGAAATATGCTATAGTTTGAGAAACCAAAATGGAGTCAGTGACAGTCCAAAATTACACAATGTAGGCAATTAAAGGAGAGTCCAGAGGAACAGTCCTGCCGCTAAAAAATGGGCACTATGGTTCTAACTTTTGCATTATAATGGTTGTAAGTTTAACTCCCATGATGAAGTGAATCTCGGGCAAGACACCTACTGGATTTTGAGGATAATATTTCCTAAAATTGGGGATGATGTAACGACCCGGATTTTTGAACCTTAGACTTATACTAAGTTAGAACCATTAGTGGTCCATGTCGGGATAATAAGCCGCGAATGAGCCGTAAGCTCAAGTATAATGAATTATATGTTATTGTTGTGTTGGTGTTCCTAACAATGTGTATTATATGTTATTAAGTAAACTTAGGAATGACAGTTAGCCTAAGTTAACTAATCAAATTTAATTTACTTGTTAGTCAAGTAAGGACAAGGGTAAAGGAAATAACACACAACCAAAGGGAACTTTTGTAAAAAGTACAAAAGGATCGACTCAATTTGGGACAAGGGATTTTCCTAGAACTAAACAAGACATAATGAGATGAGGGGCTAGGATTTGGTCACTCAAACCCTAAATCTCAAGTGGACTCCTATAAATACTAGTTATAAACTAGTTGTAGCCATTTTGTTCACAAACTAAAAGATAAGAGGCTAGGGATTTAGTTATAGAAATGAAGGATGTAACGGCCCAATTTTAATTAGTCATTAATTGTGACGTGTGTGCAAACGTGGACGACAACTTAGCACCCCGTAGACCCCGCAGATAGGCCAAGGTGCACCCTAAACTAGGTAAATAGTGATTTTGTGTGATGTTGTGCATTATTTGCGATGTTTGTATGTAATTATGTTAGATTGCATCACAATGTGTGTATTTATATTGTTATTGACCATGCGAGATAATGTAACAGGTGTTCAACTTGATTAGCGTGTAGACGAAGGTACCGAGTAGGTGAATGACAATACACTAGGTCAGGTAGTAATACACACATGAAAATGAGGCATTGAGAAATGCACACACTTTGGATGACTTTAGGACTATAAATAGTTAAAAATTGTATCATTTACCACCTTTTCTCTCTCACTCTCTCTTGGACAAAATTGGAGCTTGTGACTAGCGTTTTGCGAGTATAAAGAGTCCATTTGGAGGTGCAAACGAAGATTATTCAACGATCAAAGGTTAAATTCTAGCTCTCCTCTCCGTTATCTACATTTCGGGTATAATTTTACGGGTTTTGTCGTGGGTTTCAGGAATGGAAATCGAGCATACAAGTCTTGAGGGCGTTGTTATGGTTTTGATGTTGAATTCGAAGTATGGATTAAGGATTTGTTGATGTTGTTGTTGAGATTTTGATTTTTGAAGAAAAAATGAGGTTTTTATCAGGATTTATCGAGGTTTTGGTCTCGAACGAGTTTCGTCGAGGTTTGATAGTTGGTATATGGATATGAGAGAGGTTGGGATGGGTTCGAACTGCGACGACAAGCCGGGGTGCTTGAACACCCCAATAGTGCGCCTTTAGGTCAAACGTTACGGGGAGTAAACTACTTCGACGTCTGAACCAGAAAGCCAACCACACCCCCACATTTTATGTGACATCGTAGGGGTGGCATGTGACGGAGCTTATGGCGGTGCCATCCAAGGCTTTCGAGACAAAAAAATTTAAAAAAAAAGTATTTTTTGATTTGCTTTAATTGGGGGTTTATATGAGGATGATTATCAATATAATGGGAATCTAAAAATGTGCAATTTATGGGTAAATAGGAAATGGAGAAATTCTGAGTTTGAGGAGTTAAATAGTATTTTCGATTATCAAGTATTTCTATTGACTGACTGGTGTTTGTACACTCGTTTGGAGGTGTGATTGGACGTATTGGAATAGTTTGAGTGCGGTTTGAGGTGTGAAGTATCTCAACTGAAATTTCTTAAGCATTTACTTATTTTTGGCATTTGAATTCAGTATTGTTATTCCATTATTCTATTTCCTATTGTGGTGTCAATATGGACGGACGTTGAGGCTCTCCCTCCGTGCCATTCCTGTGTGTATGTCTTCTAGGTCATAATACATGTTACCAGAGATCTCGGTGGATAGTTCGACCAGGATCGCGTTGGGCAAGTGTTAATGCATCGTAGGCAGTACGCCGACCACTGAGTGGATTCAGAGATTGGCCTTACTTTAGTGCTACTCGCCGACAATACTATGTGGAAGAGTCCGAAGTATTGTGCTAGTCTGATCCTAGGCTCTAGGCACGCATTCTGAGTTTCGTTATTATTTAAATCATTCGATGAGCACAGTTGCCTATTTTTATTTTTGCATGTTTATTTAATAGCTTATTTAAATTTCAATATTTACTTTCGTGATTACTCATTTAATTTCCTTGGGAATACTCACTCTGGACTCGTCATCTAACTTTTGTGATTGCCTTAGTGCATATCTTTGTACGAGTTATAGCAAGGGGAAGTTTACTGACTATCTATGGTTCAGATACTACACATTGGTCTCGTACGTTTGTATTATATGTTTTTATCATTTTTGTAATGACTATAAAATCTAACTCGTGCCACGTGTCATTTTAGGTCGTACGTGTTCCCATTTGACGTAATACTTGTGTCCAATTTTCGGCCATTGACATCGAGTTATATTATTTTTGTACGATATTTGTATTATTTATTTAATTACACGAATGTAAATTCCAATGTCCCAAGCGTGTGAGGACGTTTGTGTATGAGCGTTGGAATTGAGGAACGGGTTCAGCTCGAAAAAATGTGCATTACGGGTGTCGGGTGAATGGTTGTACGGTAATGAGCTATTTGAGGGGATATTTAAGTTAAAAGACTGAAAAAATACATTAAAATATAATAATTAAACATGGTATGATGTGTCTAGTTTGTTAGTACATTCGTGATCACACGATGGTGCGAGTTGTGGTGCGGTCTGGGTGCGAAAACACCCGAGAAAGCTTTTGAATTGAGTAGAATGCATGAGGGAGTGTCTCCAAGTGTGTCACGAAATTGAGTTAGTGGGATAAATGAAGGAGTGTTGGCTGGTTAGAACAGGACCACAAGATGCGCCTCGGGATACGCACGTCGGTAAAGATGAAAAGATAAATATAAATTATCAATTTTTCCTCTCTCTCTGGGACTCTTGCTCTCGTCTCTCGTCTCTCGTCTCGTCTCGTCTCTCTCTCTCTCTCTCTCTCTCTCTCTCTCTCTCTCTCTCTCTCTCTCTCTCTCTCTCTCTCTCTTTCGAACACAGGAATGGTTTGGGTTTTAATTGGATTTCGAGCTTGCAACGACGCCAAGAAACCACCAATCATGCGTATAAAGGTAAGATACCGACTCACCACGAAACTCTCTACGTTTTGACGTGTGTTTTGCTAATTTTTGTTGTGCTGTTTTTGGACAATATGTTAGTGTTTCCGTTCTCTAGGCGAGTTGGGGTGTTTTGTTGATAGTTTGGTAAGTGTAGAGCTCAACCACGGTGTGGTTTTGGTCGTTGGAGTTAAATTGGATTTGTAGGGAGTTTTTGTTAATTTTTTGTTTAATTTCCATATCGATGAATTCGTGGCTTTGTCAAGCGGTTTGAATGGTGGTTTAGCTTGATATGAGTGTCCCTATGAGTTTGGGATAGGCTCGGAATGCGGCGACACAAGTCGGGGTGTTGAAAAACCCTGAATTCTCATTCAGGTATCGATGCCTTAAGGCATAAAGGCCACTGCCTCGATCACAATGTCCAAAACAGAGAAGTTTTGAAATGTCACGCTTTAAGTAACGCCATGAAAAGATTTCCCCATGGCGTCACTCATGACATCATGTCATGCTTTAAGTGAAGTCGTCAGGTTTTGACTCCACGGCTCCACCTACGGCGTAACACTGTTCAAATACTTCATTTTTTGAAATTTTTGAAATACTTCGGGGATCTCTCGGGTATCCAAATGGGTTCGAATATGAACCAATACCCGAGTAATTGGCCTAATTATGCAAATGAATATAATTATGGAAAATTAGGTAAATTGGAGGATAATTAACGTATTTTGTAACTAATTGATTAACAGGGGATTGCAGTATAATGGCAGTCACACGGGGATTCGTAAGGGATCAGTCAAAGTCATGTGAGTGCGTAATTGCTTTGGATACCAGTAAGTAAAGTAGTGGAGAAATTTACAGTATTTTATTGAGATTTAAATTGTTATTATTATTACTCTATTCCTATTTTGGAATTCTATTCCAATTGAATGGTTCGAGAGCAAGTGAGTCAACCTGATCCTTGGGATGACAGGTTATCTGATGTAATATGTCTGAGCCAGGAACTCGGGATGCACGATATGGTTTGTTGTTCTATACGGGGTGAGAGTTCTTTGCTAGATTGTAAAGAAGTTCTCATTCGCGCGGATTTTAGGATGGTATGAGTGTTCCACGTCCTAAACTCCGAATCTTGTAGGTGTTTTTCCTCGACTCAACGAATTTTGGATGGGACTACTTGCGCCTTTATTTTAGATTCCTAGACACTCACATTTGATTGATTCAAGTTTATTTACAGTCTTTATTTATTCATGCATTACATGTACTTTTCTTTCTATCGGCATGAATATAAACTGCATATTTATTTCGAAATGTTGTAAACATCCTATTTGGCGTTACATACCTGGGCTCGTCATTCTTATGTTTGACTGAGTGCAGATCCACAGTCAAGCAAGGGAAAGACTCCTTAGCTTGGTGATTTGCTTTGAGGATACCGGAGTGGTTCTCCTTTTGTAATTGACGTAGGTTTTGGTTTCTTTTGTATTATGTATATATTTGTTTTGTTCACATTGGGATATGAGAGATTTTGGGGCATGTATACATGGATATTACTCTCTTGTGACTTGATGTAATGGTTGATGACATACACATGCAGGGTTTCCACACTCAAGGTTGTCCAGGCAAGTGTCTTTAAGGTTATTGTATTAGTTTGACATTTTAATGCTTCCACTATATTTTTGAATAACTCACTAATATTAATAATTCTCACTTAAATTGCTTAATAAATTGTAAATGGTATGGTAAAGCTGACTAGGCTTGCGTTGACTCAGCGAGCGTTGACTCGAGGTCTACGTAAGTCTAAGCCGGGCGGGGTCCAGTTTTAAGGTTGTGGAATTGGGGACATCACAGTTGGTATCAAAGCCTAAAGTTTTAAAACTTGACTCTTGATTAAATTACAATCCATTAAGACACAAACTAGTGAAAGTTAGGACAATGGTTGAACTTATAATGGAACCCTATGATCATGACTTAAGTCTTAGTTAGGAAGTGAGAAGAGTTAAGGAATTTAAAATTGAACCATATGAGCTACTTTATGTATTGTATATACTATTATCGATAGCTATATCCTAATCATTTATTCGCTTTCTTTTCAGATTGTGATAGCTGATCAACCTAGTACCAATGATGATGGTTCAGGAGATGTTCAGGGGAGACTAGATGAGGTGTCTCAACTAGTTGTGTCACATTTCCAATATCTTGAAGAGATTCTCCAATTATTGAGGAATTAGGCTACACCTTCACCCTCTACGTCTGCAGCACCATTTACATAGGCTGGGAGTGTTACTACAGTACAGGATACATGCAGCTCTTGTAGTACAGACAGGACCTGTAGTGGCCGGAGAAGCACAGGTTCGGACTGAGATTGTACCATCAACGTTAAATACACTAGTTGGGGATATGTCGGGTACGCTGAGTCATAGGGGTACTAGGGCTACAGTTGAGGCGGAGCAGGCTCACGAATTTCAACAACATCATCCAGAGAAGTTTTGCGGGGGTACAGATCTTGAGGCTGCTGAGAAATACATGCGAAGTCATGCTAAGATTCACTATGTATTGGCCACACCGGAGCACATGAGACCTAGTATATCATCAGTTTCATTGTTTAGAGAGGCTAATGTCTGGTGGCGTAGCATTGTGGCTTCAAAAGGGAAGCCCAAGGAGTGGGCTGAGTTTAAGGAAAGATTTTATGAGAAATACATTCCTCGTTCAGTCCTTAACTTGAAGAGGATCGAGTTTCAGAACAACTGACAAGCGACAAACGAGTTAGTGATGAAGTATATGGGCTAGTACCTATGACTAATGGAGTATACCGGGGCATAACTGGTACCAATGTTGACCAGGCCTATTATTTTATGCATCGTCTATTAGATTCGATTTGATCTATGGTAGTTACCACAGCTCCAAAGAAATTATAGGAGGCCTACGAGAAAGGTATGGCTAGTGAGAGTTTTTTGAGCATACGTGTCAGAGCACAGGTTGCACCATCAGTACCATTACAGACAAAGGTTAGTTCAATAGGTGATAGGAGAAGGAGGAGGCCTAAACAGTAGATGCATGGAGATCGAGCACAGAGTGTAGGATCTATTGTGTCTCCATCTTCTACCACTGTTGTATCATCTACCCTAGTATGGAGTTATGCCAGTACACCACAACACCCAAGGCAGTTAACGGTCTTCATAGGCTACAGTATCAACAAGTTGAGGGTAGTGGCAATGGTAGAGACAGAGGTGGTTGTCAAGAGCACAGTTATAGGCAGGCTCCAAGATATGATCAGGGTAAGAGTTCTAATTATATACAGGGAAAAAACGTTCAGTCTAAATCAAGTTCTCAGAGAGCTTGCTATGAGTATGGACAAATATGACATTTTATCACTGTTTGTCCACAACTAGGTTGAGAGCAGTCGCAACAAAGTCAGGAGACGGTTCATACTATTGTTGTGCCAGACCAGACTATTACTCGTTATCTTATCGAAAGTATGGTTTATATTTGCAGTCGATTTATGCATACCATGTTTGATTCTGGTTCTACAATTTCATTTCTTTCAGGTCACATAGTTGATGAGTTGGGTTTGAAACCTACTAGACTAGAGAGAGCCTTAATCCTTAGCATGACTACTAGGGACAAGATTTACCCGAACTTATTGTGTGTTGGTTGTTTCGTAGAGATAGGGGGGTCATGTCTTACCTGCAAATTAGAGAATGTTAAAGTTCCTAGAGTTCGATGCATTGTTGGGCATGGATTGGTTGGGTGCTTATCATGTAAGGATCCATTGTTTCAGTAAGAGAGTCAACTTTCAGATTCTCAAGTATCCAGAGTTTAGTTTTCAAGGACTTTGACCTGGTTACCGATTACCAGAGACAGGGTTGCTTCTAACGTAGATGTCGAGACATTCGGTAGTATTTTGCGTACGATGGGGAAAGTTGAGACTAAGATGGAGGATATACATGTGGTATGTGATTTTCCAGAGGTTTTTCCTGTTGAGTTACCAAGTTTACCACTGCTTAGGGTGATTAATTTCATTATTGATTTAGTTCTAGGTACCTAACCGATATCCATTCTGTCGTACCGTATAGTTCTGAAATAGCTAGAAAAGCTGAGATCACAACTTGATGAGTTGATCAAATGGGGTTTCATCTGCCCGAGCATGTCACCTTGGGGTGCGGTAGTCTTATTTGTTAAGAAGAAAGATCGTAGTTTGAAATTGTGTATCGACTACAAGTAGCTTAATAGGGTGACAGTGAAGAACAAGTATCCAATTCCTCGTATTGACGACTTATTCGACTAGCTGACAATAGCACAGTGATTCTCGAATATTGATTTGAGATCTGGGTACCATCGACTGAAGATTATAGTAGACGATAAGGAGAAGACTGCATTTCGCACTCAATATGGGCATTACTAGTTTACAGTCATGCCTTTTGGGTTGACTAACGCCCAACAATGTTAATAGATTTGATGCATCGGTGTTGAGGTAATACTTAGATCAGTTTATCATTGTGTTTATTGACGACATCTTGATCTATTCTAGGACTCGTGAGGATCATGATGGACACCTCTGGATGATTTTGAAGCTACTAAGGGAGCATAGATTGTTCGCCAAGTTCAGTAAGTGCGAGTTTTGGCTTGCATAAGTCAGATTTCAATGACACCTCGTCATTTCAGGCGGAGTGTCAGTGCACCCCGCTAAGGTCAGAGCAGTGATTAACTAGCCTACACCGAAATCCATGTAACATATTCACAGTTTTCTTGGCTTAAGAAGATATTATCGGCATTTTGTGAAAGACTTTTTAAAGATTGAAGGATACGCATTTTCAGTAAAGCGATAGTTGTAAGCAGGCGTTCTTGACATTAAAGGAACGTTTGACTATCGCACCAATGCTAGTGTTACCAGAGTCGGGGAAAGGTTTTGAGGTGAACACCAATGCTTCTAAGGTCGGTTTGGGTTGTGTTTTGATGCAAGACGATAAAGTGATAGCTTACGCGTCCCGACAGTAAAAGGTTCACAAGAAGAAACTACCCTACGCATGATTTAGAGTTGGCAGCAGTAGTGTTTTCACTGAAGATTTGGTGTCGTTATCTCTATGGTGAGAGATTTGTGTTGTTTACTGACTACTAGAGTTTGAAATACTTGTTTACTCAGAAGGAACTGAATTTGAGATAGAGGCGTTGGCTTGAGTTCCTGAAGGATTATGATTTCTCTTTGGAGTATCACCTGGGGAAGGCTAATGTTGTTGTTGATGCATGTCTACAGAGGGGTTGATTAAGAGATTGTTACCTACCACATGACACACGAGTATGGTTTGCATGAGGCAGTTGAGGTGATGTATTCTGTTGAGAATTTCGACCAATACCAGAGTATTGATTTGTGGCAGATGAGGACTCAGACCGTCTCTATTCAGAGTGTACTTGATGGTCAACAAAGGGGTGACCAGTATCGGAGGTTTTTGGAGTTTTCTCAGAGTTTGGATCATCCAGATTGAAGTCAGTTGAGCAACTCATGCCAGAGATTTAGAGGGAGATTATGGATTTTATCAGTTGTTGATCTATACGATGAGATACTTTAAGAGGCACACCGCTCACATTTTACAGTTCATCCAGGCAGGATTAAGATGTATGCAGATGTGTGTCGTCTTTTCTGTTGGCCCTAGCATATTACATCAGTAGGCCATGCTCCCAAGGATCACATTGACTCACTTGCCCTTGGCCCACTCAATCATAATAGAATTCCAACTACAATATAGCAAAACAATAACAATTTCAAAAGCTTAACAAGGATAATAGCCCAATAAATGCACAAATGAAATAATATTAAAGCTTCCATTGATTTTACTCCCAGTACAATACGAAACCTCGTGTCCACAGCTCTCAAACGTCCCCAAACTGACTTGCAAGCTTACCATCAGTCTCCTAGACACCTGGTAATCATTTCAATACAGTTTGGTTACATTAGAGTTTTATTTCCATTTCCTAACAATTTCCCCATTTTCCATAATTTTATTCGTTTTCTCAGTATTTGGGTTAATTCCCCGAATATTGGGTCATCTTAGAACCCATATGGCTATCCGAAAGAAATCCCACAGTTTTCATTAATTTTCATAATTTTATCACTGTGAACAGTGTCACGCAATGAGAAAAACACCCGACGACGTTGATCAAAATGTGAAAATTCAACTAGCATTGTTCCGGATGCCATGACTCACGCCGTGGGGAAAAACCCTGGCACCATCATATAAAGCGTCAATTCCCCCAACCTTCTATATTCTGGATGCCGTGATTAACGTCGTAGCTCACAGGTTCCACGATGTCCCTCGCGGCGTCACTTCCTGAACACATTTTTGGGGTTTTTCAACACCCCGGCTCATGTCTTCGCATTTCGAGCCATCCTAAACTCCTCAGGATGTTGTTACTAATTGAACACCACCAAAACCAATCAAAACCACCACTAACCGAATTCCCAACATTCACTAAAACCTACGAAACTAACATCAAAACCATGAGAACAACACAAGTAGTCGATATTACCTCAACTCAGGTGTTCGCCGTCGCTCCTCGTCGTCACGTGCTTTAGACTAGCTGCAACCCCTCAAGTGAGTTGAGAGAACAAGAGATGAGAGAAGAGTGACGAAAGAGAGAGAGTGATCAGTGAGGAGAGAGAAAAACTATATATATATATATACATCCCCCATTTATACGTGAATACGTATCTCGAGGTGCATCCATCGCTACCCAGCTCACCTAGCTACCATCGCCACTTTAACCGCTACAGCCCAACTGACACAACTGTGCACTCACTAGGGTGACTCAACATGCCACGTCGCGTTCCCGACCACGTTTCCACCTCCAAATCTCTCCACAACTCGCCCTGTAGCGCACTAATAGAATACTAACGACCCGAACCCTTTCCTGGTTAATTATTTAGTGTATTTCATTTGCCAATCGCCCACAATTATCGTTTCCCCGACACTGTGTACCCATACCTAATTCGCCTGACCCCAGGTCATCACATTTTTCAAGCCAAACCTTACTCGTACACTGACTTCATCGTCAGTACAAACAAACACGAGTAATAATAGGTACTACACCAAGCCATACTAACATATTACATTTTTTTGGTCGTTACGATTGGTTTGATAATTATTATTGTAGGTAAACTCAAACAAGTGAAAATGCTCCTCCCATGATCCACTGTACTCCACACACACATCCTCAGCTTATCCTCAAGAATATAAATTAGTCTCTCTGACTGTCCATCAGTCTGTGGATGATACGCAGTACTAAGATCCAACCGCATGTCGAACTGTGCCCACATGCTCTGCAATATCTATGACGTAAACTATAGCCCTCTGTCAAACATAATCGATAACGAAAAACCATGCAGTCGAACTATCTCTCACTCGTATAAACTAGATCTCTCGCTCCTATAAACTAGCCAACCTATCCGCCCGATGTGTCGTTGAAACCGGTACAAAGTGCGCAGGCTTCGTCAACCTGTCCACAATCACCTAGATGTTATCATGTCCGCATTGAGATCAAGGTAACCCATTGAGGAAGTCCATGGCAATATGCTCCCACTTCCACCAAAGAATAGGAACTGACTGTAATAACCCACTCGCTCTGTGATGCTCAGCCTTAACTTGCTAACAAATCTCACACCCTCCAACGTAGTCAGAAACATCGGTCTTTATCCCTAGCCACCAGAAAAGACAACGCACATCTACATCTATCTTGGTCCTGCCTGGATAAACCGTAGAACGTGTACGGTGTGCCTCATAGAGTATCTCATTACGTAGCTCAATCACTAATGGAATCCACAGTCGCCCTCTAAACCTCAAGCAAGAGTTTGTTGACTAGCTCCAATCTAGATGATCTGAACTCTGAGCCAACTCAAGAAATCCCCCGTACTATTCATCCCTCTGTTGACCATTAAGTACACTTTGAATAGAGACGGTATAAGTCCTCATCTGCCCACAAATTAATACTCTGGTATCAATCGTAATATCAACAGAATACATCCTCTCTACCGCCTCAAGCAAACCAAACTCATGTGTCATGTGGCAAGTAACAACCTCCGAGTCTGACCCTCTGCAGCTTAATGCATCTACAACAACATTAGCCTTCCACAAGTGGTACCCCCAAAGAGAAATCATAATCCTTGAAGAACTCAAGCCAACGTCCTGTCTCATATTCAACTCCTTCTGAGTAAATAGGTACTTCAAACTCTTGTGGTCAGTGAATAACACAAATCTCTCACCATAAAGATAGTGACGCCAAATCTTCAGTGAAAACACCACTACTGCCAACTCTAAGTCATGTGTAAGGTAGTTTTTCTCATAAACCTTCAGTTGTTTAGACGCTTATGCCATCACTCTACCATCCTGCATCAAAACACGCCCCAAAGCGACCTTCGATGCATCAGTGTTCACCTCAAAACCCTTCCCTGACTCAGGTAACACTAGCACTGGTGCGGTAATTAAACGTTCCTTCAATGTCTGAAATGCCTACTCATAATTGTCATTCCACTGAAAATGGGTATCCTTCTTTGTCAATTACATCATAGGAGCCACAATCTTCGAGAATTCTTAAACAAAGTGTCGATAATACCCTACCAAACCAAGAAAACTGCGAATATCTGACACAGATCTCGGTTTAGGCCAATTAATCACTGTTTTGACCTTAGCGGGGTCCATTGACACTCCGGCTGCTCCAACGATGTGTCCTAGAAATCCATCCTCTGCAAGCCAAAACTCACAGTTACTGAATTTTACGAACAATCTGTGCTCCCTCATTAATTGCAAAATCATTCTGAGGTGCTCCTCGTAATCCTTACAAGTCCTGGAGTAGATCAAGATTTTGTCGATCAACACAATGACAAATTGATCCAAGTACTGTCTCAACACTCGATGCATCAAGTTCATAAACATTGCTGAGGCCTTAGTCAGCCTAAAATGCATGACTGTGAACTGATAATGCCCATATCGAGTGTGAAATGTAGTATTTTCCCTATCCTCCGCTCTAATCCTCAGTGAATCATACTCGTATCTCAAATCTATCTTCGAGGACTACTGTACTCCTGTCAGCTAGTCGAACAAGTCATCAATATGCGAAAGTGGGTACTTGTTTTTCACTATCACCAGATTCAACTACCTGTAGTTGATGCACAACTTCAGACTGCCATATTTCTTCTTCATAAATAAGACCGGTGTGCCCCAAAGTCACATACTTGGGTAGATAAAACCTAACTCTGAACATTCATCAAACTGCATCATTAGCTCTTCTAGCTCTCTCGGAGCCATATGATACAACGAAATAGAAATAGGTCTGGTCTTCGAGACTAAGTCAATAATGAAATCTATTTCCCTATGCAGTAGTAAACCTAGTAGCTCCGCTTGAAATATGTCAAGAAACTCGCATACCACTGGTACCTCCTCCAACCTAGTCATAACCCGTTCTATCGTACTCAAGACACTAGCTAACGTCTCAACATTAATGCTAGACGCTACCCTGCCTTTAGTAATCGATAAACTAGTCGAAGTCCCCTGAAAACTAAACTCCGGATACCTAAGAATCTGAAATGTGACTTTTTTACTGAAGCAATGGATCTGTGCATGATAAACACCCAACCAATCCATGCCCTGCATTGAATCAAACTCGAGGAACTCCAACACTCTCAATTCTACTGGCATGAGTGACTGACCCTATCTTAATCGAACAATCAATACACAACAAGTTCGGGTAAATCTTATCCCCATTAGTTGTGCTAAGGATTAAGGGTCTCTCTAATCTAGTGGGTATCAATCCCAACTCATCAACCATAAGACGCGAAATAAAAGAAACCGTAGAACCAGAGTCAAACATAGTATGCATGAAATGACTGCAAATATAAATCGTACCCTCAATCAGATTATGGGAGGTAGTCAGATCTGGAACGGCAATTGTATGAACCTAGTCCCTGCTTTGTTGCAGCTATCCTCGGCCAATCATGGACACACACTGTTGAAGTGGACTAATTGTCTGCACTTCTAGCATTCCCTCTAAGATCCTGGTCCAGATGGACCATGTTTAGGGTCTTTCGGGTTTAGGGTTTATGGTTTAGGCATAGTTCTGTGTTGGAACAGTTGGTATAATAGTTGTGATAGGCAGAGATGCAATAGATGCAGCACTTTGAGCTCTATCTCGCTGCCTCCACTGTTTTGGTCTCTTCCTCCTTTTGTCTCCCTTAGAGCCACCCACTAACTGGGATAGTGCTGAAATCATGGGTAATACTCCAGTGTGTGTGCTCAAAAAGCTCTCGTTGGCCATAGTCCTCTCATAGGACTCATGTATTGTCCTTGGAGCTGTAATAACCACCATCGAAGCAATCGAGTCTAGCAAGCCATGCATGAAGTAGTATGCTTGGTCAACATTAGTGTCGCTATGCCCCTGACATACTCCATCAAACGCAGATACCGGTCTATAGACTACATCACTGACTCACCGTTCATCTGTCAAATGTTATGAAACTCGGTCCTCTTTAAGTTAGACCGAAGGATGAACGTACTTCTGATTAAATCTCTCCTTGAACTAAGCCTAGTCCTTGGGCTTCCCCGTCGTAGCCACTGTGCTACACCACCAGACATCAGCCTCTCAAATAGTGAAGCTACAGAAATGCTCGACCTCATGTAATCTGGTGTGGCCAGTACATCGTGAATCTTCTCGTGACTCCGCATGTACTTTTCTGCAACCTCGAGATTAATGGAACTTCTCTGGATGATGCCGCTAGAACTCGCAAGCCTGCCTCGCCTCAGCTATAGCCATTTGTACTCGTATCAGTTGCGTACTCGGCGTCTTCTCATCTTGTGTATCAAGCGTAGGTGGTACTATCTTGGCCCGAACCTATGCCTCCTCAGCTACTACACGTCCTACCTGAACTATGGATGCTGCAGGTGTATCCTGGACTGTAGGATCACTCCCAGCCTGTGTAATTGGAGCTGCAGACGTAGAAGGTAATGGTGTCGCTAGTCGAAGGATCTCCAGATGCTGTTGATCATGTGACGTAATCATATGGGACATATCATCTAATCTCCCTTATACGTCCCCCAAACCATTACTGCTGGTCTCGGGCTAATCGGCCATCGCTATCTGAAAAGAAAACGATTTCACGAACAGGCATAGCTATCGATAGTAATAATACAACAAATCAAATAACTCATAGTCTAGTTTTAATTCCCCAACTCTCCTCAATTCCCAACTAAGACTTAAGTCAAGATCATAAAGTTCCACTCAAAGTTCAACCATCGTCCTAACTATCGATAGTTTGTGTCTTAATGGATTGTGTTTTAAATCAAGAGTCGAGTATTAAAACTTCGGCTCTGATACCAACCGTGACAGCCCCAGTTTCACAACCCTAAAACTGGACCTCGCCCAACCTAGCCTTACATTCACCCCCGAGCCAATCTCGCTAAGTCATGCAAGCCTAGTCAGCCTTCCTTACCATTTACCATTTATTTAGCAATTAATAGTTTAGTTAATCAATTTAATGAATTGTTCAAAGGAAATGCGGAAGCTACAAAATTCAAACTAAATGATCTACTCAAAGACACATAGTTAGGACAACTTAGAGTGTGGAAACCTCGCATATGTATATCATCACCAATAAACAAGTCAGAGGAGAGTCACATCAACATATACATGTCCTGAGATCTCTGAACCCATATACAATGTTTTAAAACATATATAAATAATAATACAAAATAAACAAAACCTAGTCAGTCAAGAGGAGAACCGTTCCAAAATCCTCAAATCAAGTCTCCTAACTATGGAGCCTTCCCCTTTCTGGACTGCGGATCTGGACTCAGTCAAGCACAAGAATGATGAGCTCAGGTAAGTAACGTCAAACAGGACATCTATACAACATTTGGAAATAAACAGACTAGTCTATATACATGCCGATAAAAAGAAAATTATAGGGAATGCATGAATAAATAAGATTGTAAATAAATAACTGAACAATCGAATATGAGTGTCCCAAAAATCAAAATAGATAGGAACAAGTGGTCTCAACCCAACAATCATGAGAGGGAATACCCTACAAGACTCAGATTCTAGGACGTGGTCAACATTCAACAAGCCCTAAATCCAGCGAGCCATTGAGATTTCTTGGTAATCCAGCTAAGAACTCACTCCTCACACAAATAGTAACCAATGCAGTGCATCCTTAGGTCAAGGCTCTGCCATATTACCTCAACTAACTACCCTTGTAAAGACCACTATTGACACACTTGCCCTCGGACAACTCAAATGGAATAAGATGCCAAAATGGGCTTAGAGTAATAATGAAACAAATTAAAGCTCAATAAATAACTGTAAAATTCCTCACTGGTTTACTTACCTGTATCCGAAGCTAAACACGTACTCACACGACCAGAATCGCCTCCTACAAGTCCCCGTGTGCCCGTCAAATAAAATACACCCCCTAGTATTCATTTAATTCCAATTTTCGTTAATTAATCTACAATTTACATTTTGCCCAATTTTCCATAATTATATTCATTGTCATATTTGGGTCAATTTCTCGGGTATTAGGTCGTATTCGGACCTATTTAGATACCTGAGATATCCCCGAAGTGTTTTGAGAATTTCCAAAAATTCAGTCCATTAACAGTTACACCGTGTGTGGCGTTGTGGTCAAAACTCGGCAGCGTCACTTAAAGTGTGGGTCTGGGGTGCCATTTCCCTAGACGCTGTGAATGGCGCCGTCTCCACGGTGTCACTTAAAGCATGACGTTATTAGGGCTTCTGCCCTAGGCGTCGTGACCGGACATCGTAGGGCTTTGGGCTCCACGGTGTCCCTCGCGGTGTCCAATCCAGAACAAGAATTCGGGGTTTTTTGAAACCTTAGCTCATGTCGCTGCATTCTGAGCCTATCCGAAACTCATAGGGACATCCAATACAACTCAAAACGCTACTCAACCCACGTCTCAAACGTCCAAAAATCCCCGATACCAAAATTATCATCAAAATCCCAAAAAATTCATAAAATTGCTCGAAAATCCCTAATCTTTAAAACAACCATAACAATTCATTCCAATTCACTAAATCCATCAATTAATCCCATAAAAATCGAAACCCAAATCAGTGTCCAAAATCATCGTAACGAAAACCTGTAAAACAAGCAGCGAAATGAAGATAATCACGAGGGGAGTAGGGATCTCACATTAATACGCATAGATACACATTCCTTTGCGTCGATCCACACCGAAAAGCCACAAAAACCCCAACACCCTAAACCATTTTCTCGTGAGTGAGAGAGAATGAGAATGAGAATTGAGAAAAAAAAATGAGGAGAGAGAAAAGTTGGTGAGGTTATATATATCCCTTCATCATCATCACTTACACACGTATCCCGATGCACATCTTAGGGTCCTCATCCACACTAGCCCAACCACTCTCACTCATTTGTGTGACTCCATTGCGTGACTCCCTTAACTTATCCTTTGATTTTTAACTCAAGATATCTAGTTCCCGTGCATTCCCGCATCCAAACTGCACCATGACTTGCACCGCCGTGTGCTTACGAACATACCAATGTACCGAACACATTACCCAACATTTATTTATTAATTAATTTGCATTTTTTCAGTGTTTGTAACAATCCTTAAATTTTAACCTGACTTGTGTTGCACTTGTCAGGATCGTGACTCGGCGACACTGGACTATATTTCAAACTTTAAGAGTCGACACTAAGGTAATTTTATGATTTTGTATTTGTTGTACTAGTATTTTAGTCTAATATGGGTCTCGAGCCGTTCGGGTGACGGTTAGTCTGAGTGAGGCTTCGCCTAGGTAAACAGGGGAGTAAAACACAGTAAAAATACAAATAAATGAATTTTTGAATAATTTAAATAAATAATTGACGAGACAAGGCGAGACCATGCGCGTGACGGGAGTCAAGACGAGGCAAAACGGACCGGGGAGCGTTGTTTGAACACGAGTTGGATAATTACACGACACACGGGCTATGTGATAAGGATTGTTAAAATGACACAACCCAACTTGAGAGAAACATCAGATTAGCCTCGATATGCAGCCATTTGTGGTAATAAAGTGAGAAGGCTATAAATAGGACCATACACCCACTTTACTATTCATCCACTCCAAACCACACATAACCAATCCTCTCTCTCTCTCTTTTCTCTCCCTCTCTTCACTCTCCTCCTTCCTCTCGTGAACCACCACTGAACCACCACCATCCCGTGGGGGTCTGACCTCGTCGGAGACGTCTCAGGTCGCCAGAGTGAAGGTGGTTTCTCTATCTCTCTCTCTCTCTCTCTCTCTCTCTCTCTCTCTCTCTCTCTCTCTCTCTCTCTCTCTCTCTCTCTCGTTTCTCTCGGTTGTATGTCCATCTGTTAGGACTGGTTCAAGGACTGCCAGACTGGGATGGGATTGCGATCGTCAAAGACAACCATACGTGGTCACTGGAGTCTTAGAGAACCTCCAGACATGGTGGAGCTGCTATGTATTTGGAGTTTTGAGCGTTCATTTGTTGAAACTGTTATGGGTGTTGTGATGATCTGGGGGTCTGTCTACGGCTTAATGGTGGTGCAACGGTGGTCGGAGACCACCTTTGATAGCTCACCAACGCCCGAAGACCCAGAGCAAACCACCTTTATGTTTATAGAAGTTATGATCATTTTCTTTTTTATCCATCATTTCTTGGTTGACGCCTTGTCAAACAGTCGCGCTGCTGTAACTTGTAGCCATTGCCAGAGGTATTACCGTTGGTCGGGAACGGTCGAGGGTGGGCACTCTTGGCCCACCAGAGTCCCTACGTCCCCAGAGTGTTGCTGGTACGGTGTATTTATATGTTAAGTCACAGTTTTACAAGTGGTGTTGTTATGTTGTTGCCTCGCCGGAAAACACCTCGTTTAGGCGGCACCGCCGCAGGGCTACAATGACTGGAGGTTGTCGGGAAACATGCCGCACTCTTGCTAATGTCTCGCAACCCCGAAATCATCCAAAATAGTGGCAGTGGTAGTGTTTGGTATGCGTCATTTCATGTGTTTATGTTATCGAGTTTTGTAGTCACATTAAGTGGTTGTCGAAGTGACGTAGTGCATACCCCTGGCCCTTCCATACCACAGAGGTACTCTACCAACGTTGATCAACACCAGCGAGTTTCCCTACTCGCTGGTGCATGGTCATTTCGAGTTCTTATTGAGCCTTAATTGTTGATCGATGTCGATGTTGTGTATGTATTATTGAATGTTAGTAACGTTGTGGTCACACTGCTAGTCCTCGAGGCTATGGCGTGACCTATTTACGACTGAGTCGAGCCTATGATTCGTGAATAGACTTACATATGATGTGGTTTTTAAAACCCAAGAGAGTTGTTATGTTTTTGCTTGGTTTTCCAATCTATTTTCATCAAGTTGTTCGAGTCATCAAAATATTGGGAAAAACACTAGGGTTTCAACCTAGGGTTAGTAATGTCTCGAACCATTAATTAGAGTTTTTGACGTTGACAGGTAGTGGAAAACTTGGGGATACACATTAGGATTCGTGGGAGTGTTGTACGCGGGTTGCGATTAGTTAAGTAAGTAAACTTGCCCTAAAGCTTATGTGCGTTAGTAAGCCAGTTAAGAAAATACCATGTGATTCATTATCATTCTATCATGTTTGCTATGATCTACTTGTTGGCATTCCATTCTATATTCCTTGTATGTGTGTTCTTTGCATAAGTGTATGTCTTAAGGTAGATAGAAGGGATAAAAATCGGGCACTCGTGCGCACGAGTGTTTGACCACCCGTAGTGATTGTGTGATACCACGTACTGGATTGTTATGGATAATGTTGTGGTTATCGATGTTGCGATATCACTGTTGTAGATTTTAGACCTGTAACAACCCTCAATTTTAACTCGACTTGTGTTGTTGCACTAGTCAGGATCGTGACCTGGCTACGTGATACTGGATAGTATTTCGAACTCTGGGAGTCGATACCAAGGTAATTTTATGATTTTGTGTTGGTTGTATTAGCATTGTAGTCTAATATGTGTCTCGAGTAGTTCGAGCGATTGTTAGTCTGAGTGAGGCTTCGCCTAGGTAAACAGGGGAGTAAAATACAGTAAAAACATAATTAAATAAAATTTTGGATAATTTAAACAATTATTTGTGCGAGACAAGGTGAGACTACGCGCACGACGAAGAAATACGGATCGAGGAGTACAAGATTGACGCGAGAGTTGGTTAACTAAGTGACTTACGAGTCAATTGTTGGAGTACACATAAAATATTGTTAAAGTGACACAACTCTAATTTGAAGAGCCATGGGATTGGCCTTGAGATGCATGTGTGTTTTGAGATGAAATAAAGAGAAAAATATAAAAAAGGGTATAAAGGTCATTTTGAACAAATTAAAGTATATATATAAACGTTGCATGAGAAAACCCTACTATTCACTATCTCCTCAAACCACCACCGCCCTCTATTTTCTCCCACTTCTCTCTTGATCAGCACTCCATCCTCCCCTCCCCACAGTCAAGATCTCAGGTAATGGTCGGAGGTGTACGTCTCTCTCTCTCTCTCTCTCTCTCTCTCTCTCTCTCTCTCTCTCTCTCTCTCTCTCTCTCTCTCTCTCTCTCTCTCTCTCTCTCTCTCTCTCTCTCCCTCTCCTTCATACTTACCGTTCACTCCTCTACGTTGTCCTTGTTCGGCCGCCACTACGGCGGCTGCTGGCTCAGATAGGGGTGGTCTGGGGTGTCATTACACACACGAAAATCATTGAATCTTGGCAAATGTGGAGTTCAAACACGTTTGTTGGCTGTTATTCTCTTTTCATTGTTTTATTCCTACGTGATGTTGTATGTGTTGTGGTTGGTTGTTTTGGTGTTGCAAGGATAGGGACTCGTCAGGGATGACTTCTCGATAACCCACTAGAGTTCCCGACGACCCTAAAGCACACCACCGCCGCGTTGATAGAGGTTGTGATCAGTTTTGTAGTCGGTAGTCTCGTATGCCCTGTTTTTTGACTATTTATCTAACTGTGTTGCTGTTGGGTTTTTGGGGGACTTTCGGAGTTGCTGCCAGTGTCAGGGGTGGGCTCTCCTAGCCCACCAGAGCCCCCACGTCCTCGGAGTGTCGCTGGATTTGTGTATATATGTGTATGAGACGTGGTTTGGTTAGCAGTGTTGTATGGTATTCATATTTGACTATTTTTATTGAGTTGCCAGAAACTGCTACAACCGGCGGCGCTACGGGCCGGACACCACTTCCGAGAGGCTGTCGGGGACCATGGCTTGCCCTTGTTGGTACTTTGCTGCCATTCGGCGTGCCCAAATCAGTTGCGTTTGGACTTTTTTGGTCTTGATTTCATGTTGGTACATTCTCTTCCTCACCGAAAAACCACCATCACGGGCGGCGTTGCCATCAGACGCTGTGACCAGGGGAGTGTCGGGGATCATGCCAAACTCTTGTACGTGTCCCATAGCCCCCAGAGCGTCCATATTGATGGTAGCAAGTTGTTTTATAGATGAATTCATATGTTGATTTTCACTATCGCATCATGTGGTTGTTAACGTGACGTTAAGTGTACCCCTGACCTTTCCATGCCGTGTTGGTACCCTACGGACGTTGGACCACACCCACATGGTTCCCTACTCGCCGGTATATGGTCATTTTTGAGTTCGTATTGAGTCATTATTATCGAGCGATATCGATATTGAGTTTTTATGTTGATTTAACAGTAGTGACGTTGTGGTCAAGATGCCGGTCCTCGAGGCTATGGCGTGACCTATTTAAGACTGAGCCGAGCCTATGAATTCGTGGGTAGGCTTACATGCATTATGGTTACCGACTTTGTGATATCATTGTCATAGTTTTGGTTGTGGTTGTGGTTTTCAAACAATACGTTTGGTTTTACGGTCGACTTATCGATGGATTTATCGAGTCGTTTTTGAGTCGTTAAAACATTAGGAAAAACACTAAGGATTCAACCTAGGTTTAGATAACAACTTGACCTATTAACACAAGTTTTCAACCTTATCAGGTGGTGGGAAACTCGGGGATACGCGTTAGGATTCGCGAGAGTGTTATTACGCGGGTCACGTTATCAGGTAAGTACATTTGCCACAAGCTTATACATGATTAGTAAGCCACTAAGGAAATTGCATGTGATTCATTATCATTCATTATTGCTTGTTGATATCCATTGTTGGCATTCCTATCCTATTTATTCCTTGGTATGTGTGTTCTTAGCGTGAGTGGGTCGATGTGGTTTTGAAGCCTATGTCCCTCTTTTATCAAGTTGCACTAGTGTCATGACATTGCCTGGGAAGAGCCAGCGTCCTCTTTCCGTATACTAGGAGGCATGTGTCCCTTTGATGTTGCACTAGTGTTACGACATTGCCCAGGAAGAGCCAGCGTCCTCTTTCTGTATGCTGTGATTTTGACTGCTTACTACCTCGTTTGTTTTCTCAGAATACGGATGTTTTCGATTGATATCTGATAGTCTGTTTATCATGCACCTTGATCATGTTATATTTTCCTATCTTTCAATTACGGCATGATATTTAGACTACTTTATTTTCCTATATTTTCCTATTTTCCTATCTTTTGATTTCTCTCAATTGCTCATCGTCTAGTTTGTGACGGTGGATACAGATATACCAGAGTGTTCGAAGGGCAAGGGAACTTGCTAGGAGATTTCCTGAGAGGAGCTTAGCGATTGGATTGGCAGACCTTAGAGTAGGTTTATGTTTATTTCTGATTGTATGATGTTTTATATATTGTATTGGTTATTGAATTGGGGATCATTTTTTAGATGGATATCATGTGTCTGTTATTCTGATTTGAACATGAATGTATAAGGGTTTTCCACATAATAGATTCTTAATTTCCCTTGATTGAGTTATTTCCCATGTTGTTTAGTTTGTTTACTTTTTCGTTGTGTATAACATGCAATAACTCTTCCATAAACTGTTAAATTGATTAATCGGAGGCTGACTAGGCTCGTCAGGCTCGCCGAGTATCGACTTAAGACCTGCACGGGTCTAGGTCGGGCTTACCCAAATGCATTGAAAATTTGGGGTCATCACAAGACCACTTATGGCCTATCTTGACTCATAGAACACACATGTGTCGATTGCTATCATTTCAGTCTATCTATCATGCACTTTGATCATTTTAAATTCTTGTCCCTCAATTAGTGCATGATATTTAGACTGCCATGTTTAATACTTCATGAATTGTTGTTATATTCCTCAGACATTACTTTCGATTTTCTCTTAGTTGCTCACCGTCTAGTTTGTAACGGTGGGTGCAAATTTACCAGAGTGTTTGAAGGGTAAGGGACCCTGCTTATGAGACTTTTTGTGAGTGGCTGGACTTGAGGAACCTTAGATTAGGTTATATATTTTGTTTGTATGTTGCTTGTTTATATATATCATGTTTTGTTGAGTCATTGAACTCGGGATTATAGTTTGGGATTGATATCATGTAATGTTTCATTTGACTTTGGCTTATTGTACATGAATATTCCCATTTACGTGGTTTCCACATATATATAGATTCTTAACTTTCCTTTAATTGAGTTATTTCCCATAATTGTATAGTTTATTTGTCTTCCATTGTGTTAAAACTTGCAATAACTCTTTAATAAAACTTGTAATTTGATAATTTGAGGCTGACTAGGCTCGCCAGATCGCCGAGTACTAACTCGGGGATCTGTATGAGTCTAAGCCGGGCGTTCCCAAATGCATTGGGACTTTGGAGCCGTCAAAGTGTTTTAATTCAATTATCCTCTTAGACAGCTAGTTCCCGACAACCGTTCGCTTGACACCCGTCAATCACGTTTTCTTGGATCGAAACCATTTCTTAACTTCAACCCTCACACACAAACGTGCACACACGTTTGGGAATTTACATTTGGGTAGTAAAATAAATAATAAAAACGTCAAAGACAAATAACATACATTGGTGTCAACGATCAAGAATTGGACACGTGTATTACAGCAAGTGGGCTTACGCACGACCTAAAATGACACGTGGCACAAGTTAAATTTTTAGGTTCGTTACAATCATCATCTTATTAGGCGAAGCCCAAAGATGTGGCATTTATTGGTCCTGAGATTGTAGTGGATCACATAGAGAACATATGCCTGATCAGATTAAGGTTGAAAGGTGTACAAGAGAGGTAGAAAAAGTACTACGACATGTATCACGGGGAATTAGAGTATCAAGTCAGAGAATATGTTTATTTGAAAGTGTCTCCGATGAAGAGTCACAAGAGGTTTGATAGTAGAGGGAAGCTTGCACTGAGGTTTATTGGTCCATTCAGAGTTGGGACACAGATAGGTAGAGTTATGTATGAGTTGGAGTTGTCATCTCAGTTATCTAGGATCCATCATGTATTTCATGTGTCGATGCTTCGATTAGATAAGTCAAAAGAGGGCAGACAACTGACGGTGGAATTGAGCCAGATAGACTTGAGGGAGGACATCACTTACGATGAGCAACCTATTCAGATTTTGGATCATAAAGTAAAGGTAATGAGGAATAAGGAGGTCCCATCAGTCCTTGTCAAATAGTAGTACCATGGGGATGAGGAGTTGACGTGAAGCTCGAGTCGTATACAAGCCAGTACTTTCCCTACATCATCTAAGTCTAGTAAGTATTTCCTTAAGATATTTTAAATTTTGAGGAAGAGATTCTAATCACTTGGGAAAACTGTAACACCCTAAAAATCTAACTCGTGCTACGTGTCATTTTAGGTCGTACGTGAACCTACTTGATGTGATACTTGTGCTTAATTCTCGGTTGTCGACATCGAGGTATGTTATTTTTGTTCGGTATTTGTATTATTTTTTTATTTACCCGAATGTAAATTCCAATATACCAAATGTGTAAGAACGTTTGTGTGTAAGCGTTGGTGTTAAGAAACGAATTCGCTAAGAAAAATGGGTGTTACGGGTGTCGAGCGAATGGTGGTTGGGTAATTAGTTGTCCAGGGGGATAACTGAATTAAAACACTGACAAAAATATAATAAAATATAATAGTTAGACGTCGTATGGCATGTTTGGTACGTTGGTAAGTCCGTGGGCACACGGCGGAGCGAGTCGTGGTGTTGTCCATGTGCAAAAATGCCCAGAAAGCGTTAGGTTTGTGTTAGAATGAATGGGCCCAAGTATGTCAATATGTGAGTTAGCATTGTATAGTGGAGTGGTGACTGGTGTGAAGGAGGACTGTTGGATGAGTCTCGAGATACACGCTTAGGAGATGATGAAGATATATATATATATATATATATAAACCCTCTCTCTCTCTCTCTCTCTTCATTTGTTTCACTCCCTCTTATCTGAACATCAAAAAAAGGTTTTGATTCGGTTTCGAGCTCGCAACGACGCCAAGAAGCTACCAATCATGTGTATAAAGGTAACATTCCAACTCACCACTAAATTTTCTGCATGTGGATGTTAGTTTTATAGGTTTTTGTCGTGGTATTTTCGAACGTCATGTCAAAGTTTTGGTTTTTTGGGCGAGTTTGAGTGTTGCGTTAATACTTTGGTAGGTGTGGAGCTCAACCACGGTGTGGTTTTTGTTGTTGGAGTTGAATTGGACTTATGGGAAGTTTATGTTGATTCTTGGTTTAATATCCATATCGACGAATTCGTGGTTGTTTCAATGGGTTTGAATGGTGGTTTGGGTGTATATGGATGTCCCTATGAGTTTAGGATGGGCTTGGAACGCAGCGACACGAGCCGAGGTGTCGAAAAACCCCAGGTTCTCGTTCAGGAATCGACACCTTGAGGGACACCATAAGGCCAGAAGGCCACGACATTGATCACGACATTCGGGACAATGAGTTCTGTAAGTCATGCTTTAAGTGGCGTCTTGAAGGATTTCCTACGGCGCCACTCACGACGTTGAAACAGTGAAAAACGGGGATTTTAGGCTTTAAGTGACGTTGTCATGTTTTGAACCTACGACGCCTCATGAGGCGTGACACTATTTACATACTTAAATTTTTTGGCATTTTCAAAAAGACTTCGGGGATCTCTCGAGTATCCAAATGGGTTAAAATACAACCCAATACCCGAGCAATTGACCCAACTAAAAATAAAATAAAATTATAGAAAATTGGATACATTGGATGATAATTAATGGTTTTTGTAATCAATTGATTAACATGGGATTATAGTACAGTGATGGTCACACAAGGATTCGCAAGGGATGAGACAGGGTAGTGTGAGTGCATAATAGCTTCAGATACTGGTAAGTAAACCAGTAGGGAAATTCACAGTTATTTCATTGAGCTTTAAATAGTTATTATTATTGCTCTATTCCTGTTTTGGAACTCTATTCTGATTGAGTGGTCCGAGGGCAAGTAAGTCAACGTGATCTTTAGGAAGACAGGTTATCTGACGTAATATGCCAAAGCCAGGAACTTGGGATGCACGATATTATTTGTGATTCTATACGGGGTGAGAGTTCTTGGCTAGATTGCCGAAAAGTTCTTATCCGCGTGGATTTTAAGATGGCGTGAGTGTACCACGTCCTAAACTTCGAGTCTTGTAGGTGCTTTTCCTCGACTCAACGATCATTTGGTCGGAACTACTTGTGCCTTTCTGTTTGGTTTCTCGGACACTCATCTTCGATTGACTCATGTTCAGTTACATTCTTTATTTATTCATGCGTTCCCTGTATCTTTCTTTCTATCAGCATGAATATAGACTGTTTATTTATTTCAAAGTGCTATAAACATCTTATTTAACATTACTTACCTGTGCTCGTCATTCTTGCGTTTAACTTAGTGCAGATCCGCAGTCGAGCAAGGGAAAGGCTCATCAGTTAGGCAACTTACTTTAAGGATACCGTATGGTTCTCCCTTTGTCATCGACGTAGGTTTTAGTTTCTTTTGTATTATTATATATTTGTGTTTGAGACTTTGGGATATGAGTTATAAGAGATCTTGAGATATGTATATTATGATGGTACTCTCCTCTAACTTTGTTTATTGATGATTATATACATATGTAAGGTTTCCACACTCTAGGTTGTCCTGACTAGTGTCTTTAAGGTTATTTTATTAGTTTGAGATTTTAATGCTTCCGCTATATATTTGAATGACTCACTAATATTAATAACTCTTACTTAAACTGTTTAATTAATGGTAAATGGTAAGGAAAGCTGACTAGGCTTGTGTTGACTCAGCGAGATTGGCTCGAGGGTCCACGTAAGTCTAGGCCGAGCGAGGTTCAGTTTTGGGCTGTGGAATAAGGGTCGTGACAATTCTCGTCCAGCTTCTTCTGGTGCGAGGCAGACATGCGTTTCCTTTCTAGCTGCAGTTGCGACCCTACGGTGGTACTGGCAGCGGCAGCAGCGGCAGCAGCGGCAACATCCTCAAACCTTCGCAGGGTCAAATGATGGTTTCACGTGGACATCTTCTGTTTGGCCATACTTAAACACAAAAGAAATGGTAAAATTAGGCCCACAACAAACACAATTAGTTAAACCATTTAAATAAACGTAACAAACAATTCAATTTCCTCATTGTTAGGTGAACTGAGCCAAAACCAATATGGAGGGTCTCAGTTATAAATGATTGATAGGTCTTAACGTATATTACTGCTACCTTTGCACACATGTCAGTTACGTAGTTTCGTCATGTATTAAGCATGACGATCATATGTGGTCGTCAATAATTTCAGCTAATGGGCATATGTCACTGATACCCTTTGATGGTAGAAGACGAAGGAACGGGTGGCGCTCCTTGAGTTTGCTAACCAACGCCTCCTACAGATTTAGCGGCTTTCAAACCACAAAAAAAAAACTTCAAATGCACTAGAGACTTCGATTTAGGGTTCCGTAAGGCCGGGAAATCAAAGAGAGGATAGCGGTGACAAATTTTTTTGTGGGGTAAGTGGGATAGAACGTGGGTAGGAGATGAAGTTTGAGTCGTTGGGGGCTAGGGATAGTTTCAAAATAACTCAAAAAAAGTGAGGTAAATGCAATAAAAAATTTAAAATTGGGGTACAAAGTAACAACGGGGTAAATGAAGCAAAAGGTGGGTCCGAATAGCTGTCGTCTTCCTAAATCGGTAAGGATGGCAATTGGACCCATGGGTTTGGATACCCAAGGGTACCGATCCTAATGGATAGGGTAATATCTGACCTTAATGGATAGGGTAATACTCGACCTGACATATATTGGGTAAGGGTATGAGTTTATGAATGAGATACCTAAGTGGGTATGAGTAGGATAAGGGTATTAACATTTGCCGCCATATTTACCCAATTACCCACCCCATATACCCATTTATATTATATGTTATGTATGTATATTATAACTTCATATTTACATGCTTCATTTTTCTTTTAAAAATTTATGCATCCCCTTTTTTTTAAATTAGGGTTTATTTGTTGTTGTGAAAAAGGAAACTATAAAAAAAAACCATAAGTATGCTTTCTCAATTTTCTAGTTACATATATCAAAACTACACCCATCTGACTACACATCTTCTTCTAATATGACGAGTGTTTTAAAAGATGAAGATATTAATGTCAAGGTAAATAAAATACACCATTATTATTTTTTTGTTTCATATAGATACTATATTTTACTATTGGAATATGTCTATTTTAAAATATTGAAGGTGCATTCTTCCCGTTTTCGAAGATTGAAGACTTTTTTGGCTTAAATTAAAACTTTAATTGTGACGGCTCCAATTTCCCCGTGCAATTGGGTACGCCCGGCCTAAACCTGTGTAGGCCCCGAGTCATCACTTGGCAACCTGACGAGCCTAGTCAGCCTTCGATTTTATCAATTCAGTAATTTATGAAAGAGTTGTTGCATTAATACACAGCGGAAGACTAAAACAATTATAACAAAGGAAAATAATTCAATCAAAAGGAAATTAGGAATTCTATAAGTGTGGAAAACCCCGGGTATCCATGTACAATTCGATAGGCATATATACATGATACCAGTCTCACAAAAGAAATACCAAGTTCAATGATCCCAACAATATAAGTATAAAACGATATACACATCAGCAAAAATATAAACACCTACTAGAGAGTCTCTCTGATGTCGCTGCTAATCCTCACAGTAGATCACCTAGGCAGGGCCCCTTGCCCTTGCTGCTCTCCACCCTATCTGCACCCACCGTCACAAACTAGACAGTGAGTAACTGAATAAAATTGCTAGTAGTACCAGAAGAATGTAACAGTAATTTACGATTATAACAAGAAAGGCAGTCTAAGTATCATGCGGAAATGAAATAATTGGAAAGCAAATAAATCAAATGCATGATAAAGAGACTGATAGATAAACAATCGATATTTGCATGTTCTAAGATTCAAAAGAGGCCCATGAGTGGTCTATTTCACAGCAATACGGCAAAGATCTCGCAAGATCTCCCCGGGCAATGTCGCAACACTAGCGCAGCATGAAATCGAGAGGCATCGCAACACCTCTCGAATCCAGTACCCAATACACACATCACTAGGGGTGGTCAATTACCCCTGCAGAACCCTCATTGTCCCAGCTAGTGCGGGACCACATGATACCTTCGAGACACACACGCATGCCAAGAACATACAACCAAGGATATGGAATGGAATATCAAGCAAAGGATCAATACAACAATAGCAATAAATAGAAGAGATATAAATCACATGTTATTTTCTTGCTGGTCTACTAACGTACACACATACGAGGCATGCATGTACTTACTTGATCTAGCGTAACCCGGTACTCACTTCGAGACTTTAACGCGTTTCCCGTGTTTCTCGACTACCTGATAATGGTTTAAATCCCGAATATTGGTTTAGGGTTAGTATTCAGTTTTAGGATGATTCTCATAAACTTTGTTTCAAATGGTTAGTTAGAGTGACTTAAACAATTGTGAAAAAGTTCTCCAATTGAGTTGTATTTAAGTTACGCCATGAGCCTGTGGTCCCGCGGCGTAACTGTGGCGTTTTATACTTAAAACCCACGTACACCACACCTATGAATCCATATATTCGCTCCAAAGTCACACAATCACACTCACGACACCTGAGTAATATAAACACAACAAAGGTACTTATGCACATACCCCGCCACTCTAAATTAACTCACACATATGATGGGTCTTATACAACCACTATGCATTTTCAAGATAAGTTGCATGTATAGTGGGCTTTAGTTGAAGTAAAGAAGGTTATTGGGCCTCATTTGGGCCTACACTAGTAAGGATTCACTTACAAATATTTCTTCTCTTTTTTTTATACACACACACACACAACCGTTGTGTACATCCCACTGGTGTGCACCCTCACACTTTACACACCCCACTGTTTCGTGCACACAACACCCCGCTGTTGTGTGCACCCCACTGTGATTTACCATGTTCACATGCATTAATACCACACTTTATTACCTAAAACTATATTATATACACATTTGCCCATTCTCACACATATACAACTGTTGTGTACACCCCACTGTGGTGTACACACACAGTGTTGTGTACACCCTATTGTGGTGTACACACAGTGTACACCCCTTGCACAACATTCACACCCAAAACAGCCACCTACATACACTTATGTAAATCGAAACCCATACATATACAACTCATGAAAATAGTCCCATACATCAAAGACCAAAACCGTCACACACAAACCACCCATATCACCTAAAACTGTTGTGTACACCACTGTGGTGTACACATACACTGTTGTGTACACCCCACTGTGGTGTACACACAGTGGTACGTACACCCCGCCATCCCCAAACAACAAAACAGCCACACAAGTGGCAAAATAGTGGCAAAATGAACAACGAAACAATGGAGATAGAGAGAGAACCATGGGAGAGACACTCACCTAGCCTTCTTTGGTGGTCGTCCGTAGTTCCAGCAGCGAGGTGGGTGGTGGTGGTGGCCGGTCAGGCGAGAGGAAGTGGCTGGCATAGCGTGAGGTCGAGAATAAGAGTGTGAGTATGGAAACTGAGAGTGAGAGTGAGTGAGAGAGAGAAAACGAGAGAGAGAGAGTAATAACACTCACCTGCTCCGATGACGAGGTAAGAGACGGTGGTGGTGGCTGTCCAGCCAAGGGAGGAGCAGTCGAGAGTGAGTAGGGAGTGAATGTGAGGCCGAGAGCAAACGAGAGAGGAGGGGAGAGAGACGTCGTCCCGGTCTCCGACCACCTCTGGCTTGGTCGAAAATCTGGTGGTGGTGAACGGCAGTGGGGGAGAGAGTGGGGAGGGTGAATAGTGGCAGCTTGAAGTTGGAGAAGAAGATGAATAGTGTATTAGGGTTTTAGGGTTTTCTTTGTTTTTATATTAATGAGTTAGGACGAAATGACCCTTTTGCCCTTGAGTTTACACTTGCCCAACCCTTGGACAGCTACCCTTATGAGTCATTTGGCTCATCCTCCTAATCTAACCCATGTACACATCTCCATGACCATCTAATGGTCTTCCTCACCCAAGTGTGTCATTTTAACAATCCTATCCATATTAACCTATTAGATCAACCTTATTAAATTATAAATAAGGTCACACAAATTCTTGCCTACTCGGTGCACTGTGCCCTGCGTTCGACACGCTTCTCGAAGCGGTCCCACTCTTGGGATTCGAATAAATTCCCTCATGTTTATGTTATACTTTATTGTTAGAATTTTATTTCCTTGACTTAGGTCATGTTTTTCATTTGACTTTGTTTATTAATAATGTCCACTAAAACGGTTCCCGAAAACCCCGTTTAACTAGGCGCCATCTCACTCAATTAAAATATAGCCCAAACGGCTCGAGACCCGTAGAATACTGTAATACTAATACACAAAGTCAAAGAATCATAAAATTACTTCGGCGTCGACTGCCGAAGTTTGAAATACTATCCAGTATCCACGTAGCCGATGACACGTGTAACACAAGTTAGTTAAAAATTCGGGCTTGTTACATTAATATTTTAAATTTAGAATAACTATTAGAGACAGCGTATATTTTTCATTTATGTTTTGTAATAATTATAGAAATAATATGGTGTATGTGTAGGTTATATTGACATATTTATGTTTAAAAAAATTATTTTACTCCTTTTAAAATTTAAAAAATTTAAATTATTTTATTTAATAGTGAGTATGGATACCCTTGGGTACCCTATTGCTCAAATGAATATTACCCATACTCACCCCATCAAAAAAATAAGCTAAAAGGTAAGGTATGAGTATGACACTCATAGGATGGGACGGGTCAGGTATGGGTGAGTTGTACCCGCTCCCACAGCAAAAATCCTCTCCCGAGGTAGAATCGTAGAAACATTCAATATCACACATCTCAATGAGGTACATGCCATCTCTACTACTATCCCACCCTGTCGATCATCATGTATTTCATGTGTCGATGCTTTGATTAGATAAGTCGAGAGAGGGCAGACAACTGACGATGGAATTGAGCCAGATAGACTTGAGGGAGGACATCACTTATGATGAGCAACCTATTCAGATTTTGGATCGTAAAGTAAAGGCTTTGAGGAACAAGGAGGTCCCATTAGTCCTTGTCAAATGGTAGTACCACGGGGATGAGGAGTTGACGTGGGAGCTCGAGTCGTATACAAGCCAGTACTTTCCCTACCTCTTCTAAGTCTAGTAAGTCTTTCCTTTAGATATTTTAAATTTTGAGGAAGAGATTCTAATCACTTGGGAAAACTGTAACACCCTAAAAATCTAACTCGTGCCACGTGTCATTTTAGGTCGTACGTGGACCTACTTGTCGTGATACTTGTGCTCAATTCTCAGTTGTCGACACCGAGGTATGTTATTTTTGTTCAGTATTTGTATTATTTATTTATTTACCTGAATGTAAATTTCAATGTACCAAATGTGTGAAGACGTTTGTGTGTGAGCGTTAGTGTTAAGAAATGAATTCGACTCAGAAAAATGGGTGTTACGGGTGTCGAGCGAATGGTGGTCCGATAATTAGCTATCCAGGGGGATAACTAAATTAAAACAATGACAAAATACAATAAAATATAATAATTAGACGTGGTATGGCGTGTTTGGTACGTTGGTAAGTCCGTGGGCACACGACGGAGCGAGTCATGGTGTTGTCCATGTGCAAAAATGCCCGGAAAATGTTAGGTTTGTGTTAGAATGAATGGGCCTAAGTGTGTCAATATGTGAGTTAGCATTGTATAGTGGAGTGGTGACTTGTGTGAAGGAGGACTGTTGGATGAGTCTCGAGATACACGCTTAGGAGATGATGAAGATATATATATAAACCATTTCTCTCTCTCTCTCTCTCTCTCTCTCTCTCTTCATTTGTTTCACTCCCTCTCACCTGAACACCAAGAAAAGGTTTCGATTCGGTTTCGAGCTCGTAATGACACTGAGAAGCTACCAATCACGCGTATAAAGGTAATATTCCAACTCACCACTAAATTTTCTGTGTGTGGATGTTAGTTTTATAGGTTTTTGTCGTGGTATTTTCGAACGTCATGTCAAAGGTTTGGCTTTCTAGGCGAGTTTGAGTGTTGTGTTGTTACTTTGGTAGGTGTGGAGCTGAACCACGGTGTGGTTTTTTGTTGTTGGAGTTGAATTGGACTTATGGGGAGTTTTTGTTAATTCTTGGTTTAATTTCCATATCGACGAATTCGTGGCTGTTTCAATGGGTTTGAATGGTGGTTTGGGTGTATATGGATGTCCCTATGAGTTTAGGATGGGCTTAGAATGTGGCGACACAAGCCGGGGTGTCAAAAAATCCCAGATTCTCGTTCAGGAATCGACTCCTTGAGGGACACTGTAAGGCCAGAAGGCCACGACGTTGATCACAACGTCCAGGACAATGAGTTCTGTAAGTCATGCTTTAAGTAACGTCTTGAAGGATTTCCCACGACGCCACTTACAACGTTGAAACAGTGAAAAATGGGGATTTTAGGCTTTAAGTGACGTTGTCAGGTTTTGACCTTATGACACCACATGAGGCGTGACACTATTTATAGACTTAAATTTTTTGGCATTTTCAAAAAGACTTCGGGGATCTCTCGGGTATCCAAATGGATCAGAATATGACCCAATACCCGAGCAATTGACCCAATTAAACAAATGAATAAAATTATGGAAAATTTGATACATTGGAGGATAATTAACGGCTTTTGTAATCAATTGATTAACATGGGATTATAGTACAGTGATGGTCACACGAGGATTCGTAAGGGACGAGACAGGGTCGTATGAGTGCGTAATAGCTTCGGATACTGGTAAGTAAACCAGTGAAAAAATTTACAGTTATTTCATTGAGCTTTAAATTGTTATTATTATTATTGTTCTATTCCTATTTTGGAACTCTATTATGATTGAGTGGTTCGAGGGCAAGTAAGTCAATGTGATCTTTAGGAGGATGGGTTATCTGATGTAATATGCTAGAGCCAGGAACTTGGGATGCACGATATTGCTTGTGGTTCTATACGGGGTGAGAGTTCTTGGCTAGATTACCGAGAAGTTCTTATCCGCGTGGATTTTAGGATGGCGTGAGTGTACCACGTCCTAAACTTCGAGTTTTGTAAGTGTTTTTCTCGACTCAACGATCATTTGGTCAGGACTACTTGCGCCTTTCTGTTTGGTTTCTCAGACACTCATCTTTGATTGACTCATGTTCATTTACAGTCTTTATTTATTCATGAGTTCCCTGTACCTTTCTTTCTATCCGCATGAATATAGACTGTTTATTTATTTCGAAGTGCTATAAACATCCTATTTAGCATTACTTACCTAGGCTTGTCATTCTTGCGTTTGACTTAGTGCAGATCTGCAATAGAGCAAGGGAAAGGCTCATCAGTTAGGCAACTTGCTTTGAGGATACCGTATGGTTCTCCCTTTGTCATCGACATAGGTTTTAGTTTCTTTTGTATTATTATATATTTGTGTTTGAGACCTTGGGATATGAGTTATAAGAGATCTTGAGACATGTATATTATGATGGTACTCTCCTCTAACTTTGTTTATTGATGATGATATACATATGCAAGGTTTCCACACTCTAGGTTTTCCTGACTAGTGTCTTTGAGGTTATTTTATTAGTTTGAGATTTTAATGCTTCCGCTATATATTTGAATAACTCACTAATATTAATAACTCTTACTTAAAGTGTTTAATTAATGGTAAATGGTAAGGAAGGATGACTAGGCTTGCGTTGACTCAGCGAGATTGGCTTGAGGGTCCACGTAAGTCTAGGCCGGGTGAGGTCCAGTTTTAGGATGTGGTCGTGACAATTCTCGTCCAGCTTCTTCTGGTGCGAGGCAGACATGCGTTTCCTTTCTAGCTGCAGTTGGTACTGGCAGCGGCAACATCCTCAAACCTTCGCAGGGTCAAACGATGGTTTCGCATGGACATCTTCTATTTGGCCATACCTAAACACAAAAGAAATGGTAAAATTAGGCCCACAACAAACACAATTAGGTAAACCATTTAAATAAACGTAACAAACAATTCAATTTCCTTATTATCAGGTGAACAGAGCCAAAACCAATATGGAGGGTCTCAATTATACATGTTTGATAGGTCTCAACTGGTATTACTGCTACCTTTTGCACACATGTCAGTTACGTAGTTTCGTCATGTATTAAGCCTAACGATCATATGTGGTCCTCAATAATTTAAGCTAACGGCCATATGTCACTGATACCCTTTGACGGTAAAAGACGAAAAAATGGGCGGTGTTCCTTGAGTTTGCGGACCAATGTCTCCTACAGATCTAGCGACCTTCAAACCACAAAAAAACTCCAAATGCATTAGAGACTTCGATTCAGGGTTCCGTAAGGCCGGGAAATCAAAGAGAGGATGGCGGTGACAAATTTGTTTGTGGGGTAAGTGGGATAGAACGTGGGTAGGAGATGAAGTTTGAGTTGTTAGGGGTTAGGGGTAGTTTCAAAATAACTCAAAAAAAAGTGAGGTAAATGTAGTAAAAAATTTAAAATTGAGGTACAAAGTAGCAACGGGGTAAACGAAGCAAAAGGTGGGTCTGAATAGCTGTCGTCTTACTAAATCGGTAAGGATGGCAATTGGACCCATGGGTTTGGATACCTAAGGGTACCCGATCCTGATGGATAGGGTAATACCTGACCCCTAATGAATAGGGTAATACCCGACCCGACATATATTGGGTAAGGGTATGAGTTTATGAATGAGATACCTAAGTGGGTATGGGTTGGATAAGGGTATTAACATTTACCTCCCTATTTATCCAATTACCCACCCCATATACCCATTTATATTATATTTTATGTATGTATATTATAACTTCATATTTACATGCTTCATTTTTTTTAAAAAAATTTATGCATCCTTTTTTTTTTTTTTTTTAAATTAGGGCTTATTTGTTGTTGTCAAAAAAGGAAACTATCAAAAAAAAAAAAACCATAAGTATGCTTTCTCAATTTTCTAGTTACATATATCAAAACTACTCACATCCGACTACACATATTTTTCTAATATGACGAGTGTTTTAAAAGATGAAGATATTAATGTCAAGGTAAATAAAATACACCATTATTATTTTTTTGTTTCATATGGATACTATATTTTACTATTGGAATATGTCTATTTTAAAATATTGAAGGTGCATTCTTCCCATTTTCGAAGATTGAAGACTTTTTTGGCTTAAATTAAAACTTTAATATTTTAAATTTAGAATAACTATTAGAGACAACGTATAATTTTCATTTATGTTTTGTAATAATTATAGAAATGATATGGTGTATGTGTAGGTTATATTGACATATTTATGTTTAAAAAATTTATTTTACTCCTTTTAAAATTTAAAAATTTTAAATTATTTTATTTAATAGTGGGTATGGATACCTTACTGCTCAAATGAATATTACCCATACTAACCCCATTAAAAAAATAGGTTAAAAGATAAAATATGAGTATGACACTCATAGGATGGGACGAGTCGGGTATGGGTGAGTATGACACTCATAGGCAAAAATCCTCTCCCGAGGTAGAATCGTAGAAACATTCAATATCACACATCTCGACGAGGTACATGCCGTCTCTACTACTATCCCACCCTGTCCCTGTTCAATGTTCACCAGCAACGAAACGTCCCCCCCTTTTCGTTCTTTGTTCGGACAGCCTCTGTCTCTAGACAAACCAATCCAATCGAACAGCGAGCATGGCTTCTCTAAGCCTCTCTTCTTCTTCTTGTTCTTCTTCCTCAACCACGACTTCTCTGCTCTCTCGTTCCTCCTCTTTCGTCTCTCGTTGTCAGTGTTCCCTCGTAAACCTCTCGGTTCGTACACAGCTTCTCCTCTAAAATGTCTCTCCTTTTTTGGTTTGAAATCTGGTCAACTGATGTTTCGTGTAGTGTGTGCAGAGGTCTCACTCGGTGGAGCCCTTGAAATCGAACAACAATGGAAAGCCTTACATTCCAGTGCTCAACGAGCCCACCAGTCCCATGCCCACTTTCTTCACTTCGACTCAACCTGAAAACACGTTTGATAAGGGCGACACAAGGCTTCGGATCTTCTCCGGCACCGCCAATCCGGCGCTCTCGCAGGTATACATATATGATAATCCTGTGTTTAATTGAAGAATTAGGTGTGTTTTATTATATCGTATAAACATATCTCCTTGTACTGCCAGGAAATTTTTTATTCGTTTCTGAAATATTTTAATACCTTGTAATATGAGTTGTGTTTGGGATTTTTTTTTCTTTGTCGCGAATAGCTAAATATTTTAAAAATTATGAATTCATCTACTTTGGCATAGAATGTTATCTATGCAAAACTTCTTTCCTTGTAGTTCCTAATTAGTTGTCCAATGTTTTTTGATAAAACTGATTGACCTTTCGTGACCTGGTTAAATTTATGATATTTGTAAAATTGTCTACATCATGGGTGATGATGACCTGGTCCTAGTTCATGGATCATCAATCATGCAGCCTTAAGAACAACCTTTCTATCTCCAAATGTTGCGCTAGGAAATTTAATTAAAATATCCATTTCCATTTGACTCTTGCCAATCTATTCTGCTGTTGTAGTACTCATAATCCAAATACCAAACATTTTGCAGTTCTTGTTCAATGAAAGTGAAAAGAAAATAACGTTTTGTTTTCTTCATTGAAGTTGACTTGATTGTGTGAGTAATGGCGTTTGAGTGATTATGGATTCATTTGGATCATAGTAAGTAGAAGACAATTAGTGTTACTTAAGGATCTATAAATAGATAAATAAATAATTATTTAGGGACCCAGAACGTTAATGGGATGGCACAATGTCCATGGATATGATGATTATGTCTACGGAATTCTTCTTCAACTATGAATGCTTTTATCCATGGCTTTTTTAATAATCTCCAACAACCTGTACTTCTTTATTTCGACTTCCATACTATAACCAGTTCAACATGTGCATTGTTTTCCTAGTTGTCAGTTTTCCTTAAATGGTTATATCTGATCATGTTTTCTCACTAGGAAATTGCATGCTACATGGGCTTGGAGCTTGGTAAGATAAAGATAAAGCGGTTTGCTGATGGCGAGATTTATGTTCAACTACAAGAAAGTGTCAGAGGATGTGACGTGTATCTAGTGCAACCAACATGTCCTCCTGCTAACGAAAATCTCATGGAGTTACTGATTATGATTGATGCTTGTCGGAGAGCTTCAGCAAAAAATATTACTGCTGTTATTCCATATTTTGGATATGCAAGAGCAGACAGAAAGGTGCGCCTTCTTTCTCAATAGCTAAATCATGAACTTCCTGTAAACATTCTCAAAATGTCTTGCCATTATCTTATTTTAAAGAAAAATTATACTAAGAGTATAAATAGAATAATGCTTCATGTCTATAAAAGAGACTAATCTCAACAATGCTAATTCTTAGGTTTTTTATTGTTTACTTATTTTTTTTCTTAATTTAATGTTTGAGTGCAAAATAATGGTATTGACTGTTCAATTTCCTAACATGTACTAGCTTCTAGAAGGGCATTTTGTGTTTCTTTGTTTTCAGAGAATTCTTAGTTTCTGAGTTTGGTTGGCCATAAGCCCATGACTTCTTGTTTGTTTCTCAGTCTACTGATACTTCATGAGACTCCATTTGGATGTTTCCTTCTAAATTTTTTAATGACCTTCTAACTTGGTCTTGATTTTCTTTCTCATCTCTTTTGTTGTCCTTTTTTGAGGAGAGAGAGAGTGAAAACAGCTAGGAAAGGCAGGCATCTTGGTATGAGTTGTCTCCAGTTTAGTGATTATATAATGTATTCGATGGGTGTTCAGATAATCTTCTATTTATGTGAATATGTTGGGAATTGGATGGTTAAATGCTTTGCATTTTAGTAGGCAGGAACCTGATTATATTGTATGAATTCATTATATTAGTTAATGTACATTGTTATTCTTCTTTTTTTCTGTTTTTTTTTTTTTAAGAAATGTCTCCAGAATAATATCTTTAGACAAACTAAATGCTTATCCATGGGATTAGTTTCAGTCAATTGACACCCAAATTATAACAATTGAAAGAAAGGAAATTACTAGTTTTATAATATTCACTTGTGTCAATATTTTCTAATTGATTGGAGACTACACGGACATGATATTCATTGTACCAATTTACATGATCTTTTTTAGACTCAAGGACGTGAATCCATTGCGGCTAAATTGGTAGCGAATATGATAACAGAAGCAGGTGCAAATCGAGTTCTTGCTTGTGATCTTCACTCTGGACAATCTATGGGCTACTTTGATATTCCAGTGGATCATGTATATGGCCAGGTGATATGTCTGCATATGTTCTTTCTCCTTTTTTTTTTTTTTTTTTCCATTTTTGTCATATTCTATTAAGCTTTGGGTTTGTTTGTGAATCCCTCCTTTTTTTTTTTTTTTCTTTTCTTTTTTGTTGTAGCCTGTGATTCTTGATTACCTGGCCAGCAAGACTATATGTTCTGATGATTTGGTGGTGGTTTCACCTGATGTTGGAGGTGTTGCTCGAGCACGTGCATTTGCCAAAAAATTATCTGATGCGCCTTTAGCAATTGTGGATAAAAGACGTCATGGACATAATGTAGCTGAAGTAAGTTTGCTTTAATTTTTTTTTTTTTTTTTATTTTTTCTTTTGCTTATTTGTCATTTTCCTTGTCTGTTGAATTTTTAGTTGTCTTTTACAAAGGGGTCATCCTTTGTAGAAGGCATCTAGAAATTGTAATTGGTCTAATTTTTAAATGGTTGCATTGCAATATTACTGAATCGCATGACCTTAAACAAGGAATTCTGCCAGCCATGTTATGTTCAAATAGTCCGAATTGTTAATCTTCTTGTCAGCCATAATTGCTTAATATATGCTAATAAATTCTGCCGTAGGAATGTTTCTTGGGAAACCGTCATAGTCTTGCACAGTTTCCTTCATTTATCTTGCATATTGGTTTTAGACTAAATAGTCTTTGTTGGCTCAATCTTACTGCTCTTTATCATTCAAATGAGTTGTATGTATCACTCGTGGTTAGGGAAATTGTTACGATAGATTTTTCTCTTAGCTTCAGTTGATTGTCTGCTGTCATAAAATTTATGGTTACACCTTGTTAGTTTAGGTTGTGTGTTTTGATGTAATTTTTTCAAAAGAAATTGAAGTCTAGCGTCTAAGATACTCAACATTGCTAGTTGAGGGGGAGGAAGCATTTATGAGTTTGTTTTCTTTTTGATTACAAGTTCACGGGGAGCAACTTTGCGTTGTTAAGAGCTATCTTTATCCCAATTGTAAGCTCATAGGAGCAATCTCCGTCTCACTAAGTTTAGTGGACATACCTAATTGGTCATAGTAGATCCATAGAACTTGGGTGGGTGTCTGCATAACTACTTGGATCTATAGTAGACCTGGATTATTCTATCAAGATCCATGATGGACTTAGACTAAATATCACCTAAAGGTCTAGCATTTATTATGTGTTCCACGAGACTTGAAGTCTCGAACCATGGAGCTAGACCTTGGCCACCATAGCTACAAGAATTTCTTGAAGTATAGGATTTATGACAATGTTGATGACTACAGGGAAAATATGCTTTGCTCTATAATTGTACTCTTATTTTGTTTGTAGTTGTTTGTTCATGATTTTCATAATTCAAGATGCAATGCAATACTTCTTAAAACCGTTGCTTTGATTTTGAGTCCGGCTATACACACCCCACCTTCTACTTAGGGCACCGTAACGAAAAAGTCAAACTTTAAAAAAGGTCAATTCCACTGTAAAATAACCTTTATGCCCCTCACTACGATTAGTGCACCCTGCCGCCGTTTTCCTCTCGTTTTGTGCACCCCAACATCATCCCTCCAAGTACACTCTTCTTGTGATTTGTAGGGCATAATCAAGAGGCTCAGCCTCACAGGTTCAAATCTCTAGTTGGAGAGTTAGTCAGAGCCCACAAAACCTCGAGTTGGAGAGTCGGTCAAAGCTTGTCGGACCTTTAATTGGAGAGTCGGTCAGAACCCACAAAATCCTTAGGTCGGCAATTGTCAACCAAATTTTACCAAAGAGGTTTAGTTGGACAACACCGAACCCAGAAAATAAGTCTCGGCCATGTCGCTGAACCTAAAATAGATGTCTCGACCAAGGTTTTGGAGTTGGGTGCTTCGGTTGGGATGAAGGGGTATTTTGGTGAAAATGTGGGGTGCTCTCATAAATTGAAATTTGAATTTGGGTTGCACTCAAAATTTGGGTGCCCTTATGGAAATGTCGGGTGCGTGTAGCTGGACTCTTGATTTTTCGGGTAGTTTTATTTGCTCTTATATTTGGGAGTGGAAGCTGTAGGTACTTCACTTACAGTGGGCACATGCACCTGCTAAATTAGTGATCGAACATGTCATCCCAAGACTTCACTTGATTAAGTCGGACTGAATTCATGTATTAGATGTTAAGAACTTAAGAGTACTTTGCCCAAGAAGTTTAGGAAATATGCAATAAACTCAGCAGTGCCTTTGAATGAATGAGAACAGGCTTGATGTTAGTTAATTTTGTTTGTCCTTAATATAAACATGGTACAATTTCTCCTTCACCTTGGAATTGACTCATATTTCTTATTGATGAAGAGATGGTATGAAACTTGTATCCTGTCTCTGAATAAATTTCTATTGAATGTTGTAGGTGATGAATCTGATTGGCGATGTAAAAGGAAAGGTAGCAGTCATGGTTGATGACATGATTGACACTGCTGGTAAGTCATGTCTGAGCAAGTTCAGTTCTGAAGTTTCTTTCTGCACCAAGATAAACAGAATTCCCTAATATTTGTGTTCTCGATGTAAGTTTGTGTAACAATAGCTATCTTGTCTATTTACTTTCATAACTAGTCGAACTTCGGTAGCTTGATTGCCTTTTAGTTTGGGCACCACTATTTGCTAGTGTTTTCAAGGCAACGCCTAGGCACCGTCTTAGGCATATAAGGGTGCCCACAACCTAGTCCTTAATTAGGTAGGCAGTGGGCCTGAAAATGTTTTTTTCTTTAAACTTTAGGGAGGTCTCTGTTTTAAAACTTTTTTTACTATTTTATTGTTTTATTATTTTATTTTGAAAATTTTCAAAACGTGTGGAAAAGTGTGGAGTTGAAAATATGTTGATGAGAATGTGTAGGTGAAAAATGTGCCCCTGACTGTTGAGGGGTCCTAATTAAATTAAATTATTTCTTATGGAGGTCCAAGTATATATTTTCTTGTCTGCCTACACGCTACCTAGGCGTCGCCTAGACTAGGCGGGACTAAACTGCCTAACACTGCCTCGCTGCCTTGAAAACATTGCTATTTACCCCACTTTTTTATTTGCACATCCACATAAATAAATTAATGTGAAAGTGGTTTTCATTTCATGATTTCATGATTTACAATGATTGTATAATAAAGGAAAGGATGGAGGCAGTGGATAGTGCCCATGGTGGAGATCTCCACCATCTCAAACACCATCACTGTATCTGCCACCATTGCCATCTCATCATCTGGTGTGTGTGGAGGTTGTGGGATAGGTAAGGGTAATTGTTTTGAGCATTCGTTGTTTTGGAGAATAGTGAGACCCCTTTTAAAGTAAAAGGGGCACATTTTTGTACGCAGGGTGCAGCTGTAATTTGCATAGAAATTTGTCTATCTTGTCTTGCATTACAATAGTTAATTGCGTAATATCGTTGAGCTAACATGATCTGTATTGGGTGTTTGTTTATTATATTATACTTGTGTTCTTTCAGTATTTATGTGATTATTGAACTTGTCATCTTCATTTTAAAGTAAAAAGAATTCATCTAAATTGTTTCAAAATTATGAATTTGATGAATGCATAATGATCTTTCTTTAGACCCTTTTTTTTGGTAGATCTTTAAACCCTTCAAGTATTTGAGAAGAAATCACTTATATCTTCCTTGGCATCTTCATCATCGTTGTCTGTATATTTTTCAAAAATGATTAAATTGCTTCTGCCTTTTGTTTTTCCTGTGGTTTTCAGGTACTATTGCAAAAGGTGCTGCTTTATTACATCAGGAAGGAGCCAGAGAAGTTTACGCGTGCTGCACACATGCTGTTTTCAGGTAAACTGTGTTATTATATTCTTAACCTATTTTCCTTTTGAACATTCTGGTTGGTGAGTCGATTCCTTTCTCATAGTAAATGTTTTATAAGCAAATTGATGCAAAGGTTTTGGGTATTCAATAGCAACACGACCCAGGGAATTAACCAATCTCATCAATATATTTTTAAACTAATTAATTTATCATTTGCTTGATTGTAAACAAGAGATGGAGTGAATAGGAAATTAAACTTTGGAGGAATATATTAAAATCTATTGGCTTTAAGTTGAGTAGGATGAAGACCGAATACATGCACTGTGAGTTTGAAAATACTAAACATCGAGATGGAGTGGTAAAATTAGGGGAAATAGAAGTTCCTAAGGTGAACCACCTTAGATATCTAGGATCAATCATACAAAATGATGATAGTATTGAGAATGACGTTACCTATAGAATTCAAGCTGGTTGGAAGAAATATTGGAGTGCAACGAGTGTGATCTGTGATCGAAATATTCCTACAAAGTTTAAAGGAAAATTTTTTAGGACCACAATTAGGCCAGCTATGTTCTATGGAAATGAATGTTGGGCGGTAAAGCAACTACAATTACATAAAATGAACGTAGCAGAAATCTAGATGCTTAGGTGGATGTGTGGTAAAACTCGTAAAGGTAGAATGAGAAATTCAAAAATTCAAAGACAAGTAGGAGTAGCACCAATTAGAGAAAGGTAGTTGCGGTGGTTTGGCCACCTACAAAGACAGCCTACAAGTGCCTTCCCTAGAAAACTTGACTCAATAAAAATTAAAGAAATTCGACGAGGTAGGGGTAGACCGAAGTTGACTTGGGATGCATTAAGAGACGCGCGAAAGGCACCCCGATTGTGTATAAGGGCACACCAAAGTATGTATTTTAGTAAAGCGTATAAGAGTCATTTTTAAGGAGAGTTCAACAAATCTATATTGATGGGGTGCCCTTTTACATAATTGGGGTGCCTTTAGTGTGACTCTGCATTAATTAGGACACATTAATTGTTGTTGATTGTAAACTCAAATTGAAATAAATGAAAAATAAATATAGTGCGAGGTCGTGTAATGCCTAGAAGTGTAACTTGGTGCTTATTCCGTTTAAAATGGAAAGTTTTTCTTTGCTTAGAGAAAAGCTGATGTAGCAGGCGATCGTTTCGAATTCACAAACGACCCAATTTATGCACACAGAATTAACACCAATTCCCCCCAAAAATACTCTTTCTATTCATATCAATCAACTCCCCTTACATATCACTAAAGCCTTTATTATTTTATACGCTTTTCCAAAACATTAACATTGGTGTAACACTTTCTAATTCTAAAACAAAAGAAATTCTTACTAAACTATTACCTAAAATCGTCTCTCAACAAAACTATAAAATTTACTAAATCCGTGGCCTACTAAACACTTAAAAAACATACTAAAACATAAAAGTAAACTATTAAATAAAAATCCTAAAACTATATATAATTAATCAATTATTACAAATGTAAAAATCATGGCACTTTTATGTCCGCTCGTCTCGGTCCATTGCTTAACCGCATAGTACACATTTGGAATCTCTATCAAAAGCTATTCCAAAGTCTGGTTGATTTGTCGACTATGTTTTACGAGTCTAACCTGAAAAACAAGAAAAAAAGAGTTATTTGAAGTATTATTTCCATACGCCTCTATTTGAGTACCTATAACATCCTTTTCTTCCAACATCCTTTTCTTCCTTGTATTTCTATTAACATTTCAAGCAAAGTTAATTGTGTTGGGACTTTCATTTTCATTTATATGAAGCTGAATGGCATTTTTGGACTTAGATCCCAACTGATTAGGGACCTTTTTTTTAGTATGTTGGTTGCATTTGCATTTCTATTTCTATCACATTTGTACATTGTTTATGCTTAGATCAACTTCTTGTGTCCTTACTTTCAAAAAACTTGATGTCGCTCATTTCTTTTTAATTCCATTCGGTAGCCCCCCTGCAATTGAGAGGTTGTCCGGTGGTTTATTTCAAGAGGTGATTATCACGAATACCATACCTGTTCTGGAGCAGAACTACTTTCCTCAGCTCACAATCTTGTCAGTGGCGAACTTGTTGGGTGAGACGATTTGGCGTGTTCATGATGACTGCTCTGTGAGTAGCATTTTTCAGTAATTCTTTTGATGGTCATTTTTTAAATTAAAATTGGAAATTTGACTTAGTCAAAGGATAGTTTATTTATGTTAAGATATTGGTGTTACAACTTTTATCCCTTGTATATTTTTTTCTTTAACTTTTTATCAATCTTCAAATGCTTCAACAGCATTTTAAGTTGATCTATTCTTTTTAAATGAATATTCCATGCATACATGAAAAATCAAAGTCACCGTCTTTGGGGGGAAAAAATTGGAATTGCCACTAATGCCTCTCTATTCCTTCAATCCATCTATGATGGAAGACTTCAGCATGTTCGTGCTCCTTGTCATCCAATACTCCATTTATATAATTGGCCCTTTAACAAGAGCAATGTTTCAATTTGGTTAAAATTTCTCTCGCATTGTGAGGTCTTCTCTTGTAGTCTGAGGGCGAGGATAAAAAAATCTTCTGTGTATTTATTTGAGTTATAAACTGTTCATAGCAATAGTGGCACAGAGAGCAATTCATATGGATTTTTAATGATTGTCAGGGTGCCTTTGAACCCTATTCAAGCTTGGGCATTGATTGACCAAACTCTGGTGGTGTTCATCCAAGCTTCCTTTGCCACTCAATAACAGACCTCGGGTACTGTCATATCCAGTGGGTAATAGTTTCTGCATTCTGCGTTGAGGGATATCAAGTTCCTCTTGTTTTCTTTTCTACATGTTGTACAATCTTGGGGTTTAGTGGGGAAAGCTTTAGTAACAAGTCTATAGGTATCCTTGTCTGCTCAAAATTCCCATTCCCCAGTACTTAGAAATCTAAATTTTGTTGTGTAATAGGACACTGAGTGCCATCTCTGTATGATTAAATTGTGTGCTTCCTTTGTGTATTTTATTGTGAAATATGATAGAGATGTAGAAAACTCTACTTGGGTTCATCAGTGTCAACTCAACTGTTGTCTTAGATCACCTCATCTTGTTATGAAAATTATATTGATGCTCTTGAATTTGAATTTGAGTTGGCACTGCAGAAGAACTTGCTTTTGTAGGACCTTAAATATATTGCCTGCTTTCGTGTTCGGACATGTGGGTTTCAAAAGCATAGTTTTCGCATCGAGGATGGACGCAACTTGCAATAGAGATACAATTTGCTAACAGGTTAAATTTAGAGGTGTGAAAACTGATTAAATTGGTTCAAGTTCACATATTTAAAAAGGACAATGCTAGAGCGACCTGTTGGGACACTCGGAATTGACACTCGGTACAATATCATATAATCGACACAATCTAATCGAATGTGTTCTTTGCATTCAAACTTAGACTTGGAATTTATTGGTGAAAAACTGCTCAATATTGCAATCCTCTTTAGTTAAAAAATTTCTCATAAATGCAAAAATTATTGAGTATGAAAGATATCTCTACCAGAAAGAAGATCCGTTAAAGTGGGTTCTTCAATTGCCTCGCGTAATTACAAACTTGCATTAATCATCAGCATTTGATTGCAAGTTTGGTGGCGCACAATTTTTTTGTTTTTTCTTCTCGTGAATCGCAAGTTTATAAACTCTTATCAACGTAGAATGGAATAGAATGTCAGATTTTCTCCTGTTTGTCGCAGTCTGGTTTTCAGTCATTTGCCACTCTCTATAAAGTGGATCCTTTTTAGAATTTTGAATGAACTTTATCAAGCGCACTAAGTGGAACAGGGTGGTTTGGTTGTCATTGAATTGTGAGAGCATCTGGAATGAGATTATGGATTGGGGTGAAAATGGATTCACCTAGGATACAATCTACATTTAACCCAAAAAATGGTCTCCAATGGGACTATGAATTGTGAATGTCTATCGTATGTGGCGGGAATCAAAGTGGTGGGTGTCTACCTCAATGTTTGTTTTTTGACATTGTGGTAGACATCTTCTCCACTGTCACGTCATCACTTTTAGTTAGAGAAATAAAGAAAAGACATAAAAACCCTTAAAGAAAAAGGAAAAAAAAGACAAAAATAAAAGGCATTATCCACATAAAGACAAGAAAAATTACAATAATGGTTTAAACCCACATTGCCATTGGAGATTATTTTGAAATTTGAATGTCTATCTAGTGCAACATAGAATAGACATCCTCTCCACATCCATAATTTGACATCAATCCAAGCTCTAAATTCACATTACCATTGGAGATGCTTTAAGTTGGTAAATACCAATTATACTTGTCAAAAACTACAATCTTTCATGCATGATTCATAGCAATTTTTAGGGTTGCGTTCTAGGCACCTTGCGTTTCCCCAAGGGTAGCCAAAGTATTTATATAATGAGTCACGCTATAGGTTCCCATCGTCGACTAAGGGCACCTCATTGTTGAGGGCACTAATTGATTATTTGAGGGCACTTGAACTTTCCCCCAAAAAACCCCTACTGTGAACTAATGCGCTCGACCACCCAAAATACATAAAACCGAACTCAATGTTGTGGTCTCGATCATTCATTGGCGAGACCATTGGGTAAGTGTCAGTCAAAACTAATTGGCACGCAAATGAAAGGGATCCCAACGATAACGACCTATGGGTGTGTACCACTCAGACTATACAATGGTCTTGGAGACCTATTACCAAGATATTGGACTTTGTATCGGTTGAAACCAACCAAGTCTCATAGGGAGGTTTGTATGTGGTTCATCTCGGTGGGTACCCATCGGGACTTGTCAATAGATCTCGGTTGCGAGATATCGAGAAATATCTTTTGGTCTCGGTCTTGTACTATCGAGACTATATATACTATGGATGAAGCGACAAAATTGATGTTCGACTGTCGACATAGCAAGTGGTCTCGGTTAGAAGATATGGAAGAAATGGGGTGCGCGGGAATGTGGAGGGACATGGTGTGACGACCCTAATTCCACAATCCTAAATTGGGCCCCGCCCGGCCTAGACTTACGTGGACCCTCGAGCCAATCTCGTGAGTTACGCGAGCCTAGTCAACCTTTACCATTTACAATTTATCAAGCAATTAAAACGTTGAGTTAATCAATTAGTGACTTATCATAGTTATAGCGGAAGCAATTAAATCTTGCACTAATTAATCAACCTCAAAACATTCAATATAAGGCAACTTAACGTGTGGAAACCACGCATATATATCACCACTAAATAAGTTTAAGGAGAGTAACATATAGATATACATGCCTAAGATCTCTCAAAAACTCAAATCCCAGCGTTTCAAAAATAAGTATGTACAAATAGTACAAAAGAATCACTTATGTCAGATAAGTAGAAGAACTGTTCCGGTATCCTCAGATCAAATCTCCTAGCTATGGAGCTTTTTCCGTACTAGACTGTGGATCTGCACTCTATAAAACACAAGAATGACAAGTCCAGGTAAGTAACGCCAAGCAGGACATAAATACAACATTTCAAAATAAATAAATACCAGTCCATATTCATGCCGATAGAAAGAAAGGACAGGGAATGCATGAATAAATAAAAACTGTAAATAGCTGAACCAATTGAAAATGAGTGTCCCGGAAACAATAAAGAGGCGTAAGTAGTCTCGACCAAATGATTGTTGAGTCGAAAACAACATCTACAAGACTCGGAGTTTAGGACATGGTACACTCACGCCATCTTAAAGTCCACGCGGATGAGATTTCCTAGTAGTCCAGGTAAGAACCATCACCTCGTATAGAACCAAAAACAGTATCGTGCATCCCGAGTTTGCGGCTCTGACATTTTACCTCAGATAACCCGTCTTACTAAAGAATCACATTGACTCATTTGCCCTCCGACAACTCAAAGGAATGAAATTTCCAAAAATAGGAGTAGAGCAATAACGAAAAAAATTTAAAGCTCAAGAAATAACTGTAAAATTTTCCATTGGTTTACTTACCTGTATCCAAGCTAATTCGCACTCACATGACCTCTGACTCGCCTCCTACGAATCCCTGTGTGACCCGTTAATAAATAAAACTCCTGATAATCCATTAAATTGCAAATTTACAATAATTACTTCATAATTTACCTAATTTTCTATAATTATTTCTTTAGTGTAATTGAGTTGATTTCCGAGGTATTGAGTCATAATCCATTTGGATACCTGAGAGATGCCTGAAATTTTTTGAATTTTTTTTTTAAATTTGTCATTGTGAACAGTGTCACGCCGCAGGTGGTGCCATAGAGGTCAAACCTCTGCGGCGTCACATAAAGCGTGATATGCCCAGAGCCTCTACTTTAGGTGCCGCGATCAACACCATGAGCATAAATGTCCCGTGGCGTCCTTCGCGGCGTGAGTTCCTGCACTTACATTTGGGGTTTTTCGAAACCTCGGCTAGCGTCATCGCGTTTCGAGCCTATCCAAACTCTTAGGGACGTCTGTTACAACACTAAACCACCTTCACTTACATCAAAACCTCGGCAAAACCCCTGATTTCGAAAATCACTCGAAAATTCCAAAAATTCCCTAAAATTTCACAATTTCTGAAATCACTAAAACCATTACCAAAACACCAAAACCTCATTCCATTATCATCAAATCAATCAACAAAATCCACTAAAAATTAAACCCCAAATTCATCATCTAAAACCATCGTGACGAAAATGCTCGAAATCACTGCCAAAACGTAGATACACACATGAGGAGTCGGGATCTCACCTTAGAACTCGAAGTTGGTCGATCCTTTGGCAGCAATCCACGTAGAAAATCTGCAAAACACCCCTACACTTTTTGTTGTTTGATCGATGAGATGAGATGAGATGAGATGAGATAAGAGAATGGTGATGAGAGAGAAAAGTTGGTGGGTTCCTTTTATACACCACCATCATCTACGCCACACACGAATCTCGAGGCACATCTCTTGGCCTTCATTCATTCTATCCAACCACCTTAACTCCATATGATGACTCGACTAGGTGACTATCACTTATAACTTGGCCATTTTCTCGCATAATACTTGCATTCCCGAACCCATTCCACACCACGACTCGCTCGTCACGTATTCTCGAACGTATCAATGTATCGAACACGGTATACAACTTTTAATTGTTATTTATTTTGTATTTAGTCAGTGTTTTTAATTCAATTTATCCCCCATACTGCTAATTACCCAACAATTGTTTGCCCAAAACCCGTTATTCACGTTCTTCTCGAGTTGAACCCATTTCCTAACACCAACGCTCACACTCAAGCGTCTTCACACGTTTGAGACATTGGAATTTACATTCGGGTAAATAAAATATAATACAAAACACATAAAACAAAACAAAAATAACATACCTTAACGTCGACAACTGCGAATTAGACCACTGTATCATGACAAGGGTCCACGTACGATCTAAATTGACACATGGCACGAGTTAGATTTTAGGGTCGTTATAGTTTTCACAACTTATTGAAATTTCGTCCTTCAAATTAAAATGAAACTAAAGGAAAGGCTTAACGAATCAGAAGTGGTAGGGAAAGTACTCGCGCATATATGACTCAAGCTCCCATGTTAGCTCCTCATCCCCGTAGTGCCGCCAATTGACAAGGACTAACGGGATCTCCTTATTCCTTAGAATCTTCACCTTCTGGTCCAGTATTTGAATAGGTTGCTCGGTAGAGGTGATGTCCTCCCTTAAGTATATTTGGCTTAAGTCCACCATCGGTCGCCTGCCCTCTCTCGTTCTATCCAGTCTAAGCATAAAGATGTTAAACACAGGATGAACTTTAGACAATTGCGGTGACAACTCCAACTCATATGCAACTCTACCTATCCGCTTCCCAACTTTGAACGAACCAATAAATCTCGGTACAAGCTTCCATTTGATCCCAAACCACTTGTGACCCTTCATTGGAGACACCTTCAGATATATGTAATTCCCGACCTTATACTCCAACTCCCCGTGATACAAGTCAGTATTTCTTCTGCTTCTCCTGCGCACATTTTACCCTTAGTCTGACCAAACATATCTTCTTTGTGTGGTCTACAACAATCTTTAGCCCAATAGCTTCCGCATCCTCTAGCTTTGCCTAACAAGATGAAGATCTGCGCGGCCTCTTATATAATGTCTCAAATGGTGCCATACCAATACTGGTCTGATAACTATTATTTGTTGGGAAATGTGCCCTAGGCCAATCCATTAATAGTCTTTATGAATACATTTTAGTTAATAAAATAGAGGATTTCATTTACTATTTATTATAATTGATTTGCATGTTTACATTATAATAAGATCCATGGGTATTTATAGAAATATCCTAAATGTCCCTAGTCGATTATTATACTGGGAACTATAATGAATTAAGACTAGTGTGAGTCTTGATTGATGATCATACAATGATCATACGTATATGAATACGAATCAAGATCATGAGTACTTATTAGGGAACAAAGTACTGGACCGACCCGCTATGAGAACATCACATGGATTAAGTCATAGTTGTTTATCATGATATGTATATTATTCAGTCCTCTGACTTGAGATTACCAGAGACTTCAACATTAGGAATACAGTGATTTGACGCAATCAAACGTTGTCTTTAACCGGACGATTATAAAGGTTGTGATTGGTTACTGTGTGAATAATGTAGTGAAGTTGTGTAATCGAGATAGAAATTGTCCCTCTCATATAGAGAGAGATATCCAGTGGATCCCTCGATGTGTTAGACTGTTAAAAGGCCTAGTCTAAGTGAATTGATATTAATTAATGTCACTTGGATGTTTTCAGTCTGCTTGGAGATCGAGACTAGTACGATCGAACATGTTGGATGATAATTCCATGCCTTATATTTGATCAAAATGATATCGTATGACAAAAGGATGTTATATACATTATTGATTAGGTTGTATCGATTTGATTTTTGTACAACTTTGGTAGTCATAATGTCTTGCTAGAGACCGCTTATGACTTGTATACCAAAATGTATTTTGGTACACTGCCAGCATTGTATGAGCCTATTGGGTCGCACAATAAGAATGGTTTTGCGAGATTTTAAAATGGTTCGGAAGAATGAATTTTATATGATAAAATTCATGACAGAAACATCCCTGTGGTGTATTACACTTATATTTCTTGAGTAGGGGTATATGTGTAATTTACTTAACCGTCTATATACAAGCGTTGTATAAATAGACGTTTTAAGTTACAATATATGGATGAAAATTAAGGGCTGAAACTCTAATTTTCATTTTAGAAACGAGTTAGGATTAACTGGTACGTTCTGAATTGTTTTGGAGAGAAACCAAACGTTTGGTATTCTCTCGAAGCTAGCACTTTGAATCTCGGCCGCCGTTCGTGTGTGGACAGCTAGTAGAGGACGTTCGTCATTGGCAGCGCTTTAAAGATTGATCAATATTCTGAAAGGTATATTGCAACCGAGGTATGATTTAGTTTTCGTAGTTTAAACGTTTTAATGGAATCAGATTCGGATCCTGTTGGGGTTTTTCTCAAAATTGTTTTAAAATTTCTGCTGCGTATGAACCCCAAACGCCATCATTATTGTATGCAAACTCATACAAGTGAAGATACTCCTCCCATGACCCACCGTACTTCAACACACACATCCTCAGCATATCCTCGAGTATTTGAATCAGACGCTCTGACTATCCATCAGTCTGTGGATAATAGGCAATGCTAAGATCCAACCGGGTGCCAAGCTGTGCCTGCACGCTCTGCTAAACCTGCGATGTGAAATATGCCCCTATGTCAGACACAATTGATAAATGTACACTGTGCAATCGAACTATCTCCCGCTTGTACAAACTAGCCAACCTATCCACTCGATGTGTGATCAAAATCAGTATAAAGTGCGCATACTTCCTTAACATGTCCACAATCACTAGATGCTATCATGACCATACTGAGATCGAGGTAAACCACTAGTAAAATCCATAGCGATATGCTCCCACTTCCATCGAGGAATGGGAAGTGATTGTAATATCCCACTAGGTTTGCGATGCTCAGCCTTAACTCGCTGACAAATCTCATACCCTCGAACGTAGTCAGAAACATCAGTTTTCATCCTCGACCACCAAAAGAAATGATGCACATCATCATACATCTTGGTCCTGCCTGGATGAATCGTAAAACGTGAGCGGTGTTCTTTATGAAGTATCTCAGAGTGTAGCTAAGCCACTGATGGAATCTATAGTTGCCCTCTAAATCTCAGGCATGAGTCTGTCGACTGACTTCAATCTGGATGATCTGAACTCTGTGCCAACTTCAAAAACCTTTGATAATGCTTATCAACCCACTGACCTTCGAGTACACTTTGAATCAACACTGTCTAAGTCCTCATCTGCCCACAAATTAATACTCTAGTATCGGTCAGAACATTAACAAAATACATCCTTTCGACTGCCTCGAGCAAGCCATAATCATATGTCATGTGGCAGGTAACAACCACTGAGTCAACTCCTCTGTGGCTCAATGCGTATGCAATCACATTAGCCTTCCCCGGGTGGTACTACAAAGAAAAATCATAGTCCTTAAGGAACTCAAGCCAACACTTTTGTCGCATGTTCAACTTTTTCTAAGTGAAGAGGTACTTCAAAATTTTGTGGTCAGTAAAAAATACAAATCTCTCCCCGTAGAGATAGTGGCACTAAATTTTCAGTATGAACACTACTACCGCCAACTCCAAGTCATGTGTAGGGTAGTTCTTTTCATAAATCTTTAGTTGTTGCGACGCGTAGGTAATCACTCTATCGTCCTGTATCAAAACACAGCCCAAACCGACTTTAGAAGCATCGGTGTTCACTTCAAAACCTTTCCTTGACTCGAGCAAAACTAAAACTGGCGTGGTTGTCAATTGTTCCTTCAATGTACCGAACACCTACTCACAACTGTAGCTCCGCTGAAATCTGACCTCCTTCTTCGTCAACTGCATCATAGGTGCCACAATCTTCGAGAAGTCCCGTGCAAAATGCCGATAATAACCTGCCAAGCCCAGAAAACTACGTATATATGACACTTATCTTTGTGTAGGCAAATCTATAACTGCTTTGACCTTAGCGGGGTTCACTGACACACCGCTAGTCCCGACAATGTGACCTAGAAATTCGATCTCTGTCAGCCAAAACTCACACTTACTGAACTTAGCAAACAACATGTGCTCTCTTAGTGGTTGCAAAACTAACCTGAAATGCTCCTTGTGATCCTCATAAGTCCTGGAGTAGATCAAGATGTCATCGATAAATACAATGACAAAACGATCCAAATAGTGTCTTAACACTCGATGCATCAGGTCCATAAACATCGTTGGGGAATTAGTCAGCCCAAAAGGCATGACTGTAAATTGGTAATGCCCATATCGAGTGCGAAATACCATCTTCTCCCTATCTCCGCTCTAATCCTCAACTGATGGTACCTAGATCTCAAATCTATATTCGAGAACCATTGTGCTCTTGTCAGCTGGTTAAACAAGTCATCAATGCACGGAAGTAGATACTTGTTCTTCATTGTCACCCTATTCAATTGCCGATAGTCAATACACAATCGCAAGCTGCCATCTTTCTTTTTGATAAACAGAACTGGTGCTCCCCAAGGTGACATGCTCAGGTAGATGAAACCCACTTCAACAACTTGTCTAGCTGAGCCCTCAACTCCTCTAGCTCTCTCAGAGCCATCCGGTACGACAGAATCGAAATAGGTTTGGTCTTTGGGACCAAGTCAATAATAAAGTTGATCTCTTTAGGCGGTGGCAACCCTGGTAGCTCTGCTGGAAAGAAGTTAGGAAACTCGCATACCACTGTCGTACTCAATACGCTAGCAAACGTCTCAACATCTACGCTAGTGGCGACTCTACCTTTGGTAATAGGCAAACTAGTCGAAGTACCCTGAAAACTAAACTCCGGATGCCCTAGAATATGAAATATGACTTTCTTACTTAAGAAGTGGATCTATGCATGATAAGCACCTAACAAATCCATTCGCAATAATGCATCAAACTCGAGAAACTCCAACACTCTCAGGTCTGCTGGCATGACCTCTATCTCGACCGAACAGTCAATACATAACAAATTCGGGTAGATCTTGTCCTAAGCAATTGTGCTAAGGATCAATGATCTTTCTAATCTAGTAGGTCTCAAACCCAACTCATTAACCATATGACCCAAAATAAAAGAAACAGTAGAGCCTGAATCAAACGTAGCATGCATAAAACGGCTGCAAATGTCTCAATCAGATTACGGTTAGTAGTCGGATCTGGTGTAGTAATTGCGTGAATCTGCTCCCAGCTCTACTGTTGTTGCCCTCGGCCCAATCGTGGACACGCACTGATAAAATGTCCAATCTGTCCACACTCGTAGCACACTATCTGAAATATCGCTCCAGACTGATCGTTCTGTTCCTGTCTCTATGATTGACTGGAACCGTGACCCTGATCCTAGTCATATCTCTGCCCCTGACCACAACCTTTGTCCCTACTGTTGCCATTGCCTTTAGCCTACTAATATTGCTGTCTTTGAGGACTTGACTATTCTGGCTGCTATGGTGAATTGACATAACTCCATACTGGAACAAATGGTACTATAGCTGTGGTAGGTGGAGACGCAACAGATCCTACAATCTAAGCTCGGTTTTTCTGACCCCACTATCCAGGTCTTTTCCTCCTCCTATCACCTCTAGAACCTTCCATTGCCTATGACGGTGCTGATGATGCCACCGGTGCTCCGATGTGTGTGCTCTCAAAACTCTCACTAGCCATAGCCTTCTCATAGGACTTTTGTAATGTGATCGAAGCCGTCATCACTACAACAGAACTAATCGAATCAAGTAGATTGTGTACAAAGTAGTAAGCCTGGTTAGCATTAGTATTGGCCGCACCTCCTGCATACTCCATCAAATGTAAGCACCGGTCCATATACTGTATGACTGACTCTTCGGTCTGCTGTCTAATTGTCTGAAACTCAGTTTTCTTTAAGTTACAGACTGTAGGAGAATGCGCTTCTTGTTAAACCTTTCCTTGAACTCAGCCCAGTTATTGGGCTTCCCCTTCGACGACATTGTAGTGCGTCGCCAGACATTGACCTCGCCGAATAGTAAAACTGAAGATATACTTGGATGCATGTGTGTCGGTGTAGCCAATACATCATGTATCTTCTCATGGTTCCTCATAAACTTCTCTGCAACCTCGAGGTTGGTAACCCTTGTGAAACTTCTCCGAATGATGTCTCATAAACTCGCGAGCCTGCCTCGCCTCAGCTGTCGTCCTAACACCCAAATCGGTTGGCGTGCTCAGCGTATCCTCAGTCAGTGTCTCCGATGTAGGAGGTACTACCTCTGCCCGTACATGTGCCTCCTCAGACACTATAGGTCATGCCTGAACTGTCGACACTGCAAGTGTGTCGTGACCTGTAGGAGCACTCCCAGCCTGAGTAACTGGAGTTGCTGATGTGGTAGGTGATGCTGTCACCTGAGCCCTTAGCAGTCTAAGAATCTCTTGAAGCTGCTGGTCATGTGATGTAATCATCTGCGACATGCCATCTAATCGCCCCTGTACATCACCTATACCACTATTGCTAATCTTAGGCTGATCGACCATCACTAACTGAAAAGAAAGTAATTCTCATGATCAAGACATAGCTATCAATAGTAATATATACAAAAAATCAAATAACTCATAGTCCAGTTTTTATTTTCCCAACTCTCCTCACTTCCTAACTAAGACTTAAGTTAGGATCATAGGGTTCCACTTTAAGTTCAACCATTCCTAACTTCTGCTAGTTTATATCTTAATGGTTTGTGATTTAAATCAAGAGTTAAGTATTTAAAACTTCGGCTCTGATACAGCCTGTGACGGTCCTAGTTCCACAATCTTAAACTGGGCCTCGCCTGGCTTAGACTTACGTGGATCTCGAGTCAATCTCGTTAAGTCACGCATGCCTAGTCAGCCTTCCTTTACCATTTACCGTTTATCAAGCAATTAAAACATTAAGTTAATCAATTAGTGATTTATCATAGTAATAGTGGAAGCAATTAAATCTTGCACTAATTAATCAACCTCAAAACATTCAAAATATTCTTCCAAAAAAAAATCAAAATAAAACAACCTAAAGTGTTGAAACCCCGCATATGTAAATCACCAATAAATAAGTCTAAAGAGAGTAACCTATAGATATACATGCCCAATATCTCTCAAAAACCCAAATCCCAGTGTTTCAAAAACAAGTATATACAATAGTACAAAAGAATCACCTATGTCCGATACGTGGAAGAGTTGCTCAGGTATCCTCAGATCAAATCTCCTAGCTGTGGAGCCTTCCCTTTACTAGACTGTCGATCTGCACTCTGTCAGACACAAGAATGATGAGTCCAGGTAAGTAACGCCAAACAGGACATAAATACAACATTTCAAAATAAATAATACACCAGTCCATATTCATGCCGATAAGAAGAAAGGACAGGGAATGCATGAATAAATAAAGATTGTAAATAGCCGAGTCAATCGAAAATGAGTGTCCCAAAAATAATAGAGAGGCGCAAGTAGTCCCAACCAAACAGTCGCTGAGTCGAGGAAAACACCTACAAGATTCGGAGTTTAGGACGCGGTACACCCAATGCCATCTTAAAGTCCACGCGGATGAGATTCCTTGGTAGTCCAGGTAAGAACCCTTACCCCATATAGAACCATAAATACTATCATGCATCCTGAATTCGTGGCTCTGACATTTTACCTCAGATAACCCGTCCTACCAAAGGATCACGTTGACTCACTTGCCTTCAGACAACTCAAAGGAATGAAATTTCCAAAAGTAAGAGTAGAGTAATAACAATAACAATTTAAAGCTCAAGAAATAACTGTAAAAATTCCTCACTGGTTTACTTACCTGTATCCAAGCTAATACGCATTCATATGACCTCTGACTCGCCTCCTACGAATCCCCGTGTGACTCGTTAATAAATAAAACTCCTGATAATCCATTAAATTGCAAATCCTGAATAATTACTTCTTAATTTACCCAATTTTCTCTAATTAACAGCCCATTTTCCAAATTGGCTGCCACAGGGGCCAATGCCGATCCACAGTCTGTCTTACCAGCGATAGCTATGCTCTACATTGGATTATATTCTACATTTTATCTTTTTAAACCTTATTAACTGTCCATTTACTGAGTAAGTTGTATTGAAAATAAATCATATGTTAAAGCATCCTAAAATCCTCAATAAACACAACGAAAGCCTTACTAACACATTTACTCGGATAATAATACTATAAATGTGTAACCTAAACCAATAACCTAATGTGAAAAACTCATACACAACCATAAATACCTCTGAAGTCACCAAAAAGTTCAATATACATAAAGTTTCTCAAAACCCTAAACCCATAATAAAACAAAGTAAATATAATACAAACGTACGAGTTAGGCTATCTCGGCTCAACAGTACTCTTGCAGCTTGCCCTTGCCCCTGCTCGTACTAGGATCTGCACTCAAGCCATCACAAAAGACAGATGACGAGTCCAGAGTGAGTATTTTCAAGGAAATTAAGTGAGCATTTATGAAAGTAAATACTGAAATTTATATAAAGCTATTAAATGAACATGCGAAAATAAATACAGGCAACTGCGCTCATCGCATGAATAAATAATAGGAAAAATTCAAAGTGTGTTCCTAGCCCCAAGGGTCAGACTACACCATAATTCGGACTCTTCCACAGAATACTGCCGACGAGTCCAACTCAAGCAGGGCAAGCATCTGGATTCGCTCGATGCCGGTGTTACACCTACGGCACACCGACACACGCCACGACGTGATACTCGGGTCGTACTATTCACCGAGATCGATCTGGTAGTATGCGCTATGGTGTAGTGGACATACACACAGGAATGGAACGGAGGGAGCCCCGCTTAACGTCCGCCCATATAAATATAACCAAGAATAGACTATTGAAATGAAAGAAATTGAATTCAAATGCCAAAAGTAGTAAATACTCAATTAATTTCAGTTGGGATACTACACACCTCAATCTGCACTCCGCGTCCTGAAATTCAAACCCTGATCTAGCTCCAATAAATGCCCGACAATCAAAAGTATCACCCAAATGTACCTAAAATTATTTATCATTGAATTAGCTTCCATTTAACATATTATGTCAATTTTACGTTTTTCGAGGTAAAAACCCCGACTACATCTCACCAAAATCCCGAGAAAATTCCAAAAACTCATTTATTAACCCATTTTCTAATTTCTCATATTTTTCTGGATTTTTTTGAATTTTTCCATAATTTTTAGCTATTTTCTCTATTTTTCTATATTTTATTTTATTTAAAATTGTTTTAAATTTATTTAAATAAAATAATAAAATAAAATAAAAAATATTATTTAAATATTATGGGGGTGGTCCCCTGAAATTTTTTGAATTTTTTTTCATAAATTTGTCATTTTGAACAGTGTCACGCTGCAGGTGGCGCCGTGGGGGTCAAACCCCTGTGACGTCACATAAAACGTGACCTTTAATTACTCACTACCCCAGATGCCGCAAGTGGCGTCGTGGGGCTTTTCCCTCCACGGCGTCACATAAAGCGTGACATGCCCAGAGTCTCTGCTCTAGGCGCTGTGATCGACCTCGTGGACATAAATGCCCCATAATGTCCCTCGCGGCATGAGTTCCTGTATTGACATTTGGGGTTTTTTGACACCCTAGTTCGCTTCCCACTTTTCGAGCCTATCCCAAACTCTTCGAGACATCCGTTACAACACTAAACCACATTCGCTTACGTCGAAACCTCAGCAAAAATACCCAAAAATTCCAAAAATTCACCAAAATTCCACAATTTCTCAAATCACTAAAACCATTACAAAAGACCAAAACCTCATTTCATTATCATCAAATCTATCAACAAAATCCACTAAAAATCAAACCCCAAATTCATCATCCGAAACCATCGTGATGAAAACGCTCGAAATCACTGCCAAAACGTAAATACACACGTGAGGAGTCAGGATCTCACCTTTGAACTCGAAGTAGGTTGATTATTTGGCAACAATCCACGTTGAAAATTCGCAAAACACCCTTGCACGTTTCGTTGTTTGATCGATGAGATGAGTGAACGGTGAGGAGAGAGAAAAGTTGGTGGGTTCCTTTTATAAACTCCCATCTACACCCACATACGAATCTCGAGGCATATCTCTTGGCCTTCATTCATTCCATCCAAACACTTTGACTCCATATGATGACTCCACTAGGTGACTTCTCGCACAATACTCACGTTCCCGGACCCATTTAGTACCACGACTCACTCGTCGCGTATTCTCGGACGTATTAATGTATCGAACATGGTATACAACTTTTAATTATTACTTATTTTGCATTTAGTAAGTGTTTTTAATTCAATTTATCCCTCAGACTTCTAATTACTCGATAACTGTTTGCTCGAAACCTGTTATTCATGTTCTTCTCGAGCTGAACCCGTTTCCCAATACCAACGCTCACACTCAAACGTCCTCACACATTTGGGGCATTGGAATTTACATTCGGGTAAATAAAATATAATACAAAACATCTAACAAAAATAACATACCTCAGCGTCGACAACCGAGAATCGAACAACTGTATCATAGCAAGGGTCTATGTATGACCTAAATTGACACGTGGCATGAGTTATATTTTAGTTACTCATGGGCAAGTGAATGAGTAGGTTGGGTTGGAGGGACAAATGTATCATTTCCTTTTGGAACCAACATTAACTCAAATAAATGGGAGTGTCCTTAGTCGACAATGGTGCGTATAACGCAACTTTTTATATAATATAAGAAGCAACTAGAATCCCCCCTCTACCTCATTTTAGCCCCTAATTAATTTAATGTATTTTTTTAAATAAAATATCCTTAGGTAAAACTACATAAATAACCTTATATATTTAAATTGTTTCGTCTCATTTCCTTCCACTTTCCACTCATTACTTCCCAATGCTCCCTTCTCCCTACACTCTAACAACTTACCACTGATGGTTTTTTGTCGACACTCCGACAACTTTTAGTGAAGTTTAAAACAAATAGAGGGGAAAAAAGAATGAGCCGTTGTATACCTATTAATTCTTTTGAAGTTCAATCCAAGACAGAATAAGAAGGAAAAATTACAAATTTTGGTGTCTCGGCCGATCATACAGTTGACAATATTTTTGAACGAAAGCTTTGCTTTCCCTTCCCATGGACTTAGGATGATAAGTTGGAGTATGTTATGAGAGTTACCAAAGCTATTTATGATAGAATTAGGGATAATTAGTGTTGGGTTTTTCTTTTCAACCAAATTAGTGAAGGGCAAACTTGTCATTTGGTCCACCTCCTATTTAAAACACATTTTCTTTAGATGAGAGAGAGATTGACACATTTGAGAGACTTGGGAGAAAAATATTTTTGTGAAGCTTGAAGCCTTAGCATTCAAGAACCCTTCAAGCCTTTGATTAAAGGGTCAAACGGACTTCATTTGAGGCAAGATTCGAAGGGGGAGTTCATAGTACGAGCTCTACCAAATTATTGATGGAGATTGAGTTGGGAGTTCCAGTTTGACATGGTTCTCAAGGATCACACTTTATCCTCTTTAGGTGATTTCTTCCCATTTCTTAAGAGTTGATGTTTCTTACAAAGATATGCTTGTTATCCTGATGCCTTGTTGATGTTCATGCCTTTAATTTGTATTAGAGAAGACCTTGTATTTTCATTTGCCATAGTAGAGAGTTTTTTATAAGTGTTAGTCACCTCGTGGTTTTACTTCTCACTTTTAGAAGGTTTCCACATTAAAAATCCAGTGTGTTGTAGTTTGACTCTTGCATTTCTATTGTTCTTTACTTGTTGGGTTGTTCATATTATGGTTGTGGTCCTTATTTGGCGACACATGTGGGGTCGATTATTTGTTAGTGTAGGTTCACCCCATCAAAGTGGTATCAGAGAGTGGATGAAATTCTTGTCCCTTATGTTTAGCAATGGATGACCAAATATTCAATCCAAGAAAGTGATGTTTGAATGGTCTAATTACCATGCATGGAGAAAGAAGATGGAGGACGTTCTCTATATGAAGAAGTATTACTAGTCGGTATTAGAGATCAAAAAACCCGAAGGCATGTCCAATAAAGAATGAAATATCTTTCATCAACAAGTGTGTGGACTTATTAGGCAATAGGTTGATGACAATGTTTCTAGCCATATAAAAGAAAAGACCAATGCACGTGTTATATGGACTAAACTTGAAGAGTTGTATGTTCGAAAAATGGGGAACATGAAGATGATTTTGATGAAGAAATTCATGACCTTGAAATATCAAAAGGGAACCCCAGTTTTAGATCATTTGAATGCATATATGAGAGTTGTGATCCAATTGGCGAAGATGAACATCAAGTTTGATGATGTGGTACAAGCTCTATGGCTTATTGGCACACTATCTGATTATTAAGTTACATTTCAAATGACATTTTCTAATTCTGTTCCAGATGGTGTTAATTCTTTCGATTTGGCATTGATCGAATGACATTGTGAATGAAGAAGACAACAATTACTTCAAAGCTCTTCCTCACAAACACAAACAAAGGTGTCGGTTACAAAAAATAGGGAGAAAAGCAAAAGCAAGGGTTGGAAGTTACATGATAGAGGTAGAAGCAAGTCCAACAAATTTTGCAAATATTGAGTGTCATTATTATAGTTTAAAGGGACACATTAAGAAATACTATCGAAAACGCAAAAAAGACAACAAGAATGGGAATGAAAAGAAAGATGATGATGGTAAGAAGGATAAAGTTGTTATTGCCACGGAGGAGTTTCTTGTCATGTGTGATGATGGTGGGGTTAGTCTTGCATGCCATGAGACTAATTGGGTTATTGACAATGGTGCCACAATTCATGCTACATCAAGAAGAGATTTCTTCACATCTTATACATCTAGAGACTTTGGTGATGTTAGAATGGGGAATAATGGTTTATCTAAAGCCATTGGTATGGATGATGTATGCCTAGAGACTAATAATGGTTATAAGTTGGTCTTGAAGAATGTGAAGCATATCCCAGATATTCACATGAATCTTGCTTCAATTAGTAGGTTTAATGATGAAGGATTTTGTAGCACCTTCTATGATGACAATTGGAAGCTTTCTAGAGGTTATATGGCCGTGGCTAAAGGAAAGAAGAGTTCTTTACTGTATTTAATGCAAGCAAGGGTATGTGATAATAGAATCAAAGCACTTGAGAATTATGATACATTTGAGTTATGTCACATGAGACTTAGCACATGAGTGAGAAAGGCTTGACATTTTTGGCGAAGAAGAATGTGTTCTTATGGGTAAAGAATTTACCTTTAAAGAAATGTGTTCACTGTTTGGCAGGGAAACAAAAAAGATTTGCTTTCAAGTCATCTAGTTCTCATTCAAGAAAGTCAGAAATACTTGATCAAGTACATTCAGATGTGTATAGTCCTATGAAGACAAGGACATTTGGTGGTGCTATTTACTTTGTCACTTTCAATGATGATCATTCAATAAAATTGTGGGTTTACACCTTGAAGATAAAAGACCAAGTGTTTGATGTGCTCAAAAAGTTTCATGCCTTAGTTGAGAGACAAACTAGGAAGAATTTGAAATGCATTCGATCTAACAATGGTGGTGAGTATTGTGCCACCTTTAACAAGTATTGCAAGCAGCATGGCATTCATCATCAAAAGATGCCTCCTAAGACACCTCCATTAAATTAGATATCTGAGAGAATGAATAGAACTCTAGTTCAAAGAATGAGATGTTTGCTTTCAGAAGTAAAGTTGCCTAAATCCTTTTGTGGAGAATCTTTGAGTACGGTGGTACATGTGCTGAATTTGACACTGTGTATTCATCTGAATCTAGGTGTTTCAGAGAGAGTTTGGCATGGAAAAGATGTTGATCATTTACGGGTGTTTAGGTGCAAAGCTTTTGTTCATATTCAGAAAGATGAAAGGTCTAATGATAAGTCAACATTTAAAGGATTTAATAGTCTATTTTAGTATAGTTTAGTGTGGAAGTTTATAAAATATATATCTAATTATATTTAGTTTTGGTTTTTAGGTGAAACGGAGTGCACAGTTGAATCTAGGCCGGAAAAATACTTAGAACAGAGTATTTACTTATAGTAATCGGATACCAGGAGAGTTTGTCTCAAAATATACACCGACACTTAGGTAATTGGAGTCCTGCACGCTGCCACATGTCAAATCTTAGCTTTTCATACACTAGCAGTGCCACGTGTCGCCTTGCCATTCGTCCAATCGCGTCACACATGCTGTCTCCACCAATTGGTGCGCACCACATCACCAGTCCAGCAGCTGTTCGGCCACTCACATCGTGCCAAGTCACCTCTCATAGCTCCTCTCCTCTCTTCCACGTCGATTTGCCTCAGGATGTGTGCTGGTGCTGTCTCCCAAATCTTTGCATGAACTCACGTGAATTCATCTGCATCCCAGCCCACCACGTGTCGACCTCACGACCCCTAACCAGCACGTCACTGCCTCCACTAAGCCAATCTGCTCACGCCACGTTAGCGCGGTACTAGTTTCTCGTCTAATCCGCTTCTGACATGTCAGCAACACCCATAAATCCTCCAATCAGATGCTGCCACGTGTTCTAGATGCTAAGAACCACCAAAAGAGATTTCCCTCTCTTTCATAGACCAACTTTAGTAGTTTCATATATTAGGACTTTAGGGATTATTAGAAAGAACAAATTATTATTCTTTAGAGAACTCTTTATTATTTTCTTTTTGGTAGACATGTCCGGCTAATCAAGTTATTGCCTAGGTCGAAGGTGAAGCAATTCAGGATTATTGATTCATGGCATAACTTGTGAGATCTAATTCTTGGCATAACTTGTGAGATCTAATTCTTTTTATTGTTTAATTTAATTTAATTTCTTCTATTTCTTTGTTGTTGGTTTTCATGAATATGGTTTAAATCTAGGGTATGTATGTGGCCAGTGCATACTTTTAGGTGAAAAATCTATAGTCAATTGTATTCGTAATTGTATTTTTGGGATAATATAAGTGACGTTCACCCGATTTCCATTAAAACCTTTTGGTTCTTGAGTGTGCAACAATTGAATCTAGGTTAAATCGGGAGTCGATGCGATCCGGTTATCTAGGATTAGTATTCCCATAGAAGTATATTACTTTGGTTAGTGTGTTAAACCTTATGGCGGATGTCTAGGGTTATGCATTAATTAGGAAAGTAGTTAGTGGCGGGTGTCCTAGCTATCAAGATTAGGGGAATTATAAATTTCTGGCGGACGTCGATTTTCTATAGCTAATCTAAGAGAATTTGAATTAATAATTGTTTTGGGAAAGATTGATGACCATGATATGCCATTGATTCTTAATCTTGTCTTGTGGAACCATAGATCTAGGTGTTTTCATTTATTGATATTATTCTTACAATCTTGATTCCGGCTATTTTTATTTTAATTCTTCACTTTAAACTTCTTTTTAAAACCCCCATTTTTAATTAACTTAGAGTGAAACTTAAGTCCTGTGGATTCGACTTCGTATTTACCACTACTACACCCTTGTGGGATTAGTAACTCAATAACGGGCTATATTTGGCACACACGACACGTGATCAAATTTTGGCGCTGTTGCCGGGGATTTAGTCTTTCACTCTGAGCTTAGATTTCTTTTTCTTTTTCTTAGTTTTATGCTCTCACGACTCACTCGGTCTAAATCAACTGGCTTACTGTTACCTTTCGATCCTGAACCGGAGAGTACATTTCATAGGTTGAATAGAGAGACCCAACTTAGGCAACAACAAGGCCAAAATCCTCTAGAAATGGCTGACAATCGCCAAATCACTATGGGGCATGCTAATCAAGAGCTTCAAGCTCTTTTGGCACAACAACCCCTCTGCATCAACTATCCGGATAATGCCGAAGATTTTGAGTTGAGGTTAGGGTTCATTCATCTCCTACTGTCCTTTCATGGTGGTGAGAAGGAAGACCCTGTTACTTTTCTGAAGGAGTTTCAGACTAACTGCAAGTCTATGAAACCCTCTAATGTAGATGAGGATACTGCTAAGCTTAGATGTTTTCTGTTTTGTCTTAAAGACAAAGCCAAATAATGGCTTTTCTACCGTCCACATGGCTGCATTAACTTTTAGAATGAGATGACAAATGCATTTTTAAATGAATATTTCCTTGATGATAAAGTTGCTCAGCTCATCAAGGACATTTGCACTATCAAAATGAAGTCGGGTAAATCATTTGGTGAATATTGGGATTGCTTAAGCGATTAATTACTAGTTGCCCGTAGCATGGCCAGTCTGAGAAAGCCATAGCTCGTTTCTTCTATGTTGGCATGTCGCCCATAGAACGACGCATGATTGATAATGCGTGTGGGGGTCACATTCGAAATAAAACTCCAGCCCAAATGAAGTAACTGTATGAGGACATCGCTCAATAGTCACGCCTTTATGGAGATCTTGATGACATTGCTTATCAAAGTCTAACTAGAGGAAATGTCTCAAGTTCTACTGACCAAAAAATTGACCAACTGACCTCCATGATGGAGCATCTCCTCTCCTCTAGCAAAGTGCAAGTCAAGGCTTGTGGCATTTGTACTGCCACAAATCATGCAACTGATGAATGTCCTACTCTCTTTGAGGACAATCAACAGGCCAATGCCATGGGTAATCAATTCCAGGGACAATCTAGAGTCCCATTAGGGAATACGTATAATCACGCAACGGCGAGGAGCAACCCAAACTTCAATTATGAGCCTCAAAATCAGAACTACCAGACCTTTATCCCGAGAGGTCAACCGTTGCCTACACCTTCCAACCAGTCCTCTTCACTTGAGGATATTATGAAAGCTCTTATGGCTGAACATAGGCAATTTACAAGAAATGTTGCCCAATTCAAGGCTACCACTGAAAAATCCATCAGTGCCACAAACTCTATGAGCCAGAACCTTCAAGTTTGAATGGGCCAAATATCATAGCAATTGGGACGTCTTGAGGATAATGGTAGGTTACCTTCACAACCTTACCCAAATCCTAACGCGAGTGTTTAGGGTTACACTCAGAAGTGGTAAAGAGCTGGAGGGACCCAAAAGGAATAATGGGTCATCTGATGCCAAAGACTAGGCAAATGAGGAAGAGCATGAGTTAGTAGTGACCTCGTCTATCCTTAAACAAATGGTAACTACTCAAAAAGAAGCCCCGCCCACATGAAGGTTAAACCTCCTTTTCCATTATGACTTATCCTAGACAAGAAAAAGGAGGAAGAGAAAGAAATTCTCAAAATCTTTCGGCGAGTGGAAATCAATATTCCACTCCTCGATGCTCTGAAGAAAATCCCTAGGTATGCAAAGTTTCCTAAGGAACTACGAAATAACAAAGGGAAACTAAAAGGCAACGAAAAAGTCCAAATGGGAGAAACTGTCGCGGCTATCCTACAAAAGAAGTTGCCTCCTAAATGCAAGGATCTTGGGATGTTCTCAGTGCCTTGTATTGTAGGTGATGTAAACATTCAGAGGGCTATGTGCGACCTTGGCGCTTCCATTAATGCCATGCCATTGTCTATTTATGAGACATTAAATGCAGGCCCATTAGAGGAGACTGGTATTGTCATTCAGTTAGCAGACCGTTCAGTTGTCAGACCCGTTGGTGTTCTTGAGGATGTTCTAGTTCAAGTGAATGAGTTTGTGTTTCTTGCTGATTTCTACATGGTAGATATGAAGGAGGAACCATTTCTTAATGCTTCGTCAGTGCTACTTGGACGCCCATTCTTGAAGATGGCAAAGACGAAAATAGATGTTGATGATGGATCTCCTACTATGGAGTTCGACGGTGAAGTCATCAAGTTTAACATCTATGATGCAATGCGATACCCCAGTGATGTGTCTTCTGTGGTATGTACCATGGACTATGTGGACCCACTCATTGAGCAGGCTTTGTTCACGAGTAACGATGATGCGGTGAAAGTAGTGTTAGAGAACAATCTGCACACTACTCATATCCACCAGAGTGTTCTGACCCTTGATACTGATGTCGAGGATGTTGTTTTAGAGTTGGATTCATTCCAATCACTGCCCCCAAACGTCTGTTATTTGGCGTTGCCCATTACTGACTCTAAAATTTCTCCCTCCTTGGTTAAAGCTCCCACACTTGAGCTGAAGCCACTACCTGAGCACCTAAAGTACATGTTTATAGGTGAGAAAGACACACTCTTTGTGCTCATCTCAGCCAAACTTACACATTTGGAGGAAGAAAGACTCTTGCGAGTACTCCGGAGTTTAAACAGGCTATTGGGTGAACCATAGCGGATATCAAAGGTTTGAGCCCTTCCACTTGCATGCATCATATATGGAAGAGGGGTCAAAACCTACGAGAGAAGCCCAGAGGAGGCTAAATCCGCCTATGATGGATGTCGTAAAGAAAGAGATACTGAAGCTCCTTGATGCTGGCATGATATACCCTATCTCTGATAGTAAATGGGTAAGCCCTGTCCAGGTGGTTCCTAAGAAAACATGAGTCACAATAGTCACCAATTCACATGGTGAGTTGGTTCCAACCCGCATTCAAAATGGTTGGCAGGTTTGCATTGACTACAATAAGTTAAATGCTTTTACCAGGAAGGATCACTTCCCTCTTCCATTCATTGATCAGATGTTGGAGAGATTAGTTGGTTGCTATCATTATTGTTGTCTTGACGATTACTCCAGTTTTCACCAGATACCGGTAGCATCTGAAGACCAGGAAAAGTCGACCTTCACTTGTTCGTTTGGCACTTTTGCCTATCGACGCATGCCCTTTGGGTTATGCAATGCACTTGCCACCTTTCAAAGGTGCATGGTGAGTATCTTTTCAGATTTTTTTAAGCATTTCATAGAGGTCTTTATGGATGACTTTACTGTTTACGGTGATTCATTTGATAGTTGTCTCTTCGATCTGACAAAAGTACTCAGCAGGTGCATCGAGAAGAACTTGATTCTGAACTATGAAAAGTGTCATTTTATGTTGTATTACGGTCTTATTTTGGGACACATTGTCTCAGCCAGGGGTGTAGAAGTAGACCATGCTAAACTCGATGTTATCAAGAAACTTCCCTACCTTACTAATGTGCGAGAGATTAGATCTTTCCTTGGACACGTTAGTTTTATCGTCGTTTCATCAAGGACATTTCAAAGATTACATAACCCCTATGTCATATACTCCAAAAGGACATACCTTTTGAGTTTGATAAGGCATGTAGGAGTGCATTTAATGCACTAAAAGCCTCACTTACTAGCACACCAGTAATTCAAGCCCCTAATTGGGAGCTTCAATTTGAAATAATGTGTGATGCTAGTAATTATGCAGTTGGTGCAGTCTTAGGATAGAGAGTCGGGAGAGTTTCACATGTTATGAGTCGGAAGAGTTTCACATGTTATTTACTATGCTTCTCCTACTCTAGATGTGGCTCAGATGAACTACACCACTACTAAGAAGGAGCTCCTTGCCGTTATATTCGCACTAGAGAAGTTTCGGCCTTATCTTCTAGATACCAAGGTTATTATTTACTCTGGTCATGCAGCCTTGAAGTACCTGATGAGTAAGAAGGATGCTAAACCTGGGCTCATTCGATGAATACTCCTATTACAGGAGTTTGACATCACAATTAAAGATAGAAGTAATGCAGAAAATCTAGTCACAGACCTTTTTAGCAGGATTGAGAATGGTGAACGTCCTACCCTTATAAAGGATGATTTCCCTGATGAGTACATCTATGTTGTCATGGAGGATCTTCCCTGGTATGCCAATTTGGTGAACTATATCACCTCTGGCAAGCTATCTCCTCATCTTTCGAAGGCTCAGAAAAATAAACTTAGGAGCGATGCTAATTATTATGTGTAGGATGACCCATACTTATGGAAATTTTGCTCCAATTAGGTTATCAGGCAGTGTGTTTCTTAGATTGAGAGTCATTCCATCTTGACTTTTTGTCACACTTACGCCTGCGGTGGCCACTTCGGTCCCCGTAGGACAGTTAGGAAAGTTCTTAAAAGTGGGTTTTACTGGCCCACTATTTTTCATGATTCATACATGTTCACCAAGAATTGTCCTAACTATCAGAAAACTGGTAACCTTAGTCATCAAGACCAAATGCCACTTACCCCAATTTATATTTGTGAGATATTTGATGCATGGGGTATAGACTTCATGGGACCGTTTCCAGTGTCATTTGGTAATGTTTACATACTTTTGGCAGTGGACTACGTGTCTAAGTGGATGAAAGCTAAAGTTACCCGCACTAATGATTCTAAAGTGGTTTGTGAATTCCTCAAATTGAGGATTTTTATAACATTTGGTACCCCATGTGCCCTGATCAGTGATAGAGGCACTCACTTCTGCAATCGTATGGTTGAAAATCTTTTAAGGAGGTACAATGTTACTCATAGAATGTTTACGGCGTATCATCTACAAATGAGTGGCCAGACAGAGGTTTCTAATAAGAAGATCAAATCCATCTTGGAAAAAACGACGAATCTTACTCGGAAGGATTGGAGTACACGTCTTGATGATGTGGTTTGGGCTTACCGAACGACGTTTAAAGCGCAAATTGGAATGTCCCCCTATCTTCTTGTGTTTGGAAAAGCTTACCACCTGCTAGTTGAGCTTGAGCATAAATCCTACTGGGCTGTGAAACAGCTTAATATTCAGCTTGACGAAGTAGGAAAGGAGAGAAAGCTCACTCTCCAAGAATTGGAGGAAATCAGGAACGACACATATGAAAATGCGCGAATTTACAAGGAAAAAACCAAAACGTTCCATGATCGCATTCTTTCTAGGAAATCTTTTTGTGTTGGTCAAAAAGTGCTTTTGTTTCAATCACGTCTTAAGATTTTTGCAGGTAAGCTGAGATCGAGGTGGACAGGACCGTATGTGGTGATTGTAGTGTATGATCATGGTGTAGTGGAGATTCAGAGTTTGGAGAATGGTAATGCTTTTAAAGTGAATGGCCACAGATTGAAGATCTTTTATGAAAACTTCCCAAGTCAAAATGTAGAGGGCGTATCACTTGAACAACAAGTCTATGCTGATTGACAGACTCAGACCAAGTTGAGCCAAAAACTTTAAACAAAAGCGCTATTGGGAGACAACCCAAATTTTGTTAATTATTATTTAGTTTTTTTATTTTTTTATTTTATTTTTATTTTTATTTTTTTTATGCATGAACTTGTATCATTTCTTTCTTCTTATCACTATCATGCTCTTTCACCATTTTCATTTGTTTTTTTTATGTATAGACCACTTGACTTGTTTTGAACCTTGAGGTCAAGGTTCGGAATAAGTTTGGGGATATTTTAGGGATTATGGATAGTGTTGGATGGATTTTCTTGCTAAATACCGCAGGTATAATCGTTATTTTTTTTAAATTATGATGTTGAAGGATGGTAATGGTGGTGTTAATTCTCATTCTTTTATCTTTCCATCTTTTTTTCTCTGTCATTGATACTTCCATATTCCATTTCACTAGGATATGATACATTTGCATGCATACATTTAGTTTAGTTTATTAGGAGTAGACATGTGTCTATCTATGTTTGTTCTTGTATTTAGACCTTACATAGTGTCATATGTTGCATTTAGAGTCACCCGAAACTTTGTTTCATGCCTTTGGTTGTGGATGAGTATATTATAGTTGCTTTTTGACTTGAAACTCATGAAAAATTCGGAGAAACATTCAATCAAGACGTAGCTCAACATTTTTATGATATCATTATTAGGGACTTAGTATGATGGTTAAACTTTGTGCTAGATACCAAAATGGGCAAACAGTCAAAATTGTGCAAGTAATAGTGCTTTAATTCATATTTGATAATATGCTTAATCATAGTGAAAGTGAGAAGTGCTAGAAGGAGTTTTCTTAAAATAGAGAGTCCCATAAGATTCCATAGGAAATGGAGCAGGGAAACTTGTGGTGGGAAAAAAATGAGAAAAGCGGTCCATAGGAAATGGAGCAGGGACCATATTACTTGAAAAAAATAATATGGAGAAAAAATAGAGTGTATTTATTGAATGAAAAAATACGAAAGTCTATGAAAACTCCTCAAATAAAAAAAGATTTAGCTCGAGTGCTTTCACTAGATTAAGTAAGATTTTAAACTTGCATGCTTGAATGTATAGACCAAGAAAACTCATAAGTAGTTGATTGCCTTTGTTTTGACCAAACCTATGTCTTTAAAGTGTGATCTTAACTATGTTTGGGTTGCGAGTCTTGACATATCATAACTCTGAAATTTCTAGAGTGGTTTGTTACTTGGTGACTATGTGAATCAAAGGAACTCCATGAATTTTGAATCATGTTTAGGTATGAGTCTAGGTATAAGATTAGTTTAGTTAATGCATTAGGAGTCTAGTTTAGTTTGTGTTGTCAAATACACCTTTGCTCGGGACATGCATCTAAGTTTGATGTCAAGACTAGACATTGTGCGTTCATTGGCTATAGGTAAGATAAGTTTGGCTATAAGTTTTATGGTGCAATTCAAAAGAAACTTGTAAGAAGTTGAGATGTAGTGTTTATAGAGGATCAAATCATTAAGGACATAAAGAAGATAATTAGTTCAATGCGTAATGTTAGGGGTGATTTGGTTGATTTTGGGTCATTTGCTCCGCTGCATGTTCATATATAGATTTTAGATGCAATTCATGATCATCAACATGATAGTGGTAATGTTGATATTTCGCTAGAGGTTGAGTTAGGTGATGATGATTGTAACAACCCTAAAATATAACTCATGTCACGTGTCATTTTAGGTCGTACGTGGGACGATTTGTTGTGATACACATTTCCAATTATCAATTGCTGACATCGAAGTATGTTATTTTTGTCTTATGTTTGTATTATATATTTATTACCCGAATGTTAATTTAACTGTCCAAATGCATGAGGACTTGTAAATTGAATGTAATTGAGTCACGGACTGGTTTGGCCTAAGGAAATGAGTATTAGACAAACGATTTACGGTAAACGGAGTCTCGAGGGGATAATTTTAAATAAAACACCGAAAAATACAAATTAAAATAATAACTAATTATAATAGGAATGTGTTCTAATTGTTGATATCGACAATTGCACGTGAGAGTGCAAGCCATAGTGCAGGCCGAGTACGGGAATGACCTAGGAAATCATTTGTTCGAGTTAGAAAGGATAAGGTCAAAGGACCAAGTCACATTTTTGTGTTAGAAAAGTGGTTGGTAGGGGTGATTATGAGCCTTCAGATGGTCCTAGGGATGAGGGTGTGAGAAGAGTTGAGAGAGGGGGTATAAAAGGGGGTGTACGTGACACACCAACTTTTCTCTCTATCCAAAATTTGAAAAGGATTTTTGTCAATTTTGTGGTCATTTCAAAGGCTGATGATCAATCCACGATAAGTATTATGGTTAAATCCTGTTTATTCAATCAATTCTCTTTATTTTGGCGGCGATTTTGCAGGTTTTCGTTGCAATTTTTTAACACTGAGATGACCACTGAATTTCTGGGTTTTGGTAGTGTTTTGGGGTGGTTTTATGATCAATTGAGGCAAAGAATGTGTTTGGTTGTTGTGGATGTGGAGTTGTGAATTTTTGATGATTTTTGGATTTTTTATTTGGATTTGTGAATTGTGGTTGAGGTCATTTTTTTATTTGAATGGGTAGTGTTTTCAAGTTGGATTTGAGATCTTTAAGTTAAGGGGATAGGTTGGGATCACGATGACGCGAGCTGGGGTTTTCGAAACCCAAATTTTCAGTTTTAGCTAGGTGCTGCTATGGGAGCCGTGAGATTTTGAACGTCATAGAGCTGGCCACGACGTCCGGGGCAGGGACACCTGTGCCCCTACGCTTTTGGGGACGATGTGTGGGGTTGAACCCCACGATGTCACCCACGATGTCCTAAGGAATTTGTGAATGAAATTTTGAAATGTTTTCAAAAACCTTGGGGCTTCTCTTTGGTATCTAAATGGGAATGAGACCCAATACTCGAGAAATCTACCCAATTATACGATGATTATATGTTATGAAAAATTGGGAATTTTGGAGATTTAATGGAATTTGAAATATAAAAGGGAAAACATGACTTTAATATAACTAATTGGATTCAAATGACTACTAGGGAGTGTAGTTAAGTGACGGGCATATAAGGAATTATTGGTGGTGTGTCAGAATGTTTGAGTGCCTATTAGCTTCGGATACAAGTAAGTAAACCAGTAGGAAATGTACAGTTATTTCAATTGAGCTTTAATTTGTTGTTGTTATTGCTTTGTATATGTCTTTAGATTTCCATTTCCATTTGAGTTGTCTGAGGGCAAGTGAGTCAACAGTGATCCTTGGAAGGAGTGGTCATCTGAGGTAATATGCCAGAGCCATGAACTCGGGATGCGCTGCACTGGTTACTAGTTCCATACGGGTGAGAGTTCTTAGTTGGATTACTAGGAAGTCTCTTATCCACATGGATTTATGGCTTGTTGGGTGTTGACTACGTCCTAGAATCTGAGTTTGTAGGGTTTCTCTCGACTCAACGGCCATTTGTTCGGGATTATTTGTGCCTCTCTTTTTGATTTCCTGGGCACTCATCTTTCGATTGGTCATTGATTTATTTACAGTCATTATTTATTCATGTGTTCCATTTACCTTTCTTTCTATCTGCATGAATATGGACTGCTTTACTTGTTTCGAAATGTTGTATACATCTTGCTTGGCATTACTTACCTAGACTCGTCATCCTCGTGTTTGACTGAGCGTAGCTCTGCAACTGAGGAAAGGAAATGGGCCATTACTTGGTGATTTGTTGTGAGGACATCAGAGAGGCTCTCCCTCTCACACTAATGTAATTTTCCTAACTTTTGTATTATGTATACGTATATGTTTTTGATCACATTAGGTTTATGGGTTTGTTAGAAATCTTGAGACATGTATACAATGTGATATTACTCTCTTTTGACTTGATATGCTTAATGATGGTATACATATGCGGGGCTTCCACACTCTAGGTTGTCATGACTTATGTCTTGAAGTTTATTCAGTTAGTTGAGGTTTTTAAATTGTTATAAGAATGCTTAATTAATGGATAATGATAAGGAAGGCTTATTAAGCTTCCGTTGACTTCACGAGAGTTGACCTGGGGTCCACATAAATCTAGGTCGGACGAGGCCCGGTTTAAGGTTGTGAAACTAGGGCAATCAAAGTTGGTATTAGAGCCTAATGTTTTAAACTTGGCTTTTAATTAAATTACAACCAGTTCAGAGACAAACCAATTATTAGTTAGAGCAATAGTTGAACTTAGAATGAAACCCTATGATCCTGATTTAAGTTTTAGTTAGGAAGTAAGGAGAGTTGGGGAATTAAAAAGGACTATATGAGTTATTTGATGTATTACATATTACTATTATCGATAGCTATGTCCTGATCGTGATCTCGCTTTCTTTTCAGATTACTATGGCCAATCAGCCCGAGACCAGTGATAGTGGTTCGGGAGATGTTCAGAGGAGACTAGATGATGTGTCTTAGCTGGTTGCATCACATGGCCAATAGCTTCGGGAAATCCTCCTACTTTTAAGGGCAAAGGCTACACATACACCCCTTACGTTAGTAATTCTAGTTACTCAAGTTGGGAGTGCACCTACTATATATGATACTCCAGTGGCTCCCATATCACAAACATAACCCATGATTGATGAGGGGGTTCGGGTTCAGGGCGAGATAGTACCACCTACGCCCGATACACCTATAGAGGAGTTGCTGAGTACGCCCACTAAAACCAGTACCAGGACTACAGTTGAGGTGAGACAATCTCTCAAGTTTCAGAGACATCACCCAGAAAATCTTTATGGTGGTAATGATCTCGAGACTGCAGAGGGATATATGAGGAGCCACTAGAAGATACATGACATGTCGGCCACATCGGAGCACATACGGCCGAGTATTTCTTTAGTTTTGTTATTTGGGGAGGCTGATGTCTGGTGGCATAGCATGGTGGTTACGAAGGGGAAGCCTAAAGACTGGGCTGAGTTTAAGGAGAGATTCAGTTAGAAGTATTTCCCTCATTCGGTCAGGAACATGAAGAGGGCCGAGTTTCAGAACATCTGACACACTACTAGCGAGATAGTGATGCAGTACATGGCCGATACCTTTAATTGATGGAGTATGCCGGAGATATTGCTGATATAGATGTTGACCAGATCTAAAACTTCATGTATGGCCTATTAGATTCTATTAGGTTTACGGTGGTGACCACAACTCTGAAGACATTCAGGAGGCCTATGAGAGGAGTATGACCAATGAGACCTTCTTGAGCATACGTACCATAACAGTAGTCGTGGCTTCAGCACCAACTCAATCAGGGTCGGTTCTAAAGGTGATGGGAGGAGGAAGACACCTAGAGAGTGGAGGCAAAGAGATAGAGCTCAAAGTGTTGAATCTGTTGTATCTCCACCTCACACAGTACCATCTGCTCCAATATAGAGAAGTTGTAGCATACCACAACAGTCAACATAGTCAAATCTTCAAAGAAAATAGTATCAGAGGACTGAGGGTAGTGACAAGGGTAAAGGTAATAGTTAGGGGCAAAGGTATAGACAGTGGTCAGAAACACGACTATGGATAGGCAGAGTTCTCATCAGTCATAGAGTTAGGGATAAAGTGTTCAGTTTGGATTAGGTTCTTAACGAGTGTGCTACGAGTGTGGACATATAGGCCACTTCGTCGGTGCATGTCCACGACTGGGCAGAGGGCAGCTGCAATAGGGCCAGGAACAGGTTCACGCCGTTTCCGCATTAGATCTGGCTACTACTCATAATTGAGGGTATGTCTTACATTTGTAGTCGTTTCATGCATACTATGTTTAATTATGATTATACGGTATCTTTTATTTCCAGTCGTATGGTTGACGAGTTGGGATTGAGAGAACTTAGCACAACTACTAAGGACAAGATATACCCAAACTTGTTGTGTGTTGATTGTTCGGTAGAGATAGGGGGCCACGTCTTACCTGTAGACTTGAGAGTGTTGGAGTTCTTGGAGTTCGATGTTTTGTTGGGCATGGATTGATTAATTCTTTAATCAGGATCACTAACCCGTGATGTGGGACCCGCGTGAGATACGCACACCAACCGAGGCACGTGGCCGAGGTATATTTTATATTTGTTATGGAGTATGCCTAGTGTTATGTAAATGTCTAGACTAATTAAGTCAGTTCATGCAATCATAGGCGTTGAGACACAAGCGGGGATGCACCTCGAGTTGCGTGCAAGTCGGGGGATCGAGTAGCTAGATTTGTGTTAAGCCTACACTTGGATAAAAGTGGTTCAATTAATTTATTTCATAGCCTATCGTATTTAATTAATGCAAATCATATTAAAAATTCTATAGTTGAATTACAAAAAAATTGAGAAAACTTGGATAAGCCTTATGATATGTACTAGCACACACTCCCACATAACTTGTGTTAAACATGGAGTCACTTGAGCTGAAATAAGTGGAGTGTAGGAGTCATTTTGGGCCATTAGATCATCATAGAATTAAGGGAGAACATCTAGATGAGAGCCAACCATACAAATACCACACTTGACAAATTCTCATCACTTTGCACGCTTTCAAGAGAAAAAAATTAGAGTTAGACAGACCTCAAAAATTCTGGAAATTGAGAGCAAAGGAGGTGATCCCATCAAAGTGAAGAAGGAGCAAAGACCCAAGTCTTAACTACAGCTTAGGTGAGCCCAAAAGCATTCTATTTGATTCACAAATTCATAAGGTTTAATTTCAAATCATGAGGCTTTGGTAATATGTTTTTAATTGTCTTTTGATGTGTTATTAAGCTTTGATATCAGTTTTCAAACTCGATTTTCGAAATTGAAGATTTTCCAAACCTGGGGTTTCAATTCCTACATACAACTTGCTAATTTTAGGCTTTGAAATGATGTTTATTTTCGAAATCAAATGTTAGATATGGATTCTCCATTTCGTTCTAATAATCTTGCCATAAAGAATTTCCAGATTTGGGTTTTAAAATCAAAAGTTATGAGTTTTTGAAAATTCAAGGTATTATTCCCCATTTTCACCATAATGCAGGTTTAATTCATGAATGTTTGATGACAATCGAAGTGCCTGCCTTGTTGTTAATGTTGGGAGGTTATGTTGGACCTTGGTGGAGGAGAATAAGGTCCAGGGGGCGATGGAGCAGTGAATTCCCAAGTGGGAAACCCAGAAAATTGATTGCAGATTTTTGGGTTTCTACACTCAGCACGCTAGGCAATTCAGCCAATACGCTAGGGAAAATCCCCTAGCACGCTGGGCACCCTAGACAACAGGAAATTCTTGCAAGTCTTGAAGTTTTTCTGGAACATTTAAACCTTTCTAAACCACTTTAACCGACCCTAAACCACTATAATTCATGGCTAATCACTTCAGGGGCATAGGGAAGTGTGTCGAGAGTTCGAGAACACGAGTTTGGGTGTCATAAGGTCGGGAAATAGTTAGGAAATTGCTTGAGAGTGATTAATCCCATTTGAGATATTTATTTACCTTTTAATTCCACTTTACTGCCGTAGGATAGTCTAATTGACTATATATGTGCCCTCGTATTCTGAATATCATGCGTTGTTGTGGAATCATCTCATATTGAGTCTTGCTATCATAATATTGTCTTCTGATATATTCATTGATTCATTTCATGAACCTCATGTCTATTTTATTGTTATATTCAAGAGAGTGATCCAAATAGCATGCTATTAGGATTAGATGAGTTCATGAATCGATTAAGGGACTTGTAGTCTTGATATATTGTGCTTTGTAGCATAGCCAACTCTTGAAAGTCTTTACAGAGTCATTCATTGAAATTACAAAGTAGTTTTAGAATCTAGGGTCTATTGCACATTATAGAGTGGGCGGCTCACGGGGTCACTGGACTTCGGGGATGTCGATACTCTCCACTATACTCGCGCGACTCACGGCGTAATGAATCGTGGTGTTCGACGAGAATTAAGATAGATAATTTATATGCGTAGAGCACAATTCCTCCATTTGAGGTTTATTAGAGTTTGATGAAACTAGTAGAGCACAACTCCATATAGTAGTGAAAAAGGCTAAGTGATATTTCTCACTGCCGATCGGACATAGAGCATACTACTTAGCCTGTGACAGTTTCGGTTGTACTTTTCGATATTTTCTAGCATGTTATTTAGATCAATTCTTGGCTGTTATTATGCTTTTAAATACCATTCTTTTACTTTGGAAATGTGGATAAATATATCATTTGGGAATTATTGTTATTGTGACGGCCCCAATTTCCCCGTGCAATTGGGTACGCCTGGCCTAAACCCGTGTAGGCCCCGAGTCATCACTCGGCAACCTGACGAGCTTAGTCAGCCTTCGATTTAATCAATTCAGTAGTTTATGAAAGAGTTATTGCATTAATACAAAACGGAAGGCTAAAACAAATATAACAAAGGGAAATAACTCAATCAAAGGGGAATTAGGAATTCTATAAATGTGGAAAACCCCGGCTATGCATGTACAATTCGATAGGCATATATACATGATGCCAGTCTCATAAAAGATATACCAAGTTCAATAATCCCAACAAAATAGGTATAAAACGAAATACACATCAGCAAACAAAATGTAATCACCTAATATAAAGTCTCTGAGATATCCTGCAACTCCTCAAAGTATATCGCCTAGGCAGAGCCCCTTGCCCTTGCTGCTCTCCACTCTATCTGCACTCACCGTCACAAACTAGACGGTGAGTAACTCGAATAAAATTGCTAGTAGTACCAGAAGAATGTAACAGTAATTTATGATTATAACAAGAAAAGCAGTCTAAGTATCATGCGGAAAGGAAATAACTGGAAAGTAAATAAATCAAATGCATGATAAAGAGACTGAAAGATAAACAATCGATATTTTGAATGTTTTAAGATTCAAAAGAGGCCCATGAGTGGTCTATTTCACAGCAATACGGCAAAGATCTCGCAAGATCTCTCCGGGCAATGTCGCAACACTAGCGCAGCGTGAAATCGAGAGGCATCGCAACACCTCTCGAATCCAAGTACCCAAGACACACATCACTAGGGGTGGTCAGTTACCCCTGCAGAGGGCACCCTCTTTGTCCCAGCTAGTGCGGGACCACATGATACCTTTGAGACACACACTCATGCCAAGAACATACAACCAAGGAAACGGAATGGAATATCAAGCAAAGGATCAATGCAACAATAGCAATAAATAGAGGATGTATAAATCACATGTTATTTTCTTACTGGTCTACTAACGTACATACACACAAGGCATGCATGTACTTACCTGATCTAACGTAACCGGTACTCACTCTGAGACTTTAACACGCTTCCCGTGTTTCTCGACTACCTGACAACGATTTAAGTCCCGAAGGTTTGTTTAGGATTAGTATTTAGTTTTAGAATAATTCTCCTAAACTTTGTTTCATTTCATTCAAATAATGGAACCCATATTATCGTTGATATCCTTTATACATTGGTTAGGCTCTTGTTGGGTCCACGTGTTAAGCCTATATCCACATAAGTGGGCTTAATAGGTGGACACTTGTTGGACTTAGGTACATATGAGCTATTCCCCTCATTTTATATATGTATTTGGATTTTAAGTTTTGCTTATCATATTAAACTTTCATTGGGTTTTACACCACCCATACACACACCAATTGAGATTTGTTATGGACTTATATAAAAAATGAGTGGTTCGGGCCTTTATTGGGCCCTTTTTTACAAGTCCATATTTATTTAATACCAATGTCTATACTTATAATCTTATTACTCATTCTTAAACCTACAATAATATACATTATGGTCACACACATACAATTGATGCGTACACCCCACTGGTGTGCACACTAACACTTCACACACCACTTGTCTTGTGCACACACACCCCACTGGTGTGTGCATCCCACTGTGATTTACCATGTTCACATTCATTAGTACATTACTTTATTATTTAAAACTATGTTATATACACATTGTCACTATTCCAAACATATACAACTGTTGTGTACACCCCAATGTGGTGTACACATACAGTGCTGTGTACACACCCACTGTTGTGTATACCCCATTGTGGTGTACACACATTGTACCCCCTTACATAACATTCACACCCCAAAATAGTTTCTATGCAACCCTAATACCACCCATACATCGCATGAAAACAGTCCCACCAAAGTGCACACACCCACACCCCAACTAGGGTGTGCCCATACACACACTGTACGCACCCCACACATATAGGACAGCCACCCCACACACACAACAAACATCTTGACAGCAAGAATGAAGAAGAAAGAAGAAAAAAGAAAACGAAATAAAGCACCCACATATAACCCACACAATGGGGTCACCTCCGGCCAGTAGGGTAGCCGGAGGGGGACTTCCGGTCAGCCTCGACCGGCACCAGTGCCGGTCATCTCAAAAACAGTGACAAACTGTCACATAAAACAGTTTTTTTTTTTTTTAAAAACAATTGTATATATGGCAGTGAGATCGAGAGAATGAGAGACAAGAGAGGAGGAGCTCACCCAGGGTAGGACGTGCCGGCTTCAACGGCGAAGGGGGTGGCGATGGTGACAAGCTCGCCGTGAGATGGTGGCTGCCACACATGGGATCGAGAGACAACAAGTGTGAGTTTCAAAACTGAGAAGGAGCGTGAGTGAGGAGAGAGAGGGAGAAAGCAAAGAACTCACCTAGCTCCAGTGACGTGGTAAGGGGCGATGGTGGTGGTTGTTCAGCTAGGAGAGAAGACAGCTGAGAAGAGGAAGGAGGGTAGTCAAGCGAGAGAGAGAGAGAGAGACGTGTTTGCAGAGAAGCCGAGAGGGGGGAGAGAGAGAGAGAGAGAGAGAGAGAGAGAGAGAGAGAGAGAGAGAGCTCGGACCTCCGGTGTGGTCCGGTCAGGTGAGAGATCCAGCGACTGGCAGTCGGTGGTCGACGGTGGCGAGAGGTAGTGACGGCTATGAGGTGAGGAAGATGATGAATAGTGATTAGGGTTTTAGGGAGAACAAATGGTTTTATATATGTGTTTTAGGACGAAATGACCATTTTGCCCTTGAGTTTAAACTTGCCCAACCCTTGGACAGCTACCCTTATGAGTCATTTTGCTCATCATCCTATTCTAACACATGTGCACATCTCTATGCCCATTCAATGGTCCTCCTCACTCACTTGTGTCACTTTAACAATCCTATCCATATTAACCTATTAAATTAACCCCATTAATTTTATTAAATTACCAATAAAGTTACACAAATTCTTACTTACTCGGTACACAGTGCCCCGCATTCGACACGCTTCTCAAGGCGGTCCCACTCTTGGGATTTAAAATAAATTCCCTCATGCTTTTATTATACTTTATTGTTAAAATTCTATTTTCCTCAACTTAGGTCATGTTTTTCATTTGGCTTTGTTTATTAAATAAAATCCCCTAAAACGGTTCCCGAAACATCCCGTTAACTAGGCGACACCTCACTCCATCAAAATATAGCCCGAACGGCTCGAGACCGGTAAAATACTAATATAATAATACATGCATTATCATCCACAAATAACCAAATTTTTGGGTCGTTACAGTCTCCCCAACTAACAGGAATTTCGTCCTCGATATTAATTCTAACTCGAGTGAATAAGGAGAACGACCACCCGTTCGCAACTCGTCTAAACTGCGGGCTTACAGCCGCTTCAAACAGCTTGGATCTTCTATCTCGAACTGCGGACTACCTCATAGTCACTTCAGACAGCTCGTTCATCATCGTTGAACTGCAGACCAATGCAATGTCGCTTCAGACAGCTCAATAAGCCATGACCAACTGTGGACTCTCGCGAGAGTCACTTCCAACAGCTCGACATTAGGTATTTGACTGCGGACTTGTACAAAGTCTCTTTGCACAACACAACATCTTAAATCCACTCCCTTCTCTTTTTTTTCACATCTACCAAACTGTGGGCCTCTGCCACTTCGAACAGCTTGATTTTTTTATTGGTCTTCAGACTGCGAGTCGCAACATCTTTAAACAGTCTAACTCAACTACGGTCTCTCTAGACCGCTCCCGTTTCCCCAAATGGTAGGAATGCCACGACTTCGCCGCAAACATCGCCCACTACCACGACTCAAGCTTGGTGATCACGACATAAGACGCTACGATCGCGACTCGCACGTCATACTCGTGAAAACCTCCTAACCCACATGCGTCTCGACGCAAGTTTATCTATACCCAGGCAGTAAAATAGATTCGACAAAGTTGTAACCGTGGCCACCATGTACATTACGTGTCCATGCATCGTAAGATGAATCACAACCAGTCTGGTCCTGCCTCTCTTTAGGTGTACTTGTGGCTAGTTTTCGCAACCCATTGTGCCCAAACTTACCATCTCTTTTGGATTCTTATCTAAGTTAGGTATGTCTCATCCTAGACAACACTGCTAAGTTTAAACGGTACCACTCTAGCCAGTATCGACCCTAACTCTGTCACATGACGTCCGACATCGCATTTTAAACACCTAAAGTTTCAAATAATTTGTTCCATTCATATTGTAGAATAATCAGGAAAATCCTTTACCTCCAATAGGATTACGAACCATTGTCAACTATTGTTCACTCGTCACGTGCACATCCTCGATGGCCTGAAGCTGATCGTCATCCTGCTGGTTCTCGTACAAATCGGGACATCGATTCTGAAAATGTCTGGGTTGTCCGCACTGGTAACACACCTTCCGCTTTCGAGAACCACTATCATCATTCGGATTCCTCGTTCGTTTCCCGTCATGTCCCCCTGATCGGTGCTCGAACTGCAACTCAGGTCGATCAGGCTCAATCTCCTCGTGGTGAGTACTCAAGTAACTCTCCCTAGCCAAGCTCCGCTCATAAGTCCTCTGCAACGTCCCTGGCTCGGTCGTAACGATCGCCCCTCCAATTTCGGGTAGTGGACCCTCAATAAAGTAGTACACTCGGTCTGCCTCCGTGCTAGCTGATCCTCCAGCATATGGTAATAACTGCAAAAACCGACCGATGTACTCCATGACGGACTCATCCGCTAACTGTCTCAGGGAAGTGAACTCATTTCTCTTGGCTCTCATCACGGTGGGAGGAAAGTACTTCATTTTGAACTGGGTCTTGAACTCTATCCAGTCCCTCGGTACGCCTCTGGTACTCACAATCGTAGTCCACCAATCGTCAGCTTCTCCCTGAAGCATGGATGAGGAAATCGTCGCTCTCATATGATCCTCGGTAGCTATGATGTGTATCTTCTTGTGACTCTTCAAGAACAACTCTGCTACGGTCACGTCAGTGCCTCCATAGAAATGACAGGGTCGTGCCTCTTGAACTCTCGCCATTGCCTGGCCTCAATAGTTGCCGTAATGTCATACACTGTCGGTGCACGAGGTACAACCGCCATCACTGGTGTCGTTGAAGTGGTGGAAGGAAGCAAAGTCATGGTCGTAACCCCCGATGTGTTTACCTCTTGAGTAATGGTTACTCTAGCCGTTGATGGTACCAATGCAACAGCAACTAACGCCCTCAATATTGCCAGAATCTCTTCCAACTATCACTCCTGAGCTGCGACTCTCTGTTTCAAAGTCTGAAACGCCTCGATACTAACAGCTCGAGTACTCGACGTCCCGTTGTCGTCACTAGGACCCTTCTGATCCACCATCGCTATCTCATAACGAAAGCATATTTTCGGATCAGTGGATAGCTACCGATACCATATAATACACACAACAATCGTAATATGTATAAACATCACATTCGACTTATCCCACTCCCCAACTAGGATTTTAAGTCAATATCATAGGGTTTCCACTCTAAATTCAACCGTTCCTAACTTCAGCTGGTTTAAATGGCTTGTGTTTTATGAATTTGAACCTGGTATGCTCTGATACCAACTGTGACGTCCCCAATTTCCCCGTGCAATTGGGTACGCCCGGCCTAAACCTGTGTAGGCCCCGAGTCATCACTCGGTAACCTGACGAGCTTAGTCAGCCTTCGATTTAATCAATTCAGTAGTTTATGAAAGAGTTATTGCATTAATACACAGCGAAAGGCTAAAACAAATATAACAAAGGGAAATAACTCAATCAAAGGGAAATTAGGAATTCTATAAATGTGGAAAACCCCGGGTATGCATGTACAATTCGATAGGCATATATACATGATGCCAGTCTCATAAAAGATATACCAAGTTCAATAATCCCAACAAAATAGGTATAAAACGATATACACATCAGCAAAAAAAATGTAATCACCTAATATAAAGTCTCTCAGATATCCTGCAACTCCTCAAAGTATATCGCCTAGGCAGAGCCCCTTGCCCTTGCTGCTCTCCACTCTATCTGCATCCACCGTCACAAACTAGACGGTGAGTAACTGAATAAAATTGCTAGTAGTACCAAAAGAATGTAACAGTAATTTATGATTATAACAAGAAAAACAGTCTAAGTATCATGCGGAAAGGAAATAACTGGAAAGTAAATAAATCAAATGCATGATAAAGAGACTGAAAGATAAACAATCGATATTTTGCATGTTCTAAGATTCAAAAGAGGCCCATGAGTAGTCTATTTCACAGCAATACGGCAAAGATCTCGCAAGATCTCCCGGGCAATGTCGCAACACTAGCGCGAAGCGTGAAATCGAGAGGCATCGCAACACCTCTCGAATCCAAGTACCCAAGTACACACATCACTAGGGGTGGTCGGTTACCCCCGAGAGGGCACCCACGTTGTCCCAGCTAGTGCGGGACCACATGATACCTTCGAGACACACACTCATGCCAAGAACATACAACCAAGGAAACGGAATGGAATATCAAGCAAAGGATCAATGCAACAATAGCAATAAATAGAGGATGTATAAATCACATGTTATTTTCTTATTGGTCTACTAACGTACATACACACAAGGCATGCATGTACTTACCTGATCTAACGTGACCCGGTACTCACTCCGAGACTTTAACGCGCTTCCCGTGTTTCTCGACTAGCTGACAACGATTTAAGTCCCGAAGGTTTGTTTAGGATTAGTATTTAGTTTTAGAATAATTCTCCTAAACTTTGTTTCATTTCATTCAAATAATGGAACCCATATTATCGTTGATATCCTTTATACATTGGTTAGGCTCTTGTTGGGTCCACGTGTTAAGCCTATATCCACCTAAGTGGGCTTAATAGGTGGACACTTGTTGGACTTAGGTACATATGAGCTATTCCCCTCATTTTATGTATGTATTTGGATTTTAAGTTTTGCTTATCATATTAAACTTTCATTGGGTTTTACACAACCCATACACACACCAATTGAGACTTGTAATGGACTTATATAAAAAATGAGTGGTTTGGGCCCTTTTTTACAAGTCCATATTTATTTAATACCAATGTCTATACTTATAATCTTATTTACTCATTCTTAAACTTACAATAATATACATTATGGTCACACACACTTGTGCACACCCCACTGGTGTGCACACTAACACTTCACACACCACTTGTCTTGTGCACACACACCCCACTGGTGTGTGCATCCCACTGTGATTTACCATGTTCACATTCATTAGTACATTACTTTATTATTTAAAACTATGTTATATACACATTGTCACTATTCCAAACATATACAACTGTTGTGCACACCCCAATGTGGTGTACACATACAGTGTTGTGTACACCCCACTGTGGTGTACACACCCACTGTTGTGTACACCCCATTGTGGTGTACACACATTGTACCCCCTTACATAACATTCACACCCCAAAACAGTTTCTATGCAACCCTAATCCCACCTATACATCTCATGAAAACAGTCCCACCAAAGTGCACACACCCACACCCCAACTGGGGTGTGCCCATACACACACTGTACGCACCCCACACATATAGGACATCCACCCCACACACACACAACAAACATCTTGACAGCAAGAATGAAGAAGAAAGAAGAAAAAAGAAAACGAAATAAAGCACCCACATATACCTTACACAATAGGGTCACCTCCGGCCAGCAGGGTCGCGGGAGGGGGACTTCCGGTCAACCTCGACCGGCACCAGTGCCGGTCATCTCAAAAACAGTGACAAACCGTCACATAAAACAGTTTTTTTTTTAAAAACAATTGTATATATGGCAGTGAGATCGAGAGAATGAGAGACAAGAGAGGAGGAGCTCACCCAGGGTAGGACGTGCTGGCTTCAACGGCGAAGGGGGTGGCGGTGGTGACAAACTCGCCGTGAGATGGAGGCTGCCACACATGGGATCGAGAGAGAACAAGTGTGAGTTTCAAAACCGAGAAGGAGCGTGAGTGAGGAGAGAGAGGGAGAAAGCAATGAACTCACCTAGCTCCAGTGACGTGGTAAGGGGCGATGGTGGTGGTTGTTCAAACTAGGAGAGAAGACAGTGAGAAGAGGAAGGAGGGTAGTCAAGCGAGAGAGAGAGAGACGTGTTTGCGAGAGAAGAGAGGAGGAGAGAGAGAGAGAGAGAGAGAGAGAGAGAGAGAGAGAGAGAGAGAGAGAGAGAGAGAGAGAGAGAGAGAGAGAGCTCGGACCACAGAGAGAGAGAGAGAGAGAGAGAGAGAGAGAGAGCTCGGACCTCGGTGTGGTCCGGTCAGGTGAGAGATCCAGCGACTAGCAGTCGGTGGTCGATGGTGGCGAGAGGTAGTGACGGCTATGAGGTGAGGTAGATGATGAATAGTGATTAGGGTTTTAGGGAGAACAAATGGTTTTATATATGTGTTTTAGGACGAAATGACCATTTTGCCCTTGAGTTTAAACTTGCCCAACCCTTGGACAGCTACCCTTATGAGTCATTTTGCTCATCATCCTATTCTAACACATGTGCACATCTCTATGACCATCCAATGGTCCTCCTCACTCACTTGTGTCACTTTAACAATCCTATCCATATTAACCTATTAAATTAACCCCATTAATTTTATTAAATTACCAATAAAGTTACACAAATTCTTACTTACTCGGTACATAGTGCCCCGCATTCGACACGTTTCTCGAGGCGGTCCCACTCTTGGGATTTAAAATAAATTCCCTCATGCTTTTATTATACTTTATTGTTAAAATTCTATTTTCCTCAACTTAGGTCATGTTTTTCATTTGGCTTTGTTTATTAAATAAAATCCCCTAAAACGGTTCCCGAAACATCCCGTATAACTAGGCGACACCTCACTCCATCAAAATATAGCCCGAACGGCTCGAGACCCGTAAAATACTAATATAATAATACATGCATTATCATCCACAAATAATCAAATTTTTGGGTCGTTACAGTTATACTTTTGTACTCACTGTCATTTTTATGACGGTGGGTGTAGATCTATCAAATAGTAGGCAGGGCAAGGAAAAGATTGACGACTACCTCTAAGCTTCGAGTGTGCTATTGTTTGACATGTAGGTTATTTTGATATTTTGTATATTACTGTTATTATGTCTTTGATACTGTTGGGTTATATATTGGGTTGGGCGATAGTTCCCCGACCTTTTGACTTTCACACTGTTCGTATGTTTGGCACTTATTACATATATATATATATCATTATTTCCTAGTTTCCACACTTAGGATTTATCTAATTGCTTCCTCATAAGTTGAAAAGACTTCCGCAAAATTTTGTTAAGACTTCTGCTAAATTATTAAATTGTTAAAGGTTTTAATTAACTCTAAATTTCACTAAATGGTATGATTAGTGTATTATTTATCCTGAACGCGATCAAGTTCGTAATTGAGATAGAAAGACTGACTAATATGTAGTTAAGTCCTACGGGATCGATATTAGGGCTTAACTAAGGGATTAGGTTAGGCAGTGCCTTATATTAGGGAATGGGTCGTCACATTTATCGCCGCCTAGGGATCTCTGCCTTATGGCTCCGAGAGAGCTAGAGGAGTTAAGATCCTAATATGATGAGCTGTTAGAGTTGGAATTCATTCACCCGAGCATGTCACTTTGGGGGCACCGGTCTTGTTCGTTAAGAAAAAAGATTGCAGTGTGCGATTATGTATTGACTACAATCAGCTCAACAAGGTTATAGTGAAGAACGAGTATCCACTTCCTCGCATTGATGACTTATTTGATTAGCTGACAGGAGCACAGTGGTTCTCGAAGATTAATTTGAGATCTAGCTACCATTAGCTAAGGATTAGAGCAAAGGACAGGGAGAAGACTTCTTTTCGCACTTGATACAGGCATTACCAATTTATAATCATGCCTTTTGAGCTGACTAATGCCCTAGTGATGATTATGAATCTCATGCATCGAGTGTTGAGGGAGCACTTGGATAAGTTTGTCATTATGCTTATCAACGACATCCATATCTACTCCAGGACTCATGAGGATCACGAGAAACACCTTAGGAAAATCTTGTAGATACTGAGGGAGCATAGATTGTTTGCCAAGTTCAGTAAGTGTGAGTTTTATCTTACAGAGGTCGGATTTCTTAGGCACATCGTCAGAGCTGGTGAGGTGTCAGTAGACCCTACTGAGGTCAAAGTAGTGATTGATTAGCCTACGCCGTGATCAGTGACAGATATTCGCATCCTTTTGGGGTTGGTAGGCTATTACAAGCGATTTGTTCTGGACTTCTCGAAGATTACGACACTTATGACGTAATTGACGAAGAAGGACACCAGATTTTAGTGGAATGACAGCTGTGAGTAGGCGTTTTTTACATAGATGGAATGTTTGACTACAACTCCAGTTTTAGTTTTACCTGAGTCAGGGAAGGATTTTGAGGTGAACACCAATGCTTGTAAGGTCGGATTAGGCTATGTATTGATGTAGGACGGTACAATGATTGCCTACACATTTTAATAGCTAAAGATTCATGAGAAGAACTACCTTACACTTGACTTAGAGTTGGCGGTAGTGGTCTTTGCACTGAATATTTGGCAACATTATCTTTCCAGTGAGAGATTTGGTTTGTTCACTAACCACAAGAGCTTGAAGTACCTCTTTACTCAGAAGGAGCTGAATATGGGACAGAGGTGTTGGCTTGAGTTCTTCAAGGATTATGATTTCTATTTGGAGTACTACCCGAGGAAGGCTATTGTTTTTACAAACGCATTGAGCCGAAGAGGGCCAGACTAAGAGGTTGTTACTTGCTACATGACACACATTATGGGTTACTAGAGGTGGTCAAGTTAATGTATTTTTTTAATATACCGACCAGTACAAGAGTGTTGATTTGTGGACAGATGAAGACTTAAACAGTGTCGATTCAGAGTGTACTTGAGGGCAGTTGAGGAGTGCCAGAGATTCTTGAAGTTTGCTTAGAGTCCAGATCATCCATATTTGAGTCACTTGACATACTCATGCCTGAGATTTAGAGGATGATTGTGGATTCCATCAGTGGTTGAATTATGTGATAATATATTTCATGAGGCTCACAGCTTAGGTTTTACAGTTCATCCTGGCAGGAGCCAGATGTATGCTGATGTGCATCATCTCTTCTGGTTGCCGGGGATGAATACTGTTGTTTCTGATTACGTTCGAGCATGTGAGATATGCCAGCAAGTTGAAGTTGAGCATCGCAGACCCTATGCGTTATTACAACCACTTACCATTTCTCGATTGAAGTGGGAGCATATCTTCATGGGTTTTATCAATGGGTTACCTCGATCTCAACGTGAACATGATAGCATCTGGGTGATTGTGGTAAGGTTGACGAAGTCTCGCACCTTTTGCTAATCTCGACCACACATTGGGTGGATAGGCTGGCAAGTTTGTATGAACGAGAGATTGTTCGACTACATGGTGTTTTCCGTTATCGATTGTGTCTAACAAAGGACCACAATTTACATAACAAATCTGGCAGAGCATGCAGACACAGCTCAGCACGCAGTTAGATCTCATTACCGCCTATCATCCAAAGACTGATGGACAGTTAGAGAGACTATTTCAGATACTTCAAGATATGTTTAGGATATGTGTGTTGGAGTATGGTGGATCATGGGAGGAGTATCTTCATCTATGTGAGTTTGCCTACAATAACAGTTATCAGACCAATATTAGTATGGCACCGTTTGAGTCACTCTACGGTAGACTGTGTAGATCTCCATCTTATTGAGTGCAACCTGATGATATGGCAGAGATTGAGCTAGAGATTGTGGTGGATCACACAGAGAAGATACGTCTAATCAGATTGAGGCTGAAAAGTGTGTAGGAGAGGCAGAAGAAATACTACGACATGTATCACGATGAGTTGGAGTATCAGGTCAGGGATTATATTTATCTGAAGGTATCTCCAATGAAAGGGTCACAAGTGGTTTGGGATTAGAGGGAAGCTTGTGCCGAGGTCCATTAGTCCATTCAGAGTGGTGAAAGTGATAGGCAAGGTTGCGTATGAGTTGGAGTTGCTACCTCTATTATCTGAGATCCACCCTATGTTTTATGTTTCGATGCTTCGACTGGATAAGTCAAGAGTGGGCAGACGACTGATAGTGAACTTGAGCCAGATAGACTTGAGGGAGGACATTACCTTTAATGAGCAACATATTCAGATTTTGGACTGTAAGGTGAAGATTCTGAGGAATAAAGAGATCCCATCAGTCCTTATCAAATGGCAGCATTACAGGGACGAGGGCTAACGTGGAGCTCGAGTCATATATGCGCGAGTACTTTCCATACCTCTTCTGAGTTTGATGAGTTCTTTTCTTTAGTTTTTTCATTAATCTCAAGGAAGAAATTCCAATTAGTTGGGAAGACTACAATGACTATAAAATCTAACTCGTGCTACGTGTCATTTTAGGTCAAGCAAGGACCATTTGCCGTAATACGCATGTCCAATTCTCAGTTATCGATATCAAGGTATTATTTTTTACCCGAATGTTAATCCAATTGTCCAAACACATTAGGATGTGTACGTTGAATGTACATGAGTCACGGATTGGTTCAGCTTAGGGAAATGAGTCTCGGGGGGATAATTTCAAATAAAACATTGACGAAATACAAATTAAAATAATAACTAATTAATATGGGAATGTGTTCCGATTGATGGTATCGACAATTGCACGCGAAAGTGCAAGCCATAGTGCAAGTTGGGTACAGGAATGGGGAAATCAATTGTTTGAGTAAGAAAGGATAAGTTCAAAGGACCAAGTCACAAATTGTTATAAAAATGGTTGGTTGGGGTTATTATGAGCCTTCGGATGGTCGTAGGGATCAGGGTGTGAGAAGGGATGAGAAAGGGGGTATAAAGGGGGGTTGTTTGCCACACCAACTTTTCTCACTCTACTCTCTCTCTCTCTATCCGAAATTTGCAAAGGGTGTTTTGCGATTTTGTGGCAATTTTGAAGGTTGAGGATTGACCCATGATGTGTATTTAAGGTTAGATCTTGTTTGTTCAATCAATTTTCTTCGTTTTAGCTGTGATTTTGCAGGTTTTCATTGCGATTTTTGAACACCAAGATGACCACTAAATTTCTAGGTTTTGGTAGTGTTTTGGGATGGTTTTTGTGATCAATTGAGGCAATGAATGTGCTTGGTTGTTATGGTTGTAGACGAGTTATGAATTCTTAATGATTTTGGAGATTTTTTATTTGGATTTACTGATCGTGGTTGTGGACATTTTTTTATATGAATGGATAGTGTTTTCAAGTTGGACTTGAGATCCCTATGTGAATGGGATAGGCTCGGAACACGACGACGCGAGCCAGGGTTTTTAAAACCCCAGATTTTTCAGTTTCGGCTAGGCGTCGCCAAGGGCGCCATGAGATTTTAAACCTCACAGCATTGGGCACGGCGTCTCAGTGCCCTGGATTGGCGTTGTGAGCAGCGTTGCAGGGTTAATATCCCATGGTGTCGGTCACAGTGTCCGAGGCAAGTACAACCTTGCCCTCACACTTTTAGGCACGCTGTGTGGGGTCGAACCCCACAGCGGTGCCTTTGGTGTCCTAAGAAATTTTTAATGAAATTTTCAAAAGTTTTTAAAAACTTTGGGGCTTCTCTCGGGTATCCAAATGGATTCAAATGGGACCCAATACCAAGGAAATCGACCTAATTATACATGATTATACGTTATGGAAAATTGGGATTTTTGGAGAATTTAATGGAATTTGTAATATAAAAGGGAAAACACGACTTTAATATAACCAATTGGATTCAAATGACTACTAGAGAGTGTAGTTCAGTGACAGGCATGCGGGGAATCGGTGGTGGCGTATTAGAGCGTTTGAGTGCACATTAGCTTCAAATACAAGTAAGCAAACCAGTTTGGAAATATACAAATATTTCAATTGAGCTTTAATTTGTTGTTATTACTCTGTATTTGTCTTTGAATTTCCATTTCCATTTGACTTGCCCAAGGGCAAGTGAGTCAACGTTGATCCTTGGAAAGAGTGGCCATCTGAGGTATTATGTTAGAGTCAAGACCTAGGGATTCATTGCACTAGATACTGGTTCCATACAGGGTGAAAGTTCTTAGCTGGATTACTAGGAAATCTCTCACCCGTGTAGATTTGGGGCTTGTTAGGTGTTGACAATGTCCTAGAATCCGAATCTTGTAGAGTTTCCCTCAACCCAATGATCGGACTACTTGTGCCACTCTGTTTGATTTCTTGGACACTCATATTTTGATTGATCATTGATTTACTTACAGTCTTTATTTATTCATGCATTCCCTGTACCTTTCTTTCTATCTTCATGAATATAAATTGCTCTATTTGTTTCGAAATGTTTATACATCCTATGTGGCAGCCCGTTCCTTAATCTAGGGCACTGCCCGACCTAGTCCTATAATTAAGTCCTAATCTTAGCTAAGTAGGACTTAACTACGTATTAGTCAGCCTATATAACCTATTCTCGACATTCCGTATGTTCAGGATAAGTATTACACTTGTCACACAATTATTAGATTTTTAGTGCAAATTAAAACTTTTAATAGTTCACAAATTTAAGCGAAAGTCTAATCAGTTTATGCGGAAGCAGTTAAATAAATCATAAGTGTGGAAACCAAGAAATAATGATCACATGATATATATAATGAAATGGCGAATATAAACCAGTGTGAAAGTCATGAGAAGTTAGGGAAACTATCGCTTAACCCAATATACAACCTAAACAGTATCAAAAGACGTAACAATGATAATAATACAAAATATCAAAACCTACAAGTTAATTCTAAGTCACGCTCGAGGCTCAGAGGTAGTCGCCAATCTTCTCCTTGCCCAACTTACTGCTCTATGGATTTGCACTCACCATTATAAAAAGGCAGGTGAGTACAAAAATAAAACAGTAACTCTCGATAATGCATGTATTCACATTTCCAAATCCAAAAGAGCAGTATTTAAAAGCATTACAATAGCCAAGAATGCTCTAACTAACATATGTTGCAAAAATACCATAGATAATCAAATGAAACTGACACGTGCTAAGTAGTAATGATCTAGGTCTAGTCGACTGTGAGTTACATCACATCAGCCTTATTCCACTATCGTAGGACATGAGCTTTCTCACGCCTTATAATTATCCATGATTTCCAATCCTCGCCGATCACCCCGGTTCATTACGCCGTGTGTCACGCGAGTGTAGTGGAGATTGCCAACATCCCTAAAGTCTAGTGACCTTGTGTGTCGCTCATCTCTATTTGGTGCAATGGAACCTAGATTCTAAAACTACTTTCATTTTCAAATAAAACTAAGTTTTGGATTTCATGCCAATACTAAGTGCTATGAAAAGCACACAAATTAAGAGTACAAGTCCATAATACGCTTCAATAATAATAACTACGTAATAGCATGCTATTTCATACTCAAAATGTCAACAAAATAACAAAATAAGACGTGGCATATGAGTGAGTTCGACGAATACCAATCAACAAGATATCATGAAAACAAAGCTCACACTTGAGAAATAACATTCACAAGTAATGATAGAAGATTTCAAGGCATAATAATAGTCTAAATAGTCCAACAAGGAAACATCAAAATAGAATGAAATGTATAAGCAATTTTCAACGGGATTACTCATAAGTTCATGCAACTTTCCTAGCTATTTTCGGCCTCCCAACGCCTTAAACACCACTTTCAGACTCTTGAGAACTCCCCCTTAAGTGCCTGGTGTGATTGGACATGTATTAGAGTGGCTTTAAGTCAATTTATAAGGGTTTAGGTTAAGTCATTAGGGTTAAATTTGAGTTTGGGGTGTTGTAGGAAATTAGAGAAGTTGTAGATTTTGGCTGCCCAGAACACTCAACGCGCTGAGGAAATTCCCTAAGGCGCTAGGTGCCCTTAGCGCTCTGGCTAGATTGCCCAATGCCCTAAGTGTAATAACCCATAAAAGCTACAATCTTTTTCTAGGTTTTCTGCACTCGGGCATCACCTCCCCAACAACCCTTAGACCCTTGTTCTCCTCCACCAAGGGACTAGAACAACATCAACATACACCTGACACTTCGTATAAATCATCAAAACATCAAGAATAATGAAGATCTAAGCGTGCATCTTCAGATTTTGGGGAAGAAGAATCAAAGAACATATGAAAAGTGACAAATCCACAATTTTTTATTTTCAAAACTAAATTAAGAGCTTCTTTATAGCAAAATGAGCAAATCGAAATGAAGAATCCAAATCCAGTGTTTGATTTCAAAAACAAATTCGTTTTAACACTAAGAATCAAATTTTCGTAATCGTATAAAGAACTACCAAATTTGAGCAAAACCTTCAATTTCAAAAATCCAATTTGAAAACTGAAATCAAAGCTTTAAAATGAATAACGAGAACATGAAAAACATCTTATTTATTGATTCCTCATAAAAATGCCATGATTTATGTGGGGGCATATGCCCTAGGCCAATCTACAAACATTGTTTATCTTACAGTTTTTTTAGTTAATAAAATAGAGGTTTATCATTTGCTGTTTTATTATAAGTGATTGCATATTTACCTTATAATAAGATCCATGGGTATTTGTTGAAATATCCTAAATGTCCCTAGTCGGTCATTATACTGGGAACTATAATGAATTAAGACTAACGTGAGTCTTGATTGATGGTCATGTGATGATCATACGTATAGGGATATGAATCGAGATCATGAGTACATGTTAAGGAACAAGATATTGGACCAACCCGCTATGAGAACACCACATGGATTAAGTCATAGGTGTTACTCTTAATAGGTATATCATTTAGTCATTCGACTTGAGATTACCATAGACTTCAATATTGGGAGCATGATAATTTGACACAATCAAATGTTGTCTTTAACCGGACAATTATAAATATTGTGATTGGTTATCATATGAGCAATATATAAAGGTGTGTAATCAAGAAAGAATTTGTCGCTCTTGTAAAGAGAGAGATATCAGTGGATCCGTCGATGTGTTAGATTGTTAAATGGCCAAGTTCAAGTGAATTGATATGATCAATGTCGTTTGGATGTTTTCAATCTATCTAAAGATCGAGACTAGTGCAATTAAATATTAAGGGTGACTTTTCATGCCTTATATTTAATGATATCGCACGACAAAAGGATATGATATACGTTATTCATTAGGTTGTATCGATTTTGATATTCATGCTATTTGGGTAGTCATAATGCCTTGCTAGAGACCGCTTACGACTTGTGTACCAAAATGGTTTTGGTTCACTACCAACGTCGTATCAACCTATTGGGTCGCACACAAAGAATAGCTTTGCGTAATTTTAAATGGTCCAAAATATTGAATTTTATAAGATTAAATTCATAATATATAAGCCCTTATGATTCGTTATATGATAACTTATTAATAAGGGTATATGTGTAATTTGCTTAAACAATGTAAATACAATAGTTGTATTTCGAATTTACATAAACATCGTAAATATAATAGTTGTATTACAAATAGGATTTAAGTTAGAGCTTATCTACACATATAAATAAAGGGTGATACCCAAAAACGTAATATAAAAATTTCGTTTTTCAATTTTCAAACTCTCTAGATTTTGGGAGAGAAAGAAAAACGTTTTCAATCTTTCTTGGGGCTAGCATTCCAAATTGTGGTCACCGTTCGTGTGTGGATTTCTGATAGAGGACGCGCGCTTGAACGTCTTGAAGATTGAACAATCAGAGAAGGAAATCATGAATTAAGTTATGATTTGCTTTTATAGATCTAGTTTAATGGAACTTATTTGCGATCCTGTTGGGGTTTTTAAAAATTGTTTTGAATTTTTCGCTTCGTATGAACCCCAAAACCTAACAATTTAAACTAAAACCCTTGAGTATTAATGCATGCAAGATGTGTAGATTAATTTCCTAAGTCCTAGCTTTATTGTGGACAACTAAATCTACTTCTTGATAGTGAATGGACTCCCAAGGACTCTAATTTCCAGCAAAAAAAACCCCAACAACTCTAATCAATTCTTTTTCACGTTGCATGATTTGGATTTTTTTGAAGAAAAGAGGCTAAGTGTTATATATATAGTGTTTTGTTCAAGTGTAACATCCCACAAGCCTAGGTTGATCTTGTGGAAACTCCACTAATAATTCAGCTTGGTGACACACACTTAGATACAAGTCTTCATGGGAATGAGTGCTAGCTCGGATCCCGAGGCATATTTATGTATGATGTAATTTAATCAAAACTATAGGACATTCTATTTTGATTTGCATTAACATACAACCATAGGCTAAGCCAATAATCATTAATTCATATTTAATTATGTCAAGACGTACCACATGGTTAGCTACCTGGTCCCAGGACTAGCATGTAACTTGAGGTACGTCTCCGCTCACTTCTCGACGCCTACAACTGCAAGAACTGACTTAATAAGTCTAAAAAAATACAACACACTAGGAATACATCACAACAAATATAAAATAAACCTCGACTACGTACCTCGATCGATGTGCGTATCTCACACGGGTACCACATCATGGATCGGCGATCCTAATTAACGATTTAATTAATGGTTAGAAATTTGGGACATGCCAAATATTCCCAATAAAATGGAAAATTTATTCTCAAAATTAAACTCAGGTTAGGGTTATACCTGATTCAAAAAGGTACGGGAAATGGTCTCGCATGTAGTCTTCCCGCTCCCAAGAGAGATCCGAGTCGATATGGAACTGCCACTCGATGAGTTCCTTCAGGATAGACTTAATCCTCAACTATTGTACCTTTCAATCCAGGATCTGGATAGGCTGCTCCTCATATGAAATATCCTCACTCAGGTCGATTTAACTCAAGTCAATCGTAGGTTATGCGCCTGCCTTCGACTCAACCAGTCGAATCATCAAAATATGAAAGACCGAATGAATGCCTGACATCTGTGGAGGAAGCTCTAAGTCGTACGCAACTTTTCCGACCCGTTTCCTAATCCTAAAAGGCCCATTGAACCTTGGCGCGAGCTTGCCTTTCACCCCAAATCTCTGAAGACCCTTACGAGGGGAAACTTTCAAGTAGACGTAGGCTCTTTCTTGGTATGTTAGATCAATAAGATACTTGTCTGCAAACTTCTTTTGTCTATCTTGGGCTCCCTTGAGTCTTAGATGAATCTGTCGTACTTTCTCCGTGTGAGCAACAACAATCTCAGGCCCTACTAACTCCCTATCCTCTGGCTCAGCTCAACATAATTGCGAACAATACGACCTACCATATATCAACTAAAACGATGCCATCTCGATATTGACCTGATCATTGTTGTTGTATGCAAACTCACATAATGGTATGTACTCCTCCCAAGATTCGCTAAACTCTAACACAAATGCTTACAACATGTCCTCAAGGACCTTAATCAGTATCTCAATTTGCCCATCAGTCTGAGGATAGAAAGCCATGTTGAACTGTAGGCACGTACCATACTGCTCCTGCATACTCTGCTATAACCTGTACATATACGTAACGTTTTTGTTGGACGTGATCGTCAATGGTACCCTGTGCAGCTTGGTAATCTCTTTCTTAAACAATACGCTAAAGAAGTTGAATGTGTAGTGCGCTGCAACTGTCAGGAAATGAGCAGACTTAGTCAGTCTATCAACTATCACCCATATGGAATCGTGTCTCCTGGTGGTCCTCAGTAGTCCTCTAACAAAGTTCATGTCGATGTCTTCCCATTTCCATTGTGGAATGAGATGCGGCTTTAATAGTCTTCCAGGTTTACGATGCTCAGTTTTCATATGCTGGCAAATCCTACAGTTCTTGATGAACTCTGACACATCCGCTTTAATCCTAGGCCACCAAAAGTGTCTCTTCATATCATGTTACATCTTGGTCCTGCCTGGAATCGTGTAGATCTTGAAGAATCTCATCTATCAGCTCTTGCACCTCGGGTATCCACAATCTACCTCTGAATCTTAGACATTGATTTGATGTCTTTGCCCAATTAACACAATATGAACTCTGCGCTAACTCACTTAATTGTTGGTACAACTTGTCACTCCTCTGACCCTCTGGCACTCTCTGTGTAGACACTTGTACTCTCATCTGTGCGCAAATCATAACTTGTGTATCTAATGAAATATCTGACAGACACGTTGTTGCTGCTACCTCGAGTAGCCTATATTCATGTGCATATGACATCTGATAACCTCGATATCTCTGGTTGGTCTCCTACTCAGCGCATCAGCGATTACGTTCACCTTTCATAGGTGACACTGCACGAAAAAAGTCGTAGACCTTCAAAAACTCCAGCAATTTGTATTGTCTCATATTCAACTCTTTCTATGTGAAGAGATATTTTAGACTTTTGTGATTAGTGAATAGTGCGAATCTCTCTCCATACAAATGATGTCTCCATACCTTCAGCGCAAATATGATCACTGCCATCTTAAGATCGTGTGTAGGATAGTTCTTCTCATTTATCTTCAGCTATTTCGAAGTGTAAGCTACAACTTCTATGCCCTGCATCAAAACGCAACCTAGACCCATATGAGAATCATCTATGTACACTAGGTGTAACGACTCAAAAAATATGTTATGCTTGTATGACGACATGTATTACCTATGTATACTCGTGTTCGTGTGACAGGACAGTGACATCGAGTTACGAGTAGAGTTTGTTTAGGAAAACATGCCAAAGTGGGGCTCAGGTGGACGAAATACGGGCACATAGGTCTAGAAAATGAATTTTAAATGAATGATTGGAATAAGATTTGATAGTTATTTAATATGGAAATATGTTCAGGTCATTAGTATTTCTATTCGAGCGCACTGGTGTGAGTCGTGGTGCATGCTGGGCTTAGAAAAGCTTGTGAAAAGCCAGTTATTGGTAAAATAAGGATAGGATTAAGGGGCAGATTCACACAAACAAGTCACAAGAGTGGTTGGGCTGGTGTGAATAGAGGCCATAAGATATGCCTCGAGATGCACGTGTAAGCCAAGATTAGGATCACACTATAAAAGGAGTTGTCATTTTTTTCTCTTACTTCATTTCTCTCTATTCTTTCTCTCTCTACAAGGAGAAAATGAAATTAGGGCTAAGGTTATGGAATTTTCATCACGAATTGACGCCAAGGGAGTGCGTAGCGATGTAAATAGAGGTGAGATCTCGATTCCCCATTCAATTCTTGTCGTTTTGGTGTTAGCTTTGCACATTTTTGTTTCGATGTTTGGATCGATGGGTGTGAACGTTTTTCATATGAATCGATGGTGGTTTTAAGTTGGTATCGAGGTACTTACTAGTTTGGGATAGGCTGGAAACACGGCAATGCGAGCCGAGATTGTGAGAACCTCGATATTCACATTCTACACAGGGTGCCGCTAGGGGCACCCTAAGGTCTAATACCCACGACATCTAGGGCAAGGATGCATTGGTTGGGGCGCCGTGAGGGGTTGCACCCCACGGCACCACCAACGGCGTGAAACTGTTAACCTACACCAATTTTTGAAAATTTTCAAAAACTTTAGGACTTATCTCGGGTATTCCAATGTGTTCAAATGTGACCCAATACCCAGGGAATCGACCCAGAATAGCGGAAATGCGTAATATTTTGAAAAATAAAAAATTAATTGGAATTTACAATTTTAACAGAAATAAAACTCTAGCGTGACCAAATTAGGTGAAAAATGATTACCATGTGCTTAGTGGACTAGTGACGAGCGTAAGGGATCGGTTTGGTGACTTATGAGAGTCGCAAGAGTGGAGTCCCGCGTTGTATTGTGAGTAAAACCAATCGAAGTATTTATATAATTTCATTTGTGCATTTACTAGGCTATTATCCTTGTTGAGCATTATCTCGTTATGAAATATGTTGTTGTTGAGTTTTGTTTATGATATCTATCCTTGGTTGATTGTTGGCTTTGTGCTTCATTGAATTATGTAATGAATGGTATTTTGGGTCTAAGTGGTTGATGTGGTGGTTACGGGTGCAGTGAAATTGCTTTATGATATCTTTCACCACTGTAATTACACGAATTCTTGGACGTGCTAAACTCGTAGTTTATGGTGGGGTGGAACTGCTTTGTGATCTCTTTCACCTGCTCTAAGCTGCCTGAAGTGGTTTGTTTAGGTCCAGAATCTGTCTAGAAGTTAGCTTGTTTATTATGTGTGGCAACTTGATAGACTTGAATCATTTAGATACCTTTTTGCTTTGTGCTTTCGACACTCATTTATATATAAGTATGTTTTTATTGTAAAATAAATATTATAGGCGTACATATTGAGTCTGATCCAATGCACATTGGGTGTGCAGCTTACGATGGATGGACAGACTCCTACTACTACTCTGCCAACTATTCAACAGGAGGTTGGGGATACCAATAACCCCACCACTAGAGAGGTAGTTAATCTACAGACTGTGGTGCAGAGAGCTACTGACTAGCAGTTGTTACAGCAGGCACAAATGGCGGAGATTATGAAATATATACGAGGCTCGAGAGTACCTGCAGTGACACCGTCTACTGAGCTAGTTGTACCTACTACTCAGGCAGTATTACAGCCAATTATTACCACACAGGAAGCAGGGTCAAAGACATTGATAGAGAGGGCCAAGTTTATTGTGGTGCCAGAGACTACTGCTGTGACACCTACTACTACAGAGCAGCAGGTAGTTGTTTCGACCTCCAAGAGTAGGATGTCGGAGGCAGCGAATATGGTAAAGGATTTTATGAGGTTCAACCCCACTTTTTTTACTAGGGTCAATGATCCAGAGATTGCGGGGCGTTGGTTGATGACGCACCGATGACTATACTAGTTGTTAGAGGTACCAGTGGCAGATTAGGTGTGGATTTCGGGGTACTGTTTGAGAGGCCAAGCAGTAGTTTGGTGGATGACTTACACCGACACACATTCCGAGCTGTCTATTTGGGCAGAGTTCCGACACTTATTCCTTGACGAGTATATCCCCATTGAGGTACAGTTGAGACTTAGAGAGGAGTTTCTGGCACTGAGACAGGGAACCATGTTAGTATTACAGTACATGGAGAGATTCAAGTATTTTATGATGTACACTGAGAGACTCAAGATTTACTACTTCATCAGGGGATTGGATTGGAGGATTGATGGTGTGATTGTGGAAATTGGAGCCAAGACTTTACAGGCTATATATGATAGGGCTTTAGCTTGCGAGAAAAAACTTACGACATAGAGGTGAGTTGATGGATAGGTCTGGGCAGAGTTCTCGATCTGATCAGAGATCAAAAAGATAGAGAGATCATTCTGATAGATAAAGACAGGATCAACATGGTCGATGAAAAGATTGGCAGGATCAATGTCGACGAGATAGGCGTCCCGAGCAGTAGAGAGGAAATGAGAGGCAAGTGGTGTATGTTGTTGCACCTGCACCTGTTAAGCAGCCGCGACAGCGTGTTAGGGATGGAGGAGGTCGTGGCAGAGGACAGAGAGGTCAGAGCTGTGATAGAGCTCAGGTTCAAACAGTGTCACAGTCTGGTTGGCAGGAGAGACGACGATGTTTTAGATGTCATTAGGTCGGACATGTGCATGTTGATTGTCCAACGGCACCTTCTTCATCATGACCACAGATTGAGCCAGCTAGGGAGAGAGTCCATGCTACTGCTACACCTGCTGTTGTACAGCCAGATTGAGGTGCGACTCATCAGCTCATCGAGGGTATGTTATTTATTTGCAATGTTTCCATGCATGTATTGTTTGATTCTGATAGTACTTTATCTTTCATTGCGGACGTATAGTCAGACAGTTAGGGTTACAGGCTGAGACTCTAGACCCACATCTTGTCATCAGTACGGCTGTTGGGGATAAGATTTACCCTAACTGAATATGCCAGAATTGTGTAGTAGAGGTGGAGGGATACCAATTACCCGTTGATTTAGGTGTTCTAAAGTACATAGAGTTTGATGTGCTATTGGGTATGGACTGGTTAGCGGTGTATCATGCACATATTGATTGCTTCAATAAAATAGTAGTATTTGATGGTGAGGGAATTCCAGTGTTTACCTTTGTCTGTACTGCGTCAGATTTATCGATTACCAGAGGTCGAATGGCTGTGACTCAGGAGATGGATGCATTTATGGCGATAGTTGAGCCAGAACTAAAATCGGAGGTTAGAGTGGAGGATATTCCAGTAGTGTGTAAGATCCCTGAGGTGTTTCTCGATGATTTACTAGGTTTACCACCTCCTAGAGCAGTTGAGTTCATTATTGAGTTGATTCTGGGGACGTAGCCAATATATAGCCAAGCGTACAGGATGTCAACGTCCGAGTACGGGGAGTTGAGGTCTCAGATAGAGGAGTTGTTGTAGAAGGGTTTCATTCATCCCAGTATGTCTCCTTGTGGCGCACTAGTTCTTTTTGTTAAGAAGAAGGAAAGTTCTATGAGGATGTGCATAAACTACAGAAAGCTGAATCAGGTGACGATTCAAAATCGTTATCCACTTCCTAGGATTGATGATTTATTTGCTTAGTTGGCGGGTGCTAAGTTTTTCTCCAAGATTGATTTAAGATCTGGTTATCATTAGTTGAGGATTCGGGAGAGTGATATCGAGAATATGGCTTTTAGCACGCGTTATAGGTTGTTTGAGTTTACAGTCATGCCATTTGGGGTAACTAATGCACTGGCTATCTTTATGGATTTGATGCACCGAGTATTGAGGCCATTTTTGGATCGTTATGTGATTTTATTCATCGATAATATATTGATATATAGTAAGACTCGTATGGAACACGAGAGACACCTCAAAGATGTTTTGATGACATTGAGAGAGCACCGATTGTACACTAAGTTCATGATAATTGTTCATTTAGGCATAATTTAGTACAGGTTATTAGATGTAATTGGACTATAGTTATCTTATTTTATAGTGATAAATGTATATTTTAGGAAATTAGTGATTTATTGGAATAATATGAAAATATATATCTAATTATATTTAATTTTCATTTTTAGGAGAAATGGAGTGCACGATTGGATCCGGAGTGGAAAAATACTCAAAATAGAGTATACACTTGCAAAAAACGGACACCGGAGGTTTTGTTTCGGAGTATACAAGAGAGTTGGGTAGTAGGAGTCTCGAATATGCCACATGTCACGTCCCCATTGATAGACCGAGTCACACACAGCCGCAGCACCAATGAGCTCGTGCCACGTCGCCTATCCCAATCAATCATCGTCCGCTACGTGTCCAAGCCCAACAACTCCTCTCTCTTGATCGCTCAATCTGTCTTGAGATCTGCGTCAGTACAAACTCCAAGAAATTCGGTGATAGTCGCGCAATTCCTCTACACCAACTCACTCGATACGTGTCTGACCCATTCGCTCCAATGCATCATCAACAGTTCTTCCAGCCAACCAGAGCTCGCCAAGTGTTCAGTCCAGTCATCCACAACACGTCATCAATAGCAGTTTCGGCCAATCAGACGATGCCACGTCAACAACGCCTCTCCACCAATCACAGCCTGCCAAGTGTCCTGAAGTACAAAAAATGCTCAAAACACTCCCAGATTCGAAAATCACTTTCAAAACTATGAAAATTGGTTTTTCTCACCATTAGAGACTAAATTTTAGATATATATATATTAGGACTTAGAGAAGAGAGGAGGATCTATTTTATTTTTATTTTTCTTTTAGTTTAGCTTTTAATTATGTCTAGTTAGTTACTCCATCTAGGTTGAAGGTGGATCAGTCAAGCCTACGACTTGAAAATCTTCATGAGGTTCATTTATTTTTAATTATTATTGATTCTTTTCAATTATTTATTTTCTTTGCTATTATTTGAACAATTGAGGTTAAACACTAGTTTAAACCTTGATTTACATGCCAGTGAATCATAAGCATCCGTCCTTGTGTAATAAGACTACACTAGTAGCAATTGACTTTACCAATTGATTAGACCCTTTTGGGACCTGTTAAATACCTTAGGGATCTAGGCTAAATTGAACACACGAGTGATCTGGTTGTCTAGGTGTAGTGCATTCATGAATCGAAGTAATGCGACCAATGCATTACATCTGGAGCACTAGCGATCAGGTTGTGTATTTGGTTAAGGAAATAATCAACGGTCGTACCTTGGCTATCGAGATCAAGAAGTGCGAGGAACCGAGTGCGTCACCGGGTCTATAGCTGCACTAAATCATAGATTAGTTTCATACTTTTCATAAATCGACGATTTATAAATTCAATCCCAAGTTGTATGGCGATACTGTGAAACTGAATACCTAGACTTCTATCCTTTCATTAGATTTCCTTATTTTTGCAATATTTATATTTCTTTCTTTTTGTATTTTTCTTACCTAAGAAAGACACCAATCTTTATGGGATCGACCCTTTACCACTATCTACAAAATAGTTGGTTTAGAAAATATATATTTTATTGACGCGTTCGGCGTGCGTCAGTTCAGCAAGTGTGCTTTCTGGCTAAGTAAGGTGAAGTTTCTAGGACATGTCATCAGTAGTCAAGGGATATCTATTAATGGAGACGAGATTCAAATGATTATTGATTGGAGGACACCTGAGTTGGTTTCGAACATTCATAGTTTCTTGGGACTTGCAGGCTATTACTGGCGATTTATGTAGGATTTTTCTTTGATTGTAGCGTCAATGACGAGGTTGACCAAGAAAGATGTTAGGTTTGAGTGGTCTAAGGAATGTAAGGAAGCATTTTGGGAGTTAAAGAGGAAGTTAACTTCTGTGTTGGTGTTGGCTTTACCTATGGCGGGGAGAGAGTTCTCGGTTTATACGGATGCTTCTGGTATTGGGTTGGGATGCATGTTGATGCAAGATGGACACCCAGTTACTTACTTATCGAGGCGATTGAGATCCCATGAGGGGAATTGTCTAGTACATGACTTGGAGCTAGTAGCAATTGTGTTTGCACTGAAAGCTTGAAGGCATTATCTCTATGGGGAGCGGTTCATGTTATACACAGATCACTAGAGCTTGAGGTATCTATTCACTCAAAGGGATTTGAACATGCGACAGAGACGGTGGCTCGAATTACTGAAGGACTATGACTTTGCAATTGAGTACTATCCTGGGAAGGCGAATGTTGTTGCTGATGCATTGAGTCGAAATGGTGTAGAGAGTCAGACTGTGCTACGGCAGATGACACATGAGTATGAATTGTTGGAGGATGCGACGGTATTGTGTTTGTCTGATGCTCTTGCTCATGTTCGTATCTGTTGTCAGATGTGTATTCTTGTTGTGTCGTTAGAAAGGGTTGCTGAGTGGCAAAGGGCTAACAGACATTTTGCTAGCTTCAGTTGTCTAGATTAGGATCTGGATTGCACCGATTGGTCTGGTGGTTCAGACGAGTGCTTGAGACATAAGGGCAGGTTGTGGATACTTAAGGTGCAGGAACTACGTGATAGCATTCTTGAGGATGCACATCGTTCGTAGTATACAGTTTATCCTAGTAGGACCAAGATGTATCATGATTTGTGATGTTTATTCTGGTGGCCAGGGATGAAGGCTGATGTGGGGGCATATGTTAGGTCTTGTCATATATGTCAGCAGGTTAAGGCCGAGCACAGGACACTAGTTGGATTGTTGCAGTCGCTGCCCATTCCATAGTGGAAATAGGAACATGTTACGATGGATTTTGTCAGTGGTTTGCCACGGACTGTCAGGCGTCACGATGTTGTTTGGGTTGTTATTAATAGATTGATGAAGTCTGCACACTTTATCCCTATATCGATGAAGTATTCGTTTCCTCGGCTGAGTATTATTCCAGGTTGACTTTGAAGTTATGGGAGAGCATGCAAGAGCAGTTTGGCACTAGACTTCAGTTCAGTACTACTTATCATCCTCAAACAGACGGTCAATCAGAGAGATTGATACAGATATAGGAGGACATACTCAGATCATGTATTTTGCAGTTTAGAGGTGCTTGGGAAGAGTATTTAATATAACTTAAATTTCAGGACAAAATTTTAAACTAGTTGGGAAGAACTGTAATAGCCCAATTAATAATTGTCGTTATTTTATGATGTCATTATAGACGTGGACACCAGCGGGGACATTTGTGGGTCCCATAGCAAGGCTGGAGCACGCCTATATTAGGTAAATAATTATTTTGTGTTTTGTTTTTATTTAAATTTTGCGATGTTTATGTTAAAATAGGTTAAATGACATCGTGAAGTATGTAATTATATTTTAATTGACGTGCGAGATTGTGTGTTGAGTATTCGCCTCGATATGAGTGTCGATGCAGGTACTGGGTAGACTAAAAGACAAAATTTTCAGTTGAGGAAAATATTACAAACATTAAATGAATTAAATGTGATAAAATAGTAAATTGGTGGGCGTTTAGTAACACACGGGGTCATGGTCAACATGCGTGGGTGGTACGGTAGTGTGCATGCCCGAGTACGCACGTTGGCGCGCACGACAAAATTGTAGGCGCGAAAATATAGACGAATATATATATTTATATATATGTATGTAATTTAAAATATATATGTATATATATAAATATATATTAAAATAAGAAAATAAATAAATAATTGTGAAATGACCGAAAAGGGCATTTGATTGTGAAGAAGAGGATAAGAACATAGGGATATTTTGGTCATTTTGTCCCCAAAATGTGAATAACCACCACCACCGACACCAATTTTCATTCCAAAAATTAAAAATTGAGAGTGAAGAGAGGATCGAAATCGAGAGACCGAGGGAGAAGAAGGAAGGAAAGAGAGAGAGAGATCACAAGCTCGACGAGGTTGTCGCGAAACGAGATGAGTTGTTGTTGTTGGTGGTGTTGTTGTTGTTATATGTGTTAACCGATGTGGAGGTTCGGTGGTTCGGTGGTGGGGTAGGGTGGGGTGGGGTGGGGTGGGGTGGAGCTCGAGAGCTCGGACGAACTACAAGAGTAGTTCGTCTGATGAGGGAGACGACACCCATGTCGTCTCCCCTCCCTCCCAATTCCATTAGAAAAAAAATTCAACAAAAGAGGTGGGGGGAGGGTGCACTCACGCGCGTCCGTGCGTGCACCCCTGAGCCGGGCCAGACCTGCCCAACTGAAATTCACTTTAGTAATTACTGTTTGATTTATTTGAATTCAGTCTTGTTCATTTACTACTCTATTTCCTTATTACTTTACGGTGGCTGAGTACTCTCATCTGGTGACTTTACGGTAGTTAAGTATACTCCTACCTGGTGTCTTTACGGTGTTGAGATCACTCCCTACTTGGTGTTTGTTCGCTACGGGAGCATAGGGTCCACTAAGCTATAGCATATGTCTAGGCATCCCCTGGTGAATATACTATCCGGGTATGATAGGCATGTGTGGGTGCACCGTGGATATACACCAGATACCTAGAGGGTCCAGGGTCACCCGTTAGAGGTATCCTCGCAGGCCGTGCCTGACGGATAGCCTGAAGTTTGGCTTAATCTTACTTTGATTGTGCACGCACTTTGCTTCGCTACTATATTTATGCATGTGATGATCTTCCACAATTGCTTGTATTCTTTTGTTCCATATGTTTATTTATAGTATTTTAAATCCTAGCAGTTTATTTACGTATTTACTTGGTGAATTTCCTTGGGATTACTCACTCTGGACTCTTCATCTGCTTTTTTGTGATGGCTTGAGTGCAGATCCTAGTACGAGCCGAGGGAAGGGCAAGCTTGAGGACTACATTGATTGACTGCATTTGCTCTACTCCTACATTTGTTTTTATTTCCTTGTTTTATGCTACATTTTGGGGTATGAGAGATAGATATGACTTGTATATAACTTGTAGGTTATATTTTTGATATTTTGAGGATCTCAGTTGATATGTATATGATGTATATTTTGATATGGTTTTCACCTTAGGTAATATGCTCATAAAAACCTTGATGATTTTAATTATCCGCTGCGTACTTTGAGGTAAGATGATAATAAAAAATCCAAAGCTAACTTAAATCAATAATTATTAATACATAATTTAAAGTTAGCAAGAATTTGATTATATTGAGTTTAAGAATGTCCGTGGAACACAGTTGGGTGATGAGTTGGCAGAGTTGTGGGCCCGCAGTGCACGCCATAGCTGTCGATAGATTGGAGGCTGCTACAGATATCATCTGCGACATGCCATCAAACTGGCCCTGTACATCACCCCTACTAGTCTCGCCTGTACTAGGTTGATCGGCCATCACTATCTGGAAAAAAAGTGATTCCCACGATCAGACATAGCTATCGATAATATAATATACGATAATCAAATAGCTCATAGTCCAGTTTTAATTTCCCTAACTCTCCTCACTTCCCAACAAAGACTTAAGTTAGGTTCATTGAGTTCCACTCTAAGTTCAACCATTCCTAACTTTCGCTGACTAATTGTCTTAATGGCTTGTGATTTAAATCAAGACTCGAGTATTTAAAACTTCGGCTCTAATACCAACTGTGACGACCCTAATTTTTAAAACTAAACTGGGCCCCGCCCGACCTAGACTTACACGAAACCTCGAGCCCGTCTCGACAAGTCATGCAAGCCTAGTCAGCCTTAATATTTACCATTTACCAATCATTTACAATTTATTAGCATCGATTAACGAGTTATTATCAATATAGAGAAAGCAAAGTTCATCGAGTTTTACAACATTTTGGAGTGTTTTCATTTCAGACAATCACCGGAGGTTCTACAATGATCCGAAGAAGAATTTGGATGGTTATTGTGACGACCCGAATTTCACAATCCTAAATTGGGTCCTGCCCGACCTAAACTTATGTGAACACTTAAGCCAATCTCGCTGAGCCAAAATGGCCCAGTCAGTTTCCTTTACCATTTACCATTTCAAATCATTTACAAGTTCAAAACGTCGATTAGTAAGTTAACATCATTAAAGTGGAAGCAATCAATCATTGAACTAATCAAAACAATCACAACCATACAACACAAGACATCGTAGAGTGTGGAAACCTTGTATATGTATATTATCATCAATGATCAGTCAGAGGAGAACAACATATAAATATACATGCCCAGAATCTCTAAAAAACCCAAGTACGAAATGTTTCAAAACAATATATATATATATAATAATACAAGAAAAGTCACCTATATCAGTCAAGTGGAAAGGCGTGCTCTTGTATCCTCAGATGATATTGCCTAATTGTAGAGCCTTTCCCTTGCTGGATTGTGGATCGACACTCCGTTAAACATAAGAATGACGAGCCAAGTAACGCCAAACGGGACATAAATACAACATTTCGAAATAAATAAACAACCAGTCTATATTCATGCCAATAAAAAGAAAGGACAGGGAATGCATGAATAAATAAGACTATAAATAATTCAACTGAGCAATTGAAAATGAGTGTCTCGAAAACAATAGAGAGACGCAAGTAGTCCCAACTAAAAGACCGTTGAGTCAAGTTATACACCTACAAGACTCGACATTTAGGACACGGTACACTTATGCAGTCTTAACATCTATGCGAATGAGATTCCATGGTAATGCAGGTAAGAACGCTAATCCTGTATAGAACCAGAACCAGTATCGTGCATCCCAAGTAATTGACCTCAGGTATGTTATCTCAGAAAGCTTAAAAATTATGCAAGGATCATGTTGACTCACTTGCCCTCGGACAACTCAAAGAAATAGAATTTCTAAAATGGGAATTGAGCAATAACAATAATAATTCAAAGCTCAAGAAATAACTGTAAAATTCCTCACTGGTTGACTTACTTGTATTCAACTAATACACTCAAACGGATACTGACACTCCTCTATGGCTGTTGATGACTACAATTCCTGATAATCATTTAATTGCAATTTCCCATTAATTACCCTCAAATTATCCAATTTTCCATAATTTTATTCGTTCACACAATTTGGTCTATTACCCAGGTATTGGGTCGTATTCGGACCCATTTAGATACCCGAGAAAACCACGAAATTTTTCAAAACTTTTACAAAAATCACCCTGTGAACAGTGCCACGTCGGGGTGGCGCTGTGGGGTTCAACCCTTGGCGGCGCCCTTGTGGCGTAGGCACTGGGGCTCTGCCCCAGACGCCATGGAAAATTCATGCCCACGGCGTCACTCATGACGTTTCAATCAGACGCCCACAATCAGGGGTTTTTGACACCCCCGGGTCGTCGTGCTTCGAGCCTATCGCAACCTCGTCGGGACCTCCGTTACAACACCAAAACACCCTCGGCTCGTGTCAAAACCTTGAAAAACCATTGAATTTTGAAAATCCACAAAAAATCCTTACAAATTCAGAAACTTTCCAATCACCAAAACCACTTCACAAATCATCAATAAACCACTCCATCCATCCGAAATTAATCAAAAGAACCCATAAAAACCAAATATCTCAATTCGTTGCCCAAATTCATCGCGACAAAAACACCCAAAACTAGTATTAAAACATAGATATGCACGTAGGGAATCGGATTCTCACCTAGGAATTCAATTTTGAACAATCCATTGGCGTCAAATCGCTGCGAAATCCCCAAAACCCTCCACGTTTTGTTGTGTTCGATCGTTGAGAGAGATTGGAAAAATGAGATAGGAAAGAGAAAAGTTGGTGAGGATGCCTTATATACATCCCTCTCATCCACCCACATACACAAATCTCGAAGCACATCCATAGGCCTCCCTTAAATCCATTGATCACGTTTCGTGCGTGCCAAATATAACTATAATTGAGTTACCAATCCCATAAGGGTGTAGTAGTGGTATATACGTAGTTGAATCCACAGGACTTGAGTTTCACCCTAAATTAACTAAAAATGGGGGTTTTAAAAAGAAGTTTTAGAGTAAACAATTAAAATAAAAATAGTAGGAATCAACATTGCAAGAATAATATCAATGAAAGAAAACACCTAGATCTATGGTTCTACAAGACAAGATCAAGATTCAATGACATATCATGGTTGTCAATCTTTCCCAAAACAATTATTAATTCAAGTTCTCTTAGACTAGCTATGGAAAATCGACATCTGCCAGAAATTCCTAATTCCCCTAATCTCGATAGCTAGGACATCTGCCACTAACTACTTCCCTAATTAATGCATAACCCTAGATATCCGCAGTAATAAACTTCTATGGGAATACTAATCCTAGATAACCAGATCGCGTCCGCTCCCGATTTAACCTAGATTCAATTGTTGCACACTCAAGAACCGCAAGTTTTTGATGACAATCGGATGAATGTTTGTCACTTATATTGTCCCAAAAGTACAATTACAGATACAATTGAGTCAATTGACTATATATTTTCCACCTAGAATCATGCAATGGCCATATACATACCCTAGATTTAAATCATATTCATGGAAACCAACAACAAAGGAATAGAAGAAATTAAATTAAATAATAAAATAATTAGATCTCACTAGTTATGCCATGAATCCATAATCCTGACTTTCTTCACATCCGACCTAGGCAATGACTTGATTAGCCGGACATGTTCTTCATAAAACTCCAAAGAAAAAGAAAAGGAAAATGTTCTCTAAAGAATAATAGATGTTCTTCTAATAATACCTAAAGTCCTAATATATAAAACTACTAAAAATTGGTCTCTGGAAGAAAAAGACAACTGTTTAGGGTATTTTTTTCGTTCAAGACACGTGTCAGACGCGGATTGGTGAGAAACTGGACATTTGCTGATGTGTCGCGCTAGGATTGGAGCAGAGACTTTACCGGTTGACGTGTCTGTCACTGATTGGATGGAGAGCTGCGTGGTGACGTACATGAGAGGGGTGGTGAGCGTGACACATGGCGGGAGAGAGGAGCAGGAAGGAGTCGCGTGGATCGCCAAAGATCTGGGAGTTCGTGTGGGAACGCATCCCGAGGCCGATCGAGCAACTTGCGAGAAGAAACGCTTGGCTTGGCCACGTGGCTGGACATGAGTGGTTGAGAGGAGCTGTGAGAGGGAACATGGCAGGCGCTGATTGGTGGTGATGTCACTACTGTAATGATGTGGCGCGCACCGATTGGTGGAGAAGACTTATGAGACGTGGCGTGGCGAATAGGGAGGCGACACGTGGCACTCTAGACGAATGATAAGACGACATTTGGCACGACACAAACTGTGTTTTAGTGCTGGACTCCAATTACCTTACTGTCGGCGTATATTTCGAGACAAACTCTCCCAGTATCCAAATACTGCAAGTAAATACTCTATTCTAAGTATTTTTCTGGCCTTGATTTAACCATGAACTCCGTTTCACCTGAAACCCAAAACTAAATATAATTAGATATATATTTTGAAGACTTTACACACTAAACTATATTAAAATAGACTACTAAATCCTATAAATACTGACCTGTCATCCATCCACCTAACTTGACACTCCTAGGTGACTTCACTAGGTGACACTCTCTTTCAACTTAACCATTTTTCGCACAATACTTGCGTGTCCAAACTCGTTTTGTACCATAACTTTCTCGCCGCGTAATCCCGAACGTATCAACGTATCGAATACGATATACAACTTTTAATTATTATTTATTTTATATTTAGTCAGTGTATTTAATTCATTAATTCCCTCAGACTACTAATTACCCAACAATTGTTCGCTCGAAACCCATTATTCACGTTCCTATCGAGACGAACCCATTTCCTAACACCAACACTCCACTCAAACATCCTCATACATTTGGGACATTGAAATTCACATTTGAGTAATAAAATATAATACAAAACACCGAACAAAATAACATACCTTGGCGTCGACGTTTGATAATTGGACAACTGTATCACAACAAATGGACTCACGTACGACCTAAATTGACACGTGGCACGAGTTAAATTTTATGGTCGTCACAGTCTTCCTAACTAACTGAAATTTTGTCCTCAAAATTAGAATAAAGCTAAAAGGAAAACTTACCAAATCAGAAGAGGTAGGGAAAATACTCGCGCATATAGGACTCAAGCTCCCACGTCAACTCTTCATCATTGTGATGCTGCCATTTGACAAGGACTAACGAGATATCCTTGTTCCTCAGAATCTTCACCTTCGAGTCTAGTATCTGAATACGTTGCTCGTTATAGGTAATGTCCTCCCTCAAATCTATCTAGCTTAAGTCCACCATCAGCCGCCTGCCCTCTCTCGACCTATCCAGTCTGAGGTGGCAATTCTAGACAACTGAGGTGGCAACTCCAACTCATATGTTACTCTACATATTCTCTTCCCAACTCTAAATGGACCAATGAATCTTGGCACAAGGTTCCCTCTAGTCCCAAACCTCTTGTGACCTTTCATCGGAGAAACTTTCAGATATACGTAGTCCCCGACCTTGTACTCTAACTCCCCGTGATACAAGTCATAATGTTTCTTCCATCTCTCCTGCACACCTTTTAGCCTCAGTCGGATAAGGCGTATCCTCTCTGTATGATCTACAATAATCTCTAGCCCAATAGCTGCCACATAATCTAGCTCTACCCAGTAAGATGGATATCTGCACGACCTCCCATTTATTGCCTCAAACGGTGCCATACCAATACTGGCCTGATAACTGTTGTTGTAGTCAAACTCACACAGGTGAAGATACTCCTCCTATAACCCACCGTACTCCAACACACACATCCTCAACATATCCTCAAGTATTTGTATCAAATGCTCTAACTGTCCATCAATTTGTGGTTGATAGGCGGTGCTGAGGTCTAACAGCGTGCCGAACTGTGCCTGTATGCTCTACCAAATCTGTGATGTCAACTGTGGCCCTCTATCAGACAATATCGATAAAGGTACACCATGCAATCGAACTATCTCCCACTCGTACAAACTAGCGAACCTATCCAGTTGATGTGAGGTCAAAATGGGTAAAAAGTGTGCAGACTTCATCAACCTGTCCACAATCACGTGGATGTTATCATTAGTGCACTGAGATCGAGGTAAACCATTAACGAAATTCATGGCGATATGCTCCCAGTTCCACCAAGGAATGATACGTGATTGTAATAGCCCGCTAGGTCTGCAATGCTCAACCTTAACTCGCTGACAAATCTCACGCCCTTGAACATAATCAGAAATATCGGTCTTCATCCCTGACCATCAAAAGAGATGACGCACATCGACATACATCTTTGTTCTGCTCGGATGAACCGTAAAACGGAAGTTGTGTGCCTCATAAAGTATCTCATCACGTAACTCAGCCACTGATGGAATATAAAGTCGCCCTCTAAACCTTAGGCATGAGTCTATCGACTTACTCCAATCTGGATGATCTGAACTCTAAGCGAACTCCAAAAACCTCTTGTATTGCTCATCAACTCGCTGACCATCAAGTACACGCTGAATAGAGACTCTGAGTCCTCAATTGGCCACAAATCAATACTTTCGTGCTGGTCAGAATATCAACTAAAAAAACCTCTCGACCACCTCGAGCAAACCATACTGATATGTCATGTAGTAGGTAACAACCTTTGAGTCTCTGCGGCTCAACGCATGTGCAACCATATTGGCCTTCCCCAGGTGGTACTCCAAAAAGAAATCATAATCCTTAAGGAACTCAAGCCAACACCTCTGTCTCATATTCAGATCCATCTAAGTAAACAGGTATTTCAAACTCTTATGGTTAGTAAACAACACAAACCTCTCTCTATAGAGATAATGGCACCAAATCTTTAGTGGAAACACCACTGCCTCCAACTCCAAGTCATGCGTAGGGTTGTTCTTCTCGTGAACCTTCAGGTGTCGTGACGCGTAGGCAATCACTCTATCGTCCTGCATCAAAACACAGCCTAAATCGACATTTGAATTATCAGTGTTCACCTTAAAACCCTTCCTTGGCTAAGGTAATACTAGCACTGGCGCGATGGTCAAATGTTCCTTCAAAGTTTGAAACACCTGCTCACAACTGTCTATCCACTGAAATCGAACTTCCTTCTTCATCAACTGCGTCATAGGTGCCGCCATCTTTAAGAAGTCTAGTACAAAACGCCAATAATAACCTGCCTAACCAAGAAAACTGCAAATATATGACACTGATCTCAGTGTAGGCCAATCTATCACTGCTCTGACCTTAGCGGGGTCTACTGACACTCCGCCTGCTCTTACGATGTGTCTAAGAAATCCGACCTCTGCAAGCCAAAACTTGCACTTACTGAACTTGGCGAATAATATGTGCTCTTTCAGAAGCCGCAACATGAATCTGATATGCTCCTCGTGATCCTCATGAGTCCTAAAGTAGATCAAGATGTCATCGATGAACATAATGATGAAACGATCCAAGTACTATCTCAACACTCGATGCATCAGGTCCATAAACATAGATGGTGCATTAGTTAGCCCAAAAGGCATGACTGTAAACTGATAATGCCCATATCGAGTACGAAACGTTGTCTTCTCCCTATCTTCCACTCTAATCCTTAGCTGATGGTATCCAGATCTCAAGTATATCTTCGAAAAGCACTATGCTCCCGTCAGCTGGTCAAACAAATCATTGATGCGCGGAAGTGGACATTTATTATTCACTGTCACCCTGTTCAACTGCCGGTAGTCGATACACAATCGTAGGCTGCCATCTTTCTTCTTGACAAACAGAATTGACGCTCCTAGGGTGACATGCTCGGGTAGTTAAAACCCAACTCTAACAACTCGTCTAGCTGACCCCTCAGCTCCTCTAGCTCTCTTGGAGCCATCTGGTATGGCAGAATCAAAATAGGTTTGGTCCCTGGGACAAAGTTGATAATAAAGTCGATCTCCCTACGCAGTGGTAATCCAGATAGTTCTACTGGAAAGACATCAGGAAATTCGCATACCACTGGTACCTCCTCCAACCTAGTCACAACTCGCCCCATCATACTCAGTACACTAGCAAAAGTCTCAACATCTGTGCTAGTGGCGACTCAACCTCTAGTGATGGGCAAACTAGTCTAAGTCCTCTGAAAACTAAACTCTAGATACTATGGAATCTGAAATATGACTCTTACTAAAGTAGTGGATCTGTGCATGATACACACCCAACCAATCCATGCCTAGTAATGCATCAAACTCGAGGAACTCCAAAACAAGTTTTGGCATGATATGACCCTCTATATTGACCGAATTGGCAACACACAACAAGTTCTGGTAAATCTTGTCCTCAGTAGCTGTGGTGAGGATCAAAGTCCTTTCTAGTCTAGTAGACTCATCAATTATACGACACAAAATAAATGAAACAGTAGAGCCTGAACGAAACATAATGTGCATAAAATGACTACAAATAAAAACCATACCCTCAATAAGACCGTGGTGTGATCAGTCAGTGTAGCAGCCGCGTAAAACTGTTTCTCTTGGCTACATTGTTGTCTTGCTTCTTAGCCCGATCGTAGACACGCACTGATAAAATGGCCAATCTCCCGTTCCAGATTGGCCATTCTGTCCCTGTCTCTGTGACTGACCAGAACTTTAACCTTGTCTATACTTTTGCCCTTAACCACTGCCTCTGTCCCTACCACTGCCACTGCCCTCAGTCTGCTGTTACTTTTGTCTCTGAGGACCTGACTGTGTTGGCTGCAGTGGTGAACTGGCGTAACTCCATGTTGGAGCAGATTGTACTATAGTTGTTGTCAGTGGAGACGCAATAAATCCTACACTTTGAGCGCTATCTCTTCCTGGGTCTCTTCCTCCTGCTACTACCTCAAGATCCCCCCATTGACATTAAAGGTGCTGACGACGTCGTTGGTGCTCCGGTGAGTGTGTTTCCAAAGCTCTCACTAGCCATAGCCCTTTCATAAGCCTCATGTAACTTGCTCGGAGTTGTCATCACTACAACAGAGCTAATCGAATCCAGTAGACCGTGTACAAAATAGTAAGCATGGTCAGCGTCCGTTTTGGCTGCACCATCGGCATACTCCATCAAATTCAAGTACCGATCCGTATACTGCATAATGGACTCTTCGATCTGCTATCTGATCATCTGAAACTCGGTCCTTTTCTGATTACGGACTGTAAGTGTAATATACTTCCAGTGAAACCTCTCTCAAAACTCAGCCTAGTCCTTGGGCTTCCCTTTCGACGCTACCGTGGTACGCCACCATACATGAGCCTCGCCAAAAAGAAATGCTGAGGGAATACTTGGTTGCATATGTGCTGGTGTAGCCAATACATCTTGTATCTTCTCGTGGATCCTTATAAACTTCTTCTCCTCAAGATTAGTTCACCTGTGGAACTTCACCGACTGGTGTCTCATAAACTCGTGAGTTGTCCTCAACTTAGCCGTCGCTCTCACACTTGTATCATTCAGTGTGCTCGGCGTATCCTCGGCCGGTGTCTCTAGTTTATGAGATATTATCTCTGTCTGTACGGGTGCCTGCTCAGCCACTGCGGGTCCTATAATAACTATGGGTACAGCGGGTGTGTCGTGAACAGTAAGAGCACTCCCAGCCTGAGTAACTAGAGCTGCTGACGTAGTATGTGATGTTTTCGTTTGAGCTCTCAGCAGTCTAAGAATCTCCTGAAGCTGATGATCATATGAAGAAATCATCTACGACATGCCATCTAGTCATCCATGTACATCCCCCATACTACTATCACTTGTCCCAGTCTAATCGACCATCATTAACTGAAAAGAAAGTGATTTCCACAATTAGGACATAGCTATCGATAATAATATAAACAAAAATCAAATAGCTCGTAGTTCTGGCTTAATTTTTCCCAACTCTCCTCACTTAGCAACTAAGACTTAAGTTAGGTTTATAGGGTTCCACTCTAAGTTCAACCATTCCTAATTTTCGCTGATTAATGTCTTAATGGCTTGTGATATAATTCCAGAGTCGAATATTTAAGACTTCGGTTCTAATACCAACTGTGACGGCCACAGTTTCACAATCCTATACTAGGTCCCGTCTGGCCAAAACTTACGTGAACCCTCGAGCCAATCTCGCCTAGTCACGAAGCTAGTTAGCCTTCCTTTACCACTTACCATTTTAAATCATTTACAAGTTCAAAACGTTGATTAGTGAGTTAATATCATTAAAGCGAAAGTAATCAATCCTCAAACTAATCGAAACAAGCACAACCATACAACATAAGACATCCTAGATTGTGGAAACCTCACATATGTATATCATCATCAATTATCAGTTAGAGGAGAATAACATATAGATATACATCCCCAGAATCTCTAAAAAACCCAAGTCCCAAATGTTTCAAAATAATATATATAATAATACAAGAAAAGTCACCTATATCAGTCAAGTGGAAAGGCATGCTCCTGAATCCTCAGATGATATGGGTAACTAAACAACCAGTCTATATTCATAAATACAACATTTTGAAATAAATAAACAACCAGTCTATATTCATGTCGATAGAAAGAAAGGACAAGGAATGCATGAATATATAAAAATGTAAATAACTCAACTGAGCAATAAAAAATGAGTGTCTCGGAAACAATAGAGAGGGACAAGTAGTCCTAACCAAACTATCGTTGAGTTAATGTATACACCTACAAGACTTGACGTTTAGGACTTTGTACATTCACGTCATTCTAACATCCACGCGAATGAGATTCCCTGGTAGTCCAGGTAAGAACACTCATCCCGTATAGAACCAGAACCAATATTGTGTATCCTCAGCCACTGACCTCTGGCATGTTACCTTAGAAAGCCAAGAAATTTTGCAAAGATCACATTGACTCACTTGCACTCAGACAACTCAAAGAAATACAATTTCAAAAATGGGAATCGAGCAATAACAATAATAATTCAAAGCTCAAGAAATATCTGCAAAATTCCATATTCGTTTACTTACATGTATTCAACTAATACACACTCAAACAGATACTGACACGCCTCCTACAAATCCCCGTATAGCCCGTCGATAACTACAATTCGTAAAAATTATTTAATTGCAATTTCCCATTAATTACCCTCAAATTATCCAATTTTCTATAATTTTATTCGTTCACACAATTGGGTTGATTACCCAGGTATTGGGTCCTATTCGGACCCATTAGGATACTCGAGAGACCTTTGAAATTTTTTGAATTTCTTACAAAAATACCATGTGAACAGTGCCACGCCATGGTGGCACTGTGTGGTTCAACCTTAGGCGGCGCCTTCGCGGCATAGGCCTTGGGGCATTGCCTCAGATGCTGTGGAGTGGTAGTGTTGGCAATTCATGCCCACGGCGTCGCTTGCAGCGTCTCTACCAGACGCCCCCAGTGGTTTTTGACACCCCCGACTCGCGTCGCCGTGCTTCAAGCCTATTCCAACCTCATCGGGACCTCCGTTACAACACAAAAAGATCCTCCACTTGTGTCAAAACCTTGACAAATCGTCGAATTTCAAAAAATCCCCTAAAAATCCCCAAAAATTCAAAAACTTTCCAATCACCAAAACCACTTCATAAATCATCAATAAACCATTCCATTCATCTCAAATTCATGAAAAGAACCCATAAAAACAAATTTCTCAATTCGTTGCCCAAATTCATTGCGACAAAAATACCAAAAACTGGAGTCAAAACATAGATATGCACTTGGGGAATCGATTCTCACCTTGGAATTCGAGTTTCAGCGATCACTTGGCATCAAATCGCTGCAAAAATCCTCAGACCCTCTATGTTTTGTTGTGTTTAATCGTTGAGGGAGATTGGAAAAATGAGATAGTAGAGAGAAAAGTTGGTGAGGCTGCTTTATATACAACCCTGTCATCCACCCACACACACGAATCTCAAGGCACATCCTTAGGTCTCCCTTAAATCCATCCACCTATCTTGACACTCTTAGGTGACTTAACTAGGTGACACTCTCTCAACTTAGCCATTTCTCACGCAATACTGTCATTTTTGGACCCATTCCATACCACGACTTACTCATTGTGTAATCCCATATGTATCAGCGTATCGAATTCGGTATACAACTTTTAGTTATTATTTATTTTGTATTTAGTCAGTGTTTTTCATTCATTAATTCCCCTGGACTACTAATTACCCAACAATTGTTAACCCGAAACCCATTTCTCACCTTCCTATTAAGACACACTTGTTTCCCTACACCAATGCTCACACTCAAACGTGGGCGATAAGTCCCACGTCGCTCATGGCACGGTGGGCGATAAGTCTAACGACATCGGCGATGACATCTAAAATAGTTGGGAAAAAACCCCAAAACACGAGACGTCACAGAGACGCTGCAAGCTAGAATGCCTGCAGTGCCTCCCACATCATCCAAAACAGAGACGTATAAAAATAACGTCGTGACGATGCCGTGGAGCCTTACATATGGCGACATCGTTGCGGTGACCAAACCAAAAAATGAACAATAATTCGTATAAATTTTTGAAAAACTTGGGAACTTTAGAGGTTTAGTTAGGGTCATAAATTAATTATAAACACAATCAAATGGGGTTTCAATCCATTAACAGGTAGTTAGGGAACTCCAAAACAATGGTTTGAGTCACTTGAGCGTGTGGCGAGTGGTGATCCTACCAGGTAATGTAGTAAGCCAGTTAAGAAATTAACAGGTGATTCATTTTTCTCTATTGTTGTGATATTTGAATTGTTCCTATGCTTGGCATTCCATTCTATTATTTCGCGGTTGAGTATTCTTGGCGTAATTGTGTCAAGAAGGTACTATGTAGTTCGCACTAGCTAGGCTAACGCGATCACCTCCTACAAAAAGTGCTGACCGCCCCTACCCTAGTGTTGTGTGATACTCGAGTATAGGATTGTTGTGGATATTTTTATGGATATTGTTGTGGCTATGGTTGTGGAAATGTTGTGGATTGTTGTGGATTAGACCGCTTATGGGCCTCTTTTGATTCGAAGAACAATCAAATTTTGTTGATTATCTGTTAGTCTACTTATCATGCAACTTGCTTATAATTTTGTCTTTTCCATTGTCGCATGATTCCTATACTACTTTATTGGTAAAACTTGAATTACTGTTACGTTCTTCTGGCAATACTTTCAATTATTTCTCAGTTATTCACCGCCTAGTTTGTGACGGTGGGTGCAGATAGATCTAAAATGAGCAAGGGGAAAGGACTTATGCTAAGTGATTATCTCAGTTGATTCTCAGAGAGCCTTATTTTCATGCTTTCTAGTGTAGGTGACTTCGTTTGCTTGGTGTATTTCTCGTTTTCATATACTATATGTTTTATTAGTTAGGATTGTGAGACTAGTATCACGTCTTATCACATTATATTTCGTAATCGGATAATACATGTTTATCGAATATTCAGGGTTCCACATTAATAGAATTTTCCTAATTTCCTTTACTTTGAGTTATTTACATGATTATAGTGTAATTTTCGCTGCATATCCATCTGATAACTCTTATAATCTAATAACTTACTTTAAAATTGTTAAATTGACAAATTAAGGCTGACTAGGCATGCGTTGGCTTGCCAAGTACGTTCTCAGGGGTTCACATATGTCTAGGCTAGGTGGGACCTAATGGTATGGGAAATTGGGACCGTCACAGTTGGTATCAGAGCGCAAGGTTTATACTTGACTCTGGATTTAAATCACAAACCATTTATACTTAAACTAGCAGAAATTAGGAATGGTTGAACATAGAGTTGAACCCTATGAACTTAATTAGGGCTTTAGTTGGGGTGTGAGGAGAGCTGGATTAAGTTGGAACTTGTTTTGTATATGTATATTTGATATGGTGTACTATATGGTATCGGTAGCTATCCATTGATTCGAAAATTTACTTTTTTTGTCAGATAGTGATAGCAAAACAGACATGTCCTAACAAGGATAGTGCCATGTCAGGCGTATGCTACGCTAATGCTGATGATCTCCACACCTTGACACAGAGAGTCACGTATCAGGAGCAGTGACTAGAAGAGATCTTACGATTATTGAGGACACCTGCTACGATGACACCATCGACACCGACTATTCCTTTATTGCCTATTTCATAGGGGGTTGACACAACGACTATAGTAGCAACTTCGATAGCTCCTACCCCTATTTTTGCGATGCTAGAGACAACGATGGATCCACTAGTACAGACAGAGGTTATTGTACCACCTACCTAAATGAATGTTGCACTTGTTAAGCCAACTAAGATTTTACCTGCCACTACTACAACAGAGAAAGGTCTGAGGGCTACTGATGAGCCCAGGCAATGGCGTGAGTTCAAGAGGCATGATCCAATTATTTTCTATGGAGGCAGTAATGTGACAGCAACAGAGTTGTTCCTGAAGAGTCGTGAGAAGATTCACAGTGTCATTGCCACATAGGACTACATGGGCTGATTTATGGGTCGGTTATGAACTACATGGGCGGATTCATTTAACTACCATATGTCAGAGGATCAACTGACTTCAAGATTGATAGAGTTTACTATTTCACTAAGGGTTTGCTACTCGAGATTGGAGGAGTCGTGGTTTCCACTAAGCCGGAGGCATTGCAGCGAGCATATGAACGAAGTTTCATTATAGAAAGCTACCTACTTACTCATCTTGAGAAGGCTAGACCTGCGCAATATGAGGATCATCATGATAAGAGGAGGAGGAAGAACAAACATGGTTACAGTAACCGTAGGGCTCAGAGTGTTGTGTCTATTGCACCACCTACACGACTGGCTTAGACTAATGTTATTCCACCAGTGTCGAGCTTTGGTAGTCGTCCACTACAACCTACTCGACTAGGACAGTAGTCAAATAGGCAAACTACTAAAAGTAGGGACTCTTGTAAAGGAGGTAGACAGAGACAGACACAAAGGTTTGGTCAGACTCAGACTCAGACTTAGGGCATGTCTTCAACATCACAGGAGACACGTACTTACTTCAGGTGTAGTCAGATAAGCCATATCTAGAGAGAGTGTTCTCAGCCAGTGAGAGCACAGCCACAACATCATCAGAAGCAGTGGGAAAAAGTTTAAGTTGTTGTTGAGCCAAATCAGGGAGCTTCCCGTAATCTCATGAGGGTATGGTTTATATTTGCAGTGCTTTCATGCAAACCATGTTTGATTCTGATTCTACTATTTCATTTATTTCTGGACGCATGGTAGACACTTTAGGGTTGAGACCCATTAGGCTTATTACAACCTTTATCCTTAAAACGGTTGTTGGGGACAAGGTATACCCGAGCTTCTTGTGAGTGGACTGTTCGGTAAAGATAGAGGGTTACGGGTTGCCTGCTAATTTGAGAGTACAAGAGTTTCTTGAGTTTGATGCGTTAGGCATGGATTGGTTATGAGCTTATCATGCCCTATCGGTTCTTACGAGAAAACTATTACGATTTCGTTGTTAGAGGGTACGAAAATCGAATTTTAGGGGATAGTTATACTAATTCCTATCACCAGAGGCCGAAAGGCTATGTGTAGCGAGATAGACACATTTACTAGTGTCATGAGCACTGGCGAGATATAAGAGATCTGCATTAGAGACGTACCGGTAGTGTGTGAGCTTACTAATGTATTCCCGGAGGATCTTCTAATATTACCACCACCGAGGGAGATTGATTTCATCATAGACTTAGTCCCTAAGACTAAACCTATTTCCTTACAACATTATAGGACGACACCTTGAGAGTTGGAGGAAGTGAGGACTCAATTAGACGAGTTGCTTGAGTTAGGATTCATCAATCTTATCATGTCATCCTAAGGAGTGCTAGTATTGTTGGTGAAGAATAAAGATGGTAGCCTAAGGTAGTGCATCGACTACAGACAGTTGAACCGAGTAACAGTGAAGAACAAATACCTGTTACCTCGTATCGATTATCTATTTAACCAGCTGATAGGAGCGCAGTGGTTTTCCAAGATTGACTTAAGGTCAGTATATCACCAGCTAAGAATTAGTGTGGAGGACCGAGAGAATATGACGTTTAGCATGAGATATAACCATTATCAGTTCACGGTCATGCCGTTCAGCTTGAACAATGCGCCAGCCAAGTTTATATATCTCATGTACAGGGTACTGAGAAAGTATTTTGACAGATTTTTGATTGTATTCATCAACGACATACTTATCTATTCCAGGACTCGTGAGGTGCACGAGGGTCATCTCCAGATAGTGTTGTAGACATTGAGGGACCTTCGTTTGTACGCTAAGTTCAGTAAGTGCGAGTTTTAGCTTCCAGAGGTCAGATTTTTGGGACATGTAGTTTGAGCCAACAGAGGTTTCGTAGATTCTGCTGAAACTAGTGTTGTGATGGATTGGCCTACTCCGACTACGGTTATGCAAATTCGTAGTTTTCTGGGATTACCTGGGTGTTACCACCATTTTGTGTAGGACTTTTCCAAGATTGTTGCATCGATAACGAAACTGACTCAGAAGAACGCGAAGTTCGACTGGGATGAAAGTTATGAGCAAGCATTCACTACTCTGAAAGAGAAGATGACTACCACGCCAGTTTTAGCTTTACCCAATACGGGGAAAGACTTGGTGGTGTATACTGATGCATCGAAGATTGGTTTGGGTTGTGTGCTGATGTAGGAAGGCAAGGTTATCGCTTATGCATCCCAACAGCACAAGGTTAATGAAAAGAACTACCCGACCTATGATTTAGAATTGGCTACTATAGTGTTTGCATTGAAGATCTGGAGACATCATCTATATGGTGTGCAATTTGAGTTGATCATTGAGCACAAGAGCTTGAAGTACTTGTTCTTTCAGAAGAGCTGAATCTGAGACAAAGACGTTGTATAGAGTTCTTGAAAGATTACTATTTTGCACTCGAGTATCATCCTGGGAAGGCTAACATAGTTGCTGATGCTTTAAGCAGGAGACAATCTGATGCAGAGGTAGTTGAGCGCCACATGACTCACGAGTATGCGTTACTTTAGGCAGCTGAGATGATGAGTTCAGCGGACGTGATGATGACTACCAAGACACAGATATATGGTCAAATGAGGTTGCATACCATTTCACTATAGACTGTTCTCGAGGGACAGTAGGGCGATGCATCGTACTAGAGTTACAGTAAGATGGCGGAGAGTTCAGATTATCCAGATTTGATTCGGTTGATAGACTTTTACTTAAGGTATCAAGAGTGACTATGGATTCCATTAGTGGCTGATTTATGCACTGAGATACTTCGGGAGGCTCATAGTTCCCTTTTTTCTGTGCATCCGAGTCAAACCAATATCTACGCTAACATGCGACATTTCTTCTAGTTGTCGAGGATGAAGTCCAATATGTCAGTTTATTAGAGCATGTGAGATATGCTAGCACGTGAAGGCTGAGCATAAACGACCTGAAGGTTTACTACACCCCCTTCCCATTCCATAGTGGAAATGGGAGCACATTGCTATGAATTTCGTTACTGGTTTGCCTCGATCTCCCATGGACACAATAGCATCTGGGTAATTAAGGATAGACTGACAAAATTTGCTCATTTCATATCGGTATCCACTACACATAGAGTTGACAGATTGAGCTTTCTTTATGAGCGAGAGATAGTCAGATTGCACGGAGTTTCGTTATCAATCATATTAGACAAAGGGACGCAATTCACTTCATTGTTATGGCAAAACATGCAGGCTCAATTTGGTATCAAACTTGACTTGAGTATGATGTTCCATCCGCAGACAGACGGATAGCCCGAGAGATTGATTCAGGTGTTAGAAGATATGTTTAGAATTTGTGTACTGGAGTATGGAGGATCTTGGAAAGAATATTTTCACCTATATGACTTTTCATACAACAATAGTTTCCAGGCGAGTATTGGGATGGCACCGTTTGAGGTGCGTATGGTAGGCCTTGTATATCACCATCTTGTTGGGCGGAGCCCGAAGATGTTGTGATAGTTGGACCAAAAATTAATGTTGATCATACTGAGAAGGTACGACAGATTCGTCAGAGATTGAAAGGTGCTCAATAGAAAAAAGAAATACTATGACAAGTATTACAACGAGTTGCAGTATGATGTGGGAGACTGTGTATTTAAAGGTCTTGCCACTGAAAGGTCACAAAAGGTTCAGAATCAAAGGAAAGCTTGCTCCTAGTTTTATCAGACCATTCAGGATAGTGAAGAGAGTCGATAAGGTTGCTTATGAGTTAGAGTTACCGCCTTAGCTTATTGGAGTTCATCCAGTGTTCCATGTCACTATAATTTAACTAGACAAGTCAATCGAAAGATGGCGACCTACGGTAGACTTAAGCTAGATCGACTTGCGAGGCGATGCTACATATGAGGAACGGTTGATCTAGATCATTGACAAGAAGGTCACGAAAGTGAGGAATAAGGAGATAGCTTCAATTCTCGTGAAGTGGAAATACCACGGAGACGAGGAACTGACTTGGGACTTAGAGTCCTATATGCGCAAGCACTTTCCCTACCTATTTGATTCCAGTGAATTGTTACCTTCATTTAATTATTAGCTTAATTTCGAGGACGAAATTCTAATAAGTAAGGGAGACTATAACGACCCTCGAATTTAACACACTATATGTCGCATTTTCAGAATCGTGACCTGGTTGTCGTGATAAGTCAAGTATTTCAAAACTCGAGAGTCGAGACTGAGTTAATTTTATTTTTTATGGTTCATGTATTAGTATATATGTTCTAGTATGTGTCTCAAGCAGTTTGGCATAACCAAAGTTTAAGTGAGGCTTCTCCTAAGAGAAACGAGCTTTTTAACGCATAAAATGATTAATAGATGGATTATTTGAATAATAACTAAGCTAAATAACTAAAATTAGGACGTTGGCAAGATTAGGGGCACGCGACATGCGAGTCGTAGTGTGGTTCAAGTCTAAGTATGTGAAAATGGGCTAGGAAGTTAGTTAACTACGTGGTGTATGAGTCACCTATTAAAGTCATCAAGTGGAGTTCGAGTTGGTGGACAACTTAAAAGTGAGAGCTTTGGATCTACCTCGAGATATGTGTGAAAGTGGATAATGAGAAGACCTATATAAGGCCCATCCCTCTCACCTTTTTCTTTCTCTCTCTCTCTCTCACTTTTCTATCCTCTCTTATTCTCTTCTCAAGACTTGGAGATTAAGAAAGGCTTCGACAGCCATTGGAGGTTGCATAACTTGCCGGAAGCTCACCGGAGTTTCAGGATTTCACTGGAGTTTAGGTGAGATCTTAATCCCCTTCATTTTTACTTTCGTCTACGCGTTAGCTTCTTTCAATTTCATCGCGATGACCATGGACAATGCGTTGGGACATCGATTTGGATCAAAACCCCTGATACCATGGTGATCCTCAGAGTGATCAACATATGTTTTGCGAACAATTTTAGAGATTTGGAGGCCTACTGCAGTTTTCGTCGAGTTGTATGACATTTTAGAGTGCTTTCATTCCACACAATCGTCGGAGGTTCTACGACGATCCAAATACAATTTTGGATGGTTATGGCCTTCGTAGAGGTTTGAGATAGGCGTGAGGTGCGAAAACGTGAGCCAAGATAAGTAAGAGGCGCGACAACGTGAGACGGGGTTCCAAAAAACCCCAGAAACACACTTTATCCAAGACGTTGTGCATGGCACCGTGGGCGATAAGTCCCACGGCGTCGGCAGCAGTGCCTAAAACAATGGGGAAAACCTACAAAACATGAGACGTCATGGAGATGCCACAAGCCAGAATGCTGGCGGCACTTCTTACGGCGTTTAAAAAAGAGATGCAAAAAATAACACTGTGACGACGTTGTGGAGCCTTATACATGGCAGCATCACCCACGACGGCTAAAACAAAGGCTCAAGAAAAGTCAACGTGACGACGTCGTGGATCCTTACACATGGTGGTGCCGTTGCAGCGTCTAAACCAAGAAAAGAACAATAGTTCGTATAAATTCTTGAAAAACTTGAGAATTTTGGGGGTTTTGTTCGGATCATAAATTGACTATAAACCAAATCAATTGGGGTTTCGATCCATTAACAAGTAGTTAGGGAACTCTAAAATAAGGGTTAGAGTCGCGTGAGCGTTTGGCGATTCGCGATCTTACCAAGAAATTTAGTAAGCCAGTTAAAAAATTAACATGTGATTCATTTTCCTCTATTGTTGTGATATTTGAATTGTTCTTATGCTTGGTATTCCATTCTATTATTCCTTGGTTGAGTGTTCTTAGCGTAAGTGTGTCGAGAAGGTACTATGTGGCTCGCACTAGCTGGGCCAACACGAGCACCTCCTGCAAAGAGTGTTGGTCACCCTTAATGTTGTGTGATACCCGAGTACTGGATTGTTGTGGATATTGTTGTGGCTATGGTTATGGATATGGTTGTGGATTTTTGTGGACTAGACCGCTTATGGGCCTCTTTTGATTCGAAGGACACTTAAATTTCGTTGATTATCTATTAGTCTACTTATCATGCAACTTGCTTATAATTCTGTATTTTCCATTACCGCATGATTCCTAGACTACTTTATTGGTAAATTGTGAATTACTGTTACGTTCTTCTGGCATTACTTTCAATTATTTCTCAGTTACTCACCATTTAGTTTGTGATGGTGGCTGCAAATAGACCGGAGACGAGCAAGGGGAAAGGACTTGTGCTAGGCGATTTTCTTACTTGATTCTCGGAGAGCCTTCTTTTCCCGCTTTCTAGTGTAGGTGTCTCCGTTTGCTTGGTATATTTCTCGTTTTCATATACTATATGTTTTATTGGTTAGGATTGTGAGACTGGTATCATGTGTTATCACACTATCTTTTTGTCATAAGACAATACATCTTTACTGAATATTCAGGGTTCCACATTAATAGAACTTTCCTAATTTCCCTTACATTGAGTTATTTACAAGATTATAGAATAATTTCCACTACGTATCCATATGATAACTCTTATAATCTAATAACTCATTTTAAATTGTTAAATTGATGAATTGAGGCTGACTAGGCATGCATTGGCTTGTCGAGTACGGTCTCGAGAGACACGTGTGTCTAAGCCAGGTAAGAAATTTGGGCCATCACAATACAAACATCGAACAAAAATAACATGTATCAGCGTCGGCGACCAAGAATTGGACAACTGCATCACGACAAATGGGCCCACTTATGACCTAAATTGACACGTGGCACAAGTTAGATTTCAGGGTCGTTGCATTGGCTGCCGGTGGCACTCGCATTATCACTCTCGTGTGTATCCGCCATCAGTTTCTGCACGTTGACAACAAACTCGGTATCATCTAGTACGTAGATATCGCATATATATACAAAGGAAATTAACAAGTACATATAATAACCTCCATCTGACCTTCACTCAATTCCCAACAAAATGATTTCAAGGTATGGATCGTGTTGTTTCCACTTCTAATGTTTGTGTTTTATTCAAGATGTGTTTTACTTATTAAGAACTTAGTCTTTGATACCAACTGTGTCGGCCCGTTCCTTAATCTAGGGCATTACCCGGTCTAATCCCATATTTAAGCCTTAGTCTCAGTCACGTAGGACTTAACTGCACATTAGTTAGCCTTTCTAACTTATTCTCCACATTTCATGCGTTCAAGATAAATATTACACTTATTACACCACTATTAGATTTTTAGTGTAAGTTAAACCTTTAACAGTTTACAAATTTAAACAAAAGTCTTATCAGTTTATGCAGAAGTAATTAAATAAATCCTAAGTGTGGAAACCAGGAAACAATGATCACATGATATATATATATATATATAATGAAATGACGAATATAAACCAGTGTGCAAGTCATGAGAAGTCGGGAAAACTATTGCTTAACCCAATATAGAATTCAAACTATATCAAAAGATGTAACAGTAGTAATAATACAAAAACTATTGCTTAGAGGAAGTCGCCAATCTTCTCCTTGCCCGACCTGCTGCTCGACAGATTTGTACCTACCGTCATAAGAAGGTCGGTAAGTACAAAAATAAAACAGTATCTCCAGATAATGCATGTATTCACATTTCCAAATCCAAAAGAGTGGTATTTAAAAACATTGCAATAGCTAAGAGTGCTATAGCTAACATATGCTAGAAAATACCATAGATAATCAAATGAAACTGACACAGGCTAAGTAGTAATGATCTAGGTCTGGTCGGTCGTGCATTACATCACATCAGCCTTATTCCACTATCATAGGGCATGAGCTCTCTCAACGGCTCATAACTATCCATGATTGTTAATCATCTTCGATCACCCCTATTCATGTCGTTGTGTGTCGCGCGAGCGTAGTGGAGAGTGCTTACATCCCCAAAGTTCAGTGACCCCGTATGCCACTCATCCATTTTTGGTGTAATGGACCCTAGATTCTAAAACATCTTTTGTTATCAAATAAGACTTGGGTTTGGATTTCATGCCAAGACTAAGTGTTATGCAAAGCACGCAAATTAAGAGTACAAGTCCATAATACACTTCAATAACAATAACTACCTAATAGCATGTGGTTTCCTACTCAAAATGTCAACAAAACAACGAAATAAGACATGTGAAATACGAATGAGTTCGATGAATACCAATAAACAAAATATCATGACAACAAAGCTTACACTTGAGGAATATCATAAGTCATGATAGAAGATTTCAAGGCATACTAATGGTATAAATAGACCAACAAGGAAGCTTAAAATAGAATGAAATATAAAAACAATTCTCAACGGGGTTACTCATAAGTTCACGCAATTTTTCTAGCTATTTCCTGTCTGATGCCTCAAACCTCAATATCGGACTTTCGAGAACTCCCCCTTAAGTCCCTGGTGTGATTGGACATGTATTAGAGTGGGTTTAGGTCAATTTATAAGGGTTTAGGCTAGGCCATTAGGGTTAAGTTCGAGTATGGGGTGTTGTAGGAAATTGGAGAAGTTGCAGATTTTGGCTGCCCAGAACATTCAGCGTTACTGGCTAGATTGCCTAGCGCGCTAAGTACAGTAACCTAGAAGCCTGCAATGGTTTTCTTGGTTTCCTACATTCGGGCATCACCTCCCCAATGCCCCCTAAATCCTTGTTCTCCTCTACCAAAGGTCTAGAACATCCCCCAACATCAACATACATCAAGCACTTCATATAAATCATCAAAACATCAAGAATAATAAAAATCTAAGCATGCATTTTTAGATATAAGGGAAGAACAATCAAGAACATATGAAAAGTTACAAATCCACAAATTTTGATTTTCAAAACCAAATTCAGAGCTTCTTTATAGAAAAATGATCAGAATGAAATGATGAATCCAAATCCATAGTTTGATTTCAAAAATAAACTCGTTTTAACACCAAGAATTAGAAATTCATAATCATACAAAGAACCCCCAAATTTGAGCAAAACCTTCAATTTTGAAAATCCAACTTGAAAACTGAAATCAAAGCTTTAAAATGAATCAAGAGAACATTAAAAACATCATATTGATTGATTCCTCACAAAACCCCATGATTTAAACTAAAACCCTTGAGTATGAATGCATGCAAAATGTGTAGATTCATTACCTAAGTTCTAAGTTTGTTGTAGACAACTAGATCTCTTTCTTGATGATGAATAGACGCCCAAGCTATGTTATCAGGACTCGGGTACGAGTCTCTGCTACGGGTATATATATCTAAGAGTCGGACTTGCTATTCTTAAAGTAAATGGATACAAGGACTCAATTAGATGTGTCCAAATATTTAGGCACGAGTTCTTAGACACGGCAAAGGATAAAACATAAATATATAACCAAGAATATATTATAGAGGCAATTATTGTATAATTTGTTTTATATGATTTAAAAAGTGGGACAATAAGTATTTTATTGTTAGGTTGAAAAGTGAAAAACGTAATGTGAAGCACCGATGTGCTATATATAGTTCTTACTTTTCAAAAGTAAAAAAGTAAAAAACATATACATAAATAATGTGGGCCCATCTTAAAGTCAAAATCTTTCCCTTCTTCCTCGATGAGTTAGCGTTTCATTTTTCAGTTTTCCCCAACTCTCACTCTATCTGATTTGTAACTCTGTCATGATGGCTTTCGACTTCTTCACTCCCTCTCTCAAGCTCTCCTCTGTAGTAAGAGCTTCACTCAAGCATGCGTTGAAAGTCCCAAATTTGGCATTTTTGAATCCCTTTATGCAACTTCTCCCTCTTTTCTTGCATCTCCCTAGCTCCCTACTCCGTCAAAACATCAGATCTATTACGTTCAACCTCAAATCTACTATATTAATCTTCGGATCTGTCGTGTTCTACCTCTGATCTGATGAGTTTAACCTATGATCTTCCACATCCAACATCAGATCTACCACATTTAAACTCAGATCTACCACATCCAACATCAAATATACCACATCTAACCTCTGATCTACCACATCCAACCTCAGATTTGTTTTTTCCAACTTCAGGTCTTGAAGTTCAGTTGTGTCCAGCATCCACTCTATCGCATCGACACGTATTCTGTGCCATGATCTGTGTAGGATCATGTTGGCACGGGTACTATGGCATAAAGTACCAAGTCTGGGTAAGACAGCTCCCAAGGACTCTAATTTCCAGCAAACAAAACCCCAACAACTCTGATCAGTTCTTGTTAATGTTGCATGTTTTGGATTTTTTTGATGAAAAAAAGCTAAGTGTTGTATGTATAGTGTTTTGTTCATCAAGTGTGATGTCCCATTAGCCTAAGTTGATCTTGTGGTCACCTTTTACTCCTACTCCACTAATAATTCAACTTGATGACACACACTTAGACACAAGTCTTCAAGGGAGCGTGTGCTAGCACATATCCCGAGGCATATCTATATGTGTTCTAATTTAATCAAAACTATAGGACATTCCATTTTGATTTGCATTAACATACAACCACAGGCTAACCAAATAATCATTAATTCATATTTAATTAAGTAAAAACTTACCATATGGCTAGCTACCCGGTCCCACAACTAGCATGCAACTCGAGGAGTGTCTTCACTCACGTCTCGACGCCTACAACTACATGAACTGACTTAATAAGTCTACATAAATACAACACACTATGAATACATCATAACAAATATAAAATATACCTCGGCCACGTGCCTTAATCGGTGTGCATATCTCACACAAATCCCACGTCATGGGTTGGTGATTCTAATTGAGGATTTAAACAAGTGTTAGAAATTTGGGCCGTGACATCCTGCTTGGCACTACTTATCTGTACTTGTCAGCCTCGTCTTTGATTGAGTGCAGATCCGCAGTCGAGCAAGGGAAATGGACCATTACTTAGGTGATTTGTTAAGAGGACATCAGAGCGGCTCTCCCTCTCATACGGATATAGGTTTCTTGACTTTTGTACTATGTATTCATATTTGTTTTAGATTACATTGGATTCATGGGTTTGTGAGAGATGTTGGGACATGTATATGATGTGATATTACTCTTCTTTGACTTGATATGCTAAATGATGGTATAAATTTGACAGCCTCAAATTCATCGGCCACCACGGTATGCACCGCATGCCCACAACCTGGCCAACTCATCATTTGACCTATGTCCTACCGCCACTCAAACTCTACCAACCATCATATAAGATAAGAATGTACAACATAACTCTTAAAACATATTTAAATAGAGCGGAAACAAGTTTAGTAATTATAAAACCTAAAGTGGAAACCATACCGAAAGATAATCCATATACGTAACAAAGGTGATCCTCAAAATATCAAAATATCAACTCCCAAGTCATATACAAGTTAGGTCTGTCTCACTCATACCCAAAACCCAGTATAAAACAATGAAATATAAACAAACATATGAGTAGGGCCAATCACAGTCAATCAATGTAGTCCTCAAGCTTGTCCTTCCCTCTGCTCATACCAGGATCTACATTCAAGCCATCACAAAAAGGCAGATGACGAGTTCAGAGTGAGTATTTCCAAAGAAATTCATCAAGTAAATACAAAAGTAAAGCTGCTGGAATCAAAATACTATAAATAAGCATGCGGAACAAAAGAATACAGGCAACAATGGAAGAACATCGCATGCATAAATATAGTAGTGAAGCAAAGTGCGTGCACAATCAAAGTCAGACTAAGCCATACTTCGAGCTATCTTCCAGGCACGACCCGTGAGGATACCTCGAACGGGTGACCCTGGACCATCTAGGTGGCTGGCGTAGATTCACGGTGCACCCACACATGCCTATCATACCCGTGTAGTATATTCTCCAGCGCATGCCTAGACATATGCTATGGCTTAGTGGACCCTATGCCCCCACAACGATTAAACATCAGGTGGGGAGTGATCTACACCGTAAAGACACTAGGTAGGAGTAAACTCAACTACCGTAAAGACATCAGGTAATAGTACTCAGCCACCATAAAGCAATAAGGAAATAAAGTAATAAATGAATAGAACTGAATTCAAATAAATCAAGAAATAAGTACTAAAGTGAATTTAAGTTGGGATACTACACACCTCAAATCGCACTCCCATATCGTCCCTAATCCAATCACACTCCTCCAATGTGTCTACAATTGTCCGTAAATCCAACCTAAATCCATAATTCCCCAATCAACCAAACATATTCCCAAACCTTGTAACCTCGGTACAACACCCAAATCATCGATAAAACCATCATTTTTATACTCTAAATAGACTAGATAAATCCCAAGGAAAAACCCTAATTGGTGAATTCTTATTAAAAATTTTAGTTCAAAACTGTCCCAGACGCCGCCGAGGACACCGTCAAGTTCAACCCTTCACGGCATCTTGGACGCCGTGGATACACCATCACGTTATCTCCTCCCACGGCATCTCGAAAGCGTCATTTCCCCATTTTCAAACATTATGCCTCTGCCCAAGACGCAGCGAGTGGCGCTATGGCTTCTGAACCCCATGGCGCGCCTGACGGTGTCTTAGGTAGCGAGTTTTTTCTTAAGTTTTCGAACCCCCTCGGCTTGTCACTGTGAGCCGCGCTCGCTCTTATAACTCATTAAATACTCCATAAAGCCCATGAAATCAAAACCCTTCGACAACACACGTCCGAATTACAAACTCGGCGTTTTTCAACCAAAAACCCTAAAAATCACTTGGAAATAAAAACACCCATAGCAACAATACCAAAGCCACAACCACAACCTCAATTCCAACACCAAAACCATAGCAACACCCCTACATAGATGGTTTGCTCAAACCTTAACTCGAAACCACCATCAAAATCCCCAAAAAATACCTCGAATTGTAAAGAAAGAGATGGGGATCGAAAAACTAACCTTGATGTCGATTCCTCTTGAGTTCTTGAGCTCCAAATGATCACTTAAAATCACAAAACCATTACACTCAATGGATTTTCAAATTTCACTTGGAGAGAGAGAAAAGTTGGTGAGGATGAATAATATCCAATCTATATATACAAAAAATTTCATCATACCTCACCCCCACATCCCCATGTCTTGATTGAGGGTTGAGATGGGGTCAAATGGGTCCTAATTTTGCCAAAATTGACTTCTCCTTTTGTTTCCTGACCCCATTTTGTAGCTACAAAAAATTTAACCTCGGGTGTTCCAATATGGACAGCGAACTATGCCACTCTCTCACAACAATGGTACTACCGGTCTCAACATCATTTATTATGAATTATTTAATGAATTTTATCATTTATTATATATGTTTAGATCCCCAACCTAGTATACTAATTGTTCGCCACCCTATATCTGCTCCAATACACTAGTCGCAACGAATACCCGTCACACCAACTCACTCGTCAATGAGCAATATAAATGTACATATTGCGATGAAATTTAACTAAATTGGACATATGCATTGCAAATATACAACAAAAAGCACACAAAACGGATTGTATGCCTAATCTAGTCGTGCTCCGTCCTCGCTGTGGGACCCACGAACGTCCCTACTGGCACCACATTTACAATGACGTCATAAATAATGACAATTATTAATTGGGTCGTTACAATACACATGCGGGTCTCCACACTCTAGGTTGTCCAGACTTGTGTCTTGGAGTTTATTCAGTTAGTAGAGGCTCTTAAACCATTTTCGCAAAACTTTTTATAACTCACTAATTCGAATAACTCCTTTAAATTGCAATAATAATGTTTAATTATTGGATAATGGTAAGCGTGATGGCCCCAGTTTTCAAAACTAAACTGTGCCCCGCCTGGCCTAAGCTTACGTGAAACCCCGACCCCATCTCGACGAGTCACGCAAGCCTAGTCAGCCTTAACCTTTTCATTTACCATTCATTTACAATTTATTACCATTGATTAGCGAGTTATTATCAATATATCGGAAGCAAAGCTCAAACTAATCAATTAATCACAACCATATAAAAATAAGACATCTTATAGTGTAGAAACCATGCATATGTATATTATCATAAATGATAAGTCAGAGGAGAAAAGCCCAATAGATATACATGCCCAGAATCTCTCACATACCCAAACCCAAGTTTCAAAACAACGTATATATATAATAATACAAAAGTCACCTACTCAGTCAAGCGGAAGCACATGCTCTAGTATCCTCAAAGCAAATCTCTAAGCTCTGGTTCCTTCCCCTTGCTGGATTGTGGATCTGCACTCCGTCTAACACAAGAATGACGAGCTCAGGTAAGTAACGCCAAGCAGAACAATAATACAGCATTTCGAAATAATTAAACATCAGTCCACATTCATGTTGATAGAAATAACGGAATAAGGAACTCATGAAATGTATAAGACTATATAGGGATCAATTGAGATGTGAATGTCCAAGTAATGAATGGAGTTGCAAGGAGTCCCGACAACAGTCGTTGAGTCGAGGTAAAACCATCAAGACTCAGGTTTAGGACGAGAACACAGTCTACCAGGCCTAACCCTTGTGACTATGAGATATCCATAGGCCCGGATAAGAGCCCCCATTGTACACTCAACGGGGAGATATCAACAGCGTCTAGATAAGAGCTCATATCACAGATAAGTAACCATAACTCCCTTGTAGTGGATCATTCAACCAAAAGGGATTCCAACAGATATGATAATGAAAAGAGCAATAACAGCAAATTAAAGCTCAAGATATAACTGTAAAAGTTCTCACCGGTTTACTTACCTGTAATCCAACTAATTACACACCCACGAATCCCCGACACGTCTCTTATGACCTCCCGTGTCCCATCAATGTTTAAAAACCCCTAATATACATTCAAATTGAAATTTTCATTATTAATCCTCATTTTAACCAATTTTCCATAATTTCATTTTTTAACCCATTTGGGTCAATTACCCATGTATTAGGTCGTATTCGGACCCATTTGGATACCCGAGGGATCCCCGAAAGTTTTCAAAAATTTTATAAAAATTGGTTTATGTGAACAATAACACGCCACCGAGACACTGTGGGTTCAATGAACTGGGCGGCGTCTTCACGGCATTTAGACTATACCTCACTGCCCAACTCATACGTGAGTGACGTCGTGACTTCATTGGTCATGACGGCGCCCTCACGGTGTTTTCCTTTGGTGTTCCTGCCAAAGATGTACGTGGGTGACGTCGTAAGTTGGATCACTCATGGCGTCGCCACGGCGTCTTTTGCAGAATGCCTCTGAACTGGGGTTTTCAACACCTCAGCTCGTGTCGCCGTGCTTCGAGCCTATCCCAACTATGACTACATATCCAAATACACACTAAACTAGCCTCAGCTCATTTCAAAACCTGACCTAAACACCGATTTGTCGAAATCACCAAAATTTTCCAAAATAAATCACTAGAAATACAGAAAAACACCAAACACCAAAACCACTTCAAAATTCATGTTTGCATCCCATTGACTCCCAATCAATCAAAACAAGGCATCAAAACCGAATTACAAATTCGTTGTCCGGATTCACCTTAGATTCGAAGATTGGTCGTTCCCTCAGTGTCAATCCGCGTCGAAAAACCCCGTAACCCACGATGTTTCGTTTGATCGATTTGAAGAGAGAGAAATGTGAGAACGGATTGAGAGAGATAAAAGGTGATGAGGGATGGTTTTATACCCCCCTCTCATCTCAACTATGACATGGATCCCTAGATCAATCTAATGGTCTCTACTGATCCTCTCCACTAACTATAACACCAAATAGTGACTCCAATATGTGACACTATTCCTTGTTCAAGCCTTTTATAGAACATACTCGCATTTCTGATCCCGTTCCGAACACCAAACTTGTCTGTCACGTCACCCCGGATGTACCGACGTATCAAACGCGCTTTACACTTTTAATTATTATTTTATTTTGTATTTTTTTAGTGTTTTTTAATTCATTTAGGTTCCCTAAACTACTAATTACCCGACTAGCGTTCGCCCGAAACCCCGTTATTTCACGTAATGCTCGAGCTAAACCGCTCCCTGTACCAATGCTTACACTCAAACTTCCTCGCACGTTTGGGACATTACAATTAAACAATTGGGTAATACAATATAGTACGAAATACCGAACACAAATAATATACCTCGGCTTCGACGATCGAGAATTGGGCTTTGTATCACGACAAATTTTGCCCACGTACGACCTAAATTGACACGTTGCACAAATTAGAATTTAAGGTCGTTACAGTCTTCCCAACTAATTGAAATTTCGTCCTCGAAATTAAAGAACTAACGGAAAGACTTACCGAATCAAAATAGATTAGGAAAATACTCGCGCATATATGACTCAAGCTCCCACGTCAGCTCCTCATCACCGTGGTGCTGCCACTTGACTAGAATTGACGGGATCTCTTTGTTCCTCAGAATCTTCACCTTCCTGTCTAATATTTGAATAGGCCGCTCATCATAGGTGATGTCCTCCCTCAAATCTATCTGGCTCAGGTCCACCATCGGCCTCTTACTCTCACTCGAGTTATCAAGTCTAGGCATCGATATGTGAAATACAGGGTGAACTCCAGACAATTGAGGTGGCAACTCCAACTCATACGCGACTCTGCCTATACGCTTCCCAACTCGTAATGGACCAATAAATCTTGGCGCAAGCTTCCCTATGATCCAGAACCTCTTGTGACCTTTCATCGAAAACACCTTCAGGTACACGTAGTCCCTAACCTTATACTCTAACTCCCCGTGATACAAATCATAATATTTTTTCTGCCTCCCCTGCGCACCTTTCAGCCGGTATTTGATAAGTCTTATCTTCTCTATGTAATCCACAACAATCTCTAGCCCAATAGTTATCATATCCTCTAGCTCTGGCCTGCAGGATAGAGATCTGCACGGCCTCTCGTATAATGCCTTAAACGGTGCCATACCAATACTAGCTTGATAACTATTGTTGTAGGAAAACTCACATAAGTGAAGATACTCCTCCCATGAACCACCGTACTTCAACACACACATCCGTAACATATCCTTGAGTACATGTATCAGACGCTCTGACTGTCCATCAATCTGTGGATGATAGGCGGTGCTAAGATCCAACAGCGTGTCGAACTGTGCCTGCATGCTCTACCAAATCTGTGATATGATATGTGGCCCTCTTCAGACATAATCGATATAGGTACACCATGCAGTCGAACTATCTCCCGCTCGTATAACAAAGCTAACCTATCCACCCAATGTGTGGTCAAAACTGGTAAAAAGTGCGCTATGTCCACATGTCCACAATCACCCAGATATTGTCATGATCGTGTTGAGACCGGGGAAAACCAATAACAAAATCCATCGCTATATGCTCCTACTTCCACTGAGGAATGGGAAGTGACTGTAGTAACCTGCTAGATTTACGATGCTCAGCCTTAACATGCTGACAAATCTTACACCCTCAAACATAATCAGTTATAGTGGTCTTCATCCCCAGCCACCTAAACAAACAACGCACATCAGCATACATTTTGGTCCTGCCTAAATAAACTGTAAAACGCGAGCAGTGTGCCTCATGAAGTATCTCATTGTGTAGCTCAGCCACTAAGGGAATCCACGTTCGCCCTTTAAACCTCAAGCATAAGTTTGTCTACTGACTCGAATCTGGATGATCTGAGCTATTAGTAAACTCCAAAAATCTGCCATACTACTCGTAAACTCGCTGACCATTTAGTACACTTTTAATACAGATAGTTTGAATCCTCAACCGGCCACAAATCAATACTCTAGTGCTGGACAAAATATCAACTGAATACAACGTCTCGACTGCCACGAGCAAACCATACTCATGTGTCATGTGGCATGTAACAACCTTTGAGTCTGACCCTCAACGGCTCAATGCTTCTACAACCACATTAGCTTTCCTCTAGTGGTACTCCAATTAGAAATCATAGTCCTTGAGGAACTCCAGCCAACGCCTCTGTCTCATATTCATATCCTTTTGAGTAAACAGGTATTTCAGTCTCTTGTGGTCAGTAAACATCACAAACCTCTCTCTGTAGAGGTAATGGTGCCAAATCATCAGTGAAGACAATACTGTTGCCAAGTCATGTGTAGGGTAGTTCTTCTCGTGAACCTTCAGCTGTCGCGACGCGTAGGCAATCACTTTACCGTCCTGCATCAAAATACAGCCTAAACCGACCTTCTAAGTATCGGTGTTCACCTGAAATGCCTTCCTTGACTTGGGCAATACTAGCATTGGCGCGGTAGTTAAACGTTATTTCAAGGTCTAGAACACCTGCTCACAACAGTCAGTCCACTGAAATCTCACGTCCTTTTTCGTCAACTACATCATAAGTGTCGCAATCTTCGAGAAGCCACGTACAAACTGCCTGTAATAACCCGCCAAGCCAAGAAAACTGCGAATATCTGACACTGATCTCGATGTAGGCCAATCTATCACTACTCTGACCTTAACGGGGTCCATTGACACTCCTCCTGCTCTAACGATGTGTCCTATAAATCTGATCTTCGCAAGCCAAAACTCGCACTTACTGAACTTGGCGTACAACATATGCTCTCTTATAATCTACAACACCAATCTGAGATGCTTCTCATGATCCTCATGAGTCCTGGAGTAGATCAAGATATCGTCAATAAATACGACGAAAAAGCGATCCATAAACTGTCTCAACACTCGATGCATCAAATCCATAAACATCGCAGGCACATTAGTTAGCCCAAAAGGCATAACTATGAACTGATGATACCCGTATCGAGTGTGAAAAGTAGTCTTCTTCCTATCCTCCGCTCTAATCCTCAATTGATGGTACCCAAATCTCAAGTCTATCTTCGAGAACCACTGAGCTCTTGTCAACTGATCAAACAAGTCATCAGTGCCCAGAAGTGGATACTTGTTCTTCACTGTCACCCTTTTCGATGGCCAGTAATCAATACACAACCGTAGGCTACTGTCCTTCTTCTTGACAAATAGAACCGATGCTCCCCAGGGCGACATGTTCGGTTAGATAAAACCCAACTCTAGTAACTCATCTAGCTAACTCCTTAGCTCATCTAGCTCTTTCGGAGGCAGCCGGTATGGCAGAATCAAAATAGGTTTGGTCCCTAAGACCAAGTCGATAATAAAATCAATCTCTCTAGGCTGTGGTAACCCTAGTAATTCAACTGGAAAGTCGTCAAGAAACTCGCATACCACTGGTACCTCCTCCAACCTAATCACAACTCACTTCGTCGTACTCAATACACTAGCAAATATCTCGATATCTACACTAATGGCGACTCTACCTCTAATGATAGGCAAACTGGTCGAAGTCCCCTAAAAACTAAACTCTGGATGCTATGGAATCTGAAATATGACCCTCTTACTGAAGCAGTGGAATCTAAGCCCAGTAATTGATCAAACTCGAGGAACCCCAGCACTCTCAGGTTCGCTGGCATGACATGACCCTCTATCTCTACCGAACAATCAACACACAACAAGTTTGGGTAAATCTTGTCCCCAATAGTTGTGCTAAGGATCAAGGGTCTCTCCAGTCTAATAGGATTCAAACCTAAATCATCAACCATACGACCCAAAATAAAAGATACAGAAAAGCCTGAATCAAACATAACATGCATGAATTGATTGCAAATGAAAACCGTACCATCAATAAGACTATGGCTGGCAGCTGGATTTTGTATAGCAACCGCGTGAGCCTGCTCCTGGCTCTACTACTGCTATTGTTATCCTCAACCCAATCGTGGCCATGTACTACCAAAGTACCCCAATTGACCACACTCCTAATAGCCTCTGTGAGCTCCTAACCCAAAATATGTTCGCTGTCCCAGCCCATGTGCCTGACCAAACCTTTGTCCCTGTCTCTGCACCTAGCTGGAACCCTAACCCTTTATCTGTCCACTGACTCTACCATCAGTCCTCTGATAAAACTACTACTAAAGACCTGACTGTGCTGGTTACTGAGGTGAACTCGCGTAACTCGTCACTAAAGTAGCTGGTACAATCGCAATAGATGGTGAAGAAGCAACTGATGCTACGCTCAGAGCTATATCACCTTGCCGCCACTATCTCATTCTCTTCCTCCACCTATCACCTCTAGACCCTCTAACTGACTGCGAAGGTGTTGACGATGTCGCTAGTGCCTCGGTGCGTGTGCTCTTAAAACTCTAACTAGCCATAACCCTCTCATAGGCATCCTATAGCATGCTCGGAGCAGTCGTCTCTACTACAGAACCGATCGAATCCAATAGACTATGTACAAAATATTAAGCCTGATCGACATTAGTATCGGTTGCGCCATCGGCATACTCCATTAGTCTCAAGTACCAATCCAAATACTGCATAACAGACTCTCTTGTCTACTGTCTGATCGTCTGGAACTCGACCCTCTTCCGATTATTAACGGTAAGAGGAATATACTTCTTGTGAAACCTCTCTCTAAACTCAGCCCAATCCTTGGGCCTCCCCTTCGACGCTACCGTCGTACGACACCAAATATCAGCCTCGTCAAACAGACATGATGAAAAATACTTGGCTGCATATGTGCCAGCGTAACCAAGACCTCATAGATCTTCTTGTGGCTCCTAATAAACTTCTCCCTTGCCTCCAGATTAGTTCCCCTGTGGAACTTCACTGGCTAGTGTCTCATGAACACCAGTGTCAGTTAGTATGTTCGGCGTATCCTCTACTGGTGTGTCTGGTGTATGAGGTACTATCTCTATCTGTGCCGGTGCCTCCTTAGTCACTAGGAGTCCTACAACAACTGTGGGTGCTGCTGCCATATCCTGAACTGTCAGAACACTTCCAACCTGAGCAACTGAAGCTGTTAACGTACTCGATGATCCTATCGCCTGAGCTCTTAGTAGTCTGAGAATCTCCTGTAACTGCTGATCATGCGATGAAATTGTAATGGCCCAATTAATAATTTTCATTATTTTATGACGTCGTTGTAGACATGGACACCAGCGAAGACGTTCGTGGTTCCCACAGCGAGGCTGGAGCACGCCCGTATTAGGTAAATAGTTATTTTGTTTGTTGTTCTCGTTTAAATTTTGCAATGTTTATGTTAAAATAGGTTAAACGACATCGCGATGTGTGTAAGTATATTTTAATTGACATACAAGATTGTATGTTGTGTATTTGCCTCGATATGAGTGTCGACGCGTGTACTGGGTAGACTAAAAGACGAAATTTTAAGTTAAGGAAAATATTACACACATTAAATGAATTAAATGCGATAAAAATAATAAATTGGTGGGCGCCTAGTAACACACGGGGTTGTGGTTGATACGCGTGGGTGGTACGGCAGTGTGCACGCTTGAGTACGCTCGTTGGTGTGCACGACGAAATTGTAGGAGCGAAAATATAGGCGAATATATATTTATATATATATATGTAATTTAAAATATCTATGTATATATATAAATATATATATTAAAATCATAAAATAAATAAATAATTGTGAAATGACCAAAAAGGACATTTGATTGTGAAGAAAAGGATAAGAACATAGGGGTATTTTGGTCATTTTACCCCAAAATGTGAATAACCACCACCATTGACACCCATTTTCATTCCAAAAATTAAAAATTGAAAGTGAAGAGAGGATCGAAATCGAGAGACCGAGGGAGAAGAAGAACGAAGGAAAGTGAGAGAGATCGCGAGCTCGACGAGGTAGTCGTAAGGCGAGGTGAGTTGCTGTTGTATGTGTTGATTGATGTGGCGGTTAAGTGGTTCAATGGTGGGGTGGGGTGGAGTGGGGTGGAGCTCGAGAGCTCGGACGAACTGCTCTTGCGGTTCATCCGAGGAGGGAGACGACACCCATGCCGTTTCCTCTCCCTCCCAATTCCATTAGAAAAAAAATATTCTTGTTGAAACAGAGCAGTAGAGCTGCTCTGTTTCAACGAAGGAACGTGACTGGGCTCGACCCGGACCCGGTCCAGGAGGGCCGAATCGGGCCCAACTCAGTTGGGTCAGGTCGAGTCAGACCCGGTTCAGGGCACCTACTCCATATTAATTAAATAATATTATTTTTTTATTATTTTATTTAAATAATAAATTAAAAATAGCTTTAAATAAAATAAAATACAAAAAAATAGAGAAAAATAGCTAAAAATTATGGAAAATTCTGACAAATCCAGAAAAAAAAAACATGAGAAATTAGAAAAAGCACTCATAAATGAATTTTGGGACTTTCTCAGAATTTTGGCGAGATGTTGTCGGGATTTTTACCTCGTAAAACGTAAAATTGACATAATATACTCAATTGAAGCTAATTTAATGATAAATGGTCTTAGGTACATTTGGGTGATAATTTTGATTGTTAGGTGTTTATTGGAGCTGGACCGGGGTTTATTTTACGAGACGAGGAGTGCGGTTTGAGGTGTGTAGTAACCCAACTGAAATTCATTTTAGTAATTAATGCTTGATTTATTTGAATTCAGTCCTGTTCATTTACTACTCTATTTCCTTATTACTTTACAATGGCCAAGTACTCTCACCTGGTGACTTTATGGTAGTTGAGTTTACTCCTACCTAATGTCTTTACGGTGTTAAGATCACTCCCCACCTGGTGTTTGTTCGTTGCGGGAGCATAGGATCTACTAAGCCATAGCACATGTCTAGGCATGCGCCGGTGAATATGGTACCCGGGTATGATAGGCATGTGTGGGTACGCCATGGATATACGTCGGCTACCTAGATGGTTCAGGGTCACCCGTTAGAGGTATCCTCAAGGGTTGTGCCTGGCGGATAGCCCGAAGTATGGCTTAGTCTGACTTTGATTATGCACGCACTTTGTTTCACTATTATATTTATGCATGCAATGATCTTCCGTAGTTGCATGTATTCTTTTGTTCCGCATGTTTATTTATAGTAATTAAAATTCTAGTAGTTTATTTACATATTTACTTGGTCAATTTCCTTGGGATTACTCACTCTGGACTCATCATTTGCCTTTTTGTGATGGCTTGAGTGCAGATCCTAGTACGAGCCGAGGGAAAGTCAAGCTTGAGGATTACATTAATTGACTGCATCTGCCATACTCGTACGTTTGTTTTTATTTCCTTATTTTATGCCAGGTTTTGGGATATGAGAGATAGATATGACTTGTATATAACTTGTAGGTTATATTTTTGATATTTTGAGGATCTCAATTGATATGTATATAATGTATATTTTGAGATGGTTTCCACCTTAGGTAATATGCTCATAAAACACCTTGATGATTTTAATTATCCGTTGCGTACTTTGAGGTAAAATGATAATAAAGAATCCAAAGCTAACTTAAATCAATAATTATTAATACATAACTTAAAGTTAGCAAGAATTTGATTATATTGAGTTTACGAGTGGCCGTGGGACACAATTGGGTGATGAGTTGGCAGAGTTGTGGGCCCGCAGTGCACGCCGTAACTGCCGATAGATTGGAGGCCCCTACAGAAATCCTTTATGACATGCCATCCAACTGGCCCTGTACATCACCCGTACTAGTCTCGCCTGTACTAGGTTGATCGGCCATCACTATATGAAAAGAAAGTGATTCTCATGATCAGGACATAGCTATCGATTATATAATATACGACAATCAAATAGCTCATAGTCCAGTTTTAATTTCCCAACTTTCCTCACTTCCCAACAAAGACTTAAATTAGGTTCATAGGGTTCCACTATAAGTTCAACCATTCCTAACTTTCACTGACTAATTGTTTTAATGGCTTGTGATTTAAATCAAGAGTCAAGTATTTAAAACTTTAGCTCTGATACCAACTGTGATGGCCCCATTTTTCAAACCTAAACTGGGCTCCGCCCGGCCTAAACTTATACGAAACCCCGAGACCGTCTCAACGAGTCATTCAAGCCTAGTTAGCCTTAACATTTACCATTAACAAATCATTTACAATTTATTACCATCAATTACCGAGTTATTATCAATATAACAAAAGTAAAGCTCAAACTAATCAATTAATCACAACCATATAAAGATAAGACATCCTAGAGTTTGGAAACCCCGCATATGTATATCATGTATAATAAGCCAAGGTCAAACGAGGCATTTCATGATATCAATCCAAAACTATAATCCCAAGTTCAATAACTCAACAAAACAGGATAATAATAACAAGCAACATACAAACAAAAACATATAACCTACTCTAGGGTTCCTCAAGTCTTGCCGCTCACATAAAGTCCCCTAAGCAAGGTTCCTCGCCTCTACTGCACTCCGCTCTATCTGCACCCACCGTCACTAACTAGGCGGTGAGTAACTGAGAGAAATCGAAAGTAATTCTAGAAGAATATAACAGTAATACATGAATTATCAAATAAGGCAGTCTATATATCATGCAGGAATTGAAAGACAGGAAGTTAAATAAACAAAGTGCATGATAGGCTGACTGGAAATAATCACAATCGAAACATGCGTGTTCTACAAGTCAAGAGAGGCCATAAGTGGTTTAAAATCTACAACAAATCCACAACAGTGATGTCGTAACATCGAAAAGCCACAACAATATCTACAACAATCCAATACATGGTATCACAGAATCACTAGTGGTGGTCACACACTCGTGCGCATGAGTGCCCACGTTTTATCCCTTCTAGTGCAGGCCACATGTATCTTCGAGACATACACTTACGCCAAGAACACACAAATAAGGAATATGGAATGGAATGCCAACAAGTAGATAATAGCAAACACAACAGAATGAAAATGAATCACATGGTATTTTCTTAACTGGCTTACTAATGTACCCAAGATTTAAGACAGGTGTACTTACCTAAATTATCGCAACCTGCGTACAACTCGCGTCCTTAACGCGTATCCCTGAGTTTCCCGCTACCTGAAATGGTCGGAAAACTCGTATTAATAGGCCAAGTCATCAACTAAACTCTAGGTCAACCCTAGTGCTCTTCCCAGTGTTTTATGTATTTATACAACTCGTCAAATCATTATGAAAACGCACACTCTCTCAGGTTTGAAAAAACATGACAATAACCACGACTATGATATCACAACGTCGGTATCCACAATGCATATAAGCCTACTCATGTATCGTAGGCTTGGCTCAGTTGTATGTGGGTCATGTCATAGCCTTGATAAGCCAGTGACGTGACCACGACGTCATAACCAATTCCCGACCTTTAAACGCAAATTCGTAAAACAACACGACTCAAAATGACCATGCACTAATGAGTTTGGGAACCTCGCGAGTGTGGTCTAACGTCCGTAGAGTGCCAACATGACATGGGAAGGCCATGTGCATGCTCTACGTCACGTCGACGACTACTCGACGTGATATAAATAACTCCCGCATAACTTCGCCATTACGCGCATCACCATTGATATGGATGCTCCGAGGCTGTGAGACTCCATGAAGGACATGGTAAGGTCTCTGGCAGTCCCCCATGTCATCACATCGACAACAGTGCTACCACGACGGGCGGTTTCAGATGAGAAGATTACAACATGCATACAACACATAAATGACATAATATAACAATAATGCAACTATTTTAGGCCACTCCGAGAGTCGTGAGACATAAGAATGGACTTAGCTTGGTACTCGACATCTCCGGTCACGGTGGTACAGTGGTGGCGTCGCCCACGGCAAAGGATTCCGACGAGGAAGAGCATAACACACATGAAATGAACATAAACATGAAATTAAGACCAAACAGTCCAAACGCAACTGGTTCAGAAACACCGAAGGGCGGCGGGGTACCAACAAGGGCAAGCCATGGTTCCTGAAGCCTCTCGGACGTGGTGTTCGGCCCGCAGCGCTGCGAGTTGGGGTAGTTTCTGGCGAGACATCATCAATAGAGAAAAACCAAATAAAATACAACACCTCACTACCATTGTTGTTATGGACCACTCCGGGAGCCGTAAGACACAAGCATGGGTTTAGCGGGGTCTCCGACATTCCCCAAGTCATGGTGGTCCGACCAGCAGCGCCGCCCGAGCTGCACAACTACGTCGAGGCATAAAAACCATCAACATATGTGTAAACAGTGTATGGACAATAACTACTCTAGGTACGAAACATCCTGAGGTCTTCTGGGGATTTGGGGACTCTAGTGGGCCACGAGGGCCCGTCCCTGACTATCCCGACCACCGCCAGTCATCCTAGTAATGGACAACACATGACACAGCTGCCAGTCGTGAAAATCGTTTGGGTCATCACCACATGTACGACGTGAGGTTGGGGAAGAGATCCGCCAATGTTGGAACTCTAGTGGGTCATCTCCGACCAATTCCTGGTAAAGCAGTAACCCCCCCACAGCCCACTGTGTGTGATGGAGAGAAGAGAAAAAACGATAGAGGAGAGAGAGAGAGAAAAAGAAAATGACAGAGAGAGAACACAGACCTCCGGTGAGAGCTTCGACGAGGGTTATGTCCGGTCAACAAGGGAGAGGGGAGGAGAGGGGTGGCGGTGAGAGCGAATGGGAGGCTCGGGTGTGTGTTTGGAGAAGATGAGTGAATAGTGAATTGGGAAGTGGAGGTGGGTCCTATTTATATCCCTTTTTTTACATCTCAAATCCACCACTCATCTTGAGGTCCCTTAGACGGCCCTTAATAACTCCAGTCCCCAATGTGAGTGACACCCATCTATAACACATCTATCTTGATTACCTTATGTTGTGCATCCCAAGATTCATCCTAAGCCTAATATATTTTTTCAACTCAACCATTGGTCTCATATTGATTAGATTCAAAATAAATCATATAACCTATGTTAGGCTATCAATTGAACTTTATAAAATAGTACCCAAGGTCATACTAACTCCCGTCTATCCGGTACTCAGTGCCTCGCGTTCAGCACACTTCTCGGGGTGATCCCACACTTAGTGTTCAAATAAATTATTTATGCTTAAGTTATACTTTATTTGATAAAATCATGTTTCCTCAACTAAGGTCATATCTTTGATTTGACTTAGTTTACCACCTCTAATACTCGCTTAAATGACTACTGAAACCCCACTTACCTAGGCGAAGCCTCACTTAGATTAATATTTGCCCAACTGGCTCGTGACCCTATCATACTACCATACTAATACATGCATCACAAAATCATAAAATTTACCTCGGTGTTAACTCCCAAAGTTCAAAATACAGTCTAGTATCAGGTAGCCAGGTCACAATCGAACAAGCGTAACACAAGTCAAGTTAAATTTGAGGGTTGTTAGTCTCCCCCACTTATTAAGATTTCGTCCCCGAAATTTAAACTGATAAGTAAACTAAATTACAAACTTACCAGAATCAAATAGGTAGGGAAAGTGCTCGTGTTTGTACGACTCTAACTCCCAGGTCAGCTCTTCGTCTCCATGAAATTTCCATTTCACGAGAACCGAAGGAATTTCCTTGTTCCTCAGTGTTTTGACTTTGTGGTCAACTATTTGGATCGGCTGCTCCTCGTAAGTGGCATTGTCCTATAACTCGATCTGGCTCAGGTCCACCATCGGTTGCCACCCTCCGCTTGACTTGTTTAGTCGAAGCATCGAAATGTAGAATACGAGATGAACATCGGCAATCTTTGGCAGTAATTCTAATTGGTATGCAATCTTACTGACCTTTTTCACAATCTTGAAGGGACCGATAAATCTCGGAGCGAGCTTCCCTTTGATTCCGAACCATTTATGACTCTTCAGAGGTGAGACTTTTAGGTATACATAGTCTCCCAAGTCGTACTGAAGCTCATCGTGATACTGATCATAGTATTTCTTCTACCGCTCTTGGGTACCCTTAAGTTTCTGATGAATCTACCGTACCTTCTCAGTATGATCAACATAAGTCTTAGGACCAACTGTCACAACATCCTTTGGCTCAGCCCAGCAAGAAGGTGATCTACAAGGCCTACCATAGAATGCCTCAAACGGTATCATACCGATACTCGCTTGATAACTATTATTGTAAGCAAACTCGTATAAATGAAGGTACTCTTCCCATAACCCGCCGTACTCCAAAACACACATCCTGAGCATGTCTTCCAATACCTAGATCAACCTCTTGAACTGTCCATCTGTCTACAGATGGAACGTCACACTCAACTCTAGTCTAGTACTGAACTGAGCCTGCATGCTCTGCCACATCAATGAAGTGAACTGTGCCCCTCGATCTGACACAATCGATAACGAAACTCCATGCAATCTGACACTCTCGCGCTCGTAGAGGATGCTCAGTCTGTCAACTTGGTGTGTAGTGGATACCGGTATGAAATGAGCAGATTTCGTCAATCAATCTACAATTACCCAAATGCTATCATGACCACGAGGAGATCAGGGCAAGCCCTTGACGAAATCCATAGTAATGTGTTTCAATTTCCATCGAGGAATGGGTAGGGGCTGCAGCAATCCTTTAGGCCATCGATGCTTAGCCTTTATGTGCTGGCATATCTCACACGCTCTAATAAACTCCGACACATCGGACTTCATCGCTGGCCACCAAAAGAGACATTGCATTTCGGCGTACATCTTAGTTCGACCCGGATGCACAGAAAAATGAGGATGGTGAGCCTCTTGAAGTATCTCCATACGTAAGTCAGCCGCCAATAGAATCTACAATCGCCCACGATACCTCAAGCAAGAGTCTGTCGACCGACTCCAATCTGGCTGTTTTGAACTGTCTACCATCTCACTGAAATGCTGATACTACTCATCGCCCTGCTGTCCCTCGAGAACAGTCTGTAGTGAAACGGTCTGCAACCTCATCTAACCACAAATCAATGTCCTGGTAGTCGTCGACACGTCCTCTAAACACTCCAACTCAGCTACCTCAAGGAGACCATACTCATAGGTCATCTGACATACAACTACCTCGGCATCAGATCCTCTACGGCTCAAAGCATTAGCAACCATGTTAGCTTTTCACGAATGATACTCTAATGAGAAGTCATAGTCCTTCAAGAACTCTAGCCAACGTCTTTGTCTCAAGTTCAGTTCTCTCTGAGTGAATAAGTACTTCAAGCTCTTGTGGTCTGTGAATAACTTGAAGTGTACGCCATACAAGTGGTGCCTCTATATCTTCAATGCAAACACTATCGCAGCCAACTCTAACTCGTGTGTCGGGTAGTTCCTCTCGTGAACCTTCAGCTATCGGGATGCATAAGCGCTAACTCTGACCTCCTGCATCAGCACACAACCAAAACCAATCTTTGACTCATTGTTGTACACGACTAAGTCTTTCCCAGTCTCAGGCAATACTAAGACAGGCACGATAGTCAGTTTTTCCTTCAAAGTGTTGAACGCTTGCTCACACTCCTCATTCATATCAAACTTTGCATTCTTTTGAGTCAATTTCATTATCGGTGCAGTGATCTTGGAGAATTCTTGCACAAATCGGCGATACTATCCTGTCAATCCCAAAAAACTACGAATCTATGTAACAGTAGTCGAAGTAAGCCACTCAATCACAGCTCTAATCTTCTCCGGATCAACAGTAACACCAGTAGCTCCAACTACATGCCCTAGAAATCTGACCTCTGACAGCGAAAAATCACACTTGTTAAACTTAGCAAACAGTTGGTGATCCTTAAAAGTTTGCAACACTGCTCGTCGTTGCCCCTCGTGCTCTTCACGAGTCCTGGAATAGATAAGGATGTCGTCGATGAATACAATCACGAACCGATTAAGAACTCCCTCATCACATGATGCATGAGATCTATAAACATCACTGGTGCATTAGTCAAGCCGAACGACATGACTGTAAACTGAAAGTGATTGTATCTCATGTTGAATATTGTTTTCTCTCGATCTTCAGCCCTGATCCTGAGCTGATAATAGCCTGACCTCAGATCTATCTTTGAGAACCACTGCACTCAAGTTAGCTGATCAAACAAATCGTTAATGTACGACAACGGGTACTTGTTCTTCATTGTGGCCCGGTTCAGCTGGCAATAATCTATACATAGCCTCAGACTACCATCCTTCTTCGTCACAAACAACACCAGCGCTCCCCATAGCGACATACTTGGACTGATGAAGCCCAGTTCTAACAACTCATCTAGTTGACTTCTCAATTCCTCAAGTTCTTGATGTGCCATACGGTATGGTGGTATCGAGATCGGTTTAGTCCCTGGGACTAGGTCAATGATGAAGTCGATCTTCTTCGATGGAGGTACTCCTGGCAAATCCTCCAAAAATACATCAGTGAAGTCGCACACTACTGGTACATCGACAATACCAAGCTCTTGTCTCGCCCCAGTGCTCATGACGCTAGCAACCGTCTCAATCTCGCCACTCGTGGCTTCCTTGCCTCTAGTAATTGGAAGTAGCGATGTTGTGCCTTGAATGCTGATCTCTGTACCATCTACTAACGAAATCGTGATCTTCTTCTCATAACAACCGATATAAGCGTGAAAAGATCCTAACCAGTCCATGCCAAGCAAGGCATCAAACTCTAAGAACTCGAGTACTCTCATATTAACTGATAGCTCGTAACCCCCTACCTCTAACGGGATATTAAAACACAAAAAAATTTGGATAAATCTTATCCCCAGCAGCAGTACTAAGGATGAGGGATTTACTAAGCCTAACAAGTTTCAAACCTAGCTTATCTACCATACGACCCGCAATAAATGAAACAGTGGAACCGGAATCGAACATGGTATGTATGAAAGTACCGCAAATAGAAATCATACCCTCAACAAGGTTTTTAGACGCCCTCTAGTCTGGCTCAACAGCTCCCTGAACACGCTCCCTCTGGTGTTGGTGATGCTGTGGCGGTGCTCTCGGTGGTTGAGGGCACTCCCTCTGAATGTGGCCAACCTTTCCGCACTTGAATCATGTGTAGGTATCCTGCGATCCCTATGTCTGGCTCTAGCATCATCCCTGTGCCAAACTCTGAGTCTGAGTCTGACTAGACCTCTGTGTCTTCCTCTACCTGTCTCCTCGATCCGTACCCCTACTCTTGGTAGACTACCTTTGCGAATGCTGTCCTGGTCGAATAGGCTACGGTGGATGACTGGCAAAACTCAGTACTGCCAGAATGGTCTGTATCGGACGAGTAGTCTACTGTGCAACGGACCCTACACTCTGAGCCCTACGGTTATGGTAATTCCACCTTCCCTTCTTCCTCTTCTTGTCCTGATGATGCTCCTCTGATCTGGACTCTGGTCTAACCGGTCTAACCTCCTCTAGATGAGTAAGCAGGTAACCTTCCCGTGCTAGACTCCGCTCATACACAATCTATAAGGTCTTCGGCTTGGTAGTGACTACGAAACCTCCAATTATAGGTAGCAAACCCTCAGTGAAGTAGTAAATACTATCAGTCTCTGAATCAGCTGATCCTCCCGCATAAGGTAATAACTGAATGAATCTGCCCATGTAATCCATAATTAGCTCTCCTGTAAACTACCTCAGTGACGTAAACTCGTTCCTCTTCGCTTGTATCACTGTCGGCGAAAAGTACTTCTAGTTAAACTGGGTCTTGAAGTCAATCCAGCCTCTCGAAATGCCTTGGGCAGTAACGATAATCGTCCACCAATCATCTGCCTCCCCTGTAACATAGACGAAAAGATCGTCGCTCGCATATGGTCCTCTGTGGCAATAATCAAGTGAATATTCTCATGATTCTTCAGAAATAGCTCCACTGCTCAGACATCAGTACCGCCATAGAACCTCAATGGATCATATCTCTTGAATTACCTTTACTGCTTCGCCTCTGCAGTGGCTCCCGTACTCTTCTCGGGCGTCGTAGTTGGAGTAAACTTTGCAGTAGATACTGGCATAGTCGGTGTCTCCGTTGTTCGTACTATCTCAGTCTATAACGAAAGTGTCTCCGCCTTAGTCTGCGTACTTGGAGCAACAACCGCTCCCTCGGGAATCGTTGCTAACAGAATCGAAGCCGTAGATACCGCAGCAATCGGAGTCTCTGCTCCCCGAGCAATAGTAGGTGGCAATGGTATAGTCGAAGTCGAGGGTGAGTGATCGCTGGTACGACTGTCCTCAATAATCATAGCATGTCCTGTAACTGCTAGTCTTGTATTGTGACTCTCTATGTCAAGGCGTGCACATCATTCACGCTAGGATATCATGTGTCAAAAGTGCCGCTAACGTCGCTTGGACTGGTCTGATCTGCCATCGTCGTCTGAATCAAGAGAACGAACTTCTCGGATCAGTCTATAGCTAGCGTAAACCATAATAATACACTTAACAATCATAATATGGATTAAAATTATCTGACTCAACCCATTACTTCCCCAGCTAAGTTTCTACAGGATCATAGGGTTTCCACTTCTAAGTTTGACCATTCCTAACTTCTGTTGGTTTAATGGCTTGTGTTTTATAAATTTAAATCAAGAGTCAGGTTTTTAGATCTACAATCAGTACTCGGCAGTTTGGCGAGCCTAGTCAGCCTCAAATTATCAAATTTCAAGTTTTATGAAAGAGTTATTGCCAGTATAACACAGCAAAAGAAAATTTAATACTAAATAATTAATGGATAATAACTCAGTCAAACGGAATTAAGGAATCTATATATATGGAAAACCCTGTAAATGGGAATATTCATGTACAATAAGCCAAGGTCAAATGAGGCATTTCATGATATCAATCCTAAACTATAATCTCAATTTCAATGACTCAACAAAACATGATAATAATAACAAGCAACATACAAACAAAAACATATAACCTACTCTAGGGTTCCTCAAGTCTAGCCACTCACATAAAGTCTCCTAGGCAAGGTTCCTTGCCTTTACTGCACTCCACTCTATCTGCACCCACCGTCACTAACTTGACGGTGAGTAACTGAGAGAAATCGAAAGTAATGCCAAAAGAATACAACAGTAATTCATGAATTATCAAACAAGGCAGTCTAAATATCATGCAGGAATTAAAAGACAGGAAGTTAAATAAACAAGGTGCATGATAGACAGAATAGAAATAATAACAATCGAAACATGCGTGGTTTACGAGTCAAGAGAGGCCATAAGTGGTCTAAAATCCACAACAAATCCATAACAACGATGTCGCAACGTCGAAAGACCACAGCAATATCGACAACAATCGAGTACATGGTATCAAATAATCACTAGGAGTGATCAAACACTCGTGCGCACGAGAGCCCGCATTTTATCCCTTCTAGTGTAGGCCGCATGTACCTTCGAGACACACACTTACGCCAAGAACACACAAACAAGGAATATGGAATGGAATGCCAACAAGTAGATAATAGCAAACACAACAAAATGGAAATGAATCACATGGTATTTTCTTAACTGGCTTACTAACGTATACAAGCTTTAAGACAAGTGTACTTACCTGAACTATCGCAACCCACGTACAACTCGTGTCCCTAATGCGTATCTCTGAGTTTCTCGCAACATGACAAGGCTGGAAAACTCGTATTAATAGGTTTGGTTATCAACTATCTAGGTCAACCCTAGTATTCTTCCCAGTGTCTTATGTATTTACACAACTCGTCAAATCGTTATGAAAACGTATACTCTATCAGGTTTGAAAAACCATGATAATAACCACGACTACGATATCACAACATCGGTATCCACAATGCCTATAAGCCTACTCATGTATCGTAGGCTCGACTTAGTCGTATGTGGGTCACGTCATAGCCTCGATAAGCCAGCGACGTGACCACGACGTCATAACCAATTCCCGACCTTCAAACGCAAATCCGTAAAATAACACGACTCAAAATGATCATGCACCAATGAGTTTGGGAACCTCGCGGATGTGGTCTAACATCTGTAGAGTGCCAACATGACATGGGAAGGCCATATGCATGCCCTACGTCATGTCGACAACTACTCAACGTGATATAAACAACTCACGCATAACTTCGCCATTACGACGCTTCACCATTGATATGGATGCTCCGGGGCTTCCAGACTCCATGACAAACATGGTAAGGTCTCCGGCAGTTCCCTATGTCATCGTGTCGACGACAGTGCCACCACGAAGGGTGGTTTCCAACGAAACGGTTACAACACGCATACAACACATAAATGACATAATATAACAATAACGCCGCTGTTTTAGGCCACTCCGAGAGTCGTGAAACACAAGCATGGACTTAGCTTGGCACCTGACACCCTCAGTCATGGTGGTACAGCAGTGGCATTGCCTATTGCAGCGGATTCTGGTGAGGAGGAGCATAACACACATGAAATGAACATAAACATGAAATTAAGACCAAATAGTCCAAACCCAACTGATTCGGACACGTCGAAGGGCAGCGAGGTACCAACAAGGGCAAGCCATAGTTCCTAATAGCCTCTTAAACGTGGTGTCCAGCCCACAGCGTTGCCAGTTTGTGCAGTTTCTGGCGAGACATAACCAATATAGAAAAACTAAATAAAGTATACCTCACTACCATCACTGTTATGGACCACTTCGGGAGTTGTGAGACACAAGCATGGGTTTAGCGTAGTCTTCGACATTCCCCAAGTCATGGTGGTTCGACCAGAGGCGCCGCCTGAGCTCTGCAACTCCAATGAGGCATAAAAACGTCAACACATGGGTAAACAGAGTATGGACAGCAACTACTCTAGATATCAAACATCCTGAGGTCTTCCGGTGATATAAGGACAACGGTGGGCCACGAGGGCCAGTCCCCGACTGTCCCCAACCACCACCAGTCATCCTAGCAGTGGCCAACACATGGTAGAGACACCAGTTGTAAAGATCATTTGGGTTATCACCACATGTACGTTGTGAGATTGGGGAGGAGATCCGCCACTGCTGGAACTCTGGTGGGTCATCTTCGACTAGTTCCTGGTCAAACAGTAGCCCCCCCACAGCCCACTGTGCATGATTGACAGAAGAGAATAAATGATAGAGGAGAGATAGAGAGAGAGAGAGAAAATAGAGAGAGAACACAGACATCCGGTGAGAGCTCTAGCGAGGGTTATGTCTGGTCACCAAAGGAGAGGGGAGGAGGAGAAGGGCGGCTGTGAAAGGGAATGGAAGGTTCGGGTGTGTGTGTGGAGAAGATGATTTAATAGTAGATTGGGAAAGTGGAGGTGGGTCCTATTTATATCCTTTTTTTTACATCTCAAATCCACCACTCATATCGAGGTCCCTTGGACGTCCCTTCATAACTCCAATCCCCAATGTGAGTGACACCCATCTATGACATGTCTATCTTAATTACCTCATTTTGTGCATCCCAAGATTCATCCTAAGCATAATATATTTTTCCAACTCAACCATTGGTCTCATATTGATTAGATTCAAAATAAATCATATAGCCTATGTTAGGTTATCAATTGAACTTTATAAAATAGTACCCAAGGTCATAATAACTCCCGTCTATCCATTACTCGGTGCCCTGCGTCTGACATGCTTCTTGGGGCGATCCCACACTTAGTGTTCAAATAAATTATTTATGCTTAAGTTATACTTTATTTGATAAAATTATGTTTCCTCAACTAAGGTCATATCTTTGATTTGACTTAGTTTACCACCTCTAATACCCGCTTAAACGACTACTGAAACCCTGCTTACCTAGGCAAAGCCTCACTCAAATTAATATTTGCCCAACTGGCTCGTGAGCCGTATCATACTACCATACTAATACATGCATTACAAAATCATAAAATTTACCTAGGTGTCAACTCCCGAAGTTCGAAATACAGTCCAGTATCACGTAGCCGGGTCACAATCCTGACAAGTGTAACACAAGTCAAGTTAAATTTGAGGGTTGTTACAAATAGCCCAATAGATATACATGCCCAGAATCACATACCCAAACCCAAGTTTCAAAACAACGTATATATATACAATAATATAAAAATCACCTACTCAGTCAACTGGAAGGACTGCTCTAGTATACTCAAAGCAAATCCCTAAGCTCCGGTGCCTTCCCCATGTTGGACTGTGGATCTGCACTCCGTCAAATACAAGAATGATGAGCCCAAGTAAGTAACACCAAACCAAACAATAATACAACATTTTAAAATATATAAACATTAGTCCACATTCATGCTGATAGAAATAAAGGAATAAGGAATGCATGAAACGTATAAGACTGTAAAGGGATCAATCGAAATGTGAGTGTCCGAGTAACGAAATAGAGTTGCAAGGTGTCCCAACAAAAGTTGTTAAGTCGAGGTAAAACCTTCAAGACTCGGGTTCAAGACGAGAACACAGCCTACTTACCCTAACCCTTGTGACTATGATATATCTATAGACCCGAATAAGAGCCCCCAACGTACACTCAACCGAGAGATATCAACAGCGTCTAGATAAGAGCTCATATCACATATAAGTAACAATAACTCCCTTACAGTGGACCACTCAACTAAAAGAGATTCCAACAGATATGATGATAAAATAAAGCAATAACAAGTTAAAGCTCAAGAAATAACTGTAAAAGTTCTCGCTGGTTTACTTACCTGTAATTCAACTAATTATGCACTCACGAATCCCTGACATGTCTCCTATTACCTCCTGTATATTAAGGGTAACCTAATATACATTCATATTGAAATTCCCATTACTAATCCTCATTTTAACCAATTTTTCATAATTTCATTTGTTAACCCATTTGGATCGATTACCCAGGTATTAGGTCATAGTCGAACCCATTTGGATACCCGAGAGATCCCCGAAAGTTTCTAAAAATTTTATAAAAATTTGTCTCTATGAACAATAACACGCTGCTGAGATGCCTTGGGTTCGATGAATTAGATGGCGTTGAGACTATACCTCACTGTCCAACTCGTACATGAGTGACCCCGTGACCTCATTGGTAATGATGTCGTCCTCACGGCGTCTTCCCCTGGTGTTCCCGCCAAATACGTACGTGGGTGACGCCATGAGTTGGATCACTCACGGTGTCATAACGCCTCTGAACTGGGTTTTCAACACCCCAGATCGCGTCACCGTGCTTCGAGCCTATCCCAACTACGACTACACATCCAAATACACACTAAACCAGCCTTGGCTCACTTCAAAACCTGACCAAAACACTGATTTGTCGAAATCACCAAAATTTTCCAAAATAAATCTTCAAAAATCAAGAAAAAATTCAAACACTAAAACCACTTCAAAATTCATGTTTGGATCACCCTATTAAATCCCAATCAATTAAAACAAGGCATTAAAATCGAATTCCCAAATTCGTTGTCTGAAATTATCATGACAATAACCCACAAAAATACTGTCAAAACTTAGATAACGACGTGGAGAGTAGGATTCTCACCTTAGATTTGAATATTGGTCGTTCCCTCGCCGTTAATCCGCATCGAAACACCCTGTAACCCACATTGTTTCGTTTGATCGATTTGAAGAGAGAGAAATGTGAGAACGGATTGAGATAGAGAAAAAGTGACGAGGGATGGTTTTATACCCCCCTCTCATCTCAACTTTCACATGGATCCCAAGATCAATCTAATGGTCTCTACTCATCCCCTCCACCAGCTGTGACACAAAATAGTGACTCCAATACGTGACATCATTCCTTGTTCAAGCCTTTTATCGCACAATACTCGTGTTTTTGGTCCAGTTCAGAACACCAAACTTGTTCGTCGCGTCGCCCCAGATGTACCAACGTATCGAACGCGCTTTACACATTTAATTATTATTTTATTTTGTATTTTGTCATTGTTTTTTAATTCATTTAAGTCCTTTGGACTACTAATTACCCAACCAGCATTCGCCCGAAACCCCGTTATTTCACATAATGCTCGAGCTGGACCGCTCCCCGTTCCAACGCTCACTCAAACAACCTCACATGTTTGGGACATTGGAATTAAACATTCAGGTAATACAATATAGTACCAACTCTAAACACAAATAACATACCTCGGCGTCGACGACCGAGAATTGGGCTTTGTATCACGGCAAATGGGCCCACGTATGACCTAAATTGACACATGGCACAAATTAGAATTTATGGTCATTACAGTAAGGAAGGTTGACTAGGCTTGCATTAACTTAGCGAGAGTTGACTCAAGTCCACGTAAGTCTAGGCTGAGCAGGGCCCAGTTAAAGTTGTGAAACTTGGGCTGTCACAATGATGATAAATGATTACCAGTAGTGCCAAAGGCTCCAACTATTATTCCACCATGGAGATCTAAGAGAAAGAAAATGCCTTCTAGTTTGTATTCGCCTAGTGAGTTTATGTAGCGTAGTGATGGAGGTGAACATGAATGTTATGCAGTAGCTATACAAGATGAACATAAAGTGAAATGGTTTGAAGCAATGGATGATGAGATGAAATCATCGCATGATAAACATACTTTTGAGTTAGTTAAGCCACCTAATGGAAAGAAAGCTTTGAAGAGTAGGTGGGTGTATAGAGTGAAGCATGAAAAGCACACTTCACAACCCCGATACAAAGTTGGATTGGTTGTTAAGGATTTTCAGTCAAAAGAAGGCATCGATTATGATATGATCTTCTCGTCGATAGGCAAGATGTCATCTATTCGAGTTGTTTTGAGTTTAGCACCAAGTTTTGATTTAGCGGTTGAACAAATGGATGTGAAAACTATTTTCCTTCATGGTGACTTAGATAAAGAAATCTATATAGAACAACTAGAGCGTTTCAAAGTGCATGGAAAAGAAAAATATGTGTGCTAGTTGAAGATAAGTCTTTATGGCTTGAAGCAAGCACCAAGACACTGGTATAAGAAGTTTGAATTAGTTATAGGGGAGCAAGTGTAACGGCCCATTTTCCAAATGAACCGCCACAGGGCCAATGCGGACCCACAGTCTGTCTTACCAGTGACAGCTGTGCTCTACATTGGATTACATCCTCCATTTTATCTTTTTACACCTTATTAATTATCCATTTATTGATTAGGTTGCATTGAAGCCAAATTATATGTTAAATCATTATAAAATCCTCAATAAACACAGTGGAAGCCTTTCTAATGCATTACTCGGATAGTGATACTATAAATGTGTAACCTAAACCATAAACCTAATGTGGAAAACCCATGCACAACCATAGATACCTCTAAATCACCAAAAGGATCTATATACATAAAGTTTCTCCAAAACCCCAAACCCATAATAAAACAAAGTAAGTATAATACAAACGTACAAGTCAGGCTATCTCTGTTCAACAGTACTCTGGCAGCTTGCCCTTGCCCCTGCTCGTACTAGGATCTGCACTCAAGCCATCACAAAAGGTAGATGACGAGTCCAGAGTGAGTATTCCCAAAGAAATTAAGTGAACATTTCTAAAAGTAAATACTGGAATTTAAATAAAGCTATTAAATAAACATGCGGAAATAAATACAGACAACTGTGCTCATCGCATGCATAAATAATAGGAAAAGTGCAAAGTGTGTTCCTAGCTCCTAGGGTCAGACTACACCATACTTCGGACTCTTCCACAGAATGCTGTCGGCGAGTCAAACTCCAGCAGGGCAAGCATCTAGATCCGCTCGATGGCTGGCATTACACCCACGGCGCATCGACACATGCCACGACATGACACTTGGCCCAAGTTCGATCTAGTAGCATGTGCTATGGTGTAGTGGACGTACACACAAGAATGGCACAGAGGGAGCCTCACTCAACGTCCGCCCATATAAACATAACCAAGAATAGAGTATTGAAATGAAAGAAATTGAATTCAAATGCCAAAAGAAGTAAATACTCAAGTAATTTCAGTTAGGATACTACACACCTCAATCCGCACTCCGTGTTCCGAAATCAAACCCTGTCTAGCTCCAATAATCACTCGATAATCCAAATTATCATCCCAAATGTACCTAAGATTATTTATTATTGAATTAGCTTCAATTTGACAAATTATATCAATTTTTACGTTTTTCGAGGTAAAAACCCCGGTAAAAAGTCTCCTCCGACTTTTGAATTTCTCATTTTCCATATAAATTCCTCAATTTCTATTTATTTAGTCAAAATACAATTTTTTCATATTTTTTCCTATTTTTCTGGATTTTCTTTTCCATTTTTCTCTCTCTTTTTTTTCTTTTAGGTTGACCCGAACCGGCCGAACCGCCCGCAGACGGGTCATCCTCTTCCTAGCCGAACAGAGCAAAGAAAGCTCGTATTTTTTTTTTTTCCGATTTCTCTTCCTCTCTTCCTTTCATCAATAGAATTGGGAAAGTGAGGAGACCACCCATCGTCTTCCTCCTCTACTGTTTTCAAATTCTCGGCCATGGCACCACCTCCACCACACAACACAACGTCACAACAACAACAAACACCTCAACTCACCTTGTTCGCCTCGCTGTCCTCGATCTCCTCCACCTTCGTTCTCCTCGTCTCGGCTCTCTCTTCAACTCGGTTTCTCTCGATCTTCTTCTCTGTTTTCGTTTTTTTTTCTTCTCTTCTTTCTTTCGATTTATCAAGAGAGAAGGCGGTTAAAATCGGGAAAATGACTAAAATGCCCTTCATGTTTATCTCTTTCCTTAACAACCCCAATACCCTTTTATGGTAATTTCCCATTTATTTTCTGATTTCCATATATATATTTATATATATATATATATATCAATTCACCTATATATATATACACACTCACCTATATTTTCGCCAATAATATTCCGCCGTGCGCGCCAACGAGCATACTCGGGGGTGCACACTACCATACCACCCACGCGTGTCGACCACGACCCTGCGTGTCCCTAGGCGCCCACCAATTTACCATTTTTAACACATTTAATTCATTTAATGTGTGTAATATTTTCCCCGGCCTAATATTTCATCTTTTTGTCTATTCGGTACCCGCGTCAACACGCATATCGAGGCAAATACTTAACACACAATCTCACACGTCAATTAAAATATAATTACACAAATCGCGATGTCGTTTAACCTATTTTTAACATAAACATCGCAAATTAAGCACAACAACACACGAAATAACTATTTACCTAACTCTAGGCGCGCTCTAGCCTAGCTGCGGGTCCCACGGACGTCTGATCTGTCCACCACGTCTGCAATAGGTCACAAATAACGGCGAATTAAATTCAGACCGTTACAGCAAGGCTACCATAAGACTACTTCTGACATTGTGTTTTCATGCAGAGATTTTTTTATGATGTCATTATATTTTTGTTCTATGTTGATTGTTGACATGAATGCCTTGAGAATTGCAAAGTTGAAGAAGCGGTTGAGCAAGTCATTCTCCATGAAAGACTTGGGCCCAGCAAAGTAAATTCTTGGTATCTTTGTTTTGAGAAATTGACGTTCCAAGAGTTGTTTATGTCATAAGAGCACTATATAGAGAAAGTTCTTGAGAGGTTCAACATGAACAAGGCTAAAGTAGTGAATGCTCCTTTTGCTAGTCACTTTAAGTTGAATGCTCAGTAGTGTCCTTCTACAGATGAAGAGAAATAAGGTATGGAGAGAATTATATATGCCTCCGCAGTGGGATATTTGATGTATGCTATGGTGTGCATGAGACCAAATATATCATATGCAATTGGTGTGGTCAGTGCTTAGTGGGTTCTTATCTAATCAGGTTACTTGATGACTTTCTCAGGTGGGGCAGTATCATGGCAGTCCAAATTGCAGAAATATGTTGCACTTTCTACCCCTAAAGTCGAGTTCATTACAGCAACCGAAACATGTAAAAAGTTGTAGTGGTTGAAGAAGTTTCATCAAGAAATTGCTTTCAAGAAAGAAAGATATGTTTTATTTTGTGACAATCAAAGTGTCATTCACATGATTAAGAATGCTCCATTTTACTCGAGAACTAAGCACACTGATGTAAGGTATCATTGGATACGAAATATTCTCAATGAAGGCTTACTTGAGATTGATAAGATTCACATTAATAGTAATAGTTCTGATATGTATACGAAGGCATTGCCAAATTTGAAGCTTGAAGTATGTTGCGGCACAGCAGGATTGATGATCCCTCCTTTCACTTAGTTGGAAAAGTAGGACATTGTTTGGTTTTTCTTTTCAACCTAATTAGTGAAGAGCAAACATGTCATTTTGTCCACCTCATATTTAAAAGCACATTTGCTTTAAATGAGAGATATAGAGAGTGCGACGGCCCAATTTACGAGGTCGTCCCGTGACCCACGCTCTCTGCCCGCTAGCCTAGTAGCGCCTGCTACATCACCGGATACGTCATCACTATTGACACATCAACAGCTCTGTGAAGTCACACTCCGTTTAACTAATCTTACTATATTAAGTTGTTTAATTCTCCTAAACATCTGGTAGGTTAGTTAATTATAGCGGAAGCATTTAATTTTGTATTTTATGAGAATTTATTTGACGTAAGTAGTGAAAAACTAGGAAATAAACACCATGTATATAACTAAGACGAAGTAACCAATAATCCATATACATGTGATAAAGTTCTAAAGTTCCCAAAACCCATCAAAACAAAATATACCGACTAGATAGTTCAAACACGAGCTGTCAGCAGCAACAACTTCAGAGATAGTCACATAGTACCTCTTTTCCCTTGCTCTTGCTCGCACCAAGATCTGCGCTCAGTTGCCCAACACATACAACAACGAGCCCAGTGAGTAAATTCCCAAGAGAAGTCTACACGAAAATCATGAAAACCACAGTGACCTGCGAGACATGCGAATATGACACTAGCAATAGGAATCATATTCCCATGGCTGGCAGCAAATGACATTCACAGTAAACTTATTGATCACATACAGTAGAAATAAAGCATTGTTCAAGAAATTCGGTTCAACCACGATATCAATTAAAACTAGATAGAGATGTGACAGAATCTAACAAAACTATATCATACTTTGTAAATTCGGATACCTCGGCTGAGCACATCAAGCCTAGACCACACCCGAACTAATAATGGCGACCGAAAACACATCACAACCCACCGGACACGTGCACCCTGCTACTTGGGTAGCTATTCATCGGTTACGCCCAATACACGCGCTACAATTTAGCGTGCTCAATTTTGTAGCACAACCATCTTGATTAATGCCGACCATGTGAACAAATCAAACACCGCCCAACACATGATCACAGTGCATAAACATGACAATCCAATAAGTAACAATGCGATAAATATTACATGACTAAACACTTGTTTACAAACCACACATGAATTAAAGTGTAACATTCTCAAGGGTTTTACGCACCTGTAAACACTCACTTCGACTTCTCGGATCCGTTATTCCGACCCGCCTAGCTCCTCAATGCCCAAGCTATGGTTCCCTAGTCCCTGAAGTCCTAAAACCTATTTCCGGTGTTTATTGGTTAGTTAAGTGGGTTTGTTATCAACCAGGCTCAATTTCATTTTTATAAAGTTTGTGGTTTTGGCACCTAACGCGTTAGTCAGGGGAATTAGCGCGCTAATTGATCTTCGTGCACTGTTCATGAATGAAGGATCATCGTCTTCCTAGCGTGCCTAGTGTGCTAGTGTTCATCACCTAGCGCGCTAGGTGTGCTCTGCCCAGAATGTTCAGAAATTGATTCTGGGTTTTTCTGGTTCCTAACACCTCAATTCATCATAGAAACCACTCACACACTCCAACTGCATCAAATTCCTCTCCAAAACACCGAACAAATAAGATTTTTCACTCAAAATCGAGGATTAAAGTGTGCATGTTTTAAAATCCGAAATCACCAAATTGGTCACAAATCCTCACAAATCCGAGTAAAACTAATATATTTCATCAAACTAATCCTCAAGAACATCAAATTTAGCAAAAAAGTGATGATTTCATCCAAAAATTCGTTTTATCCTCAACCCACAAAACCATGTTTTATCAAAAATTCAAATTTAGGATGTACAGATTACCTTAAATCTTGCGGTTTGATGCTCGAATTCACCCTCTCACTCTCCAAACGCTCAATTTCACTCCCCCAACACTAGATTTCCTCTCACAGAGCTCTTAAAATTGTTTGGAAAGTTTGGTTTTGCATGGACGCCATCGATCAAGTGTTTATTTATAGATGGTTGATCTAAACTTATGTGTACATGCATCTCGAGGATGATTAATGGTCACTGATCACCCTATGTCACTCAAGTCTTAACACTTTATCATGACACTGCAGTCCTTATATGTACCCTGTTGTGCATCTCGAGGATCATCCTATGCACCCTTATTTTCCTAGCTACAACCTTAGGAAATGAATTAATACTTTGATTTGGCTCACACACCTTAGGCTTGACCACCAAATAAATTTATAAAAAATCATATGTAAGGTTACACTAGCTCTCAGCTACCCGAAAACCAATGTCCCGTACCCCGGCTACCCGATACCCAGTACCCGATCCCTGACATGCATTTTGAGATACATACCCGACTCGTGACCTTGCCCGACATCAATGTTTACACATACGATGTTTATATACATAAAAGTAATTAATACACTCAACATCACAATACTAGGCATCACACCATGCACAAATATCATAAATATAACCTGCGTTTGCACATTTGGGTCACCTAGCTGTTCACGTGACGCCCGAATTTACTGCGAATCATCGTGATTAACACTAATACTTAATTAAATTAATTTGGGCCGTTGCAATTCTTAACAAGTAGGAGAATTTTGTCCTCGAAATTTAAGATAACCGATACCTATTTTCAGGGGTCACAAAGCAGACACAACTACCCGCTAGTCTAACCTGACACCCGTTGTCTAGATGAACTAATCAACTCTAACTCCTCAGTGAAATAATCAACTGAAAATCTTCGGGAACAAATCAACCTTTTCCAGGGAAACATATCAACCTGGTCCTGGTGAATGAATCAACCAAACTTCAACTAATTCCTTGGCCCTAATGAAGATATCAACCAGCCTTCACAACCCACTAGTGAACGAATCAACTAAGATGCACCAGTCTAAGTGAACTAATCAACCTAAATACAATGAATGCATGAAATTTCCACAAATGCAACAAATATAAGGAACTAGTCCACCTATATGCAACACATGCATAGGAAAACACAACAACAGCGTACCTTGCTCATGCTGTCGGGTCATCTCTCTAACTGGTTGTATCACAACATGAACTCTCTCATCTGTTTGTGAAATCTCTAGTGCTGGAGAGGCTCTAAGACAATCCACACTGATGTGACCTCTTTGACCGCACCTATAACATCTACATCGATCACTTCCTCCAGACTGTCGGCCCTCAAATCTTTGATTCCAACTCCGATCCTGCTGATCTTGATTTTAGCACTCTGGTCCTAAGTGTACTGTTGTTGTGGTGTTGATATTGCATATGTCCTAACGTCTTGGTCATCACCTCTATGCTATCGATCCCGCTGTCTGTCCTCATATTAGGGTCTACTGTCTTAGTGATCACTCCTACTATCTCTGTCAGATCCCTCACGCTGTCGTTGCGGCTTCCTATCCAACCGTGAAACCTAACCACTCTCTATTCCAGTCGACGCGGTCACTAGAATGCCCTTCTTCTATAGCAGGAATGTCTCAAAAGTCAAGGCTCTCTCGAACATAACTTGTAACGTTAGAGCCCCAAACGACACAATCGCGTTCGCAATCACCTCCTCAACCCCCTGAACAAAGTCGTAAATCTATAGACGTTTGGTACCGGCAATGTCCATTGAGAACTGTAGAAGATAGCGGTATCGGTCCATATACTGTAGCATCATACGATGTCCCTGCCTCAGGGATAAGAACTCCTCTCTCAACCTCAATCGGACCTCCATAGGAATAAACTGACCGCAGAAGATCTCTCAAAACTAAGCCCAAGTAGCTAGGTCGGCATGCGTCTCCTGGTAGTTAGTCCACCACACCGCTGCGTCAGACTTGAAACACGTCCCAGATAGTCTCGGCCTGTGCCTCTCCTTTGTGTACAGCTCCTCGTGTAGTCGCTGATGCGATACAATCCAGTACCCTGCTGCCTCAAGATCTCCCCCGCCATAAAAATATGTGGGCTAGAACTTAAGAAAACCCCTCAGTCTTCTCGCCTGTAAATCCATCCTATACTCTGGATAGTAGTAGTTGTAGTTGTGGTAGCAGTCGTAGCTATCGGTGAAGGTGTCAGAATCTAAGTAGGTTGTACTACTGTCTCTGCCGGTATTGCAACCGCAATCGGGTCTCTCGATGTTGTGAAGGCTGCTATGGCAGCTGTCTGAGCTCTCATCATGGCCAATAATAGCTAAAACTGTTTATCATGAGCGGCAAGTCGCGCTGCAATCGCAGGATCCATACCCTCAACTCTAGTATGATCCCTCACCTGACCAGTCCTTGACCCTAACGGTGCCTGTTGTCCATCTATCAAAATCTGCACCAAAAGTCGTGCGTCAAATTATTACGTAACCATAACACACATATAAGTCCTTACTGTACCCGACTTATATCGCTTCCCAATTAGAATAAGAAATTAGGATCTTCGGGTTTCCACAACTAGTGTTTGTTTGTTTAAGATTTATTGTCTTTCCTTAAACTTATTTATTTCAAGGCCCTATCGACCTTGCTCTGATACCAAAATGTGACGGCTCCAATTTCTTAGGTTGTCCCGTGACCCACGCTTTCTGCTCGCAAGCTCAATAGTGCTTGCCACGTCACCGGATACGTCATCACTACTGACACATCAGCAGCTTTGTGAAGTGACGTTCCATTTAACTAATCCTACTATATTAAGTTGTTTAATTCTCCTAAACATCTAGTAGGTTAGTTAATTATAGCGGAAGCATTTAATTTTGCATTTATGAGAATTTATTTGACCTAAGTAGTGGAAAACCCATAAATAAACGCCATGTATATAACTAAAGCGAAGTAACCAATAATCATATACATGTGATAAAGTTCTAAAGTTCCCAAAACCCATCAAAACAAAATATACCTACTAGATAGTCCAAACACGAGCTATCAGCAGTAACGGCCTCAGAGATAATCGCCTAATACCTCTTTTCCTTTGCTCTTGCTCGTACCAGGATATGCGCTCAGTTGCCCAACACATACAACAACAAGCCTTGTGAGTAAATTCCCAAGAGAATTCTACACGAAAATCATGAAAACCACAGTAACCAACTAGACATGCGAATATGACCCTAGCAATAGGAATCATATTCCCATGGCTAGCAACAAATGACAATCGTAATAAACTTATCGATCAAATATAGTAGAAATAAAACATCGTTCAAGAAATCCAGTTCAACCACGATATCAATTAAAACTAGATACAGGTGTGGCGGAGTTTAACAAAACTAGATCATACTTTGTAGATTTGGATGCCTCGGCTGAGCACATCAAGCCTAGACCACACCCGAACTACTAACGGTGACCGGAAACATTACAACCCACCAGACACGTGCAGCCCACTACTCAGGTAGCTATTCACCGGCTACGCCCAGTACACGTGCTACAATCTAGCTTGCTCAATTTCATACCACGACCATATCGATTAACCTCCGACCATGTGAACAAATGAAACACCGACCAATACATGATCACAGTGCATAAACATGGCAATCCAATAAATAACAATACGATAAATAATAAATGAATAAACACTCGTTTACATGGACAAACCACGCATGAATTAAAGTGTAACATTCTCAAGGGTTTTATGCACCTATAAACATGTACTTCGACTTCCCGGACCCGTCAATCTGACCCGCCTAGCTCCTCGATGCCCGAGCTATGGTTCCCCAATCCCTGAAGTCCTGAGACCAATTTCCAGTGTTTATTGGTTAATTAAGTGGGTTTATTATCAATCAGGCTCGATTTCATTTTTATAAATTTTGGAGTTCTGGCATCTAGCGCGCTAGTCAGGGGAATTAGCGCGCTAATTGATCTTCGTGCACTGTTCATGCACGAAGGATCATCGTCTTCCCCAGCGTGACTAGCACGCTAGGTGTGCTCTGCCCAAAATTTTCATAAACTGATTCTGGGTTTTTCTAGTTCCTAACACCTCAATTCATCGTATAAACCACTCACACTCTCCAACCGCATCAAATTCCTCTCCAAAAAATCGAGCAAACAAGATTTTTCACTCAAAACTAAGGATCAAAGTATGCATGTTTTAAAATTCGAAATCACCAAATTGGTCATAAATCCTCACAAATCTGAGTAAAACCAACATATTTCGTCAAACTAATCCTCAAGAACACCAAATTCAACAAAAACAGTGATGATTTCATCCAAAAATCCGTTTTATCCTTAACCCACAAAACCATGCTTTTATCAAAAATTCAAGTTTAGGATGTATAGATTACCTTAGATCTTGCGATTTGATGCTCGAATTCGCCCTCTCACTTTCCAAAGCTCGATTTCACTTCTCCAACACCAAATTTCCTCTCACAGAGCTCTTAAAATTGTTTGGAAAGTTTGGTTTTGCATGGACGTCATCGATCAAGTGTGTATTTATAGGTGGTTAATCTAATCGAATGTGTGCACGCATCTCGAAGACGATCTAATGGTCACTGATCACCCTATGTTATTCAAGTCTTGACACCTTATCATGACACTGCAGTCCTTGTATGTACCCCTGTTGTGCATCTCGAGGATCATCCTATGCACCCTTATTTTCCTAGCTACAACGTTAGGAAATGAATTAATACTTTGATTTGGCTCACACACCTTAGGCTTGACCACCAAATAAATTTATAAAAAATCATATGTGAGGTCACACTAGCTCTCCGCTACCCGACAACCCATGTCCCGTACCGCGGCTACCCGATCCCCGACACGCATTTTGAGATATATACCTGACTTGTAACCTTGCCCGACATCAACATTCACACATGCGATTTTTATATACATAAAAGTAATTAATACACTCAACATCGCAATACTAAGCATTACACCATGCACAAATATCATAAATATAACCTGGGTTCTCACATCTAAGTCACCCAGCTGTCCACGTAACGCTTGAATTAACTGCTAATCATCGTGATTAATGCTAATACCCAATTAAATTAATTTGGGTCGTTACATACACACACACACACAGAGATCAACACATTTGAGAGATTTGAGAGAAAAATATTTTTATAAAACGTTAAGCCCTAGCATTCAAGCATTGTTTCGAAGATTCAAAAGGACTCCATTTGAGGCAAGATTCAAAATGGGAGTTTACGGTTCAAAGCTCTATGCAATCATTGATGGAGATCGAGTTGGGAGTTCCGGTTTGGCATAGTTCTCAAATATCTCACTTTACCCTCTTTAGGTGATTTCTTCCCATTTCTTAAGAGTTGATTTTTTTACTAAGATATGCTTGTTATCTTGATGCCTTATTGATGTTCATTCCTCTAATTTGTGTTAGAGAAGGCCTTGTATTCCCATTTGCCATAGTGGAGAGCTTTTCATAAATGTTAGTCACCTTGTGGTTTTACTTCTCACTTTGAGAAGGTTTCCACATAAAAAATCTTGTGTGTTGTGGTTTAATTTTTACATTTCTATTGTTTTTTACCTGTTGGACTGTTTATATTGTGGTTGTGGTCTTTATTCGGCTACACAAGAGAGGTAGATTATTTGTTGGTGTAGGTTCACCCCATCAACAGGCATTGGAGGTTCATGAGTTTCAGAGTTTGTTCAATCTTTGATGTTGAACTTTGGAGCTATTCATTTATCCAAAAAAAAACGCACACGCAACTTTGGGGCTATCTTATTCACATAGACCGTTAAGGCATTAAGGCAACCACACAACAGACTGAATGGCGCCTTATGTGATGTTTCCCGTGCTTCCTCAATCAACCAAAAATAAAAAAAAATAAAAAATCTAAGAACCGCAATTAAATGTACAATAAACATATATCTAATTGCGTGGTCAATGAGATTATGAAAAACAACAAGATCATTGCAAACAAGAAAATCAACATCTATTAAAACATAAACAAGAAAAGATTTTTTTTTCTTTAATAATATAATTAGTTATTACCTCAATGGCGTCACCAATGTTGACAATGAAAGCACCAGAGATGGGGTTGATGGGGACCCCGTTACCATTTATTGTAATCATTGGATCAAGGCGCGCAGAGAGCCAAGCTAGATGACCTTTTGTAACCTCTAGGCTCAACTAAAAATAATTCATAAAATTAATTAATTGTTGATATATAAGAAAAAAATTATCCACAATGGAGTTGACCCCATTGATGTCAGAACTCTTACACAAGTGACCTCATATCATAAAATATTCAGTCAACTGCAAAATATATGAATTGATCAATGGTTGATTCATTATCAATTAAAACTATGGTTGAGACGTACGTGCTAGTTGTCCACTTCAATCTTTTATGAGGCATATATGGCTTATAGAATGAGTTTGGTCTTATTTAGAATAGTGGAAGGTAATAGTTGACACAACAATATTAAAAAGAAATAAAAAAATTACTAATACTAATTTGGGTACTGCTATATATACACGAAATCGACAAGTCGCAATAGGAAGGCTTGGAAGACTTTTGTATGAATATTATAATGTTAATTAAGATCGAGTAGAAATATTAAAGGAGATATTGAGAGTTGATTTAGTCCTCCAAAAGATTGTTGGTATTATAAAGTTACACCAAGAAAACTTTCTGATAAATTTTATAGATTTACATAATTAGATAATTTCCTGTCAAATTAACAATAGCTAGCAGGCTATTGGGCCCAGGGCCCCGTTCCTATCATGAGTATACTATATTATAATTTAAAATTTTAAAAGAGCTCATGTTGTCTAAACCTGTTAGCACGAAACAAAAAGAGCCATGCTATAAGCACACCAGTCATCACTAAGGGCATATTATTTATAAGGGCATCCATCTTTTTTCTCTGAGCACCCCTGAGTTAGATGAAAATGCCCTTATTCATCAGTGTGAGGCCCACCAAATCTTCTTCCACACTCATCACAAATCGACTCATCAATCTGCCAAATCTCTTAATTTTCTTGCTCGTTTACCTCTCAATTTATTGTTTTTAGGGTCGGGTGAGTGTTTGTGATGTTTGCAAGGTGGGGGTTTGTACGATGACTTGTGGTAGATGGTTGATGTTGTATTGTATAGGGGTCGAAGGTGTTTTTTGTTGAATTTTTTGTTCCATTATCTCGTTGTTGTTTTTCAAGGGAATGTACCCATCACTGAGCTCAACCACAATCCCATAATGTTCAGCCACACAGGGTCTAGCTTATTGATTAAGTCTCGAAACTGCATGAAGGCTCTGCAATACATCTCGGTAACTGGTAACCGATCGAACAAGTAACCTATTTCACAATGGGTTCGATTATCAACGAGATCGAGATATAAGAGGATGTTCCAGTTGTTGGTAATTGAGACATCCAATGTCTCGGTACCCAGTAACCGATCAAACAAGTAACCAATTTCACAATGGCTCAATGGGTTGTGCGTCCGACACTTTCATGTACGTAGTACATTTTCAAAATGTAGGAAACCCTAAACACAAAAAGGTAAAAACACCCCAAAACCCATGCTTCCAACCCTCAAGAACCAAAAAATAGATAGATACCAACCTTGTATGCACTCTTTGATCCAAAAACGTCGTGTCCGACTGTCGACGAAGATGATGGAATCAATTGGGAGCACAAGGACTAATTTCAAGTCATAAAACTAATACTTAAAGAAAATTTGAAATGACAATCACAAATTTCCAGAAAGGTTATGAATTTTTTAGCACTGCAAAAGGCTAACTTAATACACAAAATACAACGAAGAAACTTAAAAATAAATGAAGTGTTAAATATATATAAATAATTAACAACAAATAACTAATTAATTTAATTTTAAAATTAAAATACCTTGATAGTTGATGCCCTTTTAGGAGAATCCTCTAATAAGTAAAATCAACGTACGGTATCTACTAATCAATCAAGCATCCGAATTAGTGAAATCGTCACCGCATCTTATTTTAAATAAAAATGAATAAAGATTCACCTTAATATTTAATGAGGCAATAAATATGAATATCTACACTCATAAAACTCATTTAATCAATGTTAAATGAAAATAAATAAAGATTCACCTTAATAGAGAAATCAAAAGATGACAAATCTACAAAATTCTGTAGTAGCAAACATGATTTTGACGCTTTGTTGTAGGGTAAAAGAGTTACAACAATATGGGGCAAGGGTTTGGGATTTTCATCATGTGTAGAATAGAAGCTTTTGAGATGTGGAGTCGTGTCGTGTGGCATGCGGGATTGAGCAACACGAACTAAAAGTGAAAGGGTGTTTGTTGGTATTGTGTTTTTCCTTGTTTGTATTGCCAAGCTTGAAGTCCCAAAGTTGGCAAGTTGGGGATTGGGATGTGTCGAGCTTGAAAGAGAGATTGGGTTTCTGATTTTTAGGGTAGAATAGAATTTGATCTAATTGAAGTATATATAGTAGGGGTAAATGACGTAAGTTAGAAAAAGTTGAGGAGCCCACAGGGCTAGCTTTGGGCATGGGCGGGACGGGCGACCGCCCAAGGCCCCCACCCATACCCAAGGCCCCCTATTTTTTTTTTTGGTAGGAAAGGCCTCTATATTTCAACAATGTTACAAATATTTTTCTTTAATGAGAAGCTTGGGCATTTGTGGGATATTGCTAAAATAACATCTTTGTACACACTTGTTAGGGTTCATTCATGAAAACTCATTTTAATATGTAAGTACTCATCTCAATGCACATTGAGTGGATCTTAATGACTAAATCAGTCAATGCACGTTGAATGTCACACAAATTTTTTTTTTTTTTTTTTTTGTAAAACACAATAATTTCTTTTATATGTTATATCTACTCCTTTAAATGAGTTTTTTTCTACAATCTCAAAATAAATAAGGTTTTAGTCTCAATAAATAAATAATACTAAATAAAAGAAGTTTACATCTCCATCAACTAAATTTAATAAAATCAAAATCAAAACAGTTTTTAAAAAAATTATATTTGAGTAAGAGAATAGTTAGCAATATATGTAAACTTAACTATAAGTACAAAAAGTACACCATCAATTGCACTAAAAATCGAGCAAAATAGAGGAATTTTTTTTTTACCTATGTAGCCAATCCAACTTGTTTGGATTTATGGTTTTGTTGTTGTAAACTATATGCACAAAAAAAATTTCTTTGGAAAGTCAAATATAAAAATTCCAAATTTTTATTTCACCCCAGGCCCCCAAAATAACAAAACCGACCCCAGGAGTCCAATGGAATTTTTTCGTCAAGGGGTTGGAGGGGCCAAGTGAAGGGCCATGTGGGGTATAGAGGGGTAAGTAAATTCCATCAATACTTAATAAATTCCATTAATACTTGTCTCCACCTCTGCATCCATCAATACTTAATAAATTCCATTAGTATGACACGCCATTATAAATTCCATTTGCATGATCAAATTGATAAATTCCATTAACATGACATGCCGTTATAAATAACAAATTGTGTTGGGCACTATATGATCAGTGGTCACTGTCGTCATCAAGTAATTAATAAAGAAATAAACACGTACCTTTTTTTACTTTTACAGCAAATCATTTCTTTTTCTCAAATGGACACGCACCTCTCTCACGAAAATCACCATTAATGTCTGATCCAATTACTCTCCAAAAATAATTGACCAAAATCACCACTGTGTCAGTGAGTCTTAAGATTGTTGGTTGGATTTAAGAAAAATTTGATGCGAAATAGAAGAATAACATAATGCAATTGATCGAGACTTGAGTCATGCTCAATGTCTTTATAACTATTTCACCTCACTATGGCGCTCACGGTTTAATGACGTTAGTCTCCCAAGATACAACGATCATACTAGTCTACGAACCAATCTATGATTCAATACTCTCTCAGACTCAAAACCTTGAAAATAGAGAAAAAGATTTTGATTTGACCCATTTGCTTATCCTTCTACCAAAGAAAAAAAAATCCATCAAGTGAATATATATAGACTTTCATGTGTCTATTAGGAAAGACATGCCTCTTGGTGAATATATACACCATTTGGTCTGTTATGTCTCTCCACTGGAGTACACACCTTTTCACATAATTTTCATTCAAATTATAAATTATAAACAACTAAATAATATAATTAATTGTTTCAGCAGAATGTACAATAAAGATATATCTAATTGGGTGGTCATAAACAAGAAAATCAACTACATTATCTGCACCATATATAAATATTTTCGCTTACATAAATCGCTTACTTAACATAAGATTTAGTCAAAAAAAAAAAACATAAATAGGATATCAATTAATATTTATTTATTTCTTTCTATATTGTTTGTATTTTATTTTAAACCCTAGCACTCTCGGTTTTTGCCTTGCTCAAACTTTATGAGATCCAACATGGCCTTGCCATCAAGTTTAGCAGAGAAGTACCCCCTCAAATACTCATCAAAGTTCACAGTCTTATACTTGGCAGCAACATTTGTCCTCTCTAACAGCTCTTGTAATGGCTCAATAAAGACTCCCTGTCTTGGATCTTGAAACCCCACTATTGATATGCGTGCTCGGTCGGGGTGTATTACAGCCCTGTGTTCCATACTCTTGTACAAGCCATTGCTCATTATCTGCGAATAGCAGACATTGGTAATCAAAAGTGAAAAGATTTTTTTTCTTTAATACTATAATATATGCATACAACATTTAATTAGTTACCTCAATGGCGTCACCAATGTTGACAATGAAGGCACCGGAGATGGGGTTGACGGGGATCCAGTTACCATTTATTTTAATCTGAAGCCCTGGGAGATCATTGTTTTGAATGAGCAGAGTTATGATAGAGGCATCCGAGTGTGGAGATAGACCTAAAACTTTATCTGGTTGTGGGCATGGCGGGTAGTAATTCATTCTAGTTCCCTGCACGCCATCATCAAATATGCTCGTCAACTTCCTTGGTTCAACTCCCAAGTTTTTTGCTATTAAGCTCAGCAAGCAGAACGTGAGCTTTTGCATTTCAAACGCATACTTGTCAAGAGTTTCACTGAAAAAGGAATCAAAATTAAGCGCTCAATGCCTCTGCATGCACAAGAGTTGTAAGTTCAAGTCTTATATAAATAGATGAAGACATAAAAAACACAAGTAAATCGTGAAACACATGTTCTGTTGGGTCTTAACATACTTGGATCGAGGCGCGCGGAGAGCCATGCTAGATGACATTTTGTAACCTCTAGGCTCAACTAAAAATAATTCATAAATTAATTTATTGTTAATATATAAGAAAAAAATTAAACAAAATTACGCAAGTGACCCCATAGCATAAAGTATTGAGCCAAGTGCAAAATCTATGAATTGATCCATGGTCGATTCATTATCAATTATAACTACGAAAATCACCATTATCAATGTCTTAAAAATATGTTTTCAAAAAAAAAAAAAAAAAAAGCTTAAAATTATAGTAGTACAAATACTATTCTCAAATACCTGAAAGAAGGGGGTTTCTTAGGCCAAAACAGCATGTTTCTTTGATAAAGAGGGAGGGTGTGGAGGCTAAGCATGTCCGACCATTCAAGCTTTTGCTCTTCGGACACCACAAAGGCCTGTCCATAACCTTGAAAGCTTTGAGGCAGTTGGGCATAAGCCTTTTTCTCCTCTGAAGGCAAATCAAAGAACTCCTCTGCATTGCTTGCCATCTTCCTAATCAGTTCCTCATCCACGCCATGATTGATTAGCTGAATCATTACAAACCCAAAAATTATGTTAACAACAAGACTAGTATATATGCTAGCTTTGTATTTTAATGTATATTACCTGGAAGAAGCCCCAGTCCTTGCATACCACGTCAAACTTGGCCATTTCATTGGAAGAGATTGTGAGGTCATGATGTAGGAGGTTTTGAAGATCAACCACCGGAACTTGATCAGACATATCAAATGCAACATGTTCCGACTCTGCTTCGCACTGGACGTATCTGTAGGGGACTTCCTTCAACTTCTTAGCTGCAAGATCTTGTACGTTTGGCACTGGGAGAGAACCAACCGAAGTCATTCTTGCGAGCTATATATATATATATATATAGCACTGGAAGTGTTGTACAGAACTTTTAAAGATTTTAGTGGCAAACAATTTGGGTACTGCTATATATACACGAAATCAACAAGGTGCAATTGGAAGACTTTTGTTGAATATTATTGGAAGACTTTTGTATGAATATTATAATGTTAATTAAGATCGAGTAGAAATATTAAAGGAGATATTGAGAGTTGATTTAGTCCTCCAAAAGATTGTTGGTCTTATAAAGTTACACCAGGAGAACTTTCTGATAAATCTTATAGATTTACATAATTAGATAATTTCCTGTCAAATTAACAATAGCTAGCAGGCTATTGGCCCAGGGCCCCGTTCCTATCATGAGTATACTATATTATAATTTAAAATTTTAAAAGAGCTTATGTTGTCTAAACCTGTTAACACGAAATAAAAAGACCCACGAGTACCCCAATCATCACTCAGGGCACCTGTAGCGGCCCCAATTCCATTGGTCACTACAGCGTGCATCGCAGGCCCATAGTCTTACCAACTCATCATCCGACTGTGTCCCACAACCACTCATTTCTCATTTACTAATCAATTTCTTGTTAACTTTGATATTATGTGTTAATAATTATTGATTCAAGTTAACTCAGGCTTCTTTATTAACTTTTAATCTCAAATTATGCAGCGGAAAATTAGATTCAACAATATAAAGATTTATCATATGTTTTATGATCATAATGCCTAAGTGGAAACCATACCAAAATAAATCATACATAAATCAGATATGGTTCTAGTATATCTCTCAAAATTTTCAAGCCCAAATAAAAACAATATGTATATATATACATTCAAACAAACAGGCATACAAGAGGAGTAATCCACGTCTTCAGTCACGGATAATCTTTACATGTATCCTTGTCCCTGCACATATCAAATCCTGCACTCAAATCACCCAACACATACGGTGACGAGTCCAGTGAGTAAACTCTCAAAGAAAACCATCGAGTAAATAATAACAGATTCAGAAGCCAATAAACAATGTTAGCTACACATGCAAAGATTTTGGGCAGCCATAAATCCCTGCGTGTGTAGGTAACAAGTGCACAAGATGATCAAAAAAATAATCATGATGTAAACAATATGCTCCACAACAATTATGATAAAACCAGACAAAAGTTGAACGCAATCGCACATACTAGATCATACTTCGTAGATTCAGATGACCCCGACTGAGCACATCAAGTCTAAACCACATTCGAACTACTAACGGTGACCGGAACAAATCACAAGCCCACCGAACACGTGCACCCCACGGCTTGGGTCACAATCCACCGGCAGCGCAAGTACACGTGCTACAATCTAGCATGCTTGATCACGTGCCACAATCATCCCGAATAAACTCCGATAGTGAAAACAAATCCAACACCCATTGACAACCAGACCAACACATGATCCCCATGAGGATGTATAGCAACAACAATAATATATGCAAGAATTGAAAAAATTAAATACTCAAATGTGTTTCTGTTGGGGTTTACGCACTGGACTCGTCACCGTATGTGTTGGGTAATTTGAGTACAGGATTTGATATGTGGAGGGACAAGGATACATGTAAAGATTATCCGTGATTGAAGATGTGGATTACTCCTCTTGTATGCCTGTTTGTTTGAATGTATATATATATATATATTGTTTTTATTTGGGCTTGAAAATTTTGAGAGATATACTAGAGCTGTATCTGATATATGTATGATTCATTTTGGTATGGTTTCCACTTAGGCATTATGATCATAAAACATATGATAAATCTTTATATTGTTGAATCTAATTTTTCGCTGCGTAATTTGAGATTAAAAGTTAATAAAGAAGTCTGAGTTAACTTGAATCAATAATTATTAACGCATAATATCAAAGTTAACAGGAAATTGATTGGTAAATGGGAAATGAGTGGCCGTGGGACACAGTCGGATGATGAGTTGGTAAGACTGTGGGCCCGTGGTGCACACCATAGTGGCCAATGGAATTGGGGCCGCTACATTTGGTATCAGAGCCTAGGTTTGTGAAACCTTAGGCTTGATTGGAGACTGAATAAGAGCATAAAATTTAATAAATTTAGATGTGGAAACCACAAGTGAGTGATTAAAGCTTTAGTTGGGAAGTGATGTGAGGCGGGTAAATTCAGGAAATTTATATACGTGTATGTTTTGATTGTACTACATATTATACGCGTATATATTAAGTCTGATCCAATGCACGTTGGTTGTGCAGTTTATGATGGACGGGCAGACCCCTACTACTCCGCCGACCACATAGCAGGAGGTTGGGGAGACTAGTGGTCTTACTACTAGTGAAGTAGCATATTTACGAGCCATGGTGCAGAGAGTGACGGAGCGGCAGTTGCTAATGCAGGCACAGATGGCTGAGTTGATGGAGTATATTCGGAGTTCAAAGATACCAGCAGTAGCATCCACTGCTGAGTTAGTTACGTCTACCACTTTGGTAGTGATTGCACCGGTAGTTGACACACATGCACCAGTAATAGAGACAGTGATAGAGAGGGTTGAGCCTATTATGGCACCAGCTGAGACTACTGAGGTGACGCCTACTACTACAGAGCAGCAGGTAGTGGCTTCGACTGCTAGGAGTAGGATGTCAGAGGCAGCGAAGATGATGAAAGATTTCATGAGGTTTAACCCTACATACTTTACTAGAGTCAGTGATCCTGAGGTTGCAGGACGTTGGTTGATAACGCATAGAAGATTACATCAGTTGCCAGAGGTACCCAAGGCAGACCAGGCATGTATCTCAGGGTACTGTTTGAGGGGTCATGCAGCGATTTGGTGGACTACCTACATCGACACTTACTCTATACCGTCGATGTGGACAGAGTTTCAACAACTATTTTTAGATGAGTATATTCCCACAGAGGTACAGTTGAGGTTGAGAGAGGAGTTTTGGCACTGAGACAGGGTACTATGTCAGTTTCTCAGTATATGGACCGATTCAGGTACCTTATGATGTATGCCATGGACGTGGCGAATACTGAGAGACTCCAAATCTACTATTTCATCCGAGGATTAGATGAAAGGATCGGAGGTGTGATTTGTCGCGAGTGGAGGTGAGACTCTACAGATTGTTTATGATAAGGCGTTGGCACGCGAGACGTATCTACGACATCGGGGTGAGTCGACGGACAGGTCTGGACAAAGTTCTCAGTCTGACCAGAGACCTGAGAGACAGAGAGATTCTTCGAGTGGAGATAGTGGGAGTGATCACCACGACAGTAGACCCCATTATGAGGATAGACCACGGGATCGGTAGTGTAGAGGTGATGATAGGGGTGATAGGGCATATGCGATGTCAGCATCATGACGGTCTTACCCACGGGACAAGAGGCAGAGATCGAGATCAGAGGGACCGGAGTTGGGGTCAAAGCTCTGAGGACCGACAGTCTGAATTCAGGGACAGACGTAAGTGTTATCGGTGCGAACAGAGAGGTCACATCAGTGTGAATTGTCGTGGAGCCTTTCCAGTATCAAAGATTCCACCGACCGGGGAGAGAGCTTATGAAATGATTTTGTCAGAAAGACGACATGACAACATGCTCTGGGTACGTCGTCATTGTATATTTTTGCTTGTTCTATTTTTTTCATGCATTCGTTGCATATAGGATAGTTGGTTTATTTTTGAACCAACATGTCCTAGTTGATGTGTTCACTAGGGTTATTGTGAGATTGGTAGATGTGTTCACTAGGAAGTGGTTGTGAAACTGGTAGATGTGTTCACCAGTCCATTTGCAACTGGTTGTTGTGGGATTGGTTGATGTTTTCACCAGGGACTGGTCGATGTGTTCACCAGGGACTGGTTAATGAGTTCACCAGGGATTGATTTGTACACCAGGAGTTAGTAAACGACTGGTTGATCAGTGCACCAGTAACAGGTTGATTTGTTCACCTAGATTTGAGTTCGATTAGTTTAGTTCATGTGCGTTATGGCTGAGTGAAGTGAAGTTTCTCGGACATGTCATTAGTAGTCAAGGGATATGTGTCAATGGGGACAAGATTCAAGCGATTATTAATTGGAGGACACCTGAGTCGGTTTCAGATATTTGTAGTTTCTTGGGACTTGCAGGCTATTACTAGCGGTTGGTGTAGGATTCTTCTTTGATTAGCTCACCAATATTTGTTTAGGTTGGTTGACCTGATGGGTACTTGCATCAGTATTGCGGTTCCTAAGAAGAGATGTTAGTTATCTCAAATTTTGGGACGAAATTTCAAATTAGTTGGGAAGAACTGTAACGGCCCAATTTTTAATGGCTGTTATTAATAATGAAATTGTAGACGTAGACACCAGCGGGGACGTTCGTGGGTCCCTAGTGAAGACAAAACACGACCGGATAGGGTTTACAGTCCGTATTGTGTGCTCTGGTGGTGAAGTTGCGATGTATAGGTCTAAATTAGTTAAATGGCATCGCAATATGTGTGTTTATATTGCCATTGACGGGTGAGATTATGTGTTAAACATTCGCCTCGATATGCATGTCAACGCTGGTACTTGAGAGACTAAGAGACGAAATTTAAGCTGAGGGGAAATAATACATACATAAAATGAATTAAATGTGACAAAATAGTAAATTGGTGGGCGCCTAGGGACACGCGGGGTCGTGATCAACATGCGTGGGTGGTACGGCAGTATGCACGCCCGAGTACGCTCGTTGGCGCGCACGACGAAATTTTAGGTGCGAAAGTATAGACGAATATGTATATATTTTTATATATATGTATATAAGTAATTTAATATATATATATATAAATATATATTAAAAAATCAGAAAATAAATAAATAATTGTGAAATGACCAAAAAGGGTATTTGTTTGTTAAGGAAAAGGATAAGAACTTAGGGGTATTTTGGTCATTTTACTTAAAAATTGTTGATAAACACCACTGACACTCATTATCTCACATTTTGAATCGATCCGAAGAGATCAAGAGGAGGAAGAAGAGAAGGAAGGAAAAGGGAGAACGAGAGGAAGATCGAGGAGGAGGCGAGGTGAGTCGTTGACGTTGTTGTGTTGTTTTTGTTGTTGTTGTGTGTTGTTGGCGGGAGTGGTGGTGGTGATGGTTCGGTTGTAGCGGTGGCGGCAGTGGTTTTGCACTGAAGATTTGGTGCCACTATCTATACGGGGAGAGATTCGTCCTATTTACTGACCACAAAAGTTTGAAGTATCTCTTCACGCAAAAAGAATTGAATATGCGACAGAGGCAATGGCTTGAGTTCCTGAAGGACTATGATTTCTCATTAGAGTACTACCTGGGGAAGGCTAATGTGGTTGCAGACGCATTGAGTCGTAGAGGGTCAGACACAGATGTTGTTACCTGCCACATGACGCATGATTACAGTTTGCTCGAAGCGGTTGAGAGGATTTGTACCGAGGACATTCCGACCGATACTAGAGTAATGATTTGCGGGCAGATGAGGACTCAGACAGTGTCGATACAAAGTGTACTCGAGGGTCAGCAGACAGACGAGCAGTATCAAAAGTTTTTAGAGCTGGCGCAGAGTTCGGATCATACAGATTGGAGTCAGTCGACAGACTCATGCTTAAGATTTAGAGGATGATAGTGGATTCCATCAGTGGCTGAGTTACGCGATGAGATACTTCACGAGGCGCACCGCTCACGATTTACGGTTCATTCGGGCAGGACGAAGATGTATGCAGAGGTGCGTCGTCTCTTCTGGTGGCTAGGGATGAAGACCGACGTTGCTAATTTTACTAAAGGGTGTGATATTTGTCAGCGTGTTAAGGCTGAGCATCGTAGACTCGGTGGGTTATTACAGCCACTTCCCATTCCTCATTGGAAGTGAGACCACATTGCAATGGACTTCGTCAGTAAGCTACCTCAATCTCGGCAGAGACATGATAGCGTCTGGTGATTGTGGACAGATTAACTAAATCCGCGCACTTCATATCGATCTCGACCACACATTGGGTAGATAGACTGGCAGAACTTTACGAGAGAGATTGTTAGACTGCATGGGGTACCGTTGTCGATTGTGTCCGACAGAGGGTCACAGTTTACATCATAGATCTGGCCGAGCATGCAGGCACAGTTTGGCACGAAGTTGAATCTTAGTACCACCTATCACCCACAGACTGATGGACAGTCTGAGCGTTTGATCTAGATTCTCGAAGATATGCTGAGGATGTGTGTGTTAGAGTACGGTAGATCTTGGGAGGAGTACCTTCATCTGTGTGAGTTTGCATATATTAACAGTTATTAGGCCAGTATCGGCATGGCACCATTTGAGGCATTGTACGGGAGGCCGTGTAGATCTCCATTTTGTTGGGTGGAGCTCGAAGATGTGGCAACGATTGGGCCAAAAATTATGGTAGATCACACAGAGAAGATACGCTAGATCCATTTGAGATTGAAGGGTGCGCAGGAGAGACAGAAAAAGTATTATGACTTGTATCACGGGGAGTTAGAATACCAGGTCGGGGACTTTGTATATTTGAAAGTATCTCCATTGAAGGGGCACAAGAGGTTTGGGATCAAGGGGAAACTTGCACCGAGGTTCATTGGTCCGTTTAGAGTGGTGAAATGGGTAGGCAAGGTCGCGTACGAGCTAGAGTTACCACCTCTGATGTCAGGTATTCATCCTGTCTTTCACATATCGATGTTGCGACTGGATAGGTCAAAAGAGGGCAAACGACCGACAGTAGATTTGAGCCAGATAGACCTAGGAGAGGATGTTACATACGACGAGCAGCCTATCCAGATTGTAGACTGCAAGGTCAAGACCCTGAGGAACAAGGAGATCCAATCAGTCCTCGTCAAGTGGCAGCATCACGGGGACAACGAGCGGACTGGGAGCTGGAGTCATATATGCGCGAGTATTTCCCTTACCTCTTCTGAGTTCGGTAAATCTTTCCTTTAATTTCGTTTAAATTTCGAGGACGAAATTTCAGTTAGTTGGGAAGACTGTAACGGCCTTAAAAATATAACTCGTGTCACGTGTCAATACAGGTGATATGTGGGCCCATACCGTGGTACAGTCATCAATTCTCGAACGTCGACGCCGAGGTATGTTAGTTTTGTATGATGTTTGTATTATATTATATTTCATTTGTGCAATTTTAAGTTTTTAACGGGTAAAGGCGTTATGTACGAGTGTTGGTAGTCCGGGAAACAAATTTAATTAAAAACACTTACAAAAATATTAAATAAGTAATAATTAAAAGGTTGTAAAGTCCGTTTGTTACGTCGGTACGTCTGTGGTGACGCGACAAATAAAGTTAGTGTTATGAGTCGGGTGCGAGAATACCCGAAGGAAACTTTGAGTGTTGTTTGAAATGGATGGGATCAAAAGACCAAAAGTCAACTAAGGCACCCAATTGAGTTATCAAAGTTGGTAGGTGAAATGATGAAAAGACCAAAAGTGCAATAAAGTTGTAAAATGTATGGATAAGGGTGAGGGGTATTTTGGTCATTTGACTAAAATACCCAAATTTCATCACACCACCGTCACCACAACCCCATTTCGATCAAAAATTGGGAGAAAGGGAGAAATCGATCAAAAGATGGAGAAACCAAGGAGAGGAGAACGACGATTCGCGAAGAGCGTGGACGCGACGTCGAGGGGAGATCCAGGTAAGAAGTTATTGTTATCGTTGTGGTTGTTTTCGAGATTTGTTGTCGAGGTTTTCGTTGAGGGAATTGTGGATTTAAATGGTGAAAATGGTGGTGATGATGATGGTGAAGTGGATGTTAATTGTTATTTTGTTGTGGTTGTTGTGTTGGTAAAAAAAAAAAGCTTGTTGTTGCTTGCTGGAACGCTTACTGTTCCAGCAAGCAATGAAGAAGAAAAGAGAACCGGGCCGGGTCACCTTGACCCGGCCCGGTTTGAGTCAGACCGGGTCAGACCCGGTTTGATCCGGGTGGACCGGTTGGATCGGGTTTGACCCAGTCAGACCTGGTTGGACCGTCGGGTCTAACCCGACCCGCGACCCACCCACATATTATTTTATTAATAAAAATTATTTATTTCAATTAAATATATTAAAATTGATTTTAGTTGAAATAAATTCCAGAAAATAGAAAAAAATCAGGAAAAATTCTAGAAAATTCTAAAAAATTATATTTTCATCAAATAAAGAGAAATTTGGGAATTTCTATGAAAAGTGAAATATTCGGGATTTTTACGAGACGTTTTGTCGGGGTTTTTGCCTTAGAAAATGTGAAATTTGGCAAAAATAGCTAAAAATTTGGAAAAATCATAGGAAATTAAGGAAATTGATATAAATTGCATTATCAGGATTATTGTACACATAGAGATTGTAAGGGGCGTGTCGGAGTCCGTGTTAGCGCAAATTAGCTTGGATCGAGGTAAGTAAACCAGTGAGGAACACTACAGTTATTTCTTGAGCTTTGAATTATTTATTGATATTTTTTCAATACCTTTTTAATATTCCATTCACATGAGTTGTCCTAAGGCAAGTGTGTCAAGCGTGATCCTTGCACAATTCTGGGCTCGCGGTGTATTATACCGAAGTTTACGGCTGGGGATACATGATTAGTTGTAATGACATGTACGGGGTAAAAGCTCTCCACCAGATTGCTGGGGACTCTGCACTCGCGTAGGGGTCTTAGAGGAGATTCTGTCCTCAACTCCTAGCCTTTGAGGAGATTTTGTCCTCGGCTTAATGACTTTAATTGGTCGGGACCACTTGTGCCTTTCCCTTATATTCCGAGACACACAATTTCGATTGCTTATTTATTTATTCGCAGTCTTTATATGTTCATGCGCTCCCTGTCCTTTTCTTTTCTATCTGCATGAATTGACTGTTCATTTATTTAATTCGAAATACTGTATTTATTGTTGTTCCTGCTTGGCGTTACTTACCTGGGCTCGTCATTCTTGTGTTTGACCGAGTGCAGATCCACAGTTCAGCAAAGGAAAGGTCGTGCAGTTAGGCGATATACTTTTAGTGGCCTTCCTCTATTGACATTCGTGACTTTTGGTTGTACTAGTTACTGATATTATTTTTTTTGTACATGGGGTTATGGGTTGAAAGATTTTTGGATATTATGACTTCGATAATACTCTCTTTGCTATACATGATATATATGATATACGGGGTTCCCACACCCTAGGTTTTTGTCCTAACTTAGAGCTTTCAAAGTTGATTGATTAGTTGAGATTAATTGTTTCCGCTTATTACTTTGATAACTCGCTAATTAGTTGACTTCACTTTCAAATGATTAACAAATGATTGAATGATAAGGATAGGCTCACTAGCCCTGCGCGACTCGGCGAGACTGGCTCGGGGGTTCGCGCGGGTCCAGGCTGGGCGGCGCCCGATTCTAGGGTTGTGGAATTTGGGGCCGTCACAGCACCCCATTTACAAGGGCACCTATCGTTTTTCTCCGAACACCCCTGAGTTGGACGAAAATGCCCTAATTGATCAATGTGAGGCACCCCACCCCCAAATCTTCTTCCGCACTCCTTCCTATCACAAATCGACACCTCAATCCACCAAATCTCTTCATTTTCTTGCTCGTTTACCCCTCGATTTGTTATTTTTAGGGTCGGGTATGTGTTTGCGATGTTTGCGGGTGAGGGTTGATGACTTGTGGTAGATGGTTGATGTTGAATTGTATAGGGTTCGAGGGTGTTTTTCGTTGAGTTTGTTGTTTCTTTATCTCGTGTTGTTGTTGTCTTTCATGGAATGTACCCATCACTGAGTTCAACCACAATCTTATAATGTTCGGTCACGCAAGACCAAGACTATTGAGTATCTCAGAACTGCATGAACGAGACTCTACATTACATCTCGGTGCCCACCAACCGATCGAACAAGTAACCTATTTCACAATGCGTTCGATTATCAAAGAGACCGAGTTCGAATCCTCCCACACATATCTTGCACCTTAGGAAGGGATAGGGAATTTCGTTCGTGGCTCGTCCTCCTATCAGGGGGATTAGTCAAGTACCACGTAAGTGGGTCTAGATACCTCCTGTTCCATAGGTCCTCCTAAATCATAGGGGGCCACATTAAAAAAACAAAAAAATAAAAAAAATCAATGAGACCGTGACATAAAAGGATGTCCCAATTGTTGGTAACCGAAACACCCTATGTCTCGGTACCCAATAACCTATGGAACAAGTAACCAATTTCACAATGGGTTAGGTTAGAAACGAGACCGAGACATTAGAGGATGTCTTGGTTGTTGGTAACCGAGACATCCTCTAATATCTCGGTCATGTGCATCTGACACTTTCGTGTAGTGGTACATTTCAGAATGCAAGAACCCTAAAGACAAAATGATCAAAACACACCAAAACTCATGTTTCCAACCCTCAAAAACTGAAAAATAGATATATATACCAATCTTTTATGCATTCTTTGGTCCAAGAACGTCGTGTCCGACTGTCGACAAAGCTGACGAAATCGATTGGGAGCACAAGGTTCACTATAAGAATATGGGCTTTTACTTGCAAAAGTATTAATAACGAATCCAAATTTATAAGTAAAAGTTATTTGAAATATAATGCTTATTTTATTTAAAGATAAACATTTGAGACAAAAAAAGTTAAACGTGGTAAATTTGAATATTTAGTTTTTAAACTTTTTTTTTTAGTATAACACTCAATTTACACGTTTGTCTCTTAAAAAAAAAAAACAAAAACTAACACGTTTGAATTTCTTAAGAGAACTTGCAAACGTGTGGTGGTAGATTTGCAAACATAACGTAAAACTTATAAAATAAAAGATAATGATGAAAATATAAATTTATTTAAAAAAAAAAAAGAGATCATGTCCCAATGATTTCTCCCAATATCCACAACTCACGCACGTCATCTTTTACGCACGGCAAATTTCGAGGTGGTTCCGGGTTTTACTTCTCCATGTGTACCAACAAAAATAATAAATGATTCTGGTGTCGTAAAGAAAAGGACTAGGTTTTTTTTTTCTTTTTTTTTTTGGCAATTATGAGTTTTCAAACTTTTTTCAACCCCTAGTACGTACCCTTTCAAATCTCTATGGGTGCACAGTCGATCTTGCTTAGTGGGTTTGATCGATTGAACATATTTGTAAGTTTCTTAACTCGTTTTCTTCTTGTTAATTAACTTAATTAGTTAGCTCTTGTCTCAATCTTTTTCTTTTTTATATATGCTGTTGAATTATGTTAAACAAGTTTATTTCTTCACTCAGAATATATAGTATGAATCCCTATTTATAGAATGGTTATAACAACCCTCAAAATTTAACCCGACTTGTATTTCACTTGTCAGGACGGTGACCTGACTACGTGATACTGCACAGTATTTCAGACTTCGGGACTTGACCCCGAGGTAATTTTATGATTTTGTGTTGTTTGTATTAGTATTGTAGTCTAATACTAGTCTTAAGCCATTTGGACGATTATTTGTATGAGTGAAGCTTCGCCTAGGTAAACGGAAGAGTAAAAACATAGTAAAATACAAAGAAATGAATTTTTAGATAATTTAAATAATTATTTGGCAGAACAAGACGAGACTACGCGTGCGACAAGAGAAACTGCAAGGCAATGCGAGCCGAGAAGCGTTGATTAGACACGGTGTTACGGCCCCAATTTCTGAGGTCGTCCTGTGACCCACGCTCTTCGCCCGCAAGCCCAGTAGCATCTGCCACGTCATCGGATACGTCATCACTACTGCCATATCAACAGCTCTGTGAAGTGACGCTCCGCTAGCTAATTCTACTATATTAAATTGTTTAATTCTCCTAAACATCTAGTAGGTTAGTTAATCATAGCGGAAGTCTTTAATGCATATTTTATGAGAATTTATTAAACTTAAGTAGTGAAAAACCCGAAAAGAACACTATATATATAGCTGAGACGAAGTAAACAGTAATTCATATACATGTGATAAAATTCTAAAGTTCCCAAAACCCAGCAAAATTATATATACATACATACTAGGTAGTCAAAACACGAGCTGTCAGCAGCAATGGCCTCAGAGATAGTCGCCTAGTACCTTTTTTCTCTTGCTCTTGCTCGTACTAGAATCTACGCTCAATTGCTCAACACATACATCAACGAGCCCAGTGAGTAAATTCCCAAGAGAAGTCTACACGATAATCATGAAAACCACAGTAACCTACGAGACATGTGAATATGACCCTAGCAACAGGAATCATATTCCCATGGCTAGCAGCAAACAACATTCACAGCAAACCTATCGATCACACACAGTGGAAATAAAACATTATTCGAGTAATCCGGTTTAATGACGGTATCAATTAAAACAAGATAGAGGTGTGACGGCGTAATGACCCGAATTTAATTCGCCGTTATTTGTGACGTATTGCAGACGTGGCTGACAGCTCAGACACCCGTAGGACCCGCAGCTAAGCTAGTGCACGCCTGAAGTTAGGTAAATTGTTGTTTTAAGTATTGTTTTGACTAAATTTGTGGTGTTTAAGTTAAAATAGGTTAAACGACATCGCAATATGTGTAATTATATTTCAATTGATGTGTGAGATTGTGTGTTAAGTATTCGCCTCGATATTTGTGTCGACGCGGGTATCGGGTAAACTAAAAGACGAAATATTAGGTCAGAGAAAATAATACACATATTAAATAAACTAAATGTGATAAAATAGTAAATTGGTGGGCGCCAAGGGACACGCTGGGTCGTGGTGACACGCATGGGTGGTACGGTAGTGTGCATGCCTGAGTACGCTCGTTGGCGCGCACAACGAAATTGTAGGCGCGAAAATATAGGCGAATATATATTTATATATATGTAATTTAAAATATATATGTATATATATAAATATATATTAAAATAAGAAAAAAAATAATTTGTGAAATGACCAAAAAAGGGCATTTGATTATTAAGGATGAGGATAAAAACATTGGGGCATTTTGGTCATTTTTTTCCAAAATATTGATAAACACACCACCGACACCACATTTCTCACAATTTCACCATTTTGATCGACCGAGGAAGAAAAAGGAGAAGAGAAATCGAGGGAAAAAGGAGAGATTGAACTCGCGACGTTGAGGTATGATTGTCGTGTTGTTATTGATGTTGTTGTATGTGTTGTTGGATGTTGGTGTGGTGTACGGTGGGGGGCTCGGACGAACCGCCGTGGCAATTCGTCCGAGGATGAACAATTCATGGGAGATGTCTCCCATGCCAAGAGAAGAGGAGGGGTTGGGGTTGAGAGCCAACCCCGATCGAAATCGAAAAAAAAAAAGTTTTCATCGAACCAGGGAGGAATTCCCTGGTTCGATTGAAGAAGAAGGAGGCCTCTACATGGGTTGGGTCGAGTCGACGCGGCCCTGACCTAACTGGGTCAGGCCGAGACAGACCAAACCAAAACGACCGGTTAGGCCGAACCAAGTTCAGCCGAACCGGACCCGGTTCATCTCAACCCAAATTTAAAAAAAAATCTTGAAAATTAATAGAAAATTCAGATAATATATGAAAAATTTAGAAAAAAATATATTTTGATTAAATAAATGAGTTTTGGATTTTTATCAGAATTTTGGTGAGATATTATCGAGGTTTTTACCCCGAAAAATATAAAATTGACATAATATACCCAATTGAAGTTAATTCAATGACAAATTGTACTAGGTACATTCGGGTGATAATTTTGATTATTGGGTGATTATTGGAGCTAGACCGGGGTTTGGTTTTCGGGACGTGGAGTGCGGATTGAGGTGTGTAGTATCCCAACTGAAATTACTTGAGTATTTACTTCTTTCTGCATTTGAATTCAATTTCTTTTATTTCAATACTCTATTCTGGTTATGTTTATATGGGCGAACGTTGAGCGGGGCTCCCTCTGTACCATTCTTGTGTGTATGTCCACTACACCATAGCACGTGCTACCAGATCAGTCTCGGTGAATAGCACGACCCGAGTATGACGTCGTGGCATGTGTCGGTACGTCGTAGGTGTAACGTCGACCATCGAGCAGATCCAGAAACTTGCCCTGTTTGAGTAGGACTCGTCGGCAATATTCTGTGAAAGAGTTCGAGTTATGGTGGTAGTCTGATCCTAGGTGCTAGGAACACACTTTGAGCTTTCCCTATTATTTATTCATGCGATGAACACAGTTGCTTGTATTTATTTCCGCATGCTTATTTAATAGCTTTATTTAAATTTCTGTATTTACTTTCAGTATTGCTCATTTAATTACTTTGGGAATACTCACTTTAGACTCGTCATCTGCCTTTTGTGATGACTCGAGTGCAGATCCTAGTACGAGCAGGGGCAAGGGCAAGCGGAGTACTGTTGATCTGAGATTGTCTGACTCGTACGTTTGTATTATATTTATTTTGTTTCATTTTGGGTTTGGGATTTTGAGATACCTTGTGTATATTGATCTTTTTGTGACTTCAGAGGTATTTATGGATATATATGGGTTTTCCACATTAGGTTTATGGTTTAGGTTACATATTTATGGTATCATTATCCGAGTAAATGTGTTAAAGGCTTCCCCTGTGTGTGAATTTGAGGATTCTATGATGACTTAACATATAATTTAATTTCAATAAAAATTAATTAGTAAATGGATAATTAATAAGGTTTAAAAAGGTAAAATAAAGCATATAATCCAATGTAGTGCACTGCTGTCACTGGCAAGACAGACTGTGGGTCCGCATTGGCCCCCGTAGCGGTCTATTTGGAAAATGGGCCGTTACATTTTAGTATCAGCCTAGGTCTAGGAAAACTTAGGGCCCGAATTTGAGGAAAATCTGATCATAAACCTATTGAATAAGCTTTAGATGTGGAAACCCAAAGGAATTGCCTAAAGTCTTAGTTGAGTTTAGGGTTTTAGATTATATGTGTTATGTTTTTGAATGTATATTACTTTACACGTATATTCGTATTGAGGCACGTTTTTCGATGTGGATACCGATGGACGGGCAGTCTTTAGGTACGACTCAGTTAGAGGTTGGGGATATTAGTGATCTCGCTAGGCTGACATTGATGTTATAGTCGTTAGCGCGGACAGTGGATGATAGGTTCGTACAGTTGTTGGTGATGGTGTTTGGGGTTCATGCGCAACGGAGATTACAAAACAATTTTGCTACACCCCAACAGGATCTGAATCTAATTCCATTAAAAACGTTTAAACTATGAAAGCTTAATCATACCTCAATTGCAATGTACCTTTCTGAAGTTTAATCGATCTCTAAGGCGCTGCTAACGACGAACGCCCTCTATCAGCAGTCCACACACGAACGGCGGCCGAGATTCAAAGTGCTAGCTTCAAGAGAATACCAAACGTTTGGTTTCTCTCTAAAACAATTCAGAACGTACCAATCAACCCTAATTCGTTTCTAAAACAAAAATTAGAGTTTCGGCCCTTAATTTTCATACATGTATTGTAACTTTAAACATCTATTTATACAACACTTGTATATAGATGGTTAAGTAAATTACACATATACCCCTACTCAAGAAGTATAAGTGTAATACACCACAGGGACGTTTCTGTCATGAATTTTATCATATAAAATTCATTCTTTCGAACCATTTTAAAATCTCGTAAAACCATTCTTACTGTGGGACCCAATAGGCTCATACAACGTTGGCAGTGTACCAAAACACATTTTGGTATACAAGTCATAAGTGGTCTCTAGCAAGACATTATGACTACCCAAGTTGTACAAAGATCAAATCGATACAACATAATTAATAATGTATATAACATCCTTTTGTCATACGATATCCTTTTGATCAAATATAAGGCATGGAATTGTTATCCAACATGTTCGATCGTACTAGTCTCGATCTCCAAGTAGACTGAAAACATCTAAGTGACATTGATCAATATCAATTCACTTAGACTAGGCCTTTTAACAGTTTAACACATCGAGGGATCCACTGGATATCTCTCTCTATATGAGAGGGACAAATTCTATCTCGATTACACAACTTCACCACATTATTCACACAGTAACCAATCACAACCTTTATAATCGTCCGGTTAAAGACAACGTTTGATTGCGTCAAATCACTGTATTCCCAATGTTGAAGTCTCTGGTAATCTCAAGTCAGAGGACTAAATAATATACATATCATGAGAAACAACTGACTTAATCCATGTGATGTTCTCATAATGGGTTGGTCCAGTACTTTGTTCCCTAACAAGTACTCATGATCTTGATTCGTATTCCTATACGTATGATCATCGTATGATTATCAATCAAGACTCACACTAGTCTTAATATATTATAGTTCCCAGTATAATAATCAACTAGGGACATTTACGTTATTTCTGTAAATACCTATGGATCTTATTATAATGTAAACATGTAAATCAATTATAATAAACAGCAAATGAAATCCTCTATTTTATTAACTAAAATGTATTCATAAAGACTATTAATGGATTGACCTAGGGCACATCTCCCAATAGTTGGATTTATTAAGGACTCGTGAGACTGCGACAGCTCCTACTACAGTTATAGCTGCACCATTGGTTACTACACCTGTAGTTATTGCTCCCGTTACTGTTGAGACTCAGGGGCAAGTTGCAATATCCGAGACATATGCCGAGAGGGCTATACCAGTGGTTGTTCCAGCAGAGACTACGTTAGTTGTGACTTCTTTGACTACTGAGCAACCAGCTGTAGCGTTTTCATCAAGGAGTTTGATGATAGTGGAGGCAAAGAAGTTGAAGAATTATCTAAGATTCTCTCTAAGATACTTTCATGGAGCCAGAGACCTAGAGATAACCGGGAGGTAGCTATTGGCTTATGAGAGATTACACTAGATGTTATTGGTTGATGAGGTTGATAGACCGAGATTGGCTAGTTATTGCCTAAGATCTGTTGCCACTATATGGTGGACCACCTATAAAGCGATACATCCTGCGGTTACTACTTGGGTTGATTCCAGAGCATTGTTCATGGATGAGTATATACCTATGGTGGTCATAATTCGATTGAAAGAGAGGAGTTCTTGACATTAGTTCAGGGCGATATGTTTGTTACCGAGTACATGGAGAGGTACAGATACCTATTGTCCTACTCTATGGATCTGGCAGGGACTGATCGGCTGCAGGTATATTACTTTGTCCGAGGACTGGATGAGAGGATAGCTACCACAGTTGTTTCTAGTGGAGCGACTATTTTGGCTTAGGTATATGAAAGGTCTATTTCTCATGAGACTTATATAGTATAGATTGCTAGTAGATTGGCCATTCAGATTGCACTACAGGGTCAGCAAAGTCATCCAATTCAGGGTTCTTGGTTTGATCGGTTGCCAAAAAGACAAAGGAGAAATCAGGGCCGACAGGGACAGGGCCAGAGACCTCGTAGAGGTAGAGGTGATTAGCAGTTAGATCAGGGACGTAGAGACGACAGAGATCGTCGGGATGATCAGGATAGACGCGATGATCGCGAGGTAGCATATTCTGCGGCCTCTACACCAATTGATCGGCCGAGACAGCACGAAAGGCAGGATAGAGGTCAGGGTCAAAGAGGTCAGAGCCGAGGTAAGAGTCAGGCGCAGAGTTAGAGGACTACTGGTAGATAGGCCACTCGTGCTTATTGTCGTTGTGGTCAGGTGGGACATTTTATGGTGGAGTGTACCAGACCAGCACCAGTACCATCACAGACAGACCAGGCCAGAGATAGGGTCTAGACAGCTGCTTTTGGGGTTGCACAACCAGACCGGGAGGTGACCAGACAACTTGTTAAGGGTATGTTATTTGTTTGTGGTACTTTTATGCATGTCATGTTCGATTCAGGCAGCACACTTTCTTTTATATTTGGACGTATGGTAGGATTGTTAGGGCTAGGTGTACAGACTTTAGATACATAACTTGTTCTCAGTACGACAGCTGAGGATAAGATTTACCCTAACCGGATTTGTTGAGATTGTGTGGTTGTGATAGAGAGACATCAGTTTCCAGCTGATTTGAGAGTATTAGGAGTTCAACGCGATGTTTGGTATGGATTGGTTATCATTGTATCACACAGATCAACTGCTTTAATAAGATGGTGACATTTCACATCAAGGGGATTCAAGATTTTTCATGTAACGGCCTATTTTCCAAATAGACCGCCACAGGGGCCAATGCGGACCCACAGTCTGTCTTACCAGCGACAGCTGTGCTCTACATTGGATTACATCCTCCATTTTATCTTTTTAAACCTTATTAATTATCCATTTATTGATTAAGTTGTATCGAAGTCAAATTATATGTTAAAGCATCCAAAAATCCTCAATAAACACAGCGGAAGCCTCATTATCACCTTACTAGGATAATAATACTATAAAGGTGTTACATAAACCATAACCCTAATGTGGAAAACCCGTGTATGACCATAAGTACCTCTGAAATCACCAAAAGTTCAATATATATAAAGTTTCTCAAAACCCCAAAGCCATAATAAAACAAGGTAAATATAATACAAACGTACGAGTCGGACTGTCTCGGCTCAACAAGTACTCTGGCAGCTTGCCCTTGCCCTCGCTCGTATTAGAATCTGCACTCAAGCCATCACAAAAGGCAGATGACGAGTCTAGAGTGAGTATTCCCAAGGAAATTAAGTGAGCATTAATGAAAGTAAATACTGAAATTTAAATAAAGCTATTAAATAAACATGCGGAAATAAGTGCAGGCAACTGCGCTTATCACACGAATAATTAATAGTAAAAGTTCAAAGTGTGTTCCTAGCTCCTAGGGTCAGACTACACCATAATTTGGACTCTTCCACAGAATACTGCCGGCGAGTCCAACTCAAGCAGGGTAAGCATCTGGATCCGCTCGATGACCGACGTTACACCTGCGGCGCACCGACACACGCCACGACGTGACACTCGGGTCGTACTATTCACCGAATTTAATCTGGTAGCACATGCTATAGTGTAGTGGACATACATACAAGAATGGAATGGAGGGAGCTTCGCTCAACGTCCGCCCATATAATCATAACCAAGAATAGAGTATTGAAATTAAAGAAATTGAATTCAAATGCCAAAAGAGATAAATACTCAAATAATTTCAGTTGGGATACTACACACCTCAATCCGCATTCCGCGTCCCGAAAATGAAACCCCATCTAGCTCCAATAATCACCCGATAATCCAAATTATCACCCCAAATGTACCTAAGATTATTTATCATTAAATTACCTTCAATTTGACATATTATGTCAATTTTACATTTTTCAAGGTAAAAACCTCGACTACAACTCACCAAAATTCTGAGAAAATCCCCAAAAACTCATTTATTCACCCATTTTCGAATTTCTCATATTTTTCTGGATTTTTTTGAATTTTTCCATAATTTTTGGCTATTTTCTCTAATTTTCTATATTTTATTTTATTTAAAACTGTTCTTAATTTATATAAATAAAATAATAAAATAAATTAAAAATAAATATTATTTAAATATTATGGTGGGTCCCCTGAACCGGGTCCGACCCGATCCAACCGGGTCGGGCCCGGTCCTGTCCACCTTGACCGGGTCCGGCTCGGGCCCAGTCCAGGCCCACCACCCTCCCCCCATCGTCTTCTTCATACCAAAACTAGAGGCTCAGCCTCTGGTTCGTTTTTTTTTTTTCATTCTTCTTTCTTCCTTCCTTTCTTCACTAATGGAGTTGGGAGGGTGGGGAGATGACACATATCGTCTCCCTCCTCGGACCGATTCCAATTCTCGGCACACCCACAAACCACCACAACGCACACAACAACAACCCACAACAAAAATAAACCCACACACTAATCACCTTGACGTCGTCGTGCTCACGATCTTCCCGAATTTTCGAGCTCTCCTCCTCTTTCGCTTCCCTTCCTTTCGGCTCGTCTCTCTATTTTTTTTCCTTTCTCGTTTTCAATTTAACGAAAAGAACGAAGGCGGTTTAGGAAAAATGACCAAAATGCCCTTGTATCCATCCACTTTTTCTAAACAACCAAATACCCTTTTTGGTAATTTAACCATTATTTATTTATTTTCTGATTTTCATATATATATATATATATTAAATTACTTATATATATATTTATAAATATATATACACACCTATATTTTCGCGCCTACAATTTCGTCGTGCACGCCAACGAGCATACTCGGGCGTCCACACTACTGTACCACCCACGCGTGTCGACCACGTCCCCACGTGTCCCCAGGCACCCACCAATTTACCATTTTATCACATTTAATTCATTTAATGTGTGTAATATTTTCTCCGGCCTAATATTTCATCTTTTTGTCTATTCGGTACCTACGTCGACACGCATATCTAGGCGATACTTAACACACCATCTCACACGTCAATTAAAATATAATTACACACATCGCGATGTCGGTTAACCTATTTTAACATAAACATCGCAAATTAAACAAAAGAATACACGAAATAACTATTTACCTAACTCCTAGCGCACTCTAGCCTAGCTGCGGGTCCCACGGGTGTCTGAGCTGTTTGCCACGTCTGCAATACGTCACAAATAACGGCGAATTAAATTCGGACCGTTACATTTCATTTGCCGGAGTTGCATCAATATTACCTATCACTCATGGTAGACTAGCTACGTCACAAGAGATGGAGGCGCACGCGGCTATGGTGGAGCTAGAGCTTAGGACAATGATTAGGATTGAGGATGTCCCTGTTGTTTGTGACTTTTTCAACATATTTCCAAAGGATTTGCTAGGACTGCCACCACCAAGAGTTGTAGAGTTTATCATTGAGTTGATTTTAGGGACTCAGCTGATTTAAAGCAGGCTGTATAGGATGTCAACATCGGAGCAGGTGGAGTTGAGGATCCAGTTAGAGGAATTACTGCAGAAGAGATTCATTCACCCTAGTATGTCACCTTGGGGAGCTCTAGCTCTTTTTGTGAAGAAGAAGGACAGTTCGATACGGATGTGTGTGGACTACAGGAAGTTGAATCAGGTTACTATTAGGAACCATTACCCACTTCCCAGGATTGATGACTTGCTCAATCAATTGGCAGGAGCCAGATTCTTCTCAAAGATTGAACTCAAATTGGGATATCATCAATTAAGGATTCGAGAGGGGGATATCGAGAAGACTACTTTCAGTATGTTATATGGGTTGTACGAGTTTACAGTCATGCCATTTGGGTTGACTAACGCGCCGACAATCTTCATGGACTTGATGCACAGGGTGCTCAGGCCGTTTTTGGATCGGTATATCATTGTTTTCATCAAAAACATCCTAATTTACAGTAGGACTCGTGTAGAGCACGAGAGGCATCTCAGGGAGGTGTTGGTGATGCTGAGAGAGCATCAACTTACACCAAGTTCAGTAAGTATGCATTTTGGCAGAGTGAGGTCAAGTTTTTGGGGCATGTTAGCAGTGATCAGGGCATATCAGTAGATGGTGATAAGATTCGGGCTATTATTGACTGGAGGACACCCGAGTCTGTTTCTCATATCCGGAGTTTCCTGGGTTTAGGAGAATATTACAAGCGATTCGTATAGGATTTTTCATTGATTGCAGCGCCGATGATGAGGTTGACCAAAAAGGATGTCATATTTGACAAGTCGCAAGAGTGTGAGGATGCTTTCTAGGAGCTGAAGAGGCAGTTGACTTATGCGCTAGTGTTGGAATTATTTGTGGCAAGTAGGGGTCTCTCGGTTTACACTGATGCGTCAGGCACTGGGTTGGGTTATATGTTAATGCAGGATGGACACCCAGTGGCCTATTTATCGCGACGATTAAGACCTCATGAGGAAAATTATCCATGCACTATTTAGAGCTTGCGACAATCGTGCTTGCACTGAAGACTTGGAGGCACTATTTGTACTTTGAAAGGTTTGTACTATTTACCAACCACCAGAGTTTGAGATATTTGTTCACTCGGAGGGAGTTGAACATGAGACAGCGGAGATGGCTCGAGTAGCTACAGGACTACGATTTCGCTATCGAGTATCATTTGGGGAAGGCGAATGTGTAGCTGATGCGCTGAGCAAGAGTGGCATCGAGAGTCAGACGAGACTGCAGCATATGACACACGAGCACGGGTTGCTTGAAGCTGTATCGGCGTTGTGTGTGACAGAGTCTATTGATGAGCTATACATTTGCAGCCAGATACGAGTTCCTACGGTGTCTCTAGAATGGATTGTTGAGTTGCAGAGAATTGAGAGCTGGTATTTACAGATAAGTGGACTGGCTCAGGATCCAGGGTGTACCGAGTGGTTTGAAGGTTCAGACGGGTGCTTGAGACACAGGGGTTGTGGATAGTAGATGTACCAGAGCTCATGGACAGTATTCTCGAGGATGCACACCAGTCGCGATTTAGAGTTTATCCTAGTCAGATGAAGATGTATCACGACCTTCAGCGATTGTTTTGGTGGCCAGGGATGAAGGTTGATATGGGGAGGTATGTCCGGAGTTGTCATATTTGCCAGTAGGTAAAGGCTGAGCACAGAAGACCAGCTGGGTTGCTACAACTGTTGCTTATCCTTAGTGGAAATGGGAACATGTGACCATGTACTTCGTTAGTGGCCTACCGTAGACTACGAGGTGACATAAAGCAGTTTGGGTAGTTATCGATAGGCTGACTTAGTCGGCACATTTCATACCGATCGCCATGAGATATTCAGTTACACAGCTGAGCACTATTTCGAGAGAGAGATTGTCAGATTGCGCGGTGTATAGGTTTCCATTGTTTCTGATTGAGATCCGAGGTTTACTTCGAGGCTTTGGGAGAGTATGCAGGTGTAGTTTGGCACTCGACTACAGTTTAGTACTGCATACAATCCTCAAACTAATGGGCAGTTGGAGCGGTTGATTCAGATTCTCGAGTATATGCTCAAGGCACGTATTTTACAGTTTGGTGGATCGCGGGAGGATTTATTTGCCATTGTGCGAGTTTGCGTACAACAATAACTATCAGGCGAGTATCGGGATGCCACCGTTCGAGGCAATATATGGTAGGCCCTACAGGTCACCAGCATGCTGGGCGGCACTTGAGGATACAATGACTATAGGACCTGAGGTTGTTGTAGATGACACTGAGAAGGTAAGGCAGATTAGGTAGAGGTTTCAAGCAGCATAGGATAGACAAAAGAAATATGCGGATAGGTATCACGGGGATCTGAGCTACGAGGTTGGAGACATGGTGTACTTGAAGGTTTCACCATGGAAGGGTCATCAGAGATTTGTCATTAAAGGGAAACTGGCACCAAGGTTTATTGAACCGTTCAAAGTTGAGGAACGTGTCGGCAAAGTGGCATACCGTTTAGAGTTATCGCCACAGTTAGTAGGGGTACATCCAGTGTTTCACATATCCATGTTGAGGCTAGCTAGGTCGGGACCGAAACTTATGATTGATGTACGTCAGATTGAGGTGCGACCAGACGTGTCATATGAGGAGCAACCTGTGGAGATCATGGATAGGAGGATTTAAACTTTAAGGAATAGGGAGATCCTGAAGGTTTTAGTTCATTGCCAACATCATGGAACTGAGGGACTTACTTGGGAGCTCGAGTCTACCATGCGACGACGATATCCCCACTTATTTGCCGGTAAGTATTTAAGTTTAATTTAAATTTTGGGACGAAATTTTATCTAATTGGGAAGAATTGTAACAACTCGAATTTAATTTTCCATTATTTGTGACGTATTGCAGATGTGGCGAACAGCTCAGACACTCGTGGGACCTACAGCTAGGCTAGCGCGCCAGGAGTTAGGTAAATAGTTATTTTGTGTGTTGTTTTGTCTAATTTTGCGATGTTTATGTTAAAATTGGTTAAATGATATCGCGATGTGTGTAATTATATTTCAATTGATGTGTGAGATTGTGTGTTAAGTATTTGCCTCGATATGCGTGTCGACGTGGGTATCGGGTAGGCTAAAAGATGAAATACTATGTCGAAGAAAATAATACACACATTAAATAAATTAAATATGATAAAATAGTAAATTTGGTGGATTTCAAGTGATGTAGGGTCATGGGCGACACACGTTAAGTCATATGGTAGTGCGCATGCCCGAGTGCGCTTTTTGGCGCGCACAATGGAATTGTAAGCACGAAAGAATAGGCGAATATATATATTTATATATATATAAATATATATATATATGTAATTTAAAATATTTATATATAAATATGTAATTTAAAATATATATATATATATAAATATATATATTAAAATCAAAAATAAAAAAATTGTGAAATGACCAAAAAGGATATTGGATTATTAAGGACGAGGATAAGAACATAGGGGCATTTTAGTCATTTGACCGCAAAATATTGATAACCACCACCGACACCCATTTTCTTCTCAAAATCCAAAAGAGAGAGAAGAGAAATCGAGATACCGAGAGAGAGGAGGGAAGGAGAGATTGGATTGAGTAAAGAGGAGAGTTTGGAGGTGTGGAGGCGGCAATCGAAGGTGAGTCTTTTGTTCGTCGTTGTTGGCGTTATTGTTGTTGTTATGGGTGTTGTTGAGTTTGAATAAATCAATGTTTTTAATGGTGGATTAAGTGATGCTTGATGTTGGTGATGGTGTTTGTCTTGATGTTAGTGTAGTTGAAGAAAGAAAGAATTGAAATAAAAAGAACAAAAATCGAACCAGGGAGCTCCTGGTTCGGTTGGGGAAGAAGGGGGGCACACGTGTGCACCCCGCACCCAAACGGACCGGGCCTTGTTGCCCAGGCTCGGACAGGTCAGGCCAACCCGGTCTTGGCCCAAGTCGGTCGATGGTGGCTGGCCCAGACCCGATCTGTCTGGTTGGGCCAAACCGGGTCCAATCGAACCGGACCCGGTTCAGCCAACCCAAATAATAATAATAATAATTAAAAGAAATAAATAAAATTATAAATATATATTTATATATTCTTGAAATTTTAGAAATTTGGAGAAAAATAGCTAAAAATTATGAAAAAAAAACTCAGGAAATTTCAAAAAAATATGAGAAATTAGAAAAAGCATAAATGAGTTTCGAAACTTTCTCGCGATTTTGGTGAGATGTTGTCAGGGTTTTTACCTCGTAAAACGTAAAATTGATATAATATATTCAATTGAAGCTAATTTAATGACAAATGGTATTAAGTACATTCGGGTGATAATTTTGATTGTCGGGTATTTATGGGAGCTAGATCGGGGTTTGATTTTTGGGACGTGGAGTGCAGATTGAGGTGTGTAGTATCCCAATTGAAATTACTTGAGTATTTACTTCTTTTGGCATTTGAATTTAATTTATTTCATTACAATATTCTACTCTGGTTATGGTTATATGGGCAGACGTTGAGCGGGGCTCCCTCCGTTTCATTCCTGTGTGTATGTCTACTACACCATACCATGTGCTACCAGATCGGTCTCAGTGAATAGCACGACCCGAGTATCACATCGTGGCATGTGTCGGTGCGTCGTAGATGTAACACCGGCCATCGAGCGAATCTAAATACTGGCCTTGCTTGAGTAGGACTCGCCGACAGTATTTTGTGGAAGAGTTCAAATTATGGTGGTAATCTAACCCTAGGAGCTAGGAACACACTTTGAGTTTTTCCTATTATTTATCATGCGATGAGCGCAGTTGCTTGTATTTATTTTTGCATGTTTATTTAATAGCTTTATTTAAATTTCAGTGTTTACTTTCAGTATTGCTCACTTAATTTCCTTGGGAATACTCACTCTGGACTCGTCATCTACCTTTTGTGATGGCTTGAGTGTAGATCCTAGTACGAGTAGGGGCAAGGGCAAGCTGTCAGGGTAACGTTGATCTGAGATTGCCTGACTCGTACGTTTGTATTATATATATTTTATTTCATTTTGGGTTTGAGAATTTCGAGATATTTTGAGATACCTTGTGTATATTGATCTTTTTGTGACTTCAAAGGTATTTATGGTTGTATATGGGCTTTCTACATTAGGTTTTTGGTTTATGTCACACATTTATAGTATCATTATCTGAGTAAATGTGGTAGTAAGGCTTCCGCTGTGTTAATTTGTGGATTTTATGATGACTTAACATATAATTTGATTTCAATACAACTTAATCAGTAAATTGACAATTAATAGGGTTTAAAAAGATAAAATGGAGGATATAATCCAATGTAGAGCACAGTTGTCGCTGGTAAGACAGACTGTCGGCCCACATTGGCCCCGTAGAGGTTTATTTGAAAAATGGGTCGTTAAGTTGATAGTCAAATAACCAAAAAAACTCCAAATAGTTCGATGTTAACTGTTAGGGAGTGGACTCCTTAGTTTAGGGAGCGTGCTCCGAAGAGGTATCCTGCTACGTTTTCACGTAACGCGCTATGTGTTCTTCGTCAAGAACTCATACGCTGCACGGGACCGGGAGCATACTCCTTAACTTAGGAAGCGCACTCCTTACATTAGGAAGCAAAATTCCCAACTTTGAAATTTTGCTCCCCGACGCCCTGAGTCCCCCTTAGTCTTCAACCCTACCTACACCTCGTAGGGGAACCACAAATACCATGAAAATAACCGGATTATAAAAAATCATATTAAAATTGATAAATCATGCATTCACCCATTTTACCATATCATCAATTTCCTCAAAATCAATGTAATATACTCAATCAATTGATGAATTTGACTCTAATCACACCTTGATGCACAAGAAAATCAGTGAGTTATAGTTTCAAATTTGTTTTCATCAAAATCCTCAAAATTGAGCTCATTTTCATGGGAATTAAAAGAAAATTTTATAGCTCACCATGATTGTTGATTGTTTGATGAATTTCCTCTCCAAATCCTTGATAAAGTTGACTTCTGCACCAGTTTTGGCATTATTTATGGCAGGTAAGGATTTCTCCGTTTACATTGATGCGTCAGGCACTGGGTTGGGTTGTGTGTTGATGCAGGATGGACATCTAGTGGCCTATTTATCGTGACGATTAAGACCACATGCGGAGAGTTATCCAGTACACGATTTGGAGCTTGCGGTAGTCGTGTTTGTACTAAGGCTTGGAGGGATTACTTGTACGGTGAAAGGTTTGTGCTGTTTACTGACCACCCGAGTTTGAGATATCTGTTCACTCAGAGGGAGTTGAATATGAGACAGCAGAGATGGCTCGAGTTACTGAAGGACTATGATTTCGCTATAGAGTATCATCCAGGGAAGGCGAATGTTGTAGCTGATGCGTTGAGCAGGAGTTGATTTGAGAGTTAAACGGGACTGTGGCATATGACACACGAGCACGGGTTGCTTGATGTTGCGTCGGTGTTGTGTGTGACAGAATCTATTGTTGAGCTACACATTTGTGGCCAGATACGAGTCCCTACGGTGTTTCTAGAGCGGGTTGCTGAGTTACAGAAAACTGAGGGCCGGTATTTACGTATCAGTGGACTGGCTCAGGATCCGGGGTGCACAGAGTGGTCTTAGGGTTCTGGCAGGTGCTTGAGACATAGGGGTCGTTTGTGGATATCGGAGGTACTAGAGATCAGGGACAGTATTCTTAAGGACGCACACCGGTCGCGATTTACAGTTCATCCCGGTTAGACTAAGATGTATCACGACCTTCAGTGATTGTTTTAGTGGCCAGGGATGAAGGTTGACGTGGGGAGGTATGTTCGGAGTTATCATATTTGCCAGCCGGTGAAGGCTGACACAGAAGACCAGTTGGGTTGCTATAGCCGCTGTCCATTCCTCCGTAGAAATGGGAACATGTGACCATGAACTTCGTCAGTGGCCTACCACAGACTACGAGGAGACATGACGCAGTTTGGGTAGTTATCGACAGGTTGACGAAGTCGACACATTTCATACCGATTGCCATAAGATATTCAATTACATAGTTGAGCACTATTTTCGAGAGAGAGATTGTCAGATTGCACGGTGTACCGGTCTCCATTCTTTCTGACAAAGATCCGAGGTTTTACTTTGAGGCTTTGGGAGAGTATACAGGAGCAGTTTGGCACTCGAGTACAATTTAGTACTGCGTACCATCCTTAGACTGACGGGCAGTCGGAGTGGTTGATTCAGATTCTCGAGGATATGCTCAGGGGGTGTATTTTACAGTTTGGTGGATCGTGGGAGGATTATTTGCCATTATACGAGTTTGCGTACAACAACAGCTATCAGGCGAGTATCGGGATGCCATCGTTCGAGGCACTATATGGCAGGCCCTGTAGGTCACCAGCATGTTGGGCGGTATTAGAGGATGCAACGGCTATAGAACCTGAGGTTGTTATGGATCACACTAAGAAGGTGAGACAGATTAGACAGAGACTTCAGGCGGCGCAAGATAGACAGAAGAAATATGCGGATAGGTATCATGGGGATCTGAGCTACGATGTTGGAAACATGGTGTACTTAAAGGTTTCACCTTGGAAGGGTTAAGGGGAAACTGACACCAAGGTTTATTAGACTGTTCAGAGTTGAGGAACGTGTCGGTAGAGTGGCATACCGTTTAGAGTTATCGCCACAGTTAGCGGGGGTACATCCGGTGTTTCACATATCCATGTTGAGGCTAGCGAGGTCGGGACCGAGATCTATGATTGATGTACGTCAGATTAAGCTGCGACCAGACGTGTCATTTGAGGAGCAACCTGTGGAGATCATGGATAGGAGGATTCAGACTTTGAGGAACAGGGAGATCCCAAAGGTTTTACTTCATTGGCAACATCATGGAACTAAGGGACTCACTTGGGAGCTCGAGTCTACCATGGGACGACGGTATCCCCACTTATTTGTCGGTAAGCATTTGAGTTTAATTTAAATTTCGGGATGAAATTTCACTTAGTTGGGAAGAACTGTAATGGTCCGAATTTAATTCGCCATTATTAGTGACGTATTGCAGATGTGGCAGATAACTCATATACCAGTGGTGCCCGCAGCTAGGCTAGTGCGCGTCTGGAATTAGGTAAATTGTTGTTTGAACTAAATTTGCAATGTTTAGGTTAAAATAGGTTAAACGACATCGCGATGTGTGTAATTATATTTTAATTGACTTGTGAGATTTTGTTTTAAGTATTCGCCTCGATATTCGTGTCGACTCTGGTACCAGGTAGACTAAAAAATAAAATATTAGGCTGAAAAAATAATACACACATTAAATAAATTAAATGTGATAAAATAGTAAATTGGTAAGCGCCTAGGGACATGTTGGGTAGTGGTCGACACGCGTGGGTGGTACGGTAGTGTGCACGTCTGAGTTTGCTCGTTGGCGCGCACGTCGAAATTGTAGGCATGAAAATATAGGCGAATATATATATATTTATATATATGTAATTTAAAATATATGTATATATATAAATATATATTAAAATCTGAAAATAAAAATAATAATAATTGTGAAATGAACAAAAAGGGCATTTGATTATTAAGGATGAGGATAAGAACATAGGGGCATTTGGCCATTTTACCTAAAATGTTGATAAACACACCACCGACACTACATTTCTCACAATTTCACCATTTCGGTCAACCGAGGAAGAAGAAGGAGAAGAGAAATCGAGGGAAAGAGGAAAGATTGAACTCGCGACGTCAAGGTATGATTGTCGTGTTGTTGTTGATGTTGGTGTATGTGTTGTTGTTGGATGTTGATATGGTGTACGGTGTGGGGCCTCGAACGAACTGCCATGGTAGTTTGTCAGAGGATGAACATAGCATGGGAGATGTCTCCCATGCCAAGAGAAGAGGAGGTGTTGGGGTTGAGAGCCAACCCCGATCGACATCGAAAAAAAAAAATTTTTTTTCATCGAACCAGGGAGGAACTTCCTGGTTCGATTGAAGAAGAGGGCACACGTGTGCACCCCCTCTTCATGGATTGGGTCGGGTCGACTCGGCCCTGACCCAAGCGGACCAGGCCGAGTCGGCCCGGACCTAAATGTTCAGTTAGGCCGAACTGGGTCCAGCCGAATCGGACCTGGTTCAGTCTTACCCAAATTAAAAAAAAAACAAAAAAAAACAAAAAATAGTTTTGAAAAAAAATCTGGAAAATTAATAGAAAATTCAGATAAAATAGAAAAAATTTTAAAAAATATATTTTTACTAAATAAATGAGTTTTGGAATTTTATCTGAATTTTGGCGAGATGTTGTCAGGGTTTTTACCTCGAAAAACGTAAAATTGACATAATATATCTAATTGAAGCTAATTCAATGACAAATTGTATTAGGTAATTCGGGTGATAATTTTAATTGTCTGGTGATTATTGGAGCTAGACTGGGGTTTGTTTTTTGGGACGCGGAGTGCTGATTAAAGTGTGTAGTATCCCAACTAAAATTACTTGAGTATCTACTTCTTTTGGCATTTGAATTCAATTTCTTTCATTTCAATACTCTACTCTGGTTATAGTTATATAGGCGAACGTTGAGCGGGGTTCCCTCCGTTCCATTCTTGTGTGTATGTCCGCTACACCATAGCACGTGCTACTAGATCGGTCTCGGTGAATAGCACAACCTGAGTATCACGTCGTGTCATGTGTCGGTGCGCCGTAGGTGTAACGCCGGCCATCGAGCGAATCCAGATACTTGCCGTGCTTGAGTAGGACTTGTCGGCAGTATTCTGTGGAAGAGTTCAAATAATGGTGGTAGTTTGACCTTAGGGGTTAAGAATACACTTTGAGCTTTCCCTATTATTTATTCATGCAATAAACGCAGTTGCCTATATTTATTTTTGCATGTTTATTTAATAGCTTTATTTAAATTTCATAATTTACTTTCAATATTGCTCATTTAATTTCCTTAGAAATACTCACTCTGGACACGTCATCTGCCTTTTGTGATGGCTTGAGTGTAGATCCTAGTACGAGCAGGGGCAAGGGCAAGCTACCAGAGTATTGTTGATTTGAGATTGCCTGACTCATACGCTTGTATTATATTTATTTTGTTTCATTTTAGGTTTGGGATTTTGAGATACCTTGTGTATATTGATCTTTTTGTGACTTCAGAGGTATTTATGGAGATCCACATTAGGTTTATGGTTTAGGTTATATATTTATAGTATCATTATCCAAGTAAATGTGTTAAAGGCTTTCGCTGTGTGTGAATTTAAGGATTCTATGATGATTTAATATATAATTTGATTTCAATACAAATTAATCAATAAATGGATAATTAATAAGGTTTAAAAAGATAAAATGGAGAATATAATCTATTGTAGTGCACAGCTATTGCTGGTAAGACAGACTATGGGTCCGCATTGGTCCCCCAGGGCGGTCTATTTGGAAAATGGGCCGTTACGGATGAAGTCTAACAAAATTACATCATACTTTGTAGATTCGAATGCCCCAGCTGAGCACATCAAGCTTAGACCACACCCGAACCACTAACAATGACCAGAAACACATCACAACCCACCGGAGACATGCACCCCGCTACTTGGGTAGCTATTCACTGGTTGAGCTAATTACACGCGCTATAATCTAGCTTACTCAATTCCGTAACACGACCATCTCGATTAACCTCCGACCATGTGAACAAATCAAACATCGACCAACACATGATCACAATACATAAACATGACAACCAAATAAATAACAAAACGATAAATAAATAAATGAATAAACATTCATTTACATGGACAAACCATGCATGAATTTAAAGTGTAACATTCTCAAGGGTTTTACCCACTTGTAAACACGCACTCCAACTTCCCGGACCAGTTAATCCGCCCCACCTAGCTCCCCGATGTCCGAGCTATGGTTCCCCAGTCCCTGGAGTCTATTTTCTGGTGTTTATTAGTTAATTAAGTGGGTTTGTTATCGATTAGGCTCGATTTCATTTTTAGGAATTTAGGGGTTCTAGTACCTATCGCGCTAGTCAGGGGAATTAGCGTGCTAATTGATCTTCGAGCACGATGGATCATCATCTTCCCCAGCGTGCCTAGCATGCTAATGTTCATCACCTAGCGCGCTAGGTGTGCTCTGCCCAGATTTCCAGAAACTAATTCTGGGTTTCTCTAGTTCTTAACACCTCAAATCATCATAGAAACCACTCACACACTCCAACCACATCAAATTCCTCTCCAAAACACCAATTAAACAAGTTTTTCCACTCAAAATAAAGGATCAAAGAGTGCATGTTTTTAAAATTCGAAATCACCAAATTGGTCACCAATTCTGACAAATCCGAGTAAAACCAATATATTTCATCAAACAAATCCTCAAGAACATCAAATTCAACAACAACAGTGATAAAATCCTCATGAAAATCCAAGTTACTTCCAAATACCCACAAAATCACATTTTTTTTTATCAAAAACTCACATTTAGAAAGGATAGATTAACTTGGATTTTGCTATTTGATCCCCAAATCACCTCTCCAAGCTCGGATTTCACTCTCCCCCACAGGTTTCTTCTCTGAATTCTCAACAAAAATGTTTGGAATGCTTAGTTTTGTATGTCTCAATCGATCAAGTGTGTATTTTTAGGGGTTTGTTCTAATCTGATGTGTGCACGTATCTCGAGGATAATCTAATGGTCACTGATCACCCTGTGTCACTCAAGTCTTGACACCTTATCATGACACTATAGTATTTGTATATACCCTGTTGTGCATCTCGAGGATAATCCTATGCACCCTGATTTTCCAAACTACAACATTAGGTTAATACTTTGATTTGTCTCACACACCTTAGGTTTGACCACCAAATAAATTTATAAAAATCATACGTGAGGTCACACTAGCTCTCAGCTACCCGACAACCCATACCCCGTACCTCGGCTATCTAGTACCCGGTCCTCAATCCCCGACATGCATTTCGGGACATATCCAACTCGTAACCTTGCCCGATATCAGCGTTCACACATGCGATGTTTATATACATAAAAATAATTAATATACTTAACATCACAATACTAGGCATCACACCATGCGCAAATATCATAAATATAACCTTGGTTCCTACATCTGAGCCACCTAGCTGTCCACGTAACGCCCGAATTAACTACTAATCATCATGATTAATACTAATACTCAGTTAAATTAATTTTGGTCGTTACACATGGGGAGCCATTTAACTAAGTAACACCCAAGTTAGTATGTAGGAACAAATTGAAGGGTTGTTAAAGTGACACATTTCAAGAAGGAGAACCATGGGATAAGCCTTGAGATGCGTGTGTGCTTGGTGATGAAAATTGGTCTATAAAGGAGACCCCACCACAAGAAATGAGCACACTTTCCTTTCTCTCTCTCTCTCTCTATTTAACCGATTCTCTCTTTTCCTCTCTCCTTTCCCTTTCCTCTCTCCTTCTTTGGTAGGCAAGCCACCGACCTAAGTGGTCCAATGGTGGCCAGACCTCACCAGAGGTCCCTCTGCTCGCCAGAGTTAGGGTAGGTTCTCTCTCTCTCTCTCTCTCTCTCTCTCTCTCTCTCTCTTTCTCTCATTGTTTTCGTGACAGTGCAGTACTATTTTCAAGTCTAGTCCTTGCGGTGGTTGCTGCCATGATCGGGGACTAGTCAGAGATGACATGCTGGTGGTACACTGGAGTCTTGACAGTCCCTGAGCACCCCAACCTTGTGGCATATGTGTAGAGACGTTTGATTTTGTGAAGTGGCGAACTATTTTATCGAGTTGTTCCCTATTTCGCTCTCATCGAATTGTCACACTAGGCGGCGTTGCTGCTGTCGCTCCACCGCATAGGGTGACTATCAAAGACCACACCAAGCTCTTGTTGGTATCTCGCAGTCTCGGCGAGTCTGAACCAGTGTGGTGATTGTGTATTGTTGTTAATTCTTATTTGTTGATGTTGAGTCTTCTATCCGAGTAGTGTTGACGAATTCCAATCTGTGGTGGGTGTCTCCAGCTTCCCCATGCTGTGGTGCCTCCTTCCCAACGTCGGACATCACCAGCAAGTCACCATGACACTCTTGGTCTCGGTTGGGGTTCGGTTATGATGATTATTCCTTGTTCATGCCGAATTGTTTCGAGGTTTTGGTCTTGAATTGTCAATTCAATTTTTATGTTATGTTGAAGTTTCTTAGGTTAATTGCATGGCATGTGTGAGAACGAATTCATGTTGGAGTGGCATTCTCATGCATGTCTCCTCATGGCTTCAGTTTCAACATAAGTCGCAGCGTGGAGTAAAGTGTTTGGAGTATTATTTCGGTTTGTGTGAGTGTGTGGGATGTTGTTTAAGTCTCAGTTTGTAGGTAACATTTGTTATAGTTCAGTGGTTTGAGACATTCCCATGTGTGTTTGAATGTCGCATGCATTAAAGTGTTGTAAGCTAAAGGTTTACGTGTTGTTAAATGGTGGTGACGTCGTGGTCACGCCACCGGTGCTCGAGTCCATAGCATGACCCACATATGATAAAGCCGAAAGCCTATTACTCAATGTATGAGCCTATATTTGTATTGTTTTCAAAACCAAGAAAGTCATTTGGTTATGAAGGTCACCCAAGAAGGGGGTGAATTGGGTTACCGAGTGGTTATTGCTTTTTTAAAACTTTATGCTTAAATATTAATGATAATGCACACACCATCAATAGATATCTATGCTATGCTACAAAGAAGGGGTGGAAAAGATGGAAATGAGATATGCGATTTATAGTGGTTCAATCCAATCGATCTACATCCACTGCCTAACCTCTCTAGTTAGGATTTTCAAACCTCCACTTATATTCCCAATAAGTGTTACAACCTAAGCCCGCTAGCCTAGTGAATGCCTAGCCTCAACTAGGTCTGTTACAGGATGCCTTATCGCTATAAGGTATTATAAACCACCTAGTCGCAACTAGGATTTTTCCCACCTAGACTCACCTAGGATTTTCCCTTACCTAGCCTCAACTACGCCTTCCCTTTCGACTTAGATCCCACCAAGTCTTATAATCAAAATCGTTTTTCAAATACAACGAAATTTTTTGCTTTACAAAGTAAAGCGGCAATAAATCCAATTCTTACAAGCCACCTAGAGCTAAACCACTCCTATGCATGCAAGTAAGACTTTGCCAATTGAGATGCCTTGTAAATTGAGTTTTTATAGGCTATCTCTCAATATTGAAACCAATCAAGAAGAGTATAGATTAAGCTTAACTTGGTTCCAATAAATGGCTAATTGATGCACAAGTAAAGATGCAATTTTAAGCTCAAGATGTGCAATCAAAACCACGGGTCAAAAACAAGTTTAAATTCAGAACAAGACCCTTGTAAATATGTTGTTAAAACAACACAAGTATGAAACCACAAAAATAAAGTATACATTAAGCACAAGTAGGGCTTCAAAAACACATGAACAAGTGGTATGTGAAAATCAATATAAAGACCAACAACTTGTTCAAAATCAGTCCTAGGATTAAAGATGTCAAATATAAGTGTCAAATCTAAGACAAGATGCTCAAGAACACAACAAGTGATTTTCGAACAAAAACACTAGCCAAATAGTATAAATTATGCTCAATGAGTGTAGGAAATCAAGAAACCTTACAATCGAAGTGTGTACTCTGAAAAATCAGATTTAAAGTATGAGTTGTAGGCTTTGGAACACCGACTTCAAGATCCAAATGCAAGCCATCAAAAGTTCCAAGTGATTATTTGAATAAAGTTGATAAAATTAGGTGCAAACTTGGATTTTGGAAAGTGTACGAACAAGAGTTGTAGTGTTTGTGTTCTAGCTTGTTTGAGCAAGTAGTCAAATCCTTTATATGCCCATATGACCGTTATATATGATCCAAGGTCCCCAAGTGATCCCCAAATTCAAATTAATGTTGTGGAGCAATACTTTCAAAAAGCTGTTAGAAACTGCACAGTGCGCTGGCAACACTTAGAAAAATTTTCTATCAGGACATTGCACAGTGTGTTGGGAAAATTGTCTAGCGCGCTGGGCAATACTATAATTTCCTATTAAGACACGACATAACGCGTTAGGGAAATTGACCAGCACGCTGGCCAAAACTTAGAAAAACTTGCTGTTCATTGCAGGGGCTTTTAAATAAATAACATTTCGATTTTTCAAAACGACCTCCTAATACCTCTACGACTCTACTAAACCTTTGAAATCACTTTATACATGTTTAGTATGGTCTTAGAAACATGTTTAGACATCCCGAATGATTTTCCAAACCCCAAAAACTAAAAATTTCGATTTTATGAAAACATAGAGGCTTTCTGCAAATAATTTTAATGTCAATCCAAAAGACGTCTAAACACATACCAGTGCATTAAAATCGATTCTAACAATTCATGCACCTCAAATACATGTTATAAAACATGTTTGCATAATTTAAAAACATTTTAAAAACCTCGAAATAGAAAATCACAAAAATCATAAATTTAAGTACTTTGAAAAAATAAAACTCATGGAATGCATGATTTTAATACATTGGCTTGTAGAAATGAGACTTATATACCTTACGTGACTTGTACGACTTGTGGTCTTGTCTTTTTGGTTCATGTGTCCTTGTATGAGTCGAGTCTTGAACTTATCCGGCTTCATGTTGGCACTTTGACTTGTTCTTTTAGAAACTTCAACTTTCTCTTTTAACTTGTGATTCTTACAAAGTTTGATGTTCTGAAACACTTCACAAACTCATTAGTATCATTTCAGATTGTTTGTTAGCATCAAAATTTCGAGTGGAGTGTATGTGATAAAAAATACTTAGGCCAACGATCTCTTCCTTTTTGATGATAACAAACAACATGAACTTGACAAACAAAAGATAAATATTAAGAGCATATCAAGTTTTGTTTTGCATGTTCAAAGTCACTATTTCTCCCCCTTTTGGTAACATCAAAAAGTGGGGTGGAAAATCTCCCCCTGTCAACATGCATGTTCAAATCATGATACCAATAATGAAATTTCAAATGTTAAAATTCAATGAATCAAGCTCAAGTGCATTCTCCCCCGTTTTGTAAAAATGACATCAAATGAGGGCTCCCCCTTTCAATATGCATAAGCTCAAATAAAAATATGAAAACATAAGCTCCCCCTAACATTGTGGACGACTAGATCTAATCATGATTCATATATAATACACATGAAATACATACATGACATCAAAATGAACAATCTAAACATTCTATTATTTATGTCACTAATCCTAGACATCTCATGCTCATGAAATCAAGAAAACACTCGACTTTGGTATCCACAAACCTTTGAGTTTCATAAAATGTGCATCATAAACATTCTTTTCTACCCATGCTAGTTTGCCTTTATTGGTCTTGTTCAAGACACATTTACTAATATGATGCGATCTATTGCATTTAAGATATCTATTAGATTCGGCCAATAACTTTTCATAGCTTAATAGGCTAGCACCATAGCGTATGCCTCTCTTGTTGAGTGCATGTCGTTGTTCTCCCAACATCATGTCAAACATCTTGGTACCATTTGTGAACATATACACCATTTAGTCTGTTATGTGTCTCCACTGGAGTACACACCTTTTCACATAATTTTCATTCAAATTATAAACAATTAAATAATATAATTAATTGTTTCAGCAGAATGTACAATAAAGATATATCGTTTCAGCAGAATGTACAATAAAGATATATCTAATTGGGTGGTCACTATAATAAGATTATGAGAAACAATAAGCTCCTTGGAAACAAGAAAATCAACATTTATTAAAACATAAACAAGAAAATCAACAACATTATCTGCACCATATACAAATATTTTCGCTTACATAAATCGTTTACTTAACATAAATATGATTTCGTCAAAAAAAAAAAACATAAATATGATATCAATTACTATTTATTTATTTCCTTCTATATTGTTTGTATTTTATTTTAAACCCTAGCACTCTTGGTTTTTGCCTTGCTCGAACTTTATGAGATCCAACATGGCCTTGCCATCAAGTTTAGCAGAGAAGTACCCCCTCAAATACTCATCAAAGTTCACAGTCTTATACTTGGCAGCAACATTTGTCCTCTCTAACAGCTCTTGTAATGGCTCAATAAAGACTCCCTGTCTTGGATCTTGAAACCCCACTATTGATATGCGTGCTCGGTCGGGGTGTATTACAGCCCTGTGTTCAATACTCTTGTACAAGCCATTGCTCATTATCTGCGAATAGCAGACATTGGTAATCAAAAGTGAAAAGATTTTTTTTCTTTAATACTATAATATATGCATACAACATTTAATTAGTTACCTCAATGGCGTCACCAATGTTGACAATGAAGGCACCGGAGATGGGGTTGATGGGGATCCAGTTACCATTTATTTTAATTTGAAGCCCTGGGAGATCATTGTTTTGAATGAGCAGAGTTATGATAGAGGCATCTGAGTGTGGAGACAGACCTATTACTTTCTCTGGTTGTGGGCATGGCGGGTAGTAATTCATTCTAGTTCCCTGCACGCCATCATCAAATATGCTCGTCAACTTCTTTGGTTCAACTCCCAAGTTTTTTGCTATTAAGCTCAGCAAGCAGAACGTGAGCTTTTGCATTTCAAACGCATACTTGTCAAGAGTTTCACTGAAAAAGGAATCAAAATTAAGCGCTCAATGCCTCTGCATGCACAAGAGTTGTAAGTTCAAGTCTTATATAAATAGATGAAGACGTAAAAAACACAAGTAAATCGTGAAACACATGTTCTGTTGGGTCTTAATATACTTGGATCGAGGCGCGCGGAGAGCCATGCTAGATGACACTTTGTAACCTCTAGGCTCAACTAAAAATAATTCATAAATTAATTTATTGTTAATATATAAGAAAAAAATTAAAAAAAATTACGCAAGTGACCCCATAGCATAAAATATTGAGCCAAGTGCAAAATCTATGAATTGATCCATGGTCGATTCATTATCAATTATAACTACGAAAATCACCATTATCAATGTCTTAAAAATATGTTTTCAAAAAAAAAAAAAAAAAACTTAAAATTATAGCGGTACAAATACTACTCTCAAATACCTGAAAGAAGGGGGTTTCTTAGGCCAAAACAGCATGTTTCTTTGATAAAGAGGGAGGGTGTGGAGGCTAAGCATGTCCGACCATTCAAGCTTTTGCTCTTCGGACACCACAAAGGCCTGTCCATAACCTTGAAAGCTTTGAGGCAGTTGGGCATAAGCCTTTTTCTCCTCTGAAGGCAAATCAAAGAACTCCTCTGCATTGCTTGCCATCTTCCTAATCAGTTCCTCATCCACGCCATGATTGATTAGCTGAATCATTTCAATCCCAAAAATTATGTTAACAACAAGACTAGTATATATGCTAGCTTTGTATTTTAATGTATATTACCAGGAAGAAGCCCCAGTCCTTGCATACCACGTCAAACTTGGCCATTTCATTGGAAGAGATTGTGAGGTCATGATGTTGGAGGTTTTGAAGATCAACCACCGGAACTTGATCAGACATATCAAATGCAACATGTTCCGACTCTTCTTCGCACTGGACGTATCTATAGGGGACTTCCTTCAACTTCTTAGCTGCAAGATCTTGTACGTTTGGCACTGGGAGAGAACCAACCGAAGTCATTCTTGCGAGCTATATATATATATATCGCACTGGAAGTGTTGTACAGAACTTTTAAAGATTTGAGTGGCAAACCAATTTGGGTACTGCTATATATACACGAAATCAACAAGGTGCAATTGGAAGACTTTTGTTGAATATTATTGGAAGACTTTTGCATGAATATTATAATGTTAATTAAGATCGAGTAGAAATATTAAAGGAGATATTGAGAGTTGATTTAGTCCTCCAAAAGATTGTTGGTCTTATAAAGTTACACCAGGAAAACTTTCTGATAAATCTTATAGATTTACATAATTAGATAATTTCCTGTCAAATTAACAATAGCTAGCAGGCTATTGGCCCATGGCCCCGTTCCTATCATGAGTATACTATATTATAATTTAAAATTTTAAAAGAGCTTATGTTGTCTAAACCTGTTAGCACGAAATAAAAAGAGCCATGAGCACCCCAGTCATCACTCAAGGCACCTGTAGCGGCCCCAATTCCATTGGCCACTACGGCGTACATCGCGGGCCCACAATCTTACCAACTCATCATCCGACTGTGTCCCACAGCCACTCATTTCTCATTTACCAATCAATTTCCTGTTAACTTTGATATTATGTGTTAATAATTATTGATTCAAGTTAACTCAGGCTTCTTTATTAACTTTTAATCTCAAATTACGCAGCGAAAAATTAGATTCAACAATATAAAGATTTATCATATGTTTTATGATCATAATGCCTAAGTGGAAACCATACCAAAATAAATCATACATAAATCAGATACGATTCTAGTATATCTCTCAAAATTTCCAAGCCCAAATAAAAACAATATATATATATATATATATACATTCAAACAAACAGGCATACAAGAGGAGTAATCCACGTCTTCAGTCACAGATAATCTTTACATGTATCCTTGTCCCTGTACATATCAAATCCTGCACTCAAATCATCCAATACATACGGTGACGAGTCCAGTGAGTAAACTCCCAAAGAAAACCATCGAGTAAATAATAACAGATTCAAAAGCCAATAAACAATGTTAGCTACACATGCAAAGATTTTAGGCAGCCATAAATCCCTGCGTGTGTAGGTAACAAGTGCACAAGATGATCAACAAAATAATCATGATGTAAACAATATGCTCCACAACAATTATGATAAAACCAGACAAAAGCAGAATGCAATCTCACATACTAGATCATACTTCGTAGATTCGGATGACCCCGACTGAGCACATCAAGTCTAAACCACATCCGAACTAAAACGATGACCGGAACAAATCACAAACCCACCGAATATGTGCACCCCGCGGCTCGGGTCACAATCCACCGGCAGCGCAAGTACACGTGCTACTATCTAGCATGCTTGATCACGTGCCACAATCATCCCGAATAAAGTCCGATAGTGAAAACAAATCCAACACCCATCGACAACCAGACCAACACATGATCCCCATGAGGATGTATAGCAACAACAACAATATATGCAAGAATCGAAAAAATTAAATACTCAAATGTGTTTCTGTTGGGGTTTATGCACTGGACTCGTCACCGTATGTGTTGGGTGATTTGAGTGTAGGATTTGATATGTGCAGGGACAAGGATACATGTAAAGATTATCCGTGACTGAAGACGTGGATTACTCGTCTTGTATGCCTGTTTGTTTGAATGTATATATATATTATTTTTGTTTGGGCTTGGAAATTTTGAGAGATATACTAGAACCGTATCTGATTTATGTATGATTCATTTTGGTATGGTTTCCACTTAGGCATTATGATCATAAAACATATGATAAATCTTTATATTGTTGAATCTAATTTTCCGCTGCGTAATTTGAGATTAAAAGTTAAGAAAGAAGCCTGAGTTAACTTGAATCAATAATTATTAACACATAATATCAAAGTTAACAGGAAATTGATTGGTAAATGGGAAATGAGTGGCCGTGGGACACAGTCGGATGATGAGTTGGTAAGACTGTGGGCCCGCGGTGCACGCCGTAGTGGCCAATGGAATTAGGGCCGCTACATTTGGTATCAGAGCCTAGGTTTGTGAAATCTTAGGCTTGATTGGAGACTGAATAAGAGCATAAACTTTAATAAATTTAGATGTGGAAACCACAAGTGAGTGATTAAAGCTTTAGTTGGGAAGTGATGTGAGGCGGATAAATTCAGGAAATTTATATACGTGTATGTTTTGATTGTACTACATATTATACGCGTATATATTAAGTCTGATCCAATGTACGTTGGTTGTGCAGTTTATGATGGACGGGCAGACCCCTACTACTCTGCCGACCACACAGCAGGAGGTTGGGGAGACTAGTGGTCTTACTACTAGTGAAGCGAAGAGATTTATGAGCCATGGTGCGAGAGAGTGACGGAGTGGCGATTACTACACGAGCAAGTGAGATGGTCGAGTTGATGGAGTATATTCGGAGTTCGAAGATACCAGCAAAGTAGAGTACCGATATTCTTGAGTTAGTTACGTCTACCACTTCGGCGGTGATTGCACCGTAGTTGACACACGAGCACGTAATAGAGACAAGTGATAGAGAGGGTTGAGCCTATTATGGCACCAGCTGAGACTACTGAGGTGACACTTACTACTACAGAGCAGCAGGTAGTGGCTTCGACTGCCAAGAGTAGGATGTCAGATACAACGAAGATGGTGAAGAATTTCATGAGGTTTAACCCTACATACTTTTCTGGAGTCAGTGATCCTGAGGTTGCAGGACGTTAGTTGATGACGTACAGAAGATTACATCAGTTGCTAGAGGTACCCAAGGTAGACCAGGCGCGTATCTCAAGGTACTGTTTGAGGGGTCAGACAGCGATTTGGTGGACTACCTACACCGACACTCACTCTATACCGTCGACGTGGACAGAGTTTCGACAGCTGTTTTTAGATGAGTATATTTCCACAGAGGTACAATTGAGGTTGAAAGAGGAGTTTTGGCACTGAGACAGGGTACTATGTCAGTTTCTCAGTATATGGACCGATTCAGGTACCTTATGATGTATGCCATGGACGTGGCGAACATTGAGAGACTCCAGATCTACTATTTCATCCGGGGATTAGATGAAAGGATCGGAGGTGTGATTTTCGCGAGTGGAGGTGAGACTTTACAGATTGTTTATGATAGGGCGTTGGCACGCGAGACATATCTACGACATCGGGGTGAGTTGACGGACAGGTCTGGACAAAGTTCTCAGTCTGACTAGAGACTTGAGAGACAGAGAGATTCGTCAGGTGGAGATAGTGGGAGTGATCACCACGACAGTAGACCCTAATATGAGGATAGACCACGGGATCGGTAATGTAGAGATGATGACAGGGGTGATAGGGCATATGCGATGTCAGCATCATGACGGTCTTACCCACGGGACAAGAGGCAGAGATCGAGATCAGAGGGACCGGAGTTGGGGTCAATGCTCTGAGGACCGACAGTCTGAAGTCAGGGACATACGTAAGTGTTATCGATGCGAACAGAGAGGTCACATCAGTGTGAATTGTCGTGGAGCCTCTCCAGTATCAAAGATTCCACCGATCGGGGAGAGAGCTTATGAAATGACACATTCTGTCAGAAAGACGACATGACAACACGCTCTGGGTACGTCGTCATTGTATATTTTCGCTTGTTCTATTTTTTTCATGCATTCGTTGCATATAGGATAGTTGGTTTATTTTTGAACCAACATGTCCTAGTTGATGTGTTCACTAGGGTTATTGTGAAATTGGTAGATGTGTTCACCAGGAAGTGGTTGTGAAACTGATAGATGTGTTCACTAGTCCATTTGCAACTGGTTGTTGTGGGATCGGTTGATGTTTTCACCAGGGACTGGTCGATGTGTTCACCAGGGACTGGTTGATGAGTTCACCAGGGATTGATTTGTACACCAGGAGTTAGTGGACGACTGGTTGATCGGTGCACTAGTGACAGGTTGATTTGTTCACCTAGATTTGAGTTCGATTAGTTCAGTTAATGTGCGTTATGGCTGAGTGAAGTGAAGTTTCTCGGACATGTCATTAGTAGTCAAGGTATATCTATGGATGGGGACAAGATTCAAGCGATTATTAATTGGAGGACACCTGAGTCGGTTTCAGATATTTGTAGTTTCTTGGGACTTGCAGGCTATTACTAGCGGTTGGTGCAGGATTCTTCTTTGATTAGCTCACCAACATTTGTTTAGGTTGGTTGACCTGATGGGTAGTTGCATCAGTATTGCGGTTCCTGAGAAGAGATGTTAGTTATCTCAAATTTCAGGACGAAATTTCAAATTAGTTGGGAAGAACTGTAACTGCCCAATTTTCAATGGCTGTTATTGATGATGAAATTGCAGACGTGGACGCTAGCGGGGACGTTCGTGGGTCCCTAGTGAAGACAAAACACGACTGGATAGGGTTTACAGTCCGTATTGTGTGCTCTGGTGGTGAAGTTGCGATGTATAGGTCTAAATTAGTTAAATGGCATCGCAATATGTGTGTTTATATTGCCATTGACGGGTGAGATTATGTGTTAAACATTCGCCTCGATATGCGTGTCGACGCGGGTACCTGAGCGACTAAGAGATGAAATTTAAGCCGAGGGAAAATAATACATACATAAAATGAATTAAATGTGACAAAATAGTAAATTGGTGGGCGCCTAGGGACACGTGGGGTCGTGACCAATATGCGTGGGTGGTACGGCAGTGTGCACGCCCGAGTACGCTCGTTGATGCGCACGACGAAATTTTAGGTGCGAAAGTATAGGCGAATATATATATATATATATATTTATATATATGTATATAAGTAATTTAATATATATATATAAATATATATATTAAAAAAAATCAAAAAATAAATAAATAATTGTGAAATGACCAGAAAGGGTATTTGTTTGTTAAGGAAAAGGATAAGAACTTAGGGGCATTTTGGTCATTTTACTCAAAAATTGTTGATAAACACCACCGACACTCATTTTCTCACATTTTGAATCGATCCGAAGAGATCGAGAGGAGGAAGAACAGAAGGAAGGAAAAGGGAGTACGAGAGGAAGATCGAGGAAGAGGCGAGGTGAGTCGTTAACGTTGTTGTGTTGTTTTTGTTGTTGTTATGTGTTGTTGGCGGGAGTAGTGGTGGTGATGGTTCGGTTGTAGCGGTGGCGGCAATGGTTTTTGCACTGAAGATTTAGTGCCACTATCTATACAGGGAGAGATTCGTCCTATTTACTGACCACAAAAGTTTGAAATATCTCTTCACGCAAAAAGACTTGAATATGCGATAGAGGCGATGGATTGAGTTCCTGAAGGACTATGATTTCTCATTGGAGTACTACCCAGGGAAGGCTAATGTGGTTGCAGACGCATTGAGCCGTAGAGGGTCAGACTTAAATGTTGTTACCTGCCACATGACGCACGATTACAGTTTGCTCGAAGCGGTTGAGAGGATTTGTACCGAGGACATTTCGACCGATACTAGAGTAATGATTTGCGGGCAGATGAGGACTCAGACAGTGTCGATACAAAGTGTACTCGAGGGCCAGCAGACAAACGAGCAGTATCAAAAGTTTTTAGAGCTGGCGCAGAGTTCAGATCATCCAGATTGGAGTCAGTCAACAGACTCATGCTTGAGATTTAGAGGACGACTATGGATTCCATCAGTGGCTGAGTTACGCGATGAGATACTTCACGAGGCACACCGCTCACGATTTATGGTTCATCCGGGCAGGACTAAGATGTATACAGAGGTGCGTCGTCTCTTCTGGTGGCTAGGGATGAAGACCGACGTTGCTAATTTTATTAAAGGGTGTGATATTTGTCAGCTTGTTAAGGCTGAGCATCGCAGACCCGGTGGGTTATTACAGCCACTTCCCATTCCTCATTGGAAGTGAGAGCACATTGCAATGGACTTCGTCAGTGGGCTACCTCGATCTCGGCAGAGACATGATAGTGTCTGGGTGATTGTGGACAGATTAACTAAATCCGCGCACTTCATATCGATCTCGACCACACATCGGGTAGACAGACTGGCAGAACTTTACGAGAGAGAGATTGTTAGACTGCATAGGGTACCGTTGTCAATTGTGTCCGACAGAGGGTCGCAGTTTACATCACAGATCTGGCAGAGCATGCAGGCACAGTTTTGTTGGACTAAGTGGTTAGTCACTCTAACTCCGACCGAGATTTTGATGGAAACAAACAAGGTGAAAATGTACTAATTAATATCAAGTGTATTTCAGTTTTTGCTAAAGGATGCAAAATAACACATCACGGGTATTCAAGCCATACAAGTTCAAGACTCGGCATTCGTGAAGGAATGAAGACGAAAGATCGAGCCACAATTTGTAATTCTGATGTAAGGTATTCAAATTCTTTCACGCAAGCCAAATGCATTAGATCATGCATATCAAGTTTCCTAAATCATTTTTCAAAAGTCATGAGGTTACTTGAACTTTCAAAACGAAATTTTAACACATGACTAGGTTTATGAGTTTAAACAATGTGAAACTATATGTTAATGGACATTTGCATATTGGAGATCATTGTTGAAGTTTTCGAAAAAGAAAAACTTGTTTTGAAAGATATCTGAAAAGAAAACTGTAAAACTTGCAGAAAAGCCCCTCGCAAGTTATGAAATCGTGATTTTCCGTTTTCGGGGTTTATAAAATTATCCGGATCATCCAATTAGGCTTAATGACCCATAATAAACATGTATAACATGTTACATTAGGGTTGGTAGGGTCCCGGACGTGTTTAAGGGTCGCTAACACAAAGGGATAAAATAATTATTTTGAGCTCCCTGCAGTTAGCGCGCTAATACTGCCATTAGCGCGCTAAGTGCAGAGTTAGCGCGCTAATTGCCTTCCTGACAGCTTTTTTAAAAAGCTAAAAAAACGAGCTTTAATTTGAAATGTTGATGAAATCTGGACCCTTGGATCCCTAGAACGGTCATAAACTGTCACAATGGGATACCTAACACTATAAAAACACCAAGAACATGGTTTTCTAAAAAAAAGGAACACAAACACTCAAAAAGCTCAAAATATTCAAAAGGAGAACTTTGATTTTTGTGAAGGAGACAAAGGAGATTCTTGAGGCTGCCCACTAGCAAATATTCCAGCACTTTGAAGCACTCAAAGGAGTACAAGAATCTCTTCAAAACTGATCTCTTTTGTCATCTTCTTGGTTGTAAGCAAGTCTTTGTTCTAGATTCTTTTTATTGAGCTCAATCTACATAGTTTTGTGTGTTTTGAAAGAAAATCAGTTTGTTGTGTGTTTGAACACCACTATATTGGGTTTTGCTCTTAAACTTATTTTATCAAACTCTAAGAGTGTTTTGAACAAGAGCTTTACACTTAAACTAGATTTTTGTCAAACCATTGTTCCTTGCTTCGAAATCGGTTTTGCATAAATACATTGGATTTTAAAACGATTTCATATTTGGAATTTGCAACAAAATCAGTGACATACTTTGCATTTTCCACTCATTTTCATACTTGCATGCATTAGAGTTATTAGGCTCTAGGAGGCTTGCTAGTGCTTGAATTTGATACCACTTTATATTGTAAAGTGTATCTCATTTCTTTTCAGCAAATTGTTGTAAGGGTATGGTTGTAAGACTTAGTGGAATCTAAGTCAAAGGGGAAGACCTAGTTGAGGCTAGGCACAATTTCTAGTTGCGACTAGATAGGAAGTCCTAATTGTAATTAGGCATTCTAGGCTTCTATGCTTAGGTTGTAACACTTATTTGGAACATAAGTGAGGGGTTAAAAATCCTAACCGGGGAGGTTAGGTAGTGGATGTAGATCATTTGATCGAACCACTATAAATCGTGTGTCACTTTCCATCTCTTCTACCTCATTCTCTTGCATAGCATAAACATTCGTTGTTACTTGTGCATAAAAAGTTTTAAAAAGGCAATAACCTCTCGACACACCCAATTCACCCCCCTCTTGGGTGTGGTTTCAAGTTTGACATGAAGTTGAATCTTAGTACCGCCTATCACCCACAGACTGATGGACAGTCTGAGCATTTGATCCAGATTCTCGAAGATATGCTGAGGATGTGTGTGCTAGAGTACGGTGGATCTTGGGAGGAATACCTTCATCTGTGTGAGTTTGCATATAATAATAGTTATCAGGCCAGTATCGGCATGGCACCATTTGAGGCATTGTACGGGAGGTCGTGTAGATCTCCATTTTGTTGGGTGGAGCCCGAGGATGTGGCAGTGATTGGGCCGAAAATTGTAGTAGATCACACAGAGAAGATACGCCAGATCCGTTTGAGATTGAAGGGTGCGCAGGAGAGACAGAAAAAGTATTATGACTTGTATCACGGGGAGTTAGAATACCAGGTCGGGGACTTTGTATATCTGAAAGTATCTCTATTGAAGGGGTGATAAGTTGGTATTTATAGGATTTTATTGTCTATTTTAGTATAATTTAGTGTGGAAGTTTATAAAATATATATCTAATTATTTTTACTTTTGGTTTTTAGGTGAAACGGATTGCACGGTTGGATTCGTGGCGAAAAAATACTCAAAATAGAGTATTTACTTGCATTAATTGGATACCGGGAGAGTTAGTTTCGAAATATACGCCGAAAGTGGGATAAATGTACACAGTAAGCCGCCACGTGTCGACGTTTGATTGGTCCAGCTCGTCACCGACTTCCAGCTTGTCTATTCAGTGAACGCCACGTGGACAAGCCAAGCGTCTCCTCTCTCCAGCTGGTCGATTTTCCTCGAGATGCACAACAGCACAAACTCCCACATCTTCGCACGTTCACGCGAGCTTCTCTTCCCGCCTTCCAGCCGCCACGTGTCACGCTCTCACCCGCTCACGCACGTCACGCCTGTCTTCTCGTCCAATGAGAAGCCGCCACGTCAGCCGCGTCATCACTTCAGCGCCAATCATCTTCTGACACGTCAGCAACGCCCAGAAAACAGCCAATCCGGTTCTGCCACGTGTCAAGGACGAAAAACACCAAAAAAATAGTTTTCTCTCTCTTCCATACACCCAATCTTAGTAGTTTTACACATTAGGAATTTAGGTATAAATAGAACATCTATTATTCATTGAAGTAAACTCTCTCATCATCTCTCTCTGCATTATTTTGAGAGTAGCCATGTCTGGCTAATTAAGCCATTGCCTAGGTCGATGGTGAAGCAATTCAGGATTATGGATTCATGGCATAACTTGTGAGATCTATTATTTTATTATTTAATTTAATTTAATTTCTTCTATTTCATTGTTGTTGATTTTAATGAATATGATTCAAATCTAGGGTATGTATATGGCCATTGCATGCTTTTAGGTGGAAAATCTATTGTTAATTGACTCATTAGTATCCGTAATTGTACTTTTGAGACAATATAAGTAACAAACATTCACCCGATTGCCGTCAAAACCTTTCGGTTCTTGAGTGTGCAACAATTGAATCTAGGTTAAATCGGGAGCGGACGCGATTCGGTTATCTAGGATTAGTATTCCCATAGAACTTTATTACTGCGGTTAATGTGTTAAATCTTATGGCAGATGTCTAGGGTTATACATTAATTAGGGAAGTAGTTAGTGGCGGATGTCCTAGCTATCGAGATTAGGGGAATTAGGAATTTCTGGCGGATGTCGATTTTCCATAGCTAATCTAGGGGAACTTAAATTAATAATTATTTTGGGAAAGATTGACGACCATGATATGCCATTGAATCTTGATCTTGTCTTGTGGAACCATAGACTTAGGTATTTAAATTAATTGTTCGTAGTCGTAGATATTTATTTTAGTTATTTAATTTATTAGTAATTAGATTATTTAATTTAGTTATTTTCTCTAAACCGCCATTCTCCTTTTTTTTAAAACTTTAGAAAGACTACCAATCTCTGTGGGATCGACCCTTTGCCACTATCTGCAAATAGTTAGTTTAAGGAAATATTTTATTGACGTGTTCAGCACGCGTCAAGGGGCACAAGAGGTTTGGGATCAAGGGAAAACTTGCACCGAGGTTCATTGGTCCGTTCAGAGTGGTGAAACTGGCAGGCAAGGTCACGTACGAGCTAGAGTTACCACCTCCGATGTTAGGTTGTAACGGCCCGGAAATTTGGTTATTTATGAATGATGATGTGTAATATGTATTTATACTCGTATTTGAGTAACCGGACTGTGAAGCCGGTGAACGAGTGGGAAAAATGGACGCACAAGATTCGACAATTGGGTTACGGGTACACGGGAAACTAAAAACATAATTAAAAGAATTATTTAACAATTTTATAGTTTATTGGTGTGAGACAAAGGTAAAAATGTAAATGTGACGGGGAAGTACGGACCGAGGAGGTGAGATGGGTCGGGGAAAATGTTTGGAAATTATACGGGTGTTGGGTTAAAAATTTTGTATAGTGACACAATCAAATAATGAGGAAACCTTGGTTAAGTTTTGAGATGTGTGGGTTAGAAAAAAAAATGGTGGACACAACTACCATACCCATTCAAATTTTAAACACCCCACCCACTCCCATCACTCACATCTCCTCACACCCCACCCACTCCCATCACTCACCACCCACCCCATCACTCACGTCACACTCATCTCACCATCTCACACACGTCACTCACCTCACCCCCTCATGTAAACACTCTCACCACTCACGTCATGCATCTCTCTCTCATTTTCCACTCATCTCTCCCGTGCTCACTCTCCTCACTCCCTCACGGCCTCCATCTCCCTCATCTCACCACCGCCTCTACTCTCACCGGTGACCGGACCAGGGACGCCGGAGGCTGCCGTCAACCGGAGGTATGCATTCTCTCTTCTCTCTCTCTCTCTCTCCCTCTCGGTTGTCTTCTTTCTCGAGTTCCCTCACTCTTCTCTCTCGGTCCACTCATTCTCACGGCTTGGCTGCGTCCACGCCGTCCACCGGAGATGCAGTGGTCGCGAGGAAGCTCGCCGGAGGTCCCACATCCTCCCCTCCCTTTCGTGTTCACTAGATCTCTCTCTCACTCTCGGTTTCTTTCTCTCTCTCTTCTCGGCCTACACCTCCACGCCCACTGCACCGCCACGCCTGGCCAGACCAGTGGTGGTCGGAGGTCACTCCCTCATCCGGAGATCTCTCTCTCCATCCCTCTATTCCTTTCATTCTCTCCATTTCTCTCTTGGCTCACGATGGTCATGCATGTGTGTACATGCGTGGGCTGTTGGGGCGGCTGCCATGATGGGGACCGGTAGTGGACGACCTCCGGTGACTCACCGGAGTCTAGACCATCCCGGAGCAACCCCCCTCATGGTCCATGCAAAGTCCCTACTAGTGTACACACAATAAGTTGGTTTTATAGAGTTGTTACCCTCTCGCCAGAAAACACCCTCACCGGCGGCGCCACCGCCGGACCACCATGACCGGGACACTGTCGGGGACCCCACCAAACTCATATGTGGGTCCCACAACTTTAAAAGTGGCCGAAAACAGTTTCATTCCGAACTAAAGAGTCGTTATTTCATGTGTTTTGTATGTTGAAGCCTCGCCGGAAACCGCCACTGCCGACGGTCCTACCGGTCGAACCATGACCAGTGAAGGTTGTCGAGATCTCACTTAACATTGTTTGACGTCTCGCAGCCCTTGATTAAGTCCGAAACAATTTTATTAAGGCGTTTTGACATGATTTCATGTGTTGCCGTCGTCAAGTCGTAATTTGTGCGTGTTGACGAAATTTCTGAACTAGTAGAGGGTTTTCTGGTATTACTCATGCCACGATAACCCTTCTCCCAACATCGGACAACACCAACAAAGTTCCATGTTCGTTTGTACATGTCAGTTCGGCTTTCATGAAGAGTTATACTTGAGTATTGGTTAGTATTGAAACATCGCATAGCGATGAGTGGTTATGACGTCGTAGTCATGTCGCCGGTCCTCGAGACCATGACATGACCCACCTACGACTGAGCCGAGCCTATCATTCGCGATGAGGCTTATAAATATTGTGTTTTCAAAACCCGAGAGAGAGTATTCGTTTTTCGATTAAATTGTCGTGTCGTTCGAATCATTTAAAACATTAGGGAAAATAATAAGTTTAAACCTAGGTTTAGTGAATGAGTTGACCTATTAATACGAGTTTCCGACCTTGTCAGGTAGCGGGAAACATGGGGATACGCGTTAGGATTCGCGGGAGCGTTGTACGCGGGTTACGATAGTTCAGGTAAGTACACCTGCCTTAAAAAGCATTTGTACGTTAGTAAGCCAGCTAAGAAAACACCATGTGATTCATTTTCATTCCGTTGTGTTTGTTATTATCTACTTGTTGGCATTCCATTCCATATTCCTTGTATGTGTGTTTTTGGCATAAGTGTGTGTCTCGAAGGTACATGCGGCCTGCACTAGAAGGGATAAAACGCGAGCACTCGTGCGCACGAGTGTTTGACCACCCCTAGTGATTGTGTGATACCATGTACTGGATTGTTGTGGATATTGTTGTGGAATTCAATGTTGCGACATCGCTGTTGTGGAATTGTTGTGAAATTTAGACCACTTATTGCCTCTCTTGACTCATAAAACACGCATGTTTCGATTTCTATCATTTCCAGTCTGTCTATCATGCATTCTTGTTTATTTAAATTCCTATCTTTCAGTACCCGCATGATATTTAGACTGCCTTGTTTGATATTTCATGAATTACTGTTATATTCTTCTGGCTTTACTTTCGATTTCTCTCAGTTGCTCACCGTTTAGTTTGTGACGGTGGGTGCAGATAGGACGGAGAGCAGTAGGGACAAGGGACCTTGCCTAGGAGACTTTTTGTGAGCAGCTGGACTGAGGTACCGAAATGTAGGTTCATGTTTATTTCTTTTTGTATGACGTTTATATATATATGATTGTTTTGGAACTAGGGAATATGATTTGAGGTGGATTCCATCAATCCATTTTGTTGAACTAGAATTGGACATATTGGGTTTTTCACATTTATATAGATTCCTAATTTCCCTTTGATTGAGTTATTTCCCAATATTTGATTAGAATATGATTTTTGCTTCCGCTGTGTTATAATTGCAATAACTCTTTCATAAATCTTGAAATTTTGATAATTTGAGGCTGACTAGGCTCGTCAGGTTTGCTGAGAAACTGACTCGGGACCTGCACGGGTCTAGGCCAGGCGTACCTAAATGCATTGGGAATTTGGGGCCGTCACATAGGTATTCATCCTGTTTTTCACATATCGATGTTGCGACTAGATAGGTCCAAAGAGGGCAAACGATCGATAATAGATTTGAGCCAGATAGACCTAAGAGAGGATGTTACATACGATGAGCAGCCTATCCAGATTGTAGACCGCAAGGTCAAGACCCTGAGGAACAAGGAGATCCCATCAGTCCTCATCAAGTGGCAGCATCACGAAAACGACGAGCTGACGTGGGAACTGGAGTCATATATGCGCGAGTATTTCCCCTACCTCTTTTGAGTTCGGTAAGTCTTTCCTTTAATTTCGTTTAAATTTTGATGACGAAATTCCAGTTAGTTGGGAAGACTGTAACGACCCTAAAAATGTAACTCGTGCCACGTGTCAATACAGGTGATATGTGGGCCCACGCCGTGGTACAGTCATCAATTCTCGGACGTCGACGCCGAGGTATGTTAGTTTTGTATGATATTTGTATTATATTATATTTCATTTGTGTAATTTTAAGTTTTTAATGGGTAAAGGCGTTATGTACGAGCGTTGGTAGTCCTGGGAACAAATTTAATTAGAAACACTGACAAAAATATTAAATAAATAATAATTAAAAGGTTGTAAAGTCCGTTTGTTATGTTGGTACGTCTGTGGTGACGCGACAAACAAAGTTAATGTTATGAGTCGGGTGCGAGAATACCCGAGGGAAACTTTGAGTGTTGTTTGAAATGGATAAGATCAAAAGACCAAAAGTCAACTAAGTCACCCAATTGAGTTATCAAAGTTGGTAGGTGAAATGATGAAAAGACCAAAAGGGCAATAAAGTTGTAAAAGGTATGGATAAGGGTGAGGGGTATTTTGGTCATTTGACCAAAATGCCCAAATTTCATCACACCACCGTCACCACAACCCCATTTTTGATCAAAAATTGGGAGAAAGGGAGAAATCGATCAACAGAAGGAGAAACCAAGGAGAGGAGAACGACGATTCGCGGAGAGCGTGGACGCGACGTCGAGGCGAGATCCAGGTAAGAAATTATTGTTGTCGTTGCGGTTGTTTCCGAGATTTGTTGTCGAGGTTGTCGTTGAGGGGATTGTGGATTTAAATGGTGAAAATGGTGGTGATGATGTTGGTGAAGTGGGTGTTGATTGTTATTTTGTTGTGGTTGTTGTGTTGGTAAAAAAAAAACTTGTTGTTGCTTGCTGGAACGCTTACTGTTGCAGCAAGAAATGAAGAAGAAAAGAGAACCGGGCTGGGTCAAGGTGACCCGACCCGGTTTGGGTCAGACCGGGTTTGACCCGGGTGGACCGGTTGGACCTGGTTTGACCCGGTCAGACCTGGTTGCACCAGTCAGACCCGGTCAAGCCAGTCCTGACCCAAACCAGTCGGGTCGGGTCTAACCCGACCCGCGACCCACCCACATATTATTTTATTAATAAAAATTATTTATTTCAATTAAATATATTAATATTGATTTTAATTGAAATAAATTCCAGAAAAATAGAAAAAATCAGGAAAAATTCTAGAAAATTATATTTTCATCAAATAAAGAGAAATTTGGGAATTTCTATAAAAAGTGAAATATTCGGGATTTTTGCGAGACGTTTTGTCGGGGTTTTTGCCTTAGAAAACGTGAAATTTGGCAAAAATAGCTAAAATTTTGGAAAAATCATAGAAAATTAAGGAAATTGATATAAATTACATTATCAGGATTATTGTACACACGGGGACCATAAGGGGCATGTCGGAGTCCGTGTTAGCGCGAATTAGCTTGAATCGAGGTAAGTAAACCAGTGAGGAACACTACAGTTATTTCTTGAGCTTTGAATTATTTATTGATATTGTTTCAATACCTTTTTGATATTCCATTAACATGAGTTGTCCTAAGGCAAGTGTGTCAAGCGTGATCCTTACAGAATTTCAAGCTTGCGGTGTATTATACCGGAGTTTACGGCTGAGGATACATGATTAGTTGTAATGACATGTACGGGGTAAGAGCTCTCCATCAGATTGCAGGGGACTCTGCACTCACGTAGGGGTCTTAGAGGAGATTCTGGCCTCGACTCCTAGCCTTTGAGGAGATTTTGTCCTCGGCTTAACGACTTTAATTGGTCGGGACCACTTGTGTCTTTCCCTTGTATTCCGGGACACTCAATTTCGATTGCTTATTTATTTATTCGCAGTCTTTATATGTTCATGCGCTCCTTGTCCTTTTCTTTCTATCTGCATGAATTGACTGTTCATTTATTTAATTCGAAATACTGTATTTATTATTGTTCCTGTTTGCCGATACTTACCTGGGCTCGTCACTCTTGTGTTTGACCGAGTGTAGATCTGCAGTCCGGCAAAGGAAAGGTCATGCAGTTAGGCAATATATTTTGAGCGGCCCTCCTCTACTGATATAGGTGACTTTTGGTTATATTAGTTACTTATATTGTTTTTTTATACATGGGTTATGGGTTGAGAGATTTTTGGATATTATGACTTCGATAATACTCTCTTTGCTATACATGATATATATGATATACGGGGTTCCCACACCCTAGGTTTTTATCCTAACTTAAAGCTTTCAAAGTTGATTGATTAGTTGAGATTAATTGCTTCTGATTATTACTTTGATAACTCGCTAATTAATTGACTTCACTTTCAAATGATTAACAAATGATTGAATGATAAGGATAGGCTCACTGGCCCTGCGCGACTCGACGGGATTGGCTCGGGGGTTCACGCGGGTCCAGGCCGGGCGGCGCCCGATTCTAGGGTTGTGGAATTTGGGGTCGTCACAGCACCCTATTTACAAGGGCACCTATCATTTTTCTCCGGACACCACTGAGTTGGACGAAAATGCCCTTATTGATCAATGTGAGGCACCCCAACCCCAAATCTTCTTTCGCACTCCTTCCTATCACAAATCGACACCTCAATCCACCAAATCTCTTCATTTTCTTGCTCTTTTACCCCTTGATTTGTTATTTTTAGGGTCGGGTACGTGTTTGCGATGTTTGCGGGTGAGGGTTTGTATGATGACTTGTGGTAGATGGTTGATGTTGAATTGTATAGGGTTCGAGGGTGTTTTTCATTGAGTTTGTTGTTTCTTTATCTCGTGCTGTTGTTGTCTTTCATGGAATGTACCCATCACTGAGTTCAACCACAATCTCATAATGTTCGGTCACGCGGGACCGAGACTATTGAGTATCTCAGAACTGCATGAACGAGACTCTACATTACATCTCGATGCTCACCAACCGATCGAACAAGTAACCTATTTCACAATGCGTTCGATTATCAATGAGACCGAGTTCGAATCCTCCCACACATATCTTGCACCTTAGGAAGGGATAGGGAATCTCGTTCGCGGCTCGTCCTCCCATCAGGGGGATTAGTTAAGTACCACGCAAGTGGGTCTGGATACCTCCTGTTCCATAGGTCCTCCTAAATCATAGGGGGCCACATTAAAAAAAACAAAAAAATAAAAAAAATCAATGAGACCGTGACATAAAAGGATGTCCCAATTGTTGGTAACCGAAACATCCTATGTCTCGGTACCCAATAACCTATGGAACAAGTAACCAATTTCACAATGGGTTAGGTTAGAAACGACACCGAGACATTAGAGGATGTCTTAGTTGTTGGTAACCGAGACATCCTCTAATATCTCGGTCATGTACATTTGACACTTTCGTGTACGTGGTACATTTCAAAATGCAAGAACCCTAAAGACAAAATGATCAAAACACACCAAAACTCATACTTCTAACCCTCAAAAACTGAAAAATAGATATATACCAATCTTTTATGCATTCTTTGGTCCAAGAACGTCGCGTCCCACTGTCGACAAAGATGACAAAATCGATTGGGAGCACAAGGTTCACTATAAGAATATGGGCTTTTACTCGCAAAAGTATTAATAACGAATCCAAATTTATAAGTAAAAGTAATTTGAAATACAATGCTTATTTTATTTAAAGATAAACATTTGAGACAAAAAAATTAAACGTGGTAAATTTGAATATTTAGTTTTTAAACTTATTTTTTTAGTATAACACTCAACATACACGTTTGTCTCTTTAAAAAAAAAACAAAAACTAACACGTTTGAATTTCTTAAGATAACTTGCAAACGTGTGGTGGTAGATTTGCAAACATAACGTAAAACTTATAAAATAAAAGATAATGATGAAAATATAAATTTAATTAAAAAAAAAAGAGATCATGTCCCAATGATTTCTCCCGATCTCCACAACTCACGCACGTCATCTTTTACGCACGGCAAATTTCGAAGTGGTTCCGGGTTTTACTTCTCCATGTGTACCCATTTTGTTAGCAGTGGTTCCGGGTTTTACTTCTCCATGTGTACCAACAAAAATAATAACTTAATTAGTTAGCTCTTGCTTAGTGGGTTTGATCGATTGAACATATTTGTAAGTTTCTTAACTCGTTTTCTTCTTGTTAATTAACTTAATTAGTTAGCTCTTGTCTCAATCTTTTTCTTTTTTATATATGCTGTTGAATTATGTTAAACAAGTTTATTTCTTCACTCATAATGTATAGTATGAATCCCTATTTATAGAATGGTTATAACAACCCTCAAAATTTAACCGGACTTGTATTGCACTTGTTAGGACGGTGACCTGGCTACGTGATCGCACACGATATTTGGACTTCGGGAGTTGACCCCGAGGTAATTTTATGATTATGTGTTATTTGTATTAGTATTGTAGTCTAATACTAGTCTTAAGATATTTGGACGACTATTTGTATGAGTGAAGCTTCGCCTAGGTAAACGGAAGAGTAAAAACATAGTAAAATACAAAGAAATGAATTTTTGGATAATTTAAATAATTATTTGGCAGGACAAGACGAGACTACGCGTGCGACAAGAGAAATTGCAAGGCAATGCGGGCCGAGAAGCGTTGATTAGACACGGTGTTACGACCCCAATTTCTGAGGTCATCCAGTGACCCACGCTCTTCGCCCGCAAGCCCAGTAGCATCTGCCATGTCACCGGATACGTCATCACTACTGCCATATCAACAGCTCTGTGAAGTGACGTTCCGCTAGCTAATTCTACTATATTAAATTGTTTAATTCTCCTAAACATCTAGTAGGTTAGTTAATCATAGCGAAAGCCTTTAATGCATATTTTATGAGAATTTATTAAACTTAAGTAGTGAAAAACCCGAAAAGAACACTATATATATAGCTGAGAAGAAGTAAACAGTAATCCATATACATGTAATAAAATTCTAAAGTTCCCAAAACCCAGCAAAATAATATATACATACATACTAGGTAGTCAAAACACGAGCTGTCAGCAGCAATGGCCTCAGAGATAGTCTCCTAGTACCTCTTTTCTCTTGCTCTTGCTCGTACTAGGATCTACGCTCAATTGCTCAACACATACATCAACGAGCCCAGTGAGTAAATTTCCAAGAGAAGTCTACACGATAATCATGAAAACCACAGTAACCTGCGAGACATGTGAATATGACCCTAGCAACAGGAATAATATTCCCATGGCTAGTAGCAAACAACATTCACAGCAAACCTATCGATCACACACAGTGGAAATAAATCATCATTCAAGTAATCCGGTTCAATGACGATATCAATTAAAACAAGATAGAGGTGTGACGGTGTAATGACCCGAATTTAATTCGCCGTTATTTGTGACGTATTGCAGACGTGGCGGACAGCTCAGACACCCGTTGGACCCGCAGCTAAGCTAGTGCACGCCTGAAGTTAGGTAAATTGTTGTTTTAAGTGTTGTTTTGACTAAATTTGTGATGTTTAAGTTAAAATAGGTTAAACGACATCGCGATATGTGTAATTATATTTCAATTGACGTGTGAGATTGTATGTTAAGTATTCGCCTCGATATTTGTGTCGACGCGGGTATCGGGTAAACTAAAAGACGAAATATTAGGTCGGAGAAAATAATACACATATTAAATAAACTAAATGTGATAAAATAGTAAATTGGTGGGCGCCAAGGGACACGCGGGGTCGTGATCGACACGCATGGGTGGTACAGTTGTGTGAACGCCCGAGTACGCTCGTTGGCGCACAACGAAATTGTAGGCGCAAAAATATAGGCGAATATATATTTATATATATGTAATTTAAAATATATATGTATATATATAAATATATATATTAAAATAAGAAAAAAAATAATAATTGTGAAATGACCAAAAGAGGGCATTTGATTATTAAGGATGAGGATAAGAACATAGGGGCATTTTGGTCATTTTTTCCAAAATATTGATAAACACACCACCGACACCACATTTCTCACAATTTCACCATTTTGATCGACCGAGGAAGAAAAAGGAGAAGAGAAATCGAGGGAAAAAGGAGAGATTGAACTCGCGACGTTGAGGTATGATTGTCGTGTTGTTATTGATGTTGTTGTATGTGTTGTTGGATGTTGGTGTGGTGTACGGTAGGGGGCTCGGACGAACTGCCGTGGCAATTCGTCCGAGGATGAACAATTCATGGGAGATGTCTCCCATGCCAAGAGAAGAGGAGGGGTTGGGGTTGAGAGCCAACCCCGATCGAAATCGAAAAAAAAAAAGTTTTCATCGAACCAGGGAGGAATTCCCTGGTTCGATTGAAGAAGAAGGAGGCCTCTACATGGGCTGGGTCGAGTCGACGCGGCCCTGACCTAACTGGGTCAGGCCGAGACAGACCAAACCAAAACGACCGGTTGGGCCGAACCAAGTTCAGTCGAACCGGACCCGGTTCATCTCAACCCAAATTAAAAAAAAATCTTGAAAATTAATAGAAAATTCAGATAATATATGAAAAAATTTAGAAAAAATATATTTTGATTAAATAAATGAGTTTTGGATTTTTATCAGAATTTTGGTGAGATATTATCGAGGTTTTTACCCCGAAAAATATAAAATTGACATAATATACCCAATTGAAGTTAATTCAATGACAAATTGTACTAGGTACATTCGGGTGATAATTTTGATTATTAGGTGATTATTGGAGCTAGACCGGGGTTTGGTTTTCGGGACGTGGAGTGCGGATTGAGGTGTGTAGTATCCCAACTGAAATTACTTGAGTATTTACTTCTTTCTGCATTTGAATTCAATTTCTTTTATTTCAATACTCTATTCTGGTTATGTTTATATGGGCGAACGTTGAGCGGGGCTCCCTCTGCACCATTCTTGTGTGTATGTCCACTACACCATAACACGTGCTACCAGATCAGTCTCGGTGAATAGCACGACCCGAGTATGACGTCGTGGCATGTGTCGGTACGTCGTAGGTGTAACGTCGACCATCGAGCAGATCCAGAAACTTGCCCTGTTTGAGTAGGACTCGTCGGCAATATTCTGTGAAAGAGTTCGAGTTATGGTGGTAGTCTGATCCTAGGGGCTAGGAACACACTTTGAGCTTTCCCTATTATTTATTCATGCGATGAACACGGTTGCTTGTATTTATTTCTGCATGTTTATTTAATAGCTTTATTTAAATTTCTGTATTTACTTTCAGTATTGCTCATTTAATTTCTTTGGGAATACTCACTCTGGACTCGTCATCTGCCTTTTGGGATGACTTGAGTGCAGATCCTAGTACGAGCAGGGGCAAGGGCAAACTGCCAGAGTACTGTTGATCTGAGATTGTCTGACTCGTACGTTTGTATTATATTTATTTTGTTTCATTTTGGGTTTGGGATTTTGAGATACCTTGTATATATTGATCTTTTTGTGACTTCAGAGGTATTTATGGATATATATGGGTTTTCCATATTAGGTTTATGGTTTAGGTTATATATTTATGGTATCATTATCCGAGTAAATGTGTTAAAGGCTTCCCCTGTGTGTGAATTTGAGGATTCTATGATGACTTAACATATAATTTAATTTCAATAAAAATTAATTAGTAAATGAATAATTAGTAAGGTTTAAAAAGGTAAAATAAAGCATATAATCCAATGTAGTGCACAGCTGTCACTGGCAAGACAGACTGTGGGTCCGCATTGGCCCCCGTAGCGGTCTATTTGGAAAATGGGCTGTTACATTTTAGTATCAGCCTAGGTCTAGGAAAACTTAGGGCCCGAATTTGAGGAAAACCTGATCATAAACCTATTGAATAAGCTTTAGATGTGGAAACCCAAAGGAATTGCCTAAAGTCTTAGTCGAGTTTAGGGTTTTAGATTATACGTGTTATGTTTTTGAATGTATATTACTTTACACGTATATTCGTATTGAGGCACGTTTTTCGATGTGGATACCGATGGACGGGCAGTCTTTAGGTACGACTCAGCTAGAGGTTGGGGATATTAGTGATCTCGCTAGGTTGACATTGATGTTATAGTCGTTAGCGCGGACAGTGGATGATAGGTTCGTACAGTTGTTGGTGATGGCGTTTGGGGTTCATGCGCAACGGAGATTACAAAACAATTTTGCTACAAAAACCCCAACAGGATCTGAATCTAATTCCATTAAAAACGTTTAAACTATGAAAGCTTAATCATACCTCAATTGCAATGTACCTTTCTGAAGTTTAATCGATCTCTAAGGCGCTGCTAACGACGAACGCCCTCTATCAGCAATCCACACACGAACGGCGGCCGAGATTCAAAGTGCTAGCTTCAAGAGAATACCAAACGTTTGGTTTCTCTCTAAAACAATTCAGAACGTACCAATCAACCCTAATTCGTTTCTAAAACAAAAATTAGAGTATCGGCCCTTAATTTTCATACATGTATTGTAATTTTAAACATCTATTTATACAACACTTGTATATAGATGGTTAAGTAAATTACACATATACCCCTACTCAAGAAGTATAAGTGTAATACACCACAGGGACGTTTCTGTCATGAATTTTATCATATAAAATTCATTCTTTCGAACCATTTTAAAATCTCGTAAAACCATTCTTACTGTGGGACCCAATAGGCTCATACAACGTTGGCAGTGTACCAAAACACATTTTGGTATACAAGTCATAAGTGGTCTCTAGCAAGACATTATGACTACCCAAGTTGTACAAAGATCAAATCGATACAACATAATTAATAATGTATATAACATCCTTTTGTCATACGATATCCTTTTGATCAAATATAAGGCATGGAATTGTTATCCAACATGTTCGATCGTACTAGTCTCGATCTCCAAGTAGACTGAAAACATCTAAGTGACATTGACCAATATCAATTCACTTAGACTAGGCCTTTTAACAGAGTTTAATACATCGAGGGATCCACTTTGGATATCTCTCTATATGAGAGGGACAAATTCTATCTCGATTACACAACTTCACCACATTATTCACACAAGTAACCAATCACAACCTTTATAATTGTCCGGTTAAAGACAACGTTTGATTACGTCAAATCCTGTATTCCTAATGTTGAAGTCTCTGGTAATCTCAAGTCAGAGGACTGAATAATATACATATCATGAGAAACAACTGACTTAATCCATGTGATGTTCTCATAGTGGGTTGGTCCAGTACTTGTTCCCTAACAAGTACTCATGATCTTGATTCGTATTCCTATACGTATGATCATCGTATGATCATCAATCAAGACTCACACTAGTCTTAATATATTATAGTTCCCAGTATAATAATCAACTAGGGACATTTACGTTATTTCTGTAAATACCTATGGATCTTATTATAATGTAAACATGTAAATCAATTATAATAAACAGCAAATGAAATCCTCTATTTTATTAACTAAAATGTATTCATAAAGACTATTAATGGATTGACCTAGGGCACATCTCCCAATAGTTGGATTTATTAAGGACTCGTGAGACCGCGACAGCTCCTACTACAGTTATAGCTGCACCATTGGTTACTACACCTGCAGTTATTGCTCCCGTTACTGTTGAGACTCAGGGGCAGGTTGCAATATCCGAGACATATGCCGAGAGGGCTATACCAGTGGTTGTTCCAGCAGAGACTACGTTAGTTGTGACTTCTTTGACTACTGAGCAACCAGCTGTAGCGTTTTCATCAAGGAGTTTGATGATAGTGGAGGCAAAGAAGTTGAAGAATTATCTAAGATTCTCTCTAAGATACTTTCATGGAGCCAGAGACCTAGAGATAACCGGGAGGTAGCTATTGGCTTATGAGAGATTACACTAGATGTTATTGGTTGATGAGGTTGATAGACCGAGATTGGCTAGTTATTGCCTAAGATCTGTTGCCGCTATATGGTGGACCACCTATAAAGAGACACATCCTGCGGTTACTACTTGGGTTGATTCCAGAGCATTGTTCATGGATGAGTATATACCTATGGAGGCCATAATTCGATTGAAAGAGAGGAGTTCTTGACATTAGTTCAGGGCGATTGTTTGTTACCGAGTACATGGAGAGGTACAGATACCTATTGTCCTACTCTATGGATCTGGCAGGGACTGATCGGCTGCAGGCATATTACTTTGTCCAAGGACTGGATGAGAGGATAGCTACCACAATTGTTTCTAGTGGAGCGACTATTTTGGCTTAGGTATATGAAAGGTCTATTTCTCATGAGACTTATATAGTATAGATTGCTAGTAGATTGGCCATTCAGATTGCACTACAGGGTCAGCAAAGTCATCCAATTCAGGGTTCTTGGTTTGATCGGTGGCGAAAAAGACAAAGGAGAAATCAGGGCCGACAGGGACAGGGCCAGAGACCTCGTAGAGGTAGAGGTGATTAGCAGTTAGATCAGGGACGTAGAGGAGACAGAGATCGTCGGGATGATCAGGATAGACGCGATGATCGCGAGGTAGCATATTCTGCGGCCTCTACACCAAATGATCGGCTGAGACAGCAGGAAAGGCAGGATAGAGATCAGGGTCAAAGAGGTCAGAGCCGGGGTAAGAGTCAGGCGCAGAGTTAGAGGACTATTGGCAGATAGGCCACTCGTGCTTATTGTCGTTGTGGTCAGGTGGGACATTTTATGGTGGAGTGTACCGGATCACAGTACCATCATCACGATGCACTGTGCCGGGCAGAGATAGGGTCTAGACAGCTGCTTTTGGGGTTGCACAACCAGACCGGGAGGTGACCAGACAGCTTGTTGAGGGTATGTTATTTGTTTGTGGTACTTTTATGCATGTCATGTTCGATTCAGGCAGCACACTTTCTTTTATATTTAGACGTATGGTAGGATTGTTAGGGCTAGGTGTACAGACTTTAGATACACAACTTGTTCTCAGTACGACAGCTGGGGATAAGATTTACCCTAACCGGATTTGTTGAGATTGTGTGGTTGTGATAGAGAGACATCAGTTTCCAGTTGATTTGAGAGTATTAGGAGTTCAACGCGATGTTTGGTATGGATTGGTTATCATTGTATCACACAGATCAACTGCTTTAACAAGATGGTGACATTTCACATCAAGGGGATTCAAGATTTTTCATGTAACGGCCTATTTTCCAAATAGACCGCCACAGGGGCCAATGCGGACCCACAGTCTGTCTTACCAGTGACAGCTGTGCTCTACATTGGATTACATCCTCCATTTTATCTTTTTAAACCTTATTAATTATCCATTTATTGATTAAGTTGTATCGAAGTCAAATTATATGTTAAAGCATCCAAAAATCCTCAATAAACACAGCGGAAGCCTCATTATCACCTTACTTGGATAATAATACTATAAAGGTGTTACATAAACCATAACCCTAATGTGGAAAACCCGTGTATGACCATAAGTACCTCTGAAATCACCAAAAGTTCAATATATATAAAGTTTCTCAAAACCCCAAAGCCATAATAAAACAAGGTAAATATAATACAAACGTACGAGTCGGACTGTCTCGGCTCAACAGTACTCTGGCAGCTTGCCCTTGCCCCTGCTCGTATTAGAATCTGCACTCAAGCCATCACAAAAGGCAGATGACGAGTCTAGAGTGAGTATTCCCAAGGAAATTAAGTGAGCATTAATGAAAGTAAATACTGAAATTTAAATAAAGCTATTAAATAAACATGCGGGAATAAATGCAGGCAACTGCGCTTATCGCACGAATAATTAATAGTAAAAGTTCAAAGTGTGTTCCTAGCTCCTAGGGTCAGACTACACCATAATTCGGACTCTTCCTCAGAATACTGCCGGCGAGTCCAACTCAAGGAGGGCAAGCATCTGGATCCGCTCGATGGTCGACGTTACACCTGCGGCGCACCGACACAAGCCACGACGTGACACTCGGGTCGTACTATTCATCGAATTCAATCTGGTAGCACATGCTATAGTGTAGTGGACATACATACAAGAATGGAATGGAGGGAGCTTCGTTCAATGTCCGCCCATATAATCATAACCAAGAATAGAGTATTAAAATTAAAGAAATTGAATTCAAATGCCAAAAGAGATAAATACTCAAGTAATTTCAGTTGGGATACTACACACCTCAATCCGCACTCCGCGTCCCGAAAATGAAACCCCATCTAGCTCCAATAATCACCCGATAATCCAAATTATCACCCCAAATGTACCTAAGATTATTTATCATTAAATTACCTTCAATTTGACATATTATGTCAATTTTACATTTTTCAAGGTAAAAACCTCGACTACAACTCGCCAAAATTCCGAGAAAATCCCCAAAAACTCATTTATTGATCCATTTTCGAATTTCTCATATTTTTCTGGATTTTTTTGAATTTTTCCATAATTTTTGGCTATTTTCTCTAATTTTCTATATTTTATTTTATTTAAAATTGTTTTTAATTTATTTAAATAAAATAATAAAATAAATTAAAAATAAATATTATTTAAATATTATGGTGGGTCCCCTGAACCGGGTCCGACCCGATCCAACCGGGTCGGGCCCGGTCCTGTCCACCTGGACCCACCTGGACCGGGTCCGGCTCGGGCCCGGTCCAGGCCCACCACCCTCCCCCCATCGTCTTCTTCATACCAAAACTAGAGGCTCTGCCTCTGGTTCGTTTTTTTTTTTTTTCATTCTTTTTTTCTTCCTTCCTTTCTTCACTAATGGAGTTGGGAGGGTGGGGAGACGACACATATCGTCTCCCTCCCGGACCGATTCCAATTCTCTAAGCACACCCACAAACCACCACAACGCACACAACAACAACCCACAACAAAAATAAACCCACACACTACTCACCTTGACGTCGTCGTGCTCACGATCTTCCCGAATTTTCGAGCTCTCCTCCTCTTTCGCTTCCCTTCCTTTCGGCTCGTCTCTCTATTTTTTTTTCCTTTCTCGTTTTCAATTTAACGAAGAGAACGAAGGCGGTTTAGGAAAAATGACCAAAATGCCCTTGTATCCATCCACTTTTTCTAAACAACCAAATACCCTTTTTGGTAATTTAACCATTATTTATTTATTTTCTGATTTTCATATATATATATATATATTAAATTACTTATATACATATTTATAAATATATATACACACCTATATTTTCGCGCCTACAATTCCGTCGTGCACGCCAACGAGCATACTCGGGCGTCCACACTACTGTACCACCCACGCGTGTCGACCACGTCCCCGCGTGTCCCCAGGCACCCATCCAATTTACCATTTTATCACATTTAATTCATTTAATGTGTGTAATATTTTCTCCGGCCTAATATTTCATCTTTTTGTCTATTCGGTACCTGCGTCGACACGCATATCTAGGCGATACTTAACACACCATCTCACACGTCAATTAAAATATAATTACACACATCGCGATGTCGGTTAACCTATTTTAACATAAACATCGCAAATTAAACAAAAGAACACACGAAATAACTATTTACCTAACTCCTGGCGCACTCTAGCCTAGTTGCGGGTCCCACGGGTGTCTGAGCTGTTTGCCACGTCTGCAATACGTCACAAATAACGGCGAATTAAATTCGGACCGTTACATTTCATTTGCCGGAGTTGCATCAATATTACCTATCACTCATGGTAGACTAGCTACGTCACAAGAGATGGAGGCGCACGCGGCTATGGTGGAGCTAGAGCTTAGGACAATGATTAGGATTGAGGATGTCCCTGTTGTTTGCGACTTTTTCAACGTATTTCCTAAGGATTTGCTAGGAGTGCCACCACCAAGAGTTGTAGAGTTTATCATTGAGTTGATTCTAGGGACTCAGCTGATTTAAAGCAGGCTGTATAGGATGTCAACATCGGAGCAGGTGGAGTTGAGGACCCAGTTAGAGGAATTACTGCAGAAGAGATTCATTCACCCTAGTATGTCACCTTGGGGAGCTCTAGCTCTTTTTGTGAAGAAGAAGGACAGTTCGATACGGATGTGTGTGGACTACAGGAAGTTGAATCAGGTTACTATTAGGAACCATTACCCACTTCCCAGGATTGATGACTTGCTCAATCAATTGGCAGGAGCCAGATTCTTCTCAAAGATTGAACTCAAATTGGGATATCATCAGTTAAGGATTTGAGAGGGGGATATCGAGAAGACTACTTTCAGTATGTTATATGGGTTGTACGAGTTTACAGTCATGCCATTTGGGTTGACTAACGCGCCGACAATCTTCATGGACTTGATGCACAGGGTGCTCAGGCCGTTTTTGGATCGGTATATCATTGTTTTCATCAACAACATCCTAATTTACAGTAGGACTCGTGTAGAGCACGAGAGGCATCTCAGGGAGGTGTTGGTGATGCTGAGAGAGAGCATCGACTTACTCCAAGTTCAGTAAGTATACATTTTGGCAGAGTGAGGTCAAGTTTTTGGGGCATGTTAGCAGTGATCAGGGCATATCAGTAGATGGTGATAAGATTCGGGCTATTATTGACTGGAGGACACCCGAGTCTGTTTCTCATATCCGGAGTTTCCTGGGTTTAGGAGAATATTACAAGCGATTCGTATAGGATTTTTCATTAATTGCAGCGCCGATGATGAGGTTGACCAAAAAGGATGTCATATTTGACAAGTCGCAAGAGTGTGAGGATGCTTTCTGGGAGCTGAAGAGGCAGTTGACTTATGCGCTAGTGTTGGAATTATTTGTGGCAAGTAGGGGTCTCTCGGTTTACACTGATGCGTCAGGCACCTGGGTTGGGTTATATGTTAATGCAGGATGGACACCCAGTGGCCTATTTATCGCGACGATTAAGACCTCATGAGGAAAATTATCCAGTGCACTATTTAGAGCTTGCGACAATCGTGCTTGCACTGAAGACTTAGAGGCACTATTTGTACTTTGAAAGGTTTGTACTATTTACCAACCACCAGAGTTTGAGATATTTGTTCACTCGGAGGGAGTTGAACATGAGACAGCGGAGATGGCTCGAGTAGCTAAAGGACTACGATTTCGCTATCGAGTATCATTTGGGGAAGGCGAATGCGTAGCTAATGCGCTGAGCAAGAGTGGCATCGAGAGTCAGACGGGACTGCAGCATATGACACACGAGCACGGGTTGCTTGAAGCTGCATCGGCGTTGTGTATGACAGAGTCTATTGCTGAGCTATACATTTGCAGCCAGATACGAGTTCCTACGGTGTCTCTAGAATGGATTGTTGAGTTGCAGAGAATTGAGAGCTGGTATTTACAGATAAGTGGACTGGCTCAGGATCCAGGGTGTACCGAGTGGTCTGAAGGTTCAGACGGGTGCTTGAGACACAGGGGTTGTGGATACAAGATGTACCAGAGCTCATGGACAGTATTCTCGTGGATGCACACCAGTCGCGATTTAGAGTTTATCCTAGTCAGATAAAGATGTATCACGACCTTCAGCGATTGTTTTGGTGGCCAGGGATGAAGGCTGATATGGGGAGGTATGTCCGGAGTTATCATATTTGCCAGTAGGTAAAGGCTGAGCACAGAAGACCAGCTGGGTTGCTACAACTGTTGCTTATCCTCAGTGGAAATGGGAACATGTGACCATGTACTTCGTTAGTGGCCTACCGTAGACTACGAGGTGACATAAAGCAGTTTGGGTAGTTATCGATAGGCTGACTTAGTCGGCACATTTCATACCGATCGCCATGAGATATTCAGTTACACAGCTGAGCACTATTTCGAGAGAGAGATTGTCAGATTGCACGGTGTATAGGTTTCCATTGTTTCTGATTGAGATCCGAGGTTTACTTCGAGGCTTTGGGAGAGTATGCAGGTGCAGTTTGGCACTCGACTACAGTTTAGTACTGCATACAATCCTCAAACTAATGGGCAGTTGGAGCGGTTGATTCAGATTCTCGAGTATATGCTCAAGGCATGTATTTTACAGTTTGGTGGATCGCGGGAGGATTTATTTGCCATTGTGCGAGTTTGCGTACAACAATAACTATCAGGCGAGTATCGGGATGCCACCGTTCGAGGCAATATATGGTAGGCCCTACAGGTCACCAGCATGCTGGGCGGCACTGGAGGATACAACGACTATAGGACCTGAGGTTGTTGTAGATGACACTGAGAAGGTAAAGCAGATAAGGTAGAGGTTTCAAGCAGCATAGGATAGACAAAAGAAATACGCGGATAGGTATCACGGGGATCTGAGCTACGAGGTTGGAGACATGGTGTACTTGAAGGTTTCACCATGGAAGGGTCATCAGAGATTTGGCATTAAGGGGAAACTGGCACCAAGGTTTATTGGACCGTTCAAAGTTGAGGAACGTGTCGGCAAAGTGGCATACCGTTTAGAGTTATCGCCACAGTTAGTAGGGGTACATCCAGTGTTTCACATATCCATGTTGAGGCTAGCTAGGTCGGGACCGAAACTTATGATTGATGTACGTCAGATTGAGGTGCGACCAGACGTGTCATATGAGGAGCAACCTGTGGAGATCATGGATAAGAGGATTTAAACTTTAAGGAATAGGGAGATCCTGAAGGTTTTAGTTCATTGCCAACATCATGGAACTAAGGGACTTACTTGGGAGCTCGAGTCTACCATGCGACGACGATATCCCCACTTATTTGCCGGTAAGTATTTAAGTTTAATTTAAATTTTGGGACGAAATTTTACCTAATTGGGAAGAATTGTAACAGCTCGAATTTAATTCTCCATTATTTGTGACGTACTGCAGATGTGGCGAACAGCTCAGACACTCGTGGGACCTGCAGCTAGGCTAGCGCGCCAGGAGTTAGGTAAATAGTTATTTTGTGTGTTGTTTTGTCTAATTTTGCGATGTTTATGTTAAAATTGGTTAAATGATATCGCGATGTGTGTAATTATATTTCAATTGATGTGTGAGATTGTGTGTTAAGTATTTGCCTCGATATGTGTGTCGACGTGGGTATCGGGTAGGCTAAAAGATGAAATACTATGTCGAAGAAAATAATACACACATTAAATAAATTAAATATGATAAAATAGTAAATTTGGTGGATTTCAAGTGATGTAGGGTCATGGGCGACACACGTTAAGTCATATGGTAGTGTGCATGCCCGAATGCGCTTTTTGGCGCGCACAATGGAATTGTAAGCGCGAAAGAATAGGCGAATATATATATATATTTATATATATATAAATATATATATATATATGTAATTTAAAATATTTATATATATATATGTAATTTAAAATATATATATATATATATATAAATATATATATTAAAATCAAAAATAAAAAAATTGTGAAATGACCAAAAAGGATATTGGATTATTAAGGATGAGGATAAGAACATAGGGGCATTTTAGTCATTTGACCGCAAGATATTGATAACCACCACCGACACCCATTTTCTTCTCAAAATCCAAAAGAGAGAGAAAAGAAATCGAGATACCGAGAGAGAGGAGGGAAGGAGAGATTGGATTGAGTAAAGAGGAGAGTTTGGAGGTGTGGAGGCGGCAATCGAAGGTGAGTCTTTTGTTCGTCGTTGTTGGCGTTATTGTTGTTGTTGTTATGGGTGTTGTTGAGTTTGAATAAATCAATGTTTTTAATGGTGGATTAAGTGATGCTTGATGTTGGTGATGGTGTTTGTCTTGATGTTAGTGTAGTTGAAGAAAGAAAGAATTGAAATAAAAAGAACAAAAATCGAACCAGGGAGCTCCTGGTTCGGTTGGGGAAGAAGGGGGGCACACGTGTGCACCCCCACCCAAACGGACCGGGCCTTGTTGCCCAGGCTCGGACGGGTCAAGCCAACCCGGTCTTGGCCCAAGCGGGTCGAGCTGAGCTGGCCCAGACCCGATCTGTCTGGTTGGGCCAAACCGGGTCCAATCGAACCGGACTCGGTTCAGCCCAACCCAAATAAAAATAATAATAATTAAAAGAAATAAGTAAAATTATAAATATATATTTATATATTCTTGAAATTTTAGAAATTTGGAGAAAAATAGCTAAAAATTATGAAAAAAAACTCAGGAAATTTCAAAAAGATATGAGAAATTAGAAAAAGCATAAATGAGTTTCGAAACTTTCTCGCGATTTTGGTGAGATGTTGTCGGGGTTTTTACCTCGTAAAACGTAAAATTGATATAATATATTCAATTGAAGCTAATTTAATGACAAATGGTATTAAGTACATTCGGGTGATAATTTTAATTGTCGAGTATTTATGGGAGCTAGATCGGGGTTTGATTTTTGGGACGTGGAGTGCGGATTGAGGTGTGTAGTATCCCAATTGAAATTACTTGAGTATTTACTTCTTTTGGCATTTGAATTTAATTTATTTCATTACAATATTCTACTCTGGTTATGGTTATATGGGCAGACGTTGAGCGGGGCTCCCTCCGTTTCATTCTGTGTGTATGTCTACTACACCATACCATGTGCTACCGAGATCGGTCTCGTGAATAGCACGACCCGAGTATCACATCGTGGCATGTGTCGGTGCGTCGTAGATGTAACACCGGCCATCGAGCGAATCTAAATATACGGCCTTGCTTGAGTAGGACTCGCCGACAGTATTTTGTGGAAGAGTTCAAATTATGGTGGTAATCTAACCCTAGGAGCTAGGAACACACTTTGAGTTTTTCCTATTATTTATCATGCGATGAGCGCAGTTGCTTGTATTTATTTTTGCATGTTTATTTAATAGCTTTATTTAAACTTCAGTGTTTACTTTCAGTATTGCTCACTTAATTTCCTTGGGAATACTCACTCTGGACTCGTCATCTGCCTTTTGTGATGGCTTGAGTGTAGATCCTAGTACGAGTAAGGGCAAGGGCAAGCTGTCAGGGTAACGTTGATCTGAGATTGCCTGACTTGTACGTTTGTATTATATATATTTTATTTCATTTTGGGTTTGAGAATTTCGAGATATTTTGAGATACCTTGTGTATATTGATCTTTTTGTGACTTCAAAGGTATTTATGGTTGTATATGGGCTTTCTACATTAGGTTTTTGGTTTATGTCACACATTTATAGTATCATTATCTGAGTAAATGTGGTAGTAAGGCTTCCGCTGTGTTAATTTGTGGATTTTATGATGACTTAACATATAATTTGATTTCAATACAACTTAATCAGTAAATTGACAATTAATAGGGTTTAAAAAGATAAAATGGAGCGTGCTCCGAAGAGGTATCCTGCTACGTTTTCACGTAACGCGCTATGTGTTCTTCGTCAAGAACTCATACGCTGCACGGGACCGGGAGCATACTCCTTAACTTGGGAAGCGCACTCCCTACGTTAGGAAGAAAAATTCCCAACTTTGAAATTTTGCTCCCCGACGCCCTGAGTCCCCCTTAGTCTTCAACCCTACCCACACCTCGTAGGGGAACCACAAACACCATGAAAATAACCAGAGTATAAAAAATCATATTAAAATTGATAAATCATGCATTCACCCATTTTACCATATCATCAATTTCCTCAAAATCAATGTAATATACTCAATCAATTGATGAATTTGACTCTAATCACACCTTGATGCACAAGAAAATCAGTGAGTTATAGTTTCAAATTTGTTTTCATCAAAATCCTCAAAATTGAGCTCATTTTCATGGGAATTAAAAGAAAATTTTATAGCTCACCATGATTGTTGATTGTTTGATGAATTTCCTCTCCAAATCCTTGATAAAGTTGACTTCTGCACCAGTTTTGGCATTATTTATGGCAGGTAAGGATTTCTCCGTTTACATTGATGCGTCAGGCACTGGGTTGGGTTGTGTGTTGATGCAGGATGGACATCTAGTGGCCTATTTATCGTGACGATTAAGACCACATGCGGAGAGTTATCCAGTACACGATTTGGAGCTTGCGGTAGTCGTGTTTGTACTAAGGCTTGGAGGCATTACTTGTACGGTGAAAGGTTCGTGCTGTTTACTGACCACCCGAGTTTGAGATATCTGTTCACTCAGAGGGAGTTGAATATGAGACAGCAGGGATGGCTCGAGTTACTGAAGGACTATGATTTCCCTATAGAGTATCATCCAGGGAAGGCGAATGTTGTAGCTGATGCGTTGAGCAGGAGTTGATTTGAGAGTCAAACGGGACTGTGGCATATGACACACGAGCACGGGTTGCTTGATGTTGCGTCGGTGTTGTGTGTGACAGAATCTATTGTTGAGCTACACATTTGTGGCCAGATACGAGTCCCTACGGTGTTTCTAGAGCGGGTTGCTGAGTTACAGAAAACTGAGGGCCGGTATTTACGTATCAGTGGACTGGCTCAGGATCCGGGGTGCACAGAGTGGTCTTAGGGTTCTGACAGGTGCTTGAGACATAGGGGTCGTTTGTGGATATCGGAGGTACTAGAGATCAGGGACAGTATTCTTAAGGACGCACACCGGTCGCGATTTACAGTTCATCCCGGTCAGACTAAGATGTATCACGACCTTCAGTGATTGTTTTAGTGGCCAGGGATGAAGGTTGACGTGGGGAGGTATGTTCGGAGTTGTCATATTTGCCAGCAGGTGAAGGCTGACACAGAAGACCAGTTGGGTTGCTATAGCCGCTGTCCATTCCTCCGTAGAAATGGGAACATGTGACCATGAACTTCGTCAGTGGCCTACCACAGACTACGAGGAGACATGACGCAGTTTGGGTAGTTATCGACAGGTTGACGAAGTCGACACATTTCATACCGATTGCCATAAGATATTCAATTACATAGTTGAGCACTATTTTCGAGAGAGAGATTGTCAGATTGCACGGTGTACCGGTCTCCATTCTTTCTGACAAAGATTCGAGGTTTTACTTTGAGGCTTTGGCAGAGTATACAGGAGCAGTTTGGCACTCGAGTACAATTTAGTACTGCGTACCATCCTTAGACTGACGGGCAGTCGGAGTGGTTGATTCAGATTCTCGAGGATATGCTCAGGGCGTGTATTTTACAGTTTGGTGGATCGTGGGAGGATTATTTGCCATTATACGAGTTTGCGTACAACAACAGCTATCAAGCGAGTATCGGGATGCCATCGTTCGAGGCACTATATGGCAGGCCCTGTAGGTCACCAGCTTGTTGGGCGGCATTAGAGGATACAACGGCTATAGAACCTGAGGTTGTTGTGGATCACACTAAGAAGGTGAGACAGATTAGACAGAGACTTCAGGCGGCGCAAGATAGACAGAAGAAATATGCGGATAGGTATCATGGGGATCTGAGCTACGAGGTTGGAAACATGGTGTACTTAAAGGTTTCACCTTGGAAGGGTTAAGGGGAAACTGACACCAAGGTTTATTAGACTGTTCAGAGTTGAGGAACGTGTCGGTAGAGTGGCATACCGTTTAGAGTTATCGCCACAGTTAGCGGGGGTACATCCGGTGTTTCACATATCCATGTTGAGGCTAGCGAGGTCGGGACCGAGATCTATGATTGATGTACGTCAGATTGAGCTGCGACCAGATGTGTCATTTGAGGAACAACCTGTGGAGATCATGGATAGGAGGATTCAGACTTTGAGGAACAGGGAGATCCCAAAGGTTTTACTTTATTGGCAACATCATGGAACTAAGGGACTCACTTGGGAGCTCGAGTCTACCATGGGACGACGGTATCCCCACTTATTTGCCGGTAAGCATTTGAGTTTAATTTAAATTTCGGGATGAAATTTCACTTAGTTGGGAAGAACTGTAATGGTCCGAATTTAATTCGCCATTATTAGTGACGTATTGCAGACGTGGCAGATAACTCATATACCAGTGGTGCCCGCAGCTAGGCTAGTGCGCGTCTGGAATTAGGTAAATTGTTGTTTGAACTAAATTTGCAATGTTTAGGTTAAAATAGGTTAAACGACATCGCGATGTGTGTAATTATATTTTAATTGACTTGTGAGATTTTGTGTTAAGTATTCGCCTCGATATTCGTGTCGACTCTGGTACCAGGTAGACTAAAAAACAAAGTATTAGGCCGAAAAAATTATACACACATTAAATAAATTAAATGTGATAAAATAGTAAATTGGTAGGCGCTTAGGGACATGTTGGGTCGTGGTCGACACGCGTGGGTGGTACGGTAGTGTGCACGCCTGAGTTTGCTCGTTGACGCACAAGACGAAATTGTAGGCATGAAAATATAGGCGAATATATATATATTTATATATATGTAATTTAAAATATATATGTATATATATAAATATATATTAAAATCAGAAAATAAAAATAATAATAATTGTGAAATGAACAAAAAGGGCATTTGATTATTAAGGATGAGGATAAGAACATAGGGGCATTTGGCCATTTTACCTAAAATGTTGATAAACACACCACCGACACTACATTTCTCACAATTTCACCATTTCAGTCAACCGAGGAAGAAGAAGGAGAAGAGAAATCGAGGGAAAGAGGAAAGATTGAACTCGCGACGTCAAGGTATGATTGTCGTGTTGTTGTTGATGTTGGTGTATGTGTTGTTGTTGGATGTTGATGTGGTGTACGGTGTGGGGCCTCGGACGAACTGCCATGGTAGTTTGTCAGAGGATAAACATAGCATGGGAGATGTCTCCCATGCCAAGAGAAGAGGAGGTGTTGGGGTTGAGAGCCAACCCCGATCGACATCGAAAAAAAAAAAATTTTTTCATCGAACCAGGGAGGAATTTCCTGGTTCGATTGAAGAAGGGGGCACACGTGTGCACCCCCTCTTCATGGGTTGGGTCGGGTCGACTCGGCCCTGACCCAAGCTGACCAGGCCGAGTCGGCCCGGACCTAAATGGTCAGTTAGGCCGAACTGGGTCCAGCCGAATCGGACCTGGTTCAGCCTTACCCAAATTAAAAAAAAAACAAAAAAAAAACAAAAAACAATTTTGAAAAAAAAATCTGGAAAATTAATAGAAAATTCAGATAAAATAGAAAAAATTTTAAAAAATATATTTTTACTAAATAAATGAGTTTTGGAATTTTATCTGAATTTTAGCGAGATGTTGTCAGGGTTTTTACCTCGAAAAACGTAAAATTGACATAATATATCTAATTGAAGCAAATTCAATGACAAATTGTATTAGGTAATTCGGGTGATAATTTTGATTGTTTGGTGATTATTGGAGCTAGACTGGGGTTTGTTTTTCGGGACGCGGAGTGCTGATTATGGTGTGTAGTATCCCAACTAAAATTACTTGAGTATCTACTTCTTTTGGCATTTGAATTCAATTTCTTTCATTTCAATACTCTACTCTGGTTATAGTTATATGGGCGAACGTTGAGCGGGGTTCCCTCCGTTCCATTCTTGTGTGTATGTCCGCTACACCATAGCACGTGCTACCAGATCGGTCTCGGTGAATAGCACAACCTGAGTATCACGTCGTGTCATGTGTCGGTGCGCCGTAGGTGTAACGCCGGCCATCGAGCGAATCCAGATACTTGCCGTGCTTGAGTAGGACTTGCCGGCAGTATTCTGTGGAAGAGTTCAAATAATGGTGGTAGATTGACCTTAGGGGCTAAGAATACACTTTAAGCTTTCCCTATTATTTATTCATGCAATAAACGCAGTTGCCTATATTTATTTTTGCATGTTTATTTAATAGCTTTATTTAAATTTCAGAATTTACTTTCAGTATTGCTCATTTAATTTCCTTAGAAATACTCACTCTGGACTCGTCATCTGCCTTTTGTGATGGCTTGAGTGCAGATCCTAGTACGAGCAGGGGCAAGGGCAAGCTACCAGAGTATTGTTGATTTGAGATTGCCTGACTCATACGCTTGTATTATATTTATTTTGTTTCATTTTAGGTTTGGGATTTTGAGATACCTTGTGTATATTGATCTTTTTGTGACTTGAGAGGTATTTATGGAGATCCACATTAGGTTTATGGTTTAGGTTATATATTTATAGTATCATTATCCAAGTAAATGTGTTAAAGGCTTTCGTTGTGTGTGAATTTAAGGATTCTATGATGATTTAATATATAATTTGATTTCAATACAAATTAATCAATAAATGGATAATTAATAAGGTTTAAAAAGATAAAATGGAGAATATAATCTAATGTAGTGCACAGCTATTGCTGGTAAGACAGACTATGGGTCCGCATTGGTCCCCCAGGGCGGTCTATTTGGAAAATGGGCCGTTACGGATGAAGTCTAACAAAATTACATCATACTTTGTAGATTCGAATGCCCCGACTGAGCACATCAAGCCTAGACCACACCCGAACCACTAACAATGACCAGAAACACATCACAACCCACCGGAGACATACACCCCGCTACTTGGGTAGCTATTCACTGGTTGAGCCAATTACACGCGCTATAATCTAGCCTGCTCAATTCCGTAACACGACCATCTCGATTAACCTCCGACCATGTGAACAAATCAAACATCGACCAACACATGATCACAATACATAAACATGACAACCAAATAAATAACAAAGCGATAAATAAATAAATGAATAAACATTCATTTACATGGACAAACCATGCATGAATTTAAAGTGTAACATTCTCAAGGGTTTTACCCACTTGTAAACACGCACTCCAACTTCCCGGACCAGTTAATCCGCCCCACCTAGCTCCCCGATGTCCGAGCTATGGTTCCCCAGTCCCTGGAGTCTATTTTCTGGTGTTTATTAGTTAATTAAGTGGGTTTGTTATCGATTAGGCTCGATTTCATTTTTAGGAATTTAGGGGTTCTAGTACCTATCGCGCTAGTCAGGGGAATTAGCGTGCTAATTGATCTTCGAGCACGATGGATCATCATCTTCCCCAGCGTGCCTAGCGTGCTAATGTTCATCACCTAGCGCACTAGGTGTGCTCTGCCCAGATTTCCAGAAACTAATTCTGGGTTTCTCTGGTTCTTAACACCTCAAATCATCATAGAAACCACTCACACACTCCAACCACATCAAATTCCTCTCCAAAACACCAATTAAACAAGTTTTTCCACTCAAAATAGAGGATCAAAGAGTGCATGTTTTTAAAATTCGAAATCACCAAATTGGTCACCAATTCTGACAAATCCGAGTAAAACCAATATATTTCATCAAACAAATCCTCAAGAACATCAAATTCAACAACAACAGTGATAAAATCCTCATGAAAATCCAAGTTACTTCCAAATACCCACAAAATCACATTTTTTTTAATCAAAAACTCACATTTAGAAAGGATAGATTAACTTGGATTTTGCTATTTGATCCCCAAATCACCTCTCCAAGCTCGGATTTCACTCTCCCCCACAGGTTTCTTCTCTGAATTCTCAACAAAAATGTTTGGAATGCTTAGTTTTGCATGTCTCAATCGATCAAGTGTGTATTTTTAGGGGTTTGTTCTAATCTGATGTGTGCACGTATCTCGAGGATAATCTAATGGTCACTGATCACCCTGTGTCACTCAAGTCTTGACACCTTATCATGACACTATAGTATTTGTATATACCCTGTTGTGCATCTCGAGGATAATCCTATGCACCCTGATTTTCCTAACTACAACATTAGGTTAATACGTTGATTTGTCTCATACACCTTAGGTTTGACCACCAAATAAATTTATAAAAATCATACGTGAGGTCACACTAGCTCTCAGCTACCCGACAACCCATACCCCGTACCTCGGCTATCTAGTACCTGGTCCTCAATCCCCGACATGCATTTCGGGACATATCCAACTCGTAACCTTGCCCGATATCAGCGTTCACACATGCGATGTTTATATACATAAAAATAATTAATATACTTAACATCACAATACTAGGCATCAAACCATGCGCAAATATCATAGATATAACCTTGGTTCCTACATCTGAGCCACCTAGCTGTCCACGTAACGCCCGAATTAACTACTAATCATCATGATTAATACTAATACTCAGTTAAATTAATTTTGGTCGTTACACATGGGGAGCCATTTAACTAAGTAACACCCAAGTTAGTATGTAGGAACAAATTGAAGGGTTGTTAAAGTGACACAGTTCAAGAAGGAGAACCATGGGATTAGCCTTGAGATGCGTGTGTGCTTGGTGATGAAAATTGGTCTATAAAGGAGACCCCACCACATGAAATGAGCACACTTTCCTTTCTCTCTCTCTCTCTCTCTCTCTCTATTTAACCGATTCTCTCTTTTCCTCTCTCCTTTCCCTTTCCTCTCTCCTTCTTTGGTAGGCAAGCCACCGACCTAAGTGGTCCAATGGTGGCCAGACCTCACCAGAGGTCCCTCTGCTCGCCAGAGTTAGGGTAGGTCTCTCTCTCTCTCTCTCTCTCTCTCTCTCTCTCTCTCTCTCTCTCTCTCTCTCTCTCTCTCTCTCTCTCTCTCTCTCTCTCTTTCTCTCATTGTTTTCATGACAGTGCAGTACTATTTTCAAGTCTAGTCCTTGCGGTGGTTGCTGCCATGATCGGGGACTAGTCAGAGATGACATGCTGGTGGTACACTGGAGTCTTGACAGTCCCTGAGCACCCCAACCTTGTGGCATATGTGTAGAGACGTTTGATTTTGTAAAGTGGCGAACTATTTTATTGAGTTGTTCCCTATTTCGCTCTCATCGAATTGTCACACTAGGCGGCGTTGCTGCTGTCGCTCCACCGCATAGGGTGACTGTCAAAGACCACACCAAGCTCTTGTTGGTATCTCGCAGTCTCGGCGAGTCTGAACCAGTGTGGTGATTGTGTATTGTTGTTAATTCTTATTTGTTGATGTTGAGTCTTCTATCCGAGTAGTGTTGACGAATTCCAATCTGTGGTGGGTGTCTCCAGCTTCCCCATGCTGTGGTGCCTCCTTCCCAACGTCGGACATCACCAGCAAGTCACCATGACACTCTTGGTCTCGGTTGGGGTTCGGTTATGATGATTATTCCTTGTTCATGCCGAATTGTTTCGAGGTTTTGGTCTTGAATTGTCAATTCAATTTTTATGTTATGTTGAAGTTTCTTAGGTTAATTGCATGGCATGTGTGAGAACGAATTCATGTTGGAGTGGCATTCTCATGCATGTCTCCTCATGGCTTCGGTTTCAACATAAGTCGCAGCGTGGAGTAAAGTGTTTGGAGTATTATTTCGGTTTGTGTGAGTGTGTGGGATGTTGTTTAAGTCTCAGTTTGTAGGTAACATTTGTTATAGTTCAGTGGTTTGAGACATTCCCATGTGTGTTTGAACGTCGCATGCATTAAAGTGTTGTAAGCTAAAGGTTTACGTGTTGTTAAATGGTGGTGACGTCGTGGTCACGCCACCGGTGCTCGAGTCCATAGCATGACCCACATATGATAAAGCCGAAAGCCTATTACTCAATGTATCAGCCTATATTTGTATTGTTTTCAAAACCAAGAAAGTCATTTGGTTATGAAGGTCACCCAAGAAGGTGGTGAATTGGGTTACCGAGTGGTTATCGCTTTTTTAAAACTTTATGCTTAAATATTAATGATAATGCACACACCATCAATAGATATCTATGCTATGCTACAAAGAAGGGGTGGAAAAGATGGAAATGAGATATGCGATTTATAGTGGTTTAATCCAATCGATCTACATCCACTGCCTAACCTCTCTAGTTAGGATTTTCAAACCTCCACTTATATTCCCAATAAGTGTTACAACCTAAGCCCGTTAGCCTAGTGAATGCCTAGCCTCAACTAGGTCTATTACAGGATGCCTTATCGCTATAAGGTATTATAAACCACCTAGTCGCAACTAGGATTTTTCCCACCTAGACTCACCTAGGATTTTCCCTTACCTAGCCTCAACTACGCCTTCCCTTTCGACTTAGATCCCACCAAGTCTTATAATCAAAATCGTTTTTCAAATACAACGAAATTTTTTGCTTTACAAAGTAAAGCGGCAATAAATCCAATTCTTACAAGCCACCTAGAGCTAAACCACTCCTATGCATGCAAGTAAGACTTTGCCAATTGAGATGCCTTGTAAATTGAGTTTTTATAGGCTATCTCTCAATATTGAAACCAATCAAGAAGAGTATAGATTAAGCTTAACTTGGTTCCAATAAATGGCTAATTGATGCACAAGTAAAGATGCAATTTTAAGCTCAAGATGTGCAATCAAAACCACGGGTCAAAAACAAGTTTAAATTCAGAACAAGACCCTTGTAAATATGTTGTTAAAACAACACAAGTATGAAACCACAAAAATAAAGTATACATTAAGCACAAGTAGGGCTTCAAAAACACATGAACAAGTGGTATGTGAAAATCAATATAAAGACCAACAACTTGTTCAAAATCAGTCCTAGGATTAAAGATGTCAAATATAAGTGTCAAATCTAAGACAAGATGCTCAAGAACACAACAAGTGATTTCCGAACAAAAACACTAGCCAACTAGTATAAATTATGCTCAATGAGTGTAGGAAATCAAGAAACCTTACAATCGAAGTGTGTACTCTGAAAAATCAGATTTAAAGTATGAGTTGTAGGCTTTGGAACACCGACTTCAAGATCCAAATGCAAGCCCTCAAAAATTCCAAGTGATTATTTGAATAAAGTTGATAAAATTAGGTGCAAACTTGGATTTTGGAAAGTGTACGAACAAGAGTTGTAGTGTTTGTGTTCTAGCTTGTTTGAGCAAGTAGTCAAATCCTTTATATGCCCATATGACCGTTATATATGATCCAAGGTCCCGAAGTGATCCCCAAATTCAAATTAATGTTGTGGATCAATACTTTCAAAAAGCTGTTAGAAACTGCACAGTGCGTTGGCAACACTTAGAAAAATTTTCTATTAGGACATTGCACAGTGTGTTGGGAAAATTGTCTAGCGCGCTGGGCAATACTATAATTTCCTATTAAGACACGACACAGCGCGTTAGGGAAATTGACCAGCACGCTGGCCAAAACTTAGAAAAACTTGCTGTTCATTGCAGGGGCTTTTAAATAAATAACATTTCGATTTTTCAAAACGACCTCCTAATACCTCTACGACTCTACTAAACCTTTGAAATCACTTTATACATGTTTAGTATGGTCTTAGAAACATGTTTAGACATCCCGAATGATTTTCCAAACCCCAAAAACTAAAAATTTCGATTTTATGAAAACATAGAGGCTTTCTGCAAATAATTTTAATGTCAATCCAAAAGACGTCTATACACATACCAGTGCATTAAAATCGATTCTAACAATTCATGCACCTCAAATACATGTTATAAAACATGTTTGCATAATTTAAAAACATTTTAAAAACCTCGAAATAGAAAATCACAAAAATCATAACTTTAAGTACTTTGAAAAAATAAAACTCATGGAATGCATGATTCTAATACATTGGCTTGTAGAAATGAGACTTATATACCTTACGTGACTTGTACGACTTGTGGTCTTGTCTTTCTGGTTCATGTGTCCTTGTATGAGTCGAGTCTTGAACTTATCCGGCTTCATGTTGGCACTTTGACTTGTTCTTTTAGAAACTTCAACTTTCTCTTTTAACTTGTGATTCTTACAAAGTTTGATATTCTGAAACACTTGACAAACTCATTAGTATCATTTCAGATTGTTTGTTAGCATCGAAATTTCGAGTGCAGTGTAAGTGATAAAAATACTTAGGCCAACGATCTCTTTCTTTTTGATGATAACAAACAACATGAACTTGACAAACAAAAGATAAATATTAAGAGCATATCAAGTTTTGTTTTGCATGTTCAAAGTCACTATTTCTGCCCCTTTTGGTAACATCAAAAAGTGGGGTGGAAAATCTCCCCCTGTCAACATGCATGTTCAAATCATGATACCAATAATGAAATTTCAAATGTTAAAATTCAATGAATCAAGCTCAAGTGCATTCTCCCCCGTTTTATAAAAATGACATCAAATGACGGCTCCCCCTTTCAATATGCATAAGCTCAAATAAAAATATGAAAACATAAGCTCCCCCTAACATTGTGGACGACTAGATCTAATCATGATTCATATATAATACACATGAAATACATACATGACATCAAAATGAACAATCTAAACATTCTATTATTTATGTCACTAATCCTAGACATCTCATGCTCATGAAATCAAGAAAACACTCGACTTTGGTATCCACAAACCTTTGGATTTCATAAAATGTGCATCATAAACATTCTTTTCTACCCATGCTAGTTTGCCTTTATTGGTCTTGTTCAAGACACATTTACTAATATTATGCGATCTATTGCATTTAAGATATCTATTAGATTCGGCCAATAGCTTTTCATAGCTTAACAGGCTAGCACCATAGCGTATGCCTCTCTTGTTGAGTGCATGTCGTTGTTCTCCCAACATCATGTCAAACATCTTGGTACCATTTGTGAACATATACACCATTTAGTCTGTTATGTCTCTCCACTGGAGTACACACCTTTTCACATAATTTTCATTCAAATTATAAACAATTAAATAATATAATTAATTGTTTCGGCAGAATGTACAATAAAGATATATCGTTTCAGCAGAATGTACAATAAAGATATATCTAATTGGGTGGTCACTATAATAAGATTATGAGAAACAATAAGCTCCTTGCAAACAAGAAAATCAACATTTATTAAAACATAAACAAGAAAATCAACAACATTATGTGCACCATATACAAATATTTTCGCTTACATAAATCGTTTACTTAACATAAATATGATTTCGTCAAAAAAAAAAAAAACATAAATATGATATCAATTACTATTTATTTATTTCCTTCTATATTGTTTGTATTTTATTTTAAACCCTAGCACTCTTGGTTTTTGCCTTGCTCGAACTTTATGAGATCCAACATGGCCTTGCCATCAAGTTTAGCAGAGAAGTACCCCCTCAAATACTCATCAAAGTTCACAGTCTTATACTTGGCAGCAACATTTGTCCTCTCTAACAGCTCTTGTAATGGCTCAATAAATACTCCCTGTCTTGGATCTTGAAACCCCACTATTGATATGCGTGCTCGGTCGGGGTGTATTACAGCCCTGTGTTCAATACTCTTGTACAAGCCATTGCTCATTATCTGCGAATAGCAGACATTGGTAATCAAAAGTGAAAAGATTTTTTTTCTTTAATACTATAATATATGCATACAACATTTAATTAGTTACCTCAATGGCGTCACCAATGTTGACAATGAAGGCACCGGAGATGGGGTTGATGGGGATCCAGTTACCATTTATTTTAATCTGAAGCCCTGGGAGATCATTGTTTTGAATGAGCAGAGTTATGATAGAGGCATCTGAGTGTGGAGACAGACCTATTACTTTCTCTGGTTGTGGGCATGGCGGGTAGTAATTCATTCTAGTTCCCTGCACGCCATCATCAAATATGCTCGTCAACTTCTTTGGTTCAACTCCCAAGTTTTTTGCTATTAAGCTCAGCAAGCAGAACGTGAGCTTTTGCATTTCAAACGCATACTTGTCAAGAGTTTCACTGAAAAAGGAATCAAAATTAAGCGCTCAATGCCTCTGCATGCACAAGAGTTGTAAGTTCAAGTCTTGTATAAATAGATGAAGACGTAAAAAACACAAGTAAATCGTGAAACACATGTTCTGTTGGGTCTTAATATACTTGGATCGAGGCGCGCGGAGAGCCATGCTAGATGACATTTTGTAACCTCTAGAACCAACCGAAGTCATTCTTGCGAGCTATATATATATATATATATCGCACTGGAAGTGTTGTACAGAACTTTTAAAGATTTGAGTGGCAAACCAATTTGGGTACTGCTATATATACACGAAATCAACAAGGTGCAATTGGAAGACTTTTGTTGAATATTATTGGAAGACTTTTGCATGAATATTATAATGTTAATTAAGATCGAGTAGAAATATTAAAGGAGATATTGAGAGTTGATTTAGTCCTCCAAAAGATTGTTGGTCTTATAAAGTTACACCAGGAAAACTTTCTGATAAATCTTATAGATTTACATAATTAGATAATTTCCTGTCAAATTAACAATAGCTAGCAGGCTATTGGCCCAGGGCCCCGTTCCTATCATGAGTATACTATATTATAATTTAAAATTTTAAAAGAGCTTATGTTGTCTAAACCTGTTAGCACGAAATAAAAAGAGCCATGAGCACCCCAGTCATCACTCAGGGCACCTGTAGCGGCCCCAATTCCATTGGCCACTACGGCGTACATCCCGGGCCCACAGTCTAACCAACTCATCATCCGACTGTGTCCCACAGCCACTCATTTCTCATTTACCAATCAATTTCTTGTTAACTTTGATATTATGTGTTAATAATTATTGATTCAAGTTAACTCAGGCTTCTTTATTAACTTTTAATCTCAAATTACGCAGCGAAAAATTAGATTCAACAATATAAAGATTTATCATATGTTTTATGATCATAATGCCTAAGTGGAAACCATACCAAAATAAATCATACATAAATCAGATACGATTCTAGTATATCTCTCAAAATTTCCAAGCCCAAATAAAAACAATATATATATATATATACATTCAAACAAACAGGCACACAAGAGGAGTAATCCACGTCTTCAGTCACGGATAATCTTTACATGTATCCTTGTCCCTGTACATATCAAATCCTGCACTCAAATCATCCAACACATACGGTGACGAGTCCAGTGAGTAAACTCCCAAAGAAAACCATCGAGTAAATAATAACAGATTCAAAAGCCAATAAACAATGTTAGCTACACATGCAAAGATTTTAGGCAGCCATAAATCCCTGCGTGTGTAGGTAACAAGTGCACAAGATGATCAACAAAATAATCATGATGTAAACAATATGCTCCACAACAATTATGATAAAACCAGACAAAAGCAGAATGCAATCTCACATACTAGATCATACTTCGTAGATTCGGATGACCCCGACTGAGCACATCAAGTCTAAACCACATCCGAACTACTAACGATGACCGGAAAAAATCACAAACCCACCGAATATGTGCACCCCGCGGCTCGGGTCACAATCCACCGGCGGCGCAAGTACACGTGCTACTATCTAGCATGCTTGATCACGTGCCACAATCATCCCGAATAAACTCCGATAGTGAAAACAAATCCAACACCCATCGACAACCAGACCAACACATGATCCCCATGAGGATGTATAGCAACAACAACAATATATGCAAGAATCGAAAAAATTAAATACTCAAATGTGTTTCTGTTGGGGTTTATGCACTGGACTCGTCACCGTATGTGTTGGATGATTTGAGTGTAGGATTTGATATGTGCAGGGACAAGGATACATGTAAAGATTATCCGTGACTGAAGACGTGGATTACTCGTCTTGTATGCCTGTTTGTTTGAATGTATATATATATTATTTTTGTTTGGGCTTGGAAATTTTGAGAGATATACTAGAACCGTATCTGATTTATGTATGATTCATTTTGGTATGGTTTCCACTTAGGCATTATGATCATAAAACATATGATAAATCTTTATATTGTTGAATCTAATTTTCCGCTGCGTAATTTGAGATTAAAAGTTAATAAAGAAGCCTGAGTTAACTTGAATCAATAATTATTAACACATAATATCAAAGTTAACAGGAAATTGATTGGTAAATGGGAAATGAGTGGCCGTGGGACACAGTCGGATGATGAGTTGGTAAGACTGTGGGCCCGCGGTGCACGCCGTAGTGGCCAATGGAATTGGGGCCGCTACATTTGGTATCAGAGCCTAGGTTTGTGAAATCTTAGGCTTGATTGGAGACTGAATAAGAGCATAAACTTTAATAAATTTAGATGTGGAAACCACAAGTGAGTGATTAAAGCTTTAGTTGGGAAGTGATGTGAGGCGGGTAAATTCAGGAAATTTATATACGTGTATGTTTTGATTGTACTACATATTATACGCGTATATATTAAGTCTGATCCAATGTACGTTGGTTGTGCAGTTTATGATGGACGGGCAGACCCCTACTACTCCGCCGACCACACAGCAGGAGGTTGGGGAGACTAGTGGTCTTACTACTAGTGAAGCAGTAGATTTATGAGCCATGGTGCAGAGAGTGACGGAGTGGCAGTTACTACAGCAGGCACAGATGGCTGAGTTGATGGAGTATATTCGGAGTTCGAAGATACCAGCAGTAGTACCCACTGCTGAGTTAGTTACGTCTACCACTTCGGCAGTGATTGCACCGGTAGTTGACACACAGGCACCAGTAATAGAGACAGTGATAGAGAGGGTTGAGCCTATTATGGCACCAGCTGAGACTACTGAGGTGACACTTGCTACTACAGAGCAACAGGTAGTGGCTTCGACTGCCAAGAGTAGGATGTCAGATGCAGCGAAGATGGTGAAAAATTTCATGAGGTTTAACCCTACATACTTTACTGGAGTCAGTGATCCTGAGGTTGCAGGACGTTAGTTGATGACGTACAGAAGATTACATCAGTTGCTAGAGGTACCCAAGGTAGACCAGGCACGTATCTCAAGGTACTGTTTGAGGGGTCAGGCAGCGATTTGGTGGACTACCTACACAGACACTCACTCCATACCGTCGACGTGGACAGAGTTTCGACATCTGTTTTTAGATGAGTATATTCCCACAGAGGTACAATTGAGGTTGAGAGAGGAGTTTTGGCACTGAGACAGGGTACTATGTCAGTTTCTCAGTATATGGACCGATTCAGGTACCTTATGATGTATGCCATGGACGTGGCGAACATTAAGAGACTCCAGATCTACTATTTCATCCGGGGATTAGATGAAAGGATCGGAGGTGTGATTTTTGCGAGTGGAGGTGAGACTTTACAGATTGTTTATGATAGGGCGTTGGCACGCGAGACGTATCTACGACATCGGGGTGAGTTGACGGACAGGTCTGGACAAAGTTCTCAGTCTGACTAGAGACCTGAGAGACAAAGAGATTTGTCAGGTGGAGATAGTGGGAGTGATCACCACGACAGTAGACCCTAATATGAGGATAGACCACGGGATCGGTAATGTAGAGGTGATGACAGGGGTGATAGGGCATATGCGATGTCAGCATCATGACGGTCTTACCCACGGGACAAGAGGCAGAGATCGAGATCAAAGGGACCGGAGTTGGGGTCAATGCTCTGAGGACCGACAGTCTGAAGTCAGGGACATACGTAAATGTTATCGGTGCAAACGGAGAGGTCACATCAGTGTGAATTGTCGTGGAGCCTCTCCAGTATTAAAGATTCCACCGACCGGGGAGATAGCTTATGAAATGACACATTCTGTCAGAAAGACGACATGACAACACGCTCTGGGTACGTCGTCATTGTATATTTTCGCTTGTTCTATTTTTTTTCATGCATTCATTGCATATAGGATAGTTGGTTTATTTTTGAACCAACATGTCCTAGTTGATGTGTTCACTAGGGTTATTGTGAGATTGGTAGATGTGTTCACCAGGAAGTGGTTGTGAAACTGTAGATGTGTTCACCAGTCCATTTGCAACTGGTTGTTGTGGGATTGGTTGATGTTTTCACCAGGGACTGGTCGATGTGTTCACCAGGGACTGGTTGATGAGTTCACCAGGGATTGATTTGTACACCAGGAGTTAGTGGACGACTGGTTGATCCGTGCACCAGTGACAGGTTGATTTGTTCACCTAGATTTGAGTTCGATTAGTTCAGTTAATGTGCGTTATGGCTGAGTGAAGTGAAGTTTCTCGGACATGTCATTAGTAGTCAAGGGATATCTATCGATGGGGACAAGATTCAAGCGGTAATTAATTGGAGGACACCTGAGTCGGTTTCAGATATTTGTAGTTTCTTGGGACTTGCAGGCTATTACTGGCGATTGGTGCAGGATTCTTCTTTGATTAGCTCACCAACATTTGTTTAGGTTGGTTGACCTGATGGGTAGTTGCATCAGTATTGCGGTTCCTGAGAAGAGATGTTAGTTATCTCAGATTTCAGGACGAAATTTCAAATTAGTTGGGAAGAACTGTAACGGCCAAATTTTCAATGGCTGTTATTGATGATGAAATTGCAGACGTGGACGCTAGCGGGGACGTTCGTGGGTCCCTAGTGAAGACAAAACACGACTGGATAGGGTTTACAGTCTGTATTGTGTACTCTGGTGGTGAAGTTGCGATGTATAGGTCTAAATTAGTTAAATGGCATCGCAATATATGTGTTTATATTGCCATTGACGGGTGAGATTACGTGTTAAACATTCGCCTCGATATGCATGTCGACGCGGGTACCTGAGCGACTAAGAGATGAATAATACATACATAAAATGAATTAAATGTGAGAAAATAGTAAATTGGTGGGCGCCTAGGGACACGTGGGGTCGTGACCAACATGCGTGGGTGGTACGGCAGTGTGCACGCCCGAGTATGCTCGTTGACGCGCACGACGAAATTTTAGGTGCGAAAGTATAGGCGAATATATATATATATATATATTTATATACATGTATATAAGTAATTTAATATATATATATAAATATATATATTAAAAAAACAAAAAATAAATAAATAATTGTGAAATGACCAGAAAGGGTATTTGTTTGTTAAGGAAAAGGATAAGAACTTAGGGGCATTTTGGTCATTTTACTCAAAAATTGTTGACAAACACCACCGACACTCATTTTCTCACATTTTGAATCGATCCGAAGAGATTGAGAGGAGGAAGAAGAGAAGGAAGGAAAAGGGAGTACGAGAGGAAGATCGAGGAAGAGGCGAGGTGAGTCGTTGACGTTGTTGTGTTGTTTTTGTTGTTGTTGTTGTGTGTTGTTGGCGGGAGTAGTGGTGGTGATGGTTCGGTTGTAGCGGTGGCGGCAATGGTTTTTGCACTGAAGATTTGGCGCCACTATCTCTACAGGAAGAGATTCGTCCTATTTACTGACCACAAAAGTTTGAAGTATCTCTTCACGCAAAAAGAATTGAATATGCGATAGAGGCGATGGATTGAGTTCCTGAAGGATTTTGATTTCTCATTGGAGTACTACCCAGGGAAGGCTAATGTGGTTGCAGACGCATTGAGCCGTAGAGGGTCAGACTTAAATGTTGTTACCTGCCACATGACGCACGATTACAGTTTGCTCGAATTGGTTGAGAGGATTTGTACTGAGGACATTTCGACCGATACTAGAGTAATGATTTGCGGGCAGATGAGGACTCAGACAGTGTCGATACAAAGTGTACTCGAGGGTCAGCAGACAAATGAGCAGTATCAAAAAGTTTTTAGAGCTGGCGCAGAGTTCAGATCATCAAGATTGGAGTCAGTCAACAGACTCATGCTTGAGATTTAGAGGACGACTGTGGATTCCATCAGTGGCTGAGTTACGCGATGAAATACTTCACGAGGCACACCTCTCACGATTTATGGTTCATCCGGGCAGGACTAAGATGTATACAGAGGTGCGTCATCTCTTCTGGTGGCTAGGGATGAAGACCGACGTTGCTAATTTTATTAATGGGTGTGATATTTGTCAGCATGTTAAGGCTGAGCATCGCAGACCCGGTGGGTTATTACAGCCACTTCCTATTCCTCATTGGAAGTGAGAGCACATTGCAATGGACTTCGTCAGTGGGCTACCTCGATCTCGGCAGAGACATGATAGTGTCTGGGTGATTGTGGACAGATTAACTAAATCCGCGCACTTCATATCGATCTCGACCACACATCGAGTAGACAGACTGGCAGAACTTTACGAGAGAGAGATTGTTAGACTGCATAGGGTACCGTTGTCGATTGTATCCGACAGAGGGTCGCAGTTTACATCACAGATCTGGCCGAGCATGCAGGCACAGTTTGGCATGAAGTTGAATCTTAGTACCGCCTATCATCCACAGACTGATGGACAGTCTGAGAATTTGATCCAGATTCTCGAAGATATGCTGAGGATGTGTATGTTAGAGTACGGTGGATCTTGGGAGGAGTACCTTCATCTGTGTGAGTTTGCATATAATAACAGTTATCAGGCCAGTATCGGCATGGCACCATTTGAGGCATTGTACGGGAGGTCGTGTAGATCTCCATTTTGTTGGGTGGAGCCCGAGGATGTGGCAGCGATTGGGCCGAAAATTGTAGTAGATCACACAGAAAAGATACGCCAGATTCGTTTGAGATTGAAGGGTGCGCAGGAGAGACAGAAAAAGTATTATGACTTGTATCACGGGGAGTTAGAATACCAGGTCGAGGACTTTGTATATCTGAAAGTATCTCCATTGAAGGGGCACAAGAGGTTTGGGATCAAGGGAAAACTTGCACCGAGGTTCATTGGTCCGTTTAGAGTGGTGAAACTGGTAGGCAACGTCGCGTACGAGTTAGAGTTACCACCTCCGATGTCAGGTATTCATCCTGTCTTTCACATATCGATGTTGCGACTGGATAGGTCCAAAGAGGGCAAACGACCGACAGTAGATTTGAGCCAGATAGACCTAAGAGAGGATGTTACATACGATGAGCAGCCTATCCAGATTGTAGACCGCAAGGTTAAGACCCTGAGGAACAAGGAGATCCCATCAGTCCTTGTCAAGTGGCAGCATCACGGGGACGACGAGCTGACGTGGGAACTGGAGTCATATATGCGCGAGTATTTCCCTTACCTCTTCTGAGTTTGGTAAGTCTTTCCTTTAATTTCGTTTAAATTTTGACGACGAAATTCCAGTTAGTTGAGAAGACTGTAACGACCCTAAAAATGTAATTAGTGCCACGTGTCAATACAGGTGATATGTGGGCCCACGCCGTGGTACAGTCATCAATTCTCGGACGTCGACGCCGAGGTATGTTAGTTTTGTATGATATTTGTATTATGTTATATTTCATTTGTGCAATTTTAAGTTTTTAATGGGTAAAGGCATTATGTACGAGCGTTGGTAATCCGGGGAACAAATTTAATTAGAAACACTGACAAAAATATTAAATAAATAATAATTAAAAGGTTGTAAAGTCTGTTTGTTAAGATGGTACGTCTGTGGTGACGCGACAAACAAAGTTAATGTTATGAGTCGGGTGCGAGAATACCCGAGGGAAACTTTGAGTGTTGTTTGAAATGGATGAGATCAAAAGACCAAAAGTCAACTAAGTCACCCAATTGAGTTATCAAAGTTGGTAGGTGAAATAATGAAAAGACCAAAAGGGCAATAAAGTTGTAAAAGATATGGATAAGGGTGAGGGGTATTTTGGTCATTTGACCAAAATACCCAAATTTCATCACACCACCGTCACCACAACCCCATTTTTGATCAAAAATTGGGAGAAAGGGAGAAATCGATCAAAAGAAGGAGAAACCAAGGAGAGGAGACCGACGATTCGCGGAGAGCATGGACGCGACGTCGAGGCGAGATCCAGGTAAGAAGTTATTGTTGTCGTTGCGGTTGTTTCCGAGATTTGTTGTCGAGGTTGTCATTGAGGGGATTGTGGATTTAAATGGTGAAAATGGTGGTGATGATGATGGTGAAGTGGGTGTTGATTGTTATTTTGTTGTGGTTGTTGTGTTGGTAAAAAAAAAAACTTATTGTTGCTTGCTGGAACGCTTACTGTTCCACCAAGCAATGAAGGTCTGACCCGGGTGGACCGGTTGGACCGGGTTTGACCCGGTCAGACCTGGTTGCACCGGTCAGACCCGGTCAAGCCGGTCCTGACCCAAACCAGTTGTGTCGTGTCTAACCCGACCCGCGACCCACCCACATATTATTTTATTAATAAAAATTATTTATTTCAATTAAATATATTAAAATTGATTTTAATTGAAATAAATTCCAGAAAAATAGAAAAAAATCAGGAAAAATTCTAGAAAATTATATTTTCATCAAATAAAGAGAAATTTGGGAATTTCTATGAAAAGTGAAATATTCGGGATTTTTGTGAGACGTTTTGTCAAGGTTTTTGCCTTAGAAAATGTGAAATTTGGCAAAAATAGCTAAAAATTTAGAAAAATCATAGAAAATTAAGGAAATTGATATAAATTGCATTATCAGGATTATTGTACACACGGGGACCGTAAGGGGTGTGTCGGAGTCCGTGTCAGCGCAAATTAGCTTGGATCGAGGTAAGTAAACCAGTGAGAAACACTACAGTTATTTCTTGAGCTTTGAATTATTTATTGATATTGTTTCAATACCTTTTTGATATTCCATTCACATGAGTTGTCCTAAGGCAAGTGTGTTAAGCGTGATCCTTGCAGAATTTCGGGCTTGCGGTGTATTATACCGGAGTTTACGGCTGGGGATACATGATTAGTTGTAATGACATGTACGAGGTAAGAGCTCTCCACCAGATTGCTGGGGACTCTGCACTCGCGTAGGGGTCTTAGAGGAGATTCTGTCCTCAACTCCTAGCCTTTGAGGAGATTTTGTCCTCGGCTTAACGACTTTAATTGGTCGGGACCACTTGTGTCTTTCCCTTGTATTCCGGGACACTCAATTTCGATTGCTTATTTATTTATTCGCAGTCTTTATATGTTCATGCGCTCCCTGTCCTTTTCTTTCTATCTGCATGAATTGACTGTTCATTTATTTAATTCGAAATACTGTATTTATTGTTGTTCTTGCTTGGCATTACTTACCTGGGCTCGTCATTCTTGTGTTTGACCGAGTGCAGATCCACAGTCCGACAAAGGAAAAGTCGTGCAGTTAGGCGATATACTTTGAGCGGCCCTCCTCTACTGACATAGGTGACTTTTGGTTGTATTAGCTACTAATATTATTTTTTTTGTACATGGGGTTATGGGTTGAGAGATTTTTGGATATTATGACTTCGATAATACTCTCTTTGCTATACATGATATATATGATATACGGGGTTCCCACACCCTATGTTTTTCTCCTAACTTAGAGCTTTCAAAGTTGATTGATTAGTTGAGATTAATTGTTTCTGTTTATTACTTTGATAACTCCCTAATTATTTGACTTCACTTTCAAATGATTAACAAATGATTGAATGATAAGGATAGGCTCACTGGCCCTGCGCCACTCAGCGGGATTGGCTTGGGGGTTCGCGTGGGTCCAGGCTGGGTGCCGCCCGATTCTAGGGTTTTGGAATTTGGGGCTGTCACAGCACCCCATTTACAAGGGCAACTATCGTTTTTCTCCGGACACCCCTGAGTTGGACGAAAATGCCCTAATTGATCAATGTGAGGCACCCCACCTCCAAATCTTCTTCCGCACTCCTTCCTATCACAAATCGACACCTCAATCCACCAAATCTCTTCATTTTCTTGCTCGTTTACCCCTCGATTTGTTATTTTTAGGGTCGAGTACGTGTTTGCGATGTTTGCGGGTGAGGGTTTGTATGATGACTTGTGGTAGATGGTTGATGTTGAATTGTATAAGGTTCGATAGTGTTTTTCTTTGAGTTTGTTGTTTCTTTATCTCGTGCTGTTGTTGTCTTTCATGGAATGTACCCATCACTGAGTTCTACTACAATCTTATAATGTTCGGTCACGCAAGACCGAGACTATTGAGTATCTCAGAACTGCATGAACGAGACTCTACATTACATCTCGGTGCCCACTAACCGATCGAACAAGTAACCTATTTCACAATGCGTTCGATTATCAATGAGACCGAGTTCGAATCCTCCCACACATATCTTGCACCTTAAGAAGGGATAGGGAATTTCGTTCGTGGCTCGTCCTCCCATCAGGGGGATTAGTTAAGTACCACGTAAGTGGGTCTGGATACCTCCTGTTCCATAGGTCCTCCTAAATCATAGGGGGCCACATTAAAAAAAACAAAAAAATAAAAAAAATCAATGAGACCGTGACATAAAAGGATGTCCCAATTGTTGGTAACCGAAACATCCTATGTCTCGGTACCCAATAACCTATGGAACAAGTAACCAATTTCACAATGGGTTAGGTTAGAAACGACACCGAGACATTAGAGGATGTCTTGGTTGTTGGTAACCGAGACATCCTCTAATATCTCGGTCATGTACATTTGACACTTTCGTGTACGTGGTACATTTCAGAATGCAAGAACCCTAAAGACAAAATGATCAAAACACACCAAAACTCATGCTTCTAACCCTCAAAAACTGAAAAATAGATATATACCAATCTTTTATGCATTCTTTGGTCCAAGAACGTCGCGTCCCACTGTCGACAAAGATGACAAAATCGATTGGGAGCATAAGGTTCACTATAAGAATATGGGCTTTTACTCGCAAAAGTATTAATAACGAATCCAAATTTATAAGTAAAAGTTATTTGAAATACAATGCTTATTTTATTTAAAGATAAACATTTGAGACAAAAAAATTAAACGTGGTAAATTTGAATATTTAGTTTTTAAACTTATTTTTTTAGTATAACACTCAACTTACACGTTTGTCTCTTTAAAAAAAAAACAAAAACTAACACGTTTGAATTTCTTAAGATAACTTGCAAACGTGTGGTGGTAGATTTGCAAACATAACGTAAAACTTATAAAATAAAAGATAATGATGAAAATATAAATTTATTTAAAAAAAAAAAAAGAGATCATGTCCCAATGATTTCTCCCGATCTCCACAACTCACGCACGTCATCTTTTACGCACGGCAAATTTCGAAGTGGTTCCGGGTTTTACTTCTCCATGTGTACCCATTTTGTTGGCAGTGGTTCCGGGTTTTACTTCTCCATGTGTACCAACAAAAATAATAAATGATTGTGGTACGTGTCATAAAGAAAAGGACTAGGTTTTTTTTTTTCTTTTCTTTTTTGGCAATTATGAGTTTTCAAACTTTTTTCAACCCCTAGTACGTACCCTTTCAAATCTTTATGGGTGCACAGTCGATCTTGCTTAGTGGGTTTGATCGATTGAACATATTTGTAAGTTTCTTAACTCGTTTTCTTCTTGTTAATTAACTTCATTAGTTAGCTCTTGTCTCAATCTTTTTCTTTTTATATATATGCTGTTGAATTATGTTAAACAAGTTTATTTCTTCACTCATAATGTATAGTATGAATCCCTATTTATAGAATGGTTATAACAACCCTCAAAATTTAACCCGACTTGTATTGCACTTGTCAGGACGGTGACCTGGCTACGTGATACTGCACGGTATTTCAGACTTCGGGAGTTGACCCCGAGGTAATTTTATGATTCTGTGTTATTTGTATTAGTATTGTAGTCTAATACTAGTCTTAAGCTATTTGGACGACTATTTGTATGAGTGAAGCTTCGCCTAGGTAAACGGAAGAGTAAAAACATAGTAAAATACAAAGAAATGAATTTTTGGATAATTTAAATAATTATTTGGCAGGACAAGACGAGACTACGCGTGCGACAAGAGAAATTGCAAGGCAATGCGGGCCGAGAAGCGTTGATTAGACACGGTGTTACGGCCCCAATTTCTGAGGTCGTCCTGTGACCCACGCTCTTCGCCCGCAAGCCCAGTAGCATCTGCCACGTCACCGGATACGTCATCACTACTGCCATATCAACAGCTCTGTGAAGTGATGCTCCGCTAGCTAATTCTACTATATTAAATTGTTTAATTCTCCTAAACATCTAGTAGGTTAGTTAATCATAGCGAAAGCCTTTAATGCATATTTTATGAGAATTTATTAAACTTAAGTAGTGAAAAACCCGAAAAGAACACTATATATATATAGCTGAGACGAAGTAATCAGTAATCCATATACATGTGATAAAATTCTAAAGTTCCCAAAACCCAGCAAAATAATATATACATACATACTAGGTAGTCAAAACACGAGCTGTCAGCAGCAATGGCCTCAGAGATAGTCTCCTAGTACCTCTTTTCTCTTGCTCTTGCTCGTACTAGGATCTACGCTCAATTGCTCAACACATATATCAACGAGCCCAGTGAGTAAATTTCCAAGAGAAGTCTACACGATAATCATGAAAACCACAGTAACCTGCGAGACATGTGAATATGACCCTAGCAACAGGAATCATATTCCCATGGCTAGTAGCAAACAACATTCACAGCAAACCTATCGATCACACACAGTGGAAATAAAACATCATTCGAGTAATCCGGTTCAATGACGATATCAATTAAAACAAGATAGAGGTGTGACGGTGTAATGACCCGAATTTAATTCGCCGTTATTTGTGACGTATTGCAGACGTGACGAACAGCTCAGACACCTGTTGGACCCGCAGCTAAGCTAGTGCACGTCTGAAGTTAGGTAAATTGTTGTTTTAAGTGTTGTTTTGACTAAATTTGTGATGTTTAAGTTAAAATAGGTTAAACGATATCGCGATATGTGTAATTATATTTCAATTGACGTGTGAGATTGTGTGTTAAGTATTCGCCTCGATATTTGTGTCGACGCAGGTATCGGGTAAACTAAAATACGAAATATTAGGTCGGAGAAAATAATACACATATTAAATAAACTAAATGTGATAAAATAGTAAATTGGTGGGCGCCAAGGGACACACTGGGTCGTGGTCAACACGCATGGGTGGTACGGTTGTGTGCACGTCCGAGTACGCTCGTTGGCACACAACGAAATTGTAGGCGCGAAAATATAGGCGAATATATATTTATATATATGTAATTTAAAATATATATGTATATATATATAAATATATATATTAAAATAAGAAAAAAAAAATAATAATTGTGAAATGACCAAAAGAGGGCATTTGATTATTAAGGAAAGGATAAGAACATAGGGGCATTTTGGTCATTTTACCCAAAATGTTGATAAACACACCACCGACATCACATTTCTCACAATTTCACCATTTTGATCGACCGAGGAAGAAAAAGGAGAAGAGAAATCGAGGGAAAGAGGAGAGATTGAACTTGCGACGTTGAGGTATGATTGTCGTGTTGTTATTGATGTTGTTGTATGTGTTGTTGGATGTTGGTGTGGTGTACAGTGGGGGGCTCGGACGAACTGCCGTGGCAGTTCGTCCGAGGATGAACAATTCATGGGAGATGTCTCCCATGCCAAGAGAAGAGGAGGGGTTAGGGTTGAGAGCCAACCCCGATCGAAATCGAAAAAAAAAAGTTTTCATCGAACCAGGGAGGAATTCCCTGGTTCGATTGAAGAAGAAGGAGGCCTCTTCATGTGTTGGGTCGGGTCGACGCAGCCCTGACCAAACTAGGTTAGGCCGAGACGGACCAAACCCAAACGACCGGTTGGGCTAAACCAAGTTTAGCCGAACCGGACCCGATTCATCTTAACCCAAATTAAAAAAGAAATCTTAAAAATTAATAGAAAATTCAGATAATATATGAAAAATTTAGAAAAAAATATATTTTGATTAAATAAATGAGTTTTGGATTTTTATCGGAATTTTGGTGAGATATTGTCGAGGTTTTTACCCGGAAAAACATAAAATTGACATAATATACCCAATTGAAGTTAATTCAATGACAAATTATACTAGGTATATTCGGGTGATAATTTTGATTATTGGGTGATTATTGGAGCTAGACCGGGGTTTGGTTTTCGGGACGTGGAGTGCGGATTGAGGTGTGTAGTATCCCAACTGAAATTACTTGAGTATTTACTTCTTTCTGCATTTGAATTCAATTTCTTTCATTTCAATACTTTATTCTGATTATGGTTATATGGGCGAACGTTAAGCGGGGCTCCCTCTATTCCATTCTTGTGTGTATGTCCACTACACCATAGCACGTGTTACCAGATCAGTCTCGGTGAATAGCACGACCCGAGTATCACCTCGTGGCATGTGTCGGTGCGTCGTAGGTGTAACACAGGCCATCGAGCAAATCCAGAAAGTTTCCCTGTTTGAGTAGGACTCGTCGGCAATATTCTAAGGAAGAGTTCGAGTTATGGTGGTAGTATGATCTTAGGGGCTAGGAACACACTTTGAGCTTTCCCTATTATTTATTCATGCGATGAACACAGTTGCTTGTATTTATTTCTGCATATTTATTTAATAGCTTTATTTAAATTCCAGTATTTACTTTCAGTATTGTTCATTTAATTTCCTTGGGAATACTCACTCTGGACTCGTCATCTGCCTTTTGTGATGACTTGAGTGTAGATCCTAGTACGAGCAGGAGCAGGGGCAAGGGCAAGTTGCCAGAGTACTGTTGATCTGAGATTGCCTGACTCGTACGTTTGTATTATATTTATTTTGTTTCATTTTGGGTTTGGGATTTTGAGATACCTTGTGTATATTGATTTTTTTGTGACTTCAGAGGTATTTATGGATATATATGGGTTTTCCACATTAGGTTTATGGTTTAGGTTACATATTTATGGTATCATTATCCGAGTAAATGTGTTAAAGGCTTCCCCTGTGTGTGAATTTGAGGATTCTATGATGACTTAGCATATAATTTAATTTCAATACAAATTAATCAGTAAATGGATAATTAATAAGGTTTAAAAAGATAAAATAAAGAATATAATCCAACGTAGTGCACAGCTATCACTGGTAAGACAGACTGTGGGTTTGCATTGGCCCCCGTGGCTGTCTATTTGGAAAATGGGCCGTTACATTTTAGTATCAGAGCCTAGGTCTAGAAAAACTTAGGGCTCGAATTTGAGGAAAACCTGATCATAAACCTATTGAATAAGCTTTAGATGTGGAAACCCAAAGGAATTGCCTAAAGTCTTAGTTGAGTTTAGGGTTTTAGATTATACGTGTTATGTTTTTTATTGTATATTACTTACTTCATACGTATATTCGTATTGAGGCACGTTTTTCGATGTGGATACCGATGGACGGGCAGTCTTCAGGTACGACTCAGCTAGAGGTTGGGGATACTAGTGATCTCGCTAGGCTGATATTGATATTATAGTCGTTAGCGCGGACAGTGGATGATAGGTTCGTACAGTTGTTGGTGATGGTGTTTGGGGTTTATGCGCAGAGGAGATTACAAAACAATTTTGCTACAAAAACCCCAACAGGATCCGAATCTAATTCCATTAAAAACGTTTAAACTATGAAAACTTAATCATACCTTAATCGCAATGTACCTTTTTGAAGTTTAATCGATCTCTAAGGCGCTGCTAACGACGAATGCACTCTATCAGCTGTCCACATACGAACGGCGGCCGAGATTCAAAGTGGTAGCTTCAAGAGAATACCAAACGTTTGGTTTCTCTCCAAAACAATTCAGAACGTACCAATCAACCCTAATTCGTTTCTAAAACAAAAATTAAAGTTTCGGCCCTTAATTTTCATACATGTAATGTAACTTTAAACATCTATTTATACAACACTTGTATATAGATGGTTAAGTAAATTACACATACACCCATACTCAAGAAGTATAAGTGTAATACACCACAGGGACGTTTCTGTCATGAATTTTATCATATAAAATTCATTCTTCCGAACCCTTTTAAAATCTCGCAAAACCATTCTTAGTGTGCGACCTAATAGGCTCATACAACGTTGGCAGTGTTCCAAAACACATTTTGGTATACAAGTCATAAGTGGTCTCTAGCAAGACATTATGACTACCCAAGTTGTACAAAGATCAAATCGATACAACATAATCAATAATGTATATAACATCCTTCTGTCATACGATATCCTTTTGATCAAATATAAGGCATGGAATTGTCATCCAACATGTTCGATCGTACTAGTCTCGATCTCCAAGTAGACTGAAAACATCTAAGTGATATTGATCAATATCAATTCACTTAGACTAGGCCTTTTAACAGTCTAACACATCGAGGGATCCACTGGATATCTCTCTTTATATGAGAGGGACAAATTCTATCTCGATTACACAACTTCACCACATTATTCACACAGTAACCAATCACAACCTTTATAATCGTTCGGTTAAAGACAACGTTTGATTGCGTCAAATCACTGTATTCCTAATGTTGAAGTCTCTAGTAATCTCAAGTCAGAGGACTGAATAATATACATATCATGAGAAACAACTGACTTAATCCATGTGATGTTCTCATAGTGGTTCGGTCTAGTACTTTGTTCCCTAATAAGTACTCATGATCTTGATTCGTATTCCTATACGTATGATCATCGTATGATCATCAATCAAGACTCACACTAGTCTTAATACATTATAGTTCCCAGTATAATAATCAACTAAGGACATTTACGTTGTTTCCGTAAATACCCATGGATCTTATTATAATGTAAACATGTAAATCAATTATAATAAACAACAAATGAAATCCTCTATTTTATTAACTAAAATGTATTCATAAAGACTATTAATGGATTGACCTAGGGCACATTTCCCAATAGTTGGATTTATTAAGGACTCGTGAGACTGCGACAGCTCCTACTACAGTTATAGCTGCACCATTGGTTACTACACCTGCAGTTGTTGCTCCCATTACTGTTGAGACTCAGGGGCAGGTTACAATATCCGAGACATATGCCGAGAAGGCTATACCAGTGGTTGTTCCAGCAGAGACTACGTTAGTTGTGACTTCTTTGACTACCGAGCAACCAGCTGTAGCGTTTTCATCAGGGAGTTTGATGACAGTGGAGGCAAAGAAGTTGAAGAATTATCTAAGATTCTCTCCAATATACTTTCATGGAGCCGGAGACCTAGAGATAACCGGGAGGTAGCTATTGGCTTATGAGAGATTACACGAGATGTTATTGGTTGATAAGGTTGATAGACCGAGATTGGCTAGTTATTGCCTGAGATCTGTTGCCGCTGTATGGTGAACCACCTATAAAGCGACACATCCTGCGGTTACTACTTGGGTTGATTCCAGAGCATTGTTCATGGATGAGTATATACCTTGGAGGTCATGATTCGATTGAAAGAGATGAGTTCTTGACATTAGTTCAGGGCGATATGTTTGTTACCGAGTACATGGAGAAGTACAGATACCTATTGTCCTACTCTATGGATCTGGCAAGGACTGATCGGCTGCATGTATATTACTTTTTCCGAGGACTGGATGAGAGGATAACTACCACAGTTGTTTTTAGTGGAGCGACTACTTTGGCTTAGGTATACGACAGGTCTATTTCTCATGAGACTTATATAGTATAGAGTGCTAGTAGATTGGCCATTCAGATTGCACAGCAGGGTCAGCAGAGTCATCCAATTCAGAGTTCTTGGTTTGATCGGTGGCCGAAGAGACAAAGGAGAAATCAGGGCCGACAGGGACAGTGCTAGAGACCTCAAAGAGGTAGAGGTGATTAGCAGTCAGATCAGGGACGTAGAGGTGACAGAGATCGTCGGGATGATCAGGATAGTCGTGATGATCGCGAGGTAGCATATTCTGCGGCCTCTACACCAATTGATCGGCCGAGACAACAGGAAAGGCAAGATAGAGGTCAGGGTCAGAGAGGTCAGAGCCGAGGTAAGAGTCAGGCGCAGAGTTAGAGGACTACTGGCAGATAGGCCACTCGTGCTTGTTGTCGTTATGGTCAAGTGGGACATCTTATGGCGGAGTGTTCCAGACCAGCACCAGTACCATCATAGACAGACCAGGCCAGAGATAGGGTCTAGACAGATGCTTTTGGGGTTGCACAGCCAGATCGGGAGGTGACCAGATAGCTTGTTGAGGGTATGTTATTTGTTTGTGGTACTTTTATGCATGTCATGTTCGATTCAGGCAGCACACTTTCTTTTATATTTGGACGTATGGTAGGATTGTTAGGGCTAGGTGTACAGACTTTAGATACACAACTTGTTCTCAGGACGACAGCTGGGGATAAGATTTACCCTAACCGAATTTGTTGAGATTGTGTGGTTGTGATAGAGGGACATCAGTTACCAGCTGATTTGAGAGTATTAGGAGTTCAACCCGATGTTTGGTATAGATTGGTTATCATTGTATCACACAGATCAACTGCTTTAATAAGACGGTGACATTTCACATCAAGGGATGCAAGATTTTTCATGTAACGGCCTATTTTCCAAATAGACCGCCACAGGGGCCAATGCGGACCCACAGTCTGTCTTACCAGCGACAGCTGTGCTCTACATTGGATTACATCCTCCATTTTATCTTTTTAATCCTTATTAATTATCCATTTATTGATTAAGTTGTATCGAAGTCAAATTATATGTTAAAGCATCCAAAAATCCTCAATAAACACAGCGGAAGCCTCATTATCACCTTTACTAGGATAATAATACTATAAAGGTGTTACATAAACCATAACCCTAATGTGAAAAACTCGTATATGATCATAAGTACCTCTGAAATCACCAAAAGTTCAATATATATAAAGTTTCTCAAAACCCCAAAGCCATAATAAAACAAGGTAAATATAATACAAACGTACGAGTCGGGCTGTCTTGGCTCAACAGTACTCTGGTAGCTTGCCCTTGCCCCTGCTTGTACTAGAATTTGCACTCAAACCATCACAAAAGGCAGATGACGAGTCCAGAGTGAGTATTCCTAAGGAAATTAAGTGAGCATTAATGAAAGTAAATACTAGAATTTAAATAAAGCTATTAAATAAACATGCAGAAATAAATGCAGGCAACTGCGCTCATCGCACGAATAATTAATAGTAAAAGTTCAAAGTGTGTTCCTAGCTCCTAGGGTCAGACTACACCATAATTCGGACTCTTCCACAGAATACTGCCGGCGAGTCCAACTCAAGCAGGGCAAGCATCTGGATCTGCTCGATGGGCAGCGTTACACCTGCGGCGCACCAACATCCGCATCGAGCCATCCTTCTGTAAAGCGGTTGAGTTCCAGGAATTAGCTCGATAATAAATTCAACAGCTCTTGGTGGTGGCAATCCTAGCAAATCCTCAGGAAATACGTCGAGAAATTCACAAACAACTGGGACATCCTCAACCCTAATCATTGTCTTAATCTCTGGCTCTACCATAACTGCATACGCCTTCATCTCCTGCGACGTAGCTAGTCTGCCTCGAGTGATAGGTAATGCTGACGCATCTCCGACAAATGAAAACTTTGGAATTCCCTCGATGTGAAATGTCACCGTCTTGCTAAAAAAGTCGATTTGTGCGTGATACGACGATAACCAATCCATACGGAGCATCGCGTCAAATTCCAACTATTCTAATACTCTAAATCAGCCGGTAACTGATGTCCCTCAATCTCAACCACACAATCCAGGCAAATTTGGTTAGGATAAATTTGATCCCCAGCTGCAGTGCTGAGAACAAGATGTGTATCTAAAGTCTGTGCACCTAACCCTAATAATCCTACCATATGTCCAGATATAAAGGAAAGTGTGCTACCGGAATCAAACATAACATCTCGTGTAATCTCTCATAAGCCAATAGCCACCTCTCGGCTATCTTTGGGTCTCTGGCTCCATGAAAGTATCCTGGAGAGAATATAACATAATCCTTCAACTTTTTCGCCTCCACTGTCATCAAACTCCCTGATGAAGACGCTACAGCTGGCTACTCAGTAATCAAAGGAGTTACAACTATCGCAGTCTGTCCCTGAGTCTCAGCAGTAGTGGGAGCAACAACTGCAGGAATAGTAACCAATGGTGCAGTTATAACTGTAGTAGGAGCTGTCACAGTCTCATGAGTCCTCAAATAATCTAACAACTGTACGAACCTATTATCCACTGTCCGCGCTAACGACTCTAACGTCAATGTCGGCCTAGCAGGATCGCTAGTATCCCCAACCTCTTGTTGAGTCGTACCTGAAGGCTACCCGTCCATCGATATCTGCATCGAAGAACGTGCCTCAGTACGAATATACGTGTAACATAAGTAATATACAAACAAAAACATAACACGTATATCCTAATTTCTACCCATCTCTCATTGCTCCCAACTAAGACTTTAGGCAATTCCTTTGGGTTTCCACATCTAAAGCTTATTCAATAGGTTTATGATCAGGTTTTCCTCAAATTCGAGCCCTACGTTTTCCTAAACCTAGGCTCTGATACCAAAATTGCAACAGCCTATTTTCCAAATAGACTGACACAGGGGCCAATACGGACCCACAGCTGTGCTCTACATTGGATTACATCCTCCATTTTATCTATTTAAACCTTATTAATTATCCATTTATTGATTAAGTTGTATCGAAGTCAAATTATATGTTAAAGCATCCAAAAATCCTCAATAAACACAGCGGAAGCCCCATCATCACCTTTACTAGGATAATAATACTATAAAGGTGTTACATAAACCATAACCCTAATGTCGAAAACCCGTATATGACCATAAGTACCTCTGAAGTCACCAAAAGTTCAATAGATATAAAGTTTCTCAAAACCCCAAAGCCATAATAAAAGAAAGTAAATATAATACAAACGTATGAGTCGGGCTTTCTCGGCTCAACAGTACTCTGGCAGCTAGCCCTTACCCCTGTTCGTATTAGAATCTGCACTCAAGCCATCACAAAAGGCAGATGACGAGTCCAGAGTGAGTATTCCCAAGGAAATTAAGTGAGCATTAATGAAAGTAAATACTGGAATTTAAATAAAGCTATTAAATAAACATGCGGAAATAAATGCAGGCAACTGCGCTCATCACACGAATAATTAGTAGTAAAAGTTCAAAGTGTGTTCCTAGCTCCTAGGGTAAGACTACACCATAATTCGGACTATTCCACAGAATACTACCGGTGAGTCCAACTCAAGCAGGGCAAGCATCTGGATCCGCTCGATGGCCGATGTTACACCTGCGGCGCACCGACACACGCCACGACGTGACACTCGGGTCGTACTATTCACTGAGTTCGATCTGGTAGCACGTGCTATAGTGTAGTGGACATACACACAAGAATGGAATGGAGGGAGCCTCGCTCAACGTCCGCCCATATAATCATAACCAAGAATAAAGTATTGAAATTAAAGAAATTGAATTCAAATGCCAAAAGAGATAAATACTCAAGTAATTTCAGTTGGGATACTACACACCTCAATCTGCACTCCGCATCTCGAAAATGAAACCCCGTCTACCTCCAATAATCACTCGATAATCCAAATTATCACCCCAAATGTACCTAAGATTATTTATCATTAAATTAGCTTCAATTTGACATATTATCTTAATTTTACATTTTTCAAGGTAAAAACCTCGATTACAACTTGCCAAAATCTCGAGAAAATCCCCAAAAACTCATTTATTGACCCATTTTCTAATTTCTCATATTTTTTTGGATTTTTTTGAATTTTTCCATAATTTTTGGCTATTTTTCTCTAATTTTCTATATTTTATTTTATTTAAAACTGTTTTTAATTTATTTAAATAAAATAATAAAATAAATTAAAAATAAATATTTTTTAAATATTATGGTGGGTCCCCTGAACCGGGTCGGGCCCGGTCCTGTCCACCTGGACCCACCTGGACTGGGTTCGGGTCGGGCCCAGTCCAGGCCCACCACCCTCCCCCATCGTCTTCTTCATACCAAAACCAGAGGCAGAGCCTCTGGTTCGTTTTTTTTTTTTTTCATTCTTCTTTCTTCCTTCCTTTCTTCACTAATGGAGTTGGGAGGGTGGCGAGACGACACATATCGTCTCCCTCCTCGGACCGATTCCAATTCTTGACACACCCACAAACCACAACAACGCATACAACAACAACCCACAACAACAACAAACCCACACACTACTCACCTTGACGTCGTCGTGCTCGCAATCTTCTCGAATTTTCGAGCTCTCCTCTTTCTCTTCCCTTCCTCTCGGCTCGTTTCTCTGTTTTTTTTCCTTTCTCGTTTTCGATTTAACGAAGAGAACGAAGGCGGTTTAGGAAAAATGACCAAAATGCCCTTGTGTCCATCTACTTTTTCTAAACAACCAAATACCCTTTTTGGTAATTTCATCATTATTTATTTATTTTCTGATTTTCATATATATATATATATTAAATTACTTATATATATATATTTATAAATATATATACACACCTATATTTTCGCGCCTACAATTCCGTCGTACGCGCCAATGAGCATACTCGGGCGTGCACACTACTTTACCACCCACGCGTGTCGACCACATCCCCGCGTGTCCCCAGGCGCCCACCAATTTACCATTTTATCACATTTAACTCATTTAATGTGTGTAATATTTTCCCCGGCCTAATATTTCATCTTTTTGTCTATTCGGTACCTGCGTCGACACGCATATCGAGGTGAATACTTAACACACCATCTCACACGTCAATTAAAATATAATTACACACATCGCGATGTCGGTTAACCTATTTTAACATAAACATCGCAAATTAAACAAAAGAACACACAAAATAACTATTTACCTAACTCCTGGCGCACTTTAGCCTAGCTGCGGGTCCCACGGGTATCTGAGCTGTCCGCCACGTCTGCAATACGTCACAAATAACGGCGAATTAAATTCGGACCGTTATATTTCATTTGCCGGAGTTGCATCAACATTACCTATCACTTAAGGTAGACTAGCTACGTCACAAGAGATGGAGGCGCACGCGACTATGGTGGAGCTAGAGCTTAGGACAATGATTAGGATTGAGGATGTCCCTGTTGTTTGCGAGTTTTTCAACATATTTCCTAAGGATTTGCTAGGAGTGCCACCGCCAAGAGTTGTGGAGTTTATCATTGAGTAGATTTTAGGGACTCAGCTGATTTAAAGCAGGCCGTATAGGATGTCAACATCGGAGCAGGTGGAGTTGAGGACCCAGTTAGAGGAATTACTGCAGAAGAGATTCATTCACCCTAGTATGTCACCTTGGGGAGCTCTAGCTCTTTTTGTGAAGAAGAAGGATAGTTCGATACGGATGTGTGTGAACTACAGGAAGTTGAATCAGGTTACTATTAGGAACCATTACCCACTTCCCAGGATTGATGACTTGCTCGATCTATTGGCAGGAGCCAGATTCTTCTTGAAGATTGAACTCAGATTGGGATATCATCAGTTAAGGATTCGAGAGGGGGATATCGAGAAGACTACTTTCAGTATGTTATATGGGTTGTACGAGTTTACAGTCATGCCATTTGGGTTGACTAACGCACCGACAATCTTCATGGACTTGATGCATAGGGTGCTCAGGGCATTTTTGGATTGGTACATCATTGTTTTCATCAACAACATCCTGATTTACAGTAGGACTCGTGTAGAGCACGAGAGGCATCTCATGGAGGTGTTGGTGATGTTGAGAGAGCATCGACTTACACCAAGTTCAGCAAGTATGCATTTTGGCAGAGTGAGGTCAAGTTTTTGGGGCATGTTATCAGTGATCAGGGCATATTAGTAGATGGTGACAAGATTCAGGCTATTATTGACTGGAGGACACCCGAGTCTGTTTCTCATATCTGGAGTTTCCTGGGTTTAGGAGAATATTACTAGCGATTCGTATAGGATTTTTCATTGATTGCAGCACCGATGATGAGGTTGACCAAAAAGGATGTCATATTTGACTGGTCATAGGAGTGTGAGGATGCTTTCTGGGACGTGAAGATGCAGTTGACTTATGTGCTAGTGTTGGCATTATTTGTGGCAAGTAGGGGTCTCTCGGTATACACTGATACGTCAGGCACTGGGTTGAGTTGTGTGTTAATGCAGGACGGACACCCAGTGGCCTATTTTTCGCGACGATTAAGACCTCATGAGGAAAGTTATCCAGTGCACTATTTAGAGCTTGTGACAATCGTGCTTGCACTGAAGACTTGGAGGCACTATTTGTACTTTGAAAGGTTTGTATTATTTACCAACCACCAGAGTTTGAGATATTTGTTCACTCGGAGGGAGTTGAACATGAGACAGCGGAGATGGCTCGAGTAGCTAAAGGACTACGATTTCACTATCGAGTATCATTTGGGGAAGGCGAATGCGTAGCTGATGCACTGAGCAAGAGTGGCATCGAGAGTTAGACGGGACTGCAGCATATGACACACGAGCACGGGTTGCTTGAAGCTGCATCGGCGTTGTGTGTGACAGTCTATTACTGAGCTACACATTTGCAGCCAGATACGAGTTCCTACGGTGTCTTTAGAGCGGATTGTTGAGTTGCAGAGAATTGAGAGCTGGTATTTACGGATAAGTGGAGTGGCTTAGGATCCAGGATGTACCGAGTGGTCTGAAGGTTTAGACGGGTGCTTGAGACACAGGGGTTGTGGATACTAGATGTACCAGAGCTCATGGACAGTATTCTCGAGGATGCATACTAGTCGCGATTTAGAGTTTATCCTGGTCAGACCAAGATGTATCACGACCTTCAGTGATTGTTTTGGTGGCCAGGGATGAAGGCTAATATGGGGAGGTATGTCCGGAGTTGTCATATTTTCTAGTAGGTGAAGGTTGAGCACAGAATACCAGCTGGGTTACTACAACTGTTGCTTATCCTCAGTGGAAATGGGAACATGTGACCATGTACTTCGTCAGTGGCCTACCGCAGACTACGAGGTGACATGAAGCAGTTTGGGTAGTTATCGATAGGCTGACTTAGTCGGCACATTTCATATTGATCGCCATGAGATATTCAGTTACACAGCTGAGCACTATTTCGAGAGAGAGATTGTCAGATTGCATGGTGTATAGGTCTCCATTGTTTCTGATTGAGATCCGAGGTTTGCTTCGAGGCTTTGGGAGAGTATGCAGGAGCATTTTGGCACTCGACTACAGTTTAGTACTGCATACAATCCTCAAACTGATGGGCAGTTGGAACAGTTGATTCAGATTCTCGAGTATATGCTCAAGGCGTGTATTTTACAGTTTGGTGGATCGCGGGAGGATTTATTTGCCATTGTGCGAGTTTGCGTACAACAATAACTATCAGGCGAGTATCGGGATGCTACCGTTCGAGGCACTATATGGTAGGCCCTACAAGTCACCAGCATGCTGGGCAGCACTGGAGGATACAACGACTATAGGACTTGAGGTTGTTGTGGATGACACTGAGAAGGTAAGGCAGATTAGGTAGAGGTCTCAAGCGGCATAGGATAGACAAAAGAAATATGCAGATAGGTATTACGGGGATCTAAGCTACGAGGTTGGAGACATGGTGTACTTGAAGGTTTCACCATGGAAGGGTCATCAGAGATTTGGCATTAAGGGGAAACTGGCACCAAGGTTTATTGGACCATTCAAAGTTGAGGAACGTGTCGGCAGAGTGGCATACCGTTTAGAGTTATCGCCACAGTTAGTAGGGGTACATCTAATGTTTCACATATCCATGTTGAGGCTAGCTAGGACGGGACCGAAACTTATGATTGATGTACGTCAGATTGAGGTGCGACCAGACGTGTCATATGAGGAGCAACATGTGGAGATCATGGATAGGAGGATTTAAACTTTAAGGAATAGGGAGATCCCGAAGGTTTTAGTTAATTGCCAATATCATGGAACTGAGGGACTTACTTGGGAGCTCGAGTCTACCATGCGACGACGATATCCCCACTTATTTGTCGATAAGTATTTAAGTTTAATTTAAATTTTGGGACAAAATTTTACCTAGTTGAGAAGAATTGTAACAGCTCGAATTTAATTCTCCATTATTTGTGACGTATTGCAGATGTGGGGAATAGCTCAGACACTCGTGGGACCTGCAGCTAGGCTAGCGCGCCAGGAGGTAGGTAAATAGTTATTTTGTTTGTTGTTTTGTCTAATTTTGCGATGTTTATGTTAAAATCGGTTAAATGACATCGCGATGTGTATAATTATATTTCAATTGATGTGTGAGATTGTGTGTTAAGTATTTGCCTCGATATGCATGTCGACGTGGGTATCGGGTAGGCTACTATGTCGAAGAAAATAATACACACATTAAATAAATTAAATGTGATAAAATAGTAAATTTGGTGGATTTCAAGTGATGTAGGGTCATGGGCGACACACGTTAAGTCATATGGTAGTGTGCACGCCCGAGTGCGCTTTTTGGCGCGCACAATAGAATTGTAAGCGTGAAAGAATAGGCGAATATATATATTTATATATATATATATATGTAATTTAAAATACTTATATATATATGTAATTTAAAATATATATATTAAAATCAAAATTAAAAAAAAAATTGTGAAATGACCAAAAAGGATATTGGATTATTAAGGATGAGGATAAGAATATAGGGGCATTTTGGTCATTTGACCGCAAAATATTGATAACCACCACCGACACCCATTTTCTTCTCAAAATCCAAAAGAGAGAAGAGAAATCGAGATACCGAGAGAGAGGAGGGAAGGAGAGATTGGATTGAGTAAAGAGGAGAGCTTGGAGGTGTGGAGGCGGCAATCGAAGGTGAGTCTTTTGTTGGTCGTTGTTGGCGTTATTGTTGTTGTTGTTATGGGTGTTGTTGAGTTTGAATAAATCAATGTTTTTAATGGTGGATTAAGTGATGCTTAATGTTGGTGATGGTGTTTGTCTTGACGTTAGTGTAGTTGAAGAAAGAAAGAATTGAAATAAAAAGAACAAAAATCGAACCAGGGAGCTCCTGGTTCGGTTGGGGAAGAAGGGGGGCACACGTGTGCACCCCCCACCCAAACAGACCGGGCCTTGTTGCCCAGACTCGGACGGGTCAGGCCAACCCGGTCTTGGCCCAAGCGGGTCGAGCTGAGCCGGCCTAGACCCGATCGGTCTGGTTGGGCCAAACCGGGTCCAATCGAGCCGGACCCGGTTCAACCTAACCCAAAAAAAAAATAATAATAATAAAAAAATACATAAAATTATAAATATATATTTATATATTCTTGAAATTTTAGAAATTTGGAGAAAAATAGCTAAAAATTATGAAAAAATTTAGGAAAATTCAAAAAAATATGAGAAATTAGAAAAAGCATAAATGAGTTTCGAAACTTTCTCGCGATTTTGGTGAGATGTTATCGGGGTTTTTACCTCGTAAAATGTAAAATTGATATAATATATTCAATTGAAGCTAATTTAATGACAAATTGAATTAAGTACATTCGGGTGATAATTTTGATTGTCGGGTATTTATTTGAGCTAGATCGTGGTTTGATTTTCGGAACGTGGAGTGCGGATTGAGGTGTGTAGTATCCCAATTGAAATTACTTGAGTATTTACTTCTTTTGGCATTTGAATTCAATTTATTTCATTTCAATATTCTACTCTGGTTATGGTTATATTGGCGGACGTTGAGCGGGGCTCCCTCCGTTTCATTCCTGTGTGTATGTCCACTGCACCATACCACGTGCTACCAAATCGGTCTCAGTGAATAGCACGACCCGAGTATCACATCGTGGCATGTGTCGGTGCGTCGTAGATGTAACATCGGCCATCGCGCGAATCTAAATATTGGCCCTGCTTGAGTAGGACTCGCCGACAGTATTCTGTGAAAGAGTTTGAATTATGGTGGTAATCTAACCCTAGGAGCTAGGAACACAATTTGAGTTTTTCCTATTATTTATTCATGCGAAGAGCGCAGTTGCTTGTATTTAGTTTTACATGTTTATTTAATAGCTTTATTTAAATTTCAGTGTTTACTTTCAGTATTGCTCACTTAATTTCCTTGGAAATACTCACTCTGGATTCTTCATCTGCCTTTTTGTGATGGCTTGAGTGTAGATCCTAGTACGAGTAGGGGCAAGAGCAAGCTGTCAGAGTACCGTTGATCTGAGATTGCCTGACTCGTATATTTGTATTATATATATTTTATTTCATTTTGGGTTTGAGAATTTCGAGATATTTTGAGATACCTAGTGTATATTGATCTTTTTGTGACTTCAAAGGTATTTATGGTTGTATATGGGCTTTCCACATTAGGTTTTTGGTTTATGTCACACATTTATAGTATTATTATCTGAGTAAATGTGGTAGTAAGGCTTCCGCTGTGTTAATTTGTGGATTTTATGATGACTTAACATATAATTTGATTTCAATACAACTTAATCAGTAAATTGACAATTAATAGGGTTTAAAAAGATAAAATGGATAATATAATCCAATGTAGAGCACAGTTGTCGCTAGTAAGACAGACTGTCGGCCCACATTGGCCCCGTGGTGGTTTATTTGAAAAATGGGTCGTTAAGTTGATAGTCAAATAACCAAAAAAACTCCAAACAGTTCGATGTTAACTGTTAGGGAGTGGACTCCTTAGTTTAGGGAGTGTGCTCCGAAGAGGTATCCTGCTACGTTTTCACGTAACGCGCTATGTGTTCTTCGTCAAGAACTCATACGCTGCACAGGACCGGGAGCATACTCCTTAACTTGGGAAGCGCACTCCCTACGTTAGGCAGCAAAATTCCCAACTTTAAAATTTTGCTCCCCAACGCCCTGAGTCCCCCTTAGTCTTCGACCCTACCCACACCTCGTAGGGGAACCACAAACACCATGAAAACAACCGGATTATAAAAAATCATATTAAAATTGATAAATCATGCATTCACCCATTTCACCATATCATCAATTTCCTCAAAATCAATGTAATATACTCAATCAATTGATGAATTTGACTCTAATTACAACTTGATGCAAAAGAAAATCAGTGAGTTATAGTTTCAAATTTGTTTTCATCAAAATCCTCAAAATTAAGCTCATTTTCATGGGAATTAAAAGAAAATTTTATAGCTCACCATGATTGTTGATTGTTTGAGGAATTTCCTCTCCAAATCCTTGATAAAGTTGACTTCTGCACCAGTTTTGGCATTACTTGTGGCAGGTAAGGGTTTCTCCGTTTACACTGATGCGTCAGGCACTGGGTTGGGTTGTGTGTTGATGTAGGACGGACATCCAGTGGCCTATTTATCGTGACGATTAAGACCACATGCGGAGAGTTATCCAGTACACGATTTGGAGCTTGCGGTAGTCATGTTTATACTAAGGCTTGGAGGCATTATTTGTATGGTGAAAGGTTCGTGCTGTTTACCGACCACCCGAGTTTGAGATATCTGTTCACTCAGAGGGAGTTGAATATGAGACAACAGAGATGGCTCAAGTTACTGAAGGACTATGATTTCGCTATCGAGTATCATCCAGGGAAGGCGAATGTTGTAGCTGATGTGTTGAGCAGGAGTTGATTTGAGAGTCAAACGGGACTGTGGCATATGACACACGAGCACGGGTTGCTTGATGTTGCGTCGGTGTTGTGTGTGATAGAATCTATTGCTGAGCTACACATTTGTGGCCAGATACGAGTCCCTACAGTGTTTCTAGAGGGGGTTGCTGAGTTACAAAAAACTGAGGGCCGGTATTTACAGATCAGTAGACTGGCTCAGGATCCAGGGTGCACAGAGTGGTCTGAGGGTTCTGACAGGTGCTTGAGACATAGGGGTTGTTTGTGGATATCAAAGGTACTGGAGATTAGGGATAGTATTCTTAAGGACGCACACCGGTCGCAATTTACAGTTCATCCCAGTCGGACTAAGATGTATCACGACCTTCAGCGATTGTTTTAGTAGCCAGGGATGAAGGTTGACGTGGGGAGGTATGTCCAGAGTTGTCATATTTGCCTGCAGGTGAAGGCTGACACAGAAGACCAGTTGGGTTGCTACAGCCGCTGTCCATTCCCTGTAGAAATGGGAACATGTGACCATGAACTTCGTTAGTGGCCTACCACAGACTACGAGGAGACATGACGCAGTTTGGCTAGTTATTGACATGTTGACGAAGTCGACAAATTTCATACCGATTGCCATGAGATATTCAATTACACAGTTGAGCACTATTTTCGAGAGAGAGATTGTCAGATTGCACGGTGTACCGATCTCCATTCTTTCTGACAAAGATCCGAGGTTTTACTTTGAGGCTTTGGGAGAGTATGCAGGAGCAGTTTGGCACTCGAGTACAATTTAGTACTGCGTACCATCCTTAGACTGACGGGCAGTCGGAGCGGTTGATTCAGATTCTCGAGGATATGCTCAGGGCGTGTATTTTATAGTTTGGTGGATCCGAGGAAGATTATTTGCCATTGTGCGAGTTTGCGTACAACAAGAACTATTAGGCGAGTATCGGGATGCCATCGTTCGAGGCACTATATGGTAGGCCCTGTAGGTCACCAGCATGTTAAGCGTCATTAGAGGATACAACGGCTATAGAACCTGAGGTTGTTGTGGATCACACTAAGAAGGTGAGGCAGATTAGACAGAGACTTCAGGCGGCGCAAGATAGACAGAAGAAATATGCGGATAGGTATCATGGGGATCTGAGCTACGAGGTTAGAAACATGGTGTACTTAAAGGTTTCACCTTGGAATGGTTAAGGGGAAACTGACACCAAGGTTTATTAGACTATTCAGAGTTGAGGAACGTGTCGGGAGAGTGGCATACCGTTTAGAGTTATCGCCACAGTTAGCGGGGGTACATCCCGTGTTTCACATATCCATGTTGAGGCTAGCGAGGTCGGGACCGAGACCTATGATTGATGTACGTCAGATTGAGCTGCGACCAGACGTGTCATTTGAGGAGCAACCTGTGGAGATCATGGATAGGAGGATTCAAACTTTGAGGAACAGGGAGATCCCAAAGGTTTTACTTCGTTGGCAGCATCATGGAACTAAGGGACTCACTTGGGAGCTCGAGTCAACCATGGAACGACGGTATCCCCACTTATTTGCCGGTAATCATTTGAGTTTAATTTAAATTTCAGGATGAAATTTCACCTAGTTGGGAAGAACTGTAATTGTCCGAATTTAATTCGTCATTATTTGTGACGTATTGCAGACGTGGCGGATAACTCAGATACCCGTGGTGCCCGCAGCTAGGCTAGTGCGCGTCCGGAGTTAGGTAAATTGTTGTTTGAACTAAATTTGCAATGTTTAGGTTAAAATAGGTTAAACAACATCGCGATGTGTGTAATTATATTTTAATTGACTTGTGAGATTGTGTGTTAAGTATTCGCCTCGATATATTCGTGTCGACGCGGGTACCAGGTAGACTAAAAGATAAAATATTAGGCCGAAAAAATAATACACACATTAAATAAATTAAATGTGATAAAATAGTAAATTGGTAGGCGCCTAGGGACACGTTGGGTCGTGTTCGTCACGCGTGGGTGGTACGGTAGTGTGCACGCCTGAGTTTGCTCGTTGGCGCGCACGACGAAATTGTAGGCATGAAAATATAGGCGAATATATATATATATATGTAATTTAAAATATATATGCATATATATAAATATATATTAAAATCAAAAAATAAAAAAAATAATAATTGTGAAATGAACAAAAATGGCATTTGATTATTAAGGATGAGGATAAGAACATAGGGGCATTTGGTCATTTTACTTAAAATGTTGATAAACACACCACCGACACCACATTTCTCACAATTTCCCCATTTCGGTCGACCAAGGAAGAAGAAGGAGAAGAGAAATCGAGGGAAAGAGGAAAGATTGAACTCGCGACGTCAAGGTATGATTGTCATGTTGTTGTTGATGTTGGTGTATGTGTTGTTGTTGGATGTTGATGTGGTGTACGGTGTGGGGCCTCGGACGAACTGCCATGATAGTTCGTCAGAGGATGAACATAGCATGGGAGATGTCTCCCATGCTAAGAGAAGAGGAGGAGTTAGGGTTGAGAGCCAACCCCGATCGACATCGAAAATTTTTTTTTTCATCGAACCAAGAAGGAACTCCCTGGTTCGATTGAAGAAGAAAGGGGCACACGTGTGCACCCCCTCTTCATGGGTTGGGTCGGGTTGACTCGGCCCTGACCCAAGTGGACCAGGCCGAGTCGGCCCGGACCTAAACGGTCGGTTAGGCCGAACTGGGTCCAGCCGAATCGGACCCCGTTCAGCCCTACCCAAATTAAAAAAAACAAAAAACAGTTTTGAAAAAAAAATATGGAAAATTAATAGAAAATTTAGATAAAATAGGAAAAAATTTTAAAAAATATATTTTTACTAAATAAATGAGTTTTGAAATTTTATCTGAATTTTGGTGAGATGTCAGGGTTTTTACCTCGAAAAATGTAAAATTGACATAATATATCCAATTAAAGCTACTTCAATGACAAATTGTATTAGGTAATTCGGGTGATAATTTTGATTATCTAGTGATTATTGGAGCTAGACTGGGGTTTGTTTTTCGGGATGCGGAGTGCTGATTAAGGTGTGTAGTATCCCAACTAAAATTACGTGAGTATCTACTTCTTTTGGCATTTGAATCCAATTTCTTTCATTTCAATACTCTACTCTGGTTATAGTTATATGGGCGAACGTTGAGCGGGGCTCCCTCCGTTCCATTCTTGTGTGTATGTCCACTACACCATAGCACGTGCTACCAAATCAGTCTCGGTGAATACCACAACCTGAGTATCACGTCGTGGCATGTATCGGTGCGCCGTAGGTGTAACGCCGGCCATCGAGCGAATCCAAATACTTGCCTTGCTTGAGTAGGACTTGTCGGCAGTATTCTGTGGAAGAGTTCAAATTATAGTGGTAGTTTGACCATAGGGGCTAAGAACACACTTTGAGCTTTTCCTATTATTTATTCATGCAATGAATGCAGTTGACTGTATTTATTTTCGCATGTTTATTTAATAGCTTTATTTAAATTTCAGTATTTACTTTCAGTATTGCTCATTTAATTTCCTTAGAAATACTCACTCTGGACTCGTCATCTGCCTTTTGTGATGGCTTGAGTGCAGATCCTAGTACGAGCAGGGGCAAGGGCAAGCTACCAGAGTATTGTTGATTTGAGATTGCCTGACTCATATGCTTATATTATATTTATTTTGTTTCATTTTAGGTTTGGGATTTTGAGATACCTTGTGTATATTGATCTTTTTGTGACTTCAGAGGTATTTATGGAGATCCACATTAGGTTTATGGTTTAGGTTACATATTTATAGTATCATTATCCAAGTAAATGTGTTAAAGGCTTTCGCTGTGTGTGAATTTAAGGATTCTATGATGATTTAACATATAATTTGATTTCAATACAAATTAATCAATAAATGGATAATTAATAAGGTTTAAAAAGATAAAATGGAGAATATAATCTAATGTAATGCACAGCTATCGCTGGTAAGACAGACTATGGGTCCGCATTGGTCCCCCGGGGCAGTCTATTTGGAAAATGGGCCGTTACGGACGAAGTCTAACAAAACTACATCATACTTTGTAGATTCGAATGCCCCGGCTGAGCACATCAAGCTTAGACCACACCCGAACCACTAACAATGACCGAAAACACATCACAACCCACCGGAGACATGCACCCTGCTACTCGGGTAGCTATTCACCGGTTGAGCCAATTACACGTGCTATAATCTAGCCTGTTCAATTCCGTAACACGACCATCTTGATTAACCTCCGACCATGTGAACAAATCAAAATCGACCAACACATGATCACAATACATAAACATGACAACCAAATAAATAACAAAGCGATAAATAAATAAATGAATAAACATTCGTTTACATGGACAAACCATGCATGAATTTAAAGTGTAACATTCTCAAGGGTTTTACCCACTTGTAAACACGCACTCCGACTTGCCGGACCAGTTAATCCGCCCCACCTAGCTCCTCGATGTCCGAGCTATGGTTCCCCAGTCCCTGGAGTCTATTTTCTGGTGTTTATTGGTTAATTAAGTAGGTTTGTTATCAATTAGGCTCGATTTCATTTTTAGGAATTTAGGGGTTCTAGTACCTATCGCGCTAGTCAGGGGAATTAGCGTGCTAATTGATCTTCGAGCACGATGGATCATCATCTTCCCCAGCGTGCCTAGTGTGCTAGTGTTCATCACCTAGCGCGCTAGGTGTGCTCTGCCCAAATTTCCAGAAACTGATTCTGGGTTTCTCTGGTTCTTAACACCTCAAATCATCATAGAAACCACTCACACACTCCAACCACATCAAATTCCTCTCCAAAACACCGATTAAACAAGTTTTTCCACTCAAAACAGAGGATCAAAGAGTGCATGTTTTTAAAATTCGAAATCACCAAATTGGTCACCAATCCTGACAAATCTGAGTAAAACAAATATATTTCATCAAACAAATCCTCAAGAACATCAAATTCAACAACAACAGTGATAAAATCCTCATGAAAATCCAAGTTACTTCCAAATACCCACAAAACCACATTTTTTTTTATCAAAAACTCACATTTAGAAAGGATAGATTAACTTGGATTTTGCTATTTGATCCCCAAATCACCTCTCCAAGCTCGGATTTCACTCTCCCCCACAAGTTTCTTCTCTGAATTCTCAACAAAAATATTTGGAATGCTTAGTTTTGCATGTCTCAATCGATCAAGTGTGTATTTTTTGGGGTTTGTTCTAATCTGATGTGTGCATGCATCTCGAGGACAAATCTAATGGTCACTGATCACCCTGTGTCACTCAAGTCTTGACACCTTATCATGACACTATAGTCCTTGTATATACCCTGTTGTGCATCTCAAAGATAATCCTATGCACCCTGATTTTCCTAACTACAACATTAGGTTAATACTTTGATTTGTCTCACACACCTTAGGTTTGACCACCAAATAAATTTATAAAAATCATATGTGAGGTCACACTAGCTTTAAGCTACCCGACAACCCATACCCTCGTACCTCGGCTATCTAGTATGCGGTCCTCAATCCCCGACATGCATTTCGGGACATATCCAACTCGTAACCTTACCCGATATCAGCGTTCACACATGCGATGTTTATATACATAAAAATAATTAATACACTTAACATCACAATACTAGGCATCACACCATGCGCAAATATCATATATATAACTTTGGTTCCTACATCTGAGCCACCTAGCTGTCCATGTAACGCCCGAATTAACTGCTAATCATCGTGATTAACACTAATACTCAATTAAATTAATTTTGGTCGTTACACATGAGGAGCCATTTAACTAAGTAACACCCAAGTTAGTATGTAGGAACAAATTGAAGGGTTGTTAAAGTGACACAGTTCAAGAAGGAGAACCATGGGATCAGCCTTGAGATGCGTGTGTGCTTGGTGATGAAAATTAGTCTATAAAGGAGACCCCACCACATGAAATGAGCACACTTTCCTCTCTCTCTCTCTCTCTATTTAACCAATTCTCTCTTTTCCTCTCTCCTTTCCCTTTCCTCTCTCCTTCTTTGGTGGGCAAGCCACCGACCTAAGTGGTCCAATGGTGGCCAGACCTCACCGGTGGTCCCACTGCTCGCCAGAGTTAGGGTAGGTTCTCTATCTCTTTCTCTCATTGTTTTCGTGACAGTGCAGTACTATTTTCAAGTCTAGTCGTTGCGGTGGTTGCTGCCATGATCGGGGACTAGTCAGAGATGACATGATGGTGGTACACTGGAGTTTCGACAGTCCCAGAGCACCCCAACCTTGTGGCATATGTGTAGAGACGTTTGATTTTGTGAAGTAGCGAACTATTTTATCGAGTTGTTCCCTATTTCGCTCTCGTCGAATTATCACACTAGGCGGCGTTGCTGCTGTCGGTCCACCGCACAGGGTGACTGTGAAAGACCACACCAAGCTCTTATTGGTATCTCGCAGTCTCGGCGAGTCTGAACTAGTGTGGTGAGTGTGTATTGTTGTTAATTCTTGTTTGTTGATGTTGAGTCTTCTATCCGAGTAGTGTTGACGAATTCCGATCTGTGGTGGGTCTCTCTAACTTCCCCATGCCGTGGTGCCTCCTTCCCGACGTCGGACATCACCAGCAAGTCACCATGACACTCTTTGTCTCGATTGGGGTTCGGTTATGATGATTGTTCCTTGTTCATGCCGAATTGTTTCGAGGTTTTGGTCTTGAATTGTCAATTCAATTTTTATGTTATGTTGAAGTTTCTTAGGTTAATTGCATGGCATGTGTGAGAACGAATTCATGTTGGAGTGGCGTTCTCATGCATGTCTCCTCGTGGCTTCGGTTTCAACATAAGTCGCAGCGTGGAGTAAAGTGTTTGGAGTATTATTTCGGTTTGTGTGAGTGTGTGGGATGTTGTTTAAGTCTCAGTTTGTAGGTAACATTTGTTATAGTTCGGTGGTTTGAGACATTCCCATGTGTGTTTGAACGTCGCATGCATTAAAGTGTTGTAAGCTAAAGGTTTACGTGTTGTTAAATGGTGGTGACGTCGTGGTCACGCCACCGGTGCTCGAGTCCATAGCATGACCCACATATGATAAAGCCGAAAGCTTATTACTCAATGTATGGGCCTATATTTGTATTGTTTTCAAAACCAAGCAAGTCATTTGGTTCTGAAAGTCACCCAAGAAGGGGGTGAATTGGGTTACCGAGTGGTTATCGCTTTTTTAAAACTTTATGCTTAAATATTAATGATAATGCACACACCATCAATATATATCTATGCTATGCTACAAAGAAGGGGTGGAAAAGATGGAAATGAGACATGCGATTTATAGTGGTTCAATCCAATCGATCTACATCCACTACCTAACCTCTCCAGTTAGGATTTTCAAACCTCCACTTATATTCCCAATAAATGTTATAACCTAAGCCCGCTAGCCTAGTGAATGCCTAGCCTCAACTAGGTCTGTTACAGGATGCCTTATTGCTATAAGGTCTTATAAACCGCCTAGTCGCAACTAGGATTTTTCCCACCTAGACTCACCTAGGATTTTCCTTTACCTAGCCTCAACTACGCCTTCCCTTTCGACTTAGATCCCACCAAGTCTTATAATCAAAATCGTTTTTCAAATACAACGAAATCTTTGCTTTACAAAGTAAAGCGACAATAAGTTCAATTCTTACAAGCCACCTAGAGCTAAACCACTCCTATGCATGCAAGTAAGACTTTGCCAATTGAGATGCCTTGTAAATTGAGTTTTTATAGGCTATCTCTCAATATTGAAACCAATCAAGAAGAGTATAGATTAAGCTTAACTTGGTTCCAATAAATGGCTAATTGATGCACAAGTAAAGATGCAATTTTAAGCTCAAGATGTGCAATCAAAACCACGGGTCAAAAACAAGTTTAAATTCAGAACAAGACCCTTGTAAATATGTTGTTAAAACAACACAAGTATGAAACCACAAAAATAAAGTATACATTAAGCACAAGTAGGCTTCAAAAACACATGAACAAGTGGTACGTGAAAATCAATATAAAGACCAACAACTTGTTCAAAATCAGTCCTAGGATTAAAGATGTCAAATATAAGACAAGATGCTCAAGAACACAACAAGTGATTTCCGAACAAAAACACTAGCCAAATAGTATAAATTATGCTCAATGAGTGTAGGAAATCAAGAAACCTTACAACCGAAGTGTGTACTCTGAAAAATTAGATTTGAAGTATGAGTTGTAGGCTTTGGAACACCGACTTCAAGATCCAAATGCAAGCCCTTAAAAGTTCCAAGTGATTATTTGAATAAAGTTGATAAAATTAGGTTGGAAAGTGTACGAACAAGAGTTGTAGTGTTTGTGTTCTAGCTTGTTTGAGCAAGTAGTCAAACTCTTTATATGCCCATTTTGTGTTCTAGCTTGTTTGAGCAAGTAGTCAAACTCTTTATATGCCCATATGACCGTTACATATGATCCAAGGTCCCGAAGTGATCCCCAAATTCAAATTAATGTTGTGGATCAATACTTTCAAAAAGCTGTTAGAAACTGCACAGTGCGCTGGCAACACTTAGAAAAATTTTCTATCAGGACATTGCACAGTGTGTTGGGGAAATTGTCTAGCGCGCTAGGCAACACTTAGAAATAGTTTCCTATTAAGACACGACACAGCGCGTTAGGGAAATTGACCAGCACGCTGGCCAACACTTAGAAAAACTTGCTGTTCATTGCAGGGGCTTTTAAATAAATAGCATTTCGGTTTTTCAAAACGACCTCCTAATACCTCTACGACTCTACTAAACCTTTGAAATCACTTTATACATGTTTAGTATGGTCTTAGAAACATGTTTAGACATCCCGAATGATTTTTCAAACCCCAAAAACCAAAAATTTCGGTTTTATGAAAACATAGAGGCTTTCTGCAAATAATTTTAATGTTAATCCAAAAGACGTCTAAACACATACCATTGCATTAAAATCGATTCTAACAATTCATACACCTCAAATACATGTTATAAAACATGTTTGCATAATTTAAAAACATTTTAGAAACCTCAAAATAGAAAATCACAAAAATCATAACTTTAAGTACTTTGAAAAAATAAAACTCATGGAATGCATGATTCTAATGCATTGGCTTGTAGAAATGAGACTTATATACCTTACGTGACTTGTACGACTTGTTGTCTTGTCTTTCTGGTTCATGTGTCCTTGTATGAGTCGAGTCTTGAACTTATCCGGCTTCATGTTGGCACTTTGACTTGTTCTTGTAGAAACTTCAACTTTCTCTTTTAACTTGTGATTCTTACAAAGTTTGATGTTCTGAAACACTTGACAAACTCATTAGTATCATTTCAGATTGTTTTTTAGCATCAAACTTTCGAGTGGAGTGTAAGTGATAAAAATACTTAGGCCAACGATCTCTTCCTTTTTGATGATAACAAATAACTTGAACTTGACAAACAAAAGATAAATACTAAGAGCATATCAAGTTTTGTTTTGCATGTTCAAAGTCACTATTTCTCCCCCTTTTGGTAACATCAAAAAGTGGGGTGGAAAATCTCCCCCTATCAACATGCATGTTCAAATCATGATACCAATAATGAAATTTCAAATGTTAAAATTCAATGAATCAAGCTCAAGTGCATTCTCCCCCGTTTTATAAAAATGACATCAAATGAGGGCTCCCCCTTTCAATATGCATAAGCTCAAATAAAAATATGAAAACATAAGCTCCCCCTAACATTGTGGACGACTAGATCTAATCATGATTCATATATAATACACATAAAATACATACATGACATCAAAATGAACAATCTAAACATTCTATTATTTATGTCACTAATGCTAGACATCTCATGCTCATGAAATCAAGAAAGCACTCGACTTTGGTATCCACAAACCTTTGGGTTTCATAAAATGTGCATCATAAACATTCATTTCTACCCATGCTAGTTTGCCTTTATTGGTCTTGTTCAAGACACATTTACCAATATTATGCGATCTATTGCATTTAAGACATCTATTAGATTCGGCCAATAGCTTTTCATAGCTTAACAGGCTAGCACCATAGCCTATGCCTCTCTTGTTGAGTGCATGTCGTTGTTCTCCCAACATCATGTCAAACATCTTGGTACCATTTGTGAACATATACACCATTTAGTCTGTTATGTCTCTCCACTGGAGTACGCACCTTTTCACATAATTTTCATTCAAATTATAAACAATTAAATAATATAATTAATTGTTTCAGCAGAATGTACAATAAAGATATATCTAATTGGGTGGTCACTATAATAAGATTATGAGAAACAATAAGCTCCTTGCAAACAAGAAAATCAACATTTATTAAAACATAAACAAGAAAATCAACAACATTATCTGCACCATATACAAATATTTTCGCTTACATAAATCGTTTACTTAACATAAATATGATTTCGTCAAAAAAAAAAAACATAAATATGATATCAATTACTATTTATTTATTTCTTTCTATATTGTTTGTATTTTATTTTAAACCCTAGCTCTCTTGGTTTTTGCCTTGCTCGAACTTTATGAGATCCAACATGGCCTTGCCATCAAGTTTAGCAGAGAAGTACCCCCTCAAATACTCATCGAAGTTCACAGTCTTATACTTGGCAGCAACATTTTTCCTGTCTAACAGCTCTTGTAATGGCTCAATAAAGACTCCCTGTCTTGGATCTTGAAACCCCACTATTGATATGCGTGCTCGGTCGGGGTGTATTACAGCCCTGTGTTCAATACTCTTGTACAAGCCATTTCTCATTATCTGCACATAGCACAGACATTGGTAATCAAAAGTGAAAAGATTTTTTTCTTTAATACTATAATATATGCATACAACATTTAATTAGTTACCTCAATGGCGTCACCAATGTTGACAATGAAGGCACCGGAGATGGGGTTGATGGGGATCCAGTTACCATTTATTTTAATCTGAAGCCCTGGGAGATCATTGTTTTGAATAAGCAGAGTTATGATAGAGGCATCCGAGTGTGTAGACAGACCTAAAACTTTCTCTGGTTGTGGGCATGGCGGGTAGTAATTCATTCTAGTTCCCTGCACGCCATCATCAAATATGCTCGTCAACTTCCTTGGTTCAACTCCCAAGTTTTTTGCTATTAAGCTCAGCAAGCAGAACGTGAGCTTTTGCATTTCAAACGCATACTTGTCAAGAGTTTCACTGAAAAAGGAATCAAAATTAAGCGCTCAATGCCTCTGCATGCACAAGAGTTGTAAGTTCAAGTCTTATATAAATAGATGAAGACGTAAAAAACACAAGTAAATCCTGAAACACATGTTCTGTGGGGTCTTAACATACTTGGATCGAGGCGCGCGGAGAGCCATGCTAGATGACCTTTTGTAACCTCTAGGCTCAACTAAAAATAATTCATAAAATTAATTTATTGTTAATATATAAGAAAATAATTAACCAAAATCGAGTTGCCCCCATTGATGGTACCCCAAACCATAAAGTTTTGAGCCAAGTGCAAAATCTATGAAATGATCAATGGTTGATTCATTATCAATTATAACTATGGTTGAGACGTAGGTGCTATTTGCCCACTCCAATCTTTTATCATTTGGAGGCATACATGGCTTGTAGGACCCTACAAAGACTAGTATATATTAAAAATAAACTTAAGAAACAGCATCTTTTAAAAAAAAAATTAAAAAAGAATTACTAAATACAAATTAATAAACTTAAAATTATGTTTAAAAAAAAAACTTAAAATTATAGTGGTACAAATACTATTCTCAAATACCTGAAAGAAAGTGGTTTCTTAGGTCAAAACAGCATGTTTCTTTGATAAAGAGGGAGGGTTGTGGAGGCTAAGCCTGTCCGACCATTCAAGCTTTTGCTCTTCGGACACCACAAAGGCCTGTCCATAACCTTGAAAGCTTTGAGGCAGTTGGGCATAAGCCTTTTTCTCCTTTAAAGGCAAATCAAAGAACTCCTCTGCATTGCTTGCCATCTTCCTAATCAATTCCTCATCCACGCCATGATTGATTAGCTGAATCATTTCAATCCCAAAAATTATGTTAACAACAAGACTAGTATATATTCTAGCTTTGTATCAACCACCGGAACTTGATCAGACATATCAAATGCAACATGTTCCGACTCTGCTTCGCACTGGACGTATCTATAGGGGACTTCCTTCAACTTCCTAGCTGCAAGTTCTTGTACGTTTGGCACTGGGAGAGAACCAACCGAAGTCATTCTTGCGAGCTATAAATATATATATAGCACTGGAAGTGTTGTACAGAACTTTTAAAGATTTGAGTGGCAAACCAATTTGGGTACTACTATATATACACGAAATCAAAAAGTTGCAATTGGAAGACTTTTGTATGAATATTGTAATGTTAATTAAGATCGAGTAGAAATATTAAAGGAGATATTGAGACTTGATTTTGTCCTTACATAATTAGAGAATTTTCTATGAAATTAACAATAGCAGGCTATTGGGGCTAGGGCCCCGGTTCCTGTCAAGAGTATACTATATTATAATTTAAAATTTTAAACGAGCTTATCTTGTCTAAACCTGTCAGCACGAAATAAAAAGACCCATGATATGAGCACCCCAGTCATAACTAAGGAAACTCCATTTACAAGGGCACCCATCATTTTTTTTCAGGGCACTCCTGATTTAGACAAAAATGCCCTTATTCATCAATGTGAGGTACCCCACCACCAAATCTTCTTCCGCACTCCTTCCCATCACAAATCAACGCCTCAATCCACCAAATCTCTTCATTTTCTTGCTCGTTTACCCCTCGATTTATTTTTTTTAGGGTCAGGTGAGTGTTTGCGATGTTTGCGGGGTGAGGGTTTGTATGATAACTTATGGTAAATGGTTGATGTTGAATTGTATAGGGTTCGAGGGTGTTTTTCGTTGAGTTTGTTGTTCATTTATTTCGTGTTGTTGTTGTCTTTCGTGGGAATGTACCCATCACTAATTTCAACCACAATCTCGTAATATTTGGCCACACAGGACCGAGACTATTGACTAAGTCTCGGAATTGCATGAACGAGACTCTACAGTACATCTCGGTACCCGCCAACTGACCGAACAAGTAACCTATTTCATAATGAGTTCGATTATCAACGAGACCAAGACATAAGAGGCTGCCTTGGTTGTTGGTAACCGAGACATCCTCATATGTCTTGGTACCCGATAACCGATCGAACAAGTAACCCATTTCACAATGAGTTCATTTAGAAACAAGACAGAGACATAAGCAGATGTTTTGGTTGTTGGTAACCGAGACATCCTTTTATGTCTCGGTCCTGTGCGTCTGACACTTTCGTATACGTGGTACATTTCATAATGCAGGAAACCCTAAACACAAAATGATCAAAACATGCCAAAACCCATGTTTCCTACCCTCAATAACTGAAAAATATATAGATACCAACCTTGTTTGCACTCTTTGATCCAAGAACGTCGTGTCTAACCATCGACGAAGATGATGAAATCAGTTGGGACCACAAGGGTGGTGGAATTCGGTGGTCTCATATTTAAACGGGGATGATGGGGTGCCAAAATTGTGTTTTTTTGTTTTTTTGTGGATTTGTGTTGGAGGGCATATGAGTCATTACACATACAATTGAAAAAAATAGGGTGCCCTGAGTGAAGCCTGGGGTACACATAGCGTGACACAATAAGAAGGTTCAAACAAAGTTTTAATAAATTACGATTTAGTTGATACCCAAATGAAAGAAAAATACCCCAAAAAGGGTTAGGTCGGACCTCATGTCAGAAAATTCGAATAAGAAATCGGGCTGAGTTTAGACAACAACCAAAAATTGGATCCAGCCTATATATAATACGAATTTTAGTTTTCTTTTTTTTTTTAATCGGAAGTTTTAGCTATTCTTTCATAAATGATAATATTAGACAATTAATACTTAAGAATTACGTTAATAGACATAAATAGACTGTCTTCAAGAAAAAAAATAATACACAAATCGACAACAATCCATGAAGAAAAAAAAAAAAAAAAAAATATATATATATATATATAAATATTGTGGTGTTCAAGATTATCTTTAGTATTCTATATAAGAATGAATTGAATTTTAATTTAATTTTTATACATTAGTAATTTAGTATTTACACTTTTTTGCGTTGAGTGTGTAGATACATGTGTTATTGTGATAACATTATGAAAATTTATTAGATACAATATCTGATGAGACTTTATTGTTACTTTTCAAATCTAAACATTAAATGGAATACATTACATTATGTGTCAGTGTTTTTTCATTCCGAGAGGTATAAATGGTTAATTTTTTATATTGGGAAAGATTTGCACAATTAGACAATTTAATTTTAAAGCAATACAAGTCTAGCCAAGGTACGTAGTCTTGTCTAAATCTAAAACCGACTCGAATCTGAACAACGTATATACTTTGTTATAGTGGGGGTTGTCCAATTTGTTCCACGTACACCTATCCATATTTAATATAGTGAGGATTTTTTTTTGTGTGTTAGGGAAAATCTCTTTAATTGTATCTATTATATATAAAGTATTTCTAAAAATTTAGGTTAAATATTTTAGTTAGAAGCTTTGAAGGGAAAATAATTATTAATTCATTTGATATACTCAAATACTTTCTTTTATTGTTTAAAAATAAACTTACTTTTATGTTTTTGTCAATTTTGAAATTTTATTGTTTACTCGCTAAGTGGAACAAGATAAAGCTAAATGGAACAAGATAGGTCTAAGAAATCGAAGATTGTGATTTAAAGGACTTTGTTATTTTATTTTTTTTTGGTTACTTCAATGAGAGTTGAACTTAAAACCTTCTTAAATTTTGCATTTTAGAAAGTAACGACTTATCCATCTCGCTAGAGATGCTTTGGTGATTTGAAGGATTTTGTTTTTTTATTAATATTTGGTATTGTAAATACTTCAAAACCAAGAAAGACGTATAAATTTTAGATCCCTTCCGCTGCAATATTACTTTTTTTTAACAAAATAAATAATGTTTTCATGAGCAAACAATAATAGAAAATAATAATTCCAATAACCTGCTTCACGTGAGTAAATAAAAAAAATTATCACCAAAAAATTACTCATGACCTTACAATAATACAGTCAAATCAAACCTCAAGTTAAGCAATCACCAAAAATAACTCATTTTTTTATTTTTAATAATAATTCAAGAAAAAAGATTAAATACAATACAAATAGTTAGGTCTATAATATTTCAATGGAGAAACTATAGAGTTAAATGAAAAGAATGATTCAATTAATTAAGTGATAAAAAAGATAAAATTATTGTTGCCAAAGAATATCTAGTGGATGGACAAGACATTTCTTGCTTAAAAAAAGGCAAGGTAGATTCGACTCATGTTATGGAGTCACTTATCAAAAAATAAAATAAAATAATTGTTTGATCTGCTTTTTTGAAAAATGATTGGGTGCACTAGTTCCTCTCTATTTGGTGATTATGTAAATATCAATCCACTAGATGCTAAAATATTATACACTCTATGAATTCATTATCTAATAAGTTAATGTGCATCATTATCCTTCTTATTAAAAGATTATTTCCAGAATAATTCCTCTGAATTTTTTTTGAAGTAAAGAATAAGTCCTCTTATGACAGAATAAAAACTTACATATGAAATTAGTTTGGTCAACTCTACATTAGGTCTAGTCTTGCACTCGAGTTATTAAGAATTAAAAACAAATAGGCAAAACATATTATTTTGTCCCGACATTCATGAGTACACATTTGGTCTTTGAACTTTAATGAATGTACACATTAGGTCCTTCCATCATTTTTAATTAAGTCTTGCTAATTTAGCCAACTGAAGTGCCACGTGGCATTTTTTAAATGAATAGTCTTTGTTCTCCTTCCTTGGTTCCTACCGTCTCCCCTTTCTTTTCATTTCGATAGCTCTCTTTCATCTCTGTGATCTCTCGTTCTGGGTTCTTTTAGTTTTTTTCTATGTATTATCTTCTTTGTTCTATTTCTCTCACGGATCCTTTTGACTTAGCCCATCTTCAAGATGCCTTAGAAGCCGATAGTGGTCCTATTCATATGGATAAATCTTTATATGAGGGGTGTTCTTCTAAGTTGGAGCGGTGTTTAATTGGGAAGGTTTTTGTTATTCTTCTAAGTTGGAGCGGTGTTTAATTGGGAAGGTTTTTGTTAACACGCCTGTCAATCGTGAAGGTTTCTTTTCTACAATTCATCAGTCTTAGTACACTACCAATGGCTTTAAAATTGAACATGTAGATAATGAGAACATCTTTATGTTTCGGTTCCATGATAAGGTAGATCGACATAAGATTTTTAGGGGAAGTCTATGGAATTTTGACAACCAACTTATTGTTCTTGTTAAACCGGAGGGTGTTGGAAATGTAGCCAATCTAGATTTCACTTGTGCACCTTTCTGGATTCAGCTCTATAAAGTGTCATTGGTGTGTAGGTCTGAACTATCGGCTAGGCATATTGGTTCGGCTTTTGAAAAGGTGGTTAGTGTTGATTTGGGATGATTTAGACGATGTGAAGGCAAATTTCTTAGAGTTCGAGTTATGATAAATTTATTCTAAGCTCTTAAATGTGGGATACGCATATATTTGGAGGAGATACATAAAGAGTTCCCTGTTGTTATTCAATATGAAAAGGCTTCCTAATTTTCATTTTCGGTATGGTCATATCGGCCACCAGTTTATGGAATGTTTAATCCTTGAAGGCAAAATTTTGGATCCTTCCAAGTTTAAGTTTGGAAATTGGCTTCGTTCAAATCTTGTCGGCAAACTCAGGTTAAATATGTTGGTGCACATAGAGCAGATGGTTTTAGAAGAGGCAGAGGTCAATTTGGGAGATGCAGAGGTCGAAATTAAACTCAGGTTAGGGTTATACCTTACTAAAAAAGGTACGAGAAATGGTCTCGCATGTAGTCTTCCTGCACCCAAGTAAGTTATAAGTCGCTATGGAACTACCACTTGACGAATACCTTTGGGATAGACTTGCTCCTAAACTAGCGTACCTTTCGATCTAGGATCTGGATAAGCTGCTCCTCATATGAAATATCCTCGCTCAGGTTGATTTCACTCAAGTCAATCGTTGGTCGTGCGCCTGCCTTCAACTCGTCCAGTCATAGAATCATAATATGAAAGATCGGATGAACGTCTGACATATGTGGATGAAGCTCTAACTTATATGCAAACTTTTCGACCCCGTTTCCTAATCCTGAAGGCCTAATGAACCTCAGTGAAAGCTTGCCTTTGACCCCAAATCTTTGAAGACCCTTACGAGGGGAAACTTTTAAGTAGACGTTAGCTCCCTCTCGGCATGCAAGATCGCTGAGATACTTGTTTGCATACTTCTTTTATCTCTCTTGGGCTCCCTTAAGTCTTAGAAGAATCTATCGTACTATCTTCGTGTGGTCAACAACAATCTCATGCCCTACTAACTCCCTGTCCTCTGATTCAGCCCAACACAATGGCAAGTGACACGGCCTACCATATAACACCTTAAACGACACTATCTCGATATTGGTCTGATAACTGTTGTTGTATGCAAACTTACACAACAGTAGGTATTCCTCCCAAGATTCACCAAACTGTTAACACATGTCTGCAACAAGTCCTCAAGGACCTGAATAAGTCACTAAGTCTGCTTATCAGTCTTAGGAGGAAAGCCTTGCTGAACTGTAGGCCCGTACCATACTGCTCCTGCATACTCTTCCACAACCTGGACATATACGTAGCTTCTCTAACTGATGTGATTATCAATGGTACCCCGTGCAACATGGTAATCTCTCTTTCAAACATTACGCTTAGCTGGTCGAATGTGTAGTACGCTATAACTAGCAGGAAATGAGCAGACATAGTCAGTCTATTAACTATCACCCCTATCGAATCGTGTCTTCTTTGAGGCCCTCGGTAATCGTTTAACGAATTCCATGGCGATGTCTTCCCATTTCCATCACGGAATGAGAAGCGGATGTAATAGTCATCCAGGTCCATGATGCTCAACCTTCAGCTGCTGGCAAATCCTACAGTTCGTGATGAACTCAAACACATTCGCCTTAATCCCAGGCCACCAAAAGTGTCTCTGCATATCATTGAACATCTTGGTCCTGCCTTGATGAACGGTGAATCAGGAACGGTCAGGATTTTGATCTGTCAGCTCTGACACCTTGGGTATGCACAATCTACCTCTGAATCTCTTACATTGATTTGACGTCTCTACCCAGTCAACATAATCTGATCTCTAAGCTAACTTGTTGAATCACTGGTATAACCTATCGGTCCTCTAACATCTGACACTCTCTATGTAGACAGTTTATATTCTCATCTATGCGAAAATCATAACTTGTGTATCTGTAGGAACATCTGACTGACACATTGTCGCCGTTGCCTACTTATGTGTCATATGACATCTGACGACCTCGACATCTCTAGTCGGTCTCTTACTCAGTGCATCTGCGACTACGTTCGCTTTTCCAAGGTGATACTCTAAGGAAAAGTCATAGTCTTTCAAGAACTCCAATAATCTGTGATGTGTCATATTTAACTCCTTCTGTGTGAAAGGATACTTCAGGGTCTTGTGATCAATTAAGACTATGAATCTATCTCCATGCAGATGATGTCACCACACCTTCAGTGCAAATACAATCATTGCCAAGTTTAGGTCGTGTGTAGGATAGTTTTTCTCATGTATCTTCAGCTATCTCGAAGCGTAAGCTACAACTCCTATGCCCTGCATTAACATGCATTTTAGACTTGTATGAGAAGCATATGTGTAGACTAAATGTAACGACTCAAAAAATATGTTATGTTTGTGTGACGATGTGTATTACCTATTTATACTCATGTCTGTATAACAAGACGACGACGTCGAGTTACGAATAGAGTTTGCCTTGGAAACATATCGAACAAGTGTCAGGCAGATGAAATGTGGGTACATGGGCCTAAAAAATGAATTTTAAATGAACGACTAGAATAAAATACAATAATTAATTAATATGGGTTTATATTCAGGTCGTTAGTATTTCCATTTGTGCGCGATCGTGTGAGTTGTGGTGCATGTCGGGCGTAGAAATGCTTGTGAAAAGCTAATTTTTTGGTAGGATAGGAACAGGACTCACACAAACAAGTCACAAAAGTGGTTGGGCTAGTGTGAATGGAGGCCACAAAATATGCATCGATATGCGTGTTGGAGCAAAGATTAGGATCACATTATAAAAAAAGTTGTCAACTTTTCCTCTCACTTCATTTCTTTTTCTTCTCTCTGTCTCTTTTCAACGAGAAAATGAAATTGCGGCTGTGTTTCTAGGATTTTCATCACGAATTAGTGACAAGGTAGCATGCAACGACGCAAACAGAGGTAAGATCTCGACTCACCATTCAATTCTTCGTCGTTTTGGCATTAGCTTTGTGCGTTTTTGTTTTAATGTTTGGATCGATGGGATTGGACAATTTTCACACGAATCGATGGTGATTTTGAGTTAGTATCGAGGTCCCTACGAGTTTAGGAAAGGCTCAAAACACGACGACGCAAGCTGGGGTTGCGAGAACCCCGGTACTCATGTTCCACACAAGACGCCACCAGGGGCATCGTGAGGTGAAATACCTCACGATGTTAGTCACAGTGTCCAGGGCAGGATGCCCTGGTTGGAGCGTTATGAGGGGTTACACCCTAGGGCACCATCTACGGCGTGACACTGTTCACCTGCCCCAATTTTTGAAAATTTTCAAAAACTTCGGGACTTCTCTCAAGTATTCCAATGGGTTCAAATGCGACCCAATATCTGGGGAGTCGACCTATAAAAGTAGAAATGAGTAATTTTTTCGAAAATGCTAAAATTAACGGGAATTTACAATTTAAACAGAAATAAGACTCTAACGCGACCAAATTGGATTGAAAATGATTACCATGTGGTTAGTAGACTGGTGACGAGTGTATATGATTAGTTTGGTAACGTGTGAGAGCCGCGAGCGCGAAGTTTTACGTTTTATTGTGAATAAAACCAACTGGAGTATTTATATAATTTAATTTATGCATTTACTTGTCTAATATCCTTATCAAGCAGTATCTCGTTTTGAAATGTGTTGTTGAATTCCATTTGTGATATCTATCCTTGGTATATTGTTGGCTTTATGCTTCCTTGAATTTTTTAATGAGTGGTCTTTTAGGTCTAAGTGGGTGATATGATGGGCACGGGTGGGGTGAAACTGCTTTATGATCTCTTTCACTATCGTGACTACATGGATTTTAGGACGTGCCTAAACCCACAATTTAGGGTGGGGTGAAACTACTCGCTCTAAGTTATCTGAAGTGGTTTGTTTAGGTCCAGAATTTGTCTAGGAAGTCAGGTTGTATACTCTGTGTGGCAACCTAATAGACTTGGAACACTTAGATACCTTTTTGTTTTGTGCTTTTGACATTTATTTATTGTTGATATCTCAGTGATTTATTTATCATGCAGTCTTTTATTTTCTTTGTGATATCAACGCACGATAGTTGATTAGTCGTTTATTTTACATTTGAAATTATGTTAAGACTATACTTGGTTGTTACTGTTACTTTGAGTACTCATCGTCTTTTTTTTTTTACGTTGAATGCAGCCCCATCAACCTGCAGGATAGATAAAAGTAAAGGACTAATGATAGGCAACTTTTGTTAAGGATAGCAAGGAGACCTCCACTCGCCTACTGAGTAGGTTGATTGTATTATTTATGTATATGTTTTTTTACGAATGGAATCTTTTGGGGATTGTGGTGTATACAGTATGTTGACTCTCCATTGACTTGTGATACTTGATGAATGTATACATATGTAAGGTTTCCACACTTTAGATTGTCTTGACTTGTATCCTATGGTTATTCAATTAGTTTGGAGTTTATTTGCTTCCGCTATTAATTTCTAGCTCACTAATATGGATAACTCACTTCAAATTTGTTATAATGATGGAAAATGGTTAGGAAGGTTGATTAGGCTTGCGTCGACTTCATAAGAGGGGTTCGGGAGTCAGCGTAGGTCTAAGACAAGTGGGGCCCAGTTTAAGGTTGTGGAACTAGGATCGTCACACTAGGAATCCATGTGCAAACTCTGGTAGTATCAACATCAATACGGTAGTCAACAATCTCTTCAACCGCTCAAATGCGCTCTCACACTTTTCAGTCTACTCAAACTCAACATCTTTTTGTGTCAGCCTAGTAATCGGTGTAGCGATCTTCGAGAAATCCTTTACAAATCAGCAACAGAGACTTAGTAACCCCAGAAAAATCCTAACCTCTATCATTGACGTCACTACTGGCCAATCTATAATTGCTTTAATCTTGGCTGGATCCACTACAATCCCTGCTGCCCCAACAATGTGACCTCTGTAAGCCAAAATTCACACTTGTTGAAATTGGCGTATAGTTGATGCTCCCTTAAAGTGTGCAACATTTCCCTAAGGTGATGCCCGTGATCCTCAAATAGATCAGAATGTCGTCGATGAAGAGTATCACGAAGCGGTCAAGAAATGGCCTCAATACACAATGCATCAAATCCATAAACATGGTGGGAGCATTGGTTAACCCGAACGACATGACTGTGAACTAGTAGTGTTCATATCTAGTGTTGAACGTTGTCTTATACCTATCCTTATCCCTGATCGTAAACATATTATACCCTAATCTCAAGTCTATCTTAGAGAAAAATTGCACTCCTCTCAGCTGATCAAACAAATCGTCAATCCATGGCATTAGGTACTTGTTTCTGACTGTGACCCTGTTCAACTATCAATAGTTAATACACAATCGTAGGCTGCCATCCTTCTTCTTCACAAAGAGAACTGATACATCCCACGGTGACAAAAAAAGTGTGATAAACCACTTCTCCCCCTTATCATGAAGCTAACTCCTCAACTCCTCCAACTTTCTCGGGGCCATGTTGTACGGTGGTATCAAAATTAGTCTGGTGCCCGACACTAAATCGATAATAAAGTCTATCTCATGCGGTGGCGGTAGTCCAGGTATGTGACGGGCCCAAGTCCACAAACTTAAATTGGGCTCCACACGACCTAGACTTATGTAAATCCCGAGTCAACACTCGCCCAATCAATGCAACTTTAGTCAGCCTTCCTTACATTTTTTCCATTTATCAATTTATTTAAGTTGAGTTATTATATATTAGTGAGTAATTTAAAGTACCAAAGTATAGCAGAAGCAAACTAAATTCAAACTAATATAAACACTCCTAAGACACTAGTCATGACAACCTAGAGTGTGGAAACCAATCATATGTATACCAACATTAAGTCAGATGAGATACACCATAGTATACATGCCCAACCTTTCTCACAACCCATCTCCCTGTATTATTAAAACATATACATATAATATAGGAAACCTACCTACTAGGCGAGCTCAAATCCTTAATAGTCTTTCACCTCAATAACCTATCTCTGGTGTTTTTCCTTTATCAACCCCGAAATATAATGAGTCTGCACCCACCGTCATAAAAAGGACGATAAGTACAGAAATAGAATAGTAATAACCAAATGGAGTCTTAACATAATTTCAATGTCAAATAAATGGATAATCAAAAACCATGTGTGAATATCACCAAGATAATAAAAGACAACATGATAATGAATTAGTGAGATATTAACGATAAATGAGTGTCCAAGAAAACAAATGAGAGGTGCAAGTAGTCTCGACTAAGTGAAATAGTTGTTTGAGTAGAGGAGAATTCCCCTGCAATCCCAACTCAGAGTTTAGTACCTGGTACGCTCACACTATCCTAAAATCTACGTGAATGAAGAATTCCCCAACAATCCAGTGAAGTAATTCCCCATCTCGTATAGAACCAAAATAGTATCGTAAATATTGAGTTCCTGGCGCTGAGGCATGACCCTAGGTAACCCTTCTTCCTAAGGGTCACATTGACTCACTTGCCCTTAGACAACTCAATCAGAATTGAGTTCCAAACTAAGATATTAGCAAAGCTATAACAATTCTAAAAGCTCAACAAGGATAATAACCAAATAAATGCACAAATGAAATAATATTAAAGCTTCCATTGATTTTACTCCCTATACACACAGTACAATACGAAACCTCGTGTTCGTAGATTTGGAATGTCCCCAACTGACCCCGTACACTTATTACCAGTCACCTAGACACTTAGTAATCATTTCAATCCAGTTTAGTTGCGTTAGAGTTCTATTTCCATTCTCTTGTAATTTTCCCCATTTTTCCTATATTTTGGGTCAATTCCCTAGGTATTGGGCCATATTTGAACCCATGTGGCTACCCTAGAGAAATCCCAAAATTGTAATTAATTTTTAGAAATTTAGTGTTCTGAACACTATCACGTCGTGAAAAAAACACTTAGCGACATTGATCAAAACGTGAAAACCCAACTGGCATCGTTCCAGATGCTATGAATGGCACAGTGGAAAAAACCCCTGGCAGCGTCAATTAAAACGTAAATTCCCCAAACCTTCTTTGTTTCAGACGTCGTAACTAACGAAATTGCTCACAGGTTCTACGGCATCCCTCGCGGTGTCACTTCTTGAACACAGTTCTAGGGTTTTTCGACACCCCAGCTCGTGTCGCTGCGTTCTGAGGCTATCCCAAACTTTTTGGGACGTCGTTACCAATCCAAAACTACTAAAAACACCCAAAACCACCCAACACCGAATTCCTAACGTGGACCAAAACGCTCGAAACCAATGTTAAAACCACGTATGTAAGATGATGAGTTGAGATTTTACCTTAACTTTGGTGTTTTCCGTGTCTCCGCGTCGTCACGAGCTCAAAATCCAGCTGACCCTTCCAGTAAATTGAGAGAACGAGAGAAATAGAGAAACGAGAGAGAGTGAGCAGTGAGGAGAGATACAGAGAGAGTTTATACAAATCCCATTCATCAACCCCTAAAGCGTATCCTAAGGCCCATTCGTTGGCTCCTGTTCGCTCCAGCCGCCACCACCCCTTCCACCTCCTTAGCTAGCTAAGACACTTGTATGACTCCGCTGGGTGACACGTGATGTTTCTCGGCCACATTTCCATCTCCGAATGGCACCACGACTCGCCCTGTCGAGCACGAATAGAACATTAATGACCCGAACTCTTTCTAGGGTTAATTAATTATTACGTTTTATTTGTCAGTCGCCCACTATTATAGTTTCCCTGACACCATGTTCCCATATCTTATTCGCTCGACCCTCGTTCAACATATTTTTTGAGGTGAACCCCTACTTGTACACTACCTCATCATCAGTACACACCGACATGAATATAAATAGGTACTACACCAAGCCATATAAACATATCACATTTTTCGGGTCATTACAAGGTAAATCCTCTGGAAAATTGTCTGGAAACTCTCGAATAATTGGTATGTCCTCAAGTCTAGGTCCCTGACTCTCTGCTACTATATACAAAGCTAGTATAATCTCCATTTCTCCACTAGATGCAAGTTGACCTCACGTTGTACCGGCTCTCGGTGTACTACCTCGATGAACGAAAGTCGGAAGACTTGAGATCTCAAATATCATTGCCTTACGATAATAGTCGATATGAGCGTGATATATAGATAGCCAATCCATCCCCAACAACGCATCAAACTCCAAGAACTCTAGTACCCTGAAGTTTTCAGGTAACTCTATCTCGCCTATCTTTACCGGACATCCCTCAACTAAACTGTTAGGATAAACCCTATCGCTGGTTGCAGTAATCAAAATCAAATGCACTTTAATATTAACTGATGTTTGTCCTATGATGCCTACCATGTGACCCACAATGAAACAAATAGTGGAACCAGAATCAAATAATACATATTAATCTTTAATGGAAATGGACACCATACCCACAATGAAACGTCGTGTAGCACTGGCGTATGTCAGAGCTATCATGTGAGTTCCCTCCTGGCCCTGTTTTGGGTACACGGCTGTTGGGTGTGACCAATCCATTAGCATATGCCCAACTTGTTTGCATCTAAATCATGAAATCTGGCTGCGTTGACTGGGCTGTTGTTGACCCTGACCCTGCGTATGTCTCTTTCCTTAACGGGGTCCATCTCGGCCTCGACTACCCTACTGTTGCTGTCATAGCGCTTGTGGTATCGGGTATTCAGGTCTCTTTGCTGGTGGAAATGCTGGCCTAGCTGGCAATGGTGGCACAACTGGTGTTTGAGTCACGATCGTCCCTAATCCTTGATAACTTCTGTCCCATTTCCTTTGTCCTTGGCCCTTCTACCGCCTCCTCTCATACTCTACTGTCTACTCGTATGATAATGTTTGACTCAAAGCTGTCCCATTAGTGACCCTACTCAAGTAGTAAGTCTCGTGGGAGACCACAGAGTATCCAATGTCTAGCCTCAAACCATCCCCAAAGTGGTACCCACCCTCCAACACGTCCCTGACAAAGTCCCCAATAAAATGCCTCAGATATCCATACCAATCTCTATACCGCATGACGGACTTGTCAGACACATGCCTCATATTCATGAATTATTTCTCCAACCTCATCATAACTGTTGACGGGAAGTGTTTCTGATAGAATTTCTACTTGAATGCCTTCTATAACCCGAAGTCTCCATTAGTAACTATTGTCGTGTGCCTATAAATGACACCATTTCTCTACAGTATATATGACGATAACTCTGGATGTAGCCGATCCTCGATCACCAGTATCCTGTGAAGCTTCTCTTGGGATAACACATACTTCTCAATCTTCTCAAAGTCCATAACTTAATCAAAGTATGATGGCTGAAATGTGATGAAGTCCTTCACCAACAGAATCCCAACTTAAATTCCAGGAGGCGTGGGTGTGGAGGTTAGTTTCATCTTAACTGTTTATACCATCGGAACAGTCACGATCGGAAGAGTTTGCGTTACTTCAGCTACTAGTGCAGTAGTGGGAGGCTAAGGCTGCAGCTGTGAAGTAGTAGTAGTGATGGTGTTCGGAGTTATTGACTGCATCAGAGGAGTGAATCGAGCAGTCATCATGGCGATGAAGTTAGACAACTGCTGCCCCTAAGCTGAAACACGGTCGAACAGCCTTTGAAGATCCTCAGCCAAAGTAGGAGGTTGTGTGACGGCCCCGCTACTAATCTAGGGCACCGTCCAGCCTAATCCCGTAATCAAGCCTTAATCACGACACGTAGGACCCAATTACGTATTAGTCAACCTTTACTACCTATGTTCTCAATTTTAAACAATTAGTTTAGTTTAGTTTAGTTAGCGGAAGTCTTAAATATTTTAGCTAAATTTTTTTTTAAATCCTAGGTGTGGAATCCAGGAAATAACAATCACCATATATATGCAAGTAAACGGCGAACATATATAAACAAAGTGAAAACCAAAAGTCGGGTAATCTAACACTCCTCCCAATAACATCCCAAAAAGATAAAGACATAAGTAAATATAATACAAAAAGTACCTTACATGTACGGGCAGCTACGCACTCAGAGCTTAGAGGTAGTCACCGATCTTCTCCTTGCCCGGCCTGGTGCTGCTCAATGGATCTACACCCACCGTCACAAACTAGACAGTGAGTATAATGATATTTAAGTGATAAATGGGGAAGTCTAATACTACATTTCCAATTTAAACAAAAGGTATTTAAAAGCATATGTAGCTGAAGAAATGTTGAATAATAATGCAAGTAAATACCAACGTTAACTGATACACAAAAACTGACACAGCCTAAGTCGAGATGATCTACGTCCAGTCGGCAGTGAGAACTATGACCAAGCCTACTCCACTACTGTATGGAGCTGTGCTCAACATATAATAATGATCTCTCTTTTTTTTAACCTCAAGTGGCGGAGCTGTGCTCTACGCCTATAAATCATTTATACTTGCCGACAACCCCGTGGCCTATACCACGTGTGCTGCCCAAGTGTAGTAGCAAGTGCCGGAGACCCCGAAAGATCGAAATCCCCACGAATCTGCACATCTCGTGTGCAATGGACACTAGATTATCCCTATTTTAGATTTTCAAGAATTCATATCCTACAATTGCTATGATTCCAGCATAAGTTAGGCTACAAAGCCCCAAGGGAATAGAGTACCATTCCAACATAACAGATAACCCTATAGCATGCATCTTCTAAATATCCATTAGCCATATTTTAAGACAAACATTGAGCATATAAGGAAGCATGTAGTCAATGATATATCAAACAAGGTTTCAAGCTATATCGATATTCAAAATGAATAGAAACAAGGAAAGCATGATGTGGGAAATAAATTAGATAGTCTACAAATAGACTGAAAATTAATAAATGACTGGAATGAAATAAAGTAAAGAGTTCCCACAGTTTCACTTACAAGTCAACGCAGTAGTCCTAGCTATCCAGCCTCTCGACACCCCGATTCGTGCACCTGAATTCCCATGAATTCCCTTTAGTTCCCAAGGTTCATTTTTTTATATCATTTTAATTGGTTTAAAGCCACAAAAGTAGATTCATGATATTTAAACAAAAATTAGAATTTTATGTCAATCTCTAATTGTGGCATATTTTTTCGAGTTATATCGGGTACCAGGCAATATCAATACTGGTGCGGTCATCAACAACCTCTTCAACTGCTCAAATGCGTTCTCGCATTTCTCAGTCCATCATACAGGACGCCCTTCTGTGTCAGTCTAGTCATCGGCGAAGCGATCTTAGAAAAATCCTTCACGAACCTGCGGTAGTACCCTGCTAACCCTAGAAAACTCCTGATCTCCGTCACTGACGTCGGTGCCGGCCAGTCCATAATCGTCTGAATCTTGGCCGGATCTACGACAATTCCTGTTGCTTCAACAACGTGACCCAAAAACTTGACTTCTGAAAGCCAAAATTCACACTTGCTGAACTTGGCATATAAACGGTGCTTCCTCAACATTTGCAACGTCTCCTTGAGGTGCTGCTCGTGATCCTCCCGTGTCCTCGAATAGATCAGAATGTCATCGATGAAGACTACCACGAACTGGTCAAGAAATGGCCTGAATACTCGGCGCATAAGGTCCATAAACACGGTGGGTGCATTGGTCGGCCGAAAGGCATGACCGTAAGTTAGCAGCAGTCGTATTTGTGCTGAAGGTGTGGAGACACCACTTTTATGGAGAGAGATTCACACTCTTCACTGATCACAGGAGTCTGAAGTATCTCTTCATACAAAAGGAACTGAATATGAGACAGCGCAGGTGGTTAGAATTCTTGAAGGACTATGACTTTTCCTTGGAATATCACCCAGGAAAAGCGAACGTAGTCACCGACGCACTGAGTAGGAGACCGACCAGAGACGCCGAGCTTGTAAGATGTCATATGACGCACTAGTACGGGTTACTTGAGGCAATGATGACAGTAGGTCAGTTAGACGTACTTATTGATACCCGAATTGAGATCTGCGCACAGGCGAGAGTATATACCGTGTCTACACAGAGTGTGTCAGAGGGTCAGAGGACTGACAGGTTGTACCAGCAATTCAACGAGTTAGCGCAGAGTTTAGATTGTGTTGATTGGACAGAGACATCTGATCAGTGTTTGAGATTCAGGGGCAGATTATGGATACTCGAGATACCGGAGCTGAGAGAGGAAATTCTTCAGGATTCACACCATTCCCAATTTACTGTTCATCCAGGCAGGACTAAGATGTATCACGACGTGAAGAGACATTTTTAGTGGCCTGGAATAAAAGCAGATGTGTCAGAGTTTATTAGGAATTGCGAGATTTTTCAGCAAATGAAGGCAGAGCATCGTAGACCTGGAGGACTGTTACAACCATTGCCCATTCTGAGATGGAAATGGGAAGACATTGCCAAGGACTTCATCAGAGGGTTGCCGAGGACAGCCAAGAAACATGATTCCATTTGGGTGATAGTTGACAGACTTACAAAGTCTGCACGTTTTCTGCCAGTTGCAGTGCACTACACGTTTGATCAGTTGAGTATACTTTTCGAGAGGGAGATCATTAGGCTGCATGGGGTATCGTTGACCATCACATCAGACAAAGATGCTACGTATACTTCCAGGATGTGGCAGAGTATGCAAGAGCAGTACTATACGCGCCTACAGTTCAACACAGCTTTCCATCCTCATACTAATGGACAGAGAGAGAGACTGAATCAGGTTCTAGAGGACATGTTGCGGGCCTGTGTGTTAGAGTTCAGTGGATCTTGGGAGGAGTATCTACCATTGTGTGAGTTTGCGTACAACTACAGTTATCAGTCTAGCATTGAGATGGCACTATTTGAGGCTTTATATGGCAGACCGTATCGCTTATCCTCGTGTTGGGCTGAGCTAGAGGACAGAGTGGCAGTAGGGCCTGAGATTGTTGTTGATCACACAGAAAAGGTACAACAAATTCGACAAAAACACAAGGCAGCCCAAGAGAAACAGAAGAAGTATGCAGACAAGTACCATAGTGACTCACTTATTCCGAGGGAGCCTACGTCTATCTTAAGGTTTCCCCTCGAAAGGGTTTGCAAAGATTTGGTATGAAGGGCAAGTTTGCACCACGTTTCATCGGACCATTCAGAGTTAGGAAAAGGGTTGGAAAGGTTGCATACGAGTTAGAGTTTCCTCCGCAGATTTCAGGTGTTCATCCGGTCTTTCATATTTCAATGCTTCGACCTGGCTGAGTCGAAGGCAGGCGCACGACCGACAGTTGACTTGAGTCAGATCGACCTGAGCGAGGATTTCTCATATAAGGAGCAGCCTATCCAGATCCTAAACCGAAAGGTACAACAGTTAAGGAACAAGTCTATCCCGATGGTGCTCGTCTAGTGGCAGTTCCACACCGACTCGGAACTCACTTGGGCGCAGGAGGACTATATGCGAGATCGTTTTCCGTAACTTTTCGAGTCAGGTATAATCTTAACTTGAATTTAATTTCAAGGACGAAATTTCCATTTTGTTGGGAATATTTGTCACGACCTAATTTCCTAATCTTGATTTTCTTGCTTAATCAAGATCACCGACCCATGACGTGGGGCTCGCATGAGATGCGCACACTAACCGAGGCACGTGGCTGAGGTATATGTTATAATTGAACTGGTGTATACCTAGTGTTGTGTATGTGTATAGACTAATTAAGTCAATTTGTTTGCAAACTATAGACGTCGAGTTGACGCGAGCGGGCATACGCCTTGGAGTGCGTGCAAGTACGGGTGTCTAGTGGAATTACCCGGAGTAGCGAGACTATACTAGGGAATAGTAATTAATCTCAAATGTACCTTAGCATGAATTAAATTATATCATTAAGTTGAAAAATACAACGTTCGACGCAAAGGGAAAGTGCATCGAGTTGCGTGCGAGTCGAGACACCGAGTGCCGGGTAGTTGAAAGTCAGAGAGACCACTTAGATAAATTTTATAAATTTGTGTGACCAATTAATTATGATTCATATGGGATTAATGTACATTAATTGAGTTGGCCTATAGTTTATTTAATTAAGAAGTCACATTTTAATATCCTATAGTTGTTGTGAATTAAATTAACCTTAGGACAGACCTCGAGATTCGTGCTACCACACACTCCCATGATGAGAGTCACTCAAGTTGTGTCACATGAGAAGCTGGACTGCTTAGTTAGTGACCACTAGATTTACCTCGAGATACATAATACACACTAGATCCTAACAACACCTATATATACAACTTGATGAGAAAATTTACACTATTTGCATGCAAATCACATAAAATGGAAGAGATGGAAAATTTTGGAGAAGGTTTGAGAGAAATTTGAGCTAGGAGTAGAGAGAAATCAGAGATCCAAACTAAGGTAATCTCACCCACCATTTCTTTTACCCAATTTCTTATAGATTTTTTTTATTTATTGGGTTTCAAACACAAATTTCGAATTTATGGACATGCACTATGGATTTGGTTGATTTGAAGTCTAAATGGTATGAATTACTCAAACAAACTAGTTTTAGCCGAAGTTGTTGGGAATTGTTGGTGAGAAGTTGGTATTTTCAGATTTTTTTTGGATTTATATACAAGCATGTTGATCCGAGAATTTATTGTTATTTATGTGGTTTTTGATGTAAAAATTTAGTCTCTTGAGGTGTTATTGGATCAGTGATAGAGAGAAGAGGGAAGAAGAAGAAGAATAGAAAAAAAATCGAAAAAGATGCACACGTGCGGGCAACTGGACTGGGCCAGGGGGCCTGGGCTAGGCCCGGCCCATGAGCCGAGCCTGGCCCAGCGCACAGCTAGGCCCAAAGCGGTCGGGTCGGGTCGGGCAGACCCGACTCTAGGTCAAGGACTGGGTCGGGTCCCGACCCGACCCCAAATAAATAAATAAATAAATAAATAAATAATATATATAAATATATAATATTATTTATTAATTAAAATAATAATAAAATAAAATAAAATATATTATTATTATTATTATTAATTAATTAATAATAATAAATTATATATATATATATTATATACATATAAATTTAATTTCAGGAAAATAAGGAAAATAGTTGAAAAATTCCTGAAAAATTGGAAAAAAAATTATAGAAATTATAAGAAATTGAGAAAAAGGTAGAAAAATGGTTTTGGGACTTTTCAAGTGTTTTTTTCTTTAAAATCGAGATAAGAGGGAGGGGAGACGACGACCATGTCGTCTCTCCCTCCCGACGCCACTATGGATTAAAGTCAAGATGGGAAGAAGGGGAGATGACGACCATGTCATCTCCCCCTCTCGACGCCACCATCACCGACCGCCACCATCAACGACAGTAACAACACTACCTTACCTCGCCTTGAGCCGCTGTCGCGAGCCCTCGATCCCCTCCTCCGTTGAGCTCTCTCTCTTTCCTCTTCTTCTTCTCTTTTCCTTCTTCTTCTTCCTTTTCTTCTTCCTTTGTTTGGTGCGGCAGTGGTGTTTTTTATTAGTGTTTTGGGGTTAAATGACCATTTTACCCCTGCAACCCTATCTTTTTCCTTGTAAGCCAATGCTCCTTTTGGTCATTTTACATTCTTTTTTTTAAATGTATATATTTATATTATATATATATATGTATCCAATTCAATTAAATTAATTTATAACTATAGACTATGCTCTAATGTGCATTAATTTAATTACGTTGCATTTTACTAAATTTAGACTTACCGTAAGTCTCACTATTCGGTATCCTGGCTTCCACGCAACTCGAGGCGTGTCCCTGACCACGTCTCGGCGTCGATAGCTGCAAGTACTGGCTTAGTCAGCCTACACACATACAAACACTAGGAATACATCAATAAAATTATAAAATTTACCTCGGCCACATGCCTCGGTCTGTGTGCGCATCTCATGCGGGTCCCACGTTACGGGTCGGTGATCCTGATTAAGCAAGTAAATCAAGATTAGGAAATTAGGTCGTGACAGGTTGGCTGTGACAACCTTAGCTCAACAATCCTAAACTGTGCCACGAGCCAATTTTGTTGAGTCACGTAAGTCTAGTCAACCATCCTTTACCATTTAACATTCATTAAGCAATTAAAGGTTGACTTAATCAATTAGTGAGTTATTATAGTTATAGCGGAAGCAATTAAACCTAAAACTAAATGAAAAACCTCAAAGACACATAAGTTAAAACAAGCTAAAGTGTGGAACCCGGCATATGTATATCATCATCAATGAACAGTAAGAAAAGAAATCACATCCAGATATACATGCCCAAGATCTCTCAAAAACCATATAAAACCCAGTGTTCAAACCATATATATAAAGTAATACAAAAATGAATCACCTATGTCTGACAAATGGAAATAACTATTATGTATCCTCAAATGATGTTACCTAGCTGTGGAGCCTTCCCCTTACTAAAATATGGATCTGTACTTCGTCAAACACAAGAATGACGAGCCCAGGTAAGTAATGTCAAACAGGACATAAATACAATATTTCAAAATAAATAAATCAGTCTAATTCATGCAGATAGAAAGAAAGAAACAGGGAGCGCATGAATTAACAAGACTGTAAATACATCAATTGAATATAAAGGGTTAAAAAGACAAAAATAGAATAGCAAGGGGTCCCGACCAAATTGGTCGTTAAGTCGTTACAAAAGCCAAGCAGACTCTGGTTCGGGACGAGTCACAGCCTACCAGCCTTAACCCTTATGATTATGAAATATCCACAGACCAAGATAAGTGCCCGCAACGTACACTCACTTGCCAATGGACCACTCAACCAATGGAAATTCTAAGAAATAAATGAACAGAGCAATAATAACAAATTAAAGCTCATGAAATAACTGTAAAATTCCTCACTGATTTACTTACCGGTGTTCAAGCTAGTACGCACTTACACGAACTCTGACTTGCTTCCTACGAATCCCCGTGTGTCCCGAATAATGAAAATACACCCCGTGGTATTCATTTAAACACAATTTGTATCAGTTTCCTCCATTTTCCTTTGTTTTTTCCTAATTCCTGCTATTTTTGCCAATTTCAAATTTTACGAGGTTAAAAGACTGACATAACGACTTATCAAAATTTTGAGTACTTCACTTTTCATAGAAATTCATAAATTTCTATTTATTTGGTCAAAATATAATTTTTCCTAATTTTTCAGAATTTTCTTGAATTTTTTCCTATTTTTTGGAATTTATTTTATATTTTTTTTAATTTAGGGGGTGAGTTTGGATCCCCTGAATTGCTTATTACCCGTCAATTGTCCGTCTGAACCCGTAATTCACGTTTCTCTCAGGCCGAACCCATTTCCCAACACCAACGCGCACGTACAAACGTCCTCACACACTCGAGACATTGGAATTTACATTCGAGTAATAAATAAATAGTACATGTAACGACCCTCAAATTTAACATGCCATGTGCCAAATTTTAGGACCGTGACCCGGTTGTCGTGATACGTCAAGTATTTCAAAACTTGAGAGTTGACACCGAGGTAATTTATTTTTCTGTGGTGCATGTATTAGTAAATATGTTCTAGTACATGTCTCGAGCCGTTTGGCGTAACCAAAGTTTGAGTGAGGCTTCGCCTAGGAGAAATGAGGTTTTAAATGCAGAAAATGATTAATAAATGGATCATTTGAATAATAACTACGCTAAATAACTAAAATAAGGATGTTGGCGAGACTAGGGGCACGTGACGCGCAAGTTGTAGTATGGTTCGGGTCCGAGTACGTGAGAACAGGCTAGGGAGTTGGTTAACAGAGTGGTGTGCGAGTCACCTATTGAAGTCATCAAGTGAAATTAGAGTTGGTGGAAAACTTAAAAGGGAGAGCCTTGGATTTACCTTCGGATATGTGTGCGAAAGTGGATGATAAGGAGACCTATATAAGGCCCATCCCTCTGACATTTTTTTCTCACTCTTTCACTTTTCTCTCCTTCCCTCTTTTTCTCTTCTTCTCTTCTCAAGACTTAGAGACTAAGAAAGGCTTAGACAACCATTGGAGTTTGCACAACTTGTCGGAAGCTCGCCAGAGTTTTAGGATTTAACCAAAGTTTAGGTGAGATTTCAATCCCCATCATCTTTTCCTTCGTCTACGCATTAGTTTCTTTCAATTTTATCGTGATGACCATGAACACCACGTCGGGACATTGATTCTGATCGAAACCCTCAATACCTTGGAGATCCTCAGGGCAATCAACACGTGTTTTGTGAACAGTATTAAAGATTTGGAGGTGTTTTGCAATTTTCGTCGAGTTTTACAACATTTTGAACTGTTTTCATTCTGGACAATCGTCGGAGGTTCTACGACGATCCAAAGAAGAATTTGGATGGTTATTATGACGACCCCAATTTCACAATCCTAAATTGGGTCCTGCCCAACCTAAACTTACATGAACTCTCAAGCCAATCTCGCTAAGTCATACAAGCCTAGTCAGTTTCCTTTACCATTTACCATTTCAAATCATTTACAAGTTCAAAACGTCAATTAGTGAGTTAACATCATTAAAACGGAAGCAATCAATCCTCAAACTAATCGAAACAATCACAACTATATAACATAAGACATCGTAGAGTGTGGAAACCTCGTATATGAATATTATCATCAATGATCAGTCAGAAGAGAACAACATATAGATATACATGCCCAGAATCTCTAAAAGCCCTAAGTCCGAAATGTTCAAAACAATATATATAATAATACAAGAATAATCACCTATATCAGTAAAGTGGAAAGGCGTGCACTTGTATCCTCAGTAACTGTAGAGCCTTTCCCTTGCTGGACTGTGGATTGGCACTCTGTCAAACACAAGAATGACGAGACCAAGTATGTAATGCCAAGCATAACATAAATACAACATTTCGAAATAAATAAACAACCAGTCTATATTCATGCCAATAGAAAGAAAGGACAGGGAATGCATGAATAAATAAGACTGTAAATAATTCAACTTAGCAATCGAAAATGAGTGTCGTGGAAATAATAAAGAGACGCAAGTAGTCTCGACCAAAAGATCGTTGAGTCGAGTTATACACCTACAAAACTTGACGTTTAGGACACGGTACACTTACGCAGTCTTAACGTCTAAGCGAATGAGATTCCCTGGTAATCCAGGTAAGAACGCTCATCCCGTATAGAACCAGAACCAGTATTGTGCATCCCCAGCCGTGGACCTCAGGTATGTAACCTCAAAAAGCTCAAAAATTCTGTAAGGATCACGTTGACTCACTTGCCCTCGGACAACTCAAGAAATAACTGTAAAATTCTTCACTGGTTTACTTACTTGTATTCAACTAATACGCACTCAAATGGATACTGACACGCCTCCTACAAATCCCCGTATGGCCTGTCTATTACTACAATTCCTAATAATCATTTAATTGCAATTTCCCATTAATTACCCTCAAATTATCTAATTTTCCATAATTTTATTCGTTCACACAATTGGGTCGATTACCTGGGTATTGGATCGCATTCGGACCCATTTGGATACCCGAGAAACCCATAAAATTTTTCAAATTTTTCACAAAAATCACCCTATAAACAGTGCCACCCTGGGCGGCGTCCACGCGGCGTGGGCACTGGGGCTCTGCCCCAGACGCCGTGGGAAATTAATGCCTACAACGTCGCTCACGACATCCCAATCAGACGCCCCTAGTTGGGGGGTTTTTGACACCCCCGGCTCGCGTCACCGTACTTCGAGCCTATTTCAACCTTGTCGGGACCTCCGTTACAACAGCAAAACACCCTCGGCTCGTGTCAAAACCTCGACAAACCATCAAATTTTGAAAATCCACAAAAATCCCTACAAATTTAGAAACTTTCCAATCACCAAAACCACTTCACAAATCATCAATAAACCATTCCATTCATCAGAAATTAATTAAAAGAACCCATAAAAACTGAATTTCTCAATTCGTTGCCTAAATTCATCGCGACAAAAACACCCAAAACTAGTGTTAAAATATAGATATGCACGTGGGTAATTGGATTATCACCTTAGAATTCGATTTTGAACGATCCATTGGCATCAAATCGCTGCGAAATCCTTGAAACCCTCCACGTTTTGTTGTGTTTGATCGTTGAGAGAGATTGGAAAAATGAGATAGGAGAGAGAAAAGTTGGTGAGGATGCTTTATATACATCCCTCTCATCCACCCATACACACGAATCTCGAGGAACTTCCTTAGGTCTCCCTTAAATCCATCCACCTAACTTGACACTATTAGGTGACTTTCACTAGGTGACACTCTCTCTCAACTTAACCATTTCTCGCACAATACTCGCGTGTCCGAACCCATTTGGTACCCAACTCTCTCGGCGTAATCCCGGACGTATCAACGTATCGAATGCGATATACAACTTTTAATCATTATTTATTTTGTATTTAGTAAGTGTTTTTAATTCATTAATTCCCCCGGACTGCTAATTACCCAACAATTGTTCGCCCGAAACCCGTTATTCACGTTCCTATTGAGACGAACCTGTTTCCCAACACCAATATTCCACGTAAACGTCCTCACACGTTTAGGACATTGAAATTCACATTCGAGTAATAAAATATAATATAAAACATCGAAAAAAATAACATACCTCGGCGTCGACGTCCGATAATAGGAGCTGTATCACGACAAATGGGCCCATGTACGACCTAAATTGACACGTGGCACGAGTTAGATTTTAGGGTCGTTATAGTCTTCCCAACTAACTGAAATTTCATTCTCGAAATTAGAACAAAACTAAAAGGAAAACTTACCAAATCAGAAGAGGTAGGAAAAATACTAGCGCATATAGGACTCAAGCTCCCACGTCAACTCCTTATCACCGTGATGCTGCCATTTAACAAGGATTGACAGGATCTCCTTGTTCCTCAGAATCTTCACCTTCTAGTCTAGTATCTGAATAAGTTGCTCGTCATAGGTGATGTCCTCCCTCATATCTATCTGCCTCAAGTCCACCATCAGCCACCTGCCCTCTCTCGACCTATCCAGTCTGAGGTGGCAACTCCAGACAACTGATGTGGCAACTCCAACTCATATGCTACTCTACATATTCTCTTCCCAACTCTAAATGGACCAATGAATCTCGGCGCAAGGTTCCTTCTGATCGTGAACCTCTTATGACCCTTCATAGGAGACACTTTCAGATATACACAATCTTCGACCTTGTACTCTAACTCCATGTGATACAAGTCATAATGTCTCTTCCATTTCTCCTGCACACCTTTCATCCTCAATTTGATAAGGCGCATCCTCTCTGTGTGATCAACAACAATCTCTGGCTCAATAGCTGCCACATCGTCTGGCTCTACCTAGGAAGATGGATATCTGCATGGCCTCTCGTTTAATACCTTAAACGGTGCCATACTAATACTGGCCTGATAACTATTGTTGAAAACAAACTCACACAGGTGAAGATACTCCTCCCATAACCCACCGTACTCCAACACACACATCCTCAACATATCCTCAAGTATTTATATCAAACGCTCTAAGTCTGACCCTCTGCGGCTCAACCCGTCTGCAACCACATTGGCCTTCCATGGGTGGTACTCAAAAAAGAAATCATAATCCTTAAGGAACAGAAGCCAACGCCTCTGTCTCAAATTCATATTCTTCTAAGTAAATAGGTACTTCAAATTCTTGTGGTTGGTAAACAACACAAACCTCTTTCCATAGTGATAGTGGTGCCAAATCTTAAGTGAAAACTGTTGGGAAATGTGCCCTAGGTCAATCCATTAATAGTCTTTATGAATACATTTTAGTTAATAAAATAGAGGATTTCATTTGCTATTTATTATAATTGATTTGCATGTTTACATTATAATAAGATCCATGGGTATTTATAGAAATATCCTAAATGTCCCTAGTCGATTATTATACTGAGAACTATAATGAATTAAGACTAGTGTAAGTCTTGATTGATGATCATACGATGATCATACGTATAGGAATACGAATCAAGATCATGAGTACTTGTTAGGGAACAAAGTACTGGACCGACCCCCTATGAGAACATCACATGGATTAAGTCATAGTTGTTTCTCATGATAGGTATATTTTTTAGTCCTCTGACTTGAGATTACCAGAGACTTCAACATTAGGAATATAGTGATTTGACGCAATCAAACGTTGTCTTTAACCGGACGATTATAAAGGTTGTGATTGGTTACTGTGTAAATAATGTGGTGAAGTTGTGTAATCGAAATAGAATTTGTCCCTCTCATATAAAGAGAGATATCTAGTGGATCCCTCGATGTGTTAGACTGTTAAAAGGCCTAGTCTAAGTGAATTGATATTGATCAATGTCACTTAGATGTTTTCAGTCTACCTAGAAATCGAGACTAGTACGATTGAACATGTTGGATGACAATTCCATGCCTTATGTTTGATCAAAAGGATATCGTGTGACAAAAGAATGTTATATATACTATTGATTAGGTTGTATCGATTTGATATTTGTACAACTTGGGTAGTCATAATGTCTTGCTAGAGGCCGCTTATGACTTGTATACCAAAATGTATTTTGGTACACTGCCAACGTTGTATGAGCCTATTGGGTCGCACACTGAGAATGGTTTTGCGAGATTTTAAGATGGTTCAGAAAAACAAATTTTATATGATAAAATTCATGATAGAAACGTCCTTGTAGTGTATTATACTTATACTTCTTTAAGTAGGGGTATATGTGTAATTTACTTAACCGTCTATATACAAAGGTTGTATAAATAGACACTTTGAGTTAGAATACAAGTACGAAAGATTTAAAAAGGGTCGAAACTCTGTTTTCGTTTTAGAAACGACTTAGGGTTTTTTGGTATGCTCTGGATCGTTTTGGAGAGAAACAAAAAAGGTTTGGTATTTTCTCGAAGCTAGCATTTCAAATCTCGGTCGCCGTTCGTGTGTGGACTGCTGATAGAGGGCATTCGTTGTTGGCAGCGTCTTAGAGATCGATTAACCTTCAGAAAGGTACATTGCGAATGAGGTATGATTATGTTTTCATAGTATAAACGTGTTTTAATGGAATCAGATTCACATCCTGTTGGGGTTTTTCTCAAAATAGTTTTGAAATCTCCGTTGTGCATGAACCCCAAAACCCAACAAAAACACCACTGCCTCTAACTCCAAGTCATGCATAGGGTTGTTCTTCTCGTGAACCTTCAGCTGTCGCGACACATAGGCAATCACTCTACCGTCCTACATCAAAACATAGCCTAAACTGACCTTTGAAGCATCAAGTTCACCTCAAAACCCTTCCTTGACTCAGGTAATACTAGCATTAGCGCGGTAGTCAAACGTTCCTTCAAAGTCTAAAATACCTGCTCATAACTATCTATCCACTGAAATCGAACTTCCTTCTTCATCAACTGTGTCATAGGTGCCGTAATATTTAAGAAGTCTAGTATAAAATGCCAATAATAACCTGCCTAACCAAGAAAACTACAAATATATGACATTGATCTCGGTGTAGGCCGATCTACCACTGCTCTGACCTTAGCGGGGTCTACTGACACTCTGCTTGCTCCGATGATGTGTCCAAGATATTCGACCTCTGCAAGCCAAAACTCGCACTTACTAAACTTGGCGAATAATATGTACTATTTTCAGAAGCTGCAACATCAATATGAGATGCTCCTCGTAATCCTCACGAGTCTTGGAGTAGATCAAGTTGTCGTCGATCAACACAATGATAAAACGATCCAAGTATTGCCTCAACACTCGATGCATCAGGTCCATAAACATAGCTGGTGCATTAGTTAGCCCAAAAAGCATGACTGTGAACTGATAATTCCCATATCGAGTGCGAAACGTCGTCTTCTCCCTATCCTCCGCTCTAATCCTCAGTTGATGGTACCCAGATCTCTAGTATATCTTCAAGAACCACTATGCTCTCGTCAGTTGGTCAAACAAATCATCGATGCGCGGAAGTGGACAATTATTCTTCATTGTCACCTTGTTCAACTACCGGTAGTCAATACACAATCGCAGGCTGCCATCTTTCTTCTTGACAAACAGAACTGATGCTTCCAGGGTGACATGATCGGGTAGTTAAAACCTAACTCTAACAACTCGTCTAGCTGACCCCTCAGCTCATCTAGCTCTCTCAAAGCCATCTGGTACAGCAGAATCAAATAGGTTTGGTCCCCGAACCAAGTCGATAATAAAGTCGATCTCCTTACACAGTGGTAATCCTGATAGCTCTACTGGAAAGACGTCAGGAAACTCGCATACCACTGGTACCTCCTCCAACCTAGTCACAACTCACCATGTTGTACTCAATACACTAGTGAACGTCTCACCATCTATGCTAGTGGTGACTCTACCTCTAGTGATAGGCAAACTAGTCGAAGTCCCCTGAAAACTTAACTCTGGATACTCTAGAATCTGAAATATGACTTTTACTGAAGTAGTGGATCTGTGCATGATACGCACCTAACCAATCCATGCCTAGTAATGCATCAAACTTGAGGAACTCCAACACTCTCAGGTCCGCTGGCATGATATGGCCCTCTATCTCGACCGAACTGTCAACATACTACAAGTTTGGGTAAATCTTTTCCCCAGTAGTTATGGTAAGGATCAAAGGTCTTTTTAATCTAGTAGGTCTCAAACCAAACTCATCAATCATACGACATGAAATAAATGAAATAGTAGAGCCTGAATCAAACATAATGTGCATAAAATGACTACAAATAAAAACCATACCTTCAATAAGACTACGATTGGCAGTCAGGTCTAGTGTAGCAACTGCATGAACCTGTTCCCGGCTCTACGGCTGTTGTTGCCCTCAGCCCAGTCGTGGACACGCACTGATAAAATGGCCAATCTGTCCAAACTCGTAACAAGCTCTGTGAGATCCTGCTCCAGATTGGTTGCTCTGTCCCTATCTCTATGACTGACCGGAACTTCGACCCTGTCTATACCTCTGCCCTTGACCATTGCCTCTATCCGTACTACTGCCACTGCCCTTAGTTCGTTGTTACTTTTGTCTCTGAGGACCTGACTGTGTTGGCTGCTGTGGTGAATTGGTGTAACTTCGTGTTGGAGCAAATTGTACTATCGCTGTAGTCAGTGGAGACGCAACAGATCCTACACTCTGAGCTCTATCTCTCCGACCCCACTATTTGGGTCTCTTCCTCCTAATACTACCTAAAAATCCCCACATTGACATTAAAGGTGCTGACAACGTCATCGGTGCTCTGGTGCGTTTGCTTCCAAAGCTCTCACTAGCCATAGCCCTCTCATAGAACTCCTGTAACATGCTCGGAGCTATCATCACTACAACAGAGCTAATCGAATCTAGTAGACCGTGTACAAAATAGTAACCCTGGTCAGCGTCCATTTCGACTGCACCATCGACATACTCCATCAAATTCAAGTACCGATCCATATACTGCATAACGGACTCTCTGGTCTACTGTCTGATCATCTAAAACTCGGTCCTTTCCGATTACGGACCGTAAGTGGAATATACTTCCTGTGAAACCTTTCTCAAAACTCAGCCCAATCTTTGGGCTTCCCCTTCGATGCTACCGTGGCACGCCAGCATACATCAGCCTCGCGAAAAAGAAATGCTAAGGGAATACTCGACTGCATATGTGCTGGTGTAGCCAATACATCATGTATCTTCTCGTGGCTCCTTATAAACTTATTCGCCTCCTCAAGATTAGTTCCCCTGAGGAACTTCACCGGCTGTTGTCTCATAAACTCGTGAGTTGTCCTCGCCTTAGCCGTCGCTCTAACACTTGTATCAATCGATGTTCTCGGCGTATCCTCAGCCAGTGTCTCTAATTTATGAGGTATAGCGGGTGTGTCGTGAACTGTAAAAGTGCTCCCAACCTGAGTAACTGGAGTTGCTGACGTAGTAGGTGATGTTGTCGTTTGAGCTTTTAACAGTCTAAGAATCTCTTGAAGCTGATGATGATGTGAAGAAATCATCTACGACATGCCATCTAGTCGTCCATGTTCATCACCCGTACTACTATCACTTGTCCCAGTCTAATCGACCATCATTAACTGAAAAGAAAGTGATTTCCAAGATTAGGACATAGCTATCGATAATAATATATACAGAAAATCAAATAGCTCATAATTCAGGTTTAATTTTTCCAACTCTCCTCAGTTACCAACTAAGACTTAAGTTAGGTTCATAGAGTTCCACTTTAAGTTCAACCATTCCTAACTTTCGTTGATTAATATCTTAATGGCATGTGATATAAATCCAAAGTTGAATATTTAAAACTTCGGCTCTGATACCAACTGTGACTGCCCCAGTTTCACAATCCTATACTAGATCCCATCCGGCCAAAACTTACGTGAACCCTCGAGTCAATCTCGCCTAGCCACGCAAGCTAGTTTGCCTTCCTTTACCACTTACCATTTTAAATCATTTACAACTTCAAAACGTCGATTAGTGAGTTAACATCATTAAAGCGAAAGCAATCAATCCTCAAACTAATCGAAACAATCACAACCATACAACATAAGACATCCTAGAGTGTGGAAACCTCGCATATGTATTATGTATATCATCATCAATGATCAGTTAGAGGAGAACAACATATAGATATACATCCCTAGAATCTCTAAAAAACCCAAGTCCTAAATGTTTCAAAATAATATATATAATAATACAAGAAAAGTCACCTATATCAATCAAGTGGAAAGGCGTGCTCCTGTATCCTCAGATGATATGGCCTAATTGTGGAGACTTTTCCTTGCTGGACTGTGGATCGGTACTTCGTCAAACACAAGAATGACGAGCCCAGGTAGTATCACTAAGCAGTACATAAATACAACATTTCGAAATAAATAAACAACCAGTCTAAATTCATGCCGATAGAAAGAAAGGAAAGGGAATGCGTGAATAAACAAGAAAGTAAATAACTTAACTGAGCAATAAAAAATGAGTGTCCCGAAAACAATAGAGAGTGACAAGTAGTCCCAACCAAACAATCATTGAGTCGATGTATATACCTACAAGACTCGACGTTTAGGACGTTGTACACTTATGTCGTCCTAACATCCACGCGAATGAGATTCCCTGGTAGTCCAGGTAAGAACACTCATCCCGTATAGAACCAAAACCAGTATTGTGCATCTCCAGTTGTTGACCTCTGCCATGTTACCTTAGAAAGCCAAGAAATTCTACACGGATTGCATTGACTCAAAGAAATACAATTTAAAAAAAGGGAATCGAGTAATAACAATAATAATTCAAAGCTCAAGAAATATCTGTAAAATTCCTTATTGGATTACATACCTGTATTCAACTAATACACACTCAAATGGATATTGAGATGCCTCCTATAAATCCCCGTATAGACCGTAGATGACTACAATTCTTAAAAATCATTTAATTGCAATTTCCCATTAATTACCCTCAAATTATCCAATTTTCTATAATTTTATTCGTTCACACAATTGGGTTGATTACCCAGGTATTGGGTCCTATTCGGACCCATTTGGATACTTGAGAGACCCTCGAAATTTTCTAAAATTTTTACAAAAACATCCTGTGAACAGTGGCACACCGTGGTGGCGCCGCGTGGTTCAACCTTAGGCGACGCCATCACGGCGTGGGCCTTGGGGCATTTCCCCAGAATCTGTGGAATGGCGGCATTGGCAATTCATGCCCACAGCGTCGCTCGCAGTGTCTCAACCAGAGGCCCCAGTTAGGGGTTTTTGACACCCCCGACTCGCATTGCCGTGCTTCAAGCCTATCCGAACCTCGTCGGGACCTCCGTTACAACACCAAAAGACCCTCCGCTTGTGTTAAAACCTCGACAGACCATCGATAAACCATTCCATTCATCTCAAATTCATCAACAGAACCCATAAAAATCGAATTTCTTAATTTGTTGCCCAAATTCATCGCGACAAAAACACCCAAAACTGGCGTCAAAACATAGATACGCACGTAGGGAATCGATTCTCACCTTGGAATTTGAGTTTGAGCGATCACTTGGCATCAAATCGCTACAAAAATCCTCAAAACCCTCCATGTTTTGTTGTGTTCGATCATTGTGGGAGATTGGAAAATTAAGATAAAAGGGAGAAAAGTTGGTGAGGATGTTTTTTATACATCCCTGTCATCCACCCATACACACGAATCTCGAGGCACATCCTTAGGTCTCCCTTAATTCCATCTACCTAACTTGACACTCCTAGGTGACTTCATTAGGTGACACTCTCTCTCAACTTAGCCATTTCTCGCACAATACTCGCGTTTTCAGACCCATTCCATACCACGACTAACTTGTTGCGTAATCCCATATGTATCAGCGTATCGAACGCGGTATACAACTTTTAATTATTATTTATTTTGTGTTTAGTCAGTGTTTTGAATTCATTAATTCCCCCGGACTACTAATTACCCAACAATTGTTTGTCCGAAACCCATTTCTCACGTTCCTATCAAGACGCACCCATTTCCCTACCCAAATGCTCACACTCAAACGTGGGCGATAAGTCCCACGGCGCTCATGGCACCATGAGTGATAAGTCCCACGGCGTCGGCGACAACGTCTAAAATAGTGGGGAAAAAACCCAAAAACACGAGACATCACTGAGACGCCGCAAGCCAGAATGCTTACGGTGCCTCCCACATTGTCTAAAATAGAGATGTATAAAAATAATGCCGTGACGATGCGGTAGAGCCTTACACACGGTGGCACCGCTGCGATGTCCAAACCAAAAAATGAACAATAATTCGTATAAATTTTCGAAAAAGTTGAGAACTTTAGAGTTTTAGTTAGGGTCATAAATTAACTATAAACGAAATCCATTGGGGTTTCAATCCATTAATAGGTAGTTAGGGAACTCCAAAACAAGGGTTAGAGTTGTGTGAGCGTGTGGAGAGTCACGATCCTACCTGGTAATTTAGTAAGCAAGTTAAGAAATTAACATGAGATTCATTTTTCTCTATTGTTGTGATATTTGAATTGTTCCTATGCTTGGCATTCCATTCAATTATTTCTTGGTTGAGTATTCTTGGCGTAAGTGTGTTGAGAAGGTACTATATAGCCCGCACTAGCTGGGCCAACGCGAGCACCTCTTGCAAAAAGTGTTGAGCACCCCTACCCCTAGTGTTGTGTGATACTCAAGTACTGGATTGTTGTGGATATTTTTGTGGATATTGTTGTGGCTATGGTTGTGGATATGGTTGTGGACATGTTGTGGATTGTTGTGGATTAGACCGCTTATGGTCCTCTTTTGATTCGAAGGACACTCAAATCTCGTTGATTATCTATTAGTCTACTTTTCATGCAACTTGCTTATAATTGTCTTTTCTTTTACTTCATGATTCCTATACTACTTTATTAGTAAAACTTGAATTACTGTTATGTTCTTCTGGTAATAATTTCAATTATTTCTCAGTTACTCACTGTCTAGTTTGTGATGGTGGGTGCAAATAGACCTAAGACGAGCAAAGGGAAAGGACTTGTGCTAAGCTATTATCTCGCTTGATTCTCGGAGAGCCTTATTTTCTTGCTTTCTAGTGTAGGTGACTTCGTTTGCTTGGTGTATTTCTCATTTTCATATACTATATGTTTTATTAGTTAGGATTGTGAGACTGGTATCATGTGTTATCACATTATATTTTTGTCATCGGATAGTGCATGTTTATCGAATATTCGGGGTTCCAAATTAATAGAATTTTCCTAATTTCCTTTACTTTGAGTTATTTACATGATTATATTATAATTTTCTCTGCATATCCATCCGATAACTCTTATAATCTAATAACTTACTTTAAAATTGTTAAATTGATGAATTGAGGCTGACTAGGCATGCATTGGCTTGTCGAGTACGATCTCGGGGGTTCATGTGTGTCTCGACCTAGTGGGACCTAATTATATGAGAAATTGGGGCTGTCACAGTTGGTATCAGAGCGCAAGGTTTATACTTGACTCTGGATTTAAATCACAAGCCATTGATACTTAAACCAGCGAAAATTAGGAATGGTTGAACATAGAGTGGAACCCTATGATCTTAATTAGAGCTTTAGTTGGGGTGTGAGGAGAGTAGGGTTAAGTTGGAACTTGTTTTGTATATGTATATTTGATATGGTGTACTATATGGTATCGATAGCTATCCACTTATTTGAAATTTTGCTTTCTTTGTCAAATAGCGATATCGGATCAGACATGTCCTAATGACGATAGCGCCTTATCAGACTTATGCTACGTTAATGCTGATGAGGCCAGGTAATGGCGTGAGTTAAAGAGGCATGATCCAATTTTTTTCTATGGAGGCACTAATGTGACAGCAACAGAGTTGTTCCTGAAGAGTCATGAGAAGATTCACAATGTCATTACCATATAGGACTACATGCGGACGTCTATTTCTTCCTTGAAGCTGCACGGAGAGGCTAATGATTCATAGACCACCATATTGACTACCATGGGAGTTCTTAAGGACTGGATCGACTTCAAGACCCAGTTCAATCAAAAGTATTTTCCTCCTCCTAGGCTGTAGGCGAGAGTAACAAGTTCTCGACCTTACGACATTACGCAGATGAGTCGATTATGGACTACATGGGTCGATTCATTTAACTACCCTATATCGGAGGATCAGCTGACTCCGAGATTGATAAAGTCTACTATTTCACTAAGGGTTTGCTACACGAGATTGGAGGAGTTGTGGTTTCCACTGAGCCAGAGGTATTGCTGCGAGCATATGAACTGAGTTTCATTAGGGCAAGCTACCTACTTACTCCTCTTGAGGAGGCTAGGCCTGCACGATTTGAGGATCATCATGATAAGAGGAGGTGGAAGAACATACATGCTTACCGTAACCATAGGGCTTAGAGTATTGTATTTGTTGCACCACCTACACGACCGGCAAGAACTACCGCTATTCCACTAGTGTCGAGCTTTGGTAGTCATCCACTACAACCTACCCGACCAGGACAGCAGTAGCATAGGTAGACTACTAAACGTAGGGACTCAGATAAAGAAGGCAGATAGAGATAGACACAAAGGCCCAGTTAGACTCAGACTCAAAGGTCCACACAAGGACGTGGACAGGGTTAAACTTAGGGCATGTCTTCAGCATCACAGGAGACACGCAGTTGCTTCAGGTGCGATCAGATAGGCCATATCCAGAGAGAGTGTTTTCAGCTAGCGAGAGCACAGCCACAACATCATCAGGAGCAACGGGAAAGAGTTTAAGTTGTTGTTGATCCAGATCAGGGAGCTTCCCGTAATCTCACGAGGGTATGGTTTATATTTGAAGTACTTTCATGCAAACCATGTTTGATTCCGATTCTAATGTTTCATTTATTTCTGGACGCATGGTAGACACTTTAGGGTTGAGACCCACTAGGCTTAGTAGACCCTTTATCCTTAAAACGACTGTTGGGGACAAGGTATACCCGAGCTTCTTGGGAGTGGACAGTTCGGTAAAGATAGAGGGTTACGGGTTGCCTACTGATTTAAGAGTACTAGAGTTTCAAGAGTTCGATGCGTTAAGCATGGATTGGTTACGAGCTTATCATGCCCACATTGGTTGTTACGAGAAGACTATTACGATTTCATTGTCACAGGGTACGAAAATCGAATTTCAGGGGACAACTGCATTAATTCCTATCACCAGAAGTAGAGAGGCTATGCATAGTGTGATAGAGACATTTATGAGCGTCATGAGCACTGGCGAGAGATAAGAGATTTGCATTAGGGACGTATCGATAGTGTGTGAGTTCACTAATGTATTCCCTGAGGATATTCCAATATTACCACCACCGAGGGAGATTGATTTCATCGTAGGCTTAGTCCCTAAGACTAAAACCATTTCCATACAACCTTATAGGATGGCACCTCGAGAGTTGGAGGAAGTAAGGACTCAATTAGATGAGCTATTTGAGTTAGGATTCATCAGTCCTATCATGTCATCCTAAGGAGTGATAGTATTATTCGTGAAAATTAAAGATGGCAGCCTAAGGTTGTGTATCGACTACAAACAGCTGAACCGAGTAACAGTGAAGAACAAACACCTACTACCTCGTATCGATGATCTATTTAACCAGCCGACAGGAGCGCAGTGGTTTTCCAAGATTGACTTAATATCAGGATATCACCAGCTAAGAATTAGGGCGAAGGATCAAGAGAAGATGATGTTTAGCATGAGATACGACCATTATCAGTTTACGGTCATGCCGTTCGGCTTGAACAATATGCCAGCCATGTTTATGGATCTCATGCACAGGTTACTGAGAGAGTATCTAGACAGATTTGTGACTGTGTTTATCAATGACATACTTATCTATTCCAGGACTTGTGAGGCACACAAGGGTCATCTCCAGATAGTGTTGTAGACATTGAGGGACCATCATTTGTACGCCAAGTTTAGTAAGTGCGAGTTTTGGCTACCAGAGGTCAGATTTTTGGGACATGTAGTTGGAGCTAGTGGAGTTTTCATAGATCCTATTAAAATTAGAGTTGTGATGGATTGGCCTACTCTGACTACAGTGACGCAAATTCGTAGCTTTCTAGGATTACCCGGGTGTTACCACCATTTTGTGTAGGACTTTTCCAAGATTGTTGCACCGATAACAAAACTGACTCAGAAGAACACGAAGTTTGACTGGGATGAGAGTTATGAACTGGTGTTCATTACTCTGAAAAAGAAGAGGACTACCGCGCCAGTTTTAGCTTTATCCAATACGGGGAAAGACTTGGTGGTGTATACTGATGCATCGAAGATTGGTTTGGGTTGTGTGCTGATGAAGGAAGGCAAGGTTATCGATTATGCATCCTGACAGCACAAGGTTCATAAGAAGAACTACCCGATCCACGATTTAGAGTTGGCTACTATAGTGTTTGCATTGAAGATCTGGAGACATCACCTGTATGGTGTGTAATTTGAGTTGTTCACTGATCACAAAAGATTGAAGTACTTGTTCTTAAAGAAGGAGTTGAATCTGAGACAGAGACGTTGCCTAGAGTTCCTGAAGGATTACTATTTCGCACTCGAGTATCATCTTGGGAAGACTAACATAGTTGTTGATGCTTTAAGCCGGAGATGATCTGATGCCGAGGTAGTTATGTGCCACATGACTCACGAGTATGTATTACTTTAGGTAGCCGAGATGATGAGTTCAGCGGATGTGCCGACGACTACCAGGACACAGATATGTGGTTAAATGAGGATGTAGACCATTTCACTACAGACTGTTCTCGAGGAACAGCAGGGCGATGCATCGTACTAGAGTTACAGTGAGATGACTGACAGTTCAGATTATCTAGATTAGATTCGGTCGATAGACTTTTACTTGAGGTATCAAGAGCGACTGTGGATTCCATTAGTGGCTGATTTGTGCACTGAGATACTTCTGGAGGCTCACAGTTCCCTTTTTTTGTGCATCCTAGTTGAACCAATATGTACGCTGACATGCGACGTTTCTTCTAGTCGTCGAGGATGAAGTCCAATGTGTCAGAGTTTATTAGAGCATGTGAGACATGCTAGCGCGTGAAGGCTAAGTATAGACGACCTGGAGGTTTACTACAGCCCTTTCCCATTCCATAGTGAAAGTGGGAGCACATTGCTATGAATTTCGTTACTGGTTTGCCTCAATCTCCTATGGACACAATAACATCTGGGTAATTGTGGATAGACTGTAAAATTTGCTCATTTCATATTGGTATCCACTACAAATAGAGTTAATAGACTGAGCTTTCTTTATGAGTGAGAGATAGTCAGATTGCACGAAGTTTTGTTATCAAATATATTAGACAGAGGGACGCAATTCACTTCATTGTTGTGGCAGAGTATGCAGGCTCAGTTTGGTACCAAACTTGACTTGAGTATGAAATTCCATCCATAGATAGACGGATAGTCCGAGAGATTGATTCAGGTGTTAGAAGTTATGCTCAGGATTTGTGTACTGGAGTATGGAGTATCTTGGAAAGAGTACTTTCACCTATGTGAGTTTTCATACAACAAAAATTTCCAGGTGAGTATCGGGGATGGCACCGTTTGAGGCGCTATATGGCAGGCCTTGTAGATCACCATCTTGTTGGGTAGAGCCCGAAGATGTCATGACAGTTGGACTAAAAATTAATGTTGATAATACTGAGAAGGTACGACAGATTCGTCAGAGATTGAAAGGTGCTCAAGAGATCAAAGAAATACTATGACAAGTATCACGATGAGTTGCTGTATGATGTGGGAGACTATGTGTATTTAAAGGTCTTGCCACTGAAGGGTCACAAAAGGTTCAAAATCAAAGGAAAGCTTGCTCCTAGGTTTATCGGGCCATTCGGGATAGTGAAGAGAGTCGGTAAGGTTGCTTATGAGCTAGAGTTACCGCCTCAGCTTATCGAAGTTCATCCAGTGTTCCATGTCACTATACTTTAACTACACAAGTTAATCAAAAAACGACGACCGACGGTAGACTTGAGCCAGATCGACTTGCGTGGCGATGATACATATGAGGAACGACTGATCTAGATCATTGACATGAAGGTCACGAAACTGAGGAACAAAGAGACAGCTTCAATTTTCGTGAAGTGGAAATACCACGGAGACGAGGAACTGACTTGGGACTAGAGTCCTATATGTGCAAGCACTTTTCCTACCTATTTGATTCCAATGAGTTGTTACCTTGATTTAATTATTAGCTTAATTTCGAGGGCGAAATTCTAATAAGTACGGGAGACTATAACAACCCTCAAATTTAACACGCTATGTGCCGCATTTCAAGACCGTGACTTGGTTGTCGTGATAAGTCAAGCATTTTGAAACTCAGGAGTCGACACCGAGGTAATTTTAGTTTCTATGGTGCATGTATTAGAATATATGTTCTAGTACGTGTCTCAAGCTGTTTGGCATAACCAAAGTTTAAGTGAGGCTTCTCCTAGGACAAACGAGGTTTTTAACACAAAAAATGATTAATAAATGGATTATTTGAATAATAATTAAGCTAAATAACTAAAATGAGGACGTTGGCGAGACTAGGGGCACGCGATGCGTGAGTAGTAGTGTGGTTCGGGTCTGAGTACGTGAAAATGGGCTAGGAAGTTAGTTAACTAAGTTGTGTGTGAGTCACCTATTGAAGTCATCAAGTGGAGTTAGAGTTGGTGGACAACTTAAAAAGGAGAGCTTTGGATCTACCTCGAGATATATGTGAAAGTGGATAATGAGAATACCTATATAAGGCCCATCTCTCTCACATTTTTTTTTCTCTCTCTCTCTCACTTTTCTATCCTCTCTTATTCTCTTCTAAAGACTTGGAGACTAAGAAAGGCTTCGATAGCCATTGGAGATTGCATAACTTGCCGGAAGCTCGCCGGAGTTTCAGGATTTCGCTGGAGTTTTGTTGAGATCTTAATTCCCCTCATCTTTACTTTCGTCTACACGTTAGTTTCTTTCAATTTCATCATGATGACCATGGACACTGCATTGGGACATCGATTTGGATCGAAACCCCTGATACCATGGTGATCCTCGAAGCGATCAACACGCGTTTTGTGAATGGTTTTAGAGATTTGGAGGCGTATTGCGATTTTTGTCAAGTTTTATGACATTTTGGAGTGTTTTCATTACGAACAATCGTCGAAGGTTTTACGACGATCCAAATGCAATTTTGGATAGTTATGGACTTCATAGAGGTTTGAGATAGGCGTGAGGCGCGACAACGTGAGCCAAGATAAGTACGAGGCGCGACAACATGAGACGGGGTTCCAAAAAACCCCAAAAACACACTCTATCCAAGATGTCGCACATGGCACCATGGGCGATAAGTCCAACAACGTCAGCAGCAGCGCCTAAAACAATAGGGAAAACCCACTAAACACGTGATGTCATGGAGACGCCACAAGCTAGAATGCTGGCGGCGCTTCTTACGGCGTCCAAAATAGAGACGCAAAAAAATAACACCGTGATGACGTTGTGGAGCCTTATACACAAGGACGTCACCTACGACAGCTAAAACAGAGGCTCAAGAAAAATTCATTGCAATGAATTCGTGGAGCCTTACAAACGGCAACGTCGCTGCGGCGTCTAAACCAAAAAAAGAACAGTAATTCGTATAAATTCTTGAAAAACTTGAGAATTTTGGTGGTTTTGTTCAGGTCATAAATTAACTATAAACCAAATCAATTGGATTAACAGGTAGTTGGGGAACTCTAAAACAAGGGTTAAAGTCACGTGAGTGTGTGGCGATTCGCGATCTTACTAGGTAATTTAGTAAGCTAGTTAAGAAATTAACATGTGATTCATTTTCCTCTATTGTTGTGATATTTGAATTGTTCGTATGCTTGGTATTCCATTCTATTATTCCTTGGTTCAGTGTTCTTAGCGTAAGTGTGTTGGGAAGGTACTATGTGGCTCGCACTAGCTTGGCTAACGCGAGCACCTCCTGCAAAGAGTGCTGATCACCCTTGGTATTGTGTGATACCCGAGTACTGGATTGTTGTGGATATGGTTGTGGATATGGTTGTGGAAAAGTTGTGAATTAGGCTGCTTATGGGCCTCTTTTGATTCGATGGACACTTAAATTTCGTTGATTATCTATTAGTCTACTTATCATGCAACTTGCTTATAATTTTGTATTTTCCTTTACCGCATGATTCCTAGACTATTTTATTGGTAAATCTTGAATTACTATTACGTTCTTCTGGCATTACTTTCAATTATTTCCCAGTTACTTACCGTTTAGTTTGTGACGGTGGCTGCAGATAGACCGGAGACGAGTAAGGGGAAAGGACTTGTGCTAGGCGATTTTCTCACTTGATTCTCGAAGAGCCTTTTTTCCTGCTTTCTAGTGTAGGTGTCTCCGTTTGCTTAGTGTATTTCTCAATTTCATATACTATATGTTTTGTTGGTTGGGATTGTGAGACTGGTATCATGTGTTATTACACTATCTTTTTGTCATCAGATAATACATGTTTATCAGATTCCACATTAATAGAACTTTCCTAATTTCCCTTACATTGAGTTATTTACACGATTATAGTGTAATTTTCGTTGCGTATCCATTTGATAACTCTTATAATATAATAACTCATTCTAAAATTGTTAAATTGACAAATTGAGGCTGACTAGGAATGCATTGGCTTGCCGAGTATAGTCTCGGGGGTCCACGTGTGTCTAGGTCGGGTGAGACCCATTGTATGGGAAATTTGGGCCATCACAGTACAAACATCAAACAAAAATAACATGCATCGACGTCGACGACCAAGAATTGGACAACTGTATTATTGCAAAGGGGTCCACTTATGACCTACATTGACACGTGGCACAAGTTAGATTTTAGGGTCGTCGCATTGGCTTTCACTGGCACTCGCGTTGTCACTTTCGCCTGTATCCGCCATCGGTTTCTACACATTGACAACAAACTCAGTATCATCTACTACGTCGATATCGCGTATATATACAAAGGAAATTAACAAGTACATATAATAACCCCCATCTCACTTTCACTCAATTCCCAACAAAATGATTTCTAGGTAAGGATCGTGTTGTTTCCACTTCTAATGTTTGTGTTTTATTCAAGTTGTGTTTTACTTATTAAGAACTTATTATCTGATACCAACTGTGATGGCCCGTTCCTTAATCTAAGCATTGCCCGATCTAATCCCATATTTAAGCCTTAATCTCAGTCATGTAGGACTTACTACATATTAGTCAGCCTTTCTAACTTATTCTCTACATTTCATGCGTTCAGGATAAGTATTACACTTATCACACCATTATTAGATTTTCAGTGTAAATTAAAGCTTTAACGATTTACAAATTTAAACTAAAGTTTATCAATTTATGCAGATGCAATTAAATAAATCCTAAGTATGGAAACCAGGAAATAATAATCACATGATATATATAATGAAATGACAAATATAAACCAGTGTGCAAGTCATGAGAAGTCGGGGAAACTATTGCTTAACCTAATATACAACTCAAACTGTATCAAAAGATGTAAATGTAATAATATTACAAAAACTATTGCTTAGAGGTGTTTGCCAATCTTCTCCTTACCCGACCTGCTGCTCGACGGATTTGTACCTACCGTTATAAAAAGGTCGGTAAGTACAAAAATAAAACAGTATCTCCGGATGATGCATATATTCACATTTCCAAATCCAAAAGAGGGGTATTTAAAAGCATTACAATAGCCAAAAATGCTATACCTAACATATGCTAGAAAATACCATAGATAATCAAATGAAACTGATACGGGCTAAGTAGTAATGATCTAGGTCTGGTCGGTCGTGCATTACATCACATCAGCCTTGTTCCACTATCGTAGGGCATGAGTTCTCTCAACGCCTCATAACTATCCATGATTGTTAATCATCTCCGATCACCCCTATTCATGTCGTTGTGTGTCGCGTAAGTGTAGTAGAGAGTGCTTACATCCCAGAAGTCCAATGACCCCCGTATGCCACTCATTCATATTTGGTGTAATGGACCCTAGATTCTAAAACATCTTTCATTATCAAATAAGACTTGGGTTTGGATCTCATGCCAAGACTAAGTGTTATGCAAAGCATGCAAATTAAGAGCACGAGTCCACAATACGCTTCAATAATAATAACTACCTAATAGCATGTGGTTTTGTACTCAAAATGTCAACAAAACAACGAAATAAGACATGCGGAATACGAATGAGTTCGATGAATACCAATCAACAAGATATCATGACAACAAAGCTTACACTTGAGGAATATCACAAGTCATAAAAGAAGATTTCAAGGCATAATAATGGTATAAATAGACTAACAAGGAAGCTTTAAAATAGAATGAAATGTAAAAACAATTCTCAACGGGGTTACTCACAAGTTCACGCAATTTTTCTAGATATTTCCTGCCCGACGCCTCAAACCTCGCTATCGAACTTTCGAGAACTCCCCATTAGGTCCCTGGTGTGATTAGACATGTATTAGAGTGGGTTTAGGTCAATTTATAAGGGTTTAGGCTAGGCCATTAAGGTTAAGTTCGAGTTTGGGGTGTTGTACGAAATTGGAGAAGTTGCAGATTTTGGCTTCCCAAAACATTCAGCACTACTGGCTAGATTGCCTAGCGCACTGAGTACAGTAACCTAAAAGCCTGCAATGGTTTTCTGAGTTTCCTACACTCGAGCATCACATCCCCAATGTCCCCTAGACCCTTATTCTCCTCTACCAAAGGTCTAGAACATCCCTCAACATCAAGATACACTAAGCACTTCATATAAATCATCAATACATCAAGAATAATGAAAATCTAAGCTTGCATTTTTAGATTTAAGGGAAGAACAATCAAGAACATATGAAAAATCACAAATCCATAAATTTTGATTTTCAAAACCAAATTCGGAGCTTCTTTATAGCAAAATGATCAGAATGAAATGAAGAATCTAAATCCATAGTTTGATTTCAAAAATAAACTCGTTTTAACACCAATTATCATAAATTCATAATCATACAAAGAACCCCCCAAATTTGAGCAAAACCTTCAATTTCAAAAATCCAACTTGAAAACTGAATTCAAAGCTTTAAAATGAATCAAGAGAACATTAAAATCATCTTATTGATTGATTCGTCATAAAAACCCCATGATTTAAACTAAAACCCTTGAGTATGAATGCATTCAAAATGTGTAGATTCATTACCTAAGTCCTAAGTTTGTTGTGGACAACTTGATCTCCTTCTTGATGGTGAATAGACTCCCAAGCTATGTTATCAGGACTCAGGTACGAGTGTCAGCTACGGGTATATATCTAAGAGTCGGACCTGCTATTCTTGAAGTAAATGGATACAAGGACTCAACTAGATGTGTCCAAATATTTAGACACGAGTTCTTGGACACAGCAAAGGATAAAACATAAATATGTAACCAAGTATACATTATAGAGGCAATTAGTCTATAATTTGTTTTATATGATTTAAAATGTGGGACAATAAGTATTTTATTGTTGGGTTGAAAAGTGAAAAATGTAATGAGAAGCACCGATGTGCTATATATAGTTCTTACTTTTCAAAAGTAAAAAAGTAAAAAACATATACATAAATAATGTGGGCCCATCTTAAAGGCAAAATCTTTCCCTTCTTCCTCGATGAGTTAGCATTTTATTTTTCAGTTTTCCCTAACTCTCACTTTATCAGATTTGCAACTCTGTCAAGATGGCTCTCGACTTCTTCACTCCCTCTCTCAGGCTCTCCTCTATAGTAAGAGCTTCACTCAAGCATGCATTGAAAGTCCCAAATTTGGCATTTTTGAATCCCTTTATGCAACTTCTCCCTCTTTTCTTGCATCTCTCTAGCTCCCTACTCCGTCAAAACATCAGATCTATTGCGTTCAACCTCAAATCTACTATATTAATCTTCAGATCTGTCGTGTTCTGCCTCAGATCTGATGAGTTTAACCTATGATCTTTCACATCCAACATCAGATCTACCACATTTAAATTCAGATCTACCATATGCAACATCAAATCTACCACATCTAACCTCTGATCTACCACATCCAACCTTAGATCTGTTTCTTCCAACTTCAGGTCTTGAAGTTCTATTGTGTCCAACCTCCACTCCATCGCGTCGACACGTATTCTGTGCCAAGATTCGTATAGGATCGTGTTGACGCGGTTACCGTGGCATAAAGTACCAAGTCTGGGTATGACAGCTCCCAAGGACTCTAATTTCTAGTAAACAAAACCCCAGCAACTCTGATCAGTTCTTCTTAATGTTGCATGTTTTGGACTTTTTTGAAGAAAAAAAGCTAAGTGTTGTATGTATAGTGTTTTGTTCATCAAATGTGACATCCCATAAGCCTAAGTTGATCTTGTGGTCACCTTTTACTCGTACTCCACTAATAATTCAGCTTGATGACACACACTTAGACACAAGTCTTCATGGGAGCGTCTGCTAGCACATATCCTAAGGCGTATCTATATGTGTTCTAATTTAATCAAAACTATAGGAAATTCCATTTTGATTTGCATTAACATACAACCATAGGCTAACCCAATAATCATTAATTCATATTTAATTAAGTAAAGACTTACCATATGGCTAGCTACCCGATCCCACAACTAGCATGCAACTCGAGGCATGTCTCCGCTTACTTATCTACAACAACAAGAAATGACTTAATAAGTCTACACAAATACAACACACTAGGAATTCATCATAACAAATATAAAATATACCTCGTCCACGTGCCTCAATCAGTGTGCATATCTTACGTAGGTCCCACGTCACGGGTCGGTGATCCTAATTAAGGATTTAAACAAGTGTTAGAAATTTGGGTTGTGACATCCTGTTTGGCATTATTTACCTGTACTCATCAGCCTCATCTTTGACTGAGTGCAGATCCGCAATCGAGCAAGGGAAATGGACCATTATGTGACGGCCCCAAATTCTTAATGCATTTGGGTACGCCCGGCCTAGACCCGTGCAGGTCCCGAGTCAATTTCTCAGCGAACCTGACGAGCCTAGTCAGCCTCAAATTTATCAAGATTTCAAGATTTATGAAAGAGTTATTGCAATTATAACACAGCGGAAGCAAAATCATATTCTAATCAAATATTAGGAAATAACTCAATCAAAGGGAAATTAGGAATCTATATAAATGTGGAAAACCCCGATATAGTCATATCCAAGTCAAACAAAATGGATTGATGGAATCCACCTCAAAACATATTTCCCAGTCCCAAAACGATCATATATATATAAACGTCATACAAAAAGAAATAAACATGAGCCTACATCTCGGTACCTCAAGTCCAGCTGCTCACAAAAAGTCTCCTAAGCAAGGCCCCTTGCCCCTACTGCTCTCCGTCCTATCTGCACCCATCGTCACAAACTAGATGGTGAGCAACTGAGAGAAATCGAAAGTAAAGCCAAAAGAATATAACAGTAATTCATAAAACAACAAACAAGACAGTCTAAATATCATGCGGGAATGGAAAGACAGGAATTTAAATAAACAAGTTGCATGATAGACAGACTGGAAAACAAACGCAATCGAAACATGTGTGCCCTACGAGTCAAAAGAGTCCATAAGTGGTCTATATTCCACAACAATACCACAACAATCCACAACAATCCAGTACATGGTATCATACAATCACTAGGGGTGGTCAAACACTCATGCACTCGAGTGCCCGCATTTTATCCCTTCTAGTGCAGGCCGCATGTACCTTCGAGACACACACTTATGCCAAGAACACACATACAAGGAATATGGAATGGAAAGCCAATAATTTGATAATAACAAACACAAAGAAATGAAAATGAATCACATGATATTTTCTTAGCTGGCTTACTAACGTACAAATGCTTTTTAAGGCAAGTGTACTTACCTGAACTATCGTAACCCACGTGCAACGCTCCCGCGACTCCTAACGCGTATCCTCGAGTTTTCCGCTACCTGACAAGGTCGAAAACTCGTATTAATAGGTCAAATCATTAATTAAATCTACGTTGTATCCCAAGTGTTCTCCCAGTGTTTCGATGACTTGAATAACGCGATGAAAATCGAAAAATAAATACTCTCTCTTGGGTTTTGGAAATACTATAACACATGTAAGCTTACTCATAAATTTGTAAGCTCGGCTCGATCAGTGTGGGTCACGTTATAGTCTCAAGGACCATCGGCGCGACCCAGACGTCATCACCAATAACCAAATCGAATCATTAAGACCACATAAAACAAACTTAGAATAGTTTATCAGCAAGACTCAACAAAACCTCAATAACTAAGCACCAATCAATAAAGACATCGCTATGAATTCACGCTGGTATTGTTCGACGTTGGGAGAGGGTTTCCTTGGCATAAAATGGCCGGGCACACCTTATTTAGTCAGAACTTAAACACATTAACTAAACAAGAATTCAAACTTAATATTCCCATAAAAACATAACCATTTCCCCAATACGTCAAAATTTCGAACACAACCAAAAGTTGTAAGACCTCAACAAAGGTTAGGTGAGATCTCGACAACCTTCCCGTGTGGTGGTTCGGCCGGTAGCACCACTGGCAGCGGCGGTTTTCGGCATGGTTCCACCACACCAACACATGAAATAAAAACACTTTAACTCAAAATGAAACTGTTTTCAGCCACTCTCAGGGTTGTGGGACCCACATATGAGTTTGGTGGGGTCCCCAACAACGTCCCCGTCATCGTGGTCCAGTGGTGGCGTTGCCGGTGAGGGCGTTTTCCGGTGAGCGGGTAAAAACCCTATAAAACCAACTTAATGTGTGTACACTAGTAGGGACTTTGCATGGGTCATAAGGGAGGGGTGCTCCGGGACGGTCTGGACTCCGGTGCATCACCGGAGATCGTCCACCACCAGTCCTAGTCACAGTAGCCGCCCCAACAACCCACGCATGTACACACTTGCATGACCACCGTGAGCCGAGAGCGAGAAATGGAGAGGAAGGGAGAAGGAAAGGGAGGAAGAGGGAGAGAGATCTCACGTAGGGGATGAACCCTGGTCACCACCATCTCCAGTGGGAGAGGTGGTGTCGTGAGAGAGAGAGAGAGAGAGAAAAACCCGAGATGAGAGAGAGACCCGAGAGTGAGAGAGAGATCGAGTGAACACAAGAGAGGGAGGGTGAGAGGCAACCTCCGGCGAGCTACTCCGCCATCACTGGACCTCCGACGACCGACGAGAACACCCCAGCTGAGAGGTGAGTGGATCGAGGGAAAGGGAGGCCGAGAGATGAGAGAACTGTGCAAGAGAGAGAGTGAGCAAACCGAAAGAAAGAGAGAGAAAGTATACCTTGCTCCGGCGAGACGTTTGGCGAGGCGATCCGGTCACCGGCGAGGACGAGGCTGGTGAGAGGAGGAAGAGGGTGCAGTGAGGGTTGAGTGTTGAGGAGGTGGGATAGGTGAAACCGTGGTGTATATAAGGTGAGAAGTGTTCTTTTTTTTTCTTTACACCAAGGATGGGTGAATAGTAAGTTAAGTGAGGTGTTGTCTCAAGCATGGCCCTTCGTCTCCACGTAACCACACATCTCGAGGTTGATCCAATGGTGCTCCATTATTGGACTGTGTCACTTTAACAATCCTACACCATTGTCCATTTGTTGTGTATTTATCCAACACCCTCGTTTTCCAACAACTTTTCCTCGACCCGTCTTGCCTCCTCGGTCCGTATTTCTCTGTCACACGCATACTTTCGCCTTGTTCTCATACAAATAAATAATTAAATTATTCAATAATTCTTTTAATTATGTTGTTTACTGTATTTTTCTCCCCCGTTTACCTAGACGAGAACTCACTCATTTTAAAAATTGCCCAAATGGCTCGTGACACGCATTAGACTAAAATACTATTACACTCGTCAAAGAATCATAAAATTTACCTTGGTATCGACTCCCAAGGTTTGAAATACAGTCCAGTATCGCGTGGCCGAGTCACGGTCCTGACACGTGTCACACAAGTCAAGTTAAAAATCGAGGGATGTTACACATTACTTAGGTGATTTGTTAAGAGGACATCGGAACGGCTCTCCCTCTCGCACTGATATAGGTTTCTTGACTTTTGTATTATGTATTCTTATATATTTTAGATTACATTGGGTTTTTGGGTTTGTGAGAGATCTTAGGACATGTATACGATGTGATATTACTCTCCTTTGACTTGATATGCTTAATGATGGTATACATGTGATGGCCTACAATTCATCGGCCACCACGGTGTGCACCGCAGGCCCACAGCTTGGCCAACTCATCGTTTGACTGTGTCCCACGGCCACTTAAACTCTACCAACCGTCATATAAGATAAGAATGTACATCATAACTCTTAAGACATATTTAAATACAGCAGAAACAAGTTTAGTAATTATAAAACCTAAAGTGGAAACCATACCAAATTATAATCCATATACATAACAAAGGTGATCCTCAAAATATCAAAATATCAACTCCCAAGTCATATACAAGTTAGGTTTGTCTCACTCATACCCAAAACCCAGTATAAAACAATGAAATATAAACAAACATATGAGTAGGGCCAATCACAGTCAATCAATGTAGTCCTCAAGCTTGCCCTTCTCTTTGCTCGTACCAAGATCTACACTTAAGCCATCACAAAAGGCAGATGAGGAGTCCAGAGTGAGTATTCCCAAGGAAATTCACCAAGTAAATGCAAAAGTAAAGCTGTTGGAATCAAAATACTATAAATAAACATGCAGAACAAAAGAATACAGGCAACTATGGAAGAACATCGCATGCATAAGTAAGTAGTGAAGCAAAGTGCGTGCACAATCAAAGTCAGACCAAGCCATACTTCGGGCTATCCACCAGGCATGGCCCATCAGGATACCTCGAATGGGTGACCCTGGACCCTCTAAGTGGTTGGTGTAGATTCACGGCGCACCCACACATGCCTATCATACCCGGGTAGCATAATCACTGGCGCATGCCTAGACATATGCTATGGCTTAGTGGATTCTATTGTTGGGAAATGTGCCCTAGGTCAATCCATTAATCGTCTTTATGAATACATTTTAGTTAATAAAATAGAGGATTTCATTTGTTGTTTATTATAATTGATTTGCATGTTTACATTATAATAAGATCCATGGGTATTTACAGAAATATCTTAAATGTCCCTAATCGATTATTATACTGGGAACTATAATGAATTAAGACTAGTGTGAGTCTTGATTTATGATCATACGATGATCATACGTATAGGAATACGAATCAAGATCATGAGTACTTGTTAGGGAACAAAGTACTGGACCGACCTGCTATGAGAACATCACATGGATTAAGTCATAGTTGTTTCTCGTGATAGGTATATTTTTCAGTCCTCTTACTTAAGATTACCAGAGACTTCAACATTAGGAATACAATGATTTAACGCAATCAAACGTTGTCTTTAACCGGACGATTATAAACGTTGTGATTGGTTACTGTGTGAATAATGTGGTGAAGTTGTGTAATCGAGATAGAATTTGTCCCTCTGATATAAATAGAGATATCCAGTGGATCCCTCGATGTGTTAGACTGTTAAAAGGCCTGGTCTAAGTGAATTGATATTGATCTATGTCACTTAGATGTTTTCAGCCTACCTAGAAATCGAGACTAGTACGATTGAATATGTTGGATGACAATTCCATGCCTTATATTTGATCAAAAGGATATCGTGTGACAAAAGGATGTTATATACACTATTGATTAGGTTGTATTGATTTGGTATTCGTACAACTTGGGTAGTCATAATGTCTTGCTAGAGATTGCTTATGACTTGTATACCAAAATGTGTTTTGGTACACTGACAACGTTGTTTGAGCCTATTGGGTCGCACACTGAGAATGGTTTTGCGAGATTTTAAGATGGTTCAGAAAAATGAATTTTATATGATAAAATTCATGACAGAAACGTCCTTGTAGTGTATTACACTTATACTTCTTTAAGTAGGGGTATATGTGTAATTTACTTAACCGTCTATATTCAAGGGTTGTATAAATAAACGCTTTGAGTTAGAATACAAGTACGAAAGATTTAAAAAAGGGCCGAAACTCTATTTTCCTTTTAAGAAACAACTTAGAGTTTTTTGGTATGCTCTGGAACGTTTTGGAGAGAAACAGAAATGTTTAGTATTCTCTCGAAGCTAGCACTTCAAATCTCGTCTGCCGTTCGTGTGTAGACTGCTGATAAAGGGCGTTCGTCATTGGCAGCGCCTTAGAGATCGATTAACCTTCAGAAAGGTACATTAGGACTGTGGTATGATTAAGTTTTCATAGTTTAAACGTGTTTTAATGGAATTAGATTCGGATCCTGTTGAGGTTTTTCTCAAAATTGTTTTAAAATCTCCGTTGCGCATGAACCTCAAAACCCAACACCTATGCCCCCACAACGATTAAACACCAGGTGGGTCGTGATCTACACCATAAAGACACGAGGTAGGAATAAACTCAACTATCGTAAAGACATCAACTAATAATACTTAGCCACCTAAAGCAATAAGGAAATAAAGTAATAGATGAATAGGACTAAATTCAAATAAATCAAGTAGTAAGTACTAAAGTGAATTTAAGTTGCGATACTACACCTCAAATCACACTCTAATATCGTCCCTAATCCAATCACACTCCTCCATTACGTGTACAATTAACCATCAATCCAACCTAAAACCATAATTCCCCAATCAACCACACATATTCCCAAACCTTGTAACCTCGGTACAACACCCAAATCACCGATAAACTCATCATTTATTTCTAAATAGACTACACAAATCCTTAGGACAAAACCCAAATGGTAAATTTTTATTAAAAATTTTAGTTCAAAACTGTCCTAGACGCCTCCAAGTTCAACCCTTCACGGCGTCTTGGACGCCGTGGATACACCGTCACGTTATCTCCTCCCATGGCGTCTCGAAAGCACCATTTCCCCATTTTCTCACATTACACCTCTGCCAAAGACGCCGCGAGTGGCACTATGGCTCCTGAACCCCACGGCGCGCCTGACGGCGTCTTCGGCAGAGAGGGTTTTCTCAGGTTCTCGAATCCCCTCGGCTTGTCATCGCAATCTGCGCTTGCTACTCATTAAACACTCCATAAAACCCATGAAATCAAAACCCTCGCTACTCATTAAACACTCCATAAAACCCATGAAATCAAAACCCTTCGACAATACACATCCGAATGACAAACTCGACGTTTTTCAACCAAAACCCTAAAAATCACTTCGAAATCAAAACACCATAGCAACAACACCAAAACCACAACCATAACCTCAATTCCAACACCAAAACCACAACAACACCCCTACATAGCTGGTTTGCTCAAACCTTAACCCGAAACCACCGTCAAAATCCCTGAAAAATACCTCGAGTTATAGAGAAGGAGATGGGGATCGAAAAACTAACCTTGATATCGATTCCTCTTGAGTTCTTGAGCTCCAAATGGTCACTTGAAATCTCAAAACCCTCACACACTCAATGCATTTTCGGATTTCACTTGGAGAGAGAGAGAGAGAAAAGTTGGTGAGGATGAATAGTACCCTATCTATATATACAAAAAAATTCACATACCTCGCCCCCACATCCCCATGTCTTGATTGAGGGTTTAAATGGGGTCAAATGGGTCCTAATTGTGCCAAAATTGACTTCTCCTTTTGTTTCTTGACCCCATGTTGTAGCTAAAACCACTCAATCTCGGTTGTTCCAATACCCGCCCTGAACAGAGAACTGTGCCACTCTAGCACAACAACGGTACTACTGGCCTTAACATCATTTATTATGAATTATTTAATGAATTTTATCATTTATTATATATGTTTAGACCCCCGGCCTAGTATACTAATTGTTCGCCACCACGTATCCGCTCCAATGCACTAGTCGTAACGAATACCTGTCACACCAACTCACTCATTAATGAACAATATAAATGTACATATTGCGATGAAATTTAACTAAATTGGACATATACATCACAAATATACAACAAAAAGCACATAAAACAGACTGTATACCTAATCCAGTCGTGTTGTCCTCGCTGTAGGACCCATGAACGTCCCCGCTGACACCATATCTGCAATGACATCATAAATAATAGTAATTATTAATTGGGTTATTACAATACACATACCAGTTTCCACACTCTAGGTTGTCCAGACTTGTGTCTTGGAGTTTATTCAGTTAGTTGAGGCTCTTCAACCGTTTCCGCAAAACTTGTATAACTCACTAATTCGAATAACTCCTTTAAATTGCTATAATAATGTTTAATTACTGGATAATGGTAAGTGTGACGTCCCCAGTTTTCAAAACTAAACTAGGCCCCGCCTGACCTAGACTTACGCGAAACCCCGACCCCATCTCGACGAGTCACGCAAGCCTAGTCAGCCTTAACCTTTACCATTTACCATTCATTTATAATTTATTACCATTAATTAGCGAGTTATTATCAATATAGTGGAAGAAAATCTCAAACTAATCAATTAATCAAAACCATATAAAGATAAGACATCCTAAAGTGTGGAAACCCTGCATATGTATATCATCATAAATGATAAGTTAGAGGAGAATAGCCCAATAGATATACATGCCCAGAATCTCTCACATACCCAAACCCAAGTTTCAAAACAACGTATATATATAATAATACAAAAGGCGTCTACTTAGTCAACTGGAAGGACGTGCTTTAGTATCCTCAAAGCAAATCCCTAAGCTCCGGTGCCTTTCCCTTGCTGGATTGAAGATCTGCACTATATCTAACACAAGAATGACGAGCCTAGGTAAGTAACGCCAAACAGAACAATAATACAACATTTCGAAATAAATAAGCATCAGTTCAGATTCATGCTGATAGAAATAATGGAATAAAGAACTCATGAAATGTATAAGACAATAGAGGGATCAATCGAAATGTGAGTGTTTGAGTAACGAAATGGAATTGAAGGAGTCCCGACAACAGTCGTTGAGTCGAGGTAAAACCTTCAAGACTCGGGTTCAAGACAAGAACACAATCTACCAGCCCTAGCCCTTGTGACTATGAGATATCCATAGACCCGGATAAGAGCCTCCATTGTACACTCAACCAGAAAATATCAACAGCGTCTAGATAAGAGCTCATATCACATATAACTAACCATAACTCCCTTGCAGTGGACCATTCAACCAAAAGGGATTCCAATAGATATGATGATAAATAGAGCAATAACAACAAATTAAAGCTCAAGATATAACTGTAAAAGTTCTCACTGGTTTACTTACTTGTAATCTAACTAATTACGCATTCACGAATCCCTGAAACGTCTCCTATGACCTCCCGTGTCCCGTCAATGTTCAAAACCCTAATATACATTCAAATTGAAATTCCCATTATTAATCCTCATTTTAACCAATTTTCCATAATTTCATTCGTTAACCAATTTTGGTCGATTACCCAAGTATTAGGTTGTATTTAGACCCATTTGGATACCCGAGAAATCCCCAAAAGTTTTCAAAAATTTTATAAAAATTGGTCTATATGAACAACAACACGTCGTCGAGACATTGTGGGTTCAATTAACTGGACGGCATCTTCACGGCGTCGAGACTATACCTCACTGTCCAACTCGTATGTGAGTGACGCCGTCATTGGTCGTGAAGGCGTCCTTACAATGTCTTCCCTTGGTGTTCCTGCCAAAGACGTACATGGGTGACGTCGTAAGTTGGATCACTCATGGCGTCGCCATGGCATCTTTTGTAGAACGCCTCTGAACTGGGGTTTTCAATACCCCAGCTCGTGTCGCCGTGCTTCGAGCCCATCCCAACAACTACGACTACACATCCAAATATACACTAAACCAGCCTCGACTCGCTTCAAAACACGACCAAAACACCAATATGTCGAAATCACCAAAATTTTCCAAAATAAATCACCAAAAATACATAAAAACTCCAAACACCAAAACCATTTCAAAATTCATATTTGGATCACCCCATTGACTCCCAATCAATCAAAACAAGGCATTAAAACCGAATTCCCAAATTCGTTGTCCGAAATTATCGTGACAATAACCTACAAAAATACTGTCAAAATGTAGATAATGACGTGGAGAATGGGATTCACCTTAGATTCGAAGATTGGTCGTTCCCTCAGTGTCAATCCGCGTAGAAACACCCCGTAACCCACGTTGTTTCGTTTGATCAATTTGAAGAGAGAAAAATGTGAGAACGGATTGAAAAAGAGAAAATGTGATGAGGGATAGTTTTATACCCCCCCTCTCATCTCAATTATGACATGGATCCCGAGATCAATCTAATGGTCTCTACTCATCCCCTCCACCAACTATGACACCAAATAGTGACTACAATACGTGACACTATTCCTTGTTCAAGCCTTTTATCGCACATACTCGCGTTTTCGGTCCCGTTTCGGACACCAAACTTGTTTGTCAGTTCGCCCCAGATGTACCGGCGTATCGAACGCACTTTTCACTTTTAATTATTATTTTATTTTGTATTTTTGCAATGTTTTTGATTCATTTAGGTCCCCTGAACTACTAATTACCCGACCAGCGTTCGCCTGAAACCTTGTTATTTCACATAATGCTCAAGCTGAACCGCTCCTCGTACCAACACTCACACTCAAATGTCCTCATACGTTTGGGACATTAGAATTAAACATTTGGGTAATACAATATAGTATAAAACATCGAACACAAATAACATACCTCAGCATCGACGATCGAGAATTGGGCTTTGTTTCACGGCAAATTTGCCCACGTACGACCTAAATTGACTCGTGGCACAAATTAGAATTTAGGGTCGTTACAGTCTTCCCAACTAAGTGAAATTTCGTCCTTGAAATTAAAGAACTAACAGAAAGACTTACCGAATCAAAAGAGGTAGGGAAAATACTCGCGCATATATGACTCAAGCTCCCACGTCACCTCCTCATCACCGTGGTGCTGCCACTTGACTAGAACTGATGGGATATCTTTGTTCCTCAGAATCTTCACCTTCCTATCCAGTATCTGAATAGGTCGCTCGTCATAGGTGATGTCCTCCCTCAAATCTATCTGGCTCAGGTCCACCATCGGCCTCCTGCTCTCACTCGACTTATCAAGTCTGGGCATCGATATGTGAAATACAGGGTGAACTCCATACAACTGAGGTGGCAACTCCAACTCATACGCGATTCTGCCTATACGCTTCCCAACTCATAATGGACCAATAAATCTCGGCGCAAGCTTCCCTTTGATCTCGAACCTCTTGTGACCTTTCATCGATGACACCTTCAAGTACATGTAGTCCCCAACCTTGTACTCTAACCTCGTGATATAAATCATAATATCTTTTCTGCCTCTTCTGCGTACCTTTCAGCCGCTGTCTGATAAGTCGTATCTTCTCTGTATGATCCACAACAATCTCTGGCCTAATAGTTGCCACATCCTCTAGCTCTGCCCAACAAGATGGAGATCTGCATGGCCTCCCATATAATGCCTCGAACGGTGTCATACTAATACTAGCTTAATAACTATTGTTATAGACAAACTCACACAAGTGAATATACTATTCCCATGAACCACCGTACTCCAACATACACATCCGCAACATATCCTCGAGTATCTGTATCAGACACTCTGACTGTCCATTAGTCTGTGGATGATAGGCAGTGCTGAGATCCAACCGCGTGCCGAACTGTGCCTGCATGTTCTGCCAAATCGTGATGTGAACTGTGGCCCTTTGTCAGACACAATCGATATAGGTACACCATGCAGTCGAACTATCTCCCACTCGTATAACAAAGCCAACCTATCCACCCAATGTGTGGTCGAAACTGGTAAAAAGCGCGCAAACTTTGTCAACCTGTCCACAATTACCCAGATACTGTCATGACCGCGTTGAGACCGAGGAAAACCACTAACAAAATCCAGCGCTATATGCTTTCACTTCCACCAAGGAATAGGAAGTGACTATAGTATCCCGCTAGATCTGCGATGCTCAGCCTTAACTCGCTGACAAATCTCACACCCTCGAACATAATCAGAAACAACGATCTTCATCCTCGGCCACCTAAACAGACGACGCATATCAGCATACATCTTGGTCTTGCCAGAATGAACCGTAAAATGCAAGTAGTATACCTCATGAAGTATCTCATTGCGTAGCTCAGCCACTGATGGAATCCACAGTCGCCTTTTAAACCTCAAACACAAGTCTGTCTACTAACTCGAATTTGGATGATTTGAGCTCTTAGTAAACTTCCAAAAATCTGCCATACTCCTCGTCAACCTGCTGACCATCTAGTACACTTTTAATAGAGATAATCTGAATCCTCAACTGGCCACAAATCAATACTCTAGTGCTGGTCAGAATATCAACTAAATACAACATCTCGACCGCCTCGAGCAAATCATACCCATGTGTCATGTGGCATGTAATAACCTCTGAGTCTGACCCTCTATAGCTCAATGCGTCGACAACCACATTAGCCTTCCCCGAGTGGTACTCCAATGAGAAATCATAGTCCTTGTGGAACTCTAGCCAACACCTCTGTCTCATATTCAGATCTTTTTGAGTAAATACGTATTTCAAACTCTTGTGGTCAGTAAACAACACAAACCTCTCTCCGTATAGGTAATGGTGCCAAATCATCAATGAAGACACCACTGCTGCCAACTATAAGTCATGCGTAGGGTAGTTCTTCTCGTGAACCTTCAGCTGTCGTGATGCATAAACAATCACTTTACCGTCCTGCATCAAAACACAGCCTAAACCAACTTTCAAAGCATCGGTGTTCACCTTAAAACCCTTCCTTGACTCAGGCAATACTAGCACTGGCGCAGTAGTCAAACGTTATTTCAAGGTCTAGAACGCCTGCTCACAATAGTCAGTCCATTGAAATCTCACGTCCTTCTTCGTTAACTGCGTCATAGGTGTCGTAATCTTTGAGAAGTCACATACAAATCACCTATAATAACCCGCCAAGTCAAGAAAACTGTGAATTTCTGACACTGATCTCGGTGTAGGCCAATCTACCACTGCTCTGACCTTAACAGGGTCCACTGACTCCTCCTGCTCTAGCAATGTGTCCTAGAAATCCGATCTTCGCAAGCCAAAACTCGCACTTATTGAACTTGGCGTACAACCTATGCTCTCTCAAAATCTGCAACACGAATATGAGATGCTCCTCGTGATCCTTACGAATCCTGGAGTAGATCAAGATATCGTCGATAAATACGATGAAAAACATTTCAGAAACTGTCTCAACACTCGATGCATCAAATCCATAAACTTCGCAAACGCATTAGTAAGCCCAAAAGGCATGACTGTGAACTGATAATACCCGTATCGAGTGTGAAAATTAGTCTTCTCCCTATCCTCTGCTCTAATCCACAATTGATGGTACCCAGATCTCATGTCTATCTTCGAGAACCACTGAACTCCTGTCAACTGATCAAACAAGTCATCAATGCCCAAAAATAGATATTTGTTCTTCATTATCACCATGTTCAACTGCCAGTAATCAATACACAAATGCAGGTTACCATCCTTCTTAACAAACAGAACTGGTGCTCCCCAGGGTGACATGCTCGGGTAGATAAAACCTAACTCTAGTAACTCATCTAGCTGACTCCTCAGCTTATATAGCTCTTTCGAAGCCACCCGATATGGCAGAATCGAAATAGGTTTGGTCCCCGAGACCAAGTCGATAGTAAAATCGATCTCTCTAGGCGGTGGTAACCCTGGTAACTCTGTTGGAAAGATGTTAAGAAAGTCGCATACCACTGGTACCTCCTCCACCTAATTACAACTTACTCCGTCAGACTCAATACACTAGCAAACATCTCAATATCTACACTAGTGGTGACTCTACCTCTAGTGAAAGGCAAACTGGTCGAAGTCCCCTGAAAACTAAACTCTAGATGCTCTGGAATCTAAAATATGACCCTCTTACTGAAGTAGTGGAATCCATGCCCAGTAATACATCAAACTCGAGGAACTCCAACACTCTCAGGACCGCTGGCATGACATGACCCTCTATCTCTACTGAATAATCAACATACAACAAGTTCGGGTAAATCTTGTCCCAGTAGCTGTGCTAAAGATTAAGGGTCTATCTAGTCTAATAGGATTCAAACACAAATCATCAACCATACGACCCAAAATAAAAGATACGGTAGAGCCTGAATCAAACATAACATGCATGAAATGATTACAAATGAAAACCGTACCCTCAATAAGACTACGGCTGGCAACCAGATCTGGTGTAGTAACCGCGTGAACCTGCTCCTGGCTCTACTACTATTATTGTTGCTATCCTCAACCCAATCATAGACATGCACTACCAAAGTGCCCCAATTGACCACACTCCCAATAGACTCTCTGAGCTCCTAACCCAGACTGTGTCCACTGTCCCTGCCCATGTGCCTGACCAAACCTCTATCCTTATCTCTACACCTAACTGGAACCCAGACCCTATCTCTAGCCACTGACTCTACCATCAATCCTCTGATAAAACTACTACTAAGGACCTGACTGTACTGGCTACTGAGGTGAACTCGCGTAACTCCTCATGGAAGTAGCTGGTACAATCACTATAGATGGTGAAGACGCAACTAATGTTAGGTTATGAGTTGTATCACCCTGCCTCCACTATCTCATTATTTTCCTCCTCCTATCACCTCAAGACCCTCCAACTAATTACGAGGGTGCTGACAATGTTGCTAGAGCCTCGATGTGCGTGCTCTTAAAACTCTAACTAGCCATAGCTCGCTCATAGGCATCCTGTAGCCTGCTCGAAGCAGTCGTCACTACTATAGAACTGATTAAACCCAATAGACTGTGTACAAAATAATAAGCCTGATAGGCATCAGTATCGGCTGCTCCATCGACATACTCCATCAGTCTCAAGTACCATTCCATATACTGTATAACAAACTCTCTTATATGTCGTCTGATCATTTGGAACTCGGCCCTCTTCCAATTATGGACCGTAGGAGGAATATACTTCTTGTGAAACCTCTCTCTAAACTCAGTCCAATCCTTGGGCCTCCCCTTCGACGCTACTGTCGTGCGCCACCAAATATCAGCCTCGCCAAACATACATGATGAAAAATACTCGGCTGCATATGTGTCGGCATAGCCAAGACCTCACGGATCTTCTCGTGGCTCCTCATAAACTTCTTCGCTGCCTCCAGATTAATTCCCCTGTGGAAATTCACTGGCTGGTGTCTCATGAACTCTCGAGACTGCATTACCTTATGCGTCACTCTAACACCAGTGTCAGTCTGTCTTCTCGACGTATCCTCTACTGGTGTGTCTAGTGTAGGAGGCTCCTTAGTCACTACGGGTCCTACAACAACTATGGGTGTTGCTGGCATATCCTGAACTGTTGGAACATTCCTTACCTGAGCAACTGGAGCTGTTAACGTACTCAATGATCCTATTGCCTGAGCTCTCAGTAGTTTAAGAATCTCTTGTAATTGTTGATCGTGCGATGAAATTGTAACGACCCAATTAATAATTGTCGTTATTTTATGACGCCATTGTAGACGTAGACGCCAGAGGGGATGTTCGTGGCTCCCATAGCGAGGCTGGAGCACGCCCGTATTAGTTAAATAGTTATTTTATGTGTTGTTTTTGTTTAAATTTTGTGATGTTTATGTTAAAATAGGTTAAACGACATCGCGATGTATATAATTATATTTTAATTGACGTGCGAGATTGTGTGTTGCGTATTCACCTCGATATGAGTGTCGACGCGGGTACTAGGTAGACTAAAAGACAAAATTTTAAGTTGAGAAAAATAATACACACATTAAATGAATTAAATGTGACAAAATAGTAAATTGGTGGGCCCCTAGTAACACGCGGGGCCGTGGTCGACACGCGTGGGTGGTACGATAGTGTGCATGCTCGAGTACGCTCATTGGCGCGTACACCAAATTGTAGGCACGAAAATATAGGTGAATATATATATATATATTTATATATATATGCAATTTAAAATCTATATGTATATATATATAAATATATATATATTAAAATTAGAAAATAAATAAATAATTGTGAAATGACCAAAAAGGGCATTTGATTATGAAGAAGAGGATAAGAACATAGGGGTATTTTGGTCATTTTCACCCCAAAATGTGAATAACCACCACCATCGACACCAATTTTCATTCCAAAAATCAAAAATTGAAAGTGAAGTAAGGATCGAAATTGAGAGACCGAGGGAGAAGAAGAAGGAAGGAAAGAGAGAGAGATCGCGAGCTCGACGAGGTCATCGTGAGGCGAGGTGAGTTGTTGTTGTTGATGTTGTTGTTGTATGTGTTGATTGATGTGGCAGTTCAGTGGTTCAGTGGTGGGGTGGGGTGGGGTAGAGCTCGAGAGCTCGAACGAACTGCAAAAGCAATTCGTCCAAAGAGGGAGATGACACCCATGTCGTCTCCCCTCCCTCCTAATTCCATTAGAAAAAAAATATTCCTGTTGAAATAGAGTTCTGTTGCTCTGTTTCAACGAAGGAGATGGGGGGAGGGTGCACGCACGCACGCAGTGGCTCGGGTCAAACTGGCTCAGGCCCAATCCAGGTGGGCCTGGACCGGGCCCGACCCGGACTCGATGTAGGGGACCCACCCCATATTAATTAAATAATATTATTTTTTATTATTTTATTTAAATAATAAATTAAAAACAGTTTTAAATAAAATAAAATACAGAAAAATAGAGAAGACTAGCTAAAAATTATGGAAAAATCCAAAAAAATATGAGAAATTAGAAAAAGGATTCATAAATGAATTTCGGGACTTTCTCGTGATTTTGGTGAGATGTTGTCAAGGTTTTTACCTTGTAAAACGTAAAATTGACATAATATACTCCATTGAAGATAATTTAATGACAAATGGTCTTAGGTACATTTGGTTGATAATTTTGATTGTCGGGTGTTTATTGGAGCTGGACCGGGGTTTATTTTACGGGACGAGGAGTGCGGCTTGAGGTGTGTAGTAACCCAACTGAAATTCACTTTAGTAATTACTGCTTGATTTATTTGAATTCAATCATGTTCATTTACTACTCTATTTCCTTATTACTTTACGGTGGCTGAGTACTCTAACCTGTTGACTTTACGGTAGTTGAGTTTACTCTTACCTGGTGTCTTTATAGTGTTGAGATCACTCCCCACCTGGTGTTTATTCGTTGCGGGAGCATAGGGTCCACTAAGCCATAGCATATGTCTAGGCATGCGCCGGTGAATATGTTACCCGGGTATGATAGGCATGTGTGGGTGCGCCATGGATATACACCGGCTACTTAGAGTGTCCAGGGTCACCCGTTAGAGGTATCCTCATGGGCCGTACCTGGCAGATAGCCTGAAGCATGGCTTAGTCTGACTTTGCTTCAGCACGCACTTTGCTTCACTGCTATATTTATGCATGCGATGATCTTCCACAGTCGTCTGTATTCTTTTGTTCCACATGTTTATTTATAGTATTTTAAATTTTAGCAGTTTATTTACATATTTACTTGGTGAATTTCCTTGGGATTACTCACTCTAGACTCGTCATCTGTCTTTTTGTAATGGCTTGAGTGTAGATCCTATTACGAGCTGAAGAAGAGCAAGCTTGAGGACTACATTGATTGACTGCATATTCCCTAGTTGTACGTTTATTTTTATTTCCTTGTTTTATGTTGGGTTTTGGGGTATGAGAGATAGATATGACTTTTATATAACTTGTAGGTTATATTTTTGATATTTTGAGGATCTCAGATGATATGTATATGATGTATATTTTGAGATGGTTTCCACCTTAGGTAATATGCTCATAAAACACCTTGATGATTTTAATTATCCTCTGCGTACTTTGAGGTAAAATGATAATAAAGAATCCAAAGCTAACTTAAATCAATAATAATTAATACATAACTTAAAGTTAGCAAGAATTTGATTATATTGAGTTTACGAGTGGCCATGGGACGCAGCCGGGTGATGATTTGGCAGAGTTGTGGGCCCGCGATGCACGTCGTAGCTACCGATGATATCAGAGCATAGGCTTATGAAACCTTAGTCTTGATTTGGAGATTTAATAAGAGCATAAAATTTAATAAACCTAGATGTGGAAACCAAAGTGAATGACTAAAACCTTAGTTGGGAAATGATGTGAAATGGGTAAAATCAGGAATATATATATGTATGTTTTTATTGTAAAATAAATATTATAGGCGTACATATTGAGTCTAATCCAATGCACATTGGGTGTGCAGTTTACGATGGACAGGCAGACTCCTACTACTACTGCGCCGACTACTCAACAAGAAGTTGGGGATACCAGTGGCCCCACCACTTCAGAGGTAGCTAATATGCGAACTGTGGTGCAGAGAGTTACTGACCAGTAGTTGTTACAACAAGTACAAATGGCGGAGATTATGAAGTATATACGAGGCTCGAGAGTACCTACAGTGACACCGACTACCGAGCTAGTTGTACCTACTACTTAGGCAGTATTAAAGCCAGTTGTTACCATACAGGCAGCAGGGTCAAAGACGTTGACAGAGAGGGCCAAGCCTATTGTGGTGCCAGCAGAGACTACTGATGTGACACCTACTACTACAGAGCAGCAGGTAGTTGCTTCGACCGCCAGGAGTAGGATGTCGGAGGCAGCGAATATGGTAAAGGATTTTATGAGGTTCATCCCCACTTTCTTTACTGGGGTCAGTGATCTAGAGATTGCGGAGCGTTGGTTGATGATGCATCGACGACTATACTAGTTATTAGAGGTACCAGAGACAGATCAGGCGTGGATTTTGGGGTACTGTTTGAGAGGCCAGGCCGTAGTTTGGTGGACGACTTACACCGACACACATTCTGAGCTGTCTACTTGGGTAGAGTTCCAATAGTTATTCCTTGACGAGTATATCGCCACTGAGGTACAGTTGAGACTTAGAGAGGAGTTTCTAGCACTACGACAGGGAACCATGTCAATATTACAATACATGGAGAGATTCAGGTATCTTATGATGTACACCGAGAGACTCCAGATTTACTACTTCATCAGGGGATTGGATTAGAGGATTGATGGTGTGATTGTGGCGATTGGAGCTGAGACTTTACAGGCTATATACGATAGGGCTTTAGCTCGCGAGACAAACTTACGATATAGAGGTGAGTTGATGGATAGGTCTGAGCAGAGTTCTCAGCCTGATCAGAGATCAAAAAGACAAAGAGATCAGTTTAATAGATAGAGATAGGATCAGCATAGTCGATGGAAAGATAGGCAGGATCAAGGTCCACGAGATAGGTGTCTAGAGCAACAGAGAGGAAATGAGAGGTAAGTGGTGTATGTTGCTGCACCTGTACCTGTTAAGTAGCCGCGATAACGTGTTAGGGATGGAGGAGGTTGTGGCAGAGGACAGAGAGGTCAGAGCCATGATAGAGCTCAAGTTCAGATAGTGTCACAGTCTGGTTGGCAGGAGAGACGACGATGTTTTAAATGTCATCAGGTCGGACATGTGCATGTTGATTGTCCAATGGCACCTTCTTCATCACGACCACAGATTGAGCCAGCTAGAGAGAGAGTCCATGCTACTGCTACACCTGCTGTTGTACAGCTAGATTGAGGTGTGACTCGTCAGCTCGTTGAGGGTATGTTATTTATTTGAAATGTTTCCATGGATGTATTGTTTGATTCTGATAGTACTTTATCTTTCATTACGGACGTATAGTTGGATAGTTAAAGTTACAGGTTGAGACTCTAGACCCACATCTTGTCATTAGTATGGCTATTGGGGATAAGATTTACCCTAACTGGATATGCTAGAATTGTGTATTAGAGGTGGAGGGACACCAATTACCCGTTGATTTAGGTGTTCTAAAGTATCTAGAGTTTGACATGCTATTGGGTATGGATTGGTTAGCGGTGTATCGTGCACATATTTATTGCTTCAATAAGACAATAGTATTTGATGTTGAGGGAATTCCAATGTTTACCTTTGTCTGTACTGCATTAGATTTACCAATTACCAGAGGTTGACTGGCTACGACTTAGGAGATGGAGTCATTTATGGTGGTAGTTGAGCCAAAACTGAAATCGGAGGTTAGAGTGGAAGATATTCCAGTAGCGTGTAAGATCCATGAGGTGTTTCTCGACGATTTACCAGGTTTACCACCTCCTAGAGCAATTGAGTTCATTATTGAGTTGATTCTGGGGACGTAGCCAATATATAGCCAACCGTACAGGATGTCAGTGTCTAAGCATGGGGAGTTGAGGTCTAAACTAGAGGAGTTGCTGTAGAAGGGTTTCATTCATCCCAGTATGTCTCCTTGGGGCGCACCAGTTCTTTTTGTTAAGAAGGATGGTTCTATGAGGAAGTGCATAGACTACAGAAAGCTGAATCAGGTGATGATTCAAAATCGTTATCCACTTCCTAGGATTGATGATTTATTCGCTTAGTTGGCGGGTGCTAAGTTTTTCTCAAAGATTGATTTACGATCTAGTTTTCATTAGTTAAGGATTCGGGAGAGTGATATCAAGAAAATGGCTTTTAGCACGCGTTATAGGTTGTTTGAGTTCACAGTCATGCCATTTGGGGTGACTAATGCACCGGTTATCTTTATGGATTTGATGCACCGAGTATTGAGGCCATTTTTGGATTGTTATGTGATTGTATTCATCGATGATATCTTGATATACAGCAAGACTTGTATGGAGCACGAGAGACACCTCAGAGATGTTTTGATGACATTGAAAGAGCACCGATTGTACGCTAAGTTCATGATAAGTGTTCATTTAGGCATAATTTAGTATAGGTTATTAGATGTAATTGGACTATAGATATCTTATTTTATAGTGATAAATGTATATTTTAGGAAATTAGTGATTTATTGGAATAATATGAAAATGTATATATAATTATATTTAAATTTTTGTTTTTAGGAGAAACGGAGTGCACGATTGGATCCAGAGCGAAAAAATACTCAAAATAGAGTATACACTTGCAGAAAACAGACACCGAAGGGTTTGTTTCGAAGTATAATAGAGAGTTGGGTAGTAGGAATCCCGGATATGCCACGTGTCACGTCCCCATTGATAGATCGCGTCACACACAGCCGCAGCACCAATGAGCTCGCGCCACGTTGCCTATCCCAACTAATCACCGTCCGCTATGTGGCCAAGCCCAGTAGCTCCTTTCTCTTGATCGTTCTATCTGCCTCGAGATCCGCATCAGTACGAACTCATAGAAATTCGATGATAGTCGCGCGATTCCTCTCCACCAACTCACTCGACATGTATCCGACCCATTCGCTCCAGAGCGTCATCAACAGTCCTTTCAGCCAACCAGAGCTCGCCACGTGTTCGGTCCAGTCATCCATAGCACGTCATGAACAGAAGTTTCGGCCAATCAGACGATGCCACCACAGCAACACCCGGTCTCTCCACCAATCACAGCCTTTCAAGTGTCCTGAAGTACAGAAAACGTCCAAAACACTCTCGAGTCTGAAAAATCACTTTCAAAACTATGAAAATTGGTTTTTCTCACCTTCAGAGACCAAATTTTAGATATATATATATATATATATATATATTAGGACTTAGAGAAGAGAGGAGGATCTATTTTGTTTTTATTTTTCTTTTAGTTTAGTTTTTAATTATGTCTAGTTAGTTCCTCCATCTAGGTTGAAGGTGGATCAGTCAAGCCTACGACTTGGAAATCTTCATGAGGTTTATTTATTTTTAATTATTATTGATTCTTTTCTATTATTTATTTTCTTTGGTATTATTTGAATAATTGAGGTTAAACACTAGTTTAAACCATGATTTACATGCCAGTGAGTCTTAAGCATCCGTCCTTGTGTAATAAGACCACACTAGTGGCAATTGACCTTACCAATTGTTTAGACCCTTTTGGGACCAGTTAAATACCTTGGATCTAGGCTAAATTGGACACACGAGTGATCCGGTTGTCTAGGTGTAGTGCATTCATGAATCAAAGTAATGCGACCAATACGTTAAATCTGGAGCATTAGCGATCAGGTTGCATGTTTGGTTAGGGAAGTAGTCAACGGTCCTTCCTTGGCTACCGAGATTAGGAAGTGCGAGGAACCGAGTGCATCACCGGGTCTATAGCTGCACTAAATCATAGATTAGTTTCATACTTTTCATAAACCGACAATTAATAAATTCAACCCAAGTTGTATGGCGAGACTGTGAAACTGAATACCTGGACTTCTATCCTTTCATTAGATTTCCTTATTTTTGCAATATTTATATTTCCTTTTTTTGTATTTTTCTTACCTAAAAAAGACACCAATCTCTGTGGGATTGACCCTTTACCGCTATCTACAAAATAGTTGGTTTAGAAAATATATATTTTATTGATGCGTTTGGTGCGCGTTAGTTCAGTAAGTGTGCTTTCTGGCTAAGTGAGGTGAAGTTTCTCGGACATGTCATCAGTAGTCAAGGGATATCTGTTAATGGAGACAAGACTCAAACGATTATTGATTGGAGGACACCTGAGTCGATTTTGGACATTCATAGTTTCTTGGAACTTGCGGGCTATAATTGGTAGTTTGTGCAGGATTTTTCTTTGATTGCAACGTCGATGACGAGGTTGACCAAGAAAAATGTCAGGTTTGAGCGGTCTGAGGAATTTGAGGAAGCATTTTGGGAATTAAAGAGGAAGTTAACTTCTGCGTTGGTGTTGGCTTTACCTATAGCGAGGAAGAGGATTCTCGATTTATACGGATGCTTCCGGTATTGGGTTGGGATGCATGTTAATGCAAGATAGACACCCAGTTGCTTACTTATCGAGGCGATTGAAACCCCACGAGGGTAATTATCCAGTGCATGACTTGGAGCTAGCAATAGTTGTGTTTGCACTGAAAGCTTTGAGGCATTATCTCTATGGGGAGCAGTTCATGTTATACACAGATCACCAGAGCTTGAGGTATCTATTCACCCAAAGGGATCTGAACATGCGACAGAGACGGTGGCTCGAATTACTGAAGGACTATGACTTCGCAATTGAGTACCATCCTGGGAAGGCGAATGCTGTTGCTGATGCATTGAGTCGAAGCGGTGTAGAGAGTCAGACTGTGCTGCGGCAGATGACACATGAGTATGAATTGTTGGAGGCTGCGACGGTATTGTGTTTGTCTGATGCTCTTGCTGATGTTCATATCTGTTGTCACATGCATGTTCCTATTGTGTCGTTAGAAAGGGTTGTTGAGTGGCAAAGGGCTGACGAACATTTTGCTAGCTTCAGTCGTCTAGATCAGGATCTGGATTGCACTGATTGGTCTAGTGGTTTAGACGAGTGCTTGAGACATAAGGGCAGGTTGTGGATATTTGAGGTGCAGGAACTACGTGATAGCATTCTTGAGGATGCACACCGTTCGCAATATACAGTTTATCCTGGCAGGACCAAGATGTATCATGATTTGCGACGTTTGTTCTGGTGGCCAGGGATGAAGGCTGATGTGGGGGCATATGTTAGGTCTTGTCATATATGCAGCAAATTAAGGCCGAGCACAGGATACTAGTTGGATTGTTGCAGCCGCTGCCCATTCCATAGTGGAAATGGGAACATGTTACGATGGATTTTGTCAGTGGTTTGCCACGGACTCTCAAGCATCACGATGTTGTTTGGATTGTTATTAATAGATTGATGAAGTCTGCACACTTTATCCCTATATCGATGAAGTATTCGTTTCCTCAGCTGAGTATTATCCCAGGTTGACTTTGAAGTTATGGGAGAGCGTGCAAGAGCAGTTTGGCAATAGACTTCAGTTCAGTACGGCTTATCATCCTCAAACAGAAGGTCAATCAGAGAGATTGATACAGATATAGGAGGACATGCTCAGAGCATGTATTTTGCAGTTTGGAGGTGCTTGGTAAGAGTATTTAATATAACTTAAATTTTGGGACGAAATCTTAAACTAGTTGGGAAGAACTGTAACGGCCCAATTAATAATTATCGTTATTTTATGATGTTATTGTAGATGTGGACGCCAGCTGGGACGTTCGTGGGTCCCACAGCGAGGCTGAAGCACGCTTGTATTAGGTAAATAGTTATATTGTGTGTTGTTTTTGTTTAGATTTTGCAATGTTTATATTAATATAGGTTAAACGATATCGCAAAGTGTGTAATTATATTTTAATTGACGTGCTAGATTGTGTGTTGAGTATTCGCCTCGATATGAGTGTCGACGTGGGTACTGAGTAGACTAAAAGACGAAATTTTAAGTTGAGGAAAATATTACACACATTAAATGAATTAAATGTGATAAAGTAGTAAATTGGTGGACGCCTAGTAACACACGGGGTCGTGGTTGACATGCGTCGGTGGTACGGTAGTGTGCACGCCCGAGTACGCTCGTTGGCACGCACGACGAAATTGTAGGCGCGAAAATATAGGTGAATAAATATATTTATATATATATGTATGTAATTTAAAATATATATGTATATATATAAATATATATTAAAAATCAGAAAATAAATAAATAATTATGAAATGACCAAAAGGGGCATTTGATTGTGAAGAAGAAGGAAGGAAAGAGAGAGTGATCACGAGCTCGACGAGGTAGTCACGAAGCGAGATGAGTTGTTGTTGTTGTTTCACCTGGTGACTTTACTACTCTATTTCCTTATTACTTTACGGTGGCTGAGTACTCTCACCTGGTGACTTTACGGTAGTTGAGTTTACTCCTACCTGGTGTTTTTACGGTGTTAAGATCACTCCCCACCTGGTGTTTGTTCACTGCAGGAGCATAGGGTCCAATAAGCCATAGCATATGTCTAGGCATGCGCTGGTGAATATGCTACCCAGGTATGATAGGCATGTGTGGGTGCACCGTGGATATACACCGGCTACCTAAAGGGTCCGGGATCAGCCATTAGAGGTATCCTCATGGGCCGTGCCTGACGGATAGCCCGACGTATGGCTTAGTCTGACTTTGATTCTGCACGCACTTTGCTTTGCTACTATATTTATGCATGCGATGATCTTCCACAGTTGCTTGTATTCTTTTGTTCCACATGTTTATTTATAGTATTTTAAATTCCAGTAGTTTATTTACGTATTTACTTGGTGAATTTCCTTGGGATTACTCATTCTGGACTCGTCATCTGCCTTTTTGTGATGGCTTGAGTGTAGATCGTAGTACGAGCCGAGGGAAGGGCAAGCTTGAGGACTACATTGATTGACTGCATTTGCCCTACTTATACGTTTGTTTTTATTTCCTTGTTTAATGCTAGGTTTTGGGGTATGAAAGATAGATATGACTTATATATAACTTGTAGGTTATATTTTTGATATTTTGAGGATCTCAGTTGATATGTATATGATGTATATTTTGAGATGGTTTCCACCTTAGGTAATATGCTCATAAAAACCTTGATAATTTTAATTATCCGTTGTGTACTTTGAGGTAAGATGATAATAAAAAATCCAAAGCTAACTTAAATCAATAATTATTAATACATAATTTAAAGTTAGCAAGAATTTGATTATATTGAGTTTACGAATGTCCGTGGAACACAGTTGCGTGATGAGTTGGCAGAGCTGTGGGCTCGCGGTGCACACCATAGCTGCCGATAGATTGGAGGCTGCTACAGAAATCCTCTACGAGATGCCATCCAATTGGCCCTGTACATCACCCGTACTAGTCTCGCCTGTACTAGGTTGATCAGCCATCACTATCTGAAAAGAAAGTGATTTCCACGATCAGGACATAGCTATCGATAAAATAATATACGATAATCAAATAGCTCATAGTCCAGCTTTAATTTCCCCAACTCTCCTCACTTCCTAACAAAGACTTAAGTTAGGTTCATAGAGTTCAACTCTAAGTTCAACCATTCCTAACTTTCGCTGACTAATTGTCTTAATGGCTTGTGATTTAAATCAAGACTCGAGTATTTAAAACTTTGGCTCTGATACCAACTGTGATGGCGCCAATTTTCAAAACTAAGCTGGGCCCTGCCCGACCTAGACTTACGCGAAACTCCAAGCTCGTCTCGACGAGTCACGCAAGCCTAGTCAGCCTTAATATTTACCATTAACCAATCATTTACAATTTATTACCATCGATTAGCAAGTTATTATCAATATAGCAAAAGAAAAGCTCAAACTAATCAATTAATCACAACTATATAAAGATAAGAGACATCATAGAGTGTGGAAACCCCGCATATGTATATCATCATAAATGATAAGTCAGAGGAGAATAACCCAATAGATATACATGCCCAGAATCACATACCCAAACCCAAGTTTCAAAAGAACGTATATATATACAATAATACAAAAATCACCTACTCAGTCAAGTGGAAGGACGTGCTCTAGTATAGTCAAAGCAAATCCCTAAGCTCCGATGCCTTCCCCATGCTGGACGATAGATCTGCACTCCGTCAAACACAAGAATGATGAGCCCAGGTAAGTAACGTCAAGCAGAACAATAATACAACATTTTGAAATAAATAAACATCAGTCAACATTCATGCTGATAGAAATAAAGGAATAAGGAACGCATGAAATGTGTAAGACTGTAAAGGGATCAATCAAAATATGAGTGTCCGAGTAAAGAAATGGAATTCCAAGGAGTCCCAATAACAGTCGTTAAGTCGAGGTAAAACCTTCAAGACTCGGGTTGAGGACAAGAACACAGCCTACCAGCCCTAACCCTTATGACTATGAGATATCCATAGACCTGGATAAGAGCCCCTAGCGTACACTCAACCAGGAGACATCAACAGCGTCTAGATAAGAGCTCATATCACAGATAAGTAATCATAACTCCCTTGCAGTGGACCACTCAACCAAAAGAGATTCCAACAGATATGACGATAAATAGAGCAATAACAACAATTAAAGCTCAAGAAATAACTGTAAAAGTTTTCACTGGTTTACTTAGCTGTAATCCAACTAATTACGCACTCACGAATCCCTGACACATCTTCTATTACCTCCCGTGTCCTATCAATGTTCAAAAACCCCTAATATACATTCAAATTGAAATTCCCATTACTAATCCTCATTTTAACCAATTTTCCATAAATTCATTTGTTTACCCATTTGGATTGATTACTCGGGTATTAGGTTGTATTCAAACCCATTTGGATACCCGAGAGATCCCCGAAAGTTTATGAAAATTTATCTTTACGAACAGTAACACATTGTTGAGACGCCCTGGGTTTAATGAACTAGACGGCATCCTCACGGCGTCGAAACTATACCTCACTGTCCAACTTGTACGTAAGTGACGCCGTGACGTCATTGGTCGTGATGGCATCCTCACGACGTCTTCCCCTGGTGTTCCTGCTAAAGACGTACGAGGGTGACGCCATGAGTTAGATCACTCACGGCGTCATCACGGTGTCTTTTGCATAACGCCTCTAAGCTGGGGTTTTCAACACCCTGGCTTGCATCGCCGTTCTTCGAGCCTATCCCAACTACGACTACACATCCAAATACACATAAAACCAGCCTTGGCTTGCTTCAAAACCTGACCAAAACACCAATTTATCGAAATCACCAAAATTTTCCAAAATAAATCTTGAAAAATCCAGAAAAATTTCAAACACCAAAACCACTTCAAAATTCAGGTTTGGATTACCCCATTAAATTCCAATCAATCAAAAAAAGGCATTAAAATCGAATTCCCAAATCGATTGTTTGAAATTATCATGACAATAACCCACAAAAATACTGTCAAAACGTAGATAATGACGTGGAGAGTGGGATTCTCACCTTAGATTCGAAGATTGGTCATTCCCTCGACTTCAATCTGAGTCGAAACACCCCCGTAACCCACGTTGTTTCGTTTGATCGATTTGAAGAGAGAAATGTGAGAACGGATTGAGATAGAGAAAAGGTGATAAGGGATGGTTTTATACCCCCTCTCATCTTAACGTTCACATGGATCCCGAGATCAATCTAATGGTCTCTACTCATCCCCTCCACCAACTGTGACACCAAATAGTGACTCCAATACGTGACACCATTTCTTGTTCAAGCCTTTTATCACACAATACTCACGTTTCTGATCCCATTCAGAACACTAAACTTGTTCGTCGCGTCGCCCCAGATGTACCAACGTATCGAACATGCTTTACATTTTTAATTATTATTTTATTTTGTATTTTTTCAGTGTTTCTTAATTCATTTAAGTCCCCCGGACTACTAATTACCCGGACTACTAATTACCCAACCAGCATTTTCCAGAAACACCGTTATTTCACATAACGCTCGAGCTGAACCACTTCCTGTACCAACGTTCACACTCAAACAACCTCACACGTTTGGGACATTGGAATTAAACATTCGGGTAAGACAATATAGTACAAAACACCAAACACAAATAACATACCTCGGCATCGACGACCGAGAATTGGGCTATGTATCACGGCAAATGGGCTCGCATACGACCTAAATTGACACGTGGCACAAATTACAATTTAGGGTCATTTCAGTAAAGAAGGCTGACTAGGCTTGCGTTAACTTCACGAGAGTTGACTCGGGTCCATGTAAGCTTAGGTCAAGCAGGGCCCAGTTAAAGGTTGTGAAACTTGGGCCATCACAATGATGATGAATGATTACCAGTAGTGCCAAAGGCTCCAGCTATTATTCCACCATGGAGACCTAAGAGAGAAAATACCTTCTAGTTTGTATCCGCCTAGCGAGTTTATGTAGCTTAGTGATGGAGGGGAACATGAATGTTATGCAGTGGCTATGTAAGATGGGTTGAGGCAATGGATGATGAGATGAAATCATCACATGATAAACATACTTTTGAGTTAGTTAAGCCACCTAACAGAAAGAAAGCTTTGAAGAGTAGATGGGTGTATAGAGTGAAGCATGAAGAACACACTTCACAACCCCGATACAAAGCTGGATTGGTTGTTAAGGATTTCAGTCAAAAGAAAGGCATCGATTATGATATGATCTTCTTGACGATAGGCAAGATGTCATCTATTCCAGTTGTTTTGAGTTTGACACAAAGTTTTGATTTTGAGGTTGACCAAATGGATGTGAAGACTATTTTCCTTCATGGCGACTTAGATAAAGAAATTTATATAGAACAACCAGAGGGTTTCAAAGTGCAAGGAAAAGAAAAATATGTGTGCAAGTTGAAGATAAGTCTTTATGGCTTGAAGCAAGCACCAAGACACTGGTATAAGAAGTTTGAATTAGTTATAGGGGAGCAAGGCTACCATAAGACTACTTCTCACATTGTGTTTTCATGCAGAGATTTTTTGATGATGTCATTATATTTTTGTTCTATGTTGATTGTTGACACGAATGCTTTGAGAATTGCAAAGTTGAAGAAGCAATTGAGCAAGTCATTCTCCATGAAAGACTTGGGCCCAACAAAGTAAATTCTTGGTATCTGTGTTTTGAGAAACTGAAGTTCCAAGAGTTGTTTATGTCATAAGAGCACTATATAGAGAAAGTTCTTGAGAGGTTCAACATGAACAAGGCTAAGGTAATGAATGCTCCTTTCGCTAGTCACTTTAAGTTGAATGTTCAGCAGTGTCCTTCTACAAATGAAGAGAAACAAGATATGGAGAGAATTTCATATGCCTTCGCAGTGGGAAGTTTGATGTATGCTATGGTGTGCATGAGACGAGATATATCATATGCAATTGGTGTGGTCAGTGGTTAGTGGGTTCTTATCTAATCAGGTTACTTGATGACTTTCTCAGGTGGGGCAGTATCAAGGCAGTCCAGATTGCAGAAATGTGTTGCACTTTCTACCCTTAAGGCCGAGTTCATTGCAGCAACCAAAACATGTAAAAAGTTGTAGTGGTTGAAGAAGTTTCGTCAAGAAATTGCTTTCAAGAAAGAAAGATATGTTTTATTTTGTGACAATCAAAGTGTCATTCACATGAGTAAGAATGCTCCATTTTACTCGAGAACTAACCACACTGATGTAAGGTATCATTGGATACGAGATATTCTCAATGAAGGCTTACTTAAGATTGAGAAGATTCACATTGATAGTAATGCTTCTGATATGTATACGAAGGCATTGCCAAGTTTGAAGCTTGAAGTATGTTGCGGAACAGTGGGATTGGTGATCCCTCCTTCACTTAGTTGGAAAAGTGGGACATTGTTTGGCTTTTCTTTTCAGCCTAATTAGTGAAGGGCAAACATGTTATTTTGTCCACCTCCTATTTAAAAGCTCATTTTCTTTAGAAGAGAGAGATAGAGAGAGAGAGAGAGAGACATCAACACATTTGAGAGATTTGAGAGAAAAATGTTTTTATAAAGCGTGAAGCCCTAGCATTCAAGCATCGTTTCGAAGATTCAAACTGACTCCATTTGAGGCGAGATTCAAAAGGGGAGTTCACGGTTCAAAGCTCTACGCAATCATCGGTGGAGATCTAGTTGGGAGTTCCAGTTTGACATAGTTGTCAAAGATCTCACTTTCTCCTCTTTAGGTGATTTCTTCCCATTTTTTAAGAGTTCATGCTTTTTATCAAGATATGCTTGTTATCTTGATGCCTTGTTGATGTTCATTCTTCTAATTTGTATTAGAGAAGGCCTTGTATTCTCATTTGCCATAGTGGAGAGCTTTTCATAAGTGTTAGTCACCTCGTGGTTTTACTTCTCCCTTTGACAAGGTATCCACGTTAAAAATCTTGTGTGTTGTGGTTTAATTCTTGCATTTCTATTATTTTTTACCTGTTGGACTGTTCATATTGTGGTTTTGGTCTTTATTTGGCTACACAAAAGAGGTAGATTATTTAATTTATTGGTGTAGGTTCACCCCATCAACAAGCATTGGAGGTTCGCAATCACTCTAGCGAGGGTAGCTTCATGAGTTTCAGAGTTTGTTCAATCTTTGATGTTGAACTTTGGAGCTATTCATTTATCCAAAAAAAAAAAACACACAACTTTGGGGCTATCTTATAGTTCACTTAAACCGTTAAGGCATTAAGGCAACCACACAACAGACTGAATGGCGACCTTATGTGATGTTACCCGTACTTCCTCAATAAAAAAAAAAAATCTAAGAACCGTAATTGAATGTACAATAAAGATATATCTAATTGGGTGGTCAAAGAGATTACGAGAAACAATAAGATCATTGCAAACAAGAAAATCAACATCTATTGAGACATAAACAAGAAAAGATTTTTTTTCTTTAATACTATAATATATGCATACAACATTTAATTAGTTATTACCTCGATGGCGTCACCAATGTTGACAATGAAAGCACCAGAGATAGGGTTGATGGGGACCAAGTCACTATTTATTTTAATATGAAGCCCTGGGATATCATTGTTTCGAATGAGCAGATTTATGATAGAGGCATCCTAGTGTGGAGACAGACCTAAAACTTCATCCTAGTGTGGAGACAGACCTAAAACTTTCTCTGGTTGTAATCATTGTAAGTTCAAGTCTTACATAAATAGATGAAATTAGTTGGATCGAGCCGCGCTCCATCTCTAGGCTCAACTAAAAATAATTCATAAAATTAATTAATTGTTGATATATAAGAAAAAAAATTATCCACAATCGAGTTGACCCGATTGTGCCGGAACCCCCATAAGGTCTTACACAAGTGACCCCATACCATAAAGTATTCAGCCAACTACAAAATCTATGAATTGATCAATGGTTGATTCATTCTCATTATAACTATGGTTGAGAGGAACGTGCTAGTTGTCCTTTTATCATTTGGAGGCATATATGACTTGTAGGGTGGGTTTGGTCTTATTTAGAATAGTGAGGTAATAGTTGACACTACAATATTAAAAAAAATAAGAAAAACTTACTAAATACTAATTTGGGTACTGCTATATATACACGAAATCGAAAAGTCGCAATTGGAAGACTTTTGCATGACTATTATTGGAAGACTTTTGTATGAATATTATAATGTTAATTAAGATCGAGTAGAAATATTAAAGGAGATATTGAGAGTTGATTGAGTCCTCCAAAAGATTGTTGGTCTTATAAAGTTACACCAAGAAAACTTTCTGATAAATCTTATAGATTTACATAATTAGATAATTTCCTGTCAAATTAACAATAGCTAGCAGGCTATTAGGCCCAGGGCCCCGTTCCTATCATGATTATACTATATTATAATTTAAAATTTTAAAAGAGCTTAAGTTGTCTAAAACTGTTAGCACCAAATAAAAAGAGCCACGCTATGAGCACCTCAGTCATCACTCAGGGTACCTCATTTATAAGGGCACCCATCTTTTTTCTTCGGGCACCCCTAAGTTGGACAAAAATGCCCTTATTTCATCAATGTGAGGTACCCCACCACTAAATCTTCTTCCACACTCTTTCTCATCACAAATCGACTCCTCAATCTACCAAATCTCTTAATTTTCTTGCTCATTTACCTCTCGATTTGTTGTTTTTAGGGTCGGATGAGTGTTTGTGATGTTTGCGGAGTGGGGGTTTGTATGATGACTTGTGGTAGATGGTTGATGTTGAATCATATAGGAGTCAGTGGTGTTTTTCGTTGAGTTTGTTGTTCCATTATCTCGTGTTGTTGTTGTATTTCAAGAGAATGTACCCATCACTGAGCTCAACTACAATCCCATAATGTTCGGCCACACAGGGTCAAGCTTATTGATTAAGTATCGGAACTGCATGAAGGCTCTACAATACATCTTGGTAACCGGTAACCGATCGAACAAGTAACCTATTTCATAATGGGTTCGATTATCAACGAGATCAAGACATAATAGGATGTCACGGATGTTGGTAACTGAGACATCCTATGTCTCGGTTTCCGGTAACCGATCGAACAAGTAACCAATTTTACAATAGGTTCGGTTAGAAACGAGAACAAGACATAAGAAGATGTCTTGGTTGTTGGTAACCGAGACATCCTCTTATATCTCGGTCCTGTGCGTTCGACACTTTCGTGTACGTGGTACATTTTCAGGATGTAGGAAACACTAAACACAAAAAGGTAAAAACACATCAAAACCCATGCTTCCAACCCTCAAAAACTGAAAAATAGATAGATACCAATTTTTTATGCCCTCTTTAATCCTAGAACGTCTTGTCCGACTGTCGACGAAGATGATGGAATCTGTTGGGAGTACAAGGACTAATTTCAAGCCATAAAACTAATACTTAAAGAAAATTTGAAATGACAATCACAAATTTCCAGAAAGAGTGTGAATTTTTTAGCACTGCAAAAGCCTAACTTAATACACACAACACAACGAATAAACTTAAAAATTAATGAAGTTTTCAATATATAAATAATTAACAACAACTAACTACTTAATTTAATTTTAAAATTAAAATATCTTGATAGTTGATGCCCTTTTAGAAGAATCCTCTAATAAGTAAAATCAAAGTACGGCATCTACTAATCAATCAAGCATCCGAATTAGTGAAATCGTCATCACATCTGAGATGGTTTGAAGCAATAAATATGAATATCTACACTCATAAAACTCATTTAATCAATGTTAAATAAAAATGAACAAAGATTCACCTTAATAGAGAAATCAAAAGATGACAAATCTACAAAATTTCGTAGTAGCAAACATTGCTTTGATGCTTTGTTGTAAGGTAAAAAGGTTATGACAATATGGGGCAAGGGTTTGGGATTTTCATCACGGGTAGAGCTTTTCAGATGTGGAGTCGTGTCGTGCGGTGTGCGGGGATTGAGCAAAGTGATTGGGTATTTGTTGGTGCTATAATTTTTCTTGTTTGTATTGCCAAGCTTGAAATCTCAAAGTTGGCAAGTTGGAGATTGGAATGTGTCGAGCTTGAAGGAGAGATTGGTTTTCTGATTTTTAGGGTAGAATAGAATTTGATCTAACTTACGTATATATAGTAGGGGTAAATGAGGTAAGTTCAAAAAAGTTGAGGAGCCCGGTGAGATTTTTTTGTGAAGGGGTTGGAGGGGCCAAGTGATGACCAAGTGATGACATATATGTGGGGTATAGAGGGTAAGGAAAAAGTTGTCTGTTGGACACTATACTTATAACAAATTGTGTTGGGCACTATATGGTCAGTGGTCACTGTCGTCATCAAGTAACTAATAAAGAAATAAACACTTACCTCTTTTGACTTTTACAACAAATCCTTTCTTTTTCTCAAATGGACACGCACCTCTCTCACTAAAATCACCATTAATTTTTTATCCAATTAGTCTCCAAAAATATCTGATCCAATTAGTCTCCAAAAATAATTGACTAAAATCACCAGTGTGAGAGAGTCTTATGATTGTTAGTTGGATTTAAGAAAAACTTGATGCGAAATAGAAGAATAACATAATGCAATTGATAGAGACTTGAGTTATATTCAATGTCCTTAAGACTATTTCGTCCCGCTATAGTGTTCACGATTTAATGACGTTAGTCTCCCAAGATACAACGATCATACTAGTAATTTGTAGCACTCTAAATCACTAGATTACGAACCAATCTACGATTCGATACTCTCTTAGACTCAAAACCTTGAAAATAGAGAAAAAGATATTGATTTGACCCATTTGCTTATCCTTCTACCAAAGAAAAAAAAAAAAATCTATCAAGTGAATATATATAGACTTTTATCGGTCTATTAGAAAAGACACGCCTCTTGATGAATATATACACCATTTAGTCTACTATGTCTCTCCACTGGAGTATACACCTTTTCCACATCATTTTCATTCAAATTATAAACAATTAAATAATATAATTAATTGTTTTATCAGAATGTACAATAAAGATATATCTAATTGGGTGGTCACTATAATAAGATTATGAGAAACACATTGCAAACAAGAAAATCAATATTTATTAAAACATAAACAAGAAAATCAACTACATTATCTGCACCATATATAAATATTTTCGCTTACATAAATCGCTTACTTAACATAAATATGATTTAGTCAAAAAAAAAAAAACATAAATAGGATATCAATTAATATTTATTTCTTTCTTTCTATATTGTTTGTATTTTATTTTAAACCCTAGCACTCTCGGTTTTTGCCTTGCTCAAACTTTATGAGATCCAACATGGCCTTGCCATCAAGTTTAGCAGAGAAGTACCCCCTCAAATACTCATCAAAGTTCACAGTCTTATACTTGGCAGCAACATTTGTCCTCTCTAACAGCTCTTGTAATGGCTCAATAAAGACTCCCTGTCTTGGATCTTGAAACCCCACTATTGATATGCGTGCTCGGTCGGGGTGTATTACAGCCCTGTGTTCAATACTCTTGTACAAGCCATTGCTCATTATCTGCGAATAGCACAGACATTGGTAATCAAAAGTGAAAAGATTTTTTTTCTTTAATACTATAATATATGCATACAACATTTAATTAGTTACCTCAATGGCGTCACCAATGTTGACAATGAAGGCACCGGAGATGGGGTTGATGGGGATCCAGTTACCATTTATTTTAATCTGAAGCCCTGGGAGATCATTGTTTTGAATGAGCAGAGTTATGATAGAGGCATCCGAGTGTGGAGACAGACCTAAAACTTTCTCTGGTTGTGGGCATGGCGGGTAGTAATTCATTATAGTTCCCTGCATGCCATCCTCAAATATGCTCGTCAACTTCTTTGGTTCAACTCCCAAGTTTTTTGCTATTAAGCTCAGCAAGCAGAATGTGAGCTTTTGCATTTCAAACGCATACTTGTCAAGAGTTTCACTGAAAAAAGAATCAAAATTAAGCGCTCAATGCCTCTGCATGCACAAGAGTTGTAAGTTCAAGTCTTATATAAATAGATGAAGACGTAAAAAACACAAGCAAATCCTGAAACACATGGTCTGTTGGGTCTTAACAAACTTGGATGGAGGCGCGCGGCGAGCCATGCTAGATAACCTTTTGTAATCTCTAGGCTCAACTAAAAATAATTCATAACAGTAATTTATTGTTTTTTTTTTTGATAAAATTAATTTATTGTTGATATATAAGAAAAAAATTAACCACAATCGAGTTGACCACATTGATGCCCGAACCCCAATATCTTACACAAGTGATCCCATACCATAAAGTATTGAGCCAAGTGCAAAATCTATGAATTGATCAATGGTTGAGTCATTATCAATTATAACTATGATTGAGGCATACGTGCTAGTTGCCCACTCCAATCTTTTATCATTTGGAGGCATATATGGCTTGTAGGGTGGGTTTGGTCTTATTTAGAATAGTGAAAGGTAATTGCAGACACTACAATATTACTAAATACAAATTAATAAACTTAAAAACTTAAAATTATAGTGGTACAAATACTATTCTCAAATACCTGAAAGAAGGGGGTTTCTTTGGCCAAAACAGCATGTTTCTTTGATAAAGAGGGAGGGTGCGGATGCTAAGCATGTCCGACCATTCAAGCTTTTGCTCTTCGGACACCACAAAGGCCTGTCCATAACCTTGAAAGTCTTGAGGCAGTTGGGCATAAGCCTTCTTCTCCTCTAAAGGCAAATTGAAGAACTCCTCTGCATTGCTTGCCATCTTCCTAATCAGTTCCTCATCCACGCCATGATTGATTAGCTGAATCATTTCAAACCCAAAAATTATGTTAACAACAAGACTATTATATACGCTAGCTTTGTATTTTAATGTATATTACCTGGAAGAAGCCCCAGTCCTTGCATACCACGTCAAACTTGGCCATTTCATTGGAAGAGATTGTGAGGTCATGATGTAGGAGGTTTCGAAGATCAACCACCGGAACTTGATCAGACATATCAAATGCAACATGTTCCGACTCTGCTTCGCACTGGACGTATCTATAGGGGACTTCCTTCAACTTCTTGGCTGCAAGTTCTTGTACGTTTGGCACTGGGAGAGAACCAAACGAAGTCATTCTTGCGAGCTATGTATATATAGCACTGGAAGTGTTGTACAGAACTTTTAAAGATTTGAGTGGCAAGCTAATTTGGGTACTGCTATATATAAACGAAATCAACAAGTTGCATTTGGAAGACTTTTGTATGAATATTATAGGAAGACTTTTGTATGAATATAATAATGTTAATTAGAAATATTAAAGGAGATATTGAGAGTTGATTTAGTCCTCCAAATGATTGTTGGTCTTATACAGTTACACCTAGAAAACTTTCAGATAAATCTTATAGATTTACATAATTAGAGAATTTCCTGTCAAATTAACAATAGCCAGCAGGCTATTGGCCTAGGGCCCCGGTTCCTATCAAGAGTGTATACTATATTATAATTTAAAATTTTAAAAGAGCTTATTTTTTATAAACCTGTCTGCACGAAATAAAAAGAGCCACACTAAGAACACCCAGTCATTACTCATGGAATCACAATTACAAGGGCATCCATCATTTTTTTCAGGTCACCCCTGAGTTGGACGAAAATGCCCTTATTAATCAATGTGAGGCACCCCACCCCAAATCTTCTTCCGCACTCCTTCCTATCACAAATCGACACCACAATCCATCAAATCTCTTCATTTTCTTGCTCGTTTACCCCTCGATTTGTTGTTTTTAGGGTCGGGTAAGTGTTTGCGGGTGAGGGTTTGTATGATGACTTGTGATAGATGGTTGATGTTGAATTGTATAGGGTTCGAGGGTGTTTTTCGTTGAGTTTGTTATTTCTTTATCTCGTGTTGTTGTTGTCTTTCATGGGAATGTACCCATCACTGAGTTCAACTACAATTTCATAATGTTCGGTCACACAGGACCGAGACTATTGAGTAAGTCTCAGAACTGCATGAACGAGACTCTACGTTACATCTTGGTACCTACCAACCGATCGAACAAGTAACTTATTTCACAATGGATTCGATTATCAATGAGACCGTGACATACTCAAGGCTGGGTTGGTGTAGTGGAGGTGAGGACATTCCATGGGCAGTTGAACTCGGGTTCGAATCTTCCCACACACATCTTGCACCTTAGGGAGGGAGAGGGAGTTTCGTTCGCGGCTCGTCCTCCCAGCAGGAGGATTAGTCAAGTACCACGTAAGTGGGTCTGGATACCTCCTGCTCCGTAGGTCCTCTTAAATCATAGGGGGCCGCACTAAAAAAAAACAAAAACATAAAATAAAAGTCAATGAGACCGTGACATAAGAGGATGTCCCAATTGTTGGTTGGTAACCGAAACATCCTTTTATGTCTCGGTACCCAATAACCTATAGAACAAGTAACCCATTTCACAATGGGTTAGGTTAGAAACGAGCCGAGACATAAGAGAATGTCTAGGTTGTTGGTAACCGATACATCCATTTATGTCTAGGTCATGTGCATCTGACACTTTCGTGTACGTGGTACATTTCAGAATGCAAGAAACTCTAAACACAAAATGATCAAAACACACCAAAACTCCTGCTTCCAACCCTCAAAAATTGAAAAATAGATATATACCAACCTTTTATGTATTCTTTGATCCAAAAATGTCGTGTCCGATTGACCGTCGACGAAGATGACAAAATCGGTTTGGAGCACAAGGTTCACTTCAAAAATATAGGCTTTTACTTGCAAAAGTATTAATAACGAATCCAAATTTATAAATAAAAGTTATTTGAAATACAATGCTTATTTTATTTAAAGATAAACATTTGAGACAAATAAATTAAACGTGGTAAATTTGAATATTTAGTTTTTAAACTTATTTTTTTAGTATGACACTCAAGTAGTTAACTTACACTTTTGTCTCTTAAAAAAAAAAAAAAACTAACGTGTTTGAATTTTTTAAGATAACTTGCAAACGTGTGGTGGTAGATTTGCAAAGATAACGTCAAACTTATAAAATAAAATATAATGATGAAAATATAAACTTACACGTTTCTCCACAACTCACGCACGTCATCTTTTACGCACGACAAATTTCGAACTGGAAGTTCTCAACGCTAGTACGTACCCCTTTCAAATCTCTATGGGTGCACAATCGATCTTGCTCAGTGGGTTTGATCGATTGAACAAATTTCTAAGTTTCTTAACTCGTTTTCTTCTTGTTAATTAACTTAATTAGTTAGCTCTTGTCTCAATATTTTTCTTTTTATATATGCTGTTGACTTATGTAAAACAAATTTATTTTTTCACTCGGAACGTACAATATGATTTCTTATTTATAGAATGATTGTAATAACCCACAAAATTTAACCCGATTTGTATTACATTTATCAGGACCGTGACCCGGCTACGTGATACTGCACAGTATTTCAGACTTCGGGAGTCGACACCGAGGTAATTTTATAATTCTGTGTTGTTTGTATTAGTATTGTAGTTTAATACGAGTTTCGAGCCATTTAGGCGACTGTTAGTATGAGTGAGGCTTGGCCTAAATAAACGTAGGAGTAAAAACACAGTAAAATACAAAAAATAAATTTTTGGATAATTTAAATAATTATTTGGCGAGACAAGATGAGACTACGCGCGCGACAAGAGAAATTGCAAGGGAAAGCAGATCGAGAAGCGTTGATTGGACACTGGGAGCCATTTAACTAAGTAACATCCGAGTTACTTCGTAGGAACAAATTGAAGGGTTGTTAAAGTGACACAACTCAAGAAGGAGATCCATGGTGTAACAACCCTCAATTTTAATCCGACTAGTGTTGCACTGGTCACACTACAAAAAAACAGCAAATCAGCAACGGAATTAGAAACGGAATTTATTTCCGTTTCTAAATCAGACACGGAATTAGAAACGGAACTTATTCCGTTTCTAATTGTAACAGTTAGAGACGGAATTAGAGACGGAATTAAATTCCGTCTCTGAAATTTGGCGCCACCATTCCCGCCAAATTCTTCATTTCTTATGGCCGTTCATCATTCCTCGAGATTTGTATGTTCTCTGATCCTGGCAGCCTCTTCTCCTTCCCGCACCCCACCCCCCACCCCCCGCAACAAAACACGAAATCCCCAAATCATTCCCACGAAAAAACCCCAAAAACCTAAATCCGTCTCTCCGTCTCGTCGCGCCGGTCGATCGTCTCGTCCCCACACGTCCATCCCGTTCGATCGTCTCGTCCCCACACGTCCATCCCGTTCGATTGTCTCGTCTCTCCGTCCGGTCGTGCGAGCCGGTCTCTCTCGGTGCTCGCTCCGCCGTCTCGGTCGCGGTGGTCTCCGTTTCTCCGTCTGGTCGTGCTACCTGGTCTCGCCGTCTCTCTGGTCTCTCCGTCTCGTCGCGCCGGTCTCCTTCATCGCCGATATCTCTCGCTCTCTCTGGTCTCTGATTCGGATCCGGTTAGCAAGGAATTTGTAGTTTTGGAGTCTTACTACAATCTTCATTTCTTATTTGTTTTTTATTGTTCTTTATAATGCGAGCAACACTCATGATCAAGAGCTCTTCAAACTTTCATAGAGATCATTCACCTTGTGACGGTTTTGAGGAAATCTTGAACTCGCTTGGCCGTTTTCGCTAAAATTTGCGTACGTCGGGTTGGCGTTCTAGTCCCCTTGTTTATCTAATTTAAAAAATTAATGGAATATTCCGTCGGGTGACATGAGAATTATTTAAGTTTCCGCTATGGTTCATTTGATAGTTCGATCTTCTAGTAAACATCGGAGTTGAAGGCAAGAAGCTATTTTATCTAGAGAGATTTTCCAATTTAAATTAAGCATGGAGACTTCATAAATTTCCATCTATCAATAAATATTTGGGGTGTCCGGTGTTCCTACGTACATTATATGCGGCATCCGGGAATATTAAAGTCGTAATACTTGTTAGCATTGCAAATATTATGCTCATGAATGAAATATGTTATAGATTTTCACTTGAACTGAAGCTATATCTGCTAGGGAAGGCGATCATATATATGCCTTGATGTTCAAATATAGGAAATGAACATAATGTGGTGACCATTGTGTATACTAGGTTTTCTTAGCGGCTCGGCTATACTAGTCTAATAAATGGATTTAAATGAAAAATTTATTTTCTTGAAAGGTCTTAGCTATTATGGTCATGGAATCCATTTTATTTTTGTATATTCGTCTTGGCAATTGGTCGTGTTATAGTACTACCTTATTGTTTATGATTTGTGAAGGAACAAACTCTTTATCGGTGACATATTTTAAGAGTTCGGTTCTTATAATTGTTATTACTTTATGAGGTTTTATTTTAACTGTTCTTGAGTGATTTGATTTGTTCCTTGGTTGATTGTGCATTAGTTGGTGTTCTTCACTTGATCTATTAAGTTAATGTTGTGTCTTTTGTTTGGTTTAGAAGTTTTTGTTTCGCTTCTTCTCTTACATGCATAGTTATTGAGGTTATGCTTGTTCTATTTTTAGGTTTATTAATATGTACTATTTCATTTCAACCTTTTAATTGAGCAATTCAAGATTTATATTGATTCCGTATTTGGTTGTTATTCCATGTTTATTTTATCGGTAAAGCATGTCATCCGTATTTGGTTGTTATTCCATGTTTATTTTATCGGTAAAGCATGTCATGAGAGTCATTATAATACATTAGAATCATGTACTGAGGTAATTACTTTGTCGTTTGATGTTATAGTTAGTAATTTCATATTCATGCACTTGCTATGGATGATTGATTAGTTAGGTGTTGTTGGTTATCATGATAGGAATTCCAATATGACCGTTTATAGCCGTGTTAGGAATCCAGGTAATCAAAAATTCAAATGTAAAGCTTGATTTCCAACAAATCAAAAATATATGGCGGTGGCTAATTAGCGCGCTAATTACGTAATTAGCGCGCTAACCGCAGAGGAACTCAAAAAAATTATTTTATCCCTTTGTGTTAGCGACCCTTAAACTCGTCCAGGACCTAACCAACCCTTATAATACATGTTATACATGTTTATTATGAGTCATTTACAACAATCCTTTTGATAATGCCCAAGCTTCTTACATAAACAACATAACTCAATCAATTCCTTCTCTTTACATTGTGATGACTCATTAATGACTTCCTAACTTTGTCAATTTATTCTCTACCCATGAGTTTAATGTGCGAACCTCGTTCTTTCACTTAGCTATCAATTTCTTCTCTTTAGATGGTGTAGATCGCATTTCCTTTGTAAGCCTCAAAGGTCTTTGGATTTGAGGACTTAAGAACAACCAAAAAGATCTCCTATTGCTCCTTCTAAAAATTCAAATTTCTTCTCTTTGTAGATCTTGAATTTTGAAATGTGTTTCTTCTCCCTTATGTTACAACCAAGTTTGTGGTGGTTTTATCATGATAGGAATTCCAATATGACCGTTTATAGCCGTGTTAGGAATCCAGGAAATCAAAAATTCAAATGTAAAGCTTGATTTCCAACGATCAAAAATATATGGCGGTGGCTAATTAGCGCGCTAATTTCGTAATTAGCGCGCTAACCTGCAGGGAACTCAAAAAAATTATTTTATCCCTTTGTGTTAGCGACCCTTAAACTCGTCCAGGACCTAACCAACCCTTATAATACATGTTATACATGTTTATTATGAGTCATTTACAACAATCCTTTTGATAATGCCCAAGCTTCTTATATAAACAACATAACTCAATCAATTCCTTCTCTTTACATTGTGATGACTCATTAATGACTTCCTAACTTTGTCAATTTATTCTCTACCCATGAGTTTAATGTGCGAACCTCGTTCTTTCACTAAGCTATCAATTTCTTCTCTTTAGATGGTGTAGATCGCATTTCCGATTTACAATATTCTCCATTTTGGAGGCTTCTTATCATCTTACTCATTATTATTTCATTACTTGAATAGACAACCGGCTCGACAAGGGTTACGTTCGACTAGGAATGTCGTCTATAAACAGAGATGGATGTACAACCGGCTCGACAACGGTTATGTTCGAATTGAATTCGCGGCGAAGGTTAAAGAATTCATATCATTTGCAAAACAACATTGTCCTACATACCAAAGTGAACGGAAGATTAGATGTCCGTGCAATTTTAAGAAATGTCGACTTGTTCCGTACTGGACGTCGAAACGGTTGAGCACCACCTATGTAGGTATGGATTTGTCCGGGGATATCACGGTTGGTACGAACATGGTGAGAACGGAGATGAAGGGCCGCAAAATTTTCACGCAATGGATTGCCATATTGATGATCCGATGTTCGAGGCTACGATCCGACACCTTACCGCGAGATGCTACACAACGTGGCGGGTCCAAGTTTCAATTGGAATGTCATGGAAGAATCACCAAACCCCCAAGCACGCCAACTATATGACATGATTGATGCAAGTAGGGAACAATTGTGGCCTGGTTGCGAAACCATGACAACGTTGTCGGCAATGGCAAGATTACTTGCGATCAAGTCGAACATCATATATCTCGAACGAGGGTATAATGAAATCATTAAACTCATGAAGGATTGTTTGCCAAATGACAACTCAATGGTTGAGAATTTTTATGCCACTAAAAGACTAATGCGAGGTCTAGGTCTACTGTTGAGAAAATAGATTGTTGTGAGGACCAATGTATGATTTATTGGGGAGTGGACTCGAGTTGACGTCATGTAAATTTTGTGGGAAATCACGATACGTTGCACATCGACGAGGTCGTGGTCGGAACACAAAAAACCGCCCTTGCAAAAGAATGTACTACTTCCCTTTGGGCCCTCGGTTGCAACGATTGTATGCGTCGAGTCAACCGCAAAACATATGCGATGGCATGGAGATCATTCATCGCCCTGAAGATGTTATGCAACACTGTTCGATTCGATTGCTTGGAGACATTTTAATGACGTCAATAAAGACTTTGCCGCCGAGGTTCGGAATGTTCGTTTAGGATTGTGCACCGATGGTTTTCAAGTATTTGGGATTTCCGGAAATCGTACTCTTCGTGGCCCGTGATATTGACTCCTTACAACCTTCCACCGTCGATGTGCATGAAATCGAGTTTATGTTCTTAACGGTTATCGTTCTGGACCGACCAGCCCAATTCAAAGCGAGAAAATCGACGTGTTCCTTCACCGCTTGTGAAAGAGTTGCAAGATTTATGGAACAATGGGGTGGTTACATACGACGTTTCCACCAAGACAAATTTTGTCATGCGAGTTGCCCTTTTATGGACTGTTAGTGATTTCCCGCATATAGCATGTTGTCGGTTGGAGCACACACGGTAAGTACGCTTGTCCATATTGTATGGAGGATACAAATGCATTTCAATTGCGAAATGGAGGTAAGACATCGTGGTTTGATTTGTCATCGTCGTTTCTTGGAGAAGTCATCACCATTAAGGAAAGACAAAAAAATTTCATTAGGGGCAAAATGGTCATAATCGATGATCCGCCGCTCTGCATGGATCTGGTGAAGAAATTTTGGCGAGAAATTGAATCGTTTGGCTTGATGAAGGTGACAGAAATCGCGCCGAATACGTGAATGGGCGGATAGCTAAGAATTCGGGATGGAGGAAGAAAAGCATATTCGGGACTTGCCGTATTGGAAGACAAACTTGATCCGCCACAACTTAGATGTCATGCACATCGAAAAAAATGTTTTTGACAACATTTTCAACACTATTATGTGTGTACTTAGGGCAAGAGTAAGGACAATGCAAAATCGAGGCAAGATATTCGTGAATATTGTCACCGACCTTCTCTACACATTGATTCGGCGACAAATACTTACGTCCTTGGGTGCTATGCTCTTGATACATCAAGTAGACAAAAATTGTGCGAGTGGGTTAAAAAGTTGCGTTTTCTGATGGTTACGCATCGAATCTTGGTCGATGTGTAGATCCAAAGAAAGCCGAATGTTCGGCATGAAGAGCCATGATTGTCATATATTCATGCAACGGTTGATACCAATTGCATTCGAGAGAACTTCTCCCAAACCCGGTTTGGGTTGCAATTAGCGAATTAAGCCTATTTTTCCGGTCCCTATCTGCGAAATGTGTCAAGTATCAAGATATGGAGGTCTTAGAGTCGAAATACCAAAAATCATTTGCAAGTTGGAAAAAATTTTCCCTCCAAGCTTATTTGACTCTATGGAACACCTACCAATCCACTTGGCCTACGAGGCCCGTCTGGCCGGTCCGTTCAATTTCGATGGATGTATCCATTTGAGAGGTACTATCTTGAGCCCTTGATATTATTTTCCCATTCAATAGGTTTTATATCAACATTTCCTATAACATTCATATAGGTACCTTAAACATTTGAAGAACAATGTGCGAAACAAAGCGAAGGTTGAGGGCTCCATGTGTAATGCTTATTTGGTAGAAGAGGTTACGTCCTTTTGTTCTTACTACTTCGAAGATCACGTCTTTACGTTGCATGACAAAGTGCCACGTAACGACGATGGCGGTCTCGGGCCCACACCGAACTTCGTTGGCAATTTCTCGATTTTCACTTATCCTGGTCGACCCATGGGCAAGTCGAAGGAGCGGTACTTAACAGAGCAGGAGTATAATGCCGCTCATTCGTACATATTGCTCAATTGTCCAGAGATCGCTCCTTACGTTCAGTATGTCCATCACTTTCTTTCATTAATGCAGTACATTCATTGTTCATACATTATAAATACATCCGACTTACACGTTCATTTCTTCTAGGATATTCGTCGATGAAATCACTCAAGCAATGGGGGAGTCGCAAGTTGATAGTAGTCTAGAGCACAACTTCCCCATTTGGTTTCAAACATATGTAAGGGCATTACTTTTGTACGTTATAGATTCAAATGTTTCTCCCATAACTAATGTGTCATATTGCATCTCTAATTTTGACGAATAGGCTCGGAATTCTATAGTTGACGAGACGCTCGTTGATCTTTCTGTTGGTCCTAGTCGATCATGTACCGTCTACCCTGGTTACCTTGTTAATGGGTATAAGTTCCACTCCGCAACATATGACGTTGATAGATCGACGCAGAGAGCGGCGGTGTTTTGGTGAAGGGTTCAAACTACGTTGATGTTTCCCATAACTATTATGGAGTCTGCAAGAGGTTGTGGAGATTGAGTATACCGGCCTCAAACGTGTGGTCTTGTTTAAGTGCGAATGGTATGACCCTACACCGAATCATGGTGTTAGGACTCACCCAACACTTCAATTGGTAGAGGTTCATCGAAGTCGACGATATAACAACTACGAGCCATTTGTACGGCAATGCAAGCCACTCAAGTCTACTACCTTTCGTACCCTTCTATGCGGAACGATCGACAAGAATGGCTAGCGGTTTGTTCTTTGTCACCAAAATTCGGCCGACGAGGAAACTAGCAAAGACGATAATGACCAGGGCTCGGCAGAGAGATTGCTTTCCAAGATGGGATGCCCACCACGTGCGTAGTCGATGATGCGACGCCGATATCAACAATCTGGATGTTCCGATCGGGACTCGATTCATTGTTGAAGCGGGTCCAAGCGATGAAGTTTATAGTGAAGATGAATCGAAGAAGAATCATCACCTTCTACTCATGAGAGTGAATTTGAAACGGATGATAGCGAATAAAGTTTGTATATGATACGTCAACGACCAATAATGTAGTTACTTTTATTTGCATGGATTTTGTTCTTATTAAGTCCAATAATATAGACTCGAATTTCTACTTTTTGTATGCCCTTCTTTTCGATGTTTTACTCGTGGCGGGATTGTTAGGTATCATGGCGGACGTGGTCGTAGGGGATGTCGAGGTTTGCCATTAGGACGCCATCGTCCAGGCGGAATAGGTGCGGCACCGACATCGCGGCGAAATACCAGCGGCCCTCGTGGTCGGGCCACGGGAGGGGTCCATAGAGGTCGTGGCGGTCGAGGTCGTGGTTCGATACCTCCATTATCGATTCCGACTTCTCGGTCTCTCGAGCACGATACGGCGCGAGCGTCACCTTCCCCTTCCATACCGTCGGGGTCGTCTCGTACCATCTTCGTCGTCATCAAGGACTATGCCTACTACACACTTCCCCACACCTTCTCCGACGTCAATGACTCCTTTACCCACGAGGCTGCACCCCGGCCCACAAGCATCACCGGCAAAGCATCCCGAGAGGAAGACGTAAGATCGAGTTGGAGGTGACAGGCCCTCCGGCCCACCTCGAGGCCGGGGATGGAGGCCCTCGCGTGCGGGGATCCCTATCACGCCGATTGCCAATGATACGTAAGTTTGCGTTTGACTTTTATATGTCAATTTCAATATGGATGTCAAATATTGAAGAAGTAGTTAAGGTGATATGCATGTTCATGAAACACGGGGAGTTGCATCCTTCGCACTTTTGTGCACGGAGGATGACAAAAGTTTTTAAACGATGGATGATTCTGAAGGGTATTGTTGGAAGTCGGCACCGCCTCATCATAAAGACCAATATCGGCGACAATGGAAGGTAAACAAGACTACCATGTGCCTTATGATTTATACTATTTTCTCAAATAAGTGCTAACAATAGCAATCGCCAATTTGTAGATATTTTTTAGATGGGATGATGCGCTTCCCGAGGATCTCGTGCGAGCGGCGTACGACGAGCTTGCGAGCACAAGGTACACCGCGTTGATGCACAAGTTGAAGAAGAATCGGGTGCGGCCAATTTATGTTACGAGATGAGGCATGGAGGAGATACTTGCGATCGGGAAAGCGAGGACTTCCGGGCTAGGTCTAGGCAAGCGACGCAGAATAGGAACACTGAGGTCGAAGGCCCTGGGACTGGACCCTCGAAGCACGGTGGTGGTTCCGTGTCATTTGCGACTACCCAAGAAAGATTGGTTAGTTTTTTTTAACATCTAGGATATTTCGTACATTTATACTCTTGTTCACTATGCTTGGTCCTGCACGCAGGCTGATTCATCCGAGACGCCACCGTCGGTGAATGATTTGTACTTGCATCTCCACACCGTTAATCACGACAGGACGACATTCATCGATACTAGATCAGAGCGGTTCTATGTAAGTGTAGAATAAAAATGTAAATTATTATTAAGTCTTTCACTTACCCCATATCATGTACTTTGTTTGTTGTGCATATATGCAGGATAGGCTCCAGAGCAGACGTCAGGAGCTGACCCATGCTACACCGGAGCAATCGGTGGATGATGAGGCGGTGTACCTCAATGTGGCGGGTGAGTGTTCCAAAGGACGTGTCTACGGACTCGGGTCCGTAGGGAGAAAGAAGAGGAGATACGGAACTCCTGGTGCTAGCACGTCGCAGACGCCGGATGTGGTGCGCGGGCGAGAGTTCGATGTCGTTGCGGAGCAACTACGAAAGGTTATGAACTTCATGCATCAAAGCATCTTGGGATGGACATGGACGAAATAGGCCTAGCTCAAGAACAACCACCACCACCGCCACCACCACCGCCACCTCATGACCAGCAACAGCCGCCGCAAATAGATCCGGCCGATCCACCCCAACAAGGGGACAATGTTGGGCGTGAGACGTAAGCGTGGCTCTCGAGAGATGAGCAGGTTGGTGATACATAGGTACTTGACTTGTTGTTTGTTTCAAATGCTTAGATTAAATGGACAATGAATGTACTGCGGACGATGGTGGTTTGTTGAAGCTCGATGTAGTGGAGGGTGCGATGATGAAGTTCCTTTATTTTTTTTTCTCCTGTTTTCGGATAGGCGGATTTTAGTTTTTCCTTTCGTTCTCGAGGGAATGGGTTCATTGCTTTTGACGATGAGCATGTTGTAGACGATTTGTTTCATTTGCATGTTAAACTCATTCTTTTTTTGGTGGTGGTGATTTTGGTCCTTATAGGACTCCAGTGTCTCGGAGGTAGGCGTGGTGGGTATAGTGGAGGCAGTGAGCTTGGTGGGGGTTATGGAGGCTTTGGGGCCAGTGGCTTAGGTGCTTATCGAGGTGAATCTTCTCTTGGCTATTCTATTTTGCTTTTGTGAGTGTTCTTTTTTTTTTTGCTTGTTGAACGATAGGATTGGTTGGTTTTTGTGTATACTTCCAAATTTTGGAGCTTTTGTAATACATGACAACTTTCCGTGGATATATAAATGTTTGGGCTAATTTTCAGTTTCACATTTTTTCTTTCTCTTTTGAATTTTTGTTGATATATCACTAGAACAATTTAGGCTTTTTATAACACTTAATTAATAGAGGTTTTTGAGTAACCCCTATGTATTAGATGATTAAGGTTTCTATAACACTTAATTCATAGAGGTTTTAATTAACCCCTATGAATTAAACATGTAAGACTTTTAATAGGACTAATTCATAGAGGTTTAGAAAACCTCTATGGAAAGTTGACTTAAGAACATAACTGCTCGCCCCACTCTCACTCACTAAAACTCATTCAAAGAGGCTCTTCAGCCTCTTCTCTTCAACCTCTTCGACCTCTTCGTCATCTTCGTCTAGGGTTCACTCACTCCGCCGAAGGATCGAAATCGTCTTCGTCTTCGTCTTCGTCTTCGTCTTCGGCTTCATTTTTAGGTATCTCTCTGTCTCTCTCTGTCTCTCTGTCTCTCGGTCTCTCGATCTCTCGATCTCTCTCTCTGTGTCTCTCGGTTTACGCATCTGAATAGAACCTGAATTGCAGCAAATTGAACCTGAATTGCTCCTCAAGCTAGGCCCCCAATGGCGCTGAACTTGACTGACCCTTCACCTAATTTGAGCAGTAAAGTGCAGAAACAGATTGATTACTACTTTAGGTATGGCTGCATTTTTTTGTTGTTGATGGATTTGTGTACATTCTAAACCAAGTTTTTCTCTTTAAATTCTACCTCTGAAGTTTGAGTTGGCATCTTTGTTATTTTGAATTTGGTTTCAGGATATTGTGGTATTGATAAGTAAAATAAATCGTTCCTCCATTGGCCCTTTATCTGCTTGCTACTCCTCTTCCTTGTAAGTCATTCCTATCAGTTTTCAAGACTATTGAACTTTTATAAATTGAATTCCATGAACATATGAATGTATGCTTTCCTTTTTGTTTTGTTTTATATGTGTGTGTGTTTTCCTACTCTGTCTATGTTATCATGTTATGATTAATATAAATTCCTTCTTAGTTCTTCCTTTTGTTGGATGGAGCTACATCATGTGCTTAACAGAGATGACAACCTTCATTCTCGCTTGAACCGCAACTATCTTTCATGTCGTTCTTGTTTTACATTTGACTATTACGATTCTTTGTTCGGATCTTCATTTTGTCATACCATGGTTACTAGTTGAGGAGTCGTCGATATTCGAACATGAGACTCTCAATGTGTAACTTGCATGTTGTATATAAATGAAACAGTTTGTTTGATTTTGTGTCTTAATTTAATTCGTTCTCCAAGATTCTCATCCTCCTCCGACAGTTCTATCTTTTCGGTTCTTTTTGCTTGACATTGGGTAATTTTATGATAGATAAGAGGGATGCATACATTGATCGGGACCGTGAAATATCAAAGCATGACTTTGTCTTTTATTCATATCGACTTATTCGTTTGGTACCTTTCCGCCTCGGTCAGATTTTTTCTTATTACAAGCTGGGGATAGTTTCCGTTTTTTATTTCTTTCTTGTAATTAATAATTTCAGGTTGTTGAGCATGGTCTTGGTCATTTGCCATTCACGGAGAAGCAAGTAGTTACTCCTACGGGCATGTTGAGAAAACATATCTTTGCATTATTTATGTTGTTACACTTTTTAGAAGCCTTCTATGCTAGTATGCTCATATTGTTGTTATACTAGTTTTCTTCTTACTCTTGTAGGTGATCTTGTTGTTTTTCTCTTTTATTCTTGTTTTTAGGCTATCATTGTGATTTAGTCTTTGGTTATTCTCCGATCGGAATGCATGTTTGTCCAATTGAGAAAGCGAGAGAATATCTTGAAATACTTGAATTTGGAATTATCTTGATATCGGTTCCATTGAAACATGTCTTGGAACTTCTTGAACCTCTAGAGTTTTGGATGGACATTTTTCAAGTCCTAATATCCTTCAAGCTTTTGTAATTAATAATTAGCAATCAAAGTACTATTGTGAGTGTCTTTGGAATGACGCAAACATATATTTGGTATCTAATTTTTCATTGAGCTTTGTGCTTTTTCTATGTAAACCGACACTTGTGTTTTGAACATATTTTGGCTTAATTGGTGGACTAATTAGACTTTGCAACTATTTTGCTCCATCAACAATTTGATTCTTTTTCCCCCTCGGCTATCGTTCATTTAACTTGTCTTGAATCAATTTTTATTTGTCCTTCAGGATCGGTTTATACAGGAGTTGATTTTTGCAAGAAATTATGTGGAGTATCAATTGTGCAAAGGTGAGCCTTTGTTTACGGTACCATTTGTTGATTTCGAGGCTAATTTTGCATGTAAACGAGATAAAAACTAAGGCATGCGTTGTGTTCTCCTTGGACTTACGACTTCCATCATTTGTTTGACTTCATATTCGATAGGACTAAATGGTTCGATTAAAAGCGGGGAAAGGGTGTTTGATGTCTTGATTAATGGGAAGAAACAATTTGACAAATTTGATATCTTGGGAAATGACGCCGCCACCAACTATAGGGAGCTTGTGTTCTCGTGTGTACGCAAATGAAGCTCTTAACATGTCAATGGTTAAGAGCCCGAAGCCTCCTTGGGTCCCATCTGCAATGCTCATGAGATTTTTCAAGTTTTCAGTTTGGTTCAAGGAACTCACCAAGCAGACTGTAAGTTTCTACTCATTTTGCTTGTTTTTCTAGATCCTATGCTTTTAGGAGTTGCATTGCTTAAATAATTGAAGACTGGCTATGGTTTTTTTTTTTTTTTTTTTTTTTTTTTGGTGTGTGTGTGTGTGTTTGATGATCCTGATTTGAATCTGTTGTGTTGTTTCAGTGGACAAAGCGGTGGAATTGAGGAATGAATTGGCGTCTCGAAACCCAGAAAATGGAGCACTGGCGAGTTGTAGTGGAGACCCATGTCTTCCTCTTCAATGGGAAGGCCTGCAATGCGAGCCTATCAGTGATAAATCATTCATCATCGTTAGCATGTAAGATTTCAATCTCATATTCCACACTTTCAATAATTGAACCCCTTTTGTGGAATTCTATCAAAAAATGTCAAACAATCTAGAAAATGAAGATTTTGGTTGAGATATGAACTTGGTTTTGTTTTGCTATTGATGGGCAGTGATGTTTCCTCAAAGGGTCTCACAAGTCGATTCCAACGGTTGTTCTTGAGTTGACACATCCGAAGTATCGTAAGAACTCTCAACATGCTTTGTTATACGTTCACTATTGAAACTCGCCCATCTTTTACATAGCAAAGGCTCTGCGATTCCTCTATCGACTGGATTTGTGGTGTCAAAAGCAGTCCCATCTGTAAGGAAAGATCCAAGGAGCAGTGTGAAAGAAGAACGGCCTTCCATCCTCTCGTTAGTCTCGTTGATTACTACGGAGGCAAAGCAATATAATTCAAGATAAGATTGCGGAGAGGTAATACTAAACAAAACCGTAAAATGAGTCTTGACGTCGAGACCATGAGATAGAGTCCCATTTGATTCTTGAATCTCTCGGTCGCAGAGCCGCATGCTCTCTCATGGATGATGAGTGAGCCCGCTTACTTAGATAGACGCACATTGCTACCCTTCCATTGTGATATGATTCTAAGACTCAGACGACTTCTTCATTTCGCTGACAAGGAGCTCTCCCAACAACAGCATAATGCTGAATTGTAACATCCTATCGCATTGGCAGCTTCTTGTGGATAACCTCTATTCCTTCGTCAAAGTGAGGGCTCCTTAATCTTCGCGATGCGAGCCTTCACATTTTCCCGACAAAGAAGCTTGAAGGACTTCACCATACCAACTCCGAAGTTGTGTTTGAATGGCCGCAATGCAAAAACCGAACCATAAGCTATGAAGTACACTCTTACCATCTCCACCGCGCAATGCTTCAATTTTCAGCATTTGTCCAATGTCAATATCATCATTTCAATTTGCCTCCGAACTCCATCTCGAATAGCTGATCGATGAAAGATCTTTCGAGTGGTGAAGTCATTGAATGGGCGGAAAATCCAACTAGAAAAATTAATCTCTTGGAAAGAGTTGCGGGTTCGACTAGGCGTTTCTATGAAGGTATCTTTGTCCATTATCCCCGAATGTCATCATCCGATACGCTTAATGCCAATAAAGATCTCTCGCATTTATCAATAGGTTGTACAAATCGAAGTTAGTGGGTCGTTGTTGTACGTCCCGTGGATGTGATATACGATGTCATTGTTCATTGTAGCAAATTAATTTGTAGCAATTCGCATCAACTTGAGACGAGCAAATAGTTGATAGAATATTCAACTTGAGACGAGCATATAGTTGATAAAATGATAGTAGATGATTTTGTTATTTTGAACTCTTAATGGAATAATAATATTGCGAGTGGAATGTAGATTTGTATATTTTTAATTGAAAATGGAAATAAAAATTAATTTTGAGTATTTTTAGCTATTATTTTTGATGTATGGATGCGCAATTTGGCTTCTTTGGGGGATGTTAGCACCCTCAAGGAGTTGTTGGAGGGTGCGGCGATGGAGTATGTCATATCGGGTTGTATTTTGATTTTTTAGGTTGGAGAATCGATTGGCTTATGTATACGTGCCATATTTAAACAAAACGAGAAAATTAGAGACGGATTAGCAACGAATTCAAATTTTCCGTTGCTATTCCGTCTCTAATTTTCCGTAAATATTTCTATCAATCACAAACGGATCGAGACGGAAATATTAATTTCGTCTCTCGATTCGTCTCTAATTAACAACGGAATCGAAACGGAATCGAAACGGAATTATCCGTCTCTCGATTCGTTTCTAATTAGAGACGGAATCGAGATGGACACTATGTATTATTCGTCTCGAGTCCGTCTCGATTCGTTCTTGATTAGACACGGAATCGAGATAGAATTCATAAATTTATTAATTCCGTCTCTCGATTCGTTGCTAATCAAGAACGGAATCGAGACAAAATGCAAGTACAAATGTACCATTTCGAAATAAAATCCATTTCGTTCGTCTCTCGTTCGTTTCTAAGTTCCGTCTCTAAATCCGTCTCTAATCAGAAACGGATAATTGCCGTCTCGATGCCGTCTCTAATCAGAAACGGAATCCATATTCCGTTTCTGATCGTATCAGCGACGACGTTTTCAGAGACGGAACGTGTCCGTCTCTGTTCCGTTTCTGATTTCATTCAGAGACGGAATTTTCGCAAATCAGAAACGGAAAATTCCGTTTCTGATTTGCGATTTTTTTGTAGTGTCAAGACCGTAACCTGGCTACGTGATACTAGACAGTATTTCAAACTTCGGGAGTAGACACCAAAGTAATATTATGTTTCCATGATGTGTGTATTAGTATTTTAGTCTAATACGGGTCTCGCGCCATTCAGGCAAATATTAGTTTGAGTGAGGTTTCGCCTAGGTAAACGTGGGTGTAACACAATTAAAAAATACAATTAAATGAATTTTTGTATAATTTAAATAATTATTTACGAGACAAGGTGAACCTAAGTGCATTTTGAGAAAACGGGCGTGGCGAGCTAATTGACGAAGAAATATGGACCGAGGAACGTAAGATCAACGTGGGAGTTGGATAATTTCATAACACACGGGCTACGGGATTGAAATTGTAAAAGTGACACAGCCCAAAGTGAGAGAACCCTCAGATTTTCATCGAGATGCATGTTTGTGTGGAGGTTTAAAACAAAAAGCATATAAATAGGACCCACCTGCAGTTTCTCAATCCACTATTCACTCATCTTCTCCACACACACACCCGAGTCTCCCATTCCCTTTTACTCACCGCCGCTCCTCTCCTCCTACCCTCTCCCTTGGTGACCGGACCTCACCCTCATCGGAGCCCTCGCTGGAGTTCTGTGCTCTCTCTCTCTCTCTCTCGTTCACTGGTTTAGGGCCACTCTGTTGTCTGACTGCTACTGTGATGAGTTGCGATGAGCGGGAGAGGACGGGAATGGTCCATGGTGATCCACCAGTATTCTCACCTCTTCGGAGCAACTCAATATCACGGTGTAGTGGCAGTGCAACTGTCGAACTATGTTCGAGTTCCTTGCGTCGGGCAGTGTTGTGAGGCAGTTGTTGTGGTTGGAGACGATCTGATGGAGGTCACCAGAGTCCCTGAAAGTCCCGGAGTTCCTTCTAATCACGGTAGTCATGTAGGTTTTGTTCATTTTTTGATTTTTGTTGAACTGTTGCCCTGTTTTCATTTTTTTGAAACTGTTTTTGGCATTTGGGATGTATGGTGGTTGCCGAAGCCGCTGGGGTGGTCGGGGACCGTCATGGATGAGTCCTCCTGGCCCTCCAAAGCCCCACATCCTCAGAGTGTCACTGGATTTGAGTATATATGAATGTGAGTCATGGTTTGGTTGGCAACGTTGTAGGGTGTTCATATTGGACGGTTTTCATTAATTTGTTGGAAACCGTTGCTATCGGCGGCGCTGTGAGCTAGACACCACATCCGAGAGGCTGTCAGGGACCATGGCTTGCCCTTGTTGGTACCTTGCCGCCCTTCGGTGTGTCCAAATCAGTTGCGTTTGGACTGTTAAGTCTTAATTTCATGTTTATGTTCATTTCATGTGTGTTATGCTTCTCCTCGCAAGAATCCGCTGCCGTGGGTGATGCCACCTCTGTGCCACCTTGACCAGGGATGCCGGCTACCAAGCTAAGTCCATACTTGTGTCTCTCGGAGTGTCCTAAAAATATTGGCGTTATTGTTGTATTATGTCATTTATGTGTTGTATGCATGTTGTAACCTTCTCGTCGGAAACCACCTGTGGTGGCGGCACTGTCGTCGACACGATGACATGGGGGACTGTCGGACACCTTACCATATTCTTCATGAAGTCTCACAGCCCCGGAGCGTCCATATCAATTGTGATGAGTCGTAATGGCAAAGTTATGCGTGAGTTGTTTATATCATGTCGAGTAGTCGTCGACGTGACGTAGGGCATGTACATGACCTTCCCATATCGTGTTTGCACTCTACAGATGTTAGACCACACCCACAAGGTTCCTAAACTCGTTGGTGCATGGTCATTTTCAGTCGTTTTGTTTTACGGATTTGCGTTTGAAGGTCGGGAATTGGTTATGACGTCGTGGTCACATTGCCGACTCATCGAGGCTATGACATGACCCACATACGACTGAGCCGAGCCTACAATACATGAGTAGGCTTATATGCATTGTGGATACCAACATTGTAATATCGTAGTCGTGGTTATTGTCATGGTTTTTCAAGCCTGAAAGAGTTCACGTTTTCATAACGATTTGATGAGTTGAGTCCTTAAAACACTTGAGAAAAACACTAGGGGTTTAATCTTGGGTTTAGTTAATGACTCGACCCATTAATTAGAGTTTTCAACCTTGTCAGGTAGTGGAAAACTCGAAGATATGCGTTAGGATTCATGAGAGTGTGTTCGTGGGTTGCGTTGTCAGGTAAGTACACTTGCCTTAAAACTTGTGTATGATTTGTAAGCCAGTAAGAAAATGCCATATGATTCATTATCATTTATTCAGATTCTTTATGCTTTATTATTGGTATTCCATTCCATTCCTTGTTGTGTGTTTCTTAGCATAAGTGTTTCGTCTTAAGAGTACTAGGATTTGCACTAGAGGGATAAAACACGGGCACTCTTGTACAGGAGTGTGTGACCACCCACTTAGTGACTGTGTGACACCGAGTGCTGGGTAGGTAGGCTTGTGTCCCTCCCATCATAGCTGTGCCTTCGTTTGTGTCGATGCCCAAGACGACCTCGTGAGGTCTTCGCCGTTATGCTATGACTTAGACCACTAATGGGCCTCTTTTGATTCTTTAGAACACATTTAACTTTCGATTGATATCTATTAGTCTATTTATCATGCACTTGATCTATTTAAATTCCTATCTTTCTATTATCGAATGATATTTAGACTGCTTTACTTGATATATCATGAATTACTATTATCTTCTTCTGGCATTGCATTCAATTTTCTCTCACTTGCTCACCGTCTAGTTTGTGACAGTGGGTGCAGGTTTACCAGAGCATTCGAAGGGTAAGGAACCTTTCTTATGAGGCTTTTTGTGAGGATTTGCGACTGGATTCGAGAACCTTAGCCTAGGTTATGTTTAATTTCTGCTTGTATGTTGATTTCTTTATATATATACATCATGTTAGTTTGAACTTGGGATCATAGGTTATTTGATATCATGTACAACTTTACTTGGTTTCCATTTGAGGTACATAAATATTCGGGGTTTCCACATATATAGATTTCCTGATTTTTGTTTGATTGAGTTATTTTCCAATACTTGTTGGTTTGATAAATTTTTCGTTGTGTATAACGTGCAATAACTCTTTCATAAAACTTGTAATTCGTTAATTGGAGGCTGACTAGGTTCGTCAGGCTCGCTGAGTATTTACTCGGGGTCTGCACGATTCTAGGTTGGGCATACCCAAATGTATTGGAAATTTGGGGCAGTCACACATGAGATTAGCCTCGAGATGCGTGTGTGCTTGGTGATGAAAATTGGTCTATAAAGGAGACCCCACCACATTAAATGAGCACACTTTCCTCTCTCTCTCTCTCTCTAACCGATTCTCTATTTTTCTTTTCTCTCCTTCTCCTCTCTCCTTCCTTGGTGGGCAAGCTATCGACCAAAGTGGTCTAGTGGTGGCTGGACCTCGCCGAAGGTACCTCTGCTGTGGCGGCCCCAATTTCCACATTGGTCCGCCACGGGAGGCCACGCGGGCCCACAACTGTCCACGTCACCACCAGTTGTGTCCCACGCCCAATTATTCATCATTGATCAATTTATCATCAAATTTGATTCAGTTAATATCATATAACCTCAAATTAACAGCGGAAGCTTAAATAAACAATATAAAAATTCATCTTGTGTTTTATTAGCAAAATGCCTAAGTGGAAACCATACTAAATATACATCTCATCTGATCCTCAAAATATCAAAATGTACAACCTATCTCTCAAGCCCAAAACCCAACATACAACGAATAAATATAAACATACGTACGAGTGGGGCTAAAACCGTCAATCGATGTACTCTTCAAGCTTGCCCTTCCCCCGGCTCGTACTAGGGTCTGCACTCAGCCATCACAAAAAGACAGATGACGAGTCCAGAGTGAGTAATCCCAAGGAAATTCACCAAGTAATTACGGAAATAAAAGAACTGGAATTTAAAAGACTATAATTTAAACATGCGGAACAAAGAAATACAGACAACTGTAAAAGAAAGATCATCGCATGCATAAATATAGTGGAGAAACAAAGTACGTGCACATAAAAGATCAGACCAAGTCATACTTCGGGCTTTTCCCCAGGCACGACCCATGAAGAACACACCAATGGGTTGGCCCTGGACCCTCAGGTGGTCGGCTAGACCAACGACGCACCCACACAAGCCTACCATACCCGGCGACCTATTCACCGACGTATGCTTAGACAAGTGCTATGACTTAGTGGACTTTATGGCCGTAACGAATAAGCACCAGGTGGGGAGTGATCTCAACACCGTAAAGACACCATGTAGGAGTAACTCCACTACCGTAAAGTCACCAGGTGAGAGTACTCAACCACCGTAAAGCAATAACGAAATAGAATAGAGAATAAATGGAACTAAATTCAAATAAATCAAATGGTAAATACTTAAAGTGAAGTTCAATTGGGATACTACACACCTCAAATCGCACTCCTCGTCTCGAAAATCAAACCCCGTCTAGCGCCAATAATCACCCGATAATCCAAATTATCTCCCCAAATGTACCTAAGATTATTTATCATTGAATTAGCTTTAATTTGACATATTATGTCAAATTTACGTTTTTCGAGGTAAAAACCCCGACTATATCTCGCCAACATTTCCGAGAAAATCCCAAAATTCCTTTATTTGATCAAAATATATTTTTTTCTAATTTTTTTTCCTATTTTATATGAATTTTCCAGATTTTTTTTTTTTTTTTTTTTTCCAAGCTACTTTTTTTTTTTTTTTTTTTTTTTTTTTTTTTTTTTTTTTTTTTTTTTTTTTTTTTGAGTTGAGGTGAACCGGACCGGTTCACCCGGTCCGGTTCGCCCAACCGAACCGGCCAACCGGGTCGCCCGACCCGCCCAGATAGGGTCGGGTCGGCCCGACCCGGTTGGGTCGTCTCTTCCCAACAGAGAGGCGCACGGCGCCTCGTTTTTCCCAACTCTTTTTTTTTTTTTTTTTTTTTTTTTTTCCATGAATCGATAGAGGGAGAGGGAGAGGGAGAGGGAGAGGACTGTCGTCTCCCCCTCGGACGAATTGCTCTCGCAATTCGTCCGAGCTCTCGAGCTCTCGAGCCCCCGCCACAACCACCGAACCACCAAACCACCATTATCACCAACACATACAACAACAACAACAACAACAACAAAACAACAACTCAACAACTCACCTCTTTAGTCTCCTCCTCTTGTTCTCTCTTCCCTTTCTCCCGATTTCTCCTCTCTGTTTTTTTTTCTCGAAACCGTGAAAATGGTGGTGACGGTGGTGTTTATCACCAATTTTTGGGTAAAATGCCCTTTTACCCCTATCCATATCCATTTCTCTTCTTTCCTTCAATACCCTTTTTGGTAATTTTACTATTATTTATTTATTTTTCTGATTTTTAATATATATTTATATATATATATATATTAAATTCCTTATACACATATATATATAAATATATATATACTCACCTATACTTTCGCACCTAAAATTTCGTCGTGCGCGCCAACGAGCGTACTCGGGCGTGCACACTAACGTACCACCCACGCGTGTCGACCACGACCCCGCGTGTCCCTAGGCGCCCAACAATTTACATATTTTATCACATTTAATTCATTTTTTATGTGTAATATTTTCCTCAACTTAAAATTTCGTCTTTAATCTACCCGGTACCCGCGTCGACACGCATATCGATGCGAATACTCAACACTTGTTCTCGCCCGTCAATTAAAACATAATTACACACATTGCGATGTCGTTTATCCTATTTTTAACAAAAACATCGCGAAATCAAACAAAACAACACACAAAATACTATTTACCTAATCCGGACGCATTCCAGCCTCGCTGTGGAACCCACGTATGTCCTCGCTGGCGTCCACGTCTGCAATGACGTCATAATTAACGGCAATTACAAATTGGGCCGTTACAATTCTTCCCAACTAAATTGAAATTTCGTCCCGAAATTGAAGTTATAATCAACACTCACCAGTAAATAATTGAGGATATCTTTGTCTCATAATCGACTCGAGCTCCCAGGTAAGTCCCTCAGTCCCGTGATGCTGCCATCGTACCAACACCTTCAAAATCTCCCTGTTCCTCAAAGTCTGAACTCTACGATCCATGATCTCAACGGGTTGCTCTTCATATGAAACATCAGGACGAACCTCAATCTGTCTAATATCCACCATCGGTCTCGGTCCTGACTTAGCTAATCTCAACATAGACACGTGAAACACTGGATGAACGCCTGCTAACTCTGATGGCAACTCCAATCTATATGCTACTGTCCCAACACGTGCTATAATTCTAAACGGTCCAATATATCTCGGTGCTAGTTTCCCCTTGATTCCAAACCTCTGATGTCCTTTCCAGGGCGAAACTTTCAGATATACCAAGTCGTCCACATCATAACTCAAACCCCGAAGATACCTATCAAGCATACTTCTTTTGCCTATCTTGAGCCGCTTGCAATCTCGTCTAATTTGCCGAATTTTCTCGGTATGATCAACAACAACTTCAGGTCCAATCACCGCCACATCCTCGAGTCTTTGCCCAACAAGTGGTGATCCGCAAGGTCTCCCATATAAAGCCTCAAATGGTGGCATACCAATACTCGCTGATAGTTGTTGTTGTTGTACGCGAACTCGCACAACGGCAAATATTCTTCCCAAGCACCTCAAACCGCAAAATGCATGCTCGAGCATGTCCTCCAATATCTCGTATCAATCTCTCGATCGACCATCGTCCGAGGATGATAAGCTGTACTAATCTGAAGTCTGGTCCCAAACTGCTCCTGCATGCTCTCCCATAACTTCGAAGTCAACCTGGGATCTCTGTCAGACACAATAGATCTCGGCACTCCATGTAGTCTAACAACCTCTCGCTCAAAAATGATACTCAACTGAGGAAACGAATACTTCATCGATATAGGAATGAAGTGTGCAGACTTCGTCAATCTGTCAATAACAACCCACACAGCATCATGACGTCTAGCAGTCTGTGGCAACCCGCTCACAAAATCCATCGTGACATGCTCCCATTTCCACTATGGAATCGGTAGTGGCTGTAACAATCCAGCTGGTCTCCTGTGCTCGGCCTTAACCTGTTGACAAATATGACAAGCTCTCACATATGCACCCACATCGGCCTTCATCCCAGGCCACCAAAATAAACGTCGCAAATCATGATACATCTTGGTCCTGCTAGGATGAACTGTATACCGCGAACGGTGTGCATCCTCAAGAATACTATCGCGTAGTTCCTGCACCTCGGTATCCACAACCTACCTCTTGTGTCTCAAGCACTGGTCCGAACCACTAGACCAATCTGTGCAACCCGGATCCTGAGCCGACAGTGAAAGCGAGCAAAATGTCCGTCGCCCCTTTGCCACTCAAACGACCCTCTCTAACGACACCACGGGAACACGCATCGGCAACGAGATATGAACATCGAAAAGCATCCGACAAACACAACACCGTCGCGGCCTCCAAAGAATCCATGCTCATGTGTCATCTGCCGCAAAGACACGGTCGACTCTCTACACCACTCCGGCTCAATGCATCAGCAACTACATTCGCCTTCCCAGGATGGTACTCAATCGCGAAATCGTAGTCTTTCAGTAACTCAAGCCACCGTCTTTGCCGCATATTCAGATCTTTCTAAGTGAATAAATACCTCAAACTCTGATGATCTGTGAATAACATAAATCGCTCCCTGTAAAGATAATGTCGCCAAGCCTTGAGCGCAAATACAATTGCAGCTAGCTCTAAATCATGCACTAGATAATTCTCCTCGTGAGGTCTCAATCGCCTCGATAAATATGCAACTGGGTGTCCTTCCTGCATCAACACGCATCCCAACCCAGTTCAGGAAGCATCTGTGTAAACCGAGAATCCTTTCCCTGTCTCAGGTAAAGCCAACACTGGCGCTGAAGTCAACTTCCTCTTCAACTCTAAAAATGCTGCCTCACAGTCTTCAGACCACTCAAACTTGACATCCTTCTTGGTCAACCTCGTCATCGGCACTGCAATTAAAGAAAAATCCTGCACAAATCGCCGGTAATAGCCTGCAAGCCCCAAGAAACTACGAATGTCTGCAACTGTCTCAGGTGTCCTCCAATCAATTATCGCTCGAATCTTGTCTCCATCAACAGATATTCCTTGACTACCAATGACATGTCCGAGAAATTTCACCTCTCTCAGCCAGAAAGCGCACTTGCTGAACTTAGCGTATAATCTATGCTCCCTCAACGTCATCAAAACATCTTTGAGGTGTCTCTCGTGCTCCTCATGAGTCTTACTGTATATCAAGATATCATCAATGAATACAATCACATAACGATCCAAAAATGGCCGTAATACTCGGTGCATCAAATCCATAAAGATAGCCGGCGCATTAGTCACCCCAAATGGCATGACTGTGAACTCAAACAATCCATAACGCGTGCTAAACGCCGTCTTCTCTATATCACTCTCTCGAATCCTCAACTGATGATAACCAGATCGTAAATCAATCTTCGAGAAAAACTTAGCACCCGCCAACTGATCGAATAGATCATCAATCCTAGGAAGTGGATAACGATTTCGAATCGTTACTTGATTCAGCTTCCTGTAATCTATGCACAACCTCAAAGAGCCATCCTTCGTCTTAACAAATAGGACTGGTGCGCCCCAAGGAGACATACTGGGATGAATAAAACCCTTCTGCAACAACTCCTCTAATTGGGATCTCAACTCTCCCTGCTCCGACGCTGACATCCTGTACGGTAGGCTATATATCGGCTGTGTCCCCGGAATCAACTCAATCATAAACTCAACTGACCTAGGAGGTGGTAAACCTGGCAAATCGTCGGGGAATACCTCAGGAAACTCACACACTACTGAGACATTCTCTACTCTAATCTCTGATCTCAGGTCTGGCTCAACCACCGTCCTAAACGCCTCCATCTCCTGAATCGTAGCTAATCGACCTCTGGTAATCGGTAAGTCTGACGCCGTCCCAACAAAAGTAAATACGGGAATACCCTCAATATCAAATACTACCGTCTTACCGAAACAATCAATGTGTGCGCGATACGCCGATAACCAGTCCATACCCAATAAAGCATCAAATTCTAAATACTCTAGGACACGGAAGTCGACAGGTAACTGGTGTCCCTCAATCTCTACTACACAATTCCGGCATATCCGGTTAGGGTAAATCTTGTCCCCAGCAGCCGTATTGAGGACAAGATGTGGGTCTAAAGTCTCAATCGATAACCCTAACTGTCCGACCCTACGTCCCGATATAAAAGACAAAGTACTACCGGAATCAAATAATACATGCATGAAGACATCGCATATAGATAACATACCCTCGACAAGCTGACGAGTCGCATCACGCTCTGGCTGTACGACAGTAGGTGTAGCAGCTGCATGAGCCCGCTCCCTGACTGGCTCAATCTGTGGTCGTGAGGATGAAGCTGACATCGGACAATCTCTATGTATATGCCCGACCTGATGACACCTGAAACATCGTCGTGTCTCCCGCCGCCCGATCGTGACACTATATGCACTGAGCCCCGTCACGACCCCGACCTCTCTCGTCCTCTACCACGACCTCCTCCATCTCGCACATGCCGTCGAGGTCGCTCAGTGGTGTGCAGTACGAACGTACACTACCCGCCTCTCTCTCTCTCTCTCTCGATGCTCGGAACGTCTATCTCGTCGTCCCCGATAATCATGTCTCTGTCGATCGATCGTGCTCTCTCTGTCTCTTCGGTCTTTGATCGGACCGAGAGCTCTGTCCCGCCCCGTCTCCAAGCTCACCCGGTGTCGTAAATATGTCTCGCGAGCCAATGCTCTGTCAAAACACTCGTAGCGTCTCCGCACCGAGTCGCAACTATCACCCCACCAATCCTCTCATCTAGGCTCTCGATGAAGTAGTAAATCGAAGTCTCTCCGTGTTTGCCACATCCATGGCATACATCATGAGATATCGAATCGATCCATGTCTTGTGACACGACATGCTACCTGTCGTTAGCCCCAAGAACCGCTCTCTCGATCTCAATCGCACCTCGTAGGAATGTACTCATCGAGAAATAAGCGCCGAAACTCGCCCACGTCAATGGTGTAGAATGTATGTCGTTGTAAGTAGTCCACCAAACCGCGGCCGACCTCTCAAACAATACCCCGAGATACGCGCTCGGTCCGCCTCAGTACCTCTAACAATTTGGTGTAGTCGTCGATGTGTCATCAACCACCGACCAAGCAACCTCGGGATCACCGACTCCAGTGAAGTACGTAGGATTAAATCTCATAAAATCCTTCACCATCTTCGCCGCTCTCGACATCCTACTCCTGGCAGTCGAAGTTCCTACTTGTTGCTCTGTAGTGGTGGGTGTCACCACCGTAGTCTCTGTTGGTACCACCACAGGCTCAACTCTCTCTATAACTATCTCGACCCACCGTCGCTTTGTGTAGCAACAACGGCAGTGCTAATGCGGTCCGAGTGGTAACAAAAAGACGCTCGGCGAAGCTGGGTGCTACTCGTCTTTGGCGTCCTCGAGCTCCGAATGTACTCCATCAACTCGGTCATCTGAGCCTGCTGCAATAGCTGCTGCTCCTGCTGAATCAACTGCTGCTCCGTCAATCTCTGAATCATAGCTCGCAAATCAGCCACGTCACTAGTAGTATGATCACTAGTCTCTCCAACCTCTGGCTGAGTAGTAGGCGGAGTAGTAGGAGCCTGTCTGTCCATCCTAAACTGCACAACCAACGTGCAATGGATCAGACTCAGTACATACGCGCATATTATATAGTATACAATCAAAACATACGCATATATATAATTTCCTGAATCTACCCGCCTCGCATCACTTCCCAACTAAGACTTAAATCATTCACTTGTGGTTTCCACCTCTAAGATTTATTCATTAAATTTATGCTCTTGTTCAATATCCAATTCTCAAAGTTTGACCTCGCTCTGATACCCTTAATGTGGCGGTATCAGAGTTAACTATCATCATCATTTTATTCTTTAGGTTCCTCAAACCTAAGCTCTGATACCAAAATGTGGCGACCCCAATTTCCACATTGGTCCGCCACGGGAGGCCACGCGGGCCCACAACTGTCCACGTCACCACCAGTTGTGTCCCACGCCCAATTATTCATCATTGATCAATTTATCATCAAATTTGATTCAGTTAATATCATATAACCTCAAATTAACAGCGGAAGCTTAAATAAACAATATAAAAATTCATCTTGTGTTTTATTAGCAAAATGCCTAAGTGGAAACCATACTAAATATACATCTCATCTGATCCTCAAAATATCAAAATGTACAACTTATCTCTCAAGCCCAAAACCCAACATAAAACGAATAAATATAAACATACGTACGAGTGGGGCTAAAACCGTCAATCGATGTACTCTTCAAGCTTGCCCTTCCCCCGGCTCGTACTAGGGTCTGCACTCAGCCATCACAAAAAGACAGATGACGAGTCCAGAGTGAGTAATCCCAAGGAAATTCACCAAGTAATTACGGAAATAAAAGAACTGGAATTTAAAAGACTATAATTTAAACATGCGGAACAAAGAAATACAGACAACTGTAAAAGAAAGATCATCGCATGCATAAATATAGTGGAGAAACAAAGTACGTGCACATAAAAGATCAGACCAAGTCATACTTCGGGCTTTTCCCCAGGCACGGCCCATGAAGAACACACCAATGGGTTGGCCCTGGACCCTCTAGGTGGTCGGCGTAGACCAACGACGCACCCACACAAGCCTACCATACCCGGGCAGCCTATTCACCGACGTATGCTTAGACAAGTGCTATGACTTAGTGGACTTTATGGCCGTAACGAATAAGCACCAGGTGGGGAGTGATCTCAACACCGTAAAGACACCAGGTAGGAGTAACTCCACTACCGTAAAGTCACCAGGTGAGAGTACTCAACCACCATAAAGCAATAACGAAATAGAATAGAGAAAAAATGGAACTAAATTCAAATAAATCAAACGGTAAATACTTAAAGTGAAGTTCAATTGGGATACTACACACCTCAAATCGCACTCCTCGTCTCGAAAATCAAACCCCGTCTAGCGCCAATAATCACCCGATAATCCAAATTATCTCCCAATATGTACCTAAGATTATTTATCATTGAATTAGCTTTAATTTGACATATTATGTCAAATTTACGTTTTTCGAGGTAAAAACCCCGACTATATCTCGCCAACATTTCCGAGAAAATCCCAAAATTCCTTTATTTGATCAAAATATATTTTTTTCTAATTTTTTTTCCTATTTTATATGAATTTTCTATGAACTTTCCAGATTTTTTTTTTCTTTTTTTTTTCAAGCTCGTTTTTTTTTTTTTTTTGAGTTGAGGTGAACGGACCGGTTCCGGTCCGGTTCGCCCAACCGAACCGGCCAACCGGTCGGCCGACCCGCCCGGGATAGGGTCGGGTCGGCCCGACCCGGGTTGGGTCGTCTCCTTCCCAACAGAGGCGCACGGCGCCTCGTTTTTCCCAACTCTTTTTTTTTTTTTTTTTTTTTTTCCATGAATCGATAGAGGAGAGGGAGAGGGAGAGGGAGAGGGAGAGGACCTGTCGTCTCCCCCTCGGACGAATTGCTCTCGCAATTCGTCCGAGCTCTCGAGCTCTCGAGCTCCCCCCGCCACAACCACCGAACCACCAAACCACCATTATCACCAACACATACAACAACAACAACAACAACAACCAAAACAACAACTCAACAACTCACCTCTTTAGTCTCCTCCTCTTGTTCTCTCTTCCCTTTCTCCCGATTTCTCCTCTCTGTTTTTTTTTCTCGAAACCGTGAAAATGGTGGTGACGGTGGTGTTTATCACCAATTTTTGGGTAAAATGACCCTTTTACCCCTATCCATATCCATTTCTCTTCTTTCCTTCAATACCCTTTTTGATAATTTTACTATTATTTATTTATTTTTCTGATTTTTAATATATATTTATATATATATATATTAAATTCCTTATACACATATATATATAAATATATATATACTCACCTATACTTTCGCACCTAAAATTTCGTCGTGCGCGCCAACGAGCGTACTCGGGCATGCACACTAACGTACCACCCACGCGTGTCGACCACGACCCCGCGTGTCCCTAGGCGCCCAACAATTTACATATTTTATCACATTTAATTCATTTTTTATGTGTAATATTTTCCTCAACTTAAAATTTCGTCTTTAATCTACCCGGTACCCGCGTCGACACGCATATCGATGCGAATACTCAACACACAATCTCGCCCGTCAATTAAAACATAATTACACACATTGCGATGTCGTTTATCCTATTTTTAACAAAAACATCGCGAAATCAAACAAAACAACACACAAAATACTATTTACCTAATCCGGACGCATTCCAGCCTCGCTGTGGAACCCACGTATGTCCTCGCTGGCGTCCACGTCTGCAATGACGTCATAATTAACGGCAATTACAAATTGGGCCGTTACATCTGCTCACCAGAGTTAGGGTAGGTTCTCTCTCTTTCTCTCTCTCTCTCTCTCTCTCTCTCTCTCTCTCTCTCTTTCTCTCAATGTTTTTGCGACTGTGCAGCACTGTTTTCACGTCTGGTCGCTGCGGTGGTTACTGCTATGATTGGGGACTAGTCAGAGATGACACGAAGTGGTACACTGGAGTCTCTACAGTCCAGGAGCACCCCAACCTCTCGGCATATGTGTAGAGACGTCAGATTTTGTGAAGTGACGCACTATTTTATCCAGTTGTTCCTTGTTTCGCTCTCGTCAGATTGTCACATTGGGCAGTGTTGCCTCTGTCGGACCACCGCACAGGGAGATTGTCGGAGGCCACACCAAGCTCTTGTTGGCGTCTCACAGTCTCCGGCGAGTCTGAACCAGTGTGGTGAGTGTGTATTGTTGTTAATTCTTGTTTGTTGATGTCGAGTCTTCTATACGAGTAGTGTTGACGAATTCCAATTTGTGGTGGGTGTCTCCAACTTTCCCATGCTGTGGTGGCTCCTTCCCGACGTCAGACATCACCAGCAAGTCATCATAACAGTCTCGGTCTCGGTTGGGTTTCGGTTATGGTGATAGTTCCTTATTCATGCCGAATTGTTTCACGGCTTTGGTCTTGAATTGTCAATTCGATTTTTATGTTCTGTTGAAGTTTCTTGGGTTAATTGCATGACGTGTGTGAGAACGAATTCATGTTGGAGTGGCGTTCTCATGCATGTCTCCTCGTGGTGTCGGTTTGAACATAACTCGCGACGTTGTGTAAAGTGGTTTGAACATAAGTCGCGACGTAGAGTAAAGTGTTTGGAGTATTATTTCGGTTTATGTGAGTGTATGGGATGTTGTGTAAGTCTCAGTTTGGAGGTAACATTTCTTATAGTTTGGTGGTTTAAGACATTCCTATGTGTGTTTGAACCCGCATGCATGAGTGTTGCATGCTAAAGGTTTACGTGTTGTTAAATGGTGGTGATGTCGTGGTCACGCCGCCAGTCCTTGAGTCCATGGCATGACCTACATACGATAGAGCCAAAAGCCTATTACTCAATGTATGGGCCTATATTTGTATTGTTTTCAAAACCAAGATAGTCATTTGGTTATGAAGGTCACCCAAGAAGGGGGTGAATTGGGCTACCGATTGATTATCGTTTTTTTAAAACTTTATGCTTAAATATCTATGATAATGCATACATCAACAATAAATATCTATTCTATGCTACAAAGAAAGGGATGGAAGAGATGGAAATGAGACACATAATTTATAGTGGTTCGATCCAACTGATATACATCCACTACCTAACCTCCCCGATTAGGATTTTCAAACCTCCACTTATATTCCCAATAAGTGTTACAACCTAAGCCTGCTAGCCTAGTGAATGCCTAGCCTCAACTAGGTCTTTTACACGATACTTTAATGCTATAAGGTCTTATACAACCACCTAGCTGCAACTAGGATTTTCCCCGACTAAACTCATCTAGGATTTTCCTTTACCTAGCCTCAACTAGGTCTTTCCGTTCGACTTAGATCCCATCAAGTCTTACAATCAAAATACTTTTTCAAATACAATGAAATTTTTGCTTTACAAAGTAAAGCGGCAATAAGTCCAATTTTTACAAGCCACCTAGAGCTAAACTACTCCTATGCATGCAAATAAGATTTTGCCAATTGAGATGCCTTAAATTGAGTTTTTATAAGCTAACTCTGAATATTGAAACCAATCAAGAAGAGTATAAATTAATCTCAACTTGGTTCTAATAAATAGCTAATTGATGCACAAGTAAAGATGCAATTTTAAGCTCAAGATGTGCAATCAAAACCACGAGTCAAAAACAAGTTTAGATTAAGAACAAGACCTTTGTAAATATGTTGTTAAAACAACACAAGTATGAAACCACAAAATTAAGTATAGATTAAGCACAAGTAGGTTTCAAAAACACATGAATAAGTCATATGTGAAAATCAATATAGAGACCAACAACTTGTTTAAAATCAGTCCTAAGATTAAAGAGGTTAAATATAAGTGTCAAACCCAAGACAAGATGCTCAAGAGCACAAGTAATTTCCAAACAAAAACACTAGCCAAATAGTATAGATTAAGCACAATGAGTGTAGGAAATCAAGAAACCTTACAACCAAAGTGTGTACTCTGAAAAATCAGATTTGAAGCACGAGTTGTAGGCTTTAGAACACCGACTTCAAGATCCAAATGCAAACCCTCAAATAGTCCAAGTGATTGTATGAAATAAGTTGATAAAATTAGGTGCAAACTTTGATTTTGGAAAGTGTAGGAACAAGAGTTGTAGTGTTTGTGTTCTAGCTTGTTTGAGCAAGTAGTCAAACCCTTTATATGCCCATATGACCGTTATATATGATCTAGGGTCCCAAAATGATCTCCAAATTCAAATTAAAGGTGTGGATCAATACTTTAAAAAAGCTGTCATGAAACTGCACAACACGCTGGGGAAATTGTCCAGCACGCTGGCAACACTTAGAAAAATTTTCTGTCAGGACATTGCGCGCGCTGGGAAAGTTGTCCAACGCGCTAAGTAACACTTAGAAAAAGTTTCTTGTCAGGACACTGCATAACGCGCTAGGAAAATTGTCCAGCAAACTGGCCAACACTTAGAAAAATTTCTTGTTCACTGCAGGGGCCTTTAAATAAATAACATTCTGATTTTTTTCAAAATGACCTCCTAACACCTCTACGACTCTACTAAACCTTTGAAATCACTTTATACATGTTTAATAGGGTCTTAAAAACATGTTTAGACATCCCGAATGATTTCACAAACCCTAAAACCAACAATTCCGATTTCATGAAAACATAGGGGCTTTTCTACAAATAATTTTATTGTCAATCCTAAAGACGTCTAATCATATACCGATGCATTCCAAATCGATTCTAACAGTTCATAGACCTCAAATAAATGTTAAAAAATATGTTTGCATCATTTAAAAACATTTTAAAATCCACAAAATAGAAAATCGTAAAAATCATAACTTTTTAAGTACTTTGAAAAATGAAACTCATGGAATGCATGATTCTAATGCATTGTCTTGTAGAAGTGAGACTTATATACCTTACGTGACTTGTACAACTTGTGGTCTTGTCGTTTTGGCCCTTGTGTCCTTGTATGAGTTAAGTCTTGAACTTATCCGGTTTCATGTTGGCATTTTGACTTGTTCTTGTAGAAAATTCAACTGTCTCTTTGAACTTGTGATTCTTATAAAGTTTGATGTTCTAAAACACTTGAAAAACTTATTAGTATCATTTCACATTGTTTGTTAGCATCAAAATTTTGAGTGGAGTGTAAGTGATAAAAATACTTGGCCAACAGGTTATTCAATCGATTTATCGAGGTTTCCGAGTTCATTAAAATGTTGGGTAAACACTAGGGTTTCAACCTAGTGTTAATTAATGACTAGACCCATTAATTAGTGTTTTCCAACCTTGTTAGGTAGCGGGGAACTCGGGGATACGCACTAGTGTTACGAGAGTGGTCATCGAGTTGCGTTAGAAAAGTAAGTACACTAGCCCACAGGCATGTGTATGATTAGTAAGCCAGGAAGAAAATACCATGTGATTCATTGTCATTTTATCCTGTTTGCTATGATCTGCTTGTTGGCATTTCCATTCTATATTCCTTGTATGTGCGTTCTTGGCATAAGTGTGTACTTACGGCCTGCACTAGTTGGGATAAAATGCGGGTACTTCTACAGAAGTGTTTGACCACCCCTAGTGATTGTGTGATACCAAGTATTAGATTTGTTGTGGATATTGTTGTGGTTATCGATGTTACAACATTGTTGTTGTCGATTTATTGTGGATTTCAGACCACTTATGGCCTCTATTGATTTATGGAACACACATGTTTCGTTGCTATCATGTCAGTCGGCTTATCATGCTTTCTTGATCTAGTTAAATTCCTATATTTTATTTACTGCATGATATCTAGACTGTCGTGATTGATAATTCATAAATTACTGTTATATTCTTTTGGCATTTCTTTCGATTTCTCTTAGTTACTCACCATCTAGTTTGTGATGGTGGGTGCAGATAGAGTGGAGTGCAGCAAGGGCAAGGGGCTCTGCCTAGGTAACTTCTTGTGAGGATTAGCGGCTAGATTTTGGAGACCTTAGTGTAGGTTTATATCGAATTTTGATTGTATGTCGTTTCTTATATATATATATATGTTTTGGATGTTGAATTCGGGTTTGTATTTAGTTGGATATCATGTACTCGTATTTTAGTTCATATCTTATTGTACATGAATATTCTAGGGTTTTCCACATTAATTGTGACGGCCCCAATCTCCTGAGGTCGTCCCGTGACCCATGCCCTCTGCCCGCAAGCCTAGCAGCACCTGTCATGTCACCGGGCATGTTATCACTGCTGCCACGTCCGCAACTCTGTGAAGTGACGCTCCGCTTGACTAATCTTACTATATTAAGTTGTTTAATTTATCTAAACTTCTAGTAGGTTGGCAAATTACAATAACAATAGCGGAAGCATTTAATTCGTATTTTATGAGAATTTATTTAACCTAAGTAGTGGAAAACCCAGAAATAAATACCATGTATATAACTGAGACGAAGTAAACAGTAATCCATATACATGTGATAAAGTTCTAAAGTCCCCAAAACCCAGCAAAACAAAATATACATACATGATATTAAAACATGAGCTATCGGCAACAACGGCCTCAGAGATAGTCGCTTAGTACCTCCTTCCCCTTGCTCTTGCTCGTACTAGGATCTGCGCTCAGTTGCCCAACACATACAACAACGAGCCCAGTGAGTAAATTCCCAAGAGAAGTCTACACGATAATCATGAAAACATCGATAACCTGCGAGACATGTGAATATGACCCTGACAACAGGAATCATATTCCTATGGCTGGCAGTAAACAACCATTACAACATCACATCATTCACACATCAACTGAAAAGGTAAAACATCCAAAATCCAATAAATAATTAACTAAATGGGCTCGAACGTAAAATCAACAGGTAAATGAATCATCACTCATTTAATCACGATAAAACCATGACCCGCCGGTCATACAATAGCAAAATGGAGTTCTCAGCACAAACCAGTGCTTAATAATAGGCTTACAATGACCTACACTACAAATCAGGAGCCGGGCGTACTCCTTTCTAAGCTTTTTAGTTCTAAAAGTACCCTTAATCCCTCAAGATAGTAGTAGATATATTCTACTCTCATCTACACAGTCGCCGTCGCAGACTAGCCCATGCTTAAACGTGTAGTCATAACCAAGATGAAAAACCATGCGCGACTACCAGCAGTTATCGCATACTTTCTCAAGGGTTTTACGCACCTGAAATACGCTCTCCGACTTTCGGACCCGTTAATCTGACCCGCCTAGCTCCCAGGTATCCGAGCTATGGTTCCCCAATCCCTGAAGTCTCGAGACCTATTTCCAGTGTGTATTGGTTAATTAAATAGGTTGGTTATCAATTAGGTTCAATTTCATGTTTTAATTAAAGTTTAGAGGGGTATTAGCGCATTAATTGATCTTCGGTACTGTTCATCGTCTTCCCTAATGTGATTAGCGCGCTAGGCTAACGCACTAATTGCACGCTGCCCAGAAAATTTCGAAAATGGATTCTGGGTTTTCTTGTGTTCCAACACTCCAATTCATCACACAAACCATACACACACTCCAAGAACATCAAATTACTATCAAAAACACCAATTAAACAAGGTTTTATCACCAAAAATCAAAGTGTGCATGTTTAAAATTTGAAATCACTAATTTCACCTCAATTTCCCACAAATCCGATTCTAATTGATAAGATTAATCAAAATCAAACTCAAGAACACCGAATTCATCAAAAACAGTGATGAAATTCTACAAAAAATCTGAGTTAACCTCAACCCACCAAAAATCACGTTTCTATAAAAATTGCAGGATTAGAATGTGTTAATTACCTTGGATTCTGTGATTTGACGCCTCAATCACCTCTCCAAAGCTCGAATTCACCTTCCCCAACCTCAGATTCACTCACAGATCTCCCAGAATTGTTGAGAAAAGGTTGATTTTGCATGTTAAACACTCATCGAAAGGTATTTATATGTGTTGGTTTTAATCTAACGTGACACATATCTCGAGGTTGATCTAATGGCCACTGATCACTCTGTGTCACCCAAATTGGGGACACCTTATCATACACCCATTGCCTTAAATTCCCTGTTGTGCATCTCGAGAATCATCCTATGCACCCTAATTTTTCCTATTCAACTATAGGCCTTAAATTAATCTATTTATTCCACCTTAGGTTAGATCGCCTTATAAATCATTTAAAAAATCATATGTGAGTCACACTAATACTCCACTACCCGGCAATCCATTCCCTGTACCCCGACTATTCGATACCCGATACCAGATCCCCAACACGCACTTCTGGACATATACCCAACTCGTAGCCTCGCCCGATATCAACTAACACACATGTGATGTTTATAGAAATAATAATAAATTCTAACATCACAATAATAGACATATAACATGCACAAATAACACAATATAACCTGGGTACTCATATCCAAGTTAACCCAGTTGTCCATGTAACGTCCGAATTACCCGTTAATCCTCGTGATTAACACTAATCCTAATTAAATTAATTTGGGTTGTTACATTAATAGATTCCTTAATTTCCCTTTAATTGAGTTATTTCCCATATTATTAATTTATTTATTTTTCCACTGCGTACAACTTGCAATAACTCTTTCATAAATCACATAATAAATCGAATAGAGGCTGACTAGGCTTATCAGAATTGCCAAATATCAACTCCGGGACCTACACGAGTCTAGGTCAGGCGTACCTAAATGCATTGGGAACCATCACAATGGTACATAGCTAATTTACATAATTAGTGGAGACGTTACACAGTTTGTGTAATTTTTTAACGTCTTCACTTATTGTGTAATGTCTCCACTAACTATGTAAATTAGATATGTACCATTCTATAAATAGGGCACCATACTGTACATTCCGAGTGAAGAAATAAACTTGTTTTAAATAATTCAACATGGTATCAGAGCCTTTAATGGCACATGCCGGAGAAGGTTGTTATTAATTCTACGGGATAAATCTGAGGAGTTGAACCTCAGATCCACTGGTTTTCGATCGATCTTGCAGTCTTACGAAGAATATTGGAGTATTGAAGTTCTATAGGTTCATACGATTGTTCGGTGTAGTGATTGTGTAGATCTGTCACTAGAGGTGTTAAACTAGATGATTTGAAGACCAGATCTGAGTTTTTGAAGAACAGATATGAGAGTATAACGAATAGATCTGGAGAGTTGAAGACTTTAAAAACTAGATCTGTGATGTTGAAGACCAGATCTGATGAGTTGAAGTTCGTATCTGAAGGGTTGAAGACCAGATTTGAGGTATTCTTTCCATCTGTGAAGTTTTCTTGAACATTAAAGCAGATAGCTTCAAGAAAATCATAGATTTTGAGAGGTAAATCAGATTACTTTACAAACGTGTTATTCTAAAGTAATGGCATCTGGATTTGGTATGCCCAAGCATGGTTCTTCATCCTCTTCATCGAATGGTTCATTTACTGGAATAAGATCTCCATTATCTCCATTTAGAAGTTCATTGAGTCAGTTTGTAACACTCAAATAGGATAACGCAAATTATCTGCTCTGGAAGGCAATTGTGGTTCCAACAATACAAGGCTTTGATTTAGAAGGAGATTATGGTTCCAGTAATATAAGACTTCGATTCAAGACCTGGTTTGGTAGAGTCTGATTTCTTCTTGGATGGTTGACGAATGCCATGACACCAGACATGACAACTCGTATTATAGGCAACTCACCAAAGACGACAACAAATGAGCTATGGTTGGCAATCGAGCGATTTTGTGGTTCGAGTAACAAGGTTCAGATCCAAACATACAAGAAATCTCTTCATTCAACAAAGAAAGATTCCACAATGACGAACGACTATCTTGCAAAGATGAAGAGTATTGCTAACAAGCTGGATATTCCTAGTGCTCTGGTTAGTATTGATGATTTAATTTCCATAGTGTTACTTGGTTTATATTGTAATTACTTGACCATTGCAACTATGATTCAAAGGAAATATGAACTTGACTGGGAAGAGTTTCAAGCGTTGTTGCTAGGGTTTAAAAGTACGTTGGAACAATATGATTTCGTTCGGGGTCTAAACTCTCTAACTGTTATTGATTCTCTATTTGTACATGCTACTGAGGTCAAGAACTCAAGATATAAGTCTACGAACTCTAGGAATACTTCTTCTCAACAGTCATGGAATCATTTTGGTAATAGAAGAGGTAATAGTAATAGAGGCAGAGGTCGTTCGAGGGGTCATGGTGGTTTTTGGTCAAATAATGGAAACAGTAAGCCTACCTGCCAAATTTGTGGAAAATTTGGTCATTCTGTGGCAGCATGTTACTATTGAGGAGATTTTAAGTACACGGGCACATCAAATGTTGGGAATCCACCATATTTGAAGGCTCTACCTCCACAATTTCCTCCTCCTAATGAGTCCTCATTCTTCACTTCTTTTGAGGCTGGTCCAGATAGTTCTTGGTATATGGATAGTAGAGTGACATCTCATGTGACTGGGGACTCATCTAGCATGGTGCATAGTTCTACATACTCAAGAAATCAATCACTTATGGTTGGCAATGGTCTATTATTACCTATTACCAGTACTGGTTTTGCATGAATTCCATCTTTTAACTCTAGGTTATCTCTTTTAATAATACTTTATATGTGCCAAGTATTAAGAAAAATCTCATTAGTGTCTCACAATTAACAAGAGATAACAATGTGCTGATTGAATTTCATCCTCATATGTGCTTTGCAAAGGATATCCAAACCAATAAGGTTCTCCTTCGAAGGCCTCTCCAGAATGGTATATATCGCATTCCTGGTATTTCTCCTACACACTCCTCTTCACATTCTGCATTTCTTGTGTCAAATAAAGGTTTTTCTACATTATGGAATTCCCGACTACGTCATCCAACGCCCAAGATTCTTCGCCACGTCTTGCATAATAATTTAAACATTCAATCTAAGATTGATTCTAATTTGTGAGCATCTTGTCCATTAGGCAAAATTCATGCAATACCATTTCATTCTTCAATAAAGATTTTCTGCACGTCTTGGATTTAATACATACAGACTTATGGGGACCTTTACTCAAACTTCTCCTAGTGGATATAATTACTACATTCATTTCATTGATGATTGTACACAGTTTACATGGTTATATCCTTTGAAATTAAAATTAAATGCACTGAATGCTTTTCGGCATTTTAGATGTTTGGTTGAAAATCAGTTCAGTACCACTATTAAGAGAGTCCAGTGTAATTGGGGTGGGGAGTATCGATCGTTTAAGTCTGTGCTTGATTCTTATAGTATTATCTTTCAACATCCATGTCCCTATACTCATAAACAAAATGGTCGGGCTGAATGTGAACACCATCATATAATTGAAATGAGTCTTACCTTGTTAGCTCATAGGAATTTAATTTTAAAATATTGGTGTGATGCTTGTGAGACAGCTGTGTTTCTTATTAATCGTCTACCCATTCTAGTTCTTAATGGCATCTCTCCATATGAGAAATCGCTTCATGTTTTACCTGATTATCGTATTTTGAAGGTTTTTGGGTGTAGTTGTTTTTCTTATCTTCGTCCTTTTAATAGTCACAAGTATCAATTTTGGTCAAAACAATATGTTTTTCTGGGTCATTGTAGTCAACACAAAGGATATAAGTGTCTAAGTCCTACTGGGAGAACATATATAACACGACATGTAGTATTTCATGAACATGAGTTTCCTTATCATTCTTTTTTTCCTCCAGGTAAGTCTGTGTCTAATAATTCTTCATTTGTTCCTTCCACCTCATTTCCTTTACCACTTCCTTCTCATTTACTTCATACATCCGGGGCTTCTTCTTCTTCTATTCATGGGGGTTTAGATGCTTTGCTATCTGTGCCATTGCATTCCCCTCTGTTTGTCTCAGATCTTCGTTCATAGCATACATCTTCTGTTCCCTCACATGATACATCTTTTATTCCTGTTAATAATCAATATGTTGCTTCTAATACTGGTGCACTACATAACACACATCACATGATTACTAGAGCTAGGGATGGAATTCATATGCGTAAAGTGTTTGTAGCAACCACTGCTCAGGGCCTTGATATTCCTAATTCAGTGGAGGTTACCCTTAAGGACCCAAAATGGAAGGCTGCTATGGATCAGGAATATCAAGCCCTGCGGCGTACTGCTACTTGATCCCTTATTCCTGCCAATTCCAATCAGAATATTATGAGTAATGAGTGGATTTTCTCTATTTAAAAGAATTATGATGGGTCTATTAATCAATATGAGGCTAGACTAGTGGCCAAAGGGTTTAAACAAGTACTCGGGATTGATTTTGATGAGACATATAGTCCAGTAATGAAGGCCTCTATAGTTCGAGTCATTCTATCCTTGGTTATACATTTTGGATGATATTTGTGTCAACTTGATATCAATAATGCCTTTTTGAATGGTACTCTTGTTGAGGAAGTGTACATAAACCTACCTGTAGGTTTTGTGGATGCTTCTCTACTTCATGCTATATGTAAGTTGCATAAAGCACTGTATGATCTTCGTTAGGCTCCACGTGCATGGTTTGATGAGTTAAAGTCTACATTAGTCTCTTGGAGGTTCCACAATTCCAAAGCTGACAACTCCTTGTTCATTTTTTACAAGGACAAGATTATGTTGTATGTGCTAATGTATGTAGACGACATCATACTTACTGAGTCAGATTCTACTGCCATTCAATCCTTTATTACTAGATTGAATGATAGGTTTGCTTTAAAAGATATTGGAGATTTAAATCTATTTTTGGGTATGGAAGCTCACAGATCTGCCAAAGGACTGTACTTAACGCAAACTGCTTACATACAACAACTATTATAGAAAGGTGGTATGTTAAATGCTAAACCCATTGATACCCCTTTTTCTGTTTGGAAACAATTATACAATGATGGCAGTGCTTCTTTACATGATATAACCTTCTATCGTATTCTTCATGGTGGTCTCCAATATCTTGTCAATACTCGACCCGACATTGCTTTCATTGTGAATAAACTGAGTCAGTTCCAACAAGTTCATACAATCTGTCACTAGTAAGCTCTAAAGGGAGTTTAATGATATCTTAAAGGCACTGCCGATATGGGTTTATGGTTCAAACCTGGTTTTCCTCTCTTCCTCACAGGCTATTTTGATGTTGACTAAGCATCTTTAGTCGATGATCGAAAATAATGGTTGGTTTTGCTATTTTTTCGGGCTTTAACTTAGTCTTGTAGGAATCAAAGAAACAACAAGTTGTAGCACGCACTAGTACTGAATCTGATTATCAGGCTCTCGCATATGCTGCTGTTGAGATAAGTTGGTTTTAATCATTATTACATGAGTTGAAGATTTCTATTTTGGCTACTCTTATGTTGTTGTGTGACAATTTAAGTGTTGTTGCCTTGGCTAAAAACCTTATCTACCATGCCAGGACGAAACACATTAAGTTAGATATTCACTAGGTTCGGGAAAAGGTTTTTTCAGGTCATCTTGATATTCATCACGTTCCATCAGTCGATTAGATTGCTAATGTATTCACAATCTTTTACAACTTCTCGCTATAGTTATCTTTGTGACAAACTGAGTGTCGTTTCTCTTCCGCTCAATTTGAGAGGGATGTAAGAGTTTTTAATGGCCCAAACCTAATTTGTCGTTATTTAACACGTGGTTGCATACGTGGACGCCAGCATGGACGTGTGTGGACCCCACCATTAGGTCAAGCATGCCGATATAGGTATATAGTCCATTCTTGTACACTTTTTGTTGTATTTGCGATGTATTGTTCGAATTAGATTATTCGTATTGCAATGTTGTGTTTTATATTGTATACGTCGAGTGAGCTAGTGTGACGGGAGTTCGCCTCGGGTATTGTATAGATGTGGGAACCGGGGAGGCGAATGGCTAGTACACTAGGTCAGGGTTAATACACACAATAAATGATAAAATATGCTAAATAATTAAAATAAAATGCCGCATATATGTGAGTGACGCGAATGTACGCATTGGACAGTCGAAACGGTTCGAGACCAGGTGTCGAAACGCCCGAGAATTGGCTTAATGGTTGTGAATAAGGTTAAGTGTGGAAACAAGTGTTGGGAAATGTGCCCTAGGTCAATCCATTAATAGTCTTTATGAATACATTTTAGTTAATAAAATAGAGGATTTCATTTGCTGTTTATTATAATTGATTTGCATGTTTACATTATAATAAGATCCATGGGTATTTACAGAAATATCCTAAATGTCCCTAGTCGATTATTATACTGAGAACTGTAATGAATTAAGACTAGTGTGAGTCTTGATTGATGATCATACGATGATCATACTATAGGAATACAAATCAAGATCATGAGTACTTGTTAGGGAACAAAGTACTGGACCGACCCGCTATAAGAACATCACATGGATTAAGTCATAGTTGTTTCTCATGATATGTATATTATTCAGTCCTTTGACTTGAGATTACCAGATACTTCAACATTAGGAATATAGTGATTTGATGCAATCAAACGTTGTCTTTAACCGGATGATTATAAAGGTTGTGATTGGTTACTGTGTGAATAATGTGGTGAAGTTGTGTAATCGAGATAGAATTTATCCCTCTCATATAGAGAGAGATATCCAGTGGATCCCTCGATGTGTTAGACTGTTAAAAGGACTAGTCTAAGTGAATTGATATTGATTAATGTCACTTGGATGTTTTCAGCCTACTTAGAGATTGAGACTAGTACGATCAAACATGTTGGATGACAATTCCATGCCTTATATTTGATCATAAGGATATTGTATGACAAAAGGATGTTATATACATTATTGATTATGTTGTATCGATTTGATCTTTGTACAACTTGGGTAGTCATAATGTCTTGCTAGAGACCGCTTATGGCTTGTATACCAAAATGTGTTTTGGTACAATACCAACATTGTATGAGGCTATTGGGCCGCACGCTAAGAATGGGTTTGCGAGATTTTAAAATGGTTTGGAAGAATGAATTTTATATGATAAAATTCATGACATATAAAATTCATGACAGAATCGTCCCTGTAGTGTATTACACTTATACTTCTTGAGTAGGGGTATATGTGTAATTTATTTAACCGTCTATATACAAGCATTGTATAAATAGACGTTTTAAGTTACAATAAATGTATGAAAATTAAGGGCCGAAACTCTAATTTTTGTTTTAGAAATGAATTAGGGTTGACTGGTACGTTCTGAATTGTTTTGGAGAGAAACAAAACATTTGGTATTCTCTCGAAGCTAGCACTTTGAATCTCGGTCACCGTTCGTGTGTGGACAGCTAGTAGAGGGCATTCGTCATTGGCAACGCTTTAAAGATTGATCAACATTTTGAAATATATTGCAACCGAGGTATGATTTAGTTTTCATAGTTTCTCAAAGTTGTTTTTGAAATTTTCGCTGCATATGAACCCCAAACACCATCAACAAGTCATAAAAATAAGTCATCTTTGGAGACTATTTGACCCAATCTTTATTCAACAAATGTACATTGGGATTGGATGGTCACATTTGATGAAAATATTTGTATAAATATCTCACTTCCCTCACTCCTTACCACATTTTATCTCTCTTCTCTAAGCTTGGATGAAAATAAACAAGAAGAATAGCGTTTAGGGAGTTTTGGAGCTCATTGGAGGTGTTTGATCAAGTGGGAAATTGAATACAAGGTTAGATCTTCGATCCCCATCACTTTCCCTACGTTTTGGACCTAATTTCTCAGGTTTTGACGAGGTTTCCAGGATGCGAGTTGAGCACACCAGCCGCTATAGGTGTCACTATTGGTTTCAATGTATGAATTTGAAGCAACAAATTGTTGTGTGTTGAGTTATTGTGTAGTTGCTATAAAGTTTGAATGGATTTTACGGTTTTGGCGAGAAAACTCAGGGTTTGCGTTTCAAACGATTTTCGTCGAGGGGTTTTAATAGATTAAGTTTTTTTGGATGTTATGTGAGCGGTTTGGATGAGTGCGGACTACGGCGACAAGTCGAATAGGTTCGAGAACCACAAGAATTATCTCTAGTTCGGACGCCGCCAGTCACGGCGTGGGCATTTGAAGCTGCAGTGCCACCTGCGACGTCCAAAACAGAGACAAATTCCTAACCCACACTTTATATGGAGCCATGGGGGTTTGGGCATGATGACGTATGGTCACGGCGTCCTGGTCGCTGTGAGGCACGCTGTGGAGGCTTAATATACGACAACACCTCTGGTGTCGTCCAGAACTGTGCCAGACAATAAATTTTAAATAAAATTTGGAAATTTTATGGGCTTCCTTGGTGTTTATATAACCCATTTAAATGGTTTAATAGTTGTTTTATTGAGGATTTGGAATTTAATTATATTTTTGAGGTTTTTGAAATTAATTGGAATTGTTAAGAATTTAGGTTTTAGGCTGAATTGACGAGTAGTGACACGCGTATTGAGGCGTGCATTAGTATTGGCGTTAGTGGAGTATGAATTGATGTGTGTAGTAACCCAATTAGTTTCCTGTGCTCGACCTTAACCTGCTGGCATATATGGAACGCTCTGATGTACGAACCTACGTTAGCCTTCATCCTTGGCAACTAGAACAAACACTGCAAATCATGGTAAATCTTAGTCCTGCTAGGATGAACAGAGTACCACGAACGGTGTACGTCCTCCAGAATGTTGTCCCGTACCTCCTGTACCCCATGTATCCACAACCTGCCCCTATGTCTTAAGCACCCGTCTGATGAACCAAACCAATCTGTGCAACCCGGATCCTGAGCCAAACAACTCTAGTAAGCAAAATGTTCGTCAGCCCTTTGACACTTAGTAACTCGCTCTAGAGACACAATAGGAACCCGTGTCTGACAATAAATCTGCAACTCAATGATAGCCTCTGTCAAACACACCACCGACGCCGTCTCTAGCAACCCATGCTCACGTGTCATCCGCTGTAGTACAGTTTGACTCTCAATGCTGCTCTAACTCAACGCATCAGCTGCAACGTTCGTCTTCCTAAGATGATACTTAATCGTAAAGTCGTAGTCCTTCAGTAACTCGAGCCATTACCTCTATCGCATGTTTAGATCCCTTTGAGTGAATAGATACTTCAAGCTCTGTAATTCGTGAACAGTACCAAACGCTTTCCGTATAGATAGTGTATCTAGGCTTTCAATGCATACATGATTGTCGCAAGTTCTAAGTCATGCATCGGATAATTCCCCCGTGGGGTCTCAATCGCCTTGACAAATACGCAACTGGGTGTCCTTCGTGCATCAAAACATATCCCAACCTAGTATCGAAAACATCAATGTAGGCTAAGAATCCTCTTCCTGCCTCTAGTAATGCTAAAACTGGCATGGAAGTCAGTTTTTTCTTCAGCTCCCAAAATGCATCATCACACTCCTCGGACCACTTAAACCTGACATCTTTCTTGGTCAACCTCGTCATCGGCGCTGCAATCGTAAAGAAATCCTGCACAAACCGCCGATAGTAGCCGCCAGTCCCAAGAAACTATGAATGTCAAAAACTAACTCAGGTGTCCTCTAATCAATGATCGCTCGAATCTTGCCACCATCAACTGATATACCCTGACCACTGATGACGTGTCCGAGAAACTTCACCTCACTCAGCCAAAAATCACACTTGTTGAACTTAGCATTTTGCTTGTGCTCTCTAAGTGTCAACAAAATCTACTTGAGATGTCTCTCGTGCTCCACACGATTCTTGTTGTATATAAGGATGCCATCGATAAATACAATCACATATCAATCCATAAATGGTCACAAAACTTTGTGCCTTAAGTTAATAAAGATCGTCGACACATTAGTCAACCCAAACGACATGATTGTAAACTCAAACAAGCTTTAACGTTTGCTAAAGGACACCTTCTCAATATCACTCTCTCGAATCCTCAGTTGATGATAGCCTGATCGTAGATCAATCTTCAAGAAAAACTTGGCACCTACCAACTGGTCAAATAAATCATTAATCCTAGGAAGTGGGTAACGATTATGAATCATCACCTAATTAAATTTCTTGTAGTCTATACACATCTGCATACTACTGTCCTTTTTTTCTTTACAAAAGGATTGGAGCATCCCAAGGAGACATACTAGGATGACTAAAACCCTTTTGCAGCAACTCCTCTAATTGGGTCCTTAACTTCTCCTGCTTTAATGCTGACATCCTATAAGGTCGACTATAAATCGGTTGTGTCCCCGGTATCAACTCAATAATGAACTCAACTACTCTAGGTGGTGGTAAACTTGGCAAATTATCGGGGAAAATCTCAGGAAACTACTAAATAACTGGGACATCCTCAACATTGTCACTGTCCTCGGCTTTGGTTTAACTGTCACCTTGAATGCCTCCATCTCTTGAGCTGTCGCCAAATGACTTCGGGTAATCAACAGAGCTGTCACGACTCTAGAAAATGTAAACACTGGAATACCCTCAACATCAATAGTCACGATCTTACTAAAGCAATCAATTTGCGCATAATACGCTGACAACCAATCCATGCCTAGTAAAACGTCAAACTCTAGGTACTCTAATACACGTAAATCGACCAATAAGTGGTGTCCCACAACCTTTACTATATAATCCTATCATATCCGGTTAGGGTATATCTTATCCCCATTAATCATACTGAGGACAATGTGTGTGTCTAATGTCTGTGTCTGTAACCCTAACTGTCCTACCATACGTCCCGCAATAAATGATAGAGTACTACCGGAATCAAACATAACATGCAACAAAGCACCACAAATAAATAACATGCCCTCCTTAGCTATCACATCATATCCCGATCCGGCTTAGCAACCGTATAAGATATAGTGTGAGCTTTGTCCCTAGCCTGCTCAGTCTGTAGTAGTGGCGATGTTGTAGGAAAATCCACCTTCAGATACCCAACCTGATGACACCTGAAACATTGTTGCCTCTCCTGCTAACCCGTTCGAGCCACAACCTGTACTTGACCCTGACCTCGGCCCTGACCCTGACCCTAACCTTTATGACCTTTGTCATGGCCTCCCCGATCCCTAGTTTGTTGCATCTGTTATCGTGGTTGCTCAACGCGTGCAGGTGCAACAACATACATAACCTGCCAGTCATCTCGTCGATCTTTGTTACCCCGACCCCCTGATCATATTGTCCATAACTCCATCAACCTCTATGATCCTATCGTTATCTATCAGGCTAATCCTATTGCCTTTTCGACCTTTGCTTAGGCTAAGAACTCTGACCTGACTAATTTGGATAAACTGAAACCATAGGTTTAATAGGCCTCTATAACAAATAGGACTCGTGGGCTAATGCTCGATCATAAATTTCATGAAACGTATGAGCTCCACTAAACTCAACGACACTCACGATCCTCTTATCCAGACCTCTAACGAAGTAGTATATTTGAAGTCTGTTTGTACCCGCCACATCAATAACATACTAAATCAGGTACCTGAACCTCTCCATATACTTAAAAACTGACATAGTGCCCTGTCTAATTGCTAAAAACTCCTCCCTAAGTCTCAACTGGACCTCCTTAGGGATGTATTCATCTAAGAATAACAGTATAAACTCTGCCCAAGTCGCAGGCTCTAGATGAATGTCAATATAGGTAATCCACCAAACAACCGCCTCTCTTCACAGACAATAACTGGAGAGCCGTGCCTGATTTTCCTCCTCAATCTTCAACAGCTTGTGAAGCCGCCTATATGTCAATAATCAGTGCTCAATCTGCTTCGGGACGCCAACTCCACAGAAATAGTCAGGGTTAAACCTCATAAACTCCTTAACCCTTTTTGCCTTCACTAACATAACACTACCCGATGTTGAAGCCACAACAGGCTGCTCGGTAGTCATAGGTGTGATCATCGTCGTAGCCACGGGTGCTACAATTGGCACAGTCGTCTCAACCAATGTCTTAGAACCTGCTGCTTGTGTTATAACTACTGGTGCTAAAGCTGCTTGTGTAGTAGACGCAGCCAAAGTTGTCGGTGCAGCTGACAGAATTCTTTGACCCTGAATATACTCCCGGGTCTCTGCCATCTGAGCTTGCTGCAACGTGATCCTATACGATAACGATTGTAGAGTCAACATCTCCCTAGTGGGATCACTGGTCTCATCGACCTCTAGTTGAGTCGTCGGCTGAGTAGCGATATGAGACTGTTCGTCCATCACAATTTGCACCACAAAACATGCATCAGATCAGCCTCAATATGTATTATACAATAAAAATATATCACGTATAAAATAGTCCTGACACTACCCGCATCACTTCACTTCCCAACTAGGATTCTAGTCATCTTTTTGGGTTTCCACATCTAAAGTTTATTAAAGTTTATGCTCTCTTTTAACTCCAAATTAAGCCCTAGGTTCCATAAACCTAGGCTCTAGTACTAAATGTAGCGACCTCAAAAATTTGAAGCCCGCCATGTCGTACACCATGAACCCACAACCCTACCTATACCGACCTAGTTATGTTCAACGCATACCAAATCATCTGTCAATAACCTTATAGCTAACTATTCTCAAATTAATTATGTAAATTAGCTTATTGACTTTAAATCATCTGTTAATACCTTAACATATTTAGCGGAAGACTTAAATTAGTAAAACATTATAGTTATAAACTGTAAATTATGTGAAGAGCGTTATGCCTAATATGGAAAACCCATCATCATATAATAATCATCAAATATAACATCATTCATGTCCAGTCAAAACATCAAAAGGACCTCAACAGATCATAATACGTGTCTAACATCGCTCTTGTCCCCAAAACTGAACAGAAAACAAATAAAGTAAACAAACATACGAGTAGGGAGTAGCTGATCAATCAGGAAAAATCCTCAAGCTTGCCCTTCCTTCTGCTCATACTGGGGTCTGCACACAGCCATCACAACAAAATAGATGATGAGTTAAGTGTGTAGTAACCCAACTGAAATTCATTAGAGTATTTATTACTTAGATTATTTAAATTCTTGTCCAGTTGTTTCATTTACTCTACTTTCCAGTATTTATTTACGATCAGTTGAGTTTACTCCTGCTGAGTTTATTCTATTACGTTGGCATTGTGGCACACTAGGCCTTAGCATATATTATAGGGGTATGTCGGTAGATTGTGGACCCGACTACTAATTTTTCCTATTCACATGTTGGTGTGCCATGGTCTACGCTGGCTACCGAGCGAACAACAAGAATTTCACTCAGTTTGAGTTTAACTGGTGGTGCCTGAGTGATAGTCCAAAGTCTGGTGCTAGTTTGACCTAGATCCTGCACGCACTTTGATTATTCACTGCTATTAGATATACATGCGAGAGTCCTTCCCAGTTACCTAATTCTTTTCTTCCGCATGTTTATTTAATAGTCTTTTGATTCCAATATTTATTTATATTATTTAATCTATGAATTTCCTTGAGATTACTCACTCTTGACTTGTCATCTGTGTTATTGTGATGGCTGAGTGCAGACTCTAGTACGAGCAGAGGAAAGGGCAAGCTTGAGGATTTCTTCTGATTGATCAGCTACTCCCTACTTGTATATTTGTTTACTTTATTTGTTTTCTATTAGGTTTTGGGGACTTTATCGATGTTGGACATGTATTATGACCTGTTAAGGTCCTTTTGATGTTTTGACTGGACATGACTGATGTTATATATGTTGATTATTATATGATGATGGGTTTTCCATATTAGGAATAAAACTCTTAACATAATTTACAATTCATAACTATAATGTTTTACTAAATTTAAGTCTTCCGCTGAATTTGTTAAGGTATTAACAGATGATTTGTAGTCCATAAGCTAACTTACATAATTAATTTGAGAATAGTTAACTATAAGGTGATTGACAGATGATTTGATACATGTGGAACATAACTAGGTTAGTGTAGGTAAGGTTGTGGGTTCACGACGTACAACGTAGCAAGCTTCAGATTTTAGGGTTGCTACAGAGTTAACCATTAGTGTGACAGTTAGCTATTATTGTGTTAGGAAACTAAATAATTGGATAAATCTTACTTCTCCACTGATTGTGTAACGTTGCCCTGATTGTGTAACGTCTCCACTAATTATTTAAATTATCTATGTGCCATTTTATAAATAGAGCACCATACTGTACGTTCCGAGTGAAGAAATAGACTTGTTTTACATAATTCAACATATGCATATGAGAAGTGCATGCCTATGGCTATGGGAGATTGAATATGCGAGGGAGACTTTGATTATCCTGCACCACTATAAGAAAAGCTGTTTGTTGTGAGAAGGTATTTTATGGCAGTTAAAAAACTGCCACAAAAACATTTATTGTGGCAGGGATTGCCTGCCACTATTATAGAAGTGATTTGTTATAAATTATTTAAGGCAGCTTAAGACCTGCCATAAAAAAATTAAATCAAAGAAAAAAACCAAACTATTAAAAATAGTGCCGCTTACATTGAACTAATATTTCTCGCGCTGGTTCACGCGACTTTTGACGAGAGGGCAATTTAGTCTTTTTACCTAATCACAAAACTAACAAACCCTTCTCTCGTGTGGTGAATTCGTGTTCATTTGTTTGTGTTCAAACAAACCCTTCTCATTCGTTCGTTTGTCTGTGTTCGTGCATCAGATCTCCTCGCTATCGTTCGCATTCGAGATTAATGGATATCAGCTAGGATCGAAGCTCATCGAAGCTCTCTTGCATCAGATCTCCTCGCCATCGCTCGCCGTGTCTCAGATCTCTCACGCAGCCATCTCTCGCCCTGTCTCAAATCTCTCACGCGGCCATCTCTCGCCCTGTCTCACATCTCTCACGCAGCCATCTCCTGTGTAAGCTTTAATTTGATCTATTTAATTTGAAAAGTTTTTCAGTGATGATTTAGAGTTTTTGTGTTGTGGTTTTGTGTTATTTGGCTCGATAAAGCTTGATTCTGGCTTGTTTGTGTGGGATGCCCTAATTTGATGGCTTGTTTGTGTTATTTGGAGAAGCAATGTCATTGATTAGCATTGTAGATTTGTCGATTTGTAGTTGAAAATTCTTACAACATTGATCCTTCGTGCAATGTCCTGAATAAGAGAGTACTGATGAGAGTAACCAGGGATGTATCACAAAATGATGAAAAGAGAATTGATGAGAGTACTGATGATGACCAGTGATGAGAGTACTGATGAGAAAACACACACACGCATGTATCACAAAATGATGAGAGTGACCAGTGATGTCGGGGCAAAGAAAAGAGAGGACTTGAGAATAGTTTAGACTACATAATTAAACATACTATTACTAATTTGCTGATCTGTATTTGTTTCGATGTATTTATTTGCTGCCACATATATGACTTTCTCGTATGAGTCATGATTTGTTATCACTACCAGTTCATCTATCTATCTCTATCTAATAAAACACATAACCACAAACAAAGAGAGAGTCAGAGAGAAAGAGCTCTGTTTTTAGCTGCAGAAGATGTCCTTTTAAGTAAACTGCATTCTCAGATGTTCTATTAAAGCAAAGGAATGGAAGGCCTCCCAAGCTCACGTACTATATCAATATCCTAGGAACATCCATCAAATGCAATTAATGAACTAGCATTCTTCCCATCCAAATCTCCCATTGGTAAGTATTGGATTATTGGGGACATACGGTTAGGTAGCCAGGCACCCTAAAAAATGTTGATAAGATTACCATTACCAACTTGCCATCTACACCCCTCTCTTAACTTAGGAATTATGGACACAATGCTTCGCCATATGTAACTCAGGTTCAAGTCAGTTTTAGCCTCCCATACATTCGAATTTTGGACATAATGCTTAGTCTTTCTATTTGGGTCCCTTCTCTTATAAATGTTCAAGTTGTTACTAGTGCAATTTATACGATATCTTGATAAGATATGTCTGTATTTGATTTTAGTTATTACTAACATTGATTGTCTGTTTTTTTTTCTCAACCTAAGACAAGCTTTCAACTTTTGTAAATTTGTGAGCGCATTCTAGGCTTAGTTTGTGTTAATATCATTAACATCTTGCTGACTTTTTTGGTGCAGTTTTATTCTTTAAAATGGACAAGAGTTGGATAGATTTAGTGGATACAACATCTCATGCCTATATTAGTAGGGTGGATAGATTTTTGGATTTTACTTACGATAATAATGGCACTAATAGAAGAATTTATTGTCCATGTATTGGATGTTTGAATCAGTACTTACATTTTAGAGGTGATGTCAAACAACACTTAATTGTGAGTGGTTTTTGGCGTAGCTACAAGAACTAGACTAGTCACGGAGAACCCTATATTTCTTTGCGGCATGGACATAGTGATGATATCAATAGAGAAAGGCTAGTCAAGGATAATATGGTTAGGATGGTACATGAGGCAGTAGATTTTCCTAGCGTTGGATTAGATTATGAAAAGAGACAAAATTGTGGTCCTAATGAAGAAACAAGGAAATTTCAGAAAATTTTGCTCGATGCAGAACAACCATTGTATCTAGGATGTGATGAGTTTACAACTCTTTCTTTCATTGTTCGACTTTTGAATCTAAAAGTTATTGGTGGATGGTCAGGTAAATCATTTACTATGTTGCTAGAGTTGTTGAATGATGCAATCCCTATGATCATAAAACTCCCTAAGACATTCTATGAAGCGAACAAGTTGACAAAGGACTTAGGGTTTACTTGTAATACATGGGATGCATGTCCTAACAGTTGTATCTTATTCAAAGACAAAGATAAGGATCTAGATGCATGTACAGTGTGTCATGCATCTAGATATAAAGAATTGAATGGTAAGGTTAGTTTGGAAAATAACAAGGGAAAAAAATAGCTGCAAAGTGAATGAGGTATTTTCATTTAAAACCAAGACTCAAAAGGCTCTTTATGTCATCTGAGACAGCGTCACTCATGAAATGGCATGCACACGGGCGAATTAATAATGGTGTCTTAAGACATCATACAGATTCTCCTGCTTGGAAGACTTTTGATGAGAGAAATCCACATTTTGCTGAGGATTGTCATAATGTAAGGCTTAGACTATCAGCTGATGGATTTAACCCATTTAGAACAATGTCTTTGCCACATAGCACTTGGCCTGTGGTGTTAATGTGTTATAATTTACCACTACGGTTATGCATGAAGCAACCATTTTTAATGCTACCTGTGCTCATTGATGGTAAAAATGGACTTGGGGACAAAATTGATGTCTTTATGCAACCACTGATTGATGAGTTGAAAGAATTATGGATTGAAAATATCAACACCTATGATGTTTCATCTAATGAGATGTTCAACCTACGCGCTGCACTGTTGTGGACGATTAGCGATTTTCCAGCGCTTGCTAGTTTATCAGGTTGGAGCACTAGAGGCTGATTAGCTAGTCCATGTTGCAATGTAAAAACTAAATCTCATTGGTTGTATAATTGCAAAAAATATTGTTACATGGGTTGTGACGACCTGCCCCTGACCTAGGGTCAAGTCGCCCGGCCCAAACCATTACTAAACCCAATACATGAACCAGGCTCAAATAACGGCTTGGCACGCCTAAATAAACCTGCGGAATAATCAATCTAACAAGATATATGGTAATAAGAGTGTGAAAGATAATCATAATAAAACCATATTATCTTGTATATCATAATAAGATCTATCATCTTTAATATTCAAAAGTCTTATACAACTTCATAATAACATTATAAAGGTTCAAAACTACCCATTAACTAAGTCTTAAGTTATAACCCACGTACGAGGTTTACAAAACGATCAATATTAACAATATACTAATATCCTACGAGGCTCACATGTAAAGGAACTTCAAGATAGATCCTTTCGTTTGCCTTTCTTGTCTATCACGCTGGTAGAGGAACCTGTGGGGTAAAGTGGAGTGAGCTAAAGAACCAACGATGCTCAATAAGAGGAAAAACTTGCTCAAACATTAAATATGCAAGTACTACCTAGTACTCATGCAAGTTTTAATATGACATCAAATCCATACACACAACACATCATGTAAAAGCCAAATAAAGGTAATTCATAACCAAATATAAGTATATAAATGATCGCATGATTAGGCACAAGTATAGATATTGTTCATGTTCATCATAATTATGAACATAGATTCATTTTCTAAGAAAAAACATATAAATATAATTTCCATTACCAAACTAAACATCATATAGTCTAAGTAACTATATTTTAAGTCGTAATTCATTCAACAGAATATACATAAAAGCATGAAGGTTTTACAACACCTATGATAGACATTCATTCATTTCATGTATGATAATATTCACCTCTCTTCATTTATAAAAATCTACACATGACATACATATAAAATCAAATGAAAGATTTAAATGAAATGCGATAGATATATACTAATATAGTCTGATGTTTCATTCAATGAGAACTAGATATTGGTAAGGATCCGGTGACCGAATCATCTACTTTTGAGTTGGTACAATAACTAGTGGAAACGCAATGGCCATTGCGCCCTCTAAATAATGGCACCAAAACAAAGGTAGTTTCATCCAAGCCGTCACCGCTACACGTCTCAAAGAACCATCAAGTAGCAAAGGATGGAACTCCAAACCCTTACCCTCGAATGGTTCACCTTATGCATTCTATTAGTCAAGTAAAACCCTTGGTGATTAACTACCACAAACATTCTGGGGCGTCGAAAATATAGACTACTTGCTAATTTGGCCCACGGTGGAACTCCACAAACATTCTGGGGCATCGAATAACATGAAAGGCAAAACAGTGCATTCACAATTCCATAGATAATAGAGATCCAAACCAATATTATGACGCAACCCATACCCGATTCATTCTATTAAAAATATTAATTCCTAATTATCTAATATTCAAGCCATATTTAATGCATGAGCGAAGCTCCCCACTTACCTAGACCCGCCGTGATGCCTATACCGACTCCTCGCGTATTTGTGGTCCTACGTAAACCGCCTCACGAATCTAAACAATTCATACAACACTACATAAGAATTTTACTCAATTTAAAGTTGAGTATTTTACTTATTAATTTATATTTGGGGACCCAATGCTGCGGGTCCCACGGGTTGTACCATTTAAGGGCTTTATCGAAGGTGGGACCCGTCGTCGAGTCCCTCGGAGTGCGCGTGTACGCCTCCGATGAAGTCATAGAGGGGCTGGGACATTTCAGCCCCTCATTTTACTATTCTAGGGACATTTTAGTCCCTGGTGAACTAATTTGGTTGACCGGTCAAATAATAGATCCAGAATCAGATAATGTATGCATGTTACGACCATTAATTGAAACCGTACCTGCGACTAACTGTCGCGCGACTCTCTAATCCTGTTCTGCCATAGCATGGACTCTTTCTCGAGCAACTGGGGCTACACTCTCCTCAGATGATGGTGGGTAAGGACATTGGCTCTTGTAATGCCCCGGCGTCTTACACCAAAAACATACGATATGTAATTTCTGAGCATTCAGCTGTGGTTGCGCGACACTACCTGATACACTCTGCCTTGGCCCTACTGATCCCCTGCCAGTATTCTTACTTTGTTGAGATAGACGTGGCTGTTTAAATGTCACACCCTAGGTAGTTGAAGGTGCGGAAACATGGGAATGTGTGGTGGTCCCCGTCAAAGTGTGTGTGGCCTTCGATGCTACCACCGAGTGTGTCGGTCCACTTGATGCTCCTCCAAACCGAAGTTTCTTTAAGTTTTTCTCAAGACCCCTTTGATAACTATCAAAGTTTCATTTGCCCTGACCATACCGACCAGATCGTGTCTCATCAATGCGGAGTGCATCCTTACAATCGAGTGCCCTATTATATGCTTGCTGAAATATCTCTGCCCCTGATGCTGCCACTAGGGAGTGTATCTCCTCCGTCAACCCATCAACGAAACGTCTCCTCCGTGTCGTCTCAGATTTAACATACTCGTGCACAAACTCCGCTAATTCATTATACCTCGCTTCATAATCTGCTACACTCATACTGCCTTGCACTAAGTCAAGAAATTCTCGAATCTTTGTTGCCTTTACTGATTCTAGGAACCACTCATCATAAAACAACTTCTTGAACTGTGACCAAGTCATATTAGTCCCTTGAGCTTTTTCGACAGACAACCACCATTTGTGGGCTCGATGCTCCAGCAAGAAAGACACTAAAGGCACCATGGCCTATTCATCTATACATAGAGTCTTCATCCTCTTATCCATATGCAAGATCCATGCTTCAGCCTCTACAGGATTCCTATCCCCATAGAAGCGAGGTATATCATACTTCATGAACTCCTTCTGTAATTTGCCTCTCCGATATGCCTCTGTATCCTTGTTTCCTCCCTGTACGGCTGCTGCAACTGTATTAGTGATAGAATCCGTGCCTTCCTCTGCTACGTGGTGCTCAAGGACAAGTTCTAATGAAGGATTAGGCCCCTGTCCTACCTGCACTTGCTCAGCTGATCTAGCATTTCCTTGCATTTGTAAAAGTTTCATAATACGAGCCATATTCCTTTCTTGGGTGGACGCCATTTCTTGTAGGGCTTTCTGATGTGACTTTGTCAAAGAAGAGATGCGTTGCTCCATTTCCCTATACCAATGTCTATCATCTCTATCCTGAGCATCCCTCAAATTATGAGAACTTCCCCCATGGTTACTCATAGTACATTGTAGAGCAACAAGTGGTTAGTCCAATAATTTGAGGAATTTGCAAAAATATCTAATGTTATAAATATATTACATTCATAAACATATAACAATATATTTACGTTTTATCTTTGGTTTTCGATCCCTTCCCAATCTAGAATTTGACATTTGTGCACATTAAGTCGACTCAAACCAATGTCCCATACCATGGATTTGTTCGACTTAAACTTGACCTTTTTAAATTTAAGGCTCTACAATTTAGGTTTTCCTAACCTAATGTTTCCCTAGGTTCTAATCCCTAGGCTCTGATCCCAACTGTGACGACCCGCCCCTGACCTAAGGTCAAGTCGCTTGGCCCAAACCGTTACCTAAACCCGATACATGAACCAGGCTCAAATAACGGCTTGGCACGCATAAATAAACCTGCAGAATAATCAATCTAACAAGATATATGGTAATAAGAGTGTGAAAGATAATCATAATAAAACCATATTATCTTGTATATCATAATAAGATCTATCATCTTTAATATTCAAAAGTCTTATACAACTTCATAATAACATTATAAAGGTTCAAAACTACCCATTAACTAAGTCTTAAGTTATAACCCACGTACGAGGTTTACAAAATGATCAATATTAACAATATACTAATATCATACGAGGCTCACATGTAAAGGAACTTCAAGATATACTCTTTCCTTTGCCTTTCTTGTCTATCGCGCTGGTAGAGGGACCTGTGGGGTAAAGTGGGGTGAGCTAAAGAACCAACAGTGCTCAATAAGAGGAAAGACTCGCTCAAACATTAAATATACAAGTACTACCTAGTACTCATGCAAGTTCTAACATGACATCAAATCTATACACACAACACATCATGTAAAAGCCAAATAATTCATAACCAAACATAAGTATATAAATGATTGCATGATTAGGCACAAGTATCGATATTGTTCATGTTCATCATAATTATGAACATAGATTCATTTTCTAAGAAGAAACATATAAATAGAATTTCCATTACCAAACTAAACATCATATAGTCTAAGTATCCATATTTTAAGTCGTAATTCATTCATCAGAATATACATAAAAGCATGAAGGTTTCACAATACCTATGATAGACATTCATTCATTTCATGCATGATAATATTCACCACTCTTCATTTATAAAAATCTACACATGACATACATATAAAATCAAATGAAAGATTTAAATGAAATACGATAGATATATACTAATATAGTCTGTTGTTTCATTCAATGCGAACTAGATATTGGTAAGGATCCGGTGACCGAATCATCTACTTTTGAGTTGGTACAATAACTAGTGGAAATGCAATGGCTGTTGCGCCCTCTAAATAATGGCACCAAAACAAAAGTAGTTTCATCCAAGCCGTCACCACTACACGTCTCAAAAAACCATCAAGTAGCAAAGAATTGAACTCCAAACCCTTACCCTCGAATGGTTCACCTTATGCATTCTATTAGTTAAGTAAAACCCCCAGTGGTTAACTACCACAAACATTCTTGGGCGTCCAAAATATAGACTACTTGCTCATTTGGCCCGCGGTGGAATTTCACAAACATTTTAGGGCATCGAATAACATGAAAGGCAAAACAGTGCATTCACAATTGCATAGATAATAGAGATCCAAACCAATATCACGACGCAACTCATACCTGAGTCATTCTATTCAAAATATGAATTCCTAATTATCTAATATTCAAGCCATATTTAATGCATGAGCGAAGCTCCCCACTTACCTGGACCCACCGCGATGCCTATACCGACTCCTCACGCGTTTGGGGTCCCACGTAAACCGCCTCGCGATTCTAAACAATTCATATAACACTACATAAGAATTTTGCTCAATTTAAAGTTGAGTATTTTACTTATTAATTTATATTTGGGGACCCAATGGTGCGGGTCCCACGGGTTGTACCATTTAAGGGTTTTGTCGAGGGTGGGACTCGTTGTCGAGTCCCTCGGAGTGCGCGTGTACACCTCCGATGAAGTCGTAGAGGGGTTGGGACATTCCAGCCCCTCATTTTACTATTATAGGGACATTTTAGTCCCTGGTCAACTAATTTGGTTGACCGGTCAACTGGTCCGGTTGACCGGTCAACTTGTCTAACTGACCAGTTGACCGGTCAATTGACCAGTTGACCAGATAAGGGGGAAACCCGTGCCCCTCTAATGGGCCCCTCTGCCCATCCGCCCACCGCGCCGACTGCGCAGGGGGCCTCCGGCGGCTGGCTAGAGGGCCACCGCCCCTATCTGGCCGCTGTCGATATGGAGGAAGGGTGGCGAACCACCCCTTTCCTCCCCTCTTAATGGTTCAAAAGGGGTGGGGAAAGAGGAGCGTCCTAGTGGGGCTCCCACCCCCTTCTTCGGCTAGGATGGGGCTCCCTTGTGGGGCCCCACCGCCCACAGCAGCGACAGCAGCGGTGGCGGCAGTGAGGCTGCCGCCCTTGCTTTGATTGATGCCACCACCACCACCACCATTTTTCCTATCCAAAATTTCCTTTTTTTAATAAAACCAACAAATAAAAAAAAAACTTAGATGAGATTGGATGGTGTGTTTACTTTCTTGAATGCTTAACTACACTCCATCATCATCTTCTTCATCATCAACCCTCCTCCACTTCTCTCCCTTCTCAAGTTTAGGGTTTCAACACCAAAGAGGCTACAAACTTTATAAAAGGTTTATATAGGTAGGGTTTTAGGGTAGGGTTGTTCACAAATTCAATCCAAATGACGTAAATACCCCTATGGGCCCAATTTCCTTGTTAAAGCCATTTAAACTATTTCCACTTAGTCCAAGTCTTGTTAAGATTAATTTTGTGTATCAATTTCATTTGTTCACATACTTTAATATAAAATCAATAAAATACCTTTAAAATGGGTCGGAGAATATTTGGGTCGTTACATGGGTCATCGTCGATTTTTGCCTAAAAATCATAAATGGCGAAAAGATAAAGCGTCATTCGATGGTGAGAAGGAATTGAACACAGCCAATCAGATTGACTGGCGGTGAGGTGGTACAACAATTGAACAAATTTGGCATATTAACGATGTATAAAAAAGAAGATCTTTTAAAGGCCAAGCAGATGAAGGAGGATGCAAATAAAAAAAAAGGAAGAGAAAAGGTGTGGAACATGTTGATAACAAAAAGATAAGAGAACACCAGTGGATGAAAAAAAGTATATTTTTTGAATTACCATATTGGAAGCATAATTTGATTTTTCATAATCTTGATATTATGCACATTGAAAAGAATGTGTGTGACAATTTGTTGTATACATTGTTGGGAATTGCAGGAAAGTCAAAAGATGGTTTAAAAGCTAGATTTGATTTACAAGCTATGGATATTAGAAAGCCATTACACCCACAAGCAAAAGGTCTCATTAAAGTTTGCTTACCTCCAACATGTTTTTTCATGACTAAGGAAGAGATAAATGCATTCCTGAAAGTGTTGAAGGACATCAAGGTACTAGATGGTTATGCTTCCAATATCTCTCGCTGTGTTCGTTTGAAAGAGCAAAATATATGTGGTCTTAAGAGTCATGATTGTCATATTCTTCTTCAACTTCTTCCTTTGGCCATTAGAAACATATTGCCAAAACATGTAGTTGAGCCCATAATTGATTTGTGTAATTATTTTAGGCAATTATGGTCAAAAGTAAATACGCCTTTCTGATTTGCAAGGTATTCAAGACCGTATACCACTTACTCTTTGCCAATTAGAGAAAATATTTCTGCCCTCATTTTTTGATATAATGGAGCATTTGCCAATGCATTTAGTTGAAGAAGTATTACTTGCTGCTAATGTCCAATTTCGATCAATGTATCCTATTGAGAGGTTCTTACTAACTCTTAAACAATATGTTCGTAATCGAGCTCATTCGGAGGATTCCATTGCACAAGGATATTTAACAGAAGAATGCATGACTTTTAGCTCGAGATATCTAAATGATGTAGAGACCAAGTCCAATCGACCAATTCGAAATTATGATGGTGGTGATCTTTATGGACGTTTCTTTGGAAAAGATGAAATGGTACTGCTTGAAGAACTTGAATGGATCCAAGCTCATAGATATATATTAGTGAACATTTATGCCACTATTCATTTTCAAAGGTATGTATTCAAATAATATTTACATTTATCTAACTTCTAGTATATATATTTGATGATTTATTTGATACTATTTGCAATATTGATCTATATATAGAAAACATCTTGAAGAGCTTACAAGTCAAATGCCTCGTGCATCAAAGCACAAAATTCAAAAAGAGCGTAACAATACATTTCACACTTGGTTTAAAGATCATGTAAGTACTATATATTGTCATATTTTATTTTGTCTTTTAATTTATTTTTATACTAATAGTCTATATATTGAATATTTTTAAACAAAATCTATAGGTTCAAAATTTATAGAGGACTTCTAACATTAGATTCTCGAAGAAAATTGAAAAACTTGTTGAAGGTCCTAATCGATATGCAAGGAGATTCAAAGGTTACATCATAAATAGTTTTCTATTCCGTACCAAAGAAGTTGACAATAAATGACATACTCAAAATTCTGGTGTTTTTCTAAAAGCGAGTGGTGAGAGTTATGCCTGTATAAAAGACAAAAACCCTCATTCAGGAAAGGCAGACTATTATGGTGTACTGACCAATGTCTATGAAGTTACCTACTCCAGGAATGCGAAATATATTTTATTCAAATGTGATTGGGTGGATGAGAAGGGAGTGAAAAAAGATGATTATAAGTTTACTTTGGTAAACTTTAATTACTTGTTATATAAGAATAGAAAAGTTAGGGATGAACCGTTCATCTTAGCTACTCAAGCACAACAATTTTTTTATGTTCGTGATTCTTTAGACCCTGATTGGCATGTTGCAGTTAAAATTACGGCAAGAGATATTTTTGATAATACTTCTTGTACTGATTCTTATGTAGTAGAATTAAACGTGCCGCTATTTGAAGAATTTAGCTGTCAACAACGGTTTGAAGGTTCATCTGAGCATAATGATGATTTTGATTGGGTTAGAAAAGATATAGATGGAACAATGTTAGAAGTGAATTGTGTTGATAAGGGTGAAAGTAGCGATAAAATAATGTGATAGAACTTGTTTCTTATATTTGACTCTGTTTGTTTCTTTATTTTTGGGTTGTTGAATTTAATTGATGGATAAGTGAGATCCATATGAGTATGCCTTCAACTGAATCATGCATGTTGCAATTGGGGATTCTTGTCATTTTTATTTCAAGCTTTAAGATGATGAACTGTCTTTAAATAGCTTACTATTGCAAATGAAAATTCTTGCCATTTTGGTTCTTGAGTTTTTTAGATTATTATCTTTTGTTTATTATTATTGTTGTTGATAGTGTAATTATAATGTATAATCATTTCTAGCCAATTGATGACATCAATGGCTTATTTTATTGGTGAACTTAATTGTTTTGTTTTCTTGTCATAAATGAACACCTTTTAAATGATCCATTGCTTTGTAGGGAAGGAAGTCTATTGTTACTTTATGTTGTTGTTTACAGATTTCTCATGGTGAAAAGAAAACATTATGGACGATTTATACAAGATGTTGCCAAATTTCAGCAACAAGAACAACAACCACAGGAAGTAAACGAAGAAGAAAACCAATCTAGTTTGTCCTGATTATTTAGATATCATTTCAATTCATTCTTTGTGTTCTTTTTTTGTTGAAGTAAGAAACTAATTGAATTTATATTGCAGGTGAGCAGACATCTACTTCTTCAAGGAAAGGGAGAGGTCCAGCTAAACCTTATAGCATATGGAATAATGAACAAAAGTTGCAGCTCACCTTTAATGAATTTTTGCAACCTATCGGCAAAAATAAAAGCAAATTTATGTCACAACTTGGTCTGATTGCATGTAGTGGTAAAGTCCCATTGACATACTTGACATGGGAAGATGTTCCTAAAGATACGTTGAATTCTCTTTGGAACGAGATTCAAGTATAATTAACAAAATATTCATTAATATTTTACTATTTGTAATTTTGTTTTTTTTTATATTGAGGTAAATGTTCTTTTTTTTGTATGATAACACAAATGTCCCTCCGGAGTATAAAAAAGGATGTTTGCGCTCTCTTGGTAAAAAAGTGGAGGAGTTGGAGGCATACAGCTAAAAAGAAATATATTATTGGGCATGAAAATAATGATGAATATTTGGAAATGGCTCCTAGAGACATACAAGATGATCAATGGGCATTACTTGTGGAATATTGGAAAAGTGAAGAATCAAAGGTGAGTAGTATGTTTAAATATTTGTTATTGCAAAGAAAATATATTTTTGGAGGGCATACCCTAATTTATTTTGGTGCCCAAATGGGTTTCTCTTTCTCTTAAACTAATTAATTAATTAGAGGAATCTGCAGGACAATGTGGTTGTTGAGAACTTAGAGATTAATATTATGGTTTGGTTGGTTTTTGAGTTAAATTGAGGGTATTGTTGACACTTAAAATGGGTTCTTTGTGACGTTTGATTCAAGGGTTTGTGGGTTGAGAACTAACTTTTTTTGTAGGCTATTGTGAAACGAAGTTGTCAAAACAGAGCAAAGCAAGGATTGCCTCATAGGACCGGACACACAGGGTTTTGTGATATTCGTCATCAAGTTAGTGAGTGAATTTGATGTTTGACTTATTTTTATTGTTTTAAGTCTTCGTTGTATTATGAGAATTATAATTTTTTTTTATCTTGTTGCATGTATTAGATGCAACAAAACGGAGAACTTGTTGACTGCGTGTCCGTGTTTTTAAAAACACGTGTAGCTAAGCCCGATATCTAATTGGACCCAGCTACACAAGATAAAATTGTAAGTATAAGGAGGTATATCTTATATTTTTAGTATTTGAATCTTATATCCTATATACAAAATGGTGAACTTGTTATCCGCGTCCGTGTTTTTGTAGTACTTATATCTTATATTTGTTTTTTAGTATGAAATGAATGGTAGACTTGCGGAGGTTTCTGAAATAAAGCAAACACCGGAGCTTAAAAAGAAGATTTTTAAAGAGGTAATGGGTTAAGAGGGACATGACCATGTTCAAACATATGGCTTGGGTCCATCATATAGAAATGTTTTTGGTAGTACTTCGAATGTGCTTGCTGATGTTACAATTCAAGCATTGCGAAATGAAGTAATGACGACAAATGCAAAAGTAGACTCTCAACAGGTAAATTTGTTGATATATTAATGGCAATTATACATGTTAAGTTTGTTTCTAGTATTGCCAATATTAATTTTGACCATTGATTTATAGATGCTAATAGATAACATGGTTGAATTTTTGGCAAAATCTGGGTTTCGTTTTTCACTAAATGAGCAAGTAAAGGTTAAAATAATAGATATTATTTGACATTTATTTATTTTCTTATAAAATTTTGTTGTTGAATTGTAGGTTGTAAATGAAGCTTCCAGCTCTTTAATATTTTAGTTGGGCCGATAAAGAAGAATCTTTTGGAAAGTAAGGTATATTTTAGTTTGTTCTTTGCTTTTATTTTATAATCCTTGTTGATCTTGAACACAATCATGCCTTCATTCTTATGAGAAAATGAGCTGAAAAGTGATCCCTTACCATGTACTGGCACACTTTGAAGGTCATTTGAATCATTGAATCATAAATTAGTAGTTGGATTGAATGCAGCCTTTGTGCTGTTGGTAGTGGCTTACTTTTATTTAGAGAGAAGGAATATTAACTGACGAGTGGGTGAACAGTGGACTTTACGTTTTTTTCACTAGATAAGAGTGTGTAATGGCTGAAATGCACATGGGTGGTGGGGGTTTTAGATGGAAGGAGGAAGGTAGTTGGGGAATTTGAGGGGGTTTTTGACTTTATGATGAGATTGTTGTTTTATAAAACCAAATCACCCTTGACAGGAAAAAAAATCACATCAAAATATTAGCCCACTATGTGGAAATGAACAGAGAATATAGCATACATATAGTTGATGGGATAGATATTTGATGGATGTTATAGAAACAAAGAATGCAAAAGTCAGAAAATACCAAATTACAATTGCTACTATCAATTGCCAGGCAGTGGTGGAAAGGCACTTTGGAGACTTATTTTTAAATAAAACTTGGTCTGTTTGGATTTAGGACTATTTGAGTAGCACACACCTATATCAATTTATAGCAACTGCTTAAATCATTAACAACAGGGAACACCAAATTTACCTATTAGCCTAAAAGAACTAATGAATCAATTGACTAAAAAACAAACTTCAGATTATAAAACATTAAGAATATCTTCGAGTAAAGATTAGAAAAAACAAAACCCTCAAACCGAACCTTTCTTGAAAGCGAGAACTTTAGCTTTTGTTAGCCCAACCTTTCTTGAAGAAATTGACCAAACCTTCAAAGAATCAGAAGCCAAAAGGAATGAAAAAGGTGAAAAGAGACGATTTTTGCAAGAGACAAAGAAGCCAAACCAATAGAGAGAGAAGTGAGTAGAGATTTTGAATTGAGATAGTGCAGTGCAAAAATAGAGGGATTGATGGAACGGAGAACAAGAAAGCACAAAACATATATAAAGAGATTGATGAAGATAGAGAGTTTGCAGAAGTAGATAGAGAGTCCGTGATCGTGATGACTGAGATTAGAAGTTGTAACAAAGAGGGAGACAAGAAACGAGATTTGGGGATTTAGATTACTTGAAACAAGTCGAAAAATAAGAAAACGAGGGTAAAGTCGCAAAGCTAAAGTTGGATTTGGAGTTCGAAATGGAGATGGAGAGATTAATGGTATTTTTCACTCTCCTTCTTGTTGGGTTTTGGGGTTCATGCACAGCGGATTTTCAAAACTATTTTGAGAAAAACCCCAACAGGATCCGAATCTGATTCCATTAAAACATGTTTAAACTATGAAAACTTAATCATACCTCAGTCGCAATGTACCTTTCTGAAGGTTAATAGATCTCTAAGGTGCTGCCAACAACGAACGCCCTCTATTAGCAGTCCACACACGAACGGCGGCTGAGATTTGAAGTGCTAGCTTCGAGAGAATACCAAACCCTTTTTGTTTCTCTCCAAAATGATCCAGAGCATACCTAAACCCTAAGTCGTTTCTTAAAATGAAAATAGAGTTTCAGCCCTTTTTAATCTTTCTTGTACTTGTATTCTAACTCAAAGCATCTATTTATACAACCCTTGTATATAGACGGTTAAGTAAATTACACATATACCCTTACATAAAGAGGTATAAGTGTGATACACTACAAGGACGTTTCTTTCATGAATTTTATCATAAACCCTAAATCCTAATTTTATCATATAAAATTCATTCTTCCGAATCATTTTAAAATCTCACAAAACCATTCTTAGTGTGCGACCCAATAGGCTCATACAACGTTGACAGTGTACCAAAACACATTTTGGTATACAAGTCATAAGCGGCCTCTAGCAAGACATTATGACTACCCAAGTTGTACGAATATCAAATCAATACAACCTAATCAATAGTGTATATAACATCCTTTTGTTACACGATATCCTTTTTGATTAAACATAAGGCATGGAATTGTCATTCAACATGTTCAATCGTACTAGTCTCGATCTCTAGGTAGACTGAAAACATCCAAGTGACATTGATCAATATCAATTCACTATTCACTTAGACTAGGCCTTTTAACAGTCTAACACATCGACGGATCCACTGGATATCTCTCTCTATATGAGAGGGACAAATTCTATCTCGATTACACAACTTCACTACATTATTCACACAGTAACTAATCACAAACCTTTATAATCGTCCTGTTAAAGACAACTTTTGATTGCGTCAAATCACTGTATTCCTAATGTTGAAGGCTCTGATAATCTCAAGTCAGAGGACTGAATAATATACATATCATAAGAAATAACTATGACTTAATCCATGTGATGTTCTCATAGCGGGTCGGTCCAGTACTTTGTTCCCTAACAAGTACTAATGATCTTGATTCGTATTCCTATACGCATGATCGTCGTATGATCATCAATCAAGACTCACACTAGTCTTAATTCATTATAGTTCCCAGTATAATAATAGACTAGGGATATTTAGGATATTTCTGTAAATACCCATGGATCTTATTATAATGTAAACATGCAAATCAATTATAATAAACAGCAAATGAAATCCTCTATTTTATTAACTAAAATGTATTCATAAAGACTATTAATGGATTGACCTAGGGCACATTTCCCAACACTTCTTTTAGTTCTATCTACATAAATTTATTTCCCAATTCGTATGATTTTATATACCTCTATTAATAAATGGATACACTATGTGTTTCACATGAGATCTAGTTTTTCTATGGACCTTCAATATTTAGTATGTTCTATACAAGATTTAAGAGAAGGACATTGATCCAAGATTGTCAGCTAATTGTTTTGATTCTTCAATATTTAGTATGTTCTATACAAGATTTAAGAGAAGGACATCAAGATCTACAATACTCAAATCAGAGGAGACCTGTATGGAGCACAGAAATATAAGTCTCAAAAGGTTCTTTATACCAACTAATGATAACATTCAAATATAGACACTCTTAAGATCTTACCTGACTAAGTATCCTTCCAAGAGGTGTTGCATCATAAAAGGACATTGGTGCATGGAAAAGAGACTTCATTAGTTGAGAAAATAGAAATTTTGATGACTCAAGACCCATGACAACCACAAATAGACATCTTAGTGTCAAAAATAAGGCTGAAATAATCCCAATCAGTAAGTACAACACCACTAGTCGTAATCTACTAAAAGCGGGTTTCTGGACATGAGCAGCCATCCAGGAATTCTGCATTATTTGCCCAATCACAAACACCGAGTATGAAAGTCCAGCCAAGCAGAAGTAGATGAAACCTTTGTTCTGATTCAAATACTGTATGTAGGGCTTAAAGCCTATCTCTCCTCTTTCTTTCTCTTTTTACTTGATCAACTGGTCTCCCAAAGATGCCTTTAGCATGTTTTCAGGATGATTCATCTTAATTATTTCCTTACAGATTGCTGATCTTCCTAGAAATACCAACTCCAGGAAATTTTTGCAATGCTTCTTGGACTTCACATTCAAATATCATGCCATTGCTTATATAACCAAACTGAGAAATTTTTGGAGAGACAAGGAAAATGTTTTGGAGATTTTCTGTATGTGTAATTGATAGAGTGGCTTTTCACATCCTTCTTTCTGGATATGAGCATTCTACATATGGTCTTCTAAATATAGAACAACTCATTTTACCCCACATTGAAATATTATGTGTTGGAGTGTGCAACTTGAGCTTCTTTTGAAGAATCTTTTCAGGGTCTGTAGTTTATAATTGGAGTACTTAATCTATCCTTGATTGTGGTGGGTTGCTTAATTAATTAGTTGTTTGATTTACAACTTCTTAATAGCTGCATCATTTCATTCTTGTGTGTTGACTTGTTGGGTATGTCATTATCTGAAACTGATCATTGAGAATTGTATATGATATATGTTTCGTGTTTGATTCCATCATAATTTCATTGTTTGAAGAGAACTTATTAATTTAATCAAGCATTCTTATCAATCAAGATATGCATATAGGAAAGATTATAGTGCTGCCCAAGTTGTCATAATTAAGTGTTTGCCTCTCTTTGTTTTGGAGTTATAGTCCTTTTAGATGATTGAAAATCTTTGTTTCATTTTTCTCTGATGATTTCTGATGTTGATAGTGGTGGGTTTAAGGACTAATTTTGATTCATTTGTTTCCAGATGTCATAGACCTTAATGTGATTGCGCTGATGGTTAGATGACTAAAAATTTAGCTTTAAATCAATAGATTTTTTCTTTTTTTTTGTTGTTTCTCTCTAATATGCTTTTGCTTTTGCAATTCCCTTACAGATTGCAGTTCTAATTCATGAAGACAGAAGAAAGGAATCGATCTCCGAAATTCCTTTTTTAATTTTTCATCTTTTGCATTCTATTCTTGAAAGGAAAATAATCATGAGAGGCATGATCCTCCCATCCAATACATGTTATTCATTGTTTGTAGTCTTATCTATAGACTTGAACAATTTGATGGTTGTATCATAATTGTACAAATATTATAAATTGTCATTGATGATTGTGTTATGCATTTATTTCATGTCAAGTGTTTATTTAATGCTATAGTTTAATTTGGTGAAACTAGTTAACTTCTAGTTGTTAGTGGATCATGAATTTTTATGGCAGCTAAATGCTGTCACAATATGTATCTGTTATTTGGGGCAGCTAATTTTTGCCACAAATATATATTTTTTGTGGCAGTTGATTGTTGCCACAAATACATATTTTTTTGTGGCAGCTTCTAATATGCCATAAAAAAACAATAACTTTTTTGGCAGTAGAATGCTGCCACTAAAAATATTTTATGCAGTGTAGGAGCTGCCTCTAAAATTTTTTATGTCGCCACAAATACCTTTAGTGGCAGCACCTGGTGTCACAAATGTTTTTGTGACGGGCGTATTCATTGCACCATCCATCCCGTCACATAGCTGCCCCAAAAGGTCTTTAGTGGCAGCAACAGGCTTCGTGTGGCAGTTTTAGTTCTGCCACAAAAAGTGCATTTTCTTGTAGTGCACGCTGAAGGTTTGATTAAGTTTTATTTTTTCAAAAATAAAAATTCATAAATCCATCTTTAGCTTTATCTGATTTTTTTTTTGTGTTTCGTTCTTAATTAAAGAAGAAAGCTTTGGTTTCACTAATCTTTGGACGTTTTGACTATTCAAGAACATGAAATTTGGCAAACTTAAAGCTGATAAGACTAATTAAAAATCTTGAAAATAATATTTAATTAATTAAAAAACTATTAACGTTTTCACAAAAGAATAGTAAAATTTCCGTAAAAAAAGGATAGTAAAATTAACCAAAATACCCAAAAATTGTTTTACCAACGACCTAAATAAACAATATCGTCAAAAAAACTGCTTAAATAATCAATTTATTAAAAATTACGTTCCAAAAAGCAAAAATATTTGAAAAAGAAAATAGGTTTTTAGTAACAAATTTAATCGTAAGTAAAAAGAGAACAAGACTTTTAATGACGACCATATATTTACGACCCACTTAGGAAACATTTTTGTAAGTACAAGTTTTATTTATGAAATTTTATACCTTTTCTTGCAAATCTATTATTGCAAGTAAAAGCCCATTTTCTTATAATGGGTGGTGGAGTTCAATGGTCTCACATCAAAATCGGGGTGGTGGGGTGTCCAAAGTTATGTTTTTTTTGTGTTTGTTGTAGATTTGTGTTGGAGGGCATATGAGTCATTACACATACAATTAAAAAAAATGGAGTGCCCTAAGTGATGCCTGAGGTGCACATGGCGCGATTCAATAAAAAATGGTCCAAACAAAGTTTTAATAAATTAGGGTTGGGTTGATACCCAAATGAAAGAAATAAAACCCAAAAAATGGTTAAGTCGAACCTCATGTCCGAAACTTCGAATTAGAAACCGGACTGGGTTTGGAAAACACCCAAAAATCGGATCCAGCCTAAATGTAATATGAATTTTAGTTTTCCTTTTTTTTATTTGAAGTTTTAGCTATTCTTTCATAAAAGATAATATTGGGCAATTAATACTTAACAATTACATTAATAGACATAAATAGACTCACTTCAAGAAAAAAAATAATACACAAATCAACTATAATCCATGAAGAATTAAAAAATATCTTTTTAAATTTTGTGGTGTTCAAGATTATCTTTAGTATTCCATATAAGAATGAATTGAATTTTAATATAATTTTTATACATCATTAATTTAGCATTTACATTTTTTCTATTGAGTGTGTAGATACATGAGTTATTGTGATAACATTATGAAAATTTATAAGTCACAATAGCTGATGAGACTTTGTTGTTACTTTTTAAATCTAAGAATTAAATGCAATACATTGCATTATGTATGAGTACTTTTTCATTCAGAGAGGTATAAAAGGTTAATTTTTAATATTGGGAGAAATTCGGACAATTAAACAATCTAATTTTAAAGCAAAATAGGTCCGGACAATGTACACAGTCTTGTCTAAATCTAAAACCGACTCGAATCTGAACAATGTATATACTTCTTTATAGTGGGGGGTTGTCCAATTTTTCCACACCTATCCATATTTAATATAGCGAGGACTGTTTTTGTGAATGTTAGGGAAAATGTCTTTAATTGTATCTATTACATATATAAAGTATTTGTAAAAATTTAGGTTAAATATTTTAGTTAGAGGCTTTCTAAGTAAAAATAAATATTAATTCATTTGATCTACTCAAAAGCTTTCTTTTATTGTTGAAAAATAAACTTACTTTTATTTTCTTGTCAATTTTGTAATTTTATTGTTTACTCGTTAAGTGGAACAAGATAGAGCTAAATGGAACAAGATAGATCTAAGAAATTGAAGATTGTGATTCAGCGGAAGTTGAACTCAAGACCTCCCTAAATTTTGCATTTAAGAAAGTGATGACGTATCCATCTCACTAGAGATGCTTTGGTGATTTAAAGGATTTTGTTTTTCATTACTTTTTGGTATTGTAAATACTTCAAAACCAAGAAACACGTAAGAATTTTGGATCCCTTCAGCTATGGTATTACTATTTTCTTTAAAAAATAAATAAGGCTTTCATGAACAAACAATAATAGAAAATAATAATTGCTATAACCTGCTTGACGTGAGTAAATAAAAAAAATTATTATCAATTAATCATGACCTTACAATAATTCAGTCAAATCAAACCTCACAATCTCCTACATCAACTAGTTAAGCAATAACAAAAAATAACTCTTTTTTTATTTTTAATAATAATTCAAGGATAGAGACTAATTACGACACAAAGAGTTAGATCTATAATATTTCAATGGAGAAATATTGAGTTAAATGAAAAGAACGATTCAATTAATTAAGTGGTAAAAAAGATAAAATTATTGTTGCTAGATAATATCTAGTGAGATGGACGAGGCATTTCTTACTTAAAAAAGGCAAGATTGTTGATTCGACTCATTATATAGAGGCACTTATCAAAAAATAAAATAAAATAATTGTTTGATCTTTCTTGGAAAATGATAGGGTGCACTAGTTGCCTTCTATTTGGTGATTAAATATTGATCCTCTTGATGCTAAAATGTCAGGCACTGTATGAATTCATTATCTAATAAGTTAATGTGCATCGTTATCCTTCTTATTAAAAGATTATTTTTAGAATAATTCCTCTGATTTTTTTTTTAAGTAAATAATAAATCCTATTAAGACAGAATAAAAACTTACATATGAAATTAGTTTGGTTAACTCTACATTACGTCAACTCTACATAAGGTCAACTCTTGCACTCAAGTTATTAAGAATTAAAAAAAAAGGCAAAACATATTATTTTGTCCTTAACTTTCATAAGTGTATATTTGGTCTTTGAACTTCCATTAATGTACACATTTTGTCATTCCATCATTTTAATTAAGTCTTGCTAATGTAGCTAACTGAAGCGCCACATGGAATTTTTTTTAATGAATAGTCTTTGTTCTCCTTCCTCGGTTCATATTGTCTCCCCTTTCTCTTCATTTTGGGTGTTCTATTTCATCTCTGTGATCTCTCGTTCTAGGTTCTTTTAGTTTGCTCAGTATGTTATCTTCTTTGTTCTGTTTCACTGATGGATCCTTTTGACTTAACCTGTCTTCAAGAGGCCACGGAAGCCGATAGTGGTCTTACTCTTCATATGGATAAATCTTTATATGAGGGGGGTGTGACGGCCCCAAATTTCCAACGCATTTGGGTATGCCCCGCCTAGACTCGTGTAGGTCCCGAGTCGGTACTCAGCGAGCTTGACGAGCCTATTCAGCCTCCGATTAATCAATTTAACAGTTTATGAAAGAGTTATTGCAAGTTATATGCAGCGAAAAAATAAAAAACTAAATAATATGGGAAATAAATCAATTAAGGGAAATTAAGAATCTATTATGTGAAAAACCCCGATATATTCATGTTCAAATCAAAATAACAAATACATGATATCCATCTAAAAAAAATCCCCAGTTCAATGGCCAATACCATATATAAAGCATCATCAATCATAAAAAAGTATAAACCTACTCTAATGTCTGCCAATCCAGTCGCTAAGCTCCTTACAGGAAAACTCATAGGCAGGGCCCCTTGCCCTTCGAACATTTTGGTATATCTGCACCCACCATCACAAACTAGATTGTGAGCAACTGAGAGAAAATCGAAAGTAATGCCAGAAGAACTTCACAATAATTCATGAATATCAAATAAAGCAGTCTAAATATCATGCTGTAATTGAAAAGCAAGAATGCAAATATATCAAAGTGCATGATAAACAGACTGAAATGATAGCAATCGAAAATATGCGTGTTCTAAGAGTCAAGAGAGGCCCATAAGCAGTCTGAAATCCACAACAATAACCACAATAATCCAGTGCCCAGGTTCACACAACACCAAGGGTGGTCAGGCACTCCTGTAGAGAGTGGCTTGCATTTCCCAAACTGGTGCGGGCAACATGACACCTTCACAAGGTTCAAATAACACTCTGGGTTCTGGCAGGAAATACCCAAGTTTCCCCAACTAGTGTGGGCCACATAATACTATATTGAGACACTTACGCTAAGAACACACACATACCAAGCAAATAATAGAATTTGAATGCCAATAATGGATAATAGCAAGCATAGCAATAAATGATAATGAATCACATGAGACTTCCTTACTAGCTTACTAATATATGTAGGCACGTAGGCCAGTGTACTTACCTGACAAGGTCAGAAACTCGTGTTAATAGGCCAAGTCGTTAACTAAACTTAGGTTGAATCCCTAGTATTTTTCTAGCGTTTTAAAGACTCGACAGCTCGATAAATCAATTGGTAAATTGATCAGAAACCCAATGAAAACACAACTACTCTCTTGGGTTTTGAAATCACAACATGTATAAGCCTCATCATGAATCATAGGCTCGGCTCAGTTGTTAATAGGTCACGCTATAGTTTCGAGGACCGGCAGCGTGACCGCGATGCCACTACTGTTCAGTCAACATAAAACATAATTATGACTCACCACGAAACTCAACATGACCATAAACCGGTGAGTATGGAACCTCACTGGTGTGGTCCAACGTCCGTAGAGTGCTAACACGACATGGAAAGACCATGTGCATGCCCTACGTTACGTCGATGACTACTCGACGCGATAAAAATAACTCACGCATAACTTTGCCATTACAATGACTCATCACCATCGATATGGACGCTCTGGGAGTTATGGGACATACACGAGGGTTTTAGTATTATCCTCGATGCTCCTTTAGTCAGGTGTTCGGCGGTAGTGCCAACCATACATGATGGTTTACGATGGGACGCGCAACAGCGACAACACATGAAATGATGCTAACGAAGTTCACCACTGCTAATAAAGACGCTCTGGGGGCTGTGAGACTCTATGACGGACATGGTAAGGTCTCCGGTAGTCCCCTTATGTCCTCGTGTCACTGGCAGCACCGCCATGACGGTGGTTTTCGACGAGAAAAGTACAATACATATATAACATATGAATGACAAAAACAACACCGCTATTTTAGGCCACTCCGGGAGTCGTGAGACACAAGCATGGACTTAGCTTGGTCCCCGACATCTCGGTCATGGTGGCACAGCAGTGGCGCCACCTATGGCAGCAGATTCTAGCGAGGACTCAAAACAGTCAAGATAAACTAACAAAACTAAAACAACTCAACATAGGAATACGCTGTGATAGCCCCAAATTTCTCCGTGAAATTGGGTACGCCTCGCCTAGAATCGTACAAGCCCCGAGTCATCACTCGGCAACCTGACGAGCCTAGTCAGCCTCCTATTTACTCAATTTAGCAGTTTATGAAAGAGTTATTATAATAATACACAGCGGAAGACTAAAAAATTATAATAAAGGCGGAAATAACTTAATCAAAGGGAAATTAGGAATTCTATAAATATGGAAAACCCCGGGTATTCATGTACAATTCGATAAACCAATATTCATGATACCAATCTCAATAATAATACCAAGTTCTATAAACCAAAACATACATATATAAAGTGATATACAGATGAGCAAAGACATATAACCTACTCTAAGGTTCCTCAAGTCCAGCCACTCACATAAAGTCTCCTAGGCAAGGCTCCTTGCCTCTACTGCACTCCGCTCTATCTGCACCCACCGTCACAAACTAGACTGTGAGTAACTGAGAGAAATCGAAAGTAATGCCAGAAGAATATAACATTAATTCATGAATTATCAAACAAGGCAGTCTAAATATCATGCAGGAATTGAAAGATAGGAAGCTAAATAAACAAGGTGCATGATAGGCAGACTGGAAACAATAACAATCGAAACATGCGTGTTCTACGAGTTAAGAGAGGCCATAAGTGGTCTAAAATCCACAACAATACCACAACAATATCCACAACAATCCACAGCAATCCAGTACATGGTATCACACAATCACTAGGGGTGGTCAAACAATTGTACGCACGAGTGCCCATGTTTTATCCCTTCTAGTGCAGGCCGCATGTACCTTTGAGCCACACACTTATGCCAAGAACACACATACAAGGAATATGGAACGGAGATGCCAACAAGTATATCATAGCAAACATGATAGAATGATAATGAATCACATGATATTTTCTTAACTGGCTTACTAACGTACACAAGCTTTAGGACAAGTGTACTTACCTGAACTATCATAACCCGTAAACATTCTCATGTTCCTAACGCGTATCCCCGAGTTTCAGGCTACCTGACAAGGTTGGAAACTCGAATTAGTGGGTCGAGTCATTACTAAACCTTAGGTTACACCCTAGTGTATTCCCAAGTGTTTTAAGGATTCAAACAACTCGACAAATCGACAGAAAACTGAATACTCTCTCTCGGGTTTGAAAAACCACAATAATAACTATGACTACGATATCATAACATTGATAACCATGACGCATGTAAGCCTACTCATGAATTGTAGGCTTGGCTCAGTTATATAGGGTTACACCATAGTCTCGAGGACCGATGACGTGACCACGATGTCACAGCCGTTTAACAATTATACACATACACCTACCCTCAAATCGGAACCATATACCATATGTCTGTAAATCTCTTATACACATCGTGTGTTCATCAAGATAATAGATCACTCTAGTTAGTTTGAAAAAATCAATTCATCATACCCAAGCTGAAACATTAAAACAAAATTGGAAAACTCAAAACGGTTTAGTCAACAAGGAATAACAAAAATTCCATAGCCATACATCCATAATCGATGAGACGGTCATGGAAACACGATGGTACTATCCGACATCAGGAGGGGTCTCCTCGGCATGAAAATGGCTGGAAACAACTTGCCTAGTCAGAACTCGAATACACACCCATAAATGAGAAAACTATTTTCAACATCACATGAAATTACAACAATTTGCATTCACCATGCTATTTTGGGCACTTTGGAGGTTGCGAAGTTCTAACCACAGTTTGGCATAGTCCCCGACACCCCCCCCCCCCCCCCCCACAAGAGGTGGTCTAGCCAGCGGCACCACCAGTTGTGGTGTTTTCCGGCGAGGGCACTAAACAACCCAAAATAGTTGAAAACATTCAATAAAACATAACACTCGATGTTATGGACCACTCCAGGAGTCATGAGATGCAAGTACGGGTTTAGCATGGTCTCCGACATTCCCCAAGTCACGGTGGTCTGACCAGCGGTGCCGCCCGAGCTCTGTAACTCCAGCGAGGCGTAAAAACAGTTAACACATGTGTAAACAGAGTATGGACAACAACTACTCTATGTATCAAACATTCAGAGGTCTCCTAGGGATAAGGGAGCTCCGGTGGGCTACGAAGGCCCGTCCCAGACTGTCCCCGACCATCGCCAGTCATTCCAGCAGTAGCCGAGACACGGCATAGCCACCCACGCATCAAAAAAATAAAACAATGAGAAAGAAAGAAAGAGAGGAAGGGAGAGAGAGAGATCGAGAGAGATTGAGAGAGGCTTTCGGTGAACAGAGTGACCTCCGACCACCCCGAGGTTGGCCAAGGACTGCGGTACAGTGAGGCCGTGGAGCATGGCTTAAGAAGAGAGGGAGACCGACGCCGTGAGTGAGAGAGAAAGAGAGAGAACTAGAGACTGAGAGAGAGAAAGAGAGAGATAACTGACCTCCGGTGAGGGTTCTGGCGAGAGGCGTGACTGGCCTGATGAGTGAGAGGGGCGGTGGTAATGGGAGAGGACGTGAGGTGCGGGTGTGTGTGTGGTGGAGATGAGTGAATAGTGGATTAGGTTTTGTTTGTTTATATATATATATAAGACAAGTGTGAAATGACTCCTTTGCCCTCTAATTTACTTCTCACCCACATCAAAACAGTTGCCCTTGTGGGTCTTTTGTCCCTTTATCACATCTCAACACACCCACACATCTCAATGCAAATCTCATGGTTCTCCTCATTTGAGTTGTGTCATTTTAACAATTTCCATCATGTAGTCCGTATGTTGCGTAGCTAACTAACTCCCGCGTTCAAACGACGTTCCTCGTCCCGTATTGCTTTGCCCTGGCTCCCGTAGCGCGCATAGTCTCACCTTGTCTCGCCAACAAATTAATTAAATTAATTAAAAAGTTATTTATTCGTACTCTTTACTTGTTTTTATTCCCCATTTAACTAGTTGAAACCTCACTCAATTAAATATCGCCCGACCGGCTCGAAACCCGTAAAATACTAAAATATTAATACACACAATCAAAGAATCATAAAATCATTTCAGTGTCAACTCCCGAAGTTTGAAATACTGTCCGGTATTCACGTAGCCAGGTCACAATCCTGACAAGTGTTTCACAAGTCAATTAAAAATTTAGGGTTGTTATAGTCTCCCACACTTATTAGAATTTCGTCCCCGAAATCAACCTAATAAGTAAACTAAACTAACAACTTTACCATTCCTCTTCACAAATCCTGAAGAGAGCGAAAAAAATTCCGAGTGAGCCATTTCTTGACTCCGAACCGCTCGTGACCCTTCACTGGAGAGACCTTCAAGTATCCATAATTTCCCTGAATTATACTAAAGCTCATCATGGTACTCATCAAGTATTTCTTCTGCTACTTCTGGGCACTCTTCAATCTCGAGCAAATCTATCCACAACTACCCAGATGCTATCGTGACCAGGAGGAGATCGGGGCAACCACTAACAAAATCAATATCAACATGTTCCCACTTCCATCAAGAAATGGGTGGGGCTGCATTAGTCCTCCAGGTTGTTGATGCCCAGCCTCTACGCGCTGGCATGTCACACGCTCGAACAACTCCGACACCTCGAAAATCATCCCTGGCCACCAAAAGAGATACCGCACGTCAGCGTACATCTTAGGTCGATCCGGATACACAACAAAACTGGAATTGTGAATCTCCTGAAGTACCTCATCACACGCATTAGCCACCAATGGAAACCCCAGTCGCCCGCGATACCTCTAGCATGAGTCTGTCGACCGACTCTTGTCTGGGCAATCTAAACTATCAACCATCTCACTGCACCGCTGGTATGATGCATCGTCTTGCTGTCCCTCGTGCACAATGCTAAATAAGACGATCTGCAACATCGTTTGACCACGTATCTTGGTCCTAGTAGTCGTTGGCACGTCCGCTGAACTCATCAACTTGGCTGCCTCACGTAAACCATGCTGTAGGTTTTTTGACACACGACTACCTCAGCATCAAATCCTTTGTGGCTCAAAGCATCAACAACAACGTTGGTCTTCCCGGAATGGTGTTCAAACAAGAAGTCGCAGTCCTTTAAGAACTCAAGCCAATGCCTCCGTCTTGCTCCAGTATGTATAAAAATCACGAAGATCTCCCATTCATCTTCTCGTATCAACCAATCAAAGCATGCAATGTTTATAACTAGTTTGCACCATCCAAGGCTTTGAACTCTAACAACTCTAGTACTCGCATGTCTACTAGCGACTCGTAGCCCCCTAATTCTATCGAAATGTCAAGACTATACACATTCGGGTATATCTCATCCTAACAACCGTGACTAGCATTGAGGTCTGCTACATCTAATGAGTTTACAACCCTAACATGTCTACCAAGCGCATAACAATCAAGGACTCGATGTAGCTTGAATCGAATATGATATGCATGTAAGTATCGCAAATGAAGATCATACCATCAATACTGTGTCTGGACGCCCCCTGGTCTGGCTCAACAGCAGCCTGAACACGCTCCCTCTGGTACTGGTAATGTTGCGACGGTGCTCTCGGTGGTTGAGGGCACTCCCTCTGAATGTGGCTAAACTTTCCGCACCTAAAACATGTGCGGATATCCTGCGATACCTGAGTCTGGCTTTGGCCTCGTCCCTATGCGAAACTCTGAGTTTGAGTCTGGGTCTGACTAAACCTCTGTGTCCTCTGCCTGTCTCCTCGATCCGTACCCCGACTCTTAGTAGACTGCCTCTGCAACTGCTGTCTGGTTGACTAGGCAGCGGTGGATGACTGGCAAAACTCAGTACTAGCGGAATGGTCTGTGTCGAACGAGTAGTCTGTTGTGGAACAGACCCTACACTCTGAGTCCTACGATCACGAAAATTCCACCTGTTCTTCATCCTCTTCTTGTCCTGATGGTGCTCTTCCGATCGGAGCTCTGATCTGGCCGGTCTATCCTCCTCCTGATGAGTAAGCAAATAACCTTCTCGTGCTAGACTCCGCTCATACGCAATCTGCAAAGTATCCGGCTGCATAGTGACTACAAAACCTCTAATCATAGGTAGCAAACCCTCAGTGAAGTAGTAGACTCGATCAGTCTCGGTATCTGCAGATCCTACAGCATAAGGTAATAGTGAAATAAACCTGCCTATATAGTTCATCATGGACTCATCGGTGCTCTGCCTCAGTGTCATAAACTCGTTCCTCTTCGCCCGAAGAACAGTCGGCGGGAAGTACTTCTGGTTAAAGTGGGTCTTGAAGTTGATCCAGTCTCTCGGAATGCCTCGGGTAGTGATAATGGTAGTCCAATTATCTGCCTCCCCCTGAAGCATGGATGAGGAAATCGTTGCTCTCATGTGATCCTCGGTCGCTATAATAGTATGAATCTTCTCATGATTCTTCAGGAAAAGTTCTGCCGCTGCCATGTCTGTACCACCGAAAAACTTAATTGGATCGTGCCGCTTGGATTCTCTCCACTGCCTCGCTTCAGCAGTGGCCCTAGGGCTCTTCTCTGGAGTCGTAGTCGGAGTAACCTCTGTAGTAGCTACTGGCGTAGTCGGTGTCTCTGCCGTTCGTACCATCTCAGTCTGTAACGGAGGTGTCTCCGCCTCGGTCTGCGTACCTGGTGCAACAACTGCTCCCTTGGGAATCGCTACTAACGGGATCGGAGTCGTAGATGTCGCAGTAATCGGAGTCTCTGCTCCATGAGTAACAGTAGGTGGCAAGGGTGTAGTCAGAGTCGATGGTATCGCGATAGTCGGTGCGGGTATCGTTAGCGATCGCACTAGATTCTCAAATATCCGTGTCCAAGCGCGAAACTCCTACGAAGTAACAAATCGAGAATTAGCCGTCCCGCTGTCGTCGCTCGGACCTGCCTGATCCGCCATCGCTGTCTGAATCAAGAGAGCGACTTTCTCAGATCAATGGATATCTACCGATACGATATAATACACACAACAATCGTAATATGTATAAACATTACATCCAACTTATCCCAATAAGTTTTCAGTTTCCATTCTCTGACTCATTCTCACTCCCCAACTAGGATTATAAGTCAGGATCATAGGGTTTCCACTTCTAAGTTCAACCATTCCTAACTTCCGCTGGTTTAAATGGCTTGTGTTTTATGAACTTAAATGAAAAGTCAGGTCTATACAACCTTGCGCTCTGATACCAACTGTGATGTTGGTATCACAATTTTTTTAGACAACTCTAAACTATGTCCCTAAGGTTATAAGGCCTATGCTCTGATACTAACTGTGACGTTGGTATCACAATTTTTAGACAACTCTATACTATGTCCCTAATATTCTAAAGCTTATGCTCTGATACCAACTGTGACGGCCTCAATTTCCCCGTGCAATTGGGTATGCCCGGCCTAGACCCGTACAAGCCCCGAGTCATCACTCGGCAACCTGACGAGCCTAGTCAGCCTCCTATTTACTCAATTTAGCAATTTATGAAAGAGTTATTGCAATAATACACAGCGAAAGACTAAATAATTATAACAAAGGGGGAAATAACTCAATCAAAGGGAAATTAGGAATTCTATAAATGTAGAAAAACCCCAGGTATTCATGTACAATTCGATAAACCAATATACATGATACCAATCTCAATAATAATACCAAGTTCTATAAACCAAAACATACATATATAAAACGATATACAGATGAGCAAAGACATATAACCTACTCTAGGGTTCCTCAAGTCCAGCCACTCACATAAAGTCTCCTGGGCAAGGCTCCTTGCCTTTACTGCACTTCGCTCTATCTGCACCTACCGTCACAAACTAAACGGTGAGTAACTGAGAGAAATTGAAAGTAATGCCAGAAGAATATAACAGTAATTCATGAATTATTAAACAAGGCAGTCTAAATATCATGCAGGAATTGAAAGACAGGAAGCTAAATAAACAAGGTGCATGATAGGCAGACTGGAAACAATAATAATCGAAACATGCATGTTCTACGAGTCAAGAGAGGCCATAAATGGTCTAAAATCCACAATAATACCACAACAATATCCACAACAATTCACAACAATCCAGTACATAGTATCACACAATCACTAGGGGTAGTCAAACAATCGTGCGCATGAGTGCCCGCGTTTTATCCCTTCTAGTGCAGGCCACATGTACCTTTGAGACACACACTTATGCCAAGAACACACATACAAGGAATATGGAACGGAGATGCCAATAAGTAGATCATAGAAAACATGATAGAATGATAATGAATCACATGATATTTTCTTAACTGGCTTACTAACGTACACAAGTTTTAGGGCAAGTGTACTTATCTGAACTATCGCAACCCGTAGACACTCTCACGTTCCTAACGCGTATCCCCGAGTTTCCCGCTACCTGACTAGGTTGGAAACTCGAATTAGTGGGTTGAGTCATTACTAAACCTTAGGTTACACCCTAGTGTATTCCCAAGTGTTTTAAGGATTCAAACAACTCGACAAATCGATAGAAAACTGAATACTCCCTCTCGGGTTTGAAAAACCACAATAATAACTACGACTACGATATCATAACATTGATAACCATGACGCATGTCATCCTACTCATGAATTGTAGGCTCGGCTCAGTTATATGGGGTCATGCCATAGTCTCGAGGACCGATGACGTGACCACGACGTCACAGCCGTTTAACAATCATACACATACACTTACCCTCAAATCGGAACCATAAACCATATGTCCATAAATCTCTAACACTCGTCGTGTGTTCATCAAGATAACAGATCACTCTAGTTAGTTTGAAAAAATCAATTCATCATACCCAAGCTGAAACATTAAAACAAAGTTGGAAAACTCAAAACGGTTTAGTCGACAAGGAATAACGAAAATTCCATAGCCATACATCCATAATTGACGAGACAGTCATGGCAACACGATGGTACTATCCGACATCAGGAGGGGTCTCCTCAGCATGGAAATGGCCGGAAACAACTCGCCTAGTTGGAACTCGAATACACACCCATAAATGAGAAAACTATGTTCAACATCACATGAAATTACAACGATTCGCATTCACCACGCTATTTTGGGCACTTTGGAGGTTGCGAGGTTCTAACCACAGTTTGGCATAGTCCCTGACAACTCCCCACAAGAGGTGGTCTAGCCAGCGGCACCACCAGTTGTGGTGTTTTCCGGCGAGGGCACTAAACAACCCAAAATATTTGAAAACATTCAATAAAACATAACACTCCACTACCCTCGATGTTAGGGACCACTCCGGGAGTCATGAGATGCAATCATGGGTTTAGCGTGGTCTCCGACATTCCCCAAGTCACGGTGGTCCAACCAGCGATGCCACCCGAGCTCTGCAACTCCGGCGAGGCGTAAAAACATTTAACACATGTGTAAACAGAGTATGGACAACAACTACTTTATGTATCAAACGTTCAGAGGTCTCCCAGGGATAAGGAAACTCCGGTTGGCCACGAGGGCCCGTCCCTGACTTTCCCCAACCACCGCTAGTCATCCCAGTAGTGGCCGAGACACGGCACAGCCTCCCACGCATCAAAAAAATAAAACAGTGAGAAAGAAAGAAAGAGAGGGAGGGAGAGAGAGAGAGATCGAGAGAGATAGAGAGAGGCTTTCGGTGAACGGGGTGACCTCCGACTACCCCGAGGTTGGCCAGGGACGACTGTACAGTGAGGCCGTGGAGCATGGCTTGAGAAGAGAGGGAGACCAACACCGTGAGTGAGAGAGAAAGAGAGAGAACCCAAGACTGAGAGAGAGAGTGAGATCACTGACCTCTGGTGAGGGTTCCGGCGAGAGGCGTGACTGGCCTGACGAGGGAGAGGGGTGGTGGTGGTGGGAGAGGACGTGAAGTGCGGGTGTGTATGTGGAGGAGATGTGTGAATAGTGGGTTAGGTTTTGTTTGTTTATATATATATATATATATATATATATATATATATATAAGACAAGTGTGAAATGACTCATTTGCCCTCCAATTTACTTCTCACCCACCTCAAAACAGTTGCCCTTGTGGGTCTTTTGTCCCTTTATCACATCTCATCACACCCACATATCTCAATGCAAATCTCATGGTTCTCCTGATTTGAGTTGTGTCACTTTAACAATTTCCATCATGTAGTCCATATGTTGCATAGTTAACTAACTCGTACATTCAAACGACGTTCCTCGTCCTGTATTGCTTTGCCCCGGCTCCCGTAGCGCACGTAGTCTCACCTTGTCTCCCCAACAAATTAATTAAATTAATTAAAAATTCATTTATTTGTACTCTTTACTTGTTTTTATCCCCTATTTAACTAGTTGAAACCTCACTCAATTAACTATTGCCGACCTACTCAAAACCCATAAAATACTAAAATACTAATGCACACAATAAAAAAATCATAAAATCACTTTAGTGTCGACTTCCGAAGTTCGAAATACCGTCCAGTATTCACATAGTCGGGTCATAATCCTGACAAGTGTTATACAAGTCAATTAAAAATTTGGGGTTGTTACATAAGCCATGGCCGCCATTGTTTATATCGCTTCGGGGGCTGGGAGATGCCAACATGAGGATGGTAGGCTCTCTGAAAACCCCCATATCACGGTGGATCAATGACAGTGGTGCCAACGTGAGGACATTTCGGTGAGAAGCAAAAACAGGGACAGATCAACATTCTGTTCACAAAGAAGGAAATAGTTGTCTCCGAGCGTTGTGCTGCGAGGTAAGGTGCTCCAAGACTCGTCCAACCATCAGTGAACCACTAGTATGGATCTTTGGCCAGCCCTAGTCTCGACGGACATCCTCTCAGCCGGTCAAATGTGAACAGGGTGTACAAACGTGCTCCCACAGTGCAGCAACTCAACAGTTCGAAATCTCCATCTCTGCCGCATAGGGGAGGCGCTCGGAGGTTAGCGAGTCTCAAGAGATACTACAGGGTCATCTTCGGTCATGCTCCGAACGTGGTAGCCCTCCATAGCGACGGTAATGGCGATGCATAGTTAGATCCGAGAAAAGAACGAAAGTGAGGGAGAAAGAGAGAGAGATGCACCTCCGGCGAGCAGAGGAACCTCCGGCGAGGGTTGAGGGCCAGTCACCAGGGGAGAGGAGAGGCGAGAATAGGAGTACCGAATTGAGGGTGGGAGAGAGTCGGTGGAAAGGATGGATTGAGGAGAGAATGGATGGTGAATTAGTAAAGTGGGTGTGGGTCCTTTTTATAGCTTTTTTTTTCCATCCTAACACCCACACTCATCTGGAGGTTGATCACTTAGCTTTCCATATTTGGGTTGTGTCATTTTAACAAACGTATCCCATAGCCCGTGTGTTGCATGCTTAACCAACTCCCATGTTCGAACGACGCTCCTCGGTCCGTCTTGAGTTGTCTTAACACCCGTTGTGCGTAGTTTTTCCTTGTCTCGTAGGAATAATTATTTAAATTACACAAAAATTCATTTAATTACATTTTTACTGTGTTTTACTCCCCCATTTACCTAGGCGAAGCCTCACTCAAACTAATATTCGCCTAAACGGCTCGAGACTTGTATAAAACTACAATACTAATACACACATCACAAAAACATAATATTACTTCAGTGTCGACTCCCAAAGTTCGAAATACTTTTCAGTATCACGTAGCCAGTTCATGGTCCTGAGAAGTGCGATACAAGTCAGTTCAAATTTAATTACAGGGGGTTCTTCTAAATTGGAGCGACGTTTAATTGGGAAGGTTTTTGGTAACGAGCCTGTCAATCGTGAGGGTTTCTTTTCTACAATTCATCAGTCTTGGTATATTATCCATGGCTTTGAAATTGAACTTGTAGATACTGATAACATCTTTATGTTTCGGTTCCATGATAAGGCATATCGACATAATATTTTTATGGGAAGTCCATGGAATTTTAACAACTAACTTATTGTTCTTGTCAAACCGGAGGGTGTTGGAAATGTAGTCGATCTAGATTTCACCCGTGCACCTTTCTGGATTCAGATCTATTATGTGTCATTAGTGTATAGGTCCGAACCATCGGCTATGCATATTTGTTCGGCTTTTGGAAAGGTGGTTGGTGTTGATTTGGGTGATTTAGGCGATTGTGAATGCAAATTTCTCTGTTTGAGTTATGATAAATCTATTAGAAGCTCTTAAATGTGGGATATGCATATATTTGGAGGAGGTAAATAAAAAGTTCCCTGTTGTTATTCAATATGAAAGCATTCTTGATTTTTGTTTTTGGTGTGGTCATATCGGCCACTGTTTTAAGGAATGTTTAATTCTTAAAGACAAAATTCTGGATCCTTCCAAGTTTAAGTTTGGAAAACTGCTTCATGCAAATCCTGTACAATAGATTCAAGCTGAATATGTGCACATAGAGCATATGGTTTGTTAGGGTTATACCTGACACAAAGGTACGATAAACGATCTCTGTAACGACCTTAAATTCCATATCCCTAAATTTGGTCTCTGCTCAGGCTAGACTTACGTAGATCCTGAGTCAACAGTCATGCAATCAACGTAAACTAAGTAAGCCTTCCTTATCCCTATCCATTTATTAAGTTATTAAAGTTAAGTTATTATATATTAGTAAGTTGTGCAATTTATCAAAGTATAGCGGAAGCAAACTAACTCCAACCAATATAAATACTCCTAGGACACTAGTAAGAACAACCTAGAATCATATTTATACCAATATTAAGTAAAAGGAGATGCAACAAAGTATACATATTCAAACCTTTCTCACAAACCCATATCCCATGTTTTCAAAAACGTATACTTATAATGCATAAGACCAACCAAATAGGCAAACTCTTATCCTTAATAACCTTTCACTTCAATCACCTATTACTGGTCCGTTGCCTTTATCAGTTCTGCGATACGATGAGTTTGCATCCACTATTATAAAAAGGATGGTGAGTCCAAAAGTAGAACTGTAATAACCAAATGGATATTCAATATCATTTCAATGTCAAATAAAAGGCTAATCAAATATCATGCATAAACCCAACAAAGATAACAAAATAACATAATAATGAATTATTGAGATATCAATGATAAATGAGTGTCAAGATAAACAAAAGATATGTGCAAGTAGTCCCGAGTTAGTGAAACAGTCGTCAGCGCCGAGGAATAATCTACCCCTTCCAAGCCTAGAGTTTAGGATGTGATTTATTCACATAATCCCAAAAATCCACACGAATAGGGACCACTCAGCAATCTAGTGAAGTAATTTCTACTTCGTATAGAATCACAATTGTGCATCTTAGTTACTGGCCTCTGGTTTATTCGCCAGCTTAACCCTCTGGCCTTTAGTTTATTCACCAGCTTAACCATATGGTCCCTGGTTTATTCACCAGCTTAACCCGCAACTCCCAAATATAACGTTGGCCAACTTGCCCTTAGACCACTTAAACAGAATAAAGTTCTGAACTAAGATATAACAAAACAATAACAATTCCAAATGCTCAACAACAAGGATAATAGCCAAGTAAATGCACAAGTGAAATAATATTAAAGTTCTATTAGTTTTACTCAAAGTACTCCCGATACAACACAAAACCTTGTGTATGCAACTCTCAAACATTCCCAAACTGACCCTGCAAGCTTATCACCAATCACCTATACACCTAGTAATCATTATAATATAGTTTGATTGCATTAGAGTTTTATTTTTATTTCGTTCCATTTTGCCCATTTTCCATAATTTTATCTATTTTTCCTGTATTTTGGGTCAACTCCCCGGGTATTGGGTCATATTCAACCCATATGGCTACTCGATAGAAATCCCAAAGTATTTTATTTATTTTCTGAATTTTATTGATGTGAACAGTGTCACGCCGTGAGAAAAATACCCGACGGCGTCGATCAAAACATCCCATTTTCACAAACACTGTTCCAGACATCGTAACTCATGTCATAGGGAAACTCCCTAGTGTCGTCATATAAAGTGTCAATTCCTCCAACCTTTTCTATTTTGGACGCCGTGACTAGCGTCGTGGCTCACAGGCTCCGCGACGTCCCTCACGACGTCACTTTCTGAACATATTTCGGGGTTTTTCAATACCCCAGCTCGTGTCGCCGCATTTCGAGGCTATCCCAAACTCCTCGAGACGTCGTTACTAGTCCAACACCACCAAAAACATTGAAAACCATTAACTAACCAAATTCCAACCTCAACCCCCGAAACTTATGTCAAACTAACACACACAATGTGAAGAATTGAGATCTTACCTCAACTCGGTTGTTCGCTATCGCTCCTCGTCGTCACAAGCTCCAGAACTAGCTGAAAACCTTCTCCTGGTTCGACCTGAGAGACAAACGAGAGAGAAGAGAGTGAATGAGAGTATTTAAATGGTGAGGGGAGAGAAAATACATATACATCAATCCCCCCATCTAGACGTAAATATGTATATCGAGGCACATTTGATGCTTACCTTCCACACTAACCTCCTACACTGCTTAAGCTGTCATCTCCCTGCTGATACCAATTGGTGACTCTACTAGGTGACTCTACACGCCACGTTGCATTCTCAGGTACGTTTCCACCTCCAAATCATACCATGAATTATCGTGCACGAATAAAATACTAACGACCCGAACCCTTTCCCGGGTTAATGACTTAGTGTATTTTATTTGTCGGTCGCCCACAATTATTATTTCCCCAGCACTGTGTACCTATACCTCATTCGGCTGACCCCTGTTCAACACGTTTTTCGAGCTGAACCTTACTCATATACTGGCGTCATCGTCAATACACCCAGACATGAATAATAATAGGTACTACACCAAGCCATGTAAGCATGTCACATTTTTCAGGTCGTTATAGTGTTTCCAACTAATAAGAATCTCGTCCTCGAAATTAAACTTAACTCGAGCGAAATCTTACCAAACTCATACAGTATGGAACAATTGTCTAACCAATCCCTTCATCACATTCACGTATACCCGTACTAACATGAATCGATGAAACCAAACTCTTTAACTGGTAGCATACCACCAGCCTACCCATTCTATGGTCCTCCCGTAAATTCTAGATTCCACCATAATCTTTTTGAAACAGATATCAGTATTTCTATAAAATATATGAATTTAATACCAAGGCATCTAAGGATTACACATCTATCAAATTGCAGTACATAGTACGCAACTTAACTTCTTAAACAGATAATGAACCTAAACAAACCCTTCCCAAATAGTTTATGATATGTCCCATACCGTAGAGTACGATTCAACTCAAATTGCAGTGGTACTAGCAATCTCTAAACTGCAGGTTTGTACACGTTCAAAATTTACAGTAGTGAAATATCACCAATCCATAATCACCATAAATCCCACTTAAACTCAAAATTACCGATATCTTACCTGAATTTATGGACACATCTAAAGTATAGACTCACTCCGAGTCTTGGCACTATTTCCATCCATCACTTCGAAATATTAACCCATCTAGTGTCATTGTATATAGCTAATAATTCTTTCAAATGCATAGACTCATTTAAAATCAAAGGTACCACCCCTTGCTGGTACCACTCTTTTTTTACCATTGACTCATATTGAGTCATTTTCATAATTGACTTACCTAAAGTCAATTCTAATTTATGTCTTCCTCTGAAGTCTACGTTCACATTTCCTCCTTGACTCCCCCTGAAGTCCATTCTTATTTCTGACTCATATAGAGTTAATTTTTTTTTATATGTGACCCGCCTAGAGTCAATGCTAAACTAGACTCCCATAAAGTCTCTTTTGGTCAGACTACAAATACAGATCCCCACAGTCATATATGTAAAAATAATGCCCAAACGTAGAATTATAATCTTACCCGCGTCTGTTCTGATTCAAGACATGTAATACGATGTGCTCTCTCTTGAGCATACATCTGTCTACTATCCTACAACCTTCCCTCTGTCACGGGACACTCCACGACCACATGTCCCGATTGTCTACAATGATAACACAATCTTTCTACCCGCGATCTAGTGCCTCTATTGCGAGTATGGTATGGCCTATAGTGCTCTACCTGTACTTCTTGAGATACTCGCCAAACGAACCTGGTCATTGGAACATAAGGAACTGGCATCATATATACTTACACTATCGGTGCAACTACCTTTACTTCCTCCTACCCATACTCATCCCTATAAGCCCTCTCCTTTCTATCTTCAGTTATCGCCCTGGTACTCACATCCCTAGACGTACTCGGTTTACCCTCAACCTGAGTAACCGGTGTTGTAACAATAGGAGACATTACTATGGTTTGTGCTCTCAAAATTCGAAGAGCCTCCTCCAACTGATAACCATGCAACATAATCCATTAATGCATTTCATCCATCCTCCGCTAAGAATCCCTTGAATTACCACTACCACCACCACTAGACCTTGGCTGATTGGCCATTACAATCTATCATGAAAGCATATGCATGATCAAACTATAGCTATGATAACAATAGTATATATAACATATCAAATAGCTCATAGTCCAGTTTTAATATTTCCCAACTCTCCTCACTTCCTAACTAAGACTTAAGTCTGGATCATAGGGTTCAACTTTAAGTTCAACCATTGTCCTAACTTTCGCTAATTTGTGTCTTATGTTGGTTGTGTTTCCATTATGAGTCAAGTTCTACAACTTTAGGTTCTGCTAGATTTCAACTATAACATTGATATCAGATCACAAAGTAACCTTCACACCATTCACTAGGCTCCCCCCTGGGTTATGATATTAACTGTGACATCACTATCACAATTATTTGAACCCTAGAGTTGCAAACCTTTTTCTCTTTATTACCATTTACAACATTGGTGTCTCAATTAATTTAACCTCAAAATCTCAAAACATAACCCTGATAACACTTGAAACGATGATATCAAAATTATTCTAATCTCAGGTTTATAGAACTTAAGCCCCAATACCAATTATAACCAAATACCACTTGTAACATTCATCCCAGAGTCATAAAATATGCTCTGAGATTATCTGTGACTTTGGTATTACCATTTATTTAATTAAAGAATCAGAGAACATAGCTCTAAAACCAACTATAACCTTTATCCCAGGCTACACAACATAATTTTGATACTAACTGTAACAGTAATATTACCATTAATTTAATCCCAGAGCCATAACTAGCTTGGATGCCAACTGTAACGTTAGTATCAGGTTAAAGAATAACCTGCATATCATTCCTAGGTTCTACTAACCTAGGCTTTGATACCAACAGTAACGGCCCCAAATTCCACAACCTTAAATTTAGGTTCCGCTCAGTTTAGACATATGCAAACCCTGAGTCAACACTCATGCAATCAACGTAAACCTAGTTAGCCTTCCTTATCCCTATCCATTTATTAAATTATTAAAGTAGATTTATTATATATTAGTGAGTTATGCAATTTATCAAAGTATAGCAGAAGCAAACTAACTCCAACCAATATAAATACTCCTAAGATACTAGTTAGGACAACCAAGAATACGAAAACCTTCATATGTATACCAATATTAAGTCAAGGAGATACAACAAAGTATGCATATCCAAACCTTTCTCACAAACGCATATCCCATGTTTTCAAAAACGTATACATATAATACATAAGACCTACCAAATAGACGAGCTTTGATACTTAATAACCTTTCACTCTAATCACCTATTGTTGGTCCCTTGCCTTTACTTGTCCTGCGATATGATGAGTCTGCATCCACCATCATAAAAAGGATGGTGAATACAGAAGTAGAATAGTAATAACCATATGGATATCCAATATCATTTCAATGTAAATTAAAAGGCTAATCAAATATCATGCGTAGACCCAACAAAGATAACAAAACAACATGATAATGATTTACTAAGATTTTAACGATAAATGAGTATCAGATAGACAAAGGATAGGTGCAAGTAGTTCTAAGTTAGTGAAACAGTCATTAGAGCCAAGGAATAATCTACCCCTTCTAAGTGCGGAGTTTAGGACGTGATTTATTAACATAATCCTAAAAATATACGCAAATAGGAAGCCCTCAACAATCTAGTAAAGTAATTCCCACTCCGTATAGAACCACAAACCATATCGTGCTTCTCAGCTAATGGACTCTGGTTTGTTCACCAGCTTAACCCTCTAGCCTCTGGTTTAGGGGTAGGCACGAAACCCGAGTACCCGACTCGGGTCGGGTCACCCAAATCGGGTGGCGGGTGGCGGGTCGGGTAAGATGAGTTGAGAAAATGAGTCGGGTCATCAAAACCCGACCCATCGGGTGTCGGGTCGGGTTCAGGTGGGATTATATTAGTGTCGGGTCGGGTGTCATCATGGTTTTTATAGGATTTTTGTGGTTTTTAAAACTATGGGTCGGGTCGGGTCGGTTCGGGTTTGGGTTCGGGTATCTTGTCTAGCGGGTCGGGTGATGGGTCATTTTTATACCGACCCGACCCGAGTCAGGTCGTCGTGCATCAGGTCAGGTTGACCCAAACCCGACCCGTGCCCACCCCTACTCTAGTTTATTCACCAACTTAACCATCTGGTCCCTAGTTTATTCACCAACTTAACACGCAACTCCCAAGGATCACATTGACCAACTTGCCCTTGGACCACTCAAATAGAATAGAGTTCCGAACTAGGATATAACAAAACAATAATAATTACAACTGCTCAGCAATAAGGATAATAGCCAAGTAAATGCACAAATGAAATAATATTAAAGTTCCATTAGTTTTTACTCATAGTACTCCTGACACAATACGAAACATCGTGTGCATAATTCTCGAACGTTCCCAAACTGTCACCGTAATCTTATCACCAGTCACCTATAAACCTAGTAATCATATAATATAGTTTGGTTGCATTAGAGTTTTATTTTCATTTCCGTTCCATTTCCCCATTTTCCATAATTTTATATATTTTTCCTATATTTTGGGTTAATTCCACAGGTATTGGGTCATATTCAAACCCATATGGCTACCCGATAGGAACCCCAAACTTTTTTAATTTATTTTCAGAATCTTATTGCTCGAAATAGTGTCGGGCTGTAAGAGAAATACCCGACGGCGTCGATCAAAACGTCTCATTTTCACATACACTATTCCAGACGTCATAACTCACGTTTTCAAAAATCCCCTGGTGGAGTCGTATAAACGTCAATTCCCCCAACCTTCTCTATTTTGGATGCCGTGATTGACGTTATGGCTTATAGGCTCTATGACATCACTTTTTGAACACATTTCTGGAGTTTTTTGACACCTCGGCTTGTGTTGCTACGTTCCGAGGCTATCCCAAACTCCCTGGGACATTGTTACTAATCCAACACCACCAAAACATTGAAAACCATCGACAAAACCGAATTCCAACCTCAACCAAAACCCCAAAAATTTATGTCAAATCAACCTTTACAACGTAAAGAATCAAGATCTTACCTCAACTCGATTGTTCGTCGACGCTCTTCTTAGTAGCGAGCTCCGGAACAAGCTGAAAACCTTATCCTGGTTCGACCCGAGAGATGCATGAGAGAGAAGAGAGTGAATGAGAGTGTTTACAGGGTAAGGAGAGAGAAAATACATATATATAAATCCCTCCATCTATACATAAATACATATCTCGAGGCACATCCGATGCGCACCTTCCATACCAATCTCCTCCACCGCTTCTGCCATCATCTCCATGCTAACGCCAATTGGCGACTCCGCTAGGTGACTCTACGAGCTGCGTTGCATTCTTATCACATTTTTTGCCTCCAAATCGTACCATGATTCGTCCTGTCGTGCACGAATAGAATACTAACAAACCGAACCCTTTCCTGGGTTAATTATTTAGTGTATTTTATTTGTCGATTGCCCACAACTATCGTTTCCCCGACAATGTGTATCATACCTCATTCGGTTGACCCTCATTCAACACATTTTTTGAGCTTAACCTTACTCATATACTGAAGTCATTGTCAGTACACCAAAACACGAGTAATAATAGGTACTACCCCATGCCATATAAGTATGTCACATTTTTCTCGCTCCCAAGTGAGTTATGAGTCACTACGGAACTGCCACTGGATGAGTACCTTCGGGATAAACTTGCTCCTCAACTGGTGCACCTTTCGACCCAGGATCTGGATAGGCTACTCTTCATGTGAAATATCTTCGCTTAGGTCGATTTCACTCAAGTCAACAGTTGGTCGTGTGCCTGCCTTCGACTCATCCAGTCGAAGCATTAAAATATGAAAGACTGGATGAACGCCTGTAATCTGCGAATGAAGCTCTAACTCGTACGCAACCTTTTCGACCCGTTTCCTAATCCTAAAAGGCCTGGTGAACCTCGGTGCAAGCTTGTTTTTCATCCTAAATCTCTGAAAACCTTTACGAAGGGAAACTTTCAAGTAGATGTAGGCTCCCTCTCATTATGTGAGATCGCTGAGATACTTGTCTGCATACTTCTTTTATCTCTCTTAGACTTCCTTAAGTCTCAAACGAATCTGTCGTACTTTCTCCGTGTAGTCAATAATAATCTCATGCCCTACTAACTCCTTGTCCTTTGGCTCAGCCTAACAAAATGGACAGCGACACGATCTGCCATACAATGCCTCAAATGATGCCATCTCGATATTGGATTGATAACTGTTGTTGTATGGAAACTCACACAATGGTAGGCACTCTTCTCAAGATCTGCAAAACTCTAACACATGCCCGCAGTATGTCCTCAAGGATATGAATAAGTCTCTACGTCTGCCTGTCAGTTTGAAGATGAAAAGTTGCGCTAAACTGTAGGAGCGTACCATACTTCTTTTGCATTCTCTTCCACAACCTGGACATATAAGTCGCTTCTCTGACTGATGTAATCGTCAATGGTACCTCATAAAGCCTAGTAATCTTTCTCTAAAATAGTACGCTTAGCTGGTCGAATGTGTAGTGCATTGCAACTAGCAGGAAATTAGCAGACTTAGTCAGTCTATCAACTATCACCTATATTGAATCGTGTCTCCTAGCAGTTCTCGATAGTCATCTAATAAAGTCTATGGCGATGTCTTCCTATTTCTATCACATAATTGGAAGTGGTTGTAATAGTCCTCCAAGTCTACGATGCTCAGCCTTCACCTGCTGGCAAATCCCACAGTTCCTGATGAACTTTAACACATTCGCCTTCATCCCAGGCCACCAAAAGTGTCTCTGCATATCATGGTAAATTTTTGTCTTGCCTAAATGAACGGTAAATTGCGAATGGTATGAATCTTAAAGAATCTTATCTCTCAGCTCTGACACCTTGGGTATCCACAAGCTGCCTCTGAATCTCAAATACTGATTTAACGTCTTTCCCAGTCAACACAATCTGATCTCTGAGCAAACTCGTTGAATCACTGTTATAACCTGTCGGCCCTCTAACCTTTTGGCACTCTCTGTGTAGACACAGTCTGTACTCTCATCTGTGCGAAAATCATAACTCGTGTATCTGTAGGAACATCTGACATGATGTTGCCACTGCCTCGAGTAGCCCGTACTCATGCGTCATATGACATCTGACAACCTCGACATCTCTGGTTGGTCTCTTACTTAGAACATCAGCGACTACATTTTCTTTTCCAGGTTGATACTCCAAGGAAAAGTCATAGTTTTTCAAGAACTCCAACAATCTACGATGTCTCATATTCAACTCCTTATGTGTGAAAAGATACTTCAGACTCTTGTGATCAATGAAGAGTGTGAATCTCTCTCCATACAGATGATGTCTGCATACTTTTAGCTCAAATACGATCGCTGCCAAGTCCATATCGTGTGTAGGATAGTTCTTCTAATTTGTCTTCAGTTATCTCAAAACGTAAGCTATAACTCCTCTACCCTGTATCAACTCGCAGCCGAGACCCGTATGAGAAACCTTTGTGTACACTAAATGTAACAACCCAAAAAATACATTATGTTTATGTGACGACATGTATTGCCAATTTATACTCGTGTCTATGTGACAAAACAGTGACATTGAGTTACGAATAAAGTTTGCCTAGGAAAATGTGTCAAACGGGTGTGAGGCGGACAAAATATGGGTACACATGTCTAGAAAATGAATTTTAAATGAATGACAGGAATAAAATATGATAATCAATTAATATTGGTATATGTTTGGTTATTAGTATTTTCATTCACGCGCAACGGTGTGAGTTGTGGTGCATCCATGCGCAGTAACACCTGTAAAAAGCTCATTTTTGGTCAAATAAGGATAGTAATAAAGGGGAGAGTCACACAAACAAGTCACAAAAGTGGTTGGACTGGTGTGAATGGAGGCCACAAGATCTGGCTCCAAATGCGTATGGGAGCGAAGATTAAGATCTTATTATAAGTGGAGTTGTCAACTTTTTCTCTTATTTCATTTTTCTTTTTTTCTCTTCCTCTCTTCAATGAGAAAACAAAATTGGGGCTGGGGTTTCGACATTTTCATCGTGAATTTATGCCAAAGGAGCGTGCAACGACGCAAACATAGGTGAGATCTCGACTCTCCATTCAATTCTCTTTGTTTTGGCATTAGCTTTGCACGTTTTTCTTTCAATGTTTAAATTGATGGGTGTGGAAAGTTTTCATGTGAATCGATGGTGGTTTTAAGTTGGTATCGAGGTCCCTACGTGTTTGGGATAAGCTTGAAACGCGGCGACGCGAGCCGAGGTTGCGAGAACCCCAATACTCACGTGTTGCACAGGGTGCCACCAAGGGCACGGCGAGGTGATCAGTCAAGGAGTCTAGGGCCGGGATGCCCTGGTTTGGGCATCGTGAGTGGTTGCAAAGCACGACCCCACCTACGGCGTGACATTGTTCACCTGCCCAATTTTTGAAAATTTTTGAAAACTTTGGGACTTCTCTCAGGTATTCCAATGGGTTCAAATGTGACCCAATACCTGGGGAGTCGACCTACCATAGTGGAAATGAGTAATATTTTGGAAATTGGGAAAATTAACGTGAATTTACAATTTAAACAGAAATAAGACTCTAATGCAACCAAATTAGATAGAAAATAATTACCAGGTGCTTAATAGACTAGTGACGAGCGTTCGAGATCGATTTGGTGACGTATGAGAGCTGCGAGCATGGAGTTTCGCATTTAATTATGAATAAAACCAACCGGAGTATTTATATAATTTCATTTATGCATTTACTTGGTTATTATCATTGTTAAGCAGTATCTCATTGTGAAATATATTGTTGTTGAATTTCGTTTATGATATCTATCCTTAGTGGATTCTTGGCGTTGTGCTTCCTTGAACTGTAATGAGTGATCTTTTGGGTCTAAGTAGGCGATATGGTGGGTATAGGTGCGGTGAAACTGCTTTGTGATCTATTTCATCACCTTGACTACATGGATTTTTGGATGTGCCTAAACCCACAGTTTAGTGTAGGTGAAACTGCTTTGTGATCTCTTTCAATCGCTCTAAGCTATTTGGAGTCGTTTTCTTAAGTCTAGAATATGTCTGGGAAGTTGGTTGTATACTCTGTGTGGCAACCTGATAAACTTGGAGCACTTAGATATCTTTTTGCTTTATGCTTTTGACACTCATTTATTGTTAATATCTCTGTGATTTATTTATCATGCAGTCTTTTATTTTCTTTGTGATATTCACGCATGATAGTTGATTGCCCGTTTATTTTACATTTGAAATTATGTTAAAACTCTACTTTGTTATTACTTTTACTTTCTGTACTCACCATCTTTTTTTTGACGATGGGTACAGCCCTGTCGACCTACAGGATAGACAAAGGTAAAGGACCGGCGATAGGAAACTTTTGGTGAGAATAGCGAGGAGACCTCCACTCACCTACTGAATAGGTTGATTGTACTATTTTATGTATATGTTTTTTTACAAATGGAATCTTTTGGGGATTGTGATAGACCATGGGACATATATACAGTATGTTGACTCTCCATGAACTTGTGATACTTGATGGATGTATACATATGTCGGGTTTCCACAATCTAGGTTGTCCTGACTTGTATCTTAAGGTTATTCAATTAGTTTGTATTTTATTTGCTTCCGCTATTAATTTCTAACTCACTAATATGAATAACTCACTTCAAATTTTTATAATAATGGAAAATGGTTAGGAAGGCTGACTAGGCTTACGTTAACTTCGCGAGAAGGGTTCGAGAGTTAGCGTAGGTCTGGGTGAGGCCCAGTTTACGGTTGTGGAACTGGGGCCGTCATTATAAGAATCTCTGTCCAACCTCTAGTAGATTAACACTAGTGCGGTAGTCAACAATCTCTTCTACTGCTCAAATATGCTCTCACACTTCTTAGTCCACTCAAACTCAATGTCTTTCTGTGTTTGCCTAGTAATCGGTGTAGCAATCTTCAAGAAAACCTTCACAAATCGGCAATAATGACTTACAAACCCTAGAAAACTCCTAATGTCTATCACTGACGTCGGTGCTGGCCAATCCATAATCGTTTGAATCTTGGTTGGATCCACTGTAATATAAGCTGCCCCAACAACGTGATATCTGAAGGCTAAAATTCACACTTGCTGAACTTGACGTATAGTCAATGCTCCCTTAAAATCTGTAAAGTATCCCTGAGGTGCTATTCAAGATCTTCAAATAGATCAGAATGTCGTCGATGAAGACTATTACGAAGCAGTCAAGAAAAGACCTCAATACTAGGTGCATCAAATCCATAAACATGCGAGGGTGTTGGTTAACCCAAATGACATGACCTTGAACTGGTAGTGTCAATATCTGGTGTTGAACGTTGTCTTGGACCTATCGTCATCCCTGATCCTACACTTATTATACCCTGATATCTGGTCTATCTAGGAGAAAAATTGCGCTCCTTTCAACTAATCAAACAAATCGTCAATCTGTGGCAGTGGGTACTTGTTTCTGATTGTGACCCTATTCAGCTCTCTGTTGTCGATACACTATCATAAGCTGCCATCCTTCTCATTCATAAAGAGAGCAGACGCTTCCTATGGTGACATAGAAGATGTGATAAATCACTTCTCCCCCAAATTGTGAAGCTGACTCCTCAACTCCTAAAACTTTCTCAGGGTCATATGGTACGATAGAATAGAAATCAGTCTGGTGCTCGGAACAAAATCTATGATAAAGTCTATCTTACGTGGTGGCGGTAGTCTAGGTAAATCTTTCAGAATAATGTCTGGAAACACTCGAATAATTGGTATGTTCTTAAGTCTGGGTATATGATAGCTTCTCTCTTAATCTAGGGCACCTCCCGGCCTAATCATGTAATTAAGCCCAAACCCTATCTACATAGGCTTAACTACGTATTAGTCAGCCTTACAAACTATTCGCCTCTTTACTCGTATTCAGGATAAGTAATATGCTAGTCCTATCAACTTATGAAATTTAGAGTTAACTAAAACTTTTTATAAGATTAGTTATTTAGGGTTTAGGGAAGACTTAATTAGTTAATAAGGAAGCTTTATTGATTATACGGAAGCAATTAGTAATTTATGCGGAAGCCATTTGAATAGTAAACCTGAAAATATAGTAAAAGTAGTATGGGAGTTTAAGTCAGGACTGGGAACTAACGCTCAACACAATATACAACCCAAATAGTATCAGAACGACATAAGGTAACTAATACAATCAAAATACCAAAATACCTACACTCGATGCAGTGTCGCGCTACTAGCTTAGAGATAATCGTCGACCTTCTCCTTGTCTCGCCTGCTGATAGACGGCTCTGCACTCACCGTCATAAAAAGGACGATGAGTACAAGAATATAATAGTAATCCCTGATGACAAGTTTAATGTGCATTTCCAAATATTCAAATTGTATTTAAAAGTATATATATAGGAAAGCTGGAAACTAAACCATATGCGAGTGATTACCAGAGTTAAATAAATGATATTGACACTAGGCTAAGTAGTGGAGATTTAGATCCAGTCGGCAGTGAACTGCGTCTCTTCAACTCAATATCATATAGCACGAGGGACTCTAACTCAAATATTGCTAAGGTCTCTAACCCCGTGTGTAGACTACCACAGGTATTCTAACCCCAAGTGTCATTCAGTGTTAAGTAACATGTAACATCTCCAGGGACTCTAACCCCAAGAATTGCGTACACCTTGATCGAGTACGAGAATTAAATGAGAAGAATACTTTTTAATATCAAGAAATACCAAGTATGGATAGTCAAGGCATAGGAATGTCTAAACACCTAAGCAATAGGGAATACAAGTCCATTTAAACATTTAAAATATATCCATTACCCTAATATTATGCTATTTATCATCCAATTCATAATTAAAATAACAAGAATAAACATAGCATAGGGCATGGAGTCAATTAACATCAACAAAGGAATGGATATCATGATAGCAAGACACACCAAGTGAGCATAAACACAATAAGCACATGAATCAGAATACAAAGGTGACATAATCAAAATGACGATGCAAGGACAATAAATAAGGGAAATGAAATGCCATGTAAAGTTGTCATTGGGTATTTTCATAATGCAAGCAAATTCCTAGCTTATCCAGCCTCCCGACAACTAACACACGTACCCGGACTCCCATAACACTTCCTTAGGTTCCTGAAATGTTTAGACATGTTTTTATGTTGTTTAAGATCGGTTTAAGATGGTACTAGGGGTTTATAAGTGTTGCAGGAAAATTGGGGAACTTGTAGAAAAACTGTTGTTCAAGAATCCCTAGCGCGCTGGCAGGAATTGTTCTGTGCGCTGAGTGCAGGAACCTAAAATTTTTTAGGTTTCCTGCAACCCAAATTTGGCCAACATCCAATTCTTTGGATCCCTATTCTCCTCCACCAGGGTCCAAGCACATCCTCCATCATCAAAAGCATACACCAGGCACTTCGCTTATCATAAAAAATCAATTAAAACATCAATTTTTAGGAATCAAAGGCATGAATTTTCATCAAACACGTGAAGAGCATCTTCAAACCTAAATTTTCCAATTCATGAAAACAACACTAATTTTTTAGAGGCTAGGCATTGACTTTAGTGTTTTTCAGTTGAGAATCCAAATATGAATTAGATTTCAAAAACAAACTCATTTTGCAGCTCAAAATTCAGAAAAATTGAAATCATGCAAAATCCCCATTTTTTTAGCCAAACGCTTAAATTTTGAAAATCAAGCTTGAGGATTGAAATCAAAACTTATAAATGCATCAAAACAACCTTAGAACACTTTAACATATTCATAACAGAAAACCCCTTGATTAAAACCAAAGAACCCCTAACTTAGATGCATGGAAATTGACAAACAATTTACTTAGGTGGTATTGGTTGGATTCCTAGTTTTATTTTCCAATTCATGGTGATAAAACAAGCCTTCAATCTCAAAATTTCCTGCAAGTAAAACCTCCAACTCTGATTTATTTTGTTGAAAAAAACATGCATGAAGAAGCAAAGAAGATGAAGCGTGCTATATATAGTAAGTGTTTTGATCTAGTGCGTTTACCATATCTTAATGAAAAACTTAAGGCTCCTAATTGAGTTGTCCAAGTCCTTAAAGACACCAATTCATTGACACATTAAATAAGACTTACGAAAATGCAAATTACCTGGTTCCATGGCTCACACGCAACTTGGGGTGTGCTCCCGCTCACGTCTCGACGTATAGAACTGTATGAACTATTTTAGTAAGTCTACACAATACATAACATTAGCCATACATTAATACAAAAATACAATATACCTCAGCCACGTGCCTCAGTCGTGTGCTTGTATCACAGTGTGAGTCCCACTTCCTCGAAATTAAGTTGATGTTATAGTTATACCTGATTCAAATAAGAATGGGAATCTCTCTCATGTAGTCCTCCAACTCCCAAGTAAGTTTCGTGTCATCGTGGAACTGCCACTTGAGGAGTACCTTCGGGATGGTCTTGCTCCTCATCTGTTGTACCTTTCGATTTAGGATTTGTATGAACTGCTTGATAGGTTGGTATTTATAGGATTTAAAAGTTTATTTTAATATAGTTTAGTGTGGAAAGTCTTTAAAATATATATCTAATAATATTAAGTTTTGATTTTCAAGTGAAACGGAGTGCATGATTGAATTTGGAGCAGAAAAATACTCAAAATAGGGTATTTACTTGTAGTAATTAGATACCGGGAGAGTTTGTCTCAAAATATACAACGAAAGTGGAGTAATTAGAGTCCAGCATTGCCATGTGTCACTTTTTTATTGGTACAACACATTAAAACACTGTTTACGTACACCAGCAGCGCCATGTGTCAGAAGGACATTAGCTAGGCCACGTCTCACATGCTTTCTCCACCAATTGCCTAGCGCCATGCCGCCTTCAACAACATCTCCACCAATGAAAGCATGCCATGTCACCTCTCTCATCTTCTTTTTCTCGTTCAGCACGTTGATCTGCCTCACGATGCGTATCCACACAAACTCCTAGATCTTTAGTGAAGTCATGCAAACTCCTTCCCACATTTTTGGCCCACCATGTGTCCACTTCTCACCACTATCATGTACATCACAACCTTTCCTCTCGACCAATGAGAGCCTGCCATGTCACCTAATACCAGCACTCCAGCCAATCAGCGATGGACACATCAGCAACGTACAAAAACTCAACAAATCAGACGCAGACACGTGTCCTAGACGCCAAAAATACCTAAAACAGTTTTCTCTCTCTTCCAGAGCAATTTTTAAGTAGTTTTACATATTAAGACTTTAGGTATTATTAGAAGAAACATCTATTATTCTTGAGAGAACTCTCGACATTATTTTCTTTTGGGTAGCCATGTCCGGCTAATCAAGTAATTGCCTAGGTTGAAGGTGAAGTAATTCAGGATTATTGATTCATGGCATAACTTGTGAGATCTATTATTTTTATTATTTTATTTAATTTAATTTCTTTAATTTCTTTGTTGTTGGTTTTCATGAATATGGTTTAAATCTAGGGTATGTATGTAGCCAGTGCATGTTTCTAGGTGAAAAATTATAGTCAATTGACTCAATTATATCCTTAATTGTACTTTTGGGACAATTTAAGTGACAAACATTCACCCGATTGCCGTCAAAACATTTCAATTCTTGAGTGTGCAACAATTGAATCTAGGTTAAATCAGAAGCGAACACGATCTGGTTATCTAGGATTAGTATTCCCGTAGAAGTTTATTACTGTGGTTAGTGTGTTAAACTTTATGGCAGATGTCTAGGGTTATGCATTAATTAGGGAAGTAGTTAGTGGCGGATGTCCTAGCTATCAAGATTAGGGGAATTAAAAATTTCTGGCGAATGTCAATTTTCTATAGGTAATCTAGGGGAACTTGAATTAATAATTGTTTTGTGAAAGATTGACGACGATGATATACCATTGAATCCTAATCTTTTCTTGTGGAACCGTAGACTTAGGTACTTAAATTAATTGTTCGTAGACCTATGTATTTCTTTTATTTATTTAATTCCATAGTAACTAAATTAATTAATCAAGTCATTTTCTCTAAACTCCCATTTTTCCTTTCTTTTAGAACCTTAGAAGGATTACCAATCTCTGTGGGAATGACCCTTTGCCACTATCTGCAAATGGTTGGTTAAAAGAATTATTTTATCGACGCGTTCGACGTGCGTCAATTTTTGGCGTCGTTGCCGGGAATTGGTTTTTCTTTCTTTGATTTTATTTATTTATTTTTATTATTTGTAGTTACTTTATACCCTTGTCTCTAGCATGTTTGCAGGTAACTCCGCGATGGCCTCATACTCCGACAATTATAGTCATTTCGAAGACTCATACTATGAAAGTATGAATGGGGTAGGTATGTCAAATTATAGACATAAATTTTCTAATTGGCCTTCTTATGTGCAACAGGTCGAGGTTTGTGGACTTTGCGGAGATTATACTCATTGTACCGATGTTTGTCCTTACAATTCTGAGTATGATAGTTATCCTTATTGGGGTAATGTATAGCCACAACCTGACTTGAGTTATCCTTTTTCCAGCCTACTGACTCCTCGACAAAATGAGCAATCTCTTGAAGATATGTTCAAATAATGCTCTTTTGTCACTCAAAGGTTCCATCAAGACATCTTACAGCATCAGGAAAACATGGAACAACAATTTAAAGACATAAATTTGAACCTACGAAATATAGAAACTCTTACTAGTAAAATGAATGATACACTTAATAGATTGCTTGAAAAAGAAGAGTTTCCCGTGCTATTAAGTTGTGATAAAAAGGAGACTTTGAATGATGTCACATTGATGAGTGTTGAGATGAATGAGCATGCCATGAACGAGCACTTTGCTATTAATGGACTTACACCTTGTATATATAAGTATTTGAGTGATCACGAAGAGTCAGAAGGGGAACTTGAAGTGCCTCAATCCGAGTCAGAGATTGATATGGCACAAACTCACGAAGAAGAAGGTGAAAAAGAAATTGAAGTCATTTTAACAAGGCCGGAGGAACTACAATAAGAGAGCAAGGAAGACCAATCCTTTGTATTGGTGAACCCACCCACCCTCTTGTATATATTTGAAGATTTTGTCATGGAAGTGGAAGAAACGGAGCGTTCGAAGACTTTTTGCACCATCGACACCTTTGTGTTGGACGATTTAGAAATTATAGATTCATTTGTGTTAGAAGTCTCGGATAAGCTATTATTTCTGAACAAGGGCGTATCTGTTTCATCGCCCAATGCTAGTTAAGAGAGTATTATTCTTGGATACTCTTTATTGGAAGGCATCACGTGAAGACTACATATGCCAAGTTGAGCCAAAGACTTTAGACAAAAGTGTTATTGGGAGGCAGCCCAAATTTTGATAAGTATTATTTAGTTTTTTTTTATGCATGAACTTGTATCATTTCATTCTTCTTATCATTATCATGTTCTTATCACTATCATGTTCTTTCACTATTTCGTTTGTTTTTTGTGTATAGACTACTTGACTTGTTTTGAACCTTGAGGAAAAGGTCGGAATAAGTTTGGGGGTAACTTATGAATTGTGGATTGTGTTGAATGAATTTTCTTGCTAAAGACTACAGGTACGATCGTTAATTTTTTAAAAACTATCCAGTTGAAGGATGGTAATAGTGGTGTTATTCTCTTTATCTTATATCTCCATTTCTCTTTCATTTTCACTGATACTTCCATCTTCTATTTTACTAGGATATGATACATTTTCATGTGTGCATTTAGTATAGTTTATTAAGAGTAGACATGCGTCTATCTATGTTTGTTCTTGTATTTAGACCTTACATAGTGCCATATGTTGCATATGTTACATTTAAAGTCACCCGAAACTTTGTTTCATGCCTTTGGTTATAGATGAGTACATTATGGTTGTTTTTTGACTTGAAACTTGGGAAAAATAAGCCGTAGCTCAGCATTTTTATGATTTTATGATTAGGGACTTAGTATGATGGTTAAACTTTGTGCTAGACACCAAAATGGGCAAACGGTCAGAATTGTGCAAGTAACAGTTTTTTAATTCATATTTGATAATCTGCTTCATCATAGTTAAAGTGAGAAGGGCTAACATGAGTTTTCTTAATAGAGAGTCCCATAGGATTCCATAGGAAATGGAGCAGGGAATCTTGTGGTGGGAAAAAGTGAGAAAAGTGGTCAATAAGAAATGGAGCAAGGACTGTATTACTCAAAAAAATAATATGGAGAAAAATAAGAGTGTATTTATTAAAAGAATAAAGACAAAAGTCTATGAAAACTCCTTAAATAAAAAAAGATTTAGCTCGAGTGCTTTCACTAAATTAAGTAAGATTTTAAACTTGCATGCTTGAATGTATAGACCAAGAAAACTCATAAGTAGTTGATTGGCTTTTTTGACCAAATCTATGTCTTTAAAGTGTGATCTTAATTGTGTTTGGGTTGCAAGTCTTTACATATCATAACTCTGAAATTTCTTGAGTGGCTTGTTACTTGGCGACTATGTGAATTAAAGAAACTCTATGAATTTTGAATCAGGTATAGATATCAGTATAGGTATGAGAATAGGTCTAGGATTAGTTTAGTTAATGCCTTAGGAGTCTAGTTTAGTTTGTGTTGTCATTTACACCTTTGCTCAGGACGTGCAAAGTCTTAAGTTTGGGGGTATTTGATAGATCGGTATTTATAGGATTTAATAGTACATTTTAATATAGTTTAGTGTGGAAAGTCTTTAAAATATATATATATCTAATTATATTTAGTTTTAGTTTTCAGGTGAAACGGAGTGCACGTTTGAATTCGGGGCAGAAATATTCTCAAAATAGTGTATTTACTTGCAGTAATCAGATACTGGGAGAGTTTCTCTCGAAATATACATCGATAGTGGAGTAATTAGAGTCTAGCACTGCCATATGTTGCTTTTTTATTGGTCTAGCACATTAAAAAACTGTTTATGTACACCAGGAGCGCCACGTGTCAGAAGGCCATTGGCCAGGCCACGTCTCACATGTTTTCTCCACCAATCGCCTAGCGCCACGTCGTCTTCAACAGTGTCTCCACCAATGAAAGTGTGCCGTGTCACCTCTCTCAGGCTTCTTTTCTCGTTCAACACGTTGATACGCCTCGCGTCCCAGATCTTCGGTGAAGTCGTGCAAACTCCTTCCCGCGTTCCTAGCCCGCTACATGTCCACTTCTCACCCTTCTCATGCACGTCAACGCCTTTCCTCTCGAGCAATGAGAGCCTGCCACATTACCCGATACCATCACTTCAACTAATCAGCAACGGACACGTCAGCAACATACAGAAACTCAGCAAATTAGACGCTGACATGTGTCTTAGATGCCAAAAATACCCTAAACAGTTTTCTCTCTCTTCCAAAGAAATTTTTTAGTAGTTTTATATATTAGGACTTTAGGTATTATTAGAAGAAACATCTATTATTCTTGAGAGAACTCTCGACATTATTTTCTTTTGGATAGCCATGTCCAGCTAATCAAGTCATTACTTAGGTCGGAGGTGAAGCAATTCAGGATTATTGATTCATGGCATAACTTGTGAGATCTATTATTTTTATTATTTAATTTAATTTAATTTAATTTCTTTAATTTCTTTATTGTTGGTTTTCATGAATATGGTTTAAATCTAGGATATGTATGTGGCCTGTGCATGTATCTAGGTGGAAAATCTATAGTCAATTGACTCAATTACATCTGTAATTGTACTTTTGGGACAATATAAGTGACAAAAATTTATCCGATTGCTGTCAAAACCTTTTGGTTCTTGAGTGTGCAACACTTAAATCTAGGTTAAATCGGGAGAGGACGTGATTCGGTTATCTAGAATTATTATTCTCATAGAAGTTTATTACTGCGGTTAGTGTGTTAAACCTTATAGCGGATATCTATAGTTATGTATTAATTAGGGAAGTAGTTAGTGACTGATGTCCTAGCTATCGAGATTAAGGGAGTTAGGAATTTCTGGCGGATGTCGATTTTCTATAGCTAATATGGGGGAACTTGAATTAATAATTATTTTGGGAAAGATTGACGACCATGATATACCATTGAATCCTGATCTTGTCTTGTAGAACCGTAGACTTAGGTACTTAAATTAATTAATTAAGTCATTTTCTCTAAACCCCATTTTTCCTTTCTTTTTTAACCTTAGAAAGATTACTAATCTCTGTGGGAATGACCATTTGCCACTATATGCAAATAGTTGGTTTAAGGAATTATTTTATTGACGTATTTAGAGCGCGTCACTGCTCCTCGTAAGAAATGTCCTTGCTTAGGTCGATTTGACTCAAGTCTACTATTTGTCGCACGCTTGCCTTCGATTCGACTAGTTGAAGAATCGAAATATGAAACATTAGATGGACCCTTGACATCTGTGGAGGCAACTTAAGCTCGCATGCCACTTTCCCAACACCTTGCTTAATCATGAAAGGTCTGATGAACCTCGGTACAAGCTTGCCTTTCACCCCAAATCTTTGAAGATTCTTATGAGGGGAAACCTTTAAATAGACAAAGGCTCCGTCATAATACATGAGATCGCCATGACACTTATCTGCATACCTCTTCTGTCTCTCCTGTGCACCTCAGAGTCTCTAATGGACCAGTTTGACCTTCTACATGTGGTCCACAACAAACTTAGGCCCTTCAATCTCCCAGTCCTCTAGCTCAGCCCAACACGATGGCGAGCGACACTGTCTGTCATATAAAGCCTCAAATGATGTTATCTTAATGCTAGCCTAATAACTCAATGCTAGCCTAATAACTATTGTTGTAAGTGAACTCACACAATGGTAGGTACTCTGCCTAAGATCTGCTTAACTCCAACACGCATGCCCGTAACATGTCCTTGAGGACCTAAATCAGTCTCTAAGTTTGCTCGTCGGTCTGAGTGTGGAAAGCTGTACTAAACCGCAGGCGTACCATACTGCTCTTACATACTCCGCCACATCCTGGATGTATACGTAACATCTCAATCTAACATGATTGTCAATGGTACCCCGTGCAGCCTAATAATCTCTCACTCGAACAATATGTTTAGCTAGTCAAATGTGTAGTGTGGCGCCTCTAGCAGGAAACGAGAAGACTTCGCCAGTCTGTCAACTCTTACCCAGATCGAGTCATGTCTCCTCGTAGTCCTCGACAATCCTCTAACGTAATCCATAGAAATGTCTTCCCACTTCCATCGAGGAATGGAAAACGGCTGTAGTAATCCCCTGGGTATGCAATGCTCGGACTTCACCTACTAACTACCACAATTCTTGATGAACTTGGACACATCCACCATCATCCCAAGCCACCAGAAATGTCTTGTCATGTCATGGTACATCTTAGTCCTGCCTAGATTTATGGTAAATCTGGAACGATGCCACACCTGAAGGATCTCATCTCTTAGCTCTAGTACCTCTGGTATCCATTACCTGCCCCGGTACCTCACACAATGATTAACCGTATTTGCCCAGTCTGTACATTTTACACACTGCACTAACTTGCTAAATCTTGAGTTCAACCGGTTGATCCTCTGAACCTCTGACACTTTTTGTATGGACACAGTCTGTAGCCTCATTTGTGCGCAAATCATCACCTAAGTATCTATAAGAATGTCTGACTTACTCGTTGTCGACGTTGCCTCGAGTAATCTATACTCATGCATCATGTGGCATTTGACAAACTCGGCATCTCTAGTCGGTCCCCTACTCAGTGCATCTGCGACTACGTTTGCTATTCTTGGATGATACTCCAAGGAAATTTTGTAGTCCGTCAAAAACTCCAACCATCGACGTTGTCTCATGCTCAGCTCTTTCTATGTGAAGAGATAATTTAGACTCTTATGATCAGTAAATAATGTGAACATTTCTCCATACAAAAGGTGTCTCAAAGTCTTCAACGCAAATAGGACCCCTACTATGTAACGACCTGAAAATTTGGCTATTTGTAAATGTTGATGTGTATTACGTATTTATACTCATATTTGAGTGACCGGATAATGAAGTCAGTGAACGAGTAGGGAAACTTGACGAGCGGGGATCGACAGTTAGGATACGAGTACACGGGGGATTTAAAACACTATTAAAATACAAATAAATGAAATTTTGTATAAATTAAATAATTATCTGGCGAGACAAGGTGGGACTACACGTGTGATGAGTCGAAATGGATTGAAGAACGTTGTTTGAATGCGATGAGTTGGATAGCTACGCGACATACAGTCTATATGATATAGATTGTTAAAATGACACAACCATAATTTGAGGAGCCTTAGGACTAACCCCGAGATGCGTGTGTTGGGAGATTAAACATAGTGGAAAATATAACAAAGATCAAGGGGTGTAATAGTCATTTTGAACAAAATAATGGGCATATAATCACTTAACCAACAAAACATTTTTTTGTTTGGTTCTCTCCAAGTCGGCTCTCTCTCTCTCTCTCCCTCTAGTCGACTCTTCTCACTTCATCTCTCTCGTCAGTCTCTCATCCTCTCCTTCAATCACTCCGTCCAAGACTGACTGAACTCTGACGAAGCCAGTGTGGTCGGAGGAGCACAAACGCCGGTGACGAGAACTCTCTCCCTCTCGGAGTTATGTTCTCTCGTCTCTCTTCCACTCCCCTCCTCCTCTCTTAACTGTCATCACCCCTCGACAGAACTGGATGGCAGACCCTCGTTAGAATCGCCTTGATCACGGAGCAGTTATACCTCTCGACCCCTCTATTTTCTCCCTCTCTCGACTGTCTCTTTCTCTCTCGTTGCTCACTGTTGCACCCACACACGCCCACTGTCAGTCCACCGTAGGGCACCTTCGATCGGGAACTTGGTTGTAGAACACCCATGTGTGTCCGGCGGATGAGTTGTTTTTTCGACAAGTTGATGAGGTGTTCTTGCTCACTGTTTTTCTTTTTTTTGGGTTTGGTTATGTGTGTTTTCGATTTGGGTATTTTGGTTGGGTTGTTGTGTTGGGTGCGTGATGGTGTAGGGTGCGTGTTGTGTGTGTGTGCACCACAGTTGGGATATAGGGTGTATTATGGTGTGTGGTGTGTAAATAAAAACAGTTAGGTGTGTGTAGGTAATGGGCTTGTGTTAAGGTCCAATAAGGGCCCTACATGACAATTAGATACTAGGGCCCATAACAAGTATATGATGTTGTGGAATGGGCTTAAGTGTTTAAGCCCAATAAGGATCCAACAAATAGAATGGTTGTGTGAGTATGGAATTAGTGTTTGGGCCCAATAAGAGCCCAAAAGGGATAATATTGGTGTTAAGACTCATTATCTATGGAAGTGTATATATGCTTACCGTGTTGGTGGACTTTTTCGCAACTGTTTGAGTCGCTTTTACAAACCGTTAAACCAAACTTACAACAATCACCCTAAGACTAAATGGTAATCCTAAACCAATATTCGGGATTCAAACCCTTATTAGGTAGTCGAAAAATCGCGGGGGACGCGTTAGAGTTGCGGAGTGGTACCGGGTTGCGATTAGTCAGGTAAGTACACATGTGCCTTATATGTGTGTATGTTAGTAGGCCAGGAAGGAAATAATATGTGATTTATACATCCTCTATTCATTGATATTGTTGAATTGACCCCTTGTTTGATATTCCATACCATATTGTTTGTTGTATTTTCTTAGCATTAGTGTGTGTCTCGAAGGTATCATGTGGTTCCATACTAGCTAGGACAACGAGGGTGCCTCCTGCAGGGGTAACTGACCACCCCTAGTGTTGTGTGTGCTGGGTACTGGATTCGAGAGCTGTTGCGATGCCTCTCAATTTCAAGCTGCGCTAATGTTGCAACATTGCTCGGGGAGATCTTGCGAGATCTTTATCGTATTGCTGTGAAATTAAACCACTCATGTGCGTCTTTTGAATCTTAGAACATGCAAATTTCAATTATTTATCTATCAATCTGTTCATCATGCACTTGATTTACTTACTTTCCTGTTATTTCATTTCTGCATGATATTTAAACTGTTTTACTTGTTAAATCGTAAATTACTGTTATATTCTTCTTGCACTACTTTCGATTGTTTCAGTTACTTACCGTCTAGTTTGTGACGGTAGGTGCTGATAGGGTGGAGAGCAACAAGGGCAAGGGGCCCTGCCTAGGTGACTTGCTTTGAGGACTTAGCAGTGGGACCGGGGATACCATTATAATAGGTTTTTATGTTTTGCTTATCTATATATCATTTCTTATGTATGTTTTGGGTTATAGAACTTGGTATTTTTTATGAGATTGGTATCATGTATCTATGCATATCGAATTGTACATGAATACCTGGGGTTTTCCACACTTATAGATTCTTGCATTTCCCTTTGATTGAGTTATTTCTCTTATTATACTTGTTTAGTCTTCCACTGTGTATTATTGCAATAACTCTTTCATAAACTATTAAATTGATTAATCGTAGGCTAACTAGTCTTGTCAGGTTGTCGAGTGATGACTCGGGGCCTGCACGGGTCTAGGCCGAGCGTACCCAATTGCACGGGAAATTGGGGCCGTCACATACCAACTCCAGATTGTGCGTGGGGTAGTTCTTCTCATGTATCTTCAACTGTCTCGATGTGTTTACCACAACACCTCTACCCTGCATCAATACGCAGCCTATACCAGTATGTGAAGCATTTGTGTACACTAGAAGTACCTGTCTAACCTCTAATAGTACTAACACTGGCACGATAGTCAATGATCTCTTCAACTGAACAAATGCATTGTCGCAATTCTCAATCGACTCATAAGCAATGTCCTTTTGTGTCAGCCTTGTCATCGGTGATGTAATCATCGAGAAATCCTTCATGAACCTATGGTAATGCACAGCTAACCCTAGAAAACTCCCGATCTCTGGTACTGACGTCGGTGCATACCAATCCATAATCACTTGAATCTTAGTCGAATCCACTGCATTCCCTGCTACTCCAATAATATGTTGGGAAATGTGCCCTAGGTCAATCCATTAATAGTCTTTATGAATACATTTTACTTAATAAAATAAAGGATTTCATTTGTTGTTTATTATAATTGATTTGCATGTTTACATTATAATAAGATCCATAGGTATTTACAGAAATATCCTAAATGTCCCTAGTCGATTATTATACTGGGAACTATAATGAATTAAGACTAGTGTGAGTCTTGATTGATGATCATACGATGATCATACATATAGGAATACGAATCAAGATCATGAGTACTTGTTAAGGAACAAAGTACTGGACTGACCCGCTATGAGAACATTATATGGATTAAGTCATAGTTATTTCTCATGATAGGTATATTTTTCAGTCCTCTGACTTGAGATTACCAGAGACTTCAACATTAGGAATACAGTGATTTGACGCAATCAAACGTTGTCTTTAACCGGACGATTATAAAGGTTGTGATTGGTTACTGTGTAAATAATGTGGTAAAGTTGTGTAATCGAAATAGAATTTGTCCCTCTCATATAAAGAGAGATATCCAGTGGATCCCTCGATGTGTTAGACTGTTAAAAGGCCTAGTCTAAGTGAATTGATATTGATCAATGTTACTTAGATGTTTTCAGTCTACCTAGAAATCGAGACTAGTACGATTGAACATGTTGGATGACAATTCTATGCCTTATGTTTGATCAAAAGGATATCGTGTAACAAAAGGATGTTATATACACTATTGATTAGGTTGTATCGATTTGATATTCGTACAACTTGGGTAGTCATAATGTCTTACTAGAGGCCGCTTATGACTTGTATACCAAAATATATTTTGGTACACTGCCAACGTTGTATGAACCTATTGGGTCGCACACTGAAAATGGTTTTGCGAGATTTTAAGATGGTTCATAAAAACAAATTTTATATGATAAAATTCATGACAGAAACGTCCTTGTAGTGTATTACACTTATACTTCTTTAAGTAGGGGTATATGTGTAATTTACTTAACCGTCTATATACAAGGGTTGTATAAATAGACACTTTGGGTTAGAATACAAGTACAAAAGATTTAAAACTCTATTTTCATTTGAGAAACGACTTAGGGTTTTTTGGTATGCTCTGGATCATTTTGGAGAGAAACAAAAAGGGTTTGGTAATCTCTCGAAGCTAGCACTTCAAATCTCGGCCGCCGTTCGTGTGTGGACTGCTGATAGAGGGCGTTCGTTGTTGGCATCATCGTAGAGATCGATTAACCTTCAGAAAGGTACATTGCGAGTGAGGTATGATTAAGTTTTCATAGTATAAACGTGTTTTAATGGAATCAGATTCGCATGCTGTTGGGGTTTTTCTCAAAATAGTTTTGAAATCTTCGATGTGCATGAACCCCAAAACCCAACATAATATGCCTCAAAAACTTGACCTCTACAAGCCAGAATTCACACTAGCTGAACTTAACGAAAATTAGGTGCTCCCTCGAAGTCTGCAACATCTCTTTAAGGTGCTGCTTGTGATCCTCTCGTGTCCTCGAGTATATCAAGATATCATTGATGAAGACTATCACGAAGTAGTCAAGGCATGGTCTAAGTACTCGGTGCATCAAATCCACGAATACGACGGGGGCATTGGTCAGCCCGAATGGTATGACTGTGAATTGGTAATGTCCATATTTGGTGTTGAATACTGTCTTGGAGAAAAACTGTACTCCTCTCAGTTGATCAAGCAAATCACTGATCCATTGAAGTGGGTACGTATTCCTAACTGTAACCCTATTCAGCTACCTGTAGTCGATGCATAGTCTCAGACTGCCATCCTTTTTCTTCACAGAAAGAATTGGCGCTCCCCACAGTGTCATCGAAGGTGTAATGAATCCTTTCTCCCCCAAATCCTTAAGTTGACTCCTCAGCTCCTCTAACTCCCTCGGAGCCATGCGGTACGGTGGTATCGCAATCGAACTAGGTCGATTTGAACAACCGGTATCTCCTCAAGTCTAGGTCCCTGATGTTGGCCTAAGTGCTTTTATCACTTACACTCCACTTGGGATTTTGATGCTAACAGACAATGTGAAATAGTACTAATGAGTTTGTCAAGTGTTTTAGAACAACAAACTATGTTAAGAATCAAAAGAAAGTTAAAGTTCGTGAAAGTTCAAATCAAAAAGTGACAACACGAAACCAAACAAGTTCAAGAATCGGCTCATAGAAGGACACAAGGACCGAAAGGACAAGACAATCATATGTACATCATTTGTAAGGTATATAAGTTTCATTCCTACAAGCCAAATGCATTAAAATCATGCATTCTATAAATTTCAAGTTTTAAAGAAATTCGAGTTATGATTTTTGTGATTTTCAATTTCGTGGGTTTTAAAATGTTTTAAATCATGCAAACATATTTTATAATATGCATTTGAAGTGTATGAACTGTTATTATTATTTTTGAATGCACCGACTTGTGTTTAGATGGTTTTTGGATTTACATTAAAAATATTTGTTGAAAAGCCCCTATGTTTTCATGAAATCTGGATTTTTGATTTTTGGGGTTTATGAAATCATCCGGGATGTCTAGACACGTTTTATGAATTTACTAAACATTTATAAAGTGATTTCAGAGGTTTAGTAGAATTGTATTAGTGGGTCGTTTTACAAAATCAGTAAGTTAATTATTTTCAGGCCCCTGCACTCAGCGCGCTAGACACTTACCCAGCGCATTATGCAGTATTCTAACAGCTTTTTTAAAGCTTTGATCTACACCTTCCATTTGAATTTTGGGATCATTTAGGACATTTGGATCATTAGCAATGGTCATATGGGCATATTTGACTTAGTGCCAAAACCACCAAGAACACAAAATACACCACACTTGCTCACATACTCTTCAAAATCCAAGTTTGCTCCAAAATTTGTCAACTTTATTCACAGAATCACTTGAAACCTTTGGGTGCTTGCATTTAGATCTAGAAGTTCGTGTTCTAAAGCCTACAACTTATGCTCCAAATCTGATTTTTCATAATACAACCTAGGGTGTAAGGTTTCTTGATTTCCTATACTTTTTGAGCTTTATCTATACTTTGTAACTAGTATATTGTTTGGAAATCGTTTGTTGTGTTCTTGAGCATACTTGTCTTGAGTTTTGAACTTAATCTTGATCTCTTTGAACTTAAGACATTTGAACAAGTTGTTGTGCTTAATCTTGATTTTTGACAAAACCTCTTGTTTACTTGATTTGAATATTTTCATCGATACTCTTTTTTCGGTTTCTTGACTAAGCATTGTGCATAACTCGCTAATTTTATCGTCATCTTAGTTGGAGTTCATACTTGCATGAATAAGAGTGGTTTAGCTCTAGGTAGCTTGTAATATATGTACTTGTTGTTGCTTTACTTTGTAAAGCAAAACTTTTATTGTATTTGAAAAGGATTTTAATTGTAAAACTTAGTGAGATCTAAGTCAAAAAGGAAAACCTAGTTGAAGCTAGGCATAAACGCTAGTTAAGGCTAGGTAGGGAGAAATCCTAGTTGAGTCTAGGTGGGGAAAATCCTAGTTGAGTCTAGGTGGTTGTATAAGAACTTATTGAGCTAAGGTATTTTGTAAAAGACCTAGCTGAGGCTAGGCATATAAAAGACCAAGTTAAGGCTAGACATTCACTAAGCTTGTGGGCATAGGGACATTCATCTGTTGGTTATATAAGTGGGGGGTTGAAAATCCTAACTGGGGAGGTTAGGTAGTGGAAGTAGATCGGTTGGATCAATCCACTTTATATTGCGTGTCTCATTTCCATCTCTTCTACCCCATTCTTGATTGCATTGCACAATTGATTATCATTAGTGTGCGTATTATTGTTATTAGTTAAGCATAAAGTTTTAAAAAGGCGATAACCACTAGGTAACCCAATTCACGCCCCTCTTGGGTGACCTTCACCTGACTCTTTGCAACTGTGTACAATGCTACTAGAGTCTCCATCTCCCCACTGGATGCAAGTTGACCTCTCGTGGTGTCGAGTCTTGGTGTACTACCTCGGTGAATGATCATCGGACATCTTGAAATCTCAAATACGACAGACTTACTGAAACAACCGATGTATGCATTGTAGGCTAACAACCAATCCATCTGTAGCGGTGCGTCAAACTAAAACATCTCAAGGACTCTAAAGTTTGCAAGTAACTATACCCCGCCTATCTCTACTGGACATCCCTCGACTAGACTATTAGGGTAAACCTTATCCTTGGCTGCGGTGCTCAAAATTAGGTGTACACTAAGCCTAATAGGTGTCAATCCTAATACGCCTACCTTGCGACCAGCGATAAATGACACGTTAGACCCAGAATCAAATAAAACGTATAAATCTCTACCAAAAACAAAAATCGCACCCACAATGAGACTACGTGTCGCCCCAATATCTGGTTGTGCGACTATGTGGACTCTCTCTACCATGCTGTTGGGGATGTGCTGCCGGATGTGTACACCCCCTGGACATGTGTCCCACCTGACCACATCTCCAGCAAGTAATCTGACGATGCTGATGCTGTTGCTATTGTCGCGATGCCAGTAGAGCTGGCAATGCCTGTTTGGTAGGAGGAGGCTAGGGAGCTCTGTCATAAGTTTGTGTAGGTGTAGGGTGGGATGTGTATGGCACTGCTTAAATAATGGCAACAGGTGCCCCACCCTCTGTGAACCCCTGTCCCCTCTCCTCTGTCCCTTACCTTTCCGCCTCTTGTCATAATCTGAGTCCTAGCCTGAACCCTCAACTGCTCTCTCATCCTCTCTACCCAACTCATAAGACTATTGGGTGAGTGTTCTCTCGTATGTCTCCTGTAGTGTACGAGCTCCGGTACCAACGATGTTCCTGGCGATATCATACCTCAGTCCATCCCCAAAGTAGAAGGCGTCATCTCTGTCATTCTTCACCAAGTCTCTCTTGAACTGTCTCATGTAGCCATATCCTTCACGGTACATCATCACTGTCTCCCCCTTAGCCTGTCTCAAACTCATAAACTTCTTCGTCAATCTCTGAAGCATTGAAGCCGAAAAGTACTACTTGTAGAACTCTACTTTGAAATTTGCCTACGAAGTGAAGCTGCCTTGGCTCGCCACTATAGTTTGCCACCAAACAATTGCGTTGTTCTCCAGGGTGTAGTAAGAAAGAATTGGATGCAAGCGGTCCTCGATATTTAGTAGAAGATGCAGCTTCTCCTGCGATAAGATCCATTTCTCAATCTTCTCGTGGTCCCTATCTCCCGAATATTATGCCGGCCTGAGTCTAATGAACTCCTTCACTAGCTTGGCATCCTTCGACAAGCTAATGGTCTCAGATGTAGTGGGTGTGGGCGTGTCTACTACTATCTCTACTGCCAATACCATGACGATTGTTAACTCTGATGGACGCGATGTTGCTGGCTTTACGGGTGGCACTAGTGTTCGTACCGCTGCAATAGTAGTGGCAGGTACAGTAGGAGTCTCTATGGTCGGGGGTGCCGTAGTAGTAGCTGTGTTGACGGGGAGTCAGAACAAGTGTTATCATTTGCATAGTCATATAGGCGATGAAGTCATCGATTTGTCGCTCCTAAGCGGCCATCCGATCATACATCCTCTAAAAATCGGTAACTGATAAGGTGGGAGGCTAACCGCCACTAGCTCCAATGTCTCTGGCCTCGCGCGAATCTGCCATCGGTGTCTGCATGTTGACAACGTACGCGAATCAGCTACTACGGGACATAATTCATATTTATATACGTATAGAAATTAACATGTATGTAGAGAAAACACCTTGGTTCACCTTCACTCAATTCCTTACAAAATAGTTTTTAGATAAGGATAATCTGGTTTCCACTTCTAAGGTTTGCGTTTTTTGCAAGTTTGTGTTTTACTTATCGAGAACTTAGGCTCTGATACTAACTGTGATGACCCCTCTCATAATCTAGGGCACCGCTCGACCTAATCTTATAATTAAAGCAAAATCCAATCCACGTAATGCTTAACTACGTATTAGTCAACCATACAACCTATTCACCTCATTACTCGTATTCAGGATAAATAATACACTAGTCCTATCAACTTATGAAATTTAGAGTTAACTAAACTTTTTATAAGATTAATAATGTAGCGGAAGTCTTAATCAGTTAATGCCAAAGGTTTATTGATTATGCGGAAGCAATTAGTAATTTATGTGGAAGCCATTTGAATAATACTAAGTGTGGAAAACCAGGAAATGATACCACATGTAAGTAAACCTCAAAATACATTAAAAGTAGTATGGTAATCTAAGTTAGGTCGGGGAACTAACGCTTAACTCAATATACAACCTAAATAGTATCTAAACGACATAAGATAACTAATACAATCAAAATACCAAAAGACCTACACTCGATGAAGTGTCGTGCTGCTAACTCAAAGATAATCGTCAATCTTCTCCTTGCCCGGCCTGCTGGTAGATGACACTGCACCTAGCATCATAAAAAGGACGGTGAGTACAAGAATGTAAAAGTAATCCCCATTGACAAGTTTAATGTGCATTTCCAAATATTCAAATGGTATTTAAAAGCATATAAATAGGAAAATTGGAAAATAAAACATATGCAAGTAAATACCAGAGTTAAATAAATGATACTGACACTAGGCTAAGTAGTAATGATTTAGGTCCAATCGGCAATTAACCGCATCACTCCAACTCAATATCATATAGCATGAGGGACTCTAACCCAAGTGTTGTCAAGGACTCTAACCCCTTGTATAGACTACCTCATGGACTCTTACGCGGAGTGTCATACAGTGTCAGGTAACATGTGCCGACATCCCCAGGGACTCTAACCCTGGGAGTCGTGCACACCTCGATCGACTACAGGATGTAAATGCGATGACTACTTTTTAATATCAAGAAATACCAAGTATGGATAATCAAGGCATAGGAATGTTTAAACACCTATGCAATAGGGAATACAAGTCCATTTAAACATCTACAATATATCCACTAGCCTATCATCATGATATTTATCATCCAATTCATAATTAAAACAACAAGAATAAACATAGCATAGGGCATTGAATCAATAAACATCAACAAGGGAATGGATATCATGATAGCAAGACTAACCAAGTGATCATAAACACAATAAACACATGATATCAGAATACAAAGGTAATATAGTCAAAAGGACTATGCAATGATAGTAAATAAAGGAAACGAAATGTCAAGTTAAGTTGTCATTGGGTATACTCACAATAAAAGCAAATTCCTAGCTTATTTGGCATCCTAACATCCAAACACACGTACTTGGACTCCAGGAACACTCCCTTACATTCCTAGAATATTTAGACATGTTTTTATGTTGTTTAAGATTGGTTTAGGTATTTATAAGTGTTGCACGAAAACTGAGGAACTTGTAGAAAACCTGTTGTTCAGGACCTCCAGCGCATTGGGAAAAATCTCTAGTGCCCTGACTGGAATTGTCCTACGTGCTGAGTGTAGGAATCCTAAACTTTTTTGGTTTCCTGCAACCCGAATTTGGCCAACACCTAAGCCATTGGATCCCTGTTCTCCACTAGGATCCAAATACATCCTCTATTATCAAAAGCATATACCATGCACTTCATTTATCATCAAACATCAATTAAAACATTAATTTTTATGAATCAAAGGCAAGCATTTTCATCAAACATACAAAGAACAACTTGAAACACAAGTTTTCCAATTCATGAAAACAACATTGATTTTTGAGAGGCTAGGCAGTATCTTTTGTGTCTTTTAGTGGAGAATCCAAAAATGGTGTTAGATTTCAAAAACAAAATCGTTTTGTAGATCAAAATTCAGAAAACTAAAATCATGCAAAAACACTATTTTTTTAGCCGAAAGCTTAAATTTCAAAAATCAAGCTTGAGGATTGAAATTGAAGCTTAGAAATGCATCAAAACAACCTTAGAACACTTTAACATAATCATAACAGAAAACCCCCTGATTAAAACCCAAAACCCTAATTTAGATGCATATAAATTGAATAACAATTTACCTAGATGGTGTTGGTTGGATTCCTAGTTTGATTTTCCAATTTTTGGTGATAAAAATAACCCTTCAATCACCCAATTTCTAGCAATTAAAACCTCCAGCTCTGATTTATTTTGTTGAAAAAAACATGCATGAAAAGCAAAGAAGATGAAGTGTGGTATATATAGTTAGTGTTTTGATCTAGTATGCTTACCATATCTCAATGACAAACCTAAGGCTCCTAATTGAGTTGTCCAAGTACTTAGTGACACCAATTCATTGACACATTAAATAAGACTTACCAAAATGCTAACTACCCAGTTCCACAGCTCGCACATAACTCGAGGCGCGTCCCCGCTCACGTCTCGACGCCTACAACTGTACTAACCAACTTAGTAAGTGTACACAATACGTAACGCTAGGCATACATCAACACAAAAATACAATATACCTTGGCCAAGTGGCTCGGTCGTGTGCTCATATGACGGTGTGGGTCCCACATTACGGGTTGGTGATCCAGATTAAGGAATCAAAAGGAGGTTAGGTATTTAGGTCGTGACAAGGTCCCTGACTCTCTGCTACTGTATACAAAGCTATTAGAATCTCCATCTCTCCACTAGATGCAAGTTGACCTCACATTATAACTACTCTTGGTGTACTACCTCGATGAACGAAAGTCAGACACCCTGAGATCTCAAATATCACTACCTTACGGTAATAGTCAATATGAGCGTGATATGCAGATAGCCAATCCATCCCCAACAATGCGTCGTACTCTAAGAACATGAGTACCCTGAAGTCTGCAGGTAACTCTATCCTACATATCTCTACCGGACATCCCTCAACTAGACTGTTAGGATAAACCCTATCCTTGGCAGCGTTATTCAAAATCAAATGCATTTTAATGCTAATCGATGTCTATCCTATGATGCCTATCAAGTGACCCATAATGAAAGAAATAGTGGAACCCGAATCAAATAATATATATGAAACTCTACCAAAAATGGAAACCATGCCCTGATGAGACGTCGTGTACAACTGGCGTCTGACTGAGCTATCATGTGAGCTCCCTCCCGGCCCTGCTGCGGGTACATAGCTACGGGTTTTGGGCAATCCCTCAACATATGCCCAACCTGTCTTCATCTAAAGCATGTAATATGTGTGCATTGATCAGGTTGTTTTTTACCATAACCCTGCATCTGCTCGGTCCCTGACTAGGTCCATCTTGGCCTTGGCCTCTACCTCAGCCTCAACCACCATCCTGCTGTTGTCATGGTGTTGGTGGTGTCGGGTGTGCAGGTCTCTCTGGTGTCAGTAATGCTAGCCTGCCTGGCGGTGGTGACAAGGGATTTCCGCCTCCTGAGCCCTGGGCTAAAGAAGACACGACTGGTGTTTGAGTTGCGATCGTCCCTAATCCCTGAGAACCTATGTCCCATTTCCTCTGTCCATGGCCCCTCTGTCGCCTTCTCTCATACTCTTTTATCTGCTCAGATGATAATTTCTGACTTAAAGCTATCTCATCAGCGACCCTGCTCAAGTATTAGGTCTCATGGGAGACCACATAGTATCTAATGTTTAGCCACAAACCATCCCCGAAGTTGTACAAATCCTTTGACACGTCCCTAACCAAGTCCCCAATAAAGTGCCTCAGATATCCATACTGATCTCTATGTTGCATGATGGACTCGTCGGGATTCTACCTCAGATTCATGAATTCTTTCCTCAACCTCATCATAACTGCTGGCGAGAAGTACTACTGATAGAACTTCTCCTTGAATGTCTTTTACGAACCGAAGTCTCCATCAGTAGGCTATAATCATGTGCCACTAAATGGCTCTGTTTCTCTACAGTGTGTATGATGGCAACTCTAGGCGTAGCCGATCCTCGATCCCTAGTATCCTGTGAAGCTTCTCCTGGGATAACACCTACTTTTCAATTTTCTCAAAGTCCCTAACTCCATCAAAGTACGATGGTTGAAGTCTGATGAAGTCCTTCATTAGCTGAATCCCAACTTAAGTTCTGGGAGGCGTGGGTATGTGGGTCAGTTTCATCTTAGTTGTTTGTGCTATCGAAACAATCATGATCGGAAGAGTTTGCTTCACTGGAGCTGCAACTGCAGTAGTGGGAGGCTCTAGCTCTGGCTGTGTAGTAGTAGTAGTAGTGATGGTGTCAGGAGTTGCTCTTTGCGACGATGGAGCGAATTGAGCAGTCATCATGGTGATGAAGTCAGTTAACTACTGCCCATGAGCCAAAACACAGTCGTACAGCCTCTGAAGATCCTCATTCAAAGTAGGAGGTTGGCTGCCACTGGGACCCATGTCGTCACTCTCATGTGTCTGCTATCAGTGTTTGCATGTTGACAACGAACTCAGTATCATCTACTACGTACATATCACGTATATATACATAGGAAATTAACAGGTACATATAATAATCCTTATCTCACTTTCACTTTATTCCCAGCAAAATAGTTTCTAGGTAAGGATCATATGGTTTCCACTTCTAATATTTGTGTTTTATTCTAGTTGTGTTTTACTTATCGAGAACTTAGTCTTTGTTACCAACTGTGGCGGCCCTTTCCTTAATCTAGGGCATTGCCCAACCTAATCCCATATTCAAGCCCTAATCTCAGTCACGTGGGACTTAACTACATATTATTTAGCCTTTCTAACTTATTCTCCACATTTCATTCGTTCAAGATAAGTATTACACTTGTCACACCGATATTAGATTTTTCGTATAAATTAAAACTTTTAATAGTTCAAAAATTTAAATAGAAGTCTTGTCAGTTTATGCAAATGCAATTAAATAAATCTTAAGTGTGCAAACCAGGAAATAATGATCTCATGATATATATAATGAAATAGCGAGTATAAACCAGTGCGAAAGTGATGAGAAGTCAGGGAAACTATTACTCAACTCAATATAGAACCCAAACTATATCAAAAGACGCAACAGTAATAACAATACAAAATATTAAAACCTACAAGTCAAGTCTAAGTCATGTTCGAGGCTCAGAGGTAGTCGCCAATCTTCTACTTCCCCAACCTACCGCTCGATGGATTTACAACCACCATCATAAAAAGGTCGGTGAGTACAAAAATAAAATAGTAACTCCTGATGATGGATGTATTCACATTTCCAAATCCAAAAGAGCAGTATTTAAAAGCATTACAATAGCCAAGAATGCTCTAACTAACATATGCTGGAAAATACCATATATAATCAAATTAAACTGATACGGGCTAAGTAGTAATGATCTAGGTCCGGTCGATCATGCATTATATCACATCAGCCCAGTTCATTACACCATGAGTCGCGCGAGTGTAGTGGAGAGTGTTTACATCCCCGAAGTCCAGTAAACCTGTGTGTCGCTCATCTATATTTTGTGTAATGGACCCTAGATTCTAAAACTACTTTCGTTATCAAATAAGACTCAGGTTTGGATTTCATGCCAAGACTAAGTGTTATGCAAAGTATGCAAATTAAGAGTACAAGTTCACAATACGCTTTAATAATAGTAACTACCTAATAACATGTTGTTTCGTACTCAAAATGTTAACAAAACAACGAAATAAGACATGTGGAATACGAATAAGTTTGATAAATACCAATGAACAAGATATTATAACAACAAAGCTTACACTAGAGGAATAACTATCAAAAGTCATGAAAGAAGATTTCAAGGCATTATAATGGAAAAAATATACCAACAAGGAAGCTTAAAATAGAATGAAATGTAAAAACAATCCTCAATGGGGTTACTTACAAGTTCACGCAACTTTTCAAACTATTTCATGCCTCCTGACGCCTCAAACCTCGCTATCGAACTCCCGAGAACTCTCCCTTAGGTCCCTGGTGTGATTAGACATGTATTAGAATAGGTTAAGACCCCTTAACTCTTTAAGTTGTGAATAGAACGAATCGCACTTTTACCACTAAACTATACCCGCAACAATGTGATTGTTGTATATGATATATGAATGGACCGTTTGTCGAACAAGGGCATCAGACGTAATCAAGATAGAATCAGAACAAAATAATACAATTGGAGTGTTGACATGTTTCGTCGGGTAAATTTGATGAGATAGGAAAATCCAAGATCGTTGAAATAACAATAGCGAGTGCTTTTTTCTTTTGTTATTGTTATTTAGTGGCAGTGTCCGCCCTGAAAAAACCATGGAAGTCAGAACACGAAAATTAATTGTGCAAGAATCCATATCCTTTTTTTTTTTTTTCACTTTCATAATTTTTCAAGCAAAGAAAAAATTTTCTCAAAACAAAACCAAACAAAAAGGGGGGAGATTTGAGTCTTTTTTCGAAAGCCAGTTCTTTTCTTCTTTATCTTTAGTTATTTTAAACTAACTGCCCTATTTTTGGGAATTCAAGCCACTAAATTTGATTTAGTAAAAAAAAAAGAATCATAGTATTTTTTTGAGACTCAAGTCAGTGTTAAAGCTTTTTTTTTTGAAGAAAGAAATGCTTTTGGAATCGAAATTCGTTCAAAATTTTATTATCTATTAGAAGATTATATTTTTTGAAAAAAATTCCATGTTCTGAGCATGTATGTTATAAGTGTCTGGAATCTTGGGTTACTAATTCCTGGAATACTAAGCGATCCGAAACTTTTTTGAACGATATTCAAGAAAACGACGTTCTAGAAAAATTCATAGAATTAGAAGAACTATTTCGTTTGGACGAAATGATAAAGGAATACCCGGAACCCCATATGCAAAAGTTTCGTATAGGAATCCACAAAGAAACTATACAATTGGTCAAGATGCACAATGAGGGTCATATCCATACCATTTTGCACTTCTCGACAAATATAATATGTTTCGCTATTCTAAGTGGTTATTCCATTCTGGGTAATGAAGAACTTGTCATTCTTAATTCTTGGGTTCGAGAAATTCTTTATAACTTAAGCGACACAATAAAAGCTTTTTTATTCTTTTATTAAGCGATTTATGTATCGGATTCCACTCGCCTCATGGTTGGGAACTAATGATTGGTTCTGTCTACAAAGATTTTGGATTTTCTCATAATGATCAAATAATATCTGGTCTTGTTTCCACTTTTCCAAATCGTTCTAGATACAATTTTTAAATATTGGATTTTCCGTTATTTAAATCGTGTATCTCCTTCACTTGTAGTTATTTATCATTCAATGAATGACTAAAGAATGATCCACCGATATGAACCCAATCCTAATGTTTGGCACTTCGTACATAAGCAAACTATTCAAAATCTTATTCACTCTTTCTTTATTTTTCTAACCATCCCGGGGATTCTTCCTGGAATCAGGAAATTTTTTCCAAAAATAGCGGAATTGTGGATAGGGAACTCTATTAGCAAACTACCTAATTTATTGTAGAAATTTTGGGGATCAATGATTGGATTATGCAAAATAGAAATATCTTTTCTTGGATAAAAGAATGATGACTCGATCCATTTCCGTATCGATCATTATATATGTAATAACTCGACATCTATTTCACATGCATATCCCATTTTTGCACAACAGGGTTATGAAAATCCACGAGAAGCGACGGGCGTATTGTGTGTGCCAATTGCCATTTAGCTAATAAGCCCGTGGATATTGAAGTACCACAAGCAAGACTTCCCGATCATCGTATTTGAAGCAGTTGTTAGAATTCCTTATGATATGCAAGTAAAACAAGTTCTTGCTAATGGCAAGAAGGGGCTTTGAATGTGGGGGCTGTTCGATTTTACCTGAAGGATTCGAATTGGCTCCTCCCGATCGGATTTCTCCCGAGATAAAAGAAAAGATGGGCAATTTGTCTTTTCGTGAGTTATAGCCCCACAAAAAAAACATTCTTGTGATAGGTCCCTGTTCTGGCAAGAAATATAGTGAAATCACATTTCCTATTCTTTCCCGGATCCCACTACTAAGAAAGACGTTCACTTCTTAAAATATCCTATATATGTGGGCGGGAACAGGGGAAGGGGCCGATTTATCCCGATGGAAGCAAGAGTAACAATACAGTCTATAATGCTACAAAGAAGCAGGTGTAGTCAACAAGCAAAATTGTACGTAAAGAAAAGGGAGGTTATGAAATAACCATAACAGAGGCCTCGGATGGACACCAAGTGGTTGATCTTGTACCTCCAAGACCAGAACTTCTTGTTTCAGAGGGAGAATCTATCAAGCTTGATCAACCATTAACGAGTAATCCCAATGTGGGTGGATTTGGTCAGGGAGATGCAGAAATAGTGCTTCAAGATCCTTCACGCGTCCAAGGCCTTTTTTTCTTCTTGGCATCTGTTATTTTGGCACAAATCTTTTTGGTTCTTAAAAAGAAACAGCTTGAGAAGGTTCAATTGTCTGAAATGAATTTCTAGATACGTGAATTTAGCAACAATAATTTAGTTGGTATACTACTAGATTTGAATGAAATCCAACCGGATTCAAATATTTCCTACGGATCCCTGTCAAAAAGGAACAATTTGGGTGGGAAGGTCCACATCTTTTTTTGAAACGACCCTGTTTTTATGTGATTTCGTATTGTACAACTTCTTTATTCTTTATTTGATTTGCGGGATTATCTTCCCGCTAGAGGTAATGAGAAAAATTATCAAATGGGTTGTTAACTATGCCTAGATCGCAAATAAATGGAAATTTTATTGATAAGACCTTTTCAATTGTAGCCAATATCTTATTACGAATTATTCCGACAACTTCGGGAGAAAAAGAGGCATTTACCTATTACAGAGATGGTGCAATTTGATTATTTTTATTAAATTGATTTTTTCAGTCTTACGCGAGGGACACATGATTCGATTCGGGATAGAAAGAAAAAATCTTTATTACTGAAAGAAACCTACGCCTGTTGAAGGTGAAGTTTGGTTGGTTGTGGAAATAGAACAATTCCTTCGTCGTGTATCCTCGATTGATGCGGCCTCAAATGCTTTAGTTTTAGATTCTAGTCTTAAGCGAAAGGTTACACCTATGGGTTCTCGTATTACAGACCAACCCTACTCGACTATTACCAATGGACGACAGAAGGGAAGAATCACTACACCTAGGAATCAACACCACGAAAACTTTGTTATATTTGAAATAACCCCCTTTCCTTATTAGGATCGGAACTAACAAGAATGGTTGGGACAACAAACATCCATCTCGCTCGTACTTTGGATACTCGTATAACCATCGAAGACCGTTGAAGTGACTAATTCCCGAAAATAGGAGGCGTTGCGGACAAAGAAATTGTTAGAGTTATCTTTCTTTTCCATCTAGCCCGAACACGCCGGGCTATTAAGAAAAGATCTCTTGCAGGAAGGTTGGCTAGAGATTTTTGTAAAAATGCTAGCCCTGTTAGTTCCTAATGAGAATAGAATATTTCAATCCTTTTTTGATTCCACGGATTGTTATCATTATGTACAGATTGTTATCATTATGTACAAAAGGGAGGAGCCGTATGAGGTGAAAATCTCATGTACGGTTCTGGAACGGGGATTCTTCGAATAGAATGAACGATCGTAACGGATGTCGGCTCAATCCGAAGGAAATTATGCGGAAGCTTTACAGAATTATTATGAAGCTACGCGACTAGAAATTGATCCCTATGATCGAAGTTATATACTTTATAACATAGGTCTTATCCACACAAGCAACGGAGAACACATGAAAGCTTTGGAATATTATCTTCGGGCACTAGAGCGAAATCCATTCTTACCACAAGCTTTCAATAATATGGCCGTGATCTTTCATTACGTGCGACTATCTCCACTATAGAAAGAGAGAAAGAAAAAGAAAATCTGCTAATAAATAATAAATACTAGCAAAAAAAATAGGCTTTCTACATATGGATCGTAAAAAGTCATGATTTTTTTCCATTCGTAGCAAAGAAAGAGACTTCATAGAAGCCAAAATATGAAGAAATAGAAATGCCTAGAATACTATATTCTATGGATAAAATAAAAGGTTAAATTGATGGAGAAGCACCGTAAAGATCAATTAGCGAGGTTTTGAGCCGATACAAAAAAAGCGCTTACTTATGTCATGATATGAGATAAAAGTTAGGAATCAACTTATGTAATAGGGTCGATCCACTAAAGTATTGAGCACGGTGTAGCATCGGATCCCAAAGATAGTAAGTACTTTCTTATGGAAGAAAGGATTTTTCAAAGATTCTATATGATAATGAGATAATGATATGAATTTCTATATGAAATCGAGATAGTTACCTTTCGAGAAAATTTTAATGATAGTGAAAGACGCCTATGCTTCAATCTTCGAAGGTGGGAGAAAAGATAAAACTGATTATGAATCAATATTCAAGTTTGAAACTCATGTAAATGTAATTAACCTTTTTAATTAACCCGAAAAAAATAGGATCCATTTACGAAGAATCTTATTTCTTTAGGGTATATTAAGATGGCACACCAAAAAAAATAATTGACTCTTGAGCCGTATGAGGTAGGAAACTCTCAAGTACGGTTCCAAGGAAAGGAACCGCCTATTCGACCGAGGAGAACAGGCCATTCGACAGGGAGATTCGAAATTGCGGAGGCTTGGTTCGATCAAGCTTTGAGTATTGGAAACAAGCTATAGTGCTTACTCCAGGTAATTATATTGAAGCGCATAATTGGTTGAAAATAACGAGGCGGGTAGACTAAGAATACTCTATATTATTGATTTTTTATTATAATTGTTTGGTTTGTTGGGTCCATCAATCAAATAAAATGGATGATTCCTCGGGAAGAGCCAATCAAGGAATTTCATTATATCCCTTCTAAAATAAAACCGTTATCTTTCGTCCGGTACTTTGAAGGGATAAATCATACGTGGATACAAGATGAGAATATATTCCCTTTCTCGCTATTCAAACTAAAAAAAAAGACCTTCGAGTGACTAAATTCAATATGGATACGGGGTGTCTCTTTTGACTAATGGTCGCTCCGAGTAGAGTAATACGTTTGATGTAAGAAATGAAGTAGCCCCATCTCAAGTACTTATACATTGAGATATGAATACACTAGACAAAAAATTTGCGTCAAACCGAAGTCGGGAAGGATTTTCTAGGATTATAAAGGTCCGTTGAGCGCCTCGCGGCTATGTCATAATAGATTCGAACACTTGCCCCGGATCGACTTCCATTCCAGATCATAATTGCTCTAGTGAATAACTAAAAATAGATAGGTGGGAGATAAAAAAAAGAAACTAATTAGAAATATCTCTCAGAGGTTCACTAATTACTTGACTGTGGCGGGTTTCTTTGTATGTTTTGTCCGGAAAGAGGAGGACTCAATGATTATTCGTTCGCCAGGAAACGAAGTGAAAATTTTGGTGGATAGGGATCCCATAAAAACTTCTTTCGAGGAATGGGCCAAACCCGGTCATTTCTCAAGAACAATAGCTAACGGTCCGAAACTACCACTTGGATCTAGAATCGCATGCCGATGCTCATGATTTCGATAGCCATACCGGCGATTTGGAGGAGATCTCTCGAAAAGTATTTAGTGCCCATTTTGGTCAACTCTCTATCATATTTCTTTGGTGAGCGGCATGTATTTCCATGGTGCCCATTTTTCCAATTATGAAGCATGGCTAAGTGATCCTACTCACATTGGACCTAGCGCCTGTGTGGTTTGGCCAATAGTGGGCCAAGAAATCTTAAATGGTGATGTGGGCGGGGGTTTCCGAGGAATACAAATAACCTCCGGATTTTTAAGCTTTGGCGAGCATCCGGAGTAACTAATGAATTACAACTCTATTGTACCGCAATTGGTGCATTGGTTTTTGCAAAGATTAATGCTTTTATTTGGTTGGTTTCATTATCATAAAGCAGCTCCAAAATTGGCTTGGTTTCAAGATGTAGAATCTATGTTGAATCACCATTTAGCGGGGCTACTAGGGCTTGGATCTCTTTCTTGGGCGGGACATCAAGTACATGTATCTCTACCAATTAACGAATTTCTAGACGCTGGAGTAGATCCTAAAGAGATCCCACTTCCTCATGAATTCATCTTGAATCGAGATCTTTTGGCTCAACTTTATCCTAGTTTTGCGAGAGAGGGAGCAACCCCATTTTTTACCTTGAATTGGTCAAAATATGGAGAATTTCGACTTTTCGCGGAGGATTAGATCCAAGAATGGGGGTCTATGGCGACCGATATTGCACACCATCATCTAGCTATTGCAATTTTGTTCCTGGTAGCCGGTCATATGTATAGGACCAATGGGGTATTGGTCATGACCTAAAAGAAATTTTGGAAGCTCATAAGGGTCCATTTATCGGCCGGGGTCATAAAGGCCTCTATGAAATCCTAACAACGTCATGGCATGCTCAATTATCGCTTAACCTAGCGATGTTAGGCTCTTTAACCATTGTTGTAGCTCACCATATGTATTCCATGCCCCCGTATCCATATCTAGCTACCGACTACGGTACACAACTATCTTTGTTCACACATCATATGTGGATCGGTGGATTTCTCATAGTTGGTCTTCTGCTGCGCATGCGCCATTTTTATGGTAAGGGACTATGATCCAATTACTCGATACAACGATCTATTAGATCGTGTTCTTAGGCACCGAGATGCAATCATATCCCATCTTAATCGGGCGTGTATATTTCTAGGCTTTCACAGTTTTGGTTTGTATATTCATAATGATACCATGAGTGCTTTAGGGCGTCCCCAGGATATGTTTTCGAGATACCGCTATACAATTACAAATCCGTTTTTGCTCAATGGATACAAAACACACACGCTTTAGCTCCTGGTGCAACATGACTCCTGGTGCAACAACAAGTACCACTTAACTTGGGGGTAGTGGTTTAGTAGCGTAGGGCGACAAAGTGGTGTGTTACCTATTCCATTAGGAGCTGCGGATTTTTTGGTACATCACATTCATGCATTTACGATTCATGTGACAAGATTGATACTCGAAGGGGTTCTATTCGCTCATAGTTCCGTTTGATACCGATAAAGCAAATCTTGGTTTTCGTTTCCCTTGTGATGGACTGGAAGAGGAGGGACATGTCAAGTATCACGCTGGGATCATGTCTTCTTAGGTCTATTTTGGATGTACAATGCTATTTCGGTAGTAATATTCCATTTCGGTTGGAAAATGCGGTCGGATGTTTGGGGTAGTATAAATGATCAAGGGGTCGTAACTCATATTACGGGAGGAAACTTTGCGCAGAGTTCCATTACTATTAATGGGTGGCTCGTGATTTTTTATGGGCACAGGCATCCCAGGTAATTCGATCTTATGGTTCGTCATTATCTCGCATATGGCCTTTTTTCCTAGGTGCTCATTTTGTGTGGGCTTTCGGTTTAATGTTTCTATTCGGCGGCGTGGTTATTGGCAAGAACTTATTGAATCCATCGTTTGGGCTCATAACAAATTAAAAGTTGTTCTGCTATCTCACCCGTGAGCCTTGAATATTGTACAAGGACGTCTTTGTAGGAGTAACCCATTACCTTACGGGCGGAATTGCCACAACATGGGCGTTCTTCTTAGCAAGAATTATTGCGGTAGGATAATGGCTAGGAGGATTTGAAAGGCATTATGGCATTAAGATTTCCAAGGTTTAGCCAAGGCTTAGCTCGGGACCCCACTACGCGTCGTATTTGGTATGGTATTGCTACCGCACATGACTTCGAGAGTCATGATGATATTGCGAAGAACGTCTCTATCGAATATTTTTGCTTCTCACTTCGGGCGTTAGCAATAATTTTTACGTGGACTTTCGGAAATCTGTTTCATGTAGCTTGGCAAGGAAATTTTGAGTCATGGGTACGGGACCCTTTACATGTAAGACCCATTGCTCATGCAATTTGGGATCCTCATTTTGGCCAACCGGTGTGGAAGCCTTTACTCGAGGGGGTGCTCTCGGTCCGGTGAATATCGCTTATTCGGTGTTTATCGGTGGTGGTATACAATCGCTTACGCACTAACGAAGAGCTTTATATCTTTGGAGCTCTTTTTCTATTATTTCTTTCCACTATATCCTTAATAGCGGGTTGGTTACATCTACAACCGAAATGGAAACCAAGTGTTTCGTGGTTCAAAAATGCCGAATCTCGCCTCAATCATCATTTGTCGGGACTCTTTGGAGTAAGTTCCTTGGCGTGGACGGGGCATTTAGTTCATGTCGCTATTCCCGCATCCGGGGGAGTACGTTCGATGGAATAATTTCTTAGATGTATTACCGCATCCCTAGGGGTTAGGCCCGCTTTTTACAGTCGGTGGAATCTTTATGCTCAAAACCCCGATTTCTATAGTCATTTATTTGGTACCTCCCAAGGAGCGAGGAACGCCATTCTAACCGTTCTCGGAGGATTTCATCCACAAACACAAAGTTTATGGTCGATGACATTGCACACCATCATTTAGCTATTGCATTTATTTTTCTCGTTCTTTGGTCATATGTATAGAACGAACTTCGGGATTGGGCAAGTATGAAAGATCTTTTAGAAGCACATATTCCTCCGGGGGTCGATTGGGGCGTGGACATAAAGGTCTTTATGACACAATCAATAATTCGATTCATTTTCAATTAGGCCTTGCTTTAGCCTCTTTAGGGGTTATTACCTCTTTGGTAGCTCAACACATGTACTCTTTACCCGCCTATGCATTCATAGCGCAAGACTTTACTACTCAAGTGCGTTATATACTCATCACCAATACATTGCCGGATTCATCATGACGGGAGCCTTTGCTCACGGAGCTATATTCTTCATCGAGATTACAATCCGAAAAAGAACGAAGATAATGTATTGGCAAGAATGTTAGACCATAAAGAAGCAATCATATCCCATTTAAGTTGGGCCACCTATTTCGGGGTTCCATACTTTGGGACTTTATGTTCATAACGACGTCATGCTCGCTTTTGGTACTCCGGAGAAACAAATCTTGATCGAACCCATATTTGCCCAATGGATACAATCTGCTCATGGGAAGACTTCATACGAGTTCGATGTACTTTTATCTTCAACGATCGGTCCAAAGCATTCAACGCGGGTCGAAGCATATGGCTGCCTTGAAATTTGGTTAAATGTTGTTAATGAGAATAGTAATTCACTATTCTTAACAATAGGACTGGAGACTTTTTGGTTCATCATGCTATTGCTCTAGGTTTACATACAACTACATTGATCTTAGTAAAAGGTGCTTTAGATGCGCGCGATTCCAAGTTAATGCCGGATAAAAAGATTTCGGTTATAGTTTTCCTTGCGACGATCGGGACGGGCGGTACTTGTGATATTTCAGCTTGGGACGCATTTTATTTGGCGTTTTACGGATGTTAAATACCATTGGATGGGTTACTTTTTATTGGCATTGGAAGCACATTACATTATGGCGGGGTAATGTTTCACGGTTTAATGAATCCTCCACTTATTTGATGGGATGGTTAAGAGATTACCTATGGTTAAACTCTTCACAACTTATCAATGGATATAACCCTTTTGGTATGAATAGTTTATCGGTCGGGCGTGGATGTTCCTATTTGGACATCTTGTTTGGGCGACCGGGTTTATGTTTTTAATTTCTGGCGTGGATATTGGCGGGAATTAATTGAAACTTTAGCATGGGCTCATGAACGTACACCTTTGGCTAATTTGATTAGATGGAGAGATAAACCAAAGTAGCTCTGTCCATTGTACAAGCAAAGGCTGGTTGGATTAGCCCACTTTTTCGTAGGTTATATATTCACTTATGCAGCTTTCTTGATTGCCTCCACATCGAGGCAAATTTGGTTAATTCATTTGATTTTTATTTATTAAAATTATTTAATATGGTGTATCAAGCGAAACCTCGTTTGGTTCAAGGGAGAAGGGGGATCCACCTTCTTATATTTTTACATCTCGGACTGACTTGTATCATTGATAATAATAGGAACCGAACCCTTATGGCAAGGAAAAGTTTGATTCAGAGGGAGAAGAAAAGGCAGAGGTTGGAACAAAAATATCATTTGATTCGTCGATCCTCAAAAAAAATGAAAAAAGTTCCTTTATTGAGTGACAAATGGGAAATTCATGGAAAATTGCAATCCCACCCGCGCAATAGTGCACCCACACGTCTTCATCGACGTTGTTTTTCGAAACAGGAAGATCAAGAGCTAACTATCGGGACTTTGGGTTATCCAGGACACATACTTCGTGAAATGGTTCATGCATGTTTGTTACCGGGGCAACAAGATCCAGTTGGTAAGGATCAAAATATACCTTTATGTTTCTATTGATCTCTATGGTCGCCGATCGTAGAGGACCCCTTTACCATTCTCGTATAAATGGGATATTCTATTTTTATAGATATGGTAGAAGGGCACACCCAATCCCTATTTATCTATTAGTTCCCGCTCTTCTTTGGCATGGGTAGAGCAACTTGGTAGCTCGCAAGGCTCATAACCTTGAGGTCACGGGTTCAAATCCTGTCTCCGCAATTAAATTTTTAACAAAAAAAAGCGCGATCTGCCTATGTTAACTAGTAATTAAGGAACTTCTTTTGGGATCGGAGGATAAAGAAAGGGAAGATAGAACCACTACACTATCATAATCAACTATACCGAATGATTTATTCTATTACATTATATCACCGTGGGCGGATAGCGGGAATCGAACCCGCATCTTCTCCTTGGCAAAGAGAAATTTTACCATTCGACCATATCAACATTTTATTCGCTTCTGGATATGCACGTCTATGCCATCACCTATATGATATACCATGTCTGGATCATATTTGTGCTGGTCCGTATACTACCTCTGGGGGAGAGACGTATGTGGATTGTTACAATTGTTGGTAGCACCGTATTCAGGATTCCGAGGGATATCGTACTTGTCTGACTTTTTCCTTCAGATCTACGGAAGGTAATAGCATACTCATATTTGTATTCCGTATGGATAAAAGATCTTCCTATGTTATACTATTCCATTCTCGACGATGAATCGGTTTGATGGCTTACATATTGTTATTCATAATATTGATCCATTCAATATCATCAGGATGCAATTCATCCCATTGAATTTACAGGAGAAATTTAGATCACCTCTATGGGATTAGATCCCGAGTTATTGTGAAGCAAAAAAACGATAAGATTATGGAAGTAAATATTCTAGCATTTATTGCTACTTGCATTTGTTCATTCTAGTTCCTACTGCTTTTTTACTTATCATTTACGTAAAAACAGTCAGTCAAAATGATTAATTGAAATTGGAATCTCTTTCTTAGTTCTTATCCATAATTGAAGAACTAAGAAAGAGATTCCAATTTCACGTCTTAAATGAAATGAGCGGGCTAGAATCAGCATTCTATGCGATGCGATAGTATAGTATGGTAGAAAGAAATATATAAACCCTATATTTGTGCAGAAACATCAGCCAATGCCATAACATAAACATAAAAAAATCAATAAATATATAAATATCAATAAATTCAGAATAATGAATCATAAATGGAGTTCAGATTCAAATTCCTAGATATTCCATACCTTAGAAAGAAAATAGAGACGGGGATTCTCTATAATGATAAAGAGATCAAAGACTTCTTCACGATTCTTATTCATCTACTTGAAATATTTTTTTTGAAAAAAAAAAGTGGTTTGGTTGAAAATTAACTCATTCAATGAGTAAACAATTTAATTGGATTCGGTTGGTTGGTACCAACGAAATCAAGTACTAACTTCCATTTCTTATTTCTTGTTGAATTAACTGATCAATTTGCTATCGGACATTTTATTTTTTATTCAGTTTGCAAAAATAATTTCGACATATTCATATTTTACTTTATTATTATTATGACAATCAATCCTACTACTTCTGGTCCTGGGGTTTCCGCACTTGAAACCCCGGGGCGTATTGCACAAATTATTGGTCCAGTCTTGGATGTAGTCTTTCCAAAGAGGCAAGATGCCTAATATTTACAACTCTTTGGTAGTGAAAGGTCAAGATATCGTCGGCCAACAAATTAATGTAACTTGTGAAGTACAGCAATTATTAGGAAATAATCGAGTTAGAGTCGTAGCTATGAGTGCTACGGATGGTCGATGAGAGGAATGGAAGTAATTAACACGGGGGCTCCTCTAAGTGTTCCGGTCGGTGGAGCAACTCTCGGACGCATTTTCAACGTTCTTGGAGAACCCGTTGATAATTTAGGTCCTGTAGATAGTCGCACAACATCTCCTATTCATAGGTCTGCGCTCGCCTTTATACAGTTAGATACAAAATTATCTATTTTTGAAACAGGAATTAAAGTAGTGGATCTTTTAGCTCCTTATCGCCGTGGAGGAAAAATAGGACTATTCGGGGGAGCTGGAGTGGGTAAAACAGTGCTCATCATGGAATTGATCAACAACATTGCCAAAGCTCATGGCGGCGTATCCGTATTTGGCGGAGTTGGGGAACGTACTCGTGAAGGAAATGATCTTTACATCTAGGATCCCTTTTCAAATGCTCAGAAAAAAATTCAAGATATTGGGATAGGGTCCCTTTTCAAATTACGCATATTTTCACATCTAGGATTTAGATATACAACTACAACATATATTACTGTCAAGAGTGAATTTTTCATTATTTAGATATTTAAGTTTAAGAAGCGACTATAAAGAAAGTAAAAATTGAAAAAAAAACACACACACAAGGATTGGGTTGCGCCATACATATGAAAGAGTATACAATAATGATGTATTTGGCGAATCAAATACCATGGTCTAATAATGAACCGAACCATTCTGATTAATTGATAAATATTAGTTGATAATTTTTTGAAAGATTCTGTGAAACATTTCATTAACGCCTAATCCATGTCGAGTAGACCTTATCGTTGTGAGAATTCTTAATTCATGAGTTGTAGGGAGGGACTTATGTCACCACAAACAGAGACTAAAGCAAGTGTTGGATTCAAAGCTGGTGTTAAAGATTACAAATTGACTTATTATACTCCTGAATATGAAACCAAAGATATTGATACGCTAGCAGCATTCCAAGTATCTCCTCAACCTGGAGTTCCACACGAAGAAGCGGGGGTGCGGTAGGCTGCCGAATCTCTCTACGGGTACATGGACAAGCGTGTGGACGATGGACTTACCAGCCTTGATCGTTACAAAGGTCGATGCTACCACATTGAGCCCGTTCCTGGAGAAGAAAATCAATATATTTGTTATGTAGCTTACCCCTTAGACCTTTTTGAAGAAGGTTCTGTTACTAATATGTTTACTTCCATTATGGGTAATGTTTTTGGGTTCAAAGCGGCTGCGCGCTCTACGACTGGAGGATCTGCGAATTCCTATTGCTTATATTAAAACTTTCCAAGGCCCGCCTCACGGCATCCAAGTTAAGAGGGATAAATTGAACAAGTACGGTCGTCCTCTATTGGGATGTACCATTAAACCAAAATTGGGATTATCCGCTAAGAACTACGGTAGAGCGGTTTATGAATGTCTCCGTGGTGGACTTGATTTTACCAAAAGATGATGAGAACGTGAACTCCCAACCATTTATGCGTTGGAGAGACCGTTTCCTATTTTGTGCCGAAGCACTTTTTAAAGCACAGGCCGAAACAGGTGAAATCAAAGGGCATTACTTGAATGCTACTGCGGGTACATGCGAAGAAATGATCAAAAGAAATTTGTATTTGCCGAGAGAGTTAGGAGTCCCTATTATAATGCATGACTACTTAACGGGAGGCTTCACTGCGAATACTAGCTTGGCTCATTATTGCCGAGATAATGGTCTACTTCTTCACATCCACCGCGCAATGCATGCGGTTATTGATAGACGAGAAAAATCATGGTATGCATTTCCGTGTACTAGCTAAAGCGTTACGTATGTCCGGTGGAGATCATATTCACGCTGGTACCGTAGTAGTAGGTAAACTGGAAGGGAAAGAGAAATCACCTTGGGCTTTGTTGATTTATTACGCGACGATTTTATTGAAAAAGACCGCGATCGCGGTATTTATTTCACTCAAGATTGGGTCTCTCTACCGGGTGTTTTGCTGTGGCTTCGGGGGTATTCACGTTTGGCATATGCTCTGCTCGACCGAGATTTTTGGAGATGATTCCGTACTACGGTTTGGTGGAGGAACTTTAGGACACCCTTGGGGAAATGCACCGGTCTTTGTAGCTAATCGAGTAGCTCTAGAAGCGTGTGTACAAGCTCGTAATGAAGGACGTGATCTTGCTCGTGAAGGTAATGAAATTATCCGTGAAGCTAGCAAATAGAGCCCTGAATCGTCGTTGCTTGTGAGATATGGAAGGAGATCAAATTCGAATTTGCAGCAATGGATACTTTGTAATCAAGCGATTACCGTTCGTTTTCTTAATTGAATTACAATAAAACTCGGCCCAATCTTTTACTAAAAGGATTGAGCCGAATAAACAATGAGGTTCCTAATTCATATATTTTGTATTTTGCATAAGCATAAATAAGAAACACTATTCTAAAATCTAAAAAAAATAGAATAACAGAATATCTATAGTACTATACTATAGATATACTATAAGTATTCTATACTTCATCTAGATCTACATCCTCTTAACTACAAGATTTAAGACTAAACAACTCAAATGCTTCTATTGTTGGATCTATAATAGATCCTAGAATCCTTAGGATTAGTGGTTTTTTTATATCCTGTAGTTTCGGGCCCTGGCTCGAGCCAAGGATCACAAACAAAGCCTTCGAACCATCCCTTATATTGCCCTTTTCGTTCCGGGTTGCATACGATAGAAACTTATCTTATTATTCTATGAAATTCTACGAAATTCTTTATCCAGAGAACAAATATTTATCTTTTTGATGATAATTTGTACACGGCACGGGCAAAGCCCCCTTTTTTTATTATTTCTAATTGAAGCAAGGGTTCCAGCATATATCATATATAGTGAAGTGAGACCCGGATTCACAAAAAAAGAGAACTGTTTCTTTCAATACTCACTCGTTATGTAGTTAATGATCCTACTTGAATTGGATCCTTATGCTTGGAAATCTTGATATTCAAATGATTATTCATCCAATGACTATTCATCCACTGTATTTTCATTCAACTGGGGGGGCAGGAGGGTTCTATGGAAAAATGGCGGTTCAATTCGATGTTGTCTAACGACGAGTTAGAGCGCGAGTGTGGGCTAAGTAAGGCCGGCATTGGTCCTATTGGAAATACCAATGGAAGTGAAGACCCCGTTATAAATAATCTAGATAAAAACATTCATAGTTGGGATGATAGTGACAGATTCGAGTTGCACTAATGTTGATCGTTTATTCGGTGTCGAGACATTCGGAGTTTCATCTCGATGACACTTTTTAGTTAAGGATAGTAATGGAGACAATTATTCCATATATTTCGATATTGAAAATAGGATTTTTGAGATTGACAACAATCGTTCTTTTCCGAGTGAACTAAAAAGTGATTTTTTGAGTTATCTAAATTCTAGTTATCGGAATCTTGGGTTGAAGGGTGATGATCGCTACTATGATCGCGACATGTATGATAGTAAATATAGTTATAGTTGGGATACTCATATTAATAGTTGCATTGATGAGTTATCTTCATTCGAAATAGATATGGATAGTTGCTTTTCAAGTGGTAGCGACAATTACAAGTAAGAATTCCTTTTATAGTTACATTTTTAGTGAAAGCATAAATAGTATTGACAAGTGGGAGTTCAAAGTATAAAAACTAGCGCAAATGGAAGCGATTTCAATATAAGAGGAGGCCATAATGATCGCGATACAAATGATATAAATCAAAAATACAAGCATTTGTGGGTTCAATGCGAAAATTGTTATGGATTAAATTATAAGAAATTTTTTAGGTCAAAACTGAATATTTGTGAACAATGTGGATATCATTTGAAAATGAGTAGTTCGAGATAGAATCGAACTTTCGATTGATCGGGCACTTGGGATCCTATGGATGAAGACATGGTTTCTATAGACCCCATTGAATTTCATTCGGAGGAGGAACCCTATGAGGATCGTATTGATTCTTATCAAAGAGAGACGGGATTAAGCGAATTTGTTCAAACAGGCATAGGTCAACTAAATGGTATTCCCATAGCAATTGGGGTTATGGATTTTCAGTTCATGGGAGGCCGTATGGGATCCGTAGTCGGCGAGAAACTCACCCGTTTGGTCGAGTATGCTACTAATAGATCTCTTCCTCTTATAATAGTGTGCGCTTCAGGAGGAGCACGTATGCAATAAATGAATACGAATAGTTACTTGATGTTGGGTAATGATAATTTTGTCATCATCTAATCGTCGAGGTATTTGTGCAAATAGGTATAATCCGTGTAATTACAGAAACCATCAAAATGAAAAAAATTACGATAATAACTATAAGTATACAAAAGAACCCTATTTTTCCAACTCCTATGATGCACTTGGAGCTTATCGGCAGAAACGAATCAATTTGGATAGTCCTTTGTGGCTCTGGTGGCGACTAGATCAACGCGTTATTGCATCACGAGAAGTTCCCCTCGAAGTTCAATATGAATCCTTGGGTACCTATCATGAGGTTTATGGGCGCTATCTAATAGTAAGAAATGTCAAAAAAGAAATTTTTTGTATATACATTCGAACCACGAGTTGGTAATATTTCTTTTTATCGAGAAATAGAAGAAGCCGTACAAGGGTTTTTGAGAGCTTGCTCATGCGGTACCTAAGCTAAGTAATTATATAATACCAATACCCATCGGAATTCGTGTCTCTTCGTCTCAACTAGTATCATAATTCCTGAATTTGTACGCGAATCAAGATCTAGGAAAGGAAGTCTTTGAATCACGACTCAAACTTATTGTCGAATCCTACTCATCGGCATCGGGGTACCTATGGCGAACGGGTCGATCTCGGTCTTTCACAATAAAGCGATAGATGGAGCGCCATGAAACGACTTATTAGCCGATTAATAGAGCACTTTGGAATGGCATATACATCACACATCCTGGATCGGGTAAAGACTCGGGGTTCCAAAGAAGCCACTTTGCTACATCTATTTCATTAGGAATTGATGATCTTTTAACAATACCTTCTAAGGCATGGCTAGTCCAAGATCTTTGAACAACAAAGTTTTCTTTTCGAAAAACACCATCATTATGGGAATGTACATGCGGTAGAAAAATTACGTCAATCCATAGAGATATGGTATGCTACAAGTGAATATTTGCGATAAGAAATGAATCCTAATTTTAGGATGACTGATCCTTCTAATCCAGTCCATATAATGTCTTTTTCGGGAGCTAGAGGAAATGCATCTCAAGTACACCAATTAGTAGGTATGAGAGGATTAATGTCGGATCCTCAAGGACAAATGATTGATTTACCTATTCAAAGCAATTTACGCGAAGGACTCTCTTTAACGAATATATCATTTCTGTTACGGAGCCGGAAAGGGGTTGTGGATATCTATTGTCCGAACATCGATCTTTGGGTATCTCACGCATAGACTTGTTGAAGTAGTTCAACATATTGTTGTACGTAGAACAGATTGTGGCACCATTCGAGGTATTTCTGTGAGTCCTCGAAATGGGATGATGACAGAACGAATTTTTATCCAAACATTAATTGGTCGTGTATTAGCAGACCCTTTTTAACCTCTACTCTAATTGATTGGATATCCCTCATAAAGAATTGAAGGAAGATGCGACGATTTATTCCAGGGAATCCCCAACGAAAAATACATACTATTCCTTCTTTTCTATCGAATCGATCATAACCACTACCCACATTCCACAAAATTGTGCACCACAAATAGGAGCTAATGAACAGACCCACGATCCCATAAAAAGACATCACGATCCCTTGGGGAAAAAAAAGGATTTGTTGAGACGGAAATAAGGATATCAGATTCCTACCAAGATAACTAGAAGTTCCAACTAATAAAAATCCTAGTGAACCTAAAAAAAGGATACGAGCCCAGCAGAAATTACTTGTTTTTCGAGACCCCGTTTTAAGCTCTATCCATATACGTTCCGATCGCCAGTTCATATTAGATCCAGTTACATTTTATTGGAATTGAGAGAATAACCCAAATTCATTTGACTTTCTTTTTTCTTTGTTTCCGAAGTAACTTTTATCAACTAGCACTATTATGATGTGAACCGTTAGGGGTGGTTCATCGAATTGGTTATTAGATATAAAAAAGCACCCCCCTTTACATGATCCTACTGCGGATATCCACATATATATGGATACATTGACTTTCCATTTCAAACCCGTTTGAAAATAGCTATAATGCATTTATCCGTATATCATGTTTTCATGTGCATAACAGCTCTTTCATTTGTATTCGGAAAAAAAGTCACACGTTGTACCATATTCTACGAAATGGATATCCGTATTATAATCCAAGTCTAAGTTTTGAAAAAATGGATTTTTTCCTATTGGATCTAGACAATCTTGTTTTTTTGAACATGAAGAAATAAAGTAGCCATTGCAATTGCCGGAAATACTAGGCCCACTAAGGGCACCAAAATAGAGGGGAAGTCAAGAATTGTCATAGAATGGATACCTCGATTGAATATTTGTACCTGTTCTAAAGATATCTTAGAATATTATAATAAGTATATCCATTATAAGTATATAATAATAGGTCCAAGGGGTATAGAATTAAGTAAATGTAACTATTCACTTTTATCCCAGGAATTAGTAACCCAACATGCATTTTTTTTGCATTGGGCTCTTTCATCAACTGATATAAATATCAGCGAATCCGCCATACTTTTTCTTGACAGAAAGATAACGAGATGGCTCCACATGCTCGATTCATTTTTTTTGATCCGGGAGCAATACCAAAGTGTTTCAAAGAAGAGTTATCTTGACGTAGGTCGCCTACGGCCTAGATCAACCTAAGTTAAATGAAGTCTCTATCGCTCGCCAAGGCGGGGCAAATATGAAACTTCATACACCTTAAAGTTCATAGGACGAAAAGAGAATTTTTTTGAGGTCCTTATACTCATTATGCCTAACATTGAATCGACCGGGTATTTACCTTATCAATTAGCAAATCATCTTTGGGTTCTATTCGGCACCTAAATAAATTGGCACCCGAATTGGACCAATCAAATATTTGTCGGGCTATTGTTCTCTTATCCCCTTTGAATTCATGGAGTAAGACACCGATTTCTCAATAAGAAAATTTTTGTTGGATTGCGTGATGGACTCCCCTGAAAAAACATTGGCGCGTGTGTAAACGAGGTGCTCTACCAATCGAGCTATAGCCCTTGTTTTTGTAAACAATATTTTAATCTGTAGAGAATTTCTTGTCAAGATGAATATTTCATGATCGACAAAACGGATCTCGATCTATTTTTCGTCAAGGGTAGGTATTGCTTAGAAGTAAGATTCTATCTATAATCCATCGACGTGACAGTTCCTTTTGTTTCTCTTTGTGATGATAAATGACCTACTTAACCCGGCGGTTAGAGTATTGCTTTCATACGGCAGGAGTCATTGGTTCAAATCCAATAGTAGGTAGAACTTATTAGATACCATTGATTGTGGTATCTAATATTTCTACTCACCTTCCTTTTTTTATTGATTTTTTATCTTTTTCTATACCTCCACTATTCTATTCATATTCTATATGAATTTTTTTTTATTTCATTTTGTTGCATCAGAATCAGATTCAACTTGATTCTATTCCATCCGCGAAATTCAAATATCAAAAATATCAAACAAAACAAAATAGGGTGTCTAAACCGAACTTCTTTTGATTATTCGGACGCACTAAACTGGTTACAAAATTGAATTGATAACCTCTACTCGCGTCCTAGCTCGTCGGAGAGCTAAATTCGCCTCAATTGTTTGTCTTTTTCCTTCAAACTTCTGCTCAAATTAGCTTCAGACTATTTCAAGAGTTTTCTTGAGCTTCTTGCGGATCAATGTCACTACCCCTCTCCGCATCATTTACTAAAATGGTTATCTCGTTATTGCCTACTCTAGCGAAACCGCCCATCGAGCCATTGTTAACCATTGGTCTTTAAGAAGACGTATTCTCAAAATACCTATATCTAAAGCAAGTGGCAATAGGAGCGTGATTTGGTAATACGCCAATTTGACCACTATTAGTAGATAAAATGATTTCTTTCACTTCGAATCCCAAACAATCCGATTAGGAGTCGGTACACATAGATTTAAGGTCATTTCTTCAATTTGCTCTCCCCGTCTAAGTTCATAGCCTTCGCGGTAGCTTCATCGATGTTACCCACCAAATAAAAGGCCTCGCTCGGGAAGACCATCTAGTTCTCGGAAAGGATCGGTTGAAACCCCCTAATTGTTTCTATTAGACCAACATATTTTCTGGAGAACCAAGTAAATACTTCGCTACAAAGAAGGGTTGTGATAAGAAACGCTCAATTTTGCGTGCTCTTGCTACGGTTAAACGATCCTCTTCGGACAATTCATCCAACCCAAGGATAGCTATAATGTCTTGAAGTTCTTTGTAACGTTGTGAAGTTTGCTTAACTCTTTGTGCGGTTTCATAATGTTCCTTGCCAACAATCCGAGGTTGGAGCATAGTTGACGTTGAATCTAAAGGATCTACTCTTTGGATAGATACCTTTGGCGCTAGTCCTCTTGATAGTACGGTAGTAGCATCTAAATGTGCAAATGTCGTGGCGGGGCCGAGGTCGGTCAAATCGTCGGCGGGGACATAAAAGCGCTTGAATAGAAGTTATGGATCCCTCTTTGGTAGAAGTAATTCGTTCTTGCAAAGAACCCATTTCGTACTAAGAGTAGGTTGATAACCTATGCAAAAGGCATTCTCGCCTAATAAAGCGGAGACTTCGGATCCGGCTTGGACGAAACGAAAAATATTGTCGATAAATAGAAGTACGTCTTGCTCATTAACATCCTGGAAATATTCCGCCATGGTTAGGGCAGTCAACCCAACTCTCATCCGAGCTCCCAGCGGTTCATTCATCTGACCATAGACTAGTGCTACTTTTGATTCTACAATATTTTGTTCATTAATCACTCCAGATTCTTTCATTTCCATGTAAAGACCATTTCCTGGAAATTGGAGAAGTTGCAAATTTTGGCTGCCCAGAACATTCAGTGCATTCGGCAACCTAGCCAGCCCAGCTCGCTGAGTGCAGTAACCAAAAAGCCTGCAATGGTTTTTTAGATTTCTTGCACTCGAGCATCACCTCCCCAACGCCCCCTCGACCTTTGTTCTCCTCCATCAAGTTTCTAGAACATCCCCCAACATCAACTACACCGACACTTCGTATAAATCATCAAAACGTCGAGAATAATGAAGATCTAAGCATGCATTTTTAGATTTTGGGGAAGAACAATCAAGAACATGTAAAAAGTCACAAATCCATAAATTTTGATTTTCAAAACTAAATTCAGAGCTTCTTTATAGCAAAATGATCTGAACAAAATGAAGAATCTAAATCCATTGTTTGATTTCAAAAAAAAATTTGTTTTAACACCAAGAATCAGAATTTCACAATCATACAAACAACCCCCAAATTTTAGCAAAACCTTTAATTTCGAAAATCAAATCTTTAAAATGATTCAAGAGAACATTAAAAATATCTTATTGATTGATTCCTCACAAAAGCCCCATGATTTAAACTAAAACCCTTGAGTATGAATGAATGCAAGATGTGTAGATTCATTACCTAAGTTCTAGCTTTGTTGTGGACAACTAGATCTCCTCCTTGATGGTAAATAGACTCCCAAGGGATCTAATTTCCATCAAACAAACATGTTGCCTGTTTTGAATTTTTGTGAAGAAAAAAAGCTAAGTGTTGTATGTGTAGTGTTTTGTTCATCAAGTGTGACATCCCATAAGCCTAGGTTGATCTTGTGGCCGCCTTTTACTCCTACTCTACTAATAATCCATCTTAATGACACACACTTATACACAAGTCTTCATGGGAGTATGTGCTAGCATGGATTCTGAGGCATATATATGTGTGTTGTAATTTAATCAAAACTATAGGACATTCTATTTTGATTTGCATTAACATACGACTATAGTCTAACCCAATAATTATTAATTCATATTTAATTAAGTCAAGACTTACCATATGGCTAGCTACCCAGTCCCACGACTAGCATGCAACTCGAGGCACATCTTCATTCACGTCTCGATGCCTACAACTGCAAGAATTGGCTACTTCAGCTTAATGACACACACTTAGACACAAGTCTTCATAGGAGTGTATGCTAGCACGGATCCTGAGGCGTATCCATGTGTGTTGTAATTTAATCAAAACTATAGGACATTCTATTTTGACTTGCATTAATATACAACTATAGGCTAACCCAATAATCATTAATTCATATTTAACTAAGTCAAGACTTACCATATGGCAAGCTACCCGGTCCCACGACTAGCATGCAACTCGAGGCGTATCTACGTTCACGTCTCGATGTCTACAACTACAAGAACTGACTTAATAGGCCTACACAAATACAACACACTAGGAATACATCATAACAAATATAAAATATACCTCAGTCACGTGCCTCAGTCGATGTGTGTATTTCATGTGGGTCCCATGTCACGGGTCGATGATCCTGATTAAGGATTTAAACAAGGGTTAGAAATTTGAGCTGTGACATCCCGTTTGCCATTACTTACCTATGCTCGTCAGCTTTGTGTTTGACTGAGTGCAGATCCGCAGTCGAGCAAAGGAAATGAGCCATAACATAGGTGATTTGTTGTGAGGGCATTGGAGCGGCTCTCCCTCTCGCACTGATGTAGGTTTCCTGACTTTTGTATTATGTATACATATATGTTTTTGATCACATTGGGTTTATGGGTTTGTGAGAGATCTTAGGACATGTATACGATGTGATATTACTCTCCTTTGACTTGATATGCTTGATATTCGTATACACATGTGGGGTTTTCACACTCTAAGTTGTCCTGACTTGTGTCCTGGAGTTTATTCAGTTAGTTGAGGCTCTTAAACTGTTTCCGCAATACTTTGATTACTCACTAATTTGAATAACTCCTTTTAATTGTTATAATAATGTGTTTAATTAATGGGTAAGGGTAAGAAAGACTAACTAGGCTTGCGTTGACTTTGCGAGAGTTGACTCAGGTCCACATAAGTCTAGGCCAAGCAGGACCCAGTTAAAGGTTGTGAAAGTGGGTCATCACAATGATGATGAGTGATTACAAGTAGTGCTAAAGGCTCCAGCCTTTATTCCACCTTGAAGGTCTAAGAGAGAGAAAATACCTTCTAGTCTGTATCTGCCTAACGAGTTTATGTTGCTTAGTGATGGAGGTGAACATGAATGTTATGCCGAAGCTATGCAAGATGAGCATAAAGTGAAATGGGTTGAGGCAATGGATGATGAGATGAAATCATCGCATGATAACCATACTTTTGAGTTTGTTAAGCCACCTAATGGCAAGAAAGCTTTGAAGAATAGGTGGGTGTATAGAGTGAAGCATGAAGAGAACACTTCACAACCTCTATACAAAGCTAGATTGGTTGTTAAGGGTTTCAATCAAAAGAAAGGCATCAATTATGATGTGATCGTCTCGATGGTAGGCAAGATGTCATCTATTCAACTTGTTTTGAGTTTAGCAACAAGTCTTGATTTGGAGGTTGAACAAATAGATATGAAGACTACTTTCCTTCATGATGACTTAGATAAAGAAATTTATATAGAACACCCAGAGGGTTTCAAAGTGCATGGAAAAGAAAGTTATATGTGCAAGTTGAAGAAAAGTCTTTATGGCTTGAAGCAAGCACTGAGACACTGGTATAAGAAGTTTGAATTAGTTATGAGGGAGCAAGGCTACCATTAGACTACTTCTAATCATTATGTTTTCGTGCAGAGATTTTTTATGATGATATCATTATATTTTTGCTCTGTGTTGATGATATGTTAATTGTTGACAGGAATGCTTCGAGAATTGCAAAGTTTAAGAAGCAGTTGAGCATGTCATTCTCCATGAAAGACTTGGGCCTAGCAAAGCAAATTCTTGGCATCTGTATTTTGCGAGACTGAAGTTCCAAGAAGTTGTCTATGTTATAAGAGCATTATATAGTGAAAGTTTTTGAGAGGTTCAACATGAACGAAGCTAAGGTAGTGAATTCTCATTTAGCTAGTCACTTTAAGCTGAATGCTCAGCAGTGTCCTTCTACAGATGAAGAGAAATAAGAAATGAAGAGAATTCAATATGCCTCCGCATTAGGAATTTTGATGTATGCTATGGTGTGCATGAGACCAGATATATCATATGCAGTTGGTATGGTCAGTGGGTACTTATCTAATCCGAGACGAGAGCATTGGGATGCAGTCAAGTGGATTGTGAGATATTTACGAGGGACTACTTCTTTGAGACTCACTTTTGGTAGTAGGAAACCAGTATTGGTTGGTTACACAAATGCACATATGACCAGTGATTTGGATACTTAGAGGTCCACTTCAGGTTACTTGATGACTTTCTCAGGTGGGGCGGTATCATGGCAGTCCAGATTGCAGAAATGTGTTACAATTTCTACCCCTAAAGACGAGTTCATTGTAGTAACCGAAGCATGTAAAGAGTTGTTGTGGTTTAAGAAGTTTCTTCAAATTGCTTTCAAGCAAGAAAGATATGTTTTATTTTGTGACAATCAAAGTGCCATTCAAATGAATAATAATGCTTCATTTTATTCGAGAATTAAGCACACTGATGTAAAGTATCATTAGATACGAAATGTTTTGAATGAAGGCTTACTTGAGATTGAGAAGATTCACACTAATAGTAATGGTTCTGATATGTATACAAAGGCATTGCCAAGTTTGAAGCTTGAAGTATGTTGTGCAACAGCGGGATTGGTGATCCCTCCACTTAGTTGGAAAAGGGGGACATTGTTTGGTTTTTCTTTTCCACCCAATTATTGAAGGGCAAACTTGTCACTTTGTCCACCTCCTTAAAAACTCATTTGCTTTAGATGAGAGAGATGGGGGGAGAGAGAGAGAGATCGACACATTTGAGAGATTTGGGGGGAAAATGTTTTTATAAAGCTTGAAGCTCTAGCAATCAAGCTTTTTTCGAAGATCCAAACGGACTCCGTTTGAGGCGAGATTCAAATGGGGAGTTCACAGTGCAGAGCTCTACGCAATCATAGGTAGAGATCGAGTTGGGAGTTCTGGTTTGACATAGTTCTCAAAGATCTCACTTTGTCTTCTTTAGGTGATTTCTTACCATTTCTTAAGAGTTGATGTTTCTTACCAAGATATGCATGTTATCTTGATGCCTTGTTGATGTACATGCCTCTAATTTGTATTAGAGAAGGCCTTGTATTCCCATTTGCCATAGTGGAGAGCTTTTCACAGGTGTTAGTCACCTTGTGGCTTTTATTTCTCACTTTGAGAAGGTTTTCACGTTAAAAATCTTGTGTGTTGTAGTTTGATTTTTACATTTTCATTATTCTTTACCTGTTGGATTATTCATATTGTGGTTTTGGTCTTTATTTGGCTATACAAGAGAGAGGCAGATTATTTGTTGGTATAGGTTCACCCCATCAACAAGCATTGGAGGTTCGGAATCACTCTAGTGAGGGCAGCTTCATGAGTTTCGAAGTTTTTTCAATCTTTGATGTTGAACTTTGGAGCTATTCATTTATCCAAACAAAAAAAACACAACTTTGGGGCTATCTTTTTTTTTTTTTTTTTTCAAGCTTTGGGGCTATCTATTCACAAGATCTGAAGGGGGCCGGCTATTCAGAATCATCAAAAGGCTACAATTCGATCGAGGCTTCTGAAGGATCATTTTATATCTGGAAAACTAATTAAGTTAGTCGAGGCTCTCAATTGGCATTAAATTCAAGGAATAAGCATCGACAACTAGTCTTAATCTTGCTCAAGCAGATCATTGACAAACCATGCATTTGTTGGAACATCTTATAGTTCACATAGACCGTTAAGGCAACCACACAACAGACTGAATGGCGACCTTATGTGATGTTTCCCGTGCTTCCTCAATCAATCAAAAATAAAAAAAAATAAAAAAAAATCTAAGAACCACAATTGAATGTACAATAAAGATATATCTAATTGGGTGGTCACTATAATAAAATTATGAGAAACAATAAGATCATAGCAAACAAGAGCAACATTTATGAATTGATCAATGGTTGATTCATTATCAATTATAACTATGGTTGAGGGTTACGTGCTAGTTGCCCACTCCAATCTTTTATCATTTGGATCTTGTTGGGTAGGTTTGGTCTTATTTAGAATAGTGAAAGGTAATCGCAGACACTACAATATTAAAATAAAAAATAAAAAAATTGCTAAATACCAATTTCGGTACTGCTATATATACACGTAATCAACAAGTTTCAATTGGAAGACTTTTTGTATGAATATTATTGGAAGACTTTTGTATGAATATTATAATGTTAATTAAGATCGAGTAGAAATATTAAAGGATATATTGAGAGTTGATTTAGTCCTCCAAAAGATTGTTGGTCTTATAAAGTTACACCTAGAAAGCTTTCTGATAAATCTTAGATATTTACATAATTAGAGAGTTTTCTGTAAAATTAACAATAGCCGGCAGGCTCTTGGACCCAGGGCCCCGGTTCCTATCATGAGTATACTATATTATAATTTAAAATCTTAAAAGAGCTTATGTTGTCTAAACTTGTCAGCACGAAATAAAAAGAGCCACACTATGAGCACCCCAGTCATCACTTGAGGAACCTTATTTACAAGGGCATACATCGTTTTTCACAGGGCACACCTGAGTTGGACAAAAATGCCCTTATTCATCAATGCGAGACACTCCACCACCAAATCTTCTTCTGCACTCCTTCCCATCACTAATCGACCCCTCAATCCAATAAATCTCTTCATTTTCTTGTTCGTTTACCCCTCGATTTGTTGTTTTTAGGGTCAGGTTAGTGTTTGCGATGTTGACTTATAGTAGATGGTTGATGTTGAATCGTATAGAGTTTGAGGGTGCTTTTCGCTGAGTTTATTGTTCCTTTATCACATGTTGTTGTTGTCTTTCATGGAAATGTACCCATAACTGAGTTCAACCACAATCCTGTAATGTTCAGCCATACAGGAATGAGACTATTGAGTAAGTCTCGGAACTGCATGAACGAGACTCTGCAGTACATCTCGGTACCTTGTAACTGATCGAACAAGTAACTTATTTCACAATGAATTTGATTATCAACGAGACTAAGACATAAGAGGATGTCCCGATTGTTGGTAACCTAGACATCCTCTTATGTCTTGGTACCCAGTAACTGATCGAACAAGTAACCTATTTCACAATGGATTCAGTTAGAAATGAGATCGAGACATAAGAGGATGTCTTGGTTGTTGGTAACCGAGACATCCTCTTATGTCTCGATCCAGTGCATCTGACATTTTCGTGTACGTGGTACATTTCAGAATATAGGAAACCCTAAACACAAAAAGGTCAAAACATATCAAAACCCATGCTTCCAAAAATCGAAAAATAGATAGATACCAACCTTGAATGCACTCTTTGATCCAAGAATGTCATGTTCGACCGTCGATGAAGATGACGGAATCGGTTGGGAACACAAGGATGGTGGAGTTCGATGGTCACACGTCAAAACGAGGTAGTGGGGTGCCCAAAGTTGTGTTTTTTTGCTTTTGTTTTTATTTTTGTTGTGGATTTGTGTTGGAGGGTATATGAGTCATTATACATACAATTGGAAAAAATTGGTTCCCTGAGTGTTGTCTGGGGTGCACATAGCGCAGCTTAATAAAAAAAGGTCCAAACAAAGTTTTAATAAATTAGGGTTGGGTTGACACCCAAATGAAAGAAAATACCCCAAAAAGGGGTTAGGTTGGACCTCATCTCCAAAACTTCGAATCAAAAACCGAGCCGGGTTTGGACAACACCCGAAAATTGTTGGATTTTGGGATTCGTGCGCAGCGAAGATTTCAAAACTATTTTGAGAAAAATCCCAACAGGATTCGAATCTGATTCCTTTAAAACACGTTTAAACTATGAAAAACTTAATCATACCTCAGTCGCAATGTACCTTTCTGAAGGTTAATCGATCTCTTAGGTGTTGCCAACGACGAACACCCTTTATCAACAGTCCACACACGAATGGCGGCCGAGATTTAAAGTGCTAGCTTCGAGAGAATAACAAACCTTTTTGTTTCTCTCCAAAATGATCCAGAGCATACCAAAACCCTAAGTCATTTCTTAAAATGAAAATAGAGTTTCAGCCCTTTTAAAATCTTTCGTACTTGTATTCTAACTCAAAGCATCTATTTATACAACCCTTGTATATAGACGGTTAAGTAAATTACACATATACCCCTACTTAAAGGAGTATAAGTGTAATACACTACAAGGACGTTTCTGTCATGAATTTTATCATATAAAATTCATTTTTCTGAATCATCTTAAAATCGCAAAACCATTCTCAGTGTGCGACCCAATAGGCTCATACAACGTTGGCAGTGTACCAAAACACATTTTGGTATACAAGTCATAAGCGGCCTCTAGCAAGACATTATGACTACCCAAGTTGTACGAATATCAAATCGATACAACCTAATCAATAGTGTATATAACATCCTTTTGTCACACGATATCCTTTTGATCAAACATAAGGCATGGAATTGTCATCCAACATGTTCAATCATACTAGTCTCGATCTCTAGGTAGAGTGAAAACATCCAAGTGACATTGATCAATATCAATTGACTTAGACTAGGCCTTTTAACAGTCTAACACATCGAGGGATCCACTAGATATCTCTCTTTATATGAGAGGGAAAAATTCTATCTCGATTACACAACTTCACCACATTATTCATACAGTAACCAATCACAACCTTTATAATCGTCCGGTTAAAGACAACGTTTGATTGTGCCAAATCACTGTATTCTTAATGTTGAAGTCTCTGGTAATCTCAAGTCAGAGGATTGAATAATATACATATCATGAGAAACAACTATGACTTAATCCATGTGATGTTCTCATAGCGGGTCGGTCCAGTACTTTATTCCCTAATAAGTACTCATGATCTTGATTCGTATTCCTATACGTATGATCATCGTATGATCATCAATCAAGACTCACACTAGTCTTAATTCATTATAGTTCCCAGTATAATAATCGACTAGGGACATTTAGGATATTTCTGTAAATACCCATAGATCTTATTATAATGTAAACATGCAAATCAATTATAATAAACAGCAAATGAAATCCTCTATTTTATTAACTAAAATGTATTCATAAAGACTGTTAATGGATTGACCTAGGGCACATTTCCCAACATCTCCCACTTGCTCTAGGGCCAATCATTCATGCATCTAATGCCTAATGATCTAACATGACCATCATGTTTCGCTTGTGGAAGAGCCTTTGTCAATGGATCCGCAACGTTGTCTTCAGTAGGTACTCTGCAAATCTTTACGTCTCCCCTCTCAATAATTTCTCTAATGAGATGAAAACGCCTGAGTATATGTTTGGATATGTGGTGTGATCTAGGTTCCTTAGCCTATGCTATTGCCCCGTTACTGTCACAATACAAACAAACAGGGTTAGCAATACTTAGAACTACACCTAGTTCACAAATAAACTTTTTGATCCAAACTGCCTCCTTTGCTGCATCGGACGCTGCAATATACTCAGCTTCTGTTGTAGAATCTACCACAGTCTCTTGCTTCGAACTTTTCCAGCTTACTGCACCCCCATTCAAAGTAAACACATATCCAGACTGCGATCTAAAATCATCTATATCAGTTTGAAAACTTGTATCTGTGTAACCATTTACAACTAGATCATTTTCAAAACCTCCATAGACCAAGAACACTTCCTTAGTCCTTCTTAAGTACTTAAGGATGTTCTTTACTCCTATCCAGTGACTCTCACCTGGATCTGACGGATATCTACTTATAGTGCTCAAAGCATATGATATATCAGGTCGAGTGCATAGCATGGCATACATGATAGATCCAATAGCTGATGCATATGGAATCTTATTCATACGATCTCGTTCATCATTTGTCCTAGGACATTGATTCTTGCTGAGACTTATGCCATGAGACATTGGCGGCAATCCTCTTTTAGAGTCTTGCAAACTGAACCTATTCAGTACCTTGTCTATGTAAGCACTCTGACTTAGACCGATCAGCCTCTTAGATCTATCCCTATAGATCTTTATCCCTAAGATATAGGCTGCATCTCCTAAGTCTTTCATTGAGAAACACTTCCCTAACCAAGACTTGACACTCTGCAATGTTGGGATGTCATTTCCAATGAGTAATATATCATCAACATACAGTACCAGAAAAACAACTACACTCCCACTGACCTTCTTGTATACACAAGGCTCATCTTCGTTCTTAATAAAACCAAAATCCTTTATTGCTTCATCAAAACGAAAATTCCAACTCTGAGAAGCTTGCTTTAATCCATAAATGGATCTTTGAAGCTTGCATACCTTCCTAGAATTCTCAGGATGTATAAAACCTTCAGGTTGTGTCATATACACGTCCTCAAGCAACTGTCCATTAAGAAATGTTGTTTTTACATCCATTTGCCATATCTCATAGTTATAATATGCAGCAATGACAATTAAGATTCTTATGGATTTAAGCATAGCTACTGGCGAAAAAGTTTCATCATAATCAACACCTTGAGTATGCCTGAAACCTTTTGCTACAAGTCTTGCTTTGAAAGTATGTACTTTGCTATCCATGTCAGTTTTCTTCTTGAAAACCCATTTACATCCAATGGTCTTACCACCTTCAGGTAAATCAACCAAGTTCCAAACTTGGTTATCATACATGGAATGCATCTCAGAGTTCATGGCACTTAGCCATTTATTTGAGTCTAGTCCAAACATAGCCTCCTGATAAGTGGTGGGCTCATTTTGATCCATAAGCAACACATCACGACTATCAGTAATGAGAAATTCGAATCTCTCTGGCTCATGTCTTACCCTACCAGATTTACGTGGGCCTTGTGTCACTTGCGGAGATTCAACTGGTTCAGAACGTTGTTGAACTTCCAGTAGCGGTTCAGTGTTTATTTGTGATTCTTGAACTTCTTCAAGATTTATTTCTCTCCCACTAGTGTCTTTTGAAATAAACTATTTTTCCATAAAGGCACCATACCGAGCAACAAACACTTTGTTCTCAGCGGGATTATAAAAGTAATATCCTTTTGTTTCCTTAGGATACCCCACAAATAAACACTTATCAGATTTAGGTGCTAGTTTTTCTGAGACTTGTCGCTTTACGTGAGCCTCACAACCCCAAATCTTAAGAAAAGACAAACTAGATCTCTTACCGTACCATATCTCATATGGTATTTTATCAACCGCTTTAGAAGGAACTCGATTTAGAGTGAAAGCTGCAGTTTGTAATGCATAACCCCAAAAGGATAACGGAAGATCCGCATGACTCATCATAGATCGAACCATATCTAATAAGGTTCGATTTCTCCTTTCAGAAACTCCATTCCATTGTGGAGTTGCTGGTGGAGTCAATTGGGAGACAATCCACAATTTCTAAGATGATCATCAAATTCTTGGCTTAAATACTCACCACCTCGATCTGATCGAAGTGTTTTGATAGTTTTACTAAGTTGATTCTGCACTTCATTTTGAAATGTTCGAAACAACTCAAATGATTCAGTTTTATGTTTCATAAGATATACATAACCATATCTGCTGAAATCATCAGTAAATGCAATGAAGTACTGATAACCTCCTCTAGCCATTGTGTTTATAGGACCGCATACATCAGTATGTATTAGACCCAATAAATCACTTGCCCTTTCATTGTGTCCAGTAAATGGACTTTTAGTCATCTTGCCTCGTAAACAAGATACGCACGTTTCATATGTTTCTAAATCAAATGAATCTAAAAGTCCATATTTATGGAGCTTCGTTATGCGTTTCTCCTTTATGTGCCCGAGACGACAATGCCAAAGATAGGTTTGATTCAAATCATTTGACTTAAATCTCTTTGTATTTATGTTAAAGACTGAAGTATCAGTGGACCTTTTCATGCTTAGAATATAAAGACCATCACACAAATCAGCATTTGCATAAAATATTCCTTTATGAGAAATGGAACATCTATTATTCGCAATAATAAAATCAAAACCATCCATATCCAAGCATGAAACAGAAATGATGTTTCTGCTCAAGGCAGGCACAAAATAACAATTATTTAAAGTTAAGATAAGTCCACTAGGTAAGACTAAGTCATATGATCCAACAGCCAAGGCAGCAACTCTTGCTCCATTCCCTACGCGGAGGATGACTTCCCCTTTCTTCAACTTTCTACTTTTGGTGAGTCCCTACACATTTATACAAATGTGAGATCCACATCCGGTATCCAATACCCAGGAATCACTAGTAGATAAATTAATTTCAATAACATAAATACCTGAGGTGGTAGTCGCACTACCCTTTTTCTTCTTTAGATCTTCCAGATAGAGTTTGCAATTTCTGAACCAATGTCTAAGTACATGGCAGAAATGACAATTTCCTTCCTTTTCCTTTTGGTGCTTTGAAGCAAGAACAGGCTAGGTCTTGACTTGTTCCACAGGCTTTGCGACAGGTGCAACAGTAGCCTTGGCAACTTTAGCCTTGCCTTTGCCTTTCTTCTTCATTCCCTTTCCCTTTTGGACCATCAGCACATTACTAGAGGGTTTCTTGATATTTTGTTCAGCAGTTTTGAGCATCAAATGCAACTCTGAAATTGATTTCTCCATATTATTCATATTATAGTTCATCACAAATTGTGAGTAACTCTCCGGTAATGAACATTAGATCAAATCCGTAGCCAACTCTTGGCTTATGGGAAATCCAAGTCTATTAAGTTGGTCAACATAGCCCTTCATCTTCAGAACATGAGGACTAACTGACGCACCCTCAGTTATCTTACAAGAATGCAGGTTCTTGACTGTCTCGAACCTTTCTTGCCTAGCTTGCTGTTGGAACATTTCCTTTAGCGTTATAGCCATGTCGTAGGCTTCCATTAGTTCCATATCCTTCTGAAGTTCAGGAACCATAGTTGCCAACATAATGCATGCAACATCGGTAGAATCGTTGACATGCTTATTATGCACATCCTTCACAGCTTTCGTAGCATTGGCTGGTGGGTCCTCAGGGATCGGAGCATCCAGAACATACAACTTGCGTTCATGCTTGAGAACGATTCTCAAGTTTCTGAACTAATCAAGAAAGTTAGTCCCAGATAGTTTATCCTTCTCAAGGATAGATCGCAGTGACAGGGGATTATTGTTACTTGAAGAGGCCATTGATCTACAATAAAGATTATGCAGAGTTTATTTTAGTATAGAGGAATAGACTCCCACTAAATTAACAACCCTCCTAAAATATACTGTTTATTTAAGGGACTAAATCCATATTTCACCTAATTCTATGACAGCTATGGCATGAAACACAGAACTAGATTATCAATTCTATATAAGAATGAATTGAATTTTAATTTAATTTTTATACATTAGTAATTTAGTATTTACATTTTTTTGTATTCAGTGTGTGAATACATGAGTTATTGTGGTAACATTATGAAAATTTATAAGTTACAATAGCTGACGAGACTTTGTTGTCACTTTTTAAATCTACACATTAAATGGAATACATTACATTATGTGTGAGTATTTTTTCATTCGGAAGGTTAATTTTTGATATTCAAAGAAATTTGCATAATTTCGCAATCTAATTTTAAAGCAAAATATGTCTTGGACAAGGTACATAGTCTTGTCTGATCTAAAACCGACTCGAATCTGGACAACGTATATACTGTAACAACCCTCAAATTTTAACTCGACTTGTGTCGCACTTATTAAGACCGTGAACCGGCTACGTGATACTAGACAATATTTCGAGCCTCGGGAGTTGACACCGAGGTGATTTTATACTTCTATAATGTGTATATTAGTATTATAGTCTATCACGTGTCTCGAGCCGTTCAGGCAAATACTAGTCGGAGTAAGGCTTTGCGTAGTTAAACTGGGGAGTAAAATACTGTCAAAATACAATTAAAAAGGGTTTTTTGTAGAATTTAAATAATTATTTGGCGAAATGAGGCGAGACTACGGGCACAACGGAGAAATACGGATCGAGGAATACAAGGTTTACGTGGGAGTTGGTTAACTAAGTGGTTTACGAGTAAATTTTTGGATCACATACAAGATATTGCTAAAATGACATAACACTAAATTAAAGAGCCTTGGGATTAGCCTTGAGATGTGTGGGTGTTTTAAGATGAAAAGTGGAGGAAAATATAACAAGATCAAGGGGTATAAAGGTCATTTTGGATAGATGGATATATATATATGTTTGTAAACAAACCCTAATCCTAAACCCCCTCTGTTGCCGCCCTATCTCATCTCTCCCATTTCGTCCCTCCCACCACTCTCTCTCTCGGTTCCTCTCCTCCACAATCACTCTCGGCCTCTCATCTTTCTCACCCTCACGGTCTCTCCTCTCCACCTACTGCCACTCCCTCTCTATCTCCACTCTCATCATCTCTCACTTCACGGTCTCTCTCACTCTCCTCATTCAGCGTCACCGCCACCCTTCTCTCACTGTTGATGAGTTGCATGGTCCCCGGGAAGTCGAACTCGCCGAAGGTAACTCTCTCTCTCTCTCTCTCTCTCTCTCTCTCTCTCTCTCTCTCTCTCTCGGCTTTGCACACCCTCACCTCACGGTGTCTCTCCCTCCCTCTCTCGGCCGGTGCTCGCTCGGCGTTGTGTGTCGTCGTCGTGGCGGTGGGACCATCCCCGGTCACGGTCGAGTGGAAGCGGCTTGTTGTTGGGGGTGTGAACCCCTTGTTGGACGGTGGTGTTGTACGAGTGTTTTGGTGAAAACGGGTGGGGTGTGGTGTTGGTGTGGTGTGTGATCGTGTGTGTGCACCCACCGGGTGGGGTGCATGATGGGGTGTGGCATTGGATCTGTGTGGGATTGGATTTGTTGGTGTGGTGTGTGAGTGTGTGTGACCGTGGGTGTGTGTACACCCACTGTGGGGTGTATGCTGGGGTGTGGGATTGGACTGTTGGTGTGGTGTGTGGCATTGGACAGTGTGTGTGTACACCCCATAGATGGGGTGTGCGTGGTGTATTGGACAAGGTGTGTATGTCCATGCATGTGTGTGTGCATGTGCATGCATGGGTGTGTATGTGTGTGTACATGTGTATGCATGTACACCCCACGATTTGGGGTGTGTGCACCCCACGGTTGGGGTGCGTGATGGTGCGGTACACCTCGGCTGGGGTGTGGGGTGTACCATGTGTGTATATTGACATAAAAGAACAAAACAGTAAAGAAAAAAAGGGAAAGTTATGGACAAATATATATATATATGTATGTATATAGGGATTTTGGGCTTATGTCAAAGCCCAATAAGGGCCCAACATGCACATTTCCTAATAAGGGCCCATAACCCATAGAAGTGATGCAAATGAGTTGTGTTAAGGCCCAAATGAGAGCCCAATCAGATAGGTACAACTTGAGGCCAACACAAAGACAAAAAAAAATAAAAAATAAAAAAAAATAATGGACTAAAGTATTTGGGTCCAACAAGGGCCCAACAAATAAAATATTTAAATGTTTGTAGAGTTAGTGTTTGGGCTCAACAAGAGCCTAAAGAGGGACAAAATGATGTTAAAGCTCATAACCTATGAAAATAGGAATGTATTCACCGTATCGTGGGACTTTTCTCAACGGTTCGAGTCCCCTAAACAAATGACCCTAAAACGAATTTATAAAGGATCACCAAAGACTTAAGCTAATATTTGGGAATTAAATCATTATCAGGTAGTCGAGAAATTGCCGGAGACGTGCTAGAGTCTTAGAGTTTATTTCGTGGGTCGCGATAGTTCAGGTAAGTGCACTTGCCCAAAGCTTGTGTACGAAAGTAATCCAGTAAGAACATTGCATGTAATTCATTTTCATTCATTGTTGCTTGTTGATTCCATTTGTTGGCATTCCTATCTTGTTGATTCTTTGGTATGTGTGTTCTTGGCATGAGCGAGTCGATGTGATTCTTGAGGCCTGTGTCCCTCATTTATCAAGTTGTGCTAGTGTCGTAACATTGCCCGGGAAGAGCCAGCGTCCTCTTTCTGTATGCTAGAGAGGCTGTGTCCCTCGATCTTTGTGCTAGTGTTGCGACATTGCTCGGAAAGAGCCAGCGTCCTCTTTTCGAATGCTATGGTTTTACCGCTTGCTGCCTCTTTTGTTTCTTTAGAACACGCATGTTTTCGATTGTTATTTCCTCAGTCTACCTATCATGCACTTTGATTTATTTTTTGTTCCTGTCTTTTAATTACCGCATGATATTTAGGCTGCTTTATTTGATATTCATGAATTACTTGTTATTTTCTTCGGTATTACTTTCAATATTTCTCAGTTGCTCATCGTCTAGTTTGTGACGGTGGGTGCAGATTTATCATATAAAGCGGAGTGCAGTAGGGGCAAAGGACCTTGCCTATGAGACTTTTTGTGAACTGTTGGATTTAAGGTACCGAGATGTAGACTCATGTTTATTTCTATTTGTATAACGTTTTTTATATATAATTGTTTTCAATTTTGGGGATAGGTTTTGAGGTGGATTCCATTAGTCCATTATGTTGGCTTGGATTTGAATATATCGGGGTTTTCCACATTTATATAGATTCCTAGCTTCCCTTTGATTGAGTTATTTCTCAATAATTGATTCATATCTAAATTGCTTTCGCTGTGTTATAATCGCAATAACTCTTTCATAAAACTTGAAATTTGATATTCTGAGGCTGACTAGGCTCGTCAGGTTCGCTGAGAACCGACTCGAGACTTGCACGGGTCTAGGCCGGGCGAACCCAAATGCATTGAAAATTTGGGGCCGTCACATATACTTCTCTATAGTGGGGGGTTATTCAATTTTCCCCACTTATCTATATTTAATATAGTGAGGAGTTTTTTGTGAGTGTTGGGGAAAATGTCTTTAATTGTATCTATTACGTATATAAAGTATTTTTGAAAATTTAGGTTAAATATTTTAGTTAGAAGTTTTGTAAGTGAAAATAAATATTAATTAATTTGATCTACTCAAAAACTTTCTTTTATTGTTTAAAAATAAACTTACTTTTATTTTTTTCTCAATTTTGTAATTTTATTGTTTACTCACTAAGTGGAACGAGATAAAGCTAAATGAAACAAGATAGATATAAGAAATCCAAGATTGTGATTCAAAGAATTTTGTCATTTTTTTTTTTACTTCAGTGAGAGTTAAACTAAAGACCTCCCTAAATTCTGCGTTTTAGAAAATGATGACTTATCCATCTCGCCAGAGATGCTTTGGTGAATTAACAGATTTTGTTTTTCATTACTTGTTGGTATTGTAACTACTTCGAAATCAGGAAAGACGTAAAATATTTGGATCCCTTGAGCTACAACATTACTGTTTTTTTAAAAATAAATAACGTTTTCATGAACAAACAATAATAGAAAATAATAATTGCTATAACCTGCTTCGCGCCAGTAAATAAAAAAAATTATTATCAATTAATCATGAAGTTACAATAATACAGTCAAATCAAACCTCACAATCTCCTACACCAACTAATTAAGCAATCACCAAAAATAACTCATTTTTTTATTTTTAATAATAATTCAAGAAAAAAGAGTAATTACGATACAAAGAGTTAAATCTATAATATTTCAATGGAGAAACTATGGAGCGATTCAATTAATTAAGTGATAAAAAAGATAAAATTGTTATTGCTAGAGAATATTTAGTGCGATAGGCGAGGCATTTCGTGCTAAAAAAGGCAAGGTTGAAGGATCAAGGTTGTAGATTCGATTCATGGAGTCACTTATCAAAAAATAAAATAAAATAATTGTTTGATTTGCTTATTTGGAAAATGATTGGATGCACTAGTTGCCCTCTATTTGGTGATTATGTTAAATATCGATCCGCTTGATGCTAAAATGTTATGCAGTATGAATTCATTATCTAATAAATTAATGTGCATCGTTATCCTTCTTATTAAAAGATTACTTCCAGAATAATTCCTCTGATTATTTTTTGAAGTAAAGAATAATTTCTCTTATGACAGATTAAAAACTTACATATGAAATTAGTTTGGTCAACTCTACATTAGATCAACTCTTGCACCCAAGTTATTAATACTTAAAAAATAAATAGGCAAAACACATTATTTTGTTTCTGAACTTTCATAAGTGCACATTTGGTATTTAAACTTTCATAGATGTGCACATTTGGTCTTTCCATCATTTTTAATCAAGTCTTACTTATGTAGATAATTGAAGCACCACATGGAAATTTTTTTAATAAATAGTCTTTGTTCTCCTTCCTTGGTTCCTACTGTCTCCCCTTTCTCTTCATTTTGGATGTTCTCTTTCATCTTTGTGATCTATCTTTTTGAGATCTTTTTTGCTCTGTGTGTTGTCTTCTTTGTTCTATTTCTCTGATGGATCCTTTTGACTCAACCCATCTTCAAGAGGCCTTGGAAGCCGATAGTGGTCCTACTCTTCATATGGATAAATCTTTATATGAGAGGGGTTCTTCTAAGTTGCAGCGGTGTTTAATTGGGAAGGTTTTTGGTAACAAACCAGTCAATCATGAGGGTTTCTTTTCTACAATTCATCAGTCTTGGTACACTACCAATGGCTTTGAAATTGAAATTGTAGATAATGAGAACATCTTTATGTTTCGATTCCATGATAAGTCAGATCAACATAAGATTTTTATGGGAAATCCATGGAATTTTGACAACCAACTTATTGTTCTTGTCAAAGGTGTTGGAGATGTAGCCGATCTAGATTTCACCTGTGCACCTTTTTGGATTTAGATCTATAAAGTGCCATTGACGTGTAGGTCCGAACCATCGACTAGTACATAAAAAGTTCACTGTTATAGAAATCTATTGGGCCGGAGAGTGTTGGGTCACACACATACGTATACAAATGAAGTTAAAGTCTATCTTGCACAAAACCAATTGGCTTGTACTAAGATTTAATCTACACTACTTATATACCACATCAACTCTTATTATATTTCCAATGTGGGACTATATATTCCAACACCTATTGTTATTCAATATGAAAGGCTTCCTGTTTTTCGTTTTTGGGTGTGGTCATATCGACCACCGTTTTAAGGAATGTTTAATCCTTGAAAGCAAAATTCTGTCCACCTTTGGAATCGGATTCTCCAGCGATTTTCGACGAGGTCCCACATGAAAATCAATTATTTGGAAATGATTTGGTTCCAATAACTGATACGCTTATAGTAACCGATGGGGGCAAAACGATTTCTCAAAAAATGCCCCTCTTACTCATCCTTCAAATCCGGGAAATGCTCTTCCCCTATCAGTTGTAAGTTCTTCTCTCACTGAATCAGCTCCCAACACTGATGTTATGGATATGTGATTCATTGGTTGATACGACAGCGATTAATTCTGATGCACATATACCGAACTCTGGGATCACTATTGAGGATAATAATCCGAAGGTGAAATGGAAAGTTGCTGCTAGATCACGCCTCTCCAATCTTCATAGTCCACGAAATGAAGGAAAATTGAAGACGACCATCTCTCGAGTTTCATTATCCAGCCTGCAATGAAGAAAGTAAAGCGATAGCTTAATATGAAACACAAGAAATCTTCTTCTTTATCGGCGGCCTTAGTGAATAAAATTAAATATCTTTTGTGCTTTTTCAGCATTTTTTATGTGAACAGTTTAGGGAGAAGTGGTGGGCTAATGTTATTATGCATGATGATTGGAATGTATCAATACAATGTTATTCTAAAGGGCATATAGACTTTCTTATTAATACTCCTGATGGGTTATCATGGCGTTTTATTCGTTTTTATGGTGAACCAAAGAGGGAAGATAGACACATTTCGTGGACTTGGCTATCTAGACTACATGGTTTAAGTTCATTGCCATGGCTTTGTGGTGGAGACTTTAATGAAGTCTTAAGTTCAAGGGAGAAATATGGGGGTCTGGATAAATCTATTTCTTCTGTATTGGCTTTTCAAAGTGTGCTCTCTAATTGTGGTTTATCGGATCTTGGGTTTGTAGGACCCTGTATGACTTGGAATAACAAAAGGGCGGATGGTGAAAACATTAAAAAAAGATTGGATCGATACCTTTCAAACGAGGACTGGGCAAATATTTATCCTTAAGCTCAAGTATGTCATTTAGATTTTTATCGATCTGATCATAAGCCTGTTAGATTACAACTTCAATTGTGTCCAACAGATTACAACTTCAATTGTGTCCAACAGACTCGCGCAGATCTAATCGAAGAAGAGAGTTCAAATTTGAGCCTTATTGGACTCGATTTGGTGAATGTATAGAAATTATTTATGAAGCTTATTGTCCCTCTAATAAGTTTCTTCCCTGACTGTTAATCTTAACGATGCTCTACGTCAATGTGGTCATGATTTGCAGAGGTGGAGTTCTAAATCTTTTGATCAATTGGGGAGGCAGATCCAAAATAAGCGAGACTATCTTAAGAAGCTCTATCTTGATTCTCATCTTGATGGTAGCGTACTGAATGGCTTCGGGTTCGTAACACGAACTATTTCCATATGAAAGCAAATCATAGAAGGAAGAAGAATTTTACCCAAAAAATCAAGAATGAGGAGGATGACTGGATAAAATCAGATAACAAAGTTGCTGGCAGGAACTGGAAAAATAATTAATACTCTTTCTGATGTGGATGTTAGTCATCTTTCTCAACCGTTTACAAGCAATGATATCACTAATGCTATTTTCTCAATGGGACCGACAAAAGCTCTTAGTCCTGATGGGTTTCACGCACTTTTTTTTTTTTTTTTTTATCAAAAACACTGGAATATTGTGGGGAAAGGCGTATCTGATGCTTGCTTAGATGTTTTGATAATGGAGGATCTTTGTGCGGACACAATCACACTAACATTACTCTTATTCCCATGAAGAGGAATGCTCAGTGTGTTGGAACTATAGACCTATAAGTCTTTTTAATGTTCTTTATAAGATCATTACTAAGACTCTTACAAACAGATTGAATCCTGTCATCGGTTCTCTTATTTCTGATAATCAGAGTGCTTTTAGTCTAGGGAGGCAAATCAATGATAATACAATGGTTGCTTTCGAGACGAACCATTCATTAATGAAGAGGAGGAAAGGAAAGATTAGCTATATGGCACTTAAAGTTGATATGAGCAAAGCTTGTGACCGGTTTGAATGGTCCTTTATGCAGGTTATTATGAAATTCCCCTCATGGATTCGAGTTGTTATGGAATGTATTACTTCTCCTACCTTTTCTATTAATGTGAATGGAGGTCTTTATGGTAATATTGTTCCCTCTCGAGCCTCTTTGTCCTTATCTTTTCCTTCTATGCAAATCATGAAGGTTCTCTTGGGGGTTTTCAATGCTCTAGAGGTGGACCTCGGGTTAATCATTTGTTATTTGCAGAGATGATAGTCTTCTATTTTGCAAAACTACTAAAGAGTCATGTAGGGAGTTGAAGGGTATTTTCATTATTATGAGAAAGCTTTAGGCCAGCAGATAAATTTTGAAAATCAAGGGTTACCTTCAGTCCAAATGCTAGATCAGGACGTAAGAGAAATATTATGAGGGGATTGGGTCTTAAACAGAATAAACTTCATGATCAGGGATAAGGTGTGGAAAAAAATTCAGGGGTAGCGTCATAATATGTTTTCAGCAGGGGGGAGGGAGATACTTATTAAAGCAGTGCTTCAAGCCATCCCAACTTATGCTATGGGTATGTTTAAACTTCCTAAGGAGTAATGCAATCATATCACATCTTTGGTGAGGAATTTTTGGTTGGGAGCTTCAACTTCGAAGCGAAAGATGGCCTGGATTAATTAAAGCAGTGCTTCAAGCCATCCCAACTTATGCTATGGGTATGTTTAAACTTCCTAAGGAGTAATGCAATCATATCACATCTTTGTTGAGGAATTTTTGGTTGGGAGCTTCAAGTTCGAAGCGAAAGATGGCCTGGATTAATTAGGAGGATCCATGTAAACCTTTAGAATGTTGGGGGGTTTGTTTTTAAGGATTTGAGGTGTTTTAACAAGGTATTAGTTGCAAAATAGGCTTGGAAGATTTTAACAAATCCAGACAGTTTAGCTAGTAGAATTCTTAAGGCCGTATATGGAAGGTGGGAAATGGCCAATCAATCAGTTTATAAGGATCATTAGATTCCTCGTGATACTATGCTCACTACCATTTCTCCAGTGGTTTCCTCTATTAATACAGTTTCTGATCTTATTACCTCTAGCCACCAGTGGAATACAAGTCACCTGAATCAGCGTTTCCTTACTCCAGATATTGATGACATTCAAAAGATTACAATTCCTTCATCTTACCAAGCAGATTTCCTGGCATGGAAATTCGAAAAACATGAAACATATTCTGTTAAAGGCGGCTATAAAAGAGCTATTTATCGTAAATATTAAGCAAAGCCGACAAGTTCATCTTCTCAACATACCTGGTGGAATCACTTGTGGGGTTTAGATGAGGTGAAGATCTTTCTATGGCGAGCATGTCGAAACATTCTTCCCTCTAATAAGAATCTACATCAAAGGAGAGTTCGCCCCTACCCTGTTTGTGAGATTTGTGGTTTGGAGTATGAATCTCAGATACACACCCTTTTTCGTTGTGACCAAGCGTTGAAGTTTTGGAAGTCTTTGGAATTTTGTGATCGTATCTCTCCTCTGGCGGGTGACTCAGTTCCGGATCTATTGCTTGGTGTCTTCCATTCCCCATTCAAGGATCAACTCAACATTATTGCAGCGGCTCTCTGGACGATTTAGCGATGGCGGAATCAGCTGATCTTTGCTCCTAAAGATGGTGAAATTACAACATGAAACTTAGTATGTTGTAATAGAGAATTAATCAACACTGAAATATAAATAAAAGCAGTAAAGCAAATCACAAGGCCAAGATATTGTTTACGCAGTTCGGTCCATGACCTATGTCTTTAGGGCCACGCCCAGATGTAAAATCAACTATGAACACGTACGATCTACAAAACTCCTTTAGAGACTCCCTCACCGAGCTCAAGAATGAGGCTCCCCTTCACACTAACACCAAGTCCCCTTGGAGCTTTACAACTCGATAAATAAGAGCTTTACAACTCGATAAATAAGTGAACATACACGCTCACTGTACAAAACGAAGTTAAAAGATATGAATCAATGAATGAATCCATATTCTCTACTTTGAGACATATTTATAGATGATTTACAAGATTCTTAAATCCTAACAACTTCTAGATTTTGATCGTCTTGATCCTCAGAAACTTCCACATTCTTCTCATGAATCACGTGGGTAAAATCGCTCTCAGAATCTGCACCAATCTTCAACTGTTTATCGTTTGGTTGTGGATAAGTATGAATCCTAACCATCCACAACTGCCAGATTCTAAGCTCTGTTATAACTGATATGATCTTCGTGTTATAACATAATATCTTAATATATTGTAGTTCTCCAAATTAGCACGTGAACCACATTAAATCATTAACTCATTTTAAGACAACTGATGACAATATATCACGACAGTAATAATCTCCCCCTTTGTCATTATTGTTGTCACAAAATAGAAGAAAGCAATATAAGATAAGCAGTTTTTAAAAGATCAAACTGTTGGTGATTTGGGGTTCATGCGCAGCGGAGATTTCAAAACTATTTTGAGAAAAACCCCAACAGGATTCGAATCTGATTCCATTAAAACACGTTTAAACTATGAAAACTTAATCATACCTCAGTCGCAATGTACCTTTCTGAAGGTTAATCGATCTCTAAGACGCTGCCAACGACGAACGCCCTCTATCAGCAGTCCACACATGAACGGCGACCGAGATTTGAAGTGCTAGCTTCGAGAGAATGCCAAACCTCTTTCTTTCTCTTCAAAACGATCCAAAGCATACCAAAACCCTAAGTCGTTTCTTAAAACAAAAATAGAGTTTCGGCCCTTTTAATCTTTATTGTACTTGTATTCTAACTCAAAGCGTCTATTTATACAACCTTTGTATATAGACGGTTAAGTAAATTATACATATACCCTTACTTAAAGAGGTATAAGTGTAATACACTACAAGGACGTTTCTGTCATGAATTTTAACATATAAAATTCGTTTTTTTGAACCATTTTAAAATCTCGTAAAACCATTCTCAGTGTGCGACCCAATAGGCTCATACAACGTTGGTAGTGTACCAAAACACATTTTGGTATACAAGTCATAAGCGGCCTCTAGCAAGGCATTATGACTACCCAAGTTGTATGAATATCAAATCGATGCAACCTAATCAATAGTGTATATAACATCCTTTTGTCACACGATATCCTTTTGATCAAACATAAGGTATGGAATTGTCATTCAACATGTTCAATCGTACTAGTCTCGATTTCTAGGTAGATTGAAAACATCTAAGTGACATTGATCAATATCAATTCATTTAGACTAAACCTTTTAACAGTCTAACACATCCAGGGATCCACTGGATATCTCTCTTTATATGAGAGGGACAAATTCTATCTCGATTACACAACTTCACCACATTATTCACACAGTAACCAATCACAACCTTTATAATCATCCGGTTAAAGACAATGTTTGATTGCGTCAAATCACTGTATTCCTAATGTTGAAGTCTCTGGTAATCTCAAGTCAGAGGACTGAAAAATATACCTATCATGAGAAACAACTATGACTTAATCCATGTGATGTTCTCATTGCGGGTCGGTCCAGTACTTTGTTCCCTAACAAGCATTCATGATCTTGATTCGTATTCCTATACGTATGATCATCAATCAAGACTCACACTAGTCTTAATTCATTATAGTTCCCAGTATAATAATCGACTAGGGACATTTAGGATATTTCTGTAAATACCCATGGATCTTATTATAATGTAAACATGCAAATTAATTATAATAAACAGCAAATGAAATCCTCTATTTTATTAACTAAAATGTATTCATAAAGACTATTAATGGATTGACCTAGGGCACATTTCCCAACACAAACTACTTTTCAAATCAAACCAAAACATCCACATGGCTACCAATAGTCTTATCACTTAACTTGTGGTTCAATAAGTTCAAAACAAATATAAGAAAGTCAAAAGATTAACTACTGATATACATAAAAATGAATCATGTCATATCAGGAGTCTTCCCGGTATTTTGCAACAACTTCTAGTATCACCTCGTTGCAACAAGATCATAAGTTCCTTCAGATAACCAGCTTCATTTGCAAATAGAGATAAACATCAACTTTACTTGATTTCATGAACAAGATATAGAAGCAGCAAAAACATAGAATAGTCGGCCGCACATTAATGAACGAATCAGTAGCAGCACAACAAAACATACATTAGAAGTAACAATAGTAACAATTACTCCCCCTCAATAGTTAGAAATCAACAAAACTCAGTAAAACTTTCCCCTCAACAACCAATCAAAAACCAAAATTCCAAAATCTCTCCCCCTTTGTGAAATAAGAACGACAACTATTGGAAGAGAAATGTATACCTCATCCCCATTACTACCGAGGTGGCGAAAGGAGAGCATGAACCGCCTCCATCATCTCCTTTCTCCTGTATATGCCGAGGGCTTCGATCATCAAGAAGAGCTCTAATCGCACACATCAGCTCCATGTTATAACCAAATATACAACTGGTTGTAACAGGCAAGCAAACATCCATAATAGCCAAAATCAAAGTTAAGCATCAAAAAAATAACAACCACTAGTCGTCATCAACAATATTTAAAACCTCATAATAATAACCTTCAGAATACCATAAATGCCATAGAATAAAAAAAAGTAAGCAAGCTCCCCCTCTTAGTCACATATTCTCTCCTTTTATGATATCATAACGACAAACTCTTATCAGGGAGAGACATACCGAAATTCTCAACTATTGGGTTCAATGCTTGAAACATAACAAACATACCCGACCAACTTCTTGTAGTCTACTCTTGATGTATCCCGAGTGACAACTGTTGGACTAAGTGGTTAGTCACTCTAACTCCGACTGGAATTTTGATGGAAACAAACAAGGTGAAAATATACTAATAAGTTTTATCAAGTGTATTTCAGTTTCGTCAAAGGTTGCGAAACATCACATCATGGGTATTCGAGCATTCAAGCTATACAAGTTCAAGACTCGGCATACAAAAAGGAATGAAGACGAAAGATCAAGGCCAAGAGTTGTAAAATTAATGTAAGGTATTCAAGTTCACTTAAGCAAGCCTATTGCATTAGTTCATGCATATCGTGATTTTAAAATGGATTTTCAAATGTCAAGTGATTACTCGATGATTTCGATCCTATAAGTCTAAACTATGTTAAACTATATGTGTATGTTAATATCGCATTTTGAAAATCATTGTGAAAGTTTTTGAAAAAGAAAAACTTGTTTTTGAAAGGCCTTTAAAAAGAAAACTGCATATTTGCAGAAAAGTCCCTCGCAAATCATAAAACCGAGATTTTCCATTTTCGGGATTTGTGAAAATATCCGGACAATCCAAATAGGCCATATGACCCATAACAAACATGTATTATATGTTATATGAGGGCTTATTGGGTCTAGGACGTGTTAAAGGGTCACTAACACAAGGGACAGAATTAATTATTCTGAGGTCCCTGCAGTTAGCGCGCTAGGTCATAAAATTAGCGTGCTAATTGCAGTCATGACAGCTTTTTTATAAAGCTGAAAAAATTCACTTTAATTCGAATTTTTGATCAAATCTCAGCCCTTGGATGCACACAACGGTCATATATTGGTCTATAAATATATACAACTCTCCCAAACATATAAGGCACAAAAATTAGGTTTTAAAATCAAAGAAAAACATTTGTGCTTAAATTTTTCAAGAGAAGGAGCTTGGGGTCTTCAAGTTACACTTAGAGGCTATTCCTTCAACATCAAAACCAGCACTCTTGGGGCACTCTAAGGAGTACAACAACCTCTCCAGAACTGATTTTCAAGTTATCTTCTTGGGGTTGTAAGAAAGTCCATTCCCTAGCTTTTCTTGTGCTTAAATTATATATTCTTGTGTGATTGATTTGGGAAATTACTTGTTGTGTTGTTAAACACACTTGTATTGGGTTTTGCACTTACACTTAATTCATTAAACCCTTGGACTGATTTGAACAAGAGTTTGTGCTTAAACTTAATTTTTTTATCAAACTTCTTGTTCTTTGGATTTGAAACCGGTTTTGTTCTAATTAATCTATTTGAAACGGTTTCAGTTTTGTGTTTTGCATAAAATCAGTTTTATAATTGCATTTCTCAATTGTTTTCATACTTGCATGCATAAGAGTGGTTAGGCTCTAGGAGGCTTGCTTGTATTTGAACTTGATGCCACTTTACTTCGTAAAGTGTAATTTCAATTGTATTCGTCAAATCTTGATTGTAAGACTTAGTGGATCTAAATCGAAAGGGAAGACCTAGTTGAGGCTAGGCATATATCCTAGTTGCGGCTAGGTGGGAAAAGTCCTAGGTGAGTCTAGGTGGGAAAATTCCTAGTTGCGGCTAGGTGATTGTATAAGACCTTATTGCGATAAGGCATCGTGTAAAAGACCTAGTTAAGGCTAGGTATTCACTAGGCTAGTTGGCTTAGGGTATGACACTTATCAATAATATAAGTGGGGTTTAAAAATCCTAACCGGGGAGGTTAGGTAGTGGATGTAGATCGGTTGGATCGAACCACTATAAATCTCGTGTCTTATTTCCATCTCTTCTACCCCCTTCTTATTCATACGGTCTCGCTCATCATTTGTCTTAGGACATTGAGTCTTGCTGAGACTTATACCATGAGACATTGGCAACAATCCTCTTTTAGAGTCTTGCAAACTGAACCTATTCAGCACCTTGTCTATGTAAGCACTCTGACTTAGACCGATTAGCCTCTTAGATCTATCCCTATAGATCCTTATCCCAAGAATATAGGCTGCATCTCCTAAGTCTTTCATTGAGAAACACTTCCCTAACCAAGCCTTGACATTCTGCAATGTTGGGATGTCATTTCCAATGAGTAATATATCATCAACATACAGTACCAGAAAAACAACTACACTCCCACTGACCTTCTTGTATACACAAGGCTCATCTTCGTTCTTAATAAAACCAAAATCCTTGATTGCTTCATCAAAACGAAGATTCCAACTCCGAGAAGCTTGCTTTAATCCATAAATGGATCTTTGAAGCTTGCATACCTTCCTAGAATTCTCAGGATGTATAAAACCTTCAGGTTGTGTCATATACACGTCCTCAAGCAACTTTCCATTAAGAAATGCTGTTTTTACATCCATTTGCCATATCTCATAGTCATAATATGCAGCAATGGCAATTAAAATTCTTATGGATTTAAGCATGGCTACTGGCGAAAAAGTTTCATCATAATCAACACCTTGAGTCTGCCTGAAACCTTTTGCTACAAGTCTTGCTTTGAAAGTATGCACTTTGCCATCCATGTCAGTTTTCTTTTTGAAAACCCATTTACATCCAATGGTCTTACCACCTTCAGGTAAATCAACTAAGTTCCAAACTTGGTTGTCATACATGGATTGCATCTCAGAGTTCATGGAACTTAGCCATTTATCGAGTCCGGTCCGAGACATAGCCTCCTGATAAGTGGTGGGCTCATTTTGATCTATAAGCAACACATCACGACTATCAGTAATGAGAAATCCGAATCTCTCTGGCTCATGTCTTACCCTACCAGATTTACGTGGGCCTTGTGTCACTTGCGGAGGTTCAACTGGTTCAGAACGTTGTTGAACTTCCAGTAGCGGTTCAGTGTTTATTTGTGATTCTTGAACTTCTTCAAGATTTATTTCTTTCCCACTAGTGTCTTTTGAAATAAACTGTTTTTCCATAAAGGCACCATATCGAGCAACAAACACTTTGTTCTCGGCGGGATTATAAAAGTAATATCCTTTTGTTTCCTTAGGATACCCCACAAATAAACACTTATCAGATTTAGGTGCTAGTTTTTACGAAACTTGTCGCTTTACGTAAGCCTCACAACCCCAAATCTTAAGAAAAGACAAACTAGGTCTCTTCCCATACCATATCTCATATGGTGTTTTATCAACCGCTTTAGAAGGAACTCGATTTAGAGTGAAAGCTGCGATTTGTAATGCATAACCCCAAAAGGATAATGGAAGATCCGCATGACTCATCATAGATCGAACCATATCTAATAAGGTTCGATTTCTCCTTTCGAAACTCCATTCCATTGTGGAGTTGCTTTGGTGGAGTCAATTGGGAGACAATCCCACAATTTCTAAGATGATCATCAAATTCTTGGCTTAAATATTCACCACCTCGATCGATCGAAGTGCTTTGATAGTTTTACCAAGTTGATTACGCACTTCATTTTGAAATATTCGAAACATCTCAAATGATTCACTTTATGTTTCATAAGATATACATAACCATATCTCTTGAAATCATCGTAAATGTAATAAATCTTGGTAACCTCCTCTAGCCATTGTGTTTATAGGACCGCATACATCAGTATGTATTAGACCCAATAAATCACTTGCCCTTTCACTATGTCCAGTAAAGGGACTTTTAGTCATCTTGCCTAGTAAACAAGATACGCACGTTTCATATGATTCCAAATCAAATGAATCTAGAAGTCCATCTTTATGGAGCTTCGTTATGCGTTTCTCATTTATGTGGCCAAGACGACAATGCCAAAGATAGGTTTGATTCAAATCATTTGACTTGGATCTCTTTGTATTTATGTTAAAGACTGGAGTATCTGTGGACCTTTTCATGCTTAGAATATAAAGACCATCACACAAATCAGCATTTGCATAAAAAATGCCTTTACGAGAAATTGAACATCTATTATTCGCAATAATAAAATCAAAACCATCCATATCCAAACATGAAACAGAAATGATGTTTCGCTCAAAGTGAGCACATAATAACAATTATTTAAAGTTAAAATAAGTCCACTAGATAAAACTAAGTCATATGATCCAATGACAGGCAAAGAACTCTTGCTCCATTCCCTACGCGGAGGATGACTTCTCCTTTCTTCAACTTTCTACTTACTGGTGAGTCCCTGCACATTTATACAAATGTGAGATTCACATCCGGTATCCAATACCCAGGAATCACTAGTAGATAAATTAATTTCAATAACATAAATACACGAGGTGGTAGTCGCACTACCCTTTTTCTTCTTTAGATCTTCCAGATAGAGTTTGCAATTTCGAACCAATGTCCAGTGCATGGCGAAATGACAATTTCCTTCCTTTTCCTTTTGGTGCTTTGAAGCGAGAGCAGTGGGGCTTGACTTGTTCCACAGGCTTTGCTACAGGTGCAGCAGCAGCCTTGGCAACTTTAGCCTTGCCTTTGCCTTTCTTCTTCATTCCCTTTCCCTTTTGGACCATCAACACATTACCAGAGGGTTTCTTGATATTTTGTTCAGCAGTTTTGAGCATCAAATGCAACTCTGAAATTGATTTCTCCATATTATTCATATTGTAGTTCATCACAAATTGTGAGTAACTCTCCGGTAATGAATTTAGGATCAAATCCGTAGCCAACTCTTGGCTTATGGGAAATCCAAGTCTATCAAGTTGGTCAACATAGCCCTTCATCTTCAGAACATGAGGACTAACTGACGCACCCTCAGTCATCTTACAAGAATGCAGGTTCTTGACTGTCTCGAACCTTTCTTGCCTAGCTTGCTTTGTTGGAACATTTCCTTGGCGCATGACCATGTCGTAGGCTTCCATTAGTTCCATGTCCTTCGAAGTTCAGAACCATAGTTGCCAACATAATGCATGCAACATCGGTAGAATCGTTGACATGCTTATTATGCGCATCCTTCACGACTTTTGTAGCATTGGTGGTGGGTCCTCGGGGATCGGAGCATCTAGGACATACAACTTGCGTTCATGCTTGAGAACGATTCTCAAGTTTCGAACCAATCAAGAAAGTTAGTCCCAGATAGCTTATCCTTCTCAAGGATAGATCGCGATGACGAGGGGATTATTGTTACTTGAAGATGCCATTGATCTACAATAAAGATTATGCGAGTTTATTTTAGTATAGAGGAATAGACTCCCACTAAATTAACAACCCTCCTAAAACATACTGTTTATTTAGGGGACTAAATCCATATTTCACCTAATTCTATGACAGCTACGGCATGAAACACAGAACTAGATTATTTAGGTAGGTAACAGTTACCAATTACATCTTATGTAATTTTAGATACTTTTATGAGATACAGGACATCTTATGTCTTAGCATGTTTTTATCTCATCATATGCCTAAAGTCCAAAACTATTTTGATAGCTTTATTAAGTCGGACCAATTTAAACATTTAGGTAACTCTTACCCAACTTATCTCACCAAGATAACACAATACACCCAACTATGGTGAAACTATATTAGTGCGATCGAGGCCTTGACAAGTGTTTAAAATTGGATGGCAAAAAACTTAAGATTTAATAGAGGGATTTTATTCGGTTTTAGTGATTTTAATTAAACAATGAAATATCATATATTTTATTGATTTGTAGAACCACTAAACAATTTAGGAAATTTTATGCTATTCACTAATAGAAGAATTTACGTGCGCTAGAATTAGTTAGATTATGTCCCATTGGCCAGTCAATGAGCGGTGGATTCCATTGAGCCGGTCAATGGATTTGGAAACTGAGCGGCAGCGCCCGTTTTTTTTTTTTTTTTTTTAGAAGATAAATCTTAATTCCGAAAATTGAAATTCGCTATAGAAAATCATATTTTTTGCTGATTTTACTATACCAAATTTACCCCTTAGTTTATCCAAAATTAAGTCAATTAAAACGTTTTAATTAACTCGGGCCCACATCTAACTAATCATCTTATCCTAATCCAATTAGGACTTTAGATATTTGAATCCTAGCATATCACAAATAACAACCTTTTCCATGTTTATCTCCTATCCAATAGGGATAATAAAACCGATTTTGCATATATCTCCTAATCTAATTTGTTATCTTATCTTTATCAAATAGAAACATCATAACAAAATAGATATATCAAGATAAATAAATAATTTCGAAAACTAATTATTTGCAATTTCGATCTTCATCCAAATAATCACAAACATGTAATTGGATCATGAATTACTATCTCAATCGAACCTAATCATATTAGTTTCGAATTAATATTCAGACTTTACAATTTAAGAAACTTAAATTAATGTAACCTAAATATGCATACTGAATTACAGAGATTTCATCCATGCATCAATACACAAAAATAAAGATTATACCTAATGGTGTCATGGATCACAGAATACGAAATTCAATTCATTAAAATTATTCGAACCTAACATGATTACTTACATGTATGAAAGCGATTTCAATTAAATCACGAATATATGTATCATATACACAAAACATGATAATAAATCTCATAGAAAACTTATGTATATCACATATACATCAACTATTGTCATGCTTTCAATCATATATCATAAAACATGCAATGAGTTTAATGGAATCAAACTCGAAGGCTCTGATACCACTGATGGGTTTTGGGGTTCATGCGCAGAGGAGATTTCAAAACAATTTTGAGAAAAACCCCAACAGGATCCGAATCTGATTCCATTAAAACACGTTTAGACTATGAAAACTTAATCATACCTTAGTCGCAACGTACCTTTCTGAAGGTTAATCGATCTCTAAGGCGCTGCCAACGACGAACGCCCTCTACTAGATGTCCACACACGAACGGCGACCGAGATTCAAAGTGCTAGCTTTGAGAGAAAACCAAACCCTTTTTTTTTCTCCAAAACAATTCAGAACATACCAAAAACCCTTTTTGTTTCTAAAACGAAAATAGAGTTAATGGCCCTTTTAATTTTTCGTCCTCAACTATGTATTCTGACTCAAGGCGTCTATTTATATAACCCTTGTATATAGACGGTTAAGCAAATTACACATATACCCCTACTTAAAGAAGTATAAGTGTAATACAATACAAAGACGTTTCTGTCATGAATTTTATCATATAAAATTCATTCTTCCGAATCATTTTAAAATCTCGCAAAACCATTCTCGATTGTGCGACCCAATAGGCTCATACAACGTTGGCGGTGTACCAAAACACATTTTGGTATACAAGTCATAAGCGGCCTCTAGCAAGACATTATGACTACCCAAGTTGTACGAATATCAAATCGATACAACCTAATCAATAGTGTATATAACATCCTTTTGTCACGCGATATCCTTTTGATCAAACATAAGGCATGGTATTGTCATCCAACATGTTCAATCGTACTAGTCTCGATTTCTAGGTAAGCGAAAACATCCAAGTGACATTGATCAATATCAATTCACTTAGACTAGGCCTTTTAACGAGTCTAACACATCGAGGATCCACTAGATATCTCTCTTTATATAAGAGGGACAAATTCTATCTCGATTACACAACTTCACTACATTATTCACACAAGTAACCAATCACAACCTTTATAATCATCCGGTTAAAGACAACGTTTGATTGCGTCAAATCTTGTATTCCTAATGTTGAAGTCTCTGGTAATCTCAAGTCAGAGGACTGAAAAATATACCTATCATGAGAAACAACTATGACTTAATCCATGTGATGTTCTCATACGGGTCGGTCCCAGTACTTTGTTCCCTAACAAGTACTCATGATCTTGATTCGTATTCCTATACGTATGATCATTGTATGATCATCAATCAAGACTCACACTAGTCTTAATTCATTATAGTTCCCAGTATAATAATCGACTAGGGACATTTAGGATATTTCTATAAATACCCATGGATCTTATTATAATGTAAACATGCAAATCAATTATAATAAACAGCAAATGAAATCCTCTATTTTATTAACTAAAAATGTATTCATAAAGACTGTTAATGGATTGACCTAGGGCACATTTCCCAACACACGACTCACTGAGGGCACCATTGTATTAGTTAGTGGCATATTTTGATCACCATCTTCTATGGGATTAGATGCAATAGGTATTGACTCATCAGGATCAGATACAACATATTCAATTGCAACAGGAACATCATCATCATCATTCTGGCGTCTTTGCAAAGTGCTCAAAACTCCTTCAATTTGAAAAGTATTCTTGGTAGAGGTTGAGTCATCAAACAAAACATTAATAGACTACATTACTTTTCTCAATGCTCTTGTTGAACACCCTGCATGCTCGGCTAGCCGAGGAATATCCCAAAAATATTCCTTCATCACTTTTCTTGTCAAACTTCCCCAGAGGCATCCTGTTCTTCAACACAAAACACTAACAACTAAAAGGGTAAAAGTAACAGAGATTAGGCTTTTTACCTGTCCATAACGCATATAGTGTTTTATGCATTATTGGACGAAGGTAAGCCTTATTGATCACATAACACGCAGCGCTAACAGCATCAGCCTACAACTTTGTAGCTAGCTCATTTGATGTAATCATGACTCTGGTCATCTCTTGTAGATTTTTTTTCTTCCTTTCCACTATTCCATTCTGTTGAGGAGAAATAGGTGTTGAGAATTCCTGATGAACTTCATGCTTTCTACAAAACTCATGAAAGCTTGAGTTTTCAAACTCCTTTCCATGGTCACTTCGAACTATAAGTAAGTGTTCTCCTATGGATGTTTTTTTCGTCATATACTTTAGAAACGGATCTTGAAACTTGTCAAATGCATTTAATTCTTCTTGTAGGAAAATCACTTAAGTAAAATATAAAAAACCATCTACACAAACAAGAATGTACAGATTACCAGAAATGCTGGTGACTTGAGTTGGTCCCACCAAACTAATGTGGAGCAGTTCTAAAACTGCTGATGTGTTACAACCTTAGACAGATTTGTGACTTTCTCCTTTTTGCTTTCCCAATTGGCATGGACTACAGACTCTTCTAGTAGTGAGATGAAACCTCATAAGTCCACGACCAACATCCATATTTGCAAGTTTATGCATGTGTCTGTAATGGACATGTCCCAACTTTTTGTGCTATTCTTCGATGAGGTCAGTTTGGTTGTTATAACATACATTCTTTGGCTGTCGTAACAGATAACAATTATTGACAGATCTATCTCTAGATATCACACATTGTCTTTTAGAGTCAGAAACTAGACATCTTTCTTTGGTAAAGTTCACATGATACCCCTTATCACATAGCTAACTGATGCTTAAATGATTCCCTTTGAGTTCTGCCACATGAAGTACATCTTCTAGTATTTGAAGATCTTCATTTTTCAGTGTTCCTTTCCTAATGACTTGATTTCAAACTCCATCTCTAAATGTAACATTCCTTCAACACATGACTAATAATTCTTAAGAAGATTTTTATCACCAGTCATGTGCTTAGAACACCCACTGTCAAAGTACCACTCCGTGCTTATTATAGATTTCAAGGATATTTGTGCTACATTACAAAATTCTTCCTTTCTGGGAACCCATCTCTTTTGAGATTCGATGGGTTGTTTTACTCCAGAGATTCGATGTGTAACTTCATGCTATCTTCTTGCCAAGTCTTAAATCATCTTGTAGGACCTGGGGAGTATGTGACCTTTGATTTGACAGTAATAGCACATAGATTTGAACCTCTATCTGACTTGTTGATTAGTGACAACCTTTTGAGATTCTTTGACAAACTTCATTTGTTTTGGTACTGGAGTATTTGAAGTACTTGAATATGTGCCTGGAACATATCCGAGACCTATATGATCTCCAGTCCTCTTTCCTTGAGAAAGGATGTTGTCGATTTCTGCCTTCCCTCTATTTAGCTGCTTATAGGTATTCTGGGCCTGCTCCAATTTGGGTCTGTAATAAGCTAGTTCACCTTCCTTCTCCTTGAGACATACAAGTAGCGACTGATTACATGTAACAACTTCTTCCCATTTGGTCATCATTTCAGATTCGGTAGCTTTAAAATCTACATTTGGAATAAAAAAAGATTCACAATCAGAATCACCTTCAAATAAGTGAGTGATAATCTCCTTTGTTTATTGAATAGGTGAAGCTTTATTAGTTATAATAGGCTTTATCGCTTCAGTTGCATCAACATCAGATGTTTGCGTTGTAATAGATACTGCCTTGAAAACATCATGGAGGTTAGTCATCTGTTCTTCATTATCAGAATCAGCGTCACTCCAGGTAGAGGTCAGTGATTTCTTCATCTTCTTTGATGGATATTTTTCTTGGAAATGTTTAAGTCCTTCACATCCTCTACAAGTCATCTTACTTTTGTTAGACAATTTAGTTTCTCCTTCCTTTTGTGATGAGCCTCCAGTTTTCAAACTCTGAAGTTTTCATATAATTTATTATATTTATGGTTTAGTAAAGCGAGATCTCCCTAAACTAGAGTAGAGCTAACTTTAGTAGCTTTTAAGGCAAGCTCTTTTGTCTGCTTATTTTGTTGATTGAGATACATCTCATAGGTTGTCAACAAACCCATAACTTCTAACCCATAAGTTCCTCAAACCTCAGATTCTTCAGTCCTCGATTGTCTTTTATATAAACGACTTTTATGCTGAACTTCTTAGGTAGTGTGCTAACAACCTTTTGTTGGGAAATGTGCCCTAGGTCAATCCATTAATAGTCTTTATGAATACATTTTAGTTAATAAAATAAAAGATTTCATTTGTTGTTTATTATAATTGATTTGCATATTTACATTATAATAAGATCCATGGGTATTTATAGAAATATCCTAAATGTCCCTAGTCGATTATTATACTGGGAACTATAATGAATTAAAACTAGTGTGAGTCTTGATTGATGATCATATGATGATTATACGTATAGGAATACGAATTAAGATCATGAGTACTTATTAGGGAACAAAGTACTGGACCGACCCGCTATAAGAACATCACATGGATTAAGTCATAGTTGTTTCTCATGATATGTATATTACTCAGTCCTCTGACTTGAGATTACCAGAGCCTTTAACATTAGGAATACAGTGATTTGACACAATCAAACATTATCTTTAATCGGACGATTATAAAGGTTTTGATTAGTTATTGTGTGAATAATGTAGTGAAGTTGTGTAATCGAGATAGAATTTGTCCCTCTCATATAGAGAGAGATATCCAGTAGATCCCTCGATGTATTAGACTGTTAAAAGGTCTAGTCTAAGTGAATTGATATTGATCAATGTCACTTGGATCTTTTCAATCTACCTAGAGATCGAGATAGTACAATTGAACATGTTGGATGGCAATTCCATGCCTTATGTTTGATCAAAAGGATATCGTATAACAAAAGGATGTTATATACACTATTGATTAAGTTGTATTGATTTGACATTCGTACAACTTGGGTAGTCATAATGTCTTGTTAGAGGCCGCTTATGACTTGTATACCAAAATGTGTTTTAGTACATTGCCAACGTTGTATGAGCCTATTGGGTTGAACACTAAGAATGGTTTTACGAGATTTTAAGATGGTTCAGAAAAACGAATTTTATACGATAAAATTCATGACAGAAACTTCCTTGTAGTGTATTACACTTATACTTCTTTAAGTAGGAGTATATGTGTAATTTACTTAACTTTCTATATATAAGGGTTGTATAAATAGACGCTTTGAGTTAGAATACACTAATGAAAGATTAAAAGGTCGAAATTCTATTTTCGTTTTAGAAACGACTTAGGGTTTTTGGTATGCTCTAGATCGTTTTGGAGAAAAACAAAAAAGGCTTGGTATTCTCTCAAAGCTAGCACTTCAAATCTCGGCCGCCGTTCGTGTGTGGACTGCTGATAGAGGGCGTTCATCGTTGGCAGCGCCTTAGAGATCGATTAACATTCAGAAAGGTACGTTGTGACTGAGGTATGATTAAGTTTTCATAGTTTAAACGTTTTTAATGGAATTAGATTCGGATCCTGTTGATATTTTTGTCAAAATTGTTTTGTAATCTCCGCTGCGCATGAACCCCAAAACCAACACCTTTTGCACCATTTTTTTATTTGAGTATCTTTTGCCCAACTGATGTGCTTGATTTACAAGATCCTTCAGTTTGACAGTGTAGTCTAATAGGGTCTCTCGTCTTCTCCCATCTTCATCAACTAAAACTGTGATTTGAGCATGAGAAGCTTTGACTTTCGCACATGTTCATTACCTTTAAATAACTCTTCCAAGATTTGCCATGCTTTTTTTGCTATTTTGCATGTGGAGATTAGTTTGAGATATTTTTGTGTAACAACACCAAAAATGGCATTGATAGCTTTGGCGTTGGTTGACAACAACTTCTCTTTAGCTTCTGTCCACTCATCAGGATTCTTTGCTATCCCATCAACAACAGGTGTGACATAGCCTTTTTCAGTTGAATTGTAACGACCTATTTTCCAAATAGACCGCTACGGGGGCCAAGACGGACCAACAGTCTGTCTTACCAACGACAGTTGTGTGCTACATTGGATTATATCCTCCACTTTATCTTTTAAATCTTATTAATTATCCATTTACTGATTAAGTTGTATTGAAATCAAATTATATGTTAAGTCGTCATAGAATCCTCAAATTCACAAACACAGCAGAAGCCTTTAACACATTTACTCAGATAATGATAATATAAATGTGTAATCAAAATCATAAACCTAATGTGGAAAACCCATATATAACCATAAATACCTCTGAAGTCACAAAAAGATTGATATACACAAGGTATCTCAAAATTCTTAAACCCAAAATAAAATAAAATAAATATAATACAAACGTATGAGTCAGGCAATCTCAGATCAAAAGTACTCTGGTAGCTTGCTGTTGCCCCTGCTCGTACTAGGATATGCACTTAAGCCATCACAAAAGGTAGATGACGAGTCCAGAGTGAATATTCCCAAGGAAATTAAGTGAACATTACTAAAAGTAAATACTGAAATTTAAATAAAGCTATTAAATAAATATGCAGAAATAAATACAGGCAACTGCGCTTATCGCATGAATAAATAATAGAAAAAACTTAAAGTGTGTTCCTAGCCCCTAAGGTCAGTCTACCACCAAATTCGGACTTTTCCACAGAATACTGTCGGCGAGTCCCACTCAAGCAGGGCAAGTATCTGGATCCGCTCGATGGTCGGCGTTACACCTGCGGCGCACCGACACATGCCATGATGTGATACTCGGGTCGTGCTATTCACCGAGACCGATCTGGTAGCACGTGCTATGGTGTAGTGGACATACACACAGGAATAGAACAGAGGGAGCCCTGCTCAACGTCCGCCCATATAGCCATATCCAAGAATAGAGAATTGAAATGAAAGAAATTGAATTCAAAATGCAAAACAAAGTAAATACTCAAGTAATTTCAGTTGGAATACTCCACACGTCAATCCGTACTCCGCGTCCCAAAAACCAAACTTCGGTCTAGCTCCAATAATCACCCGATAATCAAAATTATCACCCAAATGTATCTAAGATTATTTGTCATTGAATATGCGTCAATTTGATATATTATGTCAATTTTACGTTTTACGAGGTAAAAACTCTGACAACATCTTGCCAAAATTTTGATAAAATCCCAAAATTCATTTATGATTTTTCTAATTTCTCATCTTTTTTGGATTTTTTCAGAATTTTTCCATAATTTTTAGCTATTTTTCTCTATTTTTCTGTATTTTATTTTATTTAAAATTGTTTTTAATTTATTTAAATAAATTAATAACATAAAATAAAATAAAATAAAATATTATTTACATAATATGGGGGTGGGTCCCTGAACCAGGTTCGACCCGACCCAACCGGGTCGAGCCCGGTTCGGTCCACCAGGACCGGGTCCGGGTCAGGCCCGGTCAAGGCCCAGCCGGGTTGGGCCAGGGTCGGTTCGTGCGTGCGTGCACCCTCCCCCCATCTTCTTCTTTAACAGAGGCATTGTGTGTACTACGTCTCTGTTTCAGAAATTTTTTTTTTTTCTAATGGAATTGGGAGGGAGAGGAGAAGACGTGAGTGTCGTCTCCCTCCTCGGACGAATTGCGCACCACCACCACAACAACAACGCACACCACAACAACACAAAATCAACAACAGCACGACACTCACCTCGATGTCGTCATTCTCTCTCTCTCTCTCTCTCGTCCAATCTCTCTTTCTCTTCTCTTTTTTCTTCTCTCAGTCTCCCTTGTCAATTTCGATCAAATGGTGAGAAAATGGGTGTCGGTGGTGTTGTTTATCAACATTTTGGGTAAAATGACCAAAATGCCCCTAAGTTCTTCTCATCATCCTTCATAATCCATTACCCTTTTTGGTCATTTCACAATTATTTTTTAATTTTCTGATTTTATATATATATATATATATATTTATATATATATATATATATATTAAATTACCTATATATATACGCCTATATTTTCGCGCCTACAATTTCGTTGTGCGCGCCAACGAGCGTACTCGGGCGTGCACACTACCGTGCCATCCACGCATGTTGACCACGACCCCACGTGTCCCTAGGCGCCGACCAATTTACTATTTTATCACATTTAATTTATTTAATGTGTGTATTATTTTCCCCAGCCTAATATTTCGTCTTTTAGTCTACCCGGTACTCGCGTAGACACGCATATTGAGGCGAATACTTAACGCATAATCTTACACGTTAATTGAAATATAATTACACACATCGCGATGTCGTTTAACCTATTTTAACATAAACATCGCAAATTTAGTCATAACAACACTCAAAACAACAATTTACCTAACTCCAGGTGCGCTCTAGCCTAGCTGCGGGTCCCACGGGTATCTGTGCTGTCCGCCATGTCTATAATACGTCGCAAATATCGGCGAATTAAATTTGAGCCGTTACAATTCTTACCAACTAGGTGAAATTTCGTCCCAAAATTTAAATTAAACTTTAATACTTACCGACAAATAAATGGGAATACCGTCGTCGCATGGTAGACTCGAGCCCCCAGGTAAGTCCCTCAGTTCTATGATACTGGCAATGAACTAAAACCTTTGGGATCTCCCTATTCCTCAAAGTCATAATCCTCCTATCCATGATCTCCACAGGTTGCTCCTCAAATGACAAGTTTAGTCGTACCTCAATCTGGCGTACATCAATTATAGGACTCGATCCTGATCTAGCTAGCCTCAACATGGATATGTGAAACACTGGATGTTCCCCCGCTAACTGTGGTGATAACTCTAAACGGTATACCACTCTTCCGACACGTTCCTCAACTCTGAACGGTCTAATAAAACTTGGTGCCAATTCCCCCTTAATATCAAATCTCTGATGACCCTTATAGGGCGAAACCTTCAAGTACACCATGTCTTCAACCTCGTAGCTCAGATCCCTGTGATACCTATCCGCATATTTTTTCTGTCTATCCTGCGCCGCCTGAAGTCTGTCTAATCTGCCTCACCTTCTCAGTGTGGTCTACAACAACCTCAAGTCCTATAGACGCTGTATCCTCCGGTGCTGCCTAACATGCTGGTGACATGCAGGGCCTACCATATAGTGCCTCGAACGGTGGCATCTCGATACTCACTCGATAGCTGTTGTTGTACGCAACTCACACAATAGCAGATAATCCTCCCACGATCCCCCAAACTGTAGAATAAACGCCCTGAGCATATCCTCGAGAATCTGAATCAACCGCTCTGACTGTCCATCAGTCTGAAGATGGTACGTAATACTGAACTGTAGTCGAGTACCAACTGCTCCTGCATACTATCCCAAAACCTCGAAGTAAACCTCGGATCTCTATCAGAAAAAATGGAAACCGACACACTGTGCAATCTGGCAATCTCTCTCTCGAAAATAATGCTTAGCTGTGTAACTGAATATCTCATGGCGATCGGTATGAAATGTGCTGACTTTGTCAACCTGTTGATAACTACCCAAATTGCTTCGTGTCTCCTTGTAGTCTATTGTAGGCCACTGACGAAGTCCATGGTCACATGTTCCCATTTCCACTGAGGAATGGGTAGCGGCTGTAGCAACCCAACTGGTCTTCTGTGCTCATCCTTAACCTGTTGGCAAATATGACAACTTCGGACGTACCTCCCTACATCAGCCTTCATCCCTGGCCACCAAAACAATCGCTGAAGGTCATGATACATCTTGGTCCGACCAGGATGAACTGTAAATCGCGACCGGTGTGCGTCCTCGAGAATACTGTCCCTGAGCTCCAGTACTTCCGGTATCCACAAATGACCCCTGTGTCTCAAGCACCCGTTTGAACCCTTAGACCATTCTGTGTACCCCAAATCCTGAGCCAGCCCACTGATCCGTACATACCGGTCCTCAATTCTCTGCAACTCAGCAACCCGCTCTAGAGACATTGTAGGTGTAACATCCCCGAAATTTTAACTGACTTGTGTTACACGTGTCAGGATTATGACCCGGCTACGTGGATACTGGATGGTATTTCAAACTTCGGTAGTTGACGCCGAGGTAATTTTATGATTCTTTGACTTTGTGTATTAGTATTATAGTATTCTACGGGTCTCGAGCCGTTTGGGCTATATTTTAATTGAGTGAGATGACGCCTAGTTAAACGGGGTTTCGGGAACCGTTTTAGTGGACATTATTAATAAACAAAGTCAAATGAAAAACATGACCTAAGTTGAGGAAATAAAATTCTAACAATAAACTATAACTTAAACATGAGGGAATTTATTTGAATCCCAAGAGTGGGACAGCCTCAAAAAGCGTGTCGAACGCGGGGCACGGTGCACTGAGTAGGCGAGAAATTGTGTGACCTTATTTATAAATTAATAAGGTTGATCTAATAGGTTAATATGGATAGGATTGTTAAAATGACACACTTGGGTGAGGAGGACCATTGGATGGTCATGGAGATGTGTACATGGGTTAGATTAGGAGGATGAGCCAAATGACTCATAAGGGCAGCTATCCAGGGGTTGGGCAAGTGTAAACTCAAGGGCAATAAGGGTCATTTCAGCCTAACTCATTGATATAAAAACAAAGAAAACCCTAAAACCCTAATACACTATTCATGTCCTTCTCCAACTTGGCTGTCACTATTCCCCCTCCCTACTTTCTCCCCCGCTGTCGTGCACCACCACTGGATCTCCGACCAAGCCAGAGGTGGCCGGAGATCGGGATGACGTCTCTCTCCCGTCCTCTCTCTCTCTCTCGTTTTCTCACTCACTCACTCTCGATTTTCTCCTCTCCACGATCACGCTCTCGGTTCGTCCACGCCACAGCCCTCCCGTCCTTGGCTGGACAACCACCACTGCCACCTTCGCCGAGCCTGACGTCCCTCCACCACCACCGACGACGCTAGGTGAGCTCCTCTCTTCCCTCTCTTCCTTCTCTTCCTCTCTTGGCAGTCACGTTTTACCTCTCTCACTCTTGGTTGTCTTCTCTCCATACTCTTGGCCAGTCACCACCGCCACTCACAATGGTGTTGGGAACCTCGACCACTCACCGGAGACACCAAGGTGAGCCACCTCGACCGTTCTCTCTCTCTCTCTCCACTGTTTTGTGCTCCTCTACTCACTATTTTTACGTCTTCTTTTGGACTAATTGTAGGACTGCTATGGACGATTTGCACCATTGTTTTGGGGGAGTACTGACCAAAGGTCAACCTTCGGCGACTCTGCTGGCCGGAGGTTACCCCATGTGGTTGTTTTGGAGTGTGTAGGTATGGTTGTTTGAAGTGTATGTGGACTATTTTTGTGTGTGTGGGTGACGGTTTTGGTGAGTGTGTGTGTGTGGGGTGGCTGCTCTATATGTATGGGTGTGTGGCTGTATGTGTACACACCCGTAGTTGGGGTGTGGGTGTGTACACTATAGTGGGACTATTTTCATGAGATGTATAGGTGGGTTTCGGTTTGCATGGAAACTGTTTTGGGGTGTGAATGTTGTGTAAGGGGTGTACACTGTGTGTACACCACAATGGGGTGTACACAACAGTGGGTGTGTACACACAGTGGGGTGTACACAGCACTGTGGGTGTACACCACAGTGGGGTGTACACAACAGTTGTATATGGTGTGCATGGTGAAAATGTGTATATAATATAGTTTTAAGTAATAAAGTGATGTACTAATGCATGTGAACATGGTAAATCACAGTGGGGTGCACACAATAGCGGGGTGTTGTGTGCACAAAACAGCGGGTGTGTAAAGTGTGAGTGTGCACACCAGTGAGGTGCACACAACAGTTGTGTGTGTGTATGACCATAATGTGAATTATTGTATGTTTGAAAATAAGTAAACAAGATTATAAGTATGGACACTTGTTTTAATTGAACATGGACTTATAATAAGGCCCAACAAGGGCCTAATACACTCATTTTAATATAGGTCCATAACAAGTCACAATTGGTGTGTATATGGGTTGTGTAAAACCCAATAAGAGTGTAATATAATAGGCACAACTTAAGGCCCAAAACAAATACATAAAATGTAATAATGATTTCATATATCCAGGCCCAATAATTGTCCACATATTGAGCCTACTTAGATGGATATAGGCTTGACACATGGACCTAACAAGAGCCTAACCAGTGTGTAAAGGGCGTCAACTATAGTATGAGTTATGTTAATTAAATGAATTCAAACCAAGTTTATGGGAATCACCCTAAAAGTAAACACGAACTCTAAAACGACATTCGGGGTTTGATTCGTTGTCAGGTAGTCGAGAAACACGGGAAACGCGTTGAAGTCTCGGAGTGAGTACCGAGTCACGTTAGATCAGGTAAGTACATGCATGCCTCGTATGTGTGTACATTAGTAGACCAGTAAGGAAATGACATGTGATTTATACATCCTTTATTTATTGCTTTTGTTGCATTGATCCTTTGCTTGATATTCCATTCCGTTTTCCTTGGTTGTATGTTCTTGGCATGAGTGTGTGTCTCGAAGTTATCATGTGGTCCCGCACTAGCTGGGACAACGAGGGTGCCCTCTGTAGAGGTAACTGACCACCCCTAGTGATGTGTGTACTGGGTACTGGATTCGAGAGGTGTTGTGATGCCTCTCGATTTCACTCTGCGCTAGTGTTGCGACATTGCCCGGGGAGATCTTGCGAGATCTTTGCCGTATTGCTGTGAAATAGACCACTCATGGGCCTCTTTTGAATCTTAGAACATGCAAATATCAACTGTTTATCATGCATTTGATTTATTTACTTTCCAGTTATTTCATTTCCGCATGATACTTAGACTGCTTTTCTTGTTAAAATCATAAATTACTGTTACATTCTTCTGGTACAACTAGCAATTTTATTCAGTTACTCACCGTCTAGTTTGTGACGGTGGGTGCAGATAGAGTGGAGAGCAGCAAGGGCAAGGGGCTCTGCCTAGGTGATATACTTTGAGGATTTGCAGCGACGTCAGAGAGACTCCATAGTAGGCATTTATGTTTTTGCTGATGTGTATATCGTTTTATACTTATATTGTTGGGATTATTGAACTTTATATTTCTTTTGTGAGACTGGTATCATGTATATATGCCTATCGAATTGTACATGAATACCCGAGGTTTTCCACACTTATAGAATTCCTAATTTCCCTTTGATTAAGTTATTTCCCGTTGTTATAATTGTTTTAGTCTTCCGCTATGTATAAATGCAATAACTCTTTCATAAATTACTAAATTGATTAAATTGAAGGCTGACTAGGCTCGTCAGGTTGCCAAGTGATGATTTGGGGCCTGCACGGGTCTTAGCCAGGCGTACCCAATTGTACGGGGAAATTCGGGCCGTCACAGTAGGAATTCGTATCTGGGTGCAAATATGTAGCTCAGCAATAGACTTTATCACACATAACACCGACGCAGCCTCAAGCAACCCGTGCTCATGTGTCATATGCCGCAGTCCCGTTTGACTCTCAATGCCACTTCTACTTAGCGCATCAGCTACGACGTTCGCCTTCCCCGGATGATACTCGATAGCAAAATCGTAGTCCTTAAGTAACTCGAGCCATCTCCGCTGTCTCATATTCAACTCCTTCTGAGTGAACAGATATCTCAAACTTTGGTGGTCGGTAAACAGTACGAACCTTTCACCGTACAAATAGTGCCTCCAAGTCTTCAATGCAAACACGACTGCCACAAGCTCCAAATCGTGCACTGGATAACTCTCCTCATGTGGTCTTAATCATCGCGATAAATAGGCCACTTGATGTCCATCCTGCATCAACACACAACCCAACCAAGTGCCCGACGCATCAGTGTAAACCAAGAAACCCTTACCTGCCACAGGTAACGCCAAAACTGGCACAGAAGTCAATTACCTCTTCAGCTCCCAGAAAGTATCCTCACACTCTTGCGACCAGACAAATATGACATTCTTTTTGGTCAACCTCGTCATCGGCGCTGCATTCAATGAAAAATCCTGTACGAATCGCCTGTAATAGCCCGCAAGTCCCAAGAAACTACGAATGTCCAAAATCGACTCAGGTGTCCTCCAACCAATAATTGTTTGAATCTTATTTCCATCAACAGATATCTCTTGACTACTGATGATATGATCGAGAAACTTCATCTCACTCACCCAGAATGCACACTTGTTGAACTTGGCATAAAGTCGATGTTGTCTCAGCATCGTCAACACCTCCCTGAGATGTCTCTCATACTCCACACGAGTCTTGTTGTAAATTAGTATGTCGTCGATGAAGACCATAACGTACCGATCCAAAAATAGCCTAAACACCCTGTGCATTAAATCCATGAAGATCATCGGCGCGTTATCAGCCCAAATGGCATGACTGTAAACTCATACAACCCGTAACGCATGCTAAAAGCGGTCTTCTTAATATCTCCCTCTCGAATCCTCAACTGATGATATCCTGATCTGAGGTCAATCTTCAAGAAGAATTTAGCCCCTGCCAACTGATCGAACAAGTCATCAATCCTGGGAAGTGGGTAACGATTACTAATCGTCATTTGATTTAACTTTCTGTAGTCCACACACATCCATATCAAACCGTCCTTCTTCTTCACAAAAAGAACTGGAGCTCCCCAAGGTGACATGCTAGGGTGAATAAATCCCTTCTGCAGTAACTCCTCTAACTGGGTCCTTAACTCCACCTACTCCGATGCTGACATCCTATACGGCCTATTGTAAATCAGTTGAGTCCCCGGAATTAGCTCGATAATAAATTCCACAGCTCTCGGTGGTGGCAATCCTGGCAAATCCTCAGGAAACACGTTGAAAAACTCGCAAACAATTGGGACATCCTCAACCTTAATTACTGTCTTAATCTCTGGCTCTACCATACCTGTGTACGCTTTCATTTCCTGTGACATAGCTAGTCTGCCTCGAGTGATAGGTAATGTTGGCGTAGTTCTGGCAAATGAAAACTCTAAAATCCCCTCGATGTGAAATGTTACCGTCTTGCTGAAACAATCGATTTGTGCGTGATACGACGATAACCAATCCATACTGAACATCGCGTCGAACTCCAAGTAGTAACCGTAGGATGTGTTGCTTTATAGTGGTCCACCATATAGCAGCAGCAAATCTCAAGCAATAACTAGCCAATCTCGGTCTATCAACCTCATCAACCAATAACATCTCATGTAATCTCTCATGAGCCAATAGCCACCTCCCCCACTATCTCTGGCTCTCCAGTTCTGTGAAAGTATCCTGGAGAGAATCTAAGATAATCCTTCAACTTCTTCGCCTCCACTCTCATCAAACTCCCTGATGAAAACGCTATAGCTGGCTACTTATTAGTCAAAGGAGTCACAACTAACGTAGTCTCTATTGTAACAACCACTAGAATAGCTCTCTCGGCATTTGACTCGAAAACTGCAGCCTGCCCCTGAGTCTCAGAAGTAGTGGGAGCAACAACTGCAGGAATAGTAACTAATGGTGCAGCTATAACTGTAGTAGGAGTTTTTACAGTCTCAGGAGTCCTCAATAAATCCAACAACTGTGTGAACCTTTCATCCACTGTCCGTGCTAACGACTCTAACGTCAATGTCAGCCTAGCAAAATCACTAGTATCCCCAACCTCTAGTTGAGTTGTACCGGAAGGCTACCCGTCCATCGGTATCTGCATCGAAAAACATTCCTCGGTACAAATATACGCATAACGTAGGTAATATACAAACAAAAACATAACACGTATATCCCTGATTTTTACCCATCTCTTATTGCTTCCCAACTAAGACTTTAGGCAATTCCTTTGGGTTTCCACATCTAAAGCTTATTCAATAGGTTTATGATCAGTTTTTCCTCAAATTCAAGCCCTAGGTTTTTTAAATCTAGGCTCTGATACCAAAATGTAACGGCCCATTTTCTAAATAGACTGCCACGGGGGCCAATGCGAGCCCACAGTCTATTTTACCAGCGACAACTGTGCGCTACATTGGATTATATCCTCCATTTTATCTTTTAAACCTTATTAATTATCCATTTACTGATTAAGTTGTATTGAAATCAAATTATATGTTAAATCATCATAGAATCCTCAAATTCACAAACACAGCAGAAGCCTTTAACACATTTACTCGGATAATAATAATATAAATGTGTAATCTAAACCATAAACCAAATATGAAAAACCCATATATAACCATAAATAACACTGAAGTCACAAAAAGATCGATATACACAAGGTATCTCAAAATTTTCAAACTCAAAATAAAACAAAATAAATATAATACAAATGTACGAGTCAGACAATCTCAGATTAACAGTACTCTGGCAGCTTGCCCTTGCCTGCTCATACTAGGATCTGCACTCAAGCCATCACAAAAGGCAGATAACGAATCCAGAGTAAGTATTTCCAAGGAAATTAAGTGAGCATTATTAAAAGTAAATACTGAAATTTAAATAAAGCTATTAAATAAACATGCGAAAATAAATACAGGCAACTGCGCTTATCGCATGAATAAATAATAGAAAAAACTCAAAGTGTGTTCCTAGCCCCTAGGTCAGACTACCATCATAATTCAGGCTCTTACATAGAATACTGCCGGCGAGTCCCACTTAAGCAGGGCAAGTATCTGGATCCGCTTGATGGCCGGCGTTACACCTACGGTGTACCAACACATGCCATGACGTGATACTCGAGTCGTGCAATTCACCGAGACCAACCTGGTAGCACGTGCTATGGGTAGTGGACATACACACAGGAATGGAATGGAGGGAGCCCCGCTCAACGTCCGCCCATATAGCCATATCTAAGAATATAGTATTGAAATGAAAGAAATTGAATTCAAAATTCCAAAAGAAGTAAATACTCAAGTAATTTCAGTTGGGATACTACACACTTCAATCCGCACTCCGCGTCCCGAAAACCAAACCCCGGTGTAGCTCCAATAATCACCCGAAAATCAAAATTATCACCCAAATGCACTTAAGATTATTTGTCATTGAATTAGCTTCAATTTGATATATTATGTTAATTTTACGTTTTACGAGTTAAAAATCCCGACAACATCTCGTCAAAATTCTGATAAAATCTGAAAATTCATTTATGAATCTTTTTTCTAATTTCTCATATTTTTCTAGATTTTTCAGATTTTTTCCATAGTTTTTAGCTATTTTTCTCTATTTTTCTGTATTTTATTTTATTTGAAACGATTTTTTAATTTATTTAAATAAAATAATAAAATAAAATAAAATATTATTTAAATAATATGGGGGTGGGTCCCTGAACCGGATTCGACCCGACCCAACCGGGTTGGGTTCGGTTCGGTCCACCTGTACCGAGACCGGGTAGGGCCCGGTCCAGGCCCACCCAGGTTGGACCTGGGCTGGTTCGGCTCGGCCCGCGCATGCGTGCACCCTCCCCCCATCTTCTTCTTTAACAAAAGCGTTGTGTGCACATCGCCTCTGTTTCAGTATTTTTTTCTCTCTAATGGAATTGGGAGGGAGGGGCGACGACGTGATTGTCATCTCCCTCATCGGACGAACTGCTCTCACAGTTCGTCCGACCTCTTGAGCTCCACCCCACCTCCATCACCGAACCATCACCACCACCACTACCACCACAACAGCAACGCACACCACAACAACACAAAATCAACAACAACACGACACTCACCTCGACGTCGTCGTGCTTTCTGTCTCTCGGCCAATCTCTCTTTCTCTTCTCCTTCTTCTTCTCTCGGTCTCCCTTGTCGATTTCGATCAAATGGTGAGAAAAAATGGGTGTCGGTGGTGTTGTTTATCAATATTTTCGGTAAAATGACTAAAAATGCCCCTAAGTTCTTATCCTCATCCTTCATAATCCATTACCCTTTTTGGTCATTTCACAATTATTTTTTAATTTTTTGATTTTAATATATATATATTAAATTACCTATATATATTCGCCTATATTTTCGCGTCTACAATTTCGTCATGCGCGCTAACGAGTGTACTCGAGCGTGCACACTACCGTACCATCCACGCGTGTCGACCACGACCCCGCGTGTCCCTAGGCGCCCACCAATTTACTATTTTATCACATTTAATTTATTTAATGTGTGTATTATTTTCTCCGGCCTAATATTTTGTCTTTTAGTCTACCCAATACCCACGTAGACATGCATATCGAGGTGAATACTTAACACACAATCTCACACGTAAATTAAAATATAATTACACACATCGTGATGTCGTTTAACCTATTTTAACATAAACATCGCAAATTTAGTCAAAACAACAATTTACCTAACTCTAGGTGCGCTCTCACCTAGCTGCGGGTCTTACGGGTGTCTGAGCTGTCCGCCAGATCTGCAATACATCACAAATAACGGCGAATTAAATTCGCGCTGTTACATGATCTCCGGGCCTTGACATCAATGGAAATAATATACCCTTCCATTCTTGCCTTCCTGTACGTATAATTTGTACTGGTCAACAGAGGAGGTCGAGTGCTGGACACTCCTTCCGACTGGTCTGACTGATTTTCCTGATACATTTGGTTAGTATTCGGACCTCACTATAGTCTATAAAGATAATAATGGTAATAAAACCATACCCTCCGCTCTTTGACTACTTCCTAGATCGCGTTGCCTATCCGATAAACTATAGGGAGAACGTAGCTGCTCATATACGACCACTCCAAGAAGAGCTCAACATTGTAAACATCGAACTTTGTTGTTTACAATGGTTGGTTGATATTCAGTTGTAATCACTTTGATGTCAGTTACTTAAAAAGGGGGAGTAGAGCAAGGTTGTTTAGACAAAGTATTGTTTACTTAAATTTTTTTTGTTTCTTATCATGATTGTACTTTGTTTGGGTGATGACAACTTTTTAAGGTTTTTACTTTTGTGTGTTGTTACTTCAAATCCATTGTAATAGTACATTTGATGAAGTTCCTCAAAAATTGGTTATCTTGCTATTTGTTGTTTTTGACAAATCATGCCAAAGGAGGAGATTGTTAGACCTTAGTTTACTATGTTTGGGTTGGTCTATCTTTGTTGGCAATATATTGTTAACATAGAAGTTAAGTTAGGTAGATAGTTGCAATAAAAATTGAAGCCCTAACGCAGCAAGATATCTGAATGTAGATATAACTTAGAGTTAAGACTATAATGCTAATTCCAGTGTAGACTACAGTATGAAAATTAAAGTTAAAGATGAAGACAGAGCTGAAGTCAGTTGGATATTGTCACGAGCTCCAAATCTAAGATCGCCACGTGGCCCGCTGCCACCTATTCGCAAGCCAAGTGGCACCGCTAGGTCACTACGTCGATGAAGCTCTACCAGACAACTTTGTTTATGTTGCCAACTTATCTATCAATTAAACATATTACTCATTTATATCTTAGAGTTGCAAGTAGATAACCAGTTAATTTATATTGCGGATGTCTTACTGTAGTTAATTGATCATTTTCAAAGATAACCATATTAATATCCTATAGTGGAAAACCAGGTTCCTACTACATATATAAGAGACTAACTATCAATAGTGTATATATACAAGTACAGGTCACATAATCTCCCATCAACCAAAATAAACAAAATATCAAAATACCAAAATATACTAGTCATACGTACAAACAGGTCATCAATAGTGGGAAAGTCAGATGTAGTCGCCTAAAACCCCCTTGCCCCTACTGGTACTAGGATCTGCACTCAAGCCATCACAAAAACCAGATGACGAGTCCAGTAAGTAAATTCCTAAGGAAAACCACCGTGCATCATAAATAAATAAATAATGAAAGAGTCAAGATAGTGCTTAATAACATGGGGAAATAAGGAAAATGCAGGCAACTGCATAAAGCTCATCGCATGAATATAAAACACCTAGATATACAAAGCAGTGTTACCCAACAGTCTAGGGTTGTACTTTAGACTAGAAGTCCAGTAGTGGAACCTTCCACGCCCCATTACCTGTGTCCTAGCGGTATTAGCCTTACCGCGACATCGAACACATGGACCAACATTCAACTCAAGATCTCATCTACCGAGGCTGCGTAACACACGCTACAACCTAAAAAGCCCCACTAACACCACACAAATACATAGGCAGGAGTAACCTCAACCACCCCAGTAAGATGACTCATAGATTATCAAGGAATACAACTCAATGAATAACAATAAGTAAATACAACAGTAGTGTTCAATTGGGTTTTATGTACCTCCAACCATACTCCGAAAACTCCAAAAACACTCGATTCGACCCCGACTAGTCCTCGACTTTATAATATAGTCTGTGACTCCTAAGATCAATTTCATGTGTTTTAATGTTAATTATGTGATTTTTATAGGTGAATTTATCCCAAAATCCCGAATTAAAACTGTCAAAAAATGGGTTTTGTTGGTCCCCAATGCGCTAGGTGAATCAGCCAGTGAGCTGGGAAGCCCTGTGCATACCGTTCTTCAGGAGGAAGAACAATCGTCTTCTCTACAACATCAAACGCGCTGGTGTCATCACCAGCGCCTTGGGAAGGTCGATTCCCATAATTCCAGAATAGGAATTCTAGGAATTTGGGATTCCCTATCATTCCCATCATGCTCAAATGTTCCCAAACATCCAACATTTCGAGTTAACCTCAGAAACCAGTAATTAAATCTTAAATTACCTAAAAACAGAAGATCAAAGACATGCATGTATAAATTTTGACAATCCCAAATTTCCCAAAATCCTTAACAATCTGATCTAAACGTGGTTTATTTGATCAATACCAACCTTTTAACCTTAAATCCATAGAAAAACTAGAGTGTATGTATATAAATCCAACTTGGTTTCAAAAACCCACTGTAAATAGAAATGCAAGGAAAATAGAAGATGGATTACCTTAAATCCGTAATAACTCCTTGAAATTTCTAGTTCCAGACTCCCAAATCTCCTCTTTTTCTACCTCCAGAATTGGATTTCTCTTTCCATTCTCAGATTTCTTAGTTTCTCTCTTTACATGTTTGAATGATCAAATGGCTTATATACTAGCTTTCTAATCTAATGTGAAGTATAAATCTCAAGGCCCATCTGATGGCCCTTATAAACCACAATCTACAACTTCAGTGACACCTTAACTGTGACACATCTTCTTGGATTCCTTCATGTTGTGCATCCCAAGGTTCATCCTAAGCCTATTGAATTTCTCAACTCAACTATAGGATTCATATTGATTTAATTTACAATAAATCATATAACCTATATTAGGCTATCAAATTAAATTTATAAAATGGTAAACAAGGTCACACTAACTCCCGACTACCCGGTACCCAGTGCCTCGTGTCCGGCATGCACCCCGATGTGGCCCCACACTTAGTGTACCCAATCGATTAATTATGCCTAAGGTTGTACTTTATCCAATTAAATCCTAATTTCCTCAACCAAGGTTTTATCATTGATTCGACTTAGTCTATTATCCTCAACAGACTGGTTTAACAACTACCGGCACTACAAGAATTGGCTTGATCAGGGACAGAATTTAGGGACAAAATTTAGGCGGTTGGTAATCAGGGATGGAATAGAGACGGAAAAATGATTTTGGAGGCAGTTGACCGGTTAGAGACGGAATAGGGATCAAAAATCAACGACGGAACCTAATCCGTCCCTAACTAATTGGCGCACAAAAATCCCGCCTAAATCTCCATCTCTGATTCCGTTTTGGGGTATAAATCCATCTTTGATTCTGTCCCTAAATATCAGGAACGGAATTAGGAACGAAAATACATGCCACGTGTCTAAGTAGTTTCAGTCTCTAAATTCGTCCCTAATCTTTAGGGACGGAATAAGGACGGAAAATTTATTTCCCTCAAAATTGTCCACCATTACATACACCACACCACATTAAGCACTGCTATCACGTCTTCTCCACCATCCCATCCCCTCATCCTGCCATCCCGTCTCCTTTTCCCTGTCGTCGTCGTCACCGTCGTCGTCCCTCAACATCGCTCCATCGCTCTAGAAGAAAGATGGGGGGAAGAAGGAATTGAGAGAGATCAAGGCATTCACGAGAGGGACTGAAACCTGTGCGGGGGTAGAGCGTTAAGGACAGCTTTGAAGGGTGATTCGAGATCTGAAAACACTCCTGACTCAACTCTAAACAATCCCTATGATTCATTTCGGTACAAAGAAGAAAGCCCATTCCCCTCCTTCGTCTTCTATCCCTGCTCGCTGAACCCACCCAACCCAACTAAGAAGAACCGAACCTGACAGACACATCTTTTTGCTCTATAAAATTTTCGCATTTCATCGCTCCATTGCTCTGTAACTCAGATTTGCAGGTACTCTCTCTCTCTCTCCTCTTATACTCTCAAATTGTGCTTCTCAAGATTCATATTGTCGATTTAGCTTTGAAATGCTCTTCTTTGTATGGGGCTATTGTTGTGTGAACGGCGGCAACACTTTGTCAAAGGAATGACAATGCCCTAATATGTCTTAACATTTTGTAAATGCTTCATCGGCTTTCAACACTCCGTCTTGTGAATGCTTCCATTAAAGAATACATTCCCAATGCTGTTGGAAACCTGACTTGTCTATCACTGGAGTTACTGAGTTCCTAGATGAACTCTCTAACTGTCGAAACAGTAGCTTGGAACGTCTAAATCTGATGGAAAATCAAATTACAGGGATTTTACCTAGTTCAATAGGGAATCTTAAGAATCTAAAAAGTATCGTTGTTCTTAACAATCACATTAATGGGACCATTCCAAGAGGTATCGGGGAGCTTTCCCAGCTTATTTATTTGGATCTCTCTTCCAATTTCTTCGAAGGTGTTGAATCAGAATCTCATTTTGCTAATTTAGCAAAACTAGAGATTTTGGATCTATCTTCAACATCAAAAAAATAATTGATTCTCTAGGTTAGCTCTAATTGGATCCCTGCATTTACTAATCTCAGAATTTTAGATTTGAGTAATTGGCTGACAGCGCAATGTTAAAGAAGGCATTATAGAAGCAGAAAAATTATGGTGTTGAGTTATCTTTTGAATTTGATGATTTTGATTTGAAGGGGTTTCCTCAACTTTCTGGTAAAGACTTAAAATGTTCTTTGTATATTGTACAATCTGAAATCGGCAAGTGGTTTTGAATAGAACACAAACAAAAGCTGTCATACAACAAAATGTATAAAGATTTCTTGGTATATCTTTTTTTTTCTTTCTATGAATACACTTTTAGATTGATTGATAGGGACTTTTCCACGCACTTCCTAATGGTGACTTGTAGAAGTGAATGAAGAAAGAAGTTTATGTAAAGCAAGATCTTGTAAAACCGATTGAAGTATTTTAACTTTGGTTATGTGCTTTCACCATTAAAGGGAAGTATAGCTTAGTTGGTTAAGCTAATTAATGTGACAAACCTTAACACCGGAGCCTCAATACCAAATTAGTTGATTAGTTGAGGCCACTATATGGATCGAATTCTTTCATTGCGCTTGATTTAGAGCAATGGATTGTTTGCTTTCTAATTCTCCTAAATCATTTCTAATTAATGTGTCAGCTAAAGCCTTCTTCTTCTTCTTCTTCATCTACTTGGTTTGTTCGGATCTACTTTTTTTCATGATTCCTTTCTAATTGTAGAATCTTCAGTGTTGGAGCTGTATTGCTTTCAACCTTGATGCAATTTATCATATTCTGCCTCTCATTTTTCCACATTTACCAGTTTATTACATCTAGTTTATCAGTGGAGTCATCAGCTGCCTTGCACGTTTTGCTATTTCACTATATATTATGCCTAATGTGAGGTCTCTTAAATTCTTCATCCTTTAATGCTAAGTTTTCAAACTCACCTCTGATTCCTTTATATCACCCAATCTTTGACATAATTGATGAGTTCCAGTGCTTTTAATTTTTTTTCTTGAAATAGTAGTGAATTTGAGGTTTTTTAGAGAAATTTTTTGAGTGTTTTGATTTGGGTTTTGGAGGAAAATTATAAGATGGAAAACTTACCTGGGTTTGGTTTCAGGTTCCATCCAACAGACGAATAGCTCATAACTCACTACCTCTCAAAAAAGGTCTCAGATGGCAACTTCAATGCCAGGGCAATTGGTGAGGTGGATTTGAACAAGTGTGAGCATTGGGACTTGCCTTGTAAGTCTATCAAAATTTGCTCTGTCAATTCATTGAGAATCTGATTTTTCAGTTTGTGTATATTTTGCATTGTGTGTCTCATTCAAGGGATCCCCTTTAATAGGGGCTATGTTTTTTTTCCTGCATTATCATTAAATTGTGCTTTAATTTCAATTAGGGTTTTATTTTATGCATTGATTGAATGTGTCCAGACTAAAGTTGAGTCATATGCCAATTAGCTGATATAAATATTGACCAATACTTGTTTTTAGTATAACCAACTATTGAATTGCCTTCATGTCGTATGTATTTGGCTTGGAATGTGGCACCAGTGTGATCCAACTATGGCTTCCTATTAAAGCTAAAGCTATAGATGTTTTGATAGATACAATGCAAATAAGTAAGTTCAACTATTATGCTTGATTGCTTAATTTTCACAAATCTTCCACCTAGAATTGAAGCTGGAGATTGCATAATTGGATTGGAGCCCTACACCCTGCGATTTTGGAGACGCAAAGGTATTTTTTGTTTTGCTTTTATGCATGATAGAAGTACTTTAATTTATTTTAATCTTAAGATTTTTGTAAAACTATGCCTTTATATTCTTCTTATCTTTTTCTATTGGATTATTTGTACAACGCAGTGTATTTTCTTTTATCAATTAGCATATAGATTTATCTTTGAATGTAGAAACCTTTTATTTTGATGTTCGTTGAAACTTTCTTCATTATTGCAGCTATCCCAATTGTAACTACTACACAATTAGATCTGAAGTTGTAATAGAAAGCTCGTTGGATGTAGAAACCTTCTATTTTGATGTCAGTTGCAACATCCTTTCATTTTTGCAACTTGCAACTGTCTCGGTTTTAACTCTTTGATTTCTTCAGCTTCACATCCCTTCAATTATGGTGGATTATTTTTTTACTTAGTTGTGCAAATATTGACAATTAAATAGTGCACTAATAGTCTCTATGGAGCTACCAACTTGGCTTGTAATTTGTAGGAGTTACCAACCTTAATTACTTTATCAAGACAATTCGTATCCAAACTCTGACCCCAACATATGACATACATTCTATACCTTCTTTCTCCAGTGTCTCAATTCAAATACAAACATAGTCTGACTTATAAAACTCATATATATACAAACCATAAAAAATAAAATAAAGAGCAGCCAATCATGAAAAGAATGTGCGTGAGCATTGCAAAACACCTTGCCTGCACCATCACTGCAGCACCAAAAGCCCTTCCCAGTTCCCACATCACATGGGATTTGAATGCAGGGGCATTTTGATCACATTTTTGAATTCTTAAAACAACTACAACAACAATAACAAAGTGTCCCTCTGACAGCTGATCACACACTCCTCACTGTCCAAACCTTCACAAACAACACTCTCTCTTCTCCTCCCCTCCGATCTCTTCGACTTCCACAAACCACACTATTTATAACTCGCCTCTCCCACTCTTTCATCCTCAATTTAAACTTTTAGTTTCTTCTTTGATTTCTATTGTTATTCTCTATTTGCTCTGGCTTTGCATAGGAAGATCTTTTTGTTTCTCTTTTCTCATTCTCCCAGTCTTTCATGCAATCATTTTCGTCATAATGATGAATGCTCTCTTTCTCTTCCTTTTTTTTGTTTTCAGACTGTGGAGATTAAAGTGAAAATGAACTGTTATGCTATGTAGGTCCAATATCACTTGATTTCTATTAAATGGTAGCGTTCCAACATAGATAAATATGCTATTTTGGAATCTTAGGATTCTGAATAGTTCCGAGTCAATCTAGTTTCTCGCATTTCATTTATGCTTGTGGAAAAAAAGGATTAAAAGTAAATTGGCACAGAGCATCTTACAAGAAAATAATGTATTCCTAGCTAAGGCATTGCCTACCACATTATAAGAATGGGGAACTTGATTAAAACTTGGGTGTCGAATGAGTCTTGTCTGCTTTCTAATATCCTTTGCCAAAAGCTCGTGATCACTTATAGTATAATCCTCTGCAATAAGAGCAATGGCATTTAGAGAGTCTGAGAAGATGTCCTTGTTAATAATACAATGTTATATAGGTTTTGATTTCCATCAATCAATTAATGCTTTTTTCTTTAACAAAATAGAGACAAATGTTCTGTTCCTTTCACAAGTTAATATATTACACCAAACAATGAGCAAAAAAATACTAGCAAAAGAGAATCAAAGGACGGAAAAAGTACAACCTGTCTAGGGTTCCCTCCCCACTAAAGTAAACAGTGTCGAAATGAATTGGAACTGGAACTGAAATCTAAAAAAAACATATCAAAAGTTTATTGACTAATGCCCTGCTGCAGCAAGGTAATGAATATCAGAATTCACAAACAAGAACAGTAGGAGCCTAGGAGAAGACAAATGACAAATGACAAATGACAAATGGCAAGAATATTTCTTACAATTTAGAAAGAAAATGAATTGAACTCAATATCAGACTTTTAGCATCTAATCGGTATGTGTGGGCACGTGTTTGTAGGTGTGTTTATATAGGTACTACTACCATGAGAACTAAAAATAATTATTAAGACAAACTTTCTTGTCTTTGATTTACCCATTCTTATTAATTAATTAACAATTATATGAAGTATTAATTTACTTATTTTATAACTTTAATGATATTTTATGTGTTCTTAACAAATTATAGAATAATGTTTCACGTTTCAATTTCTCTCAAGTCCTTAGATCATGGCCACAAATCGAGATTGGATGTATAACCATCTCGAAGATGGTCTAGTGAGATGGGAGTTTGCTGAACGACTAAAAGAGTTCTTAGAGTTTGCCAAAAATAATTGTCGCACATTTCAAAGCGAGAAAAGGATTCGGTGTCCGTGCGACCATAAAAAATGTCGCAATCTTGCTTACCATGATTTGGATACAGTGGAGTACCACCTATGTCGGTGGGGTTTTATTCCTGGATATCACTATTGGTCCGAACACGGAGAAACTCCAAATGCAGATGACCATATTGACGGTCTTGACTTTATGAGAGATGCAGTCGAAGAAGACCCATATGAAGGTGAGTATTCTACATACCACAAGATGGTGTACGACGTGGCTGGGCCATCATTTAATTGGTATAGCGATGATGAGACACCAAATCCATTGGCACGACAATTGTATGATATGATACAAGCTGCGAACGAGAAATTGTGGCCGGGTTGTGAGGCTGTCACTAAGTTATCAGCAATGGCCCGACTATTGTCGATAAAATCCCACCATCATATTTCAGAAAAGGCGTATGATGAGATTTTGCAAGTGTTAAAGGAGTGTTTACCGGCAGACAACACCTTACTCGATAGTTTTTATAGAACGAAGCGGTTGATGCGAGGATTAGGCCTACCTGTTGAGAAGATCGATTGTTGCTCAAGTCATTGCATGATTTACTGGGGTGAAGACTCTGAGTTGACTTCATGTAAGTTTTGTGGGACGTCAAGATATGTTACTCCACAACCACATAGTGCAAACAACAAGAATTTGCAGCCGTACATGAGAATGTACTACTTCCCTTTATCCCCTCGACTACAACGTTTATTTGCCTCGTCGTCTACCGCAAAGCATATGAGATGGCATGCAGAGCATGTATCACGAGACGGATTGATGCAACATTGCTCCGACTCAATGGCGTGGAAGCATTTCAATGAAGTGAACCAGGAGTTTAGCGAAGAAATTCGAAATGTTCGTTTGGGATTGTGTACAGATGAATTTCAGCTATTTGGACAATCGAGGCGGCAATACTCTTCTTGGCCTGTTATTTTGACCCCTTACAACCTTCCACCTTCCATGTGCTTGAAGAAAGAGTTTATGTTCTTAACAATTATTGTTCCTGGACCGGTGAATCCTAAGTAACAAATTAACATTTTCCTTCAACCTTTGGTGAAAGAGTTACAAGATTTGTGGCATTACAGGGTCCTCACGTATGACATTTCAACACGAACGAATTTTCAAATGTGGGCTGCTTTGATGTGGATGATCAGCGACTTCTCGGCATATAACATGTTGTCGGGGTGGAGCACGCACGTCCCACGGGCATGCCCGCATTGCATGGATGACACAAATGCATTTCAGTTGAAACATGGCAGGAAGATGTCTTGGTTTTATTGTCATCGATGATTCTTATCGAAAGAAAATAGCATGAGAAAGGACAAAAGAGTTTTCGAAAAGGGAAGATGATCACCGAGGGACCACCTGTAATGAAAACAGGCAAAGAAATTTTAGAGGAGTTGGAAGAGTTGGGGCTGAAGAAGGTTACAGAAGCTGGAGCTGCAACTATTAACGGGAGAATATCTAAAACTACTGGGTGGCGTAAAAGAAGTATATTTTGGGACTTGCCATATTGGAAGACTAATCTAATCAGACACAACTTAGACGTCATGCACATAGAGAAGAATGTGTTTGACAACATCTTCAACCTGTGATGAGTGTGCCAGGGAAAACTAAAGACAACGCTAAATTGAGGCTTGACATAGCTGAAATTTGTCGTCAACCTTCGCTCAACTTTGACCCGCTTACAAATTCTTATCCTAGAGGTTGCTACTTGCTAGAGAAAATGAAGAAAGAATTGCTATGTAATTGGATTAGAGATTTAAAATTCCCAGATGGTTATGCATCAAACTTCGGTCGTTGTATTGATTCTCGTAGGCTTCGGATGTTTGGGATGAAAAGTCATGATTGTCATGTTTTTATGCAACGATTACTTCCTATCGCATTTCGAGAGCTACTAGATGAAAATGTGTGGCTCACTATAAGTGAGTTGAGTTTGTTTTTTCGAGAATTAACTACACGAAATATAGAGAAAGAGGATATGAACTTCCTCAACTCAAACATACCTCAGATATTGTGCAAGTTAGAAAAGATTTTTCCACCAAGCTTCTTTGATTCAATGGAACATTTTACCGTGCACTTGGCGTACGAGGCTTCCATTGCTAGCGCAGTTCAATATCGTTGGATGTATCCATTTGAGAGGTATATATATTGATATATATAATAGAACATAAAATTTCAACGATGATTCAAATTTTAATTTTTTAAATGTTGTAATTAACTTTATCTCGTATAATTAGGTTGCTCAAATATTTGAAACACAATGTAAAAAATAAAGCGAAGGTCGAAGGATCAATTTGCAATGCATATTTGGTTGAGGAGGCAACTTCATTTTGCTCCTACTACTTTGAAGACCATGTCAATACCTCCCGGCGGCAAGTCCAACGCAATGATGATGGTGGAGTCGGACCTAGCGCGAACTTTGTTGGAAATTTCTCTATTTTCACTTATCCTGGCCGTACATTCGGCAAATCAAAGAATCAATACTTAACTGAGTTGGAGTACAATGCAGCACATGCCTATGTCCTACTAAATTGTCCCGAAATCTCGCCTTACATTGAGTAAGTTTGCAATGTTAAAATTAAGGTGATTTCATGAATGTCTTTGTTGCTTCTCATTAACAAAACATAGTTCAATCCAATTGTTTTCTAATGTACGCACATGATTTAGGCTTTTCATCATTGAACTTCGACAATGTGTGCCTGACATCACCGACGCAGATGTAGACGCCAGGCTTGAGCTTGAATTTGCGAGTTGGTTTCATGAATATGTAATTCTCATCAATTAATATTTTGTTAGGTAATGACTTTCCCGATATACGGATAACAAAATGAGACTAATTTTTTGTTCTTGTGTTATGTGTTAGGCACGTAGTCATGTTAGTGATGAAACAATTCATCATATTTCTTATGGTCCAGCTCGTCTTTGCACCGTGTATCATTCGTACCTTGTTAACGGGTACAAGTTTCAAACTCTGACGTATGGTGCGAATAGGGGAAGAAAAAATAGTGGTGTGTGCGTGAAGGGTTCCAACTATGCTCATAACTCATATGACTTCTATGGCTAAGTCCATGAGGTTATAGAATTGGACTATAGTGGGAATAAACGTACAATGTTGTTCAAATATAAATGGTTTGACCCTACACTAGGTATCGGAACAAGGATTCATCCATCATTGAAGGTAGTTCAAGTCCAGCGAAATCGTCGATTCAACAAGTACGAGCCATTCATATTAGCAATGCAAGCATGTCAAGTATATTATTTGCCTTACCCCTCTTTGAGGAGGGAGCGAAATGAATGGTTCGCGGTTTGTAGGCTTCAACCAAAATATGCCGAGTAGTTAAATGTTACTGACCAAACAGATAGGGTGTCTGTTGGAGATGCAGCATATCAGGAGGATGAACCTAGCCCTTTTACCATTGAGGTTGGCAACGAAGGGTTACATGTTTCGCTAGCTGACCCGATCAGTTCACACATGACTGAGGAAAAGGAAGTTAATGAACATGATGATGAATTGCCTTTGTCGTCCGAAAGTCAAACTTCAGTTGAAACAAGTGAAAGTGATTGCGACGTTTATAAATGTAACATTTAGTCTATTTTATTTTTATTACATGAGAAACTTTTTTTCACTTTATTAAATTTACTTATTTATTTTTGTAGATCATCAAGATGAAAGACCATCGATCAGGATCTGGATTAGGGCGTAGCACTCCATCAAATATCAGGCAAGGCAGTCGTGTTCAGACTTCGATTGGTCGTGGCCGTGGTCTAGGGCGTTTCCAGAGCATGCAACACCAGCCTCGTCAAGAGGACCACATTCCTCCAACACCCCCTGAACGTGGATCTCTTAGTCGACCACCCCCACCATCAGTTATCCGACGTCCTGCTATTAAACCGGCTCCATTTGAACCACCATCTCGCCCTACATCACGACCTCGATTGATTGAGGGTACACTTGATCTTTAGAGGGATGCCTTATCTCCCCCCACTGAGCAACTCATCTCTACTGGGCTAGCAGAGTTGGCATCGATGACTAGACAGTCCCAGAACTCTACCCCATCATCTAGCACTCATCACTCTACACCTTCCTCGTATGCAGGTGGTACGTCTGCAGGCACTACTCATGATTCACCATCGTCTTCCACACACCCTAGTACCTCATCGTCTGCGCCAAGACAACTCCCACATGTCGAGATGCCTCATGATCCAGCTTCTCCACCCGAACTTAAAGGAGAGAGGGATGAGCCTCGGATTTGCATTACTATCAAGAATAAACGGTATGTGGTTGTATTTCATTTTTCAAATAATTTGCGTTATCTCTAATATGACTTAAGCATATGATTTTTCTCTTTACAGCTTACATCCTTCTGACGTTTGTGCCTAGAAGATGACCGATACATTTAAGAAAGGCATGATTCCGGAGGGGTGCCGATGGAAATGTGTACCGCAATATCAGAGAGACATATATTGGGAGAGATGGAGGGTGAGTAATTCAGACTTTACGTTCATATTTGAATATATTTGGATGATTTTTTGTTCTAAACAATCACTTATTCTTTTTTAGACTTACTTTGACTGGGACCTTCGAATTACTGCACAAATTATGGCGGCCTACAAACGTCACGCGAAAGTGAGATATAAGGCATTGATGAACAAGCTGCTTAGCAAAGGTGAGCGCCCAATTTATGTGACCGAGGAGGCATGGCGTAGATATATCGAGTATTGGGAAAGTGACGACTTCAAGGCGAGGTCTAAAATAGCGTCATCAAATCGGCAGACTGAGAAAGGAGGCCGGGCACAGGCGTGTCCAAACACCTTTGGTGGATCGATACCTTTTTTAGTTCATGAGGAACGATTAGTAAGTAATCAAATGAATTAGAATTTAATTAAGTTGCTAACTTTCTAACTCTTTAACTTGTTAACTTTCTAACTTTTTAACATGTTGATGGATAATATGTTGTATTTGCAGAGCAAGAAGCTGGGGAGGGACTGTACGTCACTAGAGTTGTACCTTCATGTGCACACGAAGAAACACGATGGCCAGACCTTCATTGACGCACGGTCAGAAAGAGTTAAATGTAAGTATTGTCTTTGTTTTATTGAAATGCCAAGTTTACAACTGACATTAAGAGATGCACTATTTCAGCATTATATTTAAAACATATCCATTAACTTACAATCTCTTCCCTATGAAATAAAGATCCTTTAACAAGTAGAAATATCTTGATCTGCTAGAACTAGCGAGACAAAGTATCAATTAGAAAGAATATCTTGATCTGCTAGAACTAGCGAGAGGAAGAGAAATTCAATAATTTTCCTTTCAATGAAATCAAATTAGGAATGTACAATCAAATATCTAGAGAAAACCTTAACTTTGTGAGGAACAAGAGATTTCCATATGACGGATAAATGAAGAAAAGAATTAGAACTAGGAAGTGAACTAGAATGAATATTGTGATGTGAATGCCTGTTCCTTTAATGTTATACATCTCTAATACCAAAAGAAAAACCCATAATTCCCGCTGAAGCTCATTTTCACAGCTTTTACGCCTTCCAACATAGTCTTTTTACTTCTTGTTGCTAAACACATTTATTAAAGTGCAGAAAACACAAGTACATGGGATTTCAAACAAAAACCAACATTAATAACAAACTGTTGTGGTATAGAAAACACAATATTACCTTAGTCAACTGAGCACTTCATTGAGATGAATCCTTCTTTAAGGTTGCTCATCATTAAAACAAAATTACCAGTGACTTTTTTTGTATATCCGAATTTTGTTACAAATTTATCATTGACATTTTTTTCAATTTGTGAAATCTGAAAGTGCGAGAATATATGATTATTGACCAACACAAGGGGTGGAAAGAGATTGATTAATGAGTCATATCAAGCATTAGTTGAATGAATATCTACGATAAAACAAGGACTTAAAAATAATTACTAATTTAGCAACATTAATGGAAAAGCAAAATCATCCATTATCCCACCACAAGATATTAAGTAAATCAGTTCACTTACAATGTACTGATACACTACTATTTTCCATGTATACAGCTTCACTCAGCAAAAATTAACTCTTTTAATGAACTGAAGACCTCCCATGCTTCTATGCCCTTTGTTGAGGAATACTTAAAAGGTCTTTGTTATAAAATTGAGCAATAGAACACCTTCCATGTTAGCAGTTACCACTAAGACAACAATTTAAATCTACATCATAAAAGGCTCTGGAAGAGAAAGTCCGATGTTAGTACTTAGACAACAATCTAGATATAAGGCAATGGTAGTAATTTATAACAAAGCTCATATGTTTATGAAGATGACATTTGATATCAATCTTTCTAGTGGTGCTTCCTTATTTCCTTCATTAGAAATAATTTCCCATAGCTTACAAAGTTCAAGAGGCATGCCATTTTCAACATTAAATAGAAACCAAACCACCTTCACTGTACAAAGAAAACATGTAAGATAGGGGTTTGTAGGAAAACCATGAATTGTAGGCATTCACTCAGCTAGTTTTTCATAGAGGGTAAGAACCAAAAAGAACACAATAATTTAATGTCACATACATACATAGCAGCAAAGCAATGTAAATAAAATACCATCACATAAATATGAATTACTTCAGATTTGATAAGTTCGATAAGGATAAAGTGAGATGTAAATTTGATCAGTACTCTAATATGAAATTAATTAATGAAAGTGCAGACAAAATATGCAATTTCAATTGTGTAACCGTCCGAAAAAAAAGCAACAGACAAATGAAAGCCTGGACCTTCAATCGCAAAGTCTTTGCTAAAATTCAAATTCCATAACTGTATAAATCTTATAAAACCTTAAACTATAAGAATATTCACCAAAGAAAACTTAAACATAATTAAGCACCTTGTTGAAAAAGCTCTAACTTGTCGATTCCAAATTCTTTGTTCTTCAATCTCTCCTTTCAGATTGATTACATGTTGTCTTATTTATCAGCAATCCCCATTTCTTTATTCCTTCTCGGGGAGGATTCCCTAGCATTATAGTTTGGTAATGAAGCCATAAATATCATTTATTTTAATTGGGCAGATCCTGCTCCATATTCCCAATTTTTAGATCGAAACGAACATTAGAAAATAGTTGATCTGTTGACTCCCCCTCCTTAAAACACCAATTTCAAAATTGAGGAGAGAACATCATGTGAGGCAATAATTTTTGGATTTATCTCAGTTTTTTTGTGAGCCATAAACCTGCATATACTTCAATATTGAAGAAATACATGCTTTTCAAATGATGTCTGATTTTGGAAAAGGAGGAACGTCTGCATTGGCAATTACTTTCTCAAAGAATGATTTACCTGACCCAAATATCCCAAGAATCGATCGAAACCGAGACCTTTGATATTAATTAAGCTATGGCTTAGTTGGAAGCAAGAGATTGATTAATAGCATTTGATATTATAACTATATTATAAGTACCTGGAATAGTAGGTGCATGATTTATGACATAAGGCAAGTCAAAATTGACCCCCTTAATTGTAGGATATCTAGCAAGGATGCTTTTGATGGTAATGCCGAACCTCCACCAAGATCAACCACCACTTTAAGTTTCTCATCATCAAATCCTTTGTACTTGTCGAGGATGTTCCTCATCAGGATTGTTGTGTGATTGAAAGTTAAGTCAGTGAAAAGTTGGATGTACTTCTCATTAGTACCCAAGTACTCAAATATTGTCATTCCATGTTTCTTCTCAAATGGGGTTCCGCCTTCAATTAACGCATCTTTCAAGCAGTACCTAACATTAATATATTAACAATTAATCAAGCAGAACATTAAAAGTTATTACTTTCTCAAATGCTTTGCACTCTACGTGCTAACCTTTATTGTTTTAATGTTTTTCATAGATCAATTCCATGGCACTCTCTCCTTTGGTTGAAAGTAATGTTCTCTTAATGTAGAAAGTTACATGCATGGTGCTTTTGAATTTCACTATGTGCTTGGTACTGTTTTCTGTTGAAATCAATCTAAGAGTTAGTTAGCTAATTAATTCCTTTTGTATTTGTTGTTGTTATCTGTTAATATTATACTACGAGTGGTTGGACAATGTAAGTTCATTTTTTTTAGCTTCTCAAGTTAAGTTCATTTTCTTTATCTTCTCGTTGAACTTTTATATGATCATGTCAAAGACCACTTGTGAAATTTGCAGGTCTATTTTTTTTTTTACTTGTATATGTTTGAATTACAATTATAGGCTAAGATTCAGAGGATGCGCGAGGAGATGTCACAGTCAGCAGAAGAGGCAGGAGATGATCCACATGTGGACGAGACAGATTTATATTACAAAGGCGTCGGTGTTGATCACAAGGGACGAGTGTACGGGTTAGGGTCTACGGGAAGAAGGTACAATGATCCAGGAGCCAGTTCATCTCAGGGCCCGTCGAGCCAGGACTTTGCGACTCTTCAATCTAATGTCTCACGTCTCACTTCTATCGTTGAGGATCAACAAAATCAAATACAGACGCAGCATGAACAGATAGCTTTACTACAATCCATGTTAATGCAGAGTATGAGAGGTGGACATCCTGGAGCGAGCTCATCTCATCCTCCACCTCCACCTCCACCTCTAACTCCAAGTCCACGTCTACGTCCACCTCCACCTCCACGCCTATCTCACCAGGAGAATCTTACTCCACCGACGGCGGTGCCTACTCCAGCTTTAGATGTTAACGATGTTTATCGCCCGAGAATGTACGAGCCTGAAGATGAAGAGGAAACGAACTTGCCATTGCAGCAGGAGTGGATCGATGCATTATCCGACACACATCCCCTACCACGACCTGACAGAGACAATTGATATGATACACTTGATATACATTTGATATGATACATTTGATATTTTGATATATTTTGATCTTTTGATATTTTTTGATATTTTTTGATATTTTGGTGGAAACTTTTACACACATGTATATATGATGTCTATTTTGATATTTTTTAGAACTGTTTTGGTTTCATTAGCATGTTATATGTGAAACTTCTATTGTACAATGAGTTCCCAGCAGGTTACTTGTGTTGTATGATATGTTTTCCACAGCTTTAAATGTATAAACAAAATTGCTGCAGGTTATTTGTTTTCAGCAGGTTATTACAGGTTATTTATTGCAGGTTATTTGTTTCCACAGGTTGATGCAGGTTATTTGTTGCAAGATGTGTGCTGAAATGTGTTGTAGTTGCAGGATGTTTGCTGAAATGTGTTGCAATTGCAGGATATATGCTGAAATGTGAAATTTGTTGCAGGATGTGTGCTGAAATGTATTGCAGGATGTGTGCTGAAATGTATTGCAGGATGTATGCTGAAATGTGAAATGTGTTGATGTGTGCTGAAATGTATTGCAAGATATGTGCAGGATGTGAAATGTGTTGCAGGATGTGTGCTGAAATGTAAAAATGTTTTTGTGTACTGGAGTGATGAATTCCGTCCCTGATTCAATTTCTAATCAGGGACGGAATGCATAATAAACGCTAGTTAAAACTATGAGTTTGGTTTCTAAACCGTCCCAGTTTAGAGACGGATTTAGGAACGGAATTTATAAATTCGGTCTCTAATCCATTGTTACTTAGAGACCGTTTTAAGAACAGAATTTTCAGTTTCTAATTAACAACGGAATTTTCGGTTTCTAATTAACAACAGATTTCAAATTCCGTCCCTGATCAGTTAGCGACGACGATTTTGGCAACCGATTTATTCCATTCCTAATTTGGTTTCTGACCATTTGGCAACCGAATATCAAGCTATTAGGAACATAATTTTTCGCCCCTATCTAAGTTGATTCTTGTAGTGCGGGCATTGATGCGTTCTTCAAGGCGGAACCCCGACACTCAACCTTACCTGACATAAATAGTATAAATGCACACTTGTGATGACTAGCATAACAACTACAATGTATATATATCACATAAATAACAATACAACATATCACAATCACATATCCAAGGTTAGTGTAGTTTTAACCTATCTGCGGTGTCCACATGTCGTCTGAGCTGGCGTCCTAGTTTGAAAATAAGGAATTAAATGGCATTAATAAATAACGAGCCGTTATAGATACTACAACAGGATAACTGCTAGTATTATTCTACAACACTGAGAAGTTCGATATTGCAAGTGAAGAACTTCAAGATGGATTACAACAAAAAATCTGAGAAGAAAGGTGCTTAAAGGACTGAAGAACTTTAGGGAGATAACGAGTCAAGATTTTGAAAGAAATAATAGACTCAGTTGTTGATCGTTGGATAACTCCCATAAATTCAAAATTGGATTCTGAGGAGGTTTTCCAAGTTGTAGTGTATTTGGGTCTGAATTCGTACATAGAGTACGTAGACTGAGTCTATAATTACTCATTAATGCCATTGTATGAAATCATCATTCATAGCTTGAGCTTTGTGAGAACGACATATCATTAAAGTGGTTGTACATATTATCAATTTGATTAATTAATTATTTGGGCTGAGCGTAAGCAGAGGAAGACATTAAGGTCTCACTGCAATTTCAATTATATGTTCAGTTTTGATGTGTGTTAGTTAGTTCATCACTGATTTGTTAATCTCCTCATTTCCTTTGGTTTCTAAAACTTTAACACTAACTATATATAACAATCCTCAAGTCATATTCCTAGACTTAATCTCTAAATGTGAAACATTTTAAGATATCGTTCTATTGAGATTTCCATATTTTATAAAAATTTAGGCAGAGACTCCCTTAAAAATGGGTTGTCATCATCGAAAACTTTATAAATGACGACTTTAAGAGAAGGCCTAGAAGGACTCATATCTCTACAATAGGCCTAGAAGGACTCATATCAAATTCGCATCAAGTTCACAAGTTTCAACCTAAAAAATTTATTGTACAGTCATGTCAGCTCCATCATCTGTATTTATAGTTTCAAACTTCAAACCTTATCTAATCCTCAAGAAGTACGCCAATCGTATCAAGGTATACTTGAGTCATAACGTTATTACTACTATTATTGGGCCTATCACTCATTCTTATAACTAAGAAAATATTATGTTATGTAAGACAATTCATTCAATAAGAAATAGAAATTTAAACAACATTTAATACCCTAATGAGCTCATCTTATCCTTTCATGAAGTTCATAACTTATAATCGCCAACTGAAGGTAAAGCAATTTCTGATAAGTAATCCTACATTGTGCTTCATACCTTTATAAGTCAATATTTTGATAACAGAAGAATAATAATGTATGCTAGCAATTTCAATGAATCATATATTCAATATGAGCCATAACCTTCCTATTAGTAGTTCATTAGAGAATATGCAGTAAAATAATGAAAAATAATAACAGTACTAGAAATGCAACCATGATGTAATGCAAGGGTAATCCATCAAAAAGATATTCAAAGAAATCTTTCGGTCTGTCTTAGATCCCCAGCCATTCGATACCAACAAGAAATAAAGCTAAGATCATAATGAACACAAAGGTGTACTTGTAAAAGTAATAAACCCGACACAAGAGAGTCTCAAGACTCACAAACCCGACATACAACTCACCCAAAATGCATGAATGTATGTCTAAGAATCTCATGAATGCGATACACGCACTACAAAAAAATCGCAAATCAGAAACGGAATTTTCCGTTTCTGATTTGCGAAAATTCCGTCTCTGAATGAAATCAGAAACGGAACAGAGACGGATTCGTTCCGTCTCTGAAAACGTCGTCGCTGATACGATCAGAAACGGAATATGGATTCCGTTTCTGATTAGAGACGGAATAGAGACGGAAATTATCCGTTTCTGATTAGAGACGGATTTAGAGACGGAACTTAGAAACGGAACAGAGACGGAACAGAAATGGATTTTATTTTCAAAATGGTACATTTGTACTTGCATTTCGTCTCTGATTCCGTTGCTGATTAGCAACGGAATCAGAGACGGAATTAATAAATTTATGAATTCGTCTCGATTCCGTTTCTAATCGATCAACGAATCGAATCGAGACGGAATACAAAGTGTCCGTCTCTGATTCCGTCTCTAATTGGAAACGGAATCAGAGACGGATTATTCCGTCTCTGATTCCGTTTCTGATTCCGTTGTTAATTAGAGACGGAATCAGAGACGGAATTAATATTTCCGTCTCTGATCCGTTTGTGATTGATAGAAATATTTACGGAAAATTAGAGACGGAATAGCAACGGAAAATTTGAATTTCGTTGCTAATCCGTCTCTAATTTTTTTGTTTTGTTTAAATATGGCACGTATACATAAGCCAATCGATTCTCCAACCTAAAAAATCAAAATACAACCCGATATGACATACTCCATCGCCTGTACCCCCTCCAACAACTCCTTGAGGGTGCTAACATCCCCCAAAGAAGCCAAATTGCGCATCCATACATCAAAAATATATATCAACAAAAATTCAAAAGAGAAAGAAAAAATGTGAAGCGAAAATTAGCCCAAACATTTATATATCCACGGAAAGTTGTCATGTATTACAAAAGCTCCAAAATTTGGAAGTATACACAAAAACCAACCAATCCTATCATTCAACAAGCAAAAAAAAAAGAACACTCACAAAAGGTCCAAAATTTGGAAGTATAGACAAAAAGGACTTCATCTAAGAAGTAAAACGCAGCTTTGAAGCATTTCGAATCTCCATCGAGGGCAACAACCGGTGAGTATGCACTGAAAGAAGTAGGCAAAGGAGAGATTAATTAGTTTGAGGTCCCTGCGAGTTAGCGCGCTAACTCCAAAAGTATTAGCGCGCTAATTAGCCCCCCGCGAGATATTTTTGACTTTTGGAAATCAAGCTTTAAATTTGAATTTTTGATTTCCTGGATTCCTAGAACGGCTATAAACGGTCATATTGGAATTCCTATCACTATAAAACCACCACAAACTTGGTTTTAACATAAGGAAGACGAAACACATTAAAAAATGCAAGATCTACAAAGAGAAGAATGGCATAAGTGCAAGAATGCTAAAAGGGAAAAACTAAAAGTTAAGCACAAACCTATCATGTAAGTATGATTCTAGAACTCATCCTCTCACCCCATCTAAAACTGTTGTGTGTTCCAAAGGCGACAAGCCATGTGTTCCTACTAAAAAAAAAAAAAAAACCATTTGGGATTCAAGAAAAGCGATGAAGAAAAGAAAAAAACCATACTTTGGTGAATAAGAATGATACCAAAAAAAAACATGATCATCAAGCAAATGCGATCACGGATGAAGTTGGTGTCAATGTTGCTATTTTCCTAGGCATAGGAGATGGCGAACAATGTTTCTATAAGATGGACCTATCATGTAAGTTGAGTTGTATAACATGTATAACATGTTTTATAAGGGTTGGTTAGGTCGTGGACGAGTTTATGGGTCGCTAACACAAAGGGATAAAATTATTACTCGAGGTCCCCTGAGTTAGCGCGCTAATTCCAAATATTAGCGCGCTAATTAGCCACTGCCAGATATTTTTGACATTTGGAAATCAAGCTTTACATTTGAATTTTTGATTTTCGGGATTCCTAGAACGGCTATAAACGGTCATATTGGAATTCCTATCACTATAAAACCACCACAAACTTGGTTTTAACATAAGGAAGACGAAACACATTAAAAAATGCAAGATCTACAAAGAGAAGAATGGCATAAGTGCAAGAATGCTAAAAGGGAAAAACTAAAAGTTAAGCACAAACCTATCATGTAAGTATGATTCTAGAACTCATCCTCTCACCCCATCTAAACTGTTGTGTGTTCCAAAGGCGACAAGCCATGTGTTCCTACTAAAAAAAAAAAAAAAAAATAAACCAGCTGGGATTCAAGAAAAGCAGTGAAGAAAAGAAAAAAACCATACACTGGTGAATAAGAATGATACCAAAAAAAAACATGATCATCAAGCAAATGCAGTCACGGACTGAAGTTGGATCATCAAAGATGACGGCAGCTCACCAGTCAAGTGATTGTTCTCAACATGACTGAACCAGAAAAAGCAGCAATCATGAATACACAAGATTAGTAATTGAGCAAATAAATTACAAAGGAAATCTTTAAAAGATAAAGCATCAAGTGCATACATGATTTTTAGCTCCGTACAACCAGTGAAATCAGGAATGGGACCAGTGAATGAATTACCATCAAGCCATCTGCAAACATGATTGAGAACGCAATCAAAAATTAAAAACATAAAAGAGACCAATACCAGCTATAAAAATGTATATTTAGATCTTACAACTCAATCAAACTAGGCAAATTTGTAATATCTGAAGGAATGTTCCCTGTCAGATTCTTTCCAGACAAAAATCTGCCAGATGTAAAACGCAAAATAAAATTACACCAATTAGTATGTATTCTCTCACTAAATAGCTACCCATAAAACAAAGAAAAATCAAGCTAGAGAAGAAATTCCACATACATTGAAGTTATCCTTGGTTGTGGATCTGAGCTGCACCGTAACCATGACCATGGTACAGGTAAACATGGGTCGCCGCCTTCTTGTGCCCAATTTGCTAACGGGTACTTAGAAACTAGACCAATTATTGCAGTCACTGGAAATCAAAAATAACTTATCTTAGAAATACGAATACCAACATCATTACAGAAGACTGAAAAAAATAGTTGAAACAATGGAAATAATGCATCACTTACTGTCCAGGGAGCCAAGATTTATCTCAAGGTAACTGTTTATCTCCATGGCATTCAAGAGGGGTCCTCTGGTTGATTCAGTGGCTTTTAAGAACTTAAAACTAAAAACGAAGGGTAATGATATATTGGGGTAACCTGGTTCATACAATTGATACTTTCCATGAGCATTTTCGAGTATATTAACTGCAGCCTTGCTAACTTCAGGCATATTTGGAAGGACAAGCCTGAATATCCGGGAATCAGTTGGACTCAAATCTTCAATTTCAGCAAAGTAACAAACAGCCCATCCAAAACCAGGAAAACCATTCAAGTTCAACCGGTAAGTTAGTGAACCATTGGTGCCAACGACAGCTGTCTGCATAACTTTTACAGGAGGTCTTTCATCTCTGTTGACATAAATTGGCATTGTGGTTGAAACCTTCTTGGTTCCTGGAGCAACATCAACTAGGTAATTTGCCTTCTTCAAAGAATCAGATACCCATATTCTATCAAATGGATCATCAGGATACCTGACATGGTAAACAAAGACTTTTAAACCCCATGTACACATAGAACTTCAGCTGAGAAATAAAATGGTAATACATCTGAAATACATCTCTTAGTAATCATTGTAGAAAAAGAGGCCGATTCAAAATAACTAAGAAAGATCCCAAATATTCAAATCTGTTTCCAAATCCCATTGGCATGGCAAATAGAACAAAGGCATACCTTACAGGATCTTCACTGTTGGCACCAAAGTTTATTCTCGCAGAAACACTGAGGAAAAACTGAGTTTCATGGTCTGTGTAATAAATGGAACCATTAAATTGTCGAAGCTCAAGAGTGGAGATAAATGGTTGCCCTGTTGTAGCATTAGACAAACAAACAGAAATTGTAGGTGCCATTGCCAAAAAAATTAACTCCCTAACTTCCATAGTGCTAGCATCAGAAATGACTATCGTTGACCAATAGGTAGCCCCAAGTGCGATATCAAACTTTGGGTAGACATTACTGTTGTCAAAATTTCCATATAAGAAGCTTGCTCTCACAAGGTATCGAGTTCTTGCTTTGACCTCAAGAGTATAACAATATTTTCTGTTATCTGCAGGAAAGTATCTGAGTGTCATATACTGTTTCCTAGTCTCGTTAGCGAGCAATATGTTTGCCACTTCACCATATGGAAATTGGTTATCAGAAATCCATTCAAGTCCCAGATCATCGGTAAAATTGACCTTCCCACCGCAATCTAGGCTTACAAAACCTGCTTCACACGAGAAAATTGTCAGTATTACTAAACTAGATGGAAAAAAGGAGTTAGCTCCATGTTATGCTGGATATACACTAGCAGAAAATTGCTTTTGCAATTGTACTAATTACCAAATCATAAAATTGGATAAAGCACAAGTAAAGAACATCCACAAGAACATTTAATAATTGTGAACTGAAAATGAAGCACTTTCTGCCTCCAATTCACATTGTATAATTAAATAGAGAACTTCCTATAACAACATAAGGATGTCACCAAAAGACAAAACAGCACACTCGCACTCACACTCACACTCACGTCAAAACCAAACCCTTGTATCCAATTTAGATGAATAAGTTGTTGAGAGTGAACCCATCTCAAGAAAAATTGAAGGCTACATAACCCTACATGCATCAAATGCGTCCACTTGGCTTGATTTAATCCAGCTCATGATGTGCTAATTAGCCACTGCCATATATTTTTGACTGTTGGAAATCAAGCTTTACATTTGAATTTTTGATTACCTGGATTCCTAACACGGCTATAAACGGTCATATTGGAATTCCTATCATGATAACCAACAACACCTAACTAATCAATCATCCATAGCAAGTGCATGAATATGAAATTACTAACTATAACATCAAACGACAAAGTAATTACCTCAGTACATGATTCTAATGTATTATAATGACTCTCATGACATGCTTTACCGATAAAATAAACATGGAATAACAACCAAATACGGATGACATGCTTTACCGATAAAATAAACATGGAATAACAACCAAATACAGAATCAATATAAATCTTGAATTGCTCAATTAAAAGGTTGAAATGAAATAGTACATATTAATAAACCTAAAAATAGAACAAGCATAACCTCAATAACTATGCATGTAAGAGAAGAGCAGAACAAAAACTTCTAAACCAAACAAAAGACACAACATTAACTTAATAGATCAAGTGAAGAACACCAACTAATGCACAATCAACCAAGGAACAAATCAAATCACTCAAGAACAGTTAAAATAAAACCTCATAAAGTAATAACAATTATAAGAACTGAACTCTTAAAATATGTCACTTGATAAAGAGTTTGTTCCTTCACAGTTCATAAACAATAAGGTAGTACTATAACACGGCCAATTGCCAAGACGAATATACAAAAATAAAATGGATTCCATGACCATAATAGCTAAGACCTTTCAAGAAAATAAATTTTTCATTTAAATCTATTTATTAGACTAGTATATTGAGCCGCTAAGAAAACCTAGTATACACAATGATAGTCGACCACATTATGTTCATTTCCTATATTTGAACATCAAGGCATATATATTGCCTTCCCTAGCTAGAGATATAGCTTCAGTTCAAGTGAAAATCTATAACATATTTCATTCATGAGCATAATATTTGCAATGCTAACAAGTATTACGACTTTAATATTCCTGGATGCCGCATATAATGTACGTAGGAACACCAGGACACCCCAAATATTTATTGATAGATGGAAATTTATGAAGTCTCCATGCTTAATTTAAATTGGAAAATCTCTCTAGATAAAATAGCTTCTTGCCTTCAACTCCGATGTTTACTAGAAGATCGAACTATCAAATGAACCATAGCGGAAACTTAAATAATTCTCATGTCACCCGACGGAATATTCCATTAATTTTTTAAATTAGATAAACAAGGGGACTAGAACGCCAACCTGACAGACGCAAATTTTTAGCGAAAACGGCCAAGCGATTCAAGACTTCCTCAAAACCGTCACAAGGTGAATGATCTCTATGAAAGTCGAAGAGAGCTCTTGATCATGAGTGTTGCCTCGCATTATAAAGAACAATAAAAAACAAATAAGAAATGAAGATTGTAGTAAGACTCCAAAACTACAAATTCCTTGCTAACCGGATCCGAATCGAGACCGAGAGAGAGCGAGAGATATCGGCGATGAAGGAGACCAGCGCGACGAGACGGAGAGACCGAGAGAGACGGCGAGACCGGGTAGCACGACCAGACGGAGAAACGGAGACCACCGCGACCAGACGGCCGGAGCGAGCACCAGAGAGACCCTCGCACGACCAGACGGAGAGACGAGACGATCGAACGGGATGGACGTGTGGGGGGACGATCGAACGGGATGGACGTGTGGGGACGAGACGATCGATCGGCGCGACGAGACGGAGAGACGGATTTAGGTTTTTGGGTTTTTTCGTGGGAATGATTTGGGGATTTCGTGTTTTGTTGCGGGGGTGGGGGGGGGGGTGCGGGAAGGAAGAGAAGAGGCTGCCAGGATCAGAGAAAATACAAATCTCGAGGAATGATGAACGGCCATAAGAAATGAAGAATTTGGCGGGAATGGTGGCGCCAAATTTCAGAGACGGAATTTAGTTCCGTCTCTAATTCCGTCTCTAATTCCGTCTCTGATCCGTCCCAAATCCGTCTCTGAAAATTTCCCTGTCAGTGCCGTCGCTAACTGTTACAATTAGAAACGGAATAAGTTCCGTTTCTAATTCCGTTTCTGATTTAGAAACGGAAATAAATTCCGTTTCTAATTCCGTTTCTGATTTGCTGTTTTTTTGTAGTGACGAAACAAACGTACACAACACTTCTACAATAAATATAAAATATACACCTCATTGCAGGATTTGCTTACAACCAACTATCTTTAGGCTAAATTTTCAGGATTCCCGGAGCGTCAGATCACCTCGAAAGTAGCTCGAATAGCTTCTCTGCATACATAAAAATAGTTCTGATCAAAATTCAAGTAAAACCAAATCACGAAATCGCATGAAAGCTACGGCCAAAGTAGGCTCGAGAGCTAGTTCCGAAAATAATTATTTATAACAATTTCAACTAGCTAATATTGGGTAACTTTTTTACCTTGAAAACCTCAATGTTTTTCATACTTACCAAAAAGAAACTTGTAATACTCATTTTGTTCTTTTCATAGACTCCAAGAACAGTCAAATCAGATCACTAACGAAGAAGTTATGATTTTTCCAATATGGTTAGTGGACTATAAAAATTTTATTAATTTTGAACTAAGAAAACTTCTCCAAATTAATATTTTCGCAATTAAATTCGCAAAACTTGACACCAAATACCAGGAAAGCACCGACACTAAATTAAAAATATTTTCACAGCTTGTGGAGTTAAATTGAATCAAAACCAATAATCAATTCATTCAGAATCTCAATGTATACCAATTTCAACTATAAAAATATTTTCAATATAGTTATCAAATGAGTTGCATCAATTCAATTCATGAAAAACCTAACCCGAGCTAGTGGAATATATTCCAAATTAGTGCAAATCAACCCAGTACATCAATTCATGATAATTTCTACTAATTTCCATCAAAACCGCACAAGAAAAATAAAAAAAATTGCAAAAACTCAAATTGAATTGAGGAAAATGTTAGGCATTAATAATTTACTGAATTCCAAGCCAAATAGCTCAATTCCACTGCGGAAACTTATCTCAAACTGACTGTCTTGCAATGTTCTACTATTTTGCCGAATGAAATCGGGCAAAAATCTGACGTAGGGAGCTCGACGAGCGAAAGAAAATGCAGAAATGGTTGACAAACTGAAAAACCATTTCGTTTTGTTGATGATAGAAATGTGATTTGATTCTTTATATATATATTAAAGTTGTATCTTGGGTTTGTCACATAGCAGCTTTGAGCTTCCTTGCAGTGCCACATAACACACCCAAAACTCCCTATTTATTAATATGATAAATATCTAACTTTTATTCTTTCTTAAATAAAAAATTAATAAATATGAAAAATAAATTTACAAATTTAAAATAATATAGGTTACGAAAAATTCTAACCCTTCAACTTCTGTCACATCATCAACACCAACTCTAATCTAAATCTATATATTATAGTTGTATCTTGGGTGTGCCACGTGGCAATTTCGAGCTTCCTCGTGGCACACCCAAGACTCCCTATTTATTAATATAAGTTTCTTAAATCTCTAACTTTTTATTCTATCTTAAATAAGAAATTAATAAATATGAAAATTTAATTTACGAATTTAAAATAATATAGATTACGAAAAATTCTAGCCTTTCATCTTTCACCACATCATCAACACCAACACTAATGGGAATAAAGTTATATCTTGTGTTGCCACATGAACCTTCCCTTAATAGTAATCTACCACGTCGTAAACCTCACACATTAACTATTTCTCAAGCCTCATAAGCCATACATTAATGGTCCACTCACTTTCTTTTGGCATCTTGATTTTCCTATGTTGATGTAACTACGAAGTTAAATAGTTATTGTTTAATCATTTATAATTATACATCAATTATTATTTTAGTCTTTTGATGATCTCCTTAGGTAGGTATGTAACATAACACTAATTTATTTCATCAATAAAAAAAGCATAACACTAATTTAAATAATTCCATAACCTTTTTTTAATTATAGCTTAATTATTTATTTTTGGTCTTTGGATCTCCCTGTGTAATTATGTAACCTATCATTGATTTCTTAATCATTCTCTCCACTATATAAGCCAAAGCTTCTGTTGAACTCACTCACCTTTCAAAATTATATTTCAATATTTAATTTTATACACATTTGTCACCGCTATGAGTCTTTTGAGGCCAAAAGTGGAAGAAACGCGCATGTTGAAATGTATCTTTCCCTCTCTCTTTTTACAATTTGATTTGTTATATTATTATTTTTTGTTTATGCTGAATAATTTGTTATTGACCTCAAGTTCATCAAAGATTTCAGTTAAAATGTCTCATTTTTTCTAACAAAATCACTTTTTTATTTAATACATGATACTTTATCTTGCCAGCTCGCGAAACGCGCGATGCCGATTATTATATATATTAAAGTTGTATCTTAGGTGTGCCACGTGTTAGTTTCGATCCTCGTAATACCACATGACACACCCAAGACTCCCTATCTATTAATATGAGTTTCTTTTAAATCCTGAAACTTTTTATTCTTTCTTAAATACAAATTAATAAATATGATAATTAAATTTACAAAATAATATAGGTTATGAAAAATTCTAATCCTTCAACTTCTGCCACATCATCAACACCAACTCTAATGGGAATAAAGTTATATCTTTTGTTGTCATATGCACCTTCCCTTAATAGTAATCTTTCATATCTTAAACCTCACACATTAACTATTTCTCAAACGTCATAAGCCATACATTATCGATCCACTTACTTTCTTTTGGCTTCTTGATTTTCCTATGTTCATGTAATTACTAAGCTCAATAGATATTATTTAACTATTTATAATTATAAATTAATTATTTTTTTAGTCTTTTGATCTCCTTAGGTAGGTATGTAACATAACAATAATTTAAATAATTCTAAAACCATTTTTTATTATAGCTTAATTATTTATTTTGGTCTTTTGATCTCCCCATGTAATTATGTAACCTATCATTAATTTCCTAATCAATCTCTCGACTATATAAGCCAAAGCTTATGTAGAACTCACTCACCTCTCAAAATTCTCATTCAATATTTAATTTTATAAACATTTGTCTTCACTACGAGTCTTTTGAGGCAAAAAGAAGAAGAAACACGCGTTATGAAATGTATCTTTCCCTCTCTCTTTTTACGATTTGATTTGTTATAATATTTTTTTTTCTACGTTAAATAATTTGTTATTGACCTCAAGTTTATCAAAGATTTCACTTAGAAAGGACTCATTTTTCTAGCAAATACACTTTTTTATTTAATACGTGATACTTTCCTTTCCTACCCGTGAAATGCGCGATGCCGACTAGTTTATATATAAACCCTTATCTGCCTACTTGAGCTGCTTAATTTATTTTTATTTATTAATTCATAAAAACCTTATTTTGGCGTGTTTTACCTTCCGGTACTCGTTCTGTATCCTATTTTTCACCAAATTGAGCCAAACTCTCGATAAAATGGTCCAATTCCATAACACGTCCATAATACTTGTTTCGGTTACACCAGAACTTCAAAAATCTTAACTTTGTCCATGAAATATTAAACTTTTATAGACTAGTTATGTTGCCATACTTAGCCAAACTTACACCAATTTAGACTCGTCCTCAACCTCGACCACGATTAACCAACACGAAACTCTGGGCTAGGTCTTACAACTACTCCATCCTCATTTTACAATACCACCAATCCAACTTGAACGTAAATTGAGGCAAAATCCTCACGTGATACTTAACACTTGATTTAAGAGTTTTTGAGCAATAAATTATTTATTTTTACTCATTACTTTACACACACTTTCAACCACAATTATGACAAATTGAGGATACACCTCAACACACTCTGACATTACGATGAAATACCATATGATACACACACACACTAGGCATTCACCAATGAAAAATGATATTAACCTATTGATTTTTCTTTTTCACCGATCCGAGTCCAAATGTACACCACGTGTTGTGATTAAGAACCATTAATCTCATAATTAGATCATAATATAGGTTTAAATTGGTGTTTCAAGCCGTTATTTTGGTTTGGTTCTGGTATCTGGTCTAAGTAATGGTTTGGGCTAGGCCAACCGTCCATAAGTCAGGGAAGGGATGACTTAGTTGGTATTAGAGAATAGGGATTAGAACCTAGGGAAACATTAGATTAGAGAAACCTAAGTTATAGAGCCTTTAAGTTTAAAGGTCAAGTTTAAGTTGAATCAATCAATGATATAGGGCATTGGTTCAAGTCAACATAATGTGCACAAATGACCAATCGTAAGATTGGAATGGGATTGAAAACAAAAGATGAAACGTTGATATAATATTATTTGTTCTATGATTGTAATATCTATATCGTCTAGATACTTCTTCCTACTTCCTTGAATTATAAGATTAACTCCATCTTGTTGCGCTCCAGTACACTATGAATAACCACGGTGGAAGTTCCCATAATTTGAAAGAAACTCAGGGCAGGGATGAGTAACACTGGCGTAGAGATATGGATCAATGCATTTCTACCTTGACGGAGACTTTAATGGCCTAATATTCATTGACATCGTTATTTAATTTATTTTCATATACGAATGCCAACACGACCATGTGGACATCACACTTAGGCTAGGCTAGGCACGCCTAACTAGGTAAATAGATTGCATTTGTCAGTTGTTTGCCTTATTGAGATGTCAATTCATTCAATTACTTCATATTGTATCGCATTTGTGTGTTTATATTGATAAATCGTATGAAATAGTGTGATGGGTATTCACCTCGTAAAGCATGTTTATGCGGGGTGTCGGGTAGGCAAAGTATGAGTACACTAGGATGACAAAATAATAATAATAAAACCATAGGCTAAGTCAATTAAATCGAAATAATAGGCAATGGAACGCCTCATTATGCGTGCCAAAGTGCAGGGCACGGAGTAATAGGGGATTAATTGAACAAGACTAAGCTGTGGAGCGTCTGAATGGAGTCATTAATGTGAGTTTTACAGCTCAAAATGAGGCCTTTGGATGGTCCTAGAGATATGTGTACACACACTTTATGAGAGAATGGATAAATACAAGTTGGTAGGATATTTTTGGTCATAACCATTCCTACTCTTTAAAAATTTAAACCTTTAAAGATGAGATGAGCTAACTTTATCAAGGATTTGGAGAGGAAATTCATCAAACAATCAACAATCATGGTGAGCTATAAAATCTTTTTTTAATTCCCATGAAAATGAGCTCAATTTTGAGGATTTTTGATGAAAATAAATTTGAAACTATAACTCACTGATTTTCTTGTGTATCAAGGTGTAATTAGAGTCAAATTCATCAATTGATTGAGTATATTACATTGATTTTGAGGAAATTGATGATATGGTGAAATGGGTGAATGCATGATTTGTCAATTTTAATATGATTTGTTATAATCCGGTTATTTTCATGGTGTTTGTGGTTCCCCTACGAGGTGTGGGTAGGGTCGAAGACTAAGGGGGACTCAGGGCGTTAGGGAGCAAAATTTCAGAGTTGGGAATTTTGCTGCCTAACATAGGGAGTGTGCTTCCAAGGTAAGGAGTATGCTCCCAGTTCGTATGAGTTCTTGACGAAGAACACATAGCGCGTTACGTGAAAATGTAGCACAATACCTCTCTGGAGCAGGCTCCCTAAACTGAGGAGTCCACTCCCCAATAGTTAACATCGAACTGTTCGGAATTTTTTTTGGTTATTTGACTATCAACTTAACGGCCCATTTTTCAAATAAACCGCCACGGGGGCCAATGTGGGCCCACTGTCTGTCTTACCAGTGACAACTGTGCTCAACATTGGATTGTATGCTCCATTTTATCTTTTTAAACCCTATTAATTATCAATTTACTAATTAAGTTGTATTGAAATCAAATTATATGTTAAGTCATCATAAAATTCTCAAATTAACATAGTGGAAGCCTTAGTTCCACATTTACTCGCATAATGATATTATAAATGTGCGACATAAACCAAAAACCTAATGTGGAAAGCCCATATACAACCATAAATACCTCTGAAGTCACAAAAAAATCAATATACACAAGGTATCCCAAAATATCTCAAAATTCCCAAACCCAAAATGAAATAAAATATATATAATACAAACATACGAGTCAGGCAATCTCAGATCAACGGTACTCTGGCAGCTTGCTCTTGCCCCTACTCGTATTAGGATCTGTACTCAAGCCATCACAAAAGGCAGATGACGAGTCCAGAATGAGTATTCCCAAGGAAATTAATTGAGCAATACTGAAAGTAAACACTGAAATTTAAATAAAGCTATTAAATAAACATAAAAAATAAATACAAGCAACTGTGCTCATCGCATGAATAAATAATAGGAAAAACTCAAAGTGTGTTCCTAGCTCCTAGGGTTAGATTACCACCATAATTCGAACTCTTCTACAGAATACTGCTGGCGAGTCCTACTCAAGAAGGGCCAGTATCTAGATTCGCTCGATGGCTGGTGTTACACCTACGACGCACCGACACATGACACGATGTGATACTCGGGTCGTGCTATACATTGAGACCGATCTTGTAGTACGTGGTATGATGTAGTGGACATACACACAAGAATGGAACGAAGGGAGCCCCGCTCAACGTCCGCCCATATAGCCATAACCAGAGTAGAATATTAATGAAAGAAATTGAATTCAAATGCCAAAAGAAGTAAATACTCAAGTAATTTCAGTTGGGATACTACACACAATCCGCACTCCGCGTCCTGAAAATCAAACCCCAGTCTACCTCCAATAAAGACCCGACAATACAAATTATCACCCAAATGTACTTAATACCATTTGTCAATGAATTAGCTTTAATTGAGTATATTATGTCAATTTTACGTTTTACAAGGTAAAAACCCCGACAACATCTCTCCAAAATCGTGAGAAAGTTCCGAAACTCATTTATGAACCCTTTTTCTAATTTCTCATATTTTTTTGAATTTTTTCATAATTTAGCTATTTTTCTCCAATTTTTTGAAATTTCTAGAATATATATATTTTATTATTATTATTTTTATTTGGGTTGGGCTGAACTGGGTCCGGTTCGGTTGGACCTGGTTCCACCCTGACCAACCGCATCGGGTCAGGCGGCATTCGGCCAACCCGCTTGGGCTAGGACCGGGTCAGCCTGACCCATCCGGGCCTGGGCAACAAGGCCCGGTCCGTTTGGGTAGGGGGTGCACACGTGTGCCCCCTTCTTCCTCAATCGAACCAGGAGCTTCCTGGTTCGATTTTTGTTCTTTTTTTTTCAATTCCTTCTTTCTTCAACTACACTAACATCAACACAAGTACCAACACCAACATCAAGCATCACTAATCCACCATTAAAAACATTGATTTCTTCAAACTCAACAACACCCACAACAACAACAATAACGCCAACAACGACCAACAAAAGACTCACCTTCGATTGTCGCAGCCATACCTCCAAGCTCTCCTCTTTGCTCAATCCAATCTCTCCTTCCCTCCTCTCTCTCGGTTTCTCAATTTCTCTGCTCTCTTTTGGATTTTGTAAGGAAAATGGGGTGTCAGTGGTGGTTATTAATATTTTGGGGTCAAATGACCAAAATGCCCCTATGTTCTTATCCTCATCCTTAATAATCCAATGCCCTTTTTGGTCATTTCACAATTTTTTTTATTTCTGATTTTAATATATATTTATATATATATTTTAAATTGCATATATCTATATATAAATATTTTAAATTACATATATATAAATATATATTTGCCTATTCTTTCGCGCTTACAATTCAGTTGTGCGCGTCAAAAAGTGCACTTGAGCGTGCATACTACCATATGACTTAACGTGTGTCGCCCACGACTCTACATCACTTGAAATCTACCAAATTTACTATTTTATCATATTTAATTTATTTAATGTGTGTTATTTTCTTTGACCTAGTATTTCATCTTTTAGCCTAGCCGGTACCCACGTCGACACGCATATCGAGGCGAATACGTAACACACAATCTCACACATCAATTGAAATATAACTACACACATCGCGATGTCGTTTAACCTATTTTAACATAAACATCACAAAATTAGACAAAACAACACACAAAATAACTATTTACCTAACTCCAGGTGCGCTAGCCTAGCTGCGGGTCCCACGATTGTCTAAGCTGTTTGCCACGTTTGTAATATGTCATAAATAACGCTGAATTAAATTCGGGCCGTTACAATTCTTCCCAACTAGGTGAAATTTAGTCCCGAAATTTAAATTAAACTTAAATACTTACCGGCAAATAAGTGGGGATACCTTCATCGCATGGTAGACTCGAGCTCCCAGGTGAGTCCCTCAGTTCCATGATGTTGGCAACAAACTAAAACATTCGGGATTTCCCTGTTCCTCAAAGTCTGAATCCTCCTATCCATGATCTCCATAGGTTGCTCCTCATATGACACGTCTGGTCGCACCTCAATCTGACGTACATCAATCATAGGTTTCGGTCCCGACCTAGCTAGCTTCAACATGGATATGTGAAATACTTGATGTACCCCTGCTAACTGTGGTGATAACTCTAACTAGTATGCCACTCTGCCAACATGTTCCTCAACTCTGAACGGTCCAATAAACCTTGCTCCCAGTTTCCCCTTAATGCCAACTCTTTAATGACCCTTCCAGGGCGAAACCTTCAAGTACACCATGTCTCCAACCTTGCTCAGATCCCCGCGATACCTATCCGCATATTTCTTCTGTCTATCCTGTGGCGCTTGAAACCTCTACCTAATCTGCCTCACCTTCTCAGTGTGATCCACAACAACCTTAGGTCCTATAGTCGTTGTATCCTCCGGTGCCTCCCAACATGCTGGTGACCTGTAGGGCCTACCATATAGTGCCTTGAACGGTGGCATCCTGATACTCGCCTGATAGTTATTGTTGTACGCAATCTCGTACAATGGCAGATAATCCTCCCGCGATCCACCCAACTGTAAAATACACGCCCTGAGCATATCCTCGAGAATCTGAATCAACCGCTCCAACTGCCCGTCAGTTTGAGGATGGTATGCAATACTAAACTGTAGTCGAGTGCCAAACTGCTCTTACATACTCTTCTAAAGCCTCGAAGTAAACCTCGGATCTCAATCCGAAATAATGGAGACTGGTACACCATGCAATGTGACAATCTCTCTCTCTCGAAAATAGTGCTCAGCTGTGTAACTAAATATCTCATGGCGATCGATATGAAACGTGCCGACTTCATCAGCCTGTCGATAACTGCCCAAACTGTGTCGTGTCTCGTCGTAGTCTGCAACAGGCCACTGACGAAGTACATGGTCACATGTTCCCATTTCCACTAAGGATAGGCAGCAGTTGTAGCAACCCAGTTGGTCTTCTGTGCTCAGCCTTCACCTACTGGAAAATATGACAACTCCGGACATACCTCTCCATATCAGCTTTCATCCTTAGCTACCAAAACAATCGCGACTGGTGTGCATCCTCTAGAATATTGCCCATGAGCTCTAGTACATCTGGTATCCACAACCCCTATGTCTCAAGCACCCGTCTGAACCTTCAGAGAACTCAGTGCACCCCGGATCCTGAGCCAGTCCACTTATCCATAAATACCTACTATCAATTCTCTGCAACTCAACAACCCGCTCTAGAGACACCGTAGGAACTCGTATCTGGCTGCACATGTGTAGCTTAATAATAGACTCTGTCACACACAACACCGATGCATCCTCAAACAACTTGTGCTCATGTGTCATATGCTGCAGTCCCGTCTGACTCTCGATTCTGCTCTTGCTCAATGCATCAGCTACGGCATTTGCTTTCCCCGGATGATACTCGATAGCAAAATCATAGTCCTTCAGTTACTCGAGCCATCTCCGCTATCTTATGTTCAACTCCCTCTAAGTGAACAAATATCTCAAACTCTGGTGGTTGGTAAATAGTACAAACCTTTCACCATACAAATAGTGCCTCCAAGCCTTCAGTGCAAGTACAACTGCCGCAAGCTCCAAATAGTGCACTGGATAACTTTCCTTACGAGGTCTTAATCGTCACGATAAATAGGCCACTGGGTGTCCATCCTACATTAACACACAGCCGAACCTAGTGCCTAATGCATCAGTGTAAACCGAGAAACGCCTAATTGCCAAAAATAATGCCAACACTGGTGCATAAGTCAACTGCCTTTTTCAACTCTGAGAAAGCATCCTTACACTCCTGCGACTAGTCAAATATGACATCCTTTTTGGTCAACCTCGTCATCGGCTCTGCAATCAATGAAAAATTCTGTACGAAGCGCTTGTTATATCCTACTAAACCTAGGAAACTACGAATATTAGAAACAAACTCGGGTGTCCTCCAGGTAATAATAGCCCGAATCTTGTCACCATCTACTGATATGCCCTGATTATTGATAACATGCCCCAAAAACTTGACCTCACTCAGCCAAAATGCACACTTGCTGAACTTGACGTAAAGTCGATGCTCTCTCAGTGTCACCAACACCTCCCTGAGATGCCTCTCGTGCTCCACACGAGTCTTATTGTAAATCAGGATGTTATCGATGAAAACAATGATGTATCGATTCAAAAATGGCCTGAGCACCCTGTGCATCAAGTCTATGAAGATCGTCGGTGCGTTAATCAACCTAAATGGCATGACTGTAAACTCTTACAACCTATATCGCGTACCGAAAGCATTCATCTTGATATCCCCCTCTTGAATCCTCAACTGATGATATCCCAATCTGAGGTCAATCTTCAAGAAGAATCTGGCTCCTGCCAATTGATTGAACAAGTTATTAATCCTAAGAAGTGGGTAATGGTTCCTAATAGTAACCTGATTCAACTTCCTATAGTCCATACACATCCGTATCGAATCGTCTTCCTTCTTCACAAAAAGAACTGGAGCTCCCCAATGTGACATGCTAGGGTGAATGAATCCCTTCTGCAGTAACTCATCTAACTGGGTCCTCAACTCCACCTGCTCTAATGTTGACATCCTATACGGCCTGTTGTAAATCGGCTGAGTCCTTAGAATCAACTCAATGATAAACTCCACAGCTCTTGGTGGTGGCACTCCTACCTTGAGTGATAGGTAATGCTGACGCAGCTCCGGCAAATGAAAAATCTTGAATCCTCTCTATGTGAAATGTCACCGTCTTGTTAAAGTAGTTGATTTGTGCGTGATACGATGATAACCAATCCATATCGAACATTGCGTCGAACTCCAAGTACTTTAATACTCTCAAATCAGCTAGTAACTGATGTCCCTCTATCACAACCACATAATCCTGGCAAATCTGGTTAGGGTAAATCTTATCCCCAACTGTTGTATTGAGAACAAGTTGTGTATCTAAAGTCTGTACACCTAATGCTAACAATTCTACCATACATCCAAATATAAAAGAAAGTATGCTGCTTGAATCGAACATGACATGCGTAAAAGTACCACAGACAAATAACATACCCTCAACAAGCTGTCTGGTAGCCTCCCGGTCTAGTTGTGCAACCCCAAAAGCAGCTGTCCGGGCCCTATCTCTGGCTTGGTCTGTCTGTGATGGTACTAGCGCTGGTCTGGTACACTCTGCCACAATATGTCCCACCTGACCATAATGACAACAAGCACGAGTGGCCTATCTGCCAGTAGTCCTTTGACTCTGTGCCTGACTCTAACCTCGGTTCTGACCTCTCTGACCGTGACCTCTATCTTGCCATTGCTGCTGTCTCGGTTGATCAACTGGTGTAGAGGCCGCAGAATACGTTACCTCGCGATCATCGCGTCTATCCCGATCATCTCGACGATCTTTGTCGCCTCTACATCCTTGATCTAATTGCTAATCACCTCTACCTCTACCTCTACAAGGTCTTTGGCCCTTTCCCTGTCGGCCTTAATCTCTCCTTTGTCTCTTCGGCCATTGATCAAACTGAGAACCCTAAACTGGATGACTCTGCTGACCCCGCAGCGCAATCTAAATCGCCAATCTACTAGCACTCTGTACTATATAAGTCTCATTTGAAATAGACCTGTCGTATACCTGAGCCAAAGTAGTTGCTCCACTAGAAACAACTGTGGTAGCTATCCTCTCATCCAGTCCTCGGACAAAGTAATATATTTGCAGCTGATCAGTCCCTGCCAGATTCATAGAGTAGGACAATAAGCATCTGTACCTCTCCATGTACTCGGTAACATACATACCGCCCTGAACTAATGTCAACAACTCCTCTCTCTCAATCGAATCACGAGCTCCAAGGTATATACTCATCCATGAACAATGCTCTGGATTCAACCCAAGTAGTAACCGCAGAATGTGTCGCTTTATAGGTGGTCCACCATATAGCAGCAGCAGATCTCAGGCAATAACTAGCCAATCTCGGTCTATCAACCTCATCAACCAATAACATCTCGTGTAATTTCTTATGAGCTAAGAGCCACCTCCCGGCTATCTCTGGGTCTTTGACTCAGTAGAAATATCCTGGAGGGAATCTAAGGTAATCCTTCAACTTCCTCGCCTCCACTGTCATCAACTCCCTGATAAAGACGCTACAACTTGCTGCTTAGTAGTCAACGGAGTCACAACTAACGTAGTCTCTGCTGGAACAACCATTAATATAGCCCTCTCGGCATGTGTCTTGGATACTCTAGCCTGCCCCTAAGTCTCAGCAGTAGTAGGAGCAACAACTACAGGAGTAGTAACCAATGGTGCAGGTACAACTGTTGTAGGAGTTGTCATAGTCTCACGAGTCCTTAATAAATTCAACAACTATTTGAACCTATCATCAACCGTCTGCCCTAATGACTCTAACGTCTATGTCAGCCTAGTGAGATCACTAGTATCCCCAACCTCTGGTTGAGTCATACCGAAAGGCTGCCTGTCCATTGGTATCTGCATCGAAGAATGTGCCTCAGTACGAATATACCTGTAACGTAGGTAATATACAACCAAAAACATAACATGTATAATTCTGATTTCTACCCATCTCTCATTGCTTCCCAACTAAGACTTTAGGCAATTCTTTTGGGTTTCCACATATAAAGCTTATTAAAGCTTATTAAATAGGTTTATAATCAGGTTTTTCTCAAATTTGAGCCCTAGGTTTTCCTAAACCTAGACTCTGATACCAAAATGTAACGACCCATTTTCCAAATAGACCTCTACGGGGGCTAATGCGGACCCACAGTCTGTTTTACTAGCGACAGCTGTGATCTACATTGGATTATATCCTCCATTTTATCTTTTTAAACCCTATTAATTGTCAATTTACAGATTAAGTTGTATTGAAATCAAATTATATGTTAAGTCATCCTAAAATCCTTAAATTAACACAACTGAAGCCTTACTACCATATTTACTCGGATAATGATACTATAAATGTGTGACATAAACCAAAAACCTAATGTGGAAAGCCCAAATATAACCATAAATACCTCTAAAGTCACAAAAAGATCAATATACACAAGGTATCTCAAAATATCTCAAAATTCCCAAACCGAAAATGAAATAAAATATATATAATACAAACGTACGAGTCAGGCAATCTCAGATCAACGGTACTTTGGCTGCTTGCCCTTGCCCATGCTCGTACTAGGATCTGCACTCAAGCCATTACAAAAGGTAGATGACGAGTCTAGAGTGAGTATTCCCAAGGAAATTAAGTGAGCAATACCGAAAGTAAATACTAAAATTTAAATAAAGTTATTAAATAAACATGCAGAAATAAATACAGGAAACTGTGCTCATAGCATGAATAAATAATAGAAAAAACTCAAAGTGTGTTCCTAGCCCCTAGGGTCAGACTACCTTCCTAATTCAAACTTTTCCACAGAATACTGCTGGCGAGTTCTACTCAAGCAGGGCCAGTATCTGGATCCGTTCGATGGCCGGTGTTACACTTACGACACACCAACATATGCCACGACGTGATACTCAAGTCGTGCTATTCATCGAGACCGATCTGGTACCACGTGCTATGGTGTAGTGGACATATACAAATGAATGGAACGGAGGGAGCCCCGCTCAACGTCTGCCTACATAGCTATAATCAGAGTAGATTATTGAAATGAAAGAAATTTAATTCAAATGCCAAAAGAAGTAAATACTCAAGTAATTTCAGTTGGGATACTACACACCATAATCCGCACTCCGTATCCCGAAAACCAAACCCCGGTCTAGCTCCAATAAACACCGGACAATCAAAATTAACACCCGAATGTACCTAATACCATTTGTCATTGAATTAGCTTCAACATCTCACAAAAATCTTGAGAAAGTCCCGAAAGTCATTTATGAACCTTTTTCTAATTTCTCATATTTTTTGAATGTTTCCATAATTTTTAGCTATTTTTCTCCAATTTCCAAAATATATATATATTTATAATTTTATTTATTTACATTATTTATTTATTATTATTTTTATTTGGGTTGGGCTGAATCAGGTCCGGTTCGGTTGGACTCAGTTCGGCCCAACCGGACTGACTGAGTCTGGGCCGGCTCGGCCCGACTCATCTGCCTAGGCCCTGTTCGTTTGGGTGGGGGTTGCACATGTGTGGCCTGCACGTGTGCCTCCCTTCTTTCCCAATCGAACCAGGAGCTCCCTGGTTCAATTTTTGTTATTTTTTTGTTCTTTTTTTTCAATTCTTTCTTTCTTCAACTACACCAACACCAACATCAACACTAACACCAACACCAACATCAAGCATCACTAATCCATCATTAAAGACATTGATTTCTTTAAACTCAACAACACCTACAACAACAACAACAATGCCAACAATGACCAACAAAATACTCACCTTCGATCGCCGTCGCCACACCTCCAAGCTCTCCTCTTTACTCAATCCAATCTCTCCTTCCCTCCTCTCTCTCGGTCTCTCAATTTCTCTTCTCTCTCTTTTCGATTTTGTGAGGAAAATGGGGTGTCGGTGGTGGTTATCAATATTTTATTGTCAAATAACCAAAATGCCCCTATGTTCTTATCCTCATCCTTAATAATCTAATGCCCTTTTTGGTCATTTCACAATTATTTTTAATTTCTGATTTTAATATATATATATATATATAAATATTTTAAATTATATATATATATATATATAAATATATACATTCGCCTATTCTTTTTGCGCTTACAATTCCGTTGTGCACTTCAAAGAGCACACTTAGGCATGCACACTACCATATGACTTAGCATGTGTTGCTTACGACCCTACATCACTAGAAATCCACCAAATTTACTATTTTATCCCATTTAATTTATTTAATGTGTGTATTATTTTTTTCGACCTAGTATTTCATCTTTTAGCCTACCAAGTACCCACGTCGACACGCATATCGAGGTGAATACGTAAAACACAATCTCACACGTCAATTGACATATAATTACACACATCGCGATGTCATTTAACCTATTTTAACATCGAAAAATTAGACAAAACAACACACAAAATAACTATTTACCTAACTCTAGGCACTAGCCTAACTGCGGGTCCCACGCGTGTCTGAGCTGTCTGCTATGTCTGCAATACGTCACAAATAACAGAGAATTAAATTTGGGTCGTTACATTAACTTAAAATACCTATAACTGATATAAAACACTTATAATGGATCCTAGGGGTTAAGGGACTATAGTGCTATAATCGGGAGTGTGGCAGGGTCAGATTCCGAGTGTGTTACAAGATTTGGAGCGTGATTTGAGGTAAGTAAAGCCCTTAAGAAACACATTCAAGGATTTATTTGTTTCCTTGCAATCTATCCTTGCTATTTTACTGTTCCATACTCTATGCTTGCGGGTTTTATGAGAAACAGTTGATTGAATTATTTACCATTGGATTTTTCTCTGTAGAGTAAGATGTGACTGACATACTAGACTATAGCATGTAACACCTGCGTGGTAAATTGCAACTCGAACTGCTATTCTTATCGGTGTGCATGTTAGTGTGTCGTGGGATGGACCCACCACCACAAGGGCTTAAAATGTGGTCTAGTGATGCGTAAACATTGAGAATGTCTAGTATAACGAAGTATGGTCTAGTTTGCTTAGGATGATTACACACACTTTGATATATTCAGTGTTATTTATGCATGAGTTTACCATTTTACAGTTGCCTATTTATTCGCATATTTATTTAATATTATTATTGGCTTCCATTATAAGTGCTTAATGGTTTTCTTCCGAGGATTTACTCACAAAACTTGTCATCTATTTTGTTATGATGACTGAGTATAGATCTTTCTACGAGTAAGGGCAAGGGGATAGTTGGTGACTACCTCTGTTCTCGTCCACTATTCGGCACATTACTCTTATGTGTTTATTTTAATATTTTGATTTATCTTGGGATATCAGGGGACTTTGAGTGACTTGCGCATGTATATATTTAGTTTTGTAGTTAATTTTTTTCCTTCTATACAATATACATTATGTTAGGTTTTCCATATTAGGATGTTGCTCTTTTGACATGAACTTATATATATTATCCATGTTTCATGTTTATTATTCCTTCAGTTGAATTAACTGTTAAACACTGTAAAACACACAAAATTCTTATCCTGACTAATCTAACCAATAAAAATGGTAACTTAATGAACAATTCAATAAGTGGTTAACTTTATCATAAGATACGATAAGTTAGTACACCCTTAAGGAAACTGAAGTGGCAAAGGTCAGCGCGCGTGGGACACAACAATATAGTGGCATGGCAGGGCAGTGGGGCCCACAATGCACCATGTGGCAACTTTATGGCACGGGGCCGTCACTGTTGCTATCATAGCAATGCTTCAAGGAAACTAGGGAGTTAATGAGAGACCATAAAACTTAACAAACAAACCTTAGTTGTAGAAACCCGATGTACTTACTTTAGAACTCTAGTTGGGGAGTAATTGTAAGGTGGGTAGAGTTAGGGTTTACATCTGTGTTATGTTTTTATCGTATATTATATACTATACACGTATATAAACCAAGGTTCATCCGACACACGCTTCTCGATGCAGATTACGATGGATAGATAATCCTCTATACAGCCAGAGGTAGAATAGACGAGTGATCCTATGAGGAATACTACAATTATAGATGCCTTTGTTCAGAGTATAAATGATCAATTGGTCGCCCATCAAGCATAGCTAACTAAAATTCTTCAGCTACGTAACGCACAGGTAACATCAGCACCAGCTCCCATTGATCATGTTGAACCTACTGCACAAACAACTGTAACCTCAGCTACCCCTCAGACACCTGTTCTGGCAATAAAATCAGCGACGCTGGCATAGGGGATTATGTAGTGATTGTGCCAATAAAGACACCGACTTCTACACTCACGACCATAGAGGAGTCGACAACCGCGACAACTTCGTGGACTGCCTTGACAGCTGAGGCAAGGCTGATCAAGGAATTCGTACAGTTCCATCTCGGATTCTTTTATGGAAAAGGTGAACTGAAGGCGATTGGGAGGTGGTTATTGTCTTATCAATAGCTCTATAAAGCTACTGAAGATCGAGGAGATCATACAAGTGCTAGTTTTAGGGATTTATTTTAAAGGAGGTGCAATGGTCTGGTGGACAACATGTACTGATACACATCCAGGTCCTACCACTAGGGCCGAGTCTGGACAGTTGTTTTATGATAAAGATACACCAATTGAAGTTCAGCAGAGACTAAAGATGGAGTTTCTGGCCCTAAGATAGGGCAACTGGTCAGTCCTACAATATATGGAGAGATATCGATACTTACTATAGTTCGTCATGGACGTCGCAGGTACTGATAAACTGTGAATTTAGTACTTTGTTCAGGGTTTATAGGAGATCATCTCTAGTGCCATCGTTTCCATTTGAGCCCACACACTTCAGGAGATGTATGACTGAGTTGTTTCATATGAGACATATCTCTTACAAAGGGATGGCAAGCACAAATCCATAGCTTCTCACGGATAGTTTGGGTAGAGTTCTCGACAAGATTATAGGCCGAAGAGATAGAGTGACCAGTCTGATAGGCAGGGAAGGTCCGTAGAGATGATAGACAGGGTGATAGAGGCTGCAGAGATGATCGAGACCTGATAAATAACTACTTTAGATATGATGACTGACACGCGGTACACGCTGTTGCACTCTCACCTGCTAAGCAACTGAGACAATAGTATAGAGATGACCAAGATTAGAGATGCTTTAATGACCTTAAAAATTTAACTCATATCACATGTCAATTTAGGTTATATGTGGACTTTTGTCGTGATGCATGGAAAAAAAATTCTTGCTCGTCGATACTGAGGTATGCTATTTTTGGTTGGTGTTTGTATTATGATTTAGTTACTTGAATTTAGATTCCAATGTTCCAAAAATGTGATGGTGTTTGAGTGAGAGCATTGACGCGAAGAAATGGTTTTGGCTTGAGGAAATGTGTTTTCGAGTATCTGAGTGAACTTTGGGTCAGATATTAAGTTTTTCGGGGGACAAATGTTAACAAAACACTGAAAAAATACACTAAAATATAATATTTATACGTTAGGTAACGTGTTCAGTGTTTTATTAAGCTATTGGGCACACAACGGTTCGAGTCGTGGTGTGAACGGAGGTTTGAAACCTCGTGTTGAAGAGTGTGCATGGGAACGAGTGTCCCATTGGTGTCACTAAGTATGTCAGCTTAGTAGAGTAGAGAAGGCAATTAAAGTTGGCGGGAGTGAAGAGGAACCTCAAATTTTCGTCGGGATACATACAGGGACATTGATGAAGAGATAAATATAACATTTGGTTCTCTCTCCCATAACATTCTTCTCTTCTTCGTCAAAACGAAGCTCAGGAGGTTTCTTCATACGGAATTGAGCTCAAAAAGACGTCAAGACGCGACCAAACTAAAAAACCAAGGTAATACCTCTATTCCTTGTGAGGTGTATGTTGTTTTGACGAGCCTGTTGAGGGTTTTTGTGATGGTATTTTTGGGTAGTGAATTTGGAAATTTGTTTTTCAAGGTGATCGGTGTAGATCACAACCATGCGGTTGTTTTGGATGTTTGGTTGTATTTCATATTTTTGGGGAATTATCATGATTTTGATTTAATTTCCACATCACAGTTATAAATCGCTATTTCGATTGAATTAATTGTTGAAATTGGTGTATTGGAGTGTCCTTATGAGTTTAGGATAGGCTTGGAACGCAGTGAAGCGACTCGGGGTGTCGGAAAGCCCTGAGAATAATTTCAGAAATTGGCGCCACGAGGGACGCTGTGAGAATTTTTACCCACGGCATCGATCACAGCGTCCGAACCACTGACAAATTTGAATTTCACACTTTAGATGACGCCGCCAGCTATTTGGTCACGGCGCTACTCACGGCGTGCCATTGTTCATCAGACCAATTTTTCATTTATTTTTTTGAAAACTTCGGGGATCTCTTGGGTATTCGAATGAGTTCCAATAAGAAACAATACTTAAGTAATTGACCTAATTAAATAAATTGTGGAAAATAGGGTAATTGAGGGATAAATGACGAATTTTGGATAATATGTGTTGTTGGATAGTAATAGGCATACCTAGGAATTTGTAGGATAAATTATAGGCGTGTGAGTGCGTGTTAGCGTTGGACATGAGTAAGTAAACCAGTGGAAAAATTTACAGTTATTTCTTTGAGATTTAATTTCTTATTGTTATTGCTATTGCTCTATCCTGTTTTGGATTTCTATTCTATTTGAGTGGTCCAAGAGCAAGTTAGTCAACGTAATCCTTGAAAGTTGTAGGTTAAGCTGTTGCATAAACCAGAGGTCAGAGAACTTGAGATGAACGTTATTATTATTTTGGGAACTTGATATTCACGAGCTAATCATTTGGTTCCTATATACGAAGTGAGAATTACTTCACTAGATTGTTGAAGAATTCTACATTCACATAAATTTAGGATTATGTGATATATCACATCCTAAACTCTGAGCCTATAAGGGGTAGCTTATTCCTTGGCTCAAACAACTATTGGTTGGGACTACTTGCGCCTTTTCTTTTGATTCACAAACACTCATTATCGATTGATTCAAATTTATGTCCAGTTTTTATTTATTCATGCATTCCATGTCCTTTTCTTTCTATCAGCATGAACATAGACTGTTATTTATTTATGAAATACCGTAAACATCTTGTTTGGCGTTACTTACCTAAAACTAGTCATTCTTATATTTGACTGAGTATAGATCCACAGTCGAGCAAATGGAAAACTCCTCAACTTGGTGATTTGCTTTTAGGATAGCAGAGTCGTTATTTCTTTGGACTCAATGTAGGTTTGGTTTGTATTACTATATTTATATGTTTTAAAACTGGGTTTTTAAGATGAGAGATCTTGGGGCTTGTATATTAGGATATTCTCTCATGTGATATGACATTTGGTGGTAATGTATATATTTACTGGGTTTCCACATTTCTAGTTTATCCTAACTTATGTCTTGAGGTTGTTAAATTGGTTGAAGACTATAGTTGCTTCCGTTTATCTTTGAATAACTCAATAATATCAATAATCTCATCTTAAATTATTAGATAAATGGTAAAAGCTAAAGTACGGCTGACTAGGTTTGCGTTGATTATACGAAGGCTGACTCGGAGGCTGAGCAAGGTCCAGTTTTAGGGCAGTGCAACTGGGGCCGTCACAGATGTCATGACAAGGGTCAGAAAGGCTAGGGTCAGGGTCATAGAGCAGGGGTCAGGCAATCAAGATGGCTAAAAAGGCGGGTATGTTTTAGATTCGGATAGATAGGTCATATATGACGGCCCCAATTCCCCATAAAACTGGGTCCCACCCGGCTTAGACCTACATAGACCCCCGAGTCCTTTACTCGCGAAGTCTACTGAAGGTCACCCAAGAGGGAGGTAAATTGGGTTACCGAGTAGTTATCGCCTTTTCAAATATAATTCAATAATCAAGATGATATATGCTCACCAAAACGTAAATATGGATGCAATGCAAGTGAATGGGGTAGAAGAGATAGAAATGAGACATACGATATATAGTGGTTCCATCCAACCAATCTACATCCATTACCTAACCTCCCCGGTTAGGATTTTCAACCCCTACTTATATTACCAGTAAGTGTTACACCCTAAGCTAACTAGCCTAGTGAATGCCTAGTCTCAACTAGGTCTTTTATAAGATGCCTTATTGCAATAAGGTCTTATACAACCACCTAGCCACAACTAGAATTTTTCCCACCTAGACTCACCTAAGATTTTCCCTACCTAGCCGCAACTAGGATTTAAGTCTAGCCTCAACTAGGTCTTCCCTTTCGACTTAAATCCTATTAAGTCTTACAATCAAAGTTTGATGACTACAATAAAATACATTTTACAAAGTAAAGCGGCACCAAGTTCAAATACAAGCAAGCCTCCTAGAGCTTAACCACTCTAATGTATATAAGTATGAAAACAATTTAGAAATGCAAAGATATCACTGATTTTATGCAAAACTCAAATATAAAACCGTTTCAAATAAATCGATTAGAACAAATCCAGTTTCAAATCTAATGAACAAGAAGTTTGATAAACATCAAGTTTAAGTGCAAACTCTTGTCCAAATTAGTCTTAGGGTTTAGTAAATAAAGTTTAAATGCAAAACCCAAGACAAATATGTTTAACAACACAATATATGATTTCATAAGTCAAGTACACAAGAATATATAATTTAAGCACAAGAAAAGCTAGGAAATAGGACTTTCTTACAACTCCAAGATTATGACTTGAAAATCAGTTTTGGAGAGGTTGTAGTACACTTTAGAAGGCCTAAAGAATGTTGGTTTTAAGATTGATTCAACAGCTTCAAAGTATTTCTTGTGTTCCTCACAAAACTCCAAGCTCCTCCTCTTAAAAAATTTGAGCACTTGTGTTTTTCTTTCTCCTCAAAACAAATCCTTTGTGCTTGGTTGTTTGAGAGTGTTCTATATTCTTATATAATAGTTTTATGACCGTTATGGGGATCCAAGGGCTGAGATTCCATCAAAAATTCAAATTAAAGTGAATTTTTCAGCTTATAAAAAGCTGTCAGGGATGCAATTAGCGCGTTAATGTTGAGACATAGCGCATTAACTCTACACTTAGCGCGCTAATACTATTATAAGCGCGCTAACTGCAGGGACCTCAAAATAAATAATTATATCCCTTTGGTTAGCGACCCTCTATCGCGTCCGGGACCCAACCAACCCTCATATAACATATTACACATGTTTGTTATCAGTCATAAAGCCTATTTGGGTGGTCTGGATATTTTTACAAATCCCAAAAATGGAAAATCTCGGTTTCATGACATGCGAGGGGCTTTTCTGTAAATATGCAGTTTTACTTCTCAAAAACCAGTTTTTCTTTTTCGAAAACTTCCACAATTGTTTCAAAATACGATATGATCATAGACACAGATTATAATTGTTTAAACTTATAAGATCTAGTCAAGTGTTAAGTTTAACTTAAAGCTTGAAGTTATCACTTGTCAATTGAAAAAACCATTTTAAAAAAACACGATGTGCATGAACTAATGCAATAGGCTTGTGTAAGTGAACTTGTACACCTTACATCAATGTTACAACTCGTAGTTCGATCTTTTGTCTTCTTTTCCTTATATTTGTCGAATCTTGAACTTATATATGGCTTGAATACTTGAATACTTGATATTGTGATGTTTTGCAACCTTTGACGAAACCGAAATACACTTGATAAACTTATTAGTATATTTTCACCTTGTTTGTTTCCATCAAAATCCTGATTGGAGTTAGAGTGACTAACCATTTAGTCCAACAATCTTCCCCTTTTTGATGATAACAAACAATGTGAACTTAACAAGCATAACACATAATAGAAGTGTATGAACATCACATTCATGGTTATACACAAAATTTATACTCTCTCAAGTTCAACAACCTTTCTCCCCCGTTTGATACCATCAAAAAGTGGGGCATGTAAAATAATGATGCAAATAGAGTAATAGCAAAGGAATAAATCTGATAAATAGAGTTCAAATACATTCTCCCCCGTTTTATAAAAATGATACCAAATGAGGACTCCCCCTAACAATATGCATCAAAAGTAAGCTCAAGGAAATAATTGAAAGCATAAGCTCCCCCTATCAACATGCATGTTTAAACTCATTATACCAATATATTTCTCATTTTAGGTACATGTCTAGTTTGTCTGGCCAAGCGGCATTAGTGCACTAATTGTAGAGTTAGTGTGCTAATGGATCATTAAATTAATTTTGGCCAGAGCAATATTAGCGCGCTAGATTCTGCAATTAGCACGCTAATTGCTCTCTAGAATTTTTGAAATAAAAATTTTGAATTTTTTACACAATTCCGATTTACCTCAAACTTTATGGACACTTCACTTACAACATATAAAGAGGATTAAAACACCTAAAACATGTGTAGAAGGTCTAATTCACGAGACATGCTTAATTCATGCCGTGTTAATGGTTTCGACCCAAAGGGGCTTGGCTATATTGTATTCATTTGTCATGGTACTACACATAATGCATATGAAATGCAAGCATGACATCAAAAATAACAATATAAGCACACTATGTGTATGTGACTAATACAAGATATATCATGCTTAACTCTTATTTATTAATCTATCATTTAAGCATATTCATATTCCAAAGTAAATTTAATTCACTCTATGAATCATGGAATTTGGTACCCATACACCTTTGTGTTCCATAAAATGTGTATCATATACATTCTTTTCTACCCATGCTAGTTTATCTCTATTGGTCTTATTTATGACACATTTGCCAATATTATGAGATCTATTGCATTTGAAGCATTTCTTAGATTCGGCCAATAGCTTTCCATAGCTTAATAGGCTAGCACCATAGCCTATGCCTCTCTTGTTGAGTGCACGTCGTTGTGTGACCAACATCATGTCAAACATTTTAGTATCACTTGTGAACTTGGTCACCGTTGTGGTCAAGTCCTCTATATCTTTTGCTAAGTCATTTATCTCATTTATGACCAATTCTAAGTCATGTTGGAGATCATCGATAATCTCATTTTGAGATTCAATCTCACTAATGGCTTTGATCAAACTCTTTTTGAGTTGCTTGGTCTTTTTGACCTCTTTTTCTAACTTGTTCCTAAGATTATGAACATTTGGCATATCATTCAAAGCATTTACATCATCAAAATTAAAAGAGATAGAGTCACTTACCTCACTCCTTGCCATAAGACAAAGGATAGCCTTCTCATTTTCTGACTTGGATTCTAAGCTAGATGATGAAGACGATGATGATGAGTCGTATTGCTTGCTTCTCTTCATGTACTTGCATTTCGTCGTCATGTGTCCCGGTTTGCAACACTTGTAACAAATTATATCGCGTGATTTGCTTGCTTTGTTTGCACCTTTGTACTTCTTGTACTTGTCTCTTTTGTATGTAGCCTTCTTGAGCTTTCTAGACAACATGACCACTTCTTGTTCAATAGAATCATTCTCACTTGAACTTACATTATCTTCGGTGGTGAACAAGTAGCTTTCAAGGCATGCTCCTTCTTTGGCTCCTGCTTGGTCATTCCACCAAGTGCTTCCAATCTAGCACGGTCTTTTAGCTCAAAATCATAGATCGTCAACTCTCCACATAATGCATCAAAAGTATAATCTCCAAAGTTTTGCGTCGATTGAATAGCGTACTTTTTCGCATCCCATTCCTTAGGCAAGCCTCTAAGGAACTTGTACACCGGGTTTTCTTGATCATAATGTTTGCCAATGTATTTGATCTCATTTAAAAGATTTGTGAACCTTGTAATGGTCGTGGCTATGTCTTCATGGGGCTCAACTCGAAAAGTCTCATAATGTTCTTCAAGAATCCTCAATTTAGTGTTCTTGACTTGTTGTGTCCCTTCATAATATACTTCAAGCTTTTCCCATAAATCCTTTGTTGTCTCACATGCACTAATCCGATTAAACTCATTTTCACTTAGTGCACAAAATAAATGATTCATTGCTTGTTCATTAGATAGCTCAAGTCTTGCCTCGATGGGAGTGTACTCTTTTCTGGCCTTGTTTAGTGGAGTGTAGCCATCCATGATAGAAACCCACAAATGTCTACCTTGTGCTCTAATGTAGAACTTCATTCGAACTTTCCAATGAGCATAGTTGGTCCCATCAAAATAAGGAGGCCTAACTGATGAGTTGCCTTCCCTAAGACGAGCAGAATCTAACATTTTCATCCTTGAAAGAAAACACTCAAAGATATGTTAGTAATACTTTGAGCAATAACCTGCTCTGATACCAATTGAAGGTAACTCAAGAGGAGGGTGAATTGGGTTATTGAAGGTAACGCAAATATGGATGCTATGCAAGTGAATGGGGTAGAAGAGATGGAAATGAGACGCACAATATATAGTGGTTTGATCCAACCGATCTACATCTACTACCTAACCTCCCTGATTAGAATTCTCAACCCCCACTTATATTACCAATAAGTGTACACCCTAAGCTAACTAGCCTAGTGAATACCTAGCCTCAAATAGGTCTTTTACAAGATGCCTTATTGCAATAAAGTCTTAATACAACTACCTAGCAGCAACTAGGATTTTCCTCACCTACACTCACCTAGGATTTTCCCTACCTAGTCGCAACTAGGATTTATACCTAGCCTCAACTAGGTCTTCCCTTTCGACTTATTCCCACTAAGTCTTACAATCAAAGTTTGATAAGTACAATAAAATACACTTTATAAAGTAAAGCGGTACCAAGTTCAAATACAAGCAAGCCTCCTAGAGCCTAACCACTCTAATGCATGTAAGTATGAAAAAAATTGAGAAATGCAAATATATCACTGATTTTATGCAAAACTTAAATATGAAACCGTTTCAAACAAATCGATTAGAACAAATCCGATTTCAATTCCAATGAACAAGAAGTTTGATAAAAATCAAGTTTAAGTACAAACTCTTATCTAAATCAGTACTAGAGTTTAGTAAATCAAGTTTAAATACAAAACCCAAGACAAATATATTTAACAACACAATATGTGATTTCCTTAGTCAAGCACACAAGAATACATAATTTAAGTACAAGAAAAGCTTGGAAATAGGACATTCTTACAACCCCAAGATGATGACTTGAAAATCAATTTTGGAGAGGTTGCAGTACATCTTAGAAGGCCTCAAGAAAGCTGGTTTTAAGATTGATTCAACAGCCTCAAAGTATTTCTTGTGTTATTTACAAAACTCCAAGCTCCTCTTAAAAAATTTGAGCACTTGTGTTTTTCTTTCTCCTCAAAACAAATCCTTTGTGCTTGGTTGTTTTAGAGTGTTCTATATTCTTATATAATAGTTTTATGACCGTTCTAGGGATCCAAGGGCTGAGATTCCATCAAAAATTCAAATTAAAGTGAATTTTTTAGCTTTATAAAAAAGCTATCAGGAATGCAATTAGCGCACTAATGTTGAGACATAGCGCGCTAACTTTGCACTTAGCGCGCTAACACTATTATTAGCAAGCTAACTGCAGGGACCTCAAAATAAATAATTTTGTCCCTTTGATTACCGACCCTCTATTGCGTCTGGGACCCAACCAACCCTCATATAACATATTACACATGTTTGTTATGGGTCATAAAGCCTATTTGAGTGGTCCGGATATTTTCACAAATCTCAAAAACGAAAAATCTCAGTTTTATGACATGCGAGGGGCTTTTCTGCAAATATGCAGCTTTAATTCTTAAAAACCAGTTTTTCTTTTTCGAAAACTTCGACAATGGTTTTCAAAATATGATATGATCATAGACACAGATTATAATTTTTTAAACTTATAAGATCTAGTCAAGTGTTAAGTTTAACTTAAAGCTTCAAGTTATCACTTGTCAATTGAAAAAACCATTTTGAAAAAACATGATGTGCATGAACTAATGCAACAGGCTTACGTAAATGAACTTGTATACCTTATATCAATGTTACAACTCGTGATTCGATCTTTCGTCTTCTTTTCCTTATGTTTGCCAAATCTTGAACTTGTATATGGCTTGAATACTTGAATACTTGAGATTGTGATGTTTTGCAACCTTTAACGAAACTGAAATATACTTGATAAACTTATTAGAATATTTTCACATTGTTTGTTTCCATCAAAATCCCGGTTGGAGTTAGAGTGACTAACCACTTAGTCCAACATCTACAAATCCTAGTCAGCCTCAAATCCTCATATGCATCATTATTTAATTGTTTAAATGTGTAAGTTATAGGATTATAAAGTTCTCAGGAAATTCACAGCAAAAACTACTATAATCAACTATAACGATAAAAAGGAAATCAGGACAAATAGATAACATATCATGTGGAAACCCTAAGAAATGGATAAATACATGCATGTTTGGTGATCAAAGCTACTCAAAGCAATCATACATAATATCCCTAATCTCTCAATCTGCGATACATGTCCCAGTGTTTAACGAAAAATATAATGCAGTAATTGTTGGGTTTTGGGGTTCATGCGCAGCGGAGATTTCAAAAACAATTTTGATAAAAACCCCAACAGGATCCGAATTTGATTCCATTAAAACACGTTTAGACTATGAAAACTTAATCATACCTCAGTCGCAATGTACCTTTCTGAAGGTTAATCGACCTCTAAGGCGCTGCCAACGACGAACGCCCTCTATCAGCAGTCCACACACGAATGGCGGCCGAGATTTGAAGTGCTAGCTTCGAGAGAATAGCAAACCTTTTTGTTTCTCTCCAAAACGATCCAGAGCATACCAAAAACCTCTAAGTCGTTTCCTTTTTAAAACGAAAATAGAGTTTCAGCCTCTTTTTAAATCTTTCGTACTTGTATTCTAACTCAAAGCGTCTATTTATACAACCCTTGTATATAGACGGTTAAGTAAATTACACATATACCCCTACTTAAAGAAGTATAAGTGTAATACACTACAAGGACGTTTCTGTCATGAATTTTATCATATAAAAGTCATTTTTCTGAACCATCTTAAAATCTCGCAAAACCATTCTCAGTGTGCGACCCAATAGGCTCATACAATGTTGGCAGTGTACCAAAACACATTTTGGTATACAAGTCATAAGCGGCCTCTAGCAAGACATTATGACTACCCAAGTTGTACGAATATCAAATCGATATAACCTAATCCATAGTGTATATAACATCCTTTTGTCACACGATATCCTTTTGATCAAACATAAGGCATGGAATTGTCATCCAACATGTTCAATCGTACTAGTCTCGATTTCTAGGTAGACTGAAAACATCTAAGTGACATTGATCAATATCAATTCACTTAGACTAGGCCTTTTAACGATCTAACACATCGAGGGATCCTTTGGATATCTCTCTTTATATGAGAGAGACAAATTCTATCTCGATTACACAACTTCACCACATTATTCACACAATAACCAATCACAACCTTTATAATCATCCGGTTAAAGACAACGTTTGATTGCGTCAAATCACTTGAATTCCAATGTTGAAGTCTCTGGTAATCTCAAGTCAGAGGATTGAAAAATATACCTATCATGAGAAACAACTATGACTTAATCCATGTGATGTTCTCATAGCGGGTCGGTCCAGTACTTTGTTCCCTAACAAGTACTCATGATCTTGATTCGTATTCCTATACGTATGATCATCGTATGATCATCAATCAAGACTCATACTAGTCTTAATTCATTATAGTTCCCAGTATAATAATCGACTAGGGACATTTAGGATATTTCTGTAAATACCCATGGATCTTATTATAATGTAAATATGCAAATCAATTATAATAAACAGCAAATGAAATCCTCTATTTTATTAACTAAAATGTATTCATAAAGACTGTTAATGGATTGACCTAGGGCACATTTCCCAACATCTCCCACTTGCTCTAGGGTCAATCATTCATGCATCTAATGCCTAATGATCTAACATGACCATCATGTTTCCCTTGTGGAAGAGGCTTTGTCAATGGATCCACAATGTTGTCTTTAGTAGGTACTCTGCAAATCTTTACGTCTCCTCTCTCAATAATTTCTCTGATGAGATGAAAACGCCTGAGTATATGTTTGGATCTGTGGTGTGATCTAGGTTCCTTGGCCTGTGCTATTGCCCCATTATTGTCACAATACAAACAAATAGGGTTAGCAATACTTGGAACCACACCTTGTTCATAAATGAACTTTTTGATCCAAACTGCCTCCTTTCTTTGCATCGGACGACGCGCAATATACTCAGAACTTACGTTGTAGAATGCGCCACATGATCTCTTGCTTGCTTGAACTTTTCCACTTTATCGCACCCCCATTCAAAGTAAACACATATCCAGACTGCGATCTAAAATTATCTATATCAGTTTGAAAACTTGCATCTGTGTAACCATTTACAACTAGATCATTTTCAAAACCTCCATAGACCAAGAACACTTCCTTAGTCCTTCTTAAGTACTTAAGGATGTTCTTTACTGCTATCCAGTGACTCTCACCTGGATCTGACTGATATCTGCTTGTAGTGCTCAAAGCATATGATACATCAAGCCGAGTGCATAGCATGGCGTACATAATAGATCCAATAGCAGATGCATATGGAATCTTATTCATTCGGTCTCACTCATCATTCGTTCTAGGATATTGATTCTTGCTGAGACTTATGCCATGAGACATTGGCAACAATCCTCTTTTAGAGTCTTGCAAACTGAACCTATTCAGTACCTTGTCTATGTAAGCACTCTGACTTAGACCGATTAGCCTCTTAGATCTATCTCTATAGATCCTTATCCCTAGGATATAGGTGCATCTCCTAAGTCTTTCATTGAGAAACACTTCCCTAACCAAGACTTGACACTCGCAATGTTGGGATGTCATTTCCAATGAGTAATATATCATCAACATACAGTACCAGAAAAACAACTACACTCCCACTGACCTTCTTGTATACACAAGGCTCATCTTCGTTCTTAATAAAACCAAAATCCTTTATTGCTTCATCAAAACGAAGATTCCAACTCCGAGAAGCTTGCTTTAATCCATAAATGGATCTTTGAAGCTTGCATACCTTCCTAGAATTCTCAGGATGTGCAAAACCTTCAGGTTGTGTCATATACACGTCCTCAAGCAGCTTTCCATTAAGAAATGTTGTTTTTACATCCATTTGCCATATCTCATAGTCATAATATGCAGCAATGGCAATTAAAATTCTTATGGATTTAAGCATGGCTACTGGCGAAAAAGTTTCATCATAATCAACACCTTGAGTCTGGCTGAAACCTTTTGCTACAAGTCTTGCTTTGAAAGTATGTACTTTACCATCCATGTCAATTTTCTTCTTGAAAACCCATTTACATCCAATGGTCTTACCACCTTCAGGTAAATCAACCAAGTTCCAAACTTGATTATCATACATGGATTGCATCTCAGAGTTTATGGCACTTAGCCATTTATCTGAGTCTGGTCCAGACATAGCCTCCTGATAAGTGGTGGGCTCATTTTGATCTATAAGCAACACATCACGGTTATCAGTAATGAGAAATCCGAATCTCTCTGGCTCATGTCTCACCCTACCAGATTTACATGGGCCTTGTGTCACTTGCGGAGATTCAACTGGTTCAGAACGTTGTTGAACTTCCAGTAGCGGTTCAGTGTTTATTTGTGATTCTTGAACTTCTTCAAGATTTATTTCTTTCCCACTAGTGTCTTTTGAAATAAACTGTTTTTCCATAAAGGCACCATACCGAACAACAAACACTTTGTTCTCAACGGGATTATAAAAGTAATATCCTTTTGTTTCCTTAGGATACCCCACAAATAAACACTTATCAGATTTAGGTGCTGGTTTTTCTGAGACTTGTTGCTTTACATAAGCCTCACAACCCCAAATCTTAAGAAAGGACAAACTAGGTCTCTTCCCGTACCATATCTCATATGGTGTTTTATCAACCGCTTTAAAAGGAACTCGATTTAGAGTGAAAGTTGCAGTTTGTAATGCATAACCCCAAAAGGATAATGGAAGATCTGCATGACTCATCATAGATCGAACCATATCTAATAAGGTTCGATTTCTGCTTTTAGAAACTCCATTCCTTTTCTTTTGGGTGTTTTAAAGCAGGAACAGGCTGGGGCTTGACTTGTTCCATGAGCTTTGCGACAAGTGCAAGCAGTTGCCTTGGCAACTTTAGCCTTGCCTTTGCCTTTTTCTTCATTCCCTTTTTCTTTTGGACCATCAAGCACATTACTAGAGGGTTTCTTGATATTTTGTGCAGTAGTTTTGAACATCAAATGCAACTCTGAAATTGATTTCTCCATATTATTCATATTGTAATTCATCACAAATTGTGAGTAACTTTCTGGTAATGAATTTAGGATCAAATCCGTAGCCAACTCTTGGCTTATGGGAAATCCAAGTCTATCAAGTTGGTCAACATAGCCCTTCATCTTCAGAACATGAGGACTAACTGACGCACCCTCAGTCATCTTACAAGAATGCAGGTTCTTGACTGTCTCGAACCTTTCTTGCCTAGCTTGCTGTTGGAACATTTCCTTCAGCGTTACAGCCATGTCATAGGCTTCCATTAGTTTCATTTCCTTCTGAAGTTCAGGAACCATAGTTGCCAACATAATGCATGCAACATCAGTAGAATCGTTGACATGCTTATTATGCGCATCCTTCACAGCTTTCGTAGCATTGAGTGGTGGGTCCTCAGGGATCGGAGCATCTAGGACATACAACTTGCGTTCATGCTTGAGAACGATTCTCAAGTTTCGAACCGATCAAGAAAGTTAGTCCCAGATAACTTTCCTTCTCAAGGATAGATCGCGATGTGAGGGGATTATTGTTACTTGAAGAGGCCATTGATCTACAATAAAGATTTTGCGAGTTTATTTTAGTATAGAGGAACAGACTCCCACTAAATTAACAACCCTCGTAAAACATCTTGTTTATTTAGGGGACTAAAATCCATATTTCACCTAATTCTATGACAACTATGGCATGAAACACGAGAACTAGATTATTTAGGTAGGTAATGAGTTACCAATTACATCTTATGTAATTTTTAGATCTTTTTATGAGATATGAGACATCTTATGTATTAGCATGTTTTTATCTCATCATATGCCTAAAGCCCAAAACTATTTTGATAGCTTTATTAAGTCGGACCAATTTAAACATTTAGGTAACTCTTACCTAACTTATCTCACCAAGATAACACAATACACCCAACTATGCATTTGAAACTATATTAGTGCGATCGAGGCCTTGACAAGTGTTTAAAATTGGATGGCACAAGACTTAAGATTTAATAGAGGGATTTTATTCAGTTTTAGTGATTTTTAATTAAACAATGAAATATCATATATTTTATTGATTTGTAGAACCACTAAACAATTTATCTAAAAATAAGTCAATTAAAACTTTTTTAATTAACCTGGGCCCACATCTAACTAACCATCTTATCCTAATCCAATTAGGACTTTAGATATTTGAATCCTAGCATATCACCAATAACAAACTTCTTGATATTTATCTCCTATTCTAATTTGTTATCTATTTTTATCAAATAGAGACTTCATAACAAAATAGATATAACAAGATAAATAAATAATTTCAAAAATTAATTATTTATAAATAAATTATTTCGAAAATTATTTATTTATTTTTGGATTTAAGATATTTGAATCCTAGTATATCACTAATAACAAGATTCTTGATATTTATCTCCAATTCTAATTTGTTATCTATCTTTATCAAATAGAGACTTCATAACAAAATAGAAATAATAAGATAAATAATAATTTCGAAAATTAATTATTTATAAATAAATTATTTCGAAAATTAATTATTTATTTTGGATTTAAGATATTTGAATCCTAGTATATCACTAATAACAAGATTCTTGATATTTATCTCCAATTCTAATTTGTTATCTATCTTTATCAAATAGAGACTTCATAACAAAATAGAAATAATAAGATAAATAATAATTTCGAAAATTAATTATTTATAAATAAATTATTTCGAAAATTAATTATTTATTTTGGATTTAAGATATTTGAATCCTAGTATATCACTAATAACAAGATTCTTGATATTTATCTCCAATTCTAATTTGTTATCTATCTTTATCAAATAGAGACTTCATAACAAAATAGATATAACAAAATAAATAATAATTTCGAAAATTAATTATTTATTAATAAATAATTTCGAAAATTAATTATTTGCAATTTCAATCTTCATCCAAATAACCACAAACATGTAATTGAATCATGAACTACTATCCCAATCAAACCTAATGGTGTCATGGATCATAGAACACGAAACTCAATTCATCAAAATTATTCAAATTAACCTAACATGGTTACTAGCATGTACGAAACTAATTTCAATTAAATCACGAATATATGTATCATATACACAAAACATGATAATAAATCTCACAGAAAACTTATGTATATCACATATACATCAACTATTAACATGCTTTCAATCATATCTCATAAGAAAACATGCAATGAGTTTAATGGAATCAAACTCGAAGGCTCTGATACCACTGTTGGGTTTTGGGGTTCATGCGCAGCGGAGATTTCAAAAACAATTTTGATAAAAACCCCAACAGGATCCGAATTTGATTCCATTAAAACACGTTTAGACTATGAAAACTTAATCATACCTCAGTCGCAATGTACCTTTCTGAAGGTTAATCGACCTCTAAGGCGCTGCCAACGACGAACGCCCTCTATCAGCAGTCCACACACGAATGGCGGCCGAGATTTATAGTGCTAGCTTCGAGAGAATAGCAAACCTTTTTGTTTCTCTCCAAAACGATCCAGAGCATACCAAAAACCTCTAAGTCGTTTCCTTTTTTAAAACGAAAATAGAGTTTCAGCCTCTTTTTAAATCTTTCGTACTTGTATTCTAACTCAAAGCGTCTATTTATACAACCCTTGTATATAGACGGTTAAGTAAATTACACATATACCCCTACTTAAAGAAGTATAAGTGTAATACACTACAAGGACGTTTCTGTCATGAATTTTATCATATAAAAGTCATTTTTCTGAACCATCTTAAAATCTCGCAAAACCATTCTCAGTGTGCGACCCAATAGGCTCATACAATGTTGGCAGTGTACCAAAACACATTTTGGTATACAAGTCATAAGCGGCCTCTAGCAAGACATTATGACTACCCAAGTTGTACGAATATCAAATCGATATAACCTAATCCATAGTGTATATAACATCCTTTTGTCACACGATATCCTTTTGATCAAACATAAGGCATGGAATTGTCATCCAACATGTTCAATCGTACTAGTCTCGATTTCTAGGTAGACTGAAAACATCTAAGTGACATTGATCAATATCAATTCACTTAGACTAGGCCTTTTAAAGTCTAACACATCGAGGGATCCACTTTGGATATCTCTCTTTATATGAGAGAGACAAATTCTATCTCGATTACACAACTTCACCACATTATTCACACAATAACCAATCACAACCTTTATAATCATCCGGGTTAAAGACAACGTTTGATTGCGTCAAATCATTGTATTCCTAATGTTGAAGTCTCTGGTAATCTCAAGTCGAGGATTGAAAAATATACCTATCATGAGAAACAACTATGACTTAATCCATGTGATGTTCTCATAGCGGGTCGGTCCCAGTACTTTGTTCCCTAACAAGTACTCATGATCTTGATTCGTATTCCTATACGTATGATCATCGTATGATCATCAATCAAGACTCATACTAGTCTTAATTCATTATAGTTCCAGTATAATAATCGACTAGGGACATTTAGGATATTTCTGTAAATACCCATGGATCTTATTATAATGTAAACATGCAAATCAATTATAATAAACAGCAAATGAAATCCTCTATTTTATTAACTAAAATGTATTCATAAAGACTGTTAATGGATTGACCTAGGGCACATTTCCCAACAGTAATTACATTCAATAGAACAAAAACCTACTGTGAGTAAAGGAAAGGATCGCTCCAAGGGTCCTCAGAGGATATCACCTAGCATCAACTCCTTCCCCTTGCTCATCTCTGCTCTATCTCTATTTGCAGCACCATCACAAACTAGACGATGAGTGCGTGAAAAATTGAGAGTAATGACGAAAGAAACTAAACAGTAATTTAAGATTTAACAAATAAACATTCTAAATATCATGTAGTATTGAAAGACAGAAAACTTAACGAATAGCATGATAAATAGACTGACAAGCATAGCAATGAGATTTGAGTGTCTAAAAAGTCAATAGAGGCCTATAAGTGGTCAAAATCAATGCAGTACAACAACACCACATTTATAGAGGCCCATAAATCTGTCAATTAATCTAAATTTGTAATTCCTATTAATAACTTTCTAATTTACCCAATTCTCCATAACTTTTTAATTAGTGTAATTTGGTTGATTTCCGAGGTATTAGGTTTTATTCAAACCCCTTTGGATACCCGAGAGATCCCCGAAATTTTCTAAAATTTTTATAAATTGGTTCCTGTGAACAGTGTCACGCCATCAAAGGCGTTATGACCTCATTGTTTTATACGGCGTGCCCCACGACGTCTTTTCTTGGTTGTCTGCCTAAGACGCCGTGAGTGTCGTCGTGGGAGAGAACTTTTCACAGGGTGTTCAGTAAAACACTATATTCGGGGTTTTCTGAAACCCCGGATCGTATTGCCATTTTTCGAGTCTATTCCAAACTTGTCCGGACCTCCATGACAACATAAACTCATTTTACGTCGAAACCCCGACAATACACCCCGATTCATAAATAACACGAAATTTTTTCAGAAATCCACAAAAAATCCAAACAACTTCCAATCCAAAAAATAATTACCAAGTCATCTATAAAAACTCAATTGATACCAAAATCATTAATTCAAATCAATTTCTAACATTTTTCCGAAAATTCGTCCGAAATCATCATAACGAAAATGCACAAAATTTACGTCATACTGACGACAAACAAGAGGGGAGTATGGATCCTACCTTTTTACTCGTGATTGGTTCATCCCTAGCGTCGCAACAAGTTCGAAATCACCCCAAACCCACGTTGTTCTCTTCTCTTCTCATGTTCGAAAATGATAGAAATGGATTGAGGAGAGAGAAAATGTGATATTTATACTTCCCATTCATCTCATCACACGCAGAGATCTCGAGGCACATCTTTTGTCTCTTCTTTATTCCATCCACTAACTCTAACACAAATAAATAGCTTTAATAAGTGATTCGAATTTCAAAACGACTCCTTTTCTCGCTCATAACGTGTATTTTCAGACTCGTTTCAACTCATGACTCGCACCGCATGCGTTCCCAGACACAACCTCACTCCCATATTTTATTTAATTATTTATTATTTTTAATAATTCACGAATTACCATTTTTCAAAGTTTAATTATATGTATTTCACCCTAAAATTTATATTTCTCCTAGTCAAATCTCACACAGAAATCCATGGTGATTAATAAACAAAAACAACTAACTAGGACATACAGTGTTTATTCGGGTATAAATAATAATACAAACATCACAGAAAAATAAAATATATCTTAGTGTCGACTCCCGAGGCTTGAGTAATATAACAAATCACAAAGAGTAGGTCACGATCCTATAAAACATAACCCTTGTTACCATTTAAATTTGAGGGTCGTTATGGTTTTCCCAACTTATTAGAATTTCGTCCCCGAAATTAATCTAATAATTACTCAAAATAACGACTTACTAGAATCAAACAAATGAGGAAAATACTCACGCATATAAGACTCCAACTCCCAGGTCAACTCCTCGCCTCTATGGTATTGCCACCTAACGAATACTGAAGGTATCTCCTTATTCCTCAGTATCTTGACTTTCCTATCCACAATCTAAATCGGTTGCTCCTCATAAGTAATATCATCATGCAAATCAATCTGACTCAGATCTACCGTAGGTCGCCGTCCCTCGCTTGACTTGTCTAGTCATATATGGAAATAAAGAAAACTGGATGAACTCCGGTAAGCTGAGGCGGCAAATCCAACTCATAAGCAACCTTGCCGACTCTCTTCATAATGCTGAAAGGACTAATGAACCCAGACGCAAGTTTCCCCTTGATTTCGAACCTCTTGTGACCCTTCATAGGCGAAACCTTCAAATAAACATAGGCTCCCTCATCATACTGCAACTCATCTCGATATTTGTCATAATACTTTTTCTGTCTCTCCTGAGCACCCTTCAATCTCTGACAAATATATCGTACCTTCTCAGTATGATTAACAACAATCTCAGGCCTAATTGTCACTACATCCTCAGGCTCTGCCCAACAAGATGGTAATCTACAAGACTGCCATACAGCGCCTCAAATGATGCCATGCCAATACTAGCCTGGAAATTGTTGTTGTACGCAAACTCGCACATGTGAAGGTACTCTTCCTAAGATCCTCCATACTCCAGACACACATCCTGAGCATATCCTCTAACTCCTGAATCAGTTTCTTGGAGTGTCCGTTTGTGGATGGTACAATGTACTCAAATCAATCCTCTCTGCCCAACTGAGCCTGCATACATTGCCATAGCAATGACATAAACTGCGGTCCTCTGTCTGACACAATAGATAATGGAACTCTGTACAGTCTGACTATCTTACGCTCGTAGAGAATACTCAATCTATCAACTCTGTGTATAGTGGATACCCGAATGAAATGTGCAGATTTCATCAGTCTGTTCATAATTACCTAGATACTGTCATGTCCACGAGATGATCGATGAAAATCATTGATAAAATCCATAGCAATGTGCTCCCACTTCCATTGTGGAATGAGAAGAGGCTGTAATAATCTTCCTGGTTGCCTATACTTAGCTTTCACATGCTGGCATATCTCAAACATTCGTATGAACTCCGAAACATCAACTTTCATCCCTGACCACCAGAAAAGATGTCGCATATCAGCATACATCTTAGTCCTACCCGGATTAATAGAAAAACACGAACGATGAGCCTCCTAAAGTATCTCAGTGCACAAATCAGCCACTAATAGAATCCACAGTCGCCCTCGATACCTCAGACACGCGTCTGTCGACCGACTCCAGTCTGGATAATGTGAACTATAAGTCATCTCATTGAATCTCTGGTATAACTCATCAGTTTGCTTTCCCTCATAAACTACCTGAAGTGAAATAGTCTGCATCCTCAACTGACCACAAATTTGTGTCTTCATAGTAGCTAGCACATAACCTAAACTCATCATTTCAGCTGCGAGTAATGCATACTCGTGTGTCATGTGGCATACAACTACCTCACCATCAGATCCACTCCTGCTCAAAGCATCAACAACTATGTTGACTTTCCCAAGATGATACTCAAGTGAAAAATCATAATTCTTCAGGAATTCTAACCAATGACTGTCTCAGATTCAGCTCCTTTTGAGAGAATAAATACTTCAAGTTTTTATGATCAGTGAATAGATAAAACCTCACCCCAAACAGTTATTGTCTCCAAATCTTCAACCTAAATACCACAACAGCTAACACCAAATCATGCGTTGAATAATTCTTTTCATGAACCTTGAGCTGTTGAGATGCATACTCAATCACCTTGCCCTCCTGCATCAAAACACAACTAAACCCAACCTTTGGCGCATCAGTATACACCACTAAATCCTTCCCAGTCTCAGGCAATGCAGGAACTGAAGTAGTTATCAACTTCTTTTTTAAAGTAGAGAATGTTGTCTTACAACTCTCATCCCAATCAAATTTCATATTTTTCTGAGTCAGTCTAGTCATTGGTGTAGCAATCCTGGAAAAATCCTGCACAAAACAATGATAATACCCAGCTAAACCTAGAAAACTGTGGATCTCAGTCAGTGTAGTCGGAGTAGGCAACTCAACAATAGCTCTAATCTTTGTGGAATCTATGAAAACACAACTAGCTCCAACAGCATGACCTAAAAATCTAACCTTTGATAGCCAAAACTCACACTTACAGAACTTGGCATATAATCGGTGGTCCCTCAAAGTTTGTAGAACTATCCGAAGACGTCCCTCGTGCTCCTCACGAGTCCTGGAATAGATAAGGATATCATCAATGAACACAATCATAAATCTATCCAGATATGTATTCAGTACTCTGTGCATGAGATCCATAAACATAGTTGGCGCATTAGTCAAACCAAATGGCATGATCGTGAACTGATAATGGCTGTATCTCGTACTGAATGCAGCATTCTCCCTGTTTTCAACCCTAATCCTGAGCTGGTGATAACCTGATCTCAGGTCTATCTTCGAAAACTACTTCACTCCCGTCAACTGATCAAATAAATCATCTATATGAGGAAACGGATACTTATTCTTCATCGTCACCCGGTTCAGCTTTCTGTAGTCAATGCACAACCTTAAGCTACCGTTTTTCTTCTTCACAAACAACACCAATGCACCCCACGGTGACATGCTAAGATTAGTGAATCCCAACTCTAATAACTCATTCAACTGAGTCCTGAACTCCTCCAACTCTCGAGGTGCCATCCTAGATGGTGGTATATAAATGGGTATAGTCCTAGGTACTAAGTGTATAATGAAATCTATCTCCCTCGGTGGTGGTAGTCCTAGTAGATCCTTATTGAAAACATCGGTAAACTCACACACTACCGGTATATCATCAATACTGACCTCCAGTCTCTCAGCAGTCCTCATGACACTCGCAAATGTCTCAATCTCACCACTAGTAGCCTCTCTGCGTGATCGGTAATAATGTCATTGTACCTTGAAATCTAACCTCCGTACCATCTGCCAATGGAATCGTGATAATCTTCCCATAACAATCAATCTGGGCATGATAATCTCCTAACTACTCTATGCCTAACAATGCATCAAACTCTATGAACTCTAGTACTCTCAAATCAGTAAACAAATCGCCCTCTATAACTACCGAACAATCAACACATAACAAGTTCTGGTATATCTTGTCCCCAGCCGCTGTGTTAAGGATCAAGGGTCTATTAAGCCTAATGGGTCTAAACCCTAATGCATTTACCATGTGTCCAGAAATAAATGAAAATGTAGAACATGAATCAAACATGGTGTGCATCAAAGTACTACAAATCAAAAACATGCCCTCAATGAGGTTAGAAGACGCTCCCTGGGTTTGGCTCGACAGTAACCTTGACTCTCTCCCGCTGCTGCTGATGATGCTATTGCTGAGCTCTCGTCAACAACTGACACTGAAGTTGTAGGTGATTGATCTGACTGCACTTGTAATAAGTACGTGTCTCCCGTGATCCAGATGAAACCTACCCCTGTGTCTGACACTGCCCATGTTCCTGTTGAGGTCTTTGAGTCTGACTAGACCTCTGAGTTTATGCCTGTCTAGATCTTTATGTCTGTGTCTGAGTATGTATCTGTCAACCCCCTTTACTAGTATCCTTACTCTCAGAATACCGCCTTTGCTGCTATTGTGCAGGTCTACCTATGGTGGTCGACCAGTGAAATTCTATGCAGGTACTAGTGCAATCACTATAGTCTTTGCAGGTCGTGGTGGTGGAGCAACTGAACCATTACTCTGGGCTCTACTTGTTAGGTTTTTAGGGTTCATACACAGCGAAAAATTCAAGACAATTTTGACAAACCCCGACATGATCGCAAATAAGTTCCATTAAATAAGATCTATAAAAGTAAACCATACCTTGATTCATGATTTCCTTCTCCGATTGCTCAATGTTCAACACGTTCAAACGCGTCCTATATCAGAAATTCACACACGAACGGTGATCATAACTTGGAGTCCTAGCCCCAAGAGGGATTGAAAACGTTTTTCTTTCTCTCCCAAAGTTAAGAGAATACGAAAATTGGAAAAATAAAATTCTTCTCTTACGTTTTTGGTATCACACTTTATTTATATGTGTAGATTAGCTCTCACTTAAAATCCTATTCGTAATACAACTATTGTATTTATGTTATTTAAGTAAATTCGAAATACAACTATTGTATTTATATTAATTAATAAAATTACACATATACCTAACGAATCATAAGGGCTTATATATTATGAATTTTTCTTATAAAATTCAATACTCTTGACCATTTGAAATTGTGCAAAGCCATTCTTTGTATGCCCAATAGGTTCATATGACGTTAGTAGTGAACTAAAACTATTTTGTTACACAAGTCATAAGCGATCTCTAGCAAGTAATTATGACTATTCAAGTAGCATGAATATAAAAATCGATACAACCAAATGAATAACGTATATTATATCCTTTTGTCGTGCGATATCCTTTGATTAAATATAAGGCATAGAAAGTCACCCTTAATGTTCAGTCGTACTAGTCTCGATCTTTAGATAGATTGTAAATATCCAAGTGACATTGATCATATCAATTAACTTGGACTTTGCCTTTTAACAATCCAACACATCGAGGGATCCACTGACATCTCTCTCTTTACGAGAGTGACAAATTCTTTCTTGATTACACACCTTCGCATATTACTCACATGATAACTAATCGTAGTCTTTATAATCGTTCGGTTAAAGACAACGTTTGATTATGTCAAATTACCATGCTCCTAATATTAGTGTCTATGGTAATCTCAATTTGAAGGACTAAATGATATACTTATTAAGAGTAACACCTATGACTTAATCTATGTGGTGTTCTCATAGCGGGTCGGTCTAGTACCTTGTTCCTTAACAAGTACTTATTATCTCGATTCGTATCCCTATACGTATGATCCTCACATGACCATCATTCATGACTCATGCTAGTCTTAATTCATTATAGTTCCTAGTATAATGACCGATTAAGGACATTTAGGATATTTCAATAAATACCCATGGATCTTATTTTAAGGTAAACATGTAATAACTTATAATAAAATAGCAAATGAAAAACCTCTACTTTATTAACTAAAAACTATATGATAAACAATGTTTGTAGATTGACCTAAGGCACATGCCCCAACATCTTCTACTTGCACTAGGGCCAATCATTCATGTATCTAATACCCAATGACGAAACATGACCATCATGTTTTGCTTGTGGAAAAGCCTTCGTCAAAGGATCTGCAACATTATCTTCTATAGGAACTCTGCAAATCTTCACGTCTCCCCTCTCAAAGTTTTCTCTAATGAGATGAAAATGTTTGAGTATATGTTTGGATCTATGGTGAGATCTTGGTTCCTTGGCCTATGTTATAGCCCCGTTGTTGTCACAATACAAGTAAACAGGGTTAGCAATACTTGGAACCACACCTAGTTCAGATATAAACTTTTTAATCCAAACAACCTCCTTAGCTGCATCGGATGCTGCAATGTACTCAGCTTCAGTTGTAGAATCAGCAAAAGTCTATTGCTTCGAGCTTTTCCAGCTCACTGCACCTCCATTCAAAGTAAATACATATCCAGATTGCGATCTGAAGTCATTGATGTCAGTTTAAAAACTTGCATCTATGTAACCATTTACAACAAACTCGTCTTCCAAACTTTCATAGACCAATAACACTTCTTTAGTCCTTCTCAAGTACTTAAGAATATTATTTACTACTATCCAGTGACTCATCGGGATCTGACTGGTATCTACTCGTTGCGCATAAAACATATGATACATCAGGTTGAGTGCATAACATGGAATACATGATAGATCCAATAGCTGATGCATATGGAATCGTATTCATGCATTCTTGCTCATTAATTATTAGTCTTTGGACATTGAGTCTTGCTAAGAGTTATACCATGAAACATTAGCAATGACCCTCTTTTAGAGTCTTGCATACTGAACCTATTTAGTACCTATTCAATATAAGCGTTTTGACTTAGGCCGATCAGCCTTTTAGATTTATCGCTATAGATCTTAATCCCAAAGATGTAGACTGCATCTCCTAATTCCTTCATTGAGAAACACTTCCCCAACCAAGACTAGACACTCTGCAAGGTTGGGATGTCATTTCCAATGGGTAATATATCATCAACATACAGTACTAGAAAAACAACCACGCTCCCACTGACCTTCTTGTATACACAAGGCTTATCTTCATTTTTAATGAAACCAAATTCCTTAATTGCTTCATCAAAATGAAGATTCTAACTCCAAGAATCTTGCTTTAATCCATAAATAGATCTTTAAAGCTTACACACCTTCCTAGAGGCTGTATCATATACACATCCTCAAGTAGCTTTCCATTAAGAAAAGTTGTTTTGACATCCATTTGCTATATCTTATTGTCATAATATGCGACTATGGCAATTAGAATTCTAATGGATTTAAGCATGGCTACAAGAGAAAAAGTCTCATCATAATCAACACCTTGAGTCTATCGGAAACCTTTTGCTACTAGCCGTGCCTTATAAGTATACACATTGCCATCCATATCAGTTTTCTTCTTAAAAACCCATTTATATCCAATGGTCTTACCACCTTTAGGTAAATCAACCAAGATCTAAACTTGGTTATCATATATGGATTGCATCTCAGAGTTCATGGCATTAAGCTAGTTATCTGACTTAGGGCTAGACACAACCTCCTAATAAGTAGCAGGTTCATTTTGATCCATAACCAACACCTCACTACTATCAGTAATAAAAAATCCAAATTTCTCTAGCTGATGTCTTACCCTATCAGAGCTACGTAGGCCTTGTGATACCTGTGGATGGTCAACTAGTTCAAGACTTTGTTGATCTTCCACTGGTGGTTAAGTGTTTATTTGTGGTTCTTGAACTTCTTCAAGACTAACTTTATTCCCATTGTCGTCTTTTGAAATAAACTCTTTTTCCATGAAGACACCATTTTGAGCAACAAACACTTTGTTTTCAATTGGATTATAAAAGTAATATCCTTTAGTTTCTTTAGGATAACCAACAGATAAACACTTGGTTGATTTGGCTGATAATTTTTCTGAGATCTGTCATCGTACGAAAACCTCATAACCCCAGATCTTAAAGAAAGACAAACTTGGTCTTTTACCAAACCACATCTCATGTGGTGTTTTATCAACCGCTTTAAAAGGAACACAATTCAGTGTAAACGCATCACTTTCTAAGGCATATCCCCAAAAGAAAATAGGAAGATCTGCAAGACTCATCATAGACTGAACCATATCCAATAAAGTTCGATTTATCCTCTCAGAAACACTATTCCATTGAGGAGTTGATGGAGGAGTTAACTGTGAGACAATCCCACAGTTTTTAAGATGATCATCACACTTTTGGCTCAAATATTCACCAACTCGATCTGATTGAAGTGCTTTAATAGTTTTGCCAAGTTGATTTTGCATTTCATTATGAAATGTTTGAAACATCTCAAAAGTTTCACCTTTATGTTTCATGAGATTCACGTAACCGTATCTGCTAAAATCATCGATAAAAGTAATGAAGTACTGATAACCACCTGTAGCCATTGTATTTATAGGACCGCATACATTAGTTTGTATTAGACCCAATAAGTCACTTGCCCTTACACCGTGTCGAGTAAAGGGACTCTTTATCATCTTGCTTAATAAACAAGATACACATGTTTCATATGATTAAAGATCAAATGAGTCTAAAAGTCCATCTTTATGGTGTTTAGAAATGTGTTTCTCATTTATGTGGCCAAGTCGATAATGCCAAAGGTAAGTTTGATTCAAATCATTTGACTTATCTCTTTGTATTTATGTTAAAAACAAGAGTACCTATCGACCTTTTCATGTTTAGAATATAAAAACCATCGCACAAATCAACATTTACATAAAAAAGGTCTTTACAAGAAACATTTATTATTCGCAATAATGAAATTAAAACCATCCAAATCCAAACATGAATCTGAAATGATGTTTTTGATCAAAGCAGGGACATAATAATAATTATTTAAAACTAAAACTAGTCCACTAGATAGAGATAACTCATAGCATCTTACAGCCAACGCAACAACCTTTGCTCCATTTCCGACTCGTAGGATAATTTCTACTTTCTTTAGCTTTCTACTTTTGGTGAGACCCTGCATATTAATGCAAATGTGAGAATCGCATCTAGTATCCAATACCCAGGAATCACTAGAAGACAAGTTAACTTCAATAACGTAAATACCTAAAGTAGTAGTCGCACTACTCTTCTATTTCTTTTGATCTTCAAGATAGAACTTGCAATTTCTTAACCAATGCCCAGGTGCATGACAAAAATGACAATTTCCTTCTTTTTCTTTTTCCTTCTGTGACTGTGAAGTAGAAGCAACCTTAAGCTTAACTCGTTCTACAGATTTTGTGACTTGCACAATACCCTTGGCAACTTTAGTCTTGCTTTTGGTCTTCTTCTTCAAAGCCTTTCCTTTCTGAACCATCAACACATTGACATTCTGCTCCGCAGTTTTAAGCATCAAAAGAAACTTTGAGATAGATCTCTCCATATTATTCATGTTGTAGTTCATCACAAATTGTGAAAAACTACAGGTAATGAATTAAGGATTGAATCCGTAACCAACTCTTGGCTTAGTGGAAATCCAAGTCTGTCAAGATGGTAAATGTAGCCCTTCATTTTCAAAATATAAGGGCTAAATAATGCACCCTCAACCATTTTGCAAGAATGAAGGTTCTTAACTGTCTCGAACCTTTCTTGCCTTGCTTGCTATTGGAACATTTTCTTCAGCATTGTAGCCATGGTGTAAGCTTCTATTCTATGTCCTTTTGAAGTTCAGGAACCATGGTTGCTAACATAATGCATGCAACATTAGTAAAATCGCTGACATGCTTGGTATGTGTATCCTTCGTGGCTCTTGTAGCATTGGCTGGTGGTTCCTCAGGAATAGGACCGTCCAGGACGTACAACTTGCGTTCATACTTAAGAATAATTCTCAAGTTTCTGAACCAGTCAAGAAAGTTTATCCCTGACAACTTATCCTTTGTAAGGGTGGATCGCAGTGACAAGGGATTAGTGTGATTTGATGAAGTCATTAACCTACAACAAAGATTATGCAAAAGTTTATTTTTAGTATAAAGGAATAGACTCCCACTAAATTAACAACCCTCCTTAAAAACACTATGTTAACTTAAGGGACTAAAACCTATGTTTCACCAAATTCAAAGACAGCAAAGGCATGACACTTTAAATTAGGTTATGTAGGTAGGTACCTCTTACCAATTACATCATATGTAACTTTTAGTTGTTTTTATGAGATTATGACATCTTATGTCTTAGCATATTTTATCTCATGTTGTGCCTTAAGCTAAAAACCGTTTTGATAGTTTTATCAAGTTTAACCATTTCAAATAATAGAGTAACCGTTACTCAACTTGCCTCACCAAGATAACACAATACACTTTGCTAGGGTAAACCCACATTGATGTGATCGAAGCCTTGACAAGTGTTTGAGAATGGATGACACTTGACTTAAAATTTATAAGAGGGATTTTATTTGTTTTAGTGATCATAACATAAACAAAGATAAATATCAAATATTACATGGAATATACAATCACTAAACAAGTTAGGGAATTTCTAATATTATGTACTATACGAGTTTCCTTACGCTACGCAAATTTATCGGTGGCCCCGTTGGCTAGTCAGCAGACGGTGGTTTCGCTAACTCAATATCTAATTCTAATCCAATTAGAATTTAAGATACATGGAATCCTAATCCAATTCCAATTCATTATACATCTCACCTATCACATAGGATTTTCTACTATTCTTATCCGATTACAGGTTTACCTCCTATCTAATATACTAATAGATAAGAACAATGAGACAATCAATGGTAATTTCGATTCTTAATCAAAAGAAGAGCCATTGAATTAAGAAACGAAATATTAATCAAGCATTCAACACTAGAATTATATTATATTAATCATGTTAACCTAAACATGATTTTTATCTTGAAGACATACATGATTATTTTACAAAACAAATAATGTATTCAATAACAAAATCATATTAAATCAATCATATTAACCTAAACATGATTTCTATCATGAAACATACAAAATTCGCATTGTTCAATTTAAAACATATGTTAATCAAAATATACTAAACATGAATTCCATCAATGAACCACATCATGCGTATGTATCAAATACATAAATTAATGTGCTTTAAAATGAATTCTTGATAACAACTATCCCATAACCAATATGCATATCATATATACGTTAATCACAATCATGTTTTCACACATATATCACATATACATCAGAGAAAACATGCAAACATTTAATAGAACCGAGTCTAAGGCTTTGATACCACTGTTGGGTTTTTGGAGTTTATACATAGCGAAAAATTCAAGACAATTTTGAAAACCACCAGGATCGCAACTAAGTTCCATTAAACAAGATCTACAAAAGTAAACTATACCTTGATCCGTGATTTCCTTCTCTGATTGTTCGATCTTCAAGATGCTTAAGCGTGCATCCTCTATCAGAAATCCACACACGAATGGTGACTACAATTTGGAGAGCTAGCCCCAAGAGGGACTGAAAATGTTTTTCTTTCTCTCCTAAAATCCGAAGAGTACGAAAATTGAAAAAATGAAATTCTTATCTTATGTTTTGGGTATCACCGTTTATTAATATGTGTAGATAAGCTCTCACTTAAAATTCTATTCGTAATACAACTATTGTATTTACGTTGTTTAAGTAAATTCAAAATACAACTATTGTATTTACGTTTTTAAGAAAATTACACATATACCCCTATTAATAAGTTAACATATAACAAATCATAAGGGCTTATATATATTATGAATTTTATCTTATAAAATTCATTACTCTGGACCAATTGAAATTGCACAAAGCCATTCTTTATGTGCGACCCAATAGGTTCATACGACGTTGGTAGTGAACTAAAATTATTTTGGTACACAAGTCATAAGCGGTCTCTAGCAAGGCATTATGACTATCTAAGTAGCATGAATATCAAAATCGATACAACCTATTGAATAACGTATATCATATCCTTTTGTCGTTCGATATCCTTTGATATAAATATAAGGCATGGAAAACCACCCTTAATGTTTAATCGTACTAGTCTCGATCTTTAGATAGATTGAAAACATCCAAGTAACATTGATCATATCAATTCACTTGGACTTGGCCTTTTAACAATCCAACATATCGAGGGATCCACTAATATCTTTCTATTTACGAGGTAATAAATTCTTTCTTAATTACATACCTTCCCATATTGCTCCCATGATAACCAATCACAATCATTATAATCATCCAGTTAAAGATAACGTTTGATTATGTGAAATTACCATGGTCATAATATTGAAGTCTATGGCAATCTCAAGTAGAAGAAGTAAATGATATACCTATTGAGAGTAACACCTATGACTTAATCCATGTGGTGTTCTCATAGCAGGTCGATCTAGTACCTTGTTCCTTAACAAGTACTTATAATCTCAATTTGTATCCCTATATATATGATCATCACATGACCATCAATCAAAACTCACGTTAGTCTTAATTCATTATAGTTCCTAGTATAATGACCGACTATGGACATATAGGATATTTCAACAAATACCCATAGATCTTATTATAAGGTAAACATGCAATCACTTATAATAAAACAGCAAATGAAAAACCTCTATTTTATTAACTAAAAATTGTAAGATAAACAATGTTTGTAGATTGAGCTATGGTACATGTCCCAACATTACTGTCCCTAAAATCCTGCCTGTTCTTCTTTCTCTTCCTATCTTTTCCCTTAGAACATGTCTTATGCCTAATAGGTCTAACCTCATCCAGGTATGTGCGTAGATATCCCTCCTTAGCCAAGCTCCGCTTATAAGCTCGTTGTAGTGTCTTTGGCTCTGTGGAGACTACAATACCTCCAATATTAGGTAACAATCCCACAATGAAGTAATAGACTCTGTCGCTTTCACTGTCAGCTGAACCCCCAGTATAGGGTAGCAATTGCATATACTGGCCCATATAGTCCATAACAGACTCATCTGCGAGCTGTCGAATGGTGGAGAACTCATTCCTCTTCGCTCTCAAAATTGTAGGAGAAAAGTACTTCAGGTTGAATTGGGTCTTGAACTCTATCCAGTTCTTAGGCACCCCTCTGGTAGACACTATCGTAGTCCACCAGTTATCAGCCTCCCCAAATAACATCGATGATGAAATATAGGCTCTCGTATGCTCCTCTGTCGCAATGATACTGTGCACCTTCTCATGGCTCTTCAGGAACATCTCTGTAGCCACCAGATCTATAACCCCAAAGAACTCATTTGGGTTATGCCTCTTGAACTCCCTCAACTATCTAGCCTCAGCTGTGGCTAGAATGCCTCTCTCTGCTATTGAAGCAAGCACTATGTCAGTTTGAGCAAGAGGTGCTACAGGCACTATCTCAGCCTGTACCGGTGGTAACATAGTAGTCTTCGGTATCGCTGCAATAGTTATAGGAACAGTGGATATAACAACTATCGGTGTATCCACCTCCTGAGTAACAGGAACTTTTGAGATAGATGGTGGTGATGATGTAGTTGCAATTGGCATCCCCAAAATCCTCAAGATCTTTAACCTCTAATCCTGTGCAGCTACTTGTTGTGTCAATGCCTGAAATCCTCGACAGTGATAACACGAGGACCAACAACCCCACTGTCATCACTAGGCTCAGTCTGATCTGTTATCGCGATCTGAAATAGAAAGCAAATCACTGAATCAATCAATAGCTACCGATATAATATAATACATCACAAAAGATATAACATATAGGATCAAGTTTTACTTTTCCCCAACTCACCTCACTTCCCAACTAAGCCTCAATTCCAGATTATAGGGTTCCATTTTAGGTTCCAACTATTTCCTATTTCTGCCAGTTTATATATTATGCAGGTTTTAAGGTAAATCAAAAGTCAGCCAGTAAAACTTTAACCTCAGTACGCTCTTATACCAACTGTGACGGCCCCAGTTCCCCATAAAACTGGGTCTCGCCCGGCCTAGACCTACGTAGACCTTTGAGCCCCTTACTTGCGAAGTGTACACATCCTAGTCAGCCTCAAATCCTCATATGCATCATTATTCAATTATTTAAATGTGTAAGTTACAAGATTATAAAGCTATCAGAAAATTCGCAGTGGAAATTACTATAATCAACTATAACTATAAAATGGAAATCAGGACAAATAGATAACCTATCATGTGGAAACCCTGAGAAATGGATAAATACATGCATGTCTAGTGATCAAAGCTACACAAAGCGATCATACATGATATCTCAAATCTCTCAATCCCTGATATATGTCCTAGTGTTTAACAAAACATATAATACAGTTTTCATAGTCAAAAGAACAAAAACCTACTGTGAGTAAATGAAAGGATAGCTCCGAGAGTCCTTAGAGGATATCACCTAGCATCAACTCCTTCCCCTTACTCGTCTCTGCTCTATCTCTATCTGCACCACTGTAACAAACTAGACGGTGAGTGCGTAAAAAATTGAGAGTAATGCTAGAAGAAACTAAATAGTAATTCAAGATTTAATAAATAAACAGTCCAACTATCATGCACTATTGAAAGACAGAAAATTTAACAACTAACATGATAAATAGGCTGACAAGTATAGCAATGAGATTTGAGTGTCAAAAGAGTCAATAGAGGCCCATAAGTGGTCTAAATCAATGCAGTACAGCATCACCACATTTATAGTCATAACAGTGACCAACAAACCATAGACACAACAGTGCTCAAATAATTCAGTACTCGTGGTATAACCCGCTATTAGGAACACACCAGCAGAAATGTTTATGCTTACCCACTAATATGAACCTAGGAGTACCTTCGTAACACACTTATGCCAAAACACCCAACTAAAGTAATAAAGAATTGATTTCCAATAATAACTCAATTCAAATAGAAATGGCAATAAATAAAAGAATAAATTAGTGTATACTTTATACTAGCTTACAATCATACGATAACGTACCTTAATCAATCGTCAAACTCCGAAACTTGCGTACCTCTAAGCTATCCCACTCTAATTCTCAAAGTCTATCAATTAATCCAAATTTGCGAATCCTATTAATAACTTTCTAATTTACCCAATTTTCATAACTATTTAATTAGTGTAATTGGGTTGATTTCTGGGTTATTAGGTCATATTTTGACCCATTTGGATACCAGAGAAATCCCAAAATTTTTTCAAAATTTTTATAAATTGGTCCCTATGAACAGCGTCACACCGCCAAAGGTGTTGTGACCTTATTGTTCTGTACAGTGTCCCCCATGACGTCATTTATTGGCTATCTGCTTGAAATGTCATGGGAGAGAATCCTCACGGCGTCCCTCGTGGCGTGTTCAGCAGAACAATATATCCAAGGTTTTCTGAACCCCGGCTCGTGTCGCCGCATTTCGAGACTATCCCAAACTCGTTGGGACCTCCGTGACAACATAAAACCCAACTCGTTTTTTGTTGAAACCCCAACAAAACACCTCGATTCGTAAATAACACGAAATTTCTTCAAAAATCCACAAAAGTTCCAAACAACTTCTAATCCAAAAACCAATTACCAATTCATCTATAAAGCACTTCATTGATACCAAAATCATCAATTCAAATCAATTTCCAACATTTTCCCAAAATTCGTCCAAAATAGTCGAGACGAAAACTCGCAAAACTTACGTCATAATGATGAGAAACACGAAAGGAGTAGGGATCCTAACTTTTTACACATGATTGGTCGATCCTCGGTGTCACAACAAGTTCGAAATCACCCCTAACCTATGTCGTACTCTTCTCTTCTCACGTTAAAAAATGATAGAAATGAATTGAGGAGAGAGAAAATGTGATATTTATACTTCCCATTCATCTCATAACACGCACGGATCTCGAGGCACATCTTGTGTCTCCTTTTTATTCCATCCACCAACTCTAACACAAATGAATAAATTCAATAAGTTACTCCAATTTCAAAACCACTCAATTTCTCGCTCATAACGCATATTCTCATACTTGTTTCAACTCACGACTCGCACCGCATGCATTCCTGGACACAACCTCGCTCCCACATTTTATTTAATTATTTATTATTTTCCATAATTCACTAATTACCATTTTTTGGTGTTTAACTGTTTGTATTACACCCCAAAATTCTTATTTCTCCTAGACAAATCTCACACAAAAATTTGTGGCGATTAATAAACAAAAACCACGCAATAGGACATACAGTGTTCATTCGGGTATAAATAATAATACAAACATCACAAAAAAATAAAATATACCTCAGTGTCGACTCTTGAGGCTTGAGTAATATGACAAATTGCAACGAGTAGGTCATGGTCTTGTAAAACACAACACGTGTCACCAATTAAATTTGAAGGTCGTTGCATCATATCAGGGCCGACTGCTACAGATTGTTGTCACCACAAGTGCCAGATCAGGCTTGAGAGAGGGCCCACACAATAGTTTAGCCGAACAGATATGTGACCCGACAGATCATCAAGACTACGTTGTATATATTTAGAAAAATGATGCAGATTATGATACATTCTGGCAGTACATTATCATTTATATTTGAACGCATGGTAAGATAGTTAAAGTTACCATCAGACACCTTCTCCTCAGTACAACCGCTGGGGATAAGATATGCCCTAACCGAATATGTCGAGATTGTGCAGTAGGGGTTGAGGGACATCAGTTATCGGTAGATTTGAGCATTTTTGAGTACTTGGAGTTTAACGCTCAACTTAGGATTGTTTGGCTGGCGGTGTATCATGCGCAGTTTGATTGTTTTCGTAAGACCGTCACGTTTCACATTCCAAGGATTTCAGAGTTTACATTTTCAGGAGTTCCTACTGTTCTACTAATCACTAGAGGCTTTTGGACTAAGTGGCTAGTCACTCTTACTCCACCAGATTTTTGATGGAAACAAATAAGGTGAAGATATACTAATAAGTTTATCAAGTACATTTCAGTTTCGTCAAAGGTTGCAAAATATCACATCTCAAGTATTCAAGCTATACAAGTTCAAGATTCGGCCCACATAAGGGAACGAAGACGAAAGATTGTATTACATGTTGTAATATTGATGTAAGGTATACAAGTTCATTTACGCAAGCCTAATGCATTAGTTCATATACATCATATTTTTCAAATGGCTTTTCAAATCTCAAGTGATCATTTGGAGTTTTAAATGAAACTCAACACTTGAATCAGTCCTATAAGTTTAAACTATGTTAAATCATGTGTTTAGTTCACATCGTCCTTTGGAAACCATTGTGGAAGTTTTCGGAAAAGAAAAACTTGTTTTTAAAAGGTTTTTGAAAAGAAAACTGCGTAATTGCAGGAAAGCCCATTTGCAAGTCATGAAACCAGGATTTTTGATTTTTGGGATTTCTGAAAACATCCGGACCACCTAAATAGATTATATGACACATAACAAACACGTGTTACATGTTACAGGAGGTTTGTTAGGGTCCCAAATGTGATAAAGGGTCGTTAACTATAGGGCCAGAAATACTTATTTTGAGGCCCCTGCAGTTAGTGCGCTAGGTCAGGAAAGTAATTAGCGTGCTAATTGCTTTCCTGACATCTTTTTTATAAAGCTGAAAATACACTTTAATTTAAATCTTTGATGAAATTTGAGCCCTTGGATCTCTAGAATGGTCAAAAAGTGATAAAAAGGAATGTAGAACATTATAAAACTACCAAGAACATTGTTTTGTCTTCACAAGAAAGAAAACACACAAGTGCTCCAAGTTTTCAAAATGAGAAGCTTTGATTTTTGTGGGCAATCACAGAGAATATTTTGAGGTAACTGAATTACTCTTGAAACTAGCGTTCCAAGGTGTATGACAACCACTCCAAAACTGATTTTCAAATCATCTTCTCGGGGTTGTAAGAAAGTCCTATTTCCTAGATTTTCTTATGCTTAAATTACATATTTTTGTGTGCTTGCCACTTGTTGTGTTTTTAAATAAATTTGTCTTGGGTTTTGAACTTAAACTTAATTTAGAAAACCCTAGGACTATTTTAGACAAAAGTTTGAGCTTAAACTTGATTTTTATCAAATTTCTTATTCTTTGGATTTGAAACTGGAGTTTTTTCTAATCGATTTATTAGAAATGGTTTCAAATTTGAGATTTGCATTAAATCAGTGATATATTTAGATTTCTCATTAGTTTTCATACTTGCATGCATTAGAGTGGTTAGGCTCTAGAAGGCTTGCTTATAGTTGAATTTGGCGTCGCTTTACTTTGAGGTGTATGCCATTATTTTCATCTACTTGTTGTAACTGGCTGTAAGACTTAGTGGAATCTAAGCCGAAAGGAAAACCTAGTTGAGACTTGGCATAAACTGGGTAGGAAGTCGTAATTGTGATTAAGCATTCTAGTCTTGTAGGCTCAGGTTATAACACTTATTGACAATATAAGTGGGGTTTCAAAATCCTAACCGGGAAGGTTTGGCAGTGGATGTAGATCATTGGATTGAACCACTATAAATCGTGTGTCCCTTTTCATCTCTTTTATCCCTTTCACTTTGCATAGCTTGATTATCGAATTACTTTTGAAAAGTCGATAACTTATCGATACACCCAATTCACCCCCCTCTTAGGTGTGGTTTCAGAGGCCGACTAGATATGACTCAAAAGATGGAACATTTGTCGCAATTGTTTAGCTGGAGTCAAAAACAGTGAGCATGATTGAGGATGCCCTAGTCGTCAGAAACAAAGTGTTGCAATCACGTCAAGTATAAATCATTAAAGCTCAAGAAAAGTTTTTATGCATGAAATTCCAAAAAATGCACAGTAAATCTTACTCGTATAGGCAACGGTTCCATAAAACATCGCGCGGCTCATACAAACATATAGAACATCAAATGTACTGCAACTTTGAACAAGACGTGTATGTGGTGGGGTGACACCTTGCATGGCATCATCCATCTTGTTGAAATAAGGGAAAAGGGATATGTGGGAGTGAACCATGCATGCTAATTTAAAATATACCTAATAGATGTGCACTTATATAGTCTCGCTCTTATCTATAATAGCTCCACGCTTCCCTAAACTTGGACCAGAACCTGCAAAGAGCAAAAAATAGAGGGCTTCACCAAAAAGGGCACTCAAAACTAAATAATATAACAAAACAATTGGTTGCCTCCCATTCAGCATTAAGTTTTAAGTCCTCAACCCGACAATGTTTTTTTTTATAAAAACTAAACCTAACGAACAACTCATAAAAGATTTTTTAAATAGTTTAAGCATCGTAGTGTGCACACAAAGCAATGAGCAAAGTTTTTTTGTGGTTTGATGCCACGACACACACGCAAAGCATAAACCAACTTTTATTGCCTAATTCTTCTCTAAAACTAGCACAAACTATTCCTAGGCAACAACAACAAAAAAATGATGCGAGCTCAAAGTGTAAAGCTTTGCAGTAGTAATAGTGGCGAAAAATAATGTTTGCGCCAGGTTTATCGAATCTACAGGGAATAGTTGCGCATAGCACTAGAGTAGATTAGGCGATTTTTAACATAAACAAACAAGAAGTAGTTTCATTAAACTATATAGGAAGCATAAACAATAAGAACAAATTTATTTTAAACTTGAATTAATCAAACAAGTTAAATGTGCAACGAATTAACCAAAAGATGTGTTCAGCTCAATTTATATACCATGTATCCTACAATTCATCTCATCCCAGAGTCTTGGTAGCGAGAATACTATCTCAACTCTCAGGCTCCACAGGTATGTGTGAGCAGCATAAGAATATCAAAGCATTAATTTCAAACCCCTATAATGTCTCTCAATGTCTAGACAATAGGCCGGTGTATCCTAGCATATTAAGTTATAGTGTCCAGTTTCAGTTCGATAGCCCTGAGGTCTCGGTGACTATCTCTCCTTAATTCAGTGACTACATGATCAGTACAATCAAAGCATAGAGTGTGGAACACTAAAAATAACATTAAGTTGAACAAGAAATGTAACTAAACATGATTCATTCAACACAACACATTTGTAAGCACATCAAGTCTCAAAAATATATATATACTAAAATAATAAAGAGAGGGAGTTCATGAAGAGATCAAACTCAATGGTCTTCGGCCCCTAAGGTCATAGCAAATCTAATCTCATCTTTTATTGTATCTATCAATCACTCCCAATCTAAGATATACTAAGAAAACATGTAAATATAACTAAACAAATGTCCCTGATCATCTCCCAAATGCGTGCTCGGGGCAAAAACAGCCCCTAAACACCAAAAACTAGTTCCTAACTATCAAAATGTAAAAAAAAAATGGAATTGTTGTTGAAGAAAATGGAGTTGTTGGTGAAGAAGATAATGAGAACCACATTTTTGCTCTCTTTAAAGTGTCAAAAATGGCTGGACAAAGTGTTAGAGAGCTCTGTTAACAGGCAATGCCTTGTCAAAGCCCTAAAATGAATGGAAAACTCTTCTGCCTTTCGTTTTAGCTTATTTGATGAGAATGCGCCATTCGAGGCTTGTTTGGCTGCTGAGAGAGTCGCACGAGAGAGGGGAATCGGACTAGTGTGTTAATCTGAGAGTTGGTACTGATGCAAATCTCGAGGCAGAAGATAGCACATTTGCTTTCTGCTTGAGTCGAGGCGGACACATGTCATGCGCAAAGAGGGGGTAGAAGGCTAACGGGCATGGTTGTGCGTTTGGAGGGTGACGCATATGTTTGGGACAAGAGGTAGATCGTGTGCGTGAGTGCGGACGAGGACACGTGGCGGCTGTTGATCATTGGAGAGTGGGTTGAGCATCAGTCGAGGCTGATCCAAGGAGAGTACGGCAAGAGTCACTAGTCAGGAAAATAACGTATGGGAGGCTCTCACGGGAATACGAAAAGTTGACACGTGGAGAGAGAAAGCGTGTGGGCCCCACTTCTTTTTAATTATGTTCTAATCTGATCTTGTTGTTATTGTGGTGTGTGTCTCGAGACAATCTAATAGCTATTGAACCTCACTACCTAAACTCCATGCTCTAGCCAAATTTTTTAGCTATTCTGCAACTTTGGCACTCCACCTCTTCAAAACCACCTGGTCTTCACCTTAGCATGTAGTTGGTCCAACAAGGATGCCTTGGGATGCGTGATAGTGCGTATTATGATATGAAACACCAAAAACTCTACAAAAGCCTTGCTTTTATTACAATCATAGCCTAAAACCTACAAATATAAAAAACAAGTAATTAAAAGTTAATTTTGAGAGACTTTGACACACTATAAGTCTAATAAATATACGTAAATACAACATAAATACAGACTTATAAATATGCTCAGGTCTTATGTTTTGTAGTTTGGGGGATCGTGAGAGGATTATCTACCGTTGTGTGAGTTTGCCTACAACAGCAGCCTTCAAGCAAGTATCGTGATGCCTCCATTTGAGGTGACATTGTTAGGTTTTGGGGTTCAAAACGCAACAAAAATTTTAAAATTTTATTTCGAAAACCCCATCAAGATCAAATCTGAGTTCCGTTAAATTGATTGATAAAACTTAAATCGTACCTCAAGCGTAAGTTTCCTTCTCTGTGTTGAGTGATCTGTAAGATGTTGTCAGAGACAAATGTCCTTTATCAAAAATTCACACACGAACGACAGTCGAGATTCTAAGTGCTTGCCCATGAGAGAACATGAAATTAGTTTTTTGTTCTCCCTAAAACTCATTGTTCCAAGTTATTTAAAATCTCGCAAAACTATTCTTTGTGTGCGACTCAATAAGTTCATGCAACGTTGGCAGTGAACCAGAACCATTATGGTACACAAGTCATAAGCGGTCTCTAGCAATGCATTATGACTACCTAAGTTGTATAAAAATCAAGGTCGATACAACCTAATCAATAATGTATATCATATTCTTTTGTCGTAAGATATCATTTGATCAAAAATAAGGCATAGAAAAATCACCCTTAATGTTCATCCTTACTAGTCTCAATCTCAACGTAGACTAAAAATACCCAAGTGATATTGATCATATCAATTCATATGGACTTGGCCATTATTAGTCTAACATATTGAGGGATCCACTAACATCTCTCTCTGTGTACGAGAGGGACATTCTATCTCAATTACACACCTTCCCACATTAATCACATAGTAACCAATCACAACCTTTTATAATTGGCCAGTTAAAGTTAACGTTTGATTGTGTCAAATCAATATGATCATAATGTTGAAGTCTATGGTAATCTCAAGTCAGAGGACTACATGATTTACCTATTATAAGTAACACCTATCACTTAATCTATATAGTGGTCTCATAGCGGGTTGGTCTAGTACCATGTTCCCTATCAGGTACTCATGATCTTAATTCGCATCCTTATATCTATGATCATCACATGACCATCAATCAATACTCACACTAGTTTTAATTCATTATAGTTCCTAGTATAATGACCAACTAGGGACATTTAAGATATTTTAGTAAACATCTATGGATCCTATTATAATATAAACATGCAAACCAATTATAATAATGAACATCAAATGAAACATTCTACTTTATTAACCAAGATAACATTTGAAACAATATTCGTAAGATTGACCTAGAACACATGTCCCAATAGATGCATGGCAGACCCTGCTGGTCACCTGCATGTTATACAAAGCCTGAGGATACAACAATGATTGGGCTGGAGATAGTTGTTAACCAAAAAGAGAAGATCAGACAGATTTGATAGAGGTTTCATGCTGCCCAAGAAACACAAAAGAAATATGCACACAAGTATCACGATGTCTAACTACGAGGAGAGTGAAATGGTTTATCTGAATGTTTCTCCTTGGAAGAAACATCAAAGGTTTGGGATCAAGGGGAAACTGGCGGCAAGAATTATTGGACCGTTTAAGGTCGCAGCTCGAGTTGGCAGTGTGGTGCATAGATTGGAGTTACCTGCACTGTTAGCTGGGGTTCATCCGACGTTTCACATCTCTATGTTGAGCTTGGCTAACTCAAGGCCGAGACTGATGGTTAATGTGAGCAGATTGAGGTTTAGCCTGATGTTGCTTAAAAAGAATAGCAGATGCAGATCTTGCACTGCAAGATACAGACTCACCGCAACAGGGAGATCCCACGAGTGTTGGTTCATTGGCAGCATCACGGGACCGCTAAGGGACTTACCTGGGAACTCAAATCAACTATGTGGGAGCATTACCCCCAGCTCTTCCACAGTACAACAAAATTGTTTGACTTAAATTTTGGGAAAAAAATTTTCATAGTTGGGAAGAAATGTAACGACCCAATATTTATTGATGTTGTTATTTAATTTATTTTCACACTCGAACACCAACACAAACAAAAGTGGACATCGCGGTTAGGATAAAGCACGCCTAACTAGGTAAATAGATTATATTTGTCTATTTTTTTCCATATTGCGCTGTTAATTAATTCAATTACTTCGTATTGCATCGCATACATGTGTTTATATAGATAAAATGTCGAGATGGTGTGACAGGCATTTGCCTTGTAAAACATGTCGACACGAGTGTCGGGTAGGTGAAGTACGAGTATAATAGAATGAAAAAAAAAAAAAATAATAATAATAATAATAATAATAATAATAATAATAATAATAATAATAAAACCATAAGCTAAGTCAATTAAATCGAAATAATAGCATGTGGCACGCCTTGTTATGCGTTCCCAAGGTGCGAGACACCGAGTAGTTAGGGATTAGTTGAACAAGACTAAGCTATGGAGTGTCCTAATGGAATCATTAATGTGAGTTGTAGAACTTAAAATGAGGCCTAAGGATTGTAATGACCCAGAAATTTGGCTATTTGTGAATGATGATGTGTATTATATATTTATACTCGTATTTGAGTGACCGAACAATAAAGTCGGCGAACGAGTAGGAAAATTGAGTTACAGGTACACGGGAGATTTAAAACACTGTTAAAATACAAATAAATGAATTTTCTAATAATTAAATTAATTAGTTGATGGGATGTGGCGAGAAAACTGGCACGACAAACCAAATTTGGGAGAAATACGGACCGAGGAGCGCAAGACCAATGCGAGAGTCGGATAGTCTCACAACATACGGGATATGGGATAGAAATTGTTAAAGTAACATAACTTGATAAGGAGAGTCACTGGATTTTCATCGAGATGTGTATATATGTGGAGATGAGATAAAAGGGTAAAAGACCCATAAGGGCAAATGTTTTGAAATGTATAAGTGTTAACTTAAAGGGCAAAAGGGTCATTTTGACTATATATATAAAACGTTTTATCTAAAACCCTACTTCACTATTCATCATCTCCCTCACATAACCGCCGCCCACTCTCTCCTTTCTTACTTCATCTCTCTCGATCTCCCACTCCACCCTCCTCCACGACTGCCACGACCTCACCGGAGCTCGTTCACCGTAAGTCTTTCTCTCTTACTCGGTCTCCTCTCCCTCCACCATCCCTCTCCTTCTTGGCTGAGCACACCACCGACCTCACTGGTCCAGAGGTGGTCCAAACCTCGTCAAGGAAGGCGACTATCACTGGAGACTAGTGATTTCTCTCTCTCCCTCTCCCTCTCGTTCTCTTTTACCCTCGGTCGTGCACAGTGTGTCATGGAGGTCTGCCCACGTGCTGTCGGACTGGGATAGTGGTTACAGTCGTCGAAGACGATCCTGGGTGGTCACTGGAGCAGAGGTTCGTCTCTCTCTCTCTCTCTCTATCTATCTCTCTCTCAGTTTCTCTCTATTTCCCACTCTCTCTCTCGATTTACTCACTGCTGTCGTGACTGTCCGACTGGGGGGAGGCGATTTTTGTTGTTGGAGATGACCCTACGAGGTCACCGGAGCCTCTAAACATCCCCTCGTGACAAAGCAGTGGTGAGGTTAGAGTTTTTATTCTTATTTCTTTGTGAAACTATTGTGTGTGTGTGCTCTCATCTTCGTGTCTGGTCGGCATATGGGGCGTTGCCGTGACCAGGGACCAGTCGGGGATGACTTCACGGTGGTCTACCGGAGTCCCCAACAGTCCCGGAGCACCCCCATCGCCGTGGTCGTTGTGTACATGGCCGAGATTCACTAAAACCTTATTTTTTTACTATTTTCTACTATTTTACTGTTTGGGTTTTAGGTGGCTGCCGGAGTTGCTGCCGGTCGTCTGGCCCACCAGAGATCCTAAATCCTCGAAGTGCCGCTGGAATAGTGTATATACGTGTATGAGTCATGGTTTGAGCAACTGTTTATTATTGTGTTCGAATGGACTGTTTTGGTTTGCCTCGCCGAAATTCATTGCCGTGGGCGACGCCATCACTATGCCACCGTGACCAGGGATATCGGGGACCAAGCTAAGTCCATGCTTGTGTCTCATGACTCTCGGAGTGGCCTAAAAACAGTGAAGGTAGAAAAGAGTGGTGGTGTTTAAATAATTTCCTTTATTTTTGTTATCATTTCATGTGAACTTCAACGTCAAGTTCGTAATCGTATGTATGGTGGGAATACGATTTGGTTGAGGGGTTTTCTGGCAACTCAATGTCGTAGTGACCCCTCCCCAATGTCGGAGAACATCAACATGTTACTACAATAGTTTTTCGGTCTCGATTGGTGTTCGATTTTTGTTATGTTTCAAGGATATGTGATGTTAAATTTCTTTCATTGAAGAACTCATGGCATGAATTCATGATTAAGTGATTTGAATTCATGCCTACGTGAGAACATATATGCGTCAAGTACGATATTGGTTTGTATATGCGTGTGTTATTGGTCAGGGTTCATGATGAGTGTGGTGATGGTTTAGTGTATATGTTGTGATAAAATATGGTGAAATGGTCATGACGTCGTGATCATGCCGTCAGCTCTCAAAGCTATGGCATGACCCACATACGACTGAGCTGATCCTAAAACTTGTGATTAGGCTTACTTATGTTATGGTTTTCAACCCGAGAGAGAGTATTCAGTTTTCTATCGATTTGTCGAGTTGTTTGAGTACTTAAAACATTGGAAATACATTAGGGTTTAACCTATGGTTTAGTTAATGACTCGACCCATTAAATAGAGTTTCCAACATTGTCAGGTAGCAGGAAACTCGGGGATACGTGTTAGAACTCGCGGGAGTGTGGTTATTCACGGGTTGCGATTAGTTAGGTAAGTACATTTGCCCCTAAAGCTTGTGTACATTAGTAAGCCAGTTAAGAAAATACCATGTGATTCATTATCATTCTATCATGTTTGCTATGATCTATTTGTTGGCATCTCCATTCCATATTCCTTGTATGTGTGTTCTTGGCATAAGTGTGTGTCTCGAAGGTACATGCAGCCTACACTAGAAGGGATAAAACGCAGGCACTCGTGCGCACGAGTGTTTGACCACCCCTAGTGATTGTGTGATACCATATACTGGATTGTTATGGTTATCGATGTTGCGACATCGCTGTTGTGGATTTTAGACCACTTATGGCCTCTCTTGACTTGTAGAACACGCATGTTTCGATTGTTATTATTTCCAGTCTGCCTATCATGCACCTTGTTTATTTAACTTCCTGTCTTTCAATTCCTGCATGATATTTAGACTGTCTTGTTTGATAGTTCATGAATTACTGTTATATTCTTCTAGCATTACTTTTGATTTCTTCAGTTGCTCACCGTCTAGTTTGTGACAGTGGGTGCAGATAGAGCAGAGTGCAGTATAGGCAAGGAGCCCTGCTTAGGCGACTTTTTGTGAGGATTAGCGACGGAACTTGGAAGACTTTATAGTATGTGTTAATGTTTTGTTGATTTGTATATCGTTTCATACTTATGTTTTTTTTGGGATTATGGAACTTGGCATTTTTGGTGAGACTGGTATCATGTATATATGCTTATCGAATGATACATGAATACTCGGGGTTTTCCACATTTATAGAATTCCTATATTTCCCTTGATTGAGTTATTTCCCCTTATGTTTAGTTTATTTACTTTCCGCTGCGTAAAATTTGCAATAACTCTTTCATAAATTGTATAATTGAATGATTGGAGGCTGACTAGGCTCGTCAGGTTGCTGAGTGATGACTCGGGGCCTGCACGGGTCTAGGCCGGGCGTACCCAATTGCACGGGAAAATTGGGGCCGTCACAAGGATCTACTTGTACACACACTTAATGAGATGAGAGGATAAATACAAGTTGGTAAGAGATGTTTAGTCAAAACCATTCCAACTCTTTAAAAATCTAAATTTTTGAGGAGGAGAAGAGCTAAGTTTCTCAAGTATTTTGAAAGGAAATTCATCAAACAATAAACAATCAAGGTGAGGTTTTAAATTGTCTTTCAATTCCCATGAAAATGAGCTCAATTTCAAGGATTTTTTATGAAGATGAATTTGAATCTACAACTCACTGGCTTTTATCATGTAATAAGGTGTAATTAGAGTCAAATTCATCAATTGATTGAGCATATTACATTGATTTTGAGGAAATTGATGAAATGGTTAAAATTGGTGAATGCCTGATTTGTCAATTTTAATATGATTTGTTGTAATTAGTGTATGTCTTTTTGACAAAGAACACATGGCGCTATCTGTCCGGAGCACGCACCCAAACAGTTAACAACAAATTGTTTGGAGGTTCTTACGGGTATTTTATCAAATAAAATTCATCAACCTAGATAATACAAAGTCGCACAATGTCATTCTTTGTGTGCGATCTAATAGGTTCATACAACGTTGGTAGTGAACTAAAACCCTTTTTGGCACACAAATCATAAGAGGTCTGTAGCAAGACATTATGACTACCTAAGTTGCATAAAGATCAATAAATTGATACAACCTAATAGATAGTGTATATTATGTCCTTTTGTCACGCGATATCTTTTGATTGAACTTAAGACATGGAATTTCATCCTTATAGTTCAATCTACTAGTCTCGATCTTCGAGAAGACTGAAATTGTCAAATGACATTGATCCAATCAATTCACTAGACATGGCCATTTGTCAGTCTAACATATCGAGGGGCCCAATAGACATCTTTCTCAAAAAGAGAGGGACAAATCTCATCTTGATCACACAACTTCCACACATTAGTTAGACAATGACCAATCAGAATCTGTATAATAATCTGGTTAAAGACGACGTCTTATTGTGTCAAATAATTGTGCTCCTAATGTTGGAGTCTTTGGTGATCTCAAGTCGAAGGACTAAATGATATAACTATCATGAGAATCACTTGTGACATTAACCATGTAGCGTTCTCATAGCGGGTCGTTCCAGTATTTGTTCCCAACAAATACTCATGATCTTGATTCGTATCCATATACGCATAATCATCACATGAATATCAATCAAGACTCATACTAGTCTTAATTTATTATTGTTCCCACAATAATAACTGACTAGAGACGTTTAGAATAATACAATAATTATTCATGGATACTATTATAAGAGAAACATGCATCTACTTATAATAGTTAAACAACATTTACAAAATTGGCCTATGACACATTTCCCAACATTTCCCACTTGCACTAGGTCTAATCCTACATGTATCCAATATTGTGTGACCTTAATGCGTTCTTAGTGGAAGAATTTTATTTATGTATCTGCTACATTTTTAATATTGTTGTTCTGCAAAGCTTCACGTTCTTTCTTTAATAAGACAAAAATGTTCAAGTGATTGTTTAGATCTATAGCGTGATTTAGGTTCCATAACCTAAGTTGTGCATTGGTTTTACAATAAAATCCAACGTTGCTTTCAACACTTGGAATCACACCGTATTTAATCATGAACCTTATGATCTAAACATTTTCTTTGGTGGCATCAAATGCCGCTAAAACTCAATTTTTGTTATAGAACTTTGTTAGAGTGAGTTTGGAACATTTTCAACTCATTGCATCTTCCTATGAAGTTAACACATATCCATATTGCGGTCATTAATAATTTATATTAGCTTGAAAGTTTACATTTTGTAACCATTTACAAAACTCACATCTTTCAAACCTCTGTAAACACAATAACATTTCTCAAGTGCTTCTGAAATACTTAAGAATGTTATCAATAAATATCCAGTGACCTTCACTGGAATGTATGAGATATATGTATATTTTGCCTAAATCATATGACATATCCAGTTCAATGCAAAGTATAACATATATGATGATTCCCATGGCTAATGCATATGGAATCATACTCACATTGTCTTGCTCATCATTTGTTCTAAGACCCCCACAGCGTGATTCCCATAGCTAATGCGTATGGAATCATAGCAAAGTATAACATATGTGATGATTCCCAACCTACGCCGTAAGGGGTCGCCACCAAGGTTGCACCCCCACGGCGCCATTCACGGCATGACACTATTCACAGGTTATTTTTTTGGAAATTTTTTAATAATTTTGGGGACCTCTCAATTATCTAAATGGGTCTAAATCGACCCAATACCCGGGAAATCGACCTGGATACATAAACGAGTAAAATTATGAAAAATGGGGGAAAATGGGGAAATTAATAGGGAGTTATAATTAAAGGGAAATAAAACTCTAACACGACCAAATTGGAATGACAATGATCACCAGGTGCTTAGTGTGTTGGTGATGAGCGTGCGAGATCATTTTGGTGGCGTGTGAAAGCCGCGAGCGTGGAGTGTCGCGCGGAGGTTACGTTATACCGTGATTAAAACCAGTGGAAGTATTTATATAATTTCCTTTGTGCATTTACTTGGTTGTTATCCTTGTTGAGCTTGAATTTGTTATTATTATCGTTGTACCCTATTTCAGAATTTTATTCTGATAGCGATCCAAGGGCAAGTGAGTAAACGTGATCAGTTGGTCGGACGAGTTATCTGAGGTAATATGCCAGAACCATGAACTCGGGATGTACGACATTGGTTTTTGGTATGGGGTGAAAATTCTTATCTGGATTACGAGGGAATCTCATCCGCGTGGACTTTAAGATGGTATAAGTGTACCATATCCTAAACTCCGAGTCTTGTAGCTTCTCCTCGACTCAACGACCTTTTGGTCGGGACTACTTGCGTCTTTCCTTTGTCTTCTTGGACACTTTTTTTATCGTTGATTTCTCAGTGATTCATTATCATGCATGCTTTTATTATATTTGTGATATCTATGCATGATACCAGTTTAACCGTTTATTTGCATTTTGACATTATATTAATACATCATTTGGTTGTTACCGTTATCTTCTTTACTCATTGTCCTTTTTATGATGGTGGGTGTAGCCACGTCATACTTTAGGGTCGATAAGTGAAAAGGACTAGAATTTGGCGATTGAAGTTGAGGACTGCTAGACGACCTCCTCTTGCCTACAATGCAAGTTCTTTGTACTTTTTATTTATATGTTTTTGATACACTGGGATATGGGTTTGAGTGAGATTTTGGGACATGTATACAGTATTTGACTCTCCTTTGACTTATTATATTGTTTTGATGTATACATATGTAGGGTTTTCATACTCTAGGTTGTATTGATTAGTGTCTTAGGTTATTCAGTTTAGTTGGAGTAGAATTTGTTTCTATTGTACTTTGATAACTCGCTAAATTGATTAACTCCATTTTTAAATTTGCTAAATAAATGGTAAATGGTAAGGAAGGCTGACTAGGCTTGCGTCAACTCTGCGAGTTTGGCTCGGGGGTCTACGTAAGTCTAGGTCGGGTGGGGCTCAACTTTAGATTGTGAAATTTGGTGTCGTTACACTGTCTACGACTAGAGATGGAATCCGAGACCATAATGCATATGCAAGGAGTACCTACAAATGACTAAGTTGTTAGCTCAAATGTCTCAAAAAGTCAAGCACGTATTCAAATCAGAAGAAAGCCAGTGTTATTGTTTAGAGTGGTTGATTGTCAGATAGTTGATTTTGAGTACGAAAAGTACAGATTATTTGTAGATAGTAGCGATGATGTGGATTCAAGACTTTCGATTGACGAGGCGTTAAGGTTCCGAGACAGATTGTGGACACTAATACATAGACAGTTGAGGGATGATCTACTTCAAGAGGCACACACATCACGATGCGTCATTCATCCCGGGGTAACAAGACGTATCAGGATTTGTAGAGGATGTATTGGTGGCCAGGATGAAGGTGGACATTGCTAGTTACATTAAGAATTGTGAGATTTATCAGCAAGTGAAAGTGGATCACCGAAAGCAGGGAGGATTGTTGCAACCGTTACCTATTCCACAGTGGAAGTGAGAGCATATTGTTATGGACTTCGTTTCGGGGCTACCGACTACTTAGAACGGGCATGATATGGTTTGGGTAATTATAGATCGTATAACTAAGTCAATACACTTCATCCCTATTTCCTCAGAGTATTCAGCATACAGATTGGGAGGCATATACGTTGATGAGATCGTCATATTATATGGAGTTTCAGTGTTTATTGTGTTGGATCGCCCATTTAAGATACACCTATCATTTAGGAGTGGGTTTCATCACCAGAAAGGGACTCAACTCAATCTCAGTATGTTTTCGCCCTCAAACAAGAGAACGAGAGATTGATTCAGATACTTGAGGATATGCTCCGAGCCTATGTATTGGATTTCTACGAAAGTTGGAGAAGTACATTTTGTTGTGCGAGTTTGCAAATAACAACAATTTTCGGGCAAATATTTACATGGCAACATTTGAAGCTCTTTATGGGAGACTGTGTATATCTCCAATTTGTTGGATCGAGGTCGGAGATGTCATGTTGCTTGGCCCAGAGCTTGTTCATGACCAAAACAAAAGAATCAAGCTGATTAGGCAATGATTAGAGATCGACCAAAGCCGCCAGAAGAAGTAAGATGACAGGGACTATAGAGAAGTTGTGTTCAAAGAAAGGGAATATGTGCTCTTGAAGGTTTCTCCGATGACAGGGCATTATCGTTTTGGGTTGAAAAGAAAGTTATCTCCAAGATTCATCGAACCATTCAAGATTCGAAATCAAGTAGGTCCAGTAGTCTTCCACCTTGAGTTGCCTCTACAGTTAGCAGGTATACATAATGTTTTCCATGTTTCAATGCTGAAGAAGACACATAACAAACATGCACCGACCATTGATTGTGTGCAAGTCGATTTAAGATAGGATTTTTCCTACAATGAGCAGCCTATCCAAATTATAGATAGGAAGGTGTAGAAACTTCGCAACAACATAATCCCATTAGTGTTGATTCGGTGGTAGTTTCACGAAAAACAGGAGTTGACTTGGAAGCGGGAGGCTTACATGGTGGAGAACTTCTCATTTCTCTTTGAACCTTAGGGTATGACTTTAATTTAATTTTGAGGACGAAATTCATTAAAATTGGGGATTTTGTAATGACCCAAATTTCTGACTTTAGGGATATTTTAGTAATTATATATTGAAATGTGTGTTGGTTGATTTGATTAGTAAATTGATGTAACTAGACTTAAATTAAGGGAAACAAAGTTTAAGTTAGTATGGCCCAAATGAAGACAATATGACCTATTTGGGCTCAATGCCCATACAGGCATTTTAGTCAAAGTATAGGTTGTATACAACCTAAAAGCCATAACCCTAGCCTATATAAGACTTGATTTGTATCCTAACCATATTTATTCAAACACCAAAGATTGAGAGAGATAGAGAGAGAGAGAAAGGAAAGGAGAGTTCGAGGAGAAGCCAAGCCAACCAAGCCCCACCTAGGTACATTCCTCTTTTCAATCTAATTTTCCTTTAATTTGGACAAAATAATAGGGTTTGGTAACCCCAAAAGGGAGCCACAGCATCGCCGAAGGTGCCACCATTTGGAGTCCACCAAATCAATCCAAGGGGAGGGGGTGACCAAAAGGTCCACCCCCACTCACATCGCCGTTGCCGGCAGGCGTCCCAGGCAGGGCGACTATCGCGGCAGGGGCGCGCCCCTCCCAGGAGGCCCGAGTATATATATAAATAAAGTAAATAACAACAAAATAAACATACGATGAGAAATGTGTCCCTACCTTCGAATGGGGCGCATTACCGTGTCCACGGAGGAAGGGCAGACCGGGTCTCACCCCTTGACCCTCGCACCGGGCGATGGGGGACCCATGGGACCACACTAATGGACCCTTAAGACAATTGAATTGAAAAGTTTGTTACTTTAAATTAATAATCGTATTAATGTGGCATGTATATGATTTATGATTTGTAAAGAGGTTTTCGTAGGACCCCGAGCACGCAAGGAGTTAATGTGTAGGCGTCGTGGCGAGTCCAGGTAAGTGGGGTGCTTCACTCATGCATTAAATATAGATTGAATATTATATATTTAGGAATTTCACACATTAAATATGGCTTAAATATTATATATTTAGGAATTTCGGGTTTATTCAAAAGACATGAGATTGGGTTGCATTTAGTCACTGGTATGAATATGCTTATCTTTGGAATGTGTGTGACATGAACACTTGAAGTGTGATGCGGCTATGCGCCCATCTAATGAAGGGATCCACGCCCTGACTTGCAAGATGAGACTACTCAGTCCATCAAACGGAGGGGCCTGCGCCCGACTAGCAGGATGAGATTTAGTCCATAAAATGGAGGATTTTGTGCTTCGATCTATCAAACAAACAAATGGTCATAATTGGTGATTGCTTGGAACCACTTACTATTGGTTTGATGGAACCAGTTGCTGGTCACAACAGCCATTGTACCCACTAAAGGTTCACATCGTCTCAAGGATAAATGATTCAGTCATCGAGTTCATACCAATAACTAGAATGCATTGAATGGAAAAACGACTTATACTATTATTTATCTACGTTATCTCTTGTGGGCCCCTTGCTTAAATGTCGATATTCATTTATGATTTGTGCATCTTTCCTTTGACTATAGATGATGAATCTTGAATTGTGTCTTGCAAGAAATGGATGAATGTGATGTGAGACGGACAGCGAAATGCCTAGACTCCAAGTTCAAATAACACAAAACCATACAAAAAGAAGAAGATGGATAGAATGGAACGCCATGAGCAAAGATTGCCCGATAAGTTTGTTAGCTATGATCGCCAAAAGTAAAAATGCTTGATAAGATCTAGAACACCACAAATTCACAAGGAACTTGATAAGTTTAAACCACCAACAATGGTGCAAACTCTCTTACAGAGATCTCAATACTCCCAAAAACTCAACTCCTATTTCTTAGTAGAAATGCCTTTATATAGGCTTACATTATGACTTGAAAATAGAAACTAAGCAAAAAGTAAACTTCTTAATTCCTAATAAACCTCTAATTTCTTAAATAACAAAACTTGGACTCTAAGTGTGATGGCCCCAATTTTCTCGTACAATTGAGTACGCCCGGCCTAGACCCATGCAGGCCCCGAGTCATCACTCTGTTGGGTTTTGGGGTTCATGCGCAGCGGAGATTTCAAAACTATTTTGAGAAAAACCCCAACAAGATCCGAATCTGATTCCATTAAAACACATTTATACTATGAAAACTTAATCATACCTCAGTCGCAATGTACCTTTCTGAAGGTTAATCGATCTCTAAGGCGCGCAACAATGAAACCCTCTATCAGTAGTCCACACACGAACGGCGGCCGAGATTTGAAGTGCTAGCTTCGAGAGAATACCAAACATTTTTGTTTCTCTCCAAAACAATCCAGAGCATACCAAAAACCCTAAGTCGTTTCTTAAAACGAAAATAGAGTTTCAGACCTTTTTAAATCTTTTTTGTACTTGTATTCTGACTCAAAGCGTCTATTTATACAACCCTTGTATATAGACGGTTAAGTAAATTACACATGTACCCCTACTTAAAGAAATATAAGTGTAATACACTACAAGGACGTTTCTGTCATGAATTATATCATATAAAATTCGTTTTTCTGAACCATCTTAAAATCTCACAAAACCATTCTCAGTGTGCGACCCAATAGGCTCATACAACATTGGTAGTGTACTAAAACACACTTTGGTATACAATTCATAAGCGGCCTCTAGCAAGACATTATGACTATCCAAGTTGTACGAATATCAAATCGATACAACCTAATCAATAGTGTATATAACATCCTTTTGTCACACGACATCCTTTTGATTAAACATAAGGCATGGAATTGTCATTCAACATGTTCAATCGTACTAGTCTCGATCTCTAGGTAGACTGAAAACATCCAAGTGACATTGATCAATATCAATTCACTTAGACTAGGCCTTTTAACAGTCTAACACATCGAGGGATCCACTAGATATCTCTCTCTATATGAGAGGGACAAATTCTATCTCGATTACACAACTTCACCACATTATTCACACAGTAACCAATCACAACCTTTATAATCGTCCGGTTAAAGACAACATTTGATTGCGTCAAATCACTGTATTCCTAATGTTGAAGTCTCTGGTAATCTCAAGTCAAAGGACTGAATAATATACATATCATGAGAAACAACTATGACTTAATCCATGTGATGTTCTCATAGCGGGCCGGTCCAGTACTTTGTTCCCTAACAAGTACTCATAATCTTGATTCGTATTCCTATACGTATGATCATCATATGATCATCAATCAAGACTCACACTAGTCTTAATTCATTATAGTTCCCAGTATAATAATCGACTAGGGACATTTAGGATATTTCTGTAAATACCCATGGATCTTATTATAATGTAAACATGCAAATCAATTATAATAAACAGCAAATGAAATCCTCTATTTTATTAACTAAAATGTATTCATAAAGACTATTAATGGATTGACCTAGGGCACATTTCCCAATACACTCGACAACCTGACGAGCCTAGTCAGCCTCCAATCATTTAATTATACAATCTATGAAAGAGTTATTGCAAATTTTACGCAGTGGAAAGTAAATAAACTAAACATAAGGGGAAATAACTCAATTAAGGGAAATATAGGAATTCTATAAATGTGGAAAACCCCGAGTATTCATGTACAATTTGATAAACATATATACATGATACCAGTCTCACCAAAAATGCCAAGTTCCATAATCCCAAAAAAAACCATAAGTATGAAACGATATACAAATCAGCAAAACATTAACACATATTATAAAGTCTTTCAAGTTCCGTTGCTAATCCTCACAAAAAGTCACCTAAACAGGGCTCCTTGCCTCTACTGCACTCTGCTCTATCTGCACCCACCGTCACAAACTAGACGGTGAGCAACTAAAGAAATCGAATGTAATGCCAAAAGAAGATAACAGTAATTCATGATATAACAAGTAAAGCAGTCTAAATATTATGCGGTAATAAAAAGAAAGGAATTTAAATAGATTAAGTCCATGATAAACAGATTAATAGATATCAATCGAAAGTCAAGTGTGTTCCAAGGAATCAAAAGAGGCCCATAAGTGGTCTAAATCATAGCATAACGGCAAAGACCTCGCGAAGTCTTCCCGGGCATCGACACAAGCGAAAGCAAAGCTATGATGGGAGGGACTCAAACCCACCCACCCAGTACTCGGTGTCACACGATCACTAAGGGTGGTCACACACTCTTGTACATGAGTGCCCGCGTTTTATCCCTCTAGTGCAGGCCCTAGTACTTTTGAGATGAAACACTTACGCTGGGAAATACACAAGAAGGAATGGAATGGAATACCAATAATAGAGCATAACAAGACTGAATAAATGATAATGAATCACATGGCATTTTCTTACTGGCTTACAAATCATACAGAAGCTTTTAAGGCAAGTGCACTTACCTGACAACGCAACCCGTAGACACTCTCACGTCCCTAACGGTATCCCCAAGTTTCTCGCTACCTGACAAGGTTGAAAACTCTAATTAATGGGTCGAGTCATTAACTAAACCCTAGGTTAAACCCTAGCGTATTCCCAAGTGTTTTAAGGACTCAAAACAACTCAACAATTTAATAAAAGAATGGATACTTTCTCTCGGGTTGAAAACCATAACGTATGTAAGCATAATCACACATCTTAGGCTCGGCTCAGTCGTAAATAGGTCACGCCATGGCCTCGAGGACCAGCGACATGACCACGACGTCATAACCATTCGCAATGCATAAATCCTACATAGACTCATCACCATAACACATCATAACTCGAAATAACCCTGTATTCGAACACTCGATACACACCTATGCCAAACAAATATTGTAGCCGACCCTTGTATGTTCTCACGTATGCATGAATTCGAATCACCAAATCATGTATTCATGCCATGAGTTTTGAAATGAAATAAACTCAACATAAAATAATGAAATCCCGATGACACAAACACATGAAATCTTCGATAACTAAAACCACCATCGATATGGACGCTCCGGGGATTATGGGAAACACACCAAAGTTTCGTGAAATCCCTGACACTTCCCTGGTCATGGCATCCTACGGCAGCACCGCCATGCACGACAGTTTCCGACGAGGAATACAACAATGAAAACACATGAAATGACACATTCACGTTTACTACCACAGATTGAGACACTTTGGGGCTTTGAGACACCATGACGAACATGGCAAGGTCTCCGGCAGTCCCCCTAGTCATCGTGTCGGCGGCAGAGCCGCCCCAATGGGCGCTTTCCAGCGAGGAGGAGCATTAGACAACCACATAGGTTTAAGACATCAAAACAGTTCCAAACACGACTGAATCGAATACACCAAGGGCAGCGAGACTTCATCAAGGTCATGGAGAGGTCCCAAACAACCCCCCACGCTTGGTGGTGCGGTCAGTAGTGCCACCTACATAGGTGTTTTCCGGCGAACAGTTAAGACAAGCTCAAATAATACCCTACCCAAGAAAGCACCACTGCCGCCCCTTAACTGACTCCTCCGGGGATTGCGAGGCACCCACATGTTCATAGAAGAGTCCTCGACGTGTCCCCATGCCCTGGCAGTCGACGGTGGTGGCACAGCGCGGCGGGACAGCCGACCAGTTCGTGGGAATGAGAAAAAAATAAAAAAAACTGTGAGATCCAAGGAGAGAAAAAAAAGAAAAAGAGAGAGAGAGAAAGAGAAACTCCGGTAAAAGTTCCGGCTTCTGGTCACCAAGGGAGAGCCGAGATGATGGCCGAGAGAGGGATCAAATAAGTGAGAGACCGAGAGGTGAGATGACGAGAGTGGAGAAACCGAGACCGAGAGAGAGGGAGAGAGAGATAACGGACGTTCGGTGAGGGTTCCGGCGAGAGGCCGAGTGGGGTGAGCAGGAGGGGTGGCGGCAGTGCTTGAAGAAAAAGATGAATAGTGTGTAGGGTTTTTTGTTAAAACGTTATATATATATATATGACTAAATGAGTCAAATGACCCTTTTGCCCTTCAATATTCTTCTCTCACTCTTCAAAACAGTTACCCTTATGGGTCTTTTACCCCTTTATCACATCTCAACATACACACATATCTCAATGTAAATCTCATGGCTCTCCTCATTTGAGTTGTGTCACTTTAACAAGTTCTATCCCATAGTCCGTGAAAAGCATAATTAACTAACTCCCGCATTCAAACAACATTCCGCGGTCCGTCTTATCTTGCCCCAACTCCCGTAGCGCGCGTAGTCTCGCCTTGTCTTGCCAACTAATTATTAAATAAATTAAAATTTATTTATTTGTACCCTTTATTCGTTTTTATCCCCTGTTTAACTAGGCGAACTCTTACTCAGCTAAAAATCGCCAGAACGTCTCGAGACCCGTAAAATACTAAAATACTAATACACACAATTAAAGAGTCATAAAATTACTTTGGTGTCGACTCCCGAAGTTTGAAATACTATCCAGTATTCACATAGCCGAGTCACAATCCTGACAAGTGCAACACAAGTCAGTTAAAAATTTGGGGTTGTTACAGTCTCCCCCACTTATTAGAATTTTGTCTCTGAAATTTACCTAATAAGTAAACTAAACTAACGACTTTACCGTTCCTCTTCGTAACTCCTAAAGAGACCGATAAAGCTCAGAGTGAGTCATTCCTTGAGTCCGACCCATTCGTGACCCTTCGGTGGAGAGATTTTCAGGTATCCATAATCTCCCCGAATCATACTGAAGCTCATCGTGATACTCGTCAAGTATTTTTTCTGCACTCCTGGGTACTCTTAAGTCTCGAGCAAATCTATCCATAATTTCCCAAATGCTATCGTGACCACGAGGAGATCAGGGTAACCACTAACGAAATCCATATCAATATGTTACCACTTCCATCGAGAAATGGGTGGGGGCTGCAGTAGTCCTCCAGGTCGTCGATGCCCAGCTTTTACTCGTTGGCATGTCACACGCTCGAACAATTCTGACACCTCGAAAATCATCCCTAGCCACCAAAAGAGATGCCGCATGTCGGCGCACATCTTAGGTCGACCCGGATATACAACAAAACGGGAACGGTGAATTTTGAAGTACCTTGTCACGCGCATCAGCCACCAATGGAAACCCCAGTCGCCCGTGATACCTCTAGCATGAGTCTGTCGACCAACTCTTGTCTGGGCAATATGAACTATCCGCCATTTCGTTGCATCGCTCGTATGATGCATCATCTTGATGTTCCTCGCGCACAACACCAAATGAAATGATTTGCAACATCATTTGGTCGCGCATCTATGTTATGATAATTGTCGACACGTCCGCTGAATTCCTCAACCCGGCTGCCTCACGTAAACCATGCTAATGGTCATCAGACACATGGTTAACTCGGCATTAAATCTTTTGTAGCTCAAAGTATCCGCACAACGTTGGTCTTCCTCGAATGCTACTAAAAACGAAAAGTCGTAGTCCTTCATAAGCTTAGGCCAACGCTTTTATGTCAAGTTCAGCTTCTTATGAATGAATAGGTGCTTCAAGCTCTTAGGATCATTACGTAACTCGAACAAGCATCGTATCGGTGACATTCTCATATCCTCAGTGCGAACATGATCGTAGCCAACTCCAGGTCGTGGGTTGATCAGTTCTTCTCACAAACTGTCAGATATTCGAATGCATAAGCGATCACACAGCTTAAATATTCTCGAAATCAATTGCATCACCGCTTGCTCTCTGTAAGCTCTCCGGCTCAGTCGCAACAACAAATCCTCCAACTACGGGTAACAAACCCTCGGTAAAGTAATAGACTCGATCAGTCTCAGTATTTGCAGATCCTCCAGCATAAGGCAACAACAATATAAATCTACCCATGTACTCCATCACGGACTCGCCTATGCTCTGCCTTAACGTCATGAACTCGTTCCTTTTCGCTCGAAGGACAGTCGGCGGAAAATACTTCTGACTAAATTGGGTCTTGAAGTCAACCCAATTACTCGGGATGCCTCAGGTAGCAACAATTGTCGTCCACCAATCGTCCACCTCTCCTTGTAACATTGACGAAGAGATCGTCGCTTTCATGCGTTCCTCAGTAGCGATGATGGTGTGAATCTTCTCGTGATTTTTCAAGAATAGCTCTGTCGCTCTAACATCGGTACCACCATAGAACTTCAACGGGTCGTACCTCTTGAACTCTCTCCACTGCCTAGCCTCGGTAGTGGCTCCCGAACTCTTCGCTGGAGTAGTGATCGGAGTAGTCTCTACAGCAGCTACTGGCGTAGTCGGTGTCTCCGTCGCTCGTACTGTCTCGATCTGTAATGGAGGTGTCTCCGCCTCGGTATATGTACCTATCACAGCAACCGCTCCCTCGGGAATCGCCGCTAACGGAATCGGAGCTGTAGATGTCACAGCAATCGGAGTCTCTACTCCCCGAGTAATAGTAGGTGGCAATGGTGTGGTCGGAGTCGATGGTGTAGTGGTAGCTAGTACGAATGTCCTCAACAGTCGTAACATCTCCTGTAACTGCTGGTCCTACGTCGCGACTCTCTGTGTCAAGGCGTGCACATCATCCGCGCTAGCATATCGTGTGCCGAAAGTGCTGTTATCGTCGCTCGGACCGGTCTGATCCGCCATCGTTGTCTGAACTAAGAGAACGAATACTTCAGATCAATACATAGCTATCGCATATCATATAGTACACACAATAAGCATAGTATGTACAAAGTTAAATCCAACTCATCCCCAACTCCCCCTTCTAAGTTTCTAAAAGGATTATAGGGTTTCCACTCTAAGTTCAACCGTTCCTAATTTCCGCTCGTTTAATGGCTTGTGTTTTATGAATTTAAATCAAGAGTCAAAGTCTTTAGAACCTTGTGCTCTGATACCAACTGTGAAGTTGGTATCACAATTTTAAGACAACTCTAAACTCTGTCCCTAAGGTTATAAAGCTTATGCTCTGATACCAACTGTGACAGTCCCAATTTCTCCGTGCAATTGGGTACACCTGGCCTAGACCCGTGCAGGCCCCGAGTCATCACTCGACAACCTGACGAGCCTAGTCAGCCTCCAATCATTCAATTATACAATTTATGAAAGAGTTATTACAAATTTTATGCAGCGGAAAGTAAATAAACTAAACATAAGGGGAAATAACTCAATCAAGGGAAATATAGGAATTCTATAAATGTGGAAAACCCCGAGTATTCATGTACAATTCGATAAGCATACATACATGATACCAGTCTCACCAAAAATGCCAAGTTCCATAATCCCAAAAAAAAACATAAGTACGAAACGATATACAAATCAACAAAACATTAACACATGCTATAAATTCTTCCAAGTTCCGTCGCTAATCCTCACAAAAAGTCGCCTAAACAGGGCTCCTTGCCTCTACTGCACTCTGCTCTATCTGCACCCACCGTCACAAACTAGACGGTGAGCAACTGAAGAAATCGATTGTAATGCCAGAAGAAGATAACAGTAATTCATGATATAACAAGTAAAGCAGTCTAAATATCATGCGGTAATAAAAAGACAGGAATTTAAATAGATCAAGTGCATGACAAACAGACTAATAGATATCAATCGAAAGTCAAGTGTGTTCCAAGGAATCAAAAGAGGCCCATAAGTGGTCTAAATCATAGCATAACGGCGAAGACCTCGCGAGGTCTTCACGGGCATCGACACAAGCGAAGGCACAACTATGATAGGAGGGACTCAAACCTACCCACTCAGTACTCGGTGTCACACGGTCACTAAGGGTGGTCACACACTCCTGTACATGAGTGCCCGCGTTTTATCCCTCTAGTGCAGGTCCTAGTACTTTTAAGACGAAACACTTACGCCGAGAAACACACAACATGGAATGGAATGGAATACCAATAATAGAGCATAACAAGACTGAATAAATGATAATGAATCACATGGCATTTTCTTACTGGATTACAAATCATACACAAGCTTTTAAGGCAAGTGTACTTACCTGACAACGCAACCCGTAGACACTCTCACGTCCTTAATGCGTATCCCTGAGTTTCCCGCTACCTGACAAGGTTGGAAACTCTAATTAATGGGTCGAGTCATTAACTAAACCCTAGGTTAAACCCTAGCATATTCCCAAGTGTTTTAAGGACTCAAAACAACTCGACAATTTAATAGAAGAATGGATACTCTCTCTCGAATTGAAAACCATAACGTATGTAAGCCTAATCACACATCTTAGGCTCGGCTCAGTCGTAAATAGGTCACGCCATGGCCTCGAGGACCAGCGACGTGACCACGACATCATAACCATTCGCAATGCATAAATCCTACATAGACTTATCACCATAACATATCATAACTCGAAATAACCATGTATTCGAATACTCGATACGCACCTATGCCAAAAAAAATATTGTACCCGACCCTTGTATGTTCTCACGTATGCATGAATTCGAATCACCAAATCATGTATTCATGCCACGAGTTTTGAAATGAAATAAACTCAACACAAAATAATGAAATCCCGATGACACAAACACATGAAATCTTCGATAACTAAAACCACCATCGATATGGACGCTCCGGGGATTATGGGAAACACACCAAAGTTTAGTGAAATCCCTGACACTTCCCTGGTCATGGCATCCTACGACAGCAGTGCCATGCATGATAGTTTCTGATGAGGGATACAACAATGAAAACACATGAAATGACACATTCACGTTTACTACCGTGGATTGAGACACTCCGGGGCTGTGAGACACCATGACGAACATGGCAAGGTTTTCGGCAGTCCCCCTAGTCATCGTGTCGGCGGCAGAGCCACCCCAATGGGCGCTTTCCAGCGAGGAAGAGCATTAGACAACCATATAGGTTTAAGACATTAAAACAGTTCAAAACACAGCTTAATCGGACACACCAAGTGCAGCAAGACGTCATCAAGATCATGGAGAGGTCCAAGACAACCCCCTACGCTTGGTGGTCTGGCCAGTAGTGCCACCTACACAAGTGTTTTCCGGTGAACAGTCAAGACAAGCTCAAATAATACCCTACCCAAGAAAGCACCACTGCCGCCCCTTAACTGACTGCTTCGGGGATTGAGAGGCACCCACATGTTCATAGAAGAGTCCTCGATGTGTCCCCATGTCCTGGCAATTGACGGCAGTGGCATAGCGCGGCGGGACAGCCGGCTAGTTCGTGGGAAAGAGAAAAAAAAATAAAAAAAAACAGTGAGATCCAAGGAGAGAAAAAAAAAGAAAAAGAGAGAGAGAGAAAGAGAAAGAGAAACTCCGGTGAGAGTTCCGGCGTCTGGTCACCAAGGGAGAGCCGAGATGATGGCCGAGAAAGGGATCAAAGAAGTGAGAGACCGAGAGGTAAGGTGACGAGAGTGGAGAAACTAAGACCGAGAGAGAGGGAGAGAGAGATAATGGACCTCCGGTGACGGTTTCGGCGAGAGGCCGAGTGGGGTGGCGGTAGTGCTTGAAGAAGAAGATGAATAGTGTGTAGGGTTTTTTGTTAAAACGTTATATATATATATATGACTAAATGAGTCAAATGACCCTTTTGCCCTTCAACATTCTTCTCACTCTTCAAAACAGTTACCCTTATGGGTCTTTTACCCCTTTATCACATCTCAACATACACACACATCTCAATGTAAATCTCATGGCTCTCCTCATTTGAGTTGTGTCACTTTAACAAGTTCTATCCCATAGTCCGTGAAATGCATAATTAACTAACTCTCGCGTTCAAACAACATTCCGCGGTCCGTCTTATCTTGCCCCGACTCCTATAGCGCGTGTAGTCTCACCTTGTCTCGCCAACTAATTAATTAAATTAATTAAAATTCATTTATTTGTACCCTTTATTCGTTTTTATCCCCCCGTTTAACTAGGCGAAACCTCACTCAGCTAAAAATCGCCCGAACGTCTCGAGACCTGTAAAATATTAAAATACTAATACACACAATCAAAGAATCATAAAATTACTTCGGTGTCGACTCCCGAAGTTTGAAATACTTTTCAGTATTCACGTAGCCAGGTCACAATCCTGACAAGTGCAACATAAGTCAGTTAAAAATTTGTGGTTGTTACACTAAGAAATTACTAAAAATAACAAAACTAATTTTCATCCTAATTATAGCTATCCTAATTTGACTCTTGCGAAAAATACACAATGAATCTTGACACCCTAACACTTAACGTTTTTAGATAATTATGTGATCTAATAACGTAATTACATAAAACACATTTTTATTACATATTCTAGCTGCAAAGTACGTCTTAATCTTGAACTGTCATCGAACCTCTCGATCTTCAAATTGACTCGTATAAGAATGCCTAAGTTATGCTATGGTGAAACCTTTGATTATTGTATGCAATTGATGGTGGACTATGTTATATATTGTTGATGCATGTATTGTGCTTTCATGCCATAGATGACAAAACCATGATCTACACTTGCATGTTGTCAATGAATGTTTTTATTTTGCGTCTATGAATCTTAGAACATGCATTACCTTGTCTTGAATCGCTATCCTTGCTACAACTTATCAATCCTTAATATGTACACTTGATACTATGAATGGTTGTTCTCTTTGAGTCTCATTGATCAATGAATATGGGATTGCATGCTTGTAAGAATGAAATCCTACATATATTTAAGTTGAAATGAGTACATGAACTTCTTGTTGCTAGTTGGATGAGTAAAACTCTACTTATATGTTGCCATTTGGAATATGAATCTACTTCCATGGTTTTACAATGAACATGAACCCACTACCATGCTTTCACGTGTCTTAGAATGCATTGTGATGCTTGTAAATGGATATGGATTGTGTATTCCATGCTTCCTATCTAATGCGAGTCTTTGGATTGCTATTCCATGTTAGACCTTGTTTATCAAATAGGTAACACTTGCATGTTTAGTGTTTGAGCGAGTCTTCTCCCTTATTGAGCTCTATTGGTTCTTTAGCTCACCCTACTTACAATATTGGTCCATCTATGAGTGTGGTAGATGCAAAAGGCAAGGGGAAAGCTGTCTCTTAGAGTCCCCTGCATGTGAGGCTTGAATTTTGAATCCCTACTAATATCTATTTGTTGTTTTAAAAACTTTGAACTTAATTTGTAACTTAAGACATGTTTTATGGGTAGTTTGAACCCTTATCATGCTAGTTTGAACTTTTGGAAGCTTTTAGTATTTGGAAGCTTTTTGGTAAGGCTTAAACTTGATTAGAAATGATGAAAACTTATTATGACTTTGAAGATTGACATATGGATTTATCTATTTATCTTTTGCATTATAAATCTATATGGCTTGTTAGAGTATTATTCAGCAGGTTGAAATAGGCGTGCCAAGTCATTATTTGGGCCTGGTTCAGGTAACGGGTCTAAGTAACAGTTTGGGCCGGCGATCCAACCCTGGGTCGGGAAAGGGTTGTCACATTCCATACTTTAAATGTTGATTTAAAGAGCATGATTCTGGTGAAGATTGCTAACGAGACAACTTCAAACAAAAAAGCTCTTTCCATTGTCTTTCTTCCTTTCTTCTCCTTTCGGAGTTTAATTTGTGCTATAGTAGGATTGTTGGGCAATGGAAGAACTTCGTAGTCTTCCTCGACAGCTTCCCATAAGTCATGTTCCTCCAAGTAAGCCTTCATTTTAGCTGCCCAAACTAAGTAACAAACACCAGTGGATCAAATGTAGCATATGACATCTTTTCATAATCCATTTCTATATATAATGGATTGAGATTTTCTTTACAAGTGGTGGATTACTCACATGTCCCTTAAGAAAAGAAAGCTCTGATATCATTATTAGCAATTTAAAAGATACAAAAATAAAAGAATAAACAACTTGAATGTTGAAGTCTATCTTTGTATATTTTTTTATTAATGCATTGCTCAATATATAGAGCTTATGTTTAACAAACATAAAAACTAAAGCCTAAACATCAACACATAATACTAACAATATATTTAAAAATTAAAATCCATAAAGACATGACTAAACTATTTAAATGCCTAACAAATCTAGTCTAGCTAAGCACTAAAGGCATGTTTTTCAACAAAGCTTGTAATTGCACCTCATGAGCTTGTAATTGAGACAAAATTATGGAAAGCGCAAGGGAACCTTTCCACATAAGTACCTGATCTCTAACATTCAATAGTTGTGACTTTTGTTGAAGGGAACATCCTTGCTGCTCATGACCCAATTTCAGGCAAAACAAGACTGGGCTAGATACATCGCAAAACGCTAGGAATGATCCAAATTGTAGGAAATATGTAATGGATTTTTCTATGGATATTGGTTGGCTCTAGGCCATTTTCCATGGCCTTATTATTGTCCTAGAAAGCACATAAGACTTGGCCATTCTGTCAAGACTCAAAAGATTCTCATCCATTGCAATCATGCGTTTAGCGATTATGACCTAGTAGCACAAGACATCTCAACACACCTAGGCCTAGTTTTGTAGGGGCCTGGTGGACAATTGCCCGGGCCAGCCAATGTGAGAAGGCCCCACTTTAATCATAAAGTAAGAGGTAGTTTTGTAATTTTACATATTTTTTTAAGCAGAGAATAAGAAATGTTGCTTACTATTGCATACTGCACAAGCACCGACCTTTTTCTCCTTGACACATATTCTCTCCTACTATATTACTCTCTCTATCCAACTATCTAACATCTCTCTCTCTTTCAAAGTAATAAATAATAGAAGATGCTAGTGTGACAAGTTTTGGGACACCCAGGATAAACAACCAATTCTAGTGTCCATCCATAACGCATTAAGACTTGTTTGCACACACGATTATGCGCAATGGATGGACACCATCAACGAGTGTCCATCCTGGGTGCTTCAAAAAGGGTCATTCTAGTATTTTTCATAAATAATACATTAGTCCTAGGAAATAAAATAAGATCTTGCAAACTTAAAAAAAAATTCTCACCTCCCAACTTATTCAATATCCTATGTCTCTAATTTATTTTCTTTTTTCTTTTATATTTTTCTATTAAAAAAAATAACCATTTTTAACTCCACCGATGATGAGTGTTATATTTTTTATTGTTGGTCTCAAGTAAGTAAAAAAAAAAAAAAAAAAAAGAAGCAAAAAACAAAACAAAACAAAACAAAACAAAAACACAAACAAAAAAGGAAAAATGTCTAAGAATAGCTTGATAAGTTAATTTTAAATCCAATGCATGCAATCATTAACTCACCTAATCATTGATTGAAATTAAATTATAAAAATATTTGTTTTTATACAGAAGGCCCCATATTTTAAGCTTCGGCCCACGGCTTAAAAATTATAGGGTCGGCCCTGTTTTCACCATATTCCTGGAACTTACAACATGTTGCACATGAATTGGCCCAAAAAGACCTGCAAGATTGTCCTTCCACATTGTGAACTGATTACATGCCAATAGACATTGATACTCTTGTATTAAAGCTATTTGGTTAATACCACTATTTGATCAAAAAAAAAAATGAATTGGGTTCTATGAGATGATACTAGGGGTTTCCTTCCAAAGAAATTGTCCTTTATAACATAAGGCTTGTGTTGTAAAGACCCTAAAAAATTTAACATGTGCTACGTGTCAATACAGGTGATATGTGGGCCACTCCGTGGTACAGTCATCAATTCTCGGACGTCGACGCCGAGGTATGTTAGTTTTGTATGATGTTTGTATTATATTATATTTCATTTGTGCAATTTTAAGTTTTTAACGGGTAAAGGCGTTGTGTACGAGCGTTGGTAGTCCGGGGAACAAATTCAATTAGAAACACTGACAAAAATATTAAATAAATAATAATTAAAAGGTTTTAAAGTTCGTTTGTTACGTCGGTACGTCTGTGGTGACGCGACGAACAAAGTTAGTATTATGAGTCGGGTGCGAGAATACCCGAGGGAAACTTTGAGTGTTGTGTGAAATAGATGAGATCAAAAGACCAAAAGTCAACTAAGTCACCCAAGTGAGTTAGCAAAGTTGGTAGGTGAGATTGTGAAAAGACCAAAAGGGCAATAAAGTTGTAAATTATATGGATAAGGGGGAGGGGTATTTTGGTCATTTGACCAAAATACCCAAATTTCATCACACCACCGTCACCGCAACCCCATTTTCGATCAAAAAATTGGGAGAAATAGAGGAATCGACCGAGAGAAGGGAGATCAAGGAGAGGAGAGCGGCGGTTCGCGGAGAGCGTAGACGCGACGTCGAGGCGAGATCGAGGTAAGAAGTTGTTGATTTCGTTGTTGGTGTGTCGTTGTGGTTGATTTCGAGATTTGTTGTCGAAGTTGTCGTTTAGGGGATTGTGGATTTGAATGGTGAAAAGGGTGGTGATGATGATGGTGAAGTGTGCGTTGATTGTTGTATTGTTGTTAATGTTGTTAGAAAAGAAAAAAAAAAAAAAAAAAAGAATGGCGCTGCTGTGTTTGCTGGATTTTTCCAGCAAACACAGCAACGAAGAAGAAGAGAAACCGGGCCGGTCGGGTGACCAGGCCGGTTTGGGGTCGACCGGGTTTGACCCAGGTGGACCGGTCAAACCCGGTTTGACCGGTCAGACCCGGTCAAGCCGGGTCGGGTCAGACCCGACCCGCGACCCACCCACATATTATTTTATTAATAAAAAAAATATTTATTTCAATTAAATATATTAAAATTGATTTTAATTGAAATAAATTCCAGAAAAATAGGAAAAATTTAGGAAAAATTTTAGAAAATTCCAGAAAATTATATTTTCATCAAATAAAGAGAAATTTGGGAATTTCTACGAAAAGTGAAATATTCGAAATTTTTATGGGACGTTTTGTCGGGGTTTTCGCCTTGGAAAACGTGAGATTTGGCAAAAATAGCTAGAAATTTGGAAAAATCATAGGAAATTGAGGAAATTGATATAAATTGCGTCATCAGGATTATTGTACACACGGGGACCGAAAGGGACGTGTCGAAGTTCGTGTTAGCGCGAATTAGCTTGGATCGAGGTAAGTAAACCAGTGAGGAACAATACAGTTATTTCTTGAGCTTTGAATTATTTATTGATGTTGTTTCAATCCTTTTTTGATATTCCATTCCTTTGAGTTGTCCTAAGGCAAGTGTGTCATGCGTGATCCTTGCAGAATTCCGGGCTCGCGGTGTATTATACCGGAGTTTACGGCTGGGGATACGTGATTAGTTGTAATGACATGTACGGGATGAGAGTTCTCCACCAGATTGCTGAGGACTCTGCACTCGCGTAGGGGTCTTAGAGGAGATTCTGTCCTCGACTCCTAGCCTTTGAAGAGATTTTGTCCTCGGCTTAACTACTTTAATTGGTCGGAACCACTTGTGCCTTTCCCTTGTATTCCGGGACACTCAATTTCGATTGCTTATTTATTTATTTACAGTTTTTATATATTCATGCGCTCCCTGTCCTTTTCTTTCTATCGGCATGAATTGACTGTTCATTTATTTAATTAAATATCTTGTATTTATTGTTGTTCCTGCTTGGCGTTACTTACCTGGGCTCGTCATTCTTGTGTTTGACCGAGTGCAGATCCATAGTCCAACAAAGGAAAGGCCACGCAGTTAGGCGATATACTTTGAGCTGCCATCCTCTGTTGATATAGGTGACATTTTGGTGTATTGTCTACCTATATTGTTTTTTTGTACATGGGGTTATGGGTTGAGAGATATTTTTGGACATTATGACTTAGATGATTCTCTCCTTGCTTTACATGGTATATATATGGTAAACGGGGTTTCCACACCCTAGGTTTTTGTCCTAACTTGTAGCTTTCGAAGTTGATTTATTAGTTGAGATTAATTGCTTCCGCTTATTACTTTGATAACTCGCTAATTAATTGACTTCACTTTTAAATGATTAACAAATGATGGAATGGTAAGGATAGGCTCACTGGCCCCGCGCGACTCGTCGGGATTGGCTCGGGGGTTCGCGCGGGTCTAAGCCGGGTGGCGCCCGATTCTAAGGTTGTGGAACATGTGACGGCCCCAAATTCCACAACCCTAAAATCAGGCGTCGCCCGGCTTGGGCCCTCGCAAACCCCCGAGCCAATCCTGCCGAGTTGCGCTGGGACAGTGAGCCTATCCTTACCATTCAATTATTTGTTAATCATTTGAAAGTGAAGTCAATTAATTAGCGAGTTATCAAAGTAATAAGCGGAAGCAATTAATCTCAACTAATCAATCAACTTCAAAAGCTCTAAGTTAGGACAAAAACCTAGGGTGTGGGAACCCTGTATATGTCATTACATATCATGTAAAGCAAGGAGAGTATCATCCAAGTCATAATATCCAAAAATCTCTCAACCCATAACCTCATGTAAAAAAAAAATAATATAAGCAACTAATACAACAAAAAAGTCACCTATGTCAGGAGAGGAGGGCCGCTCAAAGTATATCGCCTAACTGCACGACCTTTCCTTTACTGGACTGCGGCACTCGGTCAAACACAAGAATGACGAGCCAGGTAAGTAACGCCAGGCAGGAACAACAATAAATACAACATTTCAAATTAAATAAATGAACAGTCAATTCATGTAGATAGAAAGAAAAGGACAAGGAACGCATGAATATATAAAGACTGTAAATAAATAAATAGGCAATCGAAATTGAGTATCTCAGAATATAAAAGAAAGGCATAAGTGGTCCCGACCAATTAAAGTCGTTAAGCCGAGGACAAAATCTCCTCAAAGGCTAGGAGTCGAGGACAGAATCTCCTCTAAGACCCTACGCGAATGCAGAGTCCCCAACAATCTAGTTAAGAACTCTCACCCCGTACATATCATTACAACCAATCACGTATCCCCAGCAGTAAACCCCGGTATAATACATTGCAAGCCCGGAATTCTACAAGGATCACGCTTGGCACACTTGCCTTAGGACAACTCATGTGAATGGAATATCAAAAAGGTATTAAAACAATATCAATAAATAATTCAATGCTCAAGAAATAACTGTAGTGTTCCTCACTGGTTTACTTACCTCGATCCAAGCTAATTCGCGCTAACACGGTCTCCGACACGCCCTTACAGTCCCCATGTGTACAAAAATCCTGATGATGCAATTTATATCAATTTCCTTAATTTCCTATGATTCTTTTCAAATTTTTAACTATTTTTGCCAATTTCACGCTTTTCAATGCAAAAACCCCGACATAACGTCTCGCAAAAATCTAGAATATTTCACTTTTCGTAGAAATTCTCAAATTTCTCTTTATTTGATGAAAATATAGTTTTCTAGAATTTTTCCTGAATTTTTCCTATTTTTCTGGAATTTATTTCAATTAAAATCATTTTTAATATATTTAATTGAAATAAATAATTATTTATTAATATAGGGTCAGGTCTGCACCGCCCTGACCGGGTCAAACCGTCATTTTCTTCGTTCGTTCGACGGAAAATTCCAGCAAACGAGCAGAACACCATTTTTTTTCTTTGTTTTCTTCTTTTCCTTCTACAACAAAATTAACAACAACAACTCAACAATCCACCATCAACACCTCATTTCCACCATTAATCACTACCATTTTAATCCAAACGAAAAATACTTGAAAATCTTCAAAAATTTGTCAAAAATTCAAAACTCACCCAAATCGATTTCAACCTTTGTAAATAACTTATTAATCGTTGCGAGGATCGTCGGGATGTCGAAAACTTCGATCGATTTCGAAGTTTCGACGTGGCATTCAAAACTCACCTCAACAAAAACACTCAAACTAGGCACCAATGCGTAGAGAACAACGAGGAGAGTTTGAATCTTACCTCGGATCATCGAAAATCGTCGCCTCCTGCGCTGCTCCAGCCACACCAGTCCAGTGGTTGCTTGGGGAAGAAGTTAAGGAAGAGGAAGAGAGAGAAATGAGAGAGGAAGAGAGAGAAAAAAGGTGGTTGTTAGGTTTTATACCCCTCTCCTCATCCACTTATGCACACTCATCTCGAGGTGCATCCAAGGGTCCTCCCTTCAGCTGTCCCAACAACTCCAACACTTCATATGTGACTTCATTACGTAACTTGAGCTCCACACTTGGTCATCTCCAACTCCGCCTTAGTGTTGTCGAACTCGAACAGCGTCGCGACTTGCCGGTCGTACGCACTCTATCGCACTACGTGCCAATACGCCTATACTTTTATAATTTGTGTTTAGTCAGTGTTTTTAATTAAATTTGTTCCCCGAACTACTAACGCTCGTACACAACGCCTTTACACGGAAAAAACTTGAAATTACACAAATTTGTCTGTATGGATCAAATTCTTTCGTCGCTCTTCAAAACTTCCTAATGTTAGTAATGAGAAAAATGAGATCGATTCAAACAAAAAAATCAACACCTATCAAAACAAAAACAAGGAAATCAACAACATAATCTGAATCATTGCAAAAAACAAAATGAAGATCCATCAAAATTAAAACAAGAAAATCAACAATAATACCTGCACCACACACATTCATTTTGATTGATACAACAGTGTCCACGATTACCTTTGATCATTTCACAGGAGACATACCCCCGCCCTACAAAAGATATGCCTTAGAATGTTAGAATATTCGAACTTGAGATCTCATAGAGACCCAAGTGAACAACTAGTACATCCCAACCTCTACACCAAGGCAATGGTTGGTTGTTACCATACATATTTTGGCTTCCATAAATATATACAGTATATTATGTGTACTTTATATCAAGCCCTCTATTGTTTTCGTTTTTCTCGACCTTTACGAGATCCAACATGGTCTTGCCATCAAGTTTAGCTGAGAAGTACTGCCTCAAATACTCGTCAAAGTTCACAGCCTTGTATTTGGCAGCAACATTTTCCCTCTCTAAGAGCTCTTGTAATGGCTCAATAAGCACTCCACTTCTTGGATCTTGAAACCCCGCTATTGATATGCGTGCTCGGTCGGGGTGTATCACTGCCCTGTGCTCAACACTCTTGTACAAGCCATTGCTCATTATCTGCACATGGCAAGGGCATCAATAATTAATGAATGATCAAAACTACAAGAATTTATTCTCTAATGCTAATAACATAAAATATATGCATACAACATTCAGTTACCTCAATTGCATCACCAATATTGACAATGAAGGCACCAGAGATGGGCTTGATGGGTACCCATTTACCATTTATTTTAATCTGAAGCCCTGGGAGATCGTTGTTTTGAATGAGCAGAGTTATGATAGAGGCGTCTGAGTGTGCAGACAGACCCAAAACCTTATCAGGCTGTGGGCACGGTGGGTAGTAATTCATTCTAGTTGCCTGTACACCGTCCTCAAATATGCTGATTAGCTTCTTTGGTTCGACTCCCAGATTCTTTGCTATCAAGCTCAACAAACAGAATGTGATCTTTTCCATCGCAAAAGCATACTTGTCAAGTGTTTCGCTGAAAAAGTGTTAAAATACCTAGTATAATTAGTACCAGTACATTAGAGGTCTAAGTTAAAGTCTGGGTATATATATGTAGAAAAATTAAGTTGCGAAATGTCACTTCTTTGGTTTATGGAGCTTGCAAAATGTTAGTCTAGATTAGAAAGGGGAGTGGTGTTCATTGACCACATCCTTGGAAATAAAATTTTGTTGGGAGGCTTCACCAATTTTCGCTTATGGGCCTTGCAAAAGGTTAATTAGGATTATATATAGTGGCTGGGACATGCTAGTTGTTCACTCCAATCTTCAAACAGTTCGAGTTATATCGCATGTAGGGTGGATTGGGTGATAGTAGACACCACAATAAATATACAAAAAAATGCTAACCACAAATAAAATTGAATTATAGTGGTACGTACTATTCTCAAATACCTGAAAGAAGGGGGTTTCTTGGGCCAAAACCGTATGTTTCTTTGATAAACAGGGAGGGTGCGGAGGCTAAGCATGTCCGACCATTCAAGCTTCTGATCGTTGGACATAACAAAGGCTTGTCCATAACCTTGAAAGCTTTGAGGCAGCTGGGCATAAGCTTTCTTCTCCTCTAAAGGCAAATTGAAGAACTCCTCTGCATTACTCATCATTCTACTCATCAGTTCTTCATCCACACCATGATCGATTAGCTGAATCATTTCATATCCAAAAATTATGTAAGCAACAAGTATAGTGATTGGTAATCTAGATTTGACAAGAAAAAAGTTGGATCAAGGGGCTCGGACCATCATTAATACAATTAAATCCAAAAGTAAGTAATATATGTTTTGAAGTACAAATGTGTATGCATATTACCTGGAAGAAGCCCCAGTCTTTGCAGGCCATGTGAAACTTGGCCATTTCATGGGAAGAGATGCAGGGGTCATGATGTAGGAGCTTTTGAAGATCAATCACCGGAATATGATCAGACATCTCAAATGCGACGTGTTCCGACTCCGCTTCTCGCCGAACGTATCTATCGGGGACCTCCTTCAATTCCTTGTTTGCAAGATCTTGTACATTTGGGACTGGGAGAGAGCCAAACATAGTCATTCTTTTGCTAGCACTTAAACTGTACTTACCTAAAAAAGAGTTGAGTGGTGCGTGGTGCGTGGTGCGAAACCGAGGATATATAGTAATGCTATCTATATATGTACACGGATACCGATTCAAAAAGTTCCAAAGGCAAGACTGTTGTGAAAAGAGAGTGTTGATAGTTGATTAAGTCCTTCAAATTGTTGATCTTATAGAGTATTTAATTAAGTTTTATAGATATAACAAGTTAGTTGACTATGTTGTTATTTGGAACTTTTTAAAGTCACTCACGAGATCACAAAACCTCTTAAGAACGGTACGATGTATTTTGTACTGCATATTTCAATGAGTTCGCAAGCACATGACCTTCCGTGTGACTTAAGTAAGTGTGTGTGTGTGTGCGTTTTATCAATTAATTGTGTTTCTTTTTTGTCAAAGAATCAATTAATTGTGTTAATATACATAGCATTCCCATAATTAAAAAAAGTTGGTCTTGATGCATATGAATAACACACCGTCCAACCATTCGAACAATTAGCTAGAATTAATCACCCCAGGATGCGAGTGATGCACATCTAGAAATACCTTTAACAGGTTGTGAGTTGCACTTTTTTTTTTTCTCATACTATTAATTTTTTATTTTTTATTTTCCTTTTTAAATGAATAGCACCAATCTCAACCTATATAGACCACAGTGGTATAGACGAAGACTTCTCGAAGTTTTGAGTTCTGGAATATGTATGCGAACCACTCCTTTAGTACGAATAAAACCAAATAAGGCCCATCTGACATGAAAACGAGCTTGGCCTTTTCTCCTTGGAGCAAACTGTACTACGGCATTGCCATTCCCACCACAAATCCAATTAATCACCATGAATATAGGATTTCACTCCAGGTTTCAGCCTGCACAATAAATATATATTAAACCTCGGGGCCACAAATCGTCTAACATTTGGTAAGCCTAGGCTTATATTGCTCTTTTCGAACCTCGACTAGAGGTCTCAGATCTTCCAACATGGTCTTAGCTTCATCAATTCTTTGTGTGCTAGCTCTTTCAATCTTTTCTTAGATTTTTTGTAATAGGTTTAAGTTCAAGTTATGAGAGAGTACTGTAGGAGGACTAGTTTTATATATGGGTTTTACTTTTCTTATGAAGTCACGAGGGCTTTAGTTTGGAGTGGCAGTTCTCCAAAATACCAAAGCAAGTTGGAGTTCTTACTCCAAAATTTATAAACTATTTTTTTTTCTCACCTAGTGGATGAAGGATTATTCCCTTTTATCTACAACAGTTAGATGCATCTCTAAATTATGCAAAACACAAGATATGATGTGCATATACCAAACAGTCAAATTGATGCTCATGCTCTGTTGTTATGAGCTATATGAGCTTTTCTTTTCGTTTTCTTTTTTTTTTTTCTTCGATGGGGCCGTGTTACGGCCGGCGACAAATTTTTTTTTCTTTCTAGAAAACCGGCCCTTATGTGGATTTTGTTAGTCTTAACATCAATTTTGGATCAAGCAATATAAACCATTGAAAGTGAAAGGCTGGTTTACTGGGTATACCAAAAGAGACTAAGTGCCCGTTTGATTGGAGTGTTAAGTAAACAACAGACTTACATAAACCCCCATATACCAGCTTATCAAATGACAGGGGGGCCCTGTCATTAGATAAGCCCACCCAATTTTTGAGGTGAAATGTCGAAAATGCCCTCATTGTTTGAACAAAACCCTAAACCTTTCTTCTTCACCACGCTTACACAACCGAACAAGAAGAGCCCTTGACGACGATCTTCACATTTCGATTTCGATTCCACATCACCCTTACATCGCCCTCGATTTCGATCTTCATATTGCCCTCACATTACCCTTGATTTCGATCTTCGCATCGCCCTCGACCAACACAGTGACGTCTCGGTTGATCTTCGCGTTTTCTTCAAGTGGTATCATCTGCTCTCTCCTTCTGGTATGTTCCCCTCCTTGTTTGCCCTATCTACCCTTCTTTATCTCCCTTTCTTTATCTCCCTCATTCATTAATGAAACAGTCTGTTTGAGGCGCCATCTCTGTTTTGTGTATATGCTTCTTGCTGAATTTCCATATCTGAGAAACCAACTAGGAATATTAACAGGAATTAATTATCTAATGAATCAAATGTGAAATTTCCGAGCTAGGTTTCACTACACGAAAGAAAGCCTGATTTTTAGCACTTGTATTTCATATACAAAAGAATTTCCATATCTGAGAACCAACTAGGATTATTAATCGATTCAATTCTACAGCGCATTGAATTGTTTGAGATTTAAATCTTTTTTGAAATATGTTTTTGCCATCTCTATTTCATGTATATAAGCTTTTCGAAATATGTTTGCGCCTCTCTTTTTTATCCAAGAAAATTTTCGAACTCATCTTCATGTGGTTCTTCTACATGTAGAGATTGGTGAGTGGTGACCATTTTAATTAAGTATTATTAACTAGTTTTGGCCATTGCATTGCTCTTTAGAACAACATATTTTCGGTCCCAAATTAATTGGAGTCGGCTAGAGGTAAGTGCAAGCTCTTTGCACTGAATTAAAGAAACACAAAAACCCTTATAATGATAAAAGCGCAAACACATTATCATCAGTGTACAATCTTATTTCATTCTTTATAATAATAATGCTCTGGTGATGAACTTTCACATCGACAACTAACAATGTAATTAACCCTCTTCTGATCTTCATGGTCATGAATTGTCACTGAGTCTGATGAGAACCATTTAATCTTCAATATAGGCGTGCAATTTAATTTAATTGATAGTGTCTAATCAGATTCTCACCAACTTGAACATTGAAGTCTCTAATTAAACACTTTTAGTCACAACCTATATGAATTGTGATGAATGTTTCCTTCCTTCTTAATTTGGTTTGGACTTGACAATGTAGATTTTCATATAAAGTTTTGATATATGGTCGAGATATATATATATATATATATATATATATATATATAATCATGATTTTGAATTCGGTATTTATGTTGATGTTGATTCAACTTAAAATTTCAATGAGTATGCAATGTGAGAGAGGGGGAGAGACACTTTGAAGAACATTGCCATTTGCCCTACTTATTTACTTCAATTTCTATAATGATTTCTATACCCCCATCTATTTTCTATATTGATGTCTATATTCATTCTATATTGGTTTTTGATCATTGTCACTTGGCAATTGTATGAATTGAAATATCGTAGGCATTTATTACAATGGACAAAATAGGCATTCAGCTTGAGCGGGTTAAGTTGCGGAATATTAGATTGCTCGCACACCATAATCAATTGTTGCAAATGGTGATGTTTGTAATGTGGCATATTATTTATGAGGGTACGAGGCAACAATTTAAAAGACATCGTTCATATGACCTAAACATTTATAAGAATCGTAAGGCAGTTCATAAAATGGTTTATGACAATGCCGATGACTACTACAATTTGACATGCATGAACACAATCACATTTGTCAATTAAGTTATGTGACATATTGTGTGAGATAGGGGGTTGAAAGAGTACAAATGTGTTTTAGTAGATGAGCAAGTTGCCTTTACACTCTGAATCTTGGGGCATACATACGCAATCATATCGTAAAGTTCTAATTTTGTAGGTCTGGTGAAACAATTAGTAGGGTCTTCAACAGGACATTGCGTGCTATTTTGCGTTTACAAGTTCTACTTTTCAAATGTCCTCAACCAGTTAGAGCGGATACCACAGACTTGAAGTGGACATGGTTTCAGGTAATAATAAGAATACTCCCAATAACTATGCTTACATTATGATTTATTAGACTAACTCTTCATACTTTGTTTAATTGTGTTGTGTAAGGTTGTGTTGGAGCTATCGACGGGACCTGCATACCTATTAAAATTAGTTAATCTCAAAAAGGAAGATATAGAAATAGGAAGGGTGATATCACTTTGAACGTCGTGTGTGCATGTACAATAGATAAGTGTTTCAGCTAGTGCTTTCAGGGTGGGAGGACTCTGCAGCTAATGGTCGTGCATTGCGTGATGCTTTGCCCCGCCCAAATGGCCTAGTGGTTAACCGTGAGACGTACTACCTGGTTGATGATGGTTATTCCAATAGCGAAGGCTTCCTTTCACCTTACCGCGAATAATGATACCATTTAAGCAAGTTTAGGGGTGTCGGTCGTCAACCAAGAACGCCGAAAGAGATGTTCAACATGCTTCATGCTAGCGTAAGGAACGTCATTAAATGTTGTTTTGGCTGGCTGAAACAGAGATGGGTAATTATTAGAAGTCCATCACACTATTCAGTGAAGGTTACTACACTTATCGTGTTGGCTTGTACATTGCTCCATAATTTCCTTAAGGAAGAGATGCCTGATGACTTGATAAATCAACATTTCGAAAGTGATGCACAAGATGGAGAGGATGATGGTGATGGTGAACCGAAGAGAATTACAAATGTTGGCCCAACTAATGTGTGGACTACATTTCGTGATCACCTTGTAATCGCTATGTGGAATGATTGAGACTATTTCTTTACAATGTGTTGTTTTCTATACTATTACATATGACTTTGAAAAGTTTGGTTGTTGAACTTTTTCGGAAGGTTAAACGCTTGCTTGTTAAATTATTGCAAATGACTTTGTAATGTGTATGCTCTTACTTATAATTTTTTTTTACAAGGTTTTCATTCTAATTGGAATATATGTGTTTCTCTTATTTTATAGTGATGGCTCCATGCAAGAAGTGGTACGTGGTGTTTAAGGGCAGAGAGACTGGAGTATTCGACTCATGGGATGTTTGTTCTCGCTCTGTCAATGGATAAAGTGGGAATAGTTATAAATCATACCAAACATTGGAAGAAGCACTTTTTGCATATGAAAAATCACTTTATGGGCCACAAGAACCTTTGAAAACAATACAGATAGAGGGCTCCAATCATGAGCATAGAGATATTGATTTTCATGCCACATATGCAGTTCCTCCTCCACCTCTTCCTCCGCTAAGATGGATCCTAGAAGCTTGCAGGCATAAAGGTTTGAACTAAGAAATGAGACATTATGTGATGAATGTTGTAGTTGTACTCAATATTGGGACTAATCTAGAATGACTCTAATCTAGAATGACTTTTGAACTTTGTTGTGTACTATATACAATTTCTATTTGGTGTTCCCAATTATATTTTAGGAGTGAGTGGTGATATTTTATTATATGTTGCTAATGACATGATCTTTTGGAAGTAATAACTATGAACAAACTCATCGAAAAGGAACTCACAACAAAAAAAAAATTCATTCCAATTGTGGAGACATTACTATGAACAAAGTAATCGAAAAGGAACCCACACCAATGAAATATAACATCATCATGAAAAAGAACAAAGAGAAAGAACCAATAATTTCATAACTTAAACACAACTGCATACACCACATCTCAACCACTCCTAATGTATATAAATAAATGTCAATTTGGAGGATGGCTAATGTGTGATAGCCGAAGTGTGCAAAAAATTAAAGTTAGGCCACATAAAATGGCATACACATTGTCTTACCACAAAAACAATCACGAACACAAAATACTTTGCATTGTGATGCAACAAAAAAGCTACATACTAGCAAACATGTCAATAATTATAAATTGTCCAAAAAAGAAAGACCACAACTTCACATTCACATAACATCTGAGAACATCCTTTGCAGCCATGCTAGGCGGTATGTGGGGTCAAGTGACAAGAACCCAACCATCAACTCATTTCCTTTCGCCAGCTTTGTTGCATATATGGCCCTTTCAATATGCCATACAATTCTTCTAATGCTGCCACCACAGCTTCACGCCTATCCTTGTCATCCAAAATAACTTTGGTGATCTTGATAGTTGATTTTCCAATTTCTATCGCCATTACCTCCGCAACTTGGAGCATGTAGTCCCCAATAGTGGTGCTAGAATCACTGGATAGCCGTTTCTGTCCTTTACTACTCGTTTCTGGTGTCTCTGAGCGTACAGACTTGGTGCCAGAACTATCAGCAACATTCACAGTATTTGGTCCACCCGATTCTGAATCACTCAAATCAGCAACATCTTCATTTGCAGGGTCAAGATAATCAGCAGCAGAACGCATATCTTCTCCAGTCGCCCTATCATTCCCGAAGATATAGCAACACTCGTCATAATAGTAGAAACGCTTGCCGCGCCACTTTCCTACCTCGGGGAAATTCTATGAGACAAATAGAAAAATATCATTAGAAATCAGATGAAATTATATTTCTAATGAATCATTTACTGATGAAAGAAATTAGTTACATTTATGTAGTCAAGCCAAACATCATCGAAGGCGACACGAATTAGTTCCATTGTCATATCCAAAACCATTGTATCCATGACGTACGACAGTAAGGATATCATGGACAGTGGTTCAGTCCTTCTTTAGGGTCTTAACGCGTGACTCTATATGAGGTTTTGCCTTGGGTAACTTGCCCTCATCTTTTCCTCTAGGAAGTGTAAGTATCCGGGCTTAAAGCCATTATCAGCCTTGTAAAATCCAGCTTCCACCATCTCTCTCATTGCTTCAACCAATTTTTTCACTTCAAAAATTGTCCATTTACGTCGGTCAACTTTCGAAGATTGAGAAGTTGCATCCCTCGAAGATTGACAACTTACCCGCCTCGCAGATTGCGAACTTGCCGGCGCCATCAAGTGGAACTATACCAACACCAAATGGAATGAAAGAATAATGAATAAGTAATTAAACTATAAAACACAATGAAACAAGCACAACAACATAAGCAAATTCAATAGGCAAGTTATTTAATGAAAGTATTTTTGTATGTACTCTCATGTAAAATATATTGAACAAAAACTATTTCATCAATATACATACAACAACAAAAACTACTTCACAATTGTACCCACAACAACAAAACAGGAACACCAATGTCAACAAATGGTGTTGCAACTGTAAATTACAAAGCCTAACTTTATTTGTCATTAGCTATGCTTTTGCAACTGTTACAAATGTTCTCCAACCTTGGAATTCATACAACCTAAGAACACATTAGTTGTTAACAATCATGTAAAACATATATACAAGAGTGGACAAAAACTACTTCACCATTGTACCCACAACAATAAAAACTACTTCCTTACCAATGTACCCACAATAACAAAAAAGAACTCTAATGTCAATAAATGTTTAATTTCATCAAGCTAATTTAAACACTTGTGAACTAGACCAAAAAACCACTTCCGATTCAAAAAAGAGTCTTTTTTTTATCAATCGAATTTTACCCAATAAAAATTAAAATGCCTTTATTGGCAATGTTGTCAACTGATATGTTCTTAACTCATTACAACTGATAAATATGAAGAACCTCATTAACAAAGTGATCAACACACAATCATTGGATTATATATTAGGTAGACCCATGAATAAATATTTATGCTTTAATAATTTGACGGCCTTCCAAATTTGCTTGGGTACCGCGAAGATTGTGTCACCATGAAGACAATGCGAGCAAGATTATGCAACCATAAAAAAAAATCGACCCTAGACCACGGCGACGACCGAACAGAGGAATAGTTTGAGATGAGTACCTGGTGTGGACGACGGAGAAGATGATTACAAATGAAGAGTGGCCGCGAAGACAATGCAAGCAATATTTTTCAATCAAAAAAAAAAAACCAATTGACCCTAGACCGCGGTGACGACTGAACGGAGGAATAATGCTGAGATGAGTACTTGGTGTGGACGACGGAGAACGTGCCAAAGTCGACCTCGAAGACAGTCTGAATGAAGCCGTTCCTCGACCAATCGCGTGACCTTCCTTCTCACTGGGAAGAATCACAAAAGTATTATGTGCAGCCCTAAACCAATAGTAAACAAGGAACCCAATTAAATCATGGTGGGTGGGGGTAAGTGTTGTAGTTCATTAAAAATGAGAATTTTAGACATTTCACTAACTTTTCCTTATGGGTTTATACTTGAACCAAACAGCTGCACATAATACTTCTATCTCTCATAAAGACCATGCTTATCTAAGCCAATCCTTACACCTTACACATATCTCCAACCAACTAAAGAGTATAGTTCCTCACTCAATTAAGGAAATGCCCTTTTTCATTATATTTTATATAGGTGGGCCAACCATAGCTGTGAATTTGTGTTGCATTGGTGAAGACCTATTAAATGTTCATATGTGCCTCCTAGCTAGAGATCAGGTTCCCTAGGTAATATTTTAATTTTCTACAATTTGTATAGGCCAGGCTATTCGGACCCCACATTTTACTTCTTTTACCCCATTTTTAAATTTTACTTCATTTACCCTACCTTTTACTTAATTTACCCCAATTTTTTTTTCAAAATTTCAACAATACCCTTACTCACCCATATGGAAATACCCCATCACCCTCAACCCAACACCCCCTCAATTATCTATATATTTTTTATTTTAGTCATTGTAGAGCATTTTGCACTAGATCACCAAGTGTTGTAGGAGTGTTTTTTTGTTGAACAAGGTCGGATGTAGTCGCGATGTATCCTAAAAACGAAAAAAGTGTCGCCGACAGAATTCGGTCGCACAGAGCTGACACCTATGAAGAGATGTCAGCTGACTCTAACCACAAACTGTAAAGAGGTAATGGTCGGATTTAAAGGTGTCAGTTGAATCCGACCGACATTGTAAAAACTCAGTTTCAATGGGTGACGGAGAGATCTAACTGAGACCTCTTTAAAGTTGTCGGCACTGTCTGGTATGACCGACACCTCTTAAGAGATGTTGGCCATTTACATCCGACACCTCTTAAGAGTTGTCGGCCTTGTGCGTCTAAACACCGCGGGCAACAAGAATGAACAATTTTTTTCAAAACTCCTAAAAAAATACATAAAAATGATAAAAAAAAATAGTGGGTTTTGCTCAGAATCGCCTGATATTTTTGATTCCATCAAAAGTTTGTACCCAAATGTAAGATTTAAGCCCCAAATCGAAGTCCTAAATTCAACAATAAAATTGCTAACAATACCGACTTAACAAGGAAAAAAAAATCACAAAAAACTACAAAATCGACACTAAACGAGATAAAGAATGCACCTACGACATTGAATCGATGGAGTTTCGCTTGAATTTCATCGGATTTGGATTGGTGGTGAGAGTGCGATTGAAGAAAGTGGTGACTGGAGTTTGTGTGAGTGAGGTGACTGGGGTACGCGTGAGTATAAACCCTTTATATGAAGGGGTAGTTTGGGTCATTTCACAAGGATGAGGTAAAAGAAACAAAAAATGGGGTCGAAATAGCCGCACCCTATGTATATTGGTAGAATGGATAAATATAGGGTCACGCTATAGGTACCCACTATTGCATAAGGGCAAGTTAGTAAGAACTTTTGTAAGGGCACCAAATTGTTTATTAGGTTGAATGCACTAAATTATCCGCGTGCAAGGAGTGGTTTTAATTAGCATGCCTATGCCCATGCCCACCGTACAGCCATATACAGAACACTTCTGGATGGTTTTAGATTTTTAGTGTAGCTATACAAGTCACTCACTCACTCCTTGCACTGGGATACAACCAAAAGAGGCCCATATGACATGGAACAATTTTGTCTTCTCTTGTCAATGTTAGCAACCCCTTTTCATTACACAAATCCAAAATGATCATGAGAAAATGCATTCCCAATTTTCTCTGACCCAAATAAATTCAAGCAATAGAAGCAAGGACGAAGCCACGTTGGTAGTTGGTGAGCCATATGGCCCCCTTCCTCCCAAATTTATTTATTTTTATATATACTTATTTTTTATTTTTTTTATTTCTTGCATTAAAAGGGGGAAAACTAAGCCCAAAAGTTGCAAAAAATTACGCCAGGCACAATCCTTCGTAAAGAAACCACACAGATGTCCTCTAACAAAAGGGACTTTAAAATTCAGGTGGACTCTCTAGCAGAGTGATTACTAGTTGAAATTTCCTAGCTTCCAAATCTATAATATATATATATATATATATATATATATATATATTGTAAATGAAATGGATGTAGATGACTCTTCCTATTCAAACCATTTGTATTCCACCACTATATGTGAGTGGTTACATATTTACATCATGTAATTGTAACTTATGATCTTTGACATTCTTGTAGTGGCCTATATAAAGAGCTCACATCTATGTAATGGATACACCAAGTTTAATGAAAACTTCTCATTCCAACTATTTCATTTCTTCTCTTCTCCTTTGTAGTAGTAGTTTGTAGTAGTAGAAGTTCTTAGTCTTCTATTTCATTCTCTAGTTCTTGGCAAGTTTCAATTCAATTCACAACACGTTATCAGCACGAGCTTGCTCTAGCAATAAGGAGATCTTGAAGTTCAAGAAGACTTGTTAAGGAGACAAAGCTAGGAAGGTATAACTTTTATGAGTTCAGTTTATTTCTATATTATCTTGGTTGCTTCACTTTTATATACATACTTTATTCATATACTATGCATTATAACGTCACCGATTGCGAAAGTATGCTCTATAGTTGCGTCTTGTACGATCTTCTACATCAGAAATCAAAAGTCAATATGTGACATAACTAGTTTTCTCGCTATACTACAAACGATTAATTATGCTCCATTCTTAATTTTTTTATATTGCAAATAGTGTTATGAGTTTGGGTTGATAGTGGGTAAGCCTTGTCCCCGGTAAAGCTAAACATTGAAAGGGAGACGGGTTATCCCATTCGAGGAGGCATGGTTTTTAAGTAAACTTCGTCTCACCACCCATCCTGGAGGTTGTCCCACCAACTCATACAAGTAGTACATTTTGCATATTAATAATCAAGTTGTGAACATATATTTAATCATATATTATTTATTTTTTTTATAAAAGAGAAAAATTATTTACTCAATTTTTGACATGTTTTCAGACTATGATAAACCTTCAAAAACTTGAATTTATTACTCTTGATATCATTGGAAATAATTATTTGCCATGGCAACTGGATGCCGAGATACATCTCCAAGCTAAAGACTTAGGAGAAACTATTATAGAAGGAAATGAAACATCAATGCAAAACCGTGTGAAAGCACTGATATTCCTTCGCCATCATCTCCATGAAGATTTGAAAAGTGAGTATATCACTATAAAAGATCCTCTCACCTTGTGGTTAACCTTGAAAGAGCGATATGATCACCAAAAGACGGTGATATTTCCAAAAGCTCAAAACGACTGGCTGAATCTTAGGCTGCAAGATTTCAAAAAACAGTCAGTGAGTATAACTCCACCATGTTTAATATTACCTCTCGTTTGAGGCTTTGTGGAGAAAATATATCTGATGAGGCAATGATGGAAAAAACATTCAGTATTTTTCATGCCTCGAATCTGTTGTTGCAACAGCAATATCGAGCGCGCCAATTTAAAAAGTACTCAGAATTAATTTCTTGTCTCATGGTGGCTGAACAAAATAACGAGCTTCTATTGAAGAACCACAACTCCCGTCCAACTGGTTCCGCTTCAATTAATGAAGCAAATGTAGCATCCTATAATGACCATAAAAAGGGTCATGGAAAGAAAAACCACAGACATGGAAATGGGAAAGGATCAATCAGTAAAGATCGTGGCAAGCCCTATTCTAAATTTCGTGGCAATAAGTTCCAAAATAAATGGAATAAGAATGATGCCGTTCAGAATAAGGGGAAAAATATTGCTGAAAAATGGGCATACTCGTAATCGTGACCAACCATGTCACAGATGTGGTCTAAAAGGCTATTGGGCTCATGTATGCCGCACGCCTAAGCATTTTATTGATCTTTAGCAAGCCTCATTAAAGGAGAAAGGCAAAACAGTTGAGATGAACTTCACTGTCGGAGATGGCTCATAGGACATCAATTATATAGATGCCCTAAATTTTCATGATGATCCAAACACTAATATTGATATTTTTAATGATCATATGTAACGATTTTAAATAATTCTATGTACTGATTTTTGTTATGCTTCTTAGTTATATGTATTAGTTTTTTATTATGAATAAAATATGACTCTTTTTCTAATTTGCCAAACATTATTTGTCTAGATGGATCAACAAATCATGTGTTCAAATCATGAATCAAATAAGAGCAATATATGTCTTGCTGATTGTGCTACAACGCACACAATCCTTAAAAACAGAGAATATTTTTCCAATTTGAACTTAGCTGAGGCTAATGTTCAAACAATGTCTGGCATCTCCAATTTGATTAATGGCTCTGGAAGAGTAAATATTATGTTGCCTAGGGGAACAATAATTCATGTTGACAATGTCTTATACTTTGAAAAATCCAAAAGAAATTTACTCAGCTTTAAAGATATTCGACAAAATGAATATCACATTGAAACCATGAACAAAAATAAAAAAGAATTTATCTATGTCACATTGGTTTCAAATGGGAAAAAAGAAGTGTTAGAAAAATTCCCAGCTTTATCCTCTGGATTATATTTTACTCATATAAGGCATGTCGAAACGAATGTCGTCTTAAATAAGAAAATTAATTATCCAAAGATATTCATTTTATGGCATGACCGGCTTAGTCATCCAGGATCATCAATGATGCGAAGAATAATTAATAATTCGCATGGACATCCTTTAAGGAGTCACAAAATATTTTCAGCTGGTGATTATAATTGTGCTAGTTGTTCTCAAGGTAAATTGATAGTTAAATCATCCCCAAGTAAAATTGTTGTGGAATCCCCAGTTTTCTTAGAACGCATTCAGGGAGACATATGTGGACCTATTCATCCTCACTATGGACCATTTAGATATTTCATAGTTTTGATAGATGCATCAACTAGGTGGTCACATGTTTGTTTGCTTTCGACCCGTAATGTTGCATTTGCTAGACTTTTAGTGCAAATCATTAAGTTAAGAGCACAATTCCCTGACAACCCAATCAAAACCATCCATCTTGATAATGCCGGGGAATTTCAATCTCAAGCATTTAAAAATTATTGCATGTCTATAAGAATTACCATTAAACATTTTGTTCCACATGTGCATACCCAAAATGGTTTGGCAGAATCTCTGATCAAACGCATTCAATTAATTGCCAGACCTTTAATCATGAGAACTAAGTTATCAACTTCAGTTTGGGGACATGCAGTCCTTCATGCAGCATCTATCATTCGTTATAGGCCTACTACATACCATGAACATTCCCCTATGCAACTCATTTTAGGTCAACAACCAAATATTTCACACTTAAGAATTTTTTATTGTGTAGTGTATGTTCCTATATCACCTCCCAATAGAACTAAGATGGGTCCACAACGAAAACTTGGGATTTATGTTGGATTTAACTCATCGTCCATTATAAGATACCTTGAGCCCTTAACAGGGGATTTATTTACTACACGTTTTGCTGATTGTCACTTTGATGAAGCAATTTTCCCACCATTAGGGGGAGATAAGAAGTCAATTCGAAAGGAATGGCGCGAAATTGCTTGGAATGCATTAACTTTATCACATTATGATCCAAGAACAAATCAATGTGAACTTGAAGTTCAAAAGATCATTCAGTTGCAACAAATCACAAATCAATTATCAGATGCATTTAATGATGCAAAATAAGTACAAAATCACATATTCCAGCTGTAAATGCTCCTGCAAGAATTGATGTCTCTGTGCAACAAAATGCACAAAAACCAACGAAACGCTTAAAGCGTGGAAGATCGGTTGGTTCAAAAGATACAATTCCTCAAAAGAGGAAAACGAGAGTAAAAATAAATACAAATCAAAATACTCCTGAGAAAGCACAAGAATCCTTTGATAAGGGTTTGTCAGAACAAGTTGATTCTGATGAGGAACAACTTCCTCTAGAAAAAGATGAAAAAGATGAAAGTAATGAGATCTCAATAAATTATTTAAACTCTGGTAAGATTTGGGATCGAAATGAAATTGTTCCTGATGATATATTTGCTTTCAATATGTCCTTTGAAATATGTGAAAATGCTGATGATCCAGAACTGTTACGGCCCCAATTTCTCTGTGCAATCAGGTACGCCCGGCCTAGACTCGTACAAGCCCCGAGTTATCACTCGACAACCTGACGAGCCTAATCAGCCTTCAATTTAATCAATTTAGTAATTTATGAAAGAGTTATTGCAATAGTAAACAGCGGAAGACTAAACAACAATAACAAGGGAAATAACTCAATCAAAGGGAAATTAAGAATTCTATAAGTGTGGAAAACCCCGGGTATTCATGTACAATTCGATAGGCATATATAGATGATACCAGTCTTACAAAAGAAATACCAAGTTCAATGATCCCAACAATATAAGTATAAAATGATATACACATCAGCAAAAATATAAACACCTACTATAGAGTCTCTCTGATGTCGCTGCTAATTCTCACAGTAGATCACCTAGGCAGGGCCCCTTGCCCTTGTTGCGCTCCACCCTATCTGCACCCACCGTCACAAACTAGATGGTGAGCAACTGAAGAAAATCAAATGTAATGCCAGAAGAAGATAACAGTAATTCATGATAATACAAGTAAAGCAGCCTAAATATCATGCAGTAATAAAAAGACAGGAAATTAAACAGACAAGATGCATGATAAACATACTAATAGATATCAATCGAAAGTCAAGTGTGTTCCAAGGAATCAAAAGAGGCTCATAAGTAGTCTAAATCATAGCATAACTGCGAAGACCTCGCGAGGTCTTCCCGAGCATCGACACAAGCGAAGGCACAGCTATGACGGGAGGGACTCGAACCCACCCACCTAGTACTCGGTGTCACACAGTCACTAAGGGTGGTCACATACTCGTGCACACTAGTGCCCGCATTTGATCCCTCTAGTGCAGGTCCAAGTACTTTCGAGACGAAACACTTACGCCGGAAAACACATAAAGAAGAAATGGAATGGAATACCAATAATAGAGCATAGCAAGACTGAATAAATGATAATGAATCACATGGCATTTTATTACTGGCTTACAAACGTACAAATGCTTTTTAAGGCAAGTGTACTTACCTAACTAATCGCAACCCACGTAACAACACTCTTGCATCCCTAACGCGTATCCCCAAGTTTCTCGCTACTTGACAAAGTCGAAAACTCTAATTAATGGTTTGAGTCATTACTAATCCTAGGTTGATGCCCTAGTGTTTTTCCCAGTGTTTTAATGACTTGAACAACTCAATATTTCAATCGGTAAATCAAACTGAAAACACAACAAAATATAATGATTCTCTTGGGTGTTATACCCACACCTATGTAAGCCTAATTACAAGTCTTAGGCTCGGCTCAGTCGTATGTGAAATCACACCATAGTCTCTTGGACCAGTGGTGTGTCCCCGACGTCACTACTGTTCAACCAACGTGAAACACAACTTCGATGTCGTCCAACAATTACGACTCAATACTAAATACACCAACGAGTAGGGCACCTCACGGGTGTGGTCCAACATCCGTAGAGTGCCAACACAGCATGGAAAGGCCGTGTGCACGCCCTACGTCACGTTGACAACTACTCGACGCGATAGAGAACTAACACATAAGTTTATCAATACAACAACTTGCCACCATCAATATGAACTCTCCAGGGGTTATGGGATGCACACAAGGGTTTGGTGTGATCCTCGACAGTCCCTAGTCACGGCATCGACGGCAACGCCTCCAAGTATAGCAATTTCCAACAAGGAGGGAACAACACATGAAATCACGTCAATGTTTTGTCATTACTGGCTCGGACCAATTGGAGAGTTGCGAGCACCATCATTGGTTTAGCATGGTCCCCGGTAACCTCCCGAAGCAGCAGTCTGGCCAACAACGCCACCGACAGTGGCAGTTTCAGGTGAAAACACAAAATAGCAAAACATTGAAAAATTTATGAAATAGCGAACACCACTCACATGCTATGGGTTTTGACTCTAGGGCGACATCAACATGATCGTGATGACCCCCAGGTAGTAAACCAGGCCACGGCGGTCGCCAGCAGCAGCGCCGTCCCCGTGACAGTTTGTGGAAGGGTAGAACCAATAAGAAAAACCAATACACACAATAAAATCTAACGTCTCCACACAACCTGTACCGCGAGATTGGATGCTCTGGGACTGTCGAGACTCTGGTGAGACACCGTCGAGTCATCTCCATCCAGTCCCTAGGTCATCGCATCAACCTTCACAGCAGTGTCCAACCGCTACTACACACATACACAGTTTAATGAAACAGCGAGAAGAGAGAGAGAGAGAGAGATAGAGAGAAAGAGAGAGAGAGAGAGAACAAACACAGAGAGAGAAAGAGCACGACCGGCTAACACCTCCGGCGACGTCAGTTCCTTCCCTAGTCGGCCAGGCGTGAGGTGGCAGTGGTGAGCATGGCAAGAAGCTGAGAGAGAGAAAGTCGAGAGAACAGTTAGAACGAGAGAGAACAACGAGAGTGAGAGAGAGACCGAGGGAGGGAGAGAGATGGCTAACCTCTGGTGAGGTCTCTGACGAGGTTGGGTCCGATGAGGCCGAGGGGAGAGAGGAGTGTCGAACAAGGGGGAGGGAAGCCGAGAAAGAAAAGAACCGAGGGGGAGAGATAGGAACGAAGAGCACGTACCTCCAGCGAGCAGTGGGACCACCAGCGAGGCTCGTATTCCGATCGCCGGTGAGAGCAGGAACGAGAGGTGAGAATGGGAGGGGCGGTAGTAAGAGAAGGAACACGATGAATAGTGTATTTATGGTTTTTGTTTGTTCTTTTGCCTTCCAATTTACTTATCACACACCTCAAAACAGTTGCCCTTATGGGTCTTTTGTCCCTTTATCACATCTCAACACATACACAGATCTCAATGCAAATCTCATGGTTGTTCTTCATCATGTTGTGTCACTTTAACAATTTTTATCCTATAGCCCGTATGTTGCGTAGTTAACCAACTCCCACATGAATTTTTTTTTTTGCATTTCCTCGGTCAGTATTTCTCCGTAAATTGTCTCGCCATGCCCGTTTTCTCGCCACATCTTAACACTAATTAATTACATTTATTAAAAAATTAATTTATTTGTATGTTTTACTCCCCCGTTTACATAGGCGTAGCCTCACTCAATTTAAAATCGCCCGAACGGCGCGAGACTCGTAAAATACTAAAATACTAATACACACAATCAAAGAATCATAAAATTACTTCGGTGTCGACTCCCGAAGTTCGAAATACTGTCTAATATTCACATAGCCGGGTTACAATCCTGACAAGTGTAACGCAAGTTAGTTAAAAATTTGGTGATCAGTGGACGAATGTCAAAAAAGTCTTGATTGGCAAAAATGGCAAGATGCTATCCAAGCAAAGCTAAAATCGTTAAGGAAACGAGAGGTTTTTGGACCAATTATCCAAATGCCAGATGGCATAAAACCTGTTGGATATAAATGGTTATTTGTACGAAAGAGAAACGAAAAAAATGAAGTTACAAGGTACAAAGCAAGACTTGTAGCTCAAGGTTTCTCACAAAGACTGGCATCGATTATGAGGAAACATATTCTCCTGTTATAGATGCAATCACATTTCGGTTCTTGATAAGCCTTGCAGTCTCTGAAGGGCTTGATATGCGTTTAATGGATGTCGTTACAGCATATCTATACGGATCTCTAGACAGTGAGATATATATGAAAATCTCTGATGGATTTGTAATATCCGATGAAATAAAATCAAAACCTCATAACATGCATTGTATAAAATTACAAAGGTCTTTGTACGAGTTGAAACAATTCGGACGAATGTGGTACAAACGTCTTAGTGATTATTTACTGAAAGAAGGATATGTAAATAATCCGCTTTGCCCATGTGTCTTCATTAAAAGATCATCAATAGGATTTGTGATTATTGTTGTATATGTTGATGATTTAAATATAGTGGGAAACTACGACGACATCATTAGAACATCTGAATACTTGAAAAAGGAATTCGAGATAAAAGAACCTGGAAAAACAAGACTTTGTCTTGATTTGCAAATTGAACATTTTTCAAGTGGAGTACTTGTCCATCAATCAAATTATATTGAAAAATTATTAAAAAGATTTTATATGGATAATGCACATCCATTGAGCTCTCCAATAGTTGTCAGATCACTTGAAGTGGATAAGGATCCATTTCGACCTCATGAAAGTGATGAAGAGCTAATTGGTCCGGAGGTACCATATTTAAGTTCAATTGGTGCACTTATGTATCTTGCAAATTGTACAAGACCCGATATTGCTTTTGTTGTCAACCTACTTGCAAGATATAGCTCTTCACCAACTCAAAGACATTGGAATGGTGTTAAACACATTTTTTGATATCTTCAAGGAACAAGTGACATGGGTTTATTTTACTCGAGAGGGGTAAAATTGAATCTCCAAGGTTATGCTGATGTTGGATTTTTATTTGATCCCCACAAAGCCCGTTCTCAAATGGGATATGTATTCACATGTGGTGATACTGCTGTATCATGGAAGTCAGTAAAACAAACTATGGTTGCTACTTCTTCCAATCATTCTGAAGTAGTTGCAATTCATGAAGCAAGTCGTGAATGTGTTTGGTTGAGAAACATGATTGAACATATTCAAGAATCATGTGAATTGCCTTCAATAAAAGATTCTCCAACCATTTTATATGAAGATCATGCAGCATGTATTACACAATTAAGTGAATGATTCATAAAAGGGAACAGAACAAAACATATTTCACCAAAATTCTTTTATGCGCATGAGCTTCAGAAGAATGGTGAAATTGATGGCAAGCAAATCCGATTGAGCAATAATCTTGCTGATTTATTCACAAAAGCCTTACCAACTACGACATTTAAAAGGCTTACATATGGTATTGGCTTGCGTAAACTTAAAGACATTGCAAGTAAAGAAACTGAACAAGTTTCACCCATGTTCACATGAGGGGGAGTTATTGATTAGTGTATTGCACTTTTTTTTCCTCAGCTATGGTTTTATCCCATTGGGTTTTCCTAGCAAGGTTTTTAATGAGGCAATCTTAACAATATTATACCCATCTTAATATTTATGAGAATAGTGTACTCTTTTTATTTTACTATATTTTTCCCACAGGGTTTTTTCTTAGTAGAAGTTTTAACGAGGCACAATCTCTTAGCAAGTGTCATCCAAGTGGGAGTGTTGTAAATGAAATGGATGTGGATGACTTTTCCTATTCAAACCATTTGTATTCCACCACTATGTGTGAGCGGTTACACATTTACATCATGTAATTGTAACTTATGATATTTGATATTCAAGTAATGGCCTATATAAAGAGCTCACATCTATGTAATAGATACACCAAGTTGAATGAAAACTTCTCATTCCAACTATCTCATTTCTTCTCTTCTCCTTTGTAGTAGTAGTTTGTAGTAGTAGAAGTTCTTAGTCTTCTATTTCATTCTCTAGTTCTTAGCAAGTCTCAATTCAATTCACAACAATATATATATATATATATATATATATATATATATATATAAGAATTGTTTATGTAAAAAGTTTTCACAATGTAATATGTGTCATGTGGCATGTGAGAATCTCTCACAACGTGACATGTAGTATTATGATGTCATAATTAAGATTTTATGAGAAAAAAAAAAACACAAGCCATGGATATTTCTGACACTTAAGTGAGGGGTAGGATGGTAAAATCTTTTTTTTTTGTTTTTTTATTTTTTATTATTTTTTTTGAAGTTTCTATTTTGAGTATAATTGTTGTACACCGATTTTGTGTTGCTATACAGTTTTAGTTAGATATAAGTATCCAATAGTGGCCAATACTATCCATTGCTACTACTACTGGCACCTCATTACCCGTCCTAATTGATCTGTAATACTACATTACACGAATTGCCAAATTAATCGGTCATGCACTATATTCCACCTAATTTTTTCCATTTGGATTTTTTTTCGGGTTTTTTCTCTATATTTTACGTTTTTTTTTGCTATTTTTAGGTGTTTTTGTTTCTGACTATGTGGTTTTTTTTTCGATTTTTTTGGTTATTTTCCTATTTTTCCGATTTCATAACGTGAAAAAAAACGTGTGTGTGTGTGTTTTTTTTCCCTGCTTTCACTATTTGTGCTTTTAGAGTTTTTGTTTTTGGGTGATTTTGATTGGACCTGTGCCTATTTTGTTCATTTTTTTTTTCTTTTTTCACAATCAAGATGTCAATGTTAGATTAGGATAAATATTGATTTGTACTATTTGCTATTTTTCGAAATTTACACGGTCGTGGCTATTTAATTTTTCTCAATTAATCAAGATATATATATATATATATATGTATGTCATAAATTACTTTAGTTTTTTTAAGAGAAATCAAAATTTCATTAATCATTCATTGCTCAATACAGGACCAGACATAGAATCAAGTACATTGATTTGCTAATCCTATTTGTGCAAATAAACTGTCATTAATTTGGCTAATTTTCAAAATTGAAACAGTTTGACAATCAGGGTCTACTCTCTACAACATTGAAACTCATGACAATACACAAAAGTACTAGAACCACAAAACGAATAACAAAACTTCCCAAAAAGGAGAAGACCTAAATCCCAACAAGGAGAAGACCTAAAAACTTTCCGACAAGAATAAGACAAATCAAAGATTTCCAACTAGGGAAGAAAACTAACTATAAAGTAAGAACTAAAGATAAATCAATTCAGCGGGCCACATAAATCTACGCAACACCATTGATGAAAATGCACTGCAACAAGGATAGACCAATATCTTCAAATTTTATTAGATCTGTTGTTTATTAAATCAACGAAGAACAAAAGGGATTTGATTGAAACCATCGCCTATCGTTGAGTGGATCGACGTTACCACCGCTGATCGTTGAATGGATTGGCGGTGGTTCAAGAACAAAAATCACAAAAGTGAATCAAAATTTTTTTTTAGAGTTTTGGTGTCAACTACTCAGTATCTAGAATAGTTAACTCACTGAAGGTCACCCAAGAGGGGGTGAATTGGGTTACCGAGTGATTATCGCCTTTTTAAAACTTTATGCTTAAATAACAACAACAGCACACATACCAACAATAAATATCTATGCAATACAATCAAGAAGGGGGGTAGAAGAGATGGAAATGAGACACGTAATTTATAGTGGTTCGATCCAACTGATCTACATCCACTACCTAACCTCCCTGGTTAGGATTTTTAAAGCTCCATTTATATTACCAATAAGTGTTACAACCTAAGCCTGCAAGCCTAATGAATGTCTAGCCTCAACTAGGTCTTTTACAAGATGACTTACTGCAATAAGGTCTTATACAACTACCTAGATTCACCTAAGATTTTTTCACCTAGGCTCACCTAGGATTTTCCCTTACCTAGCCTCAACTAGGTATTCCCATTCGACTTAGATCCCACTAAATCTTACAATCAAAGTTTTATAAATACAATTAAAATCTTGTTTTACAAAGTAAAGCGGCAATAAGTCCAATTCTTACAAGCCACCTAGAGCTAAACCACTCCTATGCATGCAAGTATGAACTCCGACTAAGATGTATACTTAGTCAAGAGACCGACAAAAACATGAGCGGTTTCAAATCAAGTGAACAAGTGGTTTTGTCAAAAATCAAGATTAAGCACAACAACTTGTTCAAATATATACATGTTTAGTTGGGTCTTAAACCTTTGAAATAACTTTATACATGTTTAGTTGGGTCTTAAAAACATGTCTAGACATCCCGGATGATTTCACAAACCTCGAAAACCAAAAACTTCGATTTCATCAAAACATAGGGGCTTTTCTACAAATAATTTTAATGTCAATCCAAAAACTATTTAAACGCATACCAGTGCATTCAAAATCAATTCTAATAGCTCATGCATCTTAAATACATGTTGTAAAATATGTTTGTATCATTTAAAAACATTTTAAAAACCTCTAGATTGAAAATCACAAAAATCATAACTTTAAGTTCTTTGAAAAAATGAAACTCATGGAATGCATGATTCTAATGCTTTGGCTTGTAGAAATGAAACTTATATACCTTACAAATAATGTACACATGATTGTCTTGTCTTTTCGGTCCTTGCTTCCTTGTATGAGCCGATTCTTGAACTTGTCCGGCTTTATGTTGTCACTTTTTAACTTGAACTTTCATGAACTTCAACTTTCCTTTGAGCTTGTGATTCCTAGCATAGTTTGTTGTTCTGAAACACTTGACGAACTCATTAGTGCTATTTCACATTGTTTGTTAGCATCAAAATCTCGAGTGGAGTGTAAGTGATGAAAACACTTAGGCCAACAATCTCCCCTTTTTTAATGATAACAAACAACATGAACTTGACAAATAAAAGATAAATATGGAGCACATTATCAAGTTCATAATTGCAAGTTCAAAACAATATTTCTTCCTCATTTGGTAACATCAAAAGTGGGGAATAATTCTCCCTAACAATATGCATACATAGACAAGCATAATTAATTCCTAATGGAGGCATAAGTTCCCCCTATCAATATGCATGTTCAAAGTCATGATACCAATAATGAAATTTTAAATGTATGAATTTAATGAATAAAGCTCAAGTACATTCTCCCCCGTTTTATGAAAATGACATTAAATGAGGGCTCCCCCTTAAGTTTATGCACACCTAGATCTAATCATGATTCACAAATAATGCACAAATGAGACAAGCATGACATCAAAATGAACAATAAAACTGTGCTATGATGTATGTGACTAATGCTAGACATATCATACTCATGAAATCAAGAAAACACTCGACTTTGGTACCCACACACCTTTGGATTCCATAAAATGTGTATCATAGACATTCTTTTCTACCCACGCTAGTTTGCCTCTATTGGTCTTATTCAAGACATATTTATCAATATTGTGTGATCTACTGCATTTGAGGCATCTATTAGATTCGGCCAATGTCTTTCCATAGCTCAATAAACTAGCACCATAGCCTATGCCTCTCTTGTTAAGAGCATGTCGTTGCACTCCCAACATCATGTCAAGCATCTTGGTACCATTTGTGAACTTAGTCACTGTAGTGGTCAAGTCCTCTACATCTTTGGCTAAGTCATTTATCTCATTTATGACCAATTCTAAGTCATGTTGGAGATCATCAATGATCTCATTTTGAGACTCAATCTCACTAATGGCTTTGATCAAGCTCTTTTTGAGTTGCTTGGTCTTTTTTACCTCTTTTTTCAACTCTTTCCTAATATCATGAACATTAAGCATATCATCCAATGCATTTACATCATCATAATTAAAAGAGATAGAGTCACTAACTTTACTCCTTGCCATAAGGCAAAGGCTATCCTTCTCATTTTTCAACTCAGAGTCGGAGCTAGATGATGATGATGATGAGTCGTATCGCTTGCTTCTCTTCATGTACTTACATTCCGCCATCATGTATCCCAATTTGCCACACTTGTAGCAAATCATCTCGCGTGATTTGCTTGTTTTTTTGCACCTTTGTACTTCTTGTACTTGTCTTTTTTGTATGTATCCTTTTTGAGCTTTCTTGACAACATGGCCACATCTTGTTCAATGGAATCAATCTTACTTGAACTCACATCATTTTCGGTAAGTGAATAAGTAGCTTTCAAGGCATGCTCTTTATTTGACTCTTGCTTGGTCATTCCACCAAGTGTTTCCAATCTAGCACGGTCCATTTGCTCGAATTTATGGACCATCAACTATCCACATAATGCATCAAAAGTGTAGTCTCCAAGGTTTTGAGCCGATTGAATAGTATATTTCTTCGCATCCCATTCCTTAGGCAAGCTACTAAGGAACTTGTACACCGAGTTCTCTTGATTATAATATTTGCCAAGGTTTTTGATTTCATTCAAAAGCTTTGTGAACCTTGTAATGGCTGTGGCTGTGGCTATGTCTTCATGGGACTCAACTTGAAAAGTCTCATAATGTTCTTGAAGAATCCTCAATTTAGTGTTCTTAACATGTTGCGTCCCTTCATAATGCACTTCAAGCTTTTTCCACAACTCCTTAGCCGTCTCAAAAGAACTAATCCACTTGAACTCATTTTCACTTAGTGCACAAAACAAATGATTCATTGTTTGATCATTAGATAGCTCAAGTCTTGTCTCAGCGGAAGTGTAGTCTTTTCCGGCCTTGTTTGGTGGCGTGTAGCCATCCATGATAGAATCCCACAAATGTCTACCTTGTGCTCTTATGTAAAATTTCATTCGAACTTTTCAATAAGCATAATTGGTCCCATCAAATTAGGGAGGCCTAACAGATGAGTTACCTTCCCTAAGGCGAGCGAAATTTAATGTTTGCATCCTTGCAAGAAAACACTCAAAGATACGTTAGCAACACTTTGAGCAATAACCCGCTTTGATACCAATTGAAGGTCACCAGAGAGGGGGATGAATTGGGTTACCGAGTGATTATCGCCTTTTTAAAATGTTATGGTTAAATAACAACAACAGCATACATACCAACAATATATATATATATGTGTGTGTGTGTGTGTAATACAATCAATAAGGGGATAGAAGAGATGGAAATGAGACACGTGATTTATAGTAGTTCAATCCAATCGATCTACATCCACTATCTAACCCCCCAGTTAGAATTTTTAAAACCCCCACTTATATTACCAATAAGTGTTACAACCTAAGCCTACAAGCCTAGTGAATGCTTAGCTGCAACTAGGTCTTTTACAAGATGCTTTACCGCAATAAGGCCTTATACAACCACCTAGACTCACTGTAACGACCCGAAAATTTGGTTATTTATGAATGATGATATGTATTGCGTATTTATACTCGTATTTGAGAGACCAGACAGTGAAATTGGTGAACGAGTAGGGAAAATTGACGAGCGGGGATCGACAGTTGGGATACGAGTACACGGGGGATTTAAAAAACACACTAAAAATATAAATAAATGAATTATTGGATAATTTAAATAATTATTTAAAGGAACAATGCGAGACTACGCGCGTGAGGATTCGAATCGGATCAAAGAACGTTGTTTGAATGCGAGGAGTTAGATAGATACGCGACATACAGTCTATGGGATATGGATTGTTAAAGTTTTTTAGGGTTCATACGCAGCGGAGATTACAAAACAATTTTGACAAAAACCCTAACAAGATCGGAATCTGATTCTATTAAAACGTTTAAACTATGAAAATTTAATCATACCCCAATTGCAATGTACCTTTCTGAAGGTTAATCGATCTCTAAGGCAGTGCCAACAACGAACGTCCTCTATCTGCAGTCCACACACGAACGGTGGCCGAGATTTGAAGTGCTAGCTTCGAGCGAAAACCAAACCTTTTGTTTCTCTCCAAAACGATCCAGAGCATACCAAAAACCCTAAGTCATTTCTTAAAACGAAAATAGAGTTTCTGCCTTTTTTTAATCTTTCTTGTACTTGTATTCTAACTCAAAGCGTCTATTTATACAACTCTTGTATATAGACGGTTAAGTAAATAACACATATACCCCTACTTAAAGAAGTATAAGTGTAATACACTACAAGGACGTTTCTGTCATGAATTTTATCATATAAAATTCATTTTCTGAACCATCTTAAAATCTCGCAAAACCATTTTCAATGTGCGACCCAATAGGCTCAAACAACGTTGGCTGAATGCCAAAACACATTTTGGTATACAAGTCATACGCTGCCTCTAGCAAGACATTATAACTACCCAAGTTATACGAATATCTAATCGATACAACGTAATCAATAGTGTATATAACATTCTTTTGTCACACGATATCCTTTTGATCAAACATAAGGCATAGAATTGTCATCCAACATGTTCAATCGTACTAGTCTCGATTTCTAGGTAGACTGAAAACATCTAAGTGACATTGATCAATATCAATTCACTTAGACTAGGCCTTTTAACAGTCTAACACATCGAGGGATCTACTGGATATCTCTCTTTATATGAGAGGGACAAATTCTATCTCGATTACACAACTTCACCACATTATTCACACAGTAACAAATCACAACCTTTATAATCGTCCAGTTAAAGACAACGTTTGATTGCGTCAAATCATCGTATTCCTAATGTTGAAGTCTCGGTAATCTCAAGTCGAGGACTGAAAAATATACCTATCATGAGAAACAACTATGACTTAATCCATGTGATGTTCTCATAGCATGGTCTGGCCCAAGACTTTGTTCCCTAACAAGTACTCATGATCTTGATTCGTATTCCTATACGTATGATCATCGTATGATCATCAATCAAGAATCACACTAGTCTTAATTCATTATAGTTCCCAGTATAATAATCGACTAGGGACATTTATGATATTTCTGTAAATACCCATAGATCTTATTATAATGTAAACATGCAAATCAATTATAATAAACAGCAAATGAAATCCTCTATTTTATTAACTAAAATGTATTCATAAAGAATATTAATGGATTGACCTAGGACACATTTCCCAATAAAAGTGGCACAACTGTAATGTGAAGAGCCTTTAGATTAGCCTCGTGATGCGTGAATAGGTGGAGATGAATGGCCACAAATGAGACAATACATTACCTACTTTACTATTTAAATACTATTCACCATCTCCTTTATATACCATTTATCATCTCTCTCATTCTCTCCTCACCATCGTCCTCACCCTCTCACACCACTGTCCCTCTCTCCACCCCAGGTACACCACCGTTGACCATCGGATCTGGAGTGTCGGAGCCCTCACCGGAGGAGCACTCTTGCTCGGTCTCTCACCCTCACTCACCTCACGGTCTCTCTCTCTCTCTCTCTCTCTCTCTCTCTCTCTCTCTCTCCCTCTCCACTCTCATCATCTCTCACCTCACGGTCTCTCTCACTCTCACCGCCACCCTCCTCTCACTGTTAACGAGCCGGCAGCCACCACCTCTCACAATGGTGCTGAAGTGTCGAAGACCTCACCGGAGGTGCTCTCTCTCTCCCTCTCGGTTTCTCTCCCCACTCTCTCTCAGTTTCTTCTCACAGTCACACCTTTCTCCTCCTTGGTTCACCACCATCAACCACCGACTGCCAGTTGTCAGACGTCTCACCGGAGGTAACTCTTTCACTCTCTCTTTCGATCTCTCTCTCTCTCTCTCAGTTTGGTGCTCTCTCGACCTCTCCCTCTGTAACGACCCATTATAATTTTAACGTCGTTAATGTAATTATTCAGATTAGGATGCCAGCTCGGACTACACGTGGATGCTGCAGATAGGCTAGACCAGAGACTGACATAGGTGACTGACTTTATGTTGATGGTTAGCCAGTTCTGTGATGTATTTTTATATCATTTATGTATTGTTCATCACAGGTGTGTATTTACAATTATTTTATCGGGCGAGAGTGAGAGTCGGGGTTTCGGTTCATAGAACGCGTTGGGGTTTGGTAGTTGTAGACTGAGTGTTGGGGATTAGATTTGAATTAAATAATTAAAATGTGACTAAGGTTGAGGAATATAATTAATAAAATTTAATAATAACTTTAGGCCATGATAAGGAAATTACATAGGTACACTAAGTGTAGGACTGCCTTGGGGTGCATTCAGGACACGGGGCACGGGGTGTCGAGTGGTTGGGAAGTTAGTGTGACCTCATTTACAATTTGTGGAATTTATTGAGGGCATATGCATAGATAATTTATATAAGTTAAATCAAATCATATCAATAAAGTCCTATAGTTGTAGCTGGATAAATTAGCATCCTTAGGATTATTCTCGAGATGCACAACAGGGTGATTTAAGACAATCAGTGTCATGATAAGGTGTCAAGAATTTCAGTGACACAGGGTGATTAGTGACCAGAGGATCGTTCTCAAGATGTGTGCACATAGTAGATCAAAAACCAACTATATATATGGTTGATCGGTCAAACGAACATGTAAAAAAAGTAGAATTGAGAGAGAAATCCGTAGAGAAGAGGAAGAAGATCACTAGCTGGAGTAGAGAGAGAGTGAATCAAGGCATTCAACAACAAGATCAAAGGTATTGATTCATCAAAACTTGGGTTTTTATGAAATTTTGGTTTTGTTGGATAATTGAGGTCCAAACGAATTTTTGGAGAATTAAACACTGTATTTTATTGAGATTTCATGCTTATGAGGTTGGTATTACATGGTTTTGCGGAATTGATTAAATTTGAGAGAAGTTGGATAAATTGGATAAAATAGATTTTAGACGTGAATTTATAATTCTTTGAATTTTGGGGTTTAAACTTGATAATTTCGTGTTGGATGATGTTTTGATGTCATTGATGTGTTGTGAAGGTGTGTAGATGGTTTAAATGGGTTTAGAAGGTGTTTGGAACCTAGAAATTTAAATCTGAAAATTCTGGATAGAGTGCTATTAGCGTGTTAGGTGATGAATACTAGCGCGCTAATCACGCTGGGAAAAATGATGATGAACAGTGACTAAGATCAATTAGTACGCTAATTGATCTGATTAGCGTGCTAATATCACTCTGGATTTTAATTAAAATATGAAATTGAACCTAACCGATTATAAACTAAATTAATTAACCAATAAACCTCGGAATTAGATCTCAGGAGTCATGGGACAGTAATTGGAGTCGGGGACTAGTCGAAGGTCAGACCAGGGGTATTTTTGGGGTTTTTGAGCACGATTTTGAGGTACGTAAAACCCAATTGAACACCATTATTACATTTAATTATTGTATTTCATTTGAGTTGTAAATTTATTTATAATCCAAAAGTCATTTCTACTGGGACGGTTTAGTTTTCGTCTATGTATCCTGGATTATGTGGTCACTTAGTAAGTGTGTGGTCTAGGACACAGTTGTAGGGTCGATGGTGTAGGCCACGACAAAGCTCCTGGTCCTCAGTACACATCTTGGATAGCTGGTTCACTCCTATTTGTTTATCTTTGTGTTTACATTCATGCGATGAGCTTTGAGCAGTTGTCTGCAATTTCCTTCTATTCCGCATGTTTGATTTACATAATTTATTGATTTCCATTTACATTTCTTAAATTTTGATGTATGGTGGTTTTCCTTGGGATTTTACTTACTAGATTTGTTATCTGGTTTTTATGATAACTGAGTGCAGATCCTAATACCAACAGGGGTAAGGAGATTCTTGGCAATTATATCTGACTTACCTACGCTGAGGCCTGCTAGAACGTGCGCTGGTAGTTATTTCTATTTGATATTTTGTACTATATTTTTTTGGGATGGGATACCATAATCATTTTTGTACTTGTATATATTATTGTTATAGTTGATCGCCTATATGCATGTATAGTCGGGATTTCCACTATAGGTTGAACAAGTTAAATTAACATAGCACTTTTTTTTCACAAGACTTCCGCTTTTACTTATGGATAAATGGTATGAAATTCAAGATTATTAGATAATGGGATGGATGAGTGACGTGGTAGGTACTTCTGGTACATAGGCTGGAGAAGTATCTGTTGCACGGGGCGACCCTAGAATTTGGGGATGTCACACCCTCTCTCTCTCCCTCTCTTCTCAGTCCTTCACCTTTCCACGAGTTGGCTGCACACCGTCGACCACCAGTGGATCTGGACTATGGGACCTCGCCAGAGAACATGAGGGTCCCTCTCTCCCAATTTCTCTCGGTCTCTTTTTCCTTCTTTTTCTCGAACTTCACGGTTCTCTTCATTACTGCACACACACACACACCACTATTTCGTCCACCATGGGATTCCTCCAACTGGGAACTCGGGAGTGGATGACCCATGGGTGTCCTGACGTTCCCTGAGATCCCAACGATGTTGGGAAATGTGCCCTAGGTCAATCCATTAACAGTCTTTATGAATACATTTTAGTTAATAAAATAGAGGATTTCATTTGTTGTTTATTATAATTGATTTGCATGTTTACATTATAATAAGATCCATGGGTATTTACAGAGAGATATCCAGTGGATCCCTCGATGTGTTAGATTGTTAAAAGGCCTAGTCTAAGTGAATTGATATTGATCAATGTCACTTAAATGTTTTCAGTCTACCTAGAAATCGAGACTAGTACGATTGAACATGTTGGATGACAATTCCATGCCTTATGTTTGATCAAAAGGATATCGTGTGACAAAAGGATGTTATTTACACTATTGATATTCGTACAACTTGGGTAGTCATAATGTATTACTAGAGGCCACTTATGACTTGTATACCAAAATGTGTTTTGGTACACTGCCAACGTTGTATGAGCCTATTGGGTCGCACACTGAGAATTTACTTAACCATCTATATACAATGGTTGTATAAATAGACGTTTTGAGTTAGAATACAAGTACAAAAGAATTAAAAAGGGCTGAAACTCTATTTTCGTTTTAGGAAACGACTTAGGGTTTTTTGGTATGCTCTAGATTGTTTTGGAGAGAAACAAAAAGGTTTGGTATTCTCTCGAAGCTAGCACTTCAAATCTCGGCCGCCATTCGTGTGTGGACTGCTGATAGAGGGCGTTCGTTGTTGGCAGCACCTTAGAGATCGATTAACCTTCAGGAAAGGTACATTGCGAGTGAGGTATGATTAAGTTTTCATAGTATAAACGTGTTTTAATGGAATCATATTCGAATCCTGTTGGGTTTTTCTCAAAATAGTTTTGAAATCTCCGCTGCGCATGAACCCCAAAAATCAACAGTGGTATCAGAGCCTTCGAGTTTGATTCCATTAAACTCATTGCATGTTTTCTTATGATATATGATTGAAAGCATGTTAATAGTTGATGTATATATGATATACATAAGTTTTTTGTGAGATTTATTATCATGTTTTGTGTATATGATACATATATTCGTGATTTAATTGAAATTAGTTTCGTACATGCTAGTAATCATGTTAGGTTAATTTGAATAATTTTAATGAATTGAGTTTCGTGTTCTATGATCCATGACACCATTAGGTTCGATTGGGATAGTAGTTCATGATTCAATTACATGTTTGTGATTATTTGGATGAAGATCGAAATTGCATATAATTAATTTTTGAAATTATTTATTTATCTTGTTATATCTATTTTGTTATGAAGTTTCTATTTGATAAAGATAGATAACAATTAGATTAGGAGATATATGCAAAATCGGTTTTATTATCCCTATTGGATAGGAGATAAATATGGAGAAGTTTGTTATTGGTGATATGCTATGATTCAAATATCTAAAGTCCTAATTAGATTAGGATAAGATGATTAGTTAGATGTGGGCCCGAGTTAATTAAAACGTTTTAATTGACTTAATTTTAGATAAATTAAGGGGTAAATTTAGTATAGTAAAATCAGCGAAAAATATGATTTTCTATAGAAAATTTTAATTTTCGGAATTGAGATTCGTCTTTTAAAACAAAATTAAAAAAATGGGGGCATCGCTTTGTTCTCTGTTCTGTCATTGACCGATCAATGGAACCACCGCCATCGACCGGCCAATGGATCGCTGCCTTCTGAACGGCTACAATGGGACCGCTGCGTCTAACTAATCCTAGCGCACAAAAATTCTTCTATTAGTGAATAGCATAAAATTTCCTAAATTGTTTAGTGGTTCTACAAATCAATAAAATATATGATATTTCATTGCTTACTTAAAAATCACTAAAACTGAATAAAATCCCTCTATTAAATCTTAAGTCTTGTGCCATCCAATTTTAAACACTTATCAAGGCCTCGATCGCACTAATATAGTTTCAGCTATAGTTGGGTGTATTGTATTATCTTGGTGAGATAAGTTGGGTAAGAGTTACCTAAATGTTTAAATTGGTCCGACTTAATAAAGCTATCAAAATAGTTTTGGACTTTTGGCATATGATGAGATAAAAACATGCTAAGACATAAGATATCTTGTATCTCATAAAAGTATCTAAAATTACATAAGATGTAATTGGTAACTATTACCTACCTAAATAATCTAGTTCTGTGTTTCATGCCATAGCAGTCATAGAATTAGGTGAAATATGGTTTTAGTCCCCTAAATAAACAGTATGTTTTAGGAGGGTTGTTAATTTAGTGGGAGTCTCTATACTAAAATAAACTCTGCATAATCTTTATTGTAGATCAATGGCCTCTTCAAGTAACAATAATCCCCTGTCACTGCGATCTAACCTTAAGAAGGATAAGCTATCTAGGACTAACTTTCTTGACTGGTTCAGAAACTTGAGAATCGTTCTCAAGCATGAATGCAAGTTGTATGTTCTGGATGCTCCGATCCCTGAGGACCCACCAGCCAATGCTACGAAAGCTGTGAAGGATGCGCATAATAAACATGTCAACGATTCTACTAATGTTGCATGCATTGTGTTGGCAACTATGGTTCCTGAACTTCAGAAGGACATGGAACTAATGGAAGCCTACGACATGGCTGTAACTCTGAAGGAAATGTTCTAACAGCAAGCTAGGCAAGAAAGGTTCGAGACAGTCAAGAACCTGCATTCTTGTAAGATGACTGAAGGTGCATCAGTTAGTCCTCATGTTCTGAAAATGAAGGGCTATATTAACCAGCTTGATAGACTCGGATTTCCCATAAGCCAAGAGTTGGCTACGGATTTGATCCTAAATTCATTACCGGAGAGTTACTCACAATTTGTGATGAACTACAATATGAATAATATGGAGAAATCAATTTCAGAGTTGCATTTGATGCTCAAAACTGCTGAACAAAATATCAATAAACCTCTAGTAATGTGTTGATGGTCCAAAAGGGAAAGGGAATGAAGAAGAAAGGCAAAGGCAAGGTTAAAGTTACCAAGGCTGCTGCTGCACCTATCGCAAAGCCTATGGAACAAGTTAAGCCCCAGCATGTTCCTGCTTCAAAGAACCAAAAGGAAAAGGAAGGAAATTGTCATTTCTGCCATGCACCTGGACATTGGTTCAGAAATTGCAAACTCTATCTGGAAGATCTAAAGAAGAAAAAGGGTAGTGCGACTACCACCTCAGGTATTTATGTTATTGAAATTAATTTATCTACTAGTGATTCCTGGGTATTATATACCGGATGTGGATCTCACATTTGTATAAATGTGCAGGGACTCATCAGAAGTAGAAAGTTGAAGAAAGGAGAAGTCATCCTCCGCGTAGGAAATGGAGCAAGAGTTGCTGCCCTGGCTGTTGGATCATATAACTTAGTTTTATCTAGTGGACTTATTTTAACTTTAAATAATTGTTATTATGTGCCTGCCTTGAGCAGAAACATCATTTCTGTTTCATGTTTGGATATGGATGGTTTTGATTTTATTATTGCGAATAATAGATGTTCAATTTCTCATAAAGGCATTTTTTATGCAAATGCTGATTTGTGTGATGGTCTTTATATTCTAAGCATGAAAAAGTCCACTGATACTCCAGTCTTTAACATAAATACAAAGAGATTCAAGTCAAATGATTTGAATCAAACCTATCTCTGGCATTATCGTCTTTGCCACATAAATGAGAAACGCATAACGAAGCTCTATAAAGATGGACTTCTAGATTCATTTGATTTGGAATCATATGAAATGTGTGTATCTTGTTTACTAGGCAAGATGACTAAAAGTCCCTTTACTGGACATAGTGAAAGGGCAAGTGATTTATTAGGTCTAATACATACTGATGTATGCGGTCCTATAAACACAATGGCTAAAGGAGGTTATCAGTACTTCATTACATTTACTGATGATTTCAACAGATATGGTTATGTATATCTTATGAAACATAAAGCTGAATCATTTGAGATGTTTCGAACGTTTCAAAATGAAGTGCAGAATCAACTTGGTAAAACTATCAAAGCACTTCGATCAGATCGAGGTGGTGAATATTTGAGCCAAGAATTTGATGATCATCTTAGAAATTGTGGGATTGTCTCACAATTAACTCAACCAGCAACTCTACAATGGAATGGAGTTTCTGAAAGGAGAAATCGAACCTTATTAGATATGGTTCGATCTATGATGAGTCATGCAGATCTTCCATTATCCTTTTGGGGTTATGCATATCAAACTACAGCTTTCACTCTAAATCGAGTTCCTTCTAAAGCGGTTGATAAAACACCATATGAGATATGGTACGGGAAGAGACCTAGTTTGTCTTTTCTTAAGATTTGGGGCTGTGAGGCTTATGTAAAATGACAAGGCTCAGAAAAACTAGCACTTAAATCTGACAAGTGTCTATTTGTGAGGTATCCTAAGGAAATAAAAGGATATTACTTTTATAATCCCGCTGAGAACAAAGTATTTGTTGCTCGGTATGGTGCCTTTATTGAAAAACAGTTTATTTCAAAAGACACTAGTGGGAGAGAAATAAATCTTGAAGAAGTTCAAGAATCACAGATAAACACAGAACCGCTAATGGAAGTTCAACAACGTTCTGAACCAGTTGAACCTCCGCAAGTGACATAAGGCCCACGTAAATCTGGTAGGGTAAGACATGAGCCAGAGAGATTCAGATTTCTCATTACTGATAGTCGTGATGTGTTGCTTATGGATCAAAATGAGCCCACTACTTATCAGGAGGCTATGTCTGGACCAGACTTAGATAAATGGCTAAGTGCCATGAACTCTGAAATACAATCCATGTATGATAACCAAGTTTGGAACTTGGTTGATTTACCTGAAGGTGGTAAGACCATTGGATGTAAATGGGTTTTCAAGAAGAAAACTGACATGGATGGCAAAGTGCATACTTTCAAAGCAAGACTTGTTGCAAAAGGTTTCAGGCAGACTCAAGGTGTTGATTATGATGAAACTTTTTCACCAGTATCCATGCTTAAATCCATAAGAATTTTAATTGCCATTGCTGCATATTATGACTATGAGATATGGCAAATGGATGTAAAAACAACATTTCTTAATGGAAAGCTGCTTGAGGACGTGTATATGACACAACCTGAAGGTTTTGTACATCTTAAGAATTCTAGAAAGGTATGCAAGCTTCAAAGATCCATTTATGGATTAAAGCAAGCTTCTCGGAGTTGGAATCTTCGTTTTGATGAAGCAATCAAGGATTTTGGTTTTGTTAAGAATGAAGATGAGCCTTGTGTATACAAGAAGGTCAGTGGGAGTGTAGTTGTTTTTCTGGTACTGTATGTTGATGATATATTACTCATTTGAAATGACATCCCAACATTGCAGAGTGTCAAGTCTTGGTTAAGGAGTGTTTCTCAATTAAAGACTTAGGAGATGTATGTTGGACTAAGTGGTTAGTCACTCTAACTCCGACCGAGATTTTGATGGAAACAAACAAGGTGAATATGTACTAATCAATATCAAGTGTATTTCAGTTTTTGTTAAAGGATGCAAAACAACACATCACGGGTATTCAAGCCATACAAGTTCAAGACCCGGCATTCATGAAGGAATGAAGAAGAAAGATCATATTGCAATTTGTAATTCCGATGTAAGGTATTCAAATTCTTTCACGCAAGCCAAATGCATTAGTTCATGCATATCAAGTTTCTTAAAACTAATTTTCAAAAGTCATGAAGTAACTTGGAGTTTCAAAATGAAATTTAACACATAACTAGGTCCATGAGTTTAAACAATGTGAGATTATGTGTTAATGATCATTTGCATTTTGGAGATCATTGTTGAAGTTTTCAAGACTGAAAAACTTGTTTTTAAAAGGTTTTTGAAAAGAAAAACTGCAAATTTGCAGAAAAGTCCCTCGCAAGTTATGAAATCGTGATTTTTCGTTTTAGGGGTTTGTAAAAATATCCGAACCATCCAATTAGGCTTAATGACCCATAATAAACGTGTATAACATGTTATATTAGGGTTGGTTAGGTCCCGGACGTGTTTAAGGGTCGCTAACACAAAGGGATAAAATAATTATTTTGAGCTCCCTGCAGTTAGCGCGCTAATACTGCCATTAGCGCGCTAAGTGCAGATTTAGAGCGCTAGGTCTCAGTATTAGCGTGCTAATTGCCCACCTGACAGTTTTTTTAAAAAGCTGGAAAATGAACTTTAATTTGAATTCTTGATGAATTCTGGACCCTTGGATCCCTAGAACGATCATAAACTGTCACAATGTGATACTTAACACTATAAAAACACCAAGAACATGGTTTTATCATAACAAGGAACAAACACACTCAAAAGCTCAAAAAGATTCAAAAAGAAGTACTTTGATTTTTGTGAAGGAGACAAAGGAGATTCTTGAGGCTGTCCACTAGCACTATAATCCAGCACTTTGAAACATTCAAAGGAGTACAAGAATCTCTTCAAAACTGATCTATTTTGTCATCTTCTTGGTTGCAAGCAAGTCCTTGTTCTAGATTCTTTTTATTGAGCTCAATCTACATAGTTTTGTGTGTTTTGAATGAAAATCAGTTTGTTGTGTGTTTAAACATCATCATCTTGGGTTTTGCACTAAAACTTATTTTATCAAACCCTAAGAGTGTTTTGAACAAAAGTTTTACACTTAAACTTGATTTTTGTCAAACTATTATTCTTCACTTTGAAATCGGTTTTGCACAAATACGTTGGACTTTAAAACGATTTCATATTTGGAATTTGTAACAAAATCAGTGACACACTTTGTATTTTCTATCCATTCTCATACTTGCATGCATTAGAGTTGTTAGGCTCTAGGAGGCTTGCTAGTGCTTGAATTTGATACCACTTTATATTGTAAAGTGTATCTCATTTCTTTTCAGCAAATTGTTGTAAGTATATGATTGTAAGACTTAGTGGAATCTAAGTCAAAGGGAAAGACCTAGTTGAGGCTAGGCACAATTTCTAGTTGCGACTAGATAGGAAGTCCTAATTGTAATTAGGCATTCTAGGCTTGTATGCTTAGGTTGTAACACTTATTTGGAATATAAGTGAGGGTTTAAAAATCCTAACCGGGGAGGTTAGGTAGTGGATGTAGATCATTTGATCGAACCACTATAAATCGTGTGTCGCTTTCCATCTCTTCTACCCCATTCACTTGCATAGCATAGACATTTGTTGTTACTTGTGCATAAAAAGTTTAAAAAGGCAATAACCTCTCGGCACACCCAATTCACCCCCTCTTGGGTGTGGTTTCAATGTAGCCTATATCCTAGGAATAAGGATCTATAGGGATAGATCTAAGAGGCTAATCGGTCTAAGTCAGAGTGCTTACATAGACAAGGTACTGAATAGGTTCAGTTTGCAAGACTCTAAAAGAGGATTGTTGCCAATGTCTCATGGCATAAGTTTCAGCAAGAATTAGTGTCCTAGGACAAATGATGAGTGAAACCGTATAAATAAGATTCCATATGCATCTGCTATTGGATCTATCATGTATGCCATGCTATGCACTCGGCCTGATGTATCATATGCTTTGAGCACTACAAGCAGATATCAGTCAGATCAAGGTGAGAGTCACTGGATAGCAGTAAAGAACATCCTTAAGTACTTAAGAAGGACTAAGGAAGTGTTCTTGGTCTATGGAGGTTTTAAAAATGATCTAGTTGTAAATGGTTACACGGATGCAAGTTTTCAAACTGATATAGATGATTTTAGATCGCAGTCTGGATATGTGTTAACTTTGAATGGGGGTGCAGTAAGCTTAAAAAGTTCAAAGCAAGAGACTGTGGTAGATTCTACAACAGAAGCTGAGTATATTGCAGCGTCCGATGCAGCAAAGGAGGCAGTATGGATCAGAAAGTTTATTTCTGAACTAGGTGTGGTTCCAAGTATTGCTAACCCAGTTTGTTTGTATTGTGACAATAACGGGGCAATAGCACAGGCCAAGGAACCTAGATCACACCACAGATCCAAACATATACTCAGGCATTTTCATCTCATCAGAGAAATTATTGAGAGGGGAGACGTAAAGATTTGCAGAGTACCTACTGAAGACAACGTTGCGAATCCATTGACAAAGGCTCTTCCACAAGTGAAACATGATGGTCATGTTAGATCATTAGGCATTAGATGCATGAATGATTGGCCCTAAAGCAATTGGGAGATGTTAGGAAATATGCCATAGGTCAATCCATTAACAGTCTTTATGAATACATTTTAGTTAATAAAATAGAGGATTTCATTTGCTGTTTATTATAATTGATTTGCATGTTTACATTATAATAAGATCCTTGGGTATTTACAGAAATATCCTAAATGTCCCTAGTCAAGTATTATACTGGGAACTATAATGAATTAAGACTAGTGTAAGTCTTGATTGATGATCATACGATGATCATACGTATAGGAATACGAATCAAGATCATGAGTACTTGTTAGGGAACAAAGTGTTGGACCGACCCGCTATGAGAACATCACATGGATTAAGTCATAGTTGTTTCTCATGAAAGATATATTTTTCAGTCCTCTGACTTGAGATTACCAGAGACTTCAACATTAGGAATACAGTGATTTGACGCAATCAAACGTTGTCTTTAACCGGACGATTATAAAGGCTCTGATTGGTTACTGTGTGAATAATGTGGTGAAGTTGTGTAATCGAGATAGAATTTGTTCCTCTCATATAAAGAGAGATATCCAGTGGATCCCTCGATGTGTTAGACTGTTAAAAGGCCTAGTCTAAGTGAATTGATATTGATCAATGTCACTTAGATGTTTTCAGTCTACCTAGAAATCGAGACTAGTACGATTGAACATGTTGGATGACAATTCCATGCCTTATGTTTGATCAAAAGGATATCGTGTGACAAAAGGATGTTATATACACTATTGATTAGGTTGTATCGATTTGATATTCGTACAACTTGGGTAGTCATAATATCTTACTAGAGGCCACTTATGACTTGTATACCAAAATGTGTTCTGGTACATTGCCAACGTTGTATGAGCCTATTGGGTCACACATTGAGAATGGTTTTGAGAGATTTTAAGATGGTTCAGAAAAATAAATTTTATATGATAAAATTCATGACAGAAACATCCTTGTAGTGTATTACACTTATACTTCTTTAAGTAGGGGTATATGTGTAATTTACTTAACCGTCTATATACAAGGGTTGTATAAATAGACGTTTTGAGTTAGAATACAAGTACAAAAGATTTAAAAAGGGCTGAAACTCTATTTTCATTTTAGGAAATGACTTAGGGTTTTTTGATATGCTCTGGATTGTTTTGGAGAGAAACAAAAAGGTTTGGTATTCACTCGAAGCTAGCACTTCAAATCTCGGCCGCCATTCGTGTGTGGACTGCTGATAGAGGGCGTTCGTTGTTGGCAGCACCTTAGAGATCGATTAACCTTCAGGAAAGGTACATTGCTAGTGAGGTATGATTAAGTTTTCATAGTATAAACGTGTTTTAATGTAATCATATTCGGATCCTGTTGGGGTTTTTCTTAAAATAGTTTTGAAATCTCCGCTGTGCATGAATCCCAAAACTCAACAAACGCGTGGTACACGTGTGGTTTTTCGATTATTTTTGGACTGCCCTCCTATTAGGTACTGTGTTTCACCTTTTTGATGTTGTGTGTGTTGTGGTCGACTGTTGGGTATTGCAAGGACCATAGGCTGGTCGGGGACAACTCCTTGGTGGTCCATCAGAGTCCCTGACTGCCCAGAGCATCACCATAGCCGTAGAAATGGAGAGTACCCTCAGATTTTCATCGTTGTGTTAATACTCAGTTCTTTGGTTTATATTTTAATGTTTGACAACTCTTGGCTGTTGCTCTGCCACCTTGAGCCACTGTCACTGACCGCCATGACCTGGGGTGCATCGGGGACACTCTCACGAACCTGTGGGTGTTTCTCAATCCCCGAAGCGATATATATATCGGCGGTTGTGGTGTGATCTTGTATGATGTATCTTTAGGTTGTTGTTTGGACTGTTTTGAGTCCTCGTCGGAATTTGTTGCCGTGGGTGACGCCACTACTGTGCCACCGTGACCAGAGATAATGGGGACTAAGCTAAGTCCATGCTTGTGTCTTACGATTTTCAGAGTGGCCCAAAACAGCAGCGTTGTTGGTTTATGTCATTTATACATTTTGTGTATGTTGTACTTTTGTCATCTGAAACCACCGCTATATCAAGTCTGCCATCAATGCGATGATTTGGGGGATTGTCGAAGACCTTACCATGTCTATCATGGAGTATCACAGCCCCCGGAGTGTCTTTATTAGTGGTGGTGGGTTTTGTGATCGTCATTTCATGTGATGTCGTTGTTGTGCGTCTCGTTGCAAACCATCATGTATGGTTGGCATTGCCGACGGACACTATGACTAAGGGAGTGTCGGAGGTCACAATAAAACTCTCGTGTGTATCCCATAACTCCCAGAGCGTCCGTATCGATAGTGATGAGTCGTTGTAATGGCAAATTCATGTGTGAATACTTTTATCACGTCAAGTAATTGTTGGCTTGACGTAGCGCACGCCTACGACTTTTCCATGTCGCGTTGGCACCCTACGGATGTTAGACCACACTCGCGAGTCTTCCTACTTGTCAGTATATGATTATTTTGAGTTTCTATTGAGTCGTTACTATCGAGCGATGTTGATATTGTGTTTTTAAGTTGATTGGATGGTAGTGACATCGTGGTCAGGTCGCCAGTCCACGAGACTATGATGTGACCTATTAATGACCGAGCCGAGCCTATAATTCATGAGTAGGCTTACATGCATTATGATTATCGATGTCGTGATATCCTAGTCGTGGTTGTTATTGTGGCTTTCAAGTCCGAGAGAGTATTTTTTTTTCTATTTAATTGTTGAGTTATTTGAGTCATTTAAAATGATGAAAAAATGCTAAGGGTATCAACCTGAGATTAGTTAATGACTCGACCCAGTTAATTGGAGTTTTTGACCTTGTCAGATAGCGGGAAACTTAGGGATACATGCTAGGAATGCGAGAGTGTTGTATATGGGTTGCGACAGTTCAGGTAAGTACACTTGCCCTAAAGCTTGTGTATGTTAGTAAGCCAGTAAGAACATTGCATGTGATTCATTATCATTCATTGTTGCTTGTTGATATCCGTTGTTGGCATTCCTATCCTGTTGATTCCTTGGTATGTGTGTTCTTGGTGTGAATGTGTCGACGTGGTTTTTGAGGCCTATGTCCCTCTTTATCAAGCAGCGCTAGTGTCATGACATTGCCCGGGAAAAGCCAACGTCCTCTTTCCATATTCTTGGAGGCCTGTGTCCCTCTGATGCTTCGTTAGTGTTGCGACATTACCCGAGAAAAGCCAGCGTCCTCTTTCTGTACACTGTGATTTTGACCGCTTACCGCCTCGTTTGTTTCCTTAGAACACACATGTTTTCAATTGATATCTGATAGTCTGTTTACCATGCACCTCGATCTTGTTATATTTCTTGTCTTTCAGTTACTGCATGATATTTAAACTGCTTTATTTGATATTCATGAATTACTATTATATTTTTCTAGCATTACTTTCAATTTTCTCTTAGTTGCTCACCGTCTAGTTTGTGACGGTGGGTGCAGATTTACCAGAGCATTTGAAAGGGTAAGGAACCTTGCTTAGGAGGCTTTTTTGTGAGGATTTGTGGCTGGATTCGAGCATCTTAGCCTAGGTTATGTTTGACTTTTACTAGTATGTTGATTTCTTTATATATTTACATCATGTTGGTTTAAACTTGGGATCATAGGTTATTTAATATCATGTACAGCTTTACTTGGTTTCCATTTGAGGTACATGAATATTCGAGGTTTCCACATATATAGATTTCCCGATTTTCATTTGACTAAGTTATTTCCCAATACTTGTTTAGTTTTCCACTGCGTATAACTCTTTCATAAACTATTACATTAATTAATCGAGGCTTACTAGGCTCGTCAGGCTCGCTGAGTACCGACTCGGGACTTGCATTGCTCTAGGCCGGTCGTTCCCAAATGCATTGAGAATTTAGGGCCGTCACACTCACCTAGGATTTTTCCACCTAGACTCACCTAGGATTTTCCCTTATCTAGCCTTAACTAGGATTTATGCCTAGCCTCGACTAGGTATTCTCTTTCAACTTAGATCCAACTAAGTCTTGCAATCAAAGTTTGATTAATAGAATTAAAATCTTACTTTACAAAGTAAAGCGGCAATAAGTCCAATTCTTACAAGCCATCTAGAGCTAAACCACTCCTATGCATGCAAGTATGAACTCCGACTAAGATGTATATAAAATTAGCAAGTATGTTCAATACTTAGTCAATAAATCGACAAAAGAGTATCGATGAAAACGTGTGCAGCTTCAAATCAAGTGAACGAGTGGTTTTATCAAAAATCAAGATTAAGCACAACAACTTGTTCAAATATGTCTTAAGCTCAAAGAGATCAAGTTTAAGTTCAAAACTCAAGACAAAAGTGTTCAAGAACACACCAAATGATTTTCAAACATTACTCCAATCAATAAGTGTAGATTAATCGCAAAAAGAATAGGAAATCAATAAATCTTACAACCCTAAGTGTAAAATCAAAAAATCAGTTTTGGAGTAGTTGTTATAAGCCTTAGAACAACTCTCTTATGTTGCCTTGACCGACGAATCGATAGCACCAAAAATACCTAGTGTATGTGATGAAAAATCTAGCTCAAAAGTGTGTAAAACTTGGATTTTTAAAAGTGTTGGGGCATAAGTTGTGTCTTTGGTGTTCTTTAGTGTTTGAGCAAGTAGTCAAACCCTTATAACCCCATATGACCGTTACATATGATTCAAGGGTCCTAATTGATTCCTAAATTCAAATTAAAAGCGTGGATCAAAGCTTTAAAAAAGTTGTCAGGATCCTGCACAACGCGCTGGCTAAGTGTCTGGTGCGCTGAACAGAAGTTAGACAAATTTTGACCGTTTTACTGCACAATGCACTGGATGATCTGTCCAACGCGCTGGGTCACCTAGCGCACTACCCAGAACGTCCAACGCGCTGGGTGCAATGGCCTGAAAATAATTAACTTTTCGATTTTTCAAAATGACCACCTAATACCTCTATGACTCTACTAAACCTTTGAAATCACTTTATACATGTTTAGCAAGGTCTTAAGAATATGTCTAGACATCCCGGATGATTTCACAAATCCCGAAAATCAAAAACTCCAATTTCATGAAAACATAGGGGTTTTTCTACAAATAATTTTAATGTCAATCCAAAAGCCGTCTAAACACACACTGGTGCATTCAAAATCAATTCTAATAGTTCATACACCTTTAATACATGTTGTAAAACATCTTTGCATCATTTACAAACATTTTAAAAACTTCAAGATTGACAATCACAAAAACCATAACTTTAATTTCTTTGAAAAAATGAAACTCATAGAATGCATGATTCTAATGTTTTGGCTTGAAGAAATGGAACTTATATACCTTAAAAATAATGTACATATGATTATCTTGTCTTTCCGGTTCTTGCTTCCATGTATGAGTAGATTCTTAAACTTGTCCGACTTTATGTTATCACTTTTTGACTTGAACTTTCACGAACTTCAACTTTCCTTTGAGCTTGTGATTCCTAGTATAGTTTGTTGTTCTGAAACACTTGACAAACTCATTAGTGCTATTTCACATTGTTTGTTAGAATCAAAATCCCGAGTGGAGTGTAAGTGATGAAAACACTTAGGCCAACACTCACTACTCCAAAGTCGAGTTGTAATTTTTGTTTAGTTTAGTTAATTACCAAAAAAAAATGTTTGTCGCTTGATTCTTCCATTGCGTTGCAAATTGTATTTAGATGGGGATAATTAGTTATTTTTCAACTATTAATTATAATAAAATATTTTTCTTGGGTTTTCGGCCATTAATATTAAGATATTTAATTCTTCGCTACTTATAATTTTGTTTCAATTAGTTATTTTTTCACCTTTCTCCAGGTTGCTACTTCAACAAAAAGTATATTTTCAGTCTCATTATAACTATTCTACAACTGCATAATTAGAATTGAAAAATATCACGGGGGATAAATTGTGTTACACAATAAAAATTGCATACTTGCACCAACATATTATGTTATACAATAGAGATCGTATACACTAATATAAGAAAGCTTATTAGTAAGATAGTACCAATATAAGAAGTCTTATTAGTAAGATAGTGATATATTGTGTAACGCAATAGAGATTGTGTACACCAATATAAGAAAAGTGATACACTGTGTAGAGGATTGTATACACCAATGCACTTTTTGATATGGGGGCTTATAAAGGTCCTGGCCCTGATGGTTGGAGTCTTATATTCCACAATGGGAGGTGGTGGGTGATACAATTACTACTATAGTGAAAGACTTCTTCTCCAATGGAGTTCTCTCACCTGGTTTAAACGATACCCTACTTGTTCTTATCCCAAAAACTATTTCCCCTGAGTCTTTTTCTGCTCTTCGACTGATTAGTTTATGCAATGTTATATATAAACTTATACTAAGCTAATTGCAAACAGGTTGAAGCACTTGTTAAACAATATGGTGAGCAAGAATCAATCGAGCTTTATCCATTTAAGAAATCTATCTGATAATACTATCATCGTACAAAAGATCATTAATTCAATGAGAAGGAAGTTTGGTCGTAAAGGTTGGCCAGCCATCAAAATTGATTTGGAGAAAGCATATCAAGTACTTTAGAGTTTCATTGAAGAAATTCTTGTTGCTGCTGGCTATCATAATGTGTTGATCGACAGAACTATGCATTGTTTATCTACACCAAAGATGCAAGTGTTATGGAATGGAGGCATAACAGAGGTTTTCTCACCATCCAGAGGAATTTGCCAAGGAGACTCTATCTCACCTTATATCTTTGTTCTCAGTATGAAGATGTTGGCTCATGGTATCCAAAAAGCGGTTGATGATAAAGAATGGCGTGGAGTTCGTCTAGGTAGAACTGGTCCCATGATCTCTCACTTGTTCTTTGCGAATGATATGTTCATTTTTGCATAAGCTAACATGTCACAGGTACAAATAATTCAAAAGATTATAGCAAAATTTTGTAGTTGTGCTGGCCAAAAGATCAATGCTAAGAAAATAACTCTTTTTCTCTAAGAATGTAGCTGCACATAGAGGCAAATCAATAATAAGATGAGCTTCCAGATGATGGAGAACTTGAAAAAATATTTGGGGTCTCCTATCCTCCATCAAAGATCGAAGAAGGACACCTACAAGGACATTATTGATAAATTGAAGGCACGACTCTCAAGGTGGAAAATGAAACAACTCTCACTAGTAGGCAGGGTGACGCAAGCCAAGGCATGTCTTCAATCTATACTTGTGTTTCAGATGCAGACCGTAAGACTCCCTCAGACGGTATGCGATGAAGTTGATAAAATTATGCACAGCTTTATCTGGGGATCTTACGTGAAAAGGAAAGTCCACCAAGTTCGATGGGAGGTCTTATGTTCTAATAAGTCCCTGGGGGTTAGGGTTTAAAAAGGCGGGGACAACAATGAAGCCTTTATATGTAAGCTCTGCTTGGACTTTTATAATAAGAAAGAGTGTCTATGGGCCCAAGTTATGAGAGAGAAGTATTGCAAGTTAACAAATGAGGAACCTTCATTTAGAGCGGGGGCGTCCAGTATGACGACCCCAAATTCCACAATCCTAGAATCGGGTGCTGCCCAGCTTGGACTCGCGCGAACCCCTGAGCCAATCTCTCCAAGTCACGCAGGGTCAGTGAGCCTATCCTTATCATTCAATCATTTATTATGCATTTCAATATGAATTTAATTAATTAGCGAGTTATCAAAGTATAAAGCGGAAGCAATTAGTCTCAACTAATCAATCAACTTCAAAAGCTCTAAGTTAAGGAAAAAACCTAGGGTGTGGGAACCCCATATATCATATATACCATGTAAAGTAAGAAAAGTATCATCCAAGTCATAATATCCAAAAATCTCTCAACCCTTAACCTCATGTACAAAAATAATATAAGTAACTAATATAACAAAAAAGTCACCTATATCAGCAGAGGAGGGCCACTCAAAGTATATTGCCTAACTGCACGGCCTTTCCTTTGCTGGACTACGGATCTACACTTGGTCAAACGCAAGAATGATGAGCCCACATAAGTAATGCCAAGCAGGAACAACAATAAATACAGTATTTCGAATTAAATAAATGAACAGTCAATTCATGCAGATAGAAAGAAAAGGAATGGGAGCGCATGAATATATAAGACTGTGAATAAATACATGAGCAATCGAAATTGAGTGTCCCATAATACAAGGGAAAGACACAAGTGGTTTCGACCAATCAAAGTCGTTAAGCCGAGGACAAAATCTCCTCAAAGGCTAGGAGTTAAGGACAGAATCTCCTATAAGACCCCTATGCGAGTGTAGAGTCCCCACCAACCTGGTGGAGAACTCTCACCCCGTACATGTCATCACAACCAATCACGTATCCCCAGCCATAAACCCCGGTATAATACACCGCGAGCCCGAAATTCTACAAGGATCACGCTTGACACACTTGCCTTAGGACAACTCAAAAGGAATTAAATGACAAGATAGCATCGAAACAATATCAATAAATAATTCAAAGCTCGAGAAATAACTATAGTGTTCCTCACTGGTTTACTTACCTGTATCCGAGCTAAACATGCACTCAAACGCTCCTACACGCAACCAAATCAATCCCTGTATATTTGTCAATGAACTACACTCCCTGGTAGTCATTTGAATACAATTGAGTAGCGTTAAAGTCATGTTTTTCCCATATTTAGACCAATGGTTATTACCAAGAGTTTTAGAAAAATTATCATTGACATCGTAAATGTCCCTATTACATGTACCAATGGTCTATATAAATTAAATGGCACCCCAAATTAACATTTAACCATACTTATAATTATTTTTTTATAATATGTTCCAAAAGATTATAGTGCATATATAGAGAACACATTTATTCTAATATAAAAAAATGTATGCTTGATTACGCACATGTTTATATATGCTTTTCCAAAAGATCATAGTACATATATTTATATATATACGTACACTTTGTTATTATATATATTATTTCTTTTTTTATTTATTTATAATTATAACTATATGCATGCTATTATATATATACATGTTTTCTTTTTAAAGCCCCTTGATTTACACGTTGCTGTAATTAATGGCAAGAAAGTTGTCGTTAATGGCAGCAACTTGGCAACAACTTGGCTATCATATAATGGGGCTATCGAGTCCTCCAAACTCACCCACCTCTTATTCTATAAAGTATTACAAGAACCCACTACAATCTATAACCATATTAAGTTAAGGATTAACAAGAAGTTAAAGAGGAAGATGAGTACCTAGTTTCTTAGCTTCTCTTAGTGTTGTACCCGCTTCACCAGAGTCACGAAATCACCACCATTAACAAAGAACTCCAAGTTTTTCCCCTCTCTCACCACCGATTTCACTTCACAATAAAGAGATAATGTGACCACGAGAAATTCCAATACCCAAATAAATGACACTACTCTCTCCAACGTGGCTTCACTCTAACCATTTGAACAAAACTAGACAAAAGTCAATTGGAGCTCTTTATTTTGTCCTCTTATGAAGTTAGTAAATTTATTCCATTGGATTTAAATTCAAAGTATTCTATATCTCATTAGCGGATCAAGTTATACAAGGTCCAATTACTTTAATTTTAATTATAATTATATTCCTCATTAATTCAAATTTATCTCCCGGTCTGCTAATTATCAAACAACTATTCGCCCGAAACCTGTTATTCACATTCCTCTCAAGTCGAAACCATTTCACAACACCAACGCTTACATTTAAATGTCCTCACATGTTTGAGACATTGGAACTTATTGTTAAGGCCATATAGTTAACAGAAACATCAAACAAACATAGTATACCTCAGTGTCGACGTCCGAGAATTAATGACTGTACCACGGTGGAGGGCCCACGTTTCACCTTTATTGACACGTGGTACAGATTAAATTTTTAGGTTCGTTACACCCTGCCTCATTGGTATGGTATGCCAATCTTGGTCTCTCTTCAAGGAAGGCCTTACTAAGATTATTTTAGATGGATGGAGAACTTTATTCTGGAAGGAGAAGTGGGTAGAAAACGTGGACTCTCTCCTACCCTATGCTATTACTTCACTTTCCGACAGGGATGTAGAGCAGAAGGTAGCTCATTACACCACAGCATCAGGAAGTTGGGACCTCTCGAAGCTTGCACAGATTCTACCTAATGAAATGTGCAAACAGGATCTCCTGGATGTACAACAAGTCTGGGAATTTTTCAGTTAAAAAGACTTATGAGTAAATTGCCAATGAAGATATCTAATCTGATAATACAGGCTGGAGGTCAGTGTGGGATTGGGAGGGTCCACAGAGAATCAAGACTTTCCTATGGTTGGCTAGACATGATCGCCTCCCTACTAACATGTTGTGTTGTAAATGTCAAATTAATACCTTTGATGTTTGTAGGAGATGTAATGCAGAATCAGAGTTGGTTCTTCACGCCCTTAAGGGCTGCCCTATAGCAAGGACAGTCTGGGATAATCTTTTGATGAGAAGACAGAGTCCTAATTTCTTTAGTGATAGCAAAAGAGAACGGTTGGGCTCTAATATGAAAGAAGGTGCCTCTTCTTGGAATACTCGATTTGGTGTCACGTGCTGGGTTCTTAGCTTCACAAGAAACTAGTTTGTCATTAAGGGTGTCCAGGTGTCAGTTATAGAGGTGAATTCTCAAGCTCGAGATAGAACAGATGAGATAATTAGATGCGACGCTCGAACACGCACTGCTGGTCTTGAAGGGCAAGCAAAGAGGTAGACATGATGGAGGAAACGGATGAGGGTTAGGCAAAACTGAATTGTGATGGGGCAGTATCGAATGACCTCGCATGCTCATCCGCTGCAGGTCTGTTATGAGATGACATAGGAGAGTTAATCTCTTGTTTCCATGTCAAGTTGGGCATTTGTCTAACTTTGTCAACAAAAATTTGGGCGTTATGGTACGGAGTTCACATAGCAAAGGAGCAAGGACTCACTAAGGTGGTGATCAAGACAGACTCCTTAGAAGCTGTTTCGTTCATGAATCCTCGTCATACTATGATTTTCATGGACTACCAAATCAAGGAGATTCAACGGACTCTTCATCAGATGGAGGGTAAAGGTCACCCAAGAGGGGGGGTGAATTGGGTTACCGAGAGTTTATTGCCTTTTTAAAAACTTTATGCACAAATAATAAAGATAATGCATACACCAATGATAAATGTCAATGCTATGCAATCAAGAAGGGGGTAGAAGATATGGAAATAAGACACGTGATTTATAGTGGTTCGATCCAACCGATCTACATCCACTACCTAACCTCCCCGGTTAGGATTTTCAAACCTCACTTTTATTATCAATAAATGTTACACCCTAAGCCAACTAGCCTAGTGAATGCCTAGCCTCAACTAGGTCTTTTACACAATGCCTTACCGCAATAAGGTCTTATACAACCACCTAGCCGCAACTAGGATTTTCCCACCTAGATCCACCTAGGATTTTCCCACCTAGCTGCAACTAGGAATTTCCACCTAGACTCACCTAGGACTTTTCCCACCTAGCCGCAACTAGGATATATGCCTAGCCGCAACTAGGTCTTTCGACTTAGATCCCACTAAGTCTTATAATCAAGATTTGAAGAATACAATTGAAATATACTTTACAAAGTAAAGTGGTATCAAATTCAAACACTAACAAGCCTCCTAGAGCCTAACAACTCTAATGCATGCAAGTATGAGAATAAGTGGAAAAATGCAGAGTATATCACTGATTTTGTTGCAAATTCCAAATGTGAAATCGTTTTAAAATTCAATATATTTTTGCAAAGCTGATTTCGAAGCAAAGAACAATAGTTTGTCAAAAACCAAGTTCAAGTGTAGAACTCTTGTTCAAAACACTTTTAGGATTTGATAAAATGATTTTTAGTGTAAAACCTAAAATGATGATGTTTAAACACTCAACAAACTGATTTTCATTCAACACACACAAAACTATGTAGATTAAGCTCAATAAAAAGATCTAGAACAAGGACTTGCTTACAACCAAGAAGATGAGAAAATAGATCAGATTTGAAGGGATTCTTGTACTCCTTTGAGTGCTTCAAAGTGCTGGATTATGGTGCTGGTGGACTGCCTCAAGAGTCTCCCTTTTCTCCTTCAAAAATTCAAAGTGCTTCTTGTTGATTCTTTAGGGTTTTTGAGTGTGTTTGCTCCCTTATTGTGAGAAAACCATTGTCTTGGTGTTTTTATAGTGTTGGATATCCCATTATGACCGTTTATGACTGTTGTAGGGATCCAAGGGTCCAGATGTAATCAAGAATTCAAATTAAAGTTCATTTTCCAGCTTTTTGGAAAAGCTGTCGGGAGGGCAATTAGCGTGCTAATACTGGGACCTAGCGTGCTAACTCTGCACTTAGCGCGCTAATGGCAGTATTAGCGCGCTAACTGCAAGGAACTTAAAATAATTATTTTATCCCTTTGTGTTAGCGACCCTTAAACACGTCCGGGACCTAACCGACCCTAATATAACATGTTATACACGTTTATTATGGGTCATTAAGCCTAATTGGATGGTCCGGATAATTTTACAAACCCCGAAAACGGAAAATCACGATTTCATAACTAGCGAGGGACTTTTCTGCAAATTTGCAGTTTTTCTTTTTATGAACCTTTTAAAGACAAGTTTTTCAATCTTGAAAACTTCAACAATGATCTCCAAAATGCAATTGATCATTAACACATAATTTCGTATTGTTTGAACTCATAAGCCTAGTCATGTGTTTAATTTTGTTTTAAAAACTTCAAGTTACTTCATGACTTTTAAAAGTTGGTTTTAAGAAACTTGATATGCATGAACTAATGCATTTGGCTTGCATGAAGGAATTTGGATACCTTACATCGAAATTACAAATTGCGATATGATCTTTCGTCTTCATTTCTTCATGAATGCCGAGTTTTGAACTTGTATGGCTTGAATATCTGTGATGTGTTGTTTTGCATCCTTTAACAACAACTGAAATACACTTGATATTAATTAGTACATTTTCACCTTGTTTGTTTTCATTAAAATCCCAGTTGGAGTTAGAGTGACTAACCATTTAGTCCAACAATCTCCCCCTTTTTGATGATAACAAACAATGTGAACTTTGAAAATATAAAGCATAATCTAAGTGTGTATTTCATTTAAGATTGTTTGTTTGTTCAAATTCAAACACATCAACATTCAACAACATTTCTCTATTTCACATATCAACATTTTCAAGTTCAACCACATTTCTCCCCCGTTTGATAACATCAAAAAGTGGGGCAAACTCCCCCGTTTTAAAAATACAACGATGCATAAGAGAATCAATACAAGAACATATATGCTCCCCCTTACGCGTTGCATATCAAAGATGGAAGCGATACACAATCAGACATGATAGATCATAGTGTAGCAAGAAAAATCCATATATAAACTCAGAGATACGCAAAAAATCATGATATAGATAGCATAAAAGAATGTGAACACAATTGTGGCTTAAACATGAGCAAAAGTGAAATATGTATGTCATCAAAGCCTAAAAGTTTGGAACTTAGTACTCACCTACATATATTAGTTCTATACACCTAAAAACTAAATAAAACCTAAAGCAATGAAAAAACTAAACACTCCGCCTCGAGGATGATGGTCGACGTGCGGAACTGGTAGAACGATCATTTCGCGCGGGGTAGACTGGAAGTAACTGACCCTCAATACGATGAAGACGATCATTTTGATGCTGGATGCTCGCCTAGACGGTAGCGAAGGTCTGAGTCATGTAGGAGTGCAGGTAACCCAGTTGTGCAGAGACGTAGGCCGACGAAGGGGACATATCCGGTGGAGGTGTGAAGCGCCAATGTAGAAGGAGGTGGAGCGGGGGTGTCTCGTAGTGTCTTTGCGAAGGTGGAATAGCGGAGTCATAATGAACTTCCTCATCGCCATCATGACCATCATCGCCAGCAAAGGCTGCGTCGTCATCATGGTCATCACCACCAAAACTGTAGCTGTATTCCAAGTAGTCAGGCGTATCAAACGGAGCAACCAGAGGGTCCGTAGGCAACGGAGACTCATAGCCGCCGTAATACCTACCATCCGGGATCGCATCTTCACGTGTCCACCGCTGCCTATCGCGCACATAGCGATACTTCATGGCCTTCAGAGTGGCCATGTCGATGGTGTTATAGACAGTAAGGGGACGACCTTCTAAGGAAAGATCCACGTGGGCGGACTCCAAATAAGTTGTGATGATATGGGCATACGGAAGATGACGACCTGAGCTGCACGTGCTCGTAATATAACCAATGATAATATGGGGCAAGCTGAGGGGAATGGCTCGAAACAGATGCCCAAGAACGAACATGTCAAGGAGACTGACATAGTTCTTACTTCCATCTCGAGGAAGAATAACTTTGTGAAGTACTTTATGAAGGAGATGGGGCATCAATTTAAAATCAGTATCGGTTATACCGGTCGGATATACAGTTAAGTTTCGTTTTGGTCGAAGAAAAGAGTTAAGAACTTCGAGACGATCAAAAGGCCAACTTAGAAATTTGCACACTACCGTAGTGGCGGGAGGGTGCAATGGAAGGTGAAGCCGTTGAGCAAGATTTTCAGGGGTAATCTCAATGGACCGGCCACCAACAGACGAACGTAAGACAAATTGGGTCGTTGTTTCAAGATTAAAGTAGAAAACATGAACCAAAGGGGGGTTGTAATTGGCGTTATGGGCGCAAAAAGTGGTCCATCCTGCCGTATCGAAAATCTCCCAAAGTGGGAGATGGGCCCTATCGAAGAATGCAAAATCGACAATGGCGGGTCGAAGGATTTTAGCATCCGTTAATCGAGGAGCCACGGACTCGAGGACCGAAGTGGCCTCATGGACGAATTTGGTGCAACCCTCACGTTGAGGGACATTCGCCGGAGTGGGGGCGGGTTGTGAGAATTCCGACTCACTAGTAGAGGAGGAGGACAATTGGACAACCCGGCATCGCGATGGACGACGAGAGGACGTGGCTTGGGTAGGATGTGAGGATGAGGTAGGGGCGGTTGGTCAGGAGGAGGGACGGTTGGAGGTACGACGAGTCGACATTGGTGAAAAATGGAGAGAACGTAATGGAGAAAACAAAGAAATTGAAGAAATTTAACAAAGAGAGGTGAAGAACTTACCCGAATAAGGCGAGATGATGGTGAAGATAGTGAGAAGAGAGGTGAGATGTGAGAGATGTTTGGATTTTTGGGTTAAAATTGATTTTATAAGCCCTGGCTGAACGTCATTAGCGCGCTGATGGCAGAATTAGCGTGCTAATGGGTCGATTCATATTCTGGGCCAGTACATTATTAGCGCGCTAATGTTTGGATTTAGTGCCCTAATTTCCCTCTGGAAATTTTTGGTCACTTAACTGTTAGCGCGCTAATTTCCATCATTAGCGCGCTAATTTCCCTCTGGAAATTTTGGACATGAAATTTTTGGATTTTTGACATACAACTCAAATTGACCTCAAACTTCTTGGACACTTCAAAAATATCATATAAATAGGTTTAGAACAACTAAAACATGTGTAGAAGATCCGATTCTCGAACCATTCCTAATTCGCGCCGAATCTTAGAAAATTGATCTCTGGGCAAGGGCTTAGTGAATATGTCGGCTAATTGGTCCTCTGTGGACACATGAACTAGTTTAACATCGCCCTTTTGGACGTGGTCACGAAGAAAATGGTGCCTAATCTCAATGTGTTTCGTTTGAGAGTGTAGCACCGGATTTTTCGATATGTTTATCGCACTTGTGTTATCACAGTAAATTTCAGCACACTTAACTAGGATTTGATAATCCTCAAGTTGTTGTTTCATGTATAGAACTTGAGCACAACAACTCCCAGCAGCCAAATATTCAGCCTCTGCCGTAGACAAAGCCACGGAATTTTGTTTTTTGCTAAACCATGAAATAAGTGAGTTTCCTAGCAAATGACAAAATCCGGAAGTGCTTTTTCTATCAACTAGACTTCCCGCATAGTCAGAATCAACAAAACTTCGGAGTTCAAAACTCTTGGTTTTGTTGAACCATAATCCCAGGTCTTGTGTTCCACTTAGATATCGAAATATGCGCTTTACGCATTTTAAGTGGGACTCTTTAGGATCGGATTGAAATCTAGCACATAAGCACACACTAAACATAATGTTGGGTCTACTAGCAGTCAAATATAGGAGGCTACCTATCATTCCACGGTAAAGTTTAGGATCTATGGATTTTCCTAATTGGTCTTTGGCCATTTTGATAGTTGAGCTACTAGGAGTGTCACATGCTTTCAGATTTTCAAATTTGAACTTCTTTAGCATGTCCCTCACATACTTTGCTTGATTTATAAAAATGTCATGCTTGGATTGCTTTATTTGCAAGCCTAGAAAGTATGTTAGTTCACCCATCATGCTCATTTCAAATTCATTTGTCATCAATGATGAGAATTCATTACATAGACATGTGTTAGATGACCCGAAAATGATATCATCAACATAGATTTGAACAAGTAGCATGTCATGTTTTTTTATCAAAATGAACAAAGTGGGGTCTAGTGTTCCTTTCTTGAACCCTTTCTCAAGTAAAAACGCACTAAGTCTATCGTACCAAGCTCTAGGGGTTTGTCTTAGTCCATACAAGGCTTTTTGAAGATGATAGACATAGCTTGGATGTTCATGATCTTCAAATCCCGGTGGTTGTTCTACATAAACTTCTTCGTGAATGAATCCATTTAGAAATGCACTTTTAACATCCATTTGATATAGTAGAAACCCGTTGTAGCAAGCATAAGCAAGCAACATGCGAATAGTCTTGCTACAGGTGCAAAGGCTTCCTCATAATCAATTCCTTCTTCTTGATTGTAGCCTTGTGCAACCAATCTAGCCTTGCTTCTTACAATTTCACCTTTTTCATTCTTTTTGTTTCTGAAGACCCATTTAGTGCCTATGATTGAGTGATCCTTAGGTCTAGGTACTAGTGTCCATACTTTGTTCCTAACAAAGTGGCTTAACTCTTCTTGCATGGCCATTACCCAAAACTCATCTCCTAAGGCATCATCTATCTTGGTAGGCTCGGTTTGTGACACAAAAGCTAAGTGTCCTTCATCTTGTTTCAATGTTGACCTAGTGATTATCCCTTTGTTTGGATCACCTATGATTTGTTGAGATGAATGACCTATGAGGAGTCTTGAATTCTTAGGCACACTTGTTTCAAATTCCTTGTTTGACTCAAGCTCTTGACTGTTTGAGGTGCCATTATCTTCATCGTTAATCCCCAATTTCTCAAGATTTTGCATTAATTTAACTTTGGGATCTTCTTCATCAAATCTCACATGAATAGATTCTTCTATGGTTTTGGTTGATTTATTAAACACCCTATATGCTTTGCTATGTGTTGAGTATCCTAGAAAAATGCATACTTTGGACTTTGGGTCAAATTTATCTAATTGATCCCTATCATTTAAAACATAGCAAGTACAACCGAACACCTTAAAATAACTTATGTTGGGTTTTCGGCCTTTCCATAGTTCATAAGGAGTCTTTTTCGCTTACTTTCGGACATTTACTCTATTTATAACATAACACGCCGTGTTAATGGCTTCGGCCCAAAAATGCTTAGCTATGTTGTACTCATTTAACATAGTTCTACACATTTCTTGGAGTGTTCTATTTTTTCTTTCAACAACTCCATTTTGTTGGGGTGTTCTAGGAGAGGATAATTGGTGTGTATAGCCTTGTTTATCACAAAAATACTCCAAGTTCCTATTTACAAACTCACCACCTCTATCACTTATAATGATGGTGATTTTGTATCCCTTTTCATTTTCTACTAAGGCACAGAATTTTACAAATACATCAAACACTTCATGTTTGTGAGATAGAAAATACACCCATGTATACCTTGTAAAGTCGTCAACAATAACAAAGCAATATGATTTATCACCTAGACTTTGTGTTTGGGTTGGTCCGAACAAATCCATATGGATAAGTTCTAAGGCTCGAGTTACATTACTTGTTACTTTCGTCTTAAATGACGATTTCACTTGTTTACCGAGAATGCAAGATTCACACTCCTTATCTTTCTTAAAGATGCACTTGGGTAGGCCCTTAACTAGATCATGCTTAGTCAATTTTGACAAATTTTCCATGCTGGAATGTCCTAGTCTACGGTGCCACAACCATGCATCACAATCATTTTGTGCACTCAAACATGAAACATTTTGCATATTCATCTCATCAAAGTTAATGGCATAAACATTCTTATCTCTATATGCAATAAACAAAGTTTCATGCTTTTCATTCCTAACAATGCATTTCGATGATTCAAACATAACATGAAATCCTTTGTCACACAATTGACAACACTAAGCAAGTTATGTTTCAAACCATCAACAAGGTAAACATTAGAAATAGAAAGTGAATGGTTACCGACGGTTCCGAGACCAATAACTCTTCCTTTGTTGTTGTCTCCAAATGTAACCTTTCCACCGTCATGCCTCTTTAGCTCAATGAATTGATGTGCATCTCCGGTCATGTGTCTTGAGCACCCGCTATCTAAGTACCATGGGGTGCTCTTCCTTGCATCCTACATAAAGGGAAACACACTAGATTTTGGTACCCAAACTCCTTTGGGTCCGAGAAAGTTAGTGTCATAAATATTTTTAGCTACCCATGCTAGTCTACCCTTTTTAGCCTTTTGTAAGACACATTTTCCTACCATATGAGATCTATTGCACTTCAAACATCTACGATCATCATTTAGTAATTTTTTATAGCTTAACAAGTTTGCTCCATGACCTATGCCCCTTTTTTTAAGTGCACGTCGTTGTGCTCCCAACATCATATCAAACATTTCTTTGCCATTTGTGAACTTGTGCACAGTGCTAGTTAAGTCCTCTACTTTCTTGACTAAGGCATCTCTTTCCTCCATGACTTCATTCAAGTCATTTTGGAGATCATTAATAATCTCATTTTGTGACTCTATCTCACTAATTGCTATGATTAGGCTCTTTTTGAGTTGCTTGGTCTTTTTGACCTCCTTTCTCAACTCTTTCCTAAGTTCATCAAGATTTGGAGTATTATTCAAATCATCAAAATTAATAAAAGGATTAGAGTTTACCTCGCCTTGTGCCATAAGACAAAGTATTGCCTTTTCACTCTCCGAATCGGATTCCGAACTTGATGATGATGAGTCATCCCAAGTTGCCTTGAAGCTCTTCTTTCCTTTCTTCTTGTCAAACACCTTCTTTGATTTGCAATCCGCCTTGACGTGACCAGGCTTGCCGCAACCAAAGCATATGGTTTCATTTGACTTTCCTCCCTTGCTTCCACTTCGGAACTTCTTCTTATACTTGTCTCGCTTGTATATGGCGTTGTTGAGCTTTCTTGAGAGCATGGCTACTTCCACCTCAAGGTTATTATCATCACAAGATTCTTCGTCTTCGATAATCTCTTCCGATGCACTAGGGGAGTTGTTTGCCTTCAAGGCAATCTCTTTTCTTGAACTTTTTGTACCTCCACTTAATGCTTCCAATCTTGCTCGGTCTTTGAGTTCGAATTCGTGGACTGTTAACTCTCCACACAATGCGTCGAAAGTGTAGTCTCCAAGATTTTGTGCCGATTGGATAGCATACTTCTTGGCATCCCATTCCTTAGGCAATCCTCTAAAGAATTTGTATACCGATGTCTCTTGATCATAGTGCTTTCCAAGATTCTTGATCTCATTTAACAACTTAGTGAACCGTGTGATGGCGGTGGCGATATCTTCATTGGATCCAACTCGGAAGGTTTCATAGTGTTCCTCAAGTATCCTCAACTTTGTCTTCTTTACTTGCATGGTACCTTCATAATGGACCTCAAGCTTTTCCCACACTTCCTTTGTCGTTTGACAAGCACTCACTCGGTTGAACTCATTTTTGCTCAATGCACAATATAGGTGATTCATTGCTTGATCATTTGCCTGCTCACTCTTGATCTCCTCGTTGGAGTATTCTTTCAATGGCTTGTCGGGTGGAGTGTAGCCACTTTCAATTGCGTCCCATAGAAATCTATTTTGCGCTCTTATGTAGACCTTCATTCTCACTTTCCAATGAGCGTAATTTGTTCCATCAAAGTATGGAGGCCTACTTGAGGAGTTACCTTCCCTAAGGCGAGTCGGATCTAGACTTTGCATCCTTGCACAAAAACACTCAAAAATACGTTAGTAATACTTTGAGCAATAACCTGCTCTGATACCAATTGAAGATCACCCAAGAGGGGGGGTGAATTGTGTTACCGAGAGTTTATTGCCTTTTTAAAAACTTTACGCACAAATAATAAAGATAATGCATACACCAATGATAAATGTCAATGCTATGCAATCAAGAAGGGGGTAGAAGATATGGAAATAAGACACGTGATTTATAGTGATTCGATCCAACCGATCTACATCCACTACCTAACCTCCCCGGTTAGGATTTTCAAACCTCACTTATATTATCAATAAGCGTTACACCCTAAGCCAACTAGCCTAGTGAATGCCTAGCCTCAACTAGGTCTTTTACACGATGTCTTACCGCAATAAGGTCTTATACAACCACCTAGCCACAACTAGGATTTTCCCACCTAGATCCACCTAGGATTTTTCCACCTAGCCGCAACTAGGAATTTCCACCTAGACTCACCTAGGACTTTTCCCACCTAGCCGCAACTAGGATATATGCCTAGCCTCAACTAGGTCTTTCGACTTAGATCCCACTAAGTCTTACAATCAAGATTTGAAGAATACAATTGAAATATACTTTACAAAGTAAAGTGGTATCAAATTCAAACACTAGCAAGCCTCCTAGAGCCTAACAACCCTAATGCATGCAAGTATGAGAATGAGTGGAAAAATGCAGAGTATATCACTGATTTTGTTGCAAATTCCAAATGTGAAATCGTTTTAAAATCCAATATATTTTTGCAAAGCTGATTTCGAAGCAAAGAACCATAGTTTGTCAAAAACCAAGTTCAAGTGTAGAACTCTTGTTCAAAACACTCTTAGGATTTGATAAAATGATTTTTAGTGCAAAACCTAAGATGATGATGTTTAAACACTCAACAAACTGATTTTCATTCAACACACACAAAACTATATAGATTAAGCTCAATAAAAAGATCTAGAACAAGGACTTGCTTACAACCAAGAAGATGAGAAAATAGATCAGATTTGAAGGGATTCTTGTACTCCTTTGAGTGCTTCAAAGTGCTGGATTATGGTGCTGGTGGACAGCCTCAAGAGTCTCCCTTTTCTCCTTCAAAAATTCAAAGTGCTTCTTTTTTATTCTTTTAGGGTTTTTGAGTGTGTTTGCTCCCTTGTTGTGAGAAAACCATTGTCTCGGTGTTTTTATAGTGTTGGATATCCCATTATGACCGTTTATGACCGTTGTAGGGATCCAAGGGTCCAGATTTAATCAAGAATTCAAATTAAAGTTCATTTTCCAGCTTTTTGGAAAAACTGTCGGGAGGGCAATTAGCGCGCTAATACTGGGACCTAGCGCGCTAACTCTGCACTTAGCGCGCTAATGGCAGTATTAGCGCACTAACTACAGGGAGCTCAAAATAATTATTTTATCCCTTTGTGTTAGCGACCCTTAAACACGTCCGGGACCTAACCAACCCTAATATAACATGTTATACACGTTTATTATGGGTCATTAAGCCTAATTGGATGGTCGGGATAATTTTACAAATCCCGAAAACGGAAAATCACGATTTCATAACTAGCGAGGGACTTTTCTGCAAATTTGCAGTTTTTCTTTTTATGAACCTTTTAAAGACAAGTTTTTCAATCTTGAAAACTTCAACAATGATCTCCAAAATGCAATTGATCATTAACACATAATTTCGTATTGTTTGAACTCATAAGCCTAGTTATGTGTTTAATTTTGTTTTAAAAACTTCAAGTTACTTCATGACTTTTAAAAGTTGGTTTTAAGAAACTTGATATGCATGAACTAATGCATTTGGCTTGCGTAAAGGAATTTGGATACCTTACATCGAAATTACAAATTGCGATATGATCTTTCGTCTTCATTTCTTCATGAATGCCGAGTCTTGAACTTGTATGGCTTGAATATCCGTGATGTGTTGTTTTGCATCCTTTAACAACAACTGAAGTACACTTGATATTAATTAGTACATTTTCACCTTGTTTGTTTTCATCAAAATCCTAGTTGGAGTTAGAGTGACTAACCACTTAGTCCAACAGAGGGTAGCTACGTTAGATACATCCCCAGATGTACTAATGCTTGTGCAGACTTTCTAGCGAAGAATGCGCTCGAATTGCAATATGGAGCTCATAGATTAGACATAGAGCCTCATTGTATTTCCCTCTTGTTAGCACAAGATAAGTGCGATAGCACAATGTAATTCTTGGCCCATTGTTTTGGGTCGTGTTCTACAAAAAAAGGTTATATTTCACGAAATTATGATATAAAAAATATTATGGGGGTGATATAGTGTGATGTAATCAGCTTTTTTTTATCATGTCTCTTTCTTTTATTTTTTGATTTTTTTTCTTTATGACATAAATGGCTTAGTAACTATATATAAAAATAATTTTTATATTCCTCTTTTTTTTTACAATGAAATGGGATGATATTGTTATTTGCTTCGATTCTATTAGAGCTTACGTAATAAGTTTATTTTTATTATGCCCCACTAAAGAGTAAGGCTCTTCCAGTGGTAGTTTCTACGTTTGTAGAAGACTAGAACATGAAACATCCTCTTAAGCCACTGGAATGCCGAACTTTTAAGTTGTATATTTTCTCTCTCTTCCTCTCTTTTTTATAAATTAGAAGATACCATCTTTGGCCTTAGTCTATTAGAGACTACATATTAAATCACATCAGTATATTTTATCAAATTTATAAGCTTGGACATGCTCTTGAAAATTGACTAAGAAGTAATATCGATTTTTCTAATACTTCTTTATATGTTTTTTTTTTTACTTAGTTAGTTGTAATGTTATCTAAGGAAAATGTGATGCACGCTACTATTAAAAAATTATTGACGAAAGTACAAGATATTGCTATTGGAACTTGAAAGGAGGAATTTATGATGTAAGAAACTTTAAAGTTAACCTAAACTCTGTATATTCTCAAAAGTTGCACCGGGTGACATGGCATGCGGGTCTCGCATAAAAATGAGTGTGACTTTTGGGTGTGCGTGAGCACAACACGCGAGGTGTCTCCAGAGATGCATACAGACGAGATGGACTAATGGTATTAAGAACTAAAGAAACCAAGATATGAATATAAAATCACTTTAAGTATATTGTGCTATGCACTGTGAACAGGTAACATTTTCTTGATCAATTTAATAATAAAATTTTTTTTTATTGTAACTAGTAAGCAAACAAGTGCTCCGCACATGAGGGGTAGTTGATTTTTTGTTTCAATATTTTTTGAGAAATGTAAAGGTGAGAGCATGTATTTTTCACTATGCTACATGTGTGGTTGAGGTGAAAACATAGATCCCCCACCAATTTCATTAAAGTTAATTAAAGTTAACTAATAAAGGGGTACCCGGCTCCTAGCACTTTTTGTTTTTGATTTGAAAATGGGTACCCCTAGCTAAAAAATACAAAAGCATGTAGTTAATTAATATATCTAATTAAAGGCCAGGTACCCTTAGAAAATATGAAAGCATGTACCAAAATTATATTTTCAGAGATCTTAAAGTACCCACAAAAAAATAACTACATGCAAATTTGTTACAAATTAATATAATCATCATGATCCAAAAACACATCAAAATTGTAATAAATGTCAAAGATTGGGTTGGGGAGCCATATACTCTAAACGACACTAATCGATCAACCCAAATCTTCACTGTATTGCAACCAAAAGGAATCTATAAATAAAATTAAGCTACCACAACCACATTGATTCACTGTGCTCTGCTTCCATTGGTTCTGACATCCAATGTATCCGATATGAGGTATTGATCATTGAAGATGTCGAAGTAACTATTATAGTCAATTATGCAAATCCGTCAAAAGAACAAAATTGTCAATAATGAACTTATACTTGAGTTGATTAATAACGCACTAAAGTGCCCACAGTAGTAAGTGTAAGTAGAAATCTCTCATGAGAGAGTTTTTAAGACATCATTTCATGGTGTTGTACACAAACCACCCTTGAAGCCACAACCACCTCCATTACCTGAAAATATAACAAAGAGTAAGATCACCGACCACAACTGAAAATTATAATGTGAAAGTAAAGCATCAATATGTCCCGTATCTGCATGCGGAGATCGATTGAAATATATATCAAACTAATAATCTACAATAAATCTTACAAAAAAAACTAATACACTACTAAATTAATAGTTGAAATGGGGTAAGAAAGAGAAAATTGGTGTACTGCAAAGTTTGCAATAGCCAGTATAGACCACGTACTTGATGTATCTGCTAGAGCAATTAATTAATTGTCCTACACCCTGCTACTCGATCTCCTTCTGTTCATTGAATAAAAAATTATGCAATCTCACAAATTTCTCATTAATTTCAATGGAATGAACAACAAAACCATTTTTTTCGTTTAAAGCAAGAAGATAGGGAATGGCTTTTCAGTTGCATAACTGATTAAGTGAACTCAAAAGTTAGAGAGCGAGAAGAGCGAGAAGATAGGGAGTGGGAGAGAAAAATGAGGAGAGAAGGGGAAAGCACAACACGTATAGAATAGTTGAATCGTTGCAATATTTTCCGCGATCATTCTTTTTAATATTTTTTTTAAATTACGTTTTTGACCTTGAGCCTTTTGAATTTAAATTCCTTTAGCGTGTTTTAATTATGAGCATTTTTGGTAGTTGGGTGGCCAAAAAGGCTTCACCGTCAACTGCCAAAAGATTGCTATTATACTAGTATAAATAGATTAATAATAAAATTTTAAAATGAGGGAAAATATACCATTCTGAATATAAACGATTTTATCTATTGTTGAGTGAATTTATAAAAGGTTTTTCTTAGTGTATTATTAAATGATTTTTACGTGTTTTTGTTTCAATTGTGTTTTTTTTTTGCTACTTATAATTGTTTTTTTGGGTTTTTCAAGGTTTTCTAAGTGAGAAACAATTTGGTATTTTTGAAAAGGATATTGAGTTTGTTCAAATACTAACATAGTATGTATCTAAATAAAATATCTTTTCTTGTATGTTCCCCATTTTTCTATAAAGATATTGGCATTGAGTTTATCGAATAATGCACACTATTCTTTTTACACTTGTTCTTTCCCGCACGACTAGTTTTTATTAATACTATATATGGGGAAACACATCAGTTGGTCCATTAACTTTGTATTTTTTTTTCTCTTGGTCCTAAAATTTTTATTACTATACGTTTAATTATTTTATTGTTTAAGGTGTTAAATCCTAGTGACGTAGCTAAAAAAGTGTCATGTGAGTAGCTAAAATCGTTTATTACTAGTGAATCCATCGATTAAATAATAATCTTTTTTTTTTTTTTTCCTAATAACCTCAAATGGCGGAGCTGTGCTCAGCGTATTTAAATCAATTATACTTGTTGACAACTCCGTGGTCCATGCCACGTGTGCCCCCAAGTGTAGTGGCGAGTGCCGAAGACCCCGAAAGACCAAAATCCTCATGAATCCGCGCATCTCGTGTGCAATGGACACTAGATAATCCCTACTTTAGTTTTCAAGAATATATATCCTAAAATGTTATGATTTCAACATAAGTTAGGCTACAAAGCCCCAAGGGAAGTAGAACACAAGTCCAACATAACAGATAACCCTATAGCATGCATTTTCTAAATATCCATTAGACACAATCCAAGACAAAAATTGAGCATATAAGAAAACATGGAGTCCATGATAATAATATAAAATATATCTATGTAATAAAAGTATTAAAAATAAATAAATAACTTAAAAAAAAAAAGTTTAGGGGCTTAATTCTAAGAGCATAAAAACCTCAAAAGTTTAGGTACCAAATAAGCAAATAAGCACCAATGAAAGTTCAGACTGTTTAGTGACCAAAATGTACCCAAAATGTACCTTAATGATAGTTTAGAGACAAAAACATAAAAAATTGAAAAACCAAATATATGTTTTGACTACTGTATACGTGGCCACGTATGATCCATCAATTACTCGCCTTATTGATTTTCAAGGGCCGTAGAAGCATGGAAAGAGAGTCGGCGAGGAAACCATCTTACCGGACTTAGGTTCACTGATTCGACTCAATGCAGTTGGCTTATATACATACATACTGATTTTAAACATGATCCAATGCGTTTGGGCGAAGATTGCAAATCTCAATTGAGGTTGGCCACAGAATATCAAAACACTTAAACATCTCATTTACCTAAGAATCATGAATCCCTTACTGAGACAGAACTAAAGTATAATTTGTTTTGACTTGTTAAAGCCAAAATCTCTGAGGCTACGGACTGAGAACTACCACTCCTAAAGTCTCAGTCATGCAAAGGCTGAACACCACACACATTTGAACGAAAGTCTTGACAAAAAAAATTGACAGCGGCTATTTCATACCTCACTTTTTGCTCCCTTTACTCCACTACTGCGTTGTACACCAGTTTTGAATTTTTTTACTGCTTTTACCCTTTTTTTTTGTAAATTATTCTAAAATTACCCTCATCTTCAACACACCTACCTAACTCACGTACCTCATAACCAAACTTGTCACCACCCTCATCGTTTCATTTTTCTTGCCTTATCGAACACTTGTTTGAGGTCGTCAGTGCATTAGGAGTGTTTTAGTGACTCGAAATCCACCGGATCACGTAAGGGATTACCGCGATTATCTTCACTTTCTTTTGGTCTTTTTAATAACTTTTTTGCCCTAAAACTTTGTGAGTTTTGTTCCCCATGAGATTCTCAGTGTATTGGAGACATTTTTGTGAACTTTGCGTGTTTCCTTAGTTTTCAGTTGGAGGTGTCGAAATGTACGGCCACACAAGGCTGAGATCTTGTAAAGGATCTCAGTTAGGTTTAACCAAGAGGGCTAGAAAGGTATCGGCCACACTCAACCAACATGCTTTTATTGGTATCGGTTCATCAAAACTGAGACTTAAGAAGTCTATCGGTCATGTCCAGCTGCTATGTTAACAGATATTGCGGTTTCGTTCCTTCAATACTCTAGTATAGAATAAGTAGACTATTATGGGGTGCACACAACAATTTGGTGGGGTATGACTAGCATATCGACGCCGAGAGTGCAAAGTTGTGAGTGTATACCAGAGATCTTCAACCAAAACACTTGAGTAGGTTTGAGTGGTGTCTGTTAGGGTGGGTACAAAAAGCAATTTGATGGGGTACGAGCAACATTTCAGCGCAGTAGGGCCGATACTTACAAGTGCTTCTCGGTCGCACAAAACTGACATGAAACTATGGGTCTCAACCAACATACATAGCTATGTACTATATATTGTCGGACACACAAGACTGAGACGCATGTTGTACATCTCGGTCCTGCGTGTTCGCACAGTCATGTAAAACAACAAAAATTATCTCGTGCTGCTCGAGTTTACTTCGTTGTGGTGATTCCTTCAACATTTTCCTCCCTACAATGCATCAATGAACGCCAAACTCAAGGCCCTAAAAATAAAAAGTAAATGCAATAACCCTAGAACAGTCAAATAACCACCAAGTGGCCCAAAAATACATCAAACGAAAGGAAATCGACTAGAGAACAAATTTATCGAGTTTATTTTATGTGGTTTCGCACTTATTTAGTCAGTTGGAGGTCGAGTGTGGGGGTGGAGTTCGTGGGTTTTTCGTAGAGTGCTCTTGGTTCAAAAAAATTTTCAGGAGTAGTGGGGTATTGGAGAGTAAAACATCTTTATATATGGGGGCATCAAAGACATTTCACAAGGGGGTTAAAAAAATTTAAAAATAGGTATAAAGAGCAAAAAGTGTGGTCTGAATAGCCGATGCCTATATATAATGTGTTTCATGAGTTCCTTTGTTCAATATAAAAATGAAAGTGACAGTTGACAAAAAAAAAACACAGATGTGGTGGACCTTCTTCTTGTTGTTTTCTTTTCTTTTTTTTTTTTTTCAAAAGACCTTGTTGATAATGGTGGATGTTGGACCATTTTTCAACTGACTAATCCCATAAGATTCAGTCTGACGCCCTGACCTTTCTTATTTTAACCAAAAAAAAAAAGAAAGGAACCAATAACTAATTAAAATAATTTGGTGTTGAATGAGATGATTCTATACAGGATTTTGTGGTACTTGTGAAGTGTTTATGTATAAGAAATGCGTACAGAGTCACGAACATTCAACATGAACACACATGTGATAGTAACACACATGTGATGGTATATCCATTGCATTTTACATTAATTGGTATGTGCACAGGCATCCTCATGTGTATTACATGGGCATCGGTAACGACAACAAGTGTTTGTTTGTGATGTGTGTTTATATTGAGGCACCATAACAGTACCCTATATTCTACTTCCACGTTCGTGTATCTATGTAAAATATAAACATAATACAACTCACGAACTTTCATTTCTCAGGATATACGGCTTCCTGCATTATTCAACACGAGATCTCTTCTCTCGCTCAGACTCTCTCCTTTTTTTTTTTTTTTAGTACGCTTTGTCTGATTAGTCCCTGAGACCCTAGAATTAAGGTATATATGTAGGTATTTAGGGTTTGGCCCACTACTTGTAACCATATATTGACCTAATTGATCCTATTTATGATCTAATTTAGTCTTTTTCCAAAACCTAACACCTACAACTAAAAACAGTACATCAACAAATTTTCACCCACAAATTACTTTAACAAAAAATTACTCCTATTAATTAAGGATTTTCAAATCATCAAATATTCAGGAACAAGTCATATAAAAGAGTCCACACATTTGTAGCAGCAAAAAAATAGAAGAAAAAAGAAATTAAACTTTTGTTATTACGTGCAATTTCTAAATGAGCCAATATCAGATAACCTCGTAACAAGAACGTAGGAAATCAAACCAGAGCCTTGGAAAAAAATAAAAACAAAACAAAAGTTTCACCTTATCAAACAAAATCAGTTGAACAACATAAGCGAGAATTAAAGAAATTGTTGCACGGTTAACCATTCTAGTACAATAAGTGCAGTAACAAAATTGGAGGAAGATACTTACAAGCCTTTTGAGAAGCCAAATTCTCCAATGATTTGTTAAGAAACAAAATAAAATCCATAAGCCTCCGCCTTGACTCCCAACCCTAACCCTAACAAGGATCAATCAAATGGATATAAAATGCAAATCTTATTAAAACCTAAGATGAACACCACAACTACCGACTATTGAATAAAAGGACAAAAAAAAAATAGGAAATCAAATTGCGAGAGAAGAAATCGAATACAAAACTTAGCAAACAACTATTGGCAGAGTTAGAGAGAATCAAAGCCGAGATGGGGAAAAGGAGTGTTCGAGTATATTGAAAGAAATCCAAAAGCGAAAGAATCGGAGAGAGCAGAGAACATACCTCAATCAGCGGAAACTAAGAGTTCAAGCACTAGCTATAAAGAGACACTCACACCTCAATCAGCTGAAACTAAGAGTTCAAGCACTAGTTATATAGAGAGAGAGAGAGAGAGACACACTCACACGTGTACAAACATATGTGGACGCTTTACACTAGCAATTGTTAGTAAGTCATCAGTTCCATAAGAAAGATCATCAAAGATAAGTGTTCTCATCAATCTAACTTCATTTCATTTTCCATTCATTCCAAGTCAATACATAGGCTTACTTCCAAAAAAAAAAGTCAATACATGAGCTATATACAAATACACAACTGATGCAACACAAACCTGCCAAACAACTCCAACAAAGTAACAATTTCTCAAATCCGTTGCGCGACCTCCGCAAATAAAAAACCGAACTTCAAACCAAGTAACTTTGAGTTGCTAAAATTCTTCCAATAGGTTCAATCTTCCTTCCGATATAGATAAGGCAACTGGTTCCATCAAATTACGCTAAGGTCAATTTCTTCAGTTGTGCTGGAGATGGTTGTGTGTTCATCCCTGTAGATATTAATGAAAACAAATCACTCAATCTTATGCAAGTGTTTTATTTATTTGCATAGGCTGATCTCAAATATGATGCATGACTATTTTATTTTTTTCATTGGCAATTTTTTCATGCTACAAAATAATCCTGAAGTAAAATTATTCGGTATATTAAAGAAGAAGCTAACCATGGGAATCCAATCACCATTAATGACAGTGGGAAAGGTTACTCTTCAATTACCTGAATCCTTCTCCGATTTTCTTCTGCTACGCCATAAAAGCCGAATAGGTGTACCAGAAAAACCAGCATTTGCACGCAGTTGTTTTTCCATGTACCGCCTATATGTACTGGGGAAAAGCTTGGCATCATTAACGAAGAAAACAAATGTCGGTGGACGTATAGCAGCCTGCAGAAACGAAATTTCAGTAGGCATACTGATATTTCATCAGGAATAAGCATCATATTAACAGCTTATGAAAAGTTTTTTCATGTTTACCAAGTACAACATTGCAAAATAAAAGATTTCCATGATAGCGCACGAATATTTTAGCCAGTAAAAAGAAGCTATGTGTAGATCTTGTTGGGAAAAACCCCACACACAGCGGAAGCAAACAATCACACAAATACTAAAACACACAAACTTTATTCAATCACTCAAAAACTTGTCTCAAAACTTGTATATTACAAATATGGTCTTTATATAGACATCCACACTTGACCAACTTCTTTGGATTGGAAAAGGCTGCTCGGTAACCTACTTTGTGCACCTTGTTGGAACAAACTTCTTTGGATTGGAAAAACATGGAATGGAATGGAAAAATCAAACAAAGACTTGAGACACGTGATTGCTCACTTTTAGACAAGATTTCTCCCAACCGGTCGAAACCGCGTATACACACTGGGATAATCGAAACTTAATTAGAACCATCCTAATCAGAAAATAGTTAGAAAACTTAACTAAAACTAGACTTTCTAATTAAGCACTAACACACTAAAATAAAAATTATGAGTATTGAGCCAAAAAACCCAACAATCTCTACCTTGGCGAAAAAACTCCACCAATTCCACCAATCACACAATTCAATCAATCAATCCAATCGATATTCATGGCTGTCACAAATAACTATGATTTTCACCCAATCCCCCACCCTTGTAGGATGAACACATCCTGTGCGCACAAACAACCAATCTATGAAGGATATCCAATAAATCATTATGTGGTTTAACAACCACCTCATTTTGTGGTTTAACGACAACACACACTCACTCAATTGTTGTAGCTACCGTGAATAGCAACGAACCACCCACTCACTCAATCATTTCGTGGTTCAACAACCACAAGTGAAGATGACAAATCCAAGAAGACTTATGCTATGCTTCCATCCAATGCTACTCCACAACACACACTCATTGAATCAACTGATTATTCCGGTCACACGCACGCTCATTCGATCAATCTTGACCCTTCAAACAAACACCCACCTACATACTCAATCAACAGTCACCATTAAACAATCATGCTGCAGCAAAACACTCAATCTAACAAACTATGGTTGAGCACACTTCAATCAATTATCAAACACTCAATCTTAAAGAAAGCTCTACCTCGATTGAACAAACAACTACTTCCAGCAAATAAGAAATAAAATTTGATCACTAAGAATCTCAAGTCAACTCTCCATAGGATGAAACAATTCAAATTGCCAATCAAGCCTATTCGTGTACTCATCATAATTTCCAAACTAAATCACACCGTCAACATTATGAGCATACACCATCTAGCCCAACTACTAGGGGTGTGCATGGGCCAGGCTCGGGCCAGCTTGAGCAAAAACATTGCCCGCCCGACTGTCAGGCTAAGGCATGTGCTACCCGCTAAATGCCCAACAGACAGGTTGAGGGGCATCTTGCCCGTCCTTGCTCAAAAATCGGGCGGGCCAATCGGGCAAAAAAGACCACCAGCCCAGAATAAAAAAAATGCCGCATCGAGGGATTGGTTAGGAAGCAGAGATCAAAACTATCTACTCTATATGCTGGAACTCCTTGTGTCATTAAAGTTGAGAGAGAGAGAGAGAGGAGAGAGAAATTACAGAGAGGAGAATTGGGAGTTGAACATAGCCCTTTCAATAAGCCAAACAAAAATACAGTTGAAAGAATGAACTTAATCTTACCAAAGAAGACAACCAAAGACCAAAAAGCAAAAATAGAAAATGAAAAAAAAAATTACACCCAAGATCCATTACATCACATAAGGCTCAAAATCAAACCACCCCCATTCCATGAAATCAGTCGACAGCTTACCCCATCCCATGAAATCAGCGGAAGGCATACCCCATTCCATGAAATCAATCAAGAGCAACATCGCTATGAGTCTGACTCTTTGTTAGCCGATGAAGTCCTCTGTGAGTCTGGATTCTTTGTTGGCCGAAGGAGTTGTGGAACACACAGATACAAAGGCCAAGGTCGTGGAAGAGAAAAATAAGTGGTAAAGTCAGCTAGGGTTTTTTTATTTGTAAACAAAAGTCGGGTGAGCTTAAATGCTCGACAAAAAGTCACACTTTACCCGCTATCGACCTGGGTAATGGTAGGCTGTCGGACTGAGGCCCGACTTTGGCCCATATGGCGTGTGCACCCAACCAAAAACACCAGTGGGCTGGGTGAGCCTTTCAGGCCGTCGAAATTTTGCACAGCCCTATCAACTACCATCAAAGTTGGGCAGCCAATCCTCAAACAATTGTACTCTAGCCATGCTTCTATCACTCGGTACTATCCTTAGATAACAAGCCCTCCAATCTTCTCCACCGCAACGCATACCTGACTCATCGAATCACATGTGTTACCTTCAATAAAATCGAGACAACGCAATAGAACCCATCGATCTCCACTTCAACCGGACAAAAAAAAAAAAAAAAAATTAGAATCACTGCAACTCTAAACTAGAGTCACCGACTACCACCCCTTTTTTTAAACCCACACAACCTTTCACTTTTTTTCTTCTTTTTCTTCCTCATCTTGAACAACCAAACCTCAAATCCAAAGATTGAACCTTTGATACCACTTGTTGGGAAAAACCCCACACACAGCGAAAGCAAACAATTCACAAATACTAAAACACACAAACTTTATTCAATCACTCAAAAACTTGTCTCAAAACTTGTATATTACAAACTAATATATGGTCTTTATAAAGACATCCACACTTAACCAACTTACTAATTAAACCAAAAACACATAAATAGGTATTGTCCAAAAATAAACAAACTTAATTAGAACCTTCCTAAACACAAAATAATTAGAAAACTTAACTAAAACTAGACTTTATAATTAAGTACTAACATACTAAAATAGAAATTATGAGTTTTGAAACAAAAAACCCAACAGATCTGCAATCAGAGCAGAAGAAAGAAAATTGGACCCACCTGCGTAGTATAGTATACACGTCCTCTTTTGGCTGCTCTGCTTCTAGGGGGTGATTTGAAAGCAAGTGCCTCTTGTACAACTTGGTTAAGTATTGATGTACTTAGTCTTCGTGACCTCTCTTTCTCTACCATAGTAGCAGCAAGAATGATCCTGACATAATTCTAATGGTAAGATTCTATGTTATTGAAAGAACTCAAAAGGAAATAATTGCTCAGAAGATAATTATTGTCAAGCTTAATTGTCAAATAAAATTAAAAATGGCATTGGATTCAATTTATGCCACACTTTTGAGTGTTTCTCTTTTTCTTTTGCAAGATGAAACAAAATTTGAATTCGAGAGATAAAATACAACTGAGTGTGACAAAGTTGGTCAGCGAAACCTAGATACAAGAACTAGACGCCAAGCCTGCTAACAAACAAAACAGCACCAAAGCAAGCATACAATTTATGCCACTCAGTTTATGCCAAATTTTAAAATAATTTAGCTACTTTGACTCGCTACTATGATCCAAGCAAATTAAAAAATTTACGATCCCGTAATCCTTCATTGAACTACATTCATTCATTCTTAGCATTTACAATTTTTGGAAGAAAAGATGTTGGTTGTGTCGACCAAGTTTAAGATTTATATGTTCCACGACATAGAAAGCTCAAGTGAACACCAGCTTCCAGATTTACTATTTAGTGAACAACAACCACCCTTCAATTCTCGGTTCCTTAATCATTTGGTTGTACATGAACGATAGATTAACCTCGAGCAAAATGATTTGCATGTTGCTCAAGATGTTTCCTTTCGGATATTTCTTTTTTATTGACACTTCTCTCTAGAAATTGTCCATGGTGTTAAGGCAGGTTTAAAAGTGACTTAAAACGCCTTGAATGATTTCACTTCAAATATAGGATGGTATGAACATGAATAAATAGGTTCTCACATGTTCTACATGTTGAGTGATTCTTTTCGTGACTGGTCTGCATGAAAAATGAATTGAGATTTAATGCATACTAGCCATTTGTAACATATTATTAAATTATGCTCTATTGTTGGGTTGGTGTGATATAAATGCATAGTTTAATTTTTAAAAAGTTGCTTTTCTATGCATGATGAGAACACTTTATTAGACAAAATGCATTAACATGAGAAGGGGGCCTAGATTTAACCTTCTTGCTTTCTCAAAAGCCAACTTTGCATTAAATTCTTAGGTAAACCATTTGAGTCCAAGCTGTCTTTTTGTGTTTGAACCTCATTACAAGCCAGTTAATATTTCCTTTGTTAACTTTTCCAATTCTTCTAATTAAACAGAAATTGCAAAATTAGTTGAACTTGTCAGCATTACCTGTTACTTATGATAAGTGTGGAAAAATTACTCATGATGCAATATCGTTGATTCCACTAAATATATTTTTCAGAAAAAAAAAGAAGAAAAAAATGAAAAGGCAAGAAAAGAACAATGAGAGGAGTTATAGTGAGTTTTTATCAAGCAACTTGAGTAGAAAACATTAAGCGCCAAAATGGTTGAAACTTGTGTTAATAAGATTGTATAATTCCCTTCAATTTTGAACCTACAAAAAGGAATATTTCTTCCAAATCTTAACTAAAATTCATTACAATCAAATAGAGTCCCTTTGATATATGAGTTTAATTCTATGCTTATGGTGAAATTTTTCCAAGTACTTAAGAGTGATTTTTCAATTTTTAAACATTTAGACAGCATAAAGTGAAACTAATGAGAGCGTATTGATTCCTACTGCATTCAATCATAGAAAACTAAGAAAAGTTGTTTGCTCCTTCAAAGCCCAAATAGTAGATCAAGTGACTTCCTTGAGCAAAGTATTAACACAAGACCTCATTCCACTCTTCTACAAATTGCAATTCAATAATGGTCATGATCATCCACCATTACTTCCTTTTTTTGCTCACAACTGTACCTCTATTTTTACAGTGACCCAACAGCTTGAGGATCTTGACGCTACCCTTGACCAAATGAAATCCTAAATGTAGCAGAAAACAATAGCGTATGAAGGTTGCAACTGAAGGAAGAGGTGAGAATGCGAAGTTCTTGATTGAAGACTGAGTTTTATCACAAATTATGACCTCACAAGCTGAAGTCCTTGGCACTCTGTCTCGACGAGAAATTAAGTCCTCAGAGCCATTGGAGGTTCTGGCTTGAGTAGGGAAGGCCACATATCGAATCCACCTAGTTGATAACGCTAATACCCATTCTGCCATAGTATTTCTAGATAGCAAAGCATGCGCTAACACTTATCTCATTTAGCACTTGCCCTCTCATCATTCATTTGATTTGGAGTGCCATGTGGAGCTTGGATCAGTTCTTGGGGCACAACCTATTTATTGTATTGCATTACGACTTCCTAATGTGCTTATTAAGTGGGTAGGATATCCTGAAAGTGATTCCACCTTGGAGCCTCATGTTGCTATTTCATCTAAGTTTTCAAATTTCAACATTATAGAAAGCTTCTTGTGAATCAAGTCCAAGATGACGTGGTGACATCCCTAATAGATTCTCGAGTAAAGAGATAAAAGCTCTTAACGGGGGTAGTGGTTATATTAGTCATTTTCGTATTGTTAAAATATATAAATAAGTAGTTTAGGGTTTTAGAGGGATATGAGAAAAGTGTTTAGAATTAGGGTTCTACTTGGGTGAGTAGTTACGAGGAGTCCAACCTCTCGAATAGCAGTGGGTTTCTTGTTCATCTTTACCATTACTATCAATCAAATTTCTTGTCTTTCTTTATGTGATATTTCATTTTTGTATTATTCCATTGTGAATTAAGAAGATCGAATCATAGATAGAACAGGGTTCCATCAAATTGGTATCATAGCTCACGATCTTCGAGTCCATAGAGATTTCCAGATGGCAAAGTCTAAGGAGATTTCGATGGCAGAATTGAAGATGAGAATGAGTCGACTGTTTCAAAAACTGGATGAATGGGTGCAAAGTTCAAATCTTGAATCCTTCATTTCCCAATTCCATAGATTCAAATCTTACGGATTCTTCTCAAGTCGTAGACACACCTCCGCCTTCACATTGTGATCACCAAGTAATGAATCCACCATAGTCACCTTCTTCTTTCTTTTGTTGATTAAAGATCCTAGTTTCGCTAGTTTGTCTTTCCCAAATCCACCATTGCCATCCTCACCTTTGTTGCCTACACTTGCAGTTCCACAATCCACCTTAGCGATCTATCCTTGCTTTTATTCTCAATGCAATACCACATATATGGTGACTCTTCGTGGCTCCAATGTGATTATGTCGGCTACAAATTTGAATCTTAAGGTCAATGAGTTTGTGGCCGACGATGGCAAGAATGTGCCCTTGAAAAGGAGAATTCAAGATTGGGTGATACCGAACCATTGCATTGATAGGGTACACCGCCGCCGTGGCCTCCGCCGTCATTCTCTTCGTCTACTATCTCCATCTTCGCATCATTTTTCTTGGTGGCGGCGCTGATTTCTCCAACCTCAACGCATTAGTTGAGTTAGGACAGATGATGTTGGGTGATAGAGGAGTATTGATGTGGGCCCACATGGTTTTTACGTGTCATATACCCCAATTTGTGGTGTTCCATGTTAGCACCCTTGATTATCCTCGATCTATATACACCTCAGTTCACTTAAAGTTGGTGGGCCACTTGAGTGGCACCGCATTCGAGAATAATCTTACGTTAATCATGTTGTCTTCTTCATGTGGGTTAAGAATGAACTTCGAAGTTGATGCCATGTTATTTTGGCCTAAAATAGTGCTCCTAAAGCATGTAACACATGGTTCCAGTCCTTCGGATGGTTGGCTTGTTTCTATTCTACCCAATTCATCTCGTCAGGTGTGGTTGGGCAGGGGGAATTTTTTGAAGTTGCTGCCATGCTACAAGTGTTGTTTGGCGGGAAGTTACTTGACTTACCTTTTGCCCACTACATGTTTGATGAATTGTCCAGATTGTTGCTCATCACTGTGCATTTAGGTTTGCTTAGAAGGTGTTTGATGAATTGCTTAGTCAAGATTGGGTGTGTTTCCCAAGAGTGTTTTTGCATCTCTACATTTTTCATAGCATATGTTGCCACCCCATTTGTAGATGCATGCTTGAGTGGCATGAAAGGAGAAACTAGTCTCATTGAATTTTCTGTTGTCACTTCGGAGATAACAAAACTTCCATTCTTTGCAACTATGGCAAGGCTCGATCAACCTGATGCTACGAAGATCTTCCTTAATGGACCCCTTCATAAGTTTACTAGATCAGATTTGGGGGCAGTGGCTACCAGTCTCAGTCGGGTCTATTTTGATGGGCACGGCGCAGTTCTCTCATCCTCGGCTAATATGGATACATGCTTGGTCATTCTCATGAATCTTCACTCACTTGTCTCTCTTTTACATGGGAACACGATCCAGGCATGTACTAGATTCTCTTTCATATATCGCGTATCATCCACCTTGAGGACAAGGTGGAATTTTTTTTTTTTATTTTATTTTATTTTATTGTGGCAGGACAAGGTGGATTTTAAAGTGGGCGGTAATGATAGGTTCTTGAGTAAAGCAATCAAAGCTCTTAAAGGGGCGGTGTTTATATTAGTCATTTTCTTATTGTTAAAATATAAAAATAAGTAGTTAAGGATTTTATGAGGGATATGAGAAAAGTGTTAAGAATTAGGGTTCTACATGGGTGAGTAGTTAGGAGAGTCCAACCTCTCGAATTTCTTGTTCCTCTTTATCATTATTATCAATCAAATTTCTTGTCTTTCTTTATTTGATCTTTCATTTTTTATTGTTCCATTGTGAATTGTGAAGATCAAATCATTGATAGAACAGGATTCTATCAATCCCCTAAGGCTGAGTAGACATTGAACGAGTAGACAACTAGCAGTGACAAGGAGTAGAAGACTGGAGCAAAAACTTGTGAAGTGAACTTGGTCAGGAAACGAAATGTAGAAAAGAAAGTTTCAAAGGCTCAAAATTTCTTCTACTTTTTTCAATTTGAGTTTAATTAAGTACTCAGAATTTGGGGTCTTATCCTTGTTCAACAAAAGAAATAGCCTTGTAACACATTGAAATAATTTTCATGTGTCCACTGTCAAATAATTGAAAGGGTCCATATATAGTATAATTCAAAAGAAAAGGAAAAGAAATTTACAACAACAACAACAACAACATAGCCTCGGTCCCAAATTAATTGGGGTCGGCTACATAGATCAAACTCTTCCATCAAGCTCGATATAGTGCAATTGATGGTGAGCTTTCCAAACCATTCAAATCCCTCCAAATTAATGTGTCGGAAAAGAAATTTAAAAAATAAAATTATATTTAAGAATCTGAAATAATCAGTTCAACAAAATATACTTTACTAATAAATTCTTTCTTTTTTTTTGTTAGTGGCAAGGCATTTTTCGAAAAGGAAAAAGGCCAGTCTACAAATAAATTCTAGTCAGTGAAAGAACAACAAAAAAAAAAACACTCCTTGAGAATAGCATGCATGACAAATCCATTAACAACTCGCAAAATATTTAACAAGTTTTAAATTTTTAACATGACTAAATCAGAATATAGTGATGCCTAAAACTGCTAAATAAAATATGAAGATACACATACATATCATGTATGTGCATGCACATGTATGAATTCATATATGTATTTCAACAAATATTTGATGACTTTTGATCTGTAAATTGTTAAATGGCAAGAAAACATACTTTTCAATGCTAAATCCAGACGTTGCAGTTGAATATACTATAGGGGCCCAATCGAGAATTCTGAGCTTTTCTCTTACATCTTGTTCATAATATGTTGTTGTTTGCTGATTTTTGTTTGGTATGGTGTCCCACTTGTTTACAACAATCACACACCCTTTCCCCTCCTTCTCTATTCTTTCTGCAATCTTGTAATCCTGACAAGTAGGAAATATAAATTCACAACAAAAAAAATAATGAGAAAAAAAAAATCAATACTTTATGCATAAGATGAAAACAAAAAGAAAATACATCTAGCTCCCATCATGAAACCTGTTTTATAGAAGCTCTCTTTATAACAAATTTGCTTTAGACAATTTAAATTTGAATATTTCATAAATGTTGTTGCAATATGCAAGATGGCTTGTCAGTTTTCAGAACTAACCAAATGGCACATGCAAGATGGCTTGTCAGTTGTAAGAACTAACTAAATGGCACAAATTAATGAGTGGGAAATCTAGACTGAATCTGTAGAGATGCTGTCAAAGCCTTAGCACCTTAGTATAATTAAAATATAAGCAAATAAAATTTACAAATACACTTTTGCTCCAAAATTGACTCTTAAATGAAATTATGAAAGTGCTAAAACTAACCAATGAACTTTTTGAGCCAACTTTAGTTCTTAAATGGGAGAACATATACGTTTCCATAAATTTTTGCACGTTCGAGCCCAAGGACATTCATATAAATGCTAGTACCATACTAGTTTCGTCATGGCACATTACAAAATCAAGTGTTTTATAAAGAGAATGCTATGGTTACATATTTTTTATTCATATATTTGCTACACAGTTATCTGTGTCCTCAGGCCATGCATCGATCCTTGCACAAACAAAGGGGCATCAACAACTGCATAGCAAAAGTATACATCAAAAGTATGACTCCCAAACATTTTCCTTCACGTAAATAGTCAGATTAATCCCAAACATTCTAGTTTTTCTCGAAATAATCCCAAACAACGGTCTAAAAAAACCCAAACTATGAGTATTCTCGCAACCTTATCCCAAGGGAGCCATCTTAAACAATAAAAATAAAACAAGGGCTTCTTTGTAGTACACAAAAATTCACCCCCCCATCTCATTCTCATAACAATGAAATTGAATTGGCATTTTGTTCTCTCTCTATTCACGAAATCAGGGCACAAATCTTTCGAATTTCATCTCAATTGCATCTCTGCGCATTTTGAATTTGGGGAAATTTAGGTAAATATGGGCTTCGAATATGATGACTATAGAGGGGAGTGATCGATGGGCAATTTTTTCTTTTGATAAATGGATGTGCAGGTTTTGGAAGAAGTATATAATAAGACATCTTCTAGAGGGGAAAGGAAGGAAAAGTGAAGTTGTCAAAGGCGAAAATCGGACAGCCCTACATTAACGCACGACATCTCTTCCTCTCTCACCCCCGTTTGATTCATCTCAAAGCATGTGTTGGGTTTAGGATTGATTCAACGTTTGGTTTATTTGACTGATACGGAATCACCAAAATGCCCTTTTTGTTATTTGGTGGAAAGACCTTGTTGGATTTGTTGGACTTTGGGTTTTTGATATGGTATTTTTGTAAATTTGTTTCTTGATTTGGATGTCTTGCTGCTAAATTCAATTCTATTGGAAAAATGATTCTTGTTTTTGGTTGATTATAAAAAAGCCCTTGTTTTATTTTTATTCTTTAAAATGGCTTCCTTGGGATAAAACTGAGAATATTTTAGTTTGGATTTTTTAGACAAAATCTTTAGCTTGGGATTATTTTGAGAAAAACTAGAAAGTTTGGGATATATTTCATATCTTGTCCTCTCTTTTATACCTGATCTTAAGTTTTTCTAGAAGTTGAATTTTAACGATTTTGATCAATTTGGAGACTATTTTTTCCTCTTTTGGCAATTCGCTATAATTAATTTCACATTCTCGAGGTTGATCTTTAGTTTTGCATTGTTTAGAAACATAAGACGTCAACATATAAAATTGACACTTGTATTTTCTTTTACATGAAAGTCAACATTTAAATTTGCAGTTTTCCTGACATAAATAGAATTTTTATAAAATTGTGTTTACATATAATTCTTAACTCAAAGTCTAAAAGATCTAATGATTCAAAGAAATTAGGAAAATTTAAGATCTTCATAGCATACACCAAATTCACCATGGTTAGTTTTCGCTCATCATTCTAAAGTCTATAAATGCGAATTGTCAATATTTGATTTCTTTGCTTCTTTTTGGTATTCAAAGTAGTGAACTCCAATGAGAAACAGCTAGAAAAGAGAAGGCCAAAAATTAGATCTATTAATTTAAACAATCAATCAACAATTCCTGAGATTGCCCACTCTTCGCACACAGTTGTTGCTGTCCCTTGATGTGTGCATCGATGTTTGTGCGCACAAAAATCGATGTCATCTAAAGGACACTAACAATTGTGTGTAAAATGTGCACGTCAAAAGTGGGTCACCCTACCGTTCTCATAGAACCTAAATAAGGACTAATTATACTTTCATACAATTAAAAAAATTTAAATCATCATTCATATCTGAACCTCATCACAAATCAAACAACAAAAGAAATATATTCATGCAATTCAAAATTTATCTATATACTGCATCACAAAGAGTGCGTTTTTTGAAAAAGCAAAGGAATTATTGTACTCCTAATTAAAAACTAGAAAACAATCTCATATTGTTAAAATCTGAATGAATAGATGTCATCAATACCAGGCAACTTCCTTAGACCAAACAAATGGAGATACATTACTGCAGGCAAATTTCCCTTTGCAAATTAGAAAAAGGTTCAGCTAATTTCTAGCGTTTTAAAATGCCAAGTTCAATAGACTTCCTCAGGCACAGGGCTTGGCCTGGGATGGTGCAGGAGAGGCGAGCCTAAGGCCCCCCTTTATGTGAAAGGCCCAAGTAGTTTGTGTTGTACCTTAATTTATGAGCAATTCTGTAATTCATTGATCCTTTGCTTTTTCAAGGAGTGGGTCACTGACACTCCTCTCATTCTCACATTCACGACTGGTCATAACATAGGGGCAATTATGTATTTTACTAGGCCTTTTAAGTTTTAAAGGAGTAGGGCTCTCTCCCGACCTCAACAATCTCGTCGAAAACTGCAAAAGCAGCTGGCACTTATAACTACAACATGATGCAGATGTACTGTTTACAAACATGGCAATTACATGAATTTCAGCTTATAAAGGTAACAATAGCAAAATACCTGCTCAGTTATACAAGCCAAAGCCTCAATGACAAGAGTTACAACATCTGAACGACGAATAGCACGAAATGCTCGATTAACTGATAAAGCCTCTGTTGAACTACCTGATGAAGCTACAGCAGCTTTTCTTCTAATTCCAGCAGTGTCAATAAGCTTGAATTTCTGAAGAAAGAAACAAACAAACAAAAAAAACTCTGAATAATGACAGGCCACAAGCAAATATTAAAAAATAAATAAATAAAGTAAAATGCAGCACAAGCACAACAATATTACTCAGTCAATCGAGATGGAGAGGAAGAACAAAAAATAAATAGAAGAAAAAAAACGTGCAAAATAGTGTAGCAACGAGAAGACTACATGCACTCAAAAAGAACAATCCTCCTTCATGATTGCCATTTGTATACCTATGAATAATTAACAATGGCCTAACTGCTTGTGTTTTTTTTTTTTTTTTTTTTTGAGTAAACTCCTAACAAAAAAAAAAGGGGGAGGGAAGGCCCAAACCCATTTTCCAAGAGTTGCGATTGGTTGACAACCAGCTTAAAACTTTTGCTACTTTTCATAAAATGGATCAAACAAATATAAACATTGGGGCGTTCCCACCTAGCGACACGCTGTATCGGAACCCGGGTGTAGTGAAAAGTAAGCAAATGTGTGTTTCACATTGCTGCCTGAGTGTGAAGAAAAATGAGCAAGGATTCCCACGCAGAGGAAAGGGTGTGGGTAAAGAAGCTAGTTCAAAACGAATATGAAAACAAAAACAAAATCATAGATAATGAAACTAGATCGTTTAGACAAAATAGAAATAGAAAAGGAAAGCAAACACAAGGAAGAAAAAATTCGTTTAGAGACATGGAACATAGGAACACTTGCAGGGAAGTCAATGGAATTAGTTGATATTATGATTAGAAGGAAAGTCAATATTTCTTGCCTTCAAGAGACAAAATGGGTAAGAGAAAAGAGTAAAGAAATAGGAAAGACAGAGTTTAAGTTGTGGTACACTGTTATAGATAGGAAATGCAATGGAGTAGGAATTCTTGTGGATAATGATTATAAGGATAAGGTCGTAGAGGTTAAGAGAATGGGGGATAGAATGATACTAGTTAAATTAATTATTGGAGACGAAAAAATTAACATAGTTAGCGCCTATGCACCGCAAGAAGAATTGAACGAGAGCATCACACATAAATTTTGGGACGATATGGATGGATTTATGCAAAGTATATCATTTATGAAAAGGTTTTTATTGGAGGAGAATTAAATGGGCATGTGGGGGCAAGTAATGATGGGTTTGAGAGAGTTCATGGAGGTTTTGGTTATGGTACAAGAAATGAAGAAGGAGAATCAATCTTAGAATTTGCTTTAGCGTATGATCTTCTCTTAGCAAATACTTTATAGGAAAAGGGAGTCGCACATAATTACTTTTAGTAGTGGTCATAACAAGAGTTAAATAGATTTTATTCTAACAAGAAAAATAGATAGAAAAACATGTAGAGATTGTACAGTAATACCCGGTGAAGCGCTTACTACCCAACATAAGTTAGTAGAACTTGATATTAAGCTAAAACGACGACTTAATAGGAATAAAAGAGACAATGACCCTAGAATAAAATGGTGGAACCTAAAAAATAGTAAACAAGTAGAGTTTAGAGAAAAACTATGAAAAGAAAACGTTTAGAATCTTGATTTAGATGCTAATACAATGTGGCTAGAAATGAGTAGTTGCATAAGGAGAGTAGCGTCAAACGTGTTAGGTATGTCTAAAGGCATAGGACCACCAAAGAAGAAAACATGGTGGTGGAACGAGGATGTCCAAAAAGCAATTAAGACTAAAAGAGAGATGTATAGGAAGATACTTAGGTTTCAATATGAAGATGCGTACAATCAACATAGAGAAGCTAGAAAACAAGCTAAAAAAGTAGTTAGTAAAGCTAAAACAAATTTCATGGAAGACCTATATACAAAGTTAGGTAATAGAGATGGTGAAAAATATATTTATAGGCTAGCAAATTAAAAGATAAAAGAAACAAGATCTAGGCCATGTAAGATGTGTTAAGGACGAAAATCAAAAGGTTTTAATGTGCGAAGATGATATTAAGGAGAGATAGAGAAACTACTTCGATAATTTATTTAATGATGGCCAAATTGATATCATAGTGGATGAAAACCCACACCAAGAAAGAAATGTAAACTATACACGCACTATTAAAATTCTGGAAGTAAAAGAGGGCATTGAAAAAGATGAAAATAGGGAAAGCATGTGCCCCTGATGAAATACCTATAGAAGTTTGAAAATGCTTAGGAGAAATTGGATTGACTTGATTAACAAAACTCTTCAACAAAGTTTTAAAATCAATACGGATGCCAATGAATTCGAGAAGAAGCAGGTTTTTACCAATCTTCAAAAACAAATGAGATATTCAAAGTTGTTCAAACTACCAAAGAATTAAATTTAGGAGTCATACTATGAAACTTTGGGAGAGGATAATTGACAATAGACGAAAAAAAGAGACAACAACATCAGATAATCAATTTGGTTTCATAATATGGAGGCGATTTTCCTTGTAAGAAGATTGGTGGAAAAATATAGAGACAAGAAACAAGATCTTCATATTGCATTTATAGATTTAGAAAAAGCATATGATAGGGTTCCTAGAGATGTTCTTTGGTGAGTTCTAGAAAGAAAAGGAGTGCATGCTAGATACATAGACACTATTAAGGACATGTATGAGGGAGTAGTAATTGTTAGTGTATATGTGTGTATTAGGGCTAGGACCACTTGGCCCATGTAGTCTTGTAATTGTATATATTGACTTTATTGACTATAGAATAAACTATTCGATATTTTCCCCAAAACCTAACATGGTATTAGAGCTTTAAGTCTAGTTTTCTCTATTTCAGTCTACTTCATTGTTGATTTTGTTTTGGGATTTTCTTAAGAGGAGAGTTATTCTCATTCTCAGATCTGTCTCGCCATCTCGGATCTATCTTGGGCGTTTGAAGCATTACTTTCTTTTTCTTTTTCTTGTAGCTGAAACAATAAATCTTTAAGTTTTGTAAAGATTTGCAGAGTTGGGCTGAAGAAACGCTGCCGATTGCGCTTTTCGTTTGGTGCAGAGGCCATTGTGTTTTTGTTTTTCGTTTGGTGAAGAGGAAGAGTTGTTTTGTTAGTTGGCTTCCTGATTCACACAATCAAAGCAAGTTGTCTTTTATGACAAGATAAAAGACTAAAAGTTGGTATGTTACTTGCTTTTAAATAGTCAATGCAAATTCTTTTTGCATTTTATGAGAAAGTAGAGCCGTGGGGTCCACAAGCAATTAACTGCAAATTGAGCTGGAATGGTTTTTATTGTCTTTACAATTGAATGGTTATTGGTGACTATGGGTTATGACATGCATTCCCATTTTTTGTCTGCCGCTACTAGTAAGTTAAATGAGCAAAACTACAAGGAGTATTCTCCTCAGTCCACAAGCTATGCTAGTTCGGCTATACCTTCATATACTCAGTTTGGTATTAATGACTTATCTTGAATATTAGACTCAGGTGCTTCTTTTCATATGACGTTTGAAGTTTCCCAGCTTCAGTCTTCTTCTCCCTTAACTCAAAAGTCCTGTGCTCACACTGCTAATGGCACTCCTTTTCAACTTCTCTTTGTGGCACTCTTCACACTCCTCAATTTACTATTCCAGAGATTACTCATGTACCTCAGTTGTCATTAAATCTTATTTCTATTGGTCAGCCTACTGATATGAACAATTTGGTTGGGTTTGATGGCTCTGCTTGTTATGTGCAAGATTGTCATATAGGGACGCTTGTTGGCGCTGGCCGTCACTGTAAAGAGACATAGGGGTTGTATGTGCTTGATTATTTGCATCTCCCTACTTCTAATATTAATGTCCTCCCCTCGGCCTCATGTTTTGTTTCTATTGGCTTTCCTCAATGGCACTATCATCTTGGTCATTTGTGTGGTTCGCGTCTCTCTACTTTAGTTCATCAAGGTGCCCTAGGTAAGGTACCTGTTGATGCAGGGTTTGTCTGTACGGGTTGTAAGCTTGGCACACAGGTACAACTCCCTTACCATTCTAGTATGTCTTGTTCTATTGCTCCTTTTTCTTTAGTTCACTCTGATGTATGTGGTCTAACTCCATTTGTTTCTAAAAGAGGTCACAAATATTATGTTATCTCTATTGATGATTTCTCAAGATACACTTGGATCTATTTTATGAAACATCGTAGTGAATTTCTTCGCATTTACAAGTCTTTTACTACTATGGTTCAAACTCAGTTTTCTACTAATATTAAGATTTTTCGCTTCGACTCTGGTGGTGAGTACTTATCTCACAACTTCCGTCAGTTTTTATCTGATCAAGGTACCCTTCCTCAACTTTCATGTCCTGGAGCCCATGCTCAAAATGGTGTTGCAGAAAGCAAGCATCGTCTCATGTTCCACCGCACTTTTGGGATGAGGCAGTATCCACTTCTATCTATCTTATCAACCTTTAGCCTTCTTCCTTTCTTAAAGGGATTTTTCCAGGTGAATGCTTATTTTCCTCTCCTCCATGCTATGATCATCTTCGTGTCTTTTGTTGCACTTGTTATGTTCGTGAGCGCACCAAACTTTCTCCTCAGTTTGTTGAGTGCATCTTTCTCAGTTGTAGTGTTGAGCATAATATCGCTACTATGATCTTTCTGCTCGTTGGATGCGCATTTCTCGTGATGTCTCTTTTGTTGAGGATCATCCTTTTTATGTTTCTCCTACCTCCACGCGATCCTCCTCTCCTGATGAGGTTGTGTCTTTTCTTTTTCTTCAGACTCCTGAGCCGACTGTTCCTATCAACTCTATCCCTGCACCTGTTGATTCCACTATTTTTGTTTTTCCTTATCATTATTCCCGACGTCATTGTGTTCATGTAGGTGATCAGCATGTTTCTTCCAATATACAATCTCTACCTCCCCAGACTACCACCGATGAGGCTTCTGCTGATGATCTTTCCACATTGCTACTGCAGTCTCCCCCTATTTCACGATATGATCTTCGTGATCGTAGTACTATTAATCCTCTTGCTCGTTTTGGTTTTGTTGCTCGTGATGTACAGGAGCCAAACACTTATAGAGCGTTATAGAGGTACCTGAGTGGCAATTAGATATGACCGAAGAGCTTGCCGCTTAGAGCGCACTGGCACAATGGGATGTTGTTCTTTTACCAGATCATGTTGTTCCTATCACCTGTAAATGGGTCTTCAAGGTGAAGACTCGCTCAGATGGGTCTATTGAGCACTATAAGGCTCGTTTGGCTGCTCGAGGATTTCAGCAAGAACATGGTTGTGATTATGATGAGACATTTGCTCTTGTAGCTCACATGACTACTATCTGTACACTTATTGCTGTGGCTGTTGTTCGTCAGTGAACTATTTTACAGATGGATGTGAAAAATGTTTTTCTTCATGGTGATTTACATGAGGTTTATAGGAAACCTCCACCGGGCTTCTCCTGTCCAACTAGTTATGTTTGTCGTCTTCATCGTGCCCTTTATGGACTCAAACAAGCCCTTACTGCTTGGTTTGAGCGCTTTAGCTCGGTTATTCTATAGGTTGGTTTAGCCGCTAGTGCGCTTGACCCAATTATGTTTGTTCACACTTCTTCATGAGGTCGGACTATTTTATTACTCTATGTGGATGACATGATTATTACTGGTGATGATCAGTCTTATATCGACTTTGTGAAGCAGCGTCTTGGTGAGCAGTTTGTGATGTCTAATCTTGGGCCTCTTCGATATTTTTTGGGCATTGATGTTCACTTCTACAGATGATGGATTTTCTCATCACAACAGCGATACACTCTTGATTTGCTTTCTCGCTTTGGTCTCACTGATGCTAAGACTGTTGCTACTCCTATGGAGCTTCATCTTTAGCTGCGACCGATTAATGGAACACCTCTTTCCGATCCTTCTCGGTACAGGTAACTTATTGACAGTCTTATATACCTTAAAGGTACTCGACCAGATATATCACATGTTGTTCATGTGCTCAGTCAGTTTGTCAATGCTCCTACTTCTGTTCACTATGTTCATCTTCTTCATGTGTTGCGTTATCTCTGGGGTCTTCTCGGAGCTTAATAAACTATTGGGTATTTCCCCAAAACCTAACAGTAACGAGTATAAAGACATTTGGAGGAACTACAATAGAATTTCCCATTACAATAGGACTACATCAAGGATCAGCTTTAAGCCCATATCTGTTTATTCTAGTTATGGATGAACTAACTATACATATTCAAGAGGATATACCATAGATGTTATTTGTAGATGACATTGTCTTAGTGGACGAAACAAGAGATAGAATGAATAGGAAATTAGAGCTTTAGAGGAATACATTAGAATTCACAGGCTTTAGGTTGAGTAGGACGAATACCGAATACATGCACTGTGAGTTTAGAAATAAATGCACTTTAGATATCTAGGATCAATCATACAAAATGATGGCAACATTGAGAAATGCACTTTAGATATCTAGGATCAATCATACAAATGATGGGAACATTGAGAATGATGTTACGCATAGAATTCAAGCTGAATGGACGAAGCGAAGTGCAACAAGTGTGATCTATGATAGAAATATTTCTACCAAGTTAAAAGAAAAATTTTAAAGGACCGCAATTAGGTCAGCTATACTCTATGGAAATGAATGTTGCTCGGTAAAGTAATTACAATTACATAAAATGAACGTAACAGAAATGAGGATGCTTAAGTGGATGTGTGGTAAAACTCGTAAAGATATGTAAGAAACACAAAATTCAAAGAAAAGTAGGAGTAACACCAATTAACATAAAGATTAGGGAAGGGCAGTTACAGTGGTTTGGACACCTGCAAAGACGGCCTACAAATGCTCCCACTAGAAAACTTAACTCAATAGAAACTGACGAAATTCGACGAGGTAGTGGTAGATAGAAGTTAACTTGGGATGCATTAATTAGGAAGGACTTGAATGGTTTGGAACGCTCACCATCAATTGCACAAAATCGAGCACAATGGAAGAGTTTGATCCCAATTAATTTCGGATTTAGGCTATGTTGTTGTTTGAGAAAACTCCTCGTTAGTTATTTAATCTAAAACAAAGCCGTAGTAGCAAAAGCAAATTTTGAATACTCATATGTTGAAGTGCTCAATTTGTCTACAAAGTTGATTTTACAAACTATGTAGATAAATAAAAAATCGAGCACAATGGAAGAGTTTGATCCATGTAGCCGACCCAATTAATTTGGGATTAAGGCTATGTTGTTGTTGTTGTTGTTGTTGTTGTTGTTGTTGTATGTAGATAAATAAAAAATGACATTTTTCATGCACACAAAATGCTATTGAATCACCTGAAAAACTAACTCCGCAAACATGTCATAAACATGTATGACAAAGAACATAAAATTCAAATGATATCTAACTGAAAGAAATGCATTATTGGGAAATAAGCAAACCTGCCCATCTGGTCCAACAAATTCAGTATCAATAGCATCACGAGTAGTTCCACTAACAGGGCTGACAATCGTTCTCTCCTCGCCAACTAATGCATTCAGAATACTACTTTTACCAACATTTGGTCGACCAACAATAGCAATTGAAGGCACATAACTATCCCTTTCATCAAGAATCTTCGAGTCCTGGCCATCATTGTATAAAAAGTATTGAAATGAAAGGACAATGCTAGGGTGACCTTTTTGGGACACCCAAAATAGACATCTTTTGTATGTGTCCATCGAATACACGTCGATTTGTGCGCACACAAACATCAATGTGGAAATCAATGGACACTAACAATAGAGTGTCCATTCTGGGTGTCCCAAAACGAGTCACCAAATCATTTTCCAAGAAGAAAAAAATAAATTAAATCACTAGGAAGTGGCTTCATATTACTGAATATATCAGATATGGCAAAGAACAGTCATATTGAAATACCCTTGGTCCCTTAGTCATAGATAAGATAAAAATAGCTAAATAAATAAAATGAGAGAATAGCAATACCTCGACTATTTTAAGATCTGAACATACAAGTTCTAGAAGCTCTCCTGTTCCCGTGCCAGCTAAAGCAGAAATAGGGAGAGGCGAAAATCTACATTGACCGACAAGAAAATAATTGCGTCATATCATTATAAAAAGTGAAATACATGATAAAAAAGATAAAATGAATATTTAGTGCATTAGATGCTTATAAAGTATATATAAGAATGACAACTTCCAAATTTCCAATTTATCAAGTACATAAAAAGCATATTTGAGTTCCTTGACACACACATCTACATTATGGAAGTTGCTTATTTTCCAATTCCAGCTATATGCACAAAAAACATGTAACAACAGCAAAGCATAAGTTTTAAGATCCTAATTTATAACAACGTAAGACTAGATTGCTATGGTCATGCTTTCTCAATGCACAAATGATCCAGCTACCAAGTCAAATGCTTGAAGAAGGGATGTCTACAAGTTATCTTTCAAAAGCATACAACAACAACCAAACCTCCGTCTCAAATTAGTTGGAATCTATTACGTAGATTAAACACTTCCACCAAAATCAATTCAAAGCAATTGATTATGTGCTTTCACAATCCTTTAAATCCTTTATCCTTGACATACCGCAAGTTTCCTTAGGTCGGCCCTTATAGATTGAATTCATTCAATTTGTACTATGTTGAGTTTTCTTACTAGACATTTACATGACACCATTGGGTATATCCAAACCACAACAACCCCTTAACCTTGTTGCATTTAATGGAACTACTACTTTTCTTTGAATATATGTATTTCTTATTCAATCTTTATGAGTTTTAACACATCTGCCTAAGCTTCCTCATCTCTGCAACACTCATTTTATGTATGCGTTGTTTCTTTACTGCGCAATATTCACTTCTATAAAACATAACTGGAGTAATTGTGGTCTTATAGAATTTTCCTTTAAGCTTAACAAGGATACTTTGATCACATATCGCACCTATTGCAGTTATGTACTCCTTCCATACAACTTAAACTTTATTTGAAAATGTTAGAATTAGTACTTTAGGTCTACCCAATTGTTTCAGATTTTCGTTATTTATTTTTATCAATATATGTGCACCTTCATTCATTCCTAGATATTAGTAATTTGTGTTTATTTGATGTGCGTAGGAATTTAGTAAATCCTATCAATACATTGGGATGAAATAACTAGGCATATTCAAGAGGATATACCATGGTGTATGTTATTTGCAAATAATAGTCTTAGTGAACGAAACAAGAGATGGAGTGGATAGGAAATTAGAACTTTAGAGGAATGCATTAGAATCTAAAGGCTTTAAGTTGAGTAGGATGAAGACCAAATACACGCACTGTGACTTTAGAAATACTAGACATCAAGATGATGGAGTCATAAAATTAGGGGAAGTAGAAGTTTCTATGGCGAACCACTTTAGATATCTAGGATCAATCATACAAAATGAAAGCAATATTGAGAATGATGTCAAATATAGAATTCAAGTTGAATAGAAGAAATGGAAGAGTGCAACAGGTGTGATTTGTGATAGAAATATGACTACTAAGTTAAAAGGAAAATTTTACAGGACCGCGATTAGGCCAGCTATGCTCTATGGAAGTGAATGTTGGGCGGTAAAGTAACAACAACAATATAAAATGAACGTAGCAAAAATGAGGATGTTTAGGTGGATATGTGGTAAAACTCGTAAAGATATAATAAGAAACACAAAAATTCAAAGACTATTAGGAGTAGCACTAATTGACACGAAGATTAGGAAAGGGTAGTTGTCGTGGTTTCGTTACCTACAAAAACGTCCTACAAATGCCCCACTAGAAAACTTGACTCAATAGAAACTGTAGAAATTCAACAAGGTAAGGATAGACTGAAGTTAACGCATTAATTAGGAGGGATTTGGATGGTTTGGAAAGCTCACCATCAATTGTACTAAATTGAGCACAGTGGAAGAGTTTGGTAAATGTAGCCGACCCCAATTAATTTGGGACTGAGGCTATGTATCTATACATTAGGAACTTTCTATTATTTTTTATTGCTATGTTTCTATTTTTTAGTTGTTATTTTTTAGGTGTCTTAGAATTATAAGTTTTAGTTGTTTTATGACTTTATTTATTTCAGTTTTCTTTTAGCTATTTATATGTACAGCTTTTTCTTGGAAGTTAAATGAAATCAAAATTCAGTTATATTTTGTTGTGTGTGGCTGAATACTTGAGAGCCCAAAACAAAGTTTGTCGAGACTCCATTTCTTTCCTTGCATAATATTTTTCAATTGTTCTTTTTATCTTAAATTGGTGTCAAAACCAACAAAATTGGTATTGGAGCTAAATTCTTAGGGGATATGTGGTATGGGTTCTGAAAAGAGTTTCGACAACACTGCTCCCATCTTTGATGGAGAAAACTACCAACTTTGGACGATGAAGATGGAGACTTACTTGGATGCTTTGGATTTGTGGGAAGCAGTAGAAGAGGATTATGATCTCTCCATTACCAAACAATCCTACAATGACACAAATCAAAAGCCACAAAAAAAGAAAAACCAAGAAGGCAAAGGCAAAGCTTATTTGTTTGTTGCTGTCTCAACAACCCTTTTCACCAAAATTATGTCTCTCAAATTCGCAAGAGATTTGGGATTACCTAAAGAAAGTGTATGAAGGAGATGAAAGGATTTGAGGTATGCAAGTTCTCAATCGAACTATAGAATTTTCAATAGGAGAAACGCTGAAAGATTATAAGACTGTTAAACAGTACTCTGATAGATTGCTAATTGTTGTAAACAAAGTGCGGCTACTTGGCACGGAATTTCCAAATTCGAGAATTGTAGAAGAGATTCTCGTCAATGTGCCAAAAATATTTGAAGCATCTATTACCACTTTGGAGAACACAAAAGAACTTTCCAAGATCAAGTTGGCAGAGTTGTTGAATGTCATGCAAGCATAAGACCAACAAAGATTTACGCGGGAAGGTTGTGTTGTTGAAGGCGTTCGTCAAGCCAAACGTCAAGAAAACAATAAACCTTACAAAAAATGTCCAACAAATGGAGAAAACATTGCAAGAAAACAAGCCCAAAGCATGGGTAGAAACTCAAGGAGAAACTATCCACCATGTCGTTGTGGGAAAAAAGGTAATCCACTATAAAAGTGTTGGCAAAGACCGGATGTGAAGTGAACCAAGTGTGATAATCTTGGACAAGAAGCTATGATTTGCCAAAGAGAATCTCAAAATAATGAAGTTGAGGCCAAAGTTGTTGATCAATATGATTAAGATCAAATTTTTGTTGCAAATTGTCATTCAACCAAAGATTCCTGCGAAAGTTAGTTGGTTGATAGTGGTTGCACAAACTACATGTGTCGCGACAAAACTTTATTTAGAGATTTAAAGCAAGTTGAAATCAAGAAATTTAGAATTGGAAATGGTGGTTACAACCTAGCGAAAGGAAAATGCATCGTTGCAATCAGAACACGTTCAACTACAAAATTAATTTCATATGTTCTTTACATACCCGACATAGATCAGGATTTACTTAATGTGGGTCAAAATGATTGAAAAATGATATAACGTATCCTTTGAATATTTGGAATGTTTTATTTTTGATGTTGTTGGTCATGAAGTTTTGAGGGTTAAAATGAAAGAGCTTATCGTTCAATCCAATAGAAGTGAAGCCGAAGACCAACAATGAAGTCATCACTCCAAAAGCGAGGGACAAGAAACGTGGCTCTCGTTACCGTCCAAAAATGTTGATTGTGAAGAAGAAAGATGTGTCAAGACATCAAAGAAGGTCATCATTGCATGGAAGAAGGTTATTATTACTTAAGCTCCAACCAAAGATATTTAAGATTGCAAGGTACTTTATTGATGTTCCACTAAAAACAAGGAACCTTAATTCAACCTAGAAAATTTTCAACTTCTCCATGATGTTACTGGTTTAGTCATATCTGGTGTTCTTACAGCATCACTTGGTGTTAATAACGTTGAAAACATCACCTCAGCAAAAGCTCTTTCTAAAAGAAAATTTGATGGTTCAGTTAAAGGAGGAGATATAAGAAGCGGACCAAGTCGCGGCTTTCCTAAAGTTCAAGAATCGCTGAAACTTCAGATTATAGCGCTCGAGATTGGTGTACATTCTTCACTATTTAATGTGGAAGAATCGATAGTGTATTCAGATTGGTTGCGTCGTCCTCCTGATATAATTTCAAGTCAACAAGTTTGAGCTTCTCAATTAGAAGATTAAAGTTTGAAGATCATAAAGCAAGGAGGAGCATTAGAATCAATACTTTAGGTCTACCCAATTGTTTCTAACTTTCGTTATTTATTTTTTATTAATATGTGTGCTCCTATATTCATTTCAATATTTTAGAAATTTGAGTTTATTTGACGTGTGTAGGAATTTAGTAAGTCCTATCTATACATTAGGAACTTTCTATTGTTTTTCTCTATTTTTAGTTGCTTTTTTTAGGTGTCCTAGAATTAGAAGTTTTAGTTGTTTTAGGACTTTCTTTCCTTCAGTTTTCTTTTAGCTATTAACATCTACGGTCGTTTTCTTCGAAGTTAAGAGAAATCGAAATTCATTTTTGTAGTTTGTTGCAGTGTTTTCAAGGCGGTCCCAGTCCCCCCCCCCCGCCTTAGGCCTTAAGGGGTTTCCACCGCTTAGCCCTTAATAAGGCAGGTGGCGGGCCTAAAAATAATTATTAAAAAATATTTTATTAAAAATATAATTTATTTATTTATTTTCTTGAAAATATTATTTATTTTTTAAAAAATATTTTTTATTTCAAAATGTGTAATGAGGAGTTAAAAATATGGTGGTGAGAATGTGTAGGTGAGAAAGTATGTCACTTACTGTTGAGGGGTCTCTGCAACAACAACAACATAGCCTCAATTCCAAATTAATTGTGGTCGGCTACATAGATCAAACTCTTCCATCGTGCTCTATTTTGTGCCCGCCTAGGCACCGCCTCACCGTATTGAAAACATTGATTTGTTGTGTGTGGTTGAATACTTGAGAGCTCAAACCAAAGATTGTTGGAACTCCATTAATGATCTCTCTCCATGCATAATTTTTTCAATTATTCTTTTTATCTTATATTGGTTTCAAAACTAAGAGTAACATTATCCTTAATATGGCCATCCTTTTGTTGTTACTGATCCTATATTCCAAAAAAAATACATTGAATAATAAAAGTACCATACAAGTTACAACACCAAATTATCTTGTAAAAATCAACAATTCTCCTGTAGGCTTTGTGATAGGCCACCGATCCAAGTTAATTAAGAGGCAGGGAGAAAGAGAGGTAGTTTCAACCAAAGATACAGTAACAATTGGAATCTTATCTCAAATTTAATAACTCAGAGTTGAATTATCGTTCGGTTGGTTCCTTCCCCATGTTGTGGTTGTTCTATACACATTTTGGGATCTCAAACCCCATAATCACCTTCCCCATACAAAACAATTGCTATGGCTATAGATCTCATTATATCAGCTAACTTCTCAAATAGTCTACGATAGCATGTCCCTCTTCTAACTTACAATTTGGCATTCATTCAACCATCCAATAGGCGCCATAGCAAACAATTGAGCTACTAGTTAGTTGGCACAACCTAGCTTTTTCCAACACATAGAGACTACTACTATCCGTAATCTCAAAACTTTTAAGGTTTTTTTCATCTCAAATCAACCACACAATGACAAACATGCAAAATGTTTTGCTATGTTCCTTAAATTTAGCCCCCTAAGCTGAAATTAATTTGTCTATTCTTAAAATATATTTTCACCTACTCCACACACCCCTAATAAACCAACATTGCTACAACCCTCACTTTCCTGTTTGTGTAAAGTGCAACTACGGGGCAAAAGATACAACTTAGGGCTTTTCTTTTGGAGAATGCTAATAGAACTTGATCTTCTCCAAGACATTAAACCAACGTTTAATATTAGAGGGAATAAGACTATTAAATACAATATTATCCTTCATATATAAGGTAAGCTTCCACGACCATTAAATATAACATGTCTCCGAAACATTTGGGCATTTGGGTAATCAGTAAGGAAAATGAGATGATTTAAAAGCAGCCTAAAGGTTCCGATTTCCAAATACATCTATCCTCTTTATATTAATTGCCTTGACTCTAACATTCTAAAGGCATCCAAAATATGTCCAAATTTTATGATTCTCTAATTGTTAGGTTTCTTCTTAAGAGGAAATCTCCGTTTGGGTAAGGATTGAAAATTCAACTTCACCTATAATGTTTGCCTCTTAAACTTTGGAAGTAATTCAGGGAAGTTCAATTCCATGTAGGGAAGTGTTGTAAAATACTGAAATTAAACAGAATTAAAATGAACTTTATCTAAGGGTTGAGACTTGAGATTCAAATTTTGTAGAGGCACACTTAGGAGAATGTTGTTTATAATATTTCTTAAATGTTTCTTTTTATACATGATATAAAAGTTTTAAAGTTTAATCTAATCTTTTTGATCCATTCAAATATTATTTCTTTCTTCCTTTTTTGCAATAAGTTAAAATTCATTCCTCATATATGACATCAATTCTAGTCTTGCATCATGTAATATGTTTCTGTCCTATTGGGGGCGTCTCAAAAAATGACATTAGTTGTAATCTTTTTTCTTACAAGTTAGCATGGAAATTTGCCCCTTACTTCATAACAGTTTTAGGACGAATTATGTTTGCATGTAATTCTTAATTGGGTGTTGAAGAAAATTGAAAAATTTGTGGAAATCCAAAGAAGTTAGGGGAGTTCTAGTACCATGGGTTGATCCCAATGAAATTATGTTATTTGTTGACGATGGGTAACAATTAAACTATATAGAGTAGGGATCTTTGTGAAATGTTGCTTCCCCATCCACATTTCCTTCCAGAGTTTAGTACATTCTCCATCCCCTATTTGGAGCTCGATGTGGCAGGAAAATTCTGCTAACAATAGAGCTACAAAAGGATAGGTATCAATGTTAATTAGATGGCCCTTATTATTGGCTAGGGCTATAATTGTAAGTTTGGAGTATTCTAGTATGTTCTAATAATAGAGCATAAGGGAGAGAAAGGTTGTAAGGGGATCTTTTAATTGTCTAGTAAGAATTCTCTTTTAGAGGGTTTTGGGAGAGAGATAGACATCTCGAAAGTCTATCAACCTTGATCTTGTTCTTGTAATTTCTCATTTTAGATCAGTCGAAGTGTTCTTCCATTTGAGATCCTATCGCAAACCTCCATGGATCCTAAGTCATGCATCTTGAAGGCACACCAACTCTTATATGCACCACAAGTAAATAGAATCAGTCAGGAGCAGTAATTATAACCCACACTAAAAAGGCTAAATCAAGACCCAAGAAACATGCTCATCCAAAATGCTGGAATATGGATGACTTAATGATCAACCACAGATGGTGATAGCATTAATTTCACCTCTCAAGATGTTCTATGCTACTATTCAATATAACCTCCGTCATATGGAAGATTTGAAAACAACACTCTTTATTTTGTGCAACAAACAACACTCTTTTTCATATACTATAATAAGGACAAAAAATTAATGGTTTAACTTTGGAAAATGGAGATGTCAGAGGCAATAAAACATACAACTAGACAACAAAGCCATTTTGTTACGCAACATCTATTGACATAATTTCTAATATAGCCAATCAAGAAGGTGAAGTATAACTTTGTGCCCTTCCAGCATCTTTCCACATATGGGAGTCTTCTAAAGTTAATCCTTGTCTTTATACAATCAGTCTTTCATTCCATTTAAATAAAACATGGAACATCATATTGATAAGAATATCAAAAATAATTAATAAGCAGACAAATAAGAAATAGCTCACCCTAATGACCAAAATTCTGACGCTTGCAGGATTCCTTTGCGTGGAGACTCACACTTATTTACAGCAAGAATGGTAGTCTTTTTTGAATAGTTCCTACGCAACCAATCCGCTATTTCCACATCTCCTGCTGTAAGGCCTGCCTGTTCAATACAATTGATATAGTATGCAAGCTAACATTTGAGCTTTCTAGGCCCATAATCAAGAAAATCTGCTATATACCGTAAAAATCAAGTTTATTTTAGCATTTTGAGGCATATCTTTTTCAATGCACCAAACTATTAGTACATTACGTGTACGGGTATTAGCTTAATAAAAACTGTTGGCAACTTCATAATAGGTACCATTCAAGGTCAGTGGAAAGTTAGACACAACATTCTCAATAAAACAAAAGAATATTTGTTTATAATTAATAAATTATAGATAATCCACCTACTTTCCAAGTAGTCAAAGAGGTAAGGAGAGCGCAAAGTAAATTTGAGTGGAGAGCAGTGTAAGAGAGTGTTATTGAGCCTTTATGATCAAATGAGGTCTAGATAGCTTTGATTTCTACATGTCAGAAGCCCTCCAAGTTTCTAGCCACCTAGCCAAACCCAGAAAAGTAGAAGCTTTTAGCAGAATATACCTATGAGTGACTTAACACCACCTATGTAGAACATTGTATGCGCTACATAACCAGCCTCAAGTTCACATTAAGGAGGAGGGCTCTCATCCCATTATCCATACTTGAAAAATGGGGTGGGAGGTCCCAAGAACATTTTCCATACCCAAAAATAGGGGAGGGAAATCCCAAGCCCATTATCCATACCAAAAAAATACAAAAATTCAAAGAAAAGACGGGCCAACACCAATTGACGCAACGATTTGTGAATGACGATTTTGGTGGTTTGGACAACCCCAAAGACGACCTACAAATGCCCCCATTAAAAGACTCGACTCAACAGAAACTGAACATATTAGATGATGCAGGGTAGACCAAAGCTAACTTAGGGTGCGGGTGCACTGATTAGGAGGGATTTAAAAAACTTGGAACGTACACCATCAATTGTACTAAAAAGAGCACAATGGAAGAGTTTAATCCATGTAACAGACCCCAAATAATTTGGGACCAAGGCTTGTTGTTGTTGTTGATACCTATGTGTGACTTGGGCAATGCCTCGCAATCACTACTCGTAAAAAAAAGTCCAGAATTAAGGAAATGACAAGCCTACTAGAAAACAAGTTTTAGGTTTCATGTCACTGATTAATAAACACCGAGTTTTTGAAAGCACACCACCAAGTGCACTAAATCGAGTGGAATGGAAGAACTTGATCCATGTAGCCAACCACAACTAATTTAGGATTGAAGCTTTGTTGTCATAGGAAAAATTACAAAAGAGAGGTTGTATTTCATTTTCAGTATACCTGGCCATCAACCAAAAAGATTATAATAGAGGCCTCTTCTACCGCAAAAGTAGCTTGTCTCTCTATCATTGATGGCATCCTGGCTATAGCTGCCTCCCTAGAGGCAAGTGAAATTCCCTCCATGCCAATAGTTGTGGAAATTGCTAAATTATCCTTTATGTCATCATGTGATTTGGAAACAGTGAGAACGCCTCCAGTATCAACCACCATGAATTCACAGTCCCCCCAAAATGCTCTTCCATACAAACGATCTCTCGTAACGCCAGGTTCATCCACCACAATAGCACTATTCCCCTACAAATATTTAAAAAGAAAAAAAAAGAAGTAAGTTTCACGTGACTACTAGCAAGTCCTGCATAAGAGAAAAAAGAGATGTTATTAAATATAAAAGACATACATGCAAAAGTAAATGCACAAAAGTTGATTAAAGAATGAAAAGAAATACCCCAACAAGCCGATTAAACAATGCAGATTTACCGACGTTTGGCCTTCCAACAATTGCAACTCTAGGAAGGAGATGGTCAGGAATCTACAAGAAAAAATAATTATATGTACAGTCAACTGAGATATAATATAATAAAATTTACAAGGAATCTATAACAAGTTTGCTATGAAGAGAAATATGTGTCTACGAGATGATAGCTTCAAGAAAATAATATACAAAAATAACAATAAAAGATGCACATCCAAGATACCAAAGGCAGAACTAAAAATTCAAATGATAAATGAAAGAAATAAGCACTTTCATAATGAATCATTGATCCTATCCTCATACATAATTATATAGAAAAATTTTGGAATGTTCTTTTCTTTCTTTCTTTTTCATCTATTTAGTTTTTAAGGTTAGGGGATGAGGATAACCGAAGGAGGTTACAAGTTCTTGGCCTTAGAACTTAGATGCCATCAATCATGGAGAGACAACTAACAATGCCATCAAGTGAAAGAAATAAGCACTTTAATAACCCTTGTCCAAGTAATAAAAAATAGCTACTGCAGATGGGTCCTTAACCATTTGGCACTAAGATCAAGAAATTTCGATCTGACAATGCCAAAGATTATCGTAACCAAACTTTGACCTGATACTATTAAAAGGTAAAATCAATCATGAACCTTTTGTGTTCACACCCCACAACCAAATGGTCTGGTTGAAAAAGAGAACACTTGACAAGACCCGTGTCTTCTAATTATAAATATATTTCCTTGTTGTGTCTTTGACTTTAAAAGCCCGATGGAAGTATCGTCCCAATTTTCATACTAGTCTTAGTCCTCGAACAATCTAGCTTCTAAAATATTCAATTATGTCGCCTATGTTTATATCAATCATCCAAATTGGGAGGAGTTAGATCCAAAAGCTCTCAAGTCTGTCTTCATAGGGTATTTCTCTATTCAAAAAATGTGTCAATCTTATCCATCCACTTCTCGAAAATTCTCTCACAAGATGTCACTGTCAATAAGCACAAGGTGTATTTTCTTGCTTTTCTTCAAGGGGAGAAATCTATCAAGGAAAACAATAAAAATTTGTTACTTCCTTTTGGCATAGACTCCACACTTGAGCAGCCAATTTGAGTCGAAGTTTCCTTTTGACTTGGATGTGTTACTCTATGTTTTACAAGCCCTTAAAAATTGTTACATCAATGTTCAAACATTATGAGTTAAATATATCGTGCAAGGATTAACTCCACCTTAAAATATTACACGTTCAGTGCACCTATTTGAATCCGTGGTTTAAAGGGTGTGCCTGCTCAATTTCACAATAACAAATCCCTATATAGATCAGGTACTGAGTATTGGGCAAAACCTCAAGATAATGCAACAAGCATTAGATCATATTTGTAGGACACCATTAGATCAGGTACTGAGTATTGGTTTAAAGGATTGTGGTATGGTCATCACTATGTATGTTCACTCGTATGTTTCTCATTACATGGGTTTACGATCCGAGCATTGTGACATGGCGATTAGGTACACTCCACCTTGAGGACAAGGTGGTTTTTAAAGGGGCAGTTGATGATAGGACTAGGGGTATTGTTGGAATTTCCATGTTTTTAGTGGAAAACCTAATTAGGGTTTAGAAAGAGTATTTATATAGATACAAAGTGATTAGAAGTATTATGGTATTCTTATTGTTAAGTTAAAGAACTCATTGTGAGTTAGGAGAGTACGGCCTCTCTTGGTTGTTTGATTTTCTTATTCTTAGTAATAACACTAGAGTCGCGCTATGTGCACCCCGATATCCTCTCAAGGCACCCTGATTTTTTTTAATTTATGTTGGTTCTAAAAGAAAATGACATATTTGCCTCGGGGTGCCCAGAATAATCGGTGGGTGCCTACCGGGGTGCCCTGAGTAATCGATGGGGTGCCCATAGCGTGACACTGCATTAATTGACATTACGTTTAAGGTCTCGGTGAGAAATGACCGAACATATGGTCTAGGACGCACAGGATCGAGACATAGGTTGGCTTGTCAGTTGGTGTCAACCGAGACATATACACATGTCTCGGCACAAGACCACCAAGACCACTTGTATAGTCTCGATGGTCACCCATTGAGTTAGGTGTTTGACTACCTTATTTAGGTGTCGGTTGGTATAGACTGACACTGTAATACGGGTCTCAGCAAGACATGACCGAGACCACTTTAACATGTGTCTGGGATAGCACCGTTGCTTCACAAACTAGGGGCATTTTGGTCAAAGTCTCGAGGTGCCCTGATCAATGAGGTGCCCTGAGAGGATACCAGGGTGCACATAGCGCGACTCTAAAACTATCTATTATCTCTCTCAAATATGATTTGTTTATCTTAGTTGTGTGTATTCGGCACATTGATAGAACACTGTTCTATCAAGGCCCCTAAAAAATTTGTTAATTATCTATTCACCCCTTTCTATCTACTAGTAGTAGTACTAGTAGTCATTGACTTTAATATTCAATATTTACTTCAAAAAGTACTAACCAAAGACAATAATTTCAAACGATGCATATGTACCGTCAATTATCAACTATCAAATTTTTATAGGAATTATCAATTATCAAACACATTTTGTTTCTAAAATTATTTTCACCTCCCTGAACTTATAAAAAGTTATATATGGAATTTTCAGGTTAGCTTACATTTTAAATCGTTTGGGGATTTATATATGGAAGTTTCCTGAACTTATTTTCATCTTCATGAACTTAAAAAAAATACTAAGGCTACTGCCCGCCTAGGTCACCACCTAGGTGGTGTGAGCCAAAAAAAAACTAGCTGGCTCCTTGCAATCAGGATTCGGAATAAATAACAACAATGAATAAGCAAAAAGATATATGCCCCACAAATTGCCTACACAAAGAAGCCAATAGCAGCAACAAAAACATAACCTTAATCCCAAAATTAGTTGTGGTCGGCTACATGAATCAAACTTTTCCATTGCTCTTGATTTATTGCAATTGATGACATGCTTTCCAAATTATTTAGATTCCTCATAATTAATGTGTCCCAAGTTAGCTTCTGGCTACCCATATCCAATCGAGTTTCTTCAGTTTCTATTGAGTCAAGTTTTCTAATAGGGGCATTTGGAGGTGTCCAAACCACCGCAACCGCCCTTCCATAACCTTTGTGTAAATTGATGTTTTGAGTGAATGAGTGGCCCTTAGTGAGTGAATAGTAGTCTAATAGTGAAACAAAAGTAGTAGGTACTACTTTTCTTTGAGTTTTTGTATATCATATTTTATCTTTATGAGTTTTATCACACATCCACCTAAGTATCCTCATATCCACTTAGTTCATTTTATGTTCATGTTTCTTCACCGCCCAACATTCATTTCCATAAAGCATAGCTGGTCTAATTGTGGACTAACAAGATTTTCCTTTAAACTTGGTGTGGAATATTCCGATCACAGATCACACATATTGCACGCCTCCATTTCCTCCATCCAGGCTTGAATTTTGTGTATGACATCATTCTCAATATTACCATCATACTGTATGATTAATCCTAGATATCTAAAGTGATACACTTTAAGAACTTCTACTTCTCTATTTTTACCACTTAAAAGATGCCAAGAGCAACATTTGAAAACGTAATGAATGTCAGTGCGATGCTAAGAAAACTTATTTTGATGGTATAATTTCGGTAGATAAATATCTATAGTGAATACACTTTAAGAACTTCTACTTCCCTATTTTTACCACTTACACTTTTTCATTGTTGTCTCTCCAACGCCATCGACCCCACTTATTCCGATACTCCGGCGAAACCACGAAAAAATACCTCCATTCACTCAATAAGTGTGTCATCGTCTCTTTTGCATTCAATTTTATGAGTTTTTTAGGGTTTTGGAGGACTTTCTTAATTCGGTTGTTGTGTTGTTGGTGTTTAAGACATTGATTTGGGCTTAAATCGAAGATATTTGCGCAAAATGCAGACAGATTCTAGAAGAACAAGTGATATAGACTACAATGAGGCAATTTTTGCTCGGTTTGGTGTTCTTTTGTGTCATTTCGTTTTCTCACGTTCGTTGTTGTCACCCATGTCGTTCTTTGGCTTAGGACCAAGACAAATAGTATGGGTCTCGGTCGTGCAGTGCTGAGACTCATAGTTCAAGTCTTGGTCCTATATAACTGAGACCAAGAATCTACATGTATGTCTCGATTGCCACGAATTGAGACTAGTTGTAAGGGACACAGAAGAAGACAACTAAGACCCATTCACACATCTTGGCCTTGTGAAACCGTCCCTAATCGAAACCCAACACTAAACCAAGGTTTCAAAATAGACTAAAATGGGTCGATGCACCTTCTCAAGGTGGTATCGAGTAAAGAAACATGTGAGAAAGAGGGGATTTTAGGGCTGGGAAAACTAGGGAATCAATGATGATGGGGTTTATGTGGTTAGGGGTGAGGGTAGTTTCGGGGTTTATAAAAAATGTGCAGTAGATTTATATATTGAATAGAATTGGGGTATGAGTGCGAAATGGGTGGGTTTAGGAATAAGTGGAGTCTGTTTAGCCTCTCCCTTATTTTATTCAGAAATAAAACTTATCAAACTTCAATAATAATTTGCTAGAAAATAATCAATTAAAATGGGATAACTGGATGTATTTATTTGAGTCAATTCATTAGAAATCATAATTAAAGCGTATGAATAAGTTCAATTTCTTATTTGAGCGTGAAGACATATTGAAACTACAAATTTGCTACATGCACACTACACACCTTTCCCTCTTTCAATATCCTATTGATAATAAATCGCAGAAATTAACAAAGATCAACATGCATGGCCAACAAGAAGATTGATTATCGAATTTAAAATAAAATAAGCAAACCTCTTAGATTCCATATTTCTAGCAATACATAAAATCCAAATGTCAATAATAAATGCATACTGACATTTCCATATGAGCCTTTTAGCCTCTTTTTCTTTCCAGAATTTTGTTTCTGATAACTTGCCTCATCTTCTGAACCACCATCAAAAAGAAAATATCTTATGTTTTGATTTCAATAAATTGATAATGGAATATTTAAACAAAGAAAATATAAAGTTCTCTGTCCAACAAATAAAGGAGCCAAAGAAATTTTTTTTTTGATACCTCCTAAACTATTTCATGTATTTACTAAAAACTACCAGTCGTAAAGAGAATTTTTACTTTCCACTTAAACACGAATTCCTAACAGACATGAAAAACACTAGCAATGTTTTAGCTTTTTCACAAACGACAGATGGGTAGTGGGAGCTTCCATCCTTCTTCATCACAGCTGCATGTTTCGTGTATAGAAAAAACACATTTTTGGGATATTAAATCAACAACTAAGCATTTTTGAGAGCTTCTCACATCCATTAGCATCCGTTTGATTATAAAATTTTGTTTAAAAGTTTTGTTAACCAAGTTAATCCAATTTCTCCAAAGCATTTCCAAACCTCTATGGGTATTTCATCTGGGTCAATTATAAGAAAAACAACAAGATACATAATCTAAGTATGGACAATCAAATGCATTGGTAGTCAAATAGACAAATACATACAATACTATGAAGTACAAATTTGTCAAGTTTCAACTATCTAAATCAAGCACAAGAACAAATAGTTCAGTATACAAAAAACTAATAAGTACAAGCCTCAAAGTATTGTATAAATCACCAATCATCATCTTCAAAAACAATTTTTTCGAAAAAGACCTGGTGTTAGCATCTCAAATGTTGTTGGAGTCTCTCCGTAGTTATGCTTGCAAAAGTGGAGGATGCAGGATGGGCGGTTTTTAAAGTAATGATGCATATTTAATGTTATAATTTATAACTTCCTCCATTTTCTAGCTGCCCCTTGAGTTTTTGAGTATATGTTACCAAAAGCACATTGGCAACACCTTTAGAACATTGTCTATAGAGCTAAAAATGTTGCACCTCAAATCTAAGCATCAAACAAGTTAGCTAAACAAGATAGAAATGTTTCAAACAAGTTATCTAAACATCAAGTAAATACAACATTTCCTATTGACCAAGTGCATCAAAATTAAGTAAGTAAACTGAGCGCACCTATAATCAATTCCCGGGACAGAGACAGAGAATGTTCCCTGACGGCGTCCTTTGCTTCCTTATCAAGTGCTTGGACATCAAAAGAAACAATATCACCACCATCGCTTTCCTCCTCACTCTCAAACCCGTCCTCTTCTTCGTCGGCAACGAAGCGGTCTTCGTTAGAGGTGGTGGAGGAGGAGGAGGAGGAGCAGAAAAGGGGTTGGAAGCGTTTTGGGTTTGAGAGAGATGAGAAAGCGCTCTTGGCGAATGGAGGACGGAGGGATACGAAGGGAGCGAAGTGTGTTGGAGAGAAAGTCGGGGCTCCGGTGGAAATTGCTTCGCAGAGGACGGATGTAGTGATGGGTAAGGATGCAGTCATTCTCTCTCTGCTATACACTAACAGCTATCTCTTCCTTCACCTTCATTTCTCACGCTTCAAAATCCCTCCAGGGGTTTTCAGAAAAGATCCCTGATTGACTGCTTAATCACTGTTCGATGCTCATCGAGATCTGCCTTTCCAGGTCGATGTTTTCGATATAATAATAAATATAAATATAGAGGCCCGCTATGTGTACCCCAATTATCACTCAGGGCACCCCATTTACAAGGGCACCCATCGAATTTATCATAGCACCCCCAAATTAGACGAAAATGCCCTTGAACCCTAAGGCTGAGGCACCCCACCTATTTCAAGTTTAGCCTAGTACTGGTTTCCATTTTTTCGAAACCTCATTTCCCACAAATGTTCTTATAGCCATCGTGATTTGGACGCGAAATCAACTAAGTCTCATATTTTTCATCATTCTCTCCCACATATTCCTGGTTTTTTCAAGTTGGACTGATTTTTTTGCCCAATTGAAGTGGTCAGCGGCTAAGGACGAATTCGGATTTGGGGTCATTGTGAAATCAAGAGGGAAAGTTAGGTATGTTTGGGTTTTTGTTCGATTTTATGTTCATTTAGTTTGTTTTCTTTGTAGTCCTCCATGAAAATGCTTTAATATATGGGTTTTCTTGCAAACCCGTAATATTCGGCCACACAGGACCGTAATGTGATCATTAATCTCAGAAATACCATACCGAGACTTATGAGCATTTCTTGTTTGTATCCAAACGACACTTAGCCCATATAAAATTTCATTACATCTTGGACACAAGTAACCGAGATTCTTGTTTTGGTCTCGGTGCTAATAAACCGAAGCTCGTATATTACTTATGCGTAGGTTTAGTCTCGAAGGATAAATGCCGATACTTGATGATAGATCTCGGTTTCGTCATACCGAAATTTTGCCTTAGGTTTTGGTTATGTTAACCGACATTTTTGTTTTGCTATCGATTATGCCATACCGATTCAGTGTTGAAAATACTTTTTTTTTAGTTTTTTTTTTTGCTGTACAAGAGATTATATGCTTACAATGTATTTCTCTATCAGATATGGCTCGAGGGAAATTTACTGTTTCTAGAGAGGATGTTGATGGAGAGCCCACGAGAGTACAACGAGCGTCGGTCGTGGCTACTGCTTCTTCTGGTCCTGCAGCTCCTTCTGTTCCTCCTACTCCTCCCCCTGCTCCTCCTGCTACTCCCTATACTACTCCTTCTGCTCCTGCTGTCCGTAGTAAGAGGAAGGCACAGACTGCATCATATCAAAAGGCGAAAAGTGCAAGCTGGTGACGGTGTATGTAGACGCAGACCGGTGAGGGATAACGTCAAGGATGAGGCATCTCATGTCCCCGTGGGGAGCAGTAGTCGGGGTGGTGCCGACTGGGATGAGGCCCGCAGGGCCGCAATGGAAGAAACCACCACATCCCAACCACAAGCAACTAGGAGTAGTAGCGGTGTTGTTGGTGGGAATGTTCTGTTGGGTTTTGGGGTTCATGCGCAGAGGAGATTGCAAAACAATTTTGAGAAAAACCCCAACAGGATCCGAATCTGATTTCATTAAAACATGTTTAAACTATGAAAACTTAATCATACCTTAGTCACAATACCTCTCTGAAGGTTAATCGATCTCTAAGGCACTGCCAACAACGAACGCCCTCTATCAGCAGTCCACATACGAACGGCGGCCGAGATTTGAAGTGCTAGCTTCGAGAGAATACCAAACCTTTTTGTTTCTCTCCAAAACGATCCAGAACATACCAAAAACCTCTAAGTCATTTCTTAAAACGAAAATAGAGTTTCAGCCTTTTTTTAAATCTTTCGTACTTGTATTCTAACTCAAAGCGTCTATTTATACAACCCTTGTATATAGACAGTTAAGTAAATTACACATATACCCTACTTAAAGAAGTATAAGTGTAATACACTACAAGGACGTTTCTGTCATGAATTTTATCATATAAAATTCATTTTTTCGAACCATCTTAAAATCTCGCAAAACCATTCTCGGTGTGCGACCTAATAGGCTCATACAACTTGGCAAAGTGTACCAAAACACATTTTGGTATACAAGTCATAAGCGCCTCTAGCAAGACATTATGACTACCCAAGTTGTACGAATATCAAATTGATATAACCTAATCAATAGTGTATATAACATCCTTTTGTCACACGATATCCTTTTGATCAAACATAAGGCATGGAATTGTCATCCAACATGTTCAATCGTACTAGTCTCGATTTCTAGGTAGACTGAAAACATCTAAGTGACATTGATCAATATCAATTCACTTAGACTAGGTCTTTTAACGATCTAACACATCGAGGGATCCTTTGGATATCTCTATTTATATGAGAGGGACAAATTCTATCTCGATTACACAACTTCACCACATTATTCACACAGTAACCAATCACAACCTTTATAATCATCCGGTTAAAGATAACGTTTGATTGCGTCAAATCACTATATTCCTAATGTTGAAGTCTCTGGTAATCTCAAGTCAGAGGACTGAAAAATATATCTATCATGAGAAACAACTATGACTGAATCCATGTGATGTTCTCATAGCGGGTCGGTCCATTACTTTGTTCCCTAACAAGTACTCATGATCTTGATTCGTATTCCATACGTATGATCATCGTATGATCATCAATCAAGACTCACACTAGTCTTAATTCATTATAGTTCCCAAGTATAATAATCGACTAGGGACATTTAGGATATTTCTGTAAATACCCATGGATCTTATTATAATGTAAACATGCAAATCAATTATAATAAACAGCAAATGAAATCCTCTATTTTATTAACTAAAATGTATTCATAAAGACTGTTAATGGATTGACCTAAGGCACATTTCCCAACATGTTGTGGAGTCCGAAGATGAACCATCTTCTCCTTTCCCTGGCGGTCCTATTGACCGCTCTTTGTTGAAGAGTTTTAAAAATCATGTTGCGGCAACAATTTGGAATAATGAGGTATGTAGCCTTTTTTTGGCAAAGTATCAATTCATTTTCAATCAAATTATTACTTTTGCTATTCACATACGATAATGTATTTATGAATTATGTTTTTTTGCAGCATCGACCGTTGCTTAAGTTCATAAACCACGGGGCTCAAGTAGCTGAGCGGGATTTGCAGTCTTGTCACCCCAACACCCATGGACTGCAAAGAATCTATCAGAGGTCGGGTTTGGCTCCATTCATAGACTGCTCCTATCGGAGGCCAATAAGGAGGTGATATCAGCTTTTGTCGAGCGGTGGCAGCCGTAGACCAATACATTTCACTTACCCTTTGGTAAAATGTCCATCACGTTCGAGGACGTGAGCATTTTACTGAAGATCCCAATGACGAGCAAGGTGGTGGCGGTTGAGAATTTTTCAAGGTACACAGAGGAGTCCTGCAAGGATGCGATTGAGTTAGTTTCGAAACTGCTCGGGGTTTCTCGTGACGAAGCAGAGGAAGTGGTTAACATTACGAAGGGTCTCACAGTGCGAGTAGTTTGGCTGAAGAGTCATTTTTGCCCACCCAAGTCTAAGTCCACTACTTCCAGTACTTCCAATTCTCCTACTACGTACCCTCTAGTGGAATGCATTGCACGTGCATACTTTTTGTACTTGCTCTCTTGCACCTTATTCGCCGATAAGAGTGGATCACGAGTTTCAATTGCATTACTGAAGCTTCTGGAGAACTTGGATAAGGTCAAGACTTACGCATGGGGTGTTGCTGCTCTAGCTTATCTTTACTGTCATCTCGAGTCAGCCACCAGGGTAGAAGTGTCGCAGATTACAGGGTACCTAACTTTGCTCGAGGTACATATTTCTTGCGCATTACTTGTGAATCGACCAATATAAATCCACTACTTTTTTTATTTTGTCGATTCTTTTTTAGGGATGGGTATACGAGCACTTCCCACTCCAGCCTGCTGCGTTGAATGCGAAATACATGGACCACCTTCGGCTATGTGTCTCGAGGTGGGTACAAAACACGAGACAGTAGGTAACGTGGACAAGCTAAGTAGTATTCGTAGGACCCTTAATAGGTTACGGCCAAGTGAGGTACTTTGTTTTATTACTTTGAGTTTGGTATTCCAATTTATCAAACTTCATAGTTTAATATAAATTGTTTGTTTCATTGGTGTAGGTGACGTGGGATCCATACAGTGACATCAGGACAGGCGGTATTGTTCTACCAATGACCTTCTACTCTGATTGTCTGAAGTACAGGAAGTTTTGGAGCCATACCATCCGGAGGGGTTTCTTCGACAGCTTGGCCATGTTCAAGGAATACTGTTGTCTCCATATCGCCCCCTCGAAGCAAACTGAGGCTGCACTACAATGAAATACTCGGTTAAGTACTCATTCCAACCGGAGAATTGGGAAAGGTGGTGTAGCCATTCACTCTCCGTTGAAAATCGAGGGGAGAAGGCGAGGTTCGAGTTCATGGCTGTACCAGAATATCTGCCATGGTTCACACGAGTTTCACATCCTACCATTGAGAACCTAGCGCATAGTGATGACTTCCTTGATACGGTTGGTGATAATGAGTTATTGGAGGTAAAAGCCTTGCAACCATTTGAATTTAAGTTGGTTTATCACATTTCCTTTGTATTATTTATTCATAGTTTCTCTGTTGGTTTTGAACAGCGTAATCACATTGGATAGCGTATTGGCATGGATAGACTTGCTGACGGGTATGGCCAAGATGGAGGCTGCTGAGAAAATGGCGAATGATGTCATGGACTACTTAACGGGTAGGGGTCTTGGTACAGGTACCACCACCATGACCAACACCGAGTGCACCTACTGCTCCTTCACAACATGACAGTACCCCAACCAAAAGTGTGCCCACCCCAAGTTTAGCCAACCGCCTAAGAGGAAGCACCCCACGACAACATATGTTAGTCGCAAGGAGAAGAAAGAAAAAGGGCTCAAGTGAAAATACATGTTGTTTGTCTTGTTCATTTGGTATTGTTTAACTTGTTTGGTATTTGATGATGGATGATGTTTAACTTGTTAATTTGGTATTGTTTACCTTCTTCGGTATTGTTCTATTGAATTAATAATGTTTGACTTGTTGGTCATATTTGAATTGATGTGTTATACTACTATTTGCTGTTGTATTTTTGTCCCTGCCATGTTTGCAATAAGTTACCACAGAGAAATCCACGGCCACGCAGGAATTAAAACTACCGAGAATTCTCGGTTATGCATGACCGTGATTGGTCCATTGAACTCGGTCGCCTCCATCCGAACACTGCTAATTTTGCCAAATTTTATATAGTCTCGATCATGCACAACCGTAAGTAATGACTAATACCTTATTATGCAACGATTACATATAACAACTCAGCCTCCTATTACCGCAATTTTGCAGATAAAATCGTTTACGTCACTCTGTAATTAAGGTATTAGTCTCAGCGATGCACAACCGATTGGTCAATAAGGGTCTCAATTGCCTTTGACCGATGCTCACATGCAAGAAACACACATTGAATTGGCCACATACTACCGCAATTAATCGGTTATATTGTTCTGTTACTATGGTCTACTTTTTAGTCATCTATCACCGTAATTTAGCACAAATCTTAATGTCATGCAACCGAAGTGTTTAGGGCACCCCATTGTTGGCTGCTCACGAACCTTAATGACCGAGATTCCAATGGGTGTTACAGTTCTGTATGTCCGAGACTTGTGGGTAGTTTTTGGCCCTGTCTAACCAAACCCTTAATTAAGAGTACAAACTTGGTATATCATGAATTTATCCATTCAACAAACATCAATTCAAGTTACATACATCAACGAAAGTACACAAAAGCATCATGCCAAGTTTGGAAGACATAATATTCATTCAACAACATCAATTCAAGTTTGTCGAACATTACAAAAATAATTTACTATGTAATTTGCTTAAGGCAATGCTAAGTCTACCACGAAGGGCGTGTGTAGATGAGAAGATTGAACCAGGACTTGTGCTTAGATGTTAATACCAAAACCCCACCCTTGAGCATCAACATTCGCGAAGGTCTTCCACACTAAGAATACAGGGGGAACCGGTGCATTAGGCTTGAATATGACCTGTGAAATGGAAGAGCAACATAAAAGAAAGAATAAGTAACTTACGTTGACATATTAACCAAAATTTGAAACAAACTTTAAAAACTTACCATAAACCAATGAGTGTCGTTGACATTTGTAACGCCAATAACTACCTAATCTTTCATAGGCGGAGGGGCATTACATAGAGGAAGAAATGTCATGCAACAACCATATGACACGTTAACAAGCACAACATTAAATGTTATTGCAATTAGAAGTCCCATGTCTGAAAGGGTCATCCACTTGTCGGACCCGACATCCTTACCTTCAAAGAATTGCACAGCTCCCTTAACTTGGTCGAAGTCACTTCCAAGCAAATCCTTCCAAAATGTTTGGTTCTCTTGTAATTCATTAACCATAGCTGCTCTCCAACCATCTATGTCTGAGAATCCAAGACTGGCGGTAATACAACAGAAGCCACAATTTCCATCGCTATCCACATTAACTGTAGTCTCAACATGTTGAATCCAATCTGGTTGTATAGTGTGAATGAATCCAATTTTAGATACTCCCATAGATGCCCCACGTGTTCGATGTACTTTATTCCTAACTTGTTTTCCTTTCTTTCACGCACTAGCTGCCTCAATGGGTGTAAGTACATACTCAAAGCCACTTGGATCTCTCATCGTAGATGTATCATCTTCCTTGGTTTTCCTCTTCATCCCTCTCTTCCCTTTCTTCATTTTCTTGCTCCCTATAACAGAATTACCAAAACTATCGAGACTCGGTTTCCCCCTTGTCCTCACTTTTGCCTGTGGTGCAATACATGGCGTCGAGGAAGGACAACTAATCTCTCTTAGTTGTTGAATAGTCCTAACATGCGAATCCTTATCAACGAATGTTTCAAACTTAGATATAACTCTTCGAAACTCATCATTCAAGTTATAGGCAGTACGATTCATTGATGCATCGGGTACCATACTCAATTTCTGCTAATACAATGTATGTCTTCAAGTGGTATAGGTGAACCAGCCAAAATATGTACATTAAGCTTGTGTGCACATGGAAGCCCACAAGTGGTAAGTTGGTCACAACCATATAAGCTCTGGTCTGTCCCAACATTCACCCCATGTTCAACCTCGTTACAAATCAACTTAAACGTTTTTAGGGATACATAATCTCGCAAATGGTGATACAATCCATTCATATATCCATGTTGCACAACATTCAAACTAACCTCAAACGAAAATTTGATCCTGTTATGTTGTATGTCTAGCATTCCATGAAGTACACTGCATAACACCTCGAAGTTTGCAGTACATGTGCCGAGATGCTGTTTGAGAGTGGAATGTGCAGACTTAATCCTTTGTCGTGGTTTCTCCAAGATGAAAAAGTGGATTTGTCCATGCATATACAAATCTATTCTTGTAATCCCGCAACCAAGTATCCTCCAAATAATTAAGCAGACCTTTCACATCTGCATACTCAACACGTAAGGTAGCTAACATAAGCTCGAATGATGATTCGGTCGTAGCATACATCAAACCCGTCCACCTTTTATTGAAGAGTTGAAAGTCCTCATTTCGTGCAAACATTTTTTTGGTGTTGGTCAACACCATTTTGTTGATATGCCACGTTGATATGCCACGTATAAAGCTGGTGGGAACATTGTGGAAAAACTTCTTCGATTGCATTAATAAGGCCTAATTCTCTATCAGTGACAAAACACTAGGTATAGGCCACCCGTCTAGTAAACCTCTCAAAATGTTCAATGCCCATGTGTAGTTGGACATAGTCTTCGAAGATAAAAAACAAAACCCAACCGAGAATGTAATATCTGTCGAAGTGACCCCAACAATCTCCAACAACGGTAATCGGTACCTATTGGTCTTATATGTGTAGTCCATTAGAAGAACGTACAGAAAAGACCTCAACAAGTCGATGGAGTCAGGATGGGACCAAAAAAAGTCTGTAACTGCATTCGATTCAGGGTCCTTCCTATGCCTCGATAGATACATATTGTCTTCCAATAAATGTAAGAGTTTTTGCATTTAAGTTATCCCACTAGCTTCATTAATTCGATTCCTTTGTCGTGCATTGTATATTGTCCGCAATGTTGAAGCATTGTTCTTATCCCTTTGCCTCAAAGTATTTAGGATTTGTCGTGGCCTAACATTCGCCTTACTCATCTGATCCAAAATAGCAGCCTCATCCTGAGTCAATCTTCTAGCATATGAGTGCCCTTCCAAGTAACTCGCAGAGTTGTGGTTGTGCATGCCGCGTACTACACTTACATATCAATATGAGTTTGGGTGTTCCTTGAGTTGAATAAGAAAAGAGCACTGACATTTTTTCGTATTGGTGTTCGGTCTTGTGTTGTCCTTCTCTTCCTTTCCATTTGTCAACTTATGTGGGATCTTCTCAATTAGTTCAGCTTTAGCAATTCCAACTCTTTCGGAAATACCCCTATATGTTCCGGATCTCTCACACGCAATTGTGACCCTTCCCTTACGACCATTCCCTCTGGCATCAGACTTCTTTGTAACCAGGACAAACTTTCTAGCACGACCTATCTCTTGAACCCATTCGAGTGCATCTTTTCTAGTTTGAAATGGTGCCTCTTATTTGAGAAGATAAGGGATATCTTCAAATGCACTTGTCGATGGTACTTCCTGCAAGAAAAAGTCAAATATCATAAGTACTCGGTGTTAAAAGTTAGAAAATCCTTAAAAATGCAATTCTTGGTAGTACAGGTCCGACACGTAAAGGATAGTTTTGGTAGGGCACAACCGAGACCATTCAATATATCTTGGCACATGACCTCCAAGTCCATTAGCAACCCATTACAAAAAAATGTTCAGTTATCTACTACCAAGAATTACGCTTAAATCTCGGTTGTGTGTCACCGACATATTTACAAAGTCCTGTATGGCCGAAACAATCGTGTACGTGGTACATTTGCAATTGGGAAACCCTATACCTAAAAAAACTTTAAAACTCACCTCCAATTGCCTCGATTCATCCTCACTTGGGCTTTGTTCATCCATTGTATACTAAAACACCAAACGATTTGCGCCAAACCCTAAGTAAAGGAGAATCATCAAACACCACCATTGTCAACACCAAAACACACCAAACGCAAGATTCAAACCCTAAAAAATTGAAAAATGGATGAGGATACCGACCTTGTATAAACTCTTTCAGCCAATAACGTCGTAACCGATCGTCGACGAAATTGGGGTATAGGGATTGACTGAGCTCAAATACGGGGTGGGGTGCCTTGGTAATTCTAGTTTTTTTGGTTTTTGTTGTAGATTTAGGTTGGAGGGCACATGAGTCATTACACATACAATTGGAAAAAATGGGGTGCCCTGAGTGATGTCTGGGGTGCACATAGTCGACCTCTAAATGTATTATGTCCAAAACCTAAAATATTTCAAACAATCAATATTCTCTCAATTTTATCTTAAGGAGTCATTTGAAAGAATAAAAAGTATAACAAGGTCTTGTCTGTAATACACAAAATTTTTTGGAAAATTTGACAAAATAGCCTAAAATGAAAGTTGATAATGAAAGGGCCAGGCTATTTGGGCCAAGCTGGTGGGATAACTACATTCGATTCGGGGTCCTTCCTATGCCATGACATATACATATTGTCTTCCAATAAATGTAAGAGTTGTTGCATTTAAGTTCTCCCACCAGTTTCTTTAATTCGATTCCTTTGTCGTGCATTGTATATTATCCGCAATGTTGAAGCATTGTTCTTATCCTTTTGCCTCAAAGTATCTAGGATCTATCGTGGCCAAACATTAGCCGTACTCATTTAATCCAAAATAGCAGCCTCATCCTGAGTCAATCTTCCAGCATATGAGTACCTTTCCAAGTAATTCGCAGAGTTGTGGTTGTGCATAACGCATACCACACTTACATACCAATATGATTCTAGGTGTTCCTTGAGTTGAATAAGAAAAGGGCACTGACATTTTTTCGTATCAGTGTTCGGTCTTGACCTGTCCTCATCTTCCTCTCCGTTTGTCAACTTACGTGGTATCTTCTCAATTAGTTCAGCTTTAGCAATTCCAATTCTTTGGGAAATACCCCTATATGTTCCGGATCTCTCATATGCAATTCTGACCCTTCCCCTATGACCATTCCATCCGGCATCAGACTTCGTTTATAATCAGGACAAACTTTCTAGCACGACCTGTCTCTTGAACTCATTCGAGTGCCTTTTTTTCTAGTATGAAATGGTGCCTCTCGTTTGAAAAGATAAGAGATATCTTCATATGCCTTTGTCGATGGTACTTCCTGCAAGAAAAAGTCAAATATCATAAGTACTCAGTGTTAGAAGTTAGAAAATCCTTAAAAATGCAATTCTTGGTAGTACAGATCTGACACGTAAAGAAGAGTTTTGGTAGGGCACAACCGAGACCATTCAATATATCTCGGCATATGACCACCAAGTTCACTAGCAACCCATTACAAAAAATATTCGGTTATTTACTACCAAGAATTACACTTAAGTCTTGGTTATGTGTCACCAATATATTTACAGAAATCTCGGTCCTATATGGCCGAAACAATCGTGTACGTGGTACATTTGCATATTGGGAAACCCTAGACCTAAAAAAACTTTAAAACTCACCTCCAATTGCCACAATTCATCCTCACTTGGGTTTTATTCATCCATTGTACACTAAAACACCAAGCGATTTGCGCCAAACCTTAAGTAAAGGATAATCATCAAACACTACCATTGCCAACACCAAAACACACCAAACACAATATTCAAACCCTCAAAAACTGAAAAATGGATGAGGATACCGACCCTTTATAAACTCTTTCAGCCAATAACGTCGTGACCGATCGTCGACGGAATCGGGGTATAGGGATTGATTGAGCTCAAATACAGGGTGGGGTGCCTTGGTAATTTTGGTTTTTTGGTTTTTGTTGTAGATTTGGGTTGGAGGGCACATGAGTCATTACACATACAATTGAAAAAAAATGGGGTGCCCTGAGTGATGACTGGGTTGCACATAGCCAGCCTCTAAATATATTTTGTCCAAAACCTAAAATATTTCAAACAATCAATATTCTCTCAATTTTATCTTAAGGAGTCATTTGAAAGAATAAAAAATATAACAAGGTCTTGTTTGTAATACACAATTTTTAGGGAAATTTGACAAAATAGCCTAAAATGAAAGTTGATAATGAAAGGGCCAGGCTATTCGGACCCCACATTTTACTTTTTTTACCCCATTTTTGAATTTTTACTTCGTTTACCCCACGTTTTACTTAATTTACCTTGATTTGTTTTCAAAATTCCAACAATACCCTTGCTCACCCATATGGGCATACCCCATCATCCTCAACCCAACACCCCCTCAATCATCTAGATTTTTCGATTTTAGTCATTGTAGAGCACTTTGTAATAGATCACCAAGTATTGTAGGAGTGTTTTTTCATTGAACATGGTCGGATGTTGTTGCGATGTGTTCTAGAAACGAAAAAGTGTCGGCAGCAGAATTTGGTTGTATAGAGCTAACACCTATCAAAAGGTGTCGACCAACTCTGACCATAACCTCTAAAGGGATAACAATCGGATCTGACACCTTTAAAATATAACCGACATTGTGAAGAAAACTCAGTTTCAATGGGTGACGGAGGGATCTAACCGATACATCTTTAGAGGTGTTGACTCTGTGCGTTCGAACACCACGGGCAACAAGAACGAACAATTTTTTTTCACAACTCCTAAAAAAATACATGAAAATGAAAAAAAAGTAGTGGGTTTTGCTCATAATCGCTTGATATTTTTGATTCCATCATAACTTTGTACCTAAATGTAAGATTCAAACCCCAAATCGAAGCCTTAAACCCATTAACAAAACCGCCAACAATACCGACTTAAAAAAGAAAAAAAACCTCAAAAAACTACAAAATCGACATTAAACGAGATGAATAATGCACCTACGACATCGAATCGATGGAGTTTCGCTCGAATTTCGTCGAATTTGGATTGGTGGTGAGAGTGTGGTTGGAGAAAGTGGTGACTAGGGTTTGTGTGAGTGGGGTGACTGGGTTATGCGTGAGTAAAAACCTTTTATATGGAGGGATAGTTGGGTCATTTCACAAGGATGGGGTAAAAGAAGCAAAAAATGAGGTACGAATAGCCGCACCCTAATGAAAACTAACCCATCTTTTTTACACAAGTTTTTTTAGCCTAAAATGAGTGATAAAACGTTTAAGTTACCCTTGAATTCTATTTGCCCCAACTTCTTTCAAATTTGGGAAATTTAACAAAATAGCCTAAAATGGACCTTAATAATGAAAAATAGTCCAATCTTTTCAGTTTTGTTTTTAGCCTAAATCTAAGGGTAAAAAGTCTTTTTTACCCTTCACTTGAAAATACAACCAATTTCCCTCAACTTCTCTCTCTCTATCGTCCTCCTTCCCTCCAACTCTCCTCTCTCTATCATCCTCCTTTCCATTTCCCTCCAGCAGCTTTCCTCTTTCCATCTCTCCATCATCCTCCTTTCCATTTCCCCTCCAGCTCTCCTCTCTCCACCGTCCTCCTTTCCATCTCCCTCCAACTCTCCTCTCTGTCTATCGTCTTTTCCATCCCCCCATCTCATCGACTTTTCTCTTTTCCCTTTTTTTCTTCTTCCATTAAAGCAAGCTTCTTCATCTCTTCAAAATAGAAGATGTTAATCGCCTTCTAGACAAAGTATTGGTCTTATTTTAGGTTATTTTCATTCATTTAATCTATTTTTTACGTTGTTTTTTTTATTTGAGATTACACATTGTAGTCATGACTTATTTGTTCTTTTATTTGCTTATGTATTAGCAAGTTTTATTGGCATCATAGACAAGTTGCTCACTTCTCGTAATCATCAAACATACAAAGTCGGATACCTCTTATTATTTGCAACAACCAACTCTTAGGTTGTCAACATTATTGAATCCCTTGTTTCTATGTAAGTTTACCATATATGACTTTGTTTGCATTTATTTGTTTAACCTAAACCTTCTTAATCAACTAATTGATACATACATTTTACACATAGGACTATTTGATGATGTTCGGAGACTCCATTGCCATGAATATGAGTTGTCCAACACCTTTCATTGTTGGTAATGATTAAGTGTAGTTCTATAAATCATGGCTCCATTGTATTACAATGTTTATATAATATTACTGTGAAGTAGCCTCTTGCATAGATTTACTCATAATAGTTCAAATTATAGATGGATATTTTCAAATGTTTTTTCATTCGTTATTGTGTCCATAACATCTATATTGACAATATCATTTATATTGACAATCACTTATATATTGACAATATCCTTCATAACAATAATAATACTTGTTATGAAAATAGATTGCAAATGGTTTAGAATATAACTATTAAGTCTCTATTTACTCCTTTATTCATTTTAATAATATCTTGTCACGGCCTAATTTTGTTAATATTGATTAATTTCTTAATCATGATCACCAACCCATGACGTGGGGCCTGCATTAGATGTGCACACTGACCGAGGCATGTGGCCGAGGTAAATTTTATATTTGTATTGATGTATTCCTAGTGTTTTGTATGTGTATAGGCTGACTAAGTCAGTACTTGCAGTTATCGACGCCGAGACGTGGTCGGGGACATGCCACGAGTTGCGTGCAAGCCGAGGTACCGAATATCGAGACTTGTGGTAAGTCTAAATTTAGTAAAATGCAATGTAATTAAATTAATGCACATTAGATCATAGCCTATGGTCATAAATTAATTAAATTGAATTGGACACATATATTTATAAATATATAATATAAATATATACATTTTAAAAATCAGAAAAGATTTGTGAAATGACAAAGAAGGACTTTGGCTTATTAAGAAAGAGGATAAGATTGAGGGGCATTTTGGTAATTTGGCTACCCTTTTTTTATCTAACCCCAAAACCACCACCACCACACACCACCAATCAAGAACCGAGAGAGAGAGAAAGAGTTCGAAGAGAGAGGGAGAGAGAGGGAGAGAGTCCGGGAAGGAGAGATAGTCATTGGAGGAGACCGAGATTGAAAGCTTCGAGGCGCGACGTCGGCGATTCGAAGATAAGGTTGTGTTGTTGTTGTTGATGAAATGTGTTATTGTTGTTGATGAAATGTGGTGGTCGGTGATGGTGGCGTCGGGGGGAGCGAACGACAAGGTCATCGTCTCCCCTCCCTCCCATCTCGATTTCAATAAAAAAATGTGTTGAGGCAGAGACGTTACTGTTGTAGCGTCTCTACAATAACAAACATGAGGAGAGGGAGATGCACGCACGCGTGTGCGTACGTGCGTCCCCTGGTGGGACCCGACTGGACTGGGTCAGACTCGGTTCAGGGTCCAAACCCCCCAAAAATATATATATAAAAATAAAATAAAATATATCTATGTAATAGAATATAAATAAATAAATAAATAAATGATATGAAATAACCTTTCAGGGACCTAGGGGTGTCACGGGAGTTCGGGAGCGCTAGTCGGAGTGTCGTGAGGTCGGATAGCCATAGCTATCCTGTGACTTGTAAGTGAAACTGTAGGAACTCTTTACTTTATTTCATTTATATTAGTTCTCTTTCAGTCAATTTGATGACTTGCTGTTAGAAATCTACCATAATGTTTTCCTTGCTATGTTCAAGTTGAATGTTGAAATAGCATGATGCCTTGTGATAGTTTCATTGACTCCTTTTCCTGATATGTCATATTTTGTTATGAATTATGTTATAATTGATGTTAGAAATGCATGCACTAGGGTTACTGTGGTAATTGGTTTTGTATTCCATTTCCTTTGGTGCTTCGTAGCCTAACTTATTTTTGATATCATAGAACATTAGAAATGAAAATCCTTGAAACAAAAGTTGGAGATTATCTAGTGTCCATTGCACGAGAGATGGGTGGATTCACGGGGTTTTTGGACCTCGAGGTTTTCGGCACTCACCACTATTACTTTGGTGGCATCACGTAGCTTGAATTACGGGGTTGTTGGTAAGTTTTATACATATATATATATTCGAAATTGAAAAAGTATGTTGAGAGTATCTCCATACGATAATGGAAAAAGGCTGGTTGATAGTCTCACCGTCGATCGGACGTAGATCATCTCGACTTAGCCTGTGTCAGTTTATCTAATTCAGTTAACTGTGATATTTATATGCATTACTTTCTTAGCACCCTTTTTTTCTACTATATTATGCATTTAAATATCTGTCTTTACTTTGGAAATGTAGTATAGAATTCCCCGATTATCACTTAAATATCACTATACTCACCGTCTAGTTTGTGATGGTGGGTGTAGGTCCGTCGAGCAGTACCAGACCAGGCAAGGAGTAGATCGGCGACTACCTTTGAGTTCGTAGTGCGTAACTGCCGTACATGCAGGTCATATTTTTGTATTACGCTTACATACGTCTTTTGCTTGGGTTGTGCATTGGGACGAGAGTTAGTTACCCGACTTTTGACTTTCACTTTGTCTATATGTTCGTCGTTTATTGCATATTGATATTGTGATTGTAATTTCCTGGTTTCCATATTTAGGATTTATATAAAATGCTTCCGTTAATATGTTAAATACTTCCGCTAATTTGATAATCCTTATAAAATGATGAATAGTAGTGATAGGAAATTTTCTTACCCTGAACCCAATCCACGAGATAATAGGTAGTACAGGTTGACTAATACGTAATTAGGTCCTACGTGTTGTAATTGAGGCTTAATTACGGGATTAGGCCGGGTGGTGCCTTAGATTAAAATAGGGGCCGTTACATATCTTTCAAAATAACAGCAATGCATCTCCAATAATTGTTTTTTGTCAATAACATCTATATTGACATTATCGTCAATAATTATAGTAATTCTATTAATTTCTACAAACTGCAATTAGTTGCACATATAATTTGTTTTATAACTTGATAGACCATCAACTACTTTCTCTCTTTCTATGATTCATACTAATAGTTTTTTTTCTTAATTTCATATGTACCTCATGTCAAAATTGTTGTGCAATATGACGGAGAGTGGGTCACCACTAATGGTGGCAATAAGATGTACAATACCAACACTAATGCTGAGATGATATTAGTGCTAAGAAATTGCTCATTCCAACAATTGGTCAAGGTTGTTGCTACTCATTTCAAGATTAACATTACATCTCACTTAGTCACATTAAGTTATGGGTGCAAAAAAATTATTGGTATAGTGGTAGTCAAAGTGAACAATGACGCAAATGTGCATCATTTTGTTCATGAGTTCAACATGTCTACAAACAATATAACTCCATTCTGCTTAAGTATTGAACTTATAAATCCACCAAGTGAACATGCTTTTGAAGACCAACCTGAACAACCTTTCAATATGGTACAAGAATGCATGGAGTTACCTACAAGCCAATGGAAAGATTCTAATAGAAATGCTAATAGAAAAATCGGGTTTGACAACTCATGGGGAGATGCAGTCATCATTCCACTTGTTGAAGAAGATGAAGTGGGGGATATAAGATAATGTTGGCAGTGACACTATTAATATTGGCATGGAATGTGATGATCATTGCATAGGTATGGATGATGACTTCAATATGGACATATATTTTTGCGAGTATGTCAGGCTTACAGATGAAAATCAAGGAAAAAATATTAACAATGATGACATACTAGAAGTTCAAGTTGGTGATAAGAAGAGTGGCAGTGTTCGGCCGTCCACCATGGCTTCTGAATCGTTAACATTAAATGCTTCCATGGAGGATCAATTATTTGTCAATAAGAAAAAGTTGTGTCATAGTCTTGGACTCTTTGCAATGAAAAACAATTTTGAATATAAAGTTTTCTGTTCAACAAAAAAATTGTTTGTAGCTAGATGTGTGCAAGAAGGGTGCAAATGGCAAGTTAGGGCAATAAAGTTACCATCTTCTGATTACTTTCGATTGAGGAATATAAACATGAATCATAGTTGTTCAAAAGATATTATGAACCATGATTATAGGCAAGCAAGTAGTTGGTTGATAGGAGAGTGCATTAAATCTAAATATGAGGGAGTAGGTCGCATCTACAATCCAGATGATATTGTTAGTGATATACGCATAGAGCATGGTGTGAATATAAGTTACGATAAGTCTTGGAGAGCCAGAGAGCGTGCTTTTAATTCTGTAAGAGGAGGGGTAGAGGAATCATATGCATTGTTGCCACATTATTGTTCATTGCTAGAAAAAAAACATCCAGGTACAGTGACACATATTGAAAAGGAGAATGAGATTTACTTCAAGTATTTCTTCATGGCATTAGGTGCAACTATAAGGGGGTTTCGTGGTAGCATTCGACCAGTCATTGTGGTTGATGAAACCTTCTTGATCGGTAAGTACCAAGGCATATTGTTTGTTGCTGCGTGCATGGATGTGAACAACCAAATTTATCCCTTAGCATTTGGGATTAGTGACGAGGAGAATGATGTTTCTTGGATTTGATTCATGATGAAGTTAAAGAGTGCAATTTTAGATAGATCTGGTAGTAATTTAATGTTTGTGTTAGATAGGAATAATAGCATTGCAAAGGCTATAAAAGAGGTTTATCCATATACATTCCATGTTTTGTGCATTTACCATGTGAGTATGAATTTAAGGGCAAACTCCATAAAAGAGTTGATTCTATTATGCCTTTATATTTTGTTGCTACGAATGAGTACTTAAAATCGAATTTTAATTGGTTGCTTATGGAGATAGAGATTGTAATAAAGATATAGTAACTTACCTTCGAAATGTTGGAGTTGCAAAGTGGAGCAGAGCTTATTCTGATCAGATGCGATACAATATCATGACCACAGATATTGTTGAATGACTTAATATAGTTCTTAAGGAAATCAGAGCTCTTCCTATAACAATGGTGGTTGATCACATACGTGGGGTGTTGCAAGATTGGTATTATGAACGTAGGAACCTGGCATCAAACATGAATTGCCACTTAACAAGTTGGGCCGAGTTTGTATTAAGAGAGAAATCAGCAAAGTCAGCACGATGGAGAGTGAAACCAATTGTTTGTTATGAGTTTGATGTGTTTGATAATGAAAAGAATGGTCATGTCAATCTTTACACAAAATCATGCATATAACGTGAGTTTGACCTAGATCAACTACCTTATGGTCATGCGATTGTTGCAGTTAGCCTTAGAGGGATTTCATTGAACTCCCTATCATCAAAATATTACACTGCGGATGCTCTTTGGCAGCATATGCAGAACTGGTGTATCTAGTTGGTCGTCCTGTAGATTGGATGTTAGCTATTGAAGCAGGTGATATGATTCTTCCCCCAATTACAAGAAGAGCCCCGGGAAGACGTCGAAAGTAAAGGATACCATCAAATGGAGAAGAAAGGAAAAGTAAGAAGTATGGCAGGTGTCATGGATTTGGTCATAATCGTCAAATTTGTAAGGAGCCCATCCCACTACATCCAAGTGGTTCTGCTTAAGAAGCACCTTTTTGAATCTAAAGGAGAATGTTCAGTATCGACACTCTACTATCTTTTCAGTTTATATCGACATCTGAACATTTTATAGTCACCTACTACATAGTGTCATAATGTCATCATTTTGTTTATAGTAGTGCATTTTGTTACTAATGTCATAATGTCATCATTTTGTTTATATCAATTGTATACACTTTTTGTAAATGTCAGTATTGCCAATATTGTCAATATCTTTTGTAGTATAATTGTATAAAAATCGATATTTTGGAACACCTACTACCTGTTGTTTTTTGATATTATATTACTTTACTGATATAGTAGTGCATTTTGTAACTAATGCCATAATGTTTTTTTGAAGTACCTAATGTTATCATTTTCTTTATATCAATTGTATACACTTTTTGTACATGTGAGTATTGCCAATATTGTCAATATCGTCAATATTGTCAATATTGTGTCTACTACTTGTTGTGTTTTAATTGATATTATATTACTTTATTGATGATATAGTAGTGGATTTTTTAACTAATGTCATAATGTCATAATGTCATCATTTTGTTTATATCAATTTGTATACACTTTCCGTACATGTTAGTATTACCAATATTGTCAATATTGTCAGTATTGTCAATAGTACTAATGTATCTTTTGTAGTCTAATTCTATACAAATCTATATTTTGGAAGTGCTGCTACCTGTTGTATTTTTATTGATATTATATTACTTTACTGATATAGTAGTGCATTTTGTAACTAATGTCATAATATTTTTTGAAGTACCTAATGTCATCAATTTGTTAATATCAATTTGATACACTTTTGTACATGTCAGTATTGCTATGTTAATATTGTCAGTAGTATATGTTAGTATTGCCATGTTAATATTGTTAATTGTAGATTTATTTTTTTGAAAACATTAATTGTAGTTTTTTAACAATTTTTTTGCAGGATTCTAATAGATTTGAAGTTTTGTCAATATTGTCACTTTTGACAATTCAGACAATTTTTTGTAAATGTTGTTTGAAAGATGTGTAGTTGTATATTTTTGTTGTTTTGACATCTTTTATGAAGTGAATAGCATTTTGCGTTGATGCATTGCAAGTAAAATCTAAAGTAATTGTTCAATAAAGTAGAAAAGTAATATTTAAAACCTATTTAGTCACATATGAAAATATGAAGTTGTTTGACAGTTCAAAAATGTAGTTTAACTACAGTTGTTTGACATTTACAAAATGCAATACACAAAAATGATATCTAAACATTGGCATTGGTATCATCACTATGTATGAAACGTAATTCACTACAAAATGTCCACTATTCAATCATTTAATTTTCTCATGTTGCTCACATCTTTAGAATTCGAATTTGTAGAAGTTAATGTTCACTACCTAAAGAAATCAACAACTTTTTTTTTATTTTTTTTATTTTTTTTTCTGAATTTCGCAATTTTTTATTGAGTCAACAAGTTTGGATCTTTTCCAAACACTAGGTACTCTAAGTGCATGAGAGTGAATATTCCGCAGTCTCCCCTGCCAAACAATTCGAACTTGAGTCAATTATTGGAAAACAAAATTATAACTGTATTAATAGAATAAGGATTAGCATCAATTACCTCATTTGTTGTGGTATTTTTGGGATAATGATTTTTCATTCATTGTTAGACACCTCCCTCCTACACGTAATGAACATCTTGTCTATTGTGCTAGGAAAATATTTTATTTCTTTTTCTCTATGACTTCTACTACTCATCATAGAATCAAGAACACAAATAACACGATTATTGATGTCACAATCGAGTGCAACCCAATGACTATTTCTAACATTGAGTGCGAAGGCAATCTGCACCAAAACATAATATTAACAGTACATGCATATGGTTGTAAATACGTACACAATAACATATAAATTAATTACCTTGTCTCTTTAAAAAAAATAATTACCTTGTTCGCTTCCTTGAATAAAATTGACGGGTCTTAACTACAAAAACTTCCATCCATATGACTCAATAATGTGTCATCAATTATGATCTTGCTCCCTTATTCATAAAGCATTAACTGTATCAAATCATTTCATAAAAAATCAACACATTTTTATTGATTGACAAAATAAAAATGATAGGAGGGTAAAGTGCATACGGAAAGCATTGTGTCAAGGATAGCCACGCGTGGTTTGTGATTAGGTAACTTCGATATTTTCTTCGGCAACCACCATGTCCTCACATCAAGATGCTACTCATATTAAAAAAAGAACAAATAAGTAGCATTCATAAGTGATCATCCACAATGAAAATAATATTAAAAAAAAGGAATCAACATAATGATGTGAACATGAAGTTTGTGTAGATATATTAAGAAAATATACCTTATTGTCCAACCACTCTCTTCTGTCCACAATATTTTAAACCATAGGTGGTCTCCAATGCAATAATTTAAATCAAATACCGCATCATCCTTAGATGAAAACCAACGTTCGATTCTCATAAAGTCATCATGGGGACACTCTTCATCAGGGTCATATGAATCTTCATTTTTTTAGCGTCTTCTTTTTTGCAGTTGGGTCCACATATGGTTCAAGGCAAGACGAAGCCTTCTTCCTTTTCCTTCTTCCTTTCAAAATACCAAACCAATGAGGTATATTGTCCAACAAATTTTCTAAAGATTTTCCCTCAATAACTTCATTACATGAGGAGTGTAATCTTGACAAACTTCATCAAGAACAGCTTCTGTAGTGTGAAATTCTTGAGGTTTCCCATGTTGAAGCTTTACATTCTCATTTGTAAAATGAAAATCTTCATTTGAAGTGGACGTGTACTTTATTTTTCGACTTGCATTTCCATTTGTAGCACATGAAGTTTGCTTCAACAACATATCTAGCTTCTTATGCATTGTCTTTATATCATTTCCTATATCACACTTCACTACACTAAAATCACACTTTATTGCATTAAAATCCTTTTGAATACAATCTACTTTACCCGCTAAATTCTCCAACAAACTTTCAATATGTTTTTATTTCTTCTTGGGTATACCTTTAAATTCATTTTCACTATCAAAAGATGTTTCGTCGTCTTTGTTGCCGCCTTCGAAGATCGAGTGTACTATATCGTAGTTAGGTATTCCATGAGCAATCCATTTGAAGATTGTAGGAGCCCCTTTAACATATTCTTCACTAATTGAAGCATATAACTCCCTCAATCCATAAGCCCAGACCTACAAAAAGAGAAGCATAAATGTGAATCAAACTTAAATCTTTTAACCCAAAAAAAATAAAATTGCATATACTAAGATGTAGTTCAAATACCTGAAATGCATAGGGAAATCCAGCAATACTATAATCCTTTTACTTAGGTTTTTTTCATCACTTTCCACTCTTTCATTGGTTTTTTTAGTGACTCAAGAGTCATCTTGTACACATATGAGTCCCAAGAAAACTTATTAAATTTCTTCAAGTTATCCGCTAAGGCTAGAATATTTGTATCCACATTTGTCTTTTCATCTTTTCTCATCAAACCAAGTTCAAGAAAGTAGATCAAAGTGAGCCTAAAAATTAACTTGTCATCTGTCATGTTCAACCTCTTGTAGGCTTCATCAAGTTCGGTCCTCTTGATCATGTGGTTGCCTCTAAAAAACTCTTTTACTATGGAACTTGTATTGATGTCTTGCTTATTTTCAGGAAAGCTAGTGGACCTAATCTTCAACCCAGTTATCTTATGAAATTGTTCTGCATCGAAGATGTTGACATTGTTACCTATTACCACTGCCACAGAATCTAAATTTGATGCAGCTCCTTCTCTTAGCAACAAATTATGAATAATGTGGCCGAATAGATGTATTCTAGGAAGCTTGTAAATTAAGTCTCAAAAACAAGATTTTTCTACCATCGCATGACGTGTTGGAGACTCATTTGTTTTCTTTCTAATCTCCAACAATGTCTCTTGTAATTTTGAGCATTGCCCAACAAGTGCAGAAGTCCTTTTGTATCAATATGAGAACCTTGCATCCCATTTATAAGAACGATCAACTGTGCTTCATTAGAAGAAAACAAAAATATAAGTTCAAATTGAGAATCAAAATAGACTAAATATGACAATATAAAGAACATAAACAACTCAAATAATATAGACAATAGAAATATAAGATCTCGTATTTTATAATTCTTGAGAAAAAATAATGCACTTAAACACAAACAATATAGACAATAAGAATATAAGATTTCCTATTACATAGTTCTTTAAAAAAATGATGCTCTTAAATTGAGATGTAAATCGAGACCGTTGATTTAACGTTGTTGTAGCTAACTGTCCAATAACCTACACGATTTGGTATTATATCACGACATCAATATGATTGATTAATAACAATAAAACATCTAACAAGGTTTTCTTTTTTAGATATAAGCAAGTTTTTTTTCTAGGCATATCAATACTTACTGTCAATATGGAGGATATAGACCGTATGGATAAAACAATAATCTCTACTATATTAATTTAGGTGTTATTAATCATACTAAATTAACTGATTAAAAGACATACTAATTGACTTGCAGTCTGTTGAGGTAGATTCATCATCTTTATTTTATTCAGTAGAATTTGAGTTGATGGCCTCTTTTCTCTTCCGCAAAGTCTTTGATTTGTGCTTCACGATGTTCTCCATTCTTTGGCAAACATGTGTAGATAAAAAAATAGAAAAGCAAGTGAATTATTAAAAAAATAAAAAGAAGAACAAATCAATATGTAACCAATAATATATTTCACAACTAACATTCAAAACAAGAAAAGAAAAATAAAGGATTCTAGCAAATTAACAATCACCCAAAGTCTCATTCCAAGGGTTGAGCAGATTGACAGTGATGGAAAAGATTTAAGTATTGAAAAACATAATTCATGGAAGGCTTTTATCAAAAGAATAAAAATAATTAATGGAAGATCAATCAATATTAGTGATTCTTTATATGCATGTGCATCATGCACCAAAAAAAAGAGATACATATGCAGCTTTTCATGCATATTTAAGATATTTACTAGAGAGTGGATGGATAACGATTATTTATGCAAGGGAACCATATTTGTTATTCTTATTTTCTTATCAAAAACTAAAACACATAAGCTACACAAATAATTTATTTTGCAATAATATTTGTTCTTTACGTATAGTGTTTTGTTTATATTATTTAATCTAAAAGAATTAGTTGAGCTCACATGCGAAGAGTAAAATTCTAAATTTATATTAATAGAAACATGAAAAGTTCAATAAGAAACTATGATGAAGAAAAGGAGCGATCATAGTTTCTTTACACTAAGTGGTAACTATATTGATAATATTGATAATATTGACAATTTATATTTACTAAATTTATATTGATAGAAGCATTTTGTGTTTCATTTACATTTTTAATCTAAAAGAATTAGTTGTGCTCATGTGCAAAGGAAGTATGTTTCTTTACACACCTACATGTGTATTAATTCTCTCAAACACCTTGAAAAGTATGGATGGATAGATTTGAAAATATTGACAATATTGACAATATATTATATTAATAGTGATCAAGGAAACATGAGCCCTATACGATATTGTCAGACTTCCAACAATGTTAGTGACAACTAAAACAATTAATTTCTCCTCAAATCAAGATTCTCTCATTGAAATGAAAACCTCATCCTCTTTGTCCCAAAACATACGCATCTACACAAACTAACAACTATAAATTTCAATTGTTAGAACCTGTTAAGACTTGTGTTATTAGCTAAGAACTTGGAGAATAAGAAAGAGGTGGCTCTAGTTATCATCAATTCACAAATAAAAAAAGTATTCTTCTATCAAAGCTTTCTCTTTGTCATTAAATTGGCAAAGTTTTATTTTTTAAGAATAATTATTTGTTGAGTTATGGTTCTACGATAAAAAATGAATTGGTAAAAAAGGAAGAGCAAAAAAACTATTTCTTTTTGTTTAAAAGTTGTAAGAAGAGATATCAGATTAACCTTAAATAAAAAACTCATCCTAAAAAATAATAAATAAGAATGGAACGTAAGATTGTTCCTAAACCCTAGAATCGTAACTTTTTTAATTGAAACCAACAATATAAAATACGAATCAATAATAATAAATCAAACAAAAACCAATCAAGAAGCCTCAGTTCTTTCCATTATAAATTAAATCAAAGCTAAAGTGAAAAAAACCTTTGTTTGTCTTCCTCACACCCAAACTCAAACAACTTCTCGAGCAATATCCAAACACGATTAAGACTTCTCACCGTCCAAACGCCCTAGGCATCATCTTTTCCTTTGTCGAACAAAACCCAACTTTATCAAAATTGACAAAAACACCACAATCCTAGATACCCATATGACATAACCCATAACAACATTGAATCTAGCATATTAGCAAACAAAACCCCACCTCTATCAACATTAAAAAAATCACCACAATGCAAGATACCCATAAGAATAACTAATCATATCAACATTCAATCTAGCATTAACAAACAACTATAACAAAACATACCACACACCACATTCACAATCAAACAACATCATATATAGACATGAAAAACCATGAACTCAACAAACAAACCAACGGTAATGCAAAAGACTGAACTTTATACCTAATTCTTCCCAATGGGGGTATCAGGCTTCAAATCCTGTACAATGCTCTTGCTCTCCATGTCCCAAATCTTGACACTCTCTTGCGTCACCGAGCACAACCAATACCTATTCGGACTGAAACATAGAGCGTGGATCATTGCTCTGGCGTCGAGCGAGTACAACTTTTTCCCCTCCACCAAGTCCTACAACAGCGTCACCCCATCCCCCCTCTGCTCACACACAACGAATCGTCCAAACAAGTCAAGAATGTTCCGAAAGCCAATCGGGCCGCGGAGAGACAGACAATGCAAACAACAATGCAGAGGCGACGACCCTTTCAAATTCTTGTGTTGTCAAGGCCCGTCTTGGCATGTGAGTTGTGGCGCGTGATGGCGATGATGAAGAAGATGAACAGTGGTGCCCCAATGCCTCCTCCCCTATTTTGCTTCTTTTCAATTCAATAGGGAAGAATGGGATGGGAATGGGTTAGGTTAGTGTTTTGAAAACTTGAAGGGTAGAAAAGACTTTTCACTCTTATATTTAGGCTAAAAAACAAAACAGAAAAGAGTGGGCTAGTTTTTATTATTATGGTCCGATTTGGCTTATTTTGTCAAACTTCCCCTCAAATTTTGGGCACCTCATCTCGTGCTCTCCTCTTCAAACAACATTTCATAAACCATTCTCATCATCTCCTCTCCAAACTACAGTCTTGTCCATCAACTCTTCTCATTGTCCTCTCTAAGTTGTAGTCGAACAATTATATTCTTATGGTCGCATCTCTCTTCCAAAGCCAATTGATCCCATTTTTCTTTATATCAAAAACTTTTTCTAATATCTTTTTTTTTCAAACCCTTACTTTGAGACATTTGTTTATAAGGAATACCACAAAACCACTTCTAAAAGCTTAATCTTATTAATGTATATGCATTGAAGCTGGCTTACAAGTTGTTTGATGAAATGCCTAAAATGTTTAATTCAATAATGTCCTTAAGAGCTTAAAGTTGTAGAAAGTTTGTTTCAACACACTGTGACGGCCCCAAATTCTGAGGCCGCCTGTGGCCAGCTACTTCCCTGCCTCAGCACCTGAAGTCTCTACCACGTCACTCATACCCCTCACTTGTCAAACACCTTGGCGTGTCTTCTCAATTTATTCGTCAATTTACATATGGTTTAGGTTTAGCAATAAGCTAATTAACTGCTAAAGTGAACAACAATGGAAGTCTTTATATTTTCAAAATGAATACATGAAGTGTACTTATTTAACCTACAGTGGAAATCCCGACCATACTGTACATATAAGTGATCAACTATAACAGTTATATATACAGGTACAAGTGTGAAACATAGTCTCCCAATCCCAAAAGATCTACAAAATATCAAAATATAGATATCAACACACGTACTAGCAAGCCTCGGCGTAGGTAAGTCAGATGTAATCGCCGAGAATCCCCTTACCTTTGCTAGTACTAGAATCTGCGCTCAGCCATCACAAAAGGCAAATGATGAGCCTAGTAAGTAAAATACTAAGGAAAACCACCATGCATGGAAATTAATAAATAGTGTTAAATAAACATGCAGAAAGAAGAAATAATGCAGACAACTGTGCAAAGCTCATCGCATGAATATAAACATAGAGATATGCAAATGGGTGAGAACCAGCTAATCCTAGATGTGTACTGAGGACCAGGAGCCCTGTCGTGGCCTACACCAACGACCCTTCGACTGTGTCCTAGACCACACACCTAGCAAGCGACCACACAACCCTCTGATACATAGACAAGAAAACTCCACCGTCCTAGTAAGAATGGACTTACAGAATATCAACAATTTACAGCTCAAATGAAATAGCAATAAGTAAATGTAGTAGTGGTGTTCAGTTGGGTTTTACGTACCTGTAAACATGCACTCTGAATTCTCGGAACCGTTAGTTCGCCCCACCTAGCTCCCCGCTGCCCGAGCTATGGTTCCCCAGTCCCTGAAGTTCATTTATAGTGTTTCATACTTTTTGAAAACTCATTATGTAATTTTATGATATTATATCATATTTCTAATTTTTCACTTGTGGTACCTCTCCCGGACTATGTCGGGGTTCCAAAAATACCCAAAAAAGTTCCGAAAGTACTTTTCTACCTTTTTCTTAATTTTCTATATTTTTCTAGAATTTTTTCCAATTTTTCTGATATTTTCTAACTATTTTCCCCTATTTTCCAGAAAATAATATCTAAAATAATATATATTATTTAATTTTTATTAATTTAAAATTATTTTTAAATTTGGGAGGGGGCCCACTTGGACTGGTTCGGTCCAGGGGGTTGGACCGGCCTGGGCTATGTCTTATGAATTCATTGGATCAATGCCACTTGATAATTTCAGTCTACTCAGAGATCAAAACTAGTAGATTGAACTATCAGAGTGACATTCCATGTCTTAAGTTCAATCAAAAGATATCGTGTGACAAAAGGATATGATATACACTATCTATTAGGTTGTATCAATTTATTAATCTTCATGCAACTTGGGTAGTCATAATGTCTTGCTACAGGCTGCTTATGACTTGTGTGCCGAAAAGGATTTTAATTCACTGCCAACGTTGTAGAACCTATTAGGTCGCACACAAAGAACGACATTGCACGATTGAATATTATCTAGGTTGATGAATTTTATTTGATAAAATTCATTTTGAAGATTCACATTAAGTGTCCTAGTTTGACTTGGATTCAAAACTCTCTTACATTTCTAGTGTGACTAGAAAGTTAGTTTCTTAGTAAATCCTATTTTGAATAGGACTCTAATTGGAATTAAAGTATGACTTTAATTCTTATTTGAGTCTTAGATAAGTTGCAACTCTTATTAGATTAGTAATTGTAGATTGTCTATGACTCTATGCTTTTTAGAGTTGAACTTTATCTAAGACGCTATTTAGAGTATGACTATGAGATGAAGTTCTTTTACAACTCGACCTATTGAACTATAAATAAGACATTAGGGTCACAGTTGTATTATGAGAGAGAATTTTCTAGAGAGATTTTTCTAGAAAGTTTTGTGAGAATTTTCTTCCCTAGAAATTTTTGGCACTAGCACTCCGGATCGTGATCATCCGTTTGTGTGTGGATTTCTAATAGAGGATGCACGATTGAACGTCTTGAAGGAATCGATCAACACTAAACAAGGCAGACATGGAGTTATGCTTGTTAAAGTATGATTTTTCTCTCTTGATATATCAATATAATGGAATCGATAGGATCCTAGTTCGAGGATATTCGAAACGGTTTCGAAAAATTTCACAGCGCATGATCCCCAAAACCCAACAATATTTGTTTTTTTTTATCATTTACTATATATTTATATATAACATAATATATAAATATATCTATGCTTATAATTACGTCTACCAATACGTAATTCACGCCAACAAGTATCCTCGGGCGTAAACATTATTCTGCGTCTCACGTGTGTCCTCCTTAACCCACACATGGTATTAGGAGTTCCCCCATTTGTCCAATTATTCATTTTATAATTAATATTACAATTCATACAAACACAATTCGACATACAATTCCACACACACACTAATTGTAGCTAATTGGGCTTAACCACGAACCTAACTCGATTTAATTAGGATTTGGATTAACACTAATCATGTACTTAAGGTAATAGGTCGTTATATTGAGTAACGTTCAAAATTACAAGAGATTTGAGATTAGAAAGAAAACAAATGAGTCCCCAACACGTCCTGCGATGGTAGAGAAATCTTGTTTTAGATACTTAATTTATAAGCTTCCTAGAATACATCTACCCGACTACATTATTCATAATTTTTTACTAAAAGAATGAGTTGCATCAAATTCAGATTCTATAGCAGTGGTAATATGCGATAATGTCAACATCTTTGATGCAGACTGTAACGACCCCAATTCTGCAACTTTAAACTGGGCTCTGCCCAACCTAGACTTACGTGGACTCCCGAGCCAACCTCGCTGAGTCACGTAAGCCTAATCAGCCTTCCTTACCATTTACGATTTATTAAGCCATTACAAATTGAGTTATTAAATATTAGTGAGTTATCAGATCATAGCGGAAGTATTAAAACCTCAAACTAATATAAACAACTCTAAGACACTAGTCAGGACAACCTAGAGAGTAGAAACCACACATATGTATACTAACATCAAATAATTCTAGTCAAAGGAGAGTAACATCATAGTATACATGTCCCAAGATCTCACAAACCCATATCCCAATGTGTTCAAAAATAATATACAAATAATTCAATGACCTACCTAATAAGCAAGAGGAGATCACCTAGTTGTCCTCAATGTCGGTCACTTATTTCCTGTACTTTACCCTTTTCAATCTTATAGTATGACGAGCTGCACCCACCGTCATAATATAATTTCAAATGTCAAATAAATGAAGAAACAAGTATTATGCAGGAATATCATAAAGATAATAAAAAACAACATGATAGTTCTATCACTAAAATATCAACGATAAATGAGTGTCGAGAGCACAAAACAAAAAAAACATCTAAGTGTTCCAAGTTTATCAGATTGCAACGCAAAGTACAAAACCCACCTTCCTAGATAGATTCCGTACCTAAGCAAACCACCAGACAGTTTAGGATGAATCACACTACAGTAGCCCACAAATAATTGAACTCACGATCATACTACTAATCCCTAAACAATAGTTTAGGCACATCCAAAATTCGTCTAGTCACGGTGGTGAAATAGATCTCTAAGCAATCTTACCACACTCGCGACCGCCATATCACCCACTTAGACCCAAAAGACCACTCATTAATGAATCAAAGGAAAACGAATCCGATAATCCACCAAGGATAGATAACACAAATGGAATTGAAGAAATCATATATAAGAAAGAAATACTACTCAATAAGGATAACAACCAAGTAATTGCATAAATGAAATTATATAATGCTCCGGCTAGTTTTACTCACTGCACAACATGAAACTCTGCGCTCGCAGCTCTCATACGTCGCAAAACCGATCTCGTACGCTCGTCACTAGTTCACTAAGCACTTGGTATCAATTCGGATCCATTTTGGTCGTGTTAGAGTCTTATTTTGTGTTTAATAGTAATTTTCCATTAATTTCCCCAATTTTTAAATATTACCCATTTCCACTATTTTAGGTCAATTCCTCAGGTATTGGGTATTCGGACCCATTTGAATGTCTAAGAAAAATCATGAAGTTTCAGAAATTTTAAAAAATTTATACCTTATGAACAGTGCCACACCGTTGTGGTTGACACCCTGTGGCGTCACTTACAGCGTGAGATATGGTGGTTCTCTATTCCAGATGTCGTTAGTGGCAACGTGGCCTTCTGGCCTCACGGCGTCGAAACCTGAACAAGAATCTAGGGTTTATCGACACCTCGGCTCATGCCGCCGTGTTCCGAGCTTATCCCAAACTCATAGGGACATCCATACCAACTTAAACCAGCATTCAAAACTTCTAGAAAACCACTTCTTCAACATGACATCCGAAAACACTGAGACAAAAACTCACAAAACTAGCGTCAAAACGACGAGAAGTTTGTGGTAAGTCGGGATCTTACCTTAATTTGTGTGTTTGAATGCTTTCGGCATTGTTTCGAGCTCAAATCCATCGAATCTCCATCCTTTGTGTAAACGAGAAAGAAGAGAGAGAGAGAGAGAGAGAGAGAAAGCAGGTGACCTTCATATATATCCTCTTCATCATTTTTTTCATGCACGTATCCTGAGGTGCATCCTGGCGTCCCTATTTCCACCAGGAAATACTCCACTCCAACTCAATGGCTCAACAATTTGACAAACTTGGGGACTTCCATTCATTCCTAATACAACATACGACTTTCTCGGACGGTTTCGCACCCAAATCGCACCACAACTCACACCGTTGCACACGAATGGAAATACTAATGACCCAAATATATTCCCAAATTAATTTATTATTATATTTTATTTTCTGATTGTCTACGAAAATAGTTTCTGAGACGCGTATACCCATATATCATCTGCCTAATACCCATTTAACACGTCTTCCTAGGCGAACTCTTTCATAAATCGACGTCACCGTCTTGTCATTCATACACGAGTATAAATAGGTAATACACGTTTTCACACAGACATAACATATTTTTTTGGGGTCGTTACACATCAATTTCATAAGATAACTGAGTTAAAGATTGGGTCCACGAGCTTTCCTAAAAATAAGCAAGACAGCAATAAAAGTTCCATAGTAAAAGTGCTTTTTTTAGGCAACCACATGATTAAGAGAACCGAGCTTGATGAAGCCTATAAGGAGTTGAACATGACAGATGACAAGTTGTTTTTTAGGCTTACTTTGGTCTACTTTCTGGAACTTGGTTTGATAGGAAAAGATGAAAAGTCAAATGTTGATACAAATATTCTAGCTTTAGTGGATAAGTTGAAGAAATTTCATAAGTTTTCGTGGGGCTCATATGTGTACGAGATTACTCTTGAGTCGTTGAAGAAACCAATGAAGGCGTGGAAAGCGATGAAAAAGCCTAAACAAAAGGGTTATAGTATTGTTGGTTGTCCCTGTGCATTTCAGGTAGTTTAACTACAACTTAGTATATGCAATTTCATATTTTTTTGGGTTAAAAGATTGAGTTTGATTCACATTTCTTCTTCTTTTTGGTAGGTCTAGGCTTATGAGGTGGTGATTAGATAGATGGAGTTATATGCTTCAATTTGTGAAGAATATGTTAAAGGGGCGCTTACAATCTTCAAATGGATTACTCATGGAATGCCTAACTACGAAGTAGTAAACTCGATATTCGAGGGCAGCAAAGACGATGAAATATTTTCTGATAGTGAAAATGAATTTAAAGGTATACCTAAGAAAAAATATAAACACATTGAAAGTTTGTTAGAGAATTTAGAGAGTAAAGTAAATTGCATTCAAGAGGATTTTAAGGCAATGAAATGTGATTGAAGTGTGATATAGAAAAAGAAATAAAGACAATGCGTGAGAAGCTAGATATGTTGTTGAAGCAAACTTCATGTGCTATAAATGGAAATCGAAGTCTTAAGACAAAGTACACATCCACTTTAGATGAAGATTTTAATTTTACAAGTGAGAACGTAAAGCTTCAATATGGGATACCTCAAGAATTTGACACTACAGAAGATGTTCTTGACAAAGTTTGTCAAGCTACCCGTCAAGATTACACTCCTCATGTAATAAAATTCGTAGGGGAAAATGAAATTGAAGGAAAATGTTTAGAAAATTTGTTGGATAGTATACTTCACTGGTTTAGTATAGTGAAAGGAAGGAATAAAATGAAGAAGGTTACGTCTTGCCTTGAACCATATGTGGATTCAATTGCAAAAAGGAAGAAGCTAAGAGAAAATGAAGATTTATATGACCCTAATGAAGAGCATCCCCATAATGACTTTATGTGAATCAAACTTTGGTTTTCATCTAAGGATGATGCAATAGTTGATTTGAATTATTGCATTGGAGACCGCCCATGGTTTAAGATATTGTGGACAAAAGACAAGTGGCTGGACAATTAATAAGTCCATATTTGTGCTGCATTTATGTGTGTTTATAATATTTTTATATGTCAAAATCTCCTAAATATGTCCTAATAATTTGTAATTTATATTTTCAGTGTTTTGTTGCGGTTATGTATGATCCGCTGGTCTTCGGCATGATTTTGAAGCTATTTTGAGGTCTAGAAGTGTTTTTGCCTTGAGAAATGTGTTAGTGCAGATTGCGAGGCAGTGGCATGGGGCCCATAGGGACTGGTGTTATTATGTATGAAATGCAATAGAGAAACAATGAAGAAAATAGTGAAAATGGTGCACGAAAGCTAAATGACACACTCGATTCAGGGGATTTTCAGATTGACCTCAAGGTGCATTGTTTAGTTGAGAAGATGTGAACTATTGGAAATTGTTGGAACCTTATAGAGTGAACGCAGATCTGTGACACTCAATGAGACACAACGTGCTAGCCGAGAGATGTGTCTCCAGACATATATCGCGAGGTATATCACCTTAAAAAATAAAATTGCTTTTTGCAAGATTCGATGATCACTGGTTATGCGACCTCATCAAATGTCTTCACTACCAACTACACCAGCAAACTAACTTTGGAATTGTGGACGGGATTTACTATGTTTACTCTTTGTAGCTAAACTTAAACAAAATCCAAAATAAAAATGGTGGTTTGCAAGATTTGAACCTGGGCCTCTTCATATTTGCATCACGGTTTCTCAACACATGTTGAGCAATTGTTCGATGGCCCTCGACTGACGCACAAGCTCCTCCCATATGCAAGCCAACCCATAGATGCTCCTCGACAGATGCATTCCATCAATTCTTCTCATCTGATCAAGAAAGCAGGGGCACAAATGACATTAAACACCATATGAGGGCTTGAACAGCTTTAACCAATCCTCTCATTCATTTTGACTGAGCCCTACTCCTTTGACCAACCTTTTCACATTAAAAAAGGAGACACACTATGTGCACCCTGAAATCCTATCAGGGCACCTTAGGACTTTTACCAAAAAACCCTTTCGTTTGAAGCACGACCAACTGAACGACCTATTTCTAAATGAACCGCCAAAAGGGGCCAATGCGGGCCCACAACCTGGCTTACCAGTGCCTGTTGTGCCCCACGTGCAATCACACCCACTATTTAATCATTATTAACCTCAATATGCCACAATTTGCTATTTAAATTATTTATGAACTCAAGTCATCTGTTAAGATAATTTCCAAACCTCAATTCTATCAGCGGAAGTCTTAAAAACATGTTAACTCAGATAATAAACATCGAATTCATGTAATATATTATAAACCTAGTGAGGAAAACCCATGTGATAATCATATATCAAGAAATAACCTCAAAGGTCTCAAAATATCAAAAATGCAGGGTCCTGAAGTATCTCACAATCCCAAATCCCTAAAATAAAACCAAATATATATATAGTACAAACGTACAAGTCGGGCTCAATGTCTCTGAATCACTGGTACTCTGCAAGCTTGCCTTTGCCTCAACTCGTACTCGGATCTGCACTCAAGCGATTAGAAAAGGCAGATGACAAGTCCAAAGTGAGTACTCCCAAGGAAATTAAGTGAGAAATACTAAAAGTAAGTACTAGAATTTAAATAAATCTATTAAATAAATATGCAAAAATAAATACAGGCAATTGTGATCATCACATGGATAAATAATAGTGAAAGTGTTGGGAAATGTGCCCTAGGTCAATCCATTAATAGTCTTTATGAATACATTTTAGTTAATAAAATAAAGAATTTCATTTGTTGTTTATTATAATTGATTTGCATGTTTACATTATAATAAGATCCATGAGTATTTAAAGAAATATCCTAAATGTCCCTAGTCGATTACTATACTGGGAACTATAATGAATTAAGACTAGTGTGAGTCTTGATTGATGATCATATGATGATCATACGTATAGGAATACGAATCAAGATCATGAGTACTTGTTAGGGAACAAAGTACTGGACCGACCCGCTATGAGAACATCATATAGATTAAGTCATAGTTGTTTCTCATGATATGTATATTATTCAGTCCTCTTACTTGAGATTACCAAAGACTTCAACATTAGGAATACAGTGACTTGACGCAATCAAACGTTGTCTTTAACCGGATGATTATAAAGGTTGTGATTGGCTACTGTGTGAATAATGTGGTGAAGTTGTGTAATTGAGATAGAATTTGTCCCTCTCATATAGAGAGAGATATCCAGTGGATCCCTCGATGTGTTAGACTGTTAAAAGGCCTAGTATAAGTGAATTGATATTGATCAATGTCACTTGGATGTTTTCAGTCTACCCAGAGATCGAGACTAGTACGATTTAACATGTTGAATGACAATTCCATGCCTTATGTTTGATCAAAAGGATATCGTGTGACAAAAAGGTTGTTATATACACTATTGATTAGGTTGTATCGATTTGATCTTTGTACAACTTGGGTAGTTATAATGTCTTGCTAGAGACCGCTTATGACTTGTATACCAAAATGTGTTTTGGTACACTGCCAACGTTGTATGAGCCTATTGGGTCGCACACTAAGAATGGTTTTGCGAGATTTTAAAATGGTTCGGAAGAATACAGAAACGTCCTTGTAGTGTATTACACTTATCTTCTTTAAGTAGGGGTATATGTGTAATTTACTTAACCGTCTATATATAAGGGTTGTATAAATAGACGCTTTGAGTTAGAATACAAGTACGCGAAAGATTAAAAAGGGCCGAAACTCTATTTTCATTTTAAGAAAAGACTTAGAGTTTTTTGTATGCTCTAGATCATTTTAGAGAGAAACAAAAGGTTTGGTATTCTCTCGAATCTAGCACTTCAAATCTCGGCCACCGTTCGTGTGTGGACTGCTAATAGAGGGCGTTCGTCGTTGGCAGCGCCTTAGAGATCGATTAACCTTCAGAAAGATACATTGCGACTGAGGTATGATTAAGTTTTCATAGTTTAAACGTGATTTAATGGAATCAGATTCAGATCCTGTTAGGGTTTTTCTCAAAATTGTTTTTAAAATTTCCGCTGCATATGAACCCCAAACACCATCAGAAAGATCAAAGTGTGTTCCTAGAGCTCAAGGCCAGACTAGCGCCATACTTCAGACTCTTCCATAGAACACATCGGCGAGTCCTACTCAAGCAAGGTCAATATTTGGATCCGTTAGGTGGTCGGCATAAAACCTACGACGCACCTACACGTGCCACGACGCGACTCTCAGGTCGAACTATTCATTGGGATCCCTGACACTCGTGCAATGGACTAGTGAGCATACACACTAGAAGGGCACGAAGGGAGAGCCTCAACGTCCGTCCATTTAAACCATAACCAAGAATAGAATATTGAAAGGCAAAAATTGAATTCAAAAGCCAAAATAAGTAAATACTCATGGAATTTCAGTTGGGATACTACACACCTCAATTCACACTTAAACTAATCCAGATTACGTCCCAATCATGCCCAAAATGCGTGTCAAATTACTAGTCAACCAATCCAAAGCCTGATAATAAAAAATGTTAGGGCATGTGTCCTAAGTCAATCTACAAATATTGTTTATCTTATAATCTTAGTTAATAAAATAGAGGTTTTTCATTTGCTGTTTTATTATAAATGATTGTATGTTTTCCTTATAATAAGATCCATGGGTATTTATTAAAATATCCTAAATATCCCTAGTCGGTCATTATACTGGGAACTATAATGAATTAAGACTAGTGCAAGTCTTGATTGATGGTCATGTGATGATCATGCATATAGGGATACGAATTGAGATCATGAGTACTTGTTAGGGAACAAGGTACTGGAGCGACCCGCTATGATAACACCACATGGATTAACTCATAGGTGGTTACTTTTAATAAATATATCATTTAGTCATTCGACTTGAGATTACCATAGACTTCAATATTAGGAGCATGATAATTTGACACAATCAAATGTTGTCTTTAAAAAGACGATTACAGAGATTATGATTAGTTATCATGTGAACTATATGTGAAGGTGTGTGATCAAAATAGAATTTGTCCCTCTTGTAAAAAGAGAGATATTAGTGGATTCCTCGATATGTTAGATTGTTAAATGACCAAGTCCAAGTGAATTGAAATGATCAATGTCACTTGGATGTTTTCAGTCAACCTAAAGATTGAGACTAGTACGATTGAACATTAAGGGTGACTTTCCATCCCTTAAGTTTAATCAAAGGATATTGCACGACAAAAGGATATGATATATGATATTCATTAGGTTGTATTGATTTTGATATTCATGCTACTTGGGTAGTCATAATGCCTTGCTAGAGACCGCTTATGACTTGTTTACCGAAAATGGTTTTTGGGTCACTACCAACGTCGCATGAACCTATTGGGTCGCATAAAAAGAATGACTTTGCGCAATTTCAATTGGTCCAGAGTAATGAATTTTATATAATAAAATTCATGACATAAAAGCCCTTATGATTTGTTATATGATAAAATATTAAGAAGGGTATATGTGTAATTTGCTTAAACTGCCTAAATACAATAGTTGTATTACGAATAGGACTTTAAGTGAGGGCTTATCTACACATAAATAAAGGGCCATACCCTAAAATGAAAGAACAATTTTCATTTTTACTATCTTAGAATTCTCAGGATTTTGGGAGAGAAAGAAAAACGTTTTCTATCTCTCTTAGGGCTAGCACTCCAATTTGTTGTCACTATTCATGTGTGGATTTCTGATAGAGGACGCGTGCTTAAAAGTCTTGGAGATTGAATAATCAGAGAACGAAATCACGAATTAAGGTATGATTTACTTATGTAAATCTTGTTTAATGGAACTTATTTGCATTCATGTTGGGGATTTTCAAAATTGTTTTGAATTTTTTGCTGCGTATGAACTCCAAAAACCCAACATAAAATACTATTAATTCCCCATAAACAAGTACCCCCAATTTTCCTCCTAATTGAGCCAATTTCTATCAATTTATATCCTCGTTTAATTGATAATAATCCTCCAACAAAATCGCAATTAAACCCATATTTAAAAATTCATTTTTAAATTTTTATTTATTTTTCTGTCACGGACGTCGTAGGTGGTGCCGCTATGAGTAAAGGTCTGACATCGTCCTTGACACCATCGCCCACGCCACCACGAACACCACCCACATGACGTGATATAAAGCGTGGGTGTATGGTGGCTCTCTGGTTTGGACGTTGTAGGTGCACCGTGGAAGTTTCCTCCCTACGATGTCCCTGGAGATGTTCGAACCAATGATGCCCTATTAGGGTTTTCGAGCCCCTCGGCTTGTTGTCGCGGTCCGAACCCGTCCCAACATTACATAAATACACATATCCACCTTAAACCACCATAAAACCACGACGAAATGCGGCCAAAACCGAAACCCCGATAAATCCGACCAAAAACCCTATTTAAATTCCAAAATTCCACAACAACAACAACTACTTCAACACCACCTGTACAATATCTCGAATACCAACACCAAAACCATAGCAACACCTCAAAAGCTGGTGTACTCGAAATCCATTCCCGAAACCTATGTCAAAACTTGAAAAACTACACCAGACACGTAGGAATGGGAGAGAGGATTGAGGATCTCAACTTAGATCATCAATTGCATTTTGAGCCTCCAAATGAGCTCCACAAGCTCACAAAAACCCTAGTCTTCTTCTCAATTTTTGAACTTATCACATGGAGGAGAGAGAAAAGGTGATGGTTGGTGTCAAAACCACCTATTTATATATACCTTCAAATCATCATCCCTTATTTGTGTATCTCAAGGCACAATCCTAGGGTCCTCCTAAGGTCAATAGGTCCACCTTAATGTGACTCAAGTGGTGACACTAATCCCTTGTCATGTCTTGCTCAACCAAACACATAAAACCTCGGGCATTTTGATATCGACTCCCGCGCGTACATTCACGTCTCGCATACTCTTGAGCCACAAAAGCATATACAACGTTTATTATTAATTATTAATTGCATTTTATCATTTTCCATAAGTTTATGACTACCCAACCTAGTGTACTGTCATTTGCCTACCTGGTACCCGTGTTTGCATGCTAATCGAGGAGAATACTCGTCATACTGTCTCGCACATCAATAATAAATAAAATACACACATCGTGTGCCAATAAGCCTAATTACATATGAACATGGCAACTTAATACAAAACAACAGTAAAATTTCTATTTACTTAGGTCCGGGCACGCCCTGGCCTATCTGTGGGGTCTACGGGGTGTTGAGTTGTTGTCTACGTCTGCATATACGTCATTAATAATGACAAATTAAATTTGGGCCGTTATAGCACCCCACCACCAAATCAAACAAAACCATTCCTCTCTTCTCCCCATCACGCCATAAATGCCTCAATATACCAAATCCCCTCATTTTCTTGCTCGTTTAAGATAGATTTGTTATTTTTAAGGTCAGGTGAGCGTTTAACTTCAATCTCGTAGTGTTTGGACACACAGGGTCGTGATCTATCTTTTGGTCTCAAACGTCCATTGTCGATACCATTATATAAGTGTCGACTAATATCAATTGATACCTAAGTGAAAAAGACCCAAAGGCCTTGTCATTGTGTATCACTTAGATTACTGGTTTGGTCTCAGTGACCTGTTACCGGGACATTAAGCTATGTCTCGGTTACTTCCAATTGAGGTGTAATAAAAAGCTACGTTTGGGATTAGACTTGATTGGTAGTAATCGACAACTTTTGGTAGTTATCGGTTATAGGTTACCGAGACAGTACAACATGTCTTCATCCCGTGTGACCGATAAATTCGCGTCCATGGTTCACCTTTGAAAATGAAAAAAAAAATCCCACAAAAAACCTCAAAACTAACCTTGTCGTGTGTGACGTCCACCTCCCATTCATTTTCTTCAACCATAAAACTCAAAAAACGCTTGAAACTTGTCGAATCTCTGGCCAGCGACGGATCGACAAACGCGATCGACAAGGTTGGTGTGTAATCTTTGGTTAACAAATGCGATGTTTGGTCGGCAACGGATTGACTTGACTTGGTAAAAAAATTGGGTTTTCGATAGTGAGGTACCTTAAGAGGGCATTTGAATGGGCATGTGAATCATTGGGTTGGGAGAGCATTTTTGTCAATTGGTTGTAAAACAAATTTTAATTAAAAATGGCGGGGTGCCCTAAGAGGATGCCTAGGTGCACATAGTGCGACTCTAAAAAGGGAGCAAAAGTGGGTTTCTCATCATCTTCTTCACCAACAAACTCCATATTTTCACATTTTCATTGTTAGGAACTAGTTTTTTGTGTCTAGGGGTTGTTTTTGCCCCGAGCGTCGCCCAAAGACTTTTGTTTAGTTTTACTTTCATGTTTTGTTAGTGTAGCTTAGAGTTGGAGAGATTGATATATACAACAAAAAATGAGATCAGATTCGCCATGACCTTGGGGTCGAAGACCATTGAGTTTGATCTTTTCATAAACTCCCCATCTTTATTACTTTCGTTTATATATTTTGGAGACTTGATGTGCTTATGAATGTTTTGTATTGAATGAATCATGTATAGTTACATTTCTTGTTCTACTTAATGTTATTTTTAGTGTTCCACACTATATGCTTTGATTACACTAATCATGTAGTCACTGAATTAAGGAGAGATAGTCATCGAGAACTCGGAGCTATCGAACCGGAATTGGACACTAGAACTTAATATGCTAGGGTATATCGACTGGTTGCCTAGACTTTGAGAGACCTTATAGGGTTTTGAACTTAATTTTTGATACTCTTACGCTGCTCGCACAGACATGTGGAGCTCGAGAGTTGAGATAGTATTCTCGCCACCGAAACCTTGGGACATGATGAATTATAGGATATACGGTCTATAAATTGAGTTGAACACATCTTTTGATCGATTCGTCGCACATTTAATTTGATTGATGAATTTAAGTCTAAAATAAATTTGTTCTTATTGTTTATGCTTCCTAAATAGCTTAATAAATCTACTACTTGTTTGTTTATGTTAAAAATCGCCTAATCTATTATAGTGCCATGTGCAACTATTCCCTGTGGATTCGATAAACCCGACGCAAACATTATTTTGTACCACTATTACTACTGCAAAGCTCTACACTTGGGGCTCACATCAACAATAAGGTGTATTTTCTTAATATATTTATACAAACTTCATGTGCACATCATTATGTTGATTCCTTCTTTTTAATATTATTTTCATTGTAGATGATCACTTATGCATGCTACTCATTTGTTCTTTTTTTTCCAACAATATGGGTAGCATTTTGATGTAGGGACATGGTGGTTGCGGAAGAAAATGCTGAAGTCATCTAATCACAAACCACATGTGGCTATATTTGACACTATTTTTTGTATGCACTTTGTCTTCCTATCATTTTCTTTTTGTCTGTCAATAAAAATGTGTTGATTTTTTATGGAATGATTTAATACAGTCAATGCTTCATAAACAAGGGAGTAAGATCACAATTGATGACACATTATTGAGTAATATGGATGGAAGTTTTTGTATTCAAAACCTGTCACTTTCATTCAAGGAAGCAAACAAGGTAATTATTTTTTTTTTCAATGGGACGAGGTAATTAATTTATATGTTATTGTGTGCCTACTTACAACCTTAAGCATGTACGGTTAACATGTTGATTTGATACAAGTTGTCTTCACACTCAATGTTAGAAACAACCATTGGGTTGTACTCGATTGTGATGTTAATGATCACGTTATTTGTGTTCTTGATGTTGGACTAAATGGTTAGTCACTTTACTCCGTCCAGGATTTTAATGGAAACAAACAAGGTGAAAAATATACTAATAAATATCAAGTGTATTTCAGTTTTATCAAAGGTTGCAAAACATCACGTCACAAGTATTCGAGTATTCAAGCTATACGAGTTCAAGATTTGGCATACATAAGGGAATGAAGACGAAAGATCAAACTACATGTTGTAACATTGATGTAAGGTATACAAGTTCATTTACGTAAGCCTATTACATTAGTTCATGCACATCGAGCTTTTCAAATGAATTTTCAAATGTCAAGTGATTACTTGAAGTTTTAAGTCAAACTTAACACTTGACTCGATCTTATAAGTTTAAACAATGCTAAACTATGTGTTTATTTTCACATCGCATTTTGAAAACCATTGTAGAAGTTTTCGAAAAAGAAAACTTGTTTTTGAAAGGTTTTTGAAAAGAAAACTGCATACTTGTAGAAAAACCCCTCGCATGACATGAAACTGAAATTTTCTATTTTTGGGATTTGTGAAAATATCCGGACCACCCAAATAGGCTATATGACCCATAACAAATATGTGTGACATGTTATATGAGGTTTGGTTGGGTCCCAGACGCAATAAAGGGTCGCTAACCAAAGAGACGAAAATATTTATTTTGAGGTCCTTGCAGTTAGCGCGCTAGATCTGAATATTAGCACGTTAACTACTTTCTTGAAAGCTCTTTTATTAAGCAAAAAATCATACTTTATTTTGAATTCTTAATGAAATCTGAGCCCTTAGATCCTTAGAACGGTCATAAACTGATAAAAAGGAATGTAGAACATTCTAAAACCACCAAGAACATTGTTTTGTCCTCACAAGCTAGAAAACACACAAGTGCTTAAAACTTTCAATAGGAGAAGCTTGGATTTTTGTGAAGAACACAAAAAATATTCTTGAGGTTGTCTATTCACTCTCAAAACCAGCATCTTTGAGGCTTTTTAAGGTATACAACAACCTCTCTAAAATAGATTTTCAAGTCACCTTCTTGGGGTTGTAAGAAAATCTTTTGTCCTAGTTTTTCTTGTGCTTAAATTACATAGTTTTGTTTGTTTGACTTTAAAAATCATTTGTTGTATTTTTAAATACATTCATCCTGGGTTTTGCACTTAAGCTTCTTTTATTAAACTCTAGGATTAGCTTGGACAAAGGTTTGCACTTAAACTTGATTTTTATCAAACTTATTGTTCTTCGCCTTTGAGACTGGTTTTGCACTACTCAATTAGTTTTTGAAACGGTTTCATATTTGAAACTTGCAAAAATCAGTGATATATTTACATATCTCATTTGTTTTCACACTTGCATATATTAGAGTAGTTATGCTCTAGGAGACTTGCTAGTATTTGAACTTGGTGCCACTTTACGTTGTAGAGTGTATTTCATTATTTTCAGTTATTGGTTGTAATTGGATGATTGTAAGACTTAGTGAAATCTAAATCAAAGAGAAGACCTAGTTGAGGCTAGGCATAAACTTTAGTTGCGGCTAGGTAGGATATCATAATTGTGATTAGGAACTCTAGGCTTGTAAGCTTTGGTTGTAATACTTATTTGCAATATAAGTGGGGGGTACAAATCCTAACCGGGGAGGTTAGGAAGTGGATGTAGATCATTGGATTGAACCACTATAAATCATGTGTCACTTTCCATCTCTTTTATCCCATTCACTTGCATAGCATCCATATTCGCGTTTTGGTGAGCATATAACATTTTGATTATTGAACTAAATTAAAAAAGGTGATAACTTCTCGATACACCCAATTCACCCCCTTTTGGGTGTGATTTCAATTGGTATTAGAGCGGGTTATTGCTCAAAGTATTACTAACGTATCTTTGAGTGTTTTTGTGCAAGGATGCAAACTCTAGATCTGGTTCGTCTTAGGGAAGGTAACTCCTCGAGTAGGCCTCCGTATTTTGATGGAACCAACTATGCTCATTGGAAAGTGAGAATGAAGTTTCACATTAGAGCGCAAAATAAATTCATGTGGGATGCAATTGAAAATGGATACACTCCATTGGACAAGCCCTTAAAAGAGTACACTGTTGAGGAGATTAAGATTGAGCTCTCAAATGATCAAGTCATGAATCATTTGGTTTGTGCATTAAGTGAGAACGAATTTAACCGAGTTAGCGCTTTTTAAACGGCCAAGGAAGTGTGGGAGAAGCTTGAGGTACACTATGAATGTACCATTCAAGTGAAGAAGACAAAGTTGAGAATTCTTGAGGAGCACTATGAAACTTTCCGAGTTGGATCCGATGAATTCTTAGCCACCACCATCACTCAGTTTACTAAACTATTGAATGAGATCAAGAATATTGGAAAGAACTATGATTAAGAGACTTCGGTGTACAAGTTCCTTAGAGGCTTGCCTAAAGAATGGGATGCCAAGAAGTATGCTATCCAATAAGAGCAAAATCTTGGAGATTATACATTTGATGCCTTGTGTTGAGAGCTAACGGTCCATGAATTCAAACTTAAAGACCAAGCTAGATTGGAAGCATTAAGTGGAGGCACAAAGAGTTCAAGAAAAGATATTGCTTTGAAGGAAAATAGTTCCCCAGTTGCATCGGTAGAGATCATTGAAAATGAAAAATCTTGTGACGACAATGATCTTGAGGAGGAAGTAGCTATACTTTCAAGAAAACTCAACAAGGTCATGTACAAGCGAGACAAGTATAAGAAGAAGTTTAAAAGTGGAAGCAAAGGAGGAAAGTCAAGTGAGACCATATGCTTCGGGTGCGGCAAACTAGGCCATATCAAGGTGGAATGCAAGTCCAAGAAGGTATTGGACAAGAAGAAAGGAAAGAAAAGCTTCAAGGCAACTTGGGATGATTCATCCGCATCAAGTTTCAAATCCGAGTCGGAGAGTGAGAAAGCAATACCTTGTCTCATGGCACAAAGCGAGGTAAACTCTAACACTTTTATCTTTGGTAATGTTGATGATTTGGATGATGTTCTAAACCTTAATGAGCTTAGGAAGGAGTTGGAAAATAAGGTCAAAGAGACCAAACAACTCAAAAAGAGCTTGATCATAGCAATTAGTGAAATAGAGTCATAAAATGGACTATTAATGATCTCCAAAGTGACTTGAATGAAGTCCTAAATAAGAGAGATGCTTTAGTCAAAGAAGTAGAGGACTTGACTAGCACGGTGCATAAGTTCACTAATGGTAGAGAAATGTTTGACATGATGTTGGGTGAACAACGATGTGCACTCAACAAAAGAGCCATAGGCTATGAAGCAAACTTGTTGAATTACAAGAAATTGCTAGATGATTATCGTAGATGCTCTAAATGCAATAGGTCTCATGTGGTTGGGAAATGTGCCTTATAAAAGGTCAAAGTGGGTATACTAGCATGGGTAGTTAAAAATGTTTATGATACTAACTTTCTCGGACCCAAAGGTATTTGGGTACCAAAATCTAGTGTGTTTCCCATTGTGTAGGATGTGAGGAAGAGCACCCTATGGTACTTGGATAGTGGGTGCTCAAGACACATGACCGGAGATGCACATCAATTCATTGAATTAAAATGGCATGATGGTGGAAAGGTTACATTTGGAGACAACAACAAAGGAAACGTTATTGGCCTTGGAATCGTTGGTAACAATTTACTTTTTATTTCTAATGTTTATCTTGTTTATGGTTTGAAACATAATTTGCTTAGTATTAGTCAATTATGTGGCAAAGGATTTCATGTAATGTTTGAATTATCCAAATGCATTATTAGAAATGATGAGCATGAAACTCTATTTATTGCATATAGAGATAAAAATGTTTATGCCATTAACTTTGATGAGATGCATATGCAAAATGTTTCATGTTTGAGTACACAAAGTGAATGTGATGTATTGTTATGGCATCGTAGATTAGGACATTCTAGCATGGAAAATTTGTCAAAATTGACCAAGCATGATCTTATCAAGGGCCTATCCAAATGTGCTTTTAAGAAAAACAAGGAATGTAAACCTTGTATCCTTGGTAAGCAAGTGAAATCGTCATTTAAGACGAAAGTAACAAGTGTTGTGACTCGAGCCTTAGAAATTATCCATATGGATTTGTTTGGACCCACCCAAACATAAAGTCTAGGAGGTAAATCATATTGCTTTGTCATTGTTGATGATTTTACTAGGTATACATGGGTGTATTTTCTATCTCATAAACATGAAGTGTTTGATGTGTTCATAAAATTTTGTGCTTTGGTTGAGAATGAAAAGGGATATAAGATCACTATCATTATAAGTGATAGAGGTGGTGAGTTCGTAAATAGGAACTTGGTGGATTTTTGTGCTAAACAATGATATGAACATCAATTATCCTCTCCTAGAACACCCTAACAAAATCGAGTTGTTGAAAGAAAAAATAGGACACTCCAAGAGATGTGTAGGACTATGCTAAATGAGTACAACATAACTAAGCATTTTTGAGTCAACGCCATTAACACGGCGTGCAATGTTATAAACAGAGTAAATGTCCAAAAACAAGTGAAAAAGACTCCTTATGAACTATGGAAAGGCCGAAAACCTAACATAAGTTACTTTAAGGTGTTTGGTGGCACTTGCTATGTTCTAAATGATAAGGATCATTTGGACATATTTAATCCAAAGTCAAATGTATGTACTTTCCTAGACTATTCCATGCATAGCAAAGCATATCGGGTGTTTAATAGATCAACTAAAACCATAAAAGAGTCTATCCATGTGAAATTTGATGAAGTAGATCCCAAAGTAAAAATGATGCACAATTTGAAAAAATTAAGGATTGATGATGAAGATGATGGCCCTAGGTCAAACATCAAATAGTCAAGGGGTTGAGGTAAGCATAGAACCCGAAACAAGTGCACCTAAGAATTCAAGACTTCTTATTGGCCATCCCTCCCAACAAATTATAGGTGATCCAAACAAAGAAATAATTACTAGGTCAACGTTACATTGAGATGAGGGACGCATAGCTTTTGTATCAGAACCGAGCCCACTAAGATAGATGATGCCTTAGGAAATGAGTTTTAGGTAATTGCTATGTAAGAAGGGCTAAGTCACTTTGTTAGGAATAAGGTATAGATACTAGTACCTAGACCTAAGGACCATACTATTATAGGCACCAAATGGGTTTTCAGAAACAAAAATAATGATTATGAGGAAGCCTTTGCACAAGGCTACAATCAAGAAACAAAGCTTGGTTGGTTGTAAGAAACAAAGCTCGATTGGTTGCACAAAGCTACAATCAAAAGGAAGGAATTGATTATGAGGAAGCCTTTGCACCCGTAGCAAGACTAGAAGCAATTCGAATGTTGCTTGCTTATACTTACTATAATGGGTTTTTACTATACCAAATAGATGTTAAAAGCACATTCTTAAATGGTTTCATCAATGAAGAGGTATATGTAGAATAACCACCAGGTTTTGAAGATCATGATCAGCCAAGTCATGTCTATCATCTTCAAAAAACCTTGTATGGACTAAGACAAGCTCCTAGAGCTTGGTATGACAGACTTAGTGCATTTCTACTTGATAAAGGGTTCAAGAAAGGAACACTAGATCCTACTTTGTTCATTTTGATAAAAAAGCGTGGCATGTTACTTGTTCAAATTTATGTTGATGATATTATCTTTGGGTCATCCAACACACGCTTATGTGATGTATTCTCATCATTAATGACAAATGAATTTGAAATGAGCATGATGGGTGAACTAACATACTTTCTAGGCTTGCAAATAAAGCAATCCAAACATGGCATTTTTATAAATCAAGCAAAGTATGTGAGGGACATGCTAAAGAAGTTCAAATTCAAAAATTTGAAAGCATGTGACACTCCTAGTAGTTCCACCATCAAAATGGACAAAGACCAACTAGAAAAATCTATAGATCCTAAACTTTACCGTGGAATGATAGTTAGCCTCAGTAGGCCTGGCATTATGTTTAATGTGTGCTTAAGTGCTCGATTTCAATCTGATCCTAAGGAGTCACGCTTGAAATGTGTAAAGCATATATTTCGGTATCTAATTGGGACCCTACACTTGGATTGTGGTTCAACAAAACCAAGAGTTTCAAACTCCAAAGTTTTGCTGATTCTGATTATGCGGGAAGTCTAATTGATAGGAAAAACACTTTTGGATTTTGTCATTTGCTAGGAAATTCACTTATATCATAGTTTAGCAAAAAGAAAAATTCCGTTGCTTTGTTTACGGCATAAGCCGAGTATGTGGCTACCGGGAGTTGTTGTGCTTAAGTTTTGTACATGAAACAACAACTTGAGGATTGCCAAATCCTAGTTGGTTGTACTGAAATTTATTGTGAACATAAGTGCAACTAACATATAGAAAAATCAGGTGTTACACTCTCGCACAAAACACATTGAGATCAGGTATCATTTCCTTCTTGATCACGTCCAAAAGGGCAATGTTAAACTCATCCATGTTCCCACAGAGGATCAACTAGCTGATATTTTCATCAAGGCCTAGAGATTAATTTTCTATGATTCGGAGTGATTTAGGCATGTCTCGTGAATCGGACCTTCTACACATGTTTTAGTTGTTCTGAACCTTTTTATATGGTGTTAGTGAAATGCCCATGATCAAAGTTGTATGTCAAAAATTCAAAATTTTTACTTCGAAAATTTCAGAGAGCAATTAGTGTGCTAATTGCAGATATAGCGCACTAATTTTGTTCTGGCCCAAACTAATTAATTGACCCATTAGCGCGATATCTCTGTTACCAGCGCGCTAATATCTCTCGGCCAAACAGTTATAAATGTATTTGTTTGCCCTAACTCTCTTTGCCTCACATGTCTCTCTTCTCCTCTCTGGTTCCTGTCGTCTCCACCGTGCCCTTCTCCACCCTTAGGTAACATTCCTCACTCTCCTCATCATTTTCTTTACGTTTTGGTCTCTACGTCCTAGGATTTCATTGCCTCCTATGTCGACTCGTTGAACCTCCGCCCGTTCCTCTTCCCGTTAAACTGCCCCTATAACCTCTCGACTTACCCCTACATCGTCTTCTCGTCGTCCCTCTACAGGTCATGTTGTCCGGTGTTCCTCATCCAGCAGTGAGCCCGAGTCCACTCATTCCTCTAACCACGGTCCGTCACCGCCCGTTACAGTTTCGGCAAATGCCCCACGAACTGAGGACCGAGCCAAGTCATTTCACGAGTCTAAGTCTATCCTAGAGTCGGTGACTCCACAGCTCACGGATGCTAAAATTATTAGTCCCACCATTATTGATTATGCCTTTTTTGATAAAGTTCATTTCCCAGTTTGGGAGGTCTTCAACAGGATGGGATGGACTACCTTTTGTGAATATAATGCTGATTATAACCCCCCTTGGTTAGGCTTTTCTATTCCAATCTTGTCACGACAAACAATTTTGTCCTTAAATAGTCTATTGGTAGCCGGTCTATCGAAATTACCCCTGAAAATCTTGCTTAACGTTTTGAGCTTCCCTTACACCCTCCTACCACTACGGTTGTGTGCAAATTTCTGAGTTGACCAGTTGATCGGCTTGAATTGCTGAATTCATTCTTGCGGTCGGAAAAGGAGGTAACTGAGTACCTTTCTGGATTAACTGACACTGATTTCAAACTTATACCTCACCTTCTCATAAGGTTATTCACAAGGTTATTCCTCCATGCGGTGGTAGTAAGAACTACATCACTTTACTTGACATGTTTGTCCTTAGGCACCTGATTCGTAAGATACCTCTTAGTTTGCCCCATATTATTATCGACTATATGACGAGAACGTGTGGCTGAGGTCGTCATCTTCCCTATGCTCATATCATCACATCCTACCTGGAGTTCGCCTAGGTGGATCTCACTTTAGGTGGTTATCCACTCTCTGTCTATGACACCATTCACATGGCCACTTTGAAGGCCTTGAAGTATCGTTACATTCGTCAAGAGCATAGATGGATATGGGAAAATGAAATCCCAGATAGTTAACACTACAGCACTTATGAGTCTCCACTACCTACATATTCTCCAGTAACTTCTATTGATGTGTGAGACTATTTGGAATACAACTTTCTTTTTTCTCAAGGCGATGATCGATGCAGCTCCACCGCAGTAGTCATAGCATCTGTCGATGCAGCCTCCACCTCCTTCGACTTTCGACGGCTTTACCTCTCCTCTTGATATGTCTCCATCGTCGGCATAAGTCTCTGCACAGCTAGGATACATGCATGAGTATATGACTCAGACTTTCACTGCCTTCGACATGAGTATTCAGCATCAGGGTGATCAGCTACATCGCATCGAGGGTCAGTTGCTACCAGCTAGGCCAGCACGTGGTGATCGTGTCTCTGGCATGGTACGTCAGCCATCGTCCTCAAGGAGGAGTGTTTAAGGATATTCTTGTTAGGGGAGCATTAAGCTCATATATGTTAGTTTTAGATTTTTTCATGACAAATTCCTCTTTTGTAGACTCGTGTTTAACGCCACAACTATGTCTCTATTTCTCTATGCAGTTTATATCATAAATTTTTTTTTGCATATCTCTGAGTTAATGTTATGCTTCTATCTATTGTTCTGCATCAATTAAATGTGTAATGTTCTTCATTGATATATATGATTGGTTGTATCTGAATGTGCGTGTTGTTGTTTATTGATATGCATGAAGTGAAGGGGAGCTCATTTCTCCATTGTCGATTATATTTTTTGCTTCCTTCTCTATTATGCTTGCTATACGGGGGAGCTTGGCCCCACTTTTTGATAGTATCAAATGGGAGAGAAAATGTGGTTGAACTTGAGCATTTGAATGAAAATTGTATGATGTGTACAACCATGAATGTGATGTGAACACACTTAGATTATGTTTTATGCTTGTCAAGTTTACTTTGTTTGTTATCATAAAAAAGGAGGAGATTGTTGAACAAAGTGGTTAGTCACTTTACTCCGTCCAGAATTTTGATGGAAACAAACAAGGTGAAAAATATAATAATAAATATCAAGTGTATTTCAGTTTTGTCAAAGGTTGCAAAAATCACATCAAAGGTATTCGAGTATTCAAGCCATACAAGTTCAAGATTCGGCATACATAAGGGAAAGAAGATGAAAGATCGAACTACGTGTTGTAACATTGATGTAAGGTATACAAGTTCATTTACGCAAGCCTATTGAATTAGTTCATGCACATCGAGCTTTTCAAATGGATTTTCAAATGTCAAGTGATTACTTGAAGTTTTAAGTCAAACTTAACACTTGACTCGGTCTTATAAGTTTAAACAATGTTAAACTATGTGTTTATGTTCACATCGCATTTTGAAACCCATTGTGGAAGTTTTTGAAAAAGAAAAACTCGTTTTTGAAAAGAAAACTGCATATTTGCAGAAAAGCCACTCGCATGACATGAAACCAGAATTATCTGTTTTCGAGATTTTTGAAAAATATCCGGACCACCTAAGTAGGCTATATGACCCATAACAAACATGTGTGACTTGTTATATGAGGTTTTGTTAGGTCCCGGACGCAATAAAGGGTCGCTAACTAAAGGGATGAAAATATTTATTTTGAGGTCCCTGCAATTAGTGCGCTAATAACTTTATTAGCGCGCTATGTGTTGAGTTAGCGTGCTAAATATCAATATTAGTGCGCTAACTGCTTTCCTGATATCTTTTTTATAAAGTCGAAAATCACACTTTATTTTAAATTCTTGATGAAATCTGAGCTCTTGGATCCCTAAAACGGTCATAAACTGATAAAAAGGAATGTGGAATATTCTAAAACCACCAAGAACATTGTTTTTTCCTCACAAGCTAGAAAACACACCAATGCTCAAAACTTTCAAAAGGAGAAGCTTAGATTTTTGTGAAGAACACAGAATATTCTTGAGGCTGTATATTCACTCTCAAAACCAGCATCTTTGAAGCTTTTTAAGGTGTACAATAACCTCTCCAAAACAGATTTTCAAATCACCTTCTTGGGGTTGTAAGAAAGTCTTTTGTCTTACCTTTTCTTGTGCTTAAATTACATAGTTTTGTGTGTTTGACTTGAAAAATCATCTGTTGTGTTTTTAAACACATTCATCTTGGATTTTTCACTTAAACTTCTTTTATTAAACCTTAGGATTGGCTTGGACATAGGTTTGCACTTAAACTTGATTTTTATCAAACTTATTGTTCTTTGACTTTGAGACCGGTTTTGCACTACTCAATTAGTTTTTGAAACGGTTTCATATTTTAGACTTGCAGAAATCAGTCATATATTTGCATATCTCATTTGTTTTCATACTTGCATGCATTGGAATGGTTAGGCTCTAGGAGGCTTGCTAGTATTTGAACTTGGTGTCACTTTACTTTGTAGAGTGTATTTCATTGTTTTCAGTTATTGGTTGTAATTGGATGATTGTAAGACTTAGTGGAATCTAAGTCAAAGGGAAGACCTAGTTCAGGTTAGGCATAAACTCTAGTTGCGGCTAGGTAGGAAGTCCTAATTGTGATTAGGCACTCTAGGCTTGTAAGCTTTGGTTGTAACACTTATTTGCAATATAAGTGGGGGGTTTAAAAATCATAACCAGGGAGGTTAGGTAGTGGATGTAGATCATTAGATCGAACCACTATAAATTGTGGGTCACTTTCCATCTCTTTTATACCATTCACTTGCATAGCATCCATATTTGTGTTTTGGTGAGTATATAGCATCCTGATTATTGAACTAAATTAAAAAAGGCGATAACTTCTCGATACACCCAATTTACCCCCCTCTTGGGTATGGTTTCACTTAATTCTATGATGAGTAGTAGAAGTCATTGGGAAAAAGAAATAGAATATTTTTCCTGGCATAATAGACAAGATGCTCATTGCGTATGGGAGGGAGGTACATAATAATGAATAGAAAATCATTATCCCAAAAATACCACAACAAATGGGGTAATTAATACCAATCCTTATTCTATCAATACATTTATAATTTTGTTTTCCAATCATTGACTCAAGTTCGAATTGTCTGGCAAGGGAAACTGTAGAATATTCACTATCATGCTCTTAGAGTACCTAGTGTTTGGAAAAGATCTAAACTTGTTGACTCAATCAAAAATCAAGAAATTATTGAGTTCTAAAAATTCAGAGGAACATGAGAAGATTGAATGATTGAATAGTGGGCATTTTGTAGTGAATTACATTCCATACGTAGTGATGACGCCAATGTGTAGATGTCATTTTTGTGTATTGCATTTTGTAAATGTCAAACAACTGTAGTTAACATTTTTCGATGTGTCAAACAACTTCATGTTTTCATATATGACTAAACAGTTTTTAAGTGTTACCTTTTATAGTTTTTTGAATAGTAACTTCAGATTTTACTTGCATTGCGTGAACGCAAAATGTTATTCACTTGATAAAGGATGTTAGAACAACAAACATGTACAAATAAACATCTTTCAAACAACATTTACAATGAATTGTCTGAACTGAAAAAAGTGACATAATTGATGATAGTTAAAAAATGCACTATTGCACTACTGACAACAACAAATCTATTAGAATCCTACAAAAAAGAAATTGTTAGAGAACTTCAATTAATAAAAATGAATAGCCACTAGCAAAACTATGAAAGCTCAACTCCATACTACAAAAGATATATTAGTACTATTGACAATATTTGTAACGATTCATTACCATAAACATGTGATTAGTCTAAATCCGAATCCTAATTAACCTGAGTTATGCTCGTGGTTAAGTCCAATTAGTTACGATTAGCATGTGTGTGTGGAATTGCGTGTCGTATTGTGTTTATATGGATTGTATTAGTATGTATGGATGGAAATAAAAAGAATTACTAGAAAAATGAGGGAACGCCTAATACCATCTGTGGGCAAGGAGGACACACATGAGACACATAACATTTACACCCAAGTGTGCTCGTTGGCGTGAATTACATATTGGTAGACGTAACAATAGACGTATATATATTTATATATATTGTGGTATATATAAATTAATATATATTAAAATGATAATAATTGATAAATAACGAGTATTGAGTGACAAGTGGCGTCACGAAGGGGACATGCATAGGTTACTAGGATGGGTGCACGTCGAGTGACCTCGGTGGCGTGCGCAAGCATTGAGTAAACTTGTAAAAATAGGCTTGGTCAGTTGAAGAGTGCACTGGGTATTAGCCTCGAGATAAGTGTAAGTGAACCTCGAGATATGATAGCCTCAAGATAAGTATAAATGAACCTCAAGATAACGGTTGCATATCTCGGGAATGACGCAGATGATCCCTTGGGTCACTATTGTGATGCGCTACCAAACATCGTTACCCTTCTCCAGGGTGTAGTAAGATAGAACTGCCTGTAGGCAATCCTCGATGTCCAACAGTAGATGTAGCTTCTCTTGAGATAGGATCCACTTCTCGATCTTCTTGTCGTCCCTCTCCCCCATAAAGTAAGCTGGCCTGAGTCTGATGAACTCCTTTACTAGCTTGGCATCCCTCTACAAGCCAGTGGTCTCAGATGTAGTGAGTGTGGGCGTATCTACTACTGTCTCTGGTACCGGTACTGTAATGATCAGTAGCCCTGGTGGATGAGGTATAGCTGGCGCTACAAGTAGTGTTGGTGCAGTAGTAGTATCTGTAATCGGGGGCGTTGTAGTAGTTATTGTAGCGACGGGGGCAGTCGGAATAAGTGCCATCATCTGTGAAGTCATGTAGGCGATGATGTCGGCGATCTGTCGCTCATAAGCTGTCATTCGGTCAGACAGCCTTTGATGGTCATTAGCTGATATAGTGGGAGGCTGACTGCCGCAAGCTCTGGTGTCTACGACTTTGTGCGAATCTGCCATCAGTGTCTACAGGTTGACAACGCATGTGAATTAGCTACTATGGGAAGTAATTCGTATTTATATACGTATAGAAATTAACATGTATATAAAGAAAATACCCTGACTCACTTCCACTCAATTCCCAACAAAATAGTTCCTAGGCAAGGATCATCTAGTTTCCATTTCTAAGGTTTATGTTTTATGCAAGTTCGTGTTTTACTTATCGAGAACTTAGGCTTTGATACCAACTATGACATTGGTATCACAATTTTTTGACAACTCTATACTCTGTCTCTAAGTTTCTAATACCTATGCTCTGATACCAACTGTGATGGCCCCTCTCCTAATCTAAGGCATTGCCCGGCCTAATTTGATAATTAAGCCCTAATTTATCCATGTAGGACTTAACTACGTATAAGTAAGCCTTTACAACCTATTCACCTTGTTAATCATGTTCAGGATAAGTAATACACTGGTCTTACCAATTTATGAAATTTAGAGTTTATTAAAACTTTTTATAAGGTTAATTATTTAGCGGAAGTCTTATTGATTATGCAGAAACAATTAGTAGTTTTTGCGGAAGCCAATTGAAATAACGCTATGAGTGGGAAATGAAGAAATGACATCACATATATATAAACCTCCAAAATATAGTAAACAATGGGACAGTCTAAATCAGGTCGGGGAACTAACGCTCAACCCAATATACAACCCAAAAAGTATCTGAAAGACATTTAGCTAATACAACAAAATATTAAAAGGACCTACAGATCGAAGCAGTGTCGCACCGCAAGCTCAGAGGTAATCATTGATCTTTTCCTTGCCTGGCCTGCTAGTCGACGGCTCTGCACCCACAGTCATAAAAAGGACGTAGAGTAAAAGAATATAACGGTAATCCCTGATGACAGTTTAATTTACATTTCCAAATATTTAAATGGTATTTAAAAGCATATTAATACGAAAGACTGGAAAATAAACCATATGTGAGTAAATACTAGAGTTAAACATTTGATACTGACACTAGGCTAAGTAGTTGTGATTTAGGTCTAGTTGGCAATGAACCGCGTCACTCCAACTCAATAATCATATAGCACGAGGGACTCTAACCCAAGTGTTGTTAGGGACTCTAACCTCGTTGTGTAGACCACCTCAGGGACTCCAACCCTGAGTGTCATATAATGTTAGGTAACATGTGTCGCCATCCCCAGGGACTCTAACCCCATGAGTCACGCATAACTCGATTGAGTAAGGGACCTAAATGTGAAAACTACTTTACATATTCAAAAAGGACTCGAGTATAGATTTATCAAGGAATAGGGGAAACTTACAAGCCTAAGTAAAAGGAGTACAAAATCCATCATTTCATTTATATGTATATCTACACTAGTAGCATGCTATTAACCAACTCACTAATCATTTAAATAATAAGGGATAAACATGGCACGAGGATAGAATCAATGAACATCAACAAAGAAATGGATACCATGAAGTCAAGCTCATAAATGAGAACAATAACAATAAAACTCATGATATCAGAGTACAAACACTTATAGTCAATGGACTATGTAAAAGACAATAAATAATAGAAATGAAATGCCAAGTAAAGTCATTATCGGGTATACTCGCAATGTAAGTAATATCTCTAGCAAATTCAGTCTCCCAACACCCTGACACGTGTACTCGGACTCCCGAAACACTCCCTTAGGCCCCTAGGGTGTTTAAACATTCATTAGGGTGGTTTAGAGTTGGTTTATGGTGGGTTTAAGGAGTTTTAAGTGTTAGAGGAAAAATTGGAGAAATGCAAGACTTTTTGCTGGTTAGGACGCCCAGTGCGCTGGTTGCCCTCAGCGCACTGGCTGGAAATGCCTAGCGCGCTACCCTCAGCGAGCTGGTTGGAAATGCTTAGAGTTGAGTGCAGAAACCTAGAAAATTTGCAATGATTTTCTGGGTTTTTCAACTCGTGAATCACCTCTCTAACGTCCCCAGATCCCTTGCTCTCCTCCGCCAAGGATCCGTAACATCCTCCAATCATTCACAAGGCATGCACTTCATATATCATACATGCATTCACGACTTAAACGAATTTAAAATATGTATTTGATCAAAAAAATATGAACACCAAGAACTCAAATCCTATAAGTCATTTTGAAACACTATTTTTCAATGAGGAATATGAAATGACATTAGATTTTACAAACAACTAAGTTTTGAAACCCAAAAATCAGAATTTCGAAATCATGCAAAAACCCCATTTTTGAGCAACTTTGTAAAATTTGAAATTCAAGTTTGGAGAAATCATTTGACGTTTCAAAACAAGTCTAAGCAACATTAGAACATCTTTAATTCGATTTAACTCAAAAGCTCCATGATCTACAACTAATTTCATGCATTTGAAAGCATATAAGGTATGCATGGTTTCCTAGGGCTCTAGCTTTATTTGTTTACACTAGACCTCCTTCCTTTGATGATGAACTCCTCCCCAAAAACTTTAATTTTGAAGCAAACAAATTTCCAGCTACTCTGAATCTTTAAGTGTTTTGTTCATGCAAATGTGGAGTTACAACTTAAGTGTTGATATTTATAATGGTGGGTTTCATCAAGTGTGCATAGACTATCTCTAAAAAATCTTATGGCTACTAATCACTCCTACAACCTAGAAATTTCTAGCTAAGTGACACACATATTGACTCACATTTCATGAGAGTGTGTGTTATCGCGAGGTAAGTCTATTTGTTATGGATTTTTTTTGTTCAAACTATAGGATTTTAAATTGATTTGCATTACTTAGATACAACCATAGGCGTATAAAAATAATTACTTAAGGCATATTTAAGTAAATTAAAGCTTACCATAGTGACCATAGTGTAGCTACCCAGTCCCTCGGCTTGTACGTAACTCGAGGCATGTCATCTCTCACGTCTCGACACCTACAACTATAAGAACTGACTTAATAAGTCTACACAATCACATAACTCTAGGCATACATCAATACAAAAATATAATATACCTCAGCCACGTGCCTCGGTCGGTGTATATATCACGATGTGGGTCCCACGTCACGAGTCGGTGATCTTGATTAAGGAATCAAAACGGGGTTAGAGATTTGAGCCGTGACATGAAGCTCAGAACAGGTAAGTGAGACTCGTATGTTTTATCAATTATGCAATGTAAAGCAGTATTATTAGAGCACATAGTGTTTTGGACTGAGAATGGGGCAATGTACCATGATTTGATTGGTTTTTATCAAATGTGTTTAAATTGAAAAATGAGTTCAGAAATAGGTTTGGCATGACAAATTGGCCTAGGGTTTGGAACTGTGTTGGGCTGCCACCCATCACTACGCCCCTAGTGACCTAGAGTATCCCAATCAATGCTTACCATTTGAGTTGGTGGCATATCGTTCATAAACTAATTAGATGGTCAGTGATTGGTTTAGTGACGATATGGGAGTGCAACTCTATTTCTTTTAAGTTGGCGGCACATCGACTATGAATTGATCAGAGGATCAGTGATTAGTTCTTGACGATATGGAAGTGCGATTCGGCTCAAATACCTAAATTGAAAATACAAATCACTGGTACAGTTGCAATTGACAAATGAACTTGCATATTCTTATGTATTGTTTATATTATTTCAAAAGCTCCCTTCGATATGCATTGGATTCATGTTGTTATACATTCTCCTTTGATATCAATTATAAATTGATGGTTGGTATGGAGTCACTTACTGGGCATGTAAGAGCTCACCCACCTTAATATTTTCAGGAAATGGGTGTGCGCTGGAACTAAAGAAAGAAGAAGAATAAGAGTCTAATGTCTTCTCTTCGATGTATTGAGTTTCTTGTTCTTATATATAATGTTTTGGATTACAGTTTTCTAATAAATTGAGTGGGAGTACAAGTTAAATACCGAGGTCTTATACCGATTTTGTATACCTTACAATTATCGAAAAAGTAATAAATTTTTGTTGCATTTTGTTTTAATTTTGTTTATTCAATATTAAGATATACAGGTTGTTATCAGAAACAAGTGTAAAGCTGCTGGCTTTAATTAGGTCCGATTTGGTTTACCGAGGTTTAATTAAGGTTTCAAGCCGAGTATTGTCTTAATGGAACTAGGGGATGCTACAATATTAACATGACAATATTGGCAATATTGACTTGTACAAAAAGTGTATACAATTGATATAAACAAAATGATAACATTAGGTACTTCAAAAAAACATTTTGACATTAGTTACAAAATGAATTGCTATATCAGTAAAGTAATATAATATCAATTAAAAGACAACATGTAGTAGGTGTTTTAAAATATAAATTTTTATAGAATTAGACTACAAAAGAAATATTAGTACTATTGACAATATTAACAATATTAATAATATTGACAATATTGACAATATTAACAATACTGACATGTACAAAAAGTGTATGCAATTGATATGAACAAAATGATGACATTAGGTACTTCAGAAAAACATTATAACATTAGTTACAAAATGCACACTATATCAGTAAAGTAATATAATATCAATTAAAAGGCGACATATAGTAGATGTTCTAAAATATAGATTTTTATCGAATTAGACTTCGTTAGCTTGACTGTGTGACCATAAGATGTTCAGATGTTGACATAAACTGAAAAGATAGTGGAGTGTCGATGCTAAACATTCTCCTTCACATTAAAAAAGGTGCTAAAAATTCACCCACCGAATTCAGCTTCTTAAGCAGAATCACTAGGATGTAGTTGGATAAGCTCCTTACAAGTTTGACAGTTTTGACCAAATCCTTGACACCTGCCACACTTCTTCCTTTTCCTTTCTGATGCATTTGATGGTATCCTTTGCTTTCGATGTCTTCCTGGGCTCTTCTTATAATTGAGGGAAGAATCACATCAACTGCTTCAATAAACAACATCCAATCTGCTGGATTACCAGTTGGATACACCCGTTCTACATATGCCGCCATAAGAGCATTGCAATATTTTGTTGATAGGGAGTTCAATGAAATCCTATTATGGCTAGTTGCAACAATCGCATGACCACAAGTTAGTTGATGTAAGTCAAACTCACGACATGTGCATGATTTTTTTTGTAAAGATTAACATGACCATTCTTTTCATTATCAAACACATCAAACTCATGCCAATCAATTTGTTTCACTCTCCATCATGCTAACTTTTCTATCTTATTACGTACAAAACCCAACTTGTCAAGTGACACCCCACGTATGTGATCAACCACTATTGTTATAGGAAGAGCTTTGATTTCCTTAAGGACTGCATTAAGACATTCAACAATATTTGTGGTCATGATATTGTATCACCTCCGATCAGAATAAGCTCTACTCCACTATTCAACTGTAACATTTTGAAGGTAAGTTGTTATATCCTTATCACAATTCTCTATCTCCATACACAACCTATTAAAATTTGATTCTAAGTACTCATTCACAGAAACAAAATATCAAGGCATAATAGAATCAACCCTTTTATGGAAGTTTGCCCTTAAATTCATAATCAAATGGTAAATGCACAAATCACGGAATGCATCTGGAAAAATGTAACGGCCCAAATCTAATTTGTCATTATTGGTGACGTAATGATAGATGTGGACGCCAGCTCGGATGTTCGTAAACTCCGTAGCTAGTTTAGGGCATGCTCAGATTAGGTATGCAGTCTGTTTTTTCTTGTTGTTTTGTGTAATTCGTGATGTGTATATTCAATTTTATTAAATTACATCGCAATGTGTGCATTTATATTGATTATTTTCGAGTGAGACAGTGTGATAGGTATTCGCCTTGAGTAATGTGTAGATGCGGGTACTGGGTAGGCGAATTACAAAAACACTAGGCCGGGGGATTATGCACACATAATAAATAATAAAATGCATTAAATAATTAATATAGAATGTCGTTTAGCCAATTAGTGACACGAATGGCATGCGACACAGTGCGGGACTAGGTATTGGTACGCCCGAGAAGCTAAAGGATTATCTTGAGCAAGGATAAGAACATGAGACCAAGTTATGAACTTTAGTCATTTTAAGATGAAAAGTTAACTTTATCTTGGCCATTTATCAAGCCTTGAGATGCACCAACACATTAGATGACAATTTTACTATAAAAGGCATTGTTTGACTTCCAAACCACCTGTGACGGCCCGAATCCCTAAACACGGCGCCGCTCAGCCTAATCTCATAATCAAGCCCTAATCTCATCCACGTAGGACTTAACTACGTATTAGTCTGCCTTTCTAACCCATTTATCATCTTACACGCATTCAAGATAAGTAATTGCACAAGTTTCATTGTTGTACACATTTCAGGTTAATTAAAACTTTTATCAAGTCAGTTAGTTTAACGAAAGTCTTATCAGTTTATGCGGAAGCAATGTATATTAAATCCTAAATGTGAAAACCAGGAATATATTGATCATAATATATAAATATATAACAAGTGGCGAATATAGAAAGTGTGAACATTAAAGGTTGAGGAACTATTGCTCAACCCAATATACAACCCAACTACATCTCAAGACATATTATCAGTAATAATAAAAATTATCAAAAAGACCTACAAGAAACGTCTAGAACACGCTGAAGCTTAGAGGTATTCGCCAATCTTCTCCTTGCCCGACCTGCCACTCGACGGGTCTGCACCCACGTCATAAAAGGATGGTGAGTACAAAAGTATAACAGTAGACTAGAATAGACATTTATCCACATTTCCAATTTCAAGAACCAGGTATTTAATAGCATAAAACAGAGAAGGATTATTTGAAATAGAAAACATGTTATAAATAGCAAAAGAACACAAGTAATACTGACTCGGATATAAAATTACTTGTAGTGTACATCAATACTACCCTTATTGGTTTTAGCCCTCCATCCTAACAACCTCATGTATAGGTCAGTACACGAGCACTTTGTACCACCTTTGTTGGCCACACATGGACCTCATGTGGTAGGTTAGTACCCGTGCACTTCGTACTACCTTAATTGGTAAAGGATTTCGTTTAACAACCTAATATAGTAGGTCTATAACACTAATTGAATAGATCCCGACACCCCAGGTCTCATAGCCCGTGAGCTACGCACATCGATTTAAGTATTCAAGGAAAGATACCGACAAAGAACAAATAGTAATTCAAATGACTATCATAAACTAATTACTCCATAAATGAGCACAACGAATTAACGCATATGTTCAAATGAAAATTTAGAATCTAAAGAGGAAATGAAATGAAAAATGGATGTCTAGCCTGTTTACTCACTGTTCACGCAAATTCCTTAGCAAATTCGGCCTCCCGACAATCAAACTCTCTCACCCGGACTCATGAATATCTCCCAAAGGTTGCTGGTGTTAATATAGGTTATATTAGATGTATTTAGTCTTTAATTTAGCGTTAAGAATATCCGACACCAAAACGACTCAAAATATTTACACAAAGGACCATTATATGGACAAACCCCATCATTCGATCCATTTTTGACAAACTAAATGACTTAATTTAGAAAAAATAATTGTCTTAAGTTGTTCTTCTGTGTCTTATCTTTCCAACAATATGTGAAACGTCAAAAATGGAGTCAAAATGAAAAAGATACGTTGTTTTACGAAAATGAACCAAAACTGTCTCGAGGCTGCCCAAAATGTGAAGGCACTCCATGTTTAGCTGGAGCGCGCTCCATGTTCGAGCAAAACTGTAGAAACATAGTTCTGCACTCTCAAATCACTAAAAAGTCATCCCAAATGATCTCAAAACATACCAGAACTCCAAAAAAAAATCAATGATCATAAATACTCATACATGCAACCTATTTGAGTTGATTTAAACCAAAAACTTACATAGATTTGACATCATAAACATGCACGTGAAGAAATTGGGGAAGAACACCTGAAACTTTGAAAATTCATAACTTATTCAATTTAAACCCGATTTTAAAACTTCTTAGTAGCTCGAAATAAATATTTCAAATATACTTTTAGTTTTCAAAAGTTAGAACCATTTGCATGTCGAAATCAGAATTTCAGTTGCATGTGAAAACTCCCAAATTTTGTAAAACTTGTAAAATCCAAAAATTGGAACTCAAAACCAAATTCATAGCTTTCATTTTACCATAAACCACCCTTCTATCACTTTAAACTCGTTTTAACACAAAGTCCTTTGATTCATGTAATCAACATATGTAATTTAAAATGAGAGGTGTATGGACTTGTACCTTTGGTTGTCTCCTTTACACCCTTGATCAAGCACTCTCCTTGTGTAGCTTAGATCCTCAATTTGGGCTCTTTAATCATCCAAATTTCCAACCAAGATAGCTCTGATTTTTTTTGTTTGCATGCAAAATGAACAATAAGTTCTAAGTTGAGTCTTTTATAGTTGTAGTTTTCATCACCTAGACACAACACCATCTTTATGAAATCTAATGGCCTCAATTCATTTCTACATCCACTTATTTTTCAGCTTAATGACACACATGTTGACACACATTTCATGGGAGTGTGTGTTGGCACGTATCCCGAGGCATATCTATTTTCTCAAGTTTTTTTGGGGACTTCTAATTTGATCCAATTGATTTAGATACCATAAGCTATGAAATGAATTATTTAAACCACATTTAACTAAATTTATACTTACCACAAATCTAGCTACCTGGTTCCCCAGCTCCCACGCAACTCGAGGTGTGTTCCCACTAGCATCTCGACGTCTACTACCACAGGGACCGACTTAAATAGTCTACACATTTGCATAAGGCTAGGCATACACCACAACAAATATAATATATTACTCGGTCTCCGAGCTGAGAGTTGGTTCGTGTACCCACTCTCGGGCTACATCACGGGTCGGTGACCCCGATTACGGCCAAAATCTAAGATTAAAAATCAAGGTCGTGACAAATATTCCCAACAAAATGGAAATTTTGTCCCCAAAATACATTTTGACTTATTATTTCTTTAAATTTTAGCAAACTTTCATTCTCATTAATATTACCCTAGCCAAAATTTCAGATGATACTACCCCCAAAGCCCGTATTCCTTAATTTCCATAAGTGGGTCCCCCAACCACTTCAACCTGGGTTCAACTATTACGGTGGGTGTGTCCACGCTCAGCTACCACACACACATCAAAACTAGATACAACATTTTGGTCAAAGTACTCAAGAGAAATCTTGCTAAGCGTAACTTTCTAACGAGGTTCAGTTGTTCCTTATTCATATAACACTACTCCTATTCAGTTCATTGTGTTTTCACTATTAAGTCACGGACTCAGTCGGTTCTCCCTCGACTGTCCAACTACTAGCTTTCTAGTAGATTAATATGTGCATGCTACTGTTGTATTTAAATTAGACAGTTCATGCAATATATATTAAACAAGTCAGGACTTACCCTCGTCTCAGTCGTGTATAGCAGTTGGGTCTGGTCCTGCAACTACATGAGCTCTCTCTATCAAGTGGTTGTGGTGTCTCATGCTAATAGCTCGCCAACTGCGAACACTATCGCACGATGTGTCTGATCTGACCACACCTGTAACACGTCAGTTGTCTCCTCTAATCAGCAAATACAGTTCGAGTCCACCCCTATCCCTGCGCATCTCGGTCTCTGCTGCCGAATACTCATGGTGTATGTGGAGGTGGTAACGTAAGTCTAACTGGTGGTGGCAAAACGGGTGGGGTCGTGTGAGATACAGTCGCAATGGCAGGTGTTATGGGCCTGAACTCTAGAATCTCCCATTCCCTATTCTTTCTCCCTTGCCTCTCTATCTCTGCCTCTCATGGTCAGATCCCTGCTCGGATGACATTGTCTGGCTCAAATCTTTCCCATCGGCGAACCTGCTCAAGTAGTAGGTCTCGTGGGAGAATGCGTGCTCGTACATCTCACTGAGTGTCTTGGCACCTGTGATAACCATATAATACCTGATGTCTAGCCTTAAACCTTCGCCAAAGTAGAATGCATCGTTAGCATATTCCACAATGAGATCCCCAGCAAACTGCCTCAAATAGCCGTAGCAGTCTCAATATAATATCAGCGACTCTCCTTCGAACCGTTGCAACCATCTTCGCTCTCTAGCTAATCTCTCATCATACTCCACAACTCGATCGCGATAGAGTATCAGCTTCTACGTACATATTGTGTATATACATATAGAATATAACATGTGCACATACCAGTAGCCTCAACTCACTTTCGCTCAATTCCCAAAAAAATGGTTTTCTAGGCAAGGATCGTCTGGTTTCCACTTCTAATGTTTATGTCTTATTCAACTTTGTGTATTACTTATCGAGAACTTAGGCTCTGATACCAATTGTAATGGCCTGAATCCCTAAACACAGTGCTGTCCGGCCTAATCCCGTAATCAAGCCCTAATCTTATCCACATAGGACTTAACTACGTATTAGTCAGCCTTTCTAACCCATTTATCATCTTACACGTGTTTGGGATAAGTAATTACACAATTTTCATTGATGTACACATTTTAGGGTTAATTAAAATTGTTATCAAGTTAGTTATTTTAGCGGAAGTCTTATCAATTTATGCGGAAGCAATGCATATTAAATCCTAAGTGTGAAAACCAGGAATATAATGATCACAATATATATATGTAACAGGTGGCAAATATAGACAGTGTGAACGTCAAAGGACGGGGAACTATCGCTCAACCCAATATACAAACCAACTACATCAAAATACATAATATTAGTAATAATACAAATTATCAAAAAAAACCTACAAGTCACATCGAGAACACGCTCAGCTCATAGGTATTCGTTGATCTTCTCCTTGCCCGACCTGCCATTCGACGAGTCTGCACCCACCGTCATAAAAAAAATGGTAAGTATAAAAGTATAACAGTAGACTAGAATAGACATTTATCCACATTTCCAATTTCAAGAACTAGGTATTTAATAGCATAAAACAGATAAGGGTTATTTGAAATAGAAAGTATGTTATAAATACCAAAAGAACACAAGTAAGACTGACTCGGATATAAAATTACTTGTAGTGTACATCGGTACTACCCTTATTGGTTTTAGCCCTCCATCCTAATGACCTCATGTAATAGGTTAGTGCACGAGAACTTCGTACCACCCTTGTTGGCTACACATTGACCTCATGTGGTAGGTCAGTACCCGTGTACTTTGTACTACTCTAATTGGTCAAGGATGTCATCTAACAACCTCATGTAGTATGTCTGTAACATTAATTGAATAGATCCCGACACCCCAGGTCTAGTACCCAATGAGCCACGCACATCTATTTAAGTATTCAAGGAAAGATACCGACAAAGAACAAATAGTAATTCAAATGAATGCCATAAACTAATTACTCCATAAATGAGCAGATCAGATCATTCAACAAACATGTCATTTCGAGTACAACGAATCAACGCATATGTTCAAATTAAAATTTAGAATTTAAAGAGGAAATTAAATGAAAATTAGATGTCTAGCATGTCTACTCATTGTTCATGCAAATTCCTTAGCATATTTGGCCTCCCGACACCCAAACTCTCGCACCTGGACTCATGAATATCTCCCAAAGGTTGCTGGTATTAATATATGTTATATTAGATGTATTTAGTCTTTAATTAAGCATTAAGAATATTCGACACCAAATTGACCCAAAATATTTACACAAAGGACCATTGTATGGACAAACCACATCATTCGACCCATTTTTGACAAACTAAATGACTTAACTTAGAAAAATAAATTAGCTTAAGTTATTCCTCTCTGTCTCAGCTTTCTGGCAATATGCAGAACGTCAAAAACAGAGTTAAAATGAAAAAGATACGACTATTTTACGAAAATGAACCAAAACTATCCCGAGGCTACCCAGAACGTGGAGTGCGCTCCACGTTTAGTAGGAGCGTGCTCCATGTTCGAGCAGAACTGCAGAAAAAGGTAGTTTTGCACTCTTAAATCACTCAAAACTCATCCCAAATTATCTCAAAACATACCACAACTCGAAAACACAATCAATTATCATAAATACTCATACATGCAACCTATTTGAGTTGATTTAAACCAAAAACTTACATAGATTTGACATCATAAACATGCATGCGAAGAAATTGGGGAAGAACACTTGAAACTTAAAAATCCATAACTTATACAATTTAAACCCGATTTTAAAACCTCTTAGTAGCTGGATTATCAGCACGAAATGAAGATTTCAAATATTCTTTTAGTTTTCAAAAATTAGAAACATTTGCATGTCAAAAATCCCAAATTTTGCAAAACTTGTAAAATCCAAAAATTGGAACTCAAAACCAAATTCGTAGCTTTCATTTGACCATAAACCACCCTTCTAACACTTTAAACTCGTTTAAACACAAAGTCCTTTGATTCATGAATTCAACATATACAATTTAAAAGGAGAGGTGCATGGACTTGTACCTATGGTTGTCTCCTCTACACCCTTGATCAAGCACTTTCCTTGTGTAGCTTAGATCCTTAATTTGGGCTCTTGAATCATCCAAATTTCCAGCCAAGATAGCTCTAATTTTTTTTTTATGCATGCAAAATGAGCAATAAGTTATAAGTTATCTTTTATAGTTGTAGTTTTCATCACCTAGACACAACACCATCTCTCTTCAATCTAATGGCCTCAATTCACTCCTACATCCACTTATTTTTCAGCTCAATGACACACATATTGACACACATTTCATAAGAGTGTATGTTGCCACATATCCCGAGACATATCTATGTTTCTCAATTTTTTCTTTACAACCATAGGACTTCTAATTTGATCCAATTGATTTAGATACCATAAGCTATGAAATGGATTATTTAAACCACATTTAACTAAATTTATACTTACCAGAAATCTAGCCACCCGATTCCCCAACTCCCACGCAACTCAAGAATCATCCCCGTTCACGTCTCAACGCCTACTATCGCGGCGTCCGATTTAATTAGTGATGGTGTTTGGGGTTCATACGCAGTAGAAATTTCAAAACAATTTTGAGAAAAACCCCCACAGGATCCGAATCTGATTACATTAAAACGTTTAAACTATGAAAACTAAATCATACCTCGGTTGCAATAAACCTTTCAAAATGTTGATCGATCTTTAAAGCGCTGCTAATGACGAACGCCTTCTACTAGCTGTCCACACACGAACGGTGGCCGAGATTCAAAGTGCTAGCTTCGAGAGAATACCAAACGTTTAGTTTCTCCCCAAGACAATTCAGAACGTACCAGTCAACCCTAATTCGTTTCTAAAACAAAAATTAGAGTTTTAGCTCTTAATTTTCATACATGTATTGTAATTTAAAACGTCTATTTATACAATGCTTGTATATAGACGGTTAAGTAAATTACACATATACCCCTACTCAAGAAGTATAAGTGTAATACACCATAGGGACGTTTCTGTCATGAATTTTATCATATAAAATTCATTCTTCCGAACCATTTTAAAATCTCATAAAACCATTCTTAGTATGCGACCCAATAGGCTCATACAACGTTGGCAGTGTATTAAAACACATTTTGGTATACAAGTCATAAGCGGTCTCTAGCAAGACATTATGACTACCCAAGTTGTACAAAGATCAAATCGATACAACCTAATCAATAATATATATAACATCCTTTTTTCATACGATATCCTTTTGATCAAATATAAGGCATGGAATTGTCATCCAACATGTTCGATCGTACTAGTCTCGATCTCCAAGTAGACTGAAAACATCCAAGTGACATTGATCAATATTAATTCACTTAGACTAGGCCTTTTAACAGTCTAATACATCGAGGGATCCACTGGATATCTCTCTCTATATGAGAGGGACAAATTCTATCTCGATTACACAACTTCACCACATTATTCACACAGTAACCAATCACAACTTTTATAATCGTCTGGTTAAAGACAACGTTTGATTGCATCAAATCACTGTATTCCTAATGTTGAAGTCTCTGGTAATCTCAAGTCAGAGAACTGAATAATATTCATATCATAAGAAACAACTATGACTGAATCCATGTGATGCTCTCATAGCGGGTCGGTCCATTACTTTGTTCCCTAACAAGTACTCATGATCTTGATTCGTATTCATATACGTATGATCATCGTATAATCATCAATCAAGACTCGCCCTAGTCTTAATTCATTATAGTTCCCAGTATAATAATCGACTAGGGATATTTAGGATATTTCTGTAAATACCCATGGATCTTATTATAATGTAAACATGCAAATCAATTATAATAAACAACAAATGAAATCCTCTATTTTATTAACTAAAATGTATTCATAAAAACTATTAATGGATTGACCTAGGGCACATTTCCCAACATCTCCCACTTACTCTAGGGCCAATCATTCATGCATCTAATGCCTAATGATCTAACATGACCATCATGTTTCACTTGTGGAAGAGCCTTTGTCAATGGATCCGCAATGTTGTCTTCAGCAGGTACTCTGCAAATCTTCACATCTCCCTTCTCAATGATTTCTCTGATGAGATGAAAATGCTTAAGTATATGTTTAGATCTATGGTGTGATCTAGGTTCCTTGGCCTGTGCTATTGCCCCGTTATTGTCACAATACAAATAAATAGGGCTAGCAATACTTGGAACCACCCCTAGTTCAGAAATGAACTTTTTGATTCAAATTGCCTCCTTTACTGCATCGGACACTGCAATATACTCAGCTTCTGTTGTAGAATCTGCCACAGTCTCTTACTTCGAACTTTTCCAGCTTACTGCACCCCCTTTCAGAGTAAACACATATCCAGACTACGATCTGAAATCATCTATATCAGTTTGAAAACTTGCATCTGTGTAACCATTTACGACTAGATCATTTTTAAAACTTCCATGGACCAAGAACACTTCTTTAATCCTTCTTAAATATTTAAGAATGTTCTTTACTGTTATCCAGTGACTCTCACCTAGATCTGACTGATATCTGCTTGTAGTGCTCAAAGCATATGATACATCATGCCGAGTGCATAGCATGGCGTACATGATAGATCCAATAGCAGATGCATATGAAATCTTATTCATACGGTTTCGCTCATCATTTGTCTTAGGACATTGAGTCTTGCTGAGACTTATGCCATGAGACATTGGCAACAATCCTCTTTTAGAGTTTTGCAAACTGAACCTATTCAGCACCTTGTCTATGTAAACACTCTGACTTAGACTGATTAGCCTTTTAAATCTATCCCTATAGATCTTTATCCCTAGGATATAGGCTGCATCTCCTAAGTCCTTCATTGAGAAACACTTCCCTAACCAAGACTTGACATTCTGTAATCTTGGGATGTCGTTTCCAATGAGCAATATATCATCAACATACAGTACCAAAAAAACAAGTACACTACCACTGACCTTCTTGTATACACAAGGCTCATCTTCGTTCTTAATAAAACCAAAATCCTTAATTGCTTCATCAAAACGAAGATTCCAACTCCGAGAAGCTTACTTTAATCCATAAATAGATCTTTGAAGCTTGCATACCTTCATAGAATTTTTAGGATGTACAAAACCTTCAGGTTGTGTCATATACACGTCCTCAAGTAGCTTTCCATTAAGAAATGTTGTTTTTACATCCATTTGCCATATCTCATAGTCATAATATGCAGCAATGGCAATTAAAATTCTTATGGATTTAAGCATGGATACTGGCGAAAAAGTTTCATCATAATCAACACCTTGAGTCTGCCTGAAAACTTTTGCTATAAGTCTTGCCTTGAAAGTATACACTTTGCCATCTATGTCAGTTTTCTTCTTGAAAACCCATTTACATCCAATGGTCTTACCACCTTTAGGTAAATCAACTAAGTTCCAAACTTTGTTATCATACATGGATTGCATCTCAGAGTTCATAGCACTTAGCCATTTATCTGAGTCTGGTCCAGACATAGCCTCCCGATAAGTGGTGGGCTCATTTTGATCCATAAGCAACACATCACGACTATTAGTAATGAGAAATCTAAATATCTCTGGCTCATGTCTTACCCTACCAGATCTACGTGGAGGTTCAACTGGTTCAAAACTTTGTTGAACTTCTAGAAGTGGTTCAGTGTTTATCTGTGATTCTTGAACTTCTTCAAGATTTACTTTTCTTCCACTAGTGTCTTTTGAAATAAACTATTTTTCCCTAAAGGCACCATACCGAGTAACAAACACTTTGTTCTCAGCGGGATTATAAAAGTAATATCCTTTTATTTCCTTAGGATACCCTACAAATAGACACTTGTCAGATTTAGGTGTAGTTTATCTGAGACTTGTCGTTTTACGTAAGCCTCACAGCCCCAAATCTTAAGGAAAGACAAACTAGGCCTCTTCCCATACCATATTTCATATGGCATTTTATCAACCGCTTTAGAAAGAACACGATTTAAAGTAAAAGCAGCAGTTTGTAATGCATAACCCCAAAAGGATATAGGAAGATCTGCATGATTCATCATAGATGGAACCATATCTAATAAGGTTCGATTTCTCCTTTCAGAAACTCCATTCCATTTTGGAGTTGTTGGTGGAGTTAATTGTGAGACAATCCCACAATTTCTAAGATGATCATCAAATTCTTGGCTCAAATATTCACCACCTCGATCTGATCGAAGTGCTTTGATAGTCTTACCAAGTTGATTCTGCACTTCATTTTGAAAGGTTCGAAACATCTCAAATGATTCAGCTTTACGTTTCATAAAATATACATAGCCATATCTGCTGAAATCATCAGTAAATGTAATGAAGTACTGATAACCTCCTCTAGCCATTGTGTTTATAGGACCGCATATATCAGTATGTATTAGACCTAATAAATCACTTGCCCTTTCACCATGTCCAGTAAAGGGACTTTTAGTCATCTTGCCTAGTAAACAAGATACGCACGTTTCATATGATTCCAAATCAAATGAATCTAAAAGTCCATCTTTATGGAGCTTCGTTATTCATTTCTCATTTATGTGGCCGAGACGATAATGCCAAAGGTTTGATTCAAATCATTTGACTTGAATCTCTTTGTATTTATGTTAAAGACTGGAGTATCAATGGACCTTTTCATGCTTAGAATATAAAGACCATTACACAAATCAGCATTTGCATAAAAAATGCATTTACGAGAAATTGAACATCTATTATTCGCAATAATAAAATCAAAACCATCCATATTCAAACATGAAATAGAAATGATGTTTCTACTCAAGGCAGACACATAATAACAATTATTTAAAGTTAAAATAAGTCCACTAGGTAAGGCTAAGTCATATGATCCAACAGCCAGGGCAGCAACTCTTGCTCCATTCCCTACGCTGCAGGATGACTTCTCCTTTTTCAGCTTCCTACTTCTAGTGAGTTCCTGCACATTTATATAAATGTGAGATCCACATCCGGTATCCAATACCCAGGAATCACTAGTAGATAAATTAATTTCAATAACACAAATACCTGAGGTGGTAGTCGCACTACCCTTTTTCTTCTTTAGATCTTTCAAATAGAGTTTGCAATTTCTGAACCAATGTCTAAGTGCATGGCAGAAATGACAATTTCCTTCATTTTTCCTTTTGGTGCTTTGAAGTAGGAACAGGCTAGGGCTTGACTTGTTCCACAGGCTTTGCGACAAGTGCAACAGCAGCCTTGGCAACTTTAGCATTGCCTTTGCCTTTGCCTTTCTTCTTCATTCCCTTTCCCTTTTGGACCATCAGCACATTACTAGAGGGTTTCTTGATATTTTGTTCAGCAGTTTTGAGCATCAAATACAACTTTGAAATTAATTTCTCCATATTATTCATATTGTAGTTCATCACAAATTGTGAGTAACTCTCAAGTAATGAATTTAGGATCAACTCTGTAGCCAACTCTTGGCTTATGGAAAATCCAAGTCTATCAAGTTGGTCAACATAGCCCTTCATCTTCAGAACATGATGACTAACTGATGCACCCTCAGTCATCTTACAAAAATGCAGTTTCTTGACTGTCTCGAACCTTTCTTGCCTAGCTTGCTGTTGGAACATTTCCTTCGGCGTTACAGCCATGTGGTAGGCTTCCATTAGTTCCATGTCCTTCTAAAGTTCAGGAACCATAGTTGCCAACATAATGCATGCAACATCAGTAGAATCGTTGACATGCTTATTATGTGCATCCTTCACAGCTTTCGTAGCATTGGATGGTGGGTCCTTAGGGATCGGAGCATCCAGAACATACAACTTGCGTTCATACTTGAGAATGATTCTCAAGTTTCTGAACCAGTCAAGAAAGTTAGTCCCAGATTGCTTATCCTTCTCAAGGATAGATAGCAGTGATAGGGGATTATTGTTACTTGAAGAGGCCATTAATCTACAATAAAGATTATGCAGAGTTTATTTTAGTATAGAGGAATAGACTCCCACTAAATTAACAACCCTCCTGAAACATACTGTTTATTTAGGGGACTTAAATCCATATTTCACCTAATTCTATGACAGCTATGACATGAAACATATAACTAGATTATTTAGATAGGTAACAGTTATCAATTACATCTTATGTAATTTTAGATACGTTTATGAGATACAGGACATCTTATGTCTTAGCATGTTTTTATCTCATCATATGCCTAAAGCCCAAAACTATTTTGATAGCTTTATTAAGTCGGAACAATTTAAACATTTAGATAACTCTTACCCAACTTATCTCACCAAGATAACACAAAACACCCAGCTACAGCTGAAACTATGTTAGTGCGATCGAGGCCTTGATAAGTATTTAAAATTGGATGGCACAAGACTTAAGATTTAATAGAGGGATTTTATTCAGTTTTAGTGATTTTAAGTAAAAAATGAAATATCATATATTTTATTGATTTGTAGAACCACTAAACAATTTAGGAAAATTTTATGCTATTCACTAATAGAATAATTTCCGTGCGCTAGGATTAGTTAGACGGCGGTCCCGCTGGCCGTTCGCCATAGAAAATCATATTTTTCGCTAATTTTATTATCCTAAACTAACCCCTTAATTTATGCGAAATTAAGTCAATTACAACGTTTTTAATTAACTCGGGCCCACATCTAACTAATCATCTTATCCTAATCCAATTAGAACTTAAGATATTTGAATCCTAACATATCACCAATAACAAAATTCTCAACATTTATCTCCTATCCGATAGGGATAGGGATAACGAATTCAATTTTGCTACTATCTTCTAATCTAATTTGTTATCTATCTCCTATCAAATAAAAATTTCATAATAGAATAGATATAACAAGATAAATAAATAATTTCAAAAATAATTATTTGCAATTTGGGTCCTCATCCAAATAATCACAAATATGTAGTTGAATCATGAACTACTATCTCAATCGAACCTAATCATATTAGTTTTGAATTAACATTCAGACTTATACAATTTAAGAAACTTAAATTAATGTAACCTAAATATGCATACTGAATTACAGAGATTTCATCCATTCATCAATACACGAAAATAAAGATTATACCTAATGGTGTCATGGATCACAGAATACGAAATTCAATTTATTAAAATTATTCGAATTAACCTAACATGGTTACTTGCATGTACGAAACTGATTTCAATTAAATCATGAATATATGTATCATATACATAAACCATGATAACAAATCTCACAGAAAACTTATGTATATTATATATACATCAACTATTAACATGTTTTCAATCATATATCATGTATATACTAGAAGAAAATATGCAATGAATTTAATGGAACCGAACTCGAAGGCTCTGATATCACTTATGGTGTTTGGGGTTCATACGCAGCAGAAATTTCAAAACAATTTTAAGAAAAACCCTAACAGGATCCGAATCTGATTGCATTAAAACGTTTAAACTATGAAAACTAAATTATACCTCGGTTGCAATATACCTTTCAGAATGTTGATCGATCTTTAAAGCGCTGCCAATGACAAACGCATCTACTAGCTGTCCACGCACGAACGGTGGCTGAGATTCAAAGTGCTAGCTTCGAGAGAATATCAAACGTTTGGTTTCTCTCCAAAACAATTCAGAACGTACTAGTCAACCCTAATTCGTTTCTAAAACAAAAATTAGAGTTTCGGCCCTTAATTTTCATATATGTATTGTAACTTAAAACGTCTATTTATACAACGCTTATATAAAGACGGTTAAGTAAATTACACATATACCCCTACTCAAGAAGTATAAGTGTAATACACCACATGAACATTTCTGTCATGAATTTTATCATATAAAATTCATTCTTCCGAACCATTTTAAAATCTTGCAAAACCATTCTTAGTGTGCGACCCAATAGGCTCATACAACATTGGCAGTGTACCAAAACACATTTTGGTATACAAGTCATAAGCGGTCTCTAGCAAGACATTATGACTACCCAAGTTGTACAAAGATCAAATCGATACAATCTAATCAATAATGTATATAACATCCTTTTGTCATACGATATCCTTTTGATCAAATATAAGGCATGGAATTATCATCCAACATGTTCGATCGTACTAGTCTCGATCTCCAAGTAGACTGAAAACATCCAAGTGACATTGATCAATATCAATTCACTTAAACTAGGCTTTTAACAGTTTAACACATCGAGGGATCCACTGGATATCTCTCTCTATATAAGAGGGACAAATTCTATCTCGATTATATAGCTTCACCACATTATTCACACAGTAACCAATCACAACCTTTATAATCGTCCGGTTAAAGACAATGTTTGATTGCGTCAAATCACTGTATTCCTAATGTTGAAGTATCTGGTAATTTCAAGTCAGAGGACTGAATAATATACATATCATGAGAAACAACTATGACTTAATCCATGTGATGCTCTCAAAGCGGGTTGGTCCAGTACTTTGTTCCCTAACAAGTACTCATGATCTTGATTCGTATTCCTATAGGTATGATCATCGTATGACCATCAATCAAAACTTACACTAGTCTTAATTCATTATAGTTCCCAGTATAATAATCGACTAGGGACATTTAGGATATTTCTGTAAATACCCATGGATCTTATTATAATGTAAACACGCAAATCAATTATAATAAACAACAAATGAAATCCTCTATTTTATTAACTAAAATGTATTCATAAAGACTATTAATGGATTGACCTAGGGCACATTTCCCAACAATTAGTCTACACATTTACATAGCACAAGGCATGCATACAACAAATATAATATATTACTCGGTCCCCGTGCCGAGAGTAGGTTCGTGTACCCGCTCTCGAGCCATGTCACGGGTTGGTGACATCGATTATGGCCAAAATCTAAGATTAAAAATCTAAGTCGTGACACCACCACCTTTTCTCTCTCATCACTCTTAAGTTCGAAAATCGAGTTCAAAGGGAGGGTTTTGTGAACTTTAAGAGCTTACTTGAAGGATCAAACGATGTAGAAATCAGCAAATGAGGTTAGATCCGAACTTTCCTTGTCGTTGTTTACGTTTCGGGTGCAATTTCAATTATTTTGACTTGAATTTTGAGGACATGAGTCGAGCACACTAATTTGAAGAGTGTTGCTATGTTTTTAGGGTTTGATTTGAAGCAAATATGTAGGAATTATTGGTGTTGTTGTTTTTTGGTTTTTGGTTGAATTATCGGGTTTTTGTCAAGAAATCTTGGGGTTTTCGTCTCAGACGAGTTTTGTCAAGGGTTTACTGTTTCTCATGGTTGGTTTGATGATTCATGATAGGTATGGATGGGTTCGGACCTCGGCGACGAGTCGAGGTGCTCGAAAACCCAAGAAGTGTGTACCTGGCTCAGATGCCACCAGGGACGCCGTGGGGAATGAACCCCACGGCATCACCTACGACGTCGAGACTAGGAAGACACCTCGAACTCATGTTTTACGACACACAATAGATACCTACTCGTGGTCATGCGTGTCACGGCACCATGGAAATTGGTTCTTTGTCTTAGACGTCGTGAGGCACCCCGTGAGCATTTGCTCACGACGACGCCCTCGCGGCATCCAAACAAAAAATTGAAAAGAAATATATTTTTGAAATAATTTTCCTATTGGGGGTTCACTTATGGGGTTATACAACTTATATGGTAGGCTTAAATGATGGAATTGACATCATTAATATGGAATGGGGATTTTCCAATGTGTGGGATTTGATTTGATTTATCGGGAATCAGGTAATTAGGTTCGTTGATAGGTAGTTGACACACATTTGGAGGCGTACATTGGCCTTATCAAACTAGTTGGAGCTCGTTTTGAGGTGTGTTGTTGGATCCGACTACTATTTCCTATGCATATGTCGGTGTGTCGTGGTCTACGCAGGCCATCGGGTGAACTCAAGGATTTCAGTTAGTTCGAGTTTACCTACTCACACTGCCTGGCGATAGTTCGAAGTATAGTTCTAGTGTGACCAAGATCCTGCACGCACATTTGTTTTACTACTATTTGATATTCATGCAAGGGTCCTTTACAGTTGCCTATTTACTTTTCTTCCACATATTTATTTAATAGTCTTTTAAATTCCAGTATATATTTATTGTATTTACTCAGTGAAGTTCCTTAAGATTACTCACTATGGACTCGTCATATGTTTTGTTGTGATGATAGAGTGCAGACCTCAGTACGAGCAGGGGGAAGGGCAAACTTGAGGATTTCATGTGATCGATTTTCCTTGCACTCGACTCATATGTTTGTTGTTTACTTTTTCTCGTTTTTATGATCGGGATGGGACTTGAAAGATACGTGGCACGTATATGATACATTATGAGGTATTTTTTATATTTTGAGATAAATGGACATTATATATGTTAATGGTACTTTGGTTGGGTTTCCAAATTAGGAGAATGCTTTACGACATGATATTATTATTTTATTTGATGAATCATGTTTCTAAGTCTTCCATTGGAAATTTAATGATGAATATTATGATAAACAGATGAAATTGAATCCACGATGCGCATGGGACACAACTGAGTTGTGATGTGGCAGGGTAGTGGGCCCGCGACGCATGACGTGGCGGCTCGGGTTTTGGGGTTGTCACAAAAAATCTCTTTTATAGCCTTTGCAATGCTATTATTCATGTCTGACACAAACACTAAATTACTACAAACTCCATCAAAAATCACATTTTTTAACTTTATCATGAACCAAGTCCAAGAAGTATCATTCTCCGAGTCACCAATCACAAATGCTAAGGGATAAATTTGGTTGTTCTCATCCATACATGCAACAACAAACAATGTACCTTGGAACTTGTCCGTCGAGAAGGTTCCATCAACCGCAATGACTGATCGAATGATACTAAGAAACCCCTGATAATTGCATTTAATGCCATGAAGGAATACTTGAAGTAAATCCCATTTTCATTTTCAATGTGTCATTATACTTGGATTTTTTCTAGCAATGAACAATAATGTGGCAATAATGCATATGACTCCTTTGCACTGCCTCTTACAGAATCAAGAGCACGTTCTCTGGCTCTCCAAGCCATATCATAACTTATATTCACACCATGCTCTATGCGTATATCACTAACAATGTCATCTGGCTTGTAGATGCGGCCTACTCCCTCGTATTTAGATTTAATGCATTCTCCTATCAACCAATGATCATGGTTCATAATATCTTTCGAAGAACTATGATTCATGTTTGTCTTCCTCAATCAAAAGTAATAAGAAGATGATAACTTTGTTGCCCTAACTTGCCATTTACGTCCTTCTTGCACACATCTAGCCACAAACACTTATTTTCTTGAATGAATAACTTTATATTCAAAATTGTTCTTCATTGCAAAGAGCTCAAGACTATGATACAACTTTTTCTTATTGACAAATAATTGATCCTTCGTGAAAGCATCTGATGCTAACGATTTAAAATTCATGGTGGATGGCCGAACACTGCTACTCTCCTTATTACGAACTTAAACTTCTAGTATGTCATCATTGTCAATATTTTTTCCTTAATTTTCATTTGTAAACCCGACATACTTGCAAGAATACATGTCCATGTTGAAGTCATCATCCAAAGCCATGAAATGATCATCACATTCCATGCCAATATTAATAGCGCCACTGCCAACATTATCTTCAATCTCCACTTGATATTCTTCATCAAGAAGAATAATGACTGCATCTCCCCATGAGTTGTCAAACTCGATTTTTCTATTATCATTCTTATTAGAATCTTTCAATTAGCTTGCAATAGGTAACTCTATGTATTCTTGTACCATATTAAAAGGTTGCACAAGTTTGTCTTTGAAAACATGTTCACTTGGTGGATTTAGGAGTTCAATAATTAAGCACAATGGAGTTATATTATTTGTAGACAAGTTGAACTTATGAACAAAATGATGCACATCTGCGTCGTTGTTCACTTTGACTACCACTATGCCAATAATTGTTTTGCACCATAACTTAAGGTGACTAAGTGAGATGTAGTGTTAATCTTGAAATGAGTAACAACCTTGACCAATTGTTGGAAGGAGCAATTTTTTAGTACTGATACCATCTCAGCATTAGTTTTGGCATTGTGCATCTTATTGCCACCATTAGTGGTGACGCACTCTCCGCCATATTGTATAACAATTTTGACATGAGGTACATATGAAATTAAGAAAAAAAAAAACTATTAGTATGAATAAGAGAAGAGAGAAAATAGTTGATGGTTTATCAAGTTATAAAATAAATTATATGTGCAACTAATTGCACTTTGTAGAAATGAATAGAATTATTGTAATTATTGATGATATTGTCAATATTGATGTTATTGACAAAAAACAATTATTGGAGATGCATTGTTGTCATTATGGAAGATATTATTAAAATGAATAAAAAAGTAAATAGAGACTTAATAGTTATATTCTAAACCATTTGCAATCTATTTTCATAATAAGTATTATTATTGTTATGAATGATATTATCAATATATAAATAATTGTCAATATAAACGATATTGTCAATATATATGTTATTGACACAATAACGAATGAAAAAAACTACATCCGAAAATATCCATCTATAGTCTGAACTATTATGAGTAAATCTATGCAAGAGGCTACGTCACTATGATATTATACAAACATTGTAATAAAATGCAACAATGATTTATAGAACTACACTTAATCATTACCAACAATGAAAGGTGTTGGACAACTCATAGTCATGGCAATGGAGTCTCCCAACATCATCAAATAATCTTATGGGTAAAATGTATATATTAATTAGTTAATTGAGAAGGTTTAGGTTAAACAAATAAATGCAAACAAAGTCATATATGGTGAACTTACATAGAAACAAGAGATTCAATAATGTTGACAACCTAAGAGTTGGTTGTCGCAAATAATGAAAGGTATCTGACTTTGTGTGATTGATAATTGCGAGGAGCGAGCAACTTGTTTATGACGCCAATAAAACTAGCTAACACATAAGCAAATTAAAGGGCAAATAAGTCATGATAATAATGTGTAATCTCAAATAAAAAGAACAAATTAAAAAGCATATTAAATGAATGAAAATAACCTAAAATGAGACCAATACTTTGTTTAGAAGGTGACTAACATCTTCTATTTTGAAGTGATGAAAAAGTTTGCTTTGATGGAAAAGAGAGACTTGCTTCTCTAAAAGAGATGAAGAAGCTTGCTTTAATGGAAGAAGAAAAAAAATGAGAGGAAGGTCGATGAGATGGAAGGGATGATGGAGAAAGAGGAGAACTGGAGGGAAATTGGTTGTCTTGTCAAGTGAAGAGTAAAAAGGATTTTTCACCCCTAGATTTAGGCTAAAAAATATTTTTCATTATTAAGGTCTATTTTAGGCTATTTTGTTAAATTTTCAATCTAATGTCGTCACTACCACCGGAACAGTCGCAGACTCCTACATTGTCGCTCATCTGACCTCCACTAGAACCACCCATCTCCCCTCCACCTCCCACCATCGTCCCCTAGCCTCCATCCTACTGTTTCCAACCACTCTAGGGGCTCCAACGCCCTCTTCACCAGCTTCAATGCCTCCTACTGTCCGATCGGCTTCTTCACCGCCTCCATCCTCTCCCTCCGACATTGTCTTCATCACCATCGTAGTCCTCTCTGCCTCTGTTTCTTCTACTGCACCATCCATTACTTAAAATTTGTGCATTCTACTACACCTCCCATTACTCAAAATATGCACCGTCCAAACATCAAAATAGACGACACTTATCAACATACATCTTGGTCTTGTCTAGATAAACTAAAAAATGGGAGGGGTGAACCTCCAAGAGTATCTCATCACGTATCTCAGCCAGTGTTGGAATCCATAGTCCCCCTTTGAATCTCAAGCATGAGTATATCGACTGACTCCACTGCGGATGATTGAAACTCTGAGCAAACTCACTGTACCTTTGATACTGCTCATCAGTCTACTAACCATCAAATACACTCTGAATAGCCCTATCTGAGTCCTTATCTGCCTACAAATCAACACTCTGGTAGTGCTCAAAATATCATCTGACTCTATCAACTCGACCGCCTCGGGTAATCTATACTCGTATGTCGTGTAGCAAGTAACAACCTCCGCGTCTGACCCTCTACGGCTCAATGCATCTGCTACGACATTGGCCTTCCCTAAGTGGTACTCCAATGATCATAATCATTGAATAACTCAAACCAACATCTCTGTCGCATGTTCAACTCTTTTTGACTGAAGAGATACTTCAAATTCTTGTGGTCAGTGAACAATACAAATCTTTCCCCGTAGAGATAATGGCGCCAATTCTTCAGTGCAAACACCACCGCCACTAACTCAAAGTCATATGTAGGGTAATTCTTCTCGTGAATCTTCATTTGTCAAGACGTGTAGGAAATAACACTACCTTCCTGCATTAAGACACAACCCAAACCAACAATGCAAACATCTGTGTTCACCTCAAAACCCTTCCTTGACTCAGGTAGTACCAACACTAGTACGGTTGTCAAACGTTCCTTCAAAGTCTAGAAAGCCTGCTCAAAACTGTAATCCCACTGAAATATGGCTTCCTTGTTCGTTAATTGCGTCATTGGTGCCACAATCTTTGGGAAGTCCTGCACAAATCGTTTGTAATAACCAGGTAATCTCAAAACACTGCAGATATCTATCACTAAGCTCAGTGTAGGCCAATCAATCAATACTCTGACCTTAGCAGGGTCCACTGACACCCCGTTAGCTCTAACAATGTGCCGAAGAAATCTGACCTCTGTAAGCCAAAATTCACACTTACTAAACTTGGCATACAATTTATGCTCCATCAGAGTCTGCAAAATTGTCCTAAGGTGTTCCTCGTGATCCTTACGAGTCTTGGAATAACTAAGAATTTCATCAATGAACACTATAGCTCTATCCAAATACTGTCTCAACACTCAATGCATGAGATCCATGAGCATCGCTGGGGAATTCGTCAGCCCAAAAGGCGTGACGGTAAACTAATAGTGGTTGTATCTCGTGTGAAATGCAGTCTTCTCTCTTTCCTCTGCCCCAATCCTCAACTGATGGTACCCAGTTCTCAAATCAATCTTCAAGAACCACTGTACTCCAGTCAGCTGATCTAACAAGTCATCAATGCGAGGTAATGGATACTTGTTCTTCACTATCACCCGATTCAGCTGTCTGTAGTCGATACACAATCTCATGATGCCTTCTTTCTTCTTCATAAATAAGACCGGTGCGCCCCAATGTGACATGTTTGGGTGAATAAAATCTAACTTCAACATCTCATCAAGCTAGGCTATCATCTCTTCTAGCTTCTTAGGAGCAATCAAGTACAGCGAAATCGATATAGCTTTAGTGTCGGGAACCAAATCAATAATAAAGTCGATCTCTCTAGTTGGTTGTAATCTGAGAAGCTCTACAGGAAACACGTCAGGAAACTCGTACACAGCTGGTACCTCATCAATCCTATCCTTAACTCTCACTGTTGTATTCAGAATACTCGCAAAAGGCTCAACCTCATTGCTCGTGGCTACCCTACATTTGGTAACTCTCAATTGAGTCGCATCGCCATAAAAAGTAAACTCTGGTTGTCCAAGAATTTGAAATGTGACCATCTTGCCGAAGCAATCAATCTGTGTGTGATAAAGATCTAACCAATCCATGCCTAATAACGCATCAAACTCCATAAACTCTAACATTCTAAGATCAATCGGTAACTTATGTCCCTCTATCTAAACCATACAGCGCTCACATATCATATTAGGGTAAATCTTGTCCCTAATAGTTGTGCTAAAGACTAAAGGTCTCTCTAACCTAACTAGTCTTAACCTTAACTCATCAACCATGCGCTTAGAAATAAACGAAATAGTCGAACTAGAGTCAATCATAGCATACATCAAATGACCATAAATAGAAATCATACCCTCAACAAGGTGTCAAGTCGCTTGGGAGTCTGCCTCAACAACAACATATGCCTGCTCTCTGGTCTGTTGTTGGTGTGGTGCTACACTCTGCTGAAAATTCGTAGGCTATGGACACTCTCTAATGAAATGTCGCACTTGTCCACACCTTTGACATGCTCCTGCAGGTCTCTGCCCTAGGTAGTCCTGCCTATTCTATCCCTGACCTGACCTCTAATGATATCCAATATCCCTTCCATCCGTCGTCCCTAAGACTCAACTTTTTTAGTCCAATAATAAAACTCATGTGCCCAGGTCGCAAAATTTCCTAGCACATCTTGTGATGGATCTTGGCTCCACCTTAGTCACCAGCATCTGGCTGATCGACCATTGCGGTATGCATTAGCAAATGGCGAGTCTCGATCAATTTTATATAACGATATAGTATAATGCACAATAAGATTAACATGTTAAAAATAACATATTGTTTCCCACTACCCACCTAGCGTTTAAGTTAAGTTCTTTAGATTTACACACTAAGTTCATTTTATCGTGTCTTATGCTTATTCTGAGTTAAGGCGATAAATGAACTTGTCTCTAATACCAACTGTGATGGTCCCAGTAACACACATACTGAGCCTCATTTGACCTAAGACTATGTGGACTGTCGAACACCTTCCACCGAGTCAACGCACGCCTAGTCACTTAATTCAATTAAGTCACTATTTAAGTTGCTTAGTAAGTGGTTAAGTTAGTTAAACAAGTCTTAACGTTATTAAATGCAACGGAAACAATTTACATACCTTAAGCAACATAATTAAAATACCTTTTAATGTCGGGACAAACCTATATGTTGACATCCTATAAAAGTAGGTGATCTCATGTATATAGGTGGTGAAAAGGAATATAAAGGCATATACATGTATCACAAGAACCAAAATATCAAAAAAAAAACTCAAAAATACATAGTCATATATACAACTAAAGAGCCACCCTAAATCACCAAGTACGAGCACCTTGCCCCTGCTCATCTGCGGATCGACACCCACCATCATAAAAAAGACAGTGAATACAGTAAAATAATGGTAAAAGTAACAACAAGAGATAATTCAACAATATTTCTGAATAACAATAGGTAATAGTCTCTAAAGCATGCAGGTATTTAAAGAAAAATGGAAATAAATACCAAAGTGTATGATAAACAGACTAATTAAATGGAAACAATGATAATCAAGTGACAAGGAAGCAAATAGATAGGCGAATAGGTAATCCTATTCAAACTACAGGACATAAGACCAACACAGCTTGACGTCGACACAATAGGCCCAAGGCTACTTCCAACTGCCCCGACACATCATTCAAGGCACTGTGGACTCCACGAATCACTTCCAACAACCCATTTTTATTCTATCAAGGTAAGCCATAATGAACGTCGGATGCTTTATCCCTTAATAGTCCTCAGTGAGAAGCCACAATGACTCTGGATGCTTTACCCGTGAGATTTGACACAACCGGTGGACTACCTAAACCCCTGGTCACTTGAATGGAGGTAGAGTACAAGTACGGCTTGCATTTCAAGAAATAATCAGCAAAGAAATGAAAAGAAATAATGTTGATGCTCTTATTGGTTTTACTCACCTCAAATCCTGCTAAATTGCTCTCTCGTAGCTCTACACATTCCCCAAAGTCGGTCCCCAATACTCGATCTAGTTTACTATGTACCCTTAAGTTCATTTCCAAGTGTGTTAGAAACCATAAATTCTTGATTAAACTCAAATATTATCTTGAACTCACTAATTGTATTTGTGATTGCCTAAGTCATAGTTGGTTAGGTCACAAACTTAATAGTAACTGATGACTAACATAGCCCATAGTCGACTGCATTTCCTTGATTGTTCTCAATTGGACCTTGATTGAATTAAAATTGGATATAAGTCATGGTAAACGAAAGTAGTTAGGATTGTTTGTTGTTTTGGTTTACAGTCATCAAAATCTCCCATTGAAAGCCACATTTGGTCACATCTTAATTGACTGCGTCGTATCCTTCAATAATTCCAATTAGCTACGTCATTATTAGTTTGATCTTTTTTTGCAACAGATACACACGGCTATACTGAAATATGTTGAATTACAAATTTTATTAGCACAATTTAGTCGAATCTAACTATACTTAGACATGTCCTACAACAGCCTCTTCCGACCACACGAAGGCCGACTGGGTTGTGGCTTACTGAACTATGGCTAACTGAGTCACAACTGACTCTTACAAGTATTGTAGCTAGCTTCAGGTCCTGCTGCAAATTCTAGCAACCCTAAGTTGGTCTTACAGCCACATAATGACACAACAATAACAATAATGAGGACAACGACATAACACTAACAATTGGGTTTCAACCATAGAATCTCAATTAAATAAGGGTTGGTCTAGCTCTCATTAAGTTCCAACATTTTATAGCATAGAGATCTAACAAGATAAACTAAAAATGAAGATATCATTATAGAGAAAAACTTACCAAGACTTGCTTTCGTAATCCCAGCCAACTCCAATGGCCACCAATCTTTACTGCTCCTTTACTCATTTTTTGTTCAAATTGGATGAGCAAATGAATTGTATAATGAAAGATGGAGAATGAGTGAGGGTTTTATCTCTTTATTTTGTTATGGACTAGAATGTGCCAACAATGCTCCCTCATTATATGGTCATAATTCATCCAACGCACCCTCATTTAAAGCCATAAATTATCCTAGTTTGACTTTTTCACACTCATCCCAAGGTTAGTCCAATTTTTTATAAATATTCATATTGAACTTAGACTAATCAATTCAACTAATTGATTTAATTAACTTATACACTTAATTCAACTTAAATGAACAGGTTGAGAACTAAGTTAATTATCACCCAAAGTTACTTAACTCCTTGCCATCGATTCGAACTACTCAATCTTCGTATACCTGTATCTTGCTCTCCCGGTACCCATATCAACCCGTTTTCCCATGCTATCGTTGCCCATAAATACATCGTGATAACGAATACCATCTAAGATGTTTGGACAATTAGATTGCATATTTGGGTATAAATATATAATACAAACACTAAACAAAAATAGCATATCTCGGTGTCGACTCCCTAGAATTAGACAAGTACACCACATCAGCTGGGTCCCACGGTACGACCCAGAAATGATAAGTGGCATGAGTTAGAATTTTATAGTCGTTACAGTCTTCCTAACTAATATTTTCATCCTCAAAATTAAACAAAATTTAGGTTAGACTTATCGAATCTCAAAACAAATTTGGGAAGTGCTCGTGCATGTAGGACTCAAGTTCCCACAACTGTTCCTCATCTCCGTGATGCTAACAGTTAACGAAAACTAAAGGAATCTCCTAGTTCCTTAATGAATTCACTTTTCGGTCAATAATCTGAATAGGTTGCTCCTCGTAAGTGATGTCCTCCCTCAAATCAATCTAACTCAGATCCACCTTCGGTCATTTGCCCTTTCTCGACTTATCCAATAGAAGCATTGATATGTGAAACACAGGCTGAATCTCGGCTAACTGAGGCAATAACTCCAACACATATGAAACATTGCCTATTTGTTTCTTCGTCCTGAATAGACCTATAAACCTCGACACGAGCTTACCCTTGATTCAGAATCTTTTATGACCCTTCAGTGGAGAAACATTGAGGTAAACATAGGCTCCCACTTCATATTCCAACTCACCCTGGTACTTGTCGTAGTACTTCTTTTGCCTCTCCTGCACACCCTTCAACTGAAGTCTGATCAATCGTATCTTCTCTGTATGATCCACCAAAATCTCTGGCCTAGTCACTGCTACATCTTTAGGCTCTGCCTAACAAGATGGAGATCTGCACAGCCTACCGTAGAGTGCCTAAAATGGTGCCATACCAATACTGGCCTGATAACTATTATTGTAAACAAACTCACACAGATGAAGATACTCCTCTCAAGAACCATCGTACTCTAGTACATACATCTTCAACATGTCTTCAAGCACCTGAATCAGTCTCTCTGACTATCCATTAGTCTGTAGATGATATGATGTACTGAGATCCAACCGTGTGCCAAACTGTGTTTGCATACTCTACCAAATCTACAATGTAAATTGTGGCCCCTGTTTGATACAATCGATAATAGTACACTATGCAATCGAACTATCTCTCTCTCATACAAGCTCACTAACTTATCCACTCGATTTGTAGTCGAGATTGGTATGAAGTGCGTAGACTTCCTCAACCTATCCACAATCACCCAGATGTTATCATGTTCGTGCTGAGATCGAGGTAACCTACTGACGACATCTATAGTAATATGATCCCATTTCCAGCAAGGAGTTCAAAGTGGTTGTAGTAATGCACCTGGTCTTCTATGCTTGGACTTAACTAGCTAGCATATCTCACACGCCCCGACATAATTACTGACATCGGTCTTCATCCCCGACCACTAAAATAGACGACACATCAGCATACATTTTGGTCCTGTCCGGAGAAGCCAAAAAATGTGAGCGATGAGCCTCCTAGAGTATCTCATCACATATCTCAGCCACTGATGGAATCTATAGTCTCCCTCTAAATCTCAGGCATGAGTCTGTCAACTGACTCCACTCTGGATGATCGAAACTTTGAGCAAACTCACTGTACTTCTGCTATTATTCATCAGTCTGCTGACCATAGAGTACACTATGAACAAACATTATCTATGTCCTCATCTTCCCACAAATCGACACCATGGTAGTGGTCGATGTATCATCTGACTGCTTCGACTCAACCGTCTCGAGTAATCCATACTCGTCTTTTATGTGGCAAGTAACAACCTCCGAGTTTGATCCTCTATGGCTCAATGCTTCTACTAAGACATTAGCCTTCCCTAGGTGATACTCCAATGAGAAATCATAATCGTTAAAGAACTCAAGCCAATGTCTTTGTCACATGTTCAGCTCTTTCCGATTAAAGAGATACTTCAAACTCTTGTGGTCAGTGAACAACACATATCTCTCTCCATAGAGATAATCGTGCAACTCTTTAGTGCAAACACCATTGCCACCAACTCCAAGTCATGTGTAAGGTAATTCTTTTCATGAATCTTTAGCTTTCGGGACACGTAGGAAATCACTCTACCTTCCTGTATTAAGACATAACCTAAACCAACCATAAAAGCATCAGTGTTCACCTTAAAACCCTTCCTTGACTCGGTAGTACCAACAGTAGTGCGGTTGTCAAGCATTACTTCAAATTCTGGAAAGCCTTCACAAAACTGTCATCCCACTTAAATTTGACTTCCTTCTTCGTCAATTGCATTATCGGTGCTACACTCTTCGGGATGTCCTACACAAATTGTTTGTAATAACCAGCTAATCCTAGAAAACTACGAATATTTATCACTGATTTTGGTGTAGGCCAATCAATCACTACTCTGACCTTAGTAGGTGGCACCACGCTAGTTCCAACGATGTGCCTAAGAAATCCGCCCTCTGTAAGCCAAAACTTACACTTAATGAACATGAAATACAATCTACGCTCACTCAGAGTCTGCAAAATCTTCTTGAGGTGTTCCTCGTGATCTTCACGAGTATTGGAATAGATACGAATGTCATCAATGAACACTAGAATGAATCTATCGAAATATTGTCTCAGTGCTTAATGCTTAAGATCCATGAACATAGTTGGGGCAATCGTCAGCCCAAAAGGCATGACAGTAAACTGATAGTGCTAGTATCTCGTGTGAAACACAGTCTTCTCTTTGTCCTCTACTAATGGTAGCCAGTTCTCAAATTAATCTTCGAGAACCACTATGCTCCAGCTAGCTGATCGAACAAGTCATCAATCTAAGGTAATGGATACTTGTTTTGCACTATCTCCTAGTTTAGCTGTTTGTAGTCAATACACAATCTCAGGCTGTCGTCTTTCTTCTTCACAAATAAGACCAGTGCGCTCTAAGGTGACATGCTCAGGTGAATAAAAATCCAACTTCGATAACTCATCAAGCTAGGCTCCCAGGTCCTCCAGCTCCTTAGGAGTCATCCGGTATGACGAAATCAATATAGCTTAGGTTTCGGGAACCAAATTAATAATAAAATTGATCTCTTTAGTTGGTCTAATCTGAGAAGCTCTGCAAGAAACACATCCGAAAACTCGCACACAAACAATACCTCATCAATCACATCCTTAACTCTCACTGTTGTACTCAGAATACTCACAAAAGTCTCAACCTCACTGCTTCTGGTAACTCGCAATTGATCACATCACCACAAAAAACAAACTTTGGTTGTTCGAGAATTTGAAATGTGACTGTCTTGCCAAAGCAAAAAATCTATGTGTGATAAGGACCTAACCAATCCATGCCTAATAACGTATCAAACTCCATAAACTCTAACACTCTAAGATCAATCAATAACTCATGTCCATCTATCACAACCATACAATGCTCACATTTCATGTTAGGGTAAATCTTGTCCCAACAGTTGTGCTAAGGACTAATGGTCTCTCTAGCCTAATTGGTCTCAACCCTAACTCATCAACCATGCACCTAGAAATAAAGGAAATAGTCTAACCAAAGTCATTCATAGCATACATCAAACAACCACAAATAGAAATAATACCCTAAACCAGGTGTCTAGTCGCTTGGAAGTTTGCCTCAGCAGCAACATGTGCCCACTCTCTAGTCTGTTGTTGGCGTGGTGCTACACTCTCTTGAAAATCCACAGGCTGCGGACACTCTTTGATGAAAAGTCCTACCTGTCCACACCCATTATATGCACTCGCAAGTCTCTGCCCTGAGTAGTCCTACCTACTCATTCCCTGACCTGACCTGACCTCTGAGGATATCCAATATCTTTACCATCCGTCATCTCTAAGACTCTACTTTCTGAGTCCAATATTGAAACTCCCGTGCCCAGGTTGTAAAATCTCCTATCACATTTTGTGATGGATCTTGGCTTCACCCTGGTCTCCAATATCTGGCTGATCGACCACTGTGGTATGCATTAGCAAATGGCGAGTCTCGATCAGTCTTAGATAACAATATATTATAATACACATTAAGATTAACATGTTCAAAATAACATACCGTTTCCCACTTCCCAGCTAGGGCTTAAGTTAAGTTCTTAGGATTTCCATACTTAGTTCATTTGATTGTATCTTATGCTTATTCGGAGTCAAGGCAATAAACAAACCTGCCTCAGATACCAACTGTGACGGCCCCAGTAACACACAAACTGGGCCTTGCCTGGCCTAAGCCTACATGGACTGTCGAACACCTTCCGCCAAGTCAACACACGCTTAGTCAGCCTCTTAATTCAATTAAATCACTTTTTGAATTGATTAGTAAGTTGTTAAATTAGTTAAACAAGTCTTAACGTTATTAAATGCAACGTAAACAATTTACATACCTTAAGCAACATAATCAAAATGCCATTTAATATCGGGACAAACCTATATGTGGAAATCCTGTAAAAGTAGGCGATATCATGTATATAGATGGTGAAAAGGAATATAAAGGCATATACATGTATTACAAGTGTGTCTCAACTCCCCAAGAACCCCAAAATAAAAAAAATAAATAAAATAAAACCATCAAAAATACATAATCATATATACAACAAAAGTGCCAAAAGAAGCTATGAACTAAGTGTAGTGTAGCTCACTCTGAGAATAGCTCAGAGGTAATCACCAAATACAAGCACCTTGCCCCTGGTCATCTGTGGATCTGCCCACAGTCATAAAAAGAACGGCGAGTACAGTAAAATAACAGTAAAAGCAACAACAAGAGAGAATTCAACAGTATTTCTGAATAACAATAAGTAATAGTCTCTAAATCATGCGGGTATTTAAAGAAAAGTGGAAATAAATATAAAAGTGTATGGTAAACAAACTAATCAAATGCAAACAATTATAATCAAGTGACAAGTAAGCAAATAGATAGGCGAATAGGTAATCTAATCCAAACTGCGGGTCATAAGATGAACACAGCTTGTGGTCGACACAGTGGGCCCAAGGCCACTTCCAACTTCCCCGACACATCATTCAAGAAACTGTAGACTCCACAAGTCACTTCCAACATCCCTTTTTTATCCTATCAAGGTAAGCCACAACGAATGTCGGATGCTTTATCCCTTAATAGTCGTTAGTGAAAAGCCACGGTAACTCCGGATGCTTTACCCGTGAGATTTGACACAACCGATGGACTACCTAAACCCTAGGTCACTTGAATGAAAGCAGAGTACAAGTACGACTTACATTTCAAGAAATAATCACCAAGGAAGAAAAAAGAAATAATGTTGATGCTCTCTTTAAATCTCGCTAAATTGCTCTCTTGTAGCTCCACACGTTCCCTAAAGTCGTTCTAGTTTACTATGTACCTGATAATTATTAAGTTCACTTCCAAGTGTGTTAGAAACCAAAAATTCTTGATTAAACTCAAATATTATCTTGAACTTGCTGACTGTATTTGTGACTACCTAAATCAAAGTTGGCTAGGTCAAAATTGATGTAATAGTAACTGATGACTAACATAGCCCATAGTCGACTGCATTTCCTTGATTGCTCTCAATTAGACCTTGATTGCATTAAAATTGGATAAGTCATGGTAAACTAAACTAGTTAGGATTGTTTGTTGTATTAGTTTACAGTCATCAAAATCTCCCATAAAAAGCCACATTTAGTCACGTCTCAATTGACTGCGCCATATCCTTCAATAATTCTAATCAGCGACGCCACTATTGGTTGGAACTTATTTTGCAACAACTACACAGGGTTGTGCTGAAGTATGTTGAATTTCAAATTGTATTAGCACCATTTAGTTGAATCTAACAGACTTAGACATGAATGGCAGTAGCCTCTTCCGACCGCACGAAGGTCAATAGGGTTGTGACTTACTGAACTATGGTTGATTGAGTCAAAATTAACTGTTTTACAAGTGTTGCAACCAGCTTCAGGTCCTACTACAAATTTTGGCAACCCTAGGTTGGTCTTACAGACACATAATGACACAACAACAACAATGAGGATAACGATAATAACACTAACAATTGGTTTCAACCATAGAATCTTCATTAAATAAGGATTGATCTAGCTCTCTGAAGCTCACACAAGAGGGGTGAATTGGGTGTACCGAGATATTATCGCCTTTTGAAAACTTTATGCTAAATAACAACAATAGCACACACACACATCAACAAATATCAATGCAGTGCAATCAAGAAGGGGGTAAAAGATATGAAAATAAGACACAAGACATATAGTGGTTCGATCTAACCGATCTACATCTATTACCTAATCTCTTCGGTTAGGATTTTCAACCTCCCCACTTATATTACCAACAAGTAAATGTCCCTAAGCACGCAAGCTTAGTAAATGCCTAGCTTTAACTAGGTCTTTTACAATATGTCTTACCACAATAAGGTCTTATACAATCACCTAGACCCTACTAGAATTTTCTCCAGCTAGCCATAACTAGGATTTTCACTCGACCTAGACTCAACTAGGGTTTTAGCCTAGCCTTAACTAGTTCTTCACTTTCGACTTAGATCTCACTAAGTCTTACAATCAAAATCCTTTTCAAATACTATAAAAGTTTTGGTTTACAAAGTAAAGCGGCAATAAGTTCAATTCTTACGAGTCACCTAGAGCTAAACCACTCATATGCATGCAAGTATGAACTTCGACTAAGATGTAAGTAAAATTAGCGAGTATGCGCAATGCTTAGTCAAGAAACCGACCAAATAATGTAGATGAAAAAGTGCACAGATTCAAATCACATGAACAAGTGGTTTTGTCAAAAATCAAGATTAAGTGCAACAACTTGTTCAAATATATCTTAGGCTCAAAGAGATCAAGTTTAAGTACAAAATCCAAGACAAAAGTGTTTAAGAACACAACAAACGATTTTCAAACAATACTCCAATCAAAAAGCATAGATTAAGCTAAAAAAGAGTAGGAAATCAAGAAATATTACAACTCCAAATGTGAAATCCGAAAATCTATTTTGGAGTAGTGGTTGTAAACCTTAAAACAACTCCCTAATGTCGCCTTCATCGGTGAATCGATAGCTACGAAAATCACCAAGTGTATGTGATAAAAAAAACTAACCCAAATATGTATAAAACTTGGATTTTTGAAAGTGTAGGAGCATAAGTTGTAGCTTTATTGTTCTTTTGGTGTTTGGGTATGTGGTCAAACCCTTTTGGTACCCATATGACTGTTACATATGATCCAAGGGCCCAAAATGATCCTTAAATTCAAATTAAAAGTGTGGATCAACACTTTAAAAAAGCTATCAGATTACTGCACAACACATTGAGTAAACTTTTAAAAACACATTCAGTTTACTGCACAACGCGTTAATTAAACTGGTCAGCACCCTGGGTAATTTTTTGGCAGTTTACTGCACAATGCGTTGGGTAGAGTGGCCAGTGCGCTGGATAAATTGGCCAACGCGTTGAGTAAATTTTTGGTAGTTTATTGCACAACGCACTGGGTACAGCACACTGGGTCTTCTACCTAATGCGCTAGGTAAAAGGGCTTGAAAATAAATAGTTTTCTAGTTTTCTAAAACGACCCCCTAATGACCCTACGACTCTACTAAACCTCTGAAATCACTTTATACATATTTAATAGAGTCCATAAAACATGTCTAGACATCCCGGATGTTTTCACAAACCTCGAAAATCAAAAATTTTGGATTTATGAAAAACATAGGTGTTTTTCTATAAATATTTTTAATGCAATCCAAAAGCTGACTAAACACATGCCAATGAATTCAAGAACAATTCCAACACTTTGTGCACCTCAAATACATGATGTAAAACTCATTTGCATGATTTAAGTTGTTTTGAAACTCATGAAATCGAAAAACACAAAAGTCATGACTATAAGTCCTTTAAAACTTGAAATTTATGGAATGCATGATTCTAATGCATTTGGCTTGTAGGAATGGAACTTATATACCTTACAAATGATTTACATATGAATGTCTTGTCTTTCTGGTCCTTGTTTCCTTGTATGAGTTGAGTTTTGAACTTTTTCAACTTCATGTTGTCATTTTGACTTGTTCTTTCACAAACTTCAACTTTCCTTTGAACTTGTGATTCTAACAAAGTTTGATGTTCTGAAACATTTGATAAACTCATTAATACCATTCCACATTGTTTGTTGAAATCAAAATCCCGAGTGGAGTTGTAAGTGATGAAACACTTAGTCCAACACTTTCATTAAGTCCCAACATTTTATAGCATAAAGATCTAACAAGATGAACTAAAAATGGAGATATCGTTGTAGAGAAAAACTTACCAAGACATACTTTCGTGATTCCAACCAACTCCACTGGCCACCAATCTCTACTGTTCCTTTACTCATTTCTCTGTCAAATTGGATGAGCAAATGAATCGGTTAATGAAAGATGGAGAATGAATAAGGGTTTTGTCACTTTACTTTCTTATGGATTAGAATGTACCAACAATGCTCCCCTATCATATGGTCATAATTCATCCAACACACCCTCATCTAAAGCCATAACTTATCCTAGTTTGACTTTTTCACTCATCCTGAAGTTGGTCCGATTTTTTATAAGAATTCATATTAAACTTAGGCTAATCATTTCAACTAATCGATTTAATTAACTTATGCACATAATTAAACTTAAATGAACAAGTCAAGAACTAAGTTAATTATCACCCAAAGATACTTAAGTTCTCGCCATCGATTTGAACTACTCAATCTCCATATACCCGTATCCCGCTCGTCCGGTACCCATATCAACCCATCTTCCTAGGCATCCTAGCCCATAAATACATCGCAATAACGAATACTAACTAAGACATTTGGGCAATTGGGTTGCACATTCGGGTATAAATATATAATACAAATACCAAACAAAAATAACATTCATCGGTGTTGAAACCACACCCAAGAGGGAGGCGAATTGGGTGAATCGAGAGGTTATTGACCTTTTAATAATTTAAGCAAAAATCAGTGATAATGCAAACACCAATAATAAATATATGCTATGATGCAAAGAAGGTGGTAGAAGAGATGGATATGAGACACAATATTTAGAGCGGTTCGATCTCAACGATATTGACCTTTGTTCCTTACAAAGTGTCCTAACTCTTCTTGCATAGCCATGACCCAAAACTCATCACCTATGGCTTCATCTATATTAGTGGGATCGGATTGTGATACAAACACTATATGCCCTTCATCACAATTTAGTGAAGACCTAGTGGTTATGCCCTTGCTTGGGTTGCCTATGATATGTTGAGATGAGTGTCCTATAAGGAATCTAAAGTTCTTAGGTACACTAGATTTGGGTTCCTTTCTAACTTCTTTTTTATGAGCATTGAAATCTTGATATTTAATAACTTTATCTTCATCATCCAATCTCATTTGTTCTAAGGTATATGTCAACTTCACATGGGGATCCATCTCATCAAACTTAACATGAATGGACTCTTCTATGGTCTTAGATGATTTATTGAACACTCTATATGCTTTACTATACATGAAATATCCTGAGAATGTGCATACATTTGACTTTGGGTCAAATTTGTCCAAATGATCCTTATCATTTAGGACATAACATTTGCAACCAAACACCTTAAAGTAACCTATGTGGGGCTTTCGACCTTTCCATAGCTCATAAAGAATCTTTTTCACATGCTTTCGAACATTTACCCTAGTTGTAATATAGCATGTCGTGGTAATTGCTTCGGCCCAAAAGTGCTTAGCAAAGTTGTACTCATTTAACATGGTCCTACATATCTCTTGGAGTGTCCTATTCTTTCTTTCAACAACTCCATTTTGTTGTGGTGTCCTAGGAGAGGATAATTGATGTGTATACCCTTATTTAGCGCAAAACTCCTCCAAATTCCTATTTTCAAACTCACCACCTTTATCATTTCTAATGATAGTGATCTTGTATCCCTTTCATTCTCAACCAAAGCACAAAATTTTACAAACACATCATACACTTCATACTTATGAGCTAGAAAATATACCCATGTATATCATCAACAATGACAAAGCAATATAATTTACCCCTACACTTTGTGTTTGGGTGGATCCGAACAAATCCATATGGATAAGTTCCAAGGCTCGTGTCAAACCACTTGTTACTTTCTTCTTAAATGACGATTTCACTTGCTTACCAAAGATACAAGGTTCACATTCCTTGTCTTTCTTAAAAGTACATTTGGGTAGGCCCTTTACTAGATTATGCTTGATCAATTTGGATAAGTTTTTCATGCTAGAATGTCCTAATCTACGGTGCCACAACCATGCATCACATTCACTTTGTGCACTCAAACATGAAACATTTTGCATATGCATCTCATAAAAGTTAACGACATAAACATTTTTATCTCTATATGCAATAAATAGAGTTTCATGTTTCTCATTCCTAACAATGCATTTTGATGATTCAAATATGATATGAAATCCTTTGTCACACAATTGACTAATACTAAGCAAATTATGTTTCAAACCATCAATAAGATAAACATTAGAAATGGAAAATAAATTGTTACCTACAGTTCTAAGGCCAATAACCTTTACTTTATTGTTGTCTCCAAATGTGACATTTTCGTCATCATGCCGCTTTAATTCAATGAATTGATGTGCATCTCCGGTCATGTGTCTTGAGTACCCACTATCCAAGTACCATGGGGTGCTCTTCCTCACATCCTACACAATGGGAAACACACTAGATTTTGGTACCCAAACACCTTTGTGTCCTAGAAAGTTAGTATTATAAACATTTTTAACTACCCATGTTAGTCTACCCACTTTGGCGTTTTGTAAAGCACATTTCTCAACCACATGAGACCTATTGCATTTTGAGAATCTATGATCATCTAGCAATTTCTTATAATTCAACAAGTTTGCTCCATAGCCTATGCCTCTTTTTTTAAGTGCACGTCGTTGTACTCCCAACATCATGTCAAACATTTCTCTACCGTTGGTGAACTTATGCACCGTGCTAGTCAAGTCCTCTACTTCCTTGACTAATGTATCTCTCTCCTTTAGGACTTCATTCAAATCACTTTCAAGATCATTAATGGTCTCATTTTGTGACTCTATTTCACTAATTGATATGGTCAAGCTCTTTTTGAGTTGTTTGGTCTTTTTGACATCCTTTTCCAACTCTTTCCTAAGCTCATCAATATTAGGAACATCATCCAAATCATCAATATCATCAAAATTAAAATCGTTAAAATTTACCTTATTTTGTGCCATGAGACAAAGCATTGCTTTCTCACTCTCCGATTCGGATTCGGAACTTGATGAGGATGAATCATCCCAAGTCGCCTTAAAGCTCTTCTTTCCTTTCTTCTTGTCCAACACCTTCTTGGACTTGCATTCTGCCTTAATGTGACCCAGTTTGCCACACCCGAAGCATATAGTCTCACTTGACTTTCCTCCCTTGTTTCCACTCTTAAACTTCTTCTTATACTTGTCTCGCTTGTACATGGCCTTGTTGAGCTTTCTTGAAAGCACAGCTACTTCCTCCCCAAAATCATTGTCGTCACTAAATTTTTCATTTTCAATGATTTGTACCGATGCAACCAGGGAACTATTTGCCTTCAAAGCAATCTCTTTTCTTGAACTCTTTGTGCCCCCGTTCAATGCTTCCAATCTAGCTTTATCCTTAAGTTCAAATTCATGGACTATTAGCTCTCCACACAAGGCATCAAATATATAATCTCTAAGATTTTGCACCGATTGGATAACATACTTTTTTGCATCCCATTCCTTAGGTAAACCTCTAAAGAACTTGTACACCAAGTTCTCTTGATCATAATATTTGACAAGGTTCTTCATCTCATTCAAGAGCTTATTGAAGCGAGTGATGGCAGTAGCAATGTTTTTTATCGGTATCAACTCAAAATGTTTCATAATGCTCCTCAAGAATTCTCAACTTCGTCTTCTTTACTTGAATAGTACCCTCATAATGTACTTCAAGTTTCTCTCATACTTCCATACTCGTGTTACATGCACTCACTCGATTCACTAAGTGCACAAAACAAAAGATTCATGGCTTGATCATTGAAAAGCTCAAATCTTGTCTCCTCGGGAGTGTAATCTTTTCTGGCTTTGTTAGGTGGAGTGTAACCTTCGACGATAGACTCCCACATGTTTCTACCTTGTGCTCGTACATAGAACTTCATTCTCACTTTCAAATGAGCATAGCTGGTCCCATCAAAGTAGGGAGGCCTAGTAGATGAAGTGCCTTCCCATAAGGAGAACAGAATCTAAAAGTTTGCATCCTTGCAAGTAAACACTCAAAAGTATATTAGTAACACATTGAGCAATAACCCGCTCCGATACCAATTAAAACCACACCCAAGAGGGGAGGTGAATTGGGTGAACCGAGAGGTTATCGACTTTTTAATAATTTAAGCAAAAATCAATGATAATGCAAACACCAACAATAAATATATATGTTATGCTACAAAGAAGGTGGTAAAAGAGATGGATATAAGACACAATATTTATAGTGGTTCGATCCCAATGATTTACATCCACTACCTAACCTCCCTGATTAGGATTTTCAAACCCACTACTTATATTATCAATAAGTATTACAACCTAAGCATACAAGCCTAGAATGCCTAAATACAAATTAGGACTTCCCACCTAGTTTTGACTAGGGTTGTCTAGCCTCAACTAGGTCTTCCCTTGACTTAGATCCCACTAAGTCTTACAATCAATATTACACAATCAAGTTGATGAATACAATGAAATGTATCTTAGAAAGTAAAGCTGTAATAAGTTCAACAACTTACAAGCCACTTAGAGCCAAACCACTACTATGCATGCAACTATAAACACCAACTAATATGCAAATAAAATCAACGAGTATATGCAATACTTAGTCACGAAAATCAGCAAGATGATATCGATGAAGTATATGCAGTTTCAAAAACATATGAACAAGTGGCATGTGAAAATCAAGATAAAGACCAAAAACTTGTTCAAATAATTCTTAGGCTTAAAGAGATCAAATACAAGTGTCAAACCCAAGACAAGTTGCTCAAGACACAACAAATGATTTCCAAACAAAAACACTAACCAAATAGTATAGATTAAGCTCAAAAAGTATAAAAATCAAGAAACCTTATAACCCAAGTATATATTATGAAAAATCAGATTTGGAGCACTAGTTGTAGGCTTTAGAACACCAACTTCAAGTTTCAAATGCAAGTTGTCAAAAATTCTAAGTGAGCATGTGAACAAAATTGAGAAATTTTGGAGCAAACTTGGATTTTGGAGAGTATGCGAGCAAGTGTAGTGTGTTTTGTGTTCTTTGAAGTTTTGGCACTTGGTCAAACCACTTATATGTTCATATAACCATTGCTAGTGATCTAAGGGGTCTTAAGTGATCCTCAAATTCAAATAGAAGGTGTAGATCAAAGCTTTAAAAAAGCTGTCATAATATTGCACAGCGCGCTGGGTGGTGTCTAGCGTGCTGGGCAGTAACTTAAAAAAATTTGCTTGTTTACTGCACAGCGCACTGGGTGCAGGGGCCTGAAAATAATTTACTTGTTGGTTTTTTGAAACGACCCACAAACAACCCTATGACTCCACTAAACCTCTGAAAATCACTTTATACATATTTAGTAGGGTTTATATAACGTGTCTAGACATCTCGAATGATTTCATAAACCCAGGAAATCAAAAATCTCGGTTTCATGAAAACATAGGAGCTTTTCTACAAATATTTTTGATGTCAATCCAAAAGTCGTCTAAACACTTGTTGGTGCATTCAAAAATAGTTTTGACAGTTCACACACCTTAAATACATGTTTTAAAACTTTTTTGCATGATTTAAATCATTTTAAAACACGCGAAATTTAAAATCACAAGATTCATGATTTTAAGTTCTTTAAAAATCGAAAAATATGAAATGCATGATTCTAGGCTCTTTGGCTTGTGAGAAGGGACTTATATACCTTACACGACTTGTACATCTTGTAGTATAAGCTTTTCGATCATTGTGTCTTTGTATGAGCCGAATCTTGAACTTATCCGGCTTCATTTTGATGAGAAGACTTGAACTTGATATTCCTAACAAGTTCTAAAACACTAAACAAACTTGTTAGAACTATTTCACATTGTTTGTTGCCATCAAAATCATAGGTGGAATGTATATCAAAGACACTTGGTCTAATAGGTCTCAACTCCCAGGAATTAGACAAGTACACTACGTTAGCTGGGTTGCACGGTCCTAAAATGACACGTAGCACGAATTATAATTTTAGGGTCGTTACAGCTCAATAAGCAAAAAACCCGTTCAACTATCAAATAAGCAAGTAATACTTAATATGTATGCAAAAGCTGGCATGAATTTGAAATCAAGTAAAGAAGTACAAGTAGTAGCATGGAAGCAAGAATCATAAAGTATATGTAAACCAAATTCATCATGCAAAGGGATTCACAAGAGAAATATCATAAGAGATAATAATGTATAAAGTTGAAGTTTCATTTAATGGATACTAGTTATTGACAAGAATCGAGTGACCAATTCCTCTACCCTCGAGGTGATGAAGACCACTAGTGAACACAATGGCCAATATGCCCTCTAATTATCCCCATCAAACCAATAGTAGGTTCGTCCAAAGCTATCACCGATGCATGCACCAAAGTCACTTAAGTTCCAGGATAAGGTAACCTTGACTCAGGGTCCACTAGTGTGGGTCCTTCGCGAACCAACTTCTAAATCTAGACAATTCAAGACACATTCACATCAAACGAAAAGTCGCGTTTTAATTCTAATATATTGTTTTAAACATTTTTTTAGGTCCACTAGTGTGGGTCCCGTGAGTCCCCCATCACTCGATGCGAGGATCGAAGGGTGGGGCCCGCTCAACTCTTCTACCATAGGCGCGAGAGTGCGCCCCCATGTGAGATTCGGTGGCATAAATGCAGCTTAAGGCTGGTTGTGGGTGCCAAGGGGTGCCACTTAGATGCCCGTGCCCAAGTTAAGCATTGGTTGGGGGGTGTCGCCATAGGTCGGGGGCGTCCTAGTGGCGCCCCCTCCTTGGCTCCTTTCCACCCCTATAGTTATCCAAATCTCTTCAAAGAAGTTCAAATCTCTCAAGAATGGAGTCCAAAACAAAAATTGGGCTCGTGGGATACCAATACACCATTAACTTGGTGGTGGTGTTCCAACACCACTACTTTCCACCACTATAGAGCCAAAACAAGGTTTTCCATTAATCCAAAACTTGTACTCCATCATTTGAACACTAGGGGAGAGATCAGAGATGATGAAGAAGCATGTGTTACCTTCAAAGAGGCTCTCCTTAATTGTTGAGTACCAAATCCACCAACAACCACTAACTTGAGTTCTCCTCATCCTCCTCTCTTAATTTTTGGTTTTTGGAGCAAAAGAGGCTATGGTTTATAACTTATTGTTTTATAGTCTAGGGTTTACAAGGAGCATCCTTCCCCACTTTATGATGTGCCTCGGGATTGGTGCCCTCGAAGTCCATCTCATTCGATTAATTAGACTTAACCACCTTGGTTCAAGTCCTCATTTAAATTTAATTCCCTTTTAAAATAAGTCTCACACTTGGCAATTTACCAAATTAGGTTTTTTAACATATATTAAATTCAATTTCACCACACCAAGCACAAATAAAATATTAACTTACGAAAATACCCTCGACATGGGGTCATTCGAATTTTTGGGTTGTCACAAAAGCATTAAGCTACAGTTCTTTTTAGTATAATAGAAATTTCATTAATGCTAAAGCCTCTCAGGTGAGATGGTAAAGAGATCACTTACCAAAAAGGCAAGACCTCGGGAGATCGTGGTCCGATTTCCACTGAAGTCAAAAATAAATAAATAAATAAAATTAAAATTTTCATTAATGATCATAGCTAAGTATGTTCAATAGAAGGGGACTGGACATAAAATCAATTTCCTTTATAATCAAAGTATACATTTATTTACTAATCTTAATTGTTATCTAACTGTCATAATTGGCTTTGAAAGACTGTAACTGCAATATTGAAAGTGTGACAATTTTCTAAATACAAACAGTTGGAACATACAAAAAGAAAAGACAATACAAAACTTTTAAATGGAACTTTCAACGTGGGAAGAAAACCTTTTAGTTCCAAAAGGGAAGACAAACTACCTAGATAGCAAATAAAATGGCCTAATGAAAATTATAAAGTGTCAAACCACACTCGCAAATGCTAAATCCACACACAACTGTTTAAAAGGATGCACACACGCCGAGCCGACAACCACAATATGGATAAAACACCTCACATCTATATAAATTCATAGTTTGTATTATAATACAAAAAGATATTGGAACTATTGAATTTTTTCGCCTCGCAATACGTTACCCACAAGCGACTGCCCGCGGCACTTGCGGGTCATTGATCTCCCATTGTCCACAACTTAACCACCCTTCATCTTTTAGATGTGGGGTTTTATCGCAAAAGGCCTCAATACTATTAGAGGGGAGACAATCACTTATATAGTTCATTGAAAAGTTTTCACTTATCCGATGTGGGACTTTTATTTCGACCCACACATCTCAACACTCTACCTTGGACCGAAATCCATCCAAGGGGCTTTTTCTCGACAGGTCCCGATCGAACTGTCGACTCTGATACCATATTAAATTTTTTCGTCTCGCAGTACGTTACCCACAAGCGGCCGCTTGCGGCTCTTTTCTGTAGGCCATTGATCTCTCCAGTACCGATACTGTCCCCAACTTAACCACCTTTCATCTTTTAGGTGTGTGGTTTTATCTCAAAAGGCCTCGGTACTATTGGAGACGGAAAAATTCAACATGAGGGAGACAATCACTTATATACTTCATTTAGAAGTTTCACTTATTCGATGTGGGGCTATTATTTCGGTCCACACATTTCAACAGGAATTACCACCGATCAAAAGAGAATATTGACTCAAAGTTCAAATATAAGTAGAAAACCAAAGAAAACATAGAAGAGTTTAAATGTTTTGAGAGAGAGGCCCAGCATTAAGTTACAATTCTAAATCAAAAGGCGAAGAATTTGTAGTACAAAGCACTTTGAGTCACCATGTGTTTAAGAGCCTACAATTCCGCCGGATTTCACCCTCTTCTCCAGTAAGTACGTTGATCCTCCCCATCTTCATCATCGATGCGGCAAAGGAACTAAAGAAAAGCTCTTGATCAGAAGCATAAGCCCACACTTGTTTTGCAATCTTCCCATCAATGTCTTCATTTAGCAGCACGTTGTCACTGTGAAGCAACCCTCTACCCTCTAAAATGTTTAAGTAGTAATGGTTGTCGAACTTTGCTGGTGTTGTGATATCTAGTGGAACTAGAGCATTATCTCTTCCCGACTTAGGACACACCGATCGTAAGAGTCGACGAAATGTTATGTATCTCTTGTGATGATCACTTTCAAAGAACACATCATGAACATTATCCCCAACGTAGTAGATCCTTGGCTTGAAGCTTGTGCACCTTGATTTTCCAATAGTATGACTACCTATTGGAACACAACAAGAAGTTAGTTTAATAGGCATCTATATGTAGTAACTTAGTAAGTGCACATTAAATCTTAGTAGTCTTTTTTCCTATAGTGCAATGCATATAGTACCTGATAATGCAACTAAGTCTCCTGCATCAAGGCCCTGAGCCGCAAAGTTCACAATGAGAGCCTGTAGTGATGAATTAGGGGTTGGAATGAACTGATTTGCACCACTTAAGCTTGCAGTTAGAGAATCTCTCCTACCTAGTTCAATATTCCAACTTGGGCCTCCTCTCTGTATATATATATTTTCACAGCCAATGCAACAAAAGATCTACCAATTTAATTTGTGATTTTGAAGCATATAGAAAAATCAACCACGTGGGGCTTCAATGCTCAAGTAAAAGCAGATAATCTATCACTAAAAAAAGCCTAAAATCTATTTGATTTATCAAATATACTGATCTATAAGGATTCTTGCACATAAGTGCATTTTAAAATAAAATTTCTCACATTGAACATAAATTGGTTTAGTTTACCAGTTCAACAGCGTAACGAGCAGCTAATGCTAGAATATCAGCGCATGACACAGTCTGTGGGCATGCTTCTTCGATAATGGCTTTGATTTTGTCAATCACTTCAAAACCTCTCACAGAGTTCAAGTTAGGAACGGCCTGCTTTTCGCTTACAACATCTCCATGAGTGTCAAGAAGTATCGATGCATCACAGCCCTGAAAAATGGCAAGACTAGCTACTAGCTCAACATCATAAAACGATATGAAGGCATTAAATTAAATACCTCAATTTCGTTGCGTTATATAAACAAGAGTTAGCGACATATAAATGAACTTTTTGCATTTGTAGTAGATTAGGCAGATTCTTTTCATTTTAAAGAACAAAGCATACACAAAACAGTATATAGAAGCTTTTAGTGTGAAGTAGATCGATTGTTAATCGAGTAAACTTAGTGGAAGAAATGAACTACATATATACCATGACAAAGCAGTCATGAAAATGCAGGCGAAGGAGAGAGGCTGCCATTCGAGGATCTCTCAGCAGAGCAACCTCAACATTGTGTTTCACAACATCTTCGACTAGTGGGCACGATTCCTTGTAGAAGTCTACAAAGAGAGAAGCTGAAGCCTGATCAGCAGCATGAAAGATTATCAAGAACACTGAAGCCCCTAAGAAGACCATGTCAAAAACTGAACTCATTAGCAGTCTAAATTTGTGCGTTCAATTTTCTAGTAATTATAAGGGCGATCTGTTTCTGAAGAGATGGTACTTTATTTATAATTAAGCATTTTCTACACCCACTTACACCGCTAGGAGAATTAATTCTCTTAATTTGATTATGATTCTAATGAAACAAAGTAGATGGAACTAACTTCACCTAATGCATTGTCTTTGTACAAATCTCTTTCATGGTAAGAGAGTCGGGATTTATGGTTTGAATTCACTTGACTACTGATTTGGGAAAATCTTGCAAACTTGAAGCAAACTTGTACTTCTAATTAACGTATGATGAAAATTATTAGAAAGAAATTTCCACATGCAACAATACTAGAAAAAGGATGGGCAGGGATTATAATTATTGAAGGAATTTTGTATACAAAATAAATAATAATAGGTTTTTATGATTTTTTTTGTCCAAATTATAAAAGAAGTATGTGTTTTGATTTGGAGGTTATAGCTGATATTTGATAACTTTAGTGTATTAATAAAATACACACACTCATAATAGAACACAGATTTTACCAACCATTACTTTGAGGTAGCCATTGGGACTCAAACTTATTTACTTGACCTTGAAAATGTCCCAATTTCGAATCTCCTAACGTTCCCGAATGGGGTAGTGAGGCACAATCTTGGACACCATAGTGCTAAAAAACAATAACAAAGCATATGTTTTTAATTTTTTTTTTTTTTATATTACGTAGACTTTTGTCTTACCAACCAAATGCATGGGCAAGTCACTTTATTACATGAAAATTTATATAGTATCCACACCACTAAGTCGTGCTTGACATCTTTCGCCATATGCACCATTGGTTATGGTTGCTAGCACCTTGAGTGTGAGCTCCAGAAATTCCCCCCTCCCTTCAAGGTAGACGAGGGGAGTCGATCCCCAGACTCGGGCCTGCTTGTTGGCCAGCACAAGAACACAAATGAGTTATAAAATCAAAGTCATCTTTAATGTATTATTTATAAAATAATGGAAAGAATTGCATTGAACCAAAATACTAGAATTCAAGAAAATTGTTTTGCTAATAGGTATGAGTAAAGCACTCTTCTGAATCTAACGTATCAATTGTGCAGAATTTGAAATTATTTTCCCAACTTTCCAAAGTATGTCTCATAGGGTGAGTTGCGTCTCCTGTAGAATAGCCATGAGTAATCCTGTAGAATATTGTTTAACATTACTGCTATAGTAAAAAATAACAAGTACAAAATGCATAGAGTGCACAGTGAGAACCTCTTGCTACTAGCACAACAGAAAACTCATTGCGTTGAATATAACCATTCCGACAAATACATCCATGCTTCAAAGTTCTCACACAAAGCCCATCGATGAAAAACCAGAATTTTGGAAATAGTCATATCCGAAAGAGGGAGGAATGGATTAAAAGCTTGATTACCATGAAAAATACAGAATCAACCATCAGAACCCAATGTCTAGTTTCTTTGACAGATGGACAAAATGGAAACTGAGCTCCATGACTTTGATTCAATTGCTTCTATCTAATTGCCGTAGCGTTTCTGGTGAACCATGCCAACCCTGGTTGAAAGCATTGCTTTGAATCTTGCACTGAAACTATGGGTCCCAGAAAGATTCGCCACAAGTCCAGTATTATTGTCACTAACATGGCAGCACCCAACGCATCGACAGCAACCCTGGGAAGATCCCATGGATCACTTGGCTTCTCATCAATCCTGTTCAAGATCACCGGTTCAGTTTAAGAAATCAAGTAATGCATGGGCCATAAAGATGGTAAAAAAACAAAATGGAAGCCATCCAAATGTGAAAGAAAATATGGTCTTCAGGGGAGGCCATCCAAAATGGCAATAGCATCCTTTGACAGCAATGGCAATGGACAATGCAACATCATTTCAGTGAATGGTAATCCAGCACACTACATTCCTTTGTCAGCCCAGGCTGCCTGGCAGATATTTTGTGCTAAATGTACATAAACGATAAAACAGAGCGGCACATAATTAAACCCTCACCTGAAAAACATTGGGAAGCTTACAATGAAGTATATAGCGTAGAACAAGCACCCCACTTTGTACATTGACGCCCGGTCTACAAACTCATAATATGGGAACTGCAGGAATGCAAAGAAAATTCTTCAGCAGTGCCATAAATTAACCATATGCATTCAAATATTTTCAGTAAAAGAATTCCGATTCCGAAAGGAGTACATCACAACTTAAGTTGTGATTCACAAGCCAAATGCTTGGATACATACAATCATTCCCACCAATGATAAATCAAACAACTTGGCAATTTTAAGCAAACCCGGAAAATTAAATAGTATACATTCACTTAGCACAAACTTCAAAACCCAATGGTTTTAAATGTCCAATCATGATATGTGGTCCCGAAAGGATTTGGACCAACACATCAAACTTAGCACATTTTGACATAAGAGCATAAAGAAAAAGTGCATAAAGTCACATTCAAATGCCACAGAAGTGGTTCTAAATGTACATAACAAAAATATTGGAATCGACACTAACACTCTTCGAAAAAAAAAAAATATTCCTTAGTGTCCACCTTTTCTAATACACAATCCTACTTAAAGGGAGCAATTACCCAAATAAATAATAAAAAAAAACCTACATATTTTTTGAGAACCCTACTTCTGATTACACATCGATCAACACATATACCCACATCCCTAGTTGGACAATCCTTAGGAGTTGCAATTACAGGATTACGGCTGAGTATATTTTGAATGAGCTGACGAAGGTCCAATACAAAACCCATACCCAAGGACGATAATTTTCCACGATTTCAATTACCATATATGCCCACCAAATCCACTTTCAAACAACATCAGATCCTCAATCCCAAAGTAGTCGGGGTCTACTACATGAATCAAACTCTTTAACTCTTGATTTAATGCACTTGAAAATGCACTTCAAGTCGACTGCATGTTAGCTTGGTAGATTTTAAATGAGTAGAAGAAGGTTCAATATAAAACCCATACCCATGGACGAGAATATTCCACGATCATATATGCCCACCAATCAATCCCAGAGTAGTCAGGGTCTGCTACATGGATCAAACTTTTTCCACTCCTTGATTTAATGCACTTGAAGATGATTATGGCTTTTAAAATCCTTCAGATCCTTCATAAGACATGCGACCCAAGTTATCTTAGGTCTATCCCTATATCGTTGAATTTCTTCGATTCCTATTGAATCGAGTTTTTAACTGGAGCATTTGCAGGCTAGCGAGTTTCACTAAGCACAAACTTCAAAATCTATTTTAAAATACAAGTTGTCTAAAAGCTGAACAAGTCTTAATCAGTTCCTTCATGCACGCCATGTTGCCAACATGCAATATTGATCCTTCACAATAACAAAATCTTCCTCCCCCCTCAATGATTCAATGTATAAACGACTTAGGCACAACTAAGCCTCATTAATTATCATCATACAACTCCATACAAATCTAAAAAGTGGATTTTCCCAAATCTTTTTACTCAGCATTAATACACATCTCTAAGAAATTTTGCCAAATATCAATTTGGCAAGGTTCATGTACCAACCAAGTGGATAGCCTTGTGGTTTGGTATGTGGACATTGGTGTAAGAGGTTAGGGTTTCGAGCTCAATGGGGGTAAATTTAAAGGAGATAAGTTGGTTTCTTTCTTATAAAAAAAAGGAATTAAATACTATACCAAACAAGATATCAATTAACATGGTGGCAAGCATTGAATACAATAATTCGAGTTTCAAATGCCCCTAGAATAAATTACTACAATAATTGTAGATCCATGGAGGAAAAAGAAATATGATATATATATATATATGTGTGTGTGTGTGTGTATGTGTGTGTGTGTGTGTGTGTGTGTGTGTGTGTAGGGAAATTCTACAATGGAGCCCAAATATATACCCATGCGATGGGAACCCCTCAAAATATGTTGTGCATTAAATGTTTTGTGCATTTATGACTCATCGATTAATGTGTTGGATTAAAATCCAAGGGTTGTAAATGATGTTCCCATGCAATGGATATTTTTATGGTTCCCGTGGTAGCAGTACCCATACATATATATATATATATATATATATATATATATATATAGAGAGAGAGAGAGAGAGACAGAGACAGAGACAGAGACAGAGAAACAGAGACAGAGAGACCATCACATACATTTGATATGGCAATAGTTTCCAAATAGGCTATAAAGTATGAAAGAGCTAAAATCCAAGAAGCCTCAAAAGCCCACCGAATTGACTCTGGTAATCCAGCAATTGAATGACGCAGTCTACGAAGTGTCAAGTTGGACATCACATGGTAAAACAAGAAGCAAACATGAGTGAGAAGAAACGTTGTATGTGGTACCTGCACATATAAAAATTGATAAGGAAAAACATGAAAGCTTAACGCTTGCCAAAGAAAAAAATGACAAACTATGACGAGTGACGACAACCACAACTTTTACTCCCAATTAAAACGGTTTTTCATAAATTAGATGATGAAACAAGGATAGTTATATGCACACGTTGATGAGAAAAATATCCAAAAAGCTAAGTAAATCCTAGAAAATGATTAGAATAGTTGATGCTTCAAAAGTAACTAATACACTTGCACGTAAGACCAAGATACGGAAACGATTAAAACACAATTAGAAAACTTGGTACATCTTGGATTATTAGCATCCTCATAAAAAGAAATAATCTATTCTATAATAAAAATTGAGTGCACTTTCCACGGTGAGGCTATTTTGCCACTTATCTTTCCGAAAGTGCCCTCAACGCTCTTTTTTAATTGGTTAGAACAACTTATACAAGGGTATTTTAAGGAAATTACAAGTTATCTCTTTTAGGAACAACGTAGATCTCAGCACTTTGAGAATTCTATTCTTTCCCAATTTCAATTTCGTTTCCTAAAAATATGGAATCGTGGGGGTTACGATCTCTGATTATCCAACTACAAGAAAACTACTGCCGACCATAAAAATGCTACGTACACCCCCACTTCTCTATTTATCCAACTACCAAGTTTTCTGGTGTGTATTAGCTTTTTTAATTTATGATTGAATAATTTGTTATCCTTTTTTGTTTTACATATCTTCAAATCAATTGATTGCATCAGTGCTACATGCACAAGGCTTCATTGGCTTCCTACCTATCTAAATTGGATCATAAATCAAAGATCTTATTAAAAAATTATTTGAGGTACGTTTTGCTGTTCTCTATAATCATTCTTGATATTTTTTTTTCTTTTCTTTTTGTAAATCATGCTGCTTGGTTTAGTTTCCTTGCACTTTTATTTGGTTTACTTATAGAGAATGACATTGAGGAGCAAAGAAGACAACGTGATTCTTCTATAGTTGAGGGTACATATAGTCAGCAAATTCCAATTGTTCCTTCAGAATTGAACGCTATGAGACCAAGCCTCATCATCATCAAATCAAAAGTATAGCATGATTAATTTCTTAGATTCACACTTGCATGTTGCATTACATTGTTCTCAACATATCGAATTTAACTGCATACTTAACCTACTACCTGTATTATTTCAAATTTAACATATGCATTTTCTTTATTTTGAAGGGTCATAATTAAGCACAAGTTTTTTAAAAAAGAAAAAAAACAAAAAACAAAAAACAAAAGCAACCTTTCTTCCAAAATGATAATCTATGCATAAAAAATAATTCTAAGGTGAGTTATTCTTGAACATAAAATATCAGAGTTATTATGTGCCAGTACATATCCCTTATTGCCTAACGTGTGGAGCACATGCTTCGCTTACTAGTCCATATAATATAAAACATGCCAAAGTTCCAAAGTATCAGTTGAATGCTTTCCCACAACTTACATCGTTCATTTTCCATGAAGGAAATGTATATGAAGCTCCCAATACTGTGAAGAAGTAGTGTGTCCAGAAGTAGTTCCCAACATAACTGAAGATTATAATCCACAAACTAGCCTGAAACATAAATAACAAAGAGTTTAATTATGTGAAACTCTAAGAGAGAGTTTTTATGAATCACAGCATATTGCAATTAAGTAAATCTTAGGGAAGATTTTGAATGGTGTAGTGGAATACTAAATGCAAGAGAAACCATTGACACTAGCTGCACATCTACGAAACATATAATTTGACTTCCCCCAACTATAAGTTGATGCTTATGTGTAACTCGGGAAATATTGATTAGTCATAACAACTATGTGCACGTAGTTGAGTCCTATCAATCAATTCTCACGGGTAAAAGGGCTCAAGCTTACAAAAACTAAAAGGATGTGAAGGTTGTTAGATAAGAAAATATTGCAGCAAGGTATCATTTATGTTAACACATAAAATGGTCGTTCGAACCAATTGGTTGGCATTAATACAAGTAACCCAACCAAACTACACCATTCTACAAAGTTAATCTTGCATCTAAAATAATAGGAAAACCCATACCTTTACCCAATAGCGTTCCTTCAAAGGTGTGGCATTGTCAGCCTATACGGAAAAAAAAAAAATTGTGATTTAAGTTCTTTCAAAATTTATAAATTGCTTAAGGACATGCACTTATGAAGAAAGTATACCAAACTTTTCAAAGTAATCTCCTACCAAAAGTATCACAACAAATGTACGAACTTACAATTTAAGAGTACCTTTTGAATTCAACTCTCGATAAGTATAATTAAGTCAACAACTAGTTGAAAGAGCTCATCTCAACAATAACAACAAAGCCTCAAACCCACAATAGTTGAGGCGCGTGATAGAACTTTGATTTGATTCAATTTGAGAAGAACAACAAGAATTACAACAACCAAGAACACCAAAACCAAAGACAAGAATTACAACAACCAAGAACACCAAAGCCAAAGAGAACCTTATCGCTAAGGAAAAGAAATAATAAAACAATAGGAACATAGATCCAAGAATGTGAGGAAGCAAATTTGCCAGTGAAACAATGTAAGGCACAATATCTGCCAATGACGTTTAAAGGAACATATGCTGCGCACTGCAAATGGCATCAAAAGCATATAGAAAGCAGTCAGGGAGTGGATATTGGAGAGTTAACCATGCTAGGATCCAGATCCACCTTGTGCCCTGACGCTGAGCAAAACTTGACAGATGAATGGTCATCAATAAGAGGGGCAAGTACACTGAACCACCAGCCAACAAGGTGCTCCATAACCACCAATTGTTCAAGGACAATGCAGCAAACACTTCATATGCAACCAAAAGATAGTCATATTGCACATACATGCTTTTGAAAACACCCACAATGTGAGATAAACCACAAGTATGTGATGTAAGCATTGGAGAAATAGTGACAGTCCAAAATCCAAACACAATCAATCATAAAGGCCATGGGGATGGACTTGAGCTTCAGAGCACCAGTCCAATTCAAAAAGAAATGCATTGCGATAGCAAACAACTCTTCCTTGGGTCACACAAGTAAATAAATGAGTTAAAACTTGAATTGCCATCAATCGCCTAGGCATCACAAAGCATTGAGGTTCACACCACCAAATAAGGGATAGCAACACCATATAGCTATCAGCCCGTGAATCTAGATCCCATTGAGATTCCCAAATGCGTGGCTAACAGGTGAAGGCAGTAATCCCAGTGAACATAGTGGATTCGCCCCTACTAAACGAAAACCCAAGGTAGAAGACGAAGCAGTGGCCATGTGATATTTATCAATTGACATATTACTGAAATAGGTCTGCAACTTTAAGGGAAATAAAGCGAACGCACCTCGAGGACAATCATGTGGCCAAAGACAAAACAGATTAAGCCCAAAGTTGCATATGCACAAAGAGGTCATGACAAATACATCTATGTTTTTATGTCCTTCTCACCATCAAATCTCCTCGATACACATCGATCCATCAAACACAATTTTCCCAAATAAAGTGTTGCAACTAAGTCATGAGAACTTGAACCGGAAGAAGAAATATCTCGACGATGGAGGAAGACCACCACATCAAGAATGAAGCTTGCTAACATAGGGGATAATGGCAGTGGCCAAGTTGGTAGTGCAATCATACAATGAACCTCCTCAGGCAAAATGAGATCTCACAACCCGAGCACCTTCCCTTCAACTCAAGGTTGTAGATCTGCTGAACTTTGATATGATGAAACCAGATCTGGTCATGGTGAGACCTTCTAGACATGCCTTCCAACAAGATGAAGTTGGATCTGGTGAATATCCAAGGTCTTTGTGGAAGTAACAGGTAGATCTTGAGGATATTGTGGCGATGGAGGTGGAGGATGAAAAATGCCATAGAAATCATGGTGTGGTGTGATTGGAGGTGTGACTTCAAGGATAGATAAACCTTCTAAATCTAAATTCACAACGCTTGTGCCTAATTCTCTATTGTGAGATGAAACATGTGAGATTGATTTAATATGGCAAAAAAGAGATAGAGAACTTGGTAGTTGAACATGTGGAGAAAGTGTTGTTTCCACTGTTATAGCAGACAATGAAAGAAGATCTAGGATAACAACATCCTTCAACCATGAAATTGTGTTCATTGTTGAGGTTGAGATGTGCTGCAGCGAAGACTCTTGCAGCAGCTCCTCAATCCTCTGAGTCAAGCTTTTGAATGCATTCTTCACTTCAGATCTGAGCTCCCAAATTTACACCTCAATGGCTGAAAATCTCTTCAACTCCTCTTCAATTTGATCCAATCGAGCTTCCATCTTTGAAGTATGCTCTGATACCATTGATAGAACTCTTATTTGATTCAATTGATTTGAGAAGAACAACAAGAATTACAAGAACCAAGAACACCAAAACCAGAGAAAACCTTATCTCTCAACTCAAATCACTCAAAGAGTGTCCAAATACAATTCAAAGACCAAGATGCTCAATCTAACTAACTAGCCACTATTTACAGTGTTTTCTTCTAACTAACTCTGAATGACTCTCTATATGGGATCCTATCAGCGGGCTATATGGATCAAACCCTTCCACTCTACTCGATAAACGCAATTTATAATGCGCTTGAATAATCATTCAAATCCTTCCTAATTAATGCATCTCAAGTTGTTAAGAATAGTACAAAACTAGATATTCAAGACTTTGAAGTTAACAAAACATGGGTTATAAGTTTGGATTTGAGACATCATCTTGCCTTGGCATTTTGTTGAAGCCTCCACTCCAAACCTAACTCACACACACTCTCCCTCCTATACACATATAGAAAACTTGGACTTGGGTATTTCACTTTATCTAATATGGTATCAGAGAAATATGAAATGGTTGCTTAAGTCCAAGTCCTCCATTAAGTAGGTTAGTGTCGCTTGATCTTCATGATCCATTGATGTCAAGTCTCAATTAGTTCATTCAGGCACACGCATGCACACACATAAAATGACAAGAATCAGTATCAAATGATTTATGTTCAAGAAAGACACTTTTAAAACAAACACACACACACACACACACACACACATAGGGAAAAAGTACAAATACACCCCTGAGGTTTAGTGGAAAGCATGACTCAACCAATGTGGTCATTTGTGCAAAGACTCACGCCTTCAATTCGGATCTCCCTACAAATCTCCCCTTTCGTTTCGTCTTCCGTACGCGCAGGCCATTGACGTCTTCACGATCCCTCCAGTTTTAACCGAAAACCAAACAATCAACATCTCTGTTTTTTTAAACTCAAAAGAAAAAAAATTCTTTTTTTTTCCAATTTCAATTGATTGTGGGTGGGTTTGATTTGTGGTACTTTTGTTAACTTTGTTTGATCCCTAAAGTTAATTGAAAACCCAACAATCAAAGTTCCGTTCAAAACATCTTAACATCACTGCTTACATTGGGATAGATTTACCTATAGTTCTCAACTATGGTACATTCTTGAACTTTATTTCATGGGTTTTGAAAAGAAAAATTGAAGGATGAATAATGAACAATTTTCACTCTGTTTTTAGAGAATCTACAGATTCTTAAGTTTTTTTCATAATTCTTTTGAGTGGAACTAAAAAATAGCAATTCTTTATGATGTGAGCGGAATAATCAAACCAAAAGGTTAAATAGACTTTTTTTGGTTTGAAAAGGTTAAATTTTAATTTTGTGCTCAAAATAATAGCGAACTTAGTTGAAATCCACAAGAAACCAAATCCAAAAAGATACAGTTGGACAAACAATTCCAAGTGTTGCAGAAACAACACTGAAGACTGAAGACCTAACCAAAGAAAAGTGAGAAATCAATCAGACAATACAAATTAAAGCAGTGAAATTGAAATTGTGACTTCAAAAGGAAAGAAAAAAAAAACTAGTAAAATTGTTGAGCTTGATGTCAATGATGTGGCTCACGCTGTTTGTGAAGAGATATCTTGCTAGTGTCTATCCATCTCTAGTTCCCTAGCCCATAGAGATCGACGACTAGCTCGATATTGTCTTCAACAAAGCCTATTTGGCGCTCTTTTTGACAATAGATCGGCTGCTATTGCAAAAACTTGAAGACATTAACAAAAAAAAGGCTTGAAGACACTAACACGAAGTGCAGAGGAGGCGTAGATGCTATTTTATTTTATTTTTTTGTCGAGATAGCTGTTATTTTTTTTTTATTAAAAGACAAACATTAACGCATGAGTTAATGGGTGCGGACAGAAGATGGAACGTAGGGGGGGATTGGTAGAGAGATCCAAGTTGAAGGGGTGAGTCGTTGCACAAACGACCACATGGGCTGAGTCATGCTTTTCCCAAGACCTCAGGGGTGTATTTGTACCTTTTCTCCATATATATGGGTAGTTCTAATATGGTGATTTTTTAAAATCACCACACATGGTGATTCTTATTTTGATTATCCAATGGTCATTTTGATAGTTACATTAATAACTCTTAAATGTGTGCACAAGTACCAATAAGTTATATTATCCATTGGATCTAATCCAATGGTTAAAAATAAGAAAACCATCTATGGTGATTTTTTCCAATCACCATGGTAGAACCATCGATTCATAGTAATATAATAAGCATCAATAACTAAAAATTCCTCTATCACTTGAAAGATAGCTTTTACACTTTAATTAATTATATATTAATTAACATATTACTATCTTTATTGGTTTATTTTAGATTACGTATATTAATTACCTAAAAATAGCCCATCCATTCTACCAAAAAAAAAGTAGCCCATCCACTATATCTATTTTTATTCTATACTATATTGTAATAGAAGCAAGTACTAATAGTCTAATATCAATTTTGCCCTTCACCATGCATGAAGTTTAATTTTTTATGTTAGGATATGTATTAAGATTCATTATTAGTCTTTTCTTTTTTTGTTTATGGTGTACATTCATTATTGCCTAGTTTTTATGCTATCTTAAAATTGATGTTATTTAGAATATAGAGTAATTATCTTGAGAATAGATTGAGTAAAGCCTATTAAACAGCCACATAAGTGTAGTATAATTTAATTACCAAAAAAAGTGTAGTATAATTTTTAGATAGAAATAAATTGTTATTTTGTTTTGTCAGAGAATAGAAATATGCTGTTAGTTTGATTGAATTCCCCCGAACGAAGCGAGTAGTCTCGAACGTGCATAGTACGTATATTAAACTATTGCATATATATATATATATATATTTCTTTTTCTAGCCCTGAAAAAAATTATTAAAATTAGAACCTTAAGAAAGAATTAACATAAAAGTTGATAAAAGAATTTAAGAAAACAAAACCCACAAGTTGTATAGACAATGAATAATAAAACATGCATTGTGTACATGAAAAAGTAAAAAGTATCCCAAAAAAATTTTAAAATGCAAAGAATGATGGAATCATTAAAAACATACTTGAAAAATAAAAAAATAAAAGATAAAATAAAAACTAAGAGAAATGAGAAAAGCCAAGAAAACTTTACTAAAAGAAAATCTCATGAAGTTAAGAGCTCATTTGAAAGAATCCCCTCCGGTCAAAGCAAAAGGCAATAGACAAAAAAGAAAGGAATTTTAAGGACAAGAAAAGAAGAATGCAATCTTAAGAGAGAAAATTAAGAACTATGAACCTAGGGTTTAAGAGTAGATTCAAAGGTTGCGAGAGAAAAGAGTGGCTCTTTAAATTTGAAAAGGAAGAAGACCATTGTTTGGAATTATAAGCCTTCTCTTAAAAAATTAAAATACAACAACAAAGCCTCAATCCCAAATTAGTTGGAGTCGGCTACATGGATCAAACTCTCCAATTGAGCTCGATTTAGTGCAATAAATGTTGTCCTTTCAAAATCTTTTAAATCCTTCCTAATCAATGCGCACAAGTTAGCTTTAGTCTATTGTCTACCCTACATTGTTGAGTTTCTGTAGTTCCTACTCGTCGAGTTTTCTAATCGGGGCATTTGTAGGTTGTCTGTGGAGGTGTCTATACCAAAAAATAGTTGTCCTTCCCTAATTTTTGCGTTAATTAATACAACTACTATTTTTCTTTTAATTCTATGTATTTCTTATTCTATCTCGACAGGTTTTACCACACATCCACTTAAGCATCCTTATTTTCGTTGCATTGAATATTTGTTGTTTCTTTACCGTCTAACATTGACTTTCATAAATCGTAGGGTTATTGAGACACGAGCGGCAGGCACACCTTCAGGCGAGGAGCAGCTCTGGCCCTTAATGTCACCCAAGCTTAGGCGTTTCAGTGAGGCGCATGCCTTAGTGCGCCTCTATGCGCCCAAGTGAAAACTGCATATTTTTAGATGGTTTCTTTTTTAAATAAAAAAGAGAAGGAATAGTTGTCTTTTTTAATTCAATCGAAACTTTTCGTAAGAAACAATATAGTTGCACCTTCATATACCAAAAATAAAAAGTAAAAATAATAAGAAAACAAAGTTAGAAAACCAACTCTAACATTTATGTGTTTCTTCTTATCAAGTGAATTTTTTTGAATTTTCAAAAAAAAATAAAAGGTGAATTTCTAGCAGTGGAACAAGGAGAGGAAGAATAGAATAGCAAGCCTCAATCATAAATTAATTGGGATCGGCTACATGGATCAAACTCTTCCATTGTGCTCGATTTAGTGCAATTGATGGTAAGCATTCCAAAGAATCCAAATCATTCAAATCCCTCCTAAATAATGCATCCCAAGTTAACTTCAGTCTACCCCTACCTCGTCGAATTTGTTCAGTTTTTATTGGGTCAAGTTTTCTAGTGGGGGCATTTATAGGCCGTCTTTGTGGGTGACCAAATCATCGCAACCGCCCTTCCCTAATTCTAGTGTCAATAAGTGACACTCCTACTTTTCTTTGAATTTATGTATTTCTTATTCTATCTATACGAGTTTTACCTCACATCCACCTAAACATCCTCATTTTAGCTACGTTCATTTTATGTAATTGTTGTTGTTTTACCGCCCACCATTCACTTCCATAAAGTATATATGGTCTAATTGTGGTCCTATAAAATTTCTCTTTTAACTTGGTAGAGATATTTCTATCATATTTCTATCATAGATCACACTTGTTGCATTCCCCCATTTCTTCCATTCAGCTTGAATTCTATGAGTGACAAGAATAGAATAAGAAACACATTTGTAAAATGCAATATTATAACCAATCTACACCTAATATGACATAAACTTATACGTTTGGCTTCACACAGGCGTGCGCTTCGCCTTGCGCCTCAGACGTTCTAAGCAAATGTCGCCTCAAGTGCACCTTGCGCATTTGATAATATTGATAAATCGTAATTGGCCTAATTGAAGTCTGGTAAAATTTTCTTTTTAGCTTAGTAGAGATATTCCAAACACATATCACATCTGGTGCACTACTCCACTTCATCCATCCAGCTTGCATTCTATGTGTAACGTCATTCTCAATTTTCAATCATTTTAAATGATTGATACTAGATATCTAAAGTGATTCTCCTTAGGAACTTCTACTTCCCCAAATTTACCACTCCATCAATTTGATGTTTGGTATTTCTAAACTTACAACTCATGCATTCAATTTTCGTCCTACTCAACTTAAAGCCCTTAAGTTCTTATGTATTCAAAGTTCTAATTACATATTCATTCCATCTCTTGTTTTGTCCACTAAAACAATATCATCAAAAAAATTAAGATAATAAAACAAATTTATTGGTCACTTGCCAGTTTATTACAAACTAGTCCAACGACACTCGAATTGTATGATTTAACTTGAATTGTAATATTCATATCAAACAGTGGAATTCGAAAACAAATTTTACAAATTTACTTTGGTTTGGGAATTTAGTATTGGATCAATTAGCACGTGAGGGATTTGATTCAAATAGTAAATCATAAAATTTTACCAACTATGATCCTAACTATCTAAAATGACTAATTTCCAGAGGACTTACCTCCCCAATAATGAGCGGGATCAAAAAAGAGGGAACTGCTGAAATAAGACCAACGAGCAAATACCCCAGCTCGTTAAAGCTCTGTAATTAATCAAAATAAACACAAAATAAGTTCCTGATTTCATCTCATTAGCCCAACAAATTCATTTCGCACATAAAAGCCAAACCTATTTCAAATGAAGTAATAAACAAGTAAACCCATGAAACAAATTACTGATAACCATGACAGGAGAAGCAAAATCAAAACTATGTAATTATTCAAAAAATATCAAGCAAACTAATTTAAAACGAGCAAACCACCTTGATCTACAGCTATAAAATCCTAATCTCATAATTCACTAAACCCTTGTTAAGCAATCAAAGAGTTCTTACCCATAAAAATAAATTAATCAAGCAAGACAACAATACTAATACCTCATAAAGCTTATAGGGAACAATGACGCCGAGGCATAGAGTGAGCCAAAAAGGCGTGTAGAGGAGAAAAAACAGCTCTCCCCATCGCTTGCTTGGATTAGCAGAAAACCAACGACTATTGTTATTGGAAGACGATGGTGGTGAAGCTCCCACTGGACCTGCAGACTTATGTGTAGAAGATCTTAAGTCTTCCCTCTTAACCACTAAGCCAAATTAACTCCAAGATGTAACAATTTTTTAACTTTTTAGACCACTTTCTATTAAGAAGATAAAGTAGAAGCACTAGCTAACAGATTGGGTAATATCAAGAAACTTAAAGTAAAACGCTAGTATATGGAAGTGACTTATGTGAAAAGGCCATCACATACTGATAGCATGCACTACGTTCGTTCTTAACATGCCTAGAAGTCAAAACTATTTCTTTTCTTCTTTTTTTTTAGGAGAAGCAGAAGTACTCCCTCTTACTAACCCAAAATCTCAAATTCCTTTAAAACAAAAGAGCCCAGTTCCTAGCTTAAAAAAAAAAAAAAAAAAGGCATAGTTCCTTAAACAAGCATCTAAAAATAAAATGTTGAAACAATGACAGTGAACAAAAATATGGCCCAATGATTCTCCTTCCCTGTATAAAGAACACTAATGAGGGGAGATACCACATTGGACATTGTTTTTGTAGATTATACAATGCGTTAATCTTCCCAACAACGAGAAGCCACGCGAAAAACTTAATTTTATTGGGGACAAAAGCGTTCCATAAAAAGAGTACTATTGTCTGATGAAAGATCATTTGAATGGGCGATTAAAGAATTGTGCAATTGAAGAATTAAAGGACTTGCTTGAGAAGTTTCCTGAGATTTTAAGATGATCATTTATCTTCATTATGCAGCTTAATTATAATGTGATAATGGCTTCTAAAAGGTTTCTTAACTCCATCAGTTCCCTAACAGTTTAGTTTTGTTATGCTTTCGAAGAAGTCTCAAAAGAGACCTACTCTAATCAGAAAAACAACGAATCCAAACAACAATCGAAATATTTACAAATAAATCTAGTAAGGAATAAGCCCTAGAAAAAGAAAGAGAGAGAGAGAGAGAGAGAGAGTGAGAGAATCAAAGTAATAGCACAAGTGTAAGAGAGATTGAAATGAAAGAAACAAACATTACCCGCGATAAGATCCCGGTCGACCCGCATGATTAGCTTCATGTCTCTAATCGGATTACTGATTATCACTCAAAAATCAAGTGAAATCAAGTGAGAGAGAGAGCTACTGTGGAGCGATGTTTTTAGATCGACTGAAATCTGAGAGCCTTGCGAGATGCGACAGTATCCTGAATTCCTGATATTTCTTTTTTCACTTTGTGTCGTTAAGCGCCTTTAACGCGAGACGTTGCTTTTTACATCAACGTGACTTGACAAATCTCGATGTAAGGTGAAATAATCGCGGCCGTTTGGCGGCAAATGTATCCATGTCTATAATCTATAATCTATAGTCTATAAGCATATTAATAAGTGTGATGGAGTTAGAAACTATTCCTAGAGCAGTAACTTTTTGTGTTTTGGCCACGTTTACCCTTTCTAAAGCTTCGTTGTAAGAAATGAGCCCGGCTGTCAAAGCCTTTCTAGTGAGATGGTAAAGATATCACTTGTCAAAAAGGCCAGATATCAAGAGATCGTGGTTCGATTCTCACTAAAATCAAAAAAATGAAAAGAAATGAGCTTGACTAAGGGCATCCGACCATTTACATAGGGGACTTTAACAAAAAAGTCAAACTTAAAAAAAAAGTTCTATTCTATTGTAAAATGACTCGTATGCCCCTCACTGCGGTTAGTACAACCCCAACACCATTTCTTCTCATTTTGTGCACCTCCACCATCATCCCTCTGCACACTCTCTTCTTGTGATTTGTAAGGCATCATTGAGTGGTTCGATCTCACTGGTTCGAGTCTCATATTGGAGAGTCGGTTAGAGCCCATTGAATCTTTAATTGGAGAGTCGATCAAAGCCTGTCGAATATTTGATTGGAGAGTCGGTTGGAACCCACCGAACTTTTAGATTAACAGTCGTCAACCAAATTTCACCAAAGAAGTTCGATTAGACAACACTGAGCCTTGAAGATAAGGCTCGGCCACATGTCACCGAACCTAAAATAGATGTCTCAATTAAGGTTTTGGAGTTGAGTGTTTCGGTTAGGATAAATGAGTATTTTGATAAAAATGTAGGGTGCCCTCATAAATTGAAATTCGAATTTGGGGTGCCACAACACACATAATCGGGGTGCACTTAGCCGGGCTCTAAGAAATTCACATCTAATTTATGAGTTGAATCTTAAGGCAAATCTAAGGGAGTTAATCAATCTTTTTAATTCTTTCTTGTTGTTGAAATCTCTCTATTTTAAGTTTCGTGTCTTGCAAAGTATTAATGTTGGTGTCAATTTATTATTGTATTACTTTTTCTACCATTCCTTTAAGTTCGTCTCTTTGCTTATTAGATAACTAGAGCTTTCGGCAAATAAGGATAGCCACCACTAATATAATCAATTAGTCTTCTCTCTCAATCTTCATAAAATCTAGACAAATAGATAAACCCCAATTCGAGAGCATTACTTTTATAGAGTTCTAATTGTTTCATATATTTACTATGTAAAAATCGATCAAGCTTTGAAGCCTTGGCCTTATGCTTGTGATGCCATCACAAAAGGGTGTGTAAGTTTCTTTAAGATTTTTGTTTTATTAATATGGTTCTTTACCTTTTTTTTCTCGATGGTTTATATTTCAATTGCAACATATGGTATTAATTTCGCTCATCCTCTTGCCTAATTTTATTACTGAGTGTAATGTATAACACATGAAGATTAGTTAGTTTACATTCAAATCATTGGTTACAATCCAATTCGCTGATATACTTTGAGTATGAGAATATTTTTTGTATATTTGATACCACATAAAGGTTAATTTGTTTATGTAATTGAGACATTTTTTCTGTAATTTAGACATCTTTAACTTTGCATTTATATTGTCTAATTATCTTTTATAGATGACACCAATCAAGTGGTAGCTCAATAATTTGACATGTGGTGACTAATTATACAAGAGATTCAAGTCGCATTAAGGCAAGTTGGTTTTTCAAGGACTAAGTTGAAGATTTAAATCAACGTTAATGATGCACAATGGATCATACATGAAGGAATGTTTTGCACACATTAGTATCAACTTTAATGCATAAAAACTTTTTTTAATCTTAAATGTCTAATACATACATGTTAGTATTTTTTTATTCTTATTATTTTTTATTAATATCGACAAAAATATTTGAGTAATATATAGAGTGAGTCATAAACAAATGTTGCAGATATTCATTTTAGAAATTTAGATATGAACTCAACATGTTAGAAGAATTGACTTCCCATGAGTGTAGCGAGCGAGCTCTCAAGTGCGAAGCACGTTAAAAAAACTAGTATGTTTAAAAAGTATGTTACTCACTCACTTCTTTTATCTTTGGAAAAAACTAAAATGACAACCCAAAGTCACATTAGTGTGCAGGCCCGCAAACTAAGTACTCATTTGTGGGTACCTTGGGACACACCCCACGTGTTATGCACTGGAAACTACATACTAACACCCATTTTATGTGAGGCCTACATGTCATGTCACTAGGGTGTGACTTTGGGTTTGACTTTGAAGTGTCATTGTAGCATCTTTCTTTATATTAATGGAAAGTTATGTTTTGACATCACCATGGAAAGTTATGTTTTGACATCACCAAACTCACTGAAAAGCCAAATTCGTCTTAGGAGACATTCGTGTGTGCCTCGGAATACATACTATATGTGTTATGCATCGAGAATTGTGTGTGCATGCACATCGAGTGTTCATGGATGGCTCCCAAAGCCTATGTAGGGTGTGAGTTGAAGTCAATATAACATTTTACCTATTTTAATTGTTTGGCGTTTTTACTTGGCCTTTAAAGCAACTTTTTACTTTTTTTTTTTTTGTCGAAGCAAAAGTTTACTTTTTTTTACAATTACTTTCGGCATTGGAGAATAATACGTGCGGTTTGTGCCATTGTCTCCCTCAACAAAAAAAAAAAAAGAAAATACTTCTCTTCAAAAAAAAAAAGAAGAAAGGAAAATACTTTTCATTTAGGTACATATTTATAACATAAGTTCTTTTTTTTATCACAAGTATGCATAACATTATTGAGATTAGCAAAGACAAAGAAAAGAAAACATTTCATTTTCAAAAAATAAAAAAAAAATATTTCGTTAAATGTTCGAAAATTGACTAGAAATAGGGGTGTATTCAATTGAGATTTTTAGAGACTTTTAATTACTTTTATTGAGTAAAAATGTTTAGGGGTATTCAATTAAAACTTTTAGAGAGTCCCTAAAAGTTTGGTGTATTCAATGTGAACTTTTAGAGACTTTTAAAAAGTCTCTAAAAGTTTTGGGGTATTCAATTTAAACTTTTAGAGAGTCTCTAAAAGTAAGGGGTATTCAATTTGTTTAGAAATTTGGTAGATTTATGGGTTTAGATGACTTTTGGAGACTTTTCACCTAACCCTATATATATTGAAAGTCTTCTCCATCTCTTTGCCTCCACGAGAAACTTTTGGAGACTTTCTTTTTTCTTCTTCGTGGCCTCTCTCTCTCATCTCGAAATCTCTCTCGCTCTCTTTTTTTCTCTCTCGATCTTCTGCGCTCCTCCATTCGACGCTGCCTCGCTTCTCTATCGCTGCCTCGCGTCTCCATTGCAGCCTCGCTTCTCCATCGCTGCCTTGCGTCTCCATCGTTTGCTTCGAGAGGTAACATCCAGCGTCTCTCTCTCTCTCTTGCTTCTCCAACGTCTGGTTCTCTTTGTAATGCATTCACAATGTGTTGCATCTGTTTATTTGCTTTAATCCTAAACCCAAATATCTATACAAATAAGAGCCTACTTCGAGAGGAGGATTGAAGATTTGGCGAGTGATTGGCCGAGGCAGGCCATTGGGGACATTTTAATGGCGGTTTCTTGGGTTTTCTTTCTTGTATATACATGGAGAGAGAAGTACGATTAGGATTTCTGGGTTTCTGGGTTTGGGAACTGGTTTTACTTGGTGAAATATGAATTAGGTTTTTTGGGGAGGTGGAGAAGGTGATTACAGAGTGGAAAGTTTGGATTTTTATGGTTTTTTAGCACAGATTTGAGTGGTTTTTTATGATGATTCTGTGTAACGGTTTTTTTTTCACTGTAAAGAATTCTCTAATAATAAATTGAATCTGAATTACTGTTTTTGGTTTTTTGATAGTCATTGGTTTGATTCAATTTCAAATTTCTGTTAATTTGGTTGGTCTTGAGCTCAATAGAAACCTAAAGAAATTCGACTTGGAGTTAACTTGGGACATATTTATTCGGTTGCACTGAATCAAGCTCAATAGAAAAGTTTGATTTATGTAGTCAACCCCAATTAATTTGATATTGAGGCTATCTTGTAGAGTAGAGATTCCAATTGCTTGTGAAATTATAGGTTTGTGGTTTACTTTCCTGATCAGTCAAGTATAAAAAGGGAAGTTGTGTTTCTGATTCATGTTTCAAAATGTTGAAAGAGCTGAAACAATATTATTTTTGCAATCTGTTTAAGAGTTGATTCTCTCCAACTTCTGTGCTTGTGTTTAATGAGAAGGTTTTCTTTTTAAGTGCCATTGTTGCATTGATCTCTTTCACTATGCTTATAACTTCAACACTAATCAAAGAATCAATGTCATTATTGGTTGTCAAACCAGTGGCGTGAATTTACTTTAATCCTTTATGATGTATTGTTTCTTAAAGAACAAAAAAATGTGCTTTTATGTCTCCTTTGTTTTATAGTTACATTACAGATGAAGAGGCTTGTGTGGTTTGTCTTTGCATCTCCTGAATTTACACTAATCAAAGAACGTACTTCTCTCTCCACGTAATGCATTCACAATGAGAACCCTCGAAATTGCCTCTTCTCCCCTTCTCTTCTTTGTGTGGTTTCTCTTTGCATCTCCTGAATTTAGAGTAGCTACCGATAGGAAAACCTACATTGTTCACATGGACAAATCTATGATGCCCAAGGCATTTGCATTATGGACAAAATCCTAGCAAATGTATGCATTAAGGTCCTGGTATCATGGTTGCTTGATTTAATTTCTGTTGGCTGAGTATTGTTGGTGTCTCTGTTTGTCCTTTTTCTTGCATTGAAAAACCTAATCAAACTAATTTTTATATATATGATTTATAGTGCGATGGGAGACTCACAAGTAACTGTTGAAAACCAAAAAAAAAGGAAAAGGTGTGGTAAAATATACTACATGGACCGCGGAAGAGAGCAATGAGTTGCTTAAATTGTTGGTTGATGCTGCAAATCGTGGATGACGCGATAGTAATGGTGCTTTTACTACAGCAACCATTGAAAAAAAATACTTCCTGCCCTTAATGCAACACTTGGATGTGAAAAAAATTTCTTAAATTATAAAAGTCGATGGAAATGGTTCAAAGACCGTTATCAAGGCTATGTTGAGCTTATGCATTGCAACTCTTGATTTGGATGGGATCACGTTACCAAAAAATTCACGGCAAGCAATGAAGTATGGGAGGAATACTTCAAGGTGAGATTTTTAATTATTCCATTAAGATATTGTACCGAAGTATGTATTAACTCTTTTTTGTTTTTGACCAATCTCATCCTAATCAAAGACATTTTGCTGATTATGATGACTTAAGGATAATTGTCAGAAATGCAACTGCTTCGGGGAGATACTCAATTGGACTTGGGGATGATACTGATGCTAGGACATTTGAAGTAGAGGAACCTAGTGGTGATGTTTTGGTGGACTGTGGTTTTTTCGAATTGGCGTCAGTTTTTAGCTCCTTTTCGAGGTGTTCGTTATCATCATTCCGATTCTACCGAGCAAGGGCGACATCCTGAAAATGCTAATGAATTATTCAATCTTCGACATGCATCTTTGAGGAATGTGGTTGAAAGGTTGTTTGGCATATTCAAATCACAGTTTACAATTTTTAAAACAGCTCCTCCATTTCCATTTAAAATTCAAGTAGAGCTGGTGTTGGCTTGTGCGGGATTACATAACTATCTTCGCAAGGAGTGTCGTTCCGATGAATTTTCAATTGAATTAGATACTGAAGATGTATTATCCTCAGACAGTGAAGAATATGATGATTTTGAAATATCTTCTAAAACTCAAGAACAACAAAGGGAGAATGCCAACCAATAGAGGAATTTTATAGCTACTGAAATGTGAAGTGATGTTGATATAGTAAATAATAATATGCATTAGATCTATGTTCTTTCTTTCTTACTTTATTTGTTATTTTTACAATAAATATTTTTAATAACCTTAGTAGTTTATTTTTTCAATTAAAAATTAACCGAAGCTTTAAAAAATGTGCAAGAAGTCCATCAAAGTCAATCGACCCCTTTTTTTTGTTTTTTGGTTGGGGTTGAGCTTAAACTCTTCCCTCCCCATAGCCGAATACAACCATAGCCAACCTTCCCCCCTAGTCAAGTCATCTTCCTCTCTCTCTGGTTTGACTGTCTCGGTCTCTTCTATTTTTTTTTTTTCTTTATTGATTACTTCTTTCCTTTCTCCCTCTCCCTCAATCACACAAACACCCACACATACACAGTCCCTAAAATCAAAATTAACAGTCTCGTCTTCTTCTTTTCTTCTTTATTCATCATAGGGACGAAATTGAGAGAGAACGACAGAAGGGATTGAGAGAGAGAGATTCAACAAGACAGTGAGGAGAGACGAAGGAAGAGCGAAGCAAAGGTTGAAGATGGTGAAAAGTGGGGCACATACCCCTGTTCGATTTCGAGATTTATATGGATGTTTATCAAAAGTCATCCAAATAAAAGTTTATCAAAGTCTATTAAAGTCCTTACAAAAGTCCATTAAAGTTACTAAAAGTCATTAAAAATAAAATCTATCAAAGTCTACCAAAGTTTTTAAAAGTTTACAAAAATCTAAAAGTCTCTTCAAGTCTCTAAAAGTCATCCACTTATAAAAGTAACTAAAAGTCTCTAAAAATCTCAATTGAATACATCCCCCTAGAAATAAGGAAATAAATTAAAAAAAAAAAAAAAAAAAAACACAATATGGGGCTCTGGGCATTAGGGATATGAGCTCCTGTAACAGAGCTTTTCATGATGAAACTCGTCTGGGAGATCATTACCAAGAATATTAGCTTATAGGCAAAAATTATACGCGGCAAATATCGCTTGCACAACACCTCAGCTAGTGCTCTCAAGACACCAAACTACAAATCTAATGCGTGTTAAGGCATGATCAAAGTCTGGGACCAAGTCTTAAAATGCTGCTCCTGGTCTTTAGGAGATGAGTCGAATACATCCTTTTGGGGAGATCGGTGGTCACCACTCCATTAGCCTCTTGAGAATTATGCTACTGTGGATCTTCCCCACAGCGCGCTCCAACTCAAGGTACGTGACTATGTCACAGTGCAGGGACAATGGAATTGGCAGGAGCTTCAGAGTTATCTTCCCCCACATGCATTAATGTCCCTAGCCGTCGTCAAACCTCCCCAAGCAAGCGATGGTCCGGACACCTTACTATGGAACCTCTCTAAGAGTGGTGCCTTTACAATTGCCTCAGCCTACCAACATCTGGAGAGGCACTTGATAATGATCTCTAGAAGAATGTGTGGAGTTGGAAAGGGCCTGAGAAAGTTAAACTCTTCCTCTGGCTTAATGTGAAGGGACGCTTGCTGACCAACAAAGAACGCGTAACTCGCCATATGACAGAGGACGATATATTTGCAGTTTGTGCAACGGAACAGGAATCTCTGTTGCATTCCTTACAAGACTGAAACAGCATGCAGCAGATCCAGGAATTTGAGATGGGGTGGGCTTAGGTGTAAACATCTTTAATGGGGTGGGCTAAGGTTGGAGAATTTTTTCTTTTATTTAAAAAAATTACAAATACAAATGTACAGGTGGTTTGTATTACAGCCGCATTTCACTGCTAGCTCCGCCCCTACAGCTGATCATTCTGAGTAAGTACTGGCCAGAATTCTTCTCGTCAGACCTACACCACTGGCTACTATCCAATTTAAATGACCACACTTGTTTAGGGACCTTCCCAACCATGTCCCAGAAATCATCAAACTAGGTAGCAGCTTCGCTGCAACCATGAAGTCAATTGAAAGCTTTCTACCACCGAGTGTAGAATGTCTTGCAAAGTGGGATTTCGCTGCTAAGGATACTGTCAAGGTGAACACTGATGGTTCATTCTCCCTAACTCAGAATTGGGCATCATCAGGAGGCGTTATCAGAGACTGCAATGGGGACTGGTTGGGAGGTTTCGCCCACAATAATGGACCTGGATTGACAATAGTGGTGGAATTGTGGGGAGTGTACCAAGGCCTAGTACTATGCTGGGATTTTGGCTTTAGGAATGTGGTTTTTGAAATGGACAGTAGATGTGTGTTGGACATGATCAAAGGGACCTCCTCTCATGGCTTCGATAACTTCCGACTTATCCGTGACATCAGGGAACTCATTCATCGCGACTGGACTATTTCCTTCCATCATGTATATCGCGAAGGAAACAGGGTAGCCGATGCACTAGCACTTCTAGCAAGGGTTCTCCTGACTCTTCCACCAAACAAAATTAGGACCCTCTTTTTAGATGATATCCGTGGTGTAACACATCCTAGAATGTGCTTGATGTAATTCTTGGGCTCTTTATGCCCTCTCTATTTACATAAAAAAAAATCTTTTCTTCATGTACAGAGATTCATCAAGGAAACTAAGAGAAACTAAGAATCTTTATTCCTTAATGTTTGAAATTTGAATTCTTTACCTTGATGTCATACATATTGATCATGTCAATGGAATAAACCACCCGATTCAAAATTATTATACGCTTTTCACACAATAGTTGAAATTTATTTCTTAAAATAACAATTTAGCTAAGTCAAGTAAAAATGACAAACAATTTTACCGAAAAAGGTGCATAGAGCAGAAAATTTCTCAAGTAAGAGTAAAATTTGCTTTAAGAATAAAAATTAGAATCTTTTAGCAATTTGAACCACAGGTATTATTTTATCCGAGTTCGAGCAAAGGCCTAGAGAAAGTGATCTCTCATTAGGTGAACAACAAATTAATACCTTTAATATAGTAGAGGTTTCTTTTAATATAGTTACAACACTGGAAGGTGTCTGTTACAATAGAAAACTAACAAGCCAGTTCCAACGGTTAAATTGTAACATAATTACTGTTAACTATTATGTCATTCTAAAATGCCCCAATAGATTTTAAAATAAGAACAAAGCTTAACCAAATTTGAAATTGTTGCTAGAAAAAATTCATGCACAACAAAAGCAAACAATCTTACAAATACACAAATTAAACTCATAAACTTTACTTAATCAACAGAAGCTTGTCAACAATAACTTGTGTTATAAAATAAAATAGGGGTCTTTATCTAGACACCAAACTTACTATTTGACTAAGGACACATAATTCTAATTAGGAAAATATTAGGATGACCCTTTTTGGTGCACTTAAGATGGATACCCGGTGACGGTGCCCATCCATTTGCTCATCGATATGTGTGTGCATAAATTACGATGCACAAATAGATGGACACCATCATTGGGTGTCCCCAAATGGGTCACCCTAGCATCTCCCTTCCAATAAACAAACAAATTAATGGCCATTTTTTGGACTTTATATACTTCAAAAGTCATCTTGACGCAAACCTCCATCTCAATGCTCATCTTGTGGCTCAAAATCATACCATCCACAAACTTTTCTAACACCAATGGATGACTTGGTAAAGCACAATAATTGATTTTCTCGGATATTTTGAGACCCGACTTGCAACACAACTCGCACCGTCGTGTACTAATGACAATAATATAGACTAGAACACGTTCCCATATTTATTATTTATCATATTTAATTTCATTTATGTCAGTGTTTTATTAAAATTGTCCTCGCAGAACTACTTATACCTGTACCCCATTCATTCGGTACTCATTTCGACATGTTTCCCTAGGTCGAACACGGTCCGTAACCCAAACGTGTTAATGAATACGCCCTCACACATTTGGACAACTAGATTCACATTTGAGTATAAAATATATTACAAACATCAAACAAAAATAATATACCTCGGTGTCGACACTGAGAATTGAACAAGAATACCACGACGACTGGGTCCCATGGTACGACCAAGAAGTGATAAATGACACGAGTTAGATTTAGGGTCGTTACACCACAGATCTTCTTGCCCATACTGGTAGCAATATTTGCACTCAGTCACCACACAAATACAGTGACGAGTTCAGTGAGTAAAATCCCAAGAGAAGTCCAAACAATATTCAACAGTAAATTAAATAAATCTACTAGTCATGCAAGTATGTTAACTGACAACAGAATAACATACTCCTATGAATGTAATGCGATACCGAAAACCATAATAACAATACTTAATTGAAACCTCTGAGCGTCAATTAAGTAAACCAACAAAACCATGAATCATAGTCATTCATCAAGACTGTAATTCAACAGTTCAATAAACAATGAACCATGCAAGAAAAAAAGGTTAGTATCATATCAACATAACTGAACCCTGAGTTTCTCAACTGCAAAAGTGATGTAGCGGACTAGACCATACTTCGAATTTTCCCCAGGCATCGCCAGTGGGTAAACTCAAATATTACTAAATGTAACGATCCAATTTTATTGGCGTCATTATTCGAATTATTTTCATACTTGAACGCAGCTTAAGACCACGTGGACACCTTGGATAGGCTAGGACACAACTTACTGAGCGGGAAATGCTTATTTCTAGTTGATGGTTGCATATTTGCGATGTTATTACCTATTTTATCATGTATGCATCGCATGTGTGAGTTTAAAGTGAAATACCGTGTGAGATTGTGTGACGGGTGTTTGCCTCATAATACGTGCTAATGGGTATTTGACTAATAAATCATTTAGAAATGAGTGATATGATCCTAGGTAAGACAAACTAGTCAAGAGCATAAGCTATGGCGCCTTAGGATGCATGTCGAGGCGGGGACAACGAATAACCGGGGATCCAAGGATTTAAATTAATCAAACTAAGCTATCAAGTGGGCCATTAGAGTCATTAAGTGGTGTTAGGACGGTTCAAATATAGACATTAAACGGTCATCGAGATTCGTGCCTAACATTAGATTGTGAGACTACTATAAAAATGAAAGTTAGTGGTTTTGTCTACAAAACAGATGCAAATCAGAATTTTTGAGAGTTGTAGCTTAGTGAATTTATGAGAATTGAACTAGGAGATCAAAGATTTGGGAACTCTAGCTTGGTATATCTTCCCCTCCATCTCTTTTTTCACATAATGAGCTCAAATTTGGGGATTTTCATAAAAACAAATTTGATCAAATTACCTACCGTTTGACGAGAATTTATTGATTTAATGAGTCTAATCTAGCTTTCAAATGGGATTTCTAAAATAGATTTTGCAAGAAATTCAAGTTCGAGCTTTTATGTGTAATGAATGCGTGTTTCATAGATTCTATAATTGATGAATTATTGAACCTCTTGTAAGTTTTGGAGTATGATTTGGTGACTCCCCATGAGGCGAGGGTGGGTCGCAGCGACAGAGTAGGCCTCGGAGCGTGGAGGAGTAGAATTCCCAAACTAGGAATTCTGCTACTTACACAAGGGAATGCGCTCTACATTCTGGGCAGCATGCTTTTGGGAAGAATAAGAGCTTGCTCCACCCTTGCTGACAGAACTAAATTTTAGGAAATTTGATTTAAAACCTACTCAAACACAGTCAAATCAATTTGAAACACTAATAATTGATCCAAGGGGACTCGAAGACTATAGTACAATAGTCAGGAGCATGGCAAGGTCGGATCGAGGTTTGTTACAGGGTTTTGGAGTGCGTTTGAGGTGCATAAACCCCAACAGAAACACATCTGAAGTATCTAATTATTTCCAATTCATTCATTTATTGCTTCCACTTATTTCCATTCAATTATTCATCTTTATATCATTGGATGGTTTATTATCGATCAATTGTATTGATTTTCATCGTTGGAGGTTATTCGGGGCGGTGTGGTACAGGTTCTCACATGCTAGACTGCAGCATGTGTGACCCGTGTTGGATTTTGGGGATTAAGCGCAGCGAAATTTTTGAAATCTTTTTCAAAATATCTCCGAACCAGGATCCTATCGATTCCATTAAACTGATATATCAAGAGAGAAAAACAATACCTTATCAAGCACAACTCCATGTCTACCTTATTTGGTGTTGATCGATTCCTTTAAGATGTTGCTAGAGACGAACGTCCTCTATAAAAAATCTACACATGAACAGATGATCACGATCTGGAGTGCTAGCGCCAAAAATTCTAGGGAGGAAAATTCTTACAAAAGCTCTCTAGAAATGTCTCACACTACTTACAACTATGACCCTAATGTCTTATTTATAGTTCAATAGGTTGACTTGTAAAAGAACTTCATCTCATAATCATACTCTAAATAAAGTCTTAGATAAAGTACAACTCTAAAAAGAATAGAGTCATAGACAATTTACAATTATTAATCCAATAAGAGTTGTAATTTATCTAAAACTCAAATACGAATTAAATTCATACTTTAATTTCAATTAGAGTCCTATTCAAAATAGGATTTACTAAGAGACTAAATTTCTAGTCACACTAGAAATGTAAGAGAGTTTTGAATCCTAGTCAAACTAGGACACTTGTGATGTGAGAATCTTCAAAAAATGAATTTTATCAAATAAAACTCATCAACCTTAGATAACATTAAATTGCGCAAGTCCGTTTTTTGTGTGCGACCCAATAGGTTCATACAACATTGGCAGTGAACCAGAACCCTTTTCGGCACACAAGTCATAAGCAACCTCTAGCAAGACATTATGACTACCTAAGTTGCATGAAGATCAATAAATCGATACAACCTAATAGACAGTGTATATCATATCCTTTTGTCACGCAGTATCTTTTTGATTGAACTTAAGACATGAAATGTCACCCTTCTAGTTCAATCTACTAGTCTCGATCTTTGAGTAGGCTAAAATTGTCAAGTGACATTGATCCAATCAATTCACTAGACATAACCATTTATCAGTCTAGTATATCGAGGGGCCTAATAGATATCTCTCTAAAAGAAAGGGACAAATCTCATCTTGATCACACAACTTCCACACATTAGTCAAACAATAACCAATCACAATTTTTATAACCAACTGGTTAAAGACGATGTTTAATTGTGTCAAATCATTGTGCTCCTAATGTTGGAATCTCTGGTGAACTCAAGTCGAAAGACTAAATGATATAACTATCATGAGAATCACTTATGACATTAACCATGTAGCATTCTCATAGCGGGTCGGTCTAGTATTTGCTCCCAACAAATACTCATGATCTTGATCCATATCTGTATACACATAATCATTACATGAATATCAATCAAGACTCATACTAGTCTTAATTTATTATTGTTTCCACAATAATAACTGACTAAGGACATTTAGAATAATAAAATAATTATTCATGGATACTATTATAAAAGAAACATGTATCTACTTATAATAGTTAAACAATATTTAGAGAATTGGCCTAGGACACATTTCCCAACATCTCCCACTTGTACTAGGTCAAATCCTACACGTATTTAATACTTTGTGACCTTAATGCTTTCTTAGTGGAAGAATTTTATTTATGTATCTGCTACATTGTTTAATATTGTTGTTCTGCAAATCTTCACGATATCTCTTTAATAAGACAAAAACGCTTCAGTGATTGTTTATAGCTATAGTGTGATTTAGTTTTCATAACCTAAAGTTGTGCATTGATTTTACAATAAAATCTAACGTTGTTTCCAACATTTGGAATCACACCTTATTCAATCATGAACCTTATGATCTAAACATTTTCTTTGGTTGCATCAAATGCAGCAAAAACTCTATTTATGTTGTAGAATTTTATTAGAGTGAGTTTTAAATATTTCTAACTTACTGCATCTTCCTATGAAGTTAACACATATCCATATTGCGATCATTAATAATTTATATTAGCTTGAAAGTTTATATTTTGTAACCATTTACAAAACTCACTTCTTTCAAACCTCTGTAAACACAATAACATTTCTCAAGTGCTTTCGAAGTACTTAAAAATGTTATCAATAGATATCCAGTGACCTTCACTTGAATGTTTGAGATATATGTATGTTTTTCCCAAAACACATGACATATTAAGTTCAATGCAAAGTATAACATATGAGATAATTTCCATAGCTAATGCGTATTAAATCATAATCACATTATCCTGTTCATCATTTGTCATAAAACTTTGAGTCTGGCTGAGATTTATGTTATAAGACATAAGTACGAATTCTTCTAAGAATTTCGCACACTGAAACCTTTTCAGTTATTTATTTATTTAAGCACTCTAATTTAGACCAATTAGCTTATTAAATCTATCTCTATAGATTTATATCACAAGGATATATGCCTAATTGTCTACGAATTTCATTGAGAAATTTTTCCTTAAGGTTTATCTTTGATTCAATGAACTTAATTCATTAATTATTTCATCAAAACAAATATCCCAACTCTGATAAGCTTACTATAATCCACAAATGTATCCTTTAAGCTTGCATAACTTTCTAAAATTCTCGAGATAATTAAAACCTTTAAGTTGTATCATACACATCTTTAAGGAGCATGAGCAATGCTATTTTGATACTCGTTTGTCATATCTTATAATCAAGCTATGAATTAATGACAATAAAAATTATAGAACTTAAGCTTAGCTACTAGTGAAAAATCTTATCATAATCAACACCTTGATTTATATTAAAATTTTTTTATAGCCATGCTTTTTAGTATGCACCTTTTGTTTTTTCATATCATTTTAAATCATTTACATATAATGGTCACACCACTTTCAAGTAAATAAATCAAGTTCCAAACTTGAATACCATACATGAATTAAAATTCAGAGTTCATTAACACTTAGTCTCTTCATACAATCTAGACAAGACATGTCTCTTGATAAGTAGTGATTCATTCTGATCCAGTATCAAAAAATATATCACAACTATCAATAATAAGAAATTTTAGATTTCTCTAGCCAATTTGTTATTATTCTAGATTTTTAAAAGATATATGTTACTTTTGTATATTTAACTAGTTCAACACTTTGTTGAGCATCCTAAAGTTGTTCAGTTCTCATTTGTGGCTCTTGAACATTTCAAGATTTATTTTATTTCCAATAGTGTCTTTGAAATAAACTCTTTATTTAGAAAGACATCATTTTGACCAAAAACAATTTGTTCTCAATTGAATAAAATAGTATCATAATGATCAACCACAAATAGGCAAAAAATGACTTAGGCATCAAGCTTTATGTGACTTATCGTCTTACGTACGTCTCGCCGCCCAATTCTCAAGAAAAGACAATCTTACGTCCTTTTATTCCATATTGTATATTGAGTTTATCTACCACTTTAAAGAATATAAGGTTTAGTGCGAAGTACAGTGGTTTCTAAAGTGTAGCCTCAATAGGACATATTACGAAGGTCAGTGTGACACATCATAAATTGAATTATATTCTATATAGTTTGATTTCTCCTTTTAAAACATCATTTCACAAATAACGTTCCTAGAGGAGTTAATTGCAAGACAATCCCACAATTTTAAAAATGGCCATTTAAACTTTTGGCTTAAATATTATCCACCTTAATCTCATTAAAGTATGTTAATAGTTTGCCAAGTGATTTTTTTATATACTTATTTTGAAATGTTCGTAACAACTCAAAATTATGTCTTCCTGATAGGACTTGTAATTCATTATAAAATGAATAATTTCATTCTATGAATAACTAAATCCGTCCTTGAAGGCGTTTATTTAGAATTAGGTAAACAGTCCGGCTCACAACTAAGATTTATGTGTCTGACACATAAACGTCTTTGATAGCCTTTACCTTTTCTTTATCCATTCTATATTAATTAGTTCCTTTGTGTTACGTACCACTACATACATGTCAAAGGCTTTTGTAATATTATGTCTTACAAATTTTAACTGCATCCAATTCAATTGCAAACAAATTTCTTCAAGTTTTTCATATTATATAGTTCAAAACTATTTTGATGAATTATAGATCAAATCTACTGCCAACTTTTGGCACATAGAGATAAAAGACCTTTTTGAGATAATCAATATATAACCCTTTGTGTTCCAAACACATAAACATATTGATCGGCTCCCAACCATTTACAAGAATCAAGGAATTTTGTATTCCTATATTTTTCCTACGTAACTTACTGTTGGAATATTTCCTTTAGTGTCACTGTCATTGCCATGTCATTAGCTTCCACGGTCCCAAATCTTTCCAAACGTTCAGTTTCATAGTTGCTAACACGACATATAATTCTTGCAATAGTAGATGGTAGTTCTAAATGAACAAGTTAACATAAGACATACATCCATGATTTTATGGCTGATAACATTTATCAATTTTTCAAATCAAATCAGGGAAAATAGTCTTAGAATTATTATATCTTTCTCAAAGACTGATCACAGTTACTATGGATTAGTGTTACTAGAAGTCTTATATCTACAACTAGTAAATTATGCAAAACCATTTATTAGTGAGTAATTAAACTCCCACTAAATCAATAACCCTCATATGTATTAATTTAGTGGACTAAGATCCATATTTCACTTAATTTGGAGACAACTAAGACATGAAACTCAAAATCAAATTATTTAGGTACGTAACCTTTACCAATTGCATCACATACAACTCTTAGGTTCTTTATGAGACCTAGACATCATATGTCACAATGTGTTGTGTCTCATCTATGCCTAAAGCCCAAAACCGTTTGATAGCTTTATTAAGTTAAACCAATTTAAAACATTCAGGTAACCGTTATCCGACTTGCCTTACTAAGATAACACAATACACCCTGTGGTGCTTTACCTATATGCTAAACCGTTATCCGACTTGCCTTACTAAGGTAACCGTTAACCGTTAAACCAATGTGATTGAGGCCTTGACAAGTGTTTAAAAATTGGGTGGCATTGACTTAAAATTTTAATTGAGGGATTCTTATTTAGTTTTATGATTCTTTCTTATGTTAGGACTATAATTCTAGCATCTAATCATGAAATATCCAATATATCAAATCATGCATAGAATAAAGATCATAAATAAATAGGAAACAATTTAGCATATAGGTAAAGCACCATAAAACAAATTTAGGAAATTAAAATTCTATTCATTAATTGTAAAAATTTCCTTGACATGTTAAACAAAATCTTGCTTACCGAGTCTGCAAATATTAATTGAAAGCATATTAATTAAAACTATTTTCAATTAATAGAATTCGACCAATATTAGCCACCTATACATTAATTGAAATTAAATTATTAAGACCTATTTTAATTAAAATAAATCAATTAATGTCTCCATTGGAATTTTATCTAATAAAATGTCACCGTTACTGTGCACATTAAATAGGTTAAGTTAACTAATTAACTAGGAAACCCTTATTATAAGAGAAAAAATCTCAACCCCAAGCATTAAGTGATTTAAGATGCATGTCACGTAGTGAATGCAATTACTTGTATCACGTGTGCACAAATATTTGCCGGCAGAGGCGCCTTATCATGTGGTAGGTGTCAAGCATGTAGATTACTTCAAATTGGAAACAAACTTATCCTACATGGTAAGTTATTCCATGATTCATCTCTACGTAACTAGAGGTCTATGTATCAACACACTTAGATAACCATTATCCTAGTGATTCCATGGTGTGGTTGCCCCATTTTGCTACTTTATATATATTCGATACATATAAAATACTGCAAAATTGTGATCATATCACACTTAAATTAGTTACACTACATCCAAAATTAATAGGAGAGGATTCTAACAGTGCACACGACACGCTAATTCCAAAACTTATTTTAATGGCCGATGATACCAAACCATTCATGCTTATCCACTAGTTAAGAAAAAAATCATATTGCAACTATAGATTTTTTATTCAATGGTAAATAGCAAGCCTATGACCACCAATCTATATTGGATCCGTAAACTAAATAAACTAAACAATTTTAGCTTTAAAATTAAAATACGTTGGCTTGTGTAATTGAAAACGGAAGCAAGACTAACATGTTTAGCCGTACACGGCTTTCTTAATGGGGCTTGAATATCGCTGTCGGGATTTGCCATGAAAGTACCCAAAAAAAATTTGTTGAACCCGAACGCCGAATTAAATTATTACCCAATTCCATGCATATCATATATTCAATGATTTAATGGAAATTTATGAACCTTGCTTTGATACCACTGTTAGATTTCAGGGATTAAGCACAGCAAAAATTTTGAAACTTTTTTCAAAATATCCCCAAACTAGGATCCTATCGATTCCATTAAACTGATATATCAAGAAAGAAAAATCATACCTTAACAAGCACAACTCCATGTCTGCCTTGTTTGGTGTTGATTGATTCCTTTAAAACGCTGCCAGAGACGAACATCCTCTATCAGAAATCCACACACGAATGGATGATCACGATTCGGAGTGCTAGTGCCAAAAATTCTAGGGAGGAAAATTCTCACAAAAACTCTCTAGAAAAGTCTCACACTACTTATAACTATGACCCTAATGTCTTATTTATAGTTCAATAGGTCGAGTTATAAAAGAACTCCATCTCATAGTCATACTCTAAATAGAGTATTAGATAAAGTCCAACTCTCAAAAGGATAGAGTTAAGAAACCCTGTCTAGAGGTTCCTTGTCGTGGCGCCATGAGAGGCGTCGTGGGGGCTAAAACCCCACGATGACTCAGAAGCAAGCTGCCCAAGTTCCTGCCGTGGCTCGTGCCGCCAAGGGTTTAAACATCTGGTGCCACCCACGACGCCGGGATAGTAAAATTAAAAGAAAAAGAAAAAGAAAAGAAAAAAATAGGGTTTCAGACTCATATTCGAATAGGACTTGGACCTGGGGCTTTAGAGTCAACTTAGGACTGGTAAATAGCCAAATTAATGAGAATAAAGGTATTTCAAATATAGATTTGCTCAAAAGTTTAATAGAAGGTCTTGAGGTCTGATGAGAGTTGAGGGACCTATTTGGTGGTTCTAACTAATAAGTATTTGACTCAAATTAATTATTATTGGTTTATATTAGGTTCTTGATCGACGGGGAAAAGGTTGAGGACTCTGGGAGTGATGTAAGTCAGTATATAGTTGGGAAAGCGCAACACAGGTAAGTGGTACTCCTACTGTTGTCAATTATGCATCGTAAATTAGTATATTTAGCGCACTTAGCATTATGGATTGGGAATTGGACAATGTACTATGACTTGACTGTATTCAAATATTGATTCAAAAAGAAAATGCTTGGAAACGTACGATAAGGTGAATCAGGTTTGAGGGATGTAAAGGTACGTTTGGGCAATATAAATGTCGCCCTTTCATCCTCATTCGCTAGAGCTACTTGTGTCGGCATTGTCCATTTAGAGTTGATGACATATTCAATCTTGAATCAACTAGCTGAATCACATGCCGATCATATGTAGATTCAATGGTCGAGTTCTTAGGAGATGTGGGAATGCGACTTTACTTTGAAAATTAAAAAAAAGTCACGGTTACAATTGCAAATGACTACTGAACTTGCATTTCGTTATGTATTGGTTATATCATTTTCAATGCCAAAGTAGATATGTTTTAGTTTCATATTGTTATTTATTGATTCATTGATATTAAATGATAGTTGATAAGTCTATGAGCATCACTTACAGAGCAAGTTGGAGCGCTCATTCCCCAATTAACATTTCAGATTATCGGCGTGCGCTTCAACTTAGGGATGGAGAAGAATATGAGTCTATAGTCTTCTTTACGGTGCATTGATCATCCTTATTATTTATATATTGTATTGAAGTATTGTTTCTTAATAACCAAGGTTGGGTTAGAGTTTTTATACCGAGGTTTATGCCTATTTTGTATATATTGTGTTTTATCGAAAAAGTTTTAATTATCTGTAGTGTTTTGATTTATTTATTATTCGATTACCAAGAAATACATGTTAGGTTTGATATAGGTTGTATTAGGCTGTTGGCTCTAGTTAAGTTTGTCTGGTGAACTGGGCTTAATTAGAGTTTTAGGCTGGGTATTTCCCTAATTAGGATAGGGGATGTCACAGTTAGTATCAGAGCTAAGTTTTATCACTTTCGAATTAATTTTGAACCACATGGTAACTCTGATACAGTTTAGTGTCTGAACCTGAAATCATTACCTGTAAATTGAATAAAAGTCTAGTTTTATTAACTTGGAGATTGTTTCTCAAGTTAGGGATAACCTAGGACTAAATAAACGATTTTATTGATGTTTTGGGGGTAATGAAAGATAAAAGCTTGATTTATGTTATATGTTACAATGTATTGTATCTATGCGATAGATATAGTTGTCAAGTCTTGCCTATACACGATCTGAAAGACTTATCTCCCATCTACATCTTGAGAATCCAAAGTGCATTGATGGTGTGGGTTATTGGGAACCTAGACTTTAGGGATATTACAACAAAGGAAGACAATGGAAATATAATAAGATGGTTTGTATCCATCAATGTCTCAAGAGTTAAGAAATAATTCTTCCATATAATGGTCTCCAAAAGTCTTTTTTCTCACTGATATTGTTTGATTGATAATAGACATTGTTGAATGATCATTTGGACTTGAACTATGAGACATATGATAGGAAAAATGACACTAAGCAGATAACGAAATCCAAACACGAGCGGACGACCGCAATTCCAAGTGCTAGCTCCGAGAGAGTTTAGAAACTTTTTCTAATCTCTTCCCTAGTCCTAAACCTCTAAAGAAATTCCCAAAAATATTTTGGTTAATCTCCTGATTTCCTGTGTGTGTTAGTTCTCACTTGGCACCTATCTATACAACAATTGTAATCAGGCGGTGAAGTGAGATGTAATTATATCCCTAATTAAAGGAGTAATAATATAACACTCTAAAATGGTATTTTTTCATGAGTTTTATCATATAAAATTAATATATCTGGGCTTATTTGAAATCACGTAGATCCGTTCTTTATTTGTGACCTAATAGGTTTGACAACGTTGGCAGTAAACCAAAAACCCTTTTTTGGCACACAAGTCAAAAGCGGCCTCTAGCAAGACATTATGACTACCCAAGTTGCACGTAGATAAATAAATTGATATAACCTAATAGATAGTATTAACCATATCATTTTGTCATGCGATATCTTTTGATTGAACATAAGACATGAAATGTCACCCATATATTTCAATCTACTAGTCTCGATCTTCGAGTAGACTAAAATTGCCAAGTGACATTGATCCAATTAATGCAATAGACATAACCATTTATTAGTCTAAAATATCGAGGGGCCAATAAATATCTCTCTCTAAAAAGAAGGGACAAATTCCATCTTAATCACACAACATCCACACATTAGTCGAACAATGACCAATCACAATCATTATAATCATTCGGTTGAAAACGACATTAAATTGTGTCAAATCATTCTGCTTCTAATACTGGAGTCTCTTGTGATCTCAAGTCAAATGACTAAATGATATAACTATCATGAGAAGCACTTATGACATTAACCATGTAGCGTTCTCATAGTAGATCAGTATAGTATTTGTTATAACAAATACTCATGATCTTGATCCGTATCCATATACGCATAATCATTACATGACCATCAATCAAGACTCATATTATTCTTAATTTATTATTGTTCCCATAATAATAACTTACTAGGGACGTTTAGAATAATACAATAATTATTCAGGGATAGTATTATAAAAGAAAAATGCATATACTTATAATAGTTAAATAACATTTAAAGAATTGGCCTAAGGCACATTCCCTAACATCTCCCACTTGCACTAGGTCCAATCCTATACGTAGCCAATACTGTGTAACCTTAATGCGTTCTTAGTAGCAGAAGTTTATTTATGTATCTGCTACGTTGTTTGATATTGATGTTTGCGAATCTTCATGTTCATTCTCTTATAATACCAAAATGTTCGAGTGATTGTTTAGATTTAAAGTGTGATTAGGTTCCAAAACCTAAATTTATCTATTGGTTTTTAAACAAAAGCCAGCGTTGTTTCCAACACTTGAAATCACACCTTGTTTAATCATGAACCTTATGATATAAACATTTTACTTGGCTGCATCAAATAGCGCTATAATGTTGTTTATGTTGTAGAACTTGTTAGAGTAAGTTTTTAGAATATTTTTAATTCACCGCATCTTCCTATGAAGTTAACACATATCCATATTGCGATCATTAATCATTTATATTAGCTTGAAAGTTTGCATTTTGCAACCATTTACAAGACTCATATCTTTGAGACCTCTATAACATTTCTCAAGTGCTTCTAAAGAACTAAAGAATGTTGTTAATAAATATCCAGTGACCTTCACTGGAATCTATGTGATTTATGTATGTTTTGCCCAAAGCATATGACATATCAAGTTTAATGCAAAGTATAATATTTGTGACAATTCTCATATCTAATGCATATGGAATCATATTAAAATTGTTCTGCTCCTCATTTGTCCTAAGATTTTAAGTCTTGTAGAAATTTATGTTCTAAGATATAAGTACAATGTAACAACCCTAAAATCTAACTCGTACCACGTATCATTTTAGGTCGTACGTGGGCCCCTTGCCATGATACATGTAAACAATTCTCAGTCGTTAACATCAAGGTATGTTATTTTTGTTAAGTGTTTGTATTATTTTATCAATTTTTCTGAATTTAAATTCTAATGTCTCAAACATGTGAGGACATTTGAGGGTGTACGTTGATGCAGAGAAACGTGTTTTATTGGCGCTGGGGCAAATAATAGTCGAGTATTTAGTAGTACGGGGATAGATGTAATTAAAACACTAACAAAATACATTAAAATATAATTATTAAATATTGGGTAACGTGTTCGGTACCTTGGTAGGTTTGTGAGCACATCGCGGTGCAAGTTGTGTTGCGAATTGGGTCTGAAAACATTGCGGAAAGGGTGTATGAAATGGTGTTCATGGGGAGGTGTCCCGAATTGAGTCACACCTTTGGTGCTAGTGACATGTGTGAGTGGAGGTGGCTGGAGTGAAGAGAGTTCCAGGATCGTGCTCGAGATACGCATACAAGAGTAGATGCAATGGATATATTTAAATCCAACAGGTTCTTTATCTCTCTTCTATCATTTTTACTTCTTCTCATTTGAAAGAAAAAACGAAGCTAAGGGTTAGACCGACAAGATTTTTGGTGAGAACAACGTCAAGCAACGACTAATCGCGAGAACCAAGGTAATATTCTTACTCATTGCGAGGTTCTTGTTAGTTTGACGAGTATATTGTGCATTTTAATCATGGTATTTTTGAACGTCAATTTGAAATTTTGGTTTTTCGAAATTTTTGAAGGTTTATATGGATTGTTTGATCGGTGTGGAGCACAACCATGCGGTTGTTTTTGGTGTTTGGATTGAATTGATATTTTTGGTGATTTTTGGGTTCATTTCCACACCGGGGTTATAGATGATGGTTTTGAATGATTTGAATGTTGGATTTGGTTGATATGGACGTCCTAATTAGTTTGGGATATGCTTGGAACGCGACAAAACGAGCTGGGGTATCGAAAAACCCTAGAACACATTCAGAAATTGACGCTGCGAGGGGCTTAGTAAGGCTTGGAAGCCACGACATTTGGACCAAAGACGATGGTGGTCTCACGCTATAAGTGACGTCGCCAGGAAATTCTCTCATGGCAGCACTCACAGCGTGGCAGTGTTCATTAGATCAAATTTTTTATTTTTTTGAAAACTTTGGAGAATTCTCAAGTGTCTAAATGGGTTCGAATACGGATCAATACTCGAGTAATTGACCCAAATACATAAATGAATAAAATTATAGAAATGGGATACTTTGAAGGATAATTAACGGATTTTGTAATTAATTGGTCAACAGGGATTGTAGGACAGTGATAGTCATACGTAGGATTCGTAAGGGACGAATTAAGGGCATGTGTGCGTAGTAGCGTTGGACACGGGTAAGTAAATTAGTGGAAAAATTTATAGTTATTTCTTTGAGCTTCAATTTGTTATTATTATTGCTTTATTCGTGGTTTGCAACTCTATTTTGATTGAGTGGTCTAACGGCAAGTGAGTAAAGGTGATCCTTGGAAGGGTTGATCATCTTATGTAATATGCCAGAACCAAGGACTTGAGATGCACGATATTGTTTGTGGTTTTATATGAGGTGAGAGTTCTTCGCTAGATTGTCAGGGACTCTGCATTCTTGTGGACTTTAGGATGGTGTGAGTTTACCACGTCCTAAACTCCGAGTTTGGTAAGTGTTTTTCCTCGACTCAAAGACTCTTTGGTAGAGACTACTTACGCCTTTCTATTGTTTTCTAGTACACTCATTTTTTTATTCAGATTTATTTTCAGTCTTTATTTATTTATGTATTTCATGTACTTCTTTGTAACGACATGAATATAAATTGTTTATTTTCTTTCAAAATACTATAGACAACTTGCTTGGTGTTTCTTACCTGAAACTCGTCATTCTTGTTTTGAGTGAGTGCAGATCCACAGTCGAACAAGGGAAAAGCTCATTAGCTTGGGGACTTGATTTGAGGATATTAGAGTTGTTTATCCTTTTTTTATCGATGTAGGTTTGGCATTTCTATTACTGTATATATATGTTTCACATTGGGATATAGGTATATGAGAGATCTTGGGCATGTATACATAGTGATTACTCTCCTATGATTTGACATATGATGGATGGTATACATATGCAGGGTTTCCACACTCTAGGTTATTCTAACTCATATCTTGAGGTTGTTTTTTTTAGTTTGAGATTTTAATTGCTTCATCTTATCTTTGAATAACCCACTAATATTAATAACTCTCATTTAAATTGCTTAATAAAGGATGAAAGGTAAGCTAAGGCTGACTAGGCTTGCATTGATTGTGCGAGAGTTGTTTTGGGGTCTACGTAAGTCTAGGCCGGATGGGGTCTAGTTTTAAAGTAGTGGAACTAGGTTTTAGTCGCCAATCTTCTCCTTGCCCGACCTACTGCTCGACGAATCTACACCCACTATCATAAAAAGGACGGTGAGTACAAAAGTATAATGATAATTCCCAAATAACATAATTATTTGCATTTCCAAATAAAAGAACGGTATTTAGAAGCATAACAGTGGCCAATAATTTCTTTAAAAAAATACGCTAGTAAATAGCGATGTGTACAACCGAAACTAACACAGGCTATGTAATATTGATCTAGGTCTGCTCACCCGTGAGTTACATGACCTTCATCCTTATTCCACTATCATAGGGCGTGAGCTCTCTCAAACGTCTTATTTATTTTCATATTATATTCATTCTCACTGAACACCCTGGTTCATTACACCGTTAGTTGTGCGAGTGAAGTGGAGAGTGTTGACATCCCCGAAGTCTAGTGACCCCATGAGCCACCATCTCTATATTGTGCAATGGACCCTATATTCTAAAACTACTTTGTAATTTGAATAATGACTCGGTAAAGGATTTCAATAATCGGATAGGCTTCAAAGCACAATGTATCAAGAATACAAGTCCCTTAATCCATTTATGAACTCAACTAATCCTAATAGCATGTTATTTGTACCACATTCTCCAATTATACAAGTGAAAATGGACATAAGGCACATGAAAAGAGACAGAAAGTTTGTACATAAGACAATATCGTGATAATAAGGTTCAAACAAAAGAATGAATCAACAATAAAACATGATATTAGAGTACAAGGCACATATGTAGTCATATATACTAATCAACATTAACAAGTTTCCTAGCCTGAAAAAATTCTTGCCAGCTAAACAGCCAGTGGGATTGTCGTTTGACATATCGAGGCACATGGAAGTTTTTTTTTAATTTTTGTATTGCCAAATAGCATTTAATTTTCTAATTTATTTTATGATGCCTTTTGATATATAGATATTAATTCTTGTCTTATTTTATAGTCTTTATTTTATACATAATTTGATATATTGGATATTTCATGATTAAATGCTAGAATTATAGGTCATAAAATACAGAAAATAAGTAAAAAATCCCTCAATTAAAATTTTAAGTCAGTTTCACCTATTTTTAAACACTTGTTAAGGCCTCGATCACACTAATATAGTTTCAACCATAGTTGGGTGTATTATGTTATCTTGGTGAGGCAAGTTGGGTAAAAGTTATCAGATGTTTGAAATGGTCCGACTTACTAAAGCTATCATAAGAGTTTTGGGCTTTAAGTACAAGATGAGATATAATATGTTGTGACATGTGATGTCTTAGTCTCATAAAGAACCTAAGAGTTGTATTTGATGCAATTGGTAATTATTACCTACGTAAATAATTTAATTCTTTGTTTCATGCCATAGCTATCTTAGAACTAGGTGAAATATGGGTCTTAGTCCACTAAATTGATATATATGAGGGTTATTGATATAGTGGGAGTTTAATTACGCACAAATAAATGGTTTTGCGTAATCTTCTGGCTATAGATATTACTCATACTAATCCACATTAGCAGAGATAAATCCTTGAGAATGATTAAATAATGTCTATATGACGACCCCAGTTTCCCATACAACTGGGCCCCACCTGGCCTAAGCCTACATGGACTCTCGAACCCTTTCCACCGAGTCAACGCAAGCCTAGTAAGGCTTCTATTACCAAATTATACATCAAAGTTACTTACTAATTCATTAAGTTATCTCATTTTTCTATTAACAATGTCAGGTGTACACTGAAAATATTCTCAACAATGTTTACAACTTCGTTAAACCAATTAAACATCATAACAACCTAAATGTGGAAAATCTTGTCTAGTGAACCATCTCATGTATATATGTAATGAAAAACAACCACGAAATCATATACATGTATCCTCAAAGTGTTTTAACTTCCCAAACACCCCAAAAGTATGTAAACATATGAATACATAGTCAATACGCAATAAAACAACAAAATGAACACCTACTAAGTGAGAGCAATGCAACTAACTCTAAGCATGCCTCAGAGGATATCGCTAAGCATAGGCGCCTTACCCTGACTTGTCTGTGAATCTGCACCCATCATCACAAAATAGATGGTGAGTATAGTAAAATAACAGTAAAAGCACCAACAATAAGGATCTCAACATAATTTCTGAATATCAATAAGTTAGAGTCTATAAATCATGCGATATTAAAAGAAATGGAAATAGAAAGCAAAGTGCATGATAAATAGACTTAATAACTACAATTAACGAGAATCAAGTGACAAGGAAATGAACGGATAGGTGAATAGGTAATCCCATCAAACTGCGGGTCTCAAGACCTCCTCAGCTTGCAGTTGACACAGAGGGCCCGAATGTCACTTCCACTGTTCAACTATGTGCGGCGCAGAGGGCCCGAAGGTCACCTCCACTGCCCAAGACAATATGATAGGAAAAGCCATAGACAAGGCCAGCTACTAAATTCCTAACATACTACCGAAGGAAAGCCATAGTCATAGTAGGATGTTAAATCCTCCCGATAAGCTCAACAAGAAACCACATGTGGTGGCGTCTGCTAAACTCGTGTGACTCCTCTTTCCTGGTGGACTACCTAAACCTTCAGTCACTTGAGTAAGAAAGGAGAACAATATTGAATGCATTTCAAGAAATAATCAGTCAAGAAATAAAAAAGAACTCATGTTGATATTATTGTTGGCTTTACTCACCTCGAATCCAGCTAAAGACAATCTCCCTACACATTCTCCGACGTTGATCCCCAATTGGTAATCAGTAATCCGCTATTTACTTAAAATTTATTTGAATTAATTATGGGTTGTGTTAGCACTTTATTTTATTATTCAATTTATTCTTAAAATATTTGAATCCAATCCCATCACCCAATTCACAATGCTTATTGTGTTTTTCAGGTATTTATTTGCGTTTGAACTCGTGGTTTTACTCGAGTAAAAAGTCTCGAAGTTTTCCAAAATTTTTAAAGTAACTTTTTTGAAATAGGGTAGGACGTCATGAGTGGCGCCGTAGTGGTCAATACCTCACGGCTTTACTTAAAACGTGATCAATGGCATGCCACTGCCCTAGAAACTGTGACAAACGTCGTAGAGATTAGTTCTCCGCAGCGTCACTGAAAATGCCTTCCATGGCAAACCATTGCCCTGGATCCCATGACAAGCGCCACGAGGACTTGTTCCTCATGACGCCCCTAGTAGCGCCAGATACGAGTTTTGTAGGAAAATTTTAAACTTTCCCCGACTTTTCTTCGCTTTCTGAGCTCATTCAATCCTCTTATGAACTCCCAATATCCTAAAGAACCACACTCAAACATCCATATAATCCCTTATAACAATTTTCCCTAATTAAAACCAAAAATCATCATTTTTCATAAAAAAATTCCATAATTTGTGTTTTCCACCCAAAACCAACAACAAACTTCACAAACTTTGATCACCAATACATTCAAAACATCTATTGAAACCCAGAAAATCCATAGAACTTGGTGTTCACCACGTTTTTTTTGTCAAAAACCTCGAAAACACGGCTCAAAACATACAAAATTGAAAGATCAAATGAAATCTCACCTCAAATGACGTCGTTGGTCAATCCACGGCCTTCAAAACCACCATGAAATTGCCCAAAACCTTGCTCTATTTTTGGATTTTCTAGAGAGGAGAGAGAATAGTTGATGAAATTTTTTTAAATCATGCTATTTATACTCCTTTTGTCATCTAATGTGATTTGTTGATCACTAGGACCATCTTACGATTCATATTCACCCCATCCACTAATTTTTGTGATGCCTTTGGGTGACTTATCTTTTCACAAACCAACATTGAGTTCCTGTACGTTCCGGTACTTGGCTCTGCACTACGACACGTGTCATTCATTTACGATCGTGCTACTAACAACTAAATGACAATTTATATTATTTATTTATCATATTCATTTGTTTATTATGTGTCATGAATTTTCTTAGACTTCGTATACCCGTTCTCAGTTCACCCTGTACCCGTATTGACATGTTTCCCTAGGCAAACTAGCTCGTAAATCTAAAGCATTGACACATATGTCTTTACACATTTAGACAATTGGATTTCTCATTTAGGTATAAAATACATAATACAAACATCATAAAAAAATAAAACACCTCGGTGTCGACTTCCGAGAGTTGTACAAGTACACCATGGTTACTGGGTCTTGCAATAGGACCCTGAAATGACACGTGACACGAGTTAGAATTTTAGGGATGCTACAGTCTTACCAACTAATAAGAATTTCATCCTCAAAATTAAATGAAATTAAGGTAAGATTTACTGAATCTCAAAACAAATACAGGAAGTACTAGCACATATACGACTCAAGCTCCAACGTAAGTTCCTCATCTCTGTGATGTTGTCACTTAACGAGAGTTGATGGAATCTCCTTTTTCCTCAATATCTTCACCTTTAGTCCATACTCTGAATAGGCCACTCATCATATGTGATGTCCTCCCTCAGATCAATTTGACTCAGATCCATCGTCGGTCATCTGCCCTCTCTCGACTTATCCAGTCAAAGCATCAAAATATGAAACACAAAGTGAATATCGGCCAACTAAGGCGCCAAATCTAACCCGTATGCAACCTAGCTTATTCTTTTCTTCACTCTGAACGGACCTATAAATCTCAGCACAAGCTTACCCTTAATCCTAAATCTCCTATGACCCTTCAATGGAGAGACTTTGGATAAATATAAGCTCCCACATCATTTTCCAACTCACCATGGTACTTGCCATAAAACTTCTTCTGCCTCTCTTGCACACCCTTTAACCAAAGTCTGAATAGTCATATCTTCTCTGTGTGATCCACCTCAATCTCTAGCCTAATCACTGTCACATCTTCAAGCTCTGCCAAAAAAGATAGAGATCTACACGACGAGTCGTAGAATGACTTAAACAGTGTCATACCAATACTGGCATGATAACTGTTATTATAAGCAAACTCACATAGATGAAGATATTCCTTCCAGAACTACCATAGTCTAACACACACATCATCAACATGTCCTTAAGCACCCATATTAGTCTATTTGACGATCCATCAGTATGTGGATGATAGGTTGCACCGAGGTCCAATCGCATGCCAAACTGTGCCTACATGCTCTGCCAAATATAAGATGTAAGTTATGGCCCCCTGTCTACCACAATCGACAATGGTACACCATGCAGTCGAACTATCTCTCTCTGGTACAAGCTTGCCAACCTATCCACTCGATGTGTAGTAGAGATTAGTATAAAGTGCACAGACTTCGTTAATCGTCCACAATCACCCAGATATTATCATGTCCGCGCTGAGATCAAGGTAACTCACTGACGAAATCTATAATGATATGCTCCCACTTCCAGGTGGTCTCCTATGCTTAGCCTTAACTCACTGGCATATCTTACATGCTCTAACATAATCACTGACATCGGTCTTCCTCCCCATCCACTAGAATAGACAACACACGTCAGTATATATCTTGGTCTTGCCCAATGAATCGTAAAACGTGAATGGTATGCCTCATAGAGTATCTCATTACATAACGCAGCCACTGATGGAATCCCCATCTCCCTTTAAATCTCAGGCATGAGTCTGTCGACTGACTCCACTCCGGATGATCAAAAATTTAATCAAACTCATTATACCTCTTATACTACTCATCATCCTGCTGATCCTCAAGTAAACTCTGAATAGATAGTGTTTAAGTCCTCATCTGCTCAGAAATCAACACTGTGTTACTTGTTGGTATATCAATTGAGTGCATCAACTTAACCGCCTCGAGTAATCCTTACTTGTGTGTCATGTGGCAAGTAACTATCCACAGCTCAATGCACCTACTACAACATTGCCCTTCCCCGGGTGGTACTCCAAAGAGAAATCATAAACCTTGAGGAACTCAAGCCAACGCCTTTGTCGCATAATCAACTCCTTCTAAGTGAAGAGGTACTTCAAACTCTTATGGTTAGTGAACAACACAAATCTCTTTTCATAGAGATAATGCCGCCAAATCTTCAGTGCAAGGACATCTACTGCCAACTCCAAGTCATTTGTTGGGTAATTCTTCTCGTGAATCTTCAATTGTCATGACGCGTAAGCAATCACTCTATCGTCCTGCATCAAAACACATCCAAATTGACTTTAGAACCATTGGTATTCACATCAAGACCCTTCCCTAACTCATATAGTACTAGCACTGGTGCAGTAGCCAAGCGTTCCTTTAAAGTCTAGAAAGTCTGCTCATAACTGCCATCCCAGTGAAAACTGACTTCCTTCTTTATTAACTGCATCATCAATGTTGCAATATTTGAGAAGTCCTGCACAAATCATCTGTTATAACCTGATAATCCCAGAAAACTGTAGATATCTAACACTGATCTTGGTATAAGCCAATCAATCACTAATTAACCTTAGCAGGGTTCATTAACACTTTGCTAGCTTCGAAGATGTGCCCTAAAAATCCGACCTCTGTAAGCCAAAACTCACACTTATTGAATTTGACATACAATATATGCTCCATTAGAGTTTGTGAAATCGTCCTGAGGTACTCCTTGTGCTTCGCACGAGTCCTAGAATAGATAAGAATGTCGTCGGTGAACACTATGACAAATCTATCCAAACATTGTCTCAACACTTGATGCATGAGATCCATGAACCTAAATGGGCATTCGTCAGCCTAAAAGGCATGACAATGAACTAATAGTGCCCGTATCTCGTGCAAAAAATAGCCTTCTCACCGTCCTCTACTCTAATCCTTAGCTGATGGTACCCAGATTTCAAATCATTCTTCGAGAACAACTGCGCTCCAGTCAATGGGTCGAACAAGTCATTAAGACGAGGAAGTTAATACTTGTTCTTCATTGTCACCCGGTTTAGCTGTCTATAATCAATACACAATCTCAGGCTATCATATTTCTTTTTAACAAATAAGAGCGGCGCGCCCCAATGTGACATGCTCGGGTGAATAAATCCTAACTCTAACAACTCGTCAAGTTAGGCTCTCAGCTCCTTTAACTCCTTAGGAGCCATCCGGTACAACATAATCGATATAGGTTTCGTTCTGGGAACCAAATCAATGATAAAGTTGATCTCTCTAGTCGGTGGTAAGGCGTGAAGCTCTATAGGAAAAACATCCAAGAACTTGCACACAACAAATACCTCCTCGATCCTAGCCTCTCTCATTGTCGTACTCAGAATACTCGTAAAAGTCTCGACACCACTACTCATGGCTACTCTGCCTCTGGTAACACGTAACTGTGTTACATCACCAAATAAAGTAAACTTTGGCTGTCCGAGAATCTAAAATGTGATAATCTTGTCGAAGTAATCGATTTGTGAGTGATAAGGACCTAACCAATCCATGCTCAATAACGCATCAAACTCCAGAAACTTTAACACTCTGAGATAAATCGGGAACTCGTATCCCTTTATCTCCACTATACAATGCTCACATATCATGTTCGGGAAGATCTTGCATGCATCAGTTGTGTTAAGGACCAAAGGTCTCTCTAACCTAATTGGTCTCAACTTTAACTCATCGACCATGCACCCAGAAATAAAGGAAACAGTTGAATCAGAGTTGATCCTAACATACATCAAACGACCACAAATAGAAATCATGCCCTCAACCTGTTACGGCCCAAATTTCTAACTCTTGATTAATTTCCTTAATCAGGATCACCGATCCATGACGTGGGACCCGCGTGAGATACGCACACCGACCGAGGCACTTGACTGAGTTATATTTTATATTTGTTATGATGTATGCCTAGTGTTATATAAATGTGTAGACTAATTAAGTCGGTTCATACAATTATAGGCGTCGAGACGTGAGCAGGGATGTGCCTCAAGTTGCGTGCGAGCAGGGGGACCTGGTAGCTAGACTTGTGGTAAGTCTAAATTTATTTAAATATGGTTCAAATGATTTAAGTACATAACCTATAGTATGTACATTAAGAGAATCAAATTAGAAGTCCTATAGTTGTAACAAAAATTGGAGAAACATGGATGTGTCTCGGGATGCGAACTAGCATACACTCCCATGTAGTTACTGTCAACTAAGTGAGTTAGTTGGCTGAAAAATTAGTGGAGCTAGGAGTCATTTTGGGGCATTAGATTATCATAGAATCATGGTGTGCACACTTGATGAAACCAACACTTATATGAACCTATACTCCATTTTGTTGCTTCACTTTGCATGTTGTATAAAGAAGGAAAAAAATCTGAGTTGTTGTACTCCTTATTGTTGAAAAAATTAGAGATTTGGAGGCTAATTCAACACTTAGGAGGAGCAAGGTGTTAGTCATCAAAACAAGAACCCTAGGTATAACTCTACAATCTTGCATACTCTCAATTGAATGGACTTTTGAACATGAATCATGGGGCTTCTTCATAAAATCAGTTTTGAGGTGTTTCTATATTGTTTTGAATCAAAGTGAAAACCTTTATTTTTGTTTCAAACACCTAAGTTCGGATCTTCACAAGTTGGCCAAAAATTGGTGGTTTTAATGATAGTGAAATATTGATTTTCGATGTGTAAATCATGTTTGTTTGCAAAAACTAATGTTGTTTTTGTAATCCTTATCAAAATCACTTAAGAAAATGTCAGGAGTTTTTAAATCAGTGGAGAATTTCATTTTTTTGTGATTTTCTCAAAGTTCTCATGAGTTCTTCATCAAATCTGAAAAATGCATGCTTAACCTCTTAATTTGATGATGTATAATGTAAAATATGGAATTTTCAGTGTATGTTGTTGTTGGGGGATGATCTTAGACCCTCGATGGAGGAGAACAAGGGTTTAAGGGGACATTAGAGGAGTCGCCCGAATGCAAGAAACCCAAAAACATGTTATTTTATGGGTTACTGCACTAACACGCTGGGAAACCCAACCAGCACGTTGGGGGTTCTGAACTGGCATTTTTCCTGCAACTTCGCAAATTTTCCTGCACCACCTAAAACCCTTAACAACACACCTAACCACACCTTAACCGACCTAAACCCACCCTAATGCATGTCTAACCACCCTAGGGATAAAGGGAAGTGTGCTAGGAGTTTGAAAAGCGAGTTGGGCGTTGGGAGGCCAAAAAATATCTAGGAATCTTGCTTAAGTGTGAGTAATACCATTTAACTTATTTATTTATGTTTCAATCCTACTTTGCTAATGTTGATTAGTCTATATGACTACATATGTGCCTCATACTTTAATATCATGATTTATTGTTGATTCATTCTCTTGTTTGAACCTTGCTATCATGATATTGTCTTGTGTACAAACTCTTTGACTCTTTTCATGCGCCTTGTGTCCATTTTCACTTGATTGGATAATGTGATACAAATAGCATGCTATTAGGATTAATTAAGTTCTTGAATGGGTTAAGGGACATGTATTCTTGATATATTGTGCTTTGTAGCATAGCCAATTCTTGAAATTCTTTTCCAAGTCATTATTTCAAATTACAAAGTAGTTTTAAAATCTAGGGTCCAATGCACAATATAAAGTGGGTGGCTCACAGGGTCACCGAACTTTGGGGATGTTGGCACTCTCCACTACACTCACGCAACTCACGGCGTAATAATTCGGGGTGTTCGGAGAGAATTGATAGAATATGGAAACAAATGAGGTATTTGAGAGAGCTCATGCCCTATGATAATGGAATAAGGCTAAAGTGATGTAACTCACGGCCGAGCGGACCTAGATCATTATTACTTAGCCTTTGTTAGTTTCGATTGTACATATCGGTATTTACTAGCATATTTTATTTAAAAAAATTCTTGGCTATTGTTATGCTTCTAAATACAGTTCTTTTATTTGGAAATAAAAATAATTATGTCATTTGGAAATTATTGTTATACTTTTGTACTCACCGTCCTTTTTATGGCCGTGGGTGTAGATCCATAAGCTATTTAGTTGGCTTTACGAGCTTGAGGAATTTTTTATCATACAATAAAATTTTAATTGAAAATCTAGTTTTCGATCAATCCAATTGATTAATTACCCCATATACATGAATAGAATTAGGTTCACTAAAACCCTTTTTAATTTAACCCAATTCATGTCTTCCCCTAAAGGCCACATATTTACTAAAACTTCACATGCTATGTTAATCAAATTGAAATAACCAAATGTGGTTACAAATGAATGCACAGATGTTGGTTGTAATTGGAAACAGTAAACAAAAACTTAAATGCAGAAATGTAAATCAAACCAAAACACTAGGAGATTGTTCATGCAGTTCAGTCCATAACCTACATATGCTAGCAACAAATAACTACAGGACACATGCCATGATTCCCTCAGTGAGCTCCTCCTACCACTCTCCTACACTTCTTTCTGAGACGTTACGTGCGCAACACTCCTCTGGTGTGTAAGGCTCTCCTTTACTGGAACGACCAAGTCCCCTTGGCGTTTTACAACTCGATAAAAGAGGTGAACAACATGTCCACAATACAAAGCAAAAATGAATCGACTCAACTTGGTAAAGACTAAATTACTTTGCCACATTATATAGATAATGGAGTACACTAAATCCTAACAACAAATCTTAACAAATCAGTTAGGATTAGTCCAATCTTAATCTTAAAACAACCACGTATGCACACTAAATACGTGGTGATAAGCCTCTTAATCGTAACTCCAACTTCCATGATATCTTCAGTTGCTTGTCGGCTGGTTGTAGATAAGATCAATTTTGTAACAAACTGGATTCAGAGGTTCAGTAGCAACTGCTCAATCTGTATCTTATTGCAACTGCATATCTTCACCAAATAACCCAAAGTTTATCTTCTAATTTCAAACATGTAGACCATGCTTTAGGTAAGTTATTTACCTAACTGATAACGTAATAAACATGACGACATCATAACTGGTCGATTTGAAGATCCAGACACTAACAATCTCCCCCTTTGTCATTATGTTAGTCAAAAGGTAAATGCGGCAAGGGAGCAAATGTATCAGCATTAAAAATGAAAGACTTAGTTAGGAATGAACCAACAATCCGTTTGCTTCGTCATGAAGAGTCACATAAAAGGATCATAAATGTGAACACTGCTATTCCAGTAATAACAAAATTACAAATGTAAAAATATTAAAAAATACTTCTCGTGAATCCAGATACTATTGAACAAGATTTCAACAGCTTCCATTTTTAGTTATAACCCAACACCAAATCCTTTGGTTGTAACTGACTTCAACATCTTAAAAAATGAATAAGTCTTCTAAATAACACTAAGATGAAATATCACAAGAAAAACTTCATGAACAACATCATGAACAATATCTTCAGTTAAAACAGACTTAAGAATGTAAGAATAAATAAGTACTCCAACATGATTAAAATAGCAAGTTAATGCAACATTTACTCCCCCTCAAATTCTCCCCTTTTGTGAAAATCATAAAGATAATATTAAAATGCATTAGGGAGAATCATATGATGCAGCTTATGGAGTAGTTGGAGAAATGAGCTTCAGAAAGTCAAATAGCCTCTGGAATAGATCAGTAGGCAAGGTTTGAATTACTCCAAACAGCTCCTTCTCTTGTTCCTTCTTAGGGTCCAGAAAGTCACTTCCATCCAGCTCAGATTCAGAATGTCCCCCTGTCGCTGGTGATCCCATAGATGAAACATGGGGTGGTGTTGAAGAAGTCTATATCATAAACTTCTTATACTTCTTCTTCTTAGCTTTTGGGACCCCTGATGTGCTAGCCTCTTGGTGATTGGTTGCAACTGATGACATACCATGTTGCAACTAGATTGGAGGTGACCTATCTAATTGGTTGGTGATTGGAAGGTCATTGAAGTGAGTAGATTCTGGCCTCTTAATTTTTGTGGAGATGCCTCTGACCTTGGTTGGACTCCACATCTCCTTTCAATCTTATGATACTTTTTATGCCTTTATAGTTCAATAATCAAACAAAGAAAGAACAAATATTCAAAAGTAGCCTAACTCTATTCTCTTCAACATGGCCCTGAAGATAATTTCCTCAATATCACAATGTGATCCCTGACCTATGGCTTACAATAAAATGCCCATTTCCCTATCATAATCATCTTCCATGTCTAGTAAGTAGTAACTTTTTTGTAATATGGTTATACGAAAAAAATACAGGGTGGCGAGGTCAGTGATGTCTTTCTTCTCTTTCTTATCAACCCTTCCATTAGTAATAGTTTTGATAAGAGTGGTTATAGAATTGGATTTCCTAAACACCTCATGATACATCTTTCCGTTATGATTCAACGAACACTTCAAGAACTCATTAATAATTTTTAGGGAAAGCTCAGTGTATTTCCCTATCACATAAACCTTTTGGAAATGAGGAGAAGTATTATCAAAAATACCTATCCTTGAATTGGCATAAAACTCCATAACCAAATTCTCATTGTATTTAGTTGGAAAAGAAAAATTGTGCAGAGATCTAGTTTTGAGAAAAGCTACAAAATTGTCATCACTGTAATGCTTGTTGTTCAAGAAAGTTTTAGAATGAATCTCCTTCCCTTTACAACTTCGAAGCTGATCTTAGCCTCTTTGTTCAGAAATCGACGAGCCATACCTTTGTAATTGCCCAACTTGAGGCCAGGAAGATCATCTTCATCGTCAAAATTAGTTGTTTGCTTTTCAGATATTGATTCTTTTAAGTAATTTAGATGCTGATTCTGTTAAGTAATCTTCATCGGACTCAGTTGCAACTGCTGCCTTTTTGTCCTGGGTTGTAATCGGATGATTCAAATCCTTACCCTTGGGTTTCTTCCCCTTTTTCTAAGCCTTCTATTTTAGTGCTTTCCTTTTCAAGGACTTTAATGGAATATTGTCTTATTCATCATCATATCAACTTGTTCTGAGATCTTCAAGACTTCCCTTTATTGGGAGTTGAGTTTCGTGCTTTATTGTTATTGTTTCTTCCCGAGATTTATCTCTTGGGACAACAACATTATCAACAGGCTCCTTATGAACAACAAGAGTATTTTGTTTAATAATGTTGATGGAAGGATCAGTTGCCATATGTACACCACTTTCATCAGGGTTTTCAATGGTGGAAGGATGATCTGCAACACAGGAATAGATGTAGATTCAAAATTCTTCTGAGCATCTGAAATTTCATTAGTTGCACCTGTAGATTGGTCTAGTGGTTGCAACTGGTCTCCTTCCTTTTCTTCTCTAACAGATTCTTCAATAACAACATCATCAACGATTGATTCAACATGCAATTTCTTAAATTTTTTAGCCATGGATGAAAAAACCTTAACTTCATAGTTTAGGGGATTATCAGACTCTGTTGAGGACAAAAAGTGTGGATTATTCTCCTTATGATGTACCTTTATCACAACTGGAGGAAGACCCTCTGATGATGATGGAGTCTTCTCGTGAACCGAAGACGAAGGTGGCACAATGGATAGAGGCGTAGGGTTTAGAACCTTCATGTCTTTCTTAACTGGTTTCTTTCCTGATCGTGCAGGAGTATTTGCCCTAGACGACCTCTTTGTGCATCAAGTTGAAACCATGATTGATGAAATTGAGTAGAAACTGTAATCATAACTCAGAGAAGACGAACAGGAGTTCTCAAGAAAAAAAATGATGATGTTGAGAACTTGATTAGCATGATATCTCACAAAATCCTCACCTAACCTTTAAACTTACACCAACCCCTAATAAATAAGGATCAATACAAATAAATAAAAAATCAAAACTAATCCTCATAACGATAACAAAACCTTAACGACTCGCAATAAATAAAAAAGTAAAAAGTAAAAATACGCAGTAAAAACACGCGCAAGTTACTCCCCCTCTTTTTTTCAAATAAACATAATCATTAAAAAATTAATAGAAGGAGTATTAATCAGAATTACATAGGAAAAGTACATAACCAAATAGTCCCTTGAAGGAACTCAAACCTATGTGCATCAAGAGCTTTAGTGAAGATATCAACTAATTGATTGTCAGTAGAAGTGTGCTCAATAGTGATTACCTTCTTTTCAACAAGATCGCAAATTAAATGGTACCTCAACTCGATGTGTTTAGTCCGAGAATGTTGGACTAGATTTTTTGAGATATCAATTGCAATCCGGTTGTCACAGAAGATAATCAATAGTTGTAATTGAATGTTACCGTCTCGCACCATTTGTTGCATCTAAAGCAGTTGAGTACAACAACTTCCTACTACAATATATTCAACCTCATCTGAGGAGAGTAAGATGGAGTTTTGCTTCTTGTTGAACCAAGAAACCATGTTGGTTCCTATATAAAAAATCATCCTGAGGTGCTTTTTCGATCATCTGCATTTCCTGCCTAGATTGCATCACTATAAGTAGCTAGAGAGTAATTTGAGTTAGAAGAATACCACAAATCGAAATTTGATGAGCCAACCACACATCGAATCATCCTCTTGACTGCAGTCAAGTGAGATTCCTTAAGTATTGCCTGATAGCGTGCACATACACCCACACTGAAAGATATGTCAGGTCTGCTAGCAGTGAGACTTCCTATCATGCTTCAATAAAAAGATGGATCTACTGGCTTCCCACGATCATTTTAAGATAACTTCTCATTATTTCCCATAGGAGTTTTAACATGCTTTGCCTGTTCTAATCCAAAACGTTTGACCAAAGAGCAAGTGTATTTTTGTTGAGACATGAATGTACCTTTGTTTATTTGTTTAATTTGTAAACTAAAAAAGTAAGTGAGCTCCCCCACCATACTTATCTCAAATTCTTGTTGCATGTCAGTTACAAATTCATTAACCAAAGCCAGATCAGAAAAACCAAACACAATGTCATCAACATATACTTGTGCAACAAGAATAGAAGACACTTGCTTATTCACAAACAATGACTTGTCAACACTACTTCTGTTGTACCCTTGATTTAGTAAGAACTTGGCACGTCTGTCATACCAAGCTCGTGGAGCCTGTTTTAACCCATATAGAGCCTTCTTTAGTTGAAACACATGATTAGGATAGGAAGGATTTACAAATCCTTTTGGCAGCTCCACGTATACTTCCTCATTAATGACCTCATTTAGAAATGCACTTTTGACATCCATTTGATACAACTTAAAACCTAAAGAGCAAACAATAGTAATAAGTAACTAAATAGATTCTAAACAAGCTACAGGTGTAAAAGTTTCATCAAAATCTATTCCTTCTACCTGATTATACTCTTATGCTACTAGGCGAGCTTTGTTTTTGAAAACTTCTCCTTGAGCATCTGATTTGTTTTTGAAGATCAACTTGGTGCCAATGACATTAGAATGTTATGGTCTTGGAACCAAGTTCCATACGTCAAGCTTTTGAAATTGGTTCAGCTCCTCATACAAAGCAAGAGTCCAAAATTCTTCCTGTTGTGCATCATTCACATTTTTAGGCTTAACTGAGGAGACATAGCAAACATACACGACTAGTTTCTAGTCTACTCGTTCTTTGTCTCATATGACAATTCCTTCCTCCATTTCTCCAATGATGTTATCTGTTTGATGGTCCTTCTGGACTTTAGTTGAAGGTTCACGATCCACCAAAGTAAGTTTTACATCACTATCATGAGTACTTTCCCATTATTTGTTCTAGAGTCACTTATTATAGCGGTTGAAACTGGAGGAATGGGAGCAGTTGTAACCGGCAATGGATCATCATCAGTCTTTGCAACTGATGGGGCTTCCTTTTCTGGACTAGCATCATTAAATGCAACATTGATAGATTCCATGATATTCTGGGTATGCCGATTGAGAACTTTGTAGGCCTTGCTTATCCCTAAAAGATTGCTTCATCACTTATTTTGTCAAACTTTCCCAGCACTCCCTATCCATCATCATAAAACATTTGCTTCCAAAAATGTGAAAGTAAGCAAGGTTAGGTTTCTACCTTTCCATAATTCATAGGGAGTCTTGCAAGTAGAAGGACAAAGGTATGTTTTATTGTTGATGATGTAGCATGTTGTGCTTACTGCTGGCCATTTCCTGCACATGTCTGTTTTTTCTTTCTACCACCCCATTTTGTTGATGTGTTTTTGGAGTAGAGAATTCTTGATGTATTCCAAACTTTTTGCAAAATTCATGAAACATTGAGTTATCAAACTCTTTTCCATGATCACTTCTGATTCTTACAATGTGCTCACCAGTGTGCTTTTTCTTCATTGTTAGCTTTAAATACAACTCACTAAAATTCTCAAAAGCATACGATTTTTCTTTCAAGAACAAAACCCATGTGAAACGAGAGAATTCACCCACATATACCAAAATATAATTTTTACCAGATATACTAGACACCTAAGTAGGACCAAGAAGATCAAGTAACTCTGGAAATATTAAGGTGTTGCAGGTGTCTACTAGTTTGTGAGTCATTTCTTTGTTTCCCAATCTGACATTATCACATACTTTGATGGCAGTGAGTCTGAACTTTGGTAAACAACGAACAACTTCCAGGTTTGACAGCTTCCTCATATGTTGATAGTGTACATGTCCCAATTTCAGGTGCAAAACTTTAGTTGTCTCTGCAATAGAGGTGTAATAGGACCTGCTAGGCTGTTGCAAAAGGTAACAATTGTTAAATGACCTTTCACCGGTCATGATACATTCTCCTTTTATATCATACACTTGACATCTATCTCTAGTAAAATTTACATAGAAATTTGGATCAAAAAGTTGACTAATGCTCTGTAGGTTTCCCTTCAGATCTTAAACATGAAGAACATTTTCCAATGTAGGTAATCCTGGAACTTTTCCAACAACTTGACTTTGAACACCATCTTTAAAAGTCACAAGACCTTCCAGTTAGTCAGGTAGTTGTTGAGCTAGCTTTGATCACCAGTCATGTGTTTTGAGCACCCATTGTCAAAGCACCTTTCGGATGAAGACATGGACTTTAGTGACATGTGTGCAACATGACAATCCTCCTTTTTTGCAATCCATCGTATTTGACCCTGGTGTTGATGATTCTCTTCTTTTCCAAGAAGTTGTTTGAGAGATCTCATGTTGTCTTCTAGCAGTTCTCAAATCATCTTGTAGCATTTAGGACGAATATGTCCTTTGATGCCACAATAGTAACATGTGGGTTTAAACCTTCTATTTTGTTGTTGGTTCACACCACTATGTTGTTGGGCTTTGACAAACTTTACAGGTTTAGTCACTGGAGCTTTGGAGGATGATCCTTTTATGAACCCAAGGCCTCTATGATCACCACAGCTTTTTCCATGCAGAAGTAGGTCATCAAGTGCGTCCTTTCCTTATTCAACTTTTGAAGGGTAGCTTCTGCTTTACTAAGCATATGCTTGTATTCAGTCAACTCCCTTTCTTTTTCCTTGAGCAAGTGTTCAAGTGCTAGATTGCATGCAATAACTTCTTCCCATTGATAATTAGCTCAGCATACTTTGCCCTGATTTCTACATGAATGTTATGATTAGATAGACAAGAATCATCATAAACACTTTCAACCTTTTTTGAATCTGTGAGAACTGCTGGATTGGATTTCTAGCATGGGGTTTTAATTGGGGACACAGAGGAGGCAGTTGCAATTGATACTTGAGCAGTGAAAGCAACATGATTGTTTACATGATTTGCTTCACTTTCAGAATCTGAATCAATCCAAATAGTAGATAATGACTTGTCCTTCCTTCTGGATCGGTACTCAGCTTGAAATTGACCAACTCATCCGCATTCTCAACACGTGATTTTGCTCTTATCAGCAGCCTTTGTTTCAACTTCCTTCTTGGTGGAGTCTCATTTTCCATTAGTCTTCATGCCCTGAAATTTTCGAAATATTTTATTATATTTTTTTAGTTAATAGAGCGACATCAACTTCTTCCTAGAGAGTACTATTGTCAGCTGGGAAAGTATTGAGCGACAACCTTCAAAGCTATTTCTCTTGACTTCTTCTGCTGGTTCAAATGCATGTCATTGGTGGTAAGTGATCCCATGAGTTCCTTGAATCTTAATTCCTTGTTTTCCTGAATAGCAATAACCTTTACATTGTATTTTGCAGGAAGTGATCTAATTGCCTTTTGTACCAACTTCTTGTTGGAGTATTTCTTACCAAGTTGTTATGTTTGGTTGGCGATGTCCTTCAGTTTGGCTGTATATTCACTTACACTTTCTTCTCCTCCCATCTTCAGATTCTCGAACTAGGAAGCCAAGAGTACAACTTTAGACTCATGTTCATTTTCATTTCCTTCAAATAAGTTCTCTAGTATCTCGCAAGCCTCCTTTGTAATTTTACAATAAGAGACAAGACTAAGATGTTCTTGATTGACAACACCAAAGATGACAATCAGTTCTTTGGCATTGGCTCATAGCAGCTTCTCCTTTGCTTCTATCCAGGTATCTTGATTCCTTGGCACTCCATCTATTACTTGTGATGTGCATCCTCGTTTAATGGCTCTCCATGCTTTAACATCAATGGATGGGATGTATCCTTCCATGCATGTTTTCCAATACTTATAGTTTGTATTAGTAAGCAGTGGTGGCCTCGTATTCGAGAGACCCTTAGGCTAGTCTGATTGGTTTAATATGCGAATATCACTTGTTTATGTAAACAAAGACTTCATAGTACCCGCTCTAATACCAATTGAAATAACCAAATGTTGTTACAACCGAATATACAGATGTTGGTTGTAACTGGAAATAGTAAACAAAAACTTAAATGCGGAAATGTAAATCAAACCATAACACCAGGGGCTTGTTCACGTAGTTCGGTCTAAGACCTATATCTGCGGGGCCACACCCGGACGTAATCTCCACTAAGTATAACAGGAGTAAACTATAGGATTCTTGACGTGACTCTCTCACTGAGCACCTATTATCACTCCCTTACACTTCTCTTTGTGACATTACATGCACTAGACTCCTCTTATGTGTAAGGCTCCCCCTTACTGGAACGACCATGTCCCCTTGGCGTTTTATAACTTGATAAAAGAGGAGAACAACATGTTCACAATACTAACTAAAAAATGAATCAACTCAATTTGGTACAGTTTCAATTACTTTGCCACATTATATAGATAATGAATTATGCTAAATCCTAATAAAAAATCTGAATAGATCGGTTAGGCCCAATCTTCATCTTCAAACAACCATGTCTTTGCACACTAAACACGTGGTGATAACTCTCTGAACTGTAACTCCAACTTTCATGTGATCTTTAGTTTCTCCTTAGTTGGTTGTAGATAAGATCAAATCCGTAACAAACTGGATTCAGAGGTTCAGATGCAACTGCACAATCTACATCCTGTTGCAACAACATATCTTTACCAAATTACCTAAAGTTTATCTTCTAATTTTGAACACGTAGACCATGCTTTGGGTGAGTCGTTTACCTAACTGATAACATGATAAACATGATGACAACATAACTTGTCGATATGAAGATCTCGACACTAACACAAATTAATGAAGTTTTTTAATGTGTAAGTATATTTATAGTACTGATTATAAATTTCAAGGCTAAGATCACCCGATCCTTGATCTCGTAGTTCCATATCACCATACCAAAATGGTTAAAGTTCTATAAACTAAGAACTTATATAATATTAGCCAAATTAACTTACATGGACATACCATTGGATTCCAACACGGTATACAACCAAAAAACTAATGGATAGTAGCTTTAATAGAACCAATGCATTATGAAATTAGAAAGTTTCCATTACGTCGCATCAACTAATTATTAAATTCGATAACTTTTATGTAAAATTAATCAATTAGTAACATGCATTTCACAAAATATATTATATATATATATGTATATATATCGCGAAGGATACAAGGCTTTACTGTTTAATGGAATCAAGCCGGAGCTATGATACCACTGTTGGGTTTCGGGGATCAAGCAAAGCGGTATTTTTTTCAAAACTTATTCGAACATCCCCGAACAAGGTGCAATTTGATTCCATTAAACTGATAAACAAAAGAGAAAACCATACCTCAACAAGAACAAGTCCATGTTTGCCTTGTTTGTTATTGATCGATTTCTTCTAGACATTGTCTGAGATGAACATCCTCTATCAGAAATCCACACATGAGCGGACGAGTGCAATCCGAAGTGCTAGCTCCGAGAGTGCTCAAAAACTTTTTCTAATCTCTTCTCTAGTCTAGAACCTCTAAAGAAATTCCCAAAACTCTTTTTGTTCTTCTCTAGATTTCCTAAGTGTGTGTTAGCTTTCACTTGACACCTATTTATACAACAATTGTAATTAAGCGGTCAAAAAGTTACAATTATATCCCTAATTAAAGGAGCAATATTATAAGGGAAATGTTAGAATGCACAAATGGGACACTCAAAACAGACACCTTGTCTAGACAGCAGGCATGGGGCCCTTATAAAAAATTGTTTTCCTTAATTTTTACTTGCTTTAGTTGGCTATACCAGACATTAGTTATATTTTTATTGGTTGTCTGGTATAACCGATTGACAAACCAATTGACTTCATCACTGACAGTCCGCCAGCTCTCAGTGTTGAGTCAGTTGGGTGTAGCTTATGAGTGTCCCATTTAGTGCCTTCCAACATTTTCTATAATATAACAAACTAAAAGGGTATTTCTGTCAGGATTTTTATCATATAAAATTAATAAATCTGGACTTATTGGAAATCATACAAATTCGTTCCTTGTGTGCAACCCAATAGGTTTCTATAACGTTGGCAGTGAACTAAAAATTTTTCAGCAAACAAGTAATAAGCAGCCTTTAGCATGACATTAGGACTACCCAAGTTGCACGAAGATCAATAAATCAATACAACCTGATAAACTGTGTATACCATATCCTTTTGTCACGCGTTATCTTTTGTTTGAACATAAGACATGGAATGTCATCCTTATACCTTAATCTACTAGTCTCGATCTTCAAGTAGACTAAAATTGTCAAGTGACATTGATCCAATCATTTTAATAGACATGGCCATTTACTAGTCTAACATATCAAGGGGCCCAATAGACATCTCTCTCTAAAATAGTACAAATTCCATCTTGATCACACAACATCCACACATTAGTCGAACAATGACCAATCACAACCTTTATAATCATCTGGTCAAAGACGACGTTCAATTGTGTCAAATTATTGTACTTCTAATGTTGGAGCCTTTGGTGATCTCAAGTCAAAGGACTAAATTATATAACTATCATGTTAAATACTTATGACATTAACCATGTAGCATTTTCATGGTGAGTTGATCCAGTATTTGTTCCCAACAATTACTCATGATCTTGATCCTTATCCACAAACGCATAATCATCACATGACTATCAATCAAGGTTCATACTAGTTTTAATTTACTATTGTTCCTACAATAATAATTGACTAGGGACGTTTAGAAAAATACAGCATGTTACACCCCAATTTCGAGATACGCACACCCCGAATCAAGATGGATGGCCCACAAGCACCATGGAATCTAATATAACTCATAAATAGGAAAACTAATAGATGTTTGGCAACAAAATATCTATTTTATTATATACACGATAAAAACAATACATTTTTACCATATGAAAACTTCTCTTCTTGAATCTCTCGTGCCCATGATTGAACCCCTTCAATAACATACCTGAAAATGTTGGTTTAATGAGCCAAGGCCCAGTAATACTCTAATTACACACCATTAATGCAACACATACAACAAAACATCACACAAGCATCAAATTAAACCACGTCCGAAGGCGGACTCAATATGCCCAAAGACATAAACCACATCGGTGGACCCATAGAGCCGTGCACTAGGCTCTAACCATACCAAGGTCAAATATCAATGGTGTCGTCAACACTTGACTATATTGGTGGACCAATAAAACTACACCGGTGGACATTTGAATGCCCGCTGACAAGAATCACATATGTGGATCACTATAAGTAAATAGCATAATAGTAGTATTAAGGATGCAGAAATGTAAAGCCACATGCATTAGATTAATAATGTATAACAAAGAGAACTACCTCAATAAGAAACACCATTCCGTAGAGGGTTATGGCTATATTTCTTAAACTTTCTCTAAGAGAACGCATTAATGGATAGAGATAGAAAACTAAAAGGAAATGTGAGAATTAATGAATCGTATCATTTGTTTCTATTTATAGAGGGAGAGCAACTTAATAAAACAAAAGTCATTCATTATGACAAGTTATAATGATAGGATAAAGATAATGATGAATCTGTTAAATGCCGCTATCGATCATAATGATAAGATAAGTATAAAGATTAATGTTAAGAAGTCGTTGTCAATTATAATGTAAAAGAAACTTCTTATTTCTTTCCTAAGACTAAAACGTCGTATTCAATCATAAATCTTAAGATAAGGATAGAAGAACTTTCTATTATTTTCTCAACGACGAAGTTAGGACGTTACGAGTCCTTATCAATCATAATGTCAATGAAGCTTCTTATTCTTTACCTAAAGACAAAGTCGGTCCTTATCTTCTATAGATTTAATTACTTTTTAATAATTACTTTTCCTCCTAATATTATTTTATTATTTTAATTTCTCCTTTAACTAAAATGACTATTCCATCCCTGAAGATAATTACTATTTACTTATTACAATATTTATTGAAAGGGCTATTTTATCTATATCCTAATATTCTAATTATTCTTTATAAATAATCATGAGTTAATCATGAGATGCATGCAAACAATCAAATGATGTATCAACAAAATGCAACCTCAAATATATGTACATAATAAGGCAAAAGAATGTGCGATTTGAGAAGCTAATATATAACTTGAGGCATAAAAATGCGTATCTTGAGATTCATAATTTTTGGGGTATTACACAGTAACTATTCAGGGATACTATTATAAAAGAAACATGCATTTACTTATAATAGTTAAACAACGTATACAGAATTGGCCTATCGAACATTCTCCAATAAGTGAGATGTCCTAATCTAATCAATTAGACTAGTATAGTCTAAATATGGATGAATCAGTTGACTATGAATTTGTGGATTTGAGAATCCAAAGAATATTGTATGATAATGAGAATAAATAGGTACGCAGTATATTAAGATGTTAATATTAACTGCTACTATTAATAAAAAATTGTGTAAATTTTAAATTTTCTACAAATGGTGATTCATAGAATTATAACTATCACTCGAGATTCAAATGGTTTAAACTTGTTTTAGAATTGTAATAAGTCCATGAACCGAATTCAAGCTTCATGAATGAAAATTTCAAAAGTCTCAAGAAGTTTGTTTATGAGTTTCTCTTAGAATTTTAACACAATTTGAATAAAATTCATCAATTACTTGATTTTTGACGTCAAACCAATGATTAATTTCATTTTACTTCAGGGTATTATGCGAATTTTTGAGTTTAGGAATTCAACTCGAATGATGAGTTAATTTAAACTAAATCACGAATGAATATTCATTACCCAGGATTGACAACTCATTTGGATTCATTGTATGAAACAAGTTGTTCTCTAGGGTTGGTTGAGAACAAGTTATCATTAAATTAAGATCAGAATTAGGAATATGCGGTTATAATGTCAGGCAGTGGGCTGATTAGGTTAGAAATCATGGTGGAAACCATTGAAACTCACTAGAGCTCATGACATGTTCATAAATAGAAAATGTAGAGTTGTTGAACTCTATGAAAACAAAGTTATCATTGTGCCATCAATGATAATATAAAGAGTTGAAAACTTAGAAAAGACACAAGTATTGTCGTAGAGTTATGTGAACTTTGACAATAAATTAGTGTATACCAGAGATTGCAAGTGCAAATACTAAGTTTCAATTGTAAAGTCACTTTGATATGCGTTGAGTGTTAATTGTGAGTCAATGGATTTGACTGAGATTAAGAAAATTGAAGAATTGTCTTATATTCAACACATAATAAAAAAAGTAGTGTTATTTTAGAATGATTGAATAATACAAACAATGCATACGAAGATCTTTGATATTGTTATGTTGTATATTTAATTAACTAAAGAGTAAAACTTGAGATAAGTTATGAATGAAAAAAGGATACCTTGGGGAAGAATAGAAATATAGTATAACTTCAATAATTACAAGGTTATACCTGGACTAGGAAAAAAGTTTGAGGTTTATCTTTGTACTATTATCTAGGTAGTTGTGTGTTGACACGACGAGGGAAGAGATTGTAGTTTATATCTTAATACAGTTTAGGAAATGTTGAGAAAAGCTATTGTGAGATGAATGTTTTGGTAAGGTACCAAGCAATTTAAGGCATTGCTTGTAGAATAAAAGCTTATAATGGGATTGAGACTTAGTGTTGGAGATATGGGGGGTATCCTAACTTATTATGAATCCATTCAAATTGATAGATTGCTCAAGTTCATTCATTAATTATAGGGTTTGAAATATAAATTTACCCATGTGAAAGGTTTTAAAGAATCTTTTTGTTATCCTTAAGTTTTGAGAATCTTAGAGGAAACACTAAAAGACAAATGAGAAATATGAAAATCAATGAGTTGGTGTAATTGGATAGGAAATTCTTTAAGTTATGAGAGTTTGAAGAGTATAGTTGTCAAAGTGAAAGGAATTAAAGGTGAAGTAAGTAACCTAGAACTATGAAAATAATGAATTCACTATAAGGAATCACCTACACAGTAACATCCTTAATTTGTAAGCAGGTGATTGGTTATAATCCGATTACTAATTTGTAGTGGCCTAAATTTTATTAAGGTTATTATTCACGTATTTTCAAACGTGGATGTCAGGTTAGGTCTACGGGGACACCACGGACTGACTAGAGTATGCCTGGATTGGGCGAAAATGTTATTTTTGACTGATTGTTTGAGTAACTGTGATGATAATGAAATTTTTTGACCAATTGTTTGAGTAAATATGAATGTCATTTATATTGATTAGAAAAGCGTGCTCACGCACGTACCGGGCGGGCGAATGATGCAAACACTAAGCCAAGGAATGGGTTCACATAGATAAGAATAATTAAATGTAACTAATAACTAACATGGGAACACAGCGTAGGCCGAAGATAATGTTAAAGTTGTGAACGGTAGTTCAAGTCATCGGGTGCCGAATAACAGAATGTCCAGGAATACAATAATTCTTGTGATGAGAGGATAAGACCAAGTTCTAAGTCCCCATTTGTGTCACCAAGAGTGGACCGATTGACCAAATTGAAGCCATTTGATGAGCCTTAGGATGGGCAAACAAACAAGATGGGGCTATGACTATAAATAGTCATTTTTTACTATTCTCACCAATTTTTTTCTCTCCCTCATTCTTGGATGAAAGTTTGAAGAGGAAAGTAAGGGTTTGGAGCAACTTGGGTGATGATTAGAAGGAAGATGAGCTGGTGGATCAACAATCCAAAGTAAGATCCAAACTCTTCTTGTCACTATTTATCTTTCAAGCCGAGTTTCGTAGTTTTTGGCGAGGTTTTCCAAAGGGTGAGCCGAGCTCACTGGTTTTGGGGTTGAGTTTATGGGTTCAATTGTGGTTTTTGAGATTTAGCATTGGATTTTTGAAGTTCTGGTTATTATTTTAAAGAAAAATTGGTTTTTACCGTATTCTGACGAGAATTGTCAGGTATATCGATTCGAGCGTGATTTGTTGAGGTGTGAAGGACTACTATGGTTGTTTCAAAGAACCTTAGGGATTTGGAACTGGTGCGTGCCATGACGATGGGCCAAAGTGGTTCGAAAAATGACTAAACACAAAACTATAAGGACGCTGCAAACAGCATTGTGGAGAGCAATTCTCCACAGCGTCCCCATGGTGTGACGTTTAGGGGCTCATTGCCCTAGACGCCTTATGTCACACTGTGGGCATTCACCCACAGTGGCGTAGGCCATGACATGAGAGACAAGATCTCACTGGCCTGGGCGCCTTGAGCTCCACCCATGGCGCCATGTACAAAAAATTGAAATTAAAATAAAAATGAAAATAAATTGATAATTAATTAGATTTTTAAATTTTAGGGATTTCAATGGTTTATTAGGATACTCGAGACTTAGGAGGACCTAGTCGGGTATCGAGTACGTATACTGAGGCAAGATCGAGATTGGATCGGGAACTAGTACCGGGTATTAGAATGCGGTTCAAGTGTGTAAACCCCTTAAGGAACACGTTCGGGTATTTATTTGTTGGTTTTTCAATTGATCCAGCTATTATTATTTATCATTGTACACTTTTTCTATGTGTTTACTTATGTTGCACGGTTGGTTGTTTACTTTGCCGTCGAATTCTGGTTTATTTCGAGGTTTGTGGGTGGATTTAGGTATGCTGGACAATAAGGAAAGACTCAGGTGACGTGTGAGTGGAGGGATTGGAGAAGCCCACTGGACGGATCCTGATATCTGGATTAGGATTCAATCCTGCTATATAGCACAAAACCATTTGGTGTTACCATTGTTATTTATGCATGCATTTCTTTACAGTTGTTTGTTTAATACTCGTGTTTATTAAGCATATTGTCGGCTTCTATTATTATAAATACTGGGTGGTTTCCTTCTGAGTTTTACTCCTTAGATTTGTCATCTGACTTTTATGATGGCTTCATTGCAGATCCGGGTATGAGCAGGGGCAAAGAGACTCTAGCGGACTACTTGTGACCTGCCACCGACTAGACTGACCCGTAAGTATATATATTTTGTTATTTTTGCTTTATTCTGGTATTAGGGAATTATAAGATACTTGTACATGTATGTAAACACTTTTGTTGATTTATATACAGTGTGTATTACCGAGATTTCCACATAGGAATGATGCTCTTAAACTTGATGAAATGAAACTACAAATTACTTATTTTTAAGGCTTCCACTGAATTAAAGTATTTTAAATTTTAATAACTCTGATGAATGAGGATTTATGATATGTGGGTTGCACATAGGACACAACATGGCGGTGATGTGGCAAGACTGTGGGACCATGAGGCACCACGTGGTGGGCCTCGAGATTTAGGACCGCTACATAATTAATCCAAGTTAGACTCATGGTTAAGCCCGATTTGTCTCGATTAGCGTGTGTGGAATTGTATGATGTATTATGTTTGTTTGGGTTGTAACATTATTTATGGAAAATATTGTGATTAATTAGCCTATAATGAAATTAAATGATAAATTATGGGATGCTTAATACCGTGTATGGGTCAAGGGTGACGCATATGGGTTGTGGAATAGTATACACACCCGAGAGTACTCGTTGGTGTGTACTACAAATTTGTGAGCGTAATTATGTGCATATATATTATGGTTATATATAAATATATAATTAAATAGAAATAATTAATAATTGTCGGGTGCCAAGTGATACGCGAGGTCACATGTGGACATGCGTGGGCCGCAAGTACGTGTGCACACCTGAGTGAGCTCGATGGCATGCACAAGGATCAATTAATGATGATTAAAAAAAGATTTATATATATTAAGATATAAATATATATATCTATATATATATATATATATATAAAAATCAGAAGAAGGATAAGTTTTAAGTGGCCTCATGATGATGCGATGCATATCTCGAGGTAAGGTTTTATATAAAAATCAAATTCTCCACCGCTTCGTTGTTCTTCGTCGAGAGTCGAGAAAGTGCAAAAGAGAATGAGAGAACGAGGGAGAGAGGGAAGCGCCTGGAACTCGAGAATTGAGACATGGAGAGACCCAATGAGGTAGTGGTGATCAAGGTGAGTTGTTATTCGTGTTTCGTGATTCTTGTTGTCTTGGTAGTTGTGTTGGGGGTTTGGTGTTAAATTCGGTTGTTGTTGTAAGTTTGCTATAAATGTTATAAGACCTCATTATAGGCCCTTTATAAGGTTGTAGGATGGTTGGATGTGGTTTAGATCAAATTTGGAGAGATTGCAGGCTGCTGCAATTGCAGAGTGAAGAACAACCAGCGCGCAAGGCCTTTGTCCTAGCGCACTGACCCATCTGGGTGGGTTGTTTGTCCTAGGCTTTAGGTCTTGTTTAAGGGTTTGAGTTAGTATATATTGGACCCAAATTGATACCAATTGATGTGAAATGAGATCTTGAGTATTGAGAAACGTGATGGAACCCCAAAAGCTAAGAAATCCAGAATAAAAACTAAGAAAGTGTTAGGTTATGGGATTCATATGCAGTGAAAAATTTAAAATAATTTTTGAAAAACCCCAACAGGATCGCAAGTAAGTTCCATTAAACAAGATATACAAAAGTAAACCATACCTTAATTGTGATTTCCTTCTCTTATTGTTCAATGTCCAAGACGTTCAATTGTGTGTCGTCTATCATAAATCCATACACGAATGGTGTCCGCAATTTGGAGTGCTAGTACCAAGAGAGATTGAAAACGTTTTTTTTTTCTCTCCCAAAATCCAAATAACTCTAAAATAGGAAAAACAAAATTCTTAATTCATTTTATGGTATGACCCTCTATTTACATGTGTAGATAAGCCCGCACTTAAAATCTAATTCGTAATACAACTCCTTAAATAGCTAGTTTAAGAAAATTACATATATACCCTTATTAATAAGTTATCATATAACAAATAATAAGGGCTTTTATGTTATGAATTTTATCATATAAAATTCATTACTCTTAATCAATTGAAATTGCACAAAGCAATCCTTTGTATGAGACCCAATAGGTTCATGCGACGTTGGTATTGAACTAAAAAACAATTTTGGTACACAAGTCATAAGCGGTCTCTAGCAAGACATTATAACTATTCAAGTAGCATGAATATTAAAATTGATTCAACCTAACAAATAACATATATCATATCCTTTTGTCGTGCGATATCCTTTGATTAAACATAAGGCATGAAAAGTCACCCTTAATGTTCAATCGTACTAGTCTCGATCTTTAGGTAGACTGAAAACATTCAAGTGACATTGATCATATCAATTCACTTGGACTTGGACATTTAACAATATAACATATCGAGGGATCCAGTGATATCTCTCTCTTTATGAGAGGGACAAATTCTATCTTTGTTACACACTTTTACATATTACTCACACACTAACCAATCACAACATTTATAATCATCCGGTAAAAGACAACGTTTGATTGTGTCAAATTGCCATGCTCCTAATATTGAAGTCTATGGTAATCTCAAGTGGAAGGACTAAATCATAGACCTATCAAGAGTTATACCTATGAATTAATCCATGTGGTGTTCTCATAAATGGTTGGTTCAATACATTATTTCCTAACAAGTACTCATGATCTCGATTCATATCCTTATATGCATGATCATCACATGACTATCAATCAAGACTGGCACATGCCCAAATTGGAAATATGCAAATATGCAATCAGTTATAATAAAAGAGCAAATGAAAATCTCTATTTTATGAACTAAGTTTATATGATAAACAATGTTTGTAGATTTACCTAGGGCACATGCCCAAATTGGAAACTCGGCACAAGTAAGTGAGACTCATGTTTTTAATCAATTACGAAATGTAATTTAGTAATATTAGAGTATGTAGTACGAAAGACTAGAATAAGGCAATGTATTATGGCTTAACCATGTTTTATTACTATTTTACAAATGAAAATGAATCTGAGAAGAGGTTCGATAGGACGTATCGGCCTCGGGTGGATTCTATGTTGGAGTGGCTACCCAATATCGCACCCCCAGTGACCTGAAGTATCCCGATAAATGTTTTCCATTGATGTTGGTAGCACATCAGTTATAAACCAATCAGATGATCAGTGATTGGATTATTGAGGACGTAGGAATGCAACTCTATCTTGAAACTGAAACCAAAATATAAGTCACAGTATAATTGCATATAACATGTGAATTAGCATTCAGTTATGTATTTTTTATATTACTTCAATGTCCCTTTCAGGTAAGTTTTGGATTCATATTGTTATGCATTATTCTTGATATTTAGTTGATAACTGATGTAGTCCTGAGAGTCACTTACTGAGCATATATGAGCTTACCCAACTTAACAATTTTAGGTTCACAAATGAGCGCAAAGAACAAAGAAAAGGGAAAAGCTAGGAGTTTCAGAATCTTCTATTGCATGTACCGATATTGACGAGTCAGTAATATATATATTGAGTATGTTTATGTAATATAACTAGGTTAGGGCTTGTTTTAATTATCGATGGATTTTCGGATTGGATAGTTTTGTATATAGTAAAGTTTAACAAAAAGTTTTAAATTTTTGTTGTGTTTGATATGTTGTTTTTTCAAAATATACGATATACAAGTTGTTGCCAAGTACAAATGGAAGGGCTGTTGACACTAGGTAGTACTAATCTAGTTTACTAGGGCTTAATTAGGATTTCAGGTCAGGTATCTCTCTAATTGGGATAGGGAATGTCACATACACCAATTGATTGATGTTGTCAATGCTTTAAATAGAGAAAAGGGCATGAAGGGTAATTATAATAGGAACTTCTCAGTACTATTTCTTGATAGAGATGTATAGTAACGATGATGAAATGAAATCCTGTAGGCACATCATCAACTGAATAGTTGGAATTGATAATTACAAATTTGTTCTTGAGAGTTTAGATGTGAGCTAAACCAGGTATTTGGTTAACTTGGTGATGAAATGATTAAGAATTCTAATTCGAACTACTTGATAGACAAAATTTGGCTATTAAGTGTAGTATTCATATTAGACTGTCTAATAAAATTTTGCTGAACGTATTAGATTCTGAAATAAAAATTCAATTCAGGTAGTATGTTTGGTAAGAGTAATTTTGATAATCTCATGAATCTCTATATATTATTTATACAGGCAATGCCATATTGTATTGGAGTATACGATGGAGTATATGATGAAGAGTATGGAATGTCTAAGATGAATAAATTTTTTAAATGAATTAATAAAGAGATATGAGATTTATTTAGTAGGTTGAGAGTGAATATTGAAAACCTAAAAGGTTAGGTAAATTCTTGTCTATACCTAACGATGAAAAAGAAATGTAGTTGTAGATTATGTAGTGAGGTTAGTAAGATTTTAGACGTCAGCACAATATGGTAAAAGTTATAGTTGATAGATTGAACAAAGTCTGCATTTTCTTGTTAGTGTCAATAGTTTATCAGACATGCTTGGAAGTGGATGTGGTAAGGCAGATTGGATCTGGATGAAAAGGTTAGCTAGAAGAAGAACTCTGGCCTTTTTCATCAGTAAACCCTGAATCACCCTAAGCATTCACTGTCCATTCAAAGGCTATATTTTTGAGCTTGTCTCTTAGAAAATATGTGACAGTTGAAAGAAAATGGGTTCTTCTGTGTGGGTTCCTTAATGATGATGGTAATGTGATAGATTACAATGCAACTGTGTTCAAAATTCTACATGCCTAATATTATCATACAGTGGAGATATGAATAATGATTGGAGATACTTGAGTTGTGGAAAATGAAGGTAAGAAACTACACAAAGAAGATAAAGCCGACTAGGTAATATATAACTATAACTTGATAGAAATAAAATGTCGAGAATTCAGGCGTCATATATTATTGGAGAATTCAAAAGAAAATGTTTTTGTGCTTTTGAAAGCCTCGTCTGTGAAAGCATTTTGTAGATTTGGATTAAGCTAAAATAGTGGAGTTGTTGGGTCCACACTAATTAAGTCGAAAGGAAAGAATGAAACGGTAACTCAGTTACATTTGAATTAATCGAAAAGGGAGTTCAATAACGCAGATAGGAACTGACGAGTGAAAGCTAGCTTGAGAAATGTATTCTGCACTTCATTCTTAGTAAACAAAAATTAACTTAGTTGACTACTATTCGGTTAGAGCTGATAGCTATTATATAACTAAGTTGCATTTATTTTTAAAGTAAAGTTGATAAAAAGCTTTGTTTTAGTAGTATGGTGGTGTAACCACATACATTAGAAAAGCGAATGAAAAGGTAACTTAGGAACAGGAGTTATAAATGGAATAGTGATTTCCATTTTTCTTCAGAATTACTGGTGACTTGTACGTTTCCATTCATTTCGATTGTCTTAAGTTGGGGAGGCTGTAAGGACCCATACCCTAAACAGGTAATTAATGCTAATTCGAATCCTAATTAACTTGAGTAAGGCTCGTGGTAAAGTGCAACTTGTCTCGATTAGGATGTGTGTGGATTTGTGTGATGCATTTTGTTTGTATGGATTGCATTATGTATTATTTATGAAAAATAATTAGATTAATTAGCATATAATGGAATTAAATGATAAATTATGGGACGCCTAAATACCGTGTGTAGGTGAAGGATGATGCATATGGGTTGTGTGGATAGCGTACACATGTCGAGTGTGCTCATTGGGGTGTACTGCGTAATTATAAGAGTAAATATAGGTGTATATAAATTTAAATATATTTTTGTATATAATATATATATATATATTAAAATAAAAATAAATTGGTAGGTGTTGAGTGATACGTGGGGTCAAAGGTGACACGTGTGGGTTGTACGGTAGTGTGCAAAACCAAATGAACTCATCGACGCGTACGGCGAATTTATAGGCGCAAAAATACAAGTGTATATATATATTTATTTAAAATGTATATATAAATATATATTAATAAATAAAAATAAAAAATGAGAAATGACCAAAAAGGGCATTTTATTTGTAAATAAAAGAGGAGAAGGATGTGGGTATTTTTGTCATTTGACCTACCCCAATATAAATATCTAAATCACCACCGCCTCTCACCATTTCTCACATTTTGTTAGAACGAAGGAGAGAGAAAGATCAGCCAAGGGGGAGCATGCCCAATCAACAATGCGATCACCGTGGTTACGCGAAGAGAGTAAAGTGAGCTCCTCTTCTCTTTTTTTGTCATTTCGATTTCGATATTTGGGGGTTTTTAGTGGGATTTTTGTGTCGGGACCGTGGTGATTGGTCCTATTAGTCTGGTGAGCCAAGAGGGTTCACTAGAATCCTTTACAATCCGGGAATTCATGATGATTTGATTTAAGTTTGTGTTTTTAATTGTTTTTGGTATTTTTGATGAATTATAATGATTTATGTAGAATTGATGGTGTTGATCATTGTGATCAAGGTAAAACCCCTCTTGGGCACTTTAGGATGATATTGGAGTATGTTGGATGAGTTTGGTGTGGAGTTAGAGGCATCAACAGAGTCGCGACGAGTTGGGGAAGACAAAAAGCCACATTTAGGGGTTCCATGTCCTAGCGCCGTGGAGGGTAAAACCCCATGGCGGCTCGGCATCAAGCTGCCTGAATTCCCACCGTGGCTCGCGTCACCATGTGTTTAAATGCCTGACGCCACCCATGGCGTCAGGATAGTAAAATGAAATGAAAAAGAAAAAGAAAAGAAAAAAAAATGGGGTTTCAGACTCGGATTTGAATAGGACTTGGACCTGGAGTCTTAGAGTCAACTTAGGATTGGTAAAATACCAAATTATTGAGAATAGAGGGATTTCAAATATAGATTTACCTAGAAGTTTAATAGAAGGTCTTAGGGTTTGATGAGAGTTGAGGGACCCATTTAAGGGTTCTAACTAATGAGTATTAGACTCAAATTAATTATAATTAGTCTATGTTAGGTTCTCGATCGGCGGGGAAAAGGCTGAGGATTCGTGGAGTGATGTAAGTTGGTATAAAGTTAGGAAAGCTCAACATAAGCAAGTGGGACTCGTACTCTTATCAATTATCCATCGTAAATTAATATATTTAGCGCACTTAGCATTATATACTGGGAATGAGGCAATGTATAGTGACTTGACTATTTTTGTCAAACTGTGTTTCAAAATGAAAATGCTTGAAAATTTGCGAAAAGGCGAATCGGGTTTGAGGGATGTGAATGTACGCCGGGGCGGTATAAATGTCACTACTTCATCCTCGTTAGCCAAAGGTACCTGTGTCAGCATTGTCCTTTTGGAGTTGGCAACACATTCAATTTTCAATCAACTGTTTGAATCGCATGCTAATCGCATGTGGATTTAGTGGTTGAGTTATTGGGAGATATGGGAGTGCAACTCTGCTTTAAAAATCGAAGAAAAATACAAGTCACGGGTACAGTTGAAAATGACTATTGAACGTGTATTTCATTATGTATTGTTTATATCATTTTCAATACCTGAGTAGATATGTTTTACTTTCATATTGTTATGTATTGAGTCATGGATATTATATGGTAGTTGATCGATTTACGAGCATCACTTACTGTGCATGTTGGAGTGCTCATTCCCCGATTAATATTTCAGGTTATCAGAGTGTGCTTCAGCTCAAGGATAGAGAAGAATTAAAGTCTATAGTCTTTTCTAGGGTGCTTCAACCCTAAATTATTGTTTCTTAATAACTAGGGTTGGGTTATGAATTTTATACCAAGGTTTATACCAATTTTTATAACTTGTGTTTTATCCAAAAAGTTTTAATTTTTTGTTGTGTTTTGGTTTATTTATTATTCAATTACCAAGATAACATGTTAGGTTTGATATAGTTGGTATTAGGCTGCTTGCTCTAGTTAAGTCTATCCAGTGAACTGGGCTTAATTAGGGTTTCAGGCCGGGCATTTCTATAATTGGGACAGGGGATGTCACACTCGGAGACTATAGTACAATAGTCAGGAGCATGGCAAGGTTGGATCGAGGTTTGTTAGGGGCTTTAGAGTGTATTTGAGGTGCGTAAACCCTAACAGAAACACATATGGAGTATTCAATTGTTTCCAATTCATTCATTTATTGCTTTTACTTATTTCCATTAAATTATTCATCTTTCTATCATTGGTTGGTTTAACTATCGGTCGGTTGTATTGATTTTTGTCGTTGGAGGTTTTTCAGGGCGGTGTAGTATGGGTTCTAGCACGTAAGATTGTAGCACCTGTGACCCGTCCCTTGGTGAATGGTAACCCAAGCTACTTCTAGTGTACGTGTTCGGTGGATTAAGATTCAGGCCAATCCACAGCTAGTAGTCTGGGTGTAACCCATGCGTGAGATAGGCTGCTGGGATCATCCGGATTAATAAAGTATGATCTAGCCCACTATGCGTCACACATTCCTCTAGTTTTATCGATATTACTGTGCAATTTCTTGGTTGCTTTGTTATTATCTTATGCTAATTTAGTTTTCATGGTTGTTAACTATGCACGTGATGATTTACATTTGCCTGTTGTTACCACATGTTTAGCTAACCTTATTTATTAGCTTCTACTATTACATACTTGTTGGTTTTCTTTAGGAATTTACTCACTGGACTTGCCATCTGTATTTGTTAGGATGACCGAGTGCAGATCTAAGTACGAGCAAAGGCAAGAAGAAACTGGTCGACAACCTCTGATTGTCTATAGTCTAGGACCTACCCATACGTGCTACTTTTTGATATTTTGATTTAGTTTTGGATATCAAGGGACTTTGTATGACCATATACATGTATATATTCTCTTTTGTCGCCTTATATATAGTGCATTATTTCGTGTTTTCCACATAGACCGATGCTTTAAATTGTTATGAATATAAATGTTAACTTTTACTTTAAGTCTTCCGCTGAATACATTGCTACATAAAACTTCGACAAATAGCTAAATAATGATTAAATGGCTACATAATAATTGATTAACGAGTTAGCATGAGAATCAAGGAATCTTACTTGCCGAATGGACGTCAGAGGTGTGAATAATGCAGCGCGGGGGCAATGTGGCAGGGTTGCGGAACCCACCCAGTACCTCTAATACTTATGCTATTGTCTAGCATTGTCATGAACAACCCCATTGGTCGGAGTAGACCTACGATTGATAAGTCAGTATTTATCGGATTTTATAGTCTATTTTAATATAGTTTAGTGTTAAAGTTTATAAAATATATGTCTAATTATATTTAGTTTTGGTTTTCAGGCGAAACGGAGTGCACGGTTGGATCTGGGTGGAAAAATACTAAAAATAGAGTATTTACTTGCAGTATTCGGATACCGGGAGAGTTAGTCTCGAAATTTACACCAACAATGGGTAATTGGAGTCCGCAGTGACACATGTCAAAAGCAGATTCACCAAATCGCGTCATACAGCAACATTCCAGCCAATCGTTGGCCGCCACGTCGTCTGTCCAGCAGCTTCTCAACCAACCCGCACCTGCCACGCCATCTTTCACAGTAGTCTCCTCTCTCCAGCTCGTTGATCTGCCTCCAGATGCGCATCCACACGAACTCCAAGATTTTCGGTAAGAATCGCGCGAATTTGCCCAGCACAGTCGCCTGCCACGTGTCGCTCTGCGACTGGTCTAGCAAGGCGCCGACTTCAAGTTCCAGCCTATCACAGATCGCCACGTGTCATTCCCACACCTCACAGCACGTCACCGCCTCCACTCTCGGCCAATCCGCTCACGCCACGTCAGCCGGTTAAGCCCTCTCCTCCAATCACCTTCTGACACGTCAGCAAAGCCCAAAATTCACCCAATCAAATGCTGACATGTGTCAAGGACGAAAATACACCCAAAAATAGTTTACTCTCTTCCATAGACCAATTTTAGTAGTTTTACACATTAGGAATTTAGGTATAAATAGAACATTTATTATTCATTAGGGGACTCTCTCTCAGTCTCACCCTCTCTGCATTATTTTGTGAGTAGCCATGTTCGGCTAATCAAGTCATTGCCTTGGTCGGAGGTGAAGCAATTCAAGATTATGGATTCATGGCATAACTTATGAGATCTTTTATTTTATTATTTAATTTAATTTAATTTCTTCTATTTCATTGTTGTTGATTTTAATGAATATGGTTTAAATCTAGGGTATGTATGTGGCCAGTGCATGCTTTTAGGTGGATAATCTATAGTTAATTGACTAATTAGTATCCGTATTGTACTTTTGGGACAATATAAGTGACAAACATTCACCCGATTGCCGTCAAAACCTTTCGGTTCTTGAGTGTGCAACAATTGAATCTAGGTTAAATCGGGAGCGGACACGATTCGGTTGTCTAGGATTAGCATTCCCATAGAAGATTATTACTGCGATTAATGTGTTAAATCTTATGGCTGATGTTTAGGGTTATACATTAATTAGGGAAGTAGTTAGTGGCGGATGTCCTAGCTATCGAGATTAGGGGAATTAGGAATTTCTGGCGGATGTCGATTTTCCATAGCTAATCTAGGGGAACTTGAATTAATAATTATTTTGCGAAAGATTGACGATCATGATATGCCATTGAATCTTGATCTTGTCTTGTGGAACCATAGACTTAGGTATTTAAATTAATTGTTCGTAGTCGTAGGTATTTCTTTTAGTTTTTTAATTTCTTAGTAATTAGATTAGTTAATTAAATCATTTTCTCTAAGCCCCCATTTCTCCTTTCTTTTAGAACCTTAGAAAGATTACCAATCACTGTGGGATCGACCCTTTGCCACTATCTGCAAATAGTTGGTTTAAGGAATTATTTTATTAACATGTTCGACGAGCGTCAATTTTTTGGCGACGTTGCCGAGGATTGGTTTTTCTTTCTTTGGTTTTATTTATTTATTTATTTTTATTATTTGTAGTTTCTTTATACCCTTATCTTTAGCATGTTTGCAAGAAACTCCACCATGGCCGCCTCTTCACAATATTCTTCTAGCTGGCCCTTTGCAGTACAACAGGAACCTATCACAGCTTGTAATCTATTTAGTGGTTGTCATCATTTTCCTAATGTATGTCCCTTTGACTACTGGAGTAATTCATCGCCACAGCCTAACAAATATAGTTCCATGCGGAATCGACCTTCAAGGGATAAAATAAGGTTTCGTTTAGAGACTGAACAGGACATGTACCTCAACGAGCAAGAATTAAACCAATGGATTCAAGAAAAGAAGTAAGAAGCTGAAGAGGAAATAAAGTTAATTCTCCAGAAAAGATCAGCGAAGACCATGAGTGCAATTCCATTAAAGAGTGTTGAGGTGAAAGATGAGGAATATTGGAGTGATTACGAAGAGTCAAAGGGGGAACTTGAAGTGTCTCAATCAGAGCCGAAGATTGTTATTGCACAAACTTACGAAGAAGAAGCCGAAAAAGAGATTGAAGTCACTTTAACAAGGCCGGAAAAACTACAACAAGAGAGAAAGGACGATCAATCCTTTGTATTGGTAAACCCACCCATCCTCCCGTATATATTTGATGATTTTGACATGGAGGTGGATGTAAAGGAGCGTTCGAAGACTTTTTGCACTGCCGACACCTTTGTGTTGGACGATCCAGAAATTATAGATTCATATGTGCTTAAAGTCCCAGATAAGCTCCCATTTCTGAACAAGGGCATGTCTGTTTCACTGCCAAATGCTAGAGGAGAGTGTATCATTCTTGGATACTCATTATTGGAAGGCGTCACGTGAAGACAACATACGCCAAGTCGAGCCAAAGACTTTAAACAAAAGCGCTATTGGGAGGCAACCCAAATTTTGATAAATATTATTTAGTTTTATTTTATTTTTATTTTTATTTATTATTATTATGCATGAACTTATATCTTTTCCTTTTTCTTATCATTATCATCTTCTTATCACTATCATGTTCTTTCACCATTTTTGTTTATTTTTTTGTGTTTAGACCACTTGACTTGTTTTCAACCTTAAGGACAAGGTTCGAAATAAGTTTGGGGGTATTTTAGGGATTGTGGATAGTGTTGGATGGATTTTCTTGCAAAAGATCGCAGGTATGATTATTAATTTTTTAAAATTATGTGGTTGAAGGATGGTAATGGTGGTGTTATCCTCATTCTTTTATCTTTCCATCTCTTTTTCTTCGGTCATTAATACTTCCATCTTCCATTTCACTAGGATATGATACATTTTCATGCATGCATTTAGTATAATTTTATTAGGAGTAGACATGTGTCTATCTATGTTTGTTCTTGCATTTAGACCTTACATAGTGTCATATGTCACATATGTTGCATTTAGAGTCACCCGAAACTTTGGTTCATGCCTTTGGTTGTGGATGAGTACATTATAGTTGCTTTTTAACTTGAAACTCAGGAAAAATTAGGAGAAACATTCAATCAAGCCGTAACTCAGCATTTTTATGATTTCATGATTAGGGACTTAGTATGATGGTTAAACTTTGTGCTAGATACCACAATGGGCAAACGGTCAGAATTGTGCATGTAATAGTGCTTTAATTAATATTTGATAATCTGCTTAATCATAGTAAAAGTGAGAAAGGCTAATAGGAGTTTTCTTAATATAGAGAGTCCCACAAGATTTCATAGGAAATGGAGCAGGAAATCTTGTGGTGGGAAAAAGTGAGAAAAGCGGTCCGTAGGAAATGGAGCGGGGACCGTACTACTTGAAAAAAAAATTATGACAAAAAAAAATAGAGCGTATATATTGAATGAATAAAGGTGAAAGTTTATGAAAACTCTTCAAATAAAAAAAATTTAGCTCGAGTGCTTTCACTAGATTAAGTAATATTTTAAACTTGCATGCTTCAATGTATAGACCAAAAAAACTCATGAGTAGTTAATAGCCTTTGTTTTGACCAAATCTGTCTTTAAAGTGTGATCTTAACTGTGTTTGAGTTGCGAGTTTTGACATATCATAACTCTGAAATTTCTTGAGTGGCTTGTTACTTGGCGACTATGTAAATCAAAGGAACTCCATGAATTTTGAATTGGGTATAGGAATAGGTATAGGAATAGGTATAGGTATAGGTATAGGTATGGTCTAGGTTTATGATTAGTTTAGTTAATGCATTAGGAGTCTAGTTTAGTATGTGTTGTCAAATATACCTTTGCTCGAGACGTGCAAAGTCTTAAGTTTGGGGGTATTTGATAAGTCAGTATTTATAGGATTTTATAGTCTATTTTAATATAGTTTAGTGTTAAAGTTTATAAAATATATGTCTAATTATATTTAGTTCTGGTTTTCAGGTGAAACGGAGTGCACGGTTGGATTCGGGGCGGAAAAATACTCAAAATAGAGTATTCTCTTGCAGTCTTCAGATACCGGGAGAGTTAGTCTCGAAATTTACACCGACAATGGGTAATTGGAGTCTGAGTGCTACATGTCAGAAGCAGATTCGCCAAATCGCGTCATACAACAACGTTCCAGCCAATCATTGGCCGCCACGTCGTCTGACTAGCAGCTTCTCAACCAACCCGCACCTGCCACGTCATCTCTCACAGCAGTCTCCTCTCTCCAGCTCGTCGATTTGCCTCGAAATGCGCATCCACACGAACTCCCAGATTTTCGGCAAGAATCGTGCAAATTCGCCCAGCACAATCGCCTGCCACGTGTCGCTCCGCGACTGGTCCATTAAGGCGCCGACTTCAAGTTCCAGCCTATCACAGATCGCCACGTGTCATTCTCACACCTCACAGCACGTCACTGCCTCCACTCTCTGCTAATCCGCTCACGCCACGTCAGCCGGTCAAGCCCTCTCCTCCAATCACCTTCTGACACGTCAGCAAAGCCCAAAATTCACCCAATCAAATGCCGACATGTGTCAAGGACGAAAATACACCCAAAAATAGTTTTCTCTCTCTTCCATAGACCAATTTTAGTAGTTTTACACATTAGGAATTTAGGTATAAATAGAACATCTATTATTCATTATGGGACTCTCTCTCACTCTCACCCTCTCTACATTATTTTGTGAGTAGCCATGTTCGGCTAATTAAGTCATTGCCTAGGTCGGAGGTGAAACAATTCAAGATTATAGATTCATGGCATAACTAGTGAGATCTAATTGTTTTATTATTTAATTTAATTTAATTTCTTCTATTTCTTTGTTGTTGGTTTTTATGAATATGATTTAAATCTAGGGTATGTATATGACCAGTGCATGCTTTTAGATGAAAAATCTATAGTCAATTAACTCAATTGTATCCGTAATTGTACTTTTGGGACAATATAAGTGACAAACATTCACCCGATTTCCGTCAAAACCTTTCGATTTTTGAGTGTGCAACAATTGAATCTAGGTTAAATTGGGAACGGACACGATTCGGTTGTCTAGGATTAGTATTCCCATAGAAGATTATTACTGCGATTAATGTGTTAAATATTATGGCGGATGTTTAGGGTTATACATTAATTAGGGAAGTAGTTAGTGGCGGATGTCCTAGCTATCGAGATTAGGGGAATTAGGAATTTCTGGCGGATGTCGATTTTCCATAGCTAATCTAGGGGAACTTGAATTAATAATTATTTTGCGAAAGATTGACGATCATGATATGCCATTGAATCTTGATCTTGTCTTGTGGAACCATAGACTTAGGTATTTAAATTAATTGTTCGTAGTCGTAGGTATTTCTTTTAGTTATTTAATTTCTTAGTAATTAGATTAGTTAATTAAATCATTTTCTCCAAGCCCCCATTTCTCCTTTCTTTTAGAAGCTTAGAAAGATTACCAATCACCGTGGGATCGATCCTTTGCCACTATCTGCAAATAGTTGGTTCAATGAATTATTTTATTGACGTGTTCGACGCGCGTCAATTTTTGTCGCCGTTGCCGAGGATTGGTTTTTCTTTCTTTGGTTTTATTTATTTATTTCTTTTTATTATTTGTAGTTTCTTTATACCCTTGTCTCTAGCATGTTTGCAAGAAACTCCACCTTGGCCGCCTTTTCACAATATTCTTTTAGCTGGCCCTTTGCAGTACAACAGGAACCCATCACAGTTTGTAATCTTTTTAGTGGTTGTCATCATTTTCCTAATGTATGTCCCTTTGAATACTGGAGTAATTCATCGCCACAGCCTGACAAATATAGTTCCATGCGGAATCAACCTTCAAGGGATAAAATAAGGTTTCTTTCAGAGACTAAACAGGACATGTACCTCAACGAGCAATAATTAGACCAATGGATTCAAGAAAAAATCAAGAAACTGAAGAGGAAATAAAGTTAATTCTCCAAAAAAGATCAGCGAAGACCATGAGTGCAATTCCATTAAAGAGTGTTGAGGTGAAAGATGAGGAATAATGGAGTGATTACGAAGAGTCAGAGGGGGAACTTGAAGTGTCTCAATCAGAGCCGAAGATCGTTATGGCACAAACTTACGAAGAAGAAGCCGAAAAAGTGATTGAAGTCACTTTAACAAGGCTGAAGAAACTACAACAAGAGAGCAAGGACGACCAATCCTTTGTATTGGTAAACCCACCCACCCTCCCGTATATATTTGATATTTTGACATGGAGGTGGATGTAAAGGAGCGTTCGAAGACTTTTTGCACCGCCGACACCTTTGTGTTGGACGATTTGGAAATTATAGATTCATATGTGCTTAAAGTCCCAGATAAGCTCCCATTTCTGAACAAGGGCGTGTCTGTTTCACTGCCAAATGCTAAAGGAGAGAGTATCATTCTTGGATACTCATTATTGGAAGGCATCACGTGAAGACAACATACGCCAAGTCGAGCCAAAGACTTTAAACAAAAGCGCTATTGGGAGGCAGCCCAAATTTTGATAAGTATTATTTAGTTTTATTTTATTTTTATTTTTATTTATTATTATTATGCATGAACTTATATCATTTCCTTCTTCTTATCATTATCATCTTCTTATCACTGTCATGTTCTTTCACCATTTTTGTTTATTTTTTGTGTTTAGACCACTTGACTTGTTTTGAACCTTGAGGACAAGGTTCGGAATAAGTTTGAGGGTATTTTAGGGATTGTGGATAGTGTTGGATGGATTTTCTTGCTAAAGATCGCAGGTATGATTATTAATTTTTTAAAATTATGCGGTTGAAGGATGGTAATGGTGGTGTTATCCTCATTCTTTTATCTTTCCATCTCTTTTTCTTCTGTCATTAATACTTCCATCTTCCATTTCACTAGCATATGATACCTTTTCATGCATGCATTTAGTATAATTTTATTAGGAGTAGACATGTGTTTATTTATGTTTGTTCTTGCATTTAGACCTTACATAGTGTCATATGTCACATATGTTGCATTTAGAGTCACCCGAAACTTTGGTTCATGCCTTTGGTTGTGGATGAGTACATTATAGTTGCTTTTTAACTTGAAACTTAGGAAAAATTAGGAGAAACATTCAATCAAGCCGTAGCTCAGCATTTTTATGATTTTATGATTATGGACTTAGTATGATGGTTAAACTTTGTGTTAGATACCAAAATGGGCAAACGGTCAGAATTGTGCAAGTAATAGTACTTTAATTCATATTTGATAATCTGCTTAATCATAGTGAAAGTGAGAAAGGCTAACAAGAGTTTTCTTAATATAGAGAGTCCCACAAGATTTCATAGGAAATGGAGCAGAAAATCTTGTGGTAGGAAAAAGTGAGAAAAGCGGTCCGTTGAAAATGGAGCAGGGACCGTACTACTTGAAAAAAAATTATAGAGAAAAAAAATAGAGCGTATATATTGAATGAATAAAGGTGAAAGTTTATGAAAACTCTTCAAATAAAAAAGACTTAGCTCGAGTGCTTTCACTAGATTAAGTAAGATTTTAAACTTGCATGCTTCAATGTATAGACCAATAAAACTCATGAGTAGTTAATGGCCTTTGTTTTGACCAAATCTATGTCTTTAAAGTGTGATCTTAATTGTGTTTGAGTTGCGAGTTTTGACATATCATAACTCTGAAATTTCTTGAGTGGCTTGTTACATGGCGACTATGTAAATCAAAGGAACTCCATGAATTTTGAATCGGGTGTAGGAATAGGTATAGGTATAGGTATAGGTATGGTCTAGGTTTATGATTAGTTTAGTTAATGCATTAGGAGTCTAGTTTAGTATGTGTTGTCAAATATACCTTTGCTCGGGACGTGCAAAGTCTTAAGTTTAGGAGTATTTGATAAGTCAGTATTTATAGGATTTTATAGTCTATTTTAATATAGTTTAGTGTTAAAGTTTATAAAATATATGTCTAATTATATTTAGTTTTGGTTTTCAGGTGAAACGGAGTGCACGGTTGGATCCGGGGCAGAAAAATACTCAAAATAGAGTATTTACTTGCAGTATTCAGATATCGGGAGAGTTAGTCTTGAAATTTACACCGACAATGGATAATTGGAGTCGCAGTGCCACATGTCATAAGCAGATTCGCCAAATCGCGTCATATATAGCAACGTTCCAGCCAATTGTTGGCCGCCACGTCGTCTGTCCAGCAGCTTCTCAACCAACCCGCACCTGCCACGTCATCTCTCACAGTAGTCTACGATGCACCGTGAAATATCCCAATACACCACAACGTGCGTCGCAAGACATCTTATGGGTTGACTATTCCCTAAGATGTGTTGCCATGTGCTGATAAGAGAATTCACTGCAACGTACATCGCAAGACAGATCTCGGGTCGACAATTCAACGAGAGCTTATGCCACATGCTAATATGAGAAAAAATGGCAACGTGCATCGCAAGAAATCTCTCGATTCAACTATTCACTCAGAGGTAATACCACGTGTTGATATGAGAAAACACCACAATGTGCATTACAAGGCATCTCTCGGGTCGACTATTCACCGAGAGGTGATGCCTCGTGTTGATATGGGAAAACACCACAACGTTCATCGCAAGACATCTCTCGGGTCGACAATTCACTGAGAGGTGATGCCACGTGCTGATAAGATAAAATATCATAATTGTAACGATCCGCAAATTTAACTCAGGTCATGTGTTAATTTTCAGGACTATGATCTGACCCTCGTGACTCGTAATACTGTATAAGCTTCGGGAGTCAACACAGAGGTATAATTAATTTTTCTGTGGTGTTTTGTATTATTATTTTTACCTTAATGCAAATGTCAGATGGTTAAATGCATGTTTTTGTTTTATTTATCGCATCGTATTTGTGTGTAATTTTTCACCTAGGAAAACATGATTATATGGATACTGGGCGAATTACAGGTACACAAAACGCAAGAAAAATGATATTTATAAAATTTCAAGGAAATTATAAAAAATGTAAACAAAAATGTGTATTAAACTATAGTGGAGATGGTTCAAATTGAAAATTTAAATTAAAATGCGACTCGTGCCTCTACCCGAAGGGTGAAACGCTAGAAAAAGAGAACGTAAAAAATAGATATGTTACATTCTTAAATTTAAAAATTAAAAGTTTAAATTTATGAGGTGTCATCATATGAGTGAGTTACAAAAGATAAAGGTAACCTTTTTGACTTTATAAAAATAATTAAAAATTTTGTGGTTGTGAAGTGATTGACTTTGTTGATGTCAAACATTGAAGAGGGGAATAAAGATAAGAGAAGAGAAAAGAGAAATGGTGGAGGAGAGCTAGAGATTTTTGTTGCTTGTGGGGTTGGTGTCGATCAAATGGAATGTCAAGTTAAGTTGGAAAGCACAAAAGGTGAGCTTTATTTCATGGTATTAAGGGTATTTGTTGAGAAATGAAGAAAATTTTGAAGAAGTAGTTTCAATGTTTAAATTGTTTTAAATGGTAAAAACAAACTTGTTTAATCTTGATTGGGGTTTTGGTAAATCGCGGTGGAGCAACGATGATGTGTTGGCCGATGCCGACATCGCACTGGCCGCCAACTGGCCGACCAGCACCGAATAGGTGCTAGTCAAACCGCAGACAAACACTAAATTATTAAAACAAATTATCAATTGGTTGTAAAAAATAAAATAAATAAAGGCCAAAATTTGAGAAAACTGGTCGAGCCGAGACTTGGCTAATATAGTCCAACTCAAGATGCGACCAATGTGGTCATTACCTGAAAAGTTTCATATTTTTGATAAATGAGGTAAATGAAAATGAAATAAAACTGAATAATTTATTTTTAGAATAGTGGTTCTAACACAATTGGGAATGAACTTAATAATTACCAAGTGCATATTAGACTAGACAAAGTATCAGGGATTGGATTGGGAAGCGTGTCAGAGCAGCGAGAGCGTACATTCACGAAATTCGAGGCAAGTAAACCAATTAAAAAATGCTAAGAGTGTCAAGAAGGTAATCCTGTGATTATAACTAGCTAGGCAAATGTGAAGACCACCTACAGGGGAGCAGCTACACAACTAAACGTGAGTTTTCCCTTAGTAATGGATTGTTGTGGTTGTTTTGGATTTAAGACCACTTAGTTTGCCTCCCTTGATTCCTAGGCACTCAAATATCATTGAAATTACTTGTCAGTTATTTTATCATGCATTTTCTCGTTATTTATCTATCTTTAAATACCCGCATGATATTCAGGCTTTTTTTAAATGATTCATGAATTATTGTTTATATCCTTTTGGTTGTTACTTTCTACTTTACTATATTCACCGTCTACTTTGTGACAGTGAGTGCAGATCAGGCAAAGACTAGCAAGGGAAATGGGTCGATGATTGGCGACTTCCTCTGAGGACTCTTCAAATGGTTTCTTCCTTTATACACTGTATGTGTTGCCTTTTTCTTGTGATTATTGTACATACTATTTTTTATAACACTGGGAACTTTTGGGATTGAACTGTGACGACTCCAAATTCCCAATGCATTTGGGTACGCTCAGCCTAGACTCGTGCAGGTCCCCGGGTCGGTACTCAGCGAGCCTGACGAGCCTAGTCTGCCTCCGATTAATCAATTTAACAGTTTAACATGTACGCATAGGAAAAATAAACTAGAAGTGTAGGAATTAACTCAATCAAAGGGAAATCAGGAATCTATAAATGTGGAAAACCTCGAGAATTCATGTACATTCATATGTGAGCAACAAACGAGTACATTATATTCATTCAATATAATCCCAAGTTCGAAGACCAAAGTATACATATAAAGCATCATACATGCAAGCATTAGTAAACTTACTCTAAGGTCTTTAGTCCAACCGCTCAGAAGAAATCTCCTTGACAGGGCCCCTTGCCCTTCGAACACTCTGATATATCTGCACACACCGTCACAAACTTGACAGTGAGCAATTGAGAGAAATCAAAAGTAATGCCAAAAGAATATAATAGTAATTCATGAATATCAAGTAATGCAGTATAAATATCATGCAGTAATTGAAAGAGATAAACAATTAAATAGTTTAAGGAGCATGATAAGTAGACTGATAGATGACAACGAAACATGCGTGTTCCATGAAACAAATGAGGCAATAAGCAATCTAAATCATAGCATGGGGAAAGAGGACACTGGCTCTTCTCGGGCAACGTCACAACACTTGCTCAGCATGATAAAAGAGACACAGGCCTCATAAATCCAATGCCCAGGTACACACAACACCAGGGGTGGTCAGACAATCCTACAGGAAATACCCCTCGTTGCCCTAACTGATGTGGGCCACATGACACCTTCTCGACACACTCACGCCAAAGACACATATAACAAGAAATAACGGCGTACTAACATACGCAAGCTTGTGGTAAGTGTACTTACTTGACTATTCGCAACACGGTACAACTCCTGCAATTCTAACCCATTCTCCTGGGTTCCAGACTACCTGACATAAGTTGGAAACCACAATTAATGGGTTTTGGGTTAGTGTTTAGCTTTAAGTCCACTCGTAGAGTGGTATGCGGGTCACGCCGTGGGCCCATGGGCTTATGGCGTAACCACGACGTTTCATATCTATCAACGCATACACCACGAACACCACTCATGTTGTACAATGGAAAAATCCAACGGCGTGTTTCAATAACACACACACGAATTTACATTCACTAGTGATGCCGTGATGACCAGTTCGTGACAACGCCTTTAAAAACGCAAAACTGAATTGTATGTGATACATGCCATGGTGTAATAACTCATGAAAACTTTCCCAATACGTAAAATTGAAACAATAATGCCCAACACTACGTTTTCTCAAGACATCGTGTACACTTAAACATGAAAGTGTTTGATAGAATGAAAACCGAAATACCCAAAATGATAAATGCATGCCCGAGACGTCGTGACTACAAAACGATCAACGACGTCTTCGCGACGTTTTCCCCTAAAACCAGATCAAGATATCACACACAATCAGGATGTCGTATTCATGCCGTGTCTCTCATGGACTCCACAACGTCCTGGCAGCATGAATCACAATTGCTTCTGTTTGACTCATACGTGGGAGACGCCGCTAAGCAATGAATGTGCGACATCCTCACGGCTTCAGACGCAAACTTGAAAACCGAGAAACCCAAAACACAGTTTCGACCATAAACATCACGCCACTCTTTGGCAATCATCAATAGCACCTCATTGACCCCAAAACCCTCCGAATTCGACTTTGGATTCTCACAAAAACTTTGATAATGTCCGAGAATCTAAGATATACCAATTTATTGATTAATCAATCAAATAATGAACAAAAACAACATCAACAGCAACTCCCGGCATTGATGTCATTTTTTGATCGCTCCAGGGGTTGCCGAGACACCGGTGAGACACCAAGAACGTCTTCGACAAGCCGCCAGCATTATGGTGAGGACTTAATAACAAATTTCTTAAATAAAAACCCAAAAAAAAAGGAAAGAGAATGAAAAAGTTGTTCTCACCTTGATTCTAGTGAGAAAAGTGGTTTCTGGCGAGACCCTGGCAACCCAACCTTACCCAAAATGATTGTTCTTGCTCTCCAGGCAAAAAGAACAAAAGAGAAGAAAGAAGAACATTGGAGAGTGAGAGAGAGGGAGAGAGAGAGAAATGTGAAAAGTGTGGTGTGTGTGAGATGGGTGCTATTTATAGACCCTCATTGCATCCTCCATCGCACTCGCATCTCGAGATGAATCCCACAGCTCCTCTCTTGGATGTGTCACCACCCACTAGCTCCTCCATTTGACTCCTCTAAGTGACTATAATATCACTCAATTATTCGGCTCCTGTGTTGTTCTCGCACTCCTCAACCCATATTTCACCACAAATTCGATTCGTCGCGCACGTTGTCTCGTCACGTCCCAACATATTATTATATTAATTATCCATAAAAATTATTTATTAATATTTTCTGTGTTCTATCTCCCCCATTTATCTAGACGAAGCCTCACTCAGACTAATAGTCGCCAAAGGCTCGAGACTCATATTAGACTATAATACTAATAGAAAACATCACATAAATGTAATATTACTTCAGTGTCGACTCCCAATGTTTGAAATACTACGAAATATCATGCAGCCTGGTCACAGTCATGACAAGTGTAGCACAAGTCAGGTTAAATTTTGAGGGTTGTTATAGTCTCCCACTACTTATTAGAATTTTGTCCCCAAAATTAAACTAATATGTAAACTAACCCAACAACCTTACCAATCCTCATTGCAATCTCGAAGAGACTGATAAAACTCGAAGCAAGTCTTTCCTTGATTCTGAACCATTCGTGAACCTTCAGTATAGTGACATTCAGGTATACATAGTTTTTCCTTGATTCTGAACCATTCCTGGGCACTCTTAAGTCTCCAAGGAACCTGCCATACCTACAGTATGATCAACAGTCTCAGGACCAACTGTCACAACATCCTCTAGCTCAACCCAGCAAGAAAGTGATACACAAGGCCTATCATCAAGCGCTTCGAACGGTATCACGCCGATACTTGCCTAACAACTATTATTGTAAGCAACACGCATAAGTGAAAGTACCGCAGATTCTGACAAACTGTCAATGATTACCCCAACGCTATCGGGACCATGAGGAGATCGGGGCAAACTACTGATGAAATCCATAGCAATATGTTCCCACTTCCACTAAGGAATGGGTAGGAGCTGTAGTATTCCTCCAGGTCGTCAATGCTCAACATTAACGCATTGGCATATGTCACACACTGGAACATACTCCAACACCTTGGAAATCATCCCTGACCACCTGAAGAGATGTCGCATCTCAGCACAACCTTGGTTCGACCCGAATGTACAAAAAATGGGAGCGGTGAGTCTCCTAAAGTATTTCGTCACGCGCATCAGCCACCAACTGAAACCCTAGTAGCCCGCGATATCTTAAGCATGAGTCTGTCGACCAACTCCTGTCTGGGCAATCTGAACTGTCCGCTATCTCACTGTATCGTTGATATGATGCATCGCCCTGCTGTCCCTCACGTACAATGTCATGTGAGACGGTCTATAACCTCATCTGACCACGTATCTATGTCCTAGTAGTCGTCGGCACATGCGCTGAACTCATCAACTCGGCTACCTTACGTAGACTACGCTCGTGGGTCGAATAGTTCTTCTCATGAACCTTCAACTGTCTAGATGCATAAGTTATCGCGCGGCTATCCTGCATTAACATGCAGCGCAAACTAACCTTTGAATCATCCCTGTAGACAACCAAGTCTTTCCTGGTCTCGGGAATTGCTAGGACTAGTGCAACAGTTAGTTTCTCCTTAAGTGTGGCAAACATCAGTTCATATTCATTGTTCCACACAAACTTCACGTCAATTTCATTATCGGTGTAGCGTTCTTGCAGAAGTCCTGCACAAACTCTGCGGTAGTACCCCGCCAATCCATAAAATTATAAAATGGTAGTCAGAGTGGGCCACTCTATTCGGCTCTAATCTTCTCGGGATCAACAGAAACACCATTAGCTCCAATTACGTACCCTAACAAAGCATCAAACTCTAAAACCTCCAGTACTCTCATGTCTACTAGCAACTTGTAATCGCCTACTACTACCAGAATATCAAGACCTATCACATTCGGGTATATCTTATCCCAGCAACGTGTTAAGGATTGGGGTCTACTAAGTCTAACGAGTTTCACCCCTAACATGTCCACCATGTAATCAACAATAAATGAAACAGCAGAACCTGAATCAAACATGGTATGCATAAAAGTATCGCAAATGGAAATCATACCCTCAACAAGGTTTTTGGACGCCCTATGGTCCGGTTCAACAGCAGCCTGCACACGCTCCCACTAGTGCTGATGGTGTTGTGGATGTGCTTGCTATCTGGGTACAGTTCTTCTGGATGTGGCCCAACTATCCACATCGGTAGTAGGTACGAGTCTCCTATATTTGACTCTGTGTCTGACCCTGTCCTTGACTCTGCGTAACCTACGTTTTTCCTGATCTCTATCCTTGGCTCTGTCTACCACCTCTACCGGTAGACTGCCCCTGTGTCTGCTGCACTGACTTAGTAGGCTGAGGAGGATGACCCGCAAAGGTTGGTACCGGAGGAACCATCTGTGTCGGTCAGGTGGTTGACTCCATGATAGATCCAACACTCGGTGTTATGAAGTCTCGCTAACGGAACCTATTCATCCTCCGCCTCTTGTCCTGATGTTGGTCCTCTGATTAGGCTTTTGATCTGGCCGGTCTAACCCCCTCCTCTAGATGAGTGAGTATGTAGCTCTCCCTAGCTAGGCTGACTCATAGGCTATATGTAAGGTCTTCAGCTGGGTCGTGACCACCGAACCTCTAACTATGGGCAAAAGTCCTTCTTTGAAGTACTAGTCCCGGTCAGTCTTGATATCTGCAGATTCTCCAGCATAGGGTAATTGCGATATAAATTTGCCCTTGTACTTCGTTACTATCTTCTTAATGCCATGTCTCAACGAGATGAACTCGTTCTTTGCCATCAGAACAGTCGGGGAAAGTACTTTTGATTGAACTGGGTCTTGAAGTCAATCTAGTCTTTCGGAATGCCTCGTATGGTGATGATAGTCGTCCACCAATCATCTGCCTTCCCCTGCAGTATGGATAAAGAGATCGTTGCTGACATATGATCCTTAGTCGCGATGATGCTATGAATCTTCTCATGATTCTTCAGGATTAGCTCTGACATCAGGACCGCCATAAAACTTCAATGGGTCGTGCCTCTTGAATTTTCTCCACTACTTTGCCTCAGCAGTGGCTCTCAAACTCTTCTCTGGAGTCACAGTAGGAGTAATCTTTATAGTCTCCGCTAGCGTAGGAGGTGTCTCCTTCCCTCGTACTATCTCCATCTGCATCGGAGGTGTCTTAGCCTCCGTCTGTGTAACTGGCGTAATGACAGCTCCCTCAGGTATCATCGTCAATGGGATCGAAGTCGTAGATGCAGCAGCAATCAGAGTTTTTGCTTCTAGAGTAACAATAGGCGGCAATGGTGTAGTTGGGTTCGATGGTGTAGTAGTAGTTGGTTCGAGTGTCCTCAACAATCGTAACATCTCCTGTAACTGCTGATCCTACGTCGCAACTCTCTGTGTCAAAATGTGCACATCGTCCACGCTAGCATATTGTGTGTCGATCTTGCCACAGTCGTTACCTGAATTTGCCATCGTCGTCTAAACAAGATAACAAACTTCTCGAATCAGTCTATAGCTGCCGCATACAATAATAATACACACAACAATCATAACATATACAAAAGTTACCTGACTCATCCCATTCCTCCCCTAGCTAAGTTTCTAAAGGATTATAGGGTTTCCACTCTAAGTTCAACCATTACAAATTTTCGTTGATTTAAATGGCTTGTGTTTTATGAAATTTGAACCTAGTACTCTCTGATACCAATTGTGACGACTTCAAACTCCCAATGCATTTAGGTACGCCTGGCCTAGACCCGTGTAGGTCCCCGAATCAATACTCAGCGAGCCTAGTCAACCTCTGATTAATCAATTTAACAGTTTATGAATGAGTTATTGCAGTTTAACATGTACGCAGCAGAAAAATAAACTAAAAGGTAGGAATTAACTCAATCAAAGGGAAATCAGGAATCTATAAATGTGGAAAACCCTAAGAATTCATGTACATTCATATGTGAGCAACAAATGAGTACATGATATTCATTCAATACAATCCCAAGTTCGATGACCAAAGTATACATATAAAACATCATACATGCAAGCATAAGTAAACCTACTCTAAGGTCTCCAGTCCAGCCGCTCATAGAAATCTCCTAGACAGGGCCTTCAAACATTCTGGTATATCTGCACCCAACGTCACAAAATAGACAGTGAGCAAATGAGAGAAATCGAAAGTAATGATAGAAGAATATAACAGTAATTCATGAATATCAAGTAATGCAGTCTAAATATCATGTAATAATTGAAAGAGATAGAGAATTAAACAATTTAAGGAGCATGATAAGCAGACTAATAGATAACAACGAAACATGCGTGTTCCATGAAACAAACGAGGCTATAAGCGGTCTAAATCATATCATAGAGAAAGAGGACGCTGGCACTTCCTTGACAATATTGCAACACTAGCGCAGCATGATAAAAGAGAGACACGTGCCTCATAAATCCAGTACCCAGGTACACATAACACCAGGGGTGGTCAGACACTTCGGCAGGAAATACCCCATATTGCCCCAAATGGTGCGGGCCACATGACACCTTCTCGACATACTCACGCCCAGGACACACATAACAAGGAATAACGGAATGGAATGCCAACAATGGATAATAGCAAAGCAGCAATAAATGATAATGAATCACATGATATTTCCTTAGTGGCTTACTAACATACACAAGCTTGTGGCAAGTGTAATTACTTGACTATTCGCAACATGGTACAACTCCCGCAATTCTAACGTGTTCTCCTGGGTTCCCAACTACCTGACATAGCTTGGAAACCCCAATTAATAGGTTTAGGTTAGCCTTGAGTTCATCCTTGTTGAGTTTGGTTTAAAAACAGCTTTGAAAATGGGGCAAAACAGTTTAAAAGTCCACTGGTTGAGTGGTATGCAAGTCATACCATGGGCCTATGGCGTGACCGCGACATTTCATATCTATACACGCATACACCATGCACACCACTCATGCCGTACCATAGAAGAAAACCCAAATCGATCCCACGGCATGTTTCAATAACACACAAACACGAATTTACATTCACTAGTGACGCCGTGATGACCAGTTCCTGACAACGCCTTTAAAAAAGCAAAACCAAATTAAATGTGATACACGCTGTGGTGTAATCACTCATGAAAACTTTCTTAAAGCATAAAATCGAAACAACAGTGCCCAACACCTATTTTCTCAAGACATTGTGTGCACCTTAACATGAAAGTGTTTGATAGAACAAAAAATCGAAATACCCAAAATGATACATGCATTTCGGAGACGCTGCGATTACGAAACCCGCAATAATGTCTTCATGGCATTTTCCTGTAAAACCAAATCAAGATATCACGCACTATCAGGACATCGTATTCACGCCGTGTCTCTCATGGACTCCACAATGTCCCGACAGCATGAATCACAATTGCTTTTGTACAACTCATACGTGGAAGACGTCGCAACGCATGCGCGGCCTCCCCACGGCATCGAACGCAAACTCGAAAACCCAGAAATCCATAACACAGTTTTGACCATAAATATCATGCCACTCTTTGGGGATCATCAATAGCACCCCATTGACCCCAAAAGCCTCCGAATTTGGCTTCGAGTCATTACAAAAACTTTAATAATGTTCGGGAATCCAAGATATCCCAATTTATTTATAAATCAATCAAAGAATGAACAAAAACAACATCAACAACAACTCCTGGCATTAGTGTCATATTTTGATTGCTCTAATGTTATCGAGACACCAAGAATGTCTTCGGCAAGCTGCCTGCATCACGGCGAGGACTCAACAACGAATTTCTTAAATAAAAACCAAAAAATTGGAAAAGGGAAAAAGAAGGAAAAAGAGATGTTATTACCTTGATTTTGGAGAGAAAAGGGGTCTCCGACAAGACTTTGGAAGCCCAACCTTACCCAAAATGGGTATTCTTCCTCTCCAAGTAAAAAGAATAAAAGAGATGAAAGAAGAACGTTAGAGAGAGAGGGAGAGAGAGAAATGTGAAAAGTGCGGTGTGTGAGATGGGTGCTATTTATTGACCCTCATTGCATCCTCTACCGCGCTCGCATCTCGTGATGAATCCCACAGCTCCTCTCTTAGATGTGTCACCACCCACTAGCTCCTCCATTTGACTCCTCTAAGTGACTCGGGTATCACTTAATTATCTGGCTCCCGTGTTGTTCCCACGCTCCTCAGCCCATATTTCACCACATATTTGACTAGTCGCGCCTGTTCTTTCTTCACGTCCTGACATATTATTATATTAATTATTTGTAAAAACCATTTATTAATATTTTATGTGTTTTAACTCCCCCATTTACCTAAGCAAAGCCTCACTCAGACTAACCATCGCCTAAACAGCTCGAGACTCATATTAGACTACAATACTATATAAAACATCACAGAAACGTAATATTACTTTGGTGTAGACTCCTGAAGTTTGAAATACTGCGAAATATCATGCAACCGGGTCACAGTTCGAACAAGTGTAGCATAAGTCTGGTTAAATTTTTAGGGTTGTTAAACGAGAGACTTAGGATAGCATGTATTATCGTCTTATATATTATTTGTCACCAGATATACATGTTTATCCTCTTATTTTAGGGTTTCACACTTTAGGTTGTCCTGACTTTATGTTTACTGAGTTATTTAACCTTGTTAGAGTTTATTTCTACTGCGAACTATCTGAAAATGACATAAGCTAATAACTTAATAATAAAATTTAAATATTAACGATAATTTTACTATTGGTTGCTGACTTGGTCTAACTTGACTTCATGGGGACAGACTCGGGGGTCCACGTAGGTCTATGCCAGGTGGGGCCCAGTTGGTGTGGAAACTGGGGCCGTCACAATTGTTATCAGAGAGTAAAGGTTAAACCTTACCCTTGATTGTACCAAAACCAAAATAAAATACGAATCAATAATAAAGTTAGGAAACGATTGGAACCTAGATTAGAACCCAACGATCCTGACTTAAATACCTTAGTCGGGAAGTAAGGAGAGTTACGGAAAAGTAAAACTTGATCCTATATATTATATTTGTTGTGTTGTATTATACTATATCGGTAGTTATCCACTAATTCGGGGATTTGCCTTCTATTGCATATTGCGATGACATATTAAACCAAGCCTAGTGATGATAGTGGGGTTGCGGGTCCTTGAGTTGTTAGTGTCGAGGAGTTCTAGACTTTGTCATAGAGAGTTACATCCTACGATTAGCGACTAGAGGAGATCTTGAGGATATTGAGGACACCAGTTATGGCCGCACCATCACCACCATCTACATCGACTTTGCTCGTTACTTAGAAGACGAATACACCGACCACATCAGCTACTTCTGCAGCTACTACCACTATTGCAGCTATACCGGAGACTACTTTTTACCACTAGTACAAACTAAGGCAATGTTTGTTGTACCTCTTGTATAGACTCAGATAGCGCCTGCTACATCAGTAAAGAAGGGCTATAAGGCTACTACAGAGGCTAGGTAGTTACAGGAGTTTAAGAGGCATAACCATACATAGTTTTATGGTTGTACAAATTTGGTGGTTGCAGAGAGATTTATGAAGAGCCACTAGAAGGTGCACAGTATCATCGCTACTGAGGAGCACATGTGTCTGCCATTTATTCGTCGATGATACAGGGAGAGGCAGGTGACTGGTGGACTACGAATGTAGCTACTAGAGGAGTACCCAGGGATTGGGTTGACTTCATGAGACAGTTTAACTTGAATTATTTTCCTCCTACCATGCTGAGGGAGAAGAGGAATGAGTTGACTATCGTGCTACACTATGTTGATGAGTCCGTCATGGAGTTTATGGGACGATATTTACAATTACTTCAGTACGCTAGAGGCATGGTTGATAGAGATTTTGACCAGGTGTACTACTTCAATAAGGGTTTGTTCCCTGATATTGGTGGTTTCATTGTCTCCATTGAGTCGAAAGCATTACATAGAGCTTTTAAGATGAGCTTAGCTAGGGAGGGTTATTTGCGTACACATCCTGAGGAGGCTAGACCTACTCGACCATATACACATTTAGACCACCAATCTGACAGGGATAGGAAGAGGAAGAAGAACAAACAGGGTTTCAGGGATAATAGAGCTCATATTGTTGGGTCTATTGCATTACCACCATAACCTGCTCAACCAACTTATGTACCACTTATACCTGCATTGAGTTTGCTAGTAGACCGCTACAGGCTACTCGACCCATGCAGTAGACATAGAGGCAACATTCTGAGAGTAAGGATGTAGGTAGAGGTAGCGGACTGACACAGAGGTCTAAACAAGCACATACATAGAGATCTGGTCAGACACATACTTAGAGACCTGTATAATGACGTGGACAGGGTCAGACACAAAGGACTTCTTATGGATCGAAGGAGCAACGTACACACTTTAAGTGCGGTCAGATCGGCCATCTTCAGTGCCAGTGTCCAAAGTTGGGCTGAGCACAACCACAACATCATCAACAGTAAAGGGAGAAAATCCAAGTTGTTGAGCCAAATCAGGGAGCTTCATGTCATGTGAAGACCTAAATCTAATTTGTCGCTATTTGTAATGTAATTACAAAGGAGGACACCAGCTCCGACGCTTGTGGACCACAAAGCTAGGTCAGGGCACGCATGGGTTAGGTATACAGTTTGTTTTTGCTTATTATTGTGTATATTTAAGTTTGTTAAATTACATTGCAATGTGTGTATTTATGTTAGTTATTACCGAGTAAGAAAGTGTGACGGTTATTCGCCGCGAGTAGCGTGTAGACGTAGGTACGGGGTAGGCGAATTACAAATACATTAAGTCGGGGAATAATACATGCATCATAAATAATAAAATGCATTAAATAATTAATATAATATGTCGCTTAGACGTTAATGACATGGGTGTATACTATTTGCAAGCGTCACAAGGTGGGATCGGGTATCAGAACGCCCAACGATTTGTTTCGTTGTGCAAGAGAAGGATAAAATTAAGAGAACAGGTGTCCGTTAGAGTCACTTCAAGGAGGACTTATTGCCTAAATCCTAGCCATCTAACAGGGCTACGAATGCCCACCACCCATGGGATGAAAATCTAATATAAATAGCCTAGATTTTCCAACAAACCATCACATTTTCTCTCTCCTATATCTCTAATCTGAAAATTTGAGAAGGTGATGAGGATTTAGAGCAACTTGGGAGATCATTTGGAGGAGCATTTGGTGAAGAATTGATGATCCTAGGTGAGATTTGGACTCTCCTTGCAATTCCCTATCTTTCAGGTCCATTGTTGTAGGTTTTAACATGCGTTTTCAGATAGCAGTAGAGCGCACTGATTTGCTCAGCGTTGATATGGATTTTAAGTGAGGATTTGAGCATATCTCATTGAGTTTGGTTGATGTTGAGATTTTGAAGGTTTATCGGATTTTTATCGAGAAATATCGGGGTTATTGTCTCGGACGAGTTTCGTCGAGATTTTGAGAATATTTATGGATGGTTTGGTGATTCATGAGAGGTTGGGACGAGTTCGGACCGTGGGGATGAGTCAAGGTGCCAAAAAACCCAAGGAGTGCGGTTCTAGTTTAGACGCCGCCAGGGAAATTATGAAGAACAAATTCCCATGGCATCACCCACGACGTACAAACCAAAAGGACATCCCAAACTTTAAGTTTTAGGTCACACCGCAAACACCAAACCATGGCGGCGTGAGTCATGATGCTAAGGGCATTGTTTCACTGTCCTGGACGCTGTGAGGTACGCCGTGAGAATTTGCTCACGGCGTCCCAACTAAAATTTGTAAATAAAATTTTATACATTAACGACCTATTTTCACCTAGGGATTTATACAACTTATAATGTAGGCTTAAATGATGGAATTGACATCGTTAATATGAAATGGAGAATTTCCAAGGTTTGATATTTAATTTGATTTATCAGAAATCAGGTAATTAGACTCGATTAACGGGTAATTGGACACACATTTGGATGCATGTATTGACGTTATTGGACTAGTTGGAGTACGTTTTAAGGTGTGTAGTAACCTAATTTAAAATCACCTTGAGTATTTACCTACTTGATTTATTGAATTCATGTTTTGTTATTCATTTACTTTTACTTCCAGATATTTGTCTACAGTTTGTTGAGTTTACTCCCGCCGGGTTATTCAGTTACGTTGGAATGTGGCACACTAAACCATATCATATGTTTAAGAAATATGTCGGTTGATAGTCGACACAACTATTGTTTCCTATGCATATGTCGGTGCGTCGTGGTCTGCGCCGGCCATCGAGCGGATTCAGGGATTTCAGCCAGTTTGAGTTCACTCACTAACAGTGCCTAGGGATAGTCCAAAGTATGGTTCTAGTCTGACCAAGATCCTGCACACACATTTGTTTCACTACTATTTGATATTCATGCAAGGGTCCTTTACAGTTGTCTGTTTACTTTTCTTCCACATGTTTATTTAGTAGTCTTTTAAATTCCTGTATTTATTTTTGTATTTACTCGGCGAAGTTCCTTGGGATTACTCCTTCTGGACTAGTCATTTATTTTGTTGTGATAATGGAGTGCAGACTCCATTACGAGCATGGGGAAATGCAAGCTTGAGGACTTCCTATGATCGATTTCCCTGCATTGGACTCATATGTTTGCTATTTATTTCTCATTTTTATATTGGGGTTGGGACTTGAGAGATTACCTTTCATGTATATGACACATTTTGAGGTATTTTTGATATTTTAAGATACATGGATCATTGTATATGTTAATCGTACTTTGGTTGGGATTTCACATTAGGAGAATGCCTTTATGTCATGATTTGCATCCTTATTTTGATGAATTATGTGTAAAGTCTTCTACTGAATAATTGGTGAATAAGTTTGATGATATAACAGATGATGATAGTCCTAGCTAACTTGACAACTTGAATGATAATAATTATCATGATATAACAATTAGCGGTAAAAAGGTTGTTACATGGTACACAATGCGCGTGGGACACGGCTGGGACTTGATGTGGCAGGGTCATGGGCGTGCGGCGCATCGTGGCGGCCTTGGGTTTTAGGGTCATCACACTTGGATGGACCTCAAGAATGTTTAAAATGGAAGATCAAAAAACTCAATAAACTTTAGAAGTGGAAACCTGAAGTGATTGCTTAGAAACCTAGTTAGGTAATGATGTGAGGCGGGTAGTTTATGGATTATGTACGTGTTATGTTTTGATTGTATAATACATACAACATACGTATATACTGAAGCTGATCTAATGCACATTTTCGGGGTAGATTTAGATGGATGGATAGTCTCCTACTATTGCCCTGCTGATGACTCATCCAATGGTCGGTGACATAAGTAACCCTGCTCGAGAGACATTGACTCTGCAGTAATTATTGCAAAGGGTTGAGGGTCGTCATGTTGTTGAGAAGGCACAGATGGCGAAGATATTGGAGTATATTCGGGGCCAAAGAGTGGCGACAACGGCAGCGACAACTACACTAGCTGCACCTACTACTTAGGTAGCCTTAGCTCCGATCATTATTGCACAGGCATCAGTTGAGGATGCAGTCTCTAAAACTTTGGCTGAGGGATTATCTCTAGTTGTGGCACTAGCGGATACGACTATGATTACTCTTACCACTACTGTGCAACTAGTAGTTCCTTCGACATCGGGCAGCGCGATGTTGGAGGCGAAGAGGGTTATGAATTTTATGAGGTTTAACCCTGGATATTTTTATGGAGTTGGCAACCCAGAGTTAGCTGGGCATTGGTTTTTGGTTCATCGATGGCTATACAAGTTGCTAAAGGTTGAGGAGGCGGACCAGTTGCGACTCTCCAGTTATTGTCTAAGAGAAGAGGTGGCTATTTGGTAGACTACCTATTCTGACACACATCCAAAGCCTTTGACTTAGGTTAAATTTCGACAGTTATTTCTTGACGAGTACATCCTGATGGAGATCGAGTTGAGGTTGATAGAGGAGTTTCTGGTTTTGAGGAAGGATACGATGTCTGCACTTCAATATATGGAGAGGTTCAGATATCTACTTCAATACGTGATGGATGTAGTGGGTACGGACAGAATCCAAATTTCTTACTTTGCTAGGGGTTTGGATGAGTTGATATCAGGTATTAAAGTGTTGAATTGAGCTAGTACACTGCAGAAAATATTTTATCGAGCTTTAGCATATGAGACGTATCTACTGCAGAGATCTAGTCGACCTGAGCCATCACTATACCAGGCTCAGCCTAGTCAGAGTTCTCAGCCTGAGCAGAGGCCAAAGAGGCAGCGAGATCAGCAGGGTAGACAGGGGTAAAGTCAGAATGCCTGTCGAGATGATAGATAGTTTGATAAGGTCTTCGAGGTACTGGAGATCCATACGAAGATCAGCTGAGGTATGATGACCGTCAGGTGGTTTATGTTGTTGCACACCTGCGCTTACTGAGCAGCCTAGACAGCTGTTTCATTAAATCAAGGACCAAGGAGGTCGTGATAGAGGATAGAGAAGTCAGGGTCAAGGACAGAGGCGAGGTCAGTGTCAGGCATAGGCTGTTAGACAGATAGGATGGCAGAAGAGGTGCCATTGCTTTCAATGTCATCAGACTGGGCATTTGAAAATCGATTGTTCGAGAGCATCGCTGCCGCCACCTCCACAAACTAATCAAGCCATAGATAGGGCCAATGCAGTAGCATTTGCAGTCTCTCAGCCAAATAAGGAAATGACTGGACAGCTAGTTAAGGGTACGTTGGATATTTGTAGTACTCTTATGCATATTATGTTTGATTCAGGTAGTACCATGTCGTTTATTGTTGAATGCATGTTTGACACCAACTTTTGACACAGACCTTATTCTCAGTATGGCTTTTGTGGATAAGATATACCATAACCAGATATGTCGAGATTGCATAGTAGAAGGTTTAGGATACTTCTAGCAAACTACGAGTTTTTATGTACCTAGAGTTTAACGTCATACTGGGCATGGATTGGTTATCAGCGTATCATGCACAGATAAATTGTTTCAATAAGATTGTGACATTTGATATTGAGGGTATTCCAGAGTTTACTTTTGCCAGAGTAGTAACAACTTTGTCGATTACTAGAGGTCGATTGGCTACAGCTCAAGAGAGGAAGGCATTCACTGCGGTAGTCGAGCCAGAACCAAGGACAGTGATACGTGTCGAGGATGTCCTAGTTGTTTGCAAGTTTCCTGATGTATTCCTTAATGATTTACCAGGTTTACCACCACCTATAGCAATTGAGTTCATCATTAAGCTAATACCAGGAACACAGCCGATTTATAGTCAACCATATAGGATGTCAGCATCCAAGCATAAGGAGTTAAGGACCCAGTTAGAGGAGTTGTTGAAGAAGGGTTTCATTCACCCTAGTATGTCCCCTTGGGGAGCTCTAGTCCATTTTGTTATGAAGAAGGACGGTTATATGCGAATGTGTGTGGAAGCTGAATCAGGTGACGATTAGGAATCGTTACCCATTTCCCAGGATTGATGATTTAATCGACCAATTGGCAGGAAACAAGTTCTTCTTGAAGATTGATTTATGCTCAGGCTATCATCAGCTGAGAATTCGAGAGAGTGATATTGAGAAGACTGCCTTTAGTACGAGATACGACTTATTCGAGTTTATAGTCATGTCGTTTGGGCTGACTATGATGGGTTTAGGGGATCAAGCGCAACGGAATTTTTTGAAACCTTTTCGAATATCCCCGAACTAGGATCCTATTGATCCTATTAAACTGATATATCATAAAAGAAGAACCATACCTTAACAAGCACAACTCCATGTCTGCCTTATTTGGTGTTGATCGATTCTTTCAAGACGCTGCCAGAGACGAACGTCCTCTATCAGATATCCACACACGAACAGATGATCATGATTCAAAGTGCTAGCACCAAAAATTTTAGGGAAGAAAATTCTCACAAAAACTCTAGAAAAAAATCTCTCTAGAAAAGTCTAACACTCTGACAACTATAACCGTAATGTCTTATTTATAGTTCAACAGGTCGAGTTGTAAAATAACTCCATCTCATAGCCATACTCTAAATAGAATCTTAGACAAAGTCCAACTCTAAAAATGATAGAGTCATAGATAGTCTACAATTACTAATTCAATAAGAATTGTAATTTATCTAAAACTCAAATAGGAATTAAAGTCATACTTTAATTCTAATTAGAATCCTATTCAAAATATGATTTACTAAGAAACTATATTTCTAGTCACACTAGAAATGTAGGAGAATTTTGAATCCTAGTCAAACTAAGACACATAATGAGAATCTTCAAAAATGAATTTTATCAAATAAAATTCATCAACCTTAGATAATATTAAATCGCGCAAGTCCGTTCTTTGTGTGCAACCCAATAGGTTCACACAATGTTGGCAATGAACTAAAACCCTTTTTGGTACACAAGTCATAAACGACCTCTAGCAAGCCATTATGACTACCCAAGTTGCATGAAGATCAATAAATCGATACAACCTAATAGACAGTGTATATCATATCCTTTTGTCACGTGATATCTTTTTTATTGAACTTAAGACATGGAATGTCACCCTTATAGTTCAATCTACTAGTCTCGATCTTCGAGTAGACTTAAATTGTCAAGTGACATTGATCCAATCAATTCACTTGACATGGCCATTTATCAGTCTAACATATCGAGGGGCCCAATAGATGTCTCTCTCAAAAAGAGAGGGACAAATCCCATCTTAATCACACAACTTCCACACATTAGTCAGGCAATGACCAATCACAATCTTTATAATCATCCGATTAAAGACGACGTTTAATTGTGTCAAATTATTGTGCTGCTAACGTTGGAGTCTTTGGTGATCTCAAGTTGAAGGACTAAATGATATAACTATCATGAGAATCACTTATGACATTGACCATGTAGCGTTCTCATAACGAGTCGGTCCAGTATTTGTTCCCAACAAATACTCATGATCTTAATTCGTATCCGTATACTCATAATCATCACATGAATATGAATCAAAACTCATACTAATCGTAATTTATCATTATTCTCACAATAATAACTAACTAGGGACGTTTAGAATAATACAATAATTATTCATGGGTACTATTATAAGAGAAACATGCATCTACTTATAATAGTTAAATAACATTTACATAATTGGCATAGGGCACATTTCCCAACAAACTAATGCATCAATGATCTTCATGGACTTGATGCACTGACTCCTGAGGCCATTTTTATATTGATATGTGATAGTATTCATCAATGATATCCTGATATACAACAAGACTCGTGTAGAGCACGAGAGATATCTTAGGGAGGTTCTCATGACGTTGAGAGGGCACAGGTTGTATGCCTAGTTCAGTAAGTGTGTGTGATAGCCCCAGCAATGACAAACTGGGCCTCGCCCAACCTAAACCTACGTAGACCTCCGAGCCAGTCTTTGACAAGTCAACGCAAGTCTAGTCAGCCTTAACTTACCAATTTTTCAATACATTATTCAAACGTTCAGCTTAAATCACTCTTTTTAGATTCGCCTTAACTCTATCTAATCATTTGTCCTCAATTACAGTTAGGTGTGCAGTGGAATTCTTCTTAACACCATCTTAAACAGATTCATCAAAATTATACAACTCAAGTAACCTAGAACTGGAAATCCTGTCCAAACAACATCACATGTATATAACAAATCAACTGAAAGCCCAAAATACACATATACATACCTGATCAACTACCTCAATCCCTACAGTTTCCCAAAAGATCAAATGATTGAATATGTAATCAAAATATACAACAAAAGAACAAAATACCTACAAAGTGAGTGTAAAGCTAACAGCTCTAAGTGTGACTCAAAGGATATCACCAAGCATAGGCGCCTTGCCCCGACTCGTCCGTAGATCAACACCTACCAACATAAAAAGGACGGTGAGTACAAAATATAACAGTAGACAACAACAATACATATCTCAACATAAACTACTAAATTCTCAACAAACAACAAGATTATAAATCATGCGGTATATAACAAGAAACTGAAATAGATAGTAAATTGCATGACAATTAGATTCAACAAGCTTAGACAACGATAATTAAGTGACCGGGAAATAATCAGATAGGCGAACAGATAATTCCAAATCAAACTGCGGGTCACAAGACCTCCTTAGCTTGCGATCGACATAGTAGACCTAAAATTGTCTCCCTACTCAATCCACCACGTACAAACCAGTTGGCCAGAAGGTGGCCTCCACTGAATGCACCCTCTGTTACGAAAAGCCACAGACAAAACTAGTTATTAAATTCCAAACACACTACCGAAAGAAAGTCATAGTCACAAGTTGGATGCTAAATCCTTCCAATAGGCTTCAACAAGAATCCAAAGTCTATGCCGAATGCTAAACTCGTTGAGATTTCTCATCACAGACGGACTATCTAAACCCTAGATCACTTGAACTAGAATGGAGTACAAAGGGCTCACATTTCAAGGAATAATCAATTAAAAAATAGAAAAACATTCATGTTGATCATATTTTTGCCTTTACTCACCTTGAATCCCGCTAATCCCTCGTAGCTCCATACCTTTCCCAATGCAATTTCTCAATTGACTAACCAACGCTCCGTTGACTACCTAACATCCGTGTAAATTCATTTCCCTTAATTTTCCCATTTATTCCTAATTTCTATAATTTTATTATTTTTCCTAATTGGGTCTGTTACTCGAGTATTGGGTTGTATTAGGACCCATTTGAGCACCTGAGAGATCCCCAAAATTTTCCAAAAGTTTTTAAAATTTTTGAACTGTGAACAATACCACGTCGCAGGTGGCATTTTAGAGGTCAAACACTGTGGCGTCATCTAAAGTGTGACATTATTCACTCACTGCCTCATACGCCGAAAGTGGCGTCGTAGGGTTTTCCCCTCCATGACCTTCTATCTAGGACGCCGTGATTGGTGTCATGAGCCTTTGTGCTCCACGGCGTCCTTCGCGGCGTCAAGACCATAACTCAAATCTGCAGTTTTTCGGAATCTCAGCTCATCTCGCCGTGTTCCGATTCCATCCCAAACTCTTAGGGACACCTATCTAAATCAATGAACTTTGTCAAAATGTCCATAAAACCCCGACAACGATAATTCATTCAAAATCTCCAAAAAGCCACAAAAATTCCATAACACTTCAAATAGCTCAAATAACCTTAGCAATACCTCATTTTCCATCAAAATCATCAAAACATTCATCAATCACTCACAAGAAACCCGAAATCCTAAATCCTCGTCTTAAATCATAGCAACAAAAACCTTCAAAATCGGTGTCAAAACGTAGATAACTAAGAGGTGATCCAAGATCTCACCTTCATTAACGTAAATGATCACTCCCTTGGCATCGATTCAGGTTTAAAATCCCAAGTTCAACCCCCTATCACCAATTTTTTTAGAATGAGAAGTGAGAATGAAAGAGAAAAGGTGGTGTGTCCACGATCTCTCATCCTTTTATACTTTCACCCATTTTTTTTCACACACGTATCCCGAGGTCTATCCCATGGTTCTCACACACACCAACCACCAACTCTCATGACTCCAATTGGGACTCCCTCTTGACTTTGTCTCTTGATCTTTCAACCAATACTATCCACTTCTCAGTCTTTTTTGCACCTGAACTATACCACAACTCGCACCGTCGCGTGCTTACGAATGTACCCACGTACCGAACATGTTACACAATGTTTAATTATTTTATTTATGTGTATTTGTTAGTGTTTTAGTCTATTTAGTCCACTGGACTCTCAATTACTATTCACTACTCATTCGGCTCCCATAACGCCTATTTTCCCCTAACTAAACTCATTCATTAATACTATCATGCACTCAACAATGCCCCCCATGTTTGGAACATGGTAATTGACATTGGGTAATAAATAAATAGTACAAAACATCAGACAAACGAATGAATACATAGTTAAAATATACAACAAAAGAACAAAAATTCCAACAAAGTGAGTGCAAACCTAACGGGCTCTAAGCATGCCTCAGAGGATATCGCCAAGCACTGGCGCCTTGTCCCGACTCGTTGTGGATCAACACCCACCGTCATAAAAAGGACGATGAGTACAAAATATAACAGTAAACAACAAAAATAGATATCTCAACATAAACTACTGAATTCTCATTAAAAAAACAAGTCTATAAATCACGTTATATATAATAAGAAACTGAGATAGATAGCAAATTGCATGATAAATAGATTCAACAAGCTCAAACAACGATAATCAAGTGATTCGAAAATAATCGGATAGGCGAATAGATAGTCCCAAATCAAACCACGGGTCACAAGACCTCCTCAACTTGAGATCGACACAGTGGGCCCAAAATCACCTCCCTTGCTCAATCCACCACATACGAACCAGTAGGCCCAAAGGTCACCTCTGCTGAATGCACACTTTTTTAGGAAAATCCAAAGACAAAGTCGGCTGCTAAATTTCTAACACATTACCGAAGGAAAGCCACAGTTACAAGCCGGATGCTAAATCCTTCTAATAGGCTCCAACGAGAAGCCATAATCTATGTCAGTTGCTAAACTCGTAAAGACTTTTCATCACAGGCAGACTACCTAAACCTTAGGTCACCTAAACTAGAATGAAGTACAAGGGGCTCACATTTCAAGGAATAATCAATCAAGAAATAGAAAAGCATTCAGGTTGATTCTATTGTTGTCATTACTCACCTCGAATCCTACTAAAATGCTCCCTCATAGCTCCACATGTTTCCGAATGTAATTTCCCGATTGACTAACCAACGCTTCACTGACTACCTGACATCCGTGTGAATTCATTTCCATTAATTTTCCCATTTATTCCTAATTTCCATAATTTTATTCATTTTCATAATGGGGTTGATTACTCAAGTATTGGGTCGTATTAGGACCCATTTGAACACTTGAGAGATTCTCGAAATATTCCAAAAATTTTCTAAAATTTTAAACTATGAATAGTACCACGCCACAGGTGGCGGCTTGGGGGTCAAACCCTGCTGCATTATCTAAAGCGTGACATTATTCACTCTCTACCTCAGACGCCATAAGTGGTGCCGTGGGGTTTTCCCCTCCGCGACGTCACTTAAAGTGTGACTTCTTTAGGACCATCTATCCTAGATGTCGTGATCAATGTAGTGAGGCTTTGTGCTCCACGATATCCCTCGCGGCGTCGAGACCAGAACTCAAATCTGGGGTTTTTTGGAACCCTAGCTCGTCTCGCCACGTTCCAAGTCCATCCCAAACACGTAGGGACACCCAACTAAAGCCAAAACCATCGATTTACTTTGTCAAAACATCCACAAAACCTCGACACCGATAATTCATCCAAAATCTGAAATCCCAAATCCTAGTCCAAAATTATAACGACGAAAACCCCCAAATATAGTGTCAAAATGTAGATAACTGAGAGGTGATCCGAGATCTTACCTTTGTTAACGTAAATGATCGCTCCCTTGGCGTCAATTCATGTTTGAAATCCCAAGTTCAGCCACCTATCACTGATTTGTTGAGAATGAGAAGTATGAATAAGAGAAAAAATGTGGTCTACCATCTCTCATCCTTTTATACTTGCACCCCATCTCTTCTCACACACGTATCCCAAGGTCTATCCTTTGGTTCTCACACACACCAGCCACCAACTCTCATGACTCCAATTGGGACTCCTTCTTGACTTGGTCTCTTGACCTTTCAACCAACACTATCCACTTCTCGAGTATTTTCGCACCCAGATTGCACCACAACTTGCACCGTCGCGTGCTCACAAATGTACCCATGTACCGGACACGTTGAACAATGTTTAATTATTTTATTTATGTGCATTTGTCAGTGTTTTTGTTTATTTAGTCATTCGAACTCCCAATTACTATTCACTACTCGTCCGCTTCCCATAACACCAATTTTCCTGAACTGAACGTATTCATAATACTATCGAGCGCTTAACAATGCCCCTCATGTTTGGAACATGGTAATTGACATTTGGTAATAAATAAATAGTACAAAACATCGAACAAACATAACATACCTCAGTATCAACTCTCGAGGACTGAAACATGTACACCACGGCTAGTTAGGCCCATAAAATGACCCTGAAATGTCACGTGGCACGAGTTACAATTTTAGGATAGTTACAATGTGCATTTTGGCTGAGTGAGGTGAAGTTTCTCGGACAAGTCATCAATGATCGAGGCATATTTGTTAAAAGTGACAAGATTTAGGCGATTATTGACTGGAGGACACTTAAGTCTGTTTTTGACATTTGGAGTTTCATGGGACCGGCGGGATATTACCGGTGGTTTGTACAGGACTTCTCATCGATTGCAGCACCGATGACTACATTGACCAAGAAAGATGTCAAGTTTGAGTGGTCCAAGGAGTGTGAGGATTCCTTTTGGGAGTTGAAGAGGAAGCTAACTTCCGCGCCCATTCTAGCATTACTAGAAGCAGGGCAAGGCTTCTCAGTTTATAGTGGTGCTTCAGGCACTGTGTTGGGTTGCGTGTTGATACAGGATGAACACCAAGTTGCATACTTATCTCAGCGATTGAGAACCCACGACGGGAATTATCCAATGCATGACTTGGAGGATGCAACAGTCATGTTTACACTAAAAGCCTGGAGGCTCTATCTTTACGAAGACCAATTCGTATTGTTCACTGATCAGCAGTGTTTGAGGTACCTGTTCACTCTGAGGGATCTGAACATGCGACAGAGGAGATGGCTCGAGCCACTTAAGAACTATAACTTCGCTATTGAGTACTGCCCTGGTAAGACGAATGCTATACCTGATGCATTAAGCCAGAATGGCATTGAGAGTCAGAATGTATTGTAGTATATGACACACGAGCATGGATTGCTTGAGGCAACGTCATGGTTTGTCATATTTGCCTGCAAGTGAAGGCTGACAGGAAACAAGCCAAATTACTTCAGCCATAGTGGAAATGGGAACATGTGACTACGGACTTCGTTAGTGGATTATCGTAGACTACGAGGCAACATGACGCAACTTGGGTAGTGACTGAAAGGTTGACAAAGTCAGTGCATTTCATACTGATTGCAAAGAGATATTCCTCCATAACTAAGCATTATCTTCAAGTGAGAGATTGACACACATCACAGAGTGGCGATATCTATTAAGTCCGACAGGGATTCCAAGTAGACATGAAAACTCTGGGAGAGTATGCAGGAGTAGTTTGGAACTTGGCTATAGTTTTGTATGGCATATCATCCTCAAATAGACTGTTAGTCAAAGAGGTTGATTTAGATTTTAGAGGATATGCCCATGTTTGTATCTTATAGTTTGGGGGTTCGTGGAGGATTATCTACTGTTATGCGAGTTTGTGTATAACAACAGCTATCAGGTGATTTGTGATGACCACTCTTTTAAACTAGGGCACCACCCGGTCTAATCCTGTAATAAAACCCTAATCTCAGCCGTACAGGACTTAACTACATATTAGTCAGCTTTCTAACCTATTCTCCATGTTCCATGCATTCATGTTAAGTACTCTCAATTATAAACAAACATGTGTTTTTTACGAGTTAATTAAAACAATTTGAGTTTATATGATTTTGCGGAAGTGTTAAAGGTTGTGCGGAAGCAATCTCATTATAACCTAATAATGGAAAACCAGGAAAGATCCTCACATGCATATAAACATCAAAAAATAGTAAATAGTGTGACAGTCAAGAGATAAGTCGAGGAGTCTAGTCTCTCAACCCAATATACAAACCCAAAATGAACTGAAAAGACATAAGTAATACAACAAAGTCGAGTCATATAGGAAATAAGATAAGATAGTTGTCGAAGTGCTCAAGGAAATTCGTCGATTTTCTCCTTGCCCGACCTGCTGGTCGACAGACCTACACCTACCGTCAATAAGTAGATGGTGAGTATAGTGATATTTAAGTAATAACTAGAGAATTCTATACTACATTTCCAAATGAAACAACAGGTATTTAAAAAGATAAAGTAGCTAAGAGTGGTTGAACAAGTAATGCAAGTAAATACCACAGTTAAAGATGTTTCGACTGACACAGGCTAAGTTGAGATGATCTATGTCTGATCGGCGATGAGAAATATCATTTAGCCTTTTCCACTACTATATCGAGTTGTGCTCTACATATTTCATCAAACTATAATAATTCTCAAATGGCGGAGCTGTGCTCTATGCATATAAATTATCTATCTCATTCTTACCAACAACCCCGAGGCCCATACCCTATATACTGCACAAGTGTAGTGATGAGTGCTGGACACCTTGGTAGACCTAAATCCCCGTGAGCCACACATCATTTGTGTAATGGGCACTAGATAATCCCTACTTTAATTGTCAAGAATTATTGTTGCCTATATCTAAGTATTCTAGAAAAGATAAGCTCAAAAGCCAAGCAATTGAATTCAACTTCATATCTATATCATAACCCAAAGGCATGCTTTCATTATATAGTCAAATTTTAAATCAAGAAACAATAGCAAGTATAAGAGAGAATTCTATGAGATTTTATTCAAACAAGGAATCATGCAATATCAACATTCACATTGAAAAGAGTCAAGGAAAGCATAATGTGAGATTTTAAATAGATAAGCCTACAAATAGACTTTAAAACTGTACAATAATACGAATGAAATAAAGTAGAGAATTCTCACAGCTTTACATACAAGTTACATGCTTATCTAAGCTTATTTGACCTCCCAACGCTCTAAAACACGTTCCCGAACTCTGAGACCTCCCCTTAGGTTCTTGGAGTTATTTAATATATTTGAGAGTGCATTAGAGTCGGTTATTTTGGTTTTATGCTAAGCTAGATGAGTTAAGTCCAAAACATGAAAGTGCGGATTTTTTTCCAAGTAAAAGATGTTTAATTCAGTTGGAACTGTTGCAGACCATTTTTAAGCTTCTAAATCTCAAAATTTGGATAACACACCAAAAAGTTTAAGATCTTCTTCTTAGCTTTCCGAATGATAAATTTTGCTCAATTTTGACTTAAAACATAGGAGTTACACATAAAACATTATCAATTGACAGCTAATTCAGGACAACAAATTAGAAAATTCATAACTACTAAAATAGACACCTAACAATCATGATTTTTGGTGGGAAACTCCCTAACATATCCATCAACAATATATCCAAAAATTATCCCATTAAGACATGTATACAAAAAGTTATGCAATCTGGTTTAGTGGCTGCGATTAAGCCTAATTCATTCATGCATTTCATCAAACACCTCATAAACACATGATAGACTACAAACAGATTTTTGAAATCTCTTATAATAAACCAAATGTATTTTAGCAAGGTTTATAGAAATGACATTAATTTTTCATATCAAAGTCATTTTGTGAATCAAAACTAAAAATTCAAGTTGCATTTGTAAAACTCCAAATTTGAGCAAACTTTGGTAAAATCGAAAATTGAACTTTCAAACCTAAATCAAGGCTTCCATTTTGATTCAAAACCGCATTAAAACCATTTGAAACTGATTTTATATAAAAGCCTCATGTTTCATGAACCAAAATGCATGAATTTGTATGTATGGAGTGTTGTACAGACCATTTACGTAGCTAGGGCTTGTTCCTTAGCATAAATTCCTCCTCCTTGGTCAATTAGTATTTTTATTCCCTCTATTAGCTAATTTCCAGCAGCTCCCACTTTGGTTTTTTGTTGAGAATGAACATGCTAATGGGGCTATGAGGAGCTAAGTATCATATTTATATATTTGGTGTTCATCAAGTGATTAAACCCCTATCTCATTGACATCCTATAGCCATCAAACACTCTTACACTCCACTTAATTCAACCAACTAACTCACATTTTGACACAAGCTTTTAATGGGAGTGTGTGCTAGCACGAGTCCTAAGGCACTTCTATGTTTATCAATTTTTGTTAAAAACTATAGGACTTCTAATTTGATTCACTAAATGTATATACCATAGGCTACGTAATCAATTATTCAAATCACATAAAAGAAATGTGACTTACGATATGACTAGCTACTCGGACCCACGGCTCGCACACAACTCCAACGCATCCCCGCTCACGTCTCGATGTCTATAACTGCATAAATCGACTTAATTATTCTACACAATTACATAACACTAGGCATACATCACAACAAATATAAAATATACCTTATCCACATGCCTCAGTCGATTATCTCATGCAGGTCCTACGCACAGGTCGATGATCCTGATTAAGGACTAAACAAGGGTTAGAAATTTGGGCCGTGACATAAGTATTGGCATGCCTCCGTTCAAGGCTTTGCATGGTAAGCCTCGCCAATCACCTGCTTGTTAGGCGGCACCAGAGGATACGACAGTTATAGGGCCTGAGGTTGTTGTTGATCACACAGAGAAGGTTAGACAGATATGACAGAGGTTCTAGGTGGCCCAAGACAGACAGAAGAAGTATGTGGACAAGTTTCTCGAAGGTCTGAGCTTTGAGTTGGTGACTTGGTGTACCTGAAGGTTTCGCCCCGGAATCGTCATCAAAGGTTTGGCATCAAGGGGAAACTTGCACCAAGGTTCATCAGATCGTTCAAGGTCGAGGCACGCATTGGCACTGTGGTGTACAAATTGGAGTTGCCACCACAATTAGCGGGGGTTCATCCGATATTGCATATCTCTATGTTGAGGCTGGCTAAGTCAGGACTGAGACCGATAGTTGATGTCTAACAGATTGAGGTTCGGCTTGATGTAAACTATGAGGAGCAGCCGGTGGAGATTTTAGACTACAGGATACAAACTCTGTGAAACAAGGAGATCTGTAAGGTATTAGTTCGTTGACAGCATCACGAGATTGAGGGACTCATCTGGGAGCCGAGTCTACTATGCGACATCGTTACCCCCAGCTATTTAGCGGTATGAATTTCGTTTTATTTTTAAATTTCAGGACAAAATTTCCTTTAGTTTGGAAGAACTATAACGTCCCTAATCTAATTTGTCATTATATATGACTTAATTACAGACGTAGATGCCAGCTCAGATGCTCATGGACCCCATAACTAGGATAGGGCACGCCTAGATTAGGTATACAGCCTGTTTTTGCTTATTGTTTTGTCTACTTTGCGATGTTTATATTCAATTTTGTTAAATTATATTGCAATATGTGTATTTATGTTGTTATTACCGAGTAAGACAATGTGATAGGTATTCCCTACGAGTAGTGTGTAGACGCAGGTATCAGGTAGGCGAATTACAAATACACTTGGATGGGGGATAATATACACATGATAAATAATAAAATATGTTAAATAATTAATATAACATGTTGTTTAGACGTTAGTGATGTAGGTGTATAATATTGGCATGTGACACAGTGCGGGACCAGGTACCAGAACGCCTGATGATTTGTTTGGTTGTGCAAGAGAAGTATAAGGTCAAGAGACCAAGTCTCAATTAGAGACACTTTAAGGTGGACTTATTGATTAAATCTTGGCCATCTAAGAGGCTTAGTGATGCCAACCACCCATGAGATGAAAATCTAATATAAATAGCCAAGATTTTCAAACAAACCACCACCTTTTCTCTTTCATATATCTCTAATCCAAAATTTTGAGGAGGTGGTGAACGTTTGGAACAACTTGGGAGATCATTTAGAAGAGCGTTTGGTGACGAATTGGCAATCCAATGTGAGATTCAAACTCTCCACACAATTCTCTATCTTACTAGCCCCTTTTATGGGTTTTGACGTGGGTTTTCGGACAGGAGTTGAGCACATTGATTTGCTTAGTGTTGTTAGGGATTTGAAGTGAGGATTTGAGCATATCTCATTGAGTTTGGTTAGTGTTGTTGAAATTTTAGAGGTTTATCGTGTTTTGCCGAGACATATTGGGGTTTTTGTCTCGGATGAGTTTCGTCAAGATTTCAAGGGTTATTATGCATGGTTTAGTGATTCATGAGTCATTGGGATGAGTTCAAACCGCGATGATGAACCAGTGTGCCCGAAAACCCAAGGAGCATGTTCTGGTTCAAACCTCGTCAGGGACGCCATAGAGAACAAACTCCCATGGCGTCACCCACGACGTCCAAAACAGAGGGACACCCCAAACTTCTCGTTTTAGGTTACACCGTAGACACCAAACCATGGCAGTGTTAGGCACATCATTAGCATTTGCTCACGACGTCTAGAATAAAATGTAAAAATAAAATTTAAAACATAATTGACCTATTGGGGGTTCACCTAGGGATTTATACAACTTATAATATAGGCTTAAATGATGGAATTGACATTGTCAATATGAAATAGAGAATTTCCAAGGTTGGGGATTTGATTTGATTTATCAAAAATTAAGTAATTAGACTCGATTAATGGGTAATTGGGCACGCATTTGGAGGCGTGCATTAATGTTATTAGACTACTTGGAGCACGTTTTGAGGTGTGTAGTAACCTAATTGAAATTCACCTTGAGTATTTACTTGCTTGATTTATTAAATTCATGTCATGTTATTTATTTACTCTAACATCCGGATATTTATCTACGGTTGGCTGAGTTTACTCTCGCCTGGTTATTCACTTGCGTTGGCATGTGACGCAATAGATCATAACATATGTTTTAGAAGTATGTCAGTAGATAGTCGACCCGACTGTTATTTCCTATGCATATGTTAGTGCGTCATGGTCTACGCCGACCACAGAGCGGATTCAGAGATTTCAGTCAGTTCGAGTTTACTCACTGGCGGTGCCTTGGGATAATCCAAAGTATTGTTCAAGTCTGACCAAGATCCTTCACACATACATTTGTTTCAATACTATTTGACATTCACACGATGGTTCTTTACATCTCTATGTTTACTTTTCTTCTGCATGTTTATTTAATAGTCTTTTAAATTCTTGTATTTATTTTTATATTTACTCGGTGAAGTTCTTTGGGAATACTCACTCTGGACTCGTCAACTATTTTGTTGTGATGATGGAGTATAGACCCCAGTACAAGCAAGGGAAAAGGTAAGCTTGAGGACTTCCAGTGTTCAATTTCCTTGCACTTGACTCATATTTTTGCTATTTATTTCTCATTTTTATATTGGGGTTGGGACTTGAGAAATTACCTAGCATGTATATGATACATTTTGAGGAATTTTTAATATTTTTAGATACATGGATCATGGTATATGTTAATGGTACGTTGATTGGGTTTTCACTAGGAGAATGCTCTTTATGTCATGATTTACATCCTTTTTTGATGAATTATGGGTAAATTCTTCTGTTGAATAATTGGTGAATAACTTTGATGATATAATAGATGATGATAGTCCTAGCTAACTTGACAACTTGAATGATAATAACAATCATGATATAATAGTTAGCGATAAAAAGGTTGTTAAATGGTACACAACGCGCTTGAGACACGACTGGGCAGTGATGTGACTGGGTCATTAGCCTGCGGCGCATGACATGGCGGCCTCAGGTTTTGTGGCCGTCATACGTAATGTCGTTGAGGATATGATTTTGATTTGCATTACTTTGATGCATACCATGTTTGATTCTGGTTCGACTGTTTTATTTATTTTCGGACACATAGTAGATGTGTTAGGGTTCAAACCCACTAAGCTTAGTAAACCTTTTATTCTTAACACAGCTACTCGGGATAAAATATACCTGAACTTGTATTATGTTAACTGTTCAGTGGAGATAGAGGGACATAATTTGCCTGCTAATTTAAGAGTATTAAAGTTTCTCGAGTTTGATGTTTTGTTTGGTATGTACTAGTTAGGTGCTTATCATGCTCATATTGATTGTTATAACAAGTCTATTACGATTTTATTGTAAGATGGTACGAAAATCAGATTTCAATGGATAGCTTCTTTGCTTCTAATCACCAGGGGTAGGATAACTACCAGTAGCGAGACTGAGACGCTTGCAAGTGTTATGAGTATTGCTGAGAGATTGGAGACTAGTCTTGGAGACGTGTTGGTAGTTTGCGAGTCAATAACATATTTTCGGAGGATCTACCAAGAATACCATTACCAAGAGTGATTGACTTCATCATCGACTTAGTCCCTGGGATTAAACCCATTTTTATATCGTCATATAGGATGGCACCTTAAGAATTGGAGGCACTAAGGACTTAATTGGATATAGGAATTAGGGTTTATTAACCTAAGCATGTTACCATGGAGCGCACCAGAGTTGTTTGTAAAGAAGAGAGACGACAACCTAAGATTGTGCAATGACTATAGGCAGCTGAATCGGGTGACTGTGAAGAATAAGTATACGTTTCCGCACATTGATGACCTTTTGACCAGTTGACAGGAGCACGATGGTTTTACAAAATTGACTTGAGGTCAGGCTATCACCAGCTCAAAATTAGGGCTAAAAACAAGGAGAAGACCGCATTTAGTAAGTGATACGACCATTATCAATTTATAGTCATGCCATTTAGTTTGACTAATGTGCCAGCTATGTTTATGGATCTCATGCACAGAGTACTGAGGGCTTATCTGGATAGATTTGTAATTGTGTTCATTAATGATATTCTTATCTACTTCAGGACCCATTAGGATCACGAAGGATATCTCCTGGCAGTTATGCAGACTTTCAGGGAACACTAGTTATACGCCAAGTTCAATAAGTGCGAGTTTTGGCTTCTAAAGGTCACATTTTTGGGACATGTAGTTGCAGCCAGCAGAGTATGTGTGGATCCTACTAAGATTAGAGTAGTGATTAATTGGCCTACATCAACTATAGTGGTCGAGATCTGTAGTTTTCTAGAATTGGCTAGATATTATCATTTTTTTGTGTAGGATTTTTCTAAGGTTGCTACACCAATTACTAGACTAACTCAAAAGAATGTGAAATTTGATTGGGATAAGAGTTATGAGTAGGCATTCTCCACTTTGAAAGAGAAACTGACAACTGCACCAGCTTTGGCGTTGCCTGAGTCAGGGAAGGATTTGGTTATGTATACTGAAGCTTCAAAGATTGGTTTTAGGTTGTGTGTTGATGCAGGAGGGTAAAATGATTGCTTATGCATCTCGACATTTCAAAGTTCATGAGAAGAACTATCTGATGCATGACTTAGAGTTGGTTGTCGTGGTGTTTGCATTGAAGATTTGGAGACATTTCCTGTATGGTGTGAGGTTTAATTTGTTCACTGATCACAATAACTTGAAGTACCTATTCTCTCATAAAGAATTGAATTTGAGGCAGAGATGTTGGTTAGCGTTCTTAAAGGATTATGACTTTTCGCTTGAGTATCATCTGGGAAAGGCCAACGTAGTTGTTAATGCTTTGAGCAGGAGAGGATTTGATGTTGAGGTAGTAGTATGCCATATGATTCACGAGTATGCGTTACTCAAGGCAACTGACATGATGAGTTCAGTTGATGTACTGGCTACTACTAGGACACAGATTTGTGGTCAGATGAGGATGCAGAATATTTCGATTCAGATTGTTCTTGAGGGACAGCAGACGGACAATTTGTACTTGTGTTTCAGTGATATGGCTGATAGTTCAGATTATCCAGACTGGAGTCGGTCGACAGACTTATGTTTGAGGTATTGAGAATGACTGTGGATTCCATTAGATCTGAGTTGCGCACTGAGATACTTCAGGAGGCTAACTGTTTGGGTTTTTCTTTTCATCTGAGTTGAACAAAGATGTACTCTCTTTGTGGCCCGAGATGGAAGCCAATGTTTTAGATTTTATACGAGCATGTGAGATATGCCACTGTGTTAAGGCTTAGCATAGGCGACTTGGAGGTTTGTTGCAGCCACTTCCCAATTCACAGTGGAAATAGGAGCACATTGCCATGTATTTTTTCAATGGTTTATTACGATCTCATCACGAACAATATAGCTTCTAGGTAATTATAGACAGGTTGACAAAATCTACACATTTTATGCTGGTATCTACTACACATAAAGTTGACAGATTGAGCAGTCTCTATGAGCGAGAGATAGTCAAATTGCACGGAGTTCCATTGTCGATTGTGTCAAACAGAGGACCGTAGTTCACTTTATTATTGTAGCAGAACATGCAGGCTCAGTTGGCATCAGGTTTGATATGAGTATAGCGTACCATCCACAAATAGACAGACACTCTGAGAAGTTGATTTAGGTGTTATAGGACATGCTCAGGATGAGTGTACCGAAGTACGGAGGAACTTAGGAAAAGTACCTTCATTTATGTGAGTTTGCATATAACAACAATTTTCAGGCCAGTATCGTGATGGCACCATTTGAGGTATTCTATGGCATGCCTTGTGGATTACCATCATGTTGGACGGAACCAAAAGATGCAGTGACAGTTGGGCCAAAGATTGTTGTGGATCACACTGAGAAGGTACGACAAATTCCTCAGCGGCTGAAGGGTGCATGAGAAAGACAGAAGAAGTACTATAACAAGTACCGTGACGAGTTACAGTATGACGAGGGAGCCTATGTTTATCTGAATATTTCACCTCTGAAGAGTCACAAAAGGTTCAAAATTAAGGGAAAGCTTGTGCCTAAGTTTATTGGTCCGTTTAGGGTTTTGAGAAGAGTCGCCAAGGTTGCTTATGAGTTGGATTTGTTGCCTCACCTCACTGGAGTTCATCCAGTTTTCCATATTTCTATGCTTCGACTAGACAAATCACGCGAAGGATAGCGACCAAAGGTAGACTTAAGTGAGATTGATTTGATAGACAACATTACTTATGAGGAGCAGCCGATTTAGATTCTGAACTGAAAGGTCAAGGTATTGAGGAATAAAGAGATACCTTCTGTTCTTGTCAAATGCCAACATCATGGGGACAAGGAACTGACCTGGGAGTCAGAGTCCTATATGCGCGAGCATTTTCCCTATTTGTTTTAATTATGGTGAGACGTTATTTTGAGTTAATTATTAGTTTAATTTTGAGGATAAAATTCTAATAAGTTGGGAAGGCTGTAATGACCTTCAAATTTAACTCGTGCCACGTATTACATTTAAGAACTATGAACTGACCTCGTGACTTGTCATACTATCTAAGCTTCGGGAGTCGACACCGAGATATATTTTATTTTTATTTTTTGTTTTTTATTTTTATTTATACTCGAATTCAAATATCAGATGGTCGAATGCATTTTTTGTTTTATTTATCACGTCGTATTTGCGTATGAGGTTTCACCGTGGAAAACGTGATTATACGGATATTAGGCGAATTACGGGTATATAAAACACAAAAAAATGATATTTATAAAATTTCAAGGAAATTATGAAAAATGTAAAAAAAAAAGAAATGTGTATTAAACCATAGTGGAGATGGTTCAAGTTGAAAATTTGAATTAAAACGCAACTCGCGCCTCTACCGACAGGTGAAACGTCCGAAAACGAGAAAGTCAAAAATAGATATGTTACATTCTTAAATTTAAAAATTGAAAGTTTAAATTAATGCGGTGTCATCATATGGATGAGTTAGAAAAGATAAAGGTAACCTTTTAGACTTTATAAAAATAATTGAAAATTTTGTGGTAGTGGAGTGATTGACTTTGTTGATGTAAAACGTTGGAGAGAGGGGAAAGAAAGAGAAAAGAAGAGAAAGAGAAATGGTGGAGAAGGAGAGCTAGAGATTTGTGTTGCTTGTGGTGTTGGTGTCGATCAAATGGAATATCAAGCTAAAGTTGGAAAGCACACAAGTTGCGCTTTATTTCATGGTATTAACGGTATTTGTTTTGAAATGAAGGAATTTTAAAGAAGTAGATTTAATGTTTAAATTGTTTTAAGCGGTAAAAATAAACTTGTTCAATCTTGATGTGGGTTTCGGTAAACCATAGTGGAGCAACGACGACCAACGCGGCACTGGCCACCATCTGGCTAACCAGTAGTGAATAGGTGCTGGTCAAACCGCTGAACAAAACTATAACGACCGTTATAATTATAACCCCTTATTTAATTATTTCATATTAGGATGCCAGCTCGGACGACACGTGGACACCACAGATAGGCTAGGCATGACCCGAACCTAGGGTACTGACTATGTACTGCTATTTTCTTGAGTTCTGTGATGTATTAATATTTTTATTATTATGTATTATTCATCACAGGTGTGTATCTATAATATCTGGTCGGGCGAGTTTGAGCGCCGGGAGTTCTGTTTGGTAGAACATGCCAACGCGAGGGTTCGGTGGCGGTGAGGCCAGGTGTTGGGGTTAGATTAGACTTAATCAATATAGCATGACTATGGTTGAGGATCTAATTTAATGAGATTTAACTATAACCTTAGGCTAAGTTAAGCAATTCAATAAGGTACACTAAGTGTGGGTTCGGCTTGAGAAGCGTCCCGAACGCAGGGCACGAGGAGCCAGGTAGTCAAGAAGTTAGTGTGACCCTACTTAGCATTTTATGGAATTTATTTGATGACTTGGGTAGGCCATAAGAGTTAAATCAAACAAATATATAACAAATCCTATAGTTGTAACTGAATAAATCAGCACACCTTGGATTGTCTTTGAGACACACAGCAGAGGAGATACAAAGCAACTAGTGTCATGATAGGTGTCCAGGAATTGAGTCACACAGGCTTAATAAGGACCGCTAGATCAACCTCGAGATGCTTGTGAACTCCAGATTAGGACAACACATATAAATACCAACTTGATCAGGAAACATGCAAACCAAAGCAATTCACAACGATTCTTGAGGTTCTGAGGGGAGAAATTCTAGTTAAGGGAAGCAATTAAGGGTTTGGAGACTGGATTGTGCGTCAAAAAAATGAAATCTAAGGTAATCTACTCACCAAACCTATGATTTTTATGAAAACTTGATGTTGTTGGGTGTGTTGAGGTTCAAACGAATTTCTACAAATTTTATCATTGTTTTTGCTACAATTATTGTGTGTGAGATTGGGTTTAATGAATTATATTAATTTGAATCGGATTTGTGCACAAAAACAAGTGGTTTGGTGATTTCAAATTTTAAAAACATGCACACTTTGATCCTCTGTTTTAAGTGAAAAAACTTGTTTAATCGGTGTTTTGGAGAGGGATTTGATGCGATTGGAGTGTGTATGTTGTTTATATGATGTTTGTGAGGTGTTAGGAACCAGAAAAGCCCAGAATCGGTTGCTGGATCTATGGTCAGAGTACACCTAGCATGCTAGGTGGTGGACACTAGCGCGCTAGGCACGTTGGGGAAGATGATGATCTTCGTGCATGAACAGTGCACGAAGATCAATTAGTGCGCTAATCACCAAGCCTAGCGCGCTAGGTACCAGAACCCTTAAATTTTAAAAAATGAAATCGAGCCTAATGGATAACAAACACACTTAATTTACCATTAAACACCCGAAATAGATCTCATGAGTCATAAAACAGTAATTGGAGTTGGGGACTGGTTGGGGGTCAGACTAGGAGTGGTTACGAGGTTATTGAGCACGGTTCGAGGCACGTAAAACCCAACTAAACATAACTACTGCATTTACTTGTTATTTATTGATAAATCGGTATTTAAAGGATTTATTTTAATATAGTTTAGTATGTAAAGTCTTTCAAATATATATCTAATTATATGTAGTTTTGGTTTTCAGGTGAAACGGAGTGCACAGTTGAATCTGGGGCAGAAAAATACTCGAAATAGAGTATTTAGTTACAATAATTGGATACCAGGAGAGTTTGTGTCGAAATATACGCCGACAGTTAGCTAATTGGAGTCTTGTACACTGCAACAGGTCAAATCTCATATTTTCACTTACAGATTATACCACGTGTCGCCTCACCATTCGCAAGCCACGTCTGACATTCTATCTTCGCCAATCACAGCGCGCCACATCACTAGTCCAACAACTGTCCAGCCACTCACATCGTGCCATGTCATCTCTCACAGCTCCTCTTCACCAACTAGCTATTGCCTCCCATGCATCGAACGGCCTCGGGATGCAAGCCCGCACGAACTGCCAGATTTTCAGCGATTCACGTGAGTCTTTTCCCGCCACTCTGCCCACTACATGTCCACGTTTGGTTGATCCAGCACGTCGCCACGCAGCACTCTAGCTAATGAGAGAACGCCACGTGTCATGCCCACACCTCTCACGCACGTCACCAGCACTCCTCAGCACCAATCATGTTTTGCCACGTCAGCGCATACCAGTCTTTCACCAATCATAGCCTGACACGTATCATGAACGCCTAGAACCACCAAAAGAATTTTCTCTCTTCCAGAGACCAATTTTTAGTAGTTTAATATATTAGGACTTTAGGTATTATTAGAAGAACAATCAATTATTCTTTAGAGAACTCTTTGCATTATTTTCTTTGGAGTTTTATGAAGAACATGTCAAGCTAATCAGATCATTGCCTAGGTCGGAGGTGAAGCAAGTCAAGATTATTGATTCATGATGTAACTAGTGAGATCTAATTGTTTTATTATTTAATTTAATTTAATTTCTTTTATATCTTTGTTGTTGGTTTTTATGAATATGATTTAAATCAAGGGTATGTATATGGCCAGTGCATGCTTTTAGGTTGAAAATCTATAGTCAATTGACTCAATTGTATCCGTAATTGAACTCTTGTGACAATATAAGTGACAAACATTCACTCGATTTCCGTCAAAACCTTTCTCTTCTTGAGTGTGCAACAATTAAATCTAGGTTAAATCACGAACGGACGCGATCCGGTTATCTAGGATTAGTATTCCCATAAAAGTTTATTACTGGGGTTAGTGTGTTAAACCTTATGGCGAATTTCTAGGGTTATGCATTAATTAGGGAAGTAGTTAGTAACGGATGTGCTAGCTATCGAGATTAGGGGAATTAGGAATTTCTGGCGGATGTCGATTTTCCATAGCTAATCTTGGGGAACTTGAATTAATAATTGTTTTGGGAAAGATTGACGACCATGATATATCATTGAATCTTGATCTTGTCTTGTGAAACTGTAAACTTAGGTATTTAAATTAATTGTTCATAGACCTAGGTATTTCTTTTATTTATTTAATTTCTTAGTAACTAAATTAATTAATTAAGACATTTTCTCCAAACCCCCATTTTTCTTTTTTTAGAACCTTAGAAAGATTACCAATCTCTGTGGGACCCTTTGGCATGTTCGGCGCGCGTCAATTTTTGGCATCGTTGCTGGGGATTGGTTATTCTTTCTTTGGTTTTCTATATTTATTTATTTATTTTTATTATTTGTAATTACTCCATACCTTGTCTCTAGCATGTTTGCAGGTAACTCCGCGATGGCCTCCTATTCCAACAATTATAGTCAATTCGAAGACTCATAATATAAAAGTATGAATGGAGTAGGCATGTCAAATTATGGACATGAAATTTTCTAATTGGCCTTCTTATGTGCAACAGGTTGAGGTTTGTGGACTTTGCAGAGATTATACTCATTCTACTGATGTTTGTCCTTACGATTCTGAGTATGAGAGTTATCCTTATTAGGGTATTACATCGCCACAACCCGACTTGAGTTTTCCCTTTTCCAGCCCACTGACTCCTCGACAAGATGAGCGATCCCTTGAAGATATGTTCAAAGAATACTCCTACGTTACTCAAAGGTTCCATTAAGACATCTTACTGCATCAAGAAAAAATGGAACAACACTTTAAAGACATAAATTCGAACCTTCAAAGTATAGAAACTCTTACTAATAAAACGAATGATGCACTTAATAGAATGCTTGAAGAAGAAGAGTTTCCCTTGGTATTAAGTTGTGATGAAAAAGAGACTTTGAATAATGTCACATTAATGAGTGTTGAGGTGAAAGATGAGGAATATTGGAGTGATCATAAAGAGTCAGAGGGGAACTTGAAGTGTCTCAATTAGAGTCAGAGATCATTATGGCACAAACATACGAAGAAGAAGCCGAAATAGAAATTGAAGTCACTTTAACTAGGCCGGAGGTACCACAACAAAAGAGCATGAAAAACCAATCCTTTGTATTGGTGAACCCACCCACCCTCCCATATATATTTGATGAATTTGACATGGAAGTGGACGAAAAGGAGCGTTCGAAGACTTTTTGCACCGCCGACACCTTTGTGTTGGAAGATTTAAAAATTATAGATTCATTTGTGTTAGAAATCCCGGACAAGCTCCCATTTCCGAACAAGGGCATGTATGTTTTACTACCCAATACTAGAGGAGAGAGTATCATTCTTGGATACTCTTTATTGGAAGGCATCACGTGAAGAAAATATACGCCAAGTCGAGCCAAAGACTTTAAACAAAAGCGCTATTGGGAGGCAGCCCAAATTTTGATAAGTATTATTTAGTTTTTTTTATTTTTATTTTTTTATGCATGAACTTATATCATTTCCTTCTTCTTATCATTATCATGTTCTTATCACTATCATGTTCTTTCACTATTTTATTTTGTTTTTTGTGTTTAGACCTCTTGACTTGTTTTGAACTTTGAGGATAAGGTGCAGAATAAGTTTGGGGGTATTTTAGGGATTATGGATAGTGTTGGATTGATTTTCTTGCTAAATACCGCAGGTATGATCGTTATTTTCTTAAAATTATGCAGTTAAAGGCTGGTAATGGTGGTGTTATTCTCATTCTTTTATCTTTCCATCTTTTTTTCTACTGTCATTGATACTTCCATCTTCTATTTCACTACGATATGATACATTTTCATGCATGCATTTAGTATAGTTTATTAGGAGTAGACATGTGTCTATCTATGTTTGTTCTTGCATTTAGATCATACATGTGTCTATCTATGTTTGAATGTGTCTATCTATGTTGACATATGTTGCATTTAGAGTCACCCGAAACTTAGTTTCATGCCTTTGGTTGTGGATGAGTACATTATGGTTATTTTTTCACTTGATACTTAACAAAAATTAGGAAAAAAATTCAATCAAGCCGTAGCTCAGCATTTTTATAATTTCATGATTAGGGACTTAGTATGATGGTTAAACTTTGTGCTAGATACCAAAATGGGCAGACGGTCAAAATTGTGCAAGTAATAGTGCTTTAATTCATATTTGATAATCTGTTTGATAATAGTGAAAGTGAGAAGGGCTAAGAGAAGTTTTTTTAATATAGACAGTCCCACAAGATTCCATAGGAAATGGAGCAAGGAATCTTGTGGCGGAAAAAAGTGAGAAAAACGGTCCATAGGAAATGGAGCAGGGACTGTATTACTTGAAAAATAATATAGAGAAAAAATAGAGTGTATTCATTGAATGAAAAAAGGCGAAAGTCTATGAAAACTTCTCAAATAAAAAAAGAATTAGCTCGAGTGCTTTCACTAGATTAAGTAAGATTTTAAACTTACATGCTTGAATGTATAGACCAAGAAAACTCATGAGTAGTTGATTGCCTTTATTTTGACCAAATCTATGTCTTTAAAGTGTGATTTTAATTGTATTTGGGTTGCGAGACTTGACATATCATAACTCCAAAATTTCTTGAGTGACTTGTTACTTGGCGACTAAGAAAATAAAAGGAACTCCATGAATTTTGAATTGGGTATAGGTATGAGTCTAGGTATAGGATTAGTTTAGTTAATGCATTAGCAGTAAAGTTTAGGTTGTGTTGTCATTTACACCTTTGCTCAAGACGTGCAAAGTCTTAAGTTTGGGGGTATTTGATAAGTCGGTATTTATAGGATTTAATAGTTGATTTTAATATAGTTTAGTGTGTAAAGTCTTTAAAATATATATCTAATTATATTTAGTTTTGGTTTTCAGGTGAAACGGAGTGCACGTTTGAATTCGAGGTGGAAAAATACTCAAATAGAGTATTTACTTGCCGTAATCAGAGACAGGGAGAGTTTGTGTCGAAATATACACCGACAGTTAGGTAATTGGAGTCCTATACGCTGCAACAAGTCAAATCACAGCGCGCCACATCACGAGTCCAACAGTTGTCCGGCTACTCACATCGTGCCACGTCATCTCTCACAGCTCCTCTCCACCAACCAGCTACCGCCTCCCATGCATCGATCGGCCTCAGGAAGCGTGCTCACACGAACACTCAGATTTTTGGTGATTCACGCGAGTCTCTTCCTGCCACTCTGCCCACCACGTGTCCACGTTTGGTTGGTCCAGCAGGTCGCCACGCAGCACTCCAGCTAATGAGAGAACAACACTTGTCATGCCCACACCTCTCACGCACGTCACTAGCACTCCTCAGCACCAATCACGTTCTGCCACATCAGCGTATACCAGTCTCTTAGCCAATCACCTTACGACATGTCAGCAACACCCAGTTTCTCACTAATCATAGCCTAACACGTGTCATGAGCGCCTAGAACCACCAAAAGTTTTTTCTCTCTCTTTAAGAGACCAATTTTTAGTAGTTTTATATATTAGGACTTTAGGTATTATTAGAAGAACAATCAATTATACTTTAGAGAACTCTTTGCATTATTTTCTTTTGAGTTTTATGAAGAACATATCCAGCTAATCAGATCATTGCCTAGGTCGGAGGTGAAGCAAATCAAGATTATTGATTCATGGCATAACTAGTGAGATCTAATTGTTTTATTATTTAATTTAATTTAATTTCTTCTATTTCTTTGTTGTTGGTTTTTATGAATATGATTTAAATCTAGGGTATGTATATGGCCAGTGCATGCTTTTAGGTGAAAAATCTATAGTCAATTGACTCAATTGTATCAGTAATTGTACTTTTGGGACAATATAAGTGACAAACATTCACTCGATTGCCGTCAAAACCTTTCGGTTCTTGAGTGTGCAACAATTGAATCTAAGTTAAATCAGGAGTGAACGCGATTCGGTTATCTAAGATTAGTATTTCCATAGAAGTTTATTACTGCGGTTAGTGTGTTAAACCTTATGGCGGATGTCTAGGGTAATACATTAATTAGGGAAGTAGTTAGTGACGGATGTCCTAGCTATCGAGATTAGGGGAATTAGGAATTTCTGGCGGATGTCGATTTTTCATAGCTAATCTTGGGGAACTTGAATTAATAATTGTTTTGGGAAAGATTGACGACCATGATATGCCATTGAATCTTGATCTTATCTTGTGGAACTGTAGACTTAGGTATTTAAATTAATTATTCGTAGACCTAGGTATTTCTTTTATTTATTTAATTTCTTAGTAACTAGTTTAATTAATTAAGTCATTTTCTCCAAACCCCCATTTTTCTTTCTTTTAAAACCTTAGAAAGATTACCAATCTCCGTAGGATCGACCCTTTGCCACTATCTGCAAATAGTTTGTTTAAAAAAATATTTTATTGAATTATTCGGCACGCGTCAATTTTTCACGTCGATGTCGGGGATTGGTTCTTCTTTCTTTCGTTTTATTTATTTATTTATTTTTATTTTTGTAGTTACTCCATACATTGTCTCTAGCAGGTTTACAGGTAACTCCGCGATGGCCTCCTATTTCGACAATTATAGTCAAATCGAAGACTTATACTATGAAAGTATGAATGTGGTAGGCATGTCAAATTATCGACATGAATTTTCTAATTGGCCTTCTTACGTGCAACAGGTTGAGGTTTGTGGACTTTGCAAAGATTATACTCATTATGTCGATGTTTGTCCTTACGATTCTGAGTATGAGAGTTATCCTTATTGGGGTAATTCATCGCCACAACCCAACTTGAGTTATCCCTTTTTCAGCCCACTGACTCCTCGACAAGATGAGCAATCCCTCAAAGATATGTTCAAAGAATACTCATCTGTCACTCAAAGATTCCATCAAGACATCTTACTGCATCAGGAAAAAATGGAACAACACTTTAAAGACATAAATTCGAACCTTCGAAGTATAGAAACTCTTACTAATAAAATGAATGATACACTTAATAGAATGCTTGAAGAAGAAGAGATTCCCGTGGTATTAAGTTATGATGAAAAAAGACTTTGAATAATGTCACATTGATGAGTGTTGACGTGAAAGATGAGGAATATTGGAGTGATCATGAAGGGTCAGAGGGGGAACTTGAAGTGTCTCAATCAGAGTCAGAGATCATTATAGCACAAACATACGAAGAAGAAGCCGAAATAGAAATTGATGTCACTTTAACTAGGCCGGAGGTACCACAACAAAAGAGCAAGGAAAACCAATCCTTTGTATTAGTGAACCCACCTACCCTCCCGTATATATTTGATGATTTTGACATGGAGGTGGATGAAAAGGAGCGTTCGAAGACTTTTTGCATCGCCGACACCTTGGTGTTGGATGATTTAAAAATTATAAATTCATTTGTGTTAGAAGTCCTGAATAAGCTCCCATTTTCGAACAAGGGCATGTCTGTTTCACTGCCAATGCTAAAGGAGAGAGTATCATTCTTGGATACTCTTTATTGGAAGGCATCACGTGAAGACAACATACGCAAAGTCGTGCCAAAAACTTTAAACAAAAGCACTATTGGGAGGCAGCCCAAATTTTGATAAGTATTATTTAGTTTTTTATTTTTATTTTTATTTTTTTATGCATGAACTTATATCATTTCCTTCTTCTTATCATTATCATGTTCTTATCACTATCATGTTCTTTCACTATTTTGTTGTTTTTTTGTTTTTAGACCACTTGAATTGTTTTGAACTTTAAGGACAAGGTTCGGAATAAGTTTGGAGATATTTTAGGGATTATGGATAGTGTTGGATGGATTTTCTTGCTATATACCACAGGTATGATTGTTATTTTTTAAAAATTATACGGTTGAAGGCTGGTAATGGTGGTGTTATTCTCATTATTCTATCTTTCCATCTCTTTTTCATTTGTCATTGATACTTCCATCTTCTATTTCACTAGGATATGATACATTTTCACATATGCATTTAGTATAGTTTATTAGGAAGACATGCATCTATCTAAGTTTGTTCTTGCATTTAGATCTTACATAGTGTCATATGTTGACATATATTGCATTTAGAGTCACTCGAAACTTTGTTTCATGCCTTTGGTTATGGATGAGTACATCATGATTGGGGACTTAGTATGATGGTTAAACTTTGTACTAGATACCAAAATGGGCAGACGATCAAAATTGTGCAAGTAATAGTACTTTAATTCATATTTGATAATCTGTTTGATCGTAGTGAAAGTAAGAAGGGCTAACAGGAGTTTTCTTAATATAGAGAGTCCCACAGGATTCCATAGGAAATGTAGCAGGGAATCTTGTGGTGAGAAAAAGTGAGAAAAGCGGTCAATAGGAAATGGAGCAGGGACCGTATTAATTGAAAAAAACAATATGGGGAAAAAATATAGTGTATTCATGGAATGAAAAAAGGCGAAAGTCTATGAAAACTCCTCAAATAAAAAAAGATTTAGCACGAGTACTTTCACTAGATTAAGTAAGATTTTAGACTTGCATGCTTGAATGTCTAGACCAAGAAAACTCATAAGTAGTTGATTGCCTTTGTTTTAACCAAATCTATGTCTTTAAAGTGTGATCTTAATTGTGTTTGGGTTACGAGACTTGACATATCATCACTCTGAAATTTCTTGAGTGGCTTGTTGCTGGGCGACTAGGTAAATCAAAGGAACTCCATGAATTTTGAATTAGGTATAGGTATGAGTCTAGGTATAGGATTAGTTTAGTTAATGCATTAGGAGTAAAGTTTAGTTTGTGTTGTCATTTACACCTTTGCTCGAGACGTGCAAAGTCTTAAGTTTGGGGGTATTTGATAAGTCGGTATTTATAGGATTTAATAGTCTATTTTAATATAGTTTAGTGTGTAAAGTCTTTAAAATATATACCTAATTATATTTAGTTTTGGTTTTCAGGTGAAATGGAGTGCAGGGTTGAATCCGGGGCGGAAAATACTAGAAATAGAGTATTTATTTGCAGTAATCGGATACCGGGAGAGTTTGTGTCGAAATATACACCTGCAGTTAAGTAATTGGAGTCTTGCACGCTGGAACAAGTCAAATCTCATATTTTCACTCATAGCTTATGCCACGTGTCGCCTCACCATTCGCCAAGCCACATCTCACATGCAGTCTCCGCCAATCACAGCGCGCCACATCACGAGTCCAACAGTTGTTCGACCACTCACATCGTGCCATGTCATCTCTCACAGCTCCTCTTCGCTAACTAGCTACCGCCTCCCATGCATCAATCGACCTCGGGATGTATGCCCGCATGAACTTCAAGATTTTTGGTGATTCGCGCGAGTCTCTTCCCGCCACTTTGCCCACCACGTGTCCACGTTGGGTTGGTCCAGCATGTCGCCACGCAGCACTCCAGCTAATGAGAGAACGCCACGTGTCATGCCCACACCTCTCATGCACGTCACCAACACTCCTCAGCACCAATCACATTCTGCCACATCAGCGCATACCAGTCTCTCGGCCAATCACCTTACGACACGTCAGCAACCACTAATTTTTCACCAATCATAGCTCGACACGTGTCATGAACGCCTAGAACCACCAAAAGAGTTTTCTCACTCTTCCAGAGACAAATTTTAGTAGTTTTATATATTAGGACTTTAGGTATTATTCGAAGCACAATCAATTATTCTTTAGTGAACTATTTGCATTATTTTCTTTGGAGTTTTATGAAGAACATATCTAGCTAATTAGATCATTGCCTAGGTTGGAGGTGAAATAAGTGAAGATTGTTGATTCATGGCATAACTTGTGAGATCTAATTGTTTTATTATTTAATTTAATTTAATTTCTTCTATTTCTTTGTTATTGGTTTTTATGAATATGATTTAAATCTAGGGTATGTATTTGGCCAGTGCATGCTTTTAGGTAGAAAATCTATAGTCAATTGACTCAATTATATCCGTAATTATACTTTTGGAACAATATAAGTGACAAACATTCAACCGATTGCCGTCAAAACCTTTCAGTTCTTGAGTGTGCAATAATTGAATCTAGGTTAAATCGAGAACGGATGCGATCCGGTTATCTAGGATTAGTATTCCCATAGAAGTTTATTATTGAGGTTAGTGTGTTAAACCTTATGGCGGATGTCTAGGGTTATGCATTAATTAGGGAAGTAGTTAGTGGCGGATGTCCTAGCTATCGAGATTAGGGGAACTAGGAATTTCTGGCGAATGTCAATTTTCCATAGCTAATAGGGGTGGGCAAATCGCGGTTTGGTTTGGAAAATCACCAAACCGCGACCAAACCGAGGGTCTACGGTTTGGTGATTTTCCAAACAGCAACCAAACCGCAGATCACCAAAACCGCACCAAACCGAACCGCGGTTTGCGCGGTTTGGTCGGTTTGGTTTTGCGATTTTCATGCAATTTATTTTCAGGAAAAAAAAACCAGCAAGCAAAAAAAAAAAAACAAGCCAAAAAAAAAAAAAAAAAGAAGCCAAAAAAAAAAAGCAAGCCAAAATGAAAAACAGCAAGCCAAAATGAAAAAACAAAAAGCAAAATGCCCTCGGTTTGGTTTGTATTTACCAAGATGTGAGATTTGTGGTTTTTTTTTTTTTAATTTTTAGGGTTTTTGGTTTGTATTTACCAAAATGCCCTCGGTTTGGTTAAACCGCGGTTTTCTCAAAATGAAAACCGCGACCAAACCGCGAATCTGCGGTTTGGTCGTTTTCCAAATCGCGACCAAACCGTGAGCTTCAAAAACTAAACCAAACCGTGCGGTTTGGTCGGTTTGGGCGGTTTGGGCGGTTTTTTGAAAACTGCTGCCCACCCCTAATAGCTAATCTTGGGGAACTTGAATTAATAATTGTTTTGGGAAAGATTGATGACCATGATATGCCATTGAATCTTGATCTTGTCTTGTGGAACTATAGACTTAGGTATTTGAATTAATTGTTCGTTGACCTAGGTATTTCTTTTATTTATTTAATTTCTTAGTAACTAGATTAATTAGTTAAGTCATTTTCTCCAAACCCCCATTTTTCTTTCTTTTAGAACCTTAGAAAGATTATCAATCTTTGTGGGATCGACCCTTTGTCACTATCTACAAATAGTTGGTTTAAGGAAATATTTTATTGACGTGTTCAGCGCACGTCATTTATTCATTTGATCTTTTAATTCTTGATAATATGTGAGTCTACGCTTAGTGGGATGGTTGAGTTTTCTCGTCTATATATGTAAGGGTTGTTGTGGTCGCTTATTAAGTGTGTAGCGCGTATTCTCGGCCTCGGTAGATTATATCCCGAGTTGAATACCGGTTCACGTGTTTGATGTAACTCACTAGGGCTAATGCTGCTAGGACACAGTCGTAAGGTCGGTGGCGTAGGCCACGACCAAAGCTCCTGGTCCTAAGTACACATTTTAGTAGTTGTGTTCACACCCATTTGTATATCTGTGTGTTTATATTCATGCGATGAGCTTTGAGCAGTTGCATGCATTATTCCTTCTTTTTGCATGTCTATTTAACACTATTTATTGGCTCTGTCATTTACATTTTTAATTTAAAATGCACGGTGGTTTTCATTGGGATTTTACTTACTGGGCTCGTCATCTTCCTTTTGTGATGGCTGAGCGCAAATCCTAGTATTAGTAGAGGTAAGGGGATTCTTAGCGATTAAATCTAATTTACCTACACTGAGGCCTGCTGGTACGTTTGTTAGTAGTTATACTTTTGATTTTTTGTATTATCTTTTAGGGATTAGGAAACTATACTTCACACCTGTACTTGTATATATACTATTACAGTTGATCGCCTATATGCATAAAACTGCCAGGATTTCTACTATAGGTTGAATCAGTAAACTTTATATTCTTATTTTGGTAATATAAGGCTTCCACTTTTATTCCGATATAAATGCTGATTATTTTAATTGAAGTTAATTGTTTAATCTAAAACTACATGCAAACTACTGAATAACTTAACAAGAAACGCAAGCAGATCAATTATGAGCATGAGTGCCGTGTGCAGAGGCTTCAGGTGCTGAGGCAGGGAAGCAGCTAACCACGGGGCGGCCTCGGGATTTGGGGCCGTCACAAAAACCAATTTGGTGTTGGCCAACATAATTAAAAAAATGGAAAGCATGTTGTGCATCTTCATTAATGCACAACATGTATTTTACATATATAATATGTATATATATTTTATATATAATAATATGTATATAATATATGATATATATATATATATATTCTAATGGATACATTATTAAAAAAATTATCAATTGGGTTGTAAAAAGTAAAATAAAATAAATAAAGACCAAAATTCAAAAAAAATTGGTCGAGACGAGACTTGGCTAATATAATCCAACTCGAGACGCGGCCAGTGTGGCCATTACCTGAAAAGTCTTATATTTTTGATAAATGGGGTAAATGAAAAGGAAATGAAACTAAATAATTTATTTTTAGAATAGAGGTTCTAACACGCTTAGGAATGAACTTAATAATTACCAAGTACATAGTATACTAGACCAAGTATCAGGGATTTGATTGGGAAGCGTGTCAGAGCCTCGTGAACGTACTTTCGTGATATTCGAGGTAAGTAAACTAGTTAACGAAATGCATAGCAATTCATTTTTCCACTTTTCTTGTTTTCATTGTTATGAGCTACTTTTGGAATTCCATTCCTTATTCCTCTGTTGGGTGGCTATGGCTTAAGTGTGTCGAGAAGGTACTCCTGAGATTATAGCTAGTTGCGAAAATGTGAACACCACCTGCGAGGGTGCAGCTACCCAACCAAACATGAGTTTTCCCCAAGTACTGTATTGTTGTAGATTGTTGTGGTTGTTATGGATTTAAGACCACTTAGTTTGCCTCCCTTGATTCCTAGGCACTCAAATATCAGTGAAATTTCTTGTCAGTTATTTTATCATGCATTTGCTCATTATTTATCTGTCTTTAAATAATCGCATGATATTTAGACTATTTTTTGAATGATTCATGAATTACTGTTTATATCCTTCTGGTTATTACTTTCTACTTTACTGTAATCACCGTCTAGTTTGTGACAGTGGGTGCAATTTGAGCAAAGACTAGCATGGGAAAGGGGGTCGATGATTGGTGACTTCCTATGAGGACTTTTGGAGAGGTTTCTTCCCTTCTACGCTGTATGTGCTACCTTTTTGTTTGTGATTATTGTACATTACTATTTTTTATAACACTGGGAACTTTTGGAATCAAGTGACTTAGGATATCATGTATTATCATTTTGTTTATTGTTAGGCACCAAATATGCATGTTTATCCTCTTATTTTGGGGTTTCGCACTTTAGGTTGTCCTGACTTTACATTTACTGAGTTATTTAACCTTGTTAGAGTTTATTTCCATAGTGAACTATCTGAAAATGACATGAGCTAATAACTCAATGATAAAAATTCTAATATTAACGATAATATAACTATTAGAGGCTGACTAAGTTTGCATTGACTTTGCGAGGACGCACTCGGGGGTCCACGTAGGTCTAGGCCAGGCAGGGCCTAGTTCGTATGGGAACCGGGGCCGTCACATTAACGTGCACTGTAAGACAACACTCAGGTCGACTATTCACCGAGCGGGGGATGCCACGTGTTGATAATATAATCTCAACCACATACAATACAAATAACCATCCCAGTGAATCAATTTACCACATATAGTAATATTGTAACGGCCCAAATCTAATTTGGCATTATTTATGACGTAATTATCGACATAGACGCCAACTCGGAAGTTCGTGAACCTCGCAGCTAGTTCAGGGCACGCCCAGATTAGGTAACTGTCCATTTTTATGTGCTATTTGTCTGTTTTGCGATGTGTACATTAAATTTTGATAAATTACAGTGCTATGTGTGTGTTTATGTTATTTATTATTGAAAGTGACAATGTGATGGGTATTCACCTCGAGTAGCATGTAGATGCAGGTACCGGGTAGGCGAATTATTGATACATTAGGTTAGGGATTATACACACATAATAAATAATAAAAATGCGTTAAATAATTAATATAAAATATCGTGTAGATGGTTAGTGACGCGAGAGTATGCAATTGGCACGCGACATAGTGTGGGATTAGGTATTGATACGCCCGAGATGCCAAAGGATTGGGTTGAGAGGGATAAGGCCAAGAGACTAAGTCACCCATCTAAGTCCCATTTTGATGACTTTTGACCCCATATGACCCCATATGGATCCTTGGATAAAGCCTTGGGATCAACAAACACAATGGATCAATCTTTGACTATAAATAGTCAAGATTTTCCTCATCCACCACCTTTTCTCTATCTTGCTTCTCACAAATCTGAAAATTTTTTGGAGTGTGAGGGTTTTGTAAACTTTGAGAACTCATTTGGAGGATCAAGGATGCAGAACTCGATAAATGTGGTTAGATCCGAACTGTCCTATTCGTTCTTTATCTATCGAGTTTAATTTCTCTTGTTTTGACAAGAGTTTCAGGAGTGTGAGTTGAGCACACCATTTTTCAAATAGTTTTTATGGATTTTAGGGTCTTTGTAGAGCAACCATTGATGGTTTGATAGTGTTGTTGTCGGTTGTTTTAATTTTTGTTGGAAATATCGGGTTCTTGAGGAGAAATTTTGTTTGGGAAAGGTTTTTTCGAGGGTTTATGGTTTATTATGCTTAGTGTAATGATACATGAGAGGTTGGGACGAGTGCGGACCGTGGCGACGAGCTTGGGGGCCTAAGAACCCCAGGAAGACGTCCCTGGTTCAGATGCCATCAGGGATGCTGTGGGAATAAACCCCACGACATCCAGACAAGGGAGGCACCACGAACTCGCGCTTTAAGTCACGTCGTGGACACCAACTCGTGGCGGCGTGAGTCACAGTGCCAAGGACATTGGCTCACTGTCTTGGGTGCTGTGAACATTTGCTCATGGTGGCACCACTCATGGCGTCCGGACCAGAATTTGAAAAATAAAATTTTAAAATAATTTGCCTATTGGAGGTTTACTTAGGGGAACTTATAAAGTAGGCTTAAATTATGGGATTGACATCGTTAATATGGAATGGGGGATTTTCAAGGTTTGGGATTTGATTAGGTTTATAGAAAATTAGGTATTAGGTTCGATTAATGGGTAATTGGACACGCATTTGGAGGCGTGCATTGACGTTAGAGGATAAGTTGAAGCGTGTTTTAAGGTATATAATAGCCCAATTGAAATTCATCTTAAGTATTTACTGTTTGATTTATTAAATTCATGTTCTGTTATTCATGTACTCTCATCTTTAGGTATTTATTTACGGTCAGTTGAGTTTACTCCCGTCGGGTTATTTTATTGTGTTGGCATGTGGCACACTAGTCCATAAAATATTTTTTAAAAGTACATTAGCGGATAGTTGACCCGACTGTTGTTTCCCTTGCATATGTCGGTGCGTCATGGTCAACGTCGACTACCGAGCAGATTCAAGGATTTCAGCAAGTTCGAGTTTACCTAGTGGCAGTGTCTGGGGATAGTCTGAAGTATGGTTCTAGTCTGACCAAGATCCCGTACACACATTTGCTTCTTTAATATTTCATATTCATGCGATGGTCCCTTACAGTTGCCTGTTTACTTTTCTTCCGCATATTTATTTAATAGTATTTTAAATTTCAGTATTTATTTATTGTATTTACTTGGTAAAGTTCTTTGGGATTACTCATTTTGGACTCGTCATCTGTTTTGTTGTGATGATGGAGTACATACCCTAGTATGATCAAGGCAAAGGGCAAGCTTAAGGACTTCCTATGTTTTGTTATCGATTTTCCTACACCTGACTCATATGTTTGCTTTTTATTTCTCTTTTTTATATTGGGTTTGCGTTATATGAGAGATACCCTGACATATATATGACACACTTGGAGGTTATTTTGATATCTTAAGACTATGGATCCTTGTATACATTGATGGTATTTTGGTTGGGTTTTCATACTAGGAAAATGCTCTATGACATGATTTTACTGCTTTATTTTGATAGATCATGTTTATAAGTGTTCTGCTGAAAATTCAATGATAAATATAATGATAAATAGATGAAATTGAGTCCACTAGCTAACTAGATGACAAACTATTTATGAATCAATATAAAAGTTAGCGGTAAAAAAGTTGTTAAATGGTACACGACGCTCGTGAGACACAGCTGGGCCGAGTTGTGGCAGGGTTGTGGGCCCGCGGTGCATGACGTAGCAGCCTCAAATTCTAGGGTCGCCACAAATATAGTAAATACCACACACACACACATACACATATATAGGTACTTTTACGATGGGAACCAAATATATATATCCATGCCATGAGTACACTATTTAGAACCATTGGATTTAAATCCAAGACATTAATCAAGGCGACATAAATACACAAAGCATTTAATGTACAACACATTTTGAGGGGTCCCATGGCATGGGTATATATTTGGTCTCCGTTGTAGAATATATATAAATTTGTCTATACTTTCACGCCTACAATTTTGTCGTATGCACCTGCGAATGAACTTGGGGGTGCACACTATTGTACAACCAACGCGTGTCAACCACGAATCCGTACTCACTAATTACCCACTAATTTATTATTTTGTCACATTTATTTTGTTTGTTTATACAAATCATTTCATAAACTTAGTGTACTCGTATTTTGCCTGTCCAGTACCCGTACTGACATGTTTTTTTAGACGACTACTCGTCACACAGTCTCGCTCGGTTTATCAATGTAAATGCTCACATGCGATGTTGTGACGGCCCCAAATTCCTAATGTATTTGGGTACGCCCGGCCTAGACCCGTGCAGGTCCCGAGTCGATGCTCAGTGAACCTGACGAGCCTAGTCAGCCTCAAATCATCAAATTTCAAGTTTTATGAAAGAGTTATTACTAGTATAACACAGCGAAAGAAAATTTAATACTGATCAATTATTGAAAAATAACTCAATCAAACGAAAATCAGGAATCTATATAAATGTGGAAACCAAGATAGGTTCATGTCTAAGTCAACATAACGAAATTCATGGTATCCACCTCAAAATTTATCCCCAATCCAAAATCTACAATCATATATATAAAACATCATACAAACAAAATAAACATGAGCCTATATCTCGATACCTCAAGTCCAGACGCTCACAAAAAGTCTCCTAGGCAAGGTCCCTTGCCTCTACTACACTCCGCCCTATCTGCACCCACCGTCACAAACTAGATGGTGAGCAACTGAGAGAAATCGAAAGTAATGCCAAAAGAATATAACAGTAATTCATGAATTTTCAAACATGGCAGTCTAAATATCATGCGGGAAATGAAAGACAGGAATTTAAATAGACAAGATGCATGATAGACAGACTGGAAATAATAGCAATCGAAACATACGTGTTCTATGAGTCAAAAGAGGCCATAACTTGTCTAAAATCCACAACAATTCCACAATAGCGATGTCGCAACATCGAAATCCACAACAATCCAGTACACGATATCACACAATCAATAGGGGTGGTCAAACACTCGTGCGCACGAGTGCCCGCGTTTTATCCCTTCTAGTGCAGGCCGCATGTACCTTCGAGACACACTTATGCCAAGAACACACATACTAGGAATATGGAATGGAATGCCAACAAGTAGATAATATCAAACACAACGGAATGAAAATGAATCACATGGTATTTTCTTAACTAGCTTACTAACATACACAAGCTTTTAAACAAGTGTACTTACCTGAACTATCGCGAATCGTATCCACTCTCGCGAATCCTAATGCATATCCCTGAGTTTCCCGCCACCTGACAAGGTTGAAAACTCTAATTAATGGGTCGAGTCAATAACTAATCTAGATTTAAACCCTAGTATTTTCCTAATGTTTTGATGACTCAAACGACTTGAACAACTCGATGAAAATCGATCGAAAAACCGATCAGAAATCCAATGAAAGCACAATGACTCTCTTGGGTTTTGAAATCACATGTACAAGCCTCATCATGAATTATAGGCTCGGCTCAGTCGTATATGGGTCATGTCATGGTCTCAAGGACCGGCGACGTGACTACGACGTCGTAACCATTCATCGCCAAATCGAATCATTAAAACCAAATAGGAAAACTTAAAATGGTTTGTCATCAAGGGCACAAAACCTCCATAACTAAATACCAATCAATAAAAACACCGCCATGGCTTCACGCTGGTATTGTTCGACGTTTGGAAGGGTTTCGTTGGCATGGGATGGCTAGGAAATACCCTCGAACATCGGTGTTTAAATACATTAACTAAACAATATTCAAACTTAATATTTACATAAAAACATAACAAATTTCTCTAACATATTAAAATTTTGGACACAACCAAGGGTTGCGAGACCTCAACAAAGGTTAGGTGAGACCTCCGACAACCCTTACTGGTGGAGGTCCAGCTGGCAGACCGCCAAGAGTGGCAGTTTCCAGCGAGGCTCCACCACCTCTATCACATGAAATGACAACGATTTTACACTAAATAGAACAGTTTTGACCACTCTGAAGGCTGTGGGACCCACATATGAGCTTGGTGGGGTCCTCGATAGCGTCCCAGTCATCGTGATCCCACAGTGGCGCCGTCGGTTACGGTGGCACTCTGGTGAGAGGATAAAACCCATATAAATCAATACAGCGTGTACAACTTGGTAGGGACTTTGCATGGGCCATGAGGGGTGTGCTCCGCGACAGTCTGGACTCCGGTCACCGGAGGTCGTCCACGATCGGTCCCTGTCACGGCAGCCCCCAACAGTGATGAAATACAAACTCAAACAAAAAATAAATGAGAAAAACAGTGAGAAAATGAGAGAAAGAAGGGGGAGAGAGATCTCTGGTGGGGAGTGAACCCCGACCATCACTGGTCCGGCCAGGGCCAGTGGTTGGTCCGAAATGAGCGTGCTGAGAGGGGAGAGGGTGTGACCGAGAGGGAAAGATCGAGAGAGAGAAAACCGAGAGAGAGAGAAGAGGGAATGCATACCTCCGGTCAACACGTGACCTCCGATATCTATTCCGGTCACCGGCGAAGGCCGAGACAGTGGTGAGATGAGAGAGAGGTGGAAGGCCGTGAGTGATGGGGGTGAGAAGAGAGAGACTATGAGGAGAGTGAAGAGAGTGAAAATGAAAGAGGGGGTGTGCATAGTGTATGGAGAGAGAGACGTGAGTGATGTGAGTGACGTGAGTCATAGGGCGAGTGGTGAGGTGAGTTGAGTGATGGGAGTGGGTGGGGTGTTAGGTGAGTTGAGTGATGGGGTAGGTGTGTGTTTGAATTTTTAAATGGGTATGATAGTTGTGTCCACCCATTTTTACCAACCCACATATCTCAAAGTTAAACATAAGGGTTCCTTATTATTTGATTGCGTCACTTTATGAATTTTTAACCCAACGCCGGTATTCTCCCAAACATTTTTCCTGACCCAGCTCGCCTCAACGGTCCGTATTTCTCGTCACATGCATACTTTTACCTTTTGTCTCACACAAATAAACTATTAAATTATTAAATAATTATTTTAATTACCTCTTTACTGTATTTTCTCCCCTAGTTACCTAGGCGGGACCTCACTCATATTGAAAATTGCCTGAACGGCCCGTGACATGCATTAAACTAAAATATTATTACACATCAAAGAATCATAAAATTACCTTGGTGTCGACTCCCGAGGTTCGAAATACTGTCCAATATCACGTAGCTGGATTACGGTCCTGACAAATGCCATACACGTCGGGTTAAAATTTGAGGGTTGTTACAGATGTAATAAGGCATAAAATAATAATTATCATTACAGTTACACAACTTATCAATCAAAAATAAGTACTTAAACCCAATCCGGCGTGTCCTAGCCTGTCCGAGGTGACTCCGTGGACCTGAGTTGGCATCCACGTATGAAAACAAATAATAATAACGGCTTAATATAAATACATTCAATAAGTATTTTTGTTTTCCAATATTGGAAGTTTGTGTTTGTCTTCCCTTATTGAAAGTGTATGTTGGAACTTTTATTTTTCGTTTTGGTATTAGTATTTCTATGTATTATTGTGTTTCAGACGTTTGTCAAAAGAACAATCACTAATTGTCATATTGTTCCAATGTTATAAATTATAATCCCAGTATTTCAAAATCAACTGTGGTAATTGAATGTTATGATGAACAATAAGGATTACAGAATCAATGTGTTTTTCTCAAGGTAATTGATTTTGTCTCATCTTGTTCTATTAAATGTATTAAGCCGTTATGATGAATGAAATTTCTATTTTACTTCAAAAAAAAAAAACAACGTATCCACCCAATAGTTCCTTTTTTATAAGAAAGAAACAACTTGCCCCACCGATATTCGAACTCGTGACTTCTTATTTCCAAAATTCATATAAAACCATTAGTTGGTTGGTTCGAATCCACCAAATAGTTGTTAACCAATGAACAAAAGGAGTAGCATCCCACCATCAAACAATTTACGATCACATGCATAGGACTATAGGAGTACTGACGGCTCCACTTTTGATCTCATAAACAAACACCATAGGTTGTTACCAATTTTTGGTAACACAAAATTTTTGAATACACGAACAACCACATGAGCACCATGAACATCAATTCACGTATTCTCATCTCAAACCTTTCTTTGATACAACTTATTGAGAAAAAACCCACGCACAACATGTGACGATCGGCCTAATCCAAGATTTATTTAATTATCTAATTTCAAACTAAGACCCAGCTCAAACCCACGTGGACGTCACAGATTAGTTTAGGGCATGCCTGTCGAGTCTGTTGACATATAAGTCATTGTTATTTGTGTGTGATGCTTAACTAATTGCATATATTTTTACTTAAGTTAAGCATGTGCATTATTTATTTTTAATTTTCTGCATTTTACGAGAGTTACTAGTATGGCAGGTAGTGCCTCAGGTTGCATGTAACACGGGTACGAGTTCGATTTATGGAATTTAAATTCATAATAATAAATCCATGAGGCAAGGCTAATTAATTTGAATAACGTACCCATGGTGTTGTATTTTTTAAAGTCACCATAATGTAGCCTACGGTTTGAAAAGCAAATTGAGAACCATTTAATTGCTTGGAAATGACCTGAAATGATACATAGTGGACACAAATAGTACTGATGGAGCCAATTAGAACCCGTGATAGACCTCGAGATGAGTGTATGTGTCAAGATGAAAAGTCAAGATCACATGAGTAGACCTATATATTGAGCAATTAATCAATTCTTGCTCAACACACAAGAACACCAAAAATTCTAGAATTTATAGAGAAAATAGAGAGTAGGGACTAGTGTTGGGAATTTTGCTGGAGATTAAGAGTTCAAGGTTTCAAAGGCTCCAAATCAAACAAAACAAGCCCTTAGTAACAATCTTCTCCACTTTTTGTTGATTCAATGCATGAAAACTTGGGGTTTTCATGAAAAATAGGGATCAATAGTTTAATTTGTCTTCCACCACCGTTTTTCCATAAAGAATTGGAAACAAAATTCTAGTTTTTAGTCAAAAAATATAAGCTCATTTAATGTAATTCCAAAATATTTAAAATTTATTTATTTGGACACCAGGGATTTAGGAGACTATAGTCAGGTGTTGGGTGCACATCTCAAGGCGTGAACGAGACGTTTCAGTTTATCCATTATTATGCGCCAGTTTAGGCATGCATACACTTTATTCTTGCGTTTGTTTGTGATTGGTCGACGGGGTGGGCATGGCACCTACCAGACACTCTGTGGATTAGCGATATCCTGGAGTGTCGTGCAATGATTTCCATGTAGTGTCTACGCGTGAGACTTGCCCTCTGCGAGACCAGTAGTTATGAGAAGGAGTTTATGTGAGGCTTGCCTCCATCATAAGTTTCTTCTCATGAGGCGTTGGATTGGAAGTAACTTCCGTTCAGGGAGACCTCATTCGATCGTGAAGCGTTTGGCGGGTAATTCATCGCCAACAGCGACTTTTCGATTTAGCAAATCATAATCTCTAGGGTTCGACTAACTCTCACCACACACGTGTCCTGATTTAGCAAAAAATAGTAGAAAATAGGATTTTTTAGACTTTGGGGGTTTTTGCACACTGGTGTGACATGTAAAATGGGCCACCATAAAGAATTGGAAACAAAATTCTAGGTTTTAGTCACAAAATATAAATTCATTTAATGTAACTCCAAAATATTTAAAAATGATTTATGTGGACACTTGGGATTTAGGAGACTATAGTTGGGTGTCGGTGGACATCTCGAGGTGTGAACGAGAAGTTTCAGAGGGCTATTTAGATTTGCTTGAGGTAAGTAAGTCCCACAAGAAAAGCACTTAGCATTACATTCATTTTCGATTCACTTATATCGTTGTTTATCCATTATTATATGCTAGTTTAGGCATGTATACACTTTATTATTGCGTGTGTTTATGATTGGTCGATGGGGCGGGGCATGGCACCTACCTGACACTCTGTAGATTATCGTGATATTCGAGTGTCGTGCGGTGATTTTCATGTGTACACGTGAAACTTTTTCACTGCGAGACCAGTAGGTATGAGGAGTTTATGTGAGGCCTGGCTCCATCACGGGTTTCTTCTTACGAGGTGTTGGATTGGAAGTAACTTCCATTCATAGGAACCTCATTCGATCATGAAGCGTTTGACAGGTAATTCATCGCCAACGGGAACTTCTCGATTTAGATAAACCCAATCCCTAGGGTTCGGCAGACTCTCATCACACGCGTGTCCCGACTTTGCTTTCCGTAGAGACTTATCTTCATGCTATTTATCTTTCTAGTGTATTTCATTATATTCTAGTCCCCAAGTAATAAAAATTAATTAAAATTTAAATTAAACACAAAATAAAAAATAAAAAGACAAATTACAAAAAAATCAGAGAAATTAAACAAATATAGGGGTGGAAAAATTGTAGAAAATTGAATTTTTTAAACTTTTGGGGATTTTGCACACCGGTGTAATTCGTAGAACAGGCCACCATAACGAATTGGAAACAAAATTCTAGTTTTTAGTCAAAAAATATAAATTCACTTAATGTAACTCCAAAATATTTAAAAATGATTTATGTGAACACCAGGGATTTAGAATACTATAGTCGGGTGTCGGGTGCACATCTCGAGGCGTGAATGAGACGTTTCCGAGGGTGATTTGTGATTCGCTTGAGGTAAGTAAACCCCACTAGAAAAACACTTAGCATTCCACTCATTTCTGATTCACTTATATCGTTGTTTATACATTACTACGTGCCAGTTTAGGCATGCATACACTTTATTCTTGCGTGGTTTGTGATTGGTCGACGGGGTGGGCATGGCATCTACCCAACACTCTGTAAATTAGCGCGATACTGGAGTGTCGTGTGGTGATTTCCATGTAGTGTCTACGGGTGAAACTTGTTCTCACAAGACCAATAGGTATGAGAAGGAGTTTATGTGAGGCTTGCCTCCATTACGGGTTTGTACTCACGAGGCGTTAGATTGGAAGTAAATTCTGTTCACGGGGACCTCATTCAACAGTGAAGCGTTTGGCGAGTAATTCTTCACCAACTGGGATTTCTCGATTTAGGGAATCCCAATCCCTAGGGTTCACCAAACTCTCATCACATACGTCCCTACTTTTCTTTCCGAAGCGATTTATTTTCATGCTATTTATCTTTCCAGTGTATTTCATTATATTCTGGTCCCAAGTAACAAAATTTAATTAAAATTTAAATTAAACATAAAATAAAATAGATAAATTACAAAAAATTCATAGAAATTAGAAAAATATAGCAGGTGAAAAAATTGTATAAAACTGGATTTTTGAGACTTTTGAAGATTTTGCACACCAGTGTAATTCGTAAAACTAGCCACCATAAAGAATTGGAAACAAAATTCTAGTTTTTAGTTGCAAAATAGAAATTCACTAAATGTAACTCCAAAATATTTTTAAATGATTTATGTGGCCACCAGGGATTTAGGACACTATAATGGGTGTCAGTTGCATATTTTTAAGGCGTGAACGAGACGTTTCAAAGGGTGATTTGTGATTTGCTTGAGGTAAGTAAACCCAACTAGAAAAACACTTAGCATTCCATTCATTTCCGATTCACTTATATCGTTGTTTATCCATTATTATGCGCTAGTTTAGGCATGCATACACTTTATTCTTGCATGTGTTTTTGATTGGTCGAATAGGCATGCATGGCACTTACCCGACACTCTGTAGATTAGCGCGATACTGGAGTATCGTGCGGTAATTTTCATGTAGTGTCTACATGTGAAACTTGTTCTCCACGAGACCAGTAGGTATGAGAAGGATTTTATGTGAGGCTTACGTCCATCACGGGTTTGTTCTCACGAGGCATTGGATTGGAAGTAACTTCCATTCACGGGGACCTCATTCAATCGTGAAGTGGTTGGTGGGTAATTCATCGCCAACAGGGACTTCTCGATTTAGCGAATCCCAATCCCTATGGTTTGGCAGACTCTCATCATACACGTGTCCTAACTTTGCTTTCCGTAGCGACTTATCTTCATGCTATTTATCTTTCTAGTGTAGTTCGTTATATTCTAGCGCCCAAGTAATAAAAATTAATTAAAATTTAAATTAAACAAAAAAATAAAAAAAATGAAAAATGAAAAATAAAAAGAAAAATTACAAAAGAATTCAAAGAAATTAGAAATTTAGGGGGAGGAAAAATTGTAGAAAATTGGATTTTTGAGACTTTTTGGGATTTTGCACACTGGTCTAATTCGTAAAACCAATCACCATGAAGAATTGGAAACAAAATTCTAATTTTCAGTCGCAAAATATAAATTCACATAATGATACTCAAAAATATTTAAAAATGATTTATGTGGACTTCAGGGATTTAAGAAACTATAGATGGGTGTCAGGTGTACATTTTGAGGCGTGAATGAAACGATTCATGGTGTAATTTGTGATTTGCTTGAGGTAAGTAAACCCCACTATAAAACACTTAGCATTCCATTCATGTCCAGTTCACTTATATCGTTGTTTATCCATTATTATGCGCCAGTTTAGGCATGGATACACTATATTCATGCATGTGTTTGTGATTGGTTGACTGGGCGGGCATGGTACCTACCCGAAACTCTGTAGATTAGTGTGATACTTTAATGTCGATCGGTGATTTCTATGTAGTTTCTACACGTTAAACTTGTTCTCTGTTAGACCAGTAGGTATGAGAAGGAGTTTATGTGAGGCATGCCTCTATCACGGGTTTCTTCTCACGAGGCATTGGATTGGAAGTAACTTCTGTTCACGGGGACCTCATTCGATCGTGAAGCATTTGGCGGGTAATTCATCGCCAACGAGGACTTCTCGATTTAGCAAATCTCAATCCCTAGGGTTCGACAGACTCTCATCACACATGTCCCGACTTTGCTTTCTGTATCGATTTATCTTCATGCTATTTATCATTCTAGTGTATTTCGTTATATTCTAGCGGCCAAGTAACAAAAATTAATTAAAATTTAAATTAAACACAAAATAAAAAGTAAAAAAAATAAAAAGATATATTACAAAAAAATTTAGAGAAATTAGAAAAATATAGGAGGAGTGGAGAAAGTATTGAAAATTGGATTTTGGAGACTTTTTTGGGATTTTGCACACCGGTGTAATACGTAAAATTGACCACCATAAAGAATTGGAAACAAATTCTACTTTTTAGTCGCAAAATATAAATTCACTTAATGTAACTCCAAAATATTTAAAAATGATTTATGTGGATACCAGGGATTTAGAGGACTATAGTCGGGTGTCGGGTGTATATCTCAAGGCGTGAACGAGACGTTTCAGAGGGTGATTTGTGATTTGCTTGAGGTAAGTAAACCCCACTCGAAAAACACTTAGCATTCCATTCATATTCGGTTCACTTATATCGCTCTTTATCCATTATTATGCGCCAGTTTAGGCATGCATACACTCTATTCTTGCGTGTGTTTGTGATTGGTCGACTAGGCGGGCATGGTACCTACCCGACACTATGTAGATTAGTGTGATACCGAAGTGTCGTCCAGTGATTTCCATGTAGTTTCTACGCGTGAAACTTGTTCTCCGCAAGACCAGTAGGTATAAGAAGGAGTTTATGTGAGGCATGCCTCCATCACAGGTTTCTTTTCATGAGGCGTTGGATTGGAAGTAACTTTCGTTCACGGGGACCTCATTCGATCGTGAAGCATTTGGCAGGTAATTCATCGTTAACGGGGACTTTTCATTTTAGCGAATCCCAATCCGTAATCGGCAGACTCTCATCACATATGTGTCCCGACTTTTGCTTTCCGTAGCAACTTATCTTCATGTTATTTATCTTTTCATTGTATTTTGTTATATTCTAGTGCCCAAGTAATAAAAATTACTTAAAACTTAAATTAAACACAAAATTAAAAGAAAAATAAAAAGATATATTACAAAAAAAATTCAGAGAAATTAGAAAAATATAGAAGGGTGGAAAAATTGTAGAAAATTGGATTTTGGAGACTTTTGGGGATTTTGCACACCGGTGTAATTCGTAAAACCGGCCACCATAAAGAATTGGAAACAAAATTTTAGTTTTTAGTTGCAAAATATAAATTCACTTAATGTAACTCCAAAATATTTAAAAATGATTTATGTGGACACCAGGGATTTATGAGACTATAGTTGGGTGTCGGGTGCACATCTCTAGGTGTGAATGATACGTTTCAAAGGGTAATTTGTGATTTGCTTGAGTTAAGTAAACCCTACTCAAAAAACACTTAGCATTCCATTCATGTCTGATTCACTTATATCGTTGTTTATCTATTATTATGCGCCAGTTTAGGCATGCATACACTCTATTCTTGCGTTTGTTTGTGATTGGTCGACAGGGCATGCATGACCTACCTAACACTATGTAGATTAGCGTTATGCTAGAGTGTCGTGCAATTATTTTCATGTAGTGTGTGACGACCCCAAATTCCCAATGCATTTGGGTACGTCCGGCCTAAACTCGTTCTTATCCCCAAGTTAGTACTCGACGAGCCTGGCGAGCCTAGTCAGCCTCCAATCAATTAATTATACAATTTATGAAAGAGTTATTGCAAGTTTAACGCGTCAGAAAATAAGTAAACTACAACATAAATGGGAAATAACTCAGTCAAAAGAAAATCAAGAATCTATATTGTGGAAAACCCCGAACTATTCATGTACAATCAAATATGAACAAGAATCACGTGTACATGATATCCAAATCAAAAAGATCCCTAGTTCAACGATCAAAAAAATGTATATAAACGAGCATACATCCAAGAAAAACAATTAAACACCTACTCTAAATCTTTAGGTCCAGCCGCTAATCCTCACAAGAAGTCACCTAGGCAGTGCCTCTACCGCACTCCGCTCTACCTGCACCCACCATCACAAACTAGACGGTGAGTAACTAAGTGAAATCGAAAGTAATGCCAGAAGAATATAACAGTACTTCATGATTTACCAAGTAAAGTAGTCTAAATATCATACGGTAATTGAAAGACAGGAATTGAAATAGATCAAGTGCATGATAAACAGACTAATAGATTTCAATCGAAATACATGCGTGTTCTAAGAATTCAAAGGAGGCCCATAAGTAGTCTAAATCATAGCATAATGGTGGAGACTGCACGAGGTTTCCCCAAGCATCGACACAAGCAAAGGTACAGCCACGATAGGAGGGACACAAGCCTTCAAACCTAGTACTTGGTGTCACACGTTTACTATGGGTAGTCCCACTCTCTTGTACAAGAGTGCCCATATTGCCCCACTAGTGCAGGGCCGAGTACTCTCGAGACAAAACACTTACGCCAAAAACACACAACAAAGGAATAAAACGGAATGCCAATAATAGATCATAGCAAATCAATAAGAAAAAAAGAGAAGAAAATGAATAGTGCAAAAGAGATTAAATGGTGTTGTCGTTATATAGGCCTACTCATCATCCACTTGCATTCGCACATCTCGAAGCAAATCCATCAGCTCCCTCTTTTTATGTGTCACCAATTCCATCTCTTCAAGTTGATTCCACTAAGTGACTCGGGTGTCACTTAGTTATCCAGCTCCCATGTTGATCCCACGCTCCTCGGCTCGTATTTCACCACCAATCAACTTGTCGCACCCGTTGTCTCGTCACGTCTCGATAAATAATTATATTAATTATTCAAAAAATCATTCATTAATGTTTTCTCTTTTTTAACTCCCCCGTTTACCTAGACGAAACCTCACTCAGACTAAACAGTCACCTAAACAGCTCGAGACTCATATTAGACTACAATACTAATACAAACATCACATAAACATAAAGTTACCTCAGTGTTGACTCCCAAAGTTTGAAAAACTCGATGCATCAAGATAGTGGGTCACGGTCCTAACAAGTGTAACACAAGTCGAGTTAAATTTTGAGGGTTGTTACATAGTGTCTACGTGTGAACTTGTTCTCTGCGAGACCAATAGGTATAAGGAGTTTATGTAAGGCTTGCCTCCATCACGGGTTTCTTCTCACGAGGCGTTGAATTGGAAGTAACTTCCATTCACAGGGACCTCATTCGATCATGAAGCATTTGGCAGGTAATTTATCGCCAATGGGGACTTCTCGATTTATTGAATCCCAATTCCTAGGGTCGTCAGACTCTTACCATACACGTGTCCCGACTTTGCTTTTTGTAGCGACTTATCTTCATGCTAATAATCTTTCCAGTGTATTTTGTTATTGTCCAGCATGATTTGTAGCTTCTTTATTTAAATTCTTGTTGAATGCAAATTTTCTTTTTTCTGGGTTTTACTTATAGGACTCGTCATCAAATTTTTGCATAATTGACCGAGTGTAGATCCTATGATTAGCCGGGGGAAGGTCATGCTAGGCGACTTCATGTGATCTTCGAGAGCCTTCTCTAGCTGACATTGTAGGTGTGTGTATATAATATGCAATTGTTTTTGGGTTTGTTGGACTAAGTGGTTAGTCACTCTAACTCCGACCGAGATTTTGATGGAAACAAACAAGGTGAAAATATACTAATAAGTTTATCAAGTGTATTTCAGTTTCGTCAAAGGTTGCAAAACATCACAATCACAAGTATTCAAGTATTCAAGCCATTCAAGTTCAAGACTCGGCATACATAAAAGAATGAAGATGAAAGATCAAGACCACGAGTTGTAACTGTTGGGAAATGTACCCTAGGTCAATCCATTAACAGTCTTTATGAATACATTTTAGTTAATAAAATAGAGGATTTCATTTGTTGTTTATTATAATTGATTTGCATGTTTACATTATAATAAGATCCATGGGTATTTACAGAATTATCCTAAATGTCCCTAGTCGATTATTATACTGGGAACTATAATGAATTAAGACTAGTGTGAGTCTTGATTGATGATCATACGATGATCATACGTATAGGAATACGAATCAAGATCATGAGTACTTGTTAGGGAACAAAGTACTGGACCGACCCGCTATGAGAACATCACATGGATTAAGTCATAGTTGTTTCTCATGATAGGTATATTTTTCAGTCCTCTAACTTGAGATTACCAGAGACTTCAACATTAGGAATACAGTGATTTGATGCAATCAAACGTTGTCTTTAAACGGATGATTATAAAGGTTGTGATTGGTTACTGTGTGAATAATGTGGTGAAATTGTGTAATCGAGATAGAATTTGTCCCTCTCATATAAAGAGAGATATCCAGTGGATCCCTCGATGTGTTAGACTGTTAAAAGGCCTAGTCTAAGTGAATTGATATTGATCAATGTCACTTAGATGTTTTCAGTCTACCTAGAAATCAAGACTAGTACGATTGAACATGTTGGATGACAATTCCATGCCTTATGTTTGATCAAAAGGATATCGTGTGACAAAAGGATATTATATACACTATTGATTAGGTTATATCGATTTTATATTCGTACAACTTGGGTAGTCATAATGTCTTGCTAGAGGCCGCTTATGACTTGTATACCAAAATGTGTTTTGGTACACTGCCAACGTTGTATGAGCCTATTGGGTCGCACACTGAGAATGGTTTTGCGAGATTTTAAGATGGTTCAGAAAAATGAATTTTATATGATAAAATTCATAACAGAAACGTCCTTGTAATGTATTACACTTATACTTCTTTAAGTAGGGGTATATGTGTAATTTACTTAACCGTCTATATACAAGGGTTGTATAAATAGACGCTTTGAGTTAGAATACAAGTACGAAAGATTTAAAAAGGCTGAAACTCTATTTTCATTTTAAGAAACGACTTAGAGGTTTTTGGTATGTTCTGGATCGTTTTGGAGAGAAACAAAAAGGTTTGGTATTCTCTCGAAGCTAGCACTTCAAATCTCGGCCGCCGTTCGTGTGTGAATTTCGATAGAGAGGCGTTCGTTGTTGGCAGCGCCTTAGAGATCGATTAACCTTCAGAAAGGTACATTGCGACTGAGGTATGATTAAGTTTTCATAGTCTAAACGTGTTTTAATGGAATCAGATTCGGAACCTATTTGGGGTTTTTCTCAAAATTGTTTTGAAATCTCCGCTGCGCATAAACCCCAAAAACCAACAGTGGTATCAGAGCCTTCGAGTTTGATTCCATTAAACTCATTGCATGTTTTTATGATATATGATTGGAAGCATGTTAATAGTTGATGTATATGTGATATACATAAGTTTTCTATGAGATTTATTATCATGTTTTGTGTATATGATACATATATTCGTGATTTAATTAAAATCAGTTTCATACATGCAAGTAACCATGTTAGGTTCGAATGATTTTAATGAATTGAATTTCGTATTCTGTGATCCATGACACCATTAGGTATAATCTTTATTTTTGTGTATTGATGCATGGATGAAATCTCTGTAATTCAGTATGCATATTTAGGTTACATTAATTTAAGTTTCTTAAATTGTATAAGTCTGAATGTTAATTCGAAACTAATATGATTAGGTTCGATTGAGATAGTAATTCATGATCTAACTACATATTTGTGATTATTTGGATGAAGATCGAAATTGCAAATAATTAATTTTCAAAATTATTTATTTATCTTGTTATATCTATGTTGTTATGAAGTTTTTATTTGATAAAGATAGATAACAATTAGATTAGGAGATATATGCAAAATCGGCTTAATTATCCCTATTGGATAGGAGATAAATATGGAGAAGTTTGTTATTTGTGATATGCTAGGATTCAAATATCTAAAGTCCTAATTGGATTATGATAAGATGATTAGTTAGATGTGGGCCCGAGTTAATTAAAACGTTTTAATTGACTTAATTTTGGATAAACTAAGGGGTAAATTTGGTATAGTAAAATCAGCGAAAAATATGGTTTTCTATAGCGAATTTCAATTTTCAGAATTGAGATTTATCTTCTAAAAAAAAAAAAAAAAAAAGGGCGCGCCCTTGTTCCCGTCATTGCTGGCAATGGACCATACGCCACATGACCGGCCAATGGACCATTGTCTAACTAATCCTAGCGCACGAAAATTCTTCTATTAGTGAATAGCATAAAAATTTCCTAAATTGTTTAGTGGTTCTACAAATCAATAAAATATATGATATTTCATTGTTTAATTAAAATCACTAAAACTGAATAAAATCCCTCTATTAAATCTTAAGTCTTGTGTCATCCAATTTTAAACACTTGTCAAGGCCTCGATCGCACTAATATAGTTTCAGCCATAGTTGGGTGTATTGTGTTATCTTGGTGAGATAAGTTGGGTAAGAGTTACCTAAATGTTTAAATTAGTCCGACTTAATAAAGCTATCAAAATAGTTTTGGACTTTAGGCATATGATGAGATAAAAACATGCTAAGACATAAGATGTCCTGTATCTCATAAAAGTTTCTAAAATTACATAAGATGTAATTGGTAATCATTACCTACCTAAATAATCTAGTTCGTGTTTCATGTCATAGCTGTCATAGAATTAGGTGAAATATGGATTTAGTCCCCTAAATAAACAGTATGTTTTAGAAGGGTTGTTAACTTAGTGGGAATCTATTCCTCTATACTAAAATAAACTCTGCATAATCTTTATTGTAGATCAATGGCCTCTTCAAGTAACAATAATCCCCTGTCACTGCGATCTATCCTTGAGAAGGATAAGCTATCTGGGACTAACTTTCTTGATTGATTCAGAAACTTGAGAATCGTTCTCAAGCATGAACGCAAGTTGTATGTCCTGGATGCTCCGATCCCTGAGGACCCACCAGTCAATGCTACGAAAGCTGTGAAGGATGCGCATAATAAGCATGTCGACGATTTTACTGATGTTGCATGCATTATATTAGCAACTATGGTTCCTGAACTTCAGAAGGACATGGAACTAATGGAAGCCTACGACATAGCTGTAACGCTAAAGGAAATGTTCCAACAGCAAGCTAGGCAAGAAAGGTTCGAGACAGTCAAGAACCTGCATTCTTGTAAGATGACTGAGGGTGCGTCAGTTAGTCCTCATGTTCTGAAGATGAAGGGCTATGTTGACCAACTTGATAGACTTGGATTTCCCATAAGCCAAAAGTTGGCTACGGATTTGATCTTAAATTCATTACCAGAGAGTTACTCACAATTTGTGATGAACTACAATATGAATAATATGGAGAAATCAATTTCGAGTTGCATTTGATGCTCAAAAGCGCTGAACAAAATATCAAGAAACCCTCTAGTAATGTCTTGATGGTCCAAAAGGGAAAGGGAATGAAGAAGAAAAGCAAAGGCAAGGCTAAAGTTGCCAAGGCTGCTGTCTTTGCACCTATTGCAAAGCCTGTGGAACAAGTCAAGCCCCAGCCTGTTCCTGCTTCAAAGCACCAAAAGGAAAAGGAAGGAAATTTTCATTTCTGGCAAGCACCTGGACATTGGTTCAGAAATTGCAAACCCTATCTGGAAGATCTAAAGAAGAAAAAGGGTAGTGTGACTACCACCTCAGGTATTTATGTTATTGAAATTAATTTATCTACTAGTGATTCCTGGGTATTGGATACCTGCTGTGGATCTCACATTTGTATAAATGTGCAGGGACTCACCAGAAGTAGAAAGTAGAAAAAAAGGAGAAGTCATCCTCCGCGTAGGGAATGGAGCAAGAGTTCTTTTGCCACATTGGTGTTGGATCATATGACTTAGTTTTATCTAGTGGACTTATTTTAACTTTAAATAATTGTTATTATGTGCCTGCCTTGAGCAGAAACATCATTTCTATTTCATGTTTGGATATGGATGGTTTTGATTTTATTATTGCGAATAATAGATGTTCAATTTCTCATAAAGGCATTTTTTATGCAAATGCTGATTTGTGTGATGGTCTTTATATTCTAAGCATGAAAAAGTCCACAGATACTCCAGTCTTAAACATAAATACAAAGAGATCCAAGTCAAATGATTTGAATTAAACCTATCTTTGGCATTGTCGTCTTGGCCACATAAATGAGAAACGCATAACGAAGCTACATAAAAATGGACTTCTAGATTCATTTGATTTATAATCATATGAAACATGCGTATCTTGTTTACTAGGCAAGATGACTAAAAGTCATTTTACTGGACATAGTGAAAGGGCAAGTGATTTATTAGGTCTAATACATACTGATGTATGCAGTCCTATAAACACAATGGCTAGAGGAGGTTATCAGTACTTTATTACATTTACCGATGATTTCAGCAGATATGGTTATGTATATCTTATGAAACATAAAGCTGAATCATTTAAGATGTTTCGAACATTTCAAAATGAAGTGCAGAATCAACTTGGTAAACTATCAAAGCACTTCGATCAGATCGAGGTGGTGAATATTTGAGCCAAGAATTTGATGATCATCTTAGAAATTGTGGGATTGTCTCCCAATTGACTCCACCAGCAACTCCACAATGGAATGGAGTTTCTAAAAGGAGAAATCGAACCTTATTAGATATGGTTCGATCTATGATGAGTCATGCGGATCTTCCATTATCCTTTTGGGGTTATGCATTACAAACTGCAGCTTTCACTCTAAATCGAGTTCCTTCTAAAGCGGTTGATAAAACACCATATGAGATATGGTACGGGAAGAGACCTAGTTTGTCTTTTCTTAAAATTTGAGGTTGTGAGGCTTACGTAAAGCGACAAGCCTCAGAAAAACTAGCACCTAAATCTGATAAGTGTTTAATTGTGGGGTATCCTAAGGAAACAAAAGGATATTACTTTTATAATCCCGCTGAGAACAAAGTGTTTGTTGCTCGGTATGGTGCCTTTATGGAAAAACAGTTTATTTCAAAAGACACTAGTGGGAGAGAAATAAATCTTGAAGAAGTTCAAAAATCACAAATAAACACTAAACCGCTACTGGAAGTTCAACAACGTTCTGAACCAGTTGAACCTCCACAAGTGACACAAGGTCCACGTAAATCTGGTAGGGTAAGACATGAGCCAGAGAGATTCTGATTTCTCATTACTGATAGTCGTGATGTGTTGCTTATGGATCAAAATGAGCCCACCACTTATCAGGAGGCTATGTCTGGACCAGACTCAGATAAATGGCTAAGTGCCATGAACTCTGAGATGCAATCCATGTATGATAACCAAGTTTGGAACTTGGTTGATTTACCTGAAGGTGGTAAGACCATTAGATGTAAATGGGTTTTCAAGAAGAAAACTGACATGGATGGCAAAGTGCATACTTTCAAAGCAAGACTTGTAGCAAAAGGTTTCAGGCAGACTCAAGGTGTTGATTATGATGAAACTTTTTTGCTAGTAGCCATGCTTAAATCCATAAGAATTTTAATTGTCATTGCTGCATATTATGACTATGAGATATGGCAAATGGATGTAAAAACAACATTTCTTAATGGAAAGCTGCTTGAGGATGTGTATATGACACAACCTGAAGGTTTTGTACATCCTGAGAATTCTATGAAGGTATGCAAGCTTCAAAGATCCATTTATGGATTAAAGCAAGCTTCTCGGAGTTGGAATCTTCGTTTTGATGAAGCAATCAAGGATTTTGGTTTTATTAAGAACGAAGATGAGCCTTGTGTATACAAGAAGGTCAGTGGGAGTGTAGTTGTTTTTCCTAAGATCGTATGTTGATGATATATTACTCATTGGAAATGACATCCCAACATTGCAGAGTGTCAAGTCTTGGTTAGGGAAGTGTTTCTCGATGAAAGACTTAGGAGATGCAACCTATATCCTAGGGATAAGGATCTATAGGGATAGATCTAAGAGGTTGATCGGTCTAAGTCAGAGTGCTTACATAGACAAGGTACCGAATAGGTTCAGTTTGCAAGACTCTAAAGAGGATTGTTGCCAATGTCTCATGGCATAAGTCTCAAAGAAGAATCAATGTCCTAGGACAAATGATGAGCGAGACCGTATGAATAAGATTCCATATGCATCTGCTATTGGATCTATCATGTACGTCATGCTATGCACTCGGCCTGATGTATCATATGCTTTGAGCACTACAAGCAGATATCAGTCAGATCCAGGTGAGAGTCACTGGATAGCAGTAAAGAACATCCTTAAGTACTTAAGAAGGACTAAGGAAGTGTTCTTGGTCTATGGAGGTTTTGAAAATGATCTAGTTGTAAATGGTTACACGAGATGAAAGTTTTCAAAGCGATATAGATGATTTTAGATCGCGATCTGGATATGTGTTTACTTTGAATGGGGGTGCGTAAAGTGGAAAAGTTCGAAGCAAGAGACTATGGCAGATTCTATAACAGAAGCTGAGTATATTGCGGCGTCCGATGCAGCAAAGGAGGCAGTTTGGATCAAAAAGTTCATTTCTGAACTAGGTGTGGTTCCAAGTATTGCTAACCCTGTTTGTTTGTATTGTGACAATAACGGGGCAATAGCACCAGGCCAAGGAACCTAGATCACACCACAGATCCAAACATATACTCAGGCGTTTTCATCTCATCAGAGAAATTATTGAGAGGGGAGACGTAAAGATTTGCAGAGTACCTACTGAAGAGAACGTTGCGGATCCATTGACAAAGGCTCTTCCACAAGCGAAACATGATGGGAAATGTGCCCTAGGTCAATCCCTTAACAGTCTTTATGAATACATTTTAGTTAATAAAATAGAGGATTTCATTTGCTGTTTATTATAATTGATTTGCATGTTTACATTATAATAAGATCCATGGGTATTTACAGAATTATCCTAAATGTCCCTAGTCGATTATTATACTGGGAACTATAATGAATTAAGACTAGTGTGAGTCTTGATTGATGATCATACGATGATCATACGTATAGGAATACGAATCAAGATCATGAGTACTTGTTAGGGAACAAAGTACTGGACCGACCCGCTATGAGAACATCACATGGATTAAGTCATAGTTGTTTCTCATGATAGGTATATTTTTCAGTCATCTGACTTGAGATTACCAGAGACTTCAACATTAGGAATACAGCGATTTGATGCAATCAAACGTTGTCTTTAACCGGATGATTATAAAGGTTGTGATTGGTTACTGTGTGAATAATGTGGTGAAGTTGTGTAATCGAGATAGAATTTGTCCCTCTCATATAAAGAGAGATATCCAGTGGATCCCTCGATGTGTTAGACTGTTAAAAGGCCTAGTCTAAGTGAATTGATATTGATCAATGTCACTTAGATGTTTTCAGTCTACCTAGAAATCAAGACTAGTACGATTGAACATGTTGGATGACAATTCCATGCCTTATGTTTGATCAAAAGAATATCGTGTGACAAAAGGATATTATATACACAATTGATTAGCTTATATCGATTTGATATTCGTACAACTTGGGTAGTCATAATGTCTTGCTAGAGGCCGCTTATGACTTGTATACCAAAATGTGTTTTGGTACACTGCCAACGTTGTATGAGTCTATTGGGTCGCACACTGAGAATGGTTTTGCTAGATTTTAAGATGGTTCAGAAAAATGAATTTTATATGATAAAATTCATGACAGAAACGTCCTTGTAGTGTATTACACTTATACTTCTTTAAGTAGGGGTATATGTGTAATTTACTTAACCGTCTATATACAAGGGTTGTATAAATAGACGCTTTGAGTTAGAATACAAGTACGAAAGATTTAAAAAGGCTGAAACTCTATTTTCGTTTTAAGAAACGACTTAGAGGTTTTTGGTATGTTCTGGATCGTTTTGGAGAGAAACAAAAAGGTTAGGTATTCTCTCGAAGCTAGCACTTCAAATCTCGTCCGTCGTTCGTGTGTGGACTACTGATAGAGGGCGTTCGTTGTTGGCAGCGCCTTAGAGATCGATTAACCTTCAGAAAGGTACATTGCGACTGAGGTATGATTAAGTTTTCATAGTCTAAACGTGTTTTAATGGAATCAGATTCGGATCCTGTTGGGGTTTTTCTCAAAATTGTTTTGAAATCTCCGCTGCGCATGAACCCCAAAAACCAACAGTAACATTGATGTAAGATATTCAAGTTCACTTATGCAAGCCTATTGCATTAGTTCATGCACATCGTGTTTTTAAAAAGAATTTTCAAATGTCAAGTGATTACTTGAAGATTTCGGTCTTATAAGTTTAAACAATGGTAAACTATATGTGTATGTACAAATCGTACTTTGAAAATCATTGTGGAAGTTTTCAAAAAAGAAAAACTTGTTTTTGAAAGGTCTTTTAAAAGAAAACTGCATATTTGCAGAAAAGTCCCTTGCAAGTCATGAAACCAAGATTTTCCATTTTCGGGATTTGTAAAAATATCTGGACCAATCAAATAGGCTATATGACCCATAACAAACATGTATGATATGTTGGTTGGGTCTCCGACGTGTTAAAGGGTCGCTAACCAAAAGGATAAAATATTTATGTTGAGGTCCCTGCAGTTAGCGCGCTAATAAATATATTAACGCGCTAAGTGCAGAGTTAGCGCGCTAGGTTTTAATATTAGCGCGCTAATTGCATTCCTAACAGCTTTTTTATAAAGCTGAAAAATTCACTTTAATTTGAATTTTTGATGGAATCTCGGCCCTTGGATCCTCTAGAACGATCATAAATTGGTCTATAAATATATAGAACACTCTCAAACATACAAGCACACAAATTGAATTTTGAAAACAATGAAAAACACAAGTGCTCAAATTTTTTAAGAGGAGGAGCTTGGAGTTTTCAAGTCATACTTTGAAGCTGTTGATTCAACATCAAAGCCAGCACTCTTGAGGCATTCTAAGGAGTATTACAACCTCTCTAAAACTTATTTTCAAGTCATATTCTTGGGGTTGTAAGAAAGTCCTAATTTTCTAACTTTTCTTGTGCTTAAATTATATATTCTTGAGTGATTGATTTGGAAAATTACTTGTTGTGTTATTGAACACACTTATCTTGAGTTTTACACTTAAACTTAATTTATTAAACCTTATGACTGATTTGGACAAGAGTTTGCACTTAAACTTGATTTTTATCAAACTTTTTGTTCATTGGATTTGAAACCGGATTTGCTCTTATCAACGTATTTGAAACGATTTCATATTTGAGTTTTGCATAAAATCAGTTATCTATTTGCATTTCTCAATTGTTTTCATACTTGTATACATTAGAGTGGTTAGGCTCTAGGAGGCTTGCTTGTATTTGGGGTGCCACTTTACGTTGTAAAGTGTATTTCATTGTATTATTCAAATCTTGATTGTAAGACTTAGTGGGATCTAAGTCGAGAGGGAAGACCTAGTTGAGGCTAGGCATAAATCCTAGTTACGGCTAGGTGAAAAAAATCCTAAGTGGGTCTAGGTGGAGAAATCCTAGTTGCGGCTAGATGATTGTATAAGACCTTATTGCAATAAGGCATCGTGTAAAAGACCTAGTTGAGGCTAGGCATTTGCTAGGCTAGTTGGCTTATGGTGTAACACTTATTGATAATATAAGTGGGGGTTGAAAATCCTAACCGGGGAGGTTAGGTAGTGGATGTAAATCAATTGGATCGAACCACTATATATCGTGTATCTTATTTCCATCTCTTCTACCCCATTCATTTGCATAGCGTAGATATTTATCGTTGGTGTATGCATTATCATTGTTATTTAAGCATAAAGTTTTAAAAAGGCGATAACTACTCGGTAACCCAATTCATCCCCCCTCTCGGGTGACCTTCAGGGTTTACTTAGGAGACTTTTGTACCTGATACATGTATATGGAATTGATATTATACTCTTTTTTGTCACCTTTGATATACATGATATCTTTTTGCCAAGTTTTCCACTAATTAGATTTTGTTAAATACATGCAAATCTTTATTTAATTATTGCATTACTTGTAATTAAAGACTTCCGCTAAAAATACAACTTAAATGACAATTAACTCGCTGATATAAGTAGTAAAACTCAAATACTTAGTCTATAAGCCAAGGAAATTGATTAAATAATGTGATAAGCGACTAAGTGAGATAAGAATAGTCTAATTAACCCAATTAAGTGTAAATTTTCATAAACCACCAGAATAATTGGAATAGATAGGACTATAAGAAAAGGTTAAGTAAATGTCGTAGGCCATCATGGACAGGCATGCATGTGGCATGGCATGACCTAGTGACGTGTCCGGTGACGTTTAAGTACCCGATTTGCCGTGGAATTCTGGGTCGTCACATAACAGAAGCAAACAATCTTACAAACACACAAAACTCGTAAACTTTATTCAATCGGCCAAAACTTGTTAAAAAACTTATATAAAAAAATTGTTACAACTAATATAAGGGTCTTTATATAGATGCCAAACTTACTAATGTGACTAACGACACATAATTAGACATTGCAACAAACAAACAAACTTAATTGAAAACTTCCTAAATACAAAATAACTATAAACTTTATTAAAACACTACACTTTCTAATTAACTAACAAACTAAAATAAAACTTAGTGTTTTGAGCAAAAAAAATCCAAAATAATATATTGTACGCTACAGATGATAACCTTACTTTTTCATTCAACACTTGATATCAAAGCCTCCAATGCATCCTGTATGTGTTCTTGCAATTGATGAGTTTGATCTTAAAATGCATGTACAGACCTTGTTTAGTTGGGAGACTAATTATTGCAGATTGTAGTCGGTGCCTTACTCAGAAAACTGGAATGTGATTTGGCCCTCAATTAAGCACATGAGTTTTAAATTTATGGTTGCCATCAACAAAAGGCTACCAAACAATACATGATTTGCATTTTAGTCTGAACGGGTTCACACTTGAATTGCAAGGAGCACGACCGATTTTATTGATAGGAGTGAAATCACCCACAAAAGTAGTGGTTACACCATAAAAATAGGTAAAGCTAGAGTAGGAACCCTAAATCAGAAAAAGAGGACAATCCCTCTTCTCACCAGAGACAGTCTCTATAACCAAACAATTACAATATGAATGCATAACAAAGGGTGAACAGTACCCTTTTAGTAACCCCTTTTTGGGCTGACACACTAACTCCTGCTCATTACTTTAACACTCTGTGCTGACACACATTTGGACACGCACACAACATTAAGACCTATCTACTCGCCTAGGCCCACCACGTTAGTTGCACAAGGACCTGGAAACTTGATTGAGACTTTCTTCTTTTTGTAGACCGGGGTTATAGGTAAACCCCCAACACTTTTATCAATACTCCCGCCCTGAACAACCACCTTGTCCTCAAGAAAGAAAAAAGGAAAAGAGCGGTGGACATGACGAACCAACTCCCACGAAGCTGCCAACTCGTGCAACACTTCCCACTTGATTATAACTTCAGCCCCCACTAAACCATGATGATAAGCTAATACCGAGGCAGGAGATAGCACGACAGCGAGAGAGTCCGGAAAAATCGGTGGTTCGAGAGGACGGGCGCCTAGGGCCTTTCCTAACAAAGAAACATGAAAAATTGGGTGTATAGAGGAGTTTGGCGGAAGCTGTAGGCAATAGGCAACCGTGTTGAGCCTTTCTAGCACCTCGAAGGGACCATAAAATAAAGGGCTAAGCTTGGAGTTGGTTCGACGCGCCACAGATTGTTGCAGGTAGGTACGCAGTTTCAAGTAAGCAAAAGCACCCACTTCAAAAGAAATATCAAGGCGGTGAAGGTCGGCGGTTTACTTCATTCGATTTTGGGCCACAGTTAGCTGGTCGCGCACTTCCTGTAGAACGAAATCTCGTTCGGCCAACAATGATGACAAGTCCGAAATAGTCGAACTAGGTACAACACCCAGACGGACTAACGGAGGGGGACTACGGCCATAAATGACCTTAAAGGGTAAGAGGTGTTGTAGAAGAATTCAGCCCAGTGTAACCATGATGACCACTCGCGAGGGCATTGCTGGATGAAACAACAGAGGAAAGCCTCAACACACCGATTCACGACCTCCGTCTGTCCGTCAGATTAAGGATGGTAGGGCGAACTATGTCATAACTAAGTGTGCTAAAGGCGGAAGAGCTCAGGCCAGAAACAACTCACAAAAATCTTGTCGCGATCCAACATGATAGTACGAGGTAAGCCATGAAGGCATACAACCTCACACAAGAAACCCTCAGTCACCGACTTTGCTGCGTACGGGTGCTTCAAGGGAATAAAGTGACTAAACTTACTCAGTCAATTAACCACCACAAAAATGGAATTATAGCCGTAGGAGGAGGGCAACCCGTCGATGAAATCCATGGAAATGTCCTCCCAAATTGTCGTGGGTATGGGAAGAGGTTGAAGAAGGCCCGTAGGAGAAAAAGTTTCATACGTGTTCCGTTGGCAAGTATCACATTCAACGATGAACTGGCGGACATCCTTGCTCATACCCACCCAGTAAAATACAGCCCCAATTGGTTTTTATGTATTTAAAATCCCACCATGACCCCCTGCCGGGTTCGAATGGAACTCCACCAGTAAGGAAGATTTCAGAGATGAGGTAGCGGAAAGCACAATCTTATCCTTGAATCGAAGTTGCTAATAGAAGAGTGCCCACCCCAGTTTGACGTCTCGGCCAGCCAGCAAATCATTTCGAATAGCAACAAGAAAAGGTTCAGCAAGAATTCTTTCCTCAATAACATCCCAATCAGCAAAGGAAGACAAAGAAATAACAGAAAGCTTACCCATAAAAGGAAAATGAGAGAGTGCATCAGCTTCGACATTAGACACCCTTAGGCGATATTGAATGTCGAAGGAAAAACGACCTAACAACTTGAGTAGCCAACGTTGATATTCTGGAGCAACTTCCCGTTGGTCCAATAAGAACTTGAAACTGCATTGGTCGGTGCGCACCAAATATTTGCGACCAGCAGATAACGGCGCCACTTTTGAATTACCAAAACGATGGCCATCAGTTCTCTCTCGTAGGCGGACTTGTTGCGAACACGGGGAAAAAGGGCTGGACTGAAAAAAGCTATTGGTCGTTCCGCCTGAGACAGGAATGCACCTACGCCCATGCCCGATGCATCAGTTTCAACCACGAAGAGGGCATTAAAATCAGGTAAGGCGAGGACGGAGACATCCTTCATTACTTGCTTCAACATTTGCACCGTGCAAGTGGCCTCATCACACCATTCAAATGAGTCATTCCGTAACAATTGTGTCAAGTGGACAGCTAACTTCTCGTAATTCTTGACAAAATGCCTATAATAGCCTGTTAAACCCAAAAATCCATGCAATACCTTGGTTGTCAACGGCATGGGTCATTCGTCCATAGCTCGAACTTTCTCAGGATCTGCTTGGACACCTACCCCTGTGATGATATGGCCCAAATACTCCAAACTAGACCTAGCAAAGCAACACTTCTTCGAATTAACAAAAAGAGAATTCACACTGAGTATAGAAAGCACATGGCGAAGGTGATAGCAATGATCAGACAATGATGAGCTATACACCAGGATGTTGTCAAAGAAAACCAGTACGTAACGCCTTAGTAACCATTTGAAAATCGAGTACATCAACGATTGAAAAGTCGCGAGTGTTGATAGAGTTCGTCTAGCAGCTCATAAATATTAGGAATCAGAAAGCAATCTGGAATGGTTACCTCGTTTAACGCCCTATAAGCCACTCATAATCGCCAACTCCCATCTTTCTTTTTGAAAAGGAGGACTAGGCTGGAGAAGGGACTGGTGCTTGGCTGTATAATTCCTGCTGTGAGCATTTCGTTCACCATCTTCTTGATCTCACCGTGACTGGGTCAGTGATAGCTCGATTGTCATCATCTCCGATTGCTCTGTTGGGATCTCTGACTCTGATTCTCCCACGGATTCATCCTCCACCAGCATCACATTTAGCTTCTTGGGGCGGCAACGGTGACCGGAGTGCCATTAATCGCACCTATAACAGAGCCCTAGTTTGCATCGTGCTTGGGCTTCTGACTCGGTGAGCCTTTTAATTTTCGGAGGAGATACATGTGGTGTAATTGGGTTTGAAACTAAAGAGATTGATGTAGATGGGTTGGGTTTCACATTTGATCTATCCGAAGAGCTGGACTTCGTAAGGGTAGGCTGTGGGCCCTTACTTGTGTTTGAAATAGTGTGAAAGACTCATGTGGGGTGCGGGCCTCAGTACGGCCCAAAGGATTCAGCTATGTCCGGCTTTTGGGCTTGAAAACTATAGACAACCCAAGCCCATCGCCTTCCTCCAGTTTCTTCTCCAACTGACACGCCCTCTCCACTACTGCCCGTAGTGTTGCCGGTGGCTCCACCAGCATCTCCAATCAAATCCTGTCCTTCAAATCGTTAATGAACACTGTTATTTTGTACTGCTCCAGCAAGCCTTTGACATGCAAGGAAAGAAGCTCAAACTTCTTCTGGTACTCCGCCACTGTAGTCTCCTGCCTGATGCCAAGGAATTGTTAATGAAGAGATCGAGGATCGGCATCTGTAAATCATCAACAAAGTTGTTCGCAGCGCTCTATCCAACTCTCAAATGGACGATCTAATTTCTCTGTGATCTGGGTAGCCCCGATCAAACAGATCCGAGAGGCTCGAAGCCGTGAAATCTCGGTCATCTCGCGCAAATCGAAGTAACTTTCAGCCTGATTCAACCACACCAACAAATCATCTCTGTCGCATGTCGACATCTTGATCTTGCGGACCTCTGGACCCGATCGGTTGGGATAGGACTGTAGATGTGGGCTCTACTATGTGACGTCTCCAATTTTCCATAAAACAAGGTCCCATCTAACCTAAACCTACGTGGACCCCCGTGTGGCGGCCCCAAATTCCGGGGTCGCTCCGTGCAACAATATACTTCTTCAGCTCATGCACCAGAAGTAACTGCCACGTCATTTACCTATCACATTATCTAATAGTCTCACAATTAATACTATAAATCCATAAGTAACGGCGGAAGCCTTGTGAATTATCACAAATGTGTTATATTAGTTTTCATTGTCCATCCTATAGTGTGGAAACCCTATTTGTACATGCATATAGGCGATTAACTAAAAAAGTGTTATATACAAGTACGGTTATGATAGGTTTCCCCATCCCAAAATACTACAAAATATCAAAACAATATATATATACCAAAGACACGTACTAGCAAGTCTTGACGATGGTAAGTCGATGTAATCGCCAAGAACCTCCTTACCCTTTGGTACCAGGATGCACTCGGTTATCACAAAAACCGAGATAATGAGTCCAGTAAGTAAAATCCCAAGGAAAACCACCAGGCATTTAATTTAAGGAACCCATAATAGAAGCCAAAAATAGTGTGAAATAATCATGCACTTGTCAAAAAGAAAAATAATGCAAAGCAATCGCTCAAATGGAACATGCATGAATATTAACACTCGAAACAAATGGGTGTGAACCAGCTACATAAGAAGTGAACTTAGAACCGGTGGCCGGTCGTACTCTACTCCCATGACCCCGCAAACTGTGTCCTAAGTCACAATTTCTCCCAAGCGACCACACACCCGAAGGAAAACCCATTGAAACTTCACCGTTCCCATCAATAATAGATTCAGATTAACAAAGAATTTAAAGCTCAAAGAACAAACAAATAAATGCAATAGTAGTGTTCAATTGAGTTTTACATACCTCAAACCGCGCTCAAAACCCCAAAAGTATCCCCCGGTCTGATTTTCCTCAATTCCCGACTGAAATTACTGTTTTGGACACTCCTGAAATTCATTTATGAGGATTATGGGTCAATTAATTTGATTATATTGTTATTTAGGCTCATTTCTTCATTTCCTTAATTTTTGAGTTCTAGTGGACAATTAGCGCGCTAATGAGATAAATTAGCGCGCTAATTTATCTCATCACTGTTCATTATCGTCTTCAATCAACGTGATTAGCGCGCTAATTTCTCCAATTAGCGCGCTAATTGCTCGCTGTCCAGAAAATTTCCAAATTAATATCTTGAACTCCAAACAACTCACAAACTCATAAATTCAATTCCCTTATTTCCATAACATATCAATATCCTTAATTACACCATTTAAATATCAATTACCATAATCAAACACAAAAATCTACAATTTACCAAAAATTTCCATTTTCAAACTCATTTACAAAAATTCATCAAATCTCTCTCAAACTTGATTAATTTCACCACCAATGTCATACAAACCTCATGAATACTAAATCTCACCTAAAATACAGAATTTAATCCCCCAAAATTCGTTTGAAACCCAAATCATCCAATAACCCAATTTCTTATGAAAATTCAAGATAAAATGACTTCATACCTTAATTCTTGTTATTGATTGCCACAAATCACTCTCTAATCTGACCTTGTTCCCTTCTTTGATCTCTTCTTCCTCCTCTTTCTCCAACCGATCTCTCTCAATCAACCTCACTCTTTCACCCCATTTTTGATCGATCATCCTATATATATACTTGATTTTTGATCAAGTGTGCGTACAAATCTCGAGGACAATCCTATGGTCCAACATCACTCTGTGTCACTCCAACTCAAAAACATCTTATCATGACACCAATCACCTTAAATGTGCATCTCGAGAAGCATCCAAGTGTTGCTGATTTATCCAACTTAACTATAGGATTTTATAATTCCTATTTGATTTAACTTATAACAATTATCAAATCAATTCAATAAATTCTCATAATTTGTAAATAAAGCCACACTAGCCTCACAACCACCACTCGGCACTCCGTGTTCCGTGTTCGACACGCTTCCCGAGGTGGTCCCACACTTAGTGTAACTAATTTAATTATAGCCTAACGTTATATTAACTTTCCATTAAATTTACTCCTCAACCTTAGTCATGCTTAATAACTTAATCTAATCAACCCACCAACGCCCGGTCTCACAGCTCTCTCGAACCCCAGCGTTGACGCCTCACGACACAAACCCCGACTCTCAACTTGCACGATAAGATAAAATAACACACACCTATGATGACTTTCACACAATTGATATAAAAACATCATAGAACTTGCCAACCATTAAAAATCAATCGATTACCTAAGTCGAGTCTCAAAGTCCGGTTTCTCCACCGCTTCCACATGTCATCGAATTTGGCGTTTCTAATCGAATAATTTAAAATAACGGCGTTAATTTATAACGGGCCGTTACAATTCTTCCCAACTAAAAGAAATTTCGTCCCGAAATTTGGGTTAGAATAATACTTACCGTGGAATAATTGAGGATAACGATCCCGCATGGTCGACTCTAACTCCAAAGTAAGTCCCTCCGTACCGTGATGCTGCCATCGTACGAGAACCTTAGATATTTCTCTATTCCTAAGAGTTTGAACCTTACGATCCAATATAGCTATCGGTCGCTCCTCGTAAGTCGTGTCAGGTTGAATCTCAACCTGTCGCACGTCAACCATGGGTCCTGGCCCTGTCCTAGCCAATCTCAACATCGAAATGTGAAACGTAGGATGAATCCCTGCTAGCTCCGATGGTAAATCCAATCTATACGCCACACTGCCAACTCTCTCTGCAACTCGATATGGTCCAACAAATCTCGGCGCCAGTTTCCCCTTAATCCCAAACCTCTGATGTCCCTTCCAAGGAGAAACCTTCAGATAAACCATATCACCAACCTCATAGCTCAGGTTTTCATGGTATCTATCCGCATACTTCTTTTGTCTATCCTGTGCCGCTCGAAGCCTCTGCCGAATCTGTCTAATCTTCTCTGTGTGATCAACAACTATCTCCGGCCCCACGAAGAATCGTATCCTCTCGGCTCGCCCAACACGCTGGTGATCTGCAGGGCCTCCCATACAGTGCCTCAAATGGTGGCATTCCGATACTAGCCTGATAGCTGTTGTTGTAGGCAAACTCACACAAAGGTAAAATAATTTCCCATGAACCTCCAAACTGTAAAATGCAAGCTCGAAGCATATCCTCCAAGATCTGTATCAATCTCTCAGACTGGCCGTCTGTCTACGGATGATAGGCCGTGCTGAACTGCAATCTAGTACCAAACTGATCCTGCATCGCCTCCCAAAATCTCGAAGTGAACCTGGGATCTCGATCGGATACTATAGAGACTGGTACCCTATGCAGTCTGATAATCTCCTGCTCGAACAGTTTGCTCAACTGAGGAAATGTGTATATCATGGAAACTGGTATGAAATGCGCAGATTTCATTAACCTGTCGATCACCACCCAAATCGCATCATGTCGCCTGGTAGTCTGCGGTAATCCACTGACAAAATCCATGGTAATGTGTTCCCATTTCCACTGAGGAATGGGTAACGGTTGCAACTGATGGGTTTTGGGGTTCATGCGCAGCGGAGATTTCAAAACAATTTTGAGAAAAACCCCAACGGGATCCGAATCGATTCCATTAAAACACGTTTAGACTATGAAAACTTAATCATACCTTAGTCGCAACGTACCTTTCTGAAGGTTAATCGATCTCTAAGGCGCTGCCAACGACGAACGCCCTCTACTAGATGTCCACACACGAACGGCGACCGAGATTCAAAGTGCTAGCTTTGAGAGAAAACCAAACCTTTTTTTTTCTCCAAAACAATTCAGAACATACCAAAAACCCTTTTTGTTTCTAAAACGAAAATAGAGTTAATGGCCCTTTTAATTTTTCGTCCTCAACTATGTATTCTGACTCAAGGCGTCTATTTATACAACCCTTGTATATAGACGGTTAAGCAAATTACACATATACCCCTACTTAAAGAAGTATAAGTGTAATACAATACAAAGACGTTTCTGTCATGAATTTTATCATATAAAATTCATTCTTCCGAATCATTTTAAAATCTCGCAAAACCATTCTCAGTGTGCGACCCAATAGGCTCATACAACGTTGGCAGTGTACCAAAACACATTTTGGTATACAAGTCATAAGCGGCCTCTAGCAAGACATTATGACTACCCAAGTTGTACGAATATCAAATCAATACAACCTAATCAATAGTGTATATAACATCCTTTTGTCACGCGATATCCTTTTGATCAAACATAAGGCATGGTATTGTCATCCAACATGTTCAATCGTACTAGTCTCGATCTCTAGGTAAAGCGAAAACATCCAAGTGACATTGATCAATATCAATTCACTTAGACTAGGCCTTTTAATGATCTAACACATCGAGGGATCCACTAGATATCTCTCTTTATATAAGAGGGACAAATTCTATCTCGATTACACAACTTCACTACATTATTCACACAATAACCAATCACAACCTTTATAATCATCCAGGTTAAAGACAACGTTTGATTGCGTCAAATCACTTGTATTCATAATGTTGAAGTCTCAGTAATCTCAAGTCGAGGACTGAAAAATATACCTATCATGAGAAACAACTATGACTTAATCCATGTGATGTTCTCATAGCGGGTCGGTCCAGTACTTTGTTCCCTAACAAGTACTCATGATCTTGATTCGTATTCCTATACGTATGATCATTGTATGATCATCAATCAAGACTCACACTAGTCTTAATTCATTATAGTTCCCAGTATAATAATCGACTAGGGACATTTAGGATATTTCTATAAATACCCATGGATCTTATTATAATGTAAACATGCAAATCAATTATAATAAACAGCAAATGAAATCCTCTATTTTATTAACTAAAAATGTATTCATAAAGATTGTTAATGGATTGACCTAGGGCACATTTCCCAACATCTCCCACTTGCTCTAGGGCCAATCATTCATGCATCTAATGCCTAATGATCTAACATGACCATCATGTTTCACTTGTGGAAGAGCCTTTGTCAATGGATCCGCAACGTTGTCTTGAGGTACTCTGCAAATCTTTACGTCTCCCTCTCAATAATTTTCTCGATGAGATGAAAACGCTGAGTATATGTTTGGATCTGTGGTGTGATCTAGGTTCCTTGGCTTTGTGCTATTGCCCCGTTATTGTCACAATACAAACAAACAGGGTTAGCAATACTTGGAACCACACCTAATTCGAAATGAACTTTTTGATCCAAAGCGCCTCCTTTCTTTGCATCGGATATTGCAATATACTCAAACTTACGTTGTTGTAGAATGCCACGTCTCTTGCTTCGAACTTTTCCACTTATCTGCGCCCCATTCGAGTAAACACATATCCAGACTGCGATCTGAAATCATCTATATCAGTTTGAAAGCTTGCATCTGTGTAACCATTTACAACTAAATCATTTTCAAAACCTCCATAGACCAAGAACACTTCCTTAGTCCTTCTTAAGTACTTAAGGATGTTCTTTCTCGCTATCCAGTGACTCTCACCTGGATCGATCGATATCTCGCTTGTAGTGCTCAAAGCATATGATACATCAGTGCCGAGTGCATAGCATGGCATACATGATAGATCCAATAGCAGATGCATATGGAATCTTATTCATACGGTCTCGCTCATCATTTGTCTTAGGACATTGAGTCTTGCTGAGACTTATACCATGAGACATTGGCAACAATCCTCTTTTAGAGTCTTGCAAACTGAACCTATTCAGCACCTTGTCTATGTAAGCACTCTGACTTAGACCGATTAGCCTCTTAGATCTATCCCTATAGATCCTTATCCCAAGAATATAGGTGCATCTCCTAAGTCTTTCATTGAGAAACACTTCCCTAACCAAGCCTTGACATTCGCAATGTTGGGATGTCATTTCCAATGAGTAATATATCATCAACATACAAGTACCGAGAAAAACAACTACACTCCCATCGACCTTCTTGTATACACAAGGCTCATCTTCGTTCTTAATAAAACCAAAATCCTTGATTGCTTCATCAAAACGAAGATTCCAACTCCGAGAAGCTTGCTTTAATCCATAAATGGATCTTTGAAGCTTGCATACCTTCCTAGAATTCTCAGGATGTATAAAACCTTCAGGTTGTGTCATATACACGTCCTCAAGCAACTTTCCATTAAGAAACTCCATATCTCAAAAACAGTCTCTGGTCTCTTCCAGTCAATCACTGTTCTAACCTTATCTCCCTCAACCGAGATGCCTTGACTGCTGATAACATGTCCTAAGAATTTCACTTCTCTCAGCCAAAATCACACTTAATAAACTTAGCATACAGTCGATGCTCCCTCAACGTCGTCAGCACTGACCGAAGATGACTCTCATGATCCTCCTGAGTCCGACTGTATATCAAAATATCGTCAATGAAGACTATCACATATCTGTCCAAGTAAGGTCTCAACACTCTGTGCATCAAGTCCATGAAAACTGCTGGAGCATTCGTCAACCCAAACGGTAATACCGTAAACTCGAACAATCCGTATCTGGTACTGAAAGCAGTCTTCTTAATGTCCTCTTCTCGAATCCGCAACTGATGATATCCTGAGCGTAAATCAATCTTCGAGAAGAAATGCGCACCCTTCAATTGATCAAACAAATCATCAATCCTCGGAAGTGGGTAATGATTTTTTATCGTCACCTGATTCAACTTCCGATAATCTATACACATCCTCATCGATCCATCCTTCTTCCTTACAAATAACACCGGTGCTCCCTAGGGTGACATACTAGGATGAATAAATCCCTTCGCCAACAAGTCCTCTAATTGTTTCCTGACCTCCTCCTGCTCCATCGGTGACATCCGATAAGGTCTGCTAGAAATAGGCTGTGTCCCTGGTATCAACTCTATAATAAACTCTATTGCTCTAAGGGGTGGTAATCCGGGTAAGTCATCAGGAAAAATGTCAACAAAATCTCTAACTACCGGTATGTCCTCAATCCAGGTAGATGCTCTAATCTCAGGCTCAACAATAGCTGCAAACTCCTCCATCTCCTGAGTAGTCGCTAATCTACCCCTCGTAATAGGTAACACTGACGCAGTCCCAATCAAAGTAAACTCTGGTAAACCCGGAATACTAAAATCTACCCTCTTCTCATAACAATCTATCCGTGCATGGTAAGCTGACAGCCAATCCATTCCAAGAGCGTCAAACTCTAAGTACTCTAATACTCGTAGATCAGTTGGTAACTGATGTCCGGAAACCTCAATCATGACATCCCGAACTATTCGGTTAGGGTAAATCTTATCCCCAGCAGCCGTGCTGAGAATAAGATGGGTCTCCAGTGTGTGTGTGTGTAACCCTAACTCCCCCACTAACCGTCCAGCAATAAAAGATAGTGTACTACCAGAATCAAACATAGCATGAATAAGTCTACTATGAATGTATAACGTACCCTCAACTAGCTGTCTGGTAGCTACTGAATCTGGCTGTGCCACCGCGTGCACCCTGTCCCTGTCCGGATCCTGATCTCGTCGAGGTGATGGTGCTCTACACTCATATAGTAAGTGTCCTCGCTGACCACACCTAAAACATCTGCGTGTCTCCCCGCCTCCCAGTATACCTGTCATCAGATCTCTGACCCTGACCCCGGTCCCTCTGACCCCTGTCCCGGTCACCCTGATGTACATCTTTAGTCTTTGTGGCAGAGGCGTCGTCGTTGTTGCTCGTAGGTGCCGATGTAGTAGCATACACCATCTCGCCTATCATCACCTCTCTCTCTGCTCTGGACGCCTATCTCGTCGCCCCTGATCTTGTCTCTGCCGATCAAACTGATCCCGCTGTCTCTTCGGCCTCTAGTCTGAATGCGAACTCTGACCAGACCTATCCCCAAGCTCACCCCGGTGTCGTAGGTAGGTCTCGCGAGCCAATGCCCTATCATAAACAACCTGTAGTGTCTCCTCACCAGTCGCGACTATCACCCCACCAATCCTCTCATCTAGACCTCTGATGAAATAATAAATCTGAAGTCTCTCCGTGTTTGCCACATCCATGGCATACATCATGAGGTATCTGAACCGATCCATGTACTGGGACACTGTTATGGTTCCTTGTCGCAATGACAGGAACTGCTCTCTCAGCCTCAACTGCACCTCAGTGGGAATGTACTCATCGAGAAATACTGTCGAAACTCTGCCCACGTCGATGGTGTAGAATGTGTGTCAGTGTAAGTAGTCCACCATACCGCTGCCTGACCTCTCAAACAATACCCCGAGATACGCGCCTGGTCCGCCTCGGGTACCTCTAACAGCTGGTGTAGTCGTCGATGTGTCATCAACCACCGGCCAGCAACCTCAGGATCACTGACTCCAGTGAAGTAAGTGGGGTTGAATCTCATAAAATCTTTCACCATCTTCGCTGCCTCAGACATCCTACTTCTGGCAGTCGAAACCCCTACACGCTGCTCTGTAGTAGTTGGTGTCACCTCCGTAGTCTCAGCTAGTGTCACAAAAGGCTCAACCCTCTCTATCACTGCCTCTATCCTAGCTGCCTGTATGTCCTCAGCTGGTGCAATCACCGCCGGTGTAGTAGGTGTAACTAGCTCGGCGGTAGGTGCTACGCTTTGGTACTCGTGAACTCTCGTATATACTCCATCGCCTCGGCCATCGAGTCGAGTCTTTGTAATAGCTGTTGATCAGTCACTCTCTGCATCATAGCTCGTAGATCGGCTACCTCTCTACTAGTATGATCACTCGTCTCTCCAACCTCCTGCTGTGTAGTAGGCGAGGTAGTAGGAGTCTGCTCTTCCATAGTGGTCTGCATCGATTTTGTATATCCGAATGAGTTCCCAATATACGCATGCGTATAGTATGTATATATACAACAAATACATATATATCACATAACATCCTTACTCTACCCGTTTCTATTGCTTCCCAACTAAAAGTTCTAGGCAATTCATCGGGTTTCCACATCTAATTTGTTTAAAGTTTATGCTCTTTTTCATTTCCTTTATTTACTTCAAGGCCCTACCGACCTTGCTCTGATACCAACTGTGGCGGCCCCAAATTCCGGGGTCGCCCCGTGCAACAATATACTTCTCCAGCTCATGCACCAGAAGTAACTGCCACGTCATTTACCTATCCCATTATCTAATAGTCTCACAATTAATGCTATAAATCCATAAGTAATGGCGGAAGCCTTGTGAATTATCACAAATGTGTTATATTAGTTTTCATTGTCCATCCTATAGTGGAAAACCCGGCTGTACATGCATATAGGCGATTAACTAAACAGTGTTATATACAAGTACAGTTATGATAGGTTTCCCCATCCCAAAATACTACAAAATATCAAAACAAATATATATATACCAGCACACGTACTAGCAAGTCTTGACGATGGTAAGTCAGATGTAATCGCCAAGAACCTCCTTACCCTTGCTAGTACCAGGATCTGCACTCAGTTATCACAAAAACCAGATAACGAGTCCAGTAAGTAAAATCCCAAGGAAAACCACCAGGCATTTAATTTAAGGAACCCATAATAGAAGCCAAAAATAGTGTGAAATAATCATGCACTTGTCAAAAAGAAAAATAATGCAGGCAACTGCTCAAATGGAACATGCATGAATATTAACACTCAGAAACAAATGGGTGTGAACCAGCTACATAAGAAGTGAACTTAGAACCAGTGGCCCGGTCGTACTCTACTCCCATGACCCCGCAAACTGTGTCCTAAGTCACAATTTCTCCCAAGCAACCACACACCCGAAGGAAAACCCATCGAAACTTCACCGTTCCCATCAATAATAGATTCAGATTAACAAAGAATTTAAAGCTCAAAGAACAAACAAATAAATGCAATAGTGGTGTTCGATTGGGTTTTACATACCTCAAACCGCGCTCAAAACCCCAAAAGTATCCCCCGGTCTGATTTTCCTCAATTCCCGACTGAAATTACTGTTTTAGACACTCCTGGAATTCATTTATGAGGATTATGGGTCAATTAATTTGATTATATTGTTATTTAGGCTCATTTCTTCATTTCCTTAATTTTTGAGTTCCAGTGGACAATTAGCGTGCTAATGAGATAAATTAGCGCGCTAATTTATCTCATCACTGTTCATTATCGTCTTCAATCAACGTGATTAGCGCGCTAATTTCTCCAATTAGCGCGCTAATTGCTCGTTGTCCAGAAAATTTCCAAATTAACATCTTGAATTCCAAACAACTCACAAACTCATAAATTCAATTCCCTTATTTCCATAACATATCAATATCCTTAATTACACCATTTAAACATCAATTACCATAATCAAACAAAAAAATCTACAATTTACCAAAAATTTCCATTTTCAAACCCATTTACAAAAATTCATCAAATCTCTCTCAAACTTGATTAATTTCACCACCAATGTCATACAAACCTCATGAATACTAAATCCCACCTAAAATACAGAATTTAATCCCCCAAAATTCGTTTGAAACCCAAATCATCCAATAACCCAATTTCTTATGAAAATTCAAGATAAAATGACTTCATACCTTAATTCTTGTTATTGATTGCCACAAATCACTCTCTAATACAGCCTTGTTCCCTTCTTTGATCTCTTCTTCCTCCTCTTTCTCCAACCGATCTCTCTCAATCAACCTCACTCTTTCACCCCATTTTTGATCGATCATCCTATATATATACTTGATTTTTGATCAAGTGTGCGTACAAATCTCGAGGACAATCCTATGGTCCAACATCACTCTGTGTCACTCCAACTCAAAAACATCTTATCATGACACCAATCACCTTAAATGTGCATCTCGAGAAGCATCCAAGTGTTGCTGATTTATCAAACTTAACTATAGGATTTTATAATTCCTATTTGATTTAACTTATAACAATTATCAAATCAATTCAATAAATTCTCATAATTTGTAAATAAAGCCACACTAGCCTCACAACCACTCGGCACTCCGTGTTCCGTGTTCGACACGCTTCCCGAGGTGGTCCCACACTTAGTGTAACTAATTTAATTATAGCCTAACGTTATATTAACTTTCCATTAAATTTACTCCTCAACCTTAGTCATGCTTAATAACTTAATCTAATCAACCCACCAACGCCCGGTCTCACAGCTCTCGAACCCCCACGTTGACCTGCCTCACGACACAAACCCCGACTCTCAACTTGCCTGATAAGATAAAATAACACACACCTATGATGACTTTCACACAATTGATATAAAAACATCATAGAACTTGCCAACCATTAAAAATCAATCAGTTACCTAAGTCAGTCTCAGGTCTGGTCTCTCCACCGCTTCCACGTGTCATCTGAGCTGGCGTTCTAATCTGAATAATTTAAAATAACGGCGTTAATTTATAACGGGCCGTTACACCCCGAGCCCTTACTTGCGAAGTCTACGCATCCTAGTCAGCCTCAAATCCTCATATACATCATTATGTTATTAATTAAAAAGTTATCAGGAAATTCGCAGCGAAAAACACTATAATCAACTCTAACTAATAAATGGAAATTTAGAAAAATAGATAACATATCACGTGAAAACCCTGAGAAATAGATAAATACGTGCATGTCATGTGATCAAAGCTAAACAAAACGATCATACATGATATCCCCAGTCTATCAATCCTCGATACATGTCCCAGTGTTTTACAAAACATATAATACAATAATCAGTCAAAAGAAAAAAACCTACAGTGAGTAAAGGAAAAGATCGCTCTAAGAGTCCTCAGAAGATATCATCTAGCATCAACTCCTTCCCTTGCTCGTCTCAGCTCTATCTGCACCACCGTCACAAACTATACGGTGAGTGCGTAAAAAATATGAAAGTAATGCTAGAAGAAACTAACAGTAATTCAAGATTTACCAAATAAACAGTTCAAATATCATGCAGTAGTGAAACGCAGTAAATATAACAAATTGCATGATAAACAGACTAACAAGTATAGCACCGAAGTTTGAGTATCCAAAGAATCAATAGAGGCCCATAAGTTGTCAATTTCTATGCAGTACAACAGTACCACAATTTATAGTCACAACAGTGGCTAACAATTCATGTTGGGTTTTGGGGTTCATGCGTAGCGGAGATTACAAAACAATTTTGAGAAAAACCCCAAAAACAGGATCCGAATCTGATTCCATTAAAACATGTTTTAAACTATGAAAACTTAATCATACCTCAGTCGCAATACCTTTCTGAAGGTTAATCGATCTCTAAGGCGCGCGATAATGACGAACGCCCTCTACTAGCTGTCCACACACGAACGGCGGCCGAGATTCAAAGTGCTAGCTTCGAGAGAATTCCAAACCTTTTGTTTCTCTCCAAAACGATCCAGAGGATAACAAAAACTCTAAGTTGTTTCTTAAACGAAAATAGAGTTTCGGCCCTTTTAAAATCTTTCGTACTTGTATTCTAACTCAAAGCGTCTATTTATACAACCCTTGTATATAGACGGTTAAGTAAATTACACATATACCCCTACTTAAAGAAGTATAAGTGTAATACACTACAAGGACGTTTTTGTCATGAATTTTATCATATAAAATTCATTTTTCTAAACCATCTTAAAATCTCGCAAAACCATTCTCAGTGTGCGACCCAATAGGCTCATACAACGTTGGCAGTGTACCAAAACACATTTTGGTATACCAGTCATAAGCGGCCTCTAGCAAGACATTATGACTACCCAAGTTGTACGAATATCAAATCGATATAACCTAATCAATAGTGTATATAACATTCTTTTGTCACACGATATCCTTTTGATCAAACATAAGGCATGGAATTGTCATCCAACATGTTCAATCGTACTAGTCTCGATTTCTAGGTAGACTGAAAACATCTAAGTGACATTGATCAATATCAATTCACTTAGACTAGGCCTTTTAACTTGATCTAACACATCGAGGATCCACTGGATATCTCTCTTTATATGAGAGGGACAAATTCTATCTCGATTACACAACTTCACCACATTATTCACACAGTAACCAATCACAACCTTTATAATCATCCGGTTAAAGACAACGTTTGATTGCGTCAAATCACTATATTCTTAATGTTGAAGTCTCTGGTAATCTCAAGTCAGAGGACTGAAAAATATACCTATCATGAGAAACAACTATGACTTAATCCATGTGATGTTCTCATAGCGGGTCGGTCCAGTACTTTGTTCCCTAACAAGTACTCATGATCTTGATTCGTATTCCTATACGTATGATCATCGTATGATCATCAATCAAGACTCACACTAGTCTTAATTCATTATAGTTCCCAGTATAATAATCGACTAGGGACATTTAGGATATTTCTATAAATACCCATGGATCTTATTATAATGTAAACATGCAAATCAATTATAATAAACAACAAATGAAATTCTCTATTTTATTAACTAAAATATATTCATAAAGACTGTTAATGGATTGACCTAGGGCACATTTCCCAACATCTCCCACTTGCTCTAGGGCCAATCATTCATGCATCTAATGCCTAATGATCTAACATAACCATCATGTTTCGCTTGTGGAAGAGCCTTTGTCAATGGATCCGCAACGTTGTCTTCAGTAGGTACTCTGCAAATCTTTACGTCTCCCCTCTCAATAATTTCTCTGATGAGATGAAAACGCCTGAGTATATGTTTGGATCTGTGGTGTGATCTAGGTTCCTTGGCCTGTGCTATTGCCCCGTTATTGTCACAATACAAACAAACATGGTTAGCAATACTTGGAACCACACCTAGTTCAGAAATGAACTTTTTGATCAAACCGCCTCCTTTCTTTGCATCGGATATTGCAATATACTCGAAACTTCGTTGTAGAATCTCGCCACGATCTCTTGCTTCGAACTTTTCCAGACTTATCGCACCCCCATTTAAAGTAAACACATATCCAGATGCGATATAAAATCATCTATATCAGTTTGAAAACTTGCATCGTGTAACCATTTACAACTAGATCATTTTCAAAACCTCCATAGACCAAGAACACTTCCTTAGTCCTTCTTAAGTACTTAAGGATGTTCTTTCTTGCTATCCGAGTGACTCTTTGGATCGATCGATATCGCTTGCTTGTAGTGCTCAAAGCATATGATACATCAAAGCCGAGTGCATAGCATGGCGTACATGATAGATCCAATAGCAGATGCATATGGAATTTTATTCATACGGTCTCGCTCATCATTTGTCCTTGGACATTGATTCTTGCTGAGACTTATGCCATGAGACATTGGCAACAATCCTCTTTTAGAGTTTTACAAACTGAACCTATTCAGTACCTTGTCTATATAAGCACTCTGACTTAGACCGATTAGCCTCTTAGATCTATCCCTATAGATCCTTATCCCTAGAATATAGGCTGCATCTCCTAAGTCTTTCATTGAGAAACACTTCCCTAACCAAGACTTGACACCCTGCAATGTTGGGATGTCATTTCCAATGAGTAATATATCATCAACATACAGTACCAGAAAAACAACTACACTCCCACTGACCTTCTTGTATACATAAGGCTCATCTTCATTCTTAATAAAACCAAAATCCTTGATTGCTTCATCAAAACGAAGATTCCAACTCCGAGAAGCTTGCTTTAATCCATAAATGGATCTTTGAAGCTTGCATACCTTCCTAGAATTCTTAGGATGTACAAACCTTCAGGTTGTGTCATATACACGTCCTCAATGACTTTCCATTAAGAAATCTGTTTTTACATCCATTTGCCATATCTCATAGTCATAATATGCAGCAATGGCAATTAAAATTCTTATGGATTTAAGCATGGCTACTGGCGAAAAAGTTTCATCATAATCAACACCTTGAGTCTGCCTGAAACCTTTTGCTACAAGTCTTGCTTTGAAAGTATGCACTTTGCCATCCATGTCAGTTTTCTTCTTGAAAACCCATTTACATCCAATGGTCTTACCACCTTCAGGTAAATCAACCAAGTTCCAAACTTGGTTATCATACATGGATTGCATCTCAGAGTTCATGGCACTTAGCCATTTATCTGAGTCTGGTCCAGACATAGCCTCCTGATAAGTGGTGAGCTCATTTTGATCTATAAGCAACACATCACGACTATCAGTAATGAGAAATCCGAATCTCTCTGGCTCATGTCTTACCCTACCAGATTTACGTGGGCCTTGTGTCACTTGTGGAGATTCAACTGGTTCTGAACGTTGTTGAACTTCCAGTGGCGGTTCAGTGTTTATTTGTGATTCTTGAACTTCTTCAAGATTTATTTATCTCCCACTAGTGTCTTTTGAAATAAACTGTTTTTCCATAAAGGCACCATATCGAGCAACAAACACTTTGTTCTCAGCGGGATTATAAAAGTAATATCCTTTTGTTTCCTTAGGATACCCCACAAATAAACACTTATCAAATTTAGGTGCTAGTTTTTTTGAGACTTGTCGCTTTACGTAAGCCTCACAACCCCAAATCTTAAGAAAAGACAAACTAGGTCTCTTACTGTACCATATCTCATATGGTGTTTTATCAACCGCTTTAGAAGGAACTCGATTTAGAGTGAAAGCTGCAGTTTGTAATGCATAACCCCAAAAGGATAATGGAAGATCCGCATGACTCATCATAGATCGAACCATATCTAATAAGGTTCGATTTCTCCTTTCAAAAACTCTATTCCATTGTGGAGTTGCTGGTGGAGTTAATTGTGAGACAATACCACAATTTCTAAGATGATCATCAAATTCTTGGCTCAAATATTCACCACCTCGATCTGATAGAAGTGCTTTAATAGTTTTACCAAGTTGATTCTGCACTTCATTTTGAAATGTTCGAAACATCTCAAATGATTCAGCTTTATGTTTCATAAGATATACATGACCATATCTGCTGAAATCATCAGTAAATGTAATGAAGTACTGGTAAACTCCTCTAGCCATTGTGTTTATAGGACCGCATACATCAGTATGTATTAGACCCAATAAATCACTTGCCCTTTCACTGTGTCCAGTAAAGGGAATTTTAGTTATCTTGCCTAGTAAACAAGATACGCACGTTTCATATGATTCCAAATCAAATGAATCTAGAAGTCCATCTTTATGGAGCTTCGTTATGCGTTTCTCATTTATGTGACCAAGACGACAATGCCAAAGATAGGTTTGATTCAAATCATTTGACTTGGATCTCTTTGTATTTATGTTAAAGACTGGAGTATCTGTGGACTTTTTCATGCTTAGAATATAAAGACCATCACACAAATCAGCATTTGCATAAAAAATGCCTTTACGAGAAATTGAACATCTATTATTCGCAATAATAAAATCAAAACCATCCATATCCAAACATGAAACAGAAATGATGTTTCTGTTCAAAAATGTGCACATAATAACAATTATTTAAAGTTAAAATAAGTCCACTAGATAAAACTAAGTCATATGATCCAACAAATTTAGGGCAAAGAACTCTTGCTCCATTCCCTACGCGGAGGATGACTTCTCCTTTCATCAACTTTCTACTTCTGGTGAGTCCCTGCACATTTATACAAATGTGAGATCCATATTCGGTATCCAATACCCAGGAATCACTAGTAGATAAATTAATTTCAATAACATAAATACCTGAGGTGGTAGTCGCACTACCCTTTTTCTTCTTTAGATCTTCCAGATAGAGTTTGCAATTTCTAAACCAATGTCCAGGTGCATGGCAGAAATGACAATTTCCTTATTTTTCCTTTTGGTGCTTTGAAGCAGGAACAGGCTGGGGCTTAACTTGTTCCACAGGCTTTGCGATAGTTGTAGTAACAGCCTTGGCAACTTTAGCCTTGCCTTTGCCTTTCTTCTTCATTCCCTTTCCCTTTTGGACCATTAGCACATTACTAGAGGGTTTCTTGATATTTTGTTCAGCAGTTTTGAGCATCAAATGCAACTCTGAAATTGATTTCTCCATATTATTCATATTGTAGTTCATCACAAATTGTGAGTAACTCTTTGGTAATGAATTTAAGATTAAATCCATAGCCAACTCTTGGCTTATGGGAAATCCAAGTCTATCAAGTTGGTCAACAAAGCCCTTCATCTTCAGAACATGAGGACTAATTGACGCACCCTCAGTCATCTTACAAGAATGCAGGTTCTTGATTGTCTCAAACCTTTCTTGCCTAGCCTGCTGTTGGAACATTTCCTTCAGCGTTACAGCCATGTCGTAGGCTTCCATTAGTTCCATGTCCTTCTGAAGTTCAGGAACCATAGTTGCCAACATAATGCATGCAACATCAGTAGAATCGTTGACATGCTTATTATGCGCATCCTTCACAGCTTTCGTAGCATTGACTGGTGGGTCCTCAGGGATCGGAGCATCCAGGACATACAACTTGCGTTCATGCTTGAGAACGATTCTCAAGTTTCTGAACCAATCAAGAAAGTTAGTCCCAGATAGCTTATCCTTCTCAAGGATAGATCGCAGTGACAGGGGATTATTGTTACTTGAAGAGGCCATTGATCTACAATAAAGATTATGCAGAGTTTATTTTAGTATAGAAGAATAGACTTCCACTAAATTAACAACCCTCCTAAAACATACTGTTTATTTAGGGGACTAAATCCATATTTCACCTAATTCTATGACAGCTATGGCATGAAACACAGAACTAGATTATTTAGGTAGGTAACAGTTACCAATTACATCTTATGTAATTTTAGATACTTTTATGAGATACAGGACATCTTATGTCTTAACATGTTTTTATCTCATCATATGCCTAAAGTCCAAAACTATTTTGATAGCTTTATTAAGTCGGACCAATTTAAACATTTAGGTAACTCTTACCCAACTTATCTCACCAAGATAACACAATACACCCAACTATGGCTGAAACTATATTAGTGCAATTGAGGCCTTGACAAGTGTTTAAAATTGGATGGCACAAGGCTTAAGATTTAATAGAGGGATTTTATTCAGTTTTAGTGATTTTAATTAAACAATGAAATATCATATATTTTATTGATTTCTAGAACCACTAAACAATTTAGGAAATTTTTATGCTATTCACTAATAGAAGAATTTCCGTGCGCTAGGATTAGTTAGACGGCGGTCCCGCTGTAGAAGACAAATCTCAATTCCGAAAATTGAAATTCGCTATAGAAAATCATATTTTTTGCTGATTTTACTATACCAAATTTACCCCTTAGTTTATCCAAAATTAAGTCAATTAAAACGTTTTAATTAACTCGGGCCCATATCTAACTAATCATCTTATCCTAATCCAATTAGGACTTTAGATATTTGAATCCTAGCATATAACAAATAACAAACTTTTCCATATTTATCTCCTATCCAATAGGGATAAATAAGCCGATTTTTGCATATATCTCCTAATCTAATTGTTATTTATCTTTATCAAATAAAAACTTCATAACAACATAGATATAACAAGATAAATAAATAATTTCGAAAATTAATTATTTGCAACTTCGATCTTCATCCAAATAATCACAAATATGTAGTTGGATCATGAATTACTATCTCAATCGAACCTAATCATATTAGTTTCGAATTAACATTCAGACTTATACAATTTAAGAAACTTAAATTAATGTAACCTAAATATGCATACTGAATTACAGAGATTTCATCCATGCATCAATACACAAAATAAAGATTATACCTAATGGTGTCATGGATCACAGAATACGAAATTCAATTCATTAAAATTATTCGAACCTAATCATGATTACTTGCATGTATGAAATTGATTTCAATTAAATCACGAATATATGTATCATATACACAAAACATGATAATAAATCTCATAGAAAACTTATGTATATCACATATACATCAACTAATAACATGCTTTCAATCATATATCATAAAAACATTCAATGAGTTTAATGGAATCAAACTCGAAGGCTCTGATACCACTGTTGGGTTTTGGGGTTCATGCGCAGCGGAGATTACAAAACAATTTTGAGAAAAACCCCAAAAACAGGATCCGAATCTGATTCCATTAAAACATGTTTTAAACTATGAAAACTTAATCATACCTCAGTCGCAATACCTTTTTGAAGGTTAATCGATCTCTAAGGCGCTGCCAATGACGAACGCCCTCTACTAGCTGTCCACACACGAACGGCGGCCGAGATTCAAAGTGCTAGCTTCGAGAGAATTCCAAACCTTTTGTTTCTCTCCAAAACGATCCATAGGATACCAAAAACTCTAAGTTGTTTCTTAAACGAAAATAGAGTTTCGGCCCTTTTAAAATCTTTCGTACTTGTATTCTAACTCAAAGCGTCTATTTATACAACCCATGTATATAGACGGTTAAGTAAATTACACATATACCCCTACTTAAAGAAGTATAAGTGTAATACACTACAAGGACGTTTTTGTCATGAATTTTATCATATAAAATTCATTTTTCTGAACCATCTTAAAATCTCGTAAAACCATTCTCAGTGTGCGACCCAATAGGCTCATACAACGTTGGCACTGTACCAAAACACATTTTGGTATACCAGTCATAAGCGGCCTATAGCAAGACATTATGACTACCCAAGTTGTACGAATATCAAATCGATATAACCTAATCAATAGTGTATATAACATTCTTTTGTCACACGATATCCTTTTGATCAAACATAAGGCATGGAATTATCATCCAACATTTTCAATCGTACTAGTCTCGATTTCTAGGTAGACTGAAAACATCTAAGTGACATTGATCAATATCAATTCACTTAGACTAGGCCTTTTAACAGTCTAACACATCGAGGGATCCACTTTGGATATCTCTCTTTATATGAGAGGGACAAATTCTATCTCGATTACACAACTTCACCACATTATTCACACAGTAACCAATCACAACCTTTATAATCATCCGGTTAAAGACAACGTTTGATTGCGTCAAATCACTATATTCTTAATGTTGAAGTCTCTGGTAATCTCAAGTCAGAGGACTGAAAATATACCTATCATGAGAAACAACTATGACTTAATCCATGTGATGTTCTCATAGCGGGTCGGTCCAGTACTTTTTTCCCTAACAAGTACTCATGATCTTGATTTGTATTCTATACGTATGATCATCGTATGATCATCAATCAAGACTCACACTAGTCTTAATTCATTATAGTTCCCAGTATAATAATCGACTAGGGACATTTAGGATATTTCTATAAATACCCATGGATCTTATTATAATGTAAACATGCAAATCAATTATAATAAACAGCAAATGAAATCCTCTATTTTATTAACTAAAATATATTCATAAAGACTGTTAATAGATTGACCTAGGGCACATTTCCCAACAATTCAATACTCGGGGTGTAATCCACTATTAGGGGGTGGGACAATACCCCTGCAGGCAATGCTCACGCTTACCCACTAATATGGACCCAAGAGTACCTTCACAACACACTTACGGCAAGACACTCAACCAAGGAAATATAGAATGAATTTCCAACAGTAGCTCAAATCAAATAGAAATGGCAATAAAGGAAGATGAATTAATGTGTATTTTCTAATAGCTTACAATCGTACTAATAATGTACCTCAATATCGCAAAACTCCGATCCTCGCGAAAGCCTTTAAGTTGTCTCACTCGAATTCTCAAAGTCTATCAATCATTTAGCTCAATTTGTAAATCTTATTAAAAACTTTCTAATTTACCCAATTTTTCATAATTATTTTATTAGTGCAATTTGGTTGATTTCCAGGGTATTGGGTTCTATTTGAACCCAATTAAATACCAGAGAGATCCCCGAATTTTTTTGAAATTTATGAAAATTCACCTCTGTCAACAGTGTCACGCCGCCAAGGTGTTGTGGAGTGCAATTCATGGCGGCGTCCCCACGATGTAGATTCGGGGATCACTGCCCATCCGTCGTGGGTGGTGCCGTGGGCAATAAATGCCCATGGTGTCCTTCGCTGCATGGGTCTTGCACGCACTATCCGGGGTTTTTTCAAAACGCCGGCTCACATCACCGTGTTCCGAGCTATCCCAAACTCTTAGGGACGTCCGTGACAACATCAAACGTAACTCACTTTGCGTCAAAACCTCGACAAACACCCCGATTCGTAAATCACACGAAAATTCTTCAAAAATCCTCAAATATTTCAATCAACTTCAAATACGCAAACCAATCCACAATTCATCAATAAACTAGCCAATTAATCCCAAAAACATCATTCAAACTCATTTCCAACAATTTCCCAAAATCTCGTTCGAAATTATCGTGATGAAAACCTGCAAAACTATAGCCAAACTGTAGATAAACATGAGAGGAGTAGGAATCCTACCTTTTTAGGCTTGTTTGGTCGATCCCTGGCGTCGCAACAAGCTTGTGAACACACTGAAACCTTCTCCTTTCTCTTGTTCAATCAACACAAAATGATAAAATGGATTGAGGAGAGAGAAAAGTTGATATATATACATCTCATGTCATATCCCTTCACACACGAATCTCAAGGCACATCTTGTGTTCCTCTTTCACTCCATTCAACAACTATAACTCACATTTCTAACTTCAATGGGTGACTACAACCCTAAAACTAATCCTTTCTCGCACACAATTTGTGTTCTCGTACTCGTTTCACCTCACGACTCGTATCGCGTGCATTCCCGGACACAACCTCGCTCTCACATTTTATTTAATTATTTATTATTTTTTGATAATTCACTAATTATCATTTTTAGTGTTTAATTATCTGTATTATACCCTGAAATTCCCATTTCTCCTAGGCGAATCTCATACAAAAATCTGTAGCGATTAATAAAACAAAAATCACGCATTAGGACGTACAGTGTTCATATTCGAATAATAATACAAACATTACAAGAAAATATAATATACCTCAGTGTCGACTCCCGAGGCTTGCGTAATATGACAAGTCACAACAGGTAGGTCACAGTCATAAAAACATGACACGTGTCACTAATTTGGAGGATCGTCCTCGAGTGACCTAGAATGCTCGGATTTGGAGGATCGGCCCCCTTGGTACCACTGGTTTCCCTGATCTGATGAGATCCGGGATCCACCATCTTCTGCTGCTTCATGAGGGTCTCTACCATCTTTATCAGCGACAAAAATTGTTGGTCCATGGACGATCGCTGTGAATCGAACATGGATCGAAGCTCCACCATAGACTCCTCCATCTTCCTCAACTCCGCTTCCAACGATTCCATCTGTGGATCCACCTTGGGAGCCATGTCGAAGATGCTTTAATACCAATAAAATGGTTCACACTTGGATTGCAAGGAGAATGGCTAATTTTATTGATAGGGGGTGAAATCACCCATAAAAGTAGTGGTTATACCACATAGATAGGTAAAGTCAAAGCAAGAACCATAAACCAGAGAAAGTGGACAATCCATCTTCTCACCTGATACAAAATCTGTAACAACCCTCAAAATTTAACTCGAATTGTGTTACACTTGTCAGGACCGTGACCTGGCTATCGAGATGCATCGAGTATTTCAGACTTCAAGAGTCGACACCGAGGTAATTTTATGATTATCTGTTGTTTTGTATTAGTATGATAGTCTAATACGTGTCTCGAGCAGTTCGGGCGACCATTAGTCTGAGTAAAGCTTTGCATAGGTAAATGGGGGAGTAAAAAAAAAGAAAAACAATAATAAATGGATTTTAAATAATAAATATAATATTTTTATTTGAGTCGGAATGTAGGTGTGACGGCCCCACTTTTCAAACCTAAACTCGGCCCTACCTGGCCTAGACTTACACAAAACCCCGAGCCCTTTTCGATGAGTTACGCAAGCCTAATCAGCCTTAATCCTTACCATTTACCATTGATTTACTAGTTTATAACATTGATTAGTGAGTTATTATCAAAGTAGCGGAAGTAAAGCTCAAACTAATCAATTAATCACAATCATAATAAACAAGACATCCTAGAGTGTGGAAACCCCACATATATATATCATCATAAATGATCAATCAGAGGAAAACATTATATATATATACAATAATACAAAAATCACCTACTCAGTCAAGTAGAAAGCTTGCTTTAATTTCCTCAAAGCAAATCTCTAAGCTCTTATGCCTTCCCCATGCTGGACTGCGGATCTGCACTCCGTCAAACGTAAGAATGACGAGCCTAGGTAAGTAACGCCAAGCAGAACAATAATATAGCATTTCAAAATAAATAAACATCGCCCCACATTCATGCTGATAGAAAGAAAGGAATAAGGAACGCATGAAACGTATAAGACTGTAAATAACTCAATCAAAAAGTGAGTGTTCGAATTACGAAATAGAATAGCAAGGAGTCCCGACAACAGTCATTAAGTCGAGGTAAAACCTTCAAGACTCGGGTTCAGGACGAGAACACGGCCTACCAGCCCTAACCATTTGTGACTATAAGATATATGTAGACCCGGATAAGAGCCTCCAGCGTACACTCAACCGGGAGATATTAACAGCATCTAGATAAGAGCTCATATAAGAGATAAGTAACCCTGACCCACTTGCAGTGGACCACTCAACCAAAAGAGATTCTAACAGATATGATGATAAATAGAGCAACAACAACAAATTAAAGCTCAAGAAATAACTATAAAAGTCCTCACTGGTTTACTTACCTGTAATCCAACTAATTACGCACTTCACGAACCCCTGATATGTCTCCTATGACCTCCTGTGTCACATCAATGTTTAAAACTCCTAATATACATTTAAATTGAAATTCTCATTAATAACCCTCATTTTAACCAATTCTCAATAATTTTATTCGTTCTCCCATTTGGGTCAATTACTCGGGTATTAAAACATATTAAGACCAAATATGATACCTGACAAATCCCTGAAAGTTTTTAAAAATTATATAAAAATTCATTCCTGTGAACAGTAACACACCGTCGGTACGCAGTGGGGTCCAATGACTTAGATGGCGTCTTCACATCGTAGAGACAATACGTCATTGTCCAACACGTACGCGAGTGACGCCATAACCTCATTAGTCATAGCAGCATCCTCATGGCATCTTCCCCTGGGGTTCTTGCCAAAGACGTACGTGAGTGACACCTTAAGTTAGAATGTTCACGGCGTCTCCACAGCGTCTTTTGCAGAACGCCTCTGAAAATGGGGCTTTTCACAGACTCGCATCATCGTGCTTTGAGCCTATTCCAACTACAACTAAACCTTCAAATACACACCAAACCAACCTCAGCTCGCGTCAAAACCCGACCAAATCACCGATTTGCCGAAATTACCCAAAATTCACCAAAAATCCCAAAAAATGCAGCAAAAGTTCTCCAACACCAACACCACTTCACAAATCATGTTTTGATCCCCCAATTGACTCCAAATCAATCAAAACATCCCATAAAAAATGTTTTTCCCAATTTGTTGTCCGAATTCGTTGAGATAAAAACCCACAAAAATACTGCCAAAACGTAGATACCGACATGGGGAATCGAACTCTCACCTTAGAATTCACGATTGATCGCACCCGTGGCATCAAATTGCGTCGAAACGTCTCGGAACCCCGTCGTTATTCACGTTGAAATAATTGATGGGAGAGAGAATGAAATGAGAGAGAGAAAAGGTGATTGGGTGGGGTTTATATAGCCCCCCTTAATCTCATTTCCCATACGAATATCGAGAATCATCCAATTACCAACTGTTACACACATGTGTAACTCCAATATGTGACTCACATGCTTAACTTGGTGATTTCTCGCACAATACTCACATTTCCGGTCTCGTTTCGACACCAAACTTGTTCGTCACGTCACCCCGGACGTACCAACATATCAAATACGCTTTACACTTTTCATTTATTATTTATTTTGTATTTTGTCAGTGTTTTTAATTCATTTAAGTCCCCTGGACCACTAATTACCTGACCAACATTTGCCCGAAACCCCATTATTTCACGTAATACTCGAGCTGAATTGTCTCCCCGTACCAACGCTCACACTCAAACGTCCTTGCACATTTGGGACATTGGAATTAAAATTCGGGTAATACAATATAATACCAAACAGCGAATACAAATAACATACCTCAGCGTCGACAACCGAGAATTGGGCTTTGTATCACAGCAAATTGGCTCATGTACGACCTAAATTGACACGTGGCACAAGTTAGAATTTAGGGTCATTACAGTCTTCCCAACTAGTTGAAATTTCGTCCTCGAAATTAAAACAAACTAATGGAAAGACTTATCGAATAAAAAGATAGGACTCAAGCTCCTACATCAGCTCCTCATCACCGTGGTGCTGCCACTTGACTAGGACTAACGGGATCTCCTTGTTCCTCATAATCTTCACCTTCCTGTTTAGTATCTGAATAGGTTACTCATTATAGGTGATGTCCTCCCTCAAATCTATCTGGCTTAGGTCCACCATCGACCTCCTGCCCTCATTCGACCTATCAAGTCTGAGCATCGATATGTGAAATACAGGGTGAACTCCAGACAACTGAGGTGGCAACTCCAACTCATATGCAACTCTGCCTATTTGCTTCCCAACTTTGAATGGACCATAAATCTTAGCGCAAGCTTCCCTTTGATCCCAAACCTCTTGTGACCCTTTATCGAACACACCTTCAAATATACGTAGTCCCCGACCTTCTACTATAACTCCCCGTGATACAAATCATAATATCTCTTCTGCCACTCCTGCGCACTTTTCAGCCTCAATCTGATTAAGTGTATCTTCTCTGTGTGATCTATAACAATCTCTGGCCCAATAGCTGCCACATCCTTTGGCTCTGTCCAGCAAGATGGAGATATGCACGACCTCCCTTATAATGCCTCGAATGGTGCCATACCAATACTGACCTGATAACTATTGTTATAGGCAAACTCATACAAGTGAAGATATTCCTCCCATGAACCACCGTACTCCAACATATACGTCCTCAACAAATCCTCGAGTATTTGTATCAAACGTTCGGACTGTCCATCAGTCTATGGATGATAGGCGGTGCTGAGATCCAACTGTGTGCCAAACTGTGCCTACATGCTCTGCCAAATATGTGATGTAAATTATGGCCCTCTGTTAAACACAATCGATAAAGGTACATTATGTAGTCAAATTATCTCACGCTCGTATAACAAAGCCAACCTATCTACCCGATATGTGGTCAAAACTGGTAAAAAGTGCGCAGACTTCGTTACCTATCCACAATCAGCAAGATACTATCATGATCGCGCTGAGACCGAGGTAAACCACTAAAAAAATCCATCGCTATATGCTCCCACTTCCACCAAAGCATAGGAAATGATTATAGTAATCTGCTAGGTCTGCTATGCTCAGCCTTGACTCGCTAACGAATCTCACACCCTCGAACGTAATTAGAAATAGTGGTCTTCATCCCAGGCCACCAAAATAGACGACACACCTCGGCATATATCTTGGTCATGCCCGGATGAACCGTAAAATGCGAGCGGTGTGCCTCATGAAGTATCTAATCGCGTAGCTCAGCCATTAATGGAATCCACAATCGCCCTCTAAACCTCAAGCATGAGTCTGTCGACTGACTTCAATCTGGATTATCTGAACTTTGAGCAAACTGCAAAAATCTGCCATAATCCTTGTCAACCCGTTGACCATCTAGTACACTCTGAATAGAGACAGTCTGAATCTTCAACTGGCCACAAATTAATACTCTAGTGCTGATCGAAATATCAACAAAATACATCCTCTCGACCGCCTTGAGCAACCCATACTCGTGTGTCATGAGGCAAGTAACAACCTCTGAGTCTGACCCTCTACGACTCAATACGTCTGCAACCACATTGGCCTTCCCCGGGTGGTACTCCAAAGAGAAATCATAATCCTGGAGGAATTCAAGCCAACGTCTTTGTCTCATATTCAGATCTTTCTGAGTAAACAGATACTTAAACTCTTATGGTCAGTAAACAACACAAACCTCTCTCCGTAAAGGTAATGGCGCCAAATCTTCAGAGAAAACATCACTGCTGCCAACTCCAAGTCATATGTAGGGTAATTCTTCTCGTAAACCTTCAGCTATCGCGACATGTAGGCAATCACTCTACTATCCTGCATCAAAACATAGCGTAACTGTAACGGCCCAAAATTTTGTGTTGTTTTGTGTGATGACGTGTACTATCGAGTTATACTCGTGTCTGTGTGACAAGGTGGTGACGTCGATAAATGAGTAGTGATCGCCTCGAAAAAAAACGTGTCGAATGGGTTTTGATGGGCGAATTACGGGTACACGGGTCGGGGAAATGAACATGGTCGACGGTCGAAAATAATAAATTAATTGGAATTAATTACGTGTCGTTGGTAGTTCCATTTGCGCACGAAAGGGCAAGTCGTGGTGCATGCTGGGCGTTTCTACACCCGAGGAAAATCAATTAGTAGGCAAATAAGGATAAGAACAAGGAAAGAGAGTCACCCATTGGTGTCATCAAAGTGGTTGGGTGTGAACAAATGGAAAAGTGACACATCACTCATGAAAAAAAAAAAAAAAATTATTAGTACAACACTCCATCACACATCTAGTGACACCTCATTACCTACCTACCACTCTCCATCCCTTAATTTCTCTCTCTTCCCTACCCTCTCAACGTCTCTCTCTTATGTCTTTTTCTCTCTCCTCTCCCAAACAAAAAATCTCTCTTTCTCTCTCTACCCGAGACTCTCATCTTCCTCACCTCACTCACATCTTCTCATCTCCATCTCACTCGGTCTCTCCCTCATCGCCACTCCCAACACACTCGGCTTCACACTCACGACTCTTTCTCGGTTTCTCCCCTCAACGGCACGGCCTCCTCGGACCCAAGGTGAGTGGTCATTTTTTTTTGTGTGTGTTGAAGGAGATAGTGTGTGCATAAAGTATAGGGGTGTTTTGAGGTTGAAATACTTAAGTTTGGAATTGTTGAGGTAGGAAAAGTTGGGTATAGTTATTTTGTTCAAATCTTGGTATTTAGTGATGATCTTTGGGGGTTTTGAAGTTAATATATCATATTTTTATCTAAGATTTTCGGTTTTAGCTTTTCATATAGATTGATGGGATTTTTGAAGGCACAAATAGAGGTCCTGACCTCACTTTTGAACTGCCAAAATAGACAAAATTTTGGCTAAGTATAAAAATTGTTTGCAAGCAAGCAAGTTGGGTTGATAAGTTAAGGTATCAAACGTCATCTAAATTATATGGGGTTAAGCTTATTTTAAACCTTGTATATCATATTTTACATAATGGAAAGGTACAAGGTTATAATCATTTATTTGGGTGGTGAAAAAATGAGGCAAAGGTAGCATGTGAGCCACATAAACAGTTTTGACAGTTGCAAGTAGCCATGTTTGGCAAATGATTTAATGGCCTTATGGACATCTAAAATACTTGCAAATAGGTTAATTTGATTCTTGGTATACCCTATTTCAATGGTAGAAAATGTTTGTATTAAAATTCATTGATTTAGAGGTCGAAATTTAACATTGAACATAGGGTCTTGCTATTGAAAAATCCACATTTGCCCATAATTTGACTAAGTGTTGAAGGCTTGTTTAAGGGTGGTTTTGACTAACAGTTTGATAAGGATTATTTTTACACTTTGACTAAGGACTCAAAGGGGTTTTGAACTTGAATATGTAGGATGTCTAAAGGAGCAAATAGCTTTGGAATGGAAAAAGCTAGGTGATCATAATTGAAGCCCAAAGTCGAGCAGTTGGAGACTAAATTATGAAAATGAGACTTTAAAGGAAAATTTGAGATTTTAACAGGCTCTTACGGGGTTTTGAAAGAATTTTAAGCACCGCCGTAACTAGGGGAATTACGAGAAATTGCTTAAAAGTAGTATAATCAAGTTAATGACCTCAAATGTGGTTAAAATGACTTGTAGGTCATATGGAACGACGTGAAAGCCAAGAAACACACGAGCGAGGATCCGTATAACCAACTTGGAGTTGGTTTGTTTGTGAGTAAAACCAACCAGAGTATTTACATTATTTCTATTGTGCATTTATTTGAGCTATTATGTTTGTTGAGTAGTTTTCTCTTGTGGATCATATGAATTGTTGAATTCCCTTTGTTATATCCATCCTTGTTAATTTATTGGCTTGATTTTGATTGGATTCCTCAATGAGAGGTCTATTTGTGTCTAAGTGGACATCATGGTGCTCACGGTCTATGCCGTGAGTACACAGACTCTGGACGTAGTTAAACCTGCAGTTTGGAATTGCGGTGACCGTATGTTGAACTATGTGTGACGCTGCGGGGCCCGTATGCGAACTAAGTGTGACTGGGGCTAAATGCCTTATTCTATACTGTCTTGGGTTTGTGTAGGTCCAGAGTCTGCCTTGGAAGTCAGGTTGTAAACTAAGTGTTGCAATCTGGTGAACTTGGGACACTTAGATTCCTTTTCTTTTGACTTTGTGTTCTTGACACTCATTTATCGTCGTTATCTCCGTGATTTCACTTATCATGCTGTCTTTTATACTCTTCGTGATATCCATGCATGATACTAGTTTAGCTATTTACTTGACATTTGAAATACTGATTAGACTCTATTGGTATTTTACTCTCTACATCACTGTACTCACCGTCTAGTTTGTGACGGTGGGCAGACTGGCGAACAGACCAAGGCAAAGGATTAGCGCTAGGCGATTGAAGGCGGGGACCACGAGGTGTTCTCCTCGCGCGTATTGAGTATGTTTTGTATTAAATACCTATATTGTTTTGTTGAACATGGAATTATGGGTTATGAGAGATCTTGGGCATGTAGGACAGTATTGATACTCACTTTTGATTCATATGGTGGATATGATTACGGGGTTTCCACACCCTAGGATTGTCCTAACTAGTGTGTCTTGAAGTTATTGATTAGTTTGGAGTTTAAGTGCTTCCGCTGTATTTGATAATAACTTACTAATTAATTAACTTCACTTATAAATATGAAATAAATGGTAAATGGTAATGAAGGCTGACTAGGCCTGCGTGACTCAGCGAGACTGGCTCGGGGGTTTACTTAGGTCTAGGCCGGGCGGTGCCCAATTCAAGGATTGTGGAATTTGGGGCCGTCACAGTAACCGACCTTCGAAGCATCGGTGTTCACCTCAAAACCCTTCCCTGAATCAGACAATACTAGTACTGGCGCGGTAGTCAAATGTTCCTTCAGGGTCTGGAACACTTGCTCACAACTGTCAGTCCACTGAAATCTCACGTCCTTCTTCGCCAACTGCGTCATATGTGTCGTAATCTTCGAGAAGTCACGTACAAATTGCCTATAATAACCCGTCAAGCCAAGGAAACTACGAATATTTAACACTGATCTCGGTGTAGGCTAATCAATCACTGTTCTGACCTTAGCGGGGTCCATTGACACTTCGCTTGCTCCGATAATGTATCTTGGAAATCTTATCTTCGTAAGCTAAAACACACACTTCCTGAATTTGGCGTAAATCTGCAACACCAATCTAAGATGCTCTTCGTAATCCTCACGAGTCCTGGAGTAGATCAATATATTGTCGATGAATACGATGACAAAGCGATCCAGAAATTGTCTCAACACTCGATGCATCAAATCCATAAACATTGCAGGTGCATTAGTCAGCCCAATAGGCATGACTATGAACTGATAATGCCCGTATCGAGTGCGAAAAGCAGTTTTCTCCCTATCCTCCACTCTAATCCTCAGCTGATGGTACCCAGATCTTAAGTCCATCTTCAAGAACCATTGAGCTCCTGTCAACTGGTCAAACAAGTCGTTGATGCGCGGAAGTGGATACTTGTTTTTCACTGTCACCCTATTTAACTATCGGTAGTCGATACACAATCGCAGGCTACCGTCCTTCTTCTTGATAAACAAAACCGATACTCCCTAGGGAGACATGCTCTGGTAGATGAAACCCAGCTCTAGTAACTAATATAGATGACTCCTCAGCTCCTCTAGCTCCCTCAGAGCCATCCAGTATGGCGGAATCGAAATAGGTTTGGTCCCCGAGACAAAGTCGATAATAAAGTCGATCTCTCTAGGCGGTGGTAACCCTGGTAACTCTACTAGAAAGACATCAAGGAATTCACATACCACTGGTACCTCCTCCAACTTAGTCACAACATGCTTCGTCATACTCAATACACTAGCAAATGTCTCGATATCTATGCTAGTGACGACTTTACCTCTAGCGATAGGCAAATTGGTCGAAGTCCCCTGAAAACTAAACTTTGGATGCTCTGGAATCTGAAATATGACCCTTTTAATGAAGCAGTGGATCTGTGCATGATACGCACCCAACCAATCCATGACCAATAATGCATCAAACTCGAGGAACTCTAACACTCTCAAGTCCGCTGGTATGACATCTCTACCGAAGTCAATGCGCAACAAGTTTGGGTAAATCTTGTCCCAAGTAGCTATGCTAAGGATTAAGGGTATCTCTAGTCTAATAGGTCTCAAACCCAAATCATCAAACATACGACCCAAAATAAAATATACGGTAGAGCCAGAATTAAACATAACATGTATGAAATGACTGCAAATAAAACTGTAACCTTAATAAGACTACGACCAGCAGCCGGATCTGCTGTAGTAACTGCGTGAACCTGCTCCCAGCTCTACTGCTACTGCTATCCTCGACCCGATCGTGGACACGCACTGATAAAATGCCCCAGCTGACCATACACCCAACAACCTCTCTGAGATCCTGACCCAGACCGTGTCCGATGTCCGTGCCCCTGTGCCTAACCAGACCTCTATCCCTATTTCTGCACCTGACTGGAACCTTGACCTTGTCTCTAGCCACTGACACTACCATCAGCCCATTGATAAAACTATTGTTGAGGACCTAACTGTGTTGGCTGCTGAGGTGAACTCGCGTAACTCCGCACTGATGCAACTGGTACAATCGCTGTAGATGGTGAAGACGCAACTGATGCTACGCTATGCGCTTTATCACCCTACCTCCACTGTCTCGCTTTCTTCCTCCTCCTATCACCTCTAGACTCTTCAACTGATTATGAGGGTATTGACGACGTCATTGGTGCCTCGATGCGTGTGCTCCCAAAGCTCTCACTAGCCATAACCTACTTATAGGCATCCTGTAACGTGCTCGGAGCTGTTGTCACTACTACAGAACCGATCACATCCAGTAAACCGTGTACAAAATAGTAAGCCTGGTCGGCGTTAGTATCGATTGTGTCATCGGCATACTCCATCAGACTCAAGTACCGATCCATATATAGCATAACAGACTCTCTTGTCTACTGTCTGATCGTTTGGAACTTGGCCCTCTTTCGATTACGGAACGTAGGAGGAATGTACTTCTTATGAAACCTCTCTCTGAACTCAGCCCAGTCCTTGGGCCTTCCCTCGATGCTACTGTCGTGCGCCACCAAATAGCAAGCTCGCCAAACATACATGCTAAAGAAATACTTAGTTGCATATGTGTTGGTGTAGCCAAGACCTCGTGGATCTTCTCATGGCTCCTCATAAACTTCTCTGCTGCCTCTAAATTAGTTCCCCCATGGAACTTCACTGGCTGGTTTCTCATAAACTCTCGAGCCTGCCTCACCTCATAAGCTCTCACTAGCCATAGCCTGCTCATAGGCATCCTGTAACGTGCTCGGAGTTGTCGTCACTACTACAGAACCGATCGCATCCAGTAGACCGTGTACGAAATAGTAAGCCTGGTCGGCGTTAGTATCGGTTGTGCCATCGACATACTCCATCAAACTCAAGTACCGATCCATATATAGCATAACAGACTCTCTTGTCTACTGTCTGATCATTTAGAACTTGGCCCTCTTCTGATTAAGGAACATAGGAGGAATGTACTTCTTATGAAACCTCTCTCTAAACTCAGCCCAGTCCTTGGACCTTCCCTCAACGCTACTGTCGTGCGCCACCAAATATCAACCTCGCCAAACTGACATGCTAAAGAAATACTCAGCTGCATATGTGTTGGTGTAGCCAAGACCTCATGGATCTTCTCATGGCTCCTTATAAACTTCTCTGCTGCCTCTAAATTAGTTCCCCCATGGAACTTCACTGGCTGGTTTCTCATAAACTCTCGAGCCTGCCTCGCCTCAGGCATCGCTCTAACAGCAGTATCAGTTGGTGTGTTCGGTGTATCCTCTACTGGTGTGTATGAGGTACTATCTCTGTCTGTGCAGGTGATGCTTCAGTCAGTGCATGTCTTACAGTAACTGCGGGTGCTGTTGGCGTATCCTAAACGGTCCGAGCACTCCCAGCCTGAGCAATTGGAGCTGCTAACGAACTAGGTAATCCTGTCCCCTGAGCTCTCAACAGTTTGAGAATCTCTTGTAATTGTTGATCATGCGATGAAATCCTCTACGACATGCCATCCAACTGGCCCTGTACGTCACCCATACTAGTCTCGCCTGTACTAGGCTGATCGGCCATTACTATCTGAAAAGAAAGTGATTCTCACGAGTCATGCAAACCTAGTGAGCCTTAATCCTTACCATTTACCATTCATTTACCAGTTTATAACATTGATTAGTGAGTTATTATTAAAGTAGTGGAAGCATAACTCAAACTAATCAATTAATCACAACCATAATAAACAAGACATACTAAAGTGTGGAAACCTCGCATATATATATATATATATATATATATATATCATCATCATAAATGATCAATCAGAGAAGAACAACCCAATAGATATACATACCCAAAATCTCACATACCCAAACCCAAGTTTCAAAGCAACACATATATACAATAATACAAAAATCACCTACTCAGTCAAGTGGAAAGCTTGCTCTAATGTCCTTAAAGCAAATCTCAAAGCTCTGGTGCCTTCCCCTTGCTGGACTACGAATCTGCACTCCGTCAAACATAAGAATGACGAGCCTAAGTAAATAATGCCAAACAGAACAATAATACAACATTTTTAAATAAATAAACATCAGTCCACATTCATGCTAATAGAAAGAAGGGAATAAGGAACGCATGAAATGTATAAGACTGTAAATAACTCAATCAAAAAGTGAGTGTTCGAATTACGAAATAGAAAAGCAAGGAGTCCCGACACCAATCGTTGAGTCGAGATAAAACCTTCAAGACTTGGGTTCAAGACGAGAACACAGCCTACTAGCCCTAACCATTATGACTATGAGATATCCATAGACCTGGATAAGAGCCCCTAGTGTACACTCAACTGGGAGATATCAACAGCGCCTAGATAAGAGCACATATCACAGATAAGTAACCCTGACCCCCTTGCAATGGACCACTCAACCAAAAGAGATTCTAACAGATATGATGATAAACAGAGCAATAACAACAAATTAAAGCTCAATAAATAACAATAAAAGTTTTTACTAGTTTACTTACCTGTAATCCAACTAATAACGTACTCCACGAACCCCTGACACGTCTCCTATGACCTCCCATGTCCCGTCCACGTTCAAAACTCCTAATATACATTTAAATTGAAATTCCCATTAATAACCCTCATTTTAACCAATTTTTAATAATTTTATTCGTTCTCCCATTTGGGTCGATTTCTCGAGTATTAGGTCGTATTAGGACCCAATAGGATACCCGAGAGATCCCTAAAAGTTTTCAAAAATTTTATAAAAATGCACTCATGTAAACAGTAACACGCCGCCGGAACGTCGTGGGGTCTAATGACTTAGACAGTGCCTTCACAACATGGAAACAATACCTCACTGTCCAACACGTACGTGAGTGATGACATGACCTCATTGGTCGTGGCGGTGTCCTCACGGCGTCTTCCCTTGGGGTTCCTGCCAAAGACGTATGTGGGTGACGCCGTGAGTTGGAACGTTCACGGTGTCTTTTGCATAACGCCTCTGAAAACGGGGTTTTTCACACCCCGACTCGCGTCGCCGTGCTTCGAGCCTATTCCAACTACAACTAAACCTTCAAATAAACACCAAACCAACCTCGATTCGTGTTAAAACCCGACCAAATCACTGATTTGCCAAAATTACCCAAAATTCACCAAAAATCACAAAAACTCTCCAACACCAACACCATTTCACAAATCATGTTTCGATCCCCTCATTGACTCCAAATATATCAAAATATTCCATAAAAACTGTTTTCCCAATTTGTTGTCCGAATTCATCGTAACAAAAACGTACAAAAATACTGCGAAAACGTAGATCCAATGTGGGGAATCAAACTCTTTCCATAGTATTCGCGATTGGTCGCTCCTGTGGTGTCAAACTGCATCGAAATGTCCTAGAACCCTGTCGTTCTTCACGTTGAAATCGTTGATGAGAGAGAGAGAGAGAAAAAAAAACGTGATAGGGGGGTTTATATACTCCTTTAATCTCATTTCTCACACGGATCTTGAGAATCATCCAATGACCCCTATTTAATCCATCCACCAACTGTGACACACATGTGTGACTCACATGCTTAACTTTGTGATTTCTCGCATAATACTCGCGTTTTCGGTCCCGTTTCGAACACCAAACTTTTTTGTCACATTGCCCCAGACGTACCAACGTATCGAACGTGCTTTACACTTTTCATTTATTATTTATTTTGTATTTTGTCAATTTTTTTAATTCATATCGCCCGAAACCCCGTTATTTCACGTAATACTCGAGCTGAACTGTATCTCCAAACCAACGCTCACACTCAAACATCCTCGCACGTTTTGGACATCGGAATTAAAATTTGGGTAATACAATATAATACAAAATACCAAACACAAATAACATACATCGGCATCGACAACCAAGAATTGGGCTTTGTATCACAGTAAATGGGCCTACGTACGACCTAAATTGACAAATGGCACAAGTCAGAATTTAGGGTCATTACAGTGGGCACGACGATAAGCACATAATGGACGGGTTGTGGTGCGGTATGGGTCGAGGAGCACGAAATCAACACAGGAGCCGAATAACTAAGTGACACTCGAGTCACTTAGTAGAATCAACATGGAGAGTTAGACTTGGTGGACACTTCAAAGGGAGAAACTGATGGATTCACCACGAGATGAGCACGTACAAGTGGATGGTGAGTGGACGTATATAATGACCACTCCACCACTTAATCCCCTTTTCACTATTCATTCTCTTCTCTTCCCCTTTTTCTCTCTCTTTTCTCTCCCTTGCTTGGTGATCAAGTCACCCACCTCTGGTGGTTTTGGACGCTGAAGACTCGTTGGACATCCCTCATCTTCATCGGAGTTTAGGGTGAGATATTTGTTCCCTTCTAGTTCCCTATTTTATTATTTTTATGGACATTCTTGCTATAAATACATTGCCATGACGCGGGCAGTCTATCAAAGACAAACCTTGGTGCAACACCGATGTGTCCACAATCCCCGGTGTGATCAACTTGCGGCATCATGCCATTGTTACTGGTTTTTGTTTCAATTTGTTTAAACTGAGTAATCTTGAATGGTTTATTTGATTTTCGACGGATTGATGAAATCTGAGCACCCCACGATGATTCGAAGTTGATTTTGATCGGTCTTAGTGCCCGAAAGACAGTAGAGATGATCTCAAGTGTTTTATCATCTTTTTCTTGATAGGCAAGTTTTTCTAGATTTTCTCGCCTCTGATGCCGAAGAGACCTCCACACTTCCTGTGTATGGCGACGTCTCCCAAAACGTCTAAATCTATAAAAGTGTTCATCGATCTCACACAGTGAGGATGCTGCACAGTTCACTGTGCTGGTGTCATCACTCTTATATGTGGGGAACAGAGCGTTGCCCAGAATGTCGTGACGACGGTGCAAGAAGTTGAATGTGGTGGCGTCACCACGACATCTCAACTCAAGTGGGTTTTCTTAAATGCGCTACGAGTAATGCCGTAGAGTACATACCTCTCACGGCGTTGCCACGACGCAACACATGTATGAAATTGTCGAGTTTACGCCGCCACGAAGCCGTGACATGTAAACACACGGCGTCACGTACGATGTCTCAACTAGAATGGTTGTGCATCATTTGGAATTACTAGACGTAGTGGCCTTCAGGCCTGGCGGCGTCTTGACTAGAAGGTTGTTTTATTGAGTTTTTACCGAATTTTACTAAAATATTAAGGAAACTTTGGAGGTTTATCTAAGGGTATTTAATGACCATAAACCCATTATTTGGGGTTCAAACCTTTGTCGGGTAGTCAGGAACTCGGGAAAAATGCGATAAAGTCGCGGGAGTAGTACCGTGTTACAATTAGACAGGTAAGTACACTCACCTACATGTCTGTGTATGTTAGTGAGCTAGTAAGAAAATATGATGTGATTCATTATCATTCATTGCTATTTTTTCGTTATCCATTGTTGGCTTTCAAATTGTATTATTTTCTTGTTATGTGTGTTCATGGCGTAAGTGTGTTGATATAATATCATGTGGCCCGCACTAGTTGGGGAAACTTGAGAATTTCCTACCAGATTTAGCGCTACCCATAGTGTTGTGTGAATCTGGGTACTGATTTGTGAATGTGTCATGTAGCCTGCACCAATTAGGGAAACGCGAGCCATTTCCTGTAGGAGTGCTTGATTACCCCTGGTGTTGTGTGAACTTGGGCACTGGATTGTTTTGGTTATTGTTATGGATTTAGACCGCTTATGGGTCTTTTTTAACTCTTAGAACACGCATGTTATCGTTGTTGCCTTCCAGTCTATTTATCATGCACTTTGATCTATTTACATTCCTTTTTTTTCAATTACAACATGATATGTAGACTGTTTTACTTAATATTCATGAATTACTGTTATATTCTTCTGGCATTACTTTTGATTCCTCTCAAGTTACTCACCGTCTAGTTTGTGACGGTGGGTGCAGATATCCCAGAGCCTTCCAAGGGTAAGGGGCCCTGCTTAGGTGACTTCCTCTGAGGACCTCTTAAAGTGGCACTACTTTAGGATTAGGCTAGGTTGGTTTGTTATTGTTTGTTGATTGCATGAACATATGATATATCATGTTTTGTCCGTTTGGTTGTGACACATTTGGATATCATGTAACTTGTTCTGTCATATCGATCTGATTTGTACATGAATATCTATATTTCTGGATTCCACATTTATAGATGTCTGATTTCCCTTGAATTAAGTTATTTCTCATACATTTTGTTTATACTTATAGTTTTTCCAGTGCGTAAATTGATAACTGCGATAACTCATTTCATAAACTTGTTAAGCGGATAAATGGAGGTTGACTAGTCTCATTAGGTTCCCCGAGATTAGACTCGGGGGCTTGTATGAGTCTAGGCGAGGCATACCCAATTGCATTAGGAAATTTGAGTCGTCACAGTTGGTATCAGAGCCCAAGGTTCGAAAAACCTGACCCTTTATTTAAATTTCATAAAACACAAGCCATTTAAACCACCGAAAATTAGGTATGGTTGAACTTAGATTGGAACCCTATAATCCTTTTTAGAACTTTAGTTGGGGAGTAAGGGATGAGTCGGTTGATTTTTGTACATTTAATGATTATTGTTTGCATTTTATGGTATGCGGTAGCTATGAACTGATCTGAAGAATTCGCTCTCTCGATTCAGACAGCGATGGCGGATCAGATAGGTCTGAGCGATGATAACGAGACAGCTGATTCTCGATTTATTACTTCAGAGGAGTTTCGCGCTTGGACACAGAGATCGAGGATTTAGTGCGGTCGTTGACGACACCCGCATCGGCTACCACAACACCATCGACCCCAACTACACCCATGTCGCCTACCACTACTCTAGGAGCAGAGACTCCAATTGTTGCGGCATCTACGGCTTTGATCCAGTTGATAACGATACCTAAGGAAGCTGTTATTATGGCGGTTGCGCAAGACTAAGGCTGAGACGCCTCCGATGCAGACTGAGATAGTACTGGCTAAGACGACTGAGGCAGTGCCTACTACCATTACCACACCAGAGTAAAGCCCTGGGGCTACTGCTGAGGCAAGACAGTGGTGTGAGTTCAAGAGGCACGATCCAACGATGTTCCACAGAGGTACTGATGTCATTGCAGCAGAGGTTTTACTGAAGAGCCATGAGATAATACACCGCATTATCACCACGAAGGACCACATAAGAGCTAATATATCATCCTCGATGCTACGAGGAGAGGCAGATGATTAATGGACGACGATTATCACAACTAGAGGTGTTTCGAGAGACTGGATCGACTTCAAGACCTAGTTTAATCAGAAGTACTTTTCACCGACTGTTCTTTGGGCGAAGAGGAATGAGTTTATAGCACCCCGAAAGCTGGAAGAGCTACAGATGCAGATAGACGAGCTATTGGAGTTAGGATTCATTAGTCCTTGTATGACACCTTGGGGAGCTCTAGTGTTATTCGTGAAGAAAAAAGACAACAGCTTTATATCGTGCATCGACTACAGACAGCTGAACAGAGTTACAGTAAAGAACAAGTACTCGTTGTTGCGCATTGACAATTTTTTGATCAGCTGACCGAAGCGCAGTGGTTCTCTAAGATAGATCTAAGTTCAGGCTATCATCAACTCAGGATCAGGGTTGAGGATTGAGAGAAGACAACATTCAGCATAAGATACGGTCACTTCAGTTCATAATCATGCCGTACAGTTTGACTAATGCGTCGACCGTGTTCATGGATCTCTCATGCACAAGTGATGACAGATTACTTACATAGATTCATGATTGTGTTCATCGACGACATCCTTATTTATTCCAGGACTCGAGAGAAGCACGAGGGACATCTTCGAGCAGTATTGCAAACTCTGAGGAACCACCGACTCTACGCTAAGTTCAACAAGTGCGAGTTTTGGCTGCCAAAGGTTAGATTTTTAGGGCATGTAGTTGGAGCTGACGGTGTTGTCGTTAATTCAGAGAAGATTAGAGTCGTGATTGAGTGGCCTACTCCGACTACCGTAACACAAATTTGTAGCTTTCAGGGGTTAGCAAGATATTATCGCCGATTTGTACAGGATATCTCCAAGATCGCTGCACTGATGACGAAACTCAATCAGGAGAATGCGAAGTTTAATGGGAATGAGAAGTGTGAACAGGCGTTAAACAATCTGAAGGAGGAATTGACTACTACGCCAGTCCTAGCGTTGCTCGAGACAAGGAAAGACCTAGTCGTATATACCGATGCGTCGAAGATTAGTTTGGGTTGTGTGCCGATGCAGGAGGGCCGAAAGATAGTTTATGTCTAGATAGCTAAAGGTTCACGAGAATAACTATCTAACCCACGACTTAGAGCTGGCTGCGATTGTGTTTGCGTTGAAGATCTGAAGACACCACCTGTATGATGTCCGGTTCGAGTTATTTATAGGCCACAAGAGCTTGAAGTACCTGTTCACTCAGAGGGAGCTAAATCTAAGACAGAGGTGTTGGCTTGAGTTCTTAAAGGACTATGACTTATTGATTGAGTACCATCGGGGGAAGGCCAACGTAGTTGCTGATGCTTTGAGCCGTAGAGGATTTGATGCTGAGGTAGTCAAATGTTAGATGACTCACGAGCAAGGTCTACTTGAGGCAGTCGAGATGATGAGTTTTGCGGACATGTCGACGACTACTAGGATACATATATGTGGTCAGATGAGGTTGCAAACCGTTTCACTGTAGACTGTACATGAGGGATAGCAGGGCAATGCGTCATACCAGCAGTATAGTGAGATGGCAGACATTTTAGAATATTCAGATTGGAGTCGGTCGACAGATTCTTGCTTGAGGTATCATGGGTGATTGTAGATTCCATTGGCGGCTGATTTGCGCACCGAGATACTTCAGGAGGCTCGTTGTTCTCATTTTTTTGTGCATTCGGGTCAGACCAAGATGTACGCTGATATGCGATGTCACTTTTGGTGGCCAGGGAAGAAGTCCGATGTGTTGAAGTTCATTAGAGTGTATGAGATGTGCCAACGTGTGAAGCCTAAGCATCAATGACCTAGAGGATTATTGCAGCCCCTACCCATTCCTCGATGGAAATGGGAGCACATTGCTATAGGTTTCGTCAGTGGCTTGCCCCGATCTCTTCGTGGTTACGATAGCATTTGAGTAATTGTGGATAGATTGACGAAATCTGCTCATTTCATACTGGTATCCATTACACACTAAGTTGACAGACTGAGTATCCTCTACGAGCGCGAGATTGTCTGATTACACGGAGTTCTGTTGTCAATTGTGACAGATCGAGGGCGCAGTCACTTCATTGTTGTGATAGAGCATGTAGGCTTAGTTCAACACCATATTAGAGTTGAGTACGACGTTCGATCCATAAACAAATGGACAGTCCAAGAGGTTGATCCAAGTGTTGGAAGACATGATCAGGATGTGTGTTTTGGAGTACGACAGATCATGGGAAGAGTACCTTCATTTATGCGAGTTCACGTACAACAACAGTTATCAGGCGAGTATCGATATGGCACCATTTGAGGCGTTCTATGGTAGGCCTTGCAGATCACCTTCTTGCTGGACTGAGTTACAAGATGTTGGTCCTAAGACTGTTGTTGATCATACTGAGAAGGTACGACAGATTCGTCTGAGACTTAAGGGTGCCCAGGAGCGGCAAAAGAAGTACTACGACAAGTATCACGATGAGCTTCAGTACGATTTGGGAGACTATGTTTACTTGAAGGTCTCTCTACTGAAAGGTCACAAACAATTCAGAATCAAGGGAAAGCTCGTTGTAACAACCCCAAATTTTTAACTGACTTGCGTTACACTTGTCAGGATTGTGACCCGGCTACGTGAATACTGGACAGTATTTCGAACTTCGGGAGTCGACACCGAAGTGATTTTATGATTCTATAATTGTGTGTATTAGTATTTTTGTATTTTATGGGTTTCGAGCCATTCTGGCGATATTTCATTAAGTGAGGTTTCGATTAGTCAAACGGGGGACAAAAATAAGTAAAGAGTACAAATAAATGAATTTTTAATTAATTTAATTAATTAGTTGGCGAGACAAGGCGAGACTACACGACATACGGGCTATAAGATAAAAATTGTTAAAGTGACACAACATGATGAAGAACCATGAGATTTGCATTGAGATGTGTGTGTGTGTGTTGAGATTTGATAAAGGGACAAAAAACCCATAAGGGCAACTATTTTGAGGTGTGTGAGAAGTAAATTGGAGGGCAAATTGGTCATTTCACCTATTTTACATATATATAAACAAACAAAAAGCCTAAATACACTATTCATTCTCTTCCTTCTCTCACTGTCGCCCCTCCCATTCCCACCTCTCGTCCCTGCTCTCACCGGCGACCGGACACGAGCCTCGCTGGAGGTCCCACTGTTCGCCGGAGTTACGTGCTCTCCGTTCCTCTCTCTCACTCTCGGCAGTGATCTCTCTTGGGCTCTCTTGTTTCGGCCTCCCTCTCTTCTCAAGCTATGCTCCACGGCCTCACTGTATCGCCGTCCCTGGCCAACCTCGGTTGGTCGGAGGTCACTCCGTTGACCGAAAGCCTCTCTCTCTTTCTCTCTCTCTCTTTCTCTCTCTCTCTTCTCTCTCTTCTCTCTCAGTTTGTTTCTCTCCCTCTCGTTTTCTCACTGGTCTTCTCGTCCTCACTGATGTTCGCCTCTGGCCGTCGCTGCCATGGGTGACGGTGGTCGGGGACGGACCCTCATGGCCCACCGGAGCTCCCACATCCCTGGGAGACCTCTGGACATTGGATACATAGAGTAGATGTTGTCCATTCTCGGTTTTCATATATTGGTTGTTATTTTATGTCTCACCGGAATATTCACGTGTGGGCAGCTCTGCTGGCCGAACCACCAATTGTGGAGGGGTTGTCGGGGACCTCTCTATGACCTCGACGATGCCTCGCTGCCCTTGTGTTTGATTTTGTTATGTTGGAATTGATTTGATGTTTTGAATCCATGCGAAGTCATTGTCGTGCTCGTGTTGAACTGTTTTCAGTCATCGCCGGAATCCGTTACCGTGGTCGACCCCACCGCTGTGCCGCCGTGACTGGGGATGTCAAGGACCAAGCTAAGTCCATGCTTGTGTCCCACGACTCTCGGAGTGGCCAAAAATAGTGACATTATTGTCTATATTATGTTGTAGTGTGTTGTATGTATTTTGTACCTTTCTCGCCGAAAACCACCATCATGGTGGCTTTGCCGTCGACGCAATGACTTGGGGAATTGCCGGAGACATTACCATGTCCATCGTGAAGTCTCACAACCCCCAGAGCGTCTCTATTAGTGGTGGTAAGTTTTGTGAGCGTCATTTCATGTGATATCATTGTTGCACGTCTAGTCGTAAACCATCGTGAATGGTCGGCATTGCCGTCGGATGCCATGATCAAGGGAGTGTCAGGGATCACAACAAAACTCTTATGTGTGTGTTCCATAACTCCCAAAGCGTCCATATCGATAGTGATGAGTCGTTGTAATGGAAAATTCATGTAGGAGTACTTTTATCACATTAAGTGATTGTTGGCATAACGTAGCACACGCCTACGACTCTTTCATGTCATATTGGCACTCTACGGGCATTGGACCACACCCGATAAGGTTCCTAACTCACCGGTGTATGGTCATGTTGAGTTTCGTGTGGAGTCGTGATTGTTGAGCAACCTCAAAGTTGTGTTTTCGTGTCGATGAATGATTATGACGTCGTGGTCACGCCGACAGTCCTCGAGACTATAGCGTGACCTATTTACGACTGAGCCGAGCCTAAGATGTGTGATTAGGCTTATATATGTGTTGTGAATTCAAAATCCAAAAGAGTTGTGTTTCAATGGGTTTATGGTCGTTGTATCGATTGGTTATTGAGTTGAGTCATAAAAAAACACAGGAAGTACTAAGAAGTTAACTTAAGTTTAGTTAATGACTCAACCCGTTAATTAGAGTTTCCAATCTTGTCAGGTAGCTGGAAACTCGGGAATACACGTTAGGGACGTGAGAGTGTATACGGGTTGCGATAGTTCAGGTAAGTACACTTTCCTTAAAAAGCATTTGTACGTTAGTAATCCAGTTAAGAAAATACCATGTGATTGATTTTCATTCCGTTGTGTTTGCTATTATCTACTTGTTGGTATTCCATTCCATATTCCTTGTATGTGTGTTCTTGGTATAAGTGTGTGTCTCGAAGGTACATGCGGCCTACACTAGAAGGGATAAAACGCGGGCACTCGTGCGCACGAGTGTTTGACCACCCCTAGTGATTGTGTGATACCATGTACTAGATTGTTGTGGATATTGTTGTGGTATTGTTGTGGATTTTAGACCACTTATGGCCTCTTTTGACTCGTAGAACACGCATGTTTCGATTGTTATTGTTTCCAGTCTGCCTATCATGCACCTTGTTTATTTAGCTTCCTGTCTTTCAGTTCCTGCATGATATTTAGACTGCCTTGATTGATAATTCATGAATTACTGATATCTTCTTCTGGCATTACTTTCAATTTCTCTCAGTTGCTCTCCGTCTAGTTTGTGACGGTGGGTGCAGATATAGCGGAGTGCAGTAGAGGCAAGGGACCTTGCCTAGGAGACTTTATATGAGTGGTTGGACTTGAGGAACCCTAGAGTAGGTTTTATGTTTTTTGCTCTTTTGTATATCGTTACTTATGTTTTTTTAGGATTATTATTGAACTTGGTGTTTTGGTGAGACTGGTATCATGTATATATGCTTTTCGAATGGTACATGAATACCTGGGGTTTTCCACATTATAGAATTCCTAATTTCCCTTTGATTGAGTTATTTGCCCTTGTTATTTATTGTTTAGTCTTCCGCTGTGTATTATTGCAATAACTCTTTCATAAATTACTAAATTGATTAAATAGGAGGCTGACTAGGCTCGTCAGGTTGCTGAGTGATGACTTGGGTCCTGCACGGGTCTAGGCTGGGCGTACCCAATTGCACGGTGAAATTGGGGCCGTCACAGTTGGTATCAGAGCATAGGCTTTAGAATCTTCGAGACATAGTTTAGAGTTGTATAAAAATTGTGATACCAACATCACAGTTGGTATCAGAGCACAAGGTTGTATAGACCTGACTCTTGATTTAAATTCGTAAAACACAAGCCATTAAACCAGCGAAAGTTAGGAACGGTTGAACTTAGAGTGGAAACCTATGATCTTTTTAGAAACTTAGATGGGATGAGTCGGATTTAACTTTTTACATATTATGATTATTGTGTGTACTATATGGTACGCGATAGCTATGTATTGATCCGAAGTATTGCTCTCTTAGTTCAGACAGCAATGGCGGATTAGGCAGGTCCGAGCGACGACAGCGGGATGACTAATTCTCGATTTGTTACTATGGAGGAGTTTCGCACTTGGACACAGAGATTTGAGGATCTAGTTTGGTCGCTGACGACACCCGCATCGACTATCGCGACACCATCGACCCCGACCACACCTATTCCACCCGTTTTGACTACTCAGGGGACAGAGACGCCAGTGGCTACAGCTTCCATAGCGCCGATTCCAGTTACAGTGATGCCAGGGACGACAGTTGCACATATCGCCCAGACGGAGGTTGTTACACATCCGATCCAGACTGAGGAAACACCAGTGACACCCGTAGCTGCTGCAGAGACTACTCCGGTTACTACTCCGGAGAAGAGCCCTAGGGCCACTACAGAGGCGAAGCAGTGGAGAGAATTCAAGCGGCACGATCCAGTCAAGTTCTTTGGTGGTATAGACGTAGCAGCGGCAGAGCTTTTCCTGAAGAATCACGAGAAGGTTCATGCTATTATCGTGACCGAGGATCACATGAGAGCGATAATTTCCTCATCTATGCTTTAGGGGGAGGCGGATGATTGGTGGACGACTATCATTACTACCCGAGGCATTCAGAGAGACTGGATCGACTTCAAGACTCAATTCAACCAGAAGTACTTCCCGCCAACTGTTCTTCAGGCGAAGAAGAACAAGTTTATGGCACTGAGCAGAGCACCGATGAGTCAGTGATAGATTATATGGGTAGGTTTATTTCACTATTACCTTATGCTGGAGGATCTGCAGATACCGAGACTGATCGAGTCTATTACTTCACTGAGGGTTTGCTACCTATGAATGGAGGTTCTGTAGTCACTACGCAGCCGGAGACTTTGCAGATTGTGTATGAGCGGAGTCTAGCACGAGAGGGCTATCTGCTTACTCATCTGCAGGAGGATAGACTGGCCAGATTAGAGTTTCGATCGGAGGAGCACCATCAGGACAAGAAGAGGAAGAAGAACAGGTGGAATTTTCGTGATCGTAGAACTCAGAGTGTAGGGTCCGTTGCATAGCAGACTACGCGTCCGACACAGACCATTCCGCCAGGACCGAGTTTTGCAAGTCATCCACCGCAGCCTAGTCGACCAGGACAGCAGTCGTAGAGGCAGTCTACTGAGAGTAGAGGTACAGATCGAGGAGACAGGCAGAGGACACAGAGGTCTAGTCATACTCAGACTTAGACTTAGGGATCGCAGGATACCCGCACATGTTTTAGGTGCGGAAAGGTTGGCCACATTCAGAGGGAGTGCTCTCAACCACCGAGAGTACCGTCGCAGCATCACCAGTACCAAAGGGAGCGTGTTCACGCTGCTGTTGAGCCAGACCAGGGGGCATCCAGACATATTGATGAGGGTATGATTTTCATTTGCGGTACTTACATGCATATCATATTCGATTCAAGCTACGTCGAGTCCTTGATTGTTGTGCGCTTAGTAAACATGTTCGGGTTGTAAACTCATTAGACGTAGTAGACCTTAATCCTAGTTACGATTGTTAAGATGTGATATACTCAAACGTGCATAGTCTTGACATTTCGGTAGTGTTAGGGGGCTACAGGTCTCCAGTAAACATGTGAGTACTAGAGTTGTTAGAGTTCGAAGCTTTGGTTGGTGCGAACTAGATATAAACATTACGTGCATTGATTGGTTGATACGAGAAGACGAATGGGAGATCTTTGTGAGTTTCATACGTGTTGGAGTGAGACAAAGACGTCGGCTTGAGTTCTTGAAGGAGTACGACTTCTTATTTGAGCACCATTCCGAGAAGACCAACGTTGTTGCTGATGCGTTGCGTTGCAAAGGATTGGATGCGGAGGTAGTCGTGTGTCAAAGAACCTACGAGCGAAGTTTACGTGAGGCAGCCGAGTTGATGAGTTCAGCGGACGTGCTGACGACTACCAGGACCTAGATACGTGGACAAACGATGTTGCAGACCGTCTCATTTGGCATTGTGCACGAGGGACAACAAGACGATGCGTCATACCAGCGGTGCAGTGAGATGGTGGATAGTTCAGATTGCCCAGACAAGAGTCGGTCGACAGACTCATGCTAGAGGTATCGCGACGAGCCCTGGGGTTTCCATTGGTGGTTGATGTGTGTGACGAGGTACTTCAGGAGATTCACCGTTTCAGTTTTGTTGTGTACCCGGGACGACCTAAGATGTGCGCCGATATGCGACATTCTTTTGGTGGCCAGGGATGATTTCCGAGGTGTCGGAGTTATTCGAGCGTGTGACATGCCAACGCGTAGAGGTTGGGCATCGACGACCTGGAGGAACACTGCAGCCCTACCCATTTCTTGATGGAATTGGGTACATACTGATATGGATTTCGTTAGTGGTTGCCCCGATCTCCTCGTGGTCACGATAGCATCTGGGTAATTGTGGATAGATTTTCTCGAGACTTAAGATTGCCCAGGAGTGGCAAAAGAAATACTTGACGAGTATCACGATGAGTTTCAGTACGATTCGGGGAGATTATGGATACCTGAAGGTCTCTCCACTGAAGGGTCACGAACAGTTCGGAGTCAAGAAACGACTCACTATGAGTTTTATCGGTCTCGTTAGGAGTTGCGAAGAGTCGTTAATTTAGTTTACTTATTAGGTTAATTTCGGGGACCAAATTCTAATAAATGGGGGAGACTGTAACAACCCCAAATTTTTAACTGACTTGCGTTACACTTGTCAAGATTGTGACCCGGCTACGTGAATACTGGACAGTATTTCGAACTTCGGGAGTCGACACCGAAGTGATTTTATGATTGTTTGATTGTGTGTATTAGTATTTTAGTATTTTACAGGTTTCGAGCCATTCGGGCGATATTTCATTGAGTGAGGTTTCGACTAGTTAAACGGGGGATAAAAACAAGTAAAGAGTACAAATAAATGAATTTTTAATTAATTTAATTAATTAGTTGGCGAGACAAGGCGAGACTACGCGACATACGGGCTATAAGATAAAAATTGTTAAAGTGACACAACATGATGAAGAACAACCATGAGATTTGCATTGAGATGTATGTGTGTGTTGAGATGTGATAAAGGGACAAAAGACCCATAAGGGCAACTGTTTTGAGGTGTGTGAGAAGTAAATTGGAGGGCAAATGGATCATTTCACCTATTTTACATATATATAAACAAACAAAAACCCTAAATACACTATTCATTCTCTTCCTTCTCTCACTGCCACCCCTCCCATTCCCACCTCTCATCCCTGCTCTCACCGGCAACCGGACACGAGCCTCGCCGGAGGTCCCACTGCTCGCCGGAGTTACGTGCTCTCCGTTCCTCTCTCTCACTCTCAACAGTGATCTCTCTTGGGCTCTCTTGTTTCGGTCTCCCTCTCTTCTCAAGCCATGCTCCACGGCCTCACTGTATCGCCGTCCCTGGCCAACCTCAGGGTGGTCGGAGGTCACTCTGTTGATCGGAAGCCTCTCTCTCTCTCTCTCTCTCTCTCTCTCTCTCTCTCTCTCTCTCTCTCTCTCTCTCTCTCTCTCGGTTTGTTTCTCTCCCTCTCGTTTTCTCACTGGTCTTCTTGTCCTCACTGCTGTCCGCCTCTGGCCATCGCGCCGTGGGTGACGGTGGTCGAGGACGGACCCTCGTGGCCCACCGGAGCTCCCACATCCTCGGGAGACCTCTGGACATTGGATACATAGAGTAGATGTTGTCCATTCTCAGTTTTCATAAATTGGTTGTTATTTTATGTCTCGCCGGAATATTCATGTGTGAACGGCTCTGCTGGCCGAACCACCAAGCGTGGGGGGGTTGTCGGGGACCTCTCCATGACCTCGACGATGCCTCCCTGCCCTTGTATTTGATTTTGTTGTGTTGGAACTGATTTGATGTTTTGAATCCATGCGAAGTCATTGTCGTGCACGTGTTGAACTGTTTTGAGTCATCGCCGGAATCCGTTACCGTGGTCGACCCCACCGTTGTGCCGCCGTGACTGGGGATGTCGGGGACCAAGCTAAGTCCATGCTTGTATCCCATGACTCTCGGAGTGGCCAAAAACAGTGGCATTATTGTCTATATTATGTTGTAGTGTGTTGTATGTATTTTGTACCTTTCTCGCCGAAAACCACCATCATGGTGGCTTTGCCGTCGATGCAATGACTTGGGGAATTGCCGGAGACATTACCATGTCCATCGTGAAGTCTCACAACCCCCAGAGCGTCTCTATTAGTGGTGGTAAGTTTTGTGAGCGTAATTTCATGTGATATCATTGTTGCACATCTAGTTGTAAACCATCGTGAATGGTCGGCATTGCCGTCGGATGCCATGATCCAGAGAGTGTCGGGGATCACAACAAAACTCTCGTGTGTGTTCCATAACTCCCAGAGCGTCCATATCGATAGTGATCAGTCGTTCTAATGGCAAATTCATGTAGGAGTACTTTTATCACGTTAAATGATTGTTGGCATAACGTAGCGCACGCGTACGACTCTTTCATGTCGTATTGGCACTCTACGGGCATTGGACCACAGCCGATAAGGTTCCTTACTCACCGGTGTATGGTCATGTTGAGTTTTGTGTGGAGTCGTGATTGTTGAGCAACCTCGAAGTTGTGTTTTCGTGTCGATGAATGGTTATGACGTCGTGGTCACGCCGACGGTCCTCGAGACTATAGCGTGACCTATTTACGACTGAGCCGAGCCTAAGATGTGTGATTAAGCTTATATATGTGTTGTGAATTCAAAATCCAAAAGAGTTGTGTTTCAATGGGTTTATGGTCGTTGTATCGATTGGTTATTGAGTTGAGTCATAAAAAAACACGGGAAGTACTAAGAAGTTAACTTAGGTTTAGTTAATGACTCAACCCGTTAATTAGAGTTTCCAACCTTGTCTGGTAGCGGGAAACTCGGGAATACGCGTTAGGGACGTGAGAGTGTCTACGGGTTGCGATAGTTCAGGTAAGTACACTTGTCTTAAAAAACATATGTACGTTAGTAAGCCAGTTAAGAAAATACCATGTGATTGATTTTCATTCCGTTGTGTTTGCTATTATCTACTTGTTGGCATTCCATTCCATATTCCTTGTATGTGTGTTCTTGGCATAAGTGTGTATCTCGAAGGTACATGCGGCCTGCACTAGAAGGGATAAAACGCGGGCACTCGTGCGCACGAGTGTTTGACCACCCCTAGTGATTGTGTGATACCATGTACTGGATTGTTGTGGATTGTTGTGGATATTGTTGCAGTATTGTTGTGGATTTTAGACCACTTATGGCCTCTTTTGACTCGTAGAACACACATGTTTCGATTGTTATTGTTTCCGGTCTGCCTATCATGCACCTTGTTTATTTAGTTTCCTGTCTTTCAGTTCCTGCATGATATTTAGACTGCCTTGATTGATAATTCATGAATTACTGTTATATTCTTCTGGCATTACTTTTGATTTCTCTCAGTTGCTCACCGTCTAGTTTGTGACGGTGGGTGCAGATATAGCGGAGTGCAGTAGAGGCAAGGGACCTTGCCTAGGAGACTTTATATGAGCAGCTGGACTTGAGGAAACCTAGAGTAGGTTTTATGTTTTTTGTTCTTTTGTATATCATTACTTACTTATGTTTTTTGGGATTATTATTGAACTTGGTGTTTTGGTGAGACTGGTATCATGTATATATGCTTTTCGAATGGTACATGAATACCCAGGTTTTATAGAATTCCTAATTTCCCTTTGATTGAGTTATTTCCCCTTGTTATTTATTGTTTAGTCTTCCGCTGTATATTATTGCAATAACTCTTTCATAAATTACTAAATTGATTAAATAGGAGGCTGACTAGGCTCATCAGGTTGCCGAGTGATGACTCGGGGCCTTCACGGGTCTAGGCCGGGCGTACCCAATTGCACGGGGAAATTGGGGCCGTCACACTCGCCCCTAGATTTATCGGTCCCTTCAAGATTGTGAAGAGGGTCGATAAGGTTGCGTATCACTTAGAGTTACCGTCGGAGCTCACCAGTGTTCATCCAGTATTCCATATTCTCGATGCTTCGACTGGACAAGTCAAGTGGAGGGCGGCAACCAACGATAGACTTGGGCCAGATAGACGTGCGAGACGATGCCACGTATGAGGAGCAGTCGATCCAGATTGTTGATCGAATGGTCAAGATGCTGAGGAACAAGGAGATCCTTTGGTTCTTGTAAAATGACAATTTCATGAAAACGATGAGCTAACCTGGGAGTTAAAATCCTATATGCGCAAGCACTTTCCCTACTTGTTTGATTCCGGTGAGTCTTTAGCTTAATTTACTTATTAGTTTAATTTTGGGGACGGAATTATAATAAGTAGGGGAGACTATAACAACCCTTAAAATTTAACCCGACTTGTGTGACACTTGTCAGGACCGTGACCTGGCTATCGTGATGAGTCGAGTATTTCAGACTTCGGGAATCGACACTAAGGTAATTTTATGATTTTGTGTTATATTGTATTAGTATGATAGTCTAATATGTGTCTCGACCCATTTGGACGACCATTAGTCTGAGTGAAGCTTCGCCTAGGTAAACGGGGGAGTTAAAAATATAAAAAACTAATAAATGGATTTTTGAATAATAAATATAATATTTTATTTGAGTCGGAACGTAGGCGCGACAACGAGCACACAATGGACTGGTTGTGGTGCAATATGAGCCGAGGAACGCGGAAACAATACGGGAGCCGGATAACTAAGTAACACCTGTGTCACTTAGTAGAGTCAACATGGAGAGTTAGACTTGGTGGGCACCTCAAAGGGGGAAACTGATGGATTTGCCTCAAGATGCGCGCGTACAAGTGGATGATGAGTGGACTTATATAAGGACCACTCCACCACTTAATTCCCTTTTCACTATTCATTCTCTTCTCTTCTTCTCTTTCTCTCTCTTCTCTCCCTTGTTTGGTGAGCAAGCCAGCCACCACTGGTGGTTTTAGACACAGGGGACTTGCCGGACGTCCCTCATCCTCGTCGGAGTTTTGGGTGAGATGCATGTTCCCTTCTTGTTCCCTGTTTTGCTGTTTTGTGGATGTTCTTGTTGTAAATACATCGCCATGACGCGGGCGGTCTGCTGAAGACGAACCTTAGTGCAACACCGGTGTCTTCGTAACCCCCGGAGCAATCAACATGCGGCATCAAGCCGGTGTTGCTGGTTTTTGTTTCAATTTGTCTAAACTAAGTAATCTTGAATAGTTGATTTGATTTTCGACGAATCGATGAAATCTGGCCACCCTACGACGATTCGGAATTGATTCTGATCGGTCTTGGTGCCCGGAAGGCAGTAGAGATGATCGCAAGTGTTTGATCATTGTTTTCTTGATAGGTAAGTTTTTCTAGATTTTTCTCCTCTAACGCCGTGGAGACATCACACACTTCCTGTGTTTGGAGGCATCTCCTAAAATGTCTAAATCTGTAAAAGTGTTCATCGATCTTACACCACGAGGACGCCACATAGTTCACAGTGCTGGCGGCGTCACTTGCATACGTGGGGAACAGAGCATTGCCCAGAACGTCGTAACAATGCTGCGAGAAGTTGAACATGGAGGCATCACCATGGTGTCTTAACTCAAATGGGTTTTCTTAAATGCGCCATGAGCAACGCCGCAGAGTACATACCTCTCACGGCGTTGCCACAGCGTAACATGTATGAAGTTGTCAAGTTTACGCCGACACAATGCCGTGACGTGTAAATACACATGACGTCACGTACGACGTTTCAACCAGAAGGGTTGTGCATCGTCTGGAACTACCAGACGTCGTGGCCTTCAGGCCTGACGGCGTCTCGACTAGAGAGTCGTTTTTTCGAGTTTTTACCGAATTTTACTAGAATATTGGGAAAACTTTGGGGGTTTATCTAGGGGCATTTAATGACCATAAACCTATTATTTGGGGTTCAAACCTTTGTCATGTAGTCGGGAACTCGGGGAAAACGCATTAGAGTCATGGGAGTAGTACCGTGTTGCGATTAGACAGGTAAGTACACTTGCCTATGTGTTTGTGTATGTTAATGAGCCAGTAAGAAATACTATGTGATTCATTATCATTCGTTGCTATTTTGCCGTTATCCATTGTTGGCTTTCAAATTCCATTATTTGCTTGGTATGTGTGTTCTTGGCATAAGTGTGTCGATATAGTATCATGTGGTTCGCACTAGTTGGGGAAACTTGTGTATTTTCTACCGAAATTACTGTTACCCATAGTGTGGTATGAACTTGGGTACCGATTTATGAAGGTGTCATGTGGCCTGCACCGTTGGGGAACACACAAGCCATTTCCTGCAGGAGTGTCTAACCACCCCTAGTGTTATGTGAACCTGGGCACAGGATTGTTGTGGTTATTGTTGTGGATTTAGACCACTTATGGGCCTCTTTTGACTCTTAGAACACGCATGTTATCGTTCTTGCCTTCTAGTCTATTTATCATGCACTTTGATCTATTTACATTCCTTTTTTTTTTTCAATTACAGCATGATATGTAGACCGCTTTACTTGATGTTCATGAATTACTGTTATATTTTTCAGGCATTACTTTCGATTTTTCTCAAGTTACTCACCGTCTAGTTTGTGACGGTGGGTGCAGATATCCCGGAGCATTCCAAGTGCAAGGGGCCCTGCTTAGGCGACTTCCTTTAAGGACCTCTCAGAGTGACACTGCGTCAGGATTAGGCTAGGTTGGTTTATTATTGTTTGTTGATTGTATGAACATTTGATATATCATTTTTTGTCCGTTGGGTTGTGAGACATTTGGATATCATATAACTTGTTTTGTCATATCGATCTGCTTGGTACATGAATATCTATATTTCTAGGTTCCACATTTATAGATGCCTGATTTCCCTTGAATTGAGTTATTTCCCATACATTTTGTTTATACTTATAGTTTTTCCGCTGCATAAATTGATAACTGCGATAGCTCACTTCATAAACTTGTTAAACGGATAAATGAAGGCTGACTAGGCTCGTCAGGTTCCCCGATATTAGACTCGAGGGCTTGTACGGGTCTAAGTCGGGCGTACCCAATCGCATTGAAAAATTGGGGCGTCACACAATCTCTATAACCAAACAACTACAATCTGAATGCATAACAATGGGTGAACAGTACCCTTGTAGTAACCCCTTTTTGGGTTGACACACTAACTCCTGCTCATTACTTTAACACTTTTTGTTGACACACATTTGGACACACACACTCAACATTGAGACCTATCTACTCGCCTGGGCCCACCACATTAGTTGTAGAAGGACCTGGAAGCTTGGTTGAGGCTTTCTTCCTTTTGTAGACCCGAGTTATAGGTAAACCCCCAACACTTCTATCATATTCTTGCGAATGTAAGCAAATCACATTTTTTATTGCTTGACCAAACATGCTAATAATGCCCCTCCAAGCAACATCACCAATTCAGTTTCAATCCCTGCATTTACAATCAATAAAAAATAAACAACCTTCATCTCTAAATGTTTTAGTATTACTCAACAACTGGCTGAAACATCTGATAATAAGTTGAAGAAATTCGCAAAGACCAGTTGATCATTACTATATGGCCTATTTGATTTCCTGATAGTCTGAGAAGTTTTCAAACATCTTCATCCATGAAAATTTCAGGATGCACCACAGCAGCTTTGGTGAGATTTAGAGCCCTTTGAAGCTTTTTCTGGTCAAACACTTCAACTTCAACCAGGAAGTTTGAGCTAACAGGACGATGATCAGATAGTCGTATATTAGTGTGTTTGTAAGAAAGTTGCTTGACGCCTTTCCCAAACCATAGTATACGATCGCACCTGTATTGAGAGTCACCACTTAAATGAGATCATGAATCATTTAGGTTTTTTTTCCAATAGATTATTTGTTTCTATTTTCATGCTATCGCAGCAACTATGCCATTAGCGTTAGCTCGTATAGGAGAACGTTACTGAGAGGATGCAGTGTGCTGTTTGTTTATACAGGTTCGTAGCAAATCAAGAAAAAGAATATGGGAAGTCCAAGTACGCTCTTAGCCACTTACCATGCTGGTGTTCTCGTTTTCTCTCCTTCCTTGGGATTTTCTCCAACGTATCTATCTGAGTTGAGTTCATACTTGTAAGTTGGGGGGAAGTCTATAATCCCCTCCTTCCATCCACTAAAAACATGGCCACTGTGCAGTTCTTTGCTCAACTGTCAAAATAAACCATGTCAACATCAAATTATCTTTGTCATAGCAAATGTTTTGATTGTTGAAACTACTTGTTTGTTACATAGAATGTCAAGTTCTATTTAATGGATTAATCTTATTTCCAAAAAGAAATAAGAAATTATATTTCTTTCATTAGTATACGAGTAAATGAGAAAACTGTCACAAATACCAACATCAGCAAAATATTACAAACTCGCAAAACTTGCACCATCAATTATTATATTTAGCATAAGGATTTGTACGACAAATTGAATCCAGGAAATTCTGCGATGTCCAAGTGACATGTATCAGGAAATAGTAAAAGATGAAAGTGTGACTTCCCCAATCCATCAGAAAAATGTGTGCATCCTTCAATGCAGGAATACGAAATAAAGTTATCTGATGGGTAACAACTAACAATATGAAAAAATGTTTGGCGATCTTACCTGATCAGTGCTTAGAAGCACATCCCATTGTTCACCAGCCACCAGCTTTCTTACTTTCGCATCTAACTCATTCAGACGATAGTTCAAGTCCCCGAACCAGAATATCTGACTATCCACCAAGCATTGAAACTAAATCATAAATATTGCAGACTAAGAAAATATAAGCCTAACATAGTTTAACTTTCTACTTTTAACGCTTCTACTCCACATAACTCAATGAACTTAGAAAATAATTGGCTCATGGCCCCTTAATTCCTGAAAAATCTTGAGGAAATATTAAAACAGATTAATTACTGGTTTCAATTTAATTTAGATCAGCTTTTTAAGTTCACATGCAATATAGCTTAGAAAATAATTGGCTCACGGCTCCTTAATTCCTGAAAAAACTTGAGGAAATATTAAAACAGATTAATTACTGGTTTCAATTTAATTTAGATCAGCTTTTTAAGTTCACATGCAATATAGTGTATCTTATTCTGTGAAGAAAGTAACTTTCTCTCAACCAAAAAAAAAAAAAGAAAGTAAATTCTTACTCGTGTGATGGAATCTTCTGAGGTTGATCGTTGTCGTCAAGGACAGAAGAAAACTGGGTACGCCGTAATATCTCAAACACATCAGAGTTACGCCTCTGCTCGTCCCCTACCTTGTGACCAGAAGTCAAATGTGAACAAACAATGCAAAGTCGTGTTTGGAAGAGAGACATGCTTATGGAAATAGATCCCTGTAACAGCAACCACAAATTAATATCTATGACTTTTCATGGTTTCGATTCTAAAAAATACAACAAAACTATACCTTGTTTCCCATGTATCCCATGATACCAACACCAACTGGTGAAACCTTCAAGTTATTTATGTGCCTCCGCAAGCTTTTTCGGACCCAAACCGATACATATATTCCCACCATCTGCTTGCTGACGATACGAACATATTTACCACGAGATTTATCGACTTTACTGATTCTCTTTTCATCATTTTCAAATTTTGATTCCACAAAGTAATCTTCTTCTTCTTCTTCTTCCGAAAACTTTTCAGAACTATCAGAAGGGGAATCAATAACGTCAGATGAATCTTGACTTTCCATGCACACTAGTTCAAGGTTTCCTGAGCTGTGATGCACTCTTTTTAATCTGCTGCATGGTGCAGAGTCACTAGTATTTCTGCTGCATGGTGCAGAGTCACTAGTATTGAACAACTTGGAATTGTCCTGCCAATCAAAGCTCATTCTGCCAGAACTGCTTGACACTCTACGCAGTTTTTTCACACTAGAAAGTAGTTGTAGTGGTGTACGTAGTGAATTCTCAGGCCAATCTAGCCTATTGTTGTTGTCTATCGCATAAATTCTTCTTATCTGAGACATTTTTGGTATATTCATAGCCCCATCAGTATCTTGTCTCTCAATCTTACAACCATTGCTTAACTCGGCAGGATGATTGATGACCATATCTACTTCAGGCACACCCATCTCATCCGCAAGTACATCAGCAGCAGAAAACGCCCTCAGCACTGGTGAGGGAGGAGTGCTATAGCTTTTATACTTTGTTTCAGGTGTTGAGGACTTGTTCAGACTTTTGCGGATTATCGCCTCCCATTTTGGAATTGGTCTGTTATCCTCAGCACCAAGTACATTCCCAGCATTTAGAGGGACAACCTCTTGGAAGCTACAAACAGAGGAAGAAAACAACTTCAGAATCATATCGAGAGCAGACTTTTCAACTATCTGACTTGAGAAAAAGATATAAGTGAATGTAACGCAGAAAAATTTATGGAGCAAGAAAATCTTTTAATATAACCATAAAAGAATTTGAAAAGCATTGCATAAAAGAAGTGACAAAAAAAAACAACTTTGGAATCCATTTCCTTACCCCAACTTTTGGTGAAGGATCTATCTTTACATAAATGAAGAAAAAAAAATTTTTCTTTCATGCAAGCAGCACTATGTAAGCCTTTTAAACATTTGTCGGAAAAAAATTTGAAGAGTTTTAAACCAATAATTCAACAACTGGCAAGAAATTTTATGTCCTATCATCCAGAACTTGGCAAAAGCAAGGAAGAAATCAAACCCCTTCCTGATCTTATTGATGCCAATGATTTGCCAAGATTTTAAGAAATTGGATTGCTCCACATCACATGATTTCTAAGACAAAGACTCACCCTAAAATATACATGTCTGCTGGCTCCTTCAAAATTAGCCAATCATCAATCTGAAGTTCCTCAATTGGAGGTTTTCCCGCAACATTCCATGTGCCGATTGTCACCCTAGAGAATGGCAAAATGGCCAATGTTACAGAAGACTCAATAAGACCATCAGATCAGTAGAAGTCCAATTGTTTAAGTTCTTACAAAATGAAAAACAACAGAAGGGAAGTCTAGTAACATTAATCAACAACCGGACCTTACTTCCTTTCTGTTTATATACTGAAAGCGTTGCGTTTCTGATTTCCGTCTCCTATGTCTTGAAGTGTGGCCCTCTAAATATGCCCCTAACCAGATGAATGATGCAAAACAGAACATTTCAGTTTGAAATGTTCACTAATAATTTTGATAAGATGAAAAGGAAATTAATCGATCCATTACCAAGAGTCAAGCATTTTTTATTTTATTTTTTTGAAAAATGGCTTCCAAGGAGAAGCATAAATGATCCAATTGAACAAACTCCGTAAAGTCTTTGATCAGATTATATAAAATATAAAAATGTTTTCTAAGCACAACTAAGCCGAAAGGGTATCCTATTCAGCTATAGTTATCAACAGCAACAGGAGCAAAGAATCAAAAATCGGTCTCCAAATTGATAATACATAGCTTAAAATGAAACATAATTAGAAAATTGCCTGAAGTTTGACACATGCTTTCAGATTTAAGATCCCGTATTCCGCAAACTTCATCATCCCTACACATATCTTCTTTTGCATCTCTACACGAGGAAGCTGGATTGAAAAATAAACACAAGAACATCAAGCATGGAAAAAACAGCAATTGACTTAATAACAAATTACAAACAACATACCATCATCTTCACTCTCCGTCTCTGTATCCACCTCATCTTCGCTAAACTCATGCACTTTTGGCTTAATATTAAGCCATTTTTTCATTACAATAGAAGGCCAAAATGCCTGTTTCATTACATGTCAAACAATCCAAGTCAAATAAAAATCAAGAAGAACTTAGTTGACATAGCAAACCACCGGACAAGCAGTATCAATATCGAAAACCGTACCTCCGATCCCTTCCCTCTCCTAGCTCTCATGTTCAAATTCAGTCAAACTAGTGTAAGGCAACAAAATTGAATACTCTAACATGAGCTCAATCACAGACACCACAGCTTGGTAGTCAATGAGGATTTAAGGAAAACCTACCACGAACATTTCCACCAAAAACAAATGTTTTTTCGGGTTGGCAGAGATCTCACTGTACCACCAAACAGAAAGGACAGAATTGTGTGGCCAAGTTGATGCAAGATAACCACAAATTGCAATTCTACGCGGTGGTCCTGAACCTATTTTTTCTATGAAATTGAAGAATACAACCGCCATAAGAATTGAAAATTGCGAATGAAAACGAAATGGACCGTATAAATTCATCACGTCTCTATCAAAATAACAAAACTAAGACTAATAAGAACAGCACTGTTGTGATGCCAACAGCCATTATTTGGCTTCGCAACAGCGTATTGACAGATCAATTAAATAAAAAGATTAATTAATTAAGATAATCGATCGACACCCATGTTTTAAACACTAACAGACAAGTGGGTCTGCTTCCAAATGACGCATGAGACCATTAAAAAAAGAGGTCACCACCTAATTAAACCGAACCAACACTATGCGTTACTCAAGCTGTTGCACGAATTAACAGATTAATTGTGAGAGTGGTGCTCTTTGAGTACCCATGTCGAACACCTAATGGAGCAACCTAGTCCGGCACCGATTAGGCCCCCATGAGAGGCATGTTTTCCGAAGACCCCATCATTTGCAAATTAATGAGCCAAAAACAGGTTTTGATGTGTGACAAACGAACATGGGGACATGGGTATGTGAATGATGGACAGATATGCCTATGGTTAAAAGGGTGGGTGTCTGAGACTCTGAAACCAACTAGACAAGGAATATATGGTTATAAAACAACAATAAAATGTAAAAGAGGAGAAGAAAAGTGATGACAAGTGAGAGGAGATTAGATTGGAGTTGCTGTAAAGGTAACATTGGAAAAAAGTAATTAAACAGTTGCAAAGAGTTTGCGGTGGAATGGGCACAAGAGAGCATGGAGTGGACCCTGCGCACTACTGTTGAAAATGGTATTGGGGTGACAGAGATAGAGGTTAAGATAACAAATTAGGTAATCAAGAAAATGTTAGAACACTTTTAACTCAAAACCCCTCGTAGTGCATTGTTTTTTTTTTTTTTTTTTTTTTTTTTTTTTGGTAGGAGTTGTGCATTGTTTTGTCTGTAATGTGTTAGGAAGTTATTTTAGCAAAATCCATTAATCAAAGTATTATTTTACCAAAATCCATTAATCAAAGTAATATATATATATATATGTGCAAATACGATTTGTTTCTTCCAAATCATCCAGTTGGCGTCTCATTATTTCTCATTATAGGTTCAAAATATATTGTTTATGAATATGGTACTGGCCTGATCTGCCCAAAACGGATTGAGACTGGTCTAATTAGTGAAGCTGAAGCCTGATCTAGCCCGACCCATGTACTAACATTTTTTTTAATTTTAAAAACAATTTTTGTTTGTCAAGTATAAAATGTAAGTACTAGTATTTTAGAGATAAAAAATAATAAAAGAAATAACTTATTTTATAAATAAGTCTATAATTGAGGTTTTTAGATTGAGTTTGAGCTAAGATTTTTAAGCTCCGTCTATTTGAGAATAGTTGAGTCTATGTAGAGTTGGAAAACAAGTATGGTTACTTATAACAACAACAAAAGCCTCAATCTTAAATTAATTAGGTTGACTATATAGATCAAATTCTTTCATTACGCTTAACCAATTAGGTGGCTCAATTATTTAGTATAAGATTTTGAAGTAAGAGGTTATAAGTTCAAATCTTGATGAGTACAAAAGTCGATTCTTTCCTATCAAAAAAAAAATTCCTTCATTGTGCTTTATTTGGTCTTTGGCACAATAAATCTCGTCCCTCACAATTGTCTAAGTAAAAAAAAAGGCTAAGTCTAATTTGACCTAAAAAGTACATCCGATCAACGTACCTACCGATATCAACAACTAAAAAACAATTGTTTTTGAGAACGAATTATGGGTGCTACGTCATGAGATGCGTTGATCTGATATGTTTTTCAGGTCAAATTATTATTGCTTAAAAAAATTTTTAAGTAAAGCGATTGATATGGTAGTATAGCATAGAGTCACTTGGGACAAAATGATTGGAATTTGTCTATTTGCATTCCTTTGGATATACATCATGATTTGATTACACGCATCTCAACGCACAATCTATGAGATCAAGTGGCTGACTAAAAATGCACCCACTATTTTATAATTTTTTAAGAGAGAAGAAATGTTTGTTTTTTGAGGTGGATTCGAGAGGCTGAGGAGCCCAAAGGCCCATACAAATTTAAGGAATAGAATAGAACTAAAGAAGTGGGAGAGTTGGTGCTGTCTCTGTCCATCGGACGCGCGCAGTGCTTGACAGTAATATGAACGTATTCGCTCTGACCTGTGAGCTGGGAAGATCAGTGTCGTTGACTTAGCGAGTTGTTTCTTGTTTTCAGCGAAATAAATTCACGCCTGGCCCCCTTTTGTTCGTGTTTGGATTTCTAGTGGACTTTTCTCCCGTGGAACAATCGTGGCCGTTAATTTTGAAGTCAAAAGGAAACTACTTTTGTTTAAGGTTATCCACAAAATATGAATAGTGATATTTGAATTTTAAGAGTTGAGAGTCTTCAAAAAATTTTTAAATTTTTTTTATTTTAAAGTCATTTTCAAACAATGAATAACATTAAAATAACAACTTATAACTCTCCTTTGACATTTATAAAAATTTAAAAAATTTTCTATGAATTCAGACTTTAAGTGTTCAAACATATATTTTACAAAATATAGATACATACAAAATAATAAAAAATAGTTGAGGTGTGCGCTCAATTGTAAATCAAGCTATGCATAAAAGTTAGCACAAATCTCAATAACTATCTATTCGCATAGCAAAAAATAAAAGATAATAGAGTAATAAGAAAAGTCTAAATCGTATCAATTAAAGTCACCTTAATATTAGTGTCACTAAACAATGTTAGAAGATAGAGTATTAATTATCTATAAAACAAGGCAGACAAACTAATGAATGATAAAAAAAATTTAAATCGTATCAATTAAGGTCACCTTAGTCTACCTTAAGTATCATTGATATTCTAAATTTTTAAAATGAAAAAAAAAAATAGTAGGTGTGTCAATGCAATATCCTAAATTTTTAGAGCGTGATTAATTTAAGAAAATTAATTATTTAATTCAATGATACTTTTTGAAAATAAAAAATGAGGTTTAGGTCATATAGATGGCTTAAAATAACTTAATTGGTGGGTTGATGTTTAAGAGACTTATCATATGGGTTTCAAGCAGCCCCATTCTCCAACATTGCAATAATCATCTCACAACCAATAAATTTGAACAAGTAGGAGCGGAAAGCAGGGGAAGGTGGCGGAGAGTGGATCCGTTGGCAGGAGGAAATCTCGTAACCCAAATTGTTGCGTAGCGGTCTGAACTACATTGGAATGAAGCAAAATGGGGCAGTTCATGCTGTTGGATAGATATTCAGGGAGTCCCATTAAATATGTGGTCAGTAGAGGAGTTCCGAGGGATCGGTGGGAAATTCGGGGGGTTGATGGAGGTTAGCACCGTCACCTTAAAAAGGCCCAGTCTGGAAAAGGCCATTATTAAAGTCAAGGGTAGATGCAAGGGTTTTTTTCCATCAGAGATTTATATTCCTTGTTGTTCTAGTTGGGCCAGGCTTTTCGCATCAGTCGTCTCACTGGGGAAGATGAGCAAGGCAGTGGCGCGGTTTTCAGACAGTCTAGGGAAGTTGGTGCCGTGGAAAACATGCCACCTCAGCACAGGTTGTCAGGAATGTGGTAGCACCATATGATAATTCTCACCAAAGCCGCATAGACACAGAAAAAAATAGAGCCGTGCTGTATATATAGTTTTAAATCTGTAAAGTATAGTTAGTTTTGTTTATATTATGAAAATAATGTATTTTGTCTTTAGTAAAAGCATTATCAGGCATTGTAGCAGTGATTCAACAAATCACACAAATAGCGCCTTTTGTAAAGGCGCTATTTGTGTGACATAGCAACGCCACGTCACGTAGAACTCACGCAAATATCGCCTTTTGTAAAGGCGCTATTTGTGTGACATGGAGCGAATTCTCAAAACGAATAGTGCATTCGAAAAAGGCGCTATTTGTGTGATGGCAGAAGTGATGTGGATGCCACGTGGATCACGACTAGCGTCTTTTGTAAAGGCGCTATTCGATCCACGTGATTGTGACGTGGACTCACTCTACACGAATAGCGTCTTTTGCGAATGCACTATTCGTGTGATGGCGAAGGGGATGTGAATGCCACGTGGATCACGAATAACGCCTTTTTTTAAGTCGCTATTCGATTCACGTGGGTGTTACGTGGACTCACTCTACACGAATAGCGTCTTTTCAAAAGGCGTTATTCATGTAGATAGTTGTCACGTATATATCACGAATTGTGCCTTTACTAAAGGCATAATTCGTGATATATACCTCTGCAGCGGCGGACCTATGGGTCGAGGGGGGATAGGGTAGAGGAGAGGAGTTTAAACGAGGGAGAGAAAGGGACGTGAGGGAGAGAAGGAGAGAAGCAGCTGTGGAGAGAAGGGGACGTGGGAGAGAAGCAGCAGAAGTGGAGCAACGGCAGCAGAGCAGCGACAGCGACAATAGCAACAGGGAGCAGGAAAACGAGAGTGAGAGAGAGTGTGGGAGGAGAGAGAGAGAGAGGAGAGAGAGAGAGTGAGAGAGTGTGTGGGAGAAAGAGGCCAAGAGAGTGAGAAAGTGGGAGAGAGAAGTGGGAGAGTCGAGAGAGTGAAAGAGAGTGTGGGAGAGCCGAGAGAGTGAGAGAGGGGGAGAGAGAGAGAGAGAGAGAGAGAGAGAGAGAGAGAGAGAGAGAGAGAGAGAGAGAGAGAGAGAGAGAGAAGTAGCGAGAGACAGAGAGAGAGGTAGGAGAGGTAGGAGAGAGAAAAGAGAGAGAGAGAGAGAGAGAGAGAGGTAGGAGAGAGAGAGAGAGAGAGAGAGAGAGAGGTAGGAGAGGTAGAGAGAGAGAGAGAGAGAGAGAGAGAGAGAGAGAGAGAGAGAGTGTGTGTGTGTGTGTGTGTGTGTGTGTTTGGTTAGTTAGATTTATTTAGAGAGAGTTGGGTGTTGGGGTGATGTGGGAGAAGAGAGTAGGGTTGAACATCCACAAGATCGATGGCGAGATGTTGTTAAGGTGTAGGATGTTTTTAAGTAGTTTTTAATAATATCTTTTTAGTTATTTACTTTTTATTTGAATAAAATAACTAACTTTTTTTACAGGGAATATTATTTTGTTTGTAGGTCGGAGAATATTAAATTGAAGAACAAAACAGGAGGAAAATAGTAAGAACTAAAATTTATTTATTTATTATTTTTACGTTGTGTAATTGCACAATTTTTTCTTAAGAAAAAATGAGGTTAAGTAGCATGTGTTTATTGCATGGCATGTTTAATTTAACTGTGTATTTAATTATTTTGTTCTTTAAAAAATAACTTTTTTAATAAAAGGAAAATATTAGAATTCACAACTAGAAAGAAGGTTTTTCATAGCTTGTGAAAATTGTTGTGACATAAATTTAATTGCTTCTTTACCAATGTTGTCACATGTAGCTTTTACGAAAAGTTATAGGTTAACTTTTAACTGCTTTTAGTTAATGTAACTACTAATTGCTTTTAAAATGGCTACCAAAGGATGTTGCAGCTTAACATTGTAGTTAACAAAATTTTACAAAAGTTAAACCCATTAAGACCATTAAAATTAAAATGTATGTCTTTTATTTATTTTATTTTATTTTTAAGTAATGTCTATGTCTTTTATTGTATTTCATGAAGGTGGAATAAATCTAAAGCTATAGAAAAACTAATTTCTAGTAGTGATTTTCATAGCTTATTACTTATAGTAAAATATTTTTAAATAATTAAAAATAGATACAACAATTGGTTGATAAAAAAATGTAATCATTTTTATTCAGAATAATTGAAAGCTTATTATTCAACAGTATAACATGACGTATATGTTCGTTTCAACCAATATAAACATTGCTAGATTCAATAGGAATCTATTTGGTCGGATCCATCATATTGAATTGCAAATAAATAAGAAAAAAAGAGTAAAAGAAATGAAAATTGAATATGATTTGTATTTTCAAATGCCTAAGTTAAGTTCCTTAGAAGGGACTCGTTCCCTTTCCTAATATGGGACTCTAAGAAAATTGAATACTCAGTCGATACTAAGTTCCTTAGAAGGGACTTTTTCCTTTTCCTAAAATGGGACTTTAAAAAAATTGAATACTCAGTCGATACTACGTTCCTTAGAAGGGACTCGTTCCTTTCCCAAGAGGCTCCTCGAACAACCTTAAGGTAAAATTCAAATCATTTTGATAAATTACTACAAGATGCTCCATTTTGATATAGGAACAAGAATAATCTTTGATGAGGATTTTTTCAAAAGTTCGATCGCGCCTCAAATCCCCATTTTGATCATTTTTTCGCTTGATATATATGTAATGTTTTTTACATTATTAATGCGATAAATTATGTAGGTCATAGAACGTAGGAACATCCCGTTTCAATTTTATGCATACGGAGAAATTGTTAAGGTTTCACAAGGCATCGAGTACAGCAGACCCCCATCAATGGTCATGATTCTTAAGTTTGGAATGAGTAAACATGAGTTGATGGATCACGTGTATAACGCGTTTGGTATCTCGTCCACTGAGACTCTCATTACGATGACGTATCGTCATGTAATAACCCATCCATCAAGTTCACAATATTTTATCCCTGTGTCGTTGCAAGACGAGACCCACTTCAAGTTGATGAAGTCAATAGTGGCGAATCTACTATTATCAGCGAAGGTAGAGATTTATTTAACTTTTGAGCCAATCGAGCCTTTTCAAAACTCTGCTGTACATTCACAAGTGGTAGAAGAAAATATCAGCATGACATGCCCTACATCAATGATGGAAAGATTACATATCCAATCACCTATAGGTGATATTGTGTAAGATAGATTTGTTACTCCGATTGATGATGACATTAGTGCCCAGTGATGACCCTAACGAGGACGATGACAATGACATCGACGAGGACGTATGTCCCCTTGAAGATGCTGCGCCATCTGTTAATTGGAAAAATATAAATGTTGTTACAAACGACCCAACCTACGAACCTCTAGGGGCGGAAAACTTGCAAGATGATGAGAAATTTGCAATTGACGAAGAGGAGTGTATGGAAGAAACAAGCGATGAAGAAGTTTATCCACCATTGCCGATGTATAATGAAATTAATTGGGAAGTGGTTAATTCTACTGTGACCCAACATTCTCATCATTCGACTGGATGGGACATGCCTAATTTTGAGTTGGAAAGAGGAATGTGCTTTGACAATAAGAAAGACTTGCAGCATGCTATCAAAGTATGGCATGTTAACAACCATTGTCAATGCCATGTTATGGAGTTAACTACAACCTTATGGGCGGTGAAGTATAGAAGTGCGTCGGAAGCTGGGTGTATGTGGCATCTCTATGCTTGTTTGCGAAAAAAGAAACAATTGTGGGAGATCACTCAATTAGACGAGCCGCACAGCTGTGTAAATCCCAGCATAGAACGCAGTCATGCCCAACTCGACACCAATATGCTTGCACGTAAGATACAAAGTGTTGTCCAAATAGATCAGGCAATTACTTTCAAGGCCTTGGTAGAAATGATTAAGCTAAAATACAGACATGAAGTTCCCTACAAGCGAATGTGGGATGCCAAAAGGAAAACAGTTGCAAATGCATTCGAAGATTGGGATGCGTCGTATGCTAGGTTACCAAGATGGTTGGCGGCTGTACATAATAAAATCCCAGGGACAAAGATTGAGTGGTCACATAGACAATGGGCTGCAGATGAGATCAGGATAGAGCATCCTCAATTTCGTTGTGTGTTCTTCGCATTCGAAGCATCAATAGAATAGTTCAAGCATTGTAGGCCTCTTCAATAGATTGACGCGACATTCTTGTATGACAAATACAGTGGTAAATTAATGATTGCCCTATCTATTGATGGTAATGGACATCTATTTCCAGTTGCATTTGCAGTTGTGAAAAACGAATCAACACTCGTGGGGGTGATTTTTGAGGATGTTGTGCAAATACGTGACCGATAGAGATGGTATTTGTATTATTTCTGACCATCGCTCTGGCATTCTCGAGGCTGTTAAGATACCAGCAAATGGTTTTTGTCCACCAAAAGGATACCACCGTTATTGACTGCGACACTTGACCAGTAATTTTAACACGAATTTCAAAAATGCATCGTTGAAGAACATCCTTTTTCAAGCTGCTGGTCAACATCAAGTGAGGAAATTTGATGCATGCATGGAGCGTTTTACTTATTTGTCATCAGGAGCTCCTCAATGTCTTCAATATGTGAATGCCATTCCCAAGGAACTTTGGATTCAATCGCATGACGGAGACCTGCGGTACGGATGGATGAATTCTAATGGGTTTAGTGTAACAACCCTCAATTTTAATCCAATTAGTGTTACACTTGTTAGGAACGTGACCCAGCTACGTGATACTAGGCAATATTTCGAACTTCAGGAGTCGACACCGAAGTGATTTTAAGATTCTCTGATTGTGTGTATTAGTATTTTAGTATTTTACGGGTCTCGAGTTGTTCGGGCGATGTTTAGTTGAGTGAGGTTTCGCCTAGTTAAACGGGGGATAAAAACACAATAAAGAATACAAATAAATGAATTTTTCAATAATTTAATTAATTAGTTGATGGGATGTGGCGAGAAAATGGGTGCAGCGAACCAATTTACGGAGAAATACTGACCGAGGAAACGCAATATCAATGTGGGAGTTGGATAGCCTCGCAACATACTGACTATGGGATAAAAAATTGTTAAAGTGACATAGCTTGATGAGGAGAGCCATGAGATTGGCATTGAGATGTGTATGTGTATTGAGTTAAGATGATGAGGTAAAAGACCCATAAGGGCAACTGTTTAAAAATAAGTAAGTATGAACTTAAAGGGCAAAAGGGTCATTTCACATTTGTTCCATATATATGAAAAATAAAAGCCCTACTATTCATCATCTTCACCACACACACACCCGAGCCTCCCATTCCCTCTCACCGCTGCCCCTCTTCTCCTTCCCTCTCCCTTGGTGCCCGGGGAGATCTTGCGAGATCTTTGCCATATTGCTGTGAAATAGACCACTCATGGGCCTCTTTTGAATCTTAGAACATGCAAATATCGATTGTTTATCTATCAGTCTCTTTATCATGCATTTGATTTATTTACTTTTCTGTTATTTCATTTCCGCATGATACTTAGACTGCTTTTCTTGTTATAATCATAAATTACTGTTACATTCTTCTGGTACTACTAGCAATTTTATTCAGTTAATTACCGTCTAGTTTGTGACGATGGGTGCAGATAGGGTGGAGAGCAGCAAGGGCAAGGGGCCCTGCCTAGGTAATCTACTGTGAGGATTAGCAGCGACATCAGAGAGACTCTCTAGTAGGTGTTTATATTTTTGCTGATGTGTATATTGTTTTATACTTATATTGTTGGAATCATTAATCTTAGTATTTCTTTTGTGAGACTGGTATCATGTATATACGCCTATCGAATTGTACATGAATACCCGGGGTTTTTCACACTTATAGAATTCCTAATTTCCCTTTGATTGAGTTATTTCCCTTTGTTATAAATGTTTTAGTCTTCCGCTGTGTATTAATGCAATAACTCTTTCATAAATTACTAAATTGATTAAATTTGAGGCTGACTAGGCTCGTCAGGTTCACTGAGAAACTTACTTGGGACCTGTACGGGTCTAGGCCGGGCGTACCCAAATGCATTGGGAATTTGGAGCCGTCACATAAGGCTACAACTGAGACGAGGCAGGCTCGCGAGTTTCAGAGACATCATCTAATGGAGTTCCACGGGGGTACTAACCTCGAGGTTGCGGAGAAGTTCATGCGGAGTCATGAGAAGATCCACAGTGTACTGGCCACACCAAAGCACATACGATCGAATTTTTCATCAGCTTCACTGTTCGGCGAGGCCGATGTTTGGTGGCATACCATGGTGGCGTTGAAAGGGAAGCCCAACGACTGGGATGAGTTCAAGGAGAGATTTGATTAAAAGTACATTCCTCATACGATTCGTAACCTGAAGAGGATCGAGTTTCACACCATTCGACAGAGGACTGGTATAAAACCTTAGTGTTAAAATTATATTCCAAACCTGATTATTACAAAACAATAATTCAACATAATAAATATATCAATAGGGAATCTCAATACATCATAGAGAATATATTAAACTCCTAATCTTCTCCATTCTCGAGTCGAAACGCACGACGATAACCTAAAATGTTAACGTGGGTGAGCTCCTATATGCTCAGTAAGTAACTCTCATAGATCCATCAATTATCAATTTAATACCAAGAAACAATGTATAACAACATGAATCCAAATATATCTACTAGAGCATTGAAACAATATAAACGATAGATAAGCAACATGCAAGTCAATTGGTTTTTATGGCATGTGAGACTATGGCATTTTTATTTTATCAAAATGGAGGTCGAATCCACCACTCCCCCAGTATGTCAATTGATTGAATCAATACTCTGACAAAGTATTGTTCATTTAGTTGTATCCTCATTCCAAAGGCTCTGTCCAAAACCCTGCATTAAGATAGAACTGTGCTACTAATCTATCAAGTTCGGATTTATAAATAGTTTAGGGTGCCACCCATAACACTATTCCACCAACATTCTCGATCTCGGGTTTACACATACGATACATCGTCATTAAGATAGCCTCGGGCACACCAAGCACTATATGTTCATTTAATTTCATTTTAACACAAATATTTTTCGTCACAGTACACAACTCTCCATTCCTGGTCCATAAACTACGTGCTCTAATAATACTACTTTACATTGCATAATTGACAAAAATACGAGTCCCACTTACCTATGCTGAGCTTTCTTAAGTTTTACTCTGTATTTCCTAGCTTCTTGAGGTTCCATCACATTTCCCAATACCTAAGAACATATTTCAAATCACAGCTCAAACAAGCATCATCTTTTATGAGTGTCATATCTCCCTAAACAATCGCAACAAAAAATTCAAATGTTAATGCCATCTAGAGGAAGTACTTGTTTAGATAAGTGACTGGAAATCAATATGAACCACGGAGTAATCAATCAATCTGGGCTCAGCTAGGGAGTGCTTAGTCACCTGAATGAATGCAATTGAAGGCTTAGAGTGCACTACTTGTGGCCTGTTTGGTTGGGGTATTAAGTTATCTAAGCCTGAGCTTAGAGGTAAGACTATTGTTTGGTTGAAGTGTTAAGTAAGCAACAGGCTTACATAAACACTCATATACTGGCTTATCTAATGACAGGGGGGGCCCTGTCATTAGATAAGCCAACCCAATTTTTAAGGTGAAATGTCAAAAATGCCCTCATGATTTGAACAAAACTCTAGATTACATTCTTCTTCACATCGATCAATACTCGCCTACATTAAATAGGGGCATTTTTGACATTTCACCCACTTTTCCTTATGGGTTTATACTTGAACCAAACGGCTGCACATAAAACTCCCATCTCTCACAAAGACCAGGCTTATCTAAGTCAATCCCAACACCTTACACATAACTTCAACCAAACGGGTAGTTGGTCACCTAAGTAAATGCAAATTAAGGCTTGGCCAAGGATTTGATTTTCGCATGTAACCAACAGATCATTTGAAAACCAACAAAATAAAAGAAAAATCAGACTAAACCATTCATTAGCCACACAACAATGGCTAGCAGTAACCAAAGACAACAAAATCAAACTGTTAGGGTTTCGGGGATTAAGCGTAGCAGAATTTTTGAAATCTTTTTGAATATCGCCGAACCAGGATCCTTTTGATTCCATTATACTGATATATCAAGAGAGAAAAATCATACCTTAACAAGCATAACTCCGTGGGCTACATATCTGGTGGAAGAGCAACAAACTTCTTGAAAGCATTGTACAAAGCGAGTAAGCTGCGCTCATTTTTTTTTCATGTAACAAAACTTCGAAGTTGAAGTCTTCGTATGCTTTAGATTTAAGTCGCACTTAGATTAAGGAATTGCCTTCTTCGAAGCATATCAGATACCTTGATCTCTTGACGACAGATCATTTTGTCATCCATGATGCAAGAAATGCAATCAATTACGTGCTTGTACGACTTACAGACTTTGAGACTCAAGAAATGCAAGAAAGTTAAAGTTCTTCCCAAGAAATTGTGGAAATTAATCAATTTGAGACATCTTCATATTGATTCATACAAAGATTGGAGTGGAATGCCAAAGGGGATAAGACTGATGACAGTTGACATTTTTGTTGTATCTGAAAATATAATTATGTATCTTTTGTTATGTATTTCTTAGTTTAACTTGTATGTTTAAGCAAGACATGGTCAAGTATGGACTTGTCATTGTTTAGGTGAAAAGGACTTCACAAGTATGGTGAAGTAGATCATTAGTTTGGACTTTTGGTAATGTGCAGAAGTAAAATCTGCAGCTTTTGTAACAAACCATATGACGCTGTAATTTCTGAAACGTATGAAGGTGATGAGAAACTGATACAGAGCAATTGGTGTTAAGCTCTTTTCTCTCCACTTCTTTGTGTTCGAAATCCTACAAAAACGTCTAACATGCCTTCAAGTTTTAAACACTTTTAAAGTGGGTATTGAGGAAGATGGAAACTCCATTGCACAACTGCAACATATGAATCTCTTGAGGGATGGAGTGAATATCTTGGGCTTGAAGAATGTTAAAAATCTAAAATATGCCAACATTGCAAATTTAAAGGGGAAGAACAATATATCCTCTTTAGGCCTTGCATGGAGAAAGGTAAGTGATGGTGTCGTTAATGTTAGAGATTGGGGGATGTCCTCAGTTTAAACTTTAAAGATAAAATAATGTCTCTTCCTTCTCTGAAGACGCTGACTATTTTGAACAGCAATGCAACCTTTTTAGAATTGTTTACAAGAAACCTGGCTTTTCTCACTGACCTTGGCCTGAACATGATCCAAGATTTACTATATCTTGGCTTTTTAGTGTTGAGTGGATGTCATCTTCTAATTTCAATCAATGTACCATTACCTCGTATTTCATCTCTTCTACGAGTTGAGATTGAAAATTGCAAAGGTCTTAAGTCATTCGCGGAGGGCTTGTCATTGCTCCCCCACTTTCAGGGCTTGAGAATCGGTCAGTTTTCTGCCCATATTCAACGACGCCACTTCACTTCCCTCTGTACCTTAGTGCTTATTGGCTGGCCTAAGCTGAAGTCTTTACCTCACTAGCTGCAGCGCCTCAAAAAATTAAAGGCCTTGCATGTTCAGGAATTCAGTGGCTTAGTCGCTTTGCCTAGCTGGTTTGGGAGCCTTGCTTTACTTCATGCATTGGTTTGGGAGCCTTGCTTCCCTCTAAGGAAGTGATGCTGCAACTCACTTTGCTAGAAGAATTCAAGTTCAAGGATTGTCCACTTCTAAAACGCAGATGCAAAAAAGATTAAGGGGATGGGTGTAGGATTTTGAACACAAAGAAGTGGAGCGAAAAGAGCTTAACATCAATAGCTCTGAATCAGTTTTGAGTATCTTACATACATTACTGAAATTACAACTTCATATGGTTTTTTACAAAAGCTGCAGAGTTTACTTCTGCACATTACCAAAAGTACAAACTAATGACCTACTTCACCATACTTATGAAGTCTTTTTTCACCTAAACAATGACAAGTCCATACTTGACCATTTCTTGCTTAAACATACAAGTTAAACTAAGAAATACATAACAAAAGATACATAATTATAAATCATATACAGCAAAAATGTCAACTGTCATCAGTGGCGAGTGGAATAAGATATCGCATGTTCCAACAATTGTTAATGATGATGATCTCGTTTAAGACCTTTCTTGAGCTTAAGGTATGTTTCTTCTTGCTCAATTTATTTCCAGTGCTGTTTTCAATCAATTTTTTTCTTCTCTGAGTTTGAATCTGTCTTGCACATTGATCCAGCTAACATCTGCCACACGATCTATTTCTATTTCTTGCCAACCACCGTTTTAAAATAGTTGAATTCTCCTTTTCTTGGGTAAGGAAAAGTTATGCCATTGATCTTGAATTGAACTGATTTTTATCTGATGAATGTCATGTTGATGGAAGCTGCAGTATGTATTGATAGTGTACAACACTTGGTTACGATGTGTGTTATAAGTTGTAACAATGTAAAAGAGCTGTGTTTGTGTTGTAACAATTGTCAAAACTCTCATTGTAACAAAGTGTTCTACTCTATCAATATGCTCTACAGAAGAAGCTCACAATATGTGCTGTAGACATTATTCGTATTTAACAATAAACTTTAGAAGGCCATCTAATTTTTATTATGAAGGTAAGAATTATTAAAGTAAATTGTTTTATATCTATTTGCATGATCTATATGCAACAGGAAGAACAAAAGTTAAACAATAGACAGCTACCTTTTCTTTCTCGCTGCATCAGATTAATTAGTACTTTTGTACACATCCTTGATGGTTAATAAAGATAATGGCCTGCATAGGTTCAATTTGAACGTTGATACTACAATGCTCTTGAATTTAAGGAAGTGTAGATTAAGTTCACGACCGACCATCTTCATCAAGTACTTTAGACCATATTTTAATTTTTAAGCAAATTAACTATGAGAAGGTAGATGACTAAAGTGTTATATTGTACTTGCAGAGACTCCAAATTGGAGAAGAACCTTTTGTGATATTCAAAAGTTAATTAGGATATGAGCTAAATCTCCATATATTTATGTGGCACGTGTTCCAACTTTACTTCTTGATGAAATTGAAATGAAAAGGGCATTCCTGAGCCAAGATTGATGAATAGTAATTTATTTAGATGACATAGATGTTTATCCTGTTGGAATATTTGGTATGAATGCTGCTCTCTCTTCTTTTCGAGCTTTCAGGCTTTTTAATGTGGCCTTTTCTCTTTGAGAAAGTTGCTGTTCAGTTAAGCCGTGAATTACATTTTATCAATTAAGTTTTGTTTTGTCAATTCAGAACTCTATTAGCAATTCATAAGGATCCACCTCCCATGATTGTTGTATATGAGTATGTCAATTAAGGTCCGCAGTTCAATTCTGCGTGGGGACAAGTAAGGTCCGCTGTTCGATAAATTATCTCAGTGTTTTTCCCAAAACCTAACAGTCCTTTTCTGGTTCTTATGAATCTGAAAGTAGCAATGTGATTCTCCAATGTCTCTCAGATCATGCCTTGCAGGTTTCTCATGCAGTTATTGATTGAGAAACACATCTCTAGACTGCTCATCTTGCTTTCTTACATGACTGAAATCAAAAGGGAATTGCAGGAGCAAGGAATGACGGTTGATCATGCCTTGCAGGTTTCTCAAGCTTTCTTCTTTTCTAAAATTTGACTGATTCCAGTATGTTAGTGTTTCCACTTCCAACTTTTGTGATTGAGTGGGAATCATGAATGTGTGCTGCATCTGTGATTGTGTGTTTCAAACTGAATCTTTGTTTGTATTATGATTTAGAGAACTATTAATTTGTAGCTAATTCGATTCAAGTCCTCTTACTGTTCTTTTACCTTTTAAATGTAGCAGTGTTTGAATAACATTTATGTATATCAATATACTTGTATCAGAGCTGGTTTTACCTCTGCCAAAGCTTCTAATGATAATTTGGGATTTTGTGTTGCAAGTGAACTACTATTTTATTTCACTCATCAATGTTATAATTATCAATTTCAACAACAGCCCAAGGCGTTCTATTTTGGTATGTCAGCGACTTTGTTCCCTAACTTACCAATTTGGTAGTTTCAGCTGAGATTTTTGTTTGATTGGCTTGTTTTGATGGTGAAAGTCTTCAAAATCCTACTGATTTTGGTGAAAGCTTGAGAGCGGAGCAGCATGTATGTATATTGTTGATTGTATGTACTTATACCATTTCCTCGAAAAGGTGATCTTAATCTGTTTAGATAATAGTTTAATTCTAATCCATAATCCAATCCAATTCCAGTTCACTTCTTTTTTGAATATGTGGTGTATATCTAATAAGTAGTTAGTTGTTAGTAATTACTAAGTTTTAGATGTAGTATGACAAGTAGTTAGTAGTAGTCATTGTAGAGAATGAGTAGTTACACCAGTAGTTATTAAAGTTAGTTGCAGTATGTGATCTCAATGTATATTAAGTGGTAATAGGAGGAGGACCACCTTTACATACTTAAAATTTGGTTCTTGAGTGTTTCAGAGTTAGACATAAAATTCATAGCAACAGTTGAAATAGAGGCTCCACTACTCTTTGAAACACACACATGAAATATGTGAAGAGTATCAAAATCATCAGCCCTGCTCTAAAACTCTCTTCACTACTGTAAGCCAACAGAAACTTCTGTTCTTATATATGGAATGGAATAGAACTTTTGAAATTTCCAATGTTTCAATTCCATCAAAACGTCAGAACAAATACAGAATTCACAAAATACAAAATTTAAAAGAATCTGTTTAAGCTACAACTCTAAATACTCAACAAATAAATTGAATGTGTATGATTGTATACATGATACTGTTAAACTGAAAAACATGAATATGAACACACGTGGTTTTCAGAAACTATGCAACCCTTGCCTTCTTGAACTGGCTTAAGTACAGCTTTGTGTTCCTTCTCTTAGCAGATGATGACGCCCGAGACATTATTGGACCGCGAGTCGCAATTGATTTGGGTACGGTATAGTTATTTGCAAAGAAAGGATGTCGGAGTGCCTCCATTGCCGTTGGCCTCTTCAAATCATCCCAAGAGCAAAGCCATCGAATCAAACTAATAGCATCCTCTTCCGCGTTTGGCACCAATTCAGCTAGCTTATCCACACCGTCATACTTTTTTGGAAACTCATAATTCAGTTCTTCTTGTGAATGGTACAACCCGTTCTCCCATGTTTCCTTTGTTGGAGACCCAATCACACTACAAATCTTCCATATTTGATCCATCGGACTAGACCCTCGAAACAAAGGCATCGAAGTGAACAACTCCGCTATGATAGCCCCCATTGCCCACATATCCACGGCTGGACTATATGTCGGAGTTTCCAACAAAACCTCCGGGGCCCTATACCACAAAGTCGTCACATACTTAGTATACATCTCATCCCCGTCTGTCGAAACCTCTCGTGCCATCCCTAAATCTGCAACCTTAACAACGTCATCAGAAACTAGTATGTTGTCTGGCTTGAGGTCACGGTGAAAGTACCCTTTTTGATGCATTTGAGCCAATGCTTGAAATAATTGTATGGCCACACCGCGAACTTCATCGCTATCAGCAAACTTCTTCACTCTCTTCTTCATGAATTGAGTCAAAGTCATGTTCATGCACTCCATGATCAAGTACAAGATATTGTCTTCAACGATAAGTTCTTTGAGCTTCACAATGTTTGGATGGTCACCGACACCTCTCAAAGCTTTCACCTCTCGTAGATTCATACATTCTTTCCATGACGAACAATTGAATTTGTCCTTGAGTTTTTTGATGGCTACAATGTCCCCAGAGTGCTTGTTGATGGCTTTCCACACGCACCCATACGAGCCCTCGCCGAGGACTTCTAGCGGCTCATAATCATGGATCACTTTTTCATAGGAGTCGTTGTGGCGGAGGCCGAGGCCATGCATCGGATGCTCTTGCTTGATCGACATCAAGATTTGTGAAGCTTGTTAGAGAAGAGAAAAGCTTTTAGAGAAACAAAGAAACTTGGGGAGATGAAGAATTGTAATTGACGAATGAATTGTAATTTTGGTGACAATATAACCAAGTTTCTATTTTGTACGCCGACTTGGGAGTACAAGTGAAAAATTAGAAGGTTGGGTGCGGGTGGCAATTGTGTAAATTACTAGACCGTTGGGTGAGGCGCCAACGCGTTGGCGGTGCCCTGCTCTGCTTCTCTCTAACGGCTACTTTACTTAATCATCAAATCAACCCAATTAGGTCTCCTGTTTGGTTGCTGGATTTAAACAAACTACAAACAAATGGTGGTCAGACTGCTTTTTGTTATTTGATTTTACTTCTTCCATCCAACGAGGATACGGAGGCGAAGGCCTTCGTCGAAGAAATGAACGACAATTGGAACGAGAGGATATCGAGAGATTGCTCGATAGCTACTCTGAGTATGGTTTTCTTGCACTTTTTATTGTCCCCTTTTATTCTTTGTGATTATTCATAGGGGGAATTCAATTTGAAATTTCTTGCTATTACATTTGTCAAAGCAACTTTTTTTTTTTTTTGGCTCTATGGATTATTTTTAATGCAGTAGATGTTTGAAAAAACATTATCAACATTGAAGACAGTACATACAAACTCAATTGTTTTGTGTGGTATCGTTGTAGGTATAATATTGTGTGTATGTTGTGACACTTGAATGTGAGTTTACATGTGTTAGTGTTTGCCATTCATGCGTTAGCGATAGTCTACAGTGACTTTCTTCTTATTGTTTCTTAAAGAGATCCATTTGATGATTCCGCAATTTCAACAATGTTTTGTATTTGGTCAAAGCAATTTCAACTATTGTACAACTATAAAAACTCCTCATTTCACGGCTTATTGTTTCTCCAGAGTCTGTTCTTCATCTCGCAATCATGAGCTGTTAAATGCTAAAGATCAAATGGGAAATACTGTTTCGCACCTTTCGGTCTCTAGAAAACAATTCCAAGTAGTGGAATTGTTGCTAAACTGCAAATTTGAAAGTATGGTGGAAGTAAATGCTAAGAATGTGAAGAACTTGACGACCCTGCTCAATCCCACTTAGTTGCCGCTTGTTACCATGAAGAAGCATGCATGTCTGAACTGCAAATTCCTTTCCTTGAAACAACCATGAAATTGCAGTAGGAACATTTCAGTTGTATAAAATCTATGTCGCTCAACTAATTAAATTCAGTTTCATTGAATAGCATCGTCTATTATGTTTGTGACCTCCCAATATTCTCTGCTTTCCTTTATGAGTTTTCTTAACTTAGAAAAATCTTAAAGTTGGATATCATTGCTAATCAACATCTGAACTTTCTAAAAGTTCAAAGGTTTTCTTTGCTCTATTTGGTGCTAGAGACATTGCGCACTTAATATATGTTTTTGTTTTGCAGGCTTTTCAAGGGGGTTCATGAAATCAAAAGAAAGATTAGCACTTTCATTTCACAAGAGGAGGGAGTTGATGAAAACAACAAACTTGTTAGATAGAGCGTTACTCAGACAGCATGCTAAAGAAGGCCTCGTCATAGGTAACTCTAAGCTTAAAATCAATTCGTTTAACTGGCAATAGAGGTTTCTGCTGCTTGTGTAGCCGCAATAGAATTTCCTTTAATTCCTCGAAATCTTATTTGCTCAAAATCTCTGAATTCTTAAACCCCTCGACTTCTATAGTTTGATCGATGGTTCCTTTATATATATATATATTTTTTGGATAATTACTTTGTGTTTAGATATATATTCCTTTTAGAGTAGCCTTTCCCTCTCATTTGTAATTTGTCCAATCTCCTTCTCCCATTTTTACCTTCATCCAAACGTTGAACTTCTAGAGATTGCACGAGAAAAAAAATTCCCTCTACCTAGATCTTACCAAGAAAAATAAGCCATTCCTTGAGGAACTAGCGCTTCTAAGACTATTTCGTCAATTTTATTATAACAGAATATGATGTTCTCTTAATTTCGACAGCCAAAACTTCTATTGCAAATCATTCTTTGACTATCTGTCCTATTTATACCAAATGTTTTTTTTTCACCCTTTTCTTTTGAAGAAATGTAGAAGTTATATGTTTCAACATCTTAATTATGAAAGAAAATCTTGGAAGAGTGTTGTAGCAACATTCTGATCTAATTAATCATCCCGCTCCATTTGTTAGGAGGGACTAGGAAACTACTGATCATCTTTTCGGCTCCTTTGCCACCTTAGGTTTGGGATGATTGCGATACTTTTTCATATAGTTTAGTAAAGAACTCTAGAAGGCCTTCAATATTTCGGGTTGAAACAAGTTGAGATTTGTTTAGTGTCTTCGACATTGTCTAGTCAATTTGGAATGAAAGAAATGGCCGTATATTTGAAAATCTGTTGCAGTGACGCTTAATTTGTTTGGACGGGTTTGAGAAAATGGTATGGTGGTATGGGATTTCAGATTGGATTATCAGTTGAAATGATTAGCAGATCAAAACAATTACATTACTTAATTTTTCAAATTTCTGTTCACTACTGTACACCAAAGCAGAAATTTCTGTTCTTATGGAACTTAATTTTTCAAATTTCCATTGTTTTAATTCCATCAGTACATCAAAAACAATTACAGAGCTTATAGGAATCTGTTCAAGCTACAATTCGTAAATTCTCAACAAAATAATTGATTGTGTATGATTGCATACACGATACAAGTAAATTGAAAAAAAATAAGAATTTGAACATATGCGGTGTTCGGAGACTATGCAACTAGTGCCTTCTTCTTGAACCGGCTTAAGTACAACTTTGTGTTCCTTGTCTTAGCAGATGATGCCGCCTGAGACGTTGGACGGCGAGTCGCACTGGATTTGAGAACAATGTAGTGAGAAGCAAAGAAAGGATGTCGGAACCATTGTCAAGCACCTTGTTCTCTCACATTGATGTAACTAATTAAAATTGAGAAGTAAAAGAATTAAAATTGTGAGGAACGTGGTCACATAATTTAAATAGTTTGATATGTAAGAAAAACTTTGAATTTTTTATTGGAGCCGATGATATATACTTGCTATATATTTTTTGGGATAAGTTTTTTAGATCATGTTTTTTAGGATAAGATTAATCAAGATAGGATAATATTACAGCTGATAAGATTATTTATTAATCATAAAACGGATAACTAGAGATTTGGATACTTGGATTGATACTTTATCTCCGATAAATAAAATAAGATTAGAAGATAAGTGGTGCATGTGTTAAGTCGGTGGCCTCATAAACAAGAGTCTATAAATAAGGGGAGTCTAAGACCCAATAAAATGTGTTCGTTGGTTCGTTCGATTAGAGGATGCTTTTTCACAATTTGTTTATAGATCTCTCTTTCTAGATTTTTTGCTTCGATTTCGTTTGTTTTAGCGTCTTATAGATTTTAGGTTACAATTATTCTTTGTGAATGTGAGTTCGATCTCTTTTTGGTGTCTCTTATCTTATATAAAAACGGATGATTTCGATTATTCTTCACTGCTTCAGTTTCGCCAATCTGTTGATGCCCTAAATAATTAACCAACCAAACCAAACAAAATAAACAATCTGTTTGTCAATTTGAGTATATTTGGTTTTCACCCCAAGGGGCATGTGGGCCTAGTAAAATGTGAGGTTGCCTTTTGGTTATTAGGATAAGATTAATTGAGATAGGGATAACATTACAACATATAAGATAATTAACTAATCAAAGAACTGATAACAAGATCAAACGTACAATTGAAGATCATGGTAGGTTTTCAAGATCAAATGATAGGCGATTTCTTTCTTTAATTTGTCATGGTGTATGAAAACAATACTTTGGGATTCTTCTCTTCCAATGAAGGCTCTTATAATCTTATTATATTCGCTATTTGCATATGACAATGCATTAGGATTCTTCTTTTTAGTTAACAATTCAAAATCTCATTAAGGGTTTTTGTTATGTGCATAATGAATGTTTCGGGTGGAAATTATGTAATATTATATTATATTTATACATAAATATCATATAGTGTATAAATAATAAATATCATGTGGTGTATAATTGATATGTGGGGATCCTTATGGATAATTCTCATGAGTATTCCCATTGGGTATCAGGATCCCTGTGGAGGTCACCCATAAGTATTTCCGTGGGAATTACTCGTGGGTATATTTTATCACCTATCCCCATACCCATTTCCGTGTGGGTATGAGATTTCGCATCCATCCCCGCCCCCATACCCATTTAAAATCTCTATACCTATACCCGTTAAGGTAAATCCCCGTCACCCGTGGATATTACCCTACCCATTTGCATCCCTAGATTTGACAATACTTTAGAAGAGTTCTTTAACCATATATAACTCTTTTATTTTCTAAAGTGATTGACCAACTTTTAATACATATGGATACATTTATTCAAAGTGTTCCGTCAATTCATAGTTAAAGGAATTATAGTCTATGCTCTTTAGAAACAGTAAAGTATAATACCTATTTATATTCTGTTTTTTCATCAATAGACTAAAAAAGAAGAGAATGCATTTCAAACAACAAATTTAGTAACATTGTATTTGGTCTTGTAATATAAAAGATATTAAAATAAACGACGATTACATTTGAAGTACATGAAAATTTTGAGTTATAATTCTTTCATAATGTTATGAAAATTTTTTTATCTCTTTATTATGTTATAACAATTATGAGGATATATTAATTAAGCCATGGTTTCTAATTATAAAAATCATTCATGTCACATTGAAAATAAATGTATAGTTAAAAGAACTACGTAGGCTTTGATTTCTTTAAAGCATCAAGATCATATGTAGGCAGCTTAAATTAAATAAGTCCAAGCCCACAAGGCATGTTATAGAGTGGTTTTGAATAGGACCTTAATTGGTATTCTTACTAAGGCTTATTAAAATCATTTACGTCTTGTGGAAAAAAATATATAAGAGAACTACGTAGGCTTTGATTCCTCTAAAACATCAAGAGGATACGAAGGCAACATAAACTAAATAAGTTCAACCCCACAAGGCATGTTGTAGAGAGGTTTTGAATAGGGCCTTAATTGATACCCTTACTAATGCCTATATAAATCATTTAAGTCTTGTAAAAAAAATATTTATATATAAGAGAACTACGTAGGCTTTGATTCCTCTAAAACATGAAAAGGATATGTAGGCAGCTTAAATAAAATAAGTCCAAGCCCACAAGGCGTGTTAGGGTGGTTTTGAATAGGGCCTTAATTGATACTGTACCTAAGCCCTATTAAATTATTTACGTCTTTTAGAAAAAGAAATATAAGAGGACTACGTAGGCTTTGATTTTCTAAAACATCAATAGGATACATAGGCAGCTTAAATTAAATAAGTTCAAGCCGGCAAGGCATGTTGTAGAGTGGTTTTGAATAGGGTCTTAATTGATGCTCCTACTAAGGCTTATTTAATTTATTTAGGTCTTGTAAATATATATATAGACACACACACACACGTAGGCTTTGATTCCTCTAAAATATGAAGAGGATAACATAGGTAGCTTAAATAAAATAAGTTCAAGCCTATAAGGCGTGTTGTTGATTGGTTTTGTATAGGGCCTTAATTGATACTCTTACTAAGTCATTGAATTGGTTTATTTTCAGTTAATACAATGCTATCAAATGTACAACTTAAAAAGCAATTCTATATAAATAAATGAAACACCATCAAACATACAACTAAAAAAAAATTCTATAGCAAAAAAAATGTCATGACATCTCAAAAATAAATAGAAGGGTCACTTCTTTACCCATACATAGTTGCTTTATTTTCAAAAGAGATTGACATACTTTTAATATATATACATACATATGTACAAAGTGTCTTTTTAATTCATACTTAAAGGAGTTATAATATTTGCAATTTACCAAAAGTAAAGTCTAATACCTTTTTCAATTCTGTTTTTACATCAGTAGACTAAAATTAGCAAAATATGCATTTCAATCAACAAATTTAGTAACAGGGTATTCGGTATAGTAAAATAAAAGACATTAAGATAAACGACGATAACATTTGAAGTACATAAAAATTTTGAGTTAAATTCTTTTATTATGTTATGAAAAAATTTTTAATCTCTTTATTATGTTATAACAATTTTAAGGATATACATATAAAGCCATAGTTTCCTATTAGTAAAATCATTTATGTCACATTAAAAATAAATGTATAGTTAAAAGAACTACGTATGCTTTTGATTCCTCAAAAACTTCAAGAGGATATGTAGGCAGCATAAATTAAATAAGTCTAATCCCACAAGGTGTGTTGTGGAGTGGTTTTGAATAGGGCCTTAATTGGTATTCTTACTAAGGCCTATTTAAATAATTTATGTCTTGTAAAAAATAAAAAAAATAAGAGAACTACGTAGGCTTTGATTCCTCTAAAACTTCAAGAGGATACGTAGGCAACTTAAATTAAATAAGTCCAAGCCCACAAGGCGTGTTGTGGAGTGGTTTTGAATAAGGTCTTAATTGTTACTGTTACTAATGCCTATTTAAATCACTTACGTCTTGTAGAAAAAAAATATAAGAGAACTATGTAGGCTTTGATTCCTCTAAAACTTCAAAAGAATACGTAGGCAACTTAAATTAAATAAGTCCAATCCCACAAGGCATGTTGTAGAGTTGTTTTCAATAGGGCCTTGATTGGTATTCTTACTAAGGCCTATTTAAAGCATTTACGTCTTGTAGGAAAAAAATATAAGAGAACTACGTAGGCTTTGATTCCTTTAAAACATCAAGAGGATACGTAGGCAACTTAAATTAAATAATTTCAAGCCCATAAGGCGTGTTGTAGAGTGATTTTCAATAGGGCCTTAATTGATACCCATACTTAGGCCTATTTAAATCATTTAAGTCATGTAAATAAATATTTATGTATATACAAGAGAAGTACGTCGGCTTTGATTCCTCTAAAACATGAAAAGGATACGTAAGCAGCTTAAATAAAATAAGTTCAAGCCCACAAGGCATCTTGGGGGGGTGGTTTTGAATAGGGCCTTAATTGGCACTGTACATAAGTCCAATTAAATCATTTACGTCTTATAGAAAAAATATAAGACAACTACGTAGGCTTTGATTTTCTAAAACATAAAGACTATACGTAAGCAGCTTAAATTAAATAAGTCCAAGCCCACAAGGCGTGTTGTAGAGTGATTTTGAATAGGGTCTTAATTGATACTCCTACTAAGGCGTATTTAATTCATTTAGGTCTTGTAAATATATATATATATATATATATATATATATATATATATATATATATATATAGGAGAACTATGTAGGCTTTGATTCCTCTAAAACATGAAGAGGATAATATAGGCAAGTTAAATAAAATAAGTCCAAGCCTGTAAGCCGTGTTGTTGATTGGTTTTGTATAGGGCCTTAATTGATACTATTACTAAGCCATTGAATTGGTTTTTTTTTTCAATAAATACAATGTTATCAAATGTACAACTTAAGAAGCAATTCTAAATCAACAAATGCAACGCCATCAAATATACAACTAAAGAAGCATTTCTATAGCAAAAAAATATCATGACTTCTCAAAAATAAATAGAAGGGTCACTTCTTTATCCATACATAGTTGTTTTATTTTCAAAAGAGGTTGACATACTTTTAATATATATATATATATACATACAGATGTACAAAGTATTTTGTCAATTCATACTTAAAGGAGTTATAATCTTTGTAATTTACCAACAGTAAAATATAATACCATTTTCAATTCTTTTTATACATCAGTAGACTAAAATTAGTAGACTTTGATTCCTCTAAAACTTTAAAAGACTACGTAGGCAACTTAAATTAAAAAACTTCAAGCCCACAAGCCGTGTTGTAGAGTGGTTTTGTATAGGGATACTCTTACTAAGTCATTGAATTAGTTTTTTTTTTCAGTAAATACAATGTTATCAAATATACAACTTAAGAAGCAATTCTAAATCAACAAATGCAACGCCATCAAACATACAACTAAAGAAGCATTTCTATAGCAAAAAAATGTCATGACATCTCAAAAATAAATAGAAGGGTCACTTCTTTACCCATACATAGTTGTTTTATTTTCAAAAGAGATTGAAATACTTTTAATATATATACATACATATGTACAAAGTGTTTTGTCAATTCATACTTAAAGGAGTTATAATCTTTGCAATATACCAACAGTAAAGTATAATAACTTTTTCAATTCTGTTTTTACATCAGTAGACTAAAATAAATAGAAAATGCATTAATTGGTACTGTACCTAAGTCCTATTAAATCTCTTACGTCTTATAGACAAAAAATATAAGAGAACTACATAGGCTTTTATTTTCGAAAACATCAAGAGGATACGTAGGAAGCTTAAATTAAATAAGTCTAAACCCACAAGCCATGTTATAGAGTGATTTTAAATAGGGTCTTAATTGATAATCTTACTAAGACATATTTAAATCATTTAAGTTTTATAGAAAAATTATATATATATAAGAGAACTACGTAGGCTTTGATTCCTCTAAAACTTAAGGGATACGTACGCAGCTTAAATTTAACAAGTCCAAGCCTACAAACTGTGTTGTAGAGTGGTTTTGAGTAGGGCCTTACTTGATTTTTACTAAGGCCTATTTAAATCATTTACGTCATGTAGAAAAAAATATATAAAAGAACTACCTAGGCTTTGATTCCTCTAAAACGTGAAAAGGATACGTTGGCTACTAAAATAAAAGAAGTTCAAGCCCATAAGGCGTGTTGTAGAGTGGTTTTGAATAGGGCCTTAATTGATACTCTTACTAAGGCCTATTTAACTCATTTATGTCATGTAGAAAAATAAATATAAGAGACGTACTTCGGCTTTGATTTCTCTAAAACATCAAGAGGATATGTAGGCAGTTTAAATTAAATAAGTCCAAGCCTACAAGGCATGTTTATAGAGCCTTAATTGATATTCTTATTAAGGCCTATTTAAATCATTTATGTTTTCTAGAAAAAAATATATATAAGAGAACTACATAGGCTTTGATTACTCTAAAACATCGAGAGGATACGTAGGCAACTAAAATTAAATAAGTTCAAGCCCACAAGGCGTGTTGTAGAGTGGTTTTGAATAGGGCGTTAATTGATACCCTTGCTAAGGCCTATTTAAATCATTTAAGTCTTATAAAAAAATATTTATATATATAAGAGAAGTACTTCAGTTTTGATTTCTCTAAAACATTAATAGGATACGTAGGCAGCATAAATTAAATAAGTTCAATCCCACAAGGCATGTTGTAGAGTGGTTTTGAATAGGGTATTAAATGGTATTCTTACTAAAGCCTAATTAAATTATTTACGTCTTGTAGAAAAAAAATATAAGAGAACTACGTAGGCTTTGATTCCTCTAAAACATCAAGAGGATACGTAGGCAACATAAATTAAATAAGTTCAAGCTCATAAGGCGTGTTGTAGAGTGATTTGGAAAAGGGCCTTAATTGATACCCTTTATAAGGCCTATTTAAATCATTTAAGTCTTGTAAAAAATTATTTATATATATATATAAGAGAAGTAGGTCGGCTTTGATTCCTCTAAAAAATGAAAATGATACGTAAGCAGCTTAAATAAAATAAGTTTATGCCCACAAGGCATGTAGGTGGGTGGTTTTGAATAGGGCCTTAATTGGTACTGTACCTAAGTCCTATTAAATCACTTACGTCTTATAGACAAAAAATATATGAGAACTACATAGGCTTTGATTTTCTAAAACATCAAAAGGATAAGTAGGCAGCTTAAATTAAATAAGTCAAAACCCACTAGCCGTGTTGTAGAGTGGTTTTAAATAGGGTCTTAATTGATAATCTTACTAAGACATTTAAATCATTTATGTCTTATAGAAAAATTATATATGTAAGAGAACTACGTAGACTTTGATTCCTCTAAATCTTAAGCAATACATACGCAACTTAAATTAAATAAGTTCAAGCCCACAAGCTGTATTGTAGAGTGGTTTTGAATAGGGCCTTACTTGATTTTTACTATGGCCTATTTAAATTATTTGCGTCTTGTAGAAAAAAATATATAAAAGAACTACGTAGGCTTTGATTCCTCTAAAACATGAAAAAGGATACGTAGGCTGCTTAAATTAAAGAAGTCCAAGCCCATAAAGCGTGTTGTAGAGTGGTTTTGAATAGGGCCTTAATTGATACTCTTACTAAGGCCTATTTAAATCATTTATGTCATGTAGAAAAATAAATATAAGAGAGGTACTTCGGCTTTGATTTCTCTAAATTATCAAGAGGATACGTAGGCAGTTTAAATTAAATAAGTCGAAGCCTACAAGGCATGTTTTAGTGTTATTTTGAATAGAGCCTTAATTGGTATTCTTACTAAGGCCTATTTAAATAATTTACGTCTTGTAAAAAAAAATAAGAGAACTACGTAGGCTTTGATTCCTCTAAAACATTGAGAGGATACGTAGGCAACTTAAATTAAATAAGTTCAAGCCCACAAGGCGTGTTGTAGAGTGGTTTTGAATAGGGCCTTAATTGATACCCTTACTAAGGCCTATTTAAATAATTTAGGTCTTGTAAAAAAACATTTATATGTATATAAGAGAAGTACTTCGGCTTTGATTTCTCTAAAACATCAAGAGGATACGTAGGCAGCTTAAATTAAATAAGTTCAATCCTACAAGGCATGTTGTAGACTGGTTTTGAATAGGGTATTAACTGATATCCTTACTAAGGCCTATTTAAATCATTTACATCTTGTAGAAAAAAAATTATAAGAGAACTACGTAGGCTTTGTGTAATGGTCGATATTTATTAACGTCGTTATTTAAATTATTTCAGATTAGGACGTCAGCTCGGACGACACGTGGACATCGCAGATAGGCTAAGCATGACTTGGACCTAGGGACTGACTGTGTATTGGTGCTTTCCTGAGTTTTGTGATGTATTAATATTGTTATTATTATGTTGTATTATTCATCACAGGTGTGTATCTATATTTACTTTTCAGGCAAGGTTGAGCGCCGAGGTTTCGTGTCGTGAGAGGCCAACACGGGGGTTCGGTAGCTATGAGGCCGAGCGTTGGGGTTTGATTAAGTATGACTATGATTGAGGATTGATTAAATGAGATTTAATTATAACTTTAGACTAAATTCAATAGGGTACATTAAGTGGGGGATCGCCTCGGGAAGCGTGTCGAACGCGAGGCACGGGGTGCCGGGTAGTCAGGAAGTTAGTGTGACCCTAGTTATCATTTTATGGAATTTATTAATAACTAGAATATGTTGTATAAGTTAAATCAAATTGGAATAAATCAAATCCTATAGTTTGAATTGAATAATCAGTAAACCTAGGATGGTCCTCGAGATTTACATCAGACCAAAACAAGACAGCTAGTGTCATGATAGGGTTTTTAGGAATTGGGTGACACAGGGTGATCAGTGGTTGTTGGATTATCTTTGAGATGCGTGCACAGAGTAGATTAGACAACCACCTATATATACCCCTTTGATCGATCAATCATGTAACACCCAACATTTCTAACAAAAATTTGAGAACTACAAAGAGAAAATTTGGACTGGAGGAAGGAGATTTGAGCTTGGAGAGTGGATTCAAGGGAGAGAAAATGGAGATACAAGGTAATCAATCCCTCATTGCTCTTGAATGTTCCATTAAAATGGGTTGGTGAAATTCAGATTTCTCATGCATACATTGATTCTTAATGGTTTTTGAGGTTATCTTGGAGGTTTTTGAGTTTCTTATGATGAATTACACTGGTTTTACTCGAATTTGCATGGATTGGTGACAAATTTGGGTAATTTTGAATTTTATATATGCATGTTGATCTGAGAATTTAGTGTTATTTTTGTAGATTTGTGGTAAAATTTTGAGGTCTTAAAGGTCTTTAATGGGTTGAAAGAGAAGAGGAATAGAGAAGAGGACGGTAGCAAGGAAGAAAAAAAAACAAAAACAGAGACGGATTCATCTCTGGTTTAAACTAAAGACGAATCTATCTCTGGGAGGGGGATGACGCACGTGCGTGCGGCGCGCATGCGTCCCCCTTACCCAGACCTGACCGGCCCAAGCTGGTCTAACCGCTTGGACCGAACCGATCCAGATGGGCCCCCTCCCATTTTAAAAAAAATAAATAAATAAAACTATTTTTTTAAATTAAATAAAAATTAAATAAAAAAATATATTTTTTATTATATATTATTTCTGGAAAATAGGGGAAAATAGTTGGAAAATATCAGAAAAATTGGAGAAAATTCTAGAAAAATATAAAAAATTAAGAAAAAGGTAGAAAGGTAGTTTCAGGACTTTTCGGGTATTTTTGGAACCCCGACATAGCCGGAAGAGGTATCACAACTAAAAAAATTAGAAATATGATATAATATTATAAAATTATATAATGTGTTTCCAAAAAAGTATAAAATACTATAAATGGACTTCAGGGACTGGGAAACCATAGCTCGGGCATCAGGGAGCTAGGTGGGGTGGACCGACGGGTCCGAGAAGTCGGAGTGCGTATTTTCCTGTACGTAAAACCTAAACACCACTACTGCATTTACTTATTGTAATTTCATTTGAGCTGTAAATTATTGATATTCTAAGAGTCCATTCTTACTGGGACGGTGGAGTTTTTTCGTCTATGTATCCGAGGGTTGTGTGATCACTTGCTAGATGTGTGGTCTAGGTCACAGTCGAAGGGTCGTTGGTGTAGGCCACGACAGGGCTCCTGGTCCTCAGTACACATCTAGGATTAGCTGGTTCACACCGATTTGTATATCTCTGTGTTATTATTCATGCGATGAGCTTTGCGCAGTTGTCTGCATTATTCCTTCTTTTCGCATGTTTATTTAACACTATTTATTGATTTCCATTTACATTCTTAAATTATGATGCATGGTGGTTTTCCTTGGGATTTTACTAACTGGGCTCGTCATCTGCCTTTTGTGATGGCTGAGCATAGATCCTAGTACTAGCAACGGTAAGGGGATTCTCGGCGATTACATCTGACTTACCTACGCCGAGGCTTGCTGGTGCGTGTGTTGATATCTATATTTTGATATTTGTAGATCTTTTGGGATTGGGAGACTATGTTTCACACTTGTACCTATATATATAACTGTTATAGTTGATCACTTATATGTACAGTATGGCCGAAATTTCCACTATAGGTTAAATCAGTAAACTTCATGTATTCTTTTGAAAATATAAAGACTTCCGTTTTTGTTCACTTTAACTGTTAATTAACTTTTTGCTAAACCTAAACCATATGTAAATTGACCTGTAGGGCCTCCCATACAGTGCCTCCGTATCGTGATGCTTCCATCGTACGAGTACTTTCGATATCTCCATATTCCTAAGAGTTCAGATTTTATGATCTAATACTGCCAATGGTCGCTCCTCGTAAGTTCCGTCAGGTTGAACATCAACCAGTCGCACATCAACCATGGGTCGTGGCCCTGTCCTAGCCAATCGCAACATCGAAATGTGGAAGGTAGGATGAATCCCTGCTAACTCCGCCGGTAGGTCTAATCAATATGCCACACTACAAACCTTTTCTGCAACTCGATAAGGTCCAATAAATCTCAGCGCTAGTTTTCCCTTAATCCTAAACCTCTGCTGGCTTTTTAAGGGGAAACCTTTAGATAAACCATATCACCAACCTCATAGCTCAGACTCTCGTGGTATCGATCCACGTATTTCTTCTGCCTGTCCTGTGCTGCTCGAAATCTCTAGCGAATTTGTCGAATCTTCTCTGTGTGATTAACAACTATCTCTGGCCCTGTCATAACTGTATCCTCTGGCTCTGCCCAACACGCTGATGACCTGCAGGGCCTCCCATACAGTGCCTCAAATGGCGGCATCCCGATACTTACCTGATAGCTGTTGTTGTAGGCGAACCCACACAGTGGTAAGTAATCCTCCCACGAACCTCCAAACTGCAGAATGCAAGCCCTCAGCATATCCTTTAAAATTCGTATCAGTCGCTCTGAGTGACCATCTGTCTGAAGATGATAAGCCGTGCTGAATTGCAACCTAGTGCCAAACTGCTCCTGTATCGCTCCCCAGAACCTCGAAATGAACTTGGGATCCCTGTTGGGTACTATGGAGATCGGCACCCCATGCAGTCTCACAATCTCCTACTCGAATAGTCTGCTCAACTAAGGAAATGCATATCGCATCGAAACTGGTATGAAATGTGCCGATTTCGTCAGTCTGTTAATTACTACCCAAATCGCCTCATGTCGCCTCGAAGTCTGTGGTAACCCACTGACCAAATCTATGGTAAGGTGTTCCCACTTCCACTGAGGAATAGGTAATGGCTGTAGCAACCCGCCTGGTCGTCTATGCTCCGCCTTCACCTGCTGACATATATGACACCCTCGAACATACTCGCCGACATCAGCCTTTATCCCCGGCCAGCAAAACAATCTCCGCAAGTCGTGGTACATTTTGGTTCTACCCATATGAACTGTATAACACGACCTGTAAGCATCCTCTAATATACTATCTCTGATCTCTAGTATCGCCGGTATCCACAGTCGACCTCTGTGCCGCAAACATCGATCCGTCGTCTCTGTCCAATCAGTGCACTCGGGATCCCGTGCCAAACTACCGAACCGCTCATAAAGCCCATTAGCTCTCGACACTCTGATACCCGCTCTAGTGAAACTGACGGTACTCTCATCTGCCTTTTGTGATGGCTGAGCGCAGATCCTAGTACTAGCAAGGGTAAGGGAATTCTCGGTGATTACATTTGACTTACCTACACTGAGGCTTGCTGGTACGTGTGTTGATACCTATATTTTGATATTTGTAGATCTTTTAGGATTGGAAGACTATGTTTTACACCTGTACCTGTATATATTACTGTTATAGTTGATCACTTATATGTACAGTATGGCCGAGATTTCCACTATAGGTTAAATCAGTAAACTTCATGTATTCATTTTGAAAATATAAAGACTTTCGCTGTTGTTTACTTTAACTGTTAAATAGCTTATTGCTAAACCTAAACTATATGTAAATTGACGAATAAATTGAGAAGTCACGCAAGGTATCCGACAAGTGAGGAGTATGAGTGACGTGGCAGAGACTTCAAGTGGTAAGGCAGGGAAGTGGCTGGCCAGGGGCGGCCTCAGAATTTGGGGCCGTCATATTTTGATTCCTCTAAAACATCAAGAGGATATGTAGGCAACTTAAATTAAATAAGTTCAAGCCCATAAGACGTGTTGTAGAGTGATTTTGAAAGGGCCTTAATTGATACCCTTACTAAAGCCTATTTAAATCATTTAAGTATTGTAAAAAACATTTATATATATATAAGAGAAGTACGTCGGCTTTGATTCTTCTAAAACATGAAAGGGATACGTAAGCAGCTTAAATAAAATAAGTTCAAGCCCAAAGGCATGTTGAGAGGTGGTTTTGAATAGGGCCTTAAATGGTACTGTACCTAAGTCCTATTAAATCACTTACGTCTTATAGACAAAAAATATAAGAAAACTACGTAGGCTTTAATTTTTTAAAATATCAAGAGGATACGTAGGCAGCTTAAATTAAATAAGTCAAAACCCACAAGCCGTATTGTAGAGCGGTTTTGAATAGGGTCTTAATTGATAATCTTACTAAGACCTATTTAAATCATTTAAGTCTTGTAAAAAAATTATATATATATATATAAGAGAACTACGTAGGCTTTGATTCCTATAAAACTTAAGAAGATATGTACGCAGCTTCAGTTAAATAAGTCCAAGCCCACAAGCTGTGTTGTAGAGTGGTTTTGAATAGGGCCTTAATTGATTTTTACTAAGGTCTATTTAAATCATTTACGTCTTGTAGAAAAAAAATATATAAAAGAACTACGTAGGATTTGATTCCTCTAAAACATGAAAAGGATATGTAGGCAGCTTAAATAAAAGAAGTCCAAGCCCATATGGCGTGTGTAGAGTGGTTTTGAATAGAGCATTAATTGATACTCTTACTAAGGCCTATTTAAATTATTTATGTCTTGTAGAAAAATAAATATAAGAGAACTACGTAGGCTTTGATTTCTCTAAAACATCAAGAGGATACGTAGGCAGCTTAAGTTAAATAAGTCCAACCCCACAAGGCATGTTTAGAGTGGTTTTGAATAGGGCCTTAATTGGTATTCTTACTGAGGTCTATTTAAATCATTTACATCTTGTGGAAAAAAACCTATAAGAGAACTACGTAGGCTTTGATTCCTTTAAAACATCGAGAGAATACATAGGCAATTTAAATTAAATAAGTTCAAGTCCATAAGGCGTGTTGTAGAGTGGTTTTGAATAGGGCCTTAATTGATACCCTTACTAAGGTCTATTTAAATTATTTAAGTCTTGTATATATATAAGAGAAGTACTTCGGCTTTGATTTCTCTAAAATATCAAGATGATACGTAGGCAGCTTAAATTAAATAAGTTCAATCCCGCAAGGCTTGTTGTACACAGGTTTTGAATAGGGTATTAAATGGTATTCTTACTAAGGCCTGTTTAAATCATTTAAGTCTTGTAGAAAAAAAAATATAAGACAACTACGTAGGCTTTGATTCCTCTAAAACATCAAGAGGATACGTAGGCAACTTAAATTAAATAAGTTCAGACCCGTAAGGCGTGTTGTAGAGTGGTTTTGAAAGGGCCTTAATTGATACCCTTACTAAAGCCTATTTAAATCATTTAAGTATTGTAAAAAACATTTATATATATATATATATATAAGAGAAGTACGTCGGCTTTGATTCTTCTAAAACATGAAAAGGATACGTAAGCAGCTTAAATAAAATAAGTTCAAGCCCAAAGGCATGTTGAGAGGTGGTTTTGAATAGGGCCTTAAATGGTACTGTACCTAAGTCCTATTAAATCACTTCCGTCTTATAGACAAAAAATATAAGAAAACTACGTAGGCTTTGATTTTTTAAAATATCGAGAGGATACGTAGGCAGCTTAAATTAAATAAGTCCAAACCCACAAGACGTGTTGTAGAGTGGTTTTGAATACAATCTTAATTGATAATCTTACTAAGACCTATTTAAATCATTTAAGTCTTATAGAAAAATTATATATATAAAAGAGAACTACGTAGACTTTGATTCCTCTAAAATGTAAGAGTGTACATACGTAGCTTAAATTAAATAAGTCTAAGCCCACAAGCTGTGTTGTAGAGTGGTTTTGAATAGGGCCTTAATTGATTTTTACTAGGGCCTATTTAAATCATTTACGTCTTGTCAAAAAAAAATATTTAAAAGAACTACATAGGCTTTAATTCCTCTAAAACATGAAAAAGATAAATAGGCTACTTAAATAAAAGAAGTTCAAGCCATAAGGCGTGTTGTAGAGAGGTTTTGAATGGGCCTTAATTGATACTCTTACTAAGGACTATTTAAATCATTTATGTCTTGGAGAAAATAAATATAAGAGAACTACATAGACTTTAATTTCTCTAAAACATCAAGAGGATACACAGACAGCATAAATTAAATAAGTCCAATCCTACAAGGCATGTTTTATAGTGGTTTTGAATAAGGCCTTAATTAATATTCTTACTAAGGACTATTTAAATCATTTACGTCTTCTAGAAAAAAATGTAAGAGAACTACGTAAGCTTTGATTCCTCTAAAACATCGAGAAGATAAGTAGACAACTTAAATTAAATAAGTTCAAACCCACAACGCATGTTGTAGAGTGGTTTTGAATAGGGCCTTAATTGATACTCTTACTAAGGCCTATTTAAATCATTTAAGTCTTGTAAAAAAAATTTATATATATGAGAGAGAAGTACTTCTGCTTTGATTTCTTTAAGACATCAAGTGGATACGTAGGCAGCTTAAATTAAATAAGTTAAAGCCCACAAGGCATGTTGTAGAGTGGTTTTTAATAGGGCATTAAATGGTATTCTTACTAAGGCCTTTTTAAATCATTTGCGTCTTGTAGAAAAAAATATAAGAGAAACGTAGGCTTTGATTCCTCTGAAACATCAAGAGGATACTTAGGCAACTTAAATTAAATAAGTTCAAGCCCATAAGGCGTGTTGTATAGTGATTTTGAAACGGCCTTAATTGATACCCTTACTAAGGCCTATTTAAATAATTTAAGTCTTGTAAAAAATATTTATATATATAAGAGAAGTACATCGGCTTTGATTCCTCTAAAACATGAAAAGGATACGTAAGCATCTTAAATAAAATAAGTTCATGCCCACAAGGCATTTTGGAGGTTAGTTTTGAATAGGGCCTTAATTTGTACTGTCCCTAAGTCCTATTAAATTATTTAAGTCTTATAGAAAAAAATATGTGAGAACTACGTAGGCTTTGATTTTCTAAAACATCAAGAGGATACGTAGGCAGCTTAAATTAAATAAGTCCAAACCCACAAGCTATGTTGTAAAGTGGTTTTGAATAGGATTTTAATAGATAATCTTACTAAGACCTATTTAAATTATTTAAGTCTTGTAAAAAAAATTATATATACATATATATATAAGAGAACTACGTAGGCTTTGATTCCACTAAAACTTAAGAGGATACGTACGCAGCTTAAATTAAATAAGTCCAAGCCTAGAAGCTGTGTTGTAGAGTGGTTTTGAATAGGGCCTTAATTGATCTTTACTAAGGCCTATTTAAATTATTTATGTCTTGTAGAAAAAAATATATAAAAGAACTACGTAGGCTTTGATTCCTCTAAAACATGAAAAGGATATGTAGGCAGCTTAAATAAAAGAAGTCCAAGCCCATAAGGCATGTTGTAAAGTGGTTTTGAATAGGGCATTAATTGATACTCTTATTAAGGCCCATTTAATCATTTATGTCTTGTAGAAAAATAAATATAAGAGAACTACATAGGCTTTGATTTCTCTAAAACATCAAGAGAATACATAGGCAGCTTAAGTTAAATAAGTCCAACCCCACAAGGCATGTTTTAGAGTGGTTTTGAATAGGGCCTTAATTGGTATTCTTATTAAGGTCTATTTAAATCATTTACGTCTTGTAGAAAAAAATATAAAAGAACTACATAGGCTTTGATTCCTTTAAAACATCGAGAGGATATGTAGGCAACTTAAATTAAATAAATTCAAATCTACAAGGCGTGTTGTAGAGTGGTTTTTAATCGGGCCTTAATTGATACCCTTACTAAGGCCTATTTAAATCATTTAAGTCTTGTATATATATATATATACACGATAAGTACTTCATCTTTGATTTCTCTAAAACATCAAGATGATACGTAGGTAGCTAAAATTAAATAAGTTCAAGCCCACAAGGCATGTTGTAGAGTGGTTTTTAATAGGGCATTAAATGATATTCTTGCTTAGGCCTATTTAAATGATTTACGTCTTGTAGAAAAAAATATAATAGAACTATGTAGGCTTTGATTCCTCTAAAACATCAAGAGGATATGTATGCAACTTATATTAAATATGTTCAAGCCCATAAGGCGTGTTGTAGAGTGGTTTTGAAAGGGCCTGAATTGATACCCTTACTAAGGCCTATTTATATCATTTAAGTCTTGTAAAATTTATATAAAGAGAAGTACGTCGGCTTTGATTCGTCTAAAACATGAAAAGGATACGTAAGCAGCTTAAATAAAATAAGTTCAAGCCCATAAAGTATGTTGGGGGGTAGTTTTTAAAAGGGCCTTAATTTGTACTGTACCTAAGTCCTATTAAATCATTTACGTGTTATAGAAAAAAATATAGGAGAAGTACGTAGGCTTTGATTTTCTAAAACATCAAGACGATACATATGCAGTTTAAATTAAATAAGTCCAACCCCATAAGCCGTGTTGTAGAGTGGTTTTGAATAAGGTCTTAATTGATAATCTTACTAAGACCTATTTAAATCATTTAAGTCTTTTAGAAAAATTGTATTTGTATATAAGAGAACTATGTAGGCTTTGATTCCTCTAAAACATTAGAGGATACATACGCAGCTTAAATTAATTTAGTCCAAGCCCACAAGCTGTGTTGTAGAATGGTTTTGAATAGGGACTTAATTGATTTTTGCTAAGGCCTAAATCATACTAAGTCATCGAATTGGTTTTTTTTTTTAGTTAATACAATGTTATCAAATGTACAACTTAAGAAGTATTTCTATATCAACAAATGCAACACCATCAAAATAGAACTAAAGAAACATTTCTATAGCAAAAAAATGTAATGACATCTCAAAAATAAATAGAAGGGTCACTTCTTTACCCATACATAGTTGTTTTATTTTTAAAAGAGATGGACATACATTTAATATATATACATAAATATCTACAAAGTGTTTTGTCAATTCACACTTAAAAGGACTTATAATCCTTGCAATTTACCAACAGTAAAGTGTAATACCTTTTTCAATCCTGTTTTTACATTAGTAGACTAAATTTAGTAAAAAATGCATTTCAATCATGAAATTTAGTAATAGGGAATTCGGTATAGTATAATCAAAGACATTAAGATAAACAACGATTACATTTGAAGCACATGAAAATTTTGAGTTAAATTCTTTTATTATGTTATGATAATTTTTTTAATCTCTTTATTATGTTATAGAAATTTTGAGGATATACATATAAAGCCATGGTTTCCTATTATTAAAATCATTTATGTTAAATTGAAAAAAAATGTATAGTTAAAAGAACTACATAGGCTTTGATTCCTCTAAAACTTTAAGAGGATATGTAGGCAGCCTAAATTAAATAAGTCCAGACCCACAAGGGTGTAGTGGAGTGATTTTGAATAGGGCCTTAATTGGTATTCTTAGTAAGGCCTATTTAAATAATTTATCTATTGCAAAAATAAAATAAGAGAACTTCGTAGGCTTTGATTCCTCTAAAACATCAAGAGGATACGTAGGCAGCATAAATTAAATGAGTCCAAACCCACAAGGCGTGTTGTGGAGAGGTTTTGAATAGGGCCTTAATTGCTACATCTTGTAGAAAAAATATAAGAAAACTATGTAGGCTTTGATTCTTCTAAAACTTCAAAAGGATATATAGGCAACTTAAATTAAATAAGTCCAAGCCCACAAGTCGTGTTGTAGAGTGGTTTTGAATAGGGTCTTAATTGATAATCTTACAAAGACCTATTTAAATCATTTAAGTCTTGTAGAAAAATTATATATAGAAGACAACTACGTAGGCTTTGATTCCTCTAAAATTTAAGAGGATACGTATGCAGCTTAAATTAAAAAAGTCGTAGCCCACAAGCTATGTTGTAGAGTGGTTTTGAATAAGGCCTTAATTGATTTTAACTAAGGCCTATTTAAATCATTTACGTCTTGTAAGAAAAATATATAAAAGAACTACGTAGGCTTCGTTTCCTCTAAAATATGAAAAGGATACGTAGGCAGCTTAAATAAAAGAAGTCCAAGCCCATAAGACGTGTTGCAGAGTGGTTTTGAATAGGGCCTTAATTGGTATTCTTACTAAGGCATATTTAAATAATTTACATCTTGTAGAAAAAAATATAAGAGAACTACGTAGGCTTTGATTCCTCTAAAATATTGAGAGGATACGTAGGCAACTTAAATTAAATAAGTTCTAGCCCACAAGGCGTGTTGTAGAGTGGTTTTGAATAAGGCCTTAATTGATACCCTTACTAAAGCCTATTTACATCATTTAAGTCTTGTAAAAAAATATTTGTATGTACATAAGAGAAGTACTTCGGCTTTGGTTTCTCTAAAATATATAGAAGATGCGTAGGCAGCTTAAATTAATTAAGTCCAAGCCCGCAAGGCATGTTGTAAAGTGGTTTTGAATACGGCATTAATTGGTATTCTTAGTAAGGCCTATTTAAATAATTTACGTCTTCTAGAAAAAAAATATAAGAGAACTACGTAGGCTTTGATTACTCTAAAACATGAAGAGGATACGTAGGCAACTTAAATTAAATAAGTTCAAGCCTACAAGGCGTGTTGTAGAGTGGTTTTGAATAAGGCCTTAATTGATACCCTTACTAAAGCCTATTTACATCATTTAAGTCTTGTAAAAAAATATTTATATATATAAGAGAAGTACTTCGGCTTTCATTTCTCTAAAACATACAGAGGATACATAGGCAGCTTAAATTAATTAAGTCCAAACCCACAAGGCATGTTGTAGAGTGGTTTTGAATATGACATTAATTGATATTCTTACTAAGGCCTATTTAAATAATTTAAGTCTTGTAGAAAAAAATTATAAGAGAACTACGTAGGCTTTGATTACTCTAAAACATCAAGAGGATACGTAGGCAACTTAAATTAAATAAGTTCAAGCCCATAGGGCGTGTTGTAGAGTGATTTTGAAAGGGCCTTAATTGATACCCTTACTAAAGCCTATTTAAATCATTTAAATCATGTAAATATATATATATATATATATAAGAGAAGTACGTCGGCTTTGACTCCTCTAAAACATGAAAAGGATATGTAAGCAGCTTAAATAAAATAAGTTCAAGCCCACAAGGCATGTTGGGGGGTAGTTTTGAATAGGGCCTTAATTGGTACTGTACCTAAGTGCTATTAAATCATTTACGTATTATAGAAAAAAAATATAAGAGAATTATGTTGGCTTTGATTTTCTAAAACATCAAGAGGATACGTAGGTAGCTTAAATTAAATAAGTCAAAGCCTACAAGGCGTGTTGTAGAGTTGTTTTGAATAGGGTTTTAATTAATACTCCTACTATGGCTTATTCAATTCATTTAGGTCTTGTAAATAAAATATATATATAGAAGAACTACGTAGGCTTTGATTCCTCTAAAACATGAAGAGGATAACATAGGCAGCTTACATAAAATAAGTCCAAGCCTATAAGCCATGTTGTTGGTACTGGGTTTAATGGAATCAAACTCGAAGGCTTTGATACCATTGTTGAGTTTTGGGGTTCATGCGCAGCAGAGATTACAAAACAATTATAAGAAAAACCCCAATAGGATCCAAATCTGATTCCATTAAAACACGTTTATACTATGAAAAACTTAATCATACCTCAGTCGCAATGTACCTTTTTGAAGGTTAATCAATCTCTAAGGCGTTGCCAATGACGAACGCCCTCTATCAGTAGTCCACACATGAACGCAGCCGAGATTTGAAGTGCTAGCTTTGAGAGAAAACCAAACCTTTTTGTTTCTCTCCAAAACGATCCAGAGCATACCAAAAACCCTAAGTCGTTTCTTAAAAAGAAAATAGAGTTTTAGCCCTTTTTAATCTTTCTTGTACCTGTATTCTAACTCAAAGCGTCTATTTATACAACTCTTGTATATAGATGATTAAGTAAATTACACATATACCCTTACTTAAAGAAGTATAAGTGTAATACACTACAAGGACGTTTCTGTCATGAATTTTATCATATAAAATTCATTTTTTTTGAACCATCTTAAAATCTCGCAAAACCATTCTTAGTGTGTGATCCAATAGGCTCATACAACGTTGGCAGTGTATCGAAACACATTTTGGTACACAAATCATAAGCGGCTCTAGCAAGACATTATGGCTACCCAAGTTGTACGAATATCAAATCGATACAACCTAATCAATAATGTATATAACATCCTTTTGTCACACGATATCCTTTTGATCAAACATAAGGCATGGAATTGTCATCCAACATGTTCAATCGTACTAGTCTCGATCTCTAGGTAGACTGAGAACATCCAAGTGATATTGATCAATATATCACTTAGACTAGGCCTTTTAACAGTCTAACACATCGAGGGATCCACTGGATATCTCTCTCTATATGAGAGGGACAAATTCTATCACGATTACACAACTTCACTACATTATTCACACAGTAACCAATCACAACCTTTATAATCGTCCGGTTAAAGACAACGTTTGATTGCGTCAAATCACTGTATTCCTAATGTTGAAGTCTCTGGTAATCTCAAGTCAGAGGACTTAAAAATATACTTACCATGAGAAATAACTATAACTTAATCCATGTGATGTTCTCATAGCGGGTCGGTCCAGTACTTTGTTCCCTAACAAGTACTCATGATCTTGATTCGTATTCCTATACGTATGATCATCGTATAATCATAAATCAAGACTCACACTAGTCTTAATTCATTATAGTTCCTAGTATAATAATCGACTAGGGACATTTAGGATATTTCTGTAAATACCCATGGATCTTATTATAAAGTAAACATGCAAATCAATTATAATAAACGACAAATGAAATCCTCTATTTTATTAAATAAAGTATATTCATAAAGACTATTAATGAATTAACCTAGGGCACATTTCCCAACAATTGGTTGGTTTTATATAGAGCCTTAATTGATACTCTTACTAAGTCATTGAATTGATTTATTTTTTTTCAGTTAATACAACGTTATCAAATGTACAACTTAAGAAGCAATTCTAAATGAACAAATGCAACGCCATCAAACATATAAATAAAGAAGCATTTCTATAGCAAAAAAATGTCATGACATCTCAAAAATAAATAGAAGGGTCACTTCTTTACACATACATAGTTGTTTTATTTTTAAAAGAGATTGACATACTTTTAATATATATATATATATATATATATATAAAAGTATCTATAAAGTGTTTTGTCAATTCATACTTAAAGAGTTATAATCTTTGCAATTTACCGACAATAAAGTCTAATACCTTTATTAATTTTGTTTTTACATCAGTAGACTAAAATTAGTAGAAAATACATTTCAATCAACAAATTTAGTCATAGGGTATTCAGTGTAGTAAAATAAAAGACATTAAGATAAACGTCAATTACATTTGAAGTACATGAAAATTTTTAGTTAAATTCTTTTATTATGTTATGACAATTTTTTTAATCTCTTTATTATGTTATCAAAATTTTGAGGATATACATATTAAGCCATGGTTTCCTATTATTAAAATCATTTATGTCACATTGAAAATAAATGTATAGTTAATAGAACTACATAGGCTTTGATTCCTCTAAAACTTCAAGAGGATATGTAGGTAGCATAAATTAAATAAGTCCAAACCCACAAGGTGTGTGGTGGAGTGGTTTTGAATAGGGCCTTAATTGGTATTCTTACGAAGTCCTATTTAAATAATCTATGTCTTGTAAAAAATTAAAAAGTAAAAGAACTTAGCAGGCTTTGATTCTTCTAAAACATCAAGAGGATATATAGGCAACATAAATTAAATAATTCCAATTCCACAAGGGGTATTGTGGAGTGGTTTTGAATAGGGCCTTAATTGGTATCCTAAGTAAGGCCTAATTAAATAATTTATGTCTTGTAAAAAAAATAAAAAAATAAGAGATCTACGTAGGCTTTGATTCCTCTAAAACTTCAAGAGGATACATAGGCAACTTAAATTAAAAAAGTCCAAGCCCATAACGCATGTTATGGAGTAGTTTTGAATAGGGCCTTAATTTCTATTGTTACTAATGCCTATTTAAATTATTTACGTCTTGTAGAAAAAAAATATAAGAGAACTACAAAGGCTTTGATTCCTTTAAAACTTCAAAAGGATACGTAGGCAACTTAAATTAAATAAGTTCAAGCCCACAAGCTGTATTGTAGAGTGGTTTTCAATAGGCTTTGATTACTCTAAAACATGAAAAGGATGCGTAGGCAGCTTAAATGAAAGAAGTCCAAGCCCATAAGACGTGTTGTAGAGTGGTTTTGAATTGGGCCTTAATTGGTATTCTTACTAAGGCCTATTTAAATTATTTATGTCTTGTAGAAAAATAAATATAAGAGAATTACGTAGGCTTTGATTTGTCTAAAACATCAAGAGGATATGTAGGCAGCTTAAATTAAATAAGTCCAAGCCCACAAGGCATTTTGTAGAGTGGTTTCGAATAGGGCCTTAATTGGTATTCTTACTAAGGCCTATTTAAATCATTTACATCTTGTAGAAAAAGAAAATATAAGAGAACTACGTAGGCTGTGATTCCTCTAAAACATCGAGAGGACATGTAGGCAATTTAAATTAAATAAGTTCAATCCCACAAGGCGTGCTGTAGAGTGAATTTGAATAGGGCCTTAATTGATACCCTTACTAAGGCCTATTTAAATCATTTAAGTCTTGTAAAAAAATATTTATAAGTATATAAGAGAACTACGTGGGCTTTGATTCCTCTAAAACATGAGAAGGATACGTAAGCAGCTTAAATAAAATAAGTCCAAGCCTACAAGGTATGTTGGTGGGTGGTTTTGAATAGGGCCTTAATTGGTACTAACCTAAGTCCTATTAAATCATTTACGTCTTATAGAAAAATAATATAAAAGAACTTCGTAGGCTTTTATTTTCTAAAATATCAAGAGGATACGAAGGCACCTTAACTAAATAAGTCCAAGCCCACAAGGAGTGTTGTAGAGTGGTTTTGAATAGGGTCTCCTACTAAGGCTTATTTAATTCATTTAGGTCTTATATATATATATATATATATATATATATATATATATATATAGGAGAAGTATATATGTTAGCTTTGATTCCTCTAAAACATAAAGTGGATAATATAGGCAGCTTAAATAAAATAAGTCCAAGCCTATAAGCCGTTTTGTTGATTGGTTTTGTATGGGGACTTAATACTCTAACTAAGTCATTGAATTGGTTTTTTTTTTCAGTTAATACAATACTATTAAATGTACAACTTAACAAGTAATTCTAAATCAACAAATGCAACGCATCAAACATACAACTAAAGAAGCTTTTCTATAGGAAAAAAATGTCATGACATCTCCAAAACAAATAGAAGGGACATTTCTTTACCTATACAAAGTTGTTTTATTTTCAAAAGAGATTGACATACTTTAAATATATATATATACGTACATATGTACAAAGTGTTATGTCAATTCATACTTAAAGGAGTTATAAACTTTGCAATTTACCAACAGTAAAGTATAATACCTTTTTCAATTTTATTTTTACATTAGTAGACTAAAATTAGTAAAAAATGCATTTCAATCAACAAATTTAGTAACAAGGTATTCGGTATTGTATAATAAAAGACATTAAGATAAACGAAGATTACATTTGAAGTATATGAAAATTTTGAGTTAAATTCTTTTATTATGTTGTGACAATTTTTTTAATCTCTTTATTATGTTATAACAATTTTTATGATATACATATTAAGCCATGGTTTCCTATTATTAAAATTATTTATGTCACATTTAAAATAAATGTATAGTTAATAGAACAATGTAGGCTTTGATTCCTCTAAAACTTCAAGAGGATATGTAGGCAAATAAATTAAATAAGTCCAAACCCACAAGGCATGTTGTAGACTAGTTTTTAATATGGCCTTAATTGATATCCTTACCAAGGCTTAATTAAATCATTTAAGTCTCGTAAAAAAATATTTATATACATATAAGAGAACTACATTGGCTTTGATTCCTCTAAAACATGAAAATGATACGTAAGCAACTTAAATAAAATAAGTCCAAGTCTACAAGGCGTGTTAGGGGGTAGTTTTGAATAGCGCCTTAATTGGTACTATACCTAGGTAATAACGTCTAATAGAAAAAAAATACATAGGCTTTGATTTTCTAAAGCATCAAGAGGATACGTAGGTAGGTAAAATTAAATAAGTCCAAGCCCACAAGACGTGTTGTAGAGTGGTTTTGAATAGGGTCCTAATTGATACTCTTACTAAGTCTTATTTAATTCATTTTGGTCTTGTAAATAGATATATATATATATATATATATATATATATATATATAGGAGAACTACGTATGCTTTGATTCCTTTAAAACATGAAGAGGATAAAATAGGCAGCTTAAATAAAATAAGTTTAAACCTTTAAGCTGTGTTGTTGATTGGTTTCGTATAGGGCCTTAATTGATACTATTACTAAGTCCTTGAATTGGTTTTTTTCAGTTAATACAATGCTATCAAATGTACAACTTAAGAAGCAATTCTAAATCAACAAATGCAACACTATAAAAAATACAACTAAAGAAGCATTTCTATAGCAAAAAAATGTCATGAAATCTCAAAAATAAATAGAAGGGTCACTTCTTTACTCATACATTGTTGTTTTATTTTCAAGAGGTTGACATACTTTTAATATATATATACATAGATATGTACAAAGTGTTTTGTCAATTTATACTTAATAGAGTTATAATCTTTGCAATTTACTAACAGTAAAATATAATACCGTTTTCAATTCTTTTTATACATCAGTAGACTAAAATTAGTAGACTTTGATTCCTCTAAAACTTTAAAAGAATACGTAGGCAACTTAAATTAAATAAGTCTAAGCCCACAAGCCGTGTTGTAGAGTGGTTTTGAATAGGGTCTTAATTGATAATCTTACTAAGTCATATTTAAATCATTTAAGTCTTGTAGAAAAATTTTATATATAAGAGAACTACGTTGGCTTTGATTCCTCTAAAACATGAAAAGGATATGTAGGCAGCTTAAATAAAAGAAGTCCAAGCCCACAAGGCGGGTTGGGGGGTGGTTTTAAATAGGGCCTTAATTGGTACTATACCTAAGTCCTATTAAATCATTTACATCTTATAGAAAAAAATATACGAGAACTATTTAGGTTTTAAGTTTCTATATCATTAAGAGGATATGTAGGCAGCTTAAATTAAATAAAACCAAGCCCACAAGGCGTGATGCAGAGTGGTTTTGAATAGGGTCTTAATTGATACTCGTACTAAGTCTTATTTAATTCATTTAGGTTTTGTAAATAAATAAATATATATAGGAGAACTACATAGGCTTTGATTCCTCTAAAACATGAAGAGGATAACATAGGCAGCTTAAATAAAATAAGTCCAAGCCTATAAGCCGTGTTGTTCATTGGTTTTGTATAGGGCCTTAATTGATACTCTTACTAAGTGCTTGAATTGGTTTTTTTTTTTTTTCAGTTAATACAATGCTATCAAATGTACAACTTAAGAAGCAATTTTAAATCAACAAATGCAACGCCATCAAACATACAACTAATGAAGCATTTCTGTAATAAAAAAATGTAATGACATATCAAAAATAAATAGAAGGGCTTCTTGACCCATACATAGTTGTTTTCTTTTCAAAAGAGATTGACATACTTTTAATATATATATATATATACATATGTACAAAGTGTTTTGTCAGTTCATACTTAATGGAGTTATAATCTTTGCAATTTACCAACAGTAAAGTATAATACCTTTTTCAATTATATTTTTACATCAGTAGACTAAAATTAGTAGAAAATACATTTCAATCAAGAAATTTAGTAACAGGGTATTTGTTATAGTAAAATAAAAGACATTAAGATAAACGACGATTACATTTGCAGTACATGAAAATTTTGAGTTAAATTCTTTTATTATGTTATGACAATTTTTTAATCTCTTTATTATGTTATAAGAATTTTGAGGATATACATATTAAGCCATGGTTTCCTATTATTAAAATCATTTATGTCACATTGAAAATAAATGTAAAGTTAAAAGAACAATGTAGGCTTTGATTCCTCTAAAACTTCTAGTGGATATGTAGGCAAAATAAATTAAATAAGTCCAAACCCACAAGGCGTGTTGTGGAGTGGTTTTGAATAGGTCCTAAATTGGTATTCTTAATAAGGCCTATTTAAATAATTTATTTCTCGTAAAATAAACAAAAAATAAGAGAACTACGTTGGCTTTAAATAAATCATTTAAGTCTTGTAGAAAAATTATATATATAAGAGAGCTACGTAGGCTTTGATTGCTCTAAAACTTAAGAGGATACGTAGAAAGCTTAAATTAAATAAGTCAAAGCCCATAAGGTGTGTTGTAGAGTGGTTTTGAATAGGGCCTAAATTGATTTTTACTAAGGCCTATTTAAATCATTTACGTCTTGTACAAAAAAACACATAAAAGAACTACGTAGGCTTTGATTCCTCTAATACATGAAAAGGATACGTAGGCAGCTTAAATAAAAGAAGTCTAAGCCCATAAGACGTGTTGTAGACTGATTTTGAATATGGGCTTAATTGATACTCTTACTCAGGCCTATTTAAATTATTTATGTCTTGTAGAAAAATAAATATAAGAGAACTTCGTAGGCTTTGATTTCTGTAAAACATCAAGAGGATTCATAGGCAGCTTAAATTAAAAAAGTTCAAGCCCACAAAACATGTCGTAGAGTTGTTTTGAATAGGGCCTTAATTGGTATTCTTACTAAGGCCTATTTAAATCATTTACTTCTTGTAAAAAAATATAAGAGAACTACGTAGGCATTGATTCCTCTAAAACATCAAGAGGATATGTATGCAACTTAAATTAAATAAGTTCAAACTCACAAGGCAAGTTATGGAGTGGTTTTGAATACGGCCATAATTGATACCCTTACTAAGGCCTATTTAAATCATTTAAATCTTGTAAAAAATATTTATATATATAAGAGTACTAAGTCGGCTTTGATTCCTCTAAAACATGAAAAGGATACGTAAGCAGCTTAAATAAAATAAGTCCAAACTCACAAGGCGGGTTGGGGGTGGTTTTAAATTGGGCCTTAATTGGTACTGTACCTAAGTCCTATTAAATCATTTACGTCTTATAGAAAAAAAATATAAGAGAACTACGTAGGCTTTGAGTTTCTAAATCAGCAAGAGGATACGTAGGCAGCTTAAATTAAATAGGACCAACCCACAAGGCCTGTTGTAGAGTGGTTTTGAATAGGGTCTTAATTGATACTCGTACTAAGGCTTATTTAATTCATTTAGGCCTTGTAAATAAATAAATATATATAGGAGAACTATGTAGGCTTTGATTCCTCTAAAACATGAAGAGGATAACATAGGCATCTTAACTAAAATAAGCCCAAGCCTATAAGTCGTGTTGTTCATTGGTTTTGTATATGGGAGAGCTACATTCCCTTTAGTTCCACAAAAAAACTTTAAGAGGATTCGAAGGTAGCTTAAATTAAATAAGTCCAAGCCCACAAGGTGTGTTGTGGAGTTGTTTTGAATAGGCCTTAATTAGTACTCTTGCTAAGACTATTAAAATCATTTATTTCATAAAGAAAAAAAATTAAAAATAAGAGAACTACGTTGGCTTTGATTCATCTAAAATTTCAAGAGGATACGTAGACAGCTTAAATTATATAAGTCCGAGCCCACAAGGCATATTGTGTACTAGTTTTGAATAAGACCTTAATTATTACTCTTACTAAGGCCTATTAAAACCATTTGTCTTGTAGAAAAAAAAATATTTGAGAACTACGTAAGCTTCGATTTCTCTAAAACTTCAAGAGGATATGTAGGCAACTTAAATTTAATAAGTCCAAGCCCACAGGGCATATTGTGGAGTGGTTTTAAATAGGGCCTTAATTGGTACTCTTACTACGGCTATTTAAATCATGTACGTCTTGTCAAAAAAAAATATAAAAGAATTATTTAGGCTTTGATTAATCTAAAACTTCAAGTGGATGCATAGGCAACTTAAATTCAATGAGTCTAATTCCACATGGCATATTTTGGAGTGGTTTTGAATAGGGCATTAATTTGTTGTCTTATTAAGGCTTTTAATATCATTAGTCTTGTAGAAAAAGGATATGTATAAGAGAACTATGTAGGCTTGTTGATTATAACATTTAGAAGGAGACGACTCTTCACCTTGTTCTCTTTCTTCCTAGTGATGATTGGTTGAAGTTTCGTGTGCTTTATTTAATGCTTAATGTTTAGAGTTTAATGATGTGAGTGCGTGGTTGATAAGTGATTTCTTCCATTAATTTGTGTTGTTGTATGAAAATAATGCTTTGGGGTTTTTCTCTTACAATTAAGGTTCTTATAATCTTTTTATATTTAATATCTGCATTTGACAATGTGTTTGGCTTCTTTTTTTCTATTAATGCAATTTTTTTCAGTTAATGCAATTCCATTAAATGCACAACTTAAGAAGCAATTATATATTTTCAAATGCAAAGCTATCAATCATACAACTGAAGAAGCAATTCTATGCCAAAGAAAATATCAAAACATCTCAAAAACAAATAGAAGGTTCAATTCTTTACCCATGTATAGTTTGTTTTATTTTCAAAAGTGAATGACCTACTTTTAATGCATATATAAACATTTGTACAAAGTGTTCTATCAATTTATAGTTAAACAAATTATAATCTATCTACTTTAGGAACAGTAAAGCATAATAACTTTTTCTATTTTCTTTTTACATCAATATAGTAAAAGTAGTAGAGAATGCATTTCAAACAACAAACTTAATAATATTGTACCTCCGTTTGGTTCAACTTTTGTGTATTTCTTATTACTTATAGCTTAAGTAATTATGTCATAATTGCTTTTGGTATAAGCAAATTTGGTGTTTGGTTATCCAAAATGCAGTTTTTCTATGATAAGGGACCCAATCGCATATTATCCAAACACTATTTTTTTAATTAAGTTGCAATGCCACATCATCAATAAGCAAGCTCATCAGCTGAACAAAATGGGGCTTATATTTGTTCTTGTAAAATAAAAGATACTAAGATAAACTACGATTACATTTGAAGTACATGAATATTTTGAGTTATAATTCTTTTATTATGTTACGACAATTGTTTCATCTCTTTTTATGTTATAACAATTTTGAGGATACACTTCATGGTTTCCTATTATTAAAATCATTCATGTCACATTGAAAATAATTGTATAATTAGAAGAACTGCGTAGGCTTTGATTCCTCTAAACATTCTAAACGATATGTAGGCCTTAAATTAAGTAAGTTCAAGCTCACAAGGCATGTAGTGAGTGGTTTTAAATAGGGCCTTAATTGGTACTCTTACTAAGGCCAATTACAATCATTTATGTCTACTATAAAAAAAATAAATATAAGAGAACTACTTAGACTTTGATTCTTCTAAAATTTACAAGAGGATACATAGCCAACTTATATTAAATAAGTCCAAGCTCACAAGGTATGTTGTGAGTGGTTTTGAATAGGGCCTTAATTGGTACTCTTAATAAGGCCTATTAAAATTATTTATGTATTGTAAAAAAAATATAAGAGAACTACGTAGGATTTGTTTCTCTAAAACATCAAGAGGATACATAGGCAGCTTAAATTAAATAAGTCCAAACCCATATGGTGTGTTGTGGAGTGATTTTAATTAGGGCATTAATTGGTACTATTATTGAGGCCTATTTAACTCATTTACGTATTGTAGAAAAAAATATAAGAGAACTACGTAGCCTTTGGATCCTAAAAAACTTCAGGAGGATTCGTTGGCAGCTTAAATTCGACTCCACAAGACGTGTTGTGGAGTGGCTTTGAATGGGGATTTAATTAGAACTTATACTAAGGCCTATTAAAATAGTTTTGTGCTCTAAAAAAACATAAATATAAAACAACTACGTAGGCTTTGATTCCTCTAAAACTTCAAGAGGATGCGTAGGCAGCTTAAATTAAATCCAAGCCCAAAAGGCGTGTTGTGGAGTGGTTTTGAAAATGGCCTTAATTAGTACATTTACAAAGGCCTATTAAAATCATTCGTCATGCAGAAAAAAACTAAATATAAGAGAACTAAGTAGGCTTTAAGTCCTCGAAAACTTCAAGTAAATATGTAGGCAGCATGAATGAAATAATTTTAAGGCCAAAAGGCGTGGTGTGGAATGATTTTGAATAGGGCCCTAATTAGCACTCATACGGCCCGTTCGCTTCGGTGCGTAGGGTGACGAAGCGGCGCTTGGGGCTCTAAGCCCTTGTTTCAATTGTGTGAGTGTGAAAGAGGCGATCTTCGCGACAACTCATTTGAATGCTTCGTCAAACACCGCTCTAATCCGATCTTTCGCCAAGCATGTCTATATTCATCTACACTAATGAACAAATTCATGGGGTTGTTTTTCCATGTTTTAAGTGAAGGGCATTGCTGTCATTTCTCTTTAAAATAGATGTGGTTTGCCACTGAAACGAACAGGAATTCAATTATCATTAACTTCTTATCACAACCCCGTGAAACCCTTGCATAATGAAGCCCATGTTTATGATTTCGCTCAAAATCGAAGCGAACGGGCCGTGGCTAAGACTTATTAAAATCAATTATGTTTCGAAGAAGAAAAATAAAATACAACTACATAGGCTTTAATTCTTCTAAACCTTCAAGAGGATATGTAGGCAGCTTAAATAAAATAAGTCCAAACCAGGGTCATTCCTAAGTTTTTTGGGGTCCTTGGTGAAACTCAAATACGGGCCCAGATTTTTTTCCTTTTTTGAGGAATGCTCTAACTTTTTTTTTTTGGTAAAACGCCTTAATTTTTTTTTACATAGATATAATACTAATATTTTATAGAAATAAATAATTCTTTTAAAAATATTTTAAGTAACGTTTCCCTTCTTCCTTTTCCGGGCTTGAGATCGGCAATGATAATATTTTTCATTGGCTGAATTAAAAAGGTTTTTTTTTAAAATTTTTAAGTAAAACAAAAAAGAAAACAAGGGTTTTTAAGAAATTTTTTTTTAATACACAGGTTACAAAGTGAAAAAAAGAAAAGAAAAGAAAGGTTTTCTTTAAAACAAAGTTTGGGTTAGCATATAGATAAAATAATATATATATATATATTTAAAAAAAATCTCAATATATAAACAAAAACACGATTGTAAATGAATGATCATTTTAAATGACTTCTTCTAGCGGCCCCCTTTTGTGATTGGATCTTTTCCTCTTTTGTCTTTTTGCATGTCTAGAACTATAATTAGGACCCATATTTATGTAACTATAGTAAAAACAAAGGTGCTAAACAACCAAAAAAATCTAGAACACTCAAGATCAAAACAAGTTTTAGAAAAATGTAATGCACTAATAATAAAAATTTTAATTATATAACAAACTAGAGTAATGCAAATCCATCTAGACGAAAATAGAGCAAAAGTACTCAAGTTTAGATAGTACCAATTTGAGAAACACTCAAATTTAGAGGTGATTTTGAGAATAGATTTACTAAATCCTTAAATATGTTGTGTCGCGTGCTTCACAAAAAGATTGATTGAAGAATGAACAACTGTGCTTCACAAATAGATTGATTGAAGAACGAAGATTGAATCTCAATCTGTAAGAATATGATGCTCAAAAAACTTCCCGAGAAGATGCTACCCAAGAATGCGAATACGGAATACACAAAGTGAGTTAAGGAGGGTAATGCATTTCCTTTTTTTGTGTCCTTTCGTTTTCTTTCATTTTTTGGATTTCATTTTGTTATTATTGCCTCTTTTTTCCGTTGTTAACAAAGAAAAAATAGCAACTTTAAAAAAGCAGTAAAATAATAATAAAAAACTCAACGTGTACAACTCTCACATTCCTAAAAATTTGGATTAGATATCTACTACTTGATTTTTAAAGCAATACAATAATAATAAAAAACCCAACGTGTACAACTCTCACATTCTTAAAAATTTGTATTCATCTACATATAAAATATATTTATATATATTAGAATTTGTAAAAATATGGGGCCCCAAAAAAAGGAGGCCTGAGGCCTTTGCCTTGCCCGCCACTATTGAGGGTCGGGCTTGGTCCAAACCCACAAGGCGTGATGTTGAGTGGTTTTGAGAAATGTCTTAGCATTCTTACTAAGGTTTATTAAAATCAATTATGTTTTGAAAAAAAAGAGAACTATGTAGGCTTTTATTCCTCTAAAATTTCAAAATGATTCGTTGGCAACTTATATTAAATAAGTCCAAGCCCACAAGGCATGTTGTTGAGTGGTTTTGAAAAGGCCATAGTACTCTTACTAAGATCTATTAAAATCATTTAGGTCTCATTAAAAAATAAATCTAAAAGAACTGCGTAGGCTTTGAATCCTCTAAAACGTCAAAAGGATACGTAGGCATATTAAATTAAGAGGCCGGCTATGTGCACCCCAGTCAACACTCAGGGCACCCCATTTTTTTCAATTGTATGTGTAATGACTCATGTGCCCTCCAACCTAAATCTATAACAAAAACCCAAGAAATCAGAATTACCAAGGCATCCCACCCCATTTTTGAGCTTGGTTAATCCCGTTCAATCCTTATACCTCGGTCCCGTCAACGATCAGTCACGACGTTATTGGCTGAAAGAGTTTATACAAGGTCATTATCCTCATCCATTGTTCAGTTTTTGAGTGTTTGAATCTTGCGTTTAGTGTGTTTTAGTGTTGACAATGGTGGTGTTTGATGATTCTCGTTTACTTAGGGTTTGGGGCAAATCGTTTGGTGTTTTAGTGTACAATGGATGAACAAAACCCAACTGAGGATGAATCGAGGCAGTTGGAGGTGAGTTTTAAAGTTTTTTTAGGTCTAGGGTTTCTCAATATGCAAATGTACCACGTATACGATTGTTTCGGCCATACAGGATCGAGATATCTGTATATATATCAGTGACACATAACCGATACTTAAACATAATTCTCGGTAGTAGATAACCAAACATTTTATGTAAAGGGTTGCTAGTGGACTCGGTGGTGTGTGCCGAGATATATTGAATGGTCTCGGTTGTGACCTACCGAAACTATCCTTTAAGTGTCGGACCTGTACTACCGAGAATTGTGTTTTTAAGGATTTTCTAACTTTTAACACCGAGTACTTATGATATTTGAATTTTTCTTGCAGGAAGTAGCATCGACAAGTGCATTTGAAGATATCTCTTTTCTTTTCAAACGGGAGGCACCATTTCAAACTAGAAAAGAGGCACTCAAATGGGTCCAAGAGACAGGACGTGCTAGAAAGTTTGTCCTGGTTACAAAGAAGTCTGATGCCGGAGGGAATGGCCGTAGGGGAAGGGTCACAATTGCGTGTGAGAGATCCAGAACATATAGGGGTATTTTCCAAATAGTTGGAATTGCTAAAGCTGAACTAATTGAGAAGATACCATGTAAGTTGACAAACGCAGAGGAAGAGGACAACACAAGACCAAACACCGGTACGAAAAAATGTCAGTGCTCTTTTCTTATTCAACTCAAGGAACACCCAGACTCATATTAGTATGTAAGTGTGGTATGTGGCATGCACAACCATAACTCTGTGAATTCCTTGGAAGGGCACTCATATGCTGGAAGATTGACTCAGGATGAGGCAGTTATTTTGGATCTGATGAGTAAGGCTAATATTAGGCCACAACAGATCCTAAACACTTTGAGGCAAAGGGATAAGAACAATGCTTTAACATTGCGGACAATATACAATGCACGACAAAGGAATCGAATTAAAGAAGCTGGTGGGAGAACTCAAATGCAACAACTCTTACATTTATTGGAAGACAATATGTATCTGTCATGGCATAGGAAGGGCCCCGAATCGAATATAGTTACAGACTTGTTTTGGTCCCAACCTGACTCCATCAACTTATTGAGGTCTGTTCCATACGTTCTTCTAATGGATTGCACATATAAGACCAATAGGTACCGATTGCCATTGTTGGAGATTGTTGGGATCACTTCGACAGACATTACATTCTCGGTTGGGTTTTGTTTTTTATCTTCAGAGACTATGTCCAACTACACATGGGCATTGAACATTTTGAGAGGTTTACTAGACGGGTGGCCTACACCTAGTGTTTTTGTCACTGATAGAGAATTGGGCCTTATTAATGCAATCGAAGAAGTTTTTCCACAATGTTCCCACCAGCTTTGTACATGGCATATCAACAAAATGGTGTTGACCAACACCAAAAAGATGTTCGCACGAAATGATGACTTTCAACTCTTCAATAAGAGGTGGACGGATTTGATGTATGCTACGACCGAAGCATCATTCGAGCTTATGTTGGCTACCTTACGTGTTGAGTATGCAGATGTGAAATGTCTGTTTAATTATTTGGAGGATACTTGGTTGCGGGATTACAAGAATAGATTTGTACATGCATGGACAAATCCACTTTTTCATCTTGGAGAAACCACAACGCAAAGGGTTGAGTCTGCACATTCCACTCTCAAACAACATCTCGGCACATGTACTGCAAATTTCGAGGCGTTGTGGAGTGTAATTCATGGAATGTTAGACATACAACATAACATGATCAAATCGTCGTTTGAGGTTAGTTTGAATGTTATACAACATGGATATACGGATGGATTATATCGCCGTTTGCGGGGTTATGTATCACTGAAAGCGCTTAAGTTGATTCGTAATGAGATTGAACGTGGGGTGAATGTTGGGACAGACCGGAGCTTATGTGGTTGTGACCTACGTACCACTTGTGGGCTTCCGTGTGCACACGAACTTAATGTACATATTTTAGCTGGTTCACCTATACCACTTGAAGACATACATGTGTATTAGCAGAAGTTGAGTATGGTACCTGATGCATTAGTGAATCGGGCTGCCTATAACTTGAATGACGAGCTTCAAAGAGTTGTGTCTAAGTTTGAAACATTCGTTGATAAGGATTCGCGTGTTAGGACTATTTAACAACTAAGAGAGATTAGTTGTCCTTCCTCGACATTATGTATTGCACCACTGGCAAAAGTGAAGACAAGGGGGAGACCGAGTCTTGATAGTTTTGGTAATTATGTTATAGGGAGCAAGAAAATGAAGAAAGGGAAAAGAGGGATGAAGAGGAAAGCCGAGGAAGATGATACTTCTACGACGAGAGATCCAAGTGGCTTTGAATATGTACTTATACCCGCTGAGGCAGCCAGTGCGCGAAGGAAAGTAAAATAAGTTAGAAATAAAGTACATCTATGGGAGTATCTAAGATTGGATTCATTCACACTATACAACCGGATTGGATTCAACATGTTGAGACTACAGTAAATGTGGATAGCGATGGAAATTGTGGCTTCCGTTGTGTTGCCGCCGGTCTTGGATTCTCAAACATAGATGGTTGGAAAAGGGTTAGAACAGCTATGGTTAATGAACTACAAGAGAACCAAGAGTTTTGGAAGGATTTGCTTGGAAGTTACTTCGACCAAGTTAAGGGAGATGTGCAATTCTTTAAAGGTAAGGATGTCGGGTCCGACAAGTGGATGACCCTTCCAGACATGGGACTTCTAATTGCAACAACATTGAATGTTGTGTTTATCAACGTATCATATGGTTGTTGCATGATATTTCTTCCTCTACATAATGCCCCTCCGCCTATGAAAGATCGGGTAGTTATTGGCATTACAAATGTCAATGACACTCATTGGGTTAGGGTAAGTTTTTAGCGTTTGTTTCAAATTTTGGCTAATATGTCAATGCACGTTACTTATTCTTTCTTTTATGTTGCTCCTCCATTTGATAGGTAATATTCAAGCCTAATGCACCGGTTCCCCCTGTATTCTTGGTATGGAAGACCTTCGCGAATGTTGATGCTCAAGGGTGGGGTTTTAGTATTAACATCCAAGCACAAGTTCCAGTTCAATCTTTTCATCTACACATGCCCTTCGTGGTAGACTTAGCGTCGCCTTAAGCAAATCACATAGTAAATTATTTTTGGAATGTTCGGCAAACTTGAATTGATGTTGTTGAATGAATATTATGTCTTCGAAACTTGGCATGATGCTTTTGTGTACTTTTGTTGATGTATGTAACTTGAATTGATGTTTGTTGAATGGATAAATTCATGATATACCAAGTCTGTACTCTCAATTAAAGGATCGGTTACAGAAGGTTGAAAACTACCTCCAAGTCTCGAATATACAGAACCGTGACACCCATTTTAATCTCGGACATTAAGGTTCGTGAGCAGCCAACAATGGGGTGCCCTAAATACTTCGGTTACATGACATCGAGATTCTTGCTAAATTACGGTGACAGATGACCGAAAAGTAGACCATAGTAACAGAACATTATAACCGATTTATTGCAAATAATTGCGATAGTATGTGGCCGATTCAATGTGTGTTCCTTGCATGTGAGTATCGGTCAAATGCAACCGAGACCCTTAATTACCAATCGGTTTTGCATTGCCGAGACCAATTCATGAATTACGGAATGCCGTAACCGATTTTATCTGCAAAGTTGTGATAATAGGAGGCCGAGTCGTTATGTGTAATCGTTGCATAATAATCTTGGTGATGAACTACCGAGACCATACATAAGTTTCGGTACCACATGACCGTAATTTAAACATTACTTGCGGGTATGCATGACCGAGACTATATAAAATTTGGCCAATATGACAGTGTTCGCATGGAGGCGACCGAGCTCAATAGACCAATCACGGTCATGCATAACCGATAATTCTCAGTAGTTCTCGTTCCTGCGTGGCCGTGGATTTCTCTGTGGTAACTTATTGCAAACATGGCAGTGACAAAAATAGAACAACAAATAGTAGTAGTAGAACACATCAATTCAAACATGACTAACAAGTCAAATATTATTAATTCAATAGAACAATATCGAAGAAGGTAAACAATACTAAATTAACAAGTTAAACATCATCCATCATCAAATACCAAACAAGTTAAACAATACCAAATGAACAAGACAAACAACATGTTTTTTCACTTGAGCCCTTTTTCTTTCTTCGCTTTGCGACTAATATATGTTGTCGTGGGGGGCTTCCTCTTAGGTGGCTGGCTAGAACTTGGGGTGGCAGAGGGTCATTCTTTCTCACCGAAGGCTCAATAGAACTTGGGGTAGGCAAACTTTCGGTTGGGGTACTGTCATGTTGTGAAGGAGCAGTAGGTGCACTCGGTGTTGTGGTGTTGGTCGTGGTGGTGGTGGTACCTGTACCAAGACCCCTACCCGTCAAGTAGTCCACGACATCATTCGCCATTTTCTTAGCAGCCTCCATCTTGGCCATACCCGCCAGCAAGTCTATCCATGCCAATACGCTATCCAATGCCCGTCGATTACGCTGTTCAAAACCAATAGAGAAACTATGAATAAATAATACAAAAGAAATGTGATAAACCAACTTAAATTCAAATGGTTGCAAGGCTCTTACCTCCAATAACTCATTATCACCAACCGTATCAGGGAAGTCATCACAGTGCGCTGGGTTCTCAATGGTAAGATGTGAAACTCGTGTGAACCATGACAGATATTCTAGTGCAGCCATGAACTCGAACCTCGCCTTCTCCCCTCGATCTTTAACAAAGAGTGAATGGCTACGCCACCTTTCCTAATTCTCCGGTTAGAATGAGTACTTAACCGAGTATTTCATTGCAGTGCGGCCTCGGTTTGCTTCAAGGGGGCGATATGGAGATTGCGGTATTCCTTGAACATGGCCAAGCTGTCGAAGGAACCTCTCCGGATGGTATGGCTCCACAACTTCCATGTACTTCAGACAACCAGAGTAGAAGGCCATCGGTAGAACAATACCGCCTGTCCTGATGTCACTGTATGGGTCCCACATCACCTACACCAATGAAACAAACAATTTATATTAAAATATGAAGTTTGATAAATTGGAATATCAAACTCAAAGTAATAAAACAAAGTATCTCACTTGGTCGTAACCTATCAAGGGTTCTACGAATACTACTTAGCTTGTCCACGTTAGCCACCGTCTCGTGTTTCTGTACCCACCTTGAGACACGCGGCTGAAGGTGGTCCATGTATTTCGCATTCGACGCAGCAAGCTGGAGTGGGAAGTACTCGTATACCCATCCCTAAAAAAAGAATCAACAAAAATAAAAAAAAGTACAGGATTTGTATTAGTCGATTCACAAGTAATGCACAAGAAATATGTACCTCGAGCAAAGTTAGGTACCCTGCAATCTGCGACACTTCTACCCTGGTGGCTGACCCGAGATGACGGTAAAGATAAGCTAGAGCAGCAACACCCCATG